>CM017796.1:2500000-5000000 GCA_008121215.1 Drosophila athabasca | reverse complement strand
GGGTATTGGGTATGGGTTATGGGTTATGGGGTATCGGGAATCGGGATTTGGGCATCCTCATAAATCATGTCACAAGCTGCGGTCATAGCCGGTTGCGGTGCCAGCTCGTCTGCCGAGCTGTAAAAAGTGAAATCGAAACTATTATCGGGGATTTCTTCTGTCCCGCAGTGTGCTCCTTTGTGCGGTTTGTTGGGGTCACATGAAGCTGGTTTTTTTTGTAGAACTCTCTGCGACGTTCGTTCGTTCGTTCGTGTCCCAAAAACGACGACAAATAAAAACATCAAATCATTCATAACACTTGTTTGGCTGGCATTGATTGAGCCAACAAACAGCATACACCCCATGATCCTGACCATTTCCTTTGCATTGTCTGAGGTGTACCCACAGCGCTAACCGAGTTCCCATTTAGCCCAAAGTTCTCATTTCTCTCGGTTCTCATTCTCTCTGTTCTCAGTTCTCAGTTCTTCATTCTGTGGGCTATGTGCTATGGACTGTGGGTTCCCAACCTGTTCACATTCATTGATGGCTCGCATCGGATCCTCATTGTTTACGGAAAACATTTCGAGTTCTGCTGAATCGCTCATTGTTTGATTGGAATTGATTAATGTGCCCTCTGGTTAGCTGCTGCTGCTGCTGCTCCTTTACCAGGATGCTCTCTGTTCTGTTCTGTTCTTCTCTGCTCTGCTGTGTTCTATTCATTGCTTAGCGCTTCCCTTTTTATTTTTGTTTTCATTTTCATTTATCTGGTCTTCAGTTATCGTAGTCGAATGTCGGCAGAGGATAATACAGGACTGTGTGCTGCGCATTTCTACAGGTTCTTTCACTAGCTCAGCTTCAGTTAATGAGGCCATCAATAAGTCAATTAGTTTCCCCAACTCTCCCTCTCCCTCTCTTCCTCGCTCTGAATCTCTGAACGGACGCTTAGGGTTGATGTTGATCCCCTCTTTGTTCTCGGGGACTTTGACTTCGACTCGTTTTCTAGCTGGTCAATTGACTTGTTTGCAATGATTGGATTGGATCTTCATTGATGAGGGACCGACCATGACTGTGCTGATTATTCCTTAGACAACTATTAGATGATATGGTAATCCAGTAACCTTTAAGCTTAAATCAAAGGGGTTCTCATGGAAAGAGCTATGGTATATAAAATACATGAACATATTTATCAGTCTAGTCTTGAAATCAAATATATTTTCATCTGATGCTCTGGCTGACCTCCCAACAGCTCCCACTCGAAGCCGAAGTGTCCATAGCTTGACCTTTAACTTTAGCCACCAAAAGAAATACAGTTTCAAAACTCAATCGCCACCCCTCATCATAATGGGTTTTGGTATTTTTTTGTTCTGTTTTGGGCAATTAAATTTTCACGCTATGGAAACGAAAGAATATGTCTGTGTACGATGTGTGGAAAGTCGGAAAATTGATGTGAAAATTATGCTTAAACGGGGGAATGCCGCCAGCCACTATGACAACGTCAGGTGTCCTTGGTTGGGTGGTGGTTTTCCTTTCATCAGAGATCTACGGGGCTGCCAAGATTTTCTGCCTGCCGTTGTTGTTGCACTTGTTCCGAGACGCATTCGCCACGCATGGGATATGCGTGGCAAGATATAAATGATGTGGCACCCCCGTATGCCGCAGCCGTGACTGGCTGACTGGCTTCTGGCCTCCCCTCGAATTCGGTGGGCTTGTGTTTTTTTTTTTTTTGGTTTGGTTTGGTTTGGTACGGCTTGGTGATAACGTGAAATAATTGCGTGACAACCATGTTGCGATAATTTTCAATTAAACGGCGTTTTCCGTTTTCCCCGCTAGGAGAGAGAGAAACAACGAAAGAGCGGGTAGAACGAGACGGGAGACGAGACTGGTGGTGGGGTTGATGGGTGGGTTGGTTGGTTCAAGAAAAACTGCGAGAGAGCAGCGTGAAATTTCATATTAAAATCAACTGATTTTCTGCTTTCATTTATTCATGCCACTGTATCTTCCTTGTTCGTTTGTTCGCCTTTCGCTCCATGTTGTTGTCGCTGCCACACACACACACACACACAAACACACACACACACACACAGAGAGACACAGATTCACAGATACAGAGAGATAAAAAAGCAATTGTAACAATTTGCTCTTGTTTCGTATTTCAACTCCAATGGAATGGCACATTGGTTGCAGATCGCGAAAAGAATATGCCCAAGAATATTTTGTATACATTTATTAATTAATACTTCTGTTAATTATAATAATGAATAATATATCTAATTTAATAAATATTTATACAAGTTATCTATGTATTAATAAATAGACAAATGTGTATTCGATAAGAAGGAAATATAAATTTAAAATAAATGCTTTGATGTATTTAATAATATGAATGTAACGTAGTTTATTCCTAAAGTGAAACAATCATTTTATAGATTTAGTTACATTTTCTATCACATATGTATAGCCATCAATTGAATTGTTGTATATTTATTTTATTTTATTTTATATTATTTATATATATTGAAATAGCTATCCCAAAAATACCATCACCACTGGCGTCGTCCCACTGTTCGAAGGGCCGAGAGTTTGCTCGAAAAAAAGTGTCACACTTGTGCGTCATTAACGCCGTCGGGTCACAGCTGGTGGATGCGCGATGGGGGGTGGGGGTGGTGCGTGCGTGGTTGGGTGTCTCGATGCTCGATGGGTGTCTCTGGCTATGGATGTGGGTGTGGGTGTACGCGTGGGCGTGAGTGGGTGGGTTGGCTGAGAGTGACTGACTGACTGACTGGGTGACTGGGTGGCTGTTTGGTTCGGTTTTTGGTTGGTGCAACCAACCGATGAAGATGGCGATGGAGATGGAGGAGGTTAGCTTTTCATTTTGTCGGGGGTTGCTGTTGCTGCCACTGCCACTGCCACTGTGGTTGCCAACGACATTGCCAACCATTTTTCTGCGGCCAAAAGACAACAACATCATGAAAATCCCCCGAAAGACGGAAAGACGAACGGAACGGAAGAAGAGTGAAAAGTGCAGAGCGGAGCGCGTTTGTTAATTTGATTTGCGCGCTTTGCAATTTAACAATAATATTGTCATCAGGTTTCGCTGGTTCGTTTTTTTTTTTTTTTTTTTCTGGTGTAGATCCGAAGGTGATTCGGATGATTCAGTGGGGTAGCAGGGGGCGTAACCAATGCCCATTTAATTAGATTGCGCGCCATCTGCGGGGGAGGCCGCGTACTGCGCAGCCCAATTTGATGGCCTGCCTCCAAATGGATGGCCTGCCCCTGCCTCTGCCTCTGCCCCGGCCTCTGGCTTTGCCTCCATCTTGTGTTCCGCTTCTGTTATTAATTTTTTTGGGAGCTGTTCGTCTGGTTCCTTGGCTGGCATTCCATTGCGTTCCCCTTCGCTTTTGAGTAATATTAAAATCAATCCCTTCTGACTACTTTCTGAATTATTGACTTTTAATTTGCTTTGAATTCATCTGCGGAATGGAAATTATATAGAAATTTATTTTCTTTATTCCTGTATATATTTGTTTGCTTTTTAATCTATAGTATTTATCCCACACATCCTATTTATTTAATTTAATTAATTTCTCACATCCGTTCATTATTTTCTTTATCATTCCTCTGGCTCCCAACCACAAATTTGGATTCTTTTGCGCGCTCCGACTTCAAAGTAAAGTCAAAAGTTTCCCCCAGTCATTTTTCTCTAATCAAAAACGAAATCAAAATCAAATCTTTCACGATCTGAACTTCACTTAACTTCTCCCATGTCTCTCACTTTCTCTCTCCCTCTGGCACCACACAACCACATCTGTGCACAACCACCCACGCACACATATGGAAATGGGAGATGGGTGATGGTAGATTGGCGATTGGATGGGGATGGGGATGGGGGTGGGGCACACGGGTTATTGGGTTAATCAGCACGCACAAGGATTGCCGGGCGAAGCTTTTGCTCAATTTTGAGGGCATTTTGAAAGGACATGATTTTGAACTTAAGAGCCAAACACTTTTCGGGCATCGCGTGCGAATCGCGTCATATGGATAAATGAGTCCACAGGCCACAAGAGATGGGAGGATGGGTGGCTGGGTGGATGGGAGACGGGGGAGGATTGTAGGGCAACAAGTTTTGCGTGGACACGTGTTCCGCCAAGAGAATGAGACTTAAGCCAGGGCACGAGCTCTCCTCTCCTGTCCATAGGAAAGCAATCACAAAGCAACCACCGACACCACCACCACACCATACCACCAGCACAGCACCACCCCCGATTCCTGCCAATTCCTGAAGTAGTTTCTACGTGCCTCCTTATTGTTTGATGTGGATTTTAATTGAACTCAAGTTGATGCTTGATGCCAGGGCCCTGAATGCCCTGAATACCCTGAATACCCTGAATGGGATGGAATGGATGGATGGATGGATGGATGGATGGATGGGCTTAACAACAAGCTTCGAGCAACAACCGCAAATATTAAAAAAAAATAAATAAAAGCGAAAATAAAGAAAGCCAAAACCGAAAAGAACCCAAAACATCAGCAGCAGCAGCAGCCGCAGCCGCAGCAACAACAAAGGCCATACAGGGGACAACAGTGGGTGCTCGTAAGTATGCGCACAATCCACGACCACACCACGAAGCGTTGAACTCATTAAAAAGCGGAGTGGAAAACCGAACGGGGGAAGGGCATGCTTGGAAGGGGTGGAGAGGGGGGGGAGAATATGATTCCAAAACGCATACATATGTCACTCAATGAAGCGCAACCACCCTTTAGGTGGGATGGTGGGATGGTGGTTGTGGTTCCAGTTTCCCGTGTGTTTTCACTCACTTGTCAGAGCTCATTGTTAATGACAGGATCCTCTCAAGCAGGACGGACAGACAGATGGACCGACCAAGTGCACTGCAATTGCGCTTTAATTTGAATTTGAATTTGATAAATGATTGACTACCCTTCAGCCTTGCCCACTCTCCAGCCACTCCACCTTCACTCATAGCGCTCTCCCTCTCTCTCTCTCTCTCTCCCTCTGTTCAGCGATTGTCCTTCGGCTTTGGGCCAAGGATAAGTCACTTAGCCACCATCCTCTGTCCGCCCGTCCGCCCGTTTCCGGCTTCCGTGAGTCCGTGTCGCGGTTTCGTCAAAATGCAAAACAAAGCCAAAGACACAAAAAAAAATGAACCCAAAGAAGGAAAATTGTAAAGCGAAATATGGCAAGGGAAAACACGATGACAGAGGGCAGCAGCAGCAGCAGCAGAAGAGGACGCAAAAAAAAGAGAAGGAAAAGGAAAAAGATGAATGAAATTGCGTACCGACATCAGGGCTGTCTTACACAAATTGAATTATATGTTGCCATCGTCCTTGGCCGAGACAGAGCCAGAGTCAGTGGCAGAGGCAGTGGCAGAGTCAGAGCCAGAGGCACCGCATATATCCTGTGCAATTACGCGAAAGAAAGCGAGCATCCTAAATTCAATTTGTGCCATTCTTAGCCTCAGCCTTAGCCGCTCCCATTCCCATTCCCAGCTACTGCCAGGACTCCTCCACTTATTATTTGTGCCTTGTCGTGACATATAGGACGATAGGAGCCTGAACCCTGGAACCTTTGCGCCTAAGAGCATTATCGGGGACAAAAACATATGCCGTTGAGATGCTGGACATATGAATGGATAATCCACAGGTACTTGTACTCACAGGACCGGACCAGGAGCCACCATTCACACTCCTCAGGCCTATGGCGACAGTTGCTAAGCGGATCAATTCGGAATCGGCATCGAAATCGGGATCGAATTTGTGTCGGGGTCAATTTCCCAGGCTCTTCCACTGACCAGGAGAGTCTCAGGAGAGTGACTCATCGGTGGATGAACCCCATCCCCCACCCCTTCCACCAGGACCCAGATCCAGTCCCAAGTCCACGGGCCTGGCAACGACTCTGAACTATGCGAGGAATGCGGCCTTGTAAGCCAATTAATGCGCCAACTTATTAGTTTTTGTGTGTGTGTGTGGGTGGAACAGATATGGACAAATGAACGCTGCAGATCAACCCCAGTGGTGCAAGTGGTGCAGCTGCTCCACCCCATCCCTGCTCTGCTCTGATTTCCTTTTCCTCATTCGGACTTCATGCCATTCCGCATGCTTTCACTCCCCCCAGCAGGCAGGCGGGGTGGGGCGAGGCGAGGCGTGCAGCTTCATTATTGAAATACACACGGACATGGGCAGACACTCGCACATCAAAAGCAGGAAAGAGCACGGAAAAGCCAGAACCAGCAAGTTGCAAACCATTGTGGCCACCCCAAAACACAACCAAAAGGATAACACACAGGAGCGGGGCACCGGAACACCGAGCTGCGGGGCGGGGTGGGAGCGGGGGGGGGGACTGGGAGTTGTGGGAGCAGCCGTTCGATTTCTCAGGATGTAGAGGCCCTCTTGTGCGGGCCCACACAAGAGGACATCGAGTGCAATTAATGTTAATGTTGAGATATTTATGATGCAACCCCCTTTTGGCTTTATTCAGGGCCCCTGCCCCTGCCCACTCGCTGTCGCTCTCTGTCGCTCTCTGGCGTTGGGTCAGGTTAGAGGACACCCTTTCGGGCAGGATGGATGGGATATATTTGCGTATGGGCTTCTCGTATCCGTATTCAAATGTGTCACCCTCAAAGGAGACGTTGGCATGGCCACGAAGCACCACGAAGCACCGCCAAGCAGCAGTGGAGTTCAATTTCTGTCAAATAGTTTTCGTATTGTTCGGAATGGAAAGCCCTGCCGGAGGATTTGTCAAATCAAAAACTTATGTTACAGCTGGATTAAAATTATACATGTCACTGGGCCCGATTGCCCGAGCTGCCCCGAGCTGCAGCTGAGTGCCATGGACGAAGTCCTTCGTCCCTTTCGAGACTCCTGAGTCCTTCGTCCCCTGTTTGTTGTGCCCGATTTAACGCATCAGCGCGCAAAAAGTAAAACTTTCAAATGAACAGCTAAATGCGCACTAATAGGGGTTCAGATTTCAGTTCAGTTTCAGGACTTCGAGCCAGCCAGCCAGCCAACGTCGGGGGTTACTGATTACTCCTTTTCCTGCAGGCTGAGGCAGAGGCAGAGGCTGAGGCTGATCCTGGGCATCGGGAGCCCCGGGATTGATTGTGACATTAAGTAGGATTTATTTATTTATTTACTCCTTTTCTTCTTTTCAGAGTTTTTTAATTTTAACACGAGATGCAAATCATGTTTCGCACTTTGTTACAGTTGAGGTTCAGATCCTGCAGATCGAATCCAAATCCGAATCCGAATACCAATCCTGTCGTTCCTGGGGGTTGTGCGGATTGTGCGGGTTGTTTGCCACAGGTCTAAGTTTCATCTTTATTTGATTTGTGCATTTGCGTATTTGGCCGGGCCGAGCATCGGGCATCGCGCCTTGGCCTTTGTTTTTCCATTCGCGCTCTTCGTTTTTTAAGGTTTTAGACAAACAAATGAAAATGTTGCCGCTCTCGCGCTATTTCGATTTCAATTTGAAATGGCCCAGGCTTAGCGGGAAATCGACAATGATAGAACAAAACAGAATAAACCAGAAACAGAACAGAGTAGAGAGTAGAGTAGAGATCTGCTGGGAGCCACCGAGCCACTGAGGCAATGAGCGAACAATGAACGGATTGCTGCTGCTACACACTCGGACGAATGTCCTTCCTTCCTGACAGCTTTATGTTTTGAATTAGTAATGAAGCAATCTATGTATTCCATATGGATGAGGCATCACCCAACCATCCCCCAACCACCCGTTGGAGCCGCTAGAACCCCGATAGCCAAACAAATGAACTGAAACATTTCCACACTATGTTTGCAATAGTTTATTCGGTGTTGGATCGTCAGTCAGTCAGAGTGCGCTACGCACCAAAAGATACAAAAGTATATAATATCTGAACTGGCAACATCAGCCAGAACTGAGACTTTACTGCCTCGACAACACTTAATCGTAAAGTTAAGAGGTCTTCTTGTATATTCAAAATATCTAAAGATAATATATTGATGATTTATATTTAAATGCAATGATTCCCCATAAAGACACCAGATCATCCTTACTCTCCTACTCTCTCTCTCACTCTGTCTCTCTCTCTCCCCCTTTCCTTCTTTTTACCGTATCGCAGATTGATCTACACGTGTGAATAAGCCCCAATCATGGGGCATCAAGTAGCGCAACGACGTGTGGAAAATCTGCCCCCAAAATCTGCACACAAGAAATCCAGTAAATAAATGCACACCCACACACACACACACACACATCCCTATACATAGATGTATCTGTGTGGATAGCGGAACAGCAGAGTTTCAGTCGATTTTTATGTTATATATGTAGGTATATTTTTTTTTTATTTTTTTTTGGTGATTTTTTTCTGCTGTGATTCAGATTCTGTTGGGGGGCGGGTGAAGGGGCGGGGGGAGGGCTCTGTGCACGGTTTAGTGATTCAATTATTTTTGTGCGCAATTTAGATTTATTGAGTTTGAAGCCGAGTTTCGTTTCGTTTCGCTGGCTGTGGAGTTTGTTGCAGTTGCCACTGTTTCTGCCACTGTTTCTGCCACTGTTTCTGCAGGGATTTGCAACAACAAACTGCATAATCAATACTAAAACGCAAACGTGTTTTGCTTTGCTTGCCATTTGATGTTGGAACAAGAGCAAATGGATGCGCGATTGGGATTGGGATTGGGATTCGGATTGGGCTGGGGTTTGGGTGGACGTCTCCCGGTGGCAGGATGAGTGCGAATCGCCGCTAAAAGCTTAATGCTCGACGTGCGTTCACTCCGCCAGTCCGCCCGTCCGCCCGTCCGTCCGTCTGTCTGTCTGTCACGTGACGCATGCAATTTGCATCCGTTTCCGGTTAAGCACAGTTTCGGGTGGGCCACAGAGACGTGCCTGCTGGCTGGCTGGATGGCTGGATGGATGGCTGGCACAGGGTTAAAAATCATTTGAAAACCATAAAAAATAAACTCACTCGCGTGTCTGTCTAAAATAAATAAATAGCAAATATACAAAAATCCGAAAAATAAAAGAAATATTTGTGTTTCCCTTTAGTTTGTGCTCTGCTTGTGGCTCTCGTTTCTCGTTTCATTTTCTGTTTAAGCTTTACACATTTTTGTTGCCAAATCCTTTCACTTAGCACGTGATCTGGGCCCTGCTTGTGTGTGTTTTTGCTGCCCGCACACCAACAAAAAATTGCAATTTAGAATATTTGCCATTCCCTTTGGCAGGAAAAATAAAGCCTGGTCAGCCGGTCTCTCTTTATCTCTCTCTCTCTCTCTCTCTCTCTGTCTGTCTGTCTCTGTCTCGCTCTGTTTCCCCCCACACCACCTTGATGAAAATGTAAATTGATGCGGCAAAGGAATTTTCGAAATTCTCTGCCAGATTCCCTGACGATTACTTGAGATCTCTGGCATAGCTCTCTCTCTCTCTCTCTCTCTCTCTCTCTCTCTCTCGCTATCTCCCTCTCCTGCTCGCTCTGCAAAATGTTGCCAATTTTTTTAATGACAACATTTGCTTGTTAAATTTGTATATTTTTCCTGTGCAAGTGCCTTCGTTTGTGTCGTATCAGATTTTCCAACAATTTCAACATATTTAAGAGCATCTTTCTTTGAGGTCTTGGAATTCCCCTCTTCCCCTGCCTTTTAGGCATTAGCCATTTTCCTTAATATCTCTAAGTGAGACGTCCATTTGGGGCAAGCCCCTCTGAACACTGAACACTTGCCTATATGAAAAGAATAACGGACGACGAGAGGGATGTACATACCTGCCCCTAGGATTCTTTAAGTATTTAACGAAACTATTGTTTCGCAGCTATTTCCTAGATCATACATTGCATGATTAATGGACTAGCTCATGGCATAGCCATTACTTTTCGTTGAATTTCGTTATCTTCGAACACATCTTTTTTCGAAGTTTGATATCTTTTACACATACTTCACGTATCTTCAACCATCTGCAACCCTTTCAGCCATGATATACATACATATGTATATATTGCGATAGGATCTCGCTCAGAATCCTTACACCTCAATTAGTTGGTGCATTGCGTGCGCCTCATCAAGTTGTCACAACCTTTCAACTCGGCTCAGCGGAGATCAGATCAGATCTGAACAGATCAGAACAGATCAGCGTCCCGTTCCGATCCATTCCGTTCCGATCCATTCCGTTCCGATCCGTTCGAGTCATCTTGTTAGCCGAGACGAGGCAGGGGGGTAGGGGGACTATCGTTAGCCATCCCTTCCTCCGTTTCGCATGTCGCGCCTTTGTCGCTTTGTCCATTGTTCGGTGTAAATTGTAGATTTCATTATAATGCTTAATTTTTCATTACAACATCAACACCCTGTGTTGGACAACTTGTGAACATGACAATGCAATTGACGATACTAGACGGGAGCAGGAGCAGGAGCAGAAGCAGGAGCGAATCCTTTCGGCATTGCTGTCGCTATCGCTGTGTTAGGGTAGGGTGCGCTGCCCTCTCAGGGGTTGGGCATTGATTATGAAATGTTTGAACCCTTTTTTTTGTTGCCTCATAATTTGGCCTTTGTGCGTCAAATTTATTGAAGTTAATATTTGTCGCCGGCCATGGACAGGGACTGTCTGCAGAAGGGGGTGCCAGAGGGTGTTGAAAATTGCAACAAGACTCGGCAAAAAATAAAAAGCAAAAAATAAAAAGAGATGGAAATACAAAGAGCAAGCAGTGCGGAGCAGAAAAGAAGGAGAAATATATTACACCGCAGTGAAAGGGGTGCCGCGACGGCAACTGCTGCTGCTGCTCGGAGTTTTTGGTGAAATTGTTGCGAGCATAAATCATGCAACATATTGCATAATCATTCCAGCGGAGCAGCGGAGCAGCGGAGGCAGCAGCAGCAGCGGCAGCGGCGGCGGCTGGTTGACAGCTTGGGCGCGTGATTTGTCGTCCTTTTGGGCTAATGGACTCTCTCTAGCGCATGGCATGTCCTGCCCTGGGTGGGCCATCGTCGAATCATTTAAGGAACTCAGACCCAAGGTCACCGCAGCCTTTTGCCCAAAAGGATTTGCTGATGCCGCTGCTGCTGCTGCTGCCTTTGGCTTTCGAGGTAACCCGGATAAATGCAATGTTGCATCTTTACGATCCCATCGATCCGATCCGATCCTTTCTTGGTTGTTGGTTTTATGATGCAATTTCTAAATTGAGGCCGTGCCAATATGGCTCGCCCGCTGCGCTTTCGCCCGAAACCTGGCCGAAACCATTATATAAAGTTGCGCATAATTTCCATAGATATTTCAGTTATTGGTGCGAGCGGGTTCCGCTGCGACTTTCCCGTGCGGGCCCTTTTAATGACGGAATATTTCCAGCGAAATCCCATCTAAATCGGTACCTTTTGCCCTTCTGTTTGCTCTACTTTCGCCCTGCGAAAGTGCCCTGCCTTTCCCTGCCTTCGCTTCCTTCCTATTTCGGTTTTTGGGTTAACTCAGAGCAGAGCTCTCGTCCTTTGTCCCTTTTTGTCGGATTGTCTGGTTGTCGGGTTGTCGGGTTGTCGCTTGTCGGTTGCCTTTCTCCCCGCTCTATGCAAATGCGAGTACGAGTATTGTCCTGGAATGCGTGTCCTTCGAGCATTTATATGGTGCCCTCTTTTGTCGCAATATTATACAAATATCGGGCAATCGGTCGGCCATGTCCTCTTCATCGCGGTTGTCGTCTGCCCGCTGCATTTATGGACCATCATAAAAGTTTTGTGGTGCCGAAAACCAGGCCATAACTGCTAACTGGTAACTTGTCTTCGGGGTTCGGGGAAATCCTTTGAAGGATCTTTCAGTAATAGAGAAATTACAATAGTTGGGTTGGGGAGGGGGGCACGAATGAGCTGCCATTCCCCGTCCCGTCCCGTCGATGGGAATCGCCTGTCATCTTGGATACGGCCAAACACACAAACATTATCCACGCCCATTTAGTGTTTCACAATTTTCCAGTTTGTTTTGTTTTTCTTTTCTTTTAGATTCTGTTTTTTTTAGCACCCTTTCCCTTCCCCTCTCCCTATCCTTGTCCCGTTCCCATCCGCCACTGGTTACGGCGGCCGACCGTTAATCTCTTAATTTATCAATTGAGCCAAAGAGCCAGGACGAGGCACAGTCACAGGCACCGGAGATGCCTTCCGTTTCCTTTTTCACATTCCCATTCCCCTTACCCCCCTCACCCATTCTATTTCTATTTCTATTTCCATTTACATTTTCGGTTTCAGTTTCAATTTCAATTTGAGTTTCGCAAATTAATTTCCATAAATGCGCGACGAGGACGAAGAAAAAAATCAAACAAAACGTGTCAAAGGGTTGCCGTGTCGCGTCAGGGCTGCTGCTGGAGGGGTTGGTAAAAGGGTTCCGACAAAAGTTATGTTTACATAATTAATTAAACAATCCCAGGCAGTGTGTGGGCAAGGGGGGAGCACACACATGTGCGCCGAAAACCAGTGAAAACTTGCGACTAAACGCGAAAGCAATGCCAAGACGAGCCGCCGAACGGTCAGCCCCGCACAGTGGGGCCAAAGTAAAGGAAAAATAATTAACATCAAACTGAAAGAATTACTGCCAAAGTATTTGTTATAATATGAAAGGTAATTCGGGTGTATGTTTTGGCAAAATATGGTACTGGGACAATATTGATTGAAAGACGATATACAAAAATATATATAAGTATACATATATGGGAAGAGTGTTTTTTATACATTAATACATATATCAAAAAATGATAAAGTCAATATTTATCAAAGAATTAATTTTGTTCAATTTGAATCCCTTTTGTGGCCCAAAAATGTACCTTAAAAATGTTTAGTTTCATTCATTTGTATTTTTATTTATTTTAAATGTTGTACTATACCGATCGATTTCCGTTTAGGGCACAGCAAAAGCATTCAGCACTTTCTCTTTTTCTCCCATTATAAATATTGTCCTAGCCGAATCTGTGCCCATAATCCGTTCCACAAGGCTCTTTTTTCCCAACATATCCACACCATGAAGAAAGTTGCTTTCCAATTGCTATTCCCATATCCGAATCAATAAAGCCGCAACCACTGTTCGCCTCGGCCAGGATAATTCGATACGATTTATGTAATTTCACACACACACACACACACACACACTATAGAGAAAGAAGATATATCATTAACCTGGACGAGAAAGGGTTGTTGCTGGCTGATGGGTGAAAGGGATCTCCGTCATTTACTTACGCCTTACGGTAATAAACTCATAAAAAGCCAACTAAAAAGGGGAACATTAAAACAAAACTAAATTGTCATCTCCACGCACGCCCAGGCCAGCCCACCGACAAGGCCGCATAATGGCCGTGCACTGTGACAGAAGGGGGTTGGGGAAGGGGGGAGCAGTGTGGTAAGGGTTAACGCCTGAGAACACACACAGACACAGATGCAGCAGCAGCAGCAGCAGCGGCACACACGGTGGGCGTGCCACTTGGCACATTTGTCATGACGAAGCGGACCAAACTGGTTCCCCACACACACACACACCCCACGCATACACACACACACTGATGCACACAGAAAGAGAAATGACTTTTTGATTCACTTGCGTGGCAAAGGATCTCGGATCCGTGCGCTAAACAGGCACAAATGTCCCAAAGGAGCCATCCCGAGACCTGCCTCAGCCAGCTGCCGCCTCGACTCTTTCTCGCTCTCTCTCTCTCTCTCTCTCTCTCGCTGTCGACTCCACCCCCTTCCCAACAGTAGAAATTAAATCGCAGCCATTTGGTGTTGCCATTTTATGGCACTTTTGTGACGCTTTTCCACTTGGCTGCCCCTCGCTTTTCTCGTTCTAAGCTTCATCCCCCGGCCCCAGTGCCAGCCCCGGCCTCGACCTCGGCCAGGTGTGAAATTAGCGCAATTTTCCAGCACACACACGATGCTGGAGGGGGGGTCCATCTGTGCGTGCGTGTGTGTGTGAGGGAGGGGAATACGTGGCAGGATGTGCGTGGGTATGTGGGGGGCCAGTGGTCGCCGCTGTGTGCGTCCCACTGTGGCCAAAAGACTGTGGGAAAGGCCTCAAGTCGGAGTCAAGCGAAGGTGGTGGGGAAAGGGATTGGAGGATTGGAGAAATCTAAACAAATGATGCGATTGACCAGAGATTTTAGAGATACTTAAGGCAGAGTAAACAACGAATGTTAGACATTGGACAGACTCTAAGCAGCCCTTTGTTGAAGTTTAGCTAAATGTACCATATAAAACAGGCACTTTCTATAACATGCACCGGCTAAAAGGACATCCTATGTGTTGGGTTCTTCTCTGAGTGCCAACACTCAAATAACATCCAATGCCTGACGCATCCATTCATCAATTGTTTCAATCCCTTCACTTCACCTTAAAATCAGACTTTAATTTATGTGACTCCTTAAGCATCGCAGACAAAAATTATTATAAATTTCCCATCTATTTCAGAAACGAATCTCATAAATTGGAAGCTATTTAAGAGTTCAATCTCCTAAATGAGCTCCGCTCCTCGACAAAAGGAGAGAGAGAGACTAGGGAGACGCTGAGACTAGGGAGGGCAGGGGACGGGCGCTAGAGTAAGCCCCTAATCAATAGATGTGTGCCTCTGGCAGGCAGGAGGCAGGAGGAGTAATCACTTAATGCCGCACACGAAACAGCCCCACAGCCCCCACTCCCACTCCCACCTCCCACTCAACACTTTGTTTGGGTTGACAAAATTCTTGAGATACTTTTATGACGCACGGCTAAATGCCTGGAAAATCGACAGCGACACAGACAGCTCTACAGTAAATCACATGACCCTCTCTGACCTACTCCCGCCTGTTCGCCTGACGCCTGTACACCCCGCCACCACTTGTAGTAGTGCCCCAACTCCTTTCCTATCCCTTGTTTATGCCGAGGCTACTACCCGTCTAAGGGAAGGGTATGTTGTATTTGGAAACAGCCAGAAAGAAGTGTTTTATGAATGCAGAGAATTGCATCCTTTTTTCTGACAATATCTATGATCGATCCATTTGGATCTATTGTCCTACAACCGAGAAGTATTTTATTTAGTTTTAAATAAATTTACCTCAATTATTGTCTAGTAGCGGGTATCTCCTAGTCGTGTCTGCTATTCATTGCTTAATAAGCCTAGTGCCCCCACCACCACTCCTGAATTAATATCTCCTTCTAGTAGTGCCCCTTCCCCAGGACCCAGTGCCTGACTTTCCCTTCCCCCCCTCTCCCGCCAGCGCCCATTCTGTCGTACATCTTGTGTTCTGTTCGCTTGGGGCGTGAGTAATGCGCATGGCTTAATTTCAGTTTGTTGTCACATATTTTGGAGACGTACCGCCCCCTCCCCTCACCTAGGCATAAATATTTATAGCGCTCCAGCCAGCCCCTTCACAGATTAGAAAACGCTCAAGTGCGACTTTTGGCTCGTGACTTGTCTTAAGTGAACACCGCGCTGCCCCTCTCCCCACCATGCCATGCCCTGCCTCTCCTCAGTGTCTCTGTGGCTCTGGCGGCACGCGTGTTTTAGGTGTCATCTCTCTTTCCCACTCTCTCTCTGGTCCACCCTTCCCTTGGCTTCCCTTGGCTTCCCTTTGGCGGTGCACCCGCACGTTTGGTTTATAGTTGGGCCGACAAATATGAGGCACAGATACACAGATACTGAGATACTCAGATGCTTGTGTAATTTGAGGAATCCCCTACGCAACTCGGGGGCGACTCTGGACTCTGGACTCCGGACTCGACTCTGACTTGTTTGATTATGTTGTCGCACGCGCTGTTTAATTTTGTATGAATATGAAAATAAACCTACCCCCGCACCGCTCCCGCACGCCACGCAGTGGTGGGGGTGGGGGTGGGGGTGGCAAGGCGAGGGTGGTTATGTCGCCCTGGTTGCCCTGGCGCGGCGGGTTAATTGAAAAACTTAAGTGGCAACAGTCGCTGTGGATTAGAGCATGTTAAAAATTTAATTAACGCCTGCCTCACGGCCGCACACGGCCCAGCATGGCCTGTTGGAAACTATCTAAATTGTCTGCCCCTCCTGCCTGTGAAAGATACTGAGACAACAAGGAGGCGTGCCCGACACACGCCCAAATCCACAGCACACGAGAGTCAGAGCAGAGGAGTCTGCTCTGCACGACAGAGACAGAGAGACAGAGAGACGGAGAGAAAGAAAGATGAGTGCTGTCGCTTAATGAGGCTCAATTAGGCCAGGCCCAGGGAGAATATGTTGAAGTTTTTATTTAAATATGATAATTGCTTAACAATATTAGAAGATCCTTAATGCGTTGCCACTGTGTGGCATGCGGGAGGGTAAGGTGTGAACAGATATGTGAAATAAAATGCCAAAAGAGTCCTCCCAAAATATCGGAGAATGAAAATGAAGAAAAACAAAACAAATATAACAATTATTGAAGTAAATGATTCATTAATTTCTACAAATTTTTATTATTATTTATATAGCTAATATAGTATCTTTATAAGACCTTAATCAATCTGAGGATATCAGTCTTTGAGGAACACGATTATCACAAACTGCACTCCCAATCTCCGTGCGAATAAACATCCCAGAGCACTCACAACTTTTAACACCAAAAATTGAAAATAAATCATAACTACACTGTGCCACAAAAAGACAACTTTTGAGTGTACTTTTCGAGGGACAAAAATTAGGCTGTAGGCCTCGATGAGTGAAGATCACATCCTAATACTTGGATTTTGCAATATGTCCATAAAATCTTTTTTTCTTTTTATAACCTTTCAAAAACAGTTATCTATTGATAAAGGAATTGATTTTTGTAATGTAGTTTTGTATGATTAAATCAAATCTAAAAATATGATAGATTTGATTTTATCAGTGCTCTTAATTCCCAACAAAATAACATACTAATTATTAAAATTGTGTAAATATATTTCAGTATCTCGAAAAGCAATTAAAGCAAAGAATCAACTAATGTGCATAATTTTTGACTGCAATCCGCCAAAATCAATATCATCTACAATTCCTGGTGTAAGAGTGTAATCCCTATATAATATATATGTATATTCTACACACACTTTTCAATTGGTCAAATCAATGGATTTCTATGAATGAAACAGTCAACAACAACCCTCAGAAATGCCAAAATTTAGGGAGAATTTCGAGAGTGAAATAATCATAGAATGTGTGTTTATTGTTCATGTTTGATTTCCTAGTAACTTTATTGGTCAAATCAACGTTGGGTCGTTGGCTGGTAAATGCCTGCACGTATCCCCTCCCCCTCTTCCATCACCATTTCCATTTCCACAGCAGCAGCACCAGCAGCAGCAGCAGCAGCAGTGGCAGCAACATAGACAGCAATCAGAAATGGATGGCCAGAGGGCATTTATGGCTTGCACGGGCCAAGTAAAACACTTTTGGTAATTCATTAAGTTACGGAAGTTGAACTCAGAACTGCAATTTCCCCTAGAACCAATTATAGAAAAATTTAAATTCGTTTTAAAAAGCAGACCAGAAGCAGAACCAGAACCAGAACGCATGTCCCATGTCCAGTAGCAGTAGCCCGAGAACAGACCAGGACAGAACAGACCAGACCAGACCAGACACACAGACCGACGACCGACGACCGACGACAGGCAGACGGACGACACTCTGCCGATGGGTTGGGGTTGGGGTTGGGGTGTGGGTGTACAGGAGAAGGACCTGAAGCCGAAGGAGGAGCAGCAGCAGTAGCAGTAGCTGATGGATGAATGTGTGTGGTCATGTGTGTGGGTGGATATGGGAACGGGACGAATGCTGTGTGTATGTGTGTGTGTGTGGATAGCGGCATGTTCATAAATTGAAATCACTTCCATATCCACCAAGAGAGGAAAAGTTCGGCAACAAAATCGAGCAAAGCGACGCTTTCCGTCCAAAAAAAAAAGAAGGAATACAAAAAAAAAGACTGAGGCAAAACTCGGCGACGTTTCATGCTCGGGGGCTATCCCTCATTCTCATTCCGATTCCCATTCCCATTCCCATCATCGCATCATCCCATCATCTCCCAGTTCCTGGCAGCTGCAATAAAAAATTCCGTTTTTAAACCGGTTGGCAGTAGCAGCAGCAGCAGCAGCAGATGGAGCAATGGAAGCTCAGGAGGATGGTGGATGGAGGATGGGACACAGACTGGACTGGACTGAACTGAATCGAGGACCCTGGACCCATGTACGACAAGTGGGCAACACTTGACACAGTTGCCACTTTCAATTGCCAACATAACTCGAGTGGCGGGCGGCCCCTGAATGAAGAAGGCCAAAGTGTGGGTCGTGGGTGTTGCTGCAACTGCTGGAGCTGGGAAGTGGTGGTAGCGGAGCCAGAAGCCTGGAACCTGCAACCTGGAGCCTTATGCCTGATGCCTGATGCCTGGGTGGGGCTCTCTATAGTTGGGCCTGCATATAAATACCGCCTGTGGCCATAAAAGTGGAGGCCATCCAACCGACGGTGTAACAAACCCTCCCCCCACATTCCCCCGAAAAAAAAAAGATAGCAAGGAGTGCTGCAATTGAACCTACCTACCAGAACCCCCGCCCCTCGCCCCCCCCGCTCGAAACCCCACTAAAAAATGGCTAACCGAATGTGTGTGGGCGCGAGGCTGTGGATGGTCTGTGGGTCGGTCCTTGTGGGTGTGCTGTGCATATGCTGGTCCTGGTCTCTCTCTCTCTCTCTCTTTCTCTCTGTCCAGCAAATCCGAATCAAGCTCCAAAAGAGATAGCCCATCGAAGGCAGAGAAGAGTTCTTTAGTTATCGGTTTCATCTGTTTGCTATATGTATCCTATAAATCCTCCGTTAGAGGGGTCTACCAGCAGATCTCCATCTCCATTTACTGATCTCCCAGCCCAGCCATAGCTCATAAGCTTATACCAGACAAAAGTCAGAGTCCCATGTCCCAACCAAGAATATATCTCCTTATTATATAGCAATGTTTTGGGTCTGCCGTCTGATACTTTACTCAAATGAGGACAAGGCGAGTGAGCCGGGGTTGGCTATCCTATCTTTTGGTGCATCTTTCAAGAGAGTATCTCAACTTCGTTGGCACCCACCGTTGTGTCTGCCATGAAATGTGTCTACCTTTTTTTGTATACCATTCCCATCGTTTGTTTTTTGTCGCTCAGTTCTGCCAGGCATATCCTTTACTCCGGCTACTGGCTACTGGCTACTGGCCATGGTCCCTGCTCCTGTTGTTTAGTTACTTTGGTAGTTTCGTTATATTTATTGGCCCACATCGGGTGAAAAATGTTCAACGCTTTGGCAATTTAGTTGAGTACCCCGTTATATGCTGGCCGGCTGGCTGGATTGCTGGCTGGATGGCGGGAAATTGGATGGCGTGGGACGGAGAGTAGAGAGTGGACTGGGGGGCAACTGCGATGGTCAAGCTCATAAAAAGCGAAGCAGAGCGGAGCGGCAAAACAATGGCGAAACAGCAGGAGAGTACCAGGACCAGGACCATGACCAGGATTCCACCTAGTCCATGATATAGATGGAGATTGGCCCGGGGTGTAGGGTGTAGGATGGAGGATGGAGAATGGAGAATGGAGAATGGAGTGCCTGAAGTGGTGTCGCTTGACGATTTACGATTTGGCATTTTGCTGCTCAACTGGGCCGTGAACAGGAGACAGGACAGCCAAATGATGGCAGCAACAGCAACAGCAGCAGGAGCCCCAAGTGGGGACACAGACCCTTCACCGAGTTTTAGAGTAAAAAGGTGAACCGTGCATCAAGACAGGTGGCAGGAGCTCCGCTTCGACCTCAGCTTTATTTCATATTACATAATTGGGCGTGTAACGAGTCTAATTGAGTTTTTATGTTTTTTCGGGACCAAGCCAGGGCCAGCGCCAGCGCCAGACAAAGTTCCCCAACAAATTCTGGCCATCGTCGCGTGCTGGCCCTTTGTCTTGTGCAACCCTTTTTGGGGCTGTGCCCACACATGTGCGGTACATTTTATAGCCGCTGGCCATTGCCATTGCCATTGCCATTGCCACGCCCACCCGCCTTCGGGACACACAGATGAAGGAGAAGGCTGCATGTCTAGCTCATTTGGTCCCCGGCACTGGGCACTGAGCACTGAGCACTGGGGACTGGGGAATGGGAGGGGGACTGGCGGTCAGGTCACCAAATCAATTAACTTCGCTGGCAACATGTGTTAATATCCTTTTCAACTTCCGCTTGTCCTGCTTGGAAGCGGCAAAGGTTTTCGTTGGGTAGGCAGTCGGCAGTGAAATGTACAGTTTTTGGCCTGCTTGAAGCTGCTATCTTGGAATAGGTTACCAATCTCCAAAGGATCATTTCCCAGAGAACCAAGGAACGGCAAACTTAAATTAAATTCTTGCGACTCTCGTGGCTGGCGGGGGATCACATGAGTCTTAGGTGCCTTAGGTGGCTGTCGGGGGGACAGCGTGTGCCGCGATGCGCGCCTTTGCCACGCCTCTAACGCCCAGCCACCCGCTGGCCGGCTGGCCTTGGGCGTGCGTGGCGGATGCTAATGAGAAAAGCGACGGCAATGGACCAACCGCTGGGCAATGTCCTCGAACCGGCAGGACTGCCAGAAGCGAGCGCGCACCTTTCGCCGAGGCTGCGCGTGCACAGAAGCTGCTTTCTCTGACCCTCTCTCCTATTCCTGCTGCGTGCAATTCTCTAAAGATCTCTCTCTCTCTCTTTCTCTATCTATCGATCTGCTCGCTCGTTCTCTCAGTATCTGTCAACACCCAGCGTGAGGGCCGGGCCGGGCCGAACGGCAGCCAGTCCAGAATCATGTCGCCCGCTGTTTTGCGCACGCGAATCGAGCGGTGCGGTATAGGTAGGAGTCTGAGCCTGAGGCAGAGGCAGAGGCAGGAACTGCGGCAAGAAGGGAACTCAGACTCAGGGACTCAGTGGCGTAGGGATCCTTTTTCGCGTCCCTTTTTACAACTTTCTGCGAAGGCAGCGCTCTCGCGCCTGTGGCTTTACGATGTCCGCTTCATTGGAATGCAATCCGCTCTCCGGCCAGAATCGGAGCCGGTACAAGAGCGGGCACGGGCACGGGAACTGGGACTCGGACTCGGGCTAGGACTGGGTGCAGCAGCGACGGGACATCCTGGCGGGTATCGCTCGCGCTGTGCGATGCACCGCTGTGCCGTGTCGCGTGCATTTGAGATGCGGAAAATGCGTGCCCGCTGGGCGGCCGGGGCGCGCGCGACCATCGAAGTGGGTCTGTTGCGGGAGCCGGGGCTGGGCGTGGCCGGGACACCCTAAATACCTCACAGACAACATTTGTATCGACAGAGATGTACTTTCTGGTGGCCGGAACTGGGTTTTCTCTGTGCGACAACATGCCGCGCAATTGATTTCCCGTCACTGACATTTTCGGGAAAACTCGAGTTCCAAAGTGCATTATCGCTGGGGAGGGGAGGGGAGGGGTGAAGAGAGCCCGGGTCACAATAGTTGAGGTCGCATCCATGTAAGTGCTTTTCAAGGACATGAAACACTTGGAAGCAAAGTTGAGGACTTCTAAGCGATTCAGAATTCTATTTTGGCTGGCTATATCTGTAGGTAAGTATAGGTATACATAGAGTCGAGTCGATCTGTAGATCAGAGGACCACAAAAGTCCTTCGACTGCTATAGCAACAAGTATAATAATAATAATTATAATTACATTTCTTGATCGATTTTCCTGGTGTAAGAAAATAAATAAAATATATAGAAATGACGAAGCTATCTAGCTAGCCCAATCCATTGCTATAATTTCTCCGGAAGATAAATCTCTATATGCACATAATATATACTCGAATGAAAAATATTTACTTTCCCCCCAAGATGCTGGGATAAGTCATTCCTTTGTGGCGGCATTGTTGCAGGGGACTTCAATAAATTAAAGTCCTCTCATATCATACTTATCCACAGATGCATCCACAATAAATGTTCCTGCCTGCCACATTGGAGTGGGACTGCTGCAACCCCCTATGCTGACACCCTCTTCAGATTGCTGCTTGTTGCCCGAGTGGAAGGGTACTCGTGTCCTGCTTGCCTCGGGGGTGACAAGGGTCTCTCTCTTTCGACCTGTCTTCAATATCCCAGAGAGCCATCTTCTTCTACTCCTTCCGAACCACATCCCCGATTGCCAACGGCTGCTGCATTGCCTCCTCCTCCTCCCCATCTTCAGTTGCCCCCCATTCAGTTGCGCTTTGTCAGCCATTCCAAAAAAAAAATCCCCCGTCTGTACATCTTTTTTTGCTGCTCTTTTTTTTATGCTTTATGGTGCACAAATTTTGTTCGTTTCTTTGCTGCTTTTTGCGCTTCCTTGCAGCGGGGCTACTGTTTCTGCAACATGCTGCAATTGTGCCATGCCACCCACCCGCATTCCCCCTGGCCGCCTGGCTCTTTGGCCCTCTGTCCAGTGCCCTCTGCCTCTGCCCCTCTCTCTCTCTCTCTATCCGCCTACCCATGCATTTTTTTGCGGGTATCCGATATAGTTGGGTCAGCGCTTGTGGCCAGAACGGTTCTGGTTGCCAACTCCACCGAATGTGGCAGATAGGAGAAAGCGACGGAGGGAGGGAGGTGCTGATTGGGGCAGGGGGTGCTCCTGCTGCTACTGCTGCTGCTGCTGCTGCTGGGTGTTATTGAGTGCAAATAGCAATTTCGCAACAATTCTTCCGAATCTGCCACTCCCCCTCCCTTTCACTGGGTCTGCTTCTCTCTTTCTCTCTCACTCTCTCTGTATCTGTAGCTGTTCTTTTTTGCTTTCAGCACTTTAGGCCGAGATTCCCCCTAGTTCCCGTCGCTCTATCCCTCCTGCCCAGCCCCCATCTTTCGACCAAAGGCCTCATGCCTCCACCTCCACCTCCGCCTCCATATGCAACATTCTTTGCATCTATTGACTTGACTCGTTGTGCCCTCTGCCCTCTGCCCTGTGCCCTCCAAATCCCATTTCAGGAGATTGCTGTTTGGGTAGAGGGGGGGTGGAGTGCTGGGGGCTTATCCGGGGCTTTCGCACAATGAACTGTCAAAAATGTTGGCATTTTTTTTTGTTTTGTTTTTGTTTTGTTTTGGGAGTTTGGGGTGCAAAAAACATTCCTGCAGTCGATTTTATTGGATTACGGTTTAGATTGCATTGGCGAAAAAGTGCAGCAGCAGCAGCGCAGGCTATGAGTGTGTGTGTGTGTGTGTGTGTGTGCCTCTTGTTGTTTAGAAAACATGCAAAAAACTTAACGCCACTTGGCCAGGCCGCTTGTCCTTGTCGTCGTCGTTCTTTTTGCTTTTGCCTTCTTCTCTTTTTTGGGTGTCCTTTTTAGGTCACTCACTCTGCCACAATTTGTTGCTGCCACTGGCACTGCTGCCGGTTTTTTTTCTTCTTTTGCTGGCAACAACAACAGCAACAGCAACAATAGGCCTGGGCGTTAACGAATTGAAATTTGTTTGTTTGCTGTTTGCTGTTCGATTCCGTGCGCTTCCGTTTTTAAAATGTACGTGCAACAGTGCAACATCTACATACGTGTGTGTGTGTGTGTGTGTGTGTTGTAGCAGGAGCAGGAGCAACAGGAGGCAGGTACTTTGGGGAATACATTGCAAAAAGTCTGAGAGACTGCCCAGAATGTGGGATATCCCCAACCCTGACTGGAATTGGCCAGGGGAAATCTTTTATATATTTTTTGTGGGCAATGGGTAAGAATCTTGATCAAATTCGGGCTTAATTGTGCTAATATTTTGAAATAAACTGAGAAAATCTTCCTGTGACTTCCTGTGTGTGAGACACGATTCAACGAGAGAGGCAGAGAGCCAGGCAAAAGGCATACAAAAACCCCTTAGAAGATGGCTCAAAGAATTGCCATTATAATGCCTCATACTTCTTAAATATCTGGTATATTTTCTACCCCAAATAATTACCACTTGAGAATGATTTTGTCGCAGTGTATGCCGACTATTCCGTTCATTCATTTGTTGCTTTGGGTGGAGTACTGCGAGTCTGTGGAGTCCGTAGATGCTGCTGCTGCTGCAGGATGTGCTGGCTGGTTGTGACATCTACAGGATCCGTTTCTGCCATTCCTCATCCATTCCTAATGCATTGCGCATCGAGGAAGAGAGAGAGAGAGAGAGAGAGAGAGAGATGGTGGTGTGGGCAAGAGGGGAGTGCAGGATGAGCCGGAAGTGACTTAGGATATATGTATGTATGTGTATGCAAACTTTTCATTCCGTTGTTTTCCCGCACCGATGTTTCCCTTGGAACAGCAGCAGCTTTTTTAGTGGGTTGTTGTTTTGGTACAGCGGCCGACACCTCCCATTCCCTTTATCGGGGGGCGGGAGGGGGAGGGAACTGTATGCCAGACCAAGTGTTTCTTTTTGGCTTCTTGTCAAAGGATCTGCATTCTGGGACCAAAGACCAGACCGAGGCAAAGCTAATTAAATTTTGGGCCATGGAAATGGGGCCCCATCCACCCCCACCACCATTGGCATTAGAGCAGAGCAGAGCAGAGCTGAGAGTCAAAGGTCAAAGCCAAAGCCAAATGAGATGCAGTGGCTGAGGAGGGAACAACATTTTAATTAAAAAATTTCCACTAAGCAGCTGGGGATCAAAAGCTACAGCGGCGCTATCACTGATG
This sequence comes from Drosophila athabasca, assembly GCA_008121215.1. Taxonomy (NCBI): domain Eukaryota; kingdom Metazoa; phylum Arthropoda; class Insecta; order Diptera; family Drosophilidae; genus Drosophila; species Drosophila athabasca. The sequence continues at coordinate 4,975,483 of CM017796.1, read as the reverse complement.
CGGCGAGTGGCGACCACAAGCTGCAGGACACGTACATGGGCACGGGGACACGGAGACGGATACACGGATAGGGCTATGGATGGACAGGGAGACGACCACCCCGTTCCGAACCATTCATTGGCCAGCATATGCGTCAGATTAGAGTCATGTGTGTGTGTGTGTGTGTGTGTAGCACGGTGTGGGCATGGTGTGGGCTCGAAAGTGATGTGTGCGCAGCGATAATCCTGAAATTTTCAACTAATTAAATTGTCAAATATTTTTGTTTGCCAGGGGCGTGGCGCGTACACCCACGCAAACATAGTGGCAACACACACATCTCGGACTAATTTGCAGCTAATCATGGCGAAAGGAGAAAGGAGACACAGTGATCCGGTCGGCAGGATCCGGTATGCGGGTTCGGTTCCGGGGCAGGTACACGGCACTTCTATAGGGATCAATCCTTTCTCTCCTTTCTGTCGTGCTTTGTGCTGCGGTCAAGCCCAGTAGAAGAAGGATCACCGCCACGGGCAAGGAGTACGGAGTAAGAGAGCAAAAGGAGAGTAAAGGAGTGAGGCCATAAAACCCTTATATGTATGTACTCGTACTATCCCGAGGTCGCGGGGAAATTCTGCTTTATTTATGCACTTGCATTGTGTGGCCAGAGCAAACGGCGATTGGTCTGGTTCTGGTTCTCGTTCTGGTTTTGGCCGGGTCGGATAGGGTCGCGTCGGGTCGGGGTTCATTTTATGGCATGATGGTAGTGGCGCGGGCAACCCTTTCCATTTCCATTTCTTTTCTGGCTGCTTTCATTGGAATTGTTCAGTGCTTCTGTTACCCTTTCTGCCGTCTGCCGTCTCCCGGCCTGACTGCCTGTCCGGGGCTGTCGGCCCCGTCCCTCGTCCTTTCGTCCTGGCGCGCCCTTTTTGCAGCTTGTCAGTCATTCGAACAAAACTAATTTGCATGTCATTTCTTTAGCACTCTTGAAATTCGCGCACGAAATGCACTCGACCGAGGGCCCATCGAACAGTTCTCGAAACAGACGATAAGCGAATACATTTTATAGTATGTACCAGAGATCTGCAAAATTCACTTTTTTCTTGATTTACTCATACGGTAAAATTCTCACTCAATTCCACTCAATGAACGAAAGTCGGCGTTGAATGAAAATCAGCTCATGCTGATGAGCACATGAATTGTGTGTATGCACAGCCTTCGGTACACATTTCGGCTTGGCCGAATAATCGTGCCATTCGGCTCAACCGATCAAACATTCATATGTACACGAACTCAGTGTTGATTTAAATTCACTCTAATGCGCTCATATTTTTTCTCTCCCTGAGTTTATTCATGCTCAATGAGCAAACCGATCATTTGGGCGTATGTTCATTCGGCTCAGCATTGATTGAGTTGAGTAAAGAATAAAATCAAAAGGCAATGAATCAACGCGTATGAGTTTGTTCATGGGCGAAGTCAAAGAAATCAAAATACTTAATTTCACAACAGATTATATATTTTCATATTGAATGGCAATGGCTATAAGAAAATTAACAAATTAATAAAATAAAATAAGAAAATAATTTCACACTTACATATGTATATATAAGTATACATTCATATGTTTAACATAAAAATGACAAAATTAAACTAATTGTGCTCATATCAACCAACAACCGCAAGCATTCTCAAAAAAAAAAGAAACAGTAAAAACAAAAACATAACGGTAATGCATCTAAACGAGCTGAGTGATTGAGTGGTTTCGGCACCATGAGCTGATTTTCATTCACCGTTGATTTTCGTTCAGTGAGTGGAATTGAGTAAGAATTTGGGCGTATGAGTAAATCAAGAAAAAAAATCAATGCTGAGCCGAATGAACATACGCCCAAATGATCGGTTTGCTCATTGAGCATGAATAAACTCAGGGAGAGAAAAAATATGAGCGCATTAGAGTGAATTTAAATCAACACTGAGTTCGTGTACATATGAATGTTTGATCGGTTGAGCCGAATGACACGATTATTCGGCTATTTTTGTGTATGATTTTTTTTGCAATCACGCCAAGCCGTTCTCTGGTATGTACATATACATATATGGTAGATAATTATTTATTTACTTTCCTCACTCCATGTATCCTTATATCATAGACTGGGAAGTCCTACAAAACACTGTCTCTGCTGTTCCAGGCAGCAGCTCTAACAGAGCAGCAGCGCTGTTAACATACTGTTATGGCCCTACTCTGTTACAGCTCACTGTTAGCACCCGCTAGGCGATTGCTTTCTCTCTGTTGCCTCTGGAGCGACCAAGGGTGGATCTATCCGCCCTCGCACAGACGAGAGTGCAAGAACTATTGGCGCTCACCTCGAAGGCTCGACAATCTACAGTCATCCGCTGAAATAAATACTATTTACAGAGCACTTTGCCACGCCTACTTACCTGAAAATTGGCTCAAGGAAGGGCCTACCCCGCAGCCCCTTAGCCTCCTGGGAGCAGAGGAGTGCACTCCCCTCAAGGCACTCCCAGACCATTTTGGGCTGTGCTCTTATGTTGGATCGCATTACATTTATTCTTAAGGATCTGTGCGTTAAGGTACAACACGTGCAATTTTGAGAGTTTTGTGTCCGAATATAAATCTATGCAATCAAAGTTTTTAACACGATCGAGACGCCACAAGCCAACAAATGCGGGGGAGGAAAGATGTCTGAAAGGGGGGCTGGCGACCAGCCCCTGTTTTTGCTTCGCCAGAGAACAGCTCCTCCCCCTTTGAGGCGGTGCTTCCTTTGGGTGCACCGTTGTCTGCCTCTGGCTGGGCCACTGTCGAGGAGAAGGCCCCCTTCGCTAGGCGGCATCTCCATTGCCAGCGCCAGCGCCACCTCCATCGCCATCGCCATCGCCGTCTCCATGTTGGTCCTGGTGCTGCTCGATGTGTAGGAGCTTCTCGTAGTGGTCCAACTGCAGCACAATGCTCGCCAGACGCTCCTGTATCTGGACCAATACACCCCTGATAGCCTCTACAGCGTTCTGCTCCTGAGCTGAAACTGGCCCTGGTCCGGGTCCTGGGTCTGGTCCTGGGTCTGGTCCTGGGTCTGGTCCTGGCTCTGGTCCTGGCTCTAGTTCTGGTCCTGGTATTTGCATTGGCATTGGCTGTTCCATGTCGACCGTCTCGCCAATTCCGTTGTCGCCGTTGCCCTGCCCGTCCGAGGCCTCTACATTGTCGTCGTCGTCATCGTTTATTTCGCTCAGAGGCTCCCAGAGATCTTCGCCAGCCTGTTGGGATTCCCGATCGGAACCGTATTCGATTCCACGGTCATCTCCGTTGCCATTGCCACCTTGGTTGACGATTAATCCATGTTCTTCCAAGGAATGCCCGCCTTCGTGGCCCACGACGGGTTCATGTCCGTCTGGGGCTACCACTTGAGCGACCTCTGGCCCGCCACCGTCCGGGGCAACGATGGGTCCATGGTTCTGAAGTTGACGTTGTCTGTAGGCGGTGACCGCTGCAGGGAGCTGTGCATGCACTTCTTCAAAGTTGATTCGACGGCGGTTAAGGTCATGAAGAAATTGTCCGACGAAATTGAAAACATGACGATGTCGGGGTCGACGCCTTGGCTGCCCGAGACCTTGGCCAGCGAGGGAGCCTTCATCATCGCCTTCATCATCGCCTTCGTCAGCGCTATCGCCATTGCCCGGCCCGTCACCCAGTTGGGCGACCTGCCTGACAAACTGGACCTCCTGTATGTGAGGTCCATCCCCCTCACCGACACGAGGAGGGACCTGGATCTGGACCTCTTCGAAATTGGGACCCATGCCGCCAGGGCCATCGCCCTCTCCCCAGTGACGGACATTCGGACCGACTCCTAGGCCGACTCCAGGGCCGACTCCAGGGCCGACTCCAGGGCCGACTCCAGCGCCGACTCCAGCGCCGACTCCAAGACCAACTCCAGGGCCATCACCGGCACCAGCAACAGCTACATGTCCATTCGTGCCACCCGGGTGATAGCGCCTCAGGCCGCGAAGCTCTCCTCTGCCAACAGCACCGCGGGCCCCTCCGCCCCTGATGCCGCGGAAAAGGTATTGCAGATTCATAACAGGATGCTGTCGCAGGATTACGCGGCCATGGTTCGGCGGTACCTCATAGTCGCCATGAAAATAGTAGACACCCATCTGGGGCTCGTCCTCGGCATCGCCGCCCCCGATGTGAGCAATTTCCTGATGGTGCGGCATGGCTGGCACCAAGTTATCCATATTAAAACCGAGACGATCGCCGCCTCCCTGGTTTCGCAGGCCCTGGCCAAGCATGTTTGGAGCCTGGGATCCGGCTGCATCGTGATCCTCCCGGTTGTGGCGTGGCGGCAAGGTGAACTGATTGACATACCGACGTCGACCCATCAGGATATTCAGACAGGCATCGAGATCCCGGGACGCCACGCGGGCCTGTTGATGACCGGCAGGATCCAGACTAGCGACGAATTCAGCGACGATATAGTCTTTGAGCTGCTGGTTCGATCCCATGGCCAAAAAAAAACTACAACAGAAAATAAATAATATAATAAAACTATAACGAATATGTGTTATGTATTATATTGTATATTATGTAAGGGCCGACTGTTCTTACCCGTGATATCTTCTGATTAAAATATATTAAAATATCGTTTAAAACACAAAGTAATTGGTAGCCGTCGATGCACGCCCTAAACTTGTTTTAGCTTCCGAACGTTTCAATTTGAGTTATAAAATAAGAGAAAAAAAACAACAGAACAAAAAGTGTTTACTGCACAACACGCCCGAAATTTATTTATTTGGAAAGGATGATTCGTTTTGCCGAATATCGAATTTTGTGAGAGATTAACGTTCCAGTCTCAAAGCTATTTATGACAATATTTGGACAGCCATCTTTGATATTTAATATTCTGTATTCTACTCTATTCTATTCCTTTCCAGTCGAGTCGAGTCGAGTCGAGAAAGGGCCAGTGTGTGCATATGTGTATGTGTCTATAAAGTGGCATATCACCTGGTGCTTGGTAGTGGGGTTGCCATGGCTGGGACACGGATGGCAAAGGCATTAATGTGCACGGACAGGACATGTTCATAAAAAGCAGCAGGCCAGCAGGACGGGCAGGTCGGCGGGACAGTCAGGACAGGCAGGACATTCGAGACAGCCAAGTGGCGAATGGCCAACAAATCATATTACAAAACTTTACACGCTTAAAAGCGCATGTAATTGGCTTTTGAAATGGACGCGAACTCCCTCCCCTCCCCACGCCCCACGCCCCACGCCCCACGCCCTACTCCCGCTCACTCACGTCTTTCGCCAACAGCAAAAGGTTAACACGTTCTAGAGCCAGGTCTGGCCCACTGTCGCTTTTGTTGCCTTTACCCCTTGGACAATGGCTCCCACTCCCCCTCTCTCTCTGATCCTGGGATGCTAATAACAATAAGTGTCGATGTCCCTTGCCTCAGTCCCCCCCCCCCCCCCCCCCTCCCCGCACTCTCTGGCCACTTCAAACCCGCTTCCTGGTCGTCTGTTCTTTGGTGTCTGTGAAATATGAGGAGCACCCGGACCCAGGAGGACAAGGACACAACGTTGGACAACCCTCAATTTTTCAAAATTTTTTTCAGTTTATTTTGTTCTTTCTGCTGTGTTTTTTTTTTGCACCTCACTTGGGGCTAATTTTTGTTAAAAAGCTATTCAGGGACAAGTAAAACATTCGGAAAATGTGTAAAGGAAAACCAAAAGCAACCGAGCAACCGAGCAACGAAGCAACGGAGAAAGCGTAAAGATAAAGTTGATTGGGGGAAAGCCTATTGCAAAAAGGGTATTGGACAGATTGGACAAGGGCTAATATTGGCCTTAGCCAGAGGAACCTATGGAACCCATATGGCAAAATTATATTCTAGAAAAGATGATCTAAAAACAAAAAAAGTCGCTTATTTGGTAGGGAATTAATGACGCTGCCATACAAATGTCATATGCAAATGGTGTATTACAAATTGGAAGTAGAACAGAAGTACAACCGCCAACCATAGATATAAACGAGTTTATATATACAAGTTTATATATGTATATCCTCGGGGTATCATAATATTTCCTAAGAGTTTCTTTTCATCATTCAAATCATGACTCAAATCAAAAGTCATTCAAAGTAGGTTTTTGGTTTAATTTTTGGTGCTTCCCAACAGCAACAACAATTTAACATTTCCTACCCCTATTATTATTGTTGTGTGTGTTGTTATTGCTGTTGTTGTTGTTCCTGTGGTTGTTGTTGTTATCGTTTGGTGTTGGCGTTGTTATATCCTTGAAACTTTTTTTCGGTGCTAGGCATGTGCTCGTTGTAGCCAGTGACGTATATTTAACATGCCGCACCGCAACTCTGAACCACCGACACCCATCATAACCCACACACACACAGAGGCACCCTTTCCCTCCCCACCCAACAGTCACCCAGTCCTCAGCTGCAGCTCTTTCCCCCATCGCAGCTCCAGCTCCAGTCACAGCGCAGCGCAGCGATGGCCAAAAAAGCATGCTACGATTTTTGAGTGTTGGCATGTTTGCTGTCAGAAAATTGTCAGAATTGTATGCAACATTGCCTGTGGAAGGGGTGAAGGATGGGGGTTGGGGTTGGGGTTGCTACTGCTGCTGCTGCTGTTAGCTGTTTTTGGATTGCTGTTGCTGTTGCTGTTGTATATCGTGTGGTTGTTGCAGGCTATTGCTATTGCTATTGCTATTGCCTGGCTATCGCATGCCAGAGTGAGCTAGATTTTTCATTAGGCTTGATGATTGGAAAAATTGACAGCCGCTTTTCAAAAGCGATAACTTTATAGCGATGTATGTATGTATCTCCGTGTTTGGTGTGTGTGTGTGTGTGTGTGTGTGTGCGCTCCACAAATGCAACGCCAAATGTTTGGCCAGACAATTGACGAAAATCTATAACAGCAACAATGTACATGTATGGTATCTGTGTGTGAGGGTTGCGGGGGTGTTAGTGTGTGTGTGTGTGTGTATATGTGTATATCTGCTAATGCACATGGCAATAAACTTTAACATGCCAATGCATTTCGAGAGGCGATTCCAAAATGGAAGTAAATCAAGATGATGATGACGATGATGATGATGGTTCTGCTCTGGATGGCTCTGCTGATGGCTCACAGGCGGTCGGGTGCAGGCTAGCGATAAACTTTAATGGCCAGCCAGCCACCCAGCCACCCAGCCATGTGCATGAGCCAGAACGACGATAAAGTTGGCTTAGATGTCTGGACTATCGATTGGCATAAGCTTTTGTGCCATTGTCACCATTGAAAATATCGATACACATTGTAGGTGTACACGATGGAAGGACTCTAAGCCATCCAATAATCATTGCAGCTTTCGAGACTTAAGAACAAACACATAATTATCCCACCCCCCTTTAAGGCAGATCCCACAACACTCTTGTGTCCCACATGAGACACATGCCCCCTGCCCCACGCACATTGCGTATCCGCCAAGTGGTGCTGGTGTTGCCTCACTTTTGCGGCTAATTAAAAAACGAAAGAGCAACGAACAAAAAACAAAAGCCTGAAGCTGCTTTTATGTTTATGTGTAATACTCGGGGGGATATGACACTTTGCGGTTGCAAGAAGGCAGTTCCTCTCATCATCGTCTGATTATTGTCAGGTGCGCAGTAGACCCTGAGGAGGCTGTCAGTCACTGGGGGAAGGGGGTCTTTATATAGGGCCTGCAATTCTTACAAAGAAAATGTCTCAGAATCAAGTGACAGAAGCGGAAATACACACTAGGGCCACCACAGTGGCGATAGGGGTAAAAAATTAGGGGAAATACAGAAGAGAAAAAGGAATGATTCTGAGCCGGGCAAATCGGTACACAATGAGAAGAATTCCGAATCCGGTGGCTCTGGTTACCATTCCATTGCCACGCCGAACCGAGGCGTTGGAGGGATTTGCGGGAAGGATGCCAGCAAGGATCTGCGATAGCCCCAAAAAGTGCCCAATAACTGTTTCTACCCGAATGTTTGTTTATAGCTTAAATTAACCTTCGGGAAAGTTTTTGTAAATTACATAAATAATTGTTTACGAATGCATAATCATCTTAGGAATATTCCCAGTTGTATAGGCGATCCAAGGATGGATTTGTCCTGGCCTTGACACGCATTCCATTCCAGGAAAATGGCTGCTGGCAAAGCCAAAGCCAATCCCACACTCGCGGATACACAGTACAGATACAGATACAGATACAGTATCTAGGACCCTTTCTGGTAGCTGTTTTCGTTTCTGGTGGATTTTGTTACCCCGGACTCGACTCGAGTCGCGAGCCCATTGTTTCATATCTAATACGCGCCGGGGGGTCGTGCCCGAAAATAAAATATATCAAAAAAAAAAAAGGAGAGACGAGAGACCAGAGACGAGAGTTCGGGTACATCCATCATAAGTGCGCTTTGCCGGCAGCCTGCATATGCCCGATAATGTTATGCCACCCCACTCCAGTGCACCCTTCCCTCTCCGGAGTCTAGTCCCATCCCCATTTGAAGTGGTTGGTTGTACGATTTGGATTTGTGATTTCAATGCCACTCAACACTGGCCGCTGGGAAAATCGCCTTAAAAAGTCCATTTCGACGGTTAAACCGAAAGCGAAAGGCAGCCACAACCCCTCTGCCTACATATGTATCTGTATGTATCTATATGTATCTGTATCCGTATCTGTGTCTACATGAAGATACACTTATGTGTGTGATGGGTGGGAGAGAAGGGAAGGGAAGGGAAGGGAAGGGCAGGGAAGGTCGAGCCATTGGCCATGCCGTGGGGTGGCTTTTTCATTATCATTTGCCGCTGCACATAAATTATTTATTGTTAGCGATTTTCCCAAAAAGATAACGCGCACACACTCTCTCTCTCTCTCTCTCTCTCTCTCTTTCTTTCTTCGTGGGATGGGGTCGGTTTTGGGTGGGGAGAAGGATGGAAAGGGTCCCAGGAGCCAGAGGGAGGGTCGAACATCGGACGGAGAGATCGACACTGAAACACATTCTGCTCTCTCTTGTAGTCCTCCTGCTCATCTTCATTATGTTACTCTCTCTTTCATTCCCCCTATATCGCTCTCCCTCCCTCTCACTCTCTACCAACATCGCAGAGCCGGATGTAAATAAATATTTATAAGTTGTGCTGCCTTTGCCGCATTATGCGAGGCATACAACATAATAAGCATAATATTGATATGAATTCCGTTCGCCCGATTACATAGCCCAAAGGCAGGCCAAAGATTTCCCCATATACGATATGAAGTAGAGCGGGGCGGCAGGAAGAAGTACTGAAGGGGAGGGCAACCGGCGTAAATATGAATACGTATGTACATAAATACTATCTACAAGTTCTTATTAATTCCTTTATTGTATGTTTAATTCCAATACTTATCTATATTTTTTTATACACTCTATTTTATGCTCTATTTACATTCTATAAATGCACTATAAAATCGTATAACTATAATTCTCTTTCCATCATTTTAATTCATCATAGAATTGTCTATTTTGTAAGATCATTATCTCCATTTGTCTCATTTATTAACCATCACTCCAACCCCAGACCCCACTCTCCCCCATTGAAACCTGCCACTCCCAGCAGTGGGTACCATCCTGCCAGCACCATTTACATGTTTGACCTTTGGACTAACAAGTTGCAAATTTGTTTTCATTCATTTGCCCCACACCCACCCACACACCCCCCCAATCCGCAGCAACCAACGAAAAATACAAAAAAAAACCAAAATGATTTCTCCACGGGATCTGGGATCTGAATGTGGATGTGGATCAAAAAATTGGAATCATGGGACGTGGCATTAAAAAAAAATGCGCCTACCGTGACCGCCAAACAACGCCACTACATTAGCAGCTGCATTTGGGGTTTAAAAAAAGCAACACCCCACCATTACAATCAACGGCAGGAGCCAGGCAGGAGCCCACTAGGACCATTGCTGCCACTGCCACTGCCAGTGCCACTGCCACCCTTTCGTCTGTCCAGGCAAACAATGCCAAATAATTGGACTTTATGCCGAAGCAATACGCAAAATCTCACCCTCTCTCTCGCGCTGGGTGTACCCAGTGTATACCGCTATCTCTGTCTAGCCACAAGAGCGGAAGTTAACTTGCGTGCCAGGCCCCCACTCAACCCACTCGACCCACTCCACCCACTCGAGAGGTCCACCTCCTCACGGATTGCTGTTGCTGGCGGCTTGGCTCGTTCGGTTGCGGTTCAAATTTAATATTCACTCGCGCAAATAATCCACACAGACCCCAACAGTCACACAGACACATGTACACACACACACACACACACACAAAATGGCGCTGCTAAGCTGACAAGAGGAGGCTGGGATTGGGGTTGGGGTTGGGGTTGGTGTTGGTTCTGGTGGAGTACGGCCAACTGCAAACTGCAACTGCAAGTGAAGTGTTGTCTGTGGCTAGCCAGGAGCTCGGAATTCAGGATTCCATTCTCATATGTGTGATTGTTCGCTGGCAGAACGAGATGCCAATAGGAGGAGAAGGGAGTGAGAGAGATGCAGAGAGTTAGATTATTTAGATTTGCCTGTGGAGATTTCATTTGCACAGCCTTCAACAATGACGAAGTGCATTAAAACGATTTGAATTGAACTTGAAGCGGAGCAAAAATCAGAGCTCAAAGTTGTGGAAAATATTCAGAAAAAAATCTAAATGAATATCGAATTTCTGTATCGAATACTTTATGGTATCCTTGAATTATTCTCAAATCAATTGCCGGAAAACCCCATATATGTATGCCTATGGTTTAAGGCTACAAAAATCGAGCTTCTGAATTTAATAGAAACTTAACGCTAATGAAAATTGTAGAAAATGCCATGGAAATATTTTGAAGAAAGTCGGACAATAATTTATTTCACTCTTTCTATTCCACTCTACCAATTAGAGACTGCAAAACCCATGCATAGCATATGCATATTGCGCATACGCCACGTGTGCTGTTTGAGGCATAGAGAGATGGTGATGGGTAGAACATTTGGCCATTAGTTGCCCCTAATTAGCCGCAAATTGGTGGCTCCTAGACCGAAGAGAATCTTGGTTCAATGACCAGGACCGTGCCGTGCCGAGTCAAGTCGAGTCATTCTTGGGCCAAGTTGGAAAGCGGTCAGAACGTGTTGGGCCAACAATTAGGGAAAATGTTTGACTCTAATTTGGTTTGATTTGCTAGCTGACCGGTGACTAGTGACCACTGCTCCTGTTGCAGTTGCCCGACCCCACAGTCCCCCCCCCCCCCCCCCCCCCCTCCCCCTACAGTCCCTGCCAAATGCAGCTTCAGCAAAATGGAGATTCCTCCTGGCTCTGCCACTGCCCCTGCCCCTGCCCCACCAATAAAATGCCTTCATGTCACTGTCGCGACTCTTTGTTGTTGGCCTGTTGTTAGTGTTTGCTTCGTTTCACTCGCTGTTGTTGCTGTTGCTGTTGTTGCTGGTGTCGCTGATGCCTCTCGTACAACTGTCCAAGTGACAGCTGCCGCCGTGACTGTCAGTTCAGCCACCTCCCCGAATGAGAAAAAAACAAAGCGAATAAGAAAGCCAGATACGGGTGTTTCAACGCGCAGATACCCCCTTTCAGGTATGAAGAGATCCTAAAAAAAGAAACCTAATTTTAATTAATTTATTAACGATTCTGTATCTTTAAAAATGTATATTTCCCATACCTAGGGAAGAACCAGATGGCCTAGACTTTAAGCCATATATTTTATGATCTATCTATCTGTCAAAGAGCCACAAGAATGCAGCATACCCTTGTGCCCCATTGAGTACCTTCTATACAAAAGGAAAAACAACACAATGGTAAAAAGAAAACCCCATCGTGGCACAACCTCCGCCAACCACTCTCTCTCTCTCTCTCTCTCTCTCTCTCTCTCTCTCTCTCTCTCTCTCTGCAGCAATGCGCAATCAGTTGCAACGCAATTTGATTTTGTCGCTTCATGGCTCATGCACCACCACCGCTGCCCTGCCACTGGCCCCACGCCACGACACGCCACCCCCCCCTTCGTCCACTGCACTCCGCTGCTACCATTGCACACCACTCCTCTCTTGGCCGCCATAAAGTGCACATGTCGCTTCATGTTCACAGTGACATTCATTCGCCATCGAAGCGCTTTCTTTTCCACAGCCATAAAAACTTTCTGGACCTGCATCCTGTCTACTGTCCCTGTCCCTGTCTCTGCCCCTGTCCCTGCTCTCCCTTTCTCACCATCTCTGTCTCTGTCTCTCTGTCTCTCTGTCTGTCTGTTTTGGGATGTCTGGCCATTGCAATTGTTTCACCTTTGATACCCCAACCTTCCCCCAATCTCAACTCCAATCCCAAACCCAACCATGGGCATTTTTTGGCCATTTATTTGACGGCTTCAAGTTGCCGACGTTGCTGCGGTTGCAAAAGTGCATTAGCCGCTGCCCGTCATTCATCGGATCAAGTGCTATATGTATGTGGCATGCAAGCCCTGTCGGAGAGTAACGGAACGGGGTAACGGAGTAACGGAGTAACAGAATAACGGGAAAACGGGTAGCCCCTGTGGAGGTAGCCAGCGGTTTTTGGGGGAGAGAATGCTGTGTGGTTTATGCCTGCATTTTTGTTCCGGCATTTGGCAATAGGCAGCGAAGGGGGGGGCAGCAGGGTGGAGGGAATACCCCGATTCATTTTTAAGTAAAAATCAAGTAAAAAATGCATAATACTCACATAGTTTTTGGTAAATTGACTCGTCTTAGTGTGGCTGTTTTCGAATATTATTCAGTGTATATTAGAGTATATTATGTATATTACTTGACACAGATTTCAATGAATACCTTATATATATATACTTATACATTCAACATCCAGCCCTTCTCCGATCACTCGGCTTGCTTTTCGTCGAGTTACTGTCGATATCCCTTCGACCTTAAAAAAACAGAATTTTATTAATACCAAAATACTCGAAATACTATATTTTTTAATGGTAAGAAAAAGAGTCTATAATTTGCCTTTTAGAGGGTATTTTCTTCACAAACAATCAAAATACGTTCACCTGTTTTCATAATTTTCACAAAAAATGTACATGTGTGTGTGTGTAATTAAATGAGTAATATTTATGCTACAATGCTACAAGGACGAAACGAAAGGAAAGGGTACTCTCAGCACTTCCATATTTTCAAATTGCACTAATAGGGTATCGTATTGTCGTGACTCATTTTATGGCCCCCTGCTGAAGGTTCATTTTCCTTATATTCCGAAACTATTTCTGTGGTTCGTTTTCCTCATTTTTTGGTTGGACGAAATCCTTTGTTTTTAACTTCTCTGGAACGATGATAGCGACAATGGCAACTGGCACTGGCACTGGCTTTCCTTTTTCTGTTTTTTTTTATAATTGTTGTTGTTGGTTTTTAGCACTCAATTGATTTTTGCATTGTTCTTATTGTTGGTGCATTATGGCTTCCCGTCTGTTTGCCTTGGGACAGTCGGAGCGACCTCAGCCCCCACGCCACACCCCCACCCCCCACGCGTTACTTCCTGCAGATATTGTGGAATTTTTTCGCGCTACAATCTCTGGTCTGGTCTGGCCTGGTCTGGCCTGGCGCCCCACCTTTACCCACGGCTCCACCCCTCTGTCGCTTTCTCTTGGCGCATCGGTTGTGAAATACCCGAAGCATTGCGGTCGCCATATTGCGTTTGCATACACGCCCACATGCCAAACACAGCAAAAGCGGCAGCACATTTGCACAGATACAAAACACATACACACACGCACACACACACACACACACACACACACACACATATGTAGGAAAGCCATTGACAAGAGCGTATTGATGGCCATGTTTCATGCGCCGTTGTCAGCCAAATTTAATGCGCGCCGCAAATATGCAATGCACCCCCTCTGCGCCACTACCCACCCACTCTACCCCACTCTACCCCATTCCATCCCAACCCAATCCACCCACTACTGGCCCATTGTCTCTGCCTGGGTTGAGCCCCGCTCCCCCCGCTCTGTTCCCCTCTCTGTTCTCCTGTTCTATCTGCAGGGGCAGACAACAAGCGCGACTTTTCATTTGGTCATTTAATAAAATGCAATGCCGCCGCCAGCCACCATGTGGACAATGAGGGGAATGGGGACTTGCAACCTCTACCCTACTGCTGCCCATTCACCACTCCACTCCCCACCTCCCCTGATGCTTTCTGCTTTATTACAAGGCTGGGGCCAGCGAAAATGTTGTTGGATTTATGGCGGCATTACATGACATGATTAATGGGCTCCAATACAGCAGGAAGAACATTGGCCAAACGGACACAAGGGGCACGGTCCTGCCCGGCAATGGCAGGAGCGAGGCAGAGTGGCAGGGGTGGCAGGCAGTCAGGGAAAACCAGGACAATGGACACGCCAACAAATGCTGACCAGAAGGCGGATTTAAAACGCAGCAGCTCCATCCGAGGGCATCCCGTCAGCCATCGGGCATCGTCATCATCATCATCATCGTCATTAGCATCCAGTATCCAGCATCCAATATCCAGCATCCAGGAATATCAAAAATCAGGCATCAAAGCAGCTGCAGCCAGAAATGAAGAGAGATGTTTGAGGCAAGCGATGGCTACAAAGGGTGACCACTGGTCACTGAATAAGAAGAACTTAATTAGAAAACAAGATACGATTCGAATACCATGGAATGCACCAGGGGATTCTTTAGAGGTGAGTGCTGAAATGTCAATCGAATAAAGTCCAATTTGTGCTCCAATCGAATGCATCTTCCGATCTGCTCTAGCACACAATTGAATCTCTTTTAGGTGCACACTTTTCCAGTCCTGTTTCTATAAATTCAATTGGCTTGCATTTCATATTATTGGAGATACTCGTATTTCCGCTAGGCAAATGGCTTCCAATTAGTTCAAACTGAATGCTGAGGCAATGCTCCTGCCTCCTGCTGCCTCCTGCTGCCTCCTGCTGCAACACCATCTCCATCTCCTACTAAAATTTGCAACTCCACTGCCAAAAAAAAAAAGAGTCTCCCACAAATATGACACACTCTCAGACAGAGCTCTCAGGCTGCTCTCCTCCTGCCAGGCAGTCAGACAGTCAGCCAATCAACCTCCACGAATCCTGGGCAATCGAACTGGGGAGCTGGGGACCTGGGGGACAGAAGACCCAAGCCGATTCCCCAATTACCTCGTTCCGCATCCTCCTCTCTTTGTCTCTGCCTCTGCACCTCGCTCGTTCGCTCGCTTACGATTCGTTTATTCTGTTGATCCATCAAATTAAAAATGTAATGCTTCAACATTTAAACACGACGAGTGCACCCTAATGCAGTGCTACACCCGACCCCGACCCCGCCCTCGACCCTGCCCGCCTCTCTGGCAACACTGGGGCTTCGGAATCTGGGGATCAGGTGGCATGCTACTAATAAGTGCAATCAGTGATGATGGCTCCCCTCTAGCTCCTGCCTGCAGTTTGCCTTTTGTCTCCTCAATCTCTCTCGCTGTCTCGCTCTCTGGTGTTTTTTTTTCTGGTTTTATTTTGGCATTCGTCTAATGAACTCCCCCAGATGAAGGGAAGGGCAGAGCAGCAGCAGGCGGGAGACAGGAGCCAGGAGCCAGGACCTCGTCCGACCATCAAGTGGCATCAACGTTGTCATGATTTCAGCTTGTTAACATGACTACCGGAGGAGGACCCATTGGGTTTTCGGTTTTGCTATCTTCCGAATTTCTGAATTCTGAAAATGTAACTCTTAACGTGGCTCGGAGCGGAGTGGAGTGGTGCGGTGTGGAGCGGAGCAGAGCTATTTTTTGGAATGGAATGTGTGCAGAGGATGGGGACCAAAGGCTGCCATAATTCCTCGTCGACATGTCAACAGTGTGCTCCATGGGCCCCCCCAATCCTCGGAGGAACAGGAGGAGGAAAACAGTAACAGTTTTCATGGACCCCCACCACCACCTCCACTGAAAGACACACAGACAGACGGACAGACAGACGGACAGACAGACAGACCGACCGACGTGTTAGTTCATTTTGATTGCTAATTGGTTTGTTAAACAATGGCGTCGGGGGTTTTAACGAATTGCCCAAAAATTCAACGTGACGAGAAGCTGAATTTTGTGGGAAAGGGTAGAAAGGATGAGGCTGGCAGGATGGAAGGAAATCCATCTAGAATTTCGCTGTAGAGAGACAGAGAGAGGGTTGATCCAGGGCTAATGAACTCGAAGCTAAGTAATCATTTAAAGGTTTTATATTTAATGTTACATTTCTTCTATCAAATCCAATGAATGTATCCACTCCAATGCCTTGAATCTAACTCTGGTACCTTCTTTAAGCATATCCCCGCCAAGGATTGGGTAACCTCGTGGCAACCCTCTTTCCGTTCTCTGTGTTTGCATTCATCTCTAGTTAAGTAACTCCCAGGAGCTGGCTGTTGACTTTGACTGACCGCAAACCAGATTTCCCATTTCCCCATCCGAGTGCCTCTCAGATGCGTCTCGTAAATCTTGCTGCAATTTGGCAACGTGAGAGATGGAGCATGGGAGGAGCACTGCAAGGATAACGATAGGGTTGGGGTTGGGGATGGGGATGGGGATGCATTCAATTGAGTGCAAGGCCGTTTTTGGGCGCGTTTTTACTGTTTAATTGTTTGTTGTTCTAGATACAAATGCGATTGGGAGTGCGAATGTGGCTATGGCTATGGCTATGGCTATGGAATGCTTTCAGGTGGAGCCAGCGCGCAAGCCACTTGTTGCAACAAGTGAGGCAGGCGACCGCATAATCCACAGCAACCACAAAGGCCACACCACCAGAACCACCAGCCAGCAGCCAGCAGCCACCAGGCAGCACACGGGGCTCTCAAACACCGATGAGCATTAATAAATTTCTCTGGTCTGCAAAAAGCCCAAGCAGCAGCAGTAAAAATATTGAAAAACCGATCTCTACACAATTGTCCATAAAGTGGACAGTGGGACTCCGCTCTGCCACTGTCCCTGCCACTCTCCCTGCCACAGCCAATGCCCCACTTTTTTTGTTGTTGCTACTGTTGTTGTGTGGTTGTTGGCATCGGCATTGTTTTTGCTGTGTGCGACCACAGTCGGGATTAAAGCGGACAGTTAAGCGGACAGTTGAGCGGACACGACACGGGGCCCAACTCGGCTCGGCTCCACTCGCTGTTCTGTTGTGACAATGCGGCTAACAAAAGCAAACAGGCAACAGCCAACAGCCAACAACCAACAGGCAACAGCAAACAGACAGGGCCAACACAATGACTCGTTGATATTGACAACTTTTTAATCACTTAATAAATTCAATAAAATTAAATGCGGTTAAGCGACAACAAGGACAACGGATAGCGCCCCAACTCAGACCGGAACCCGAACACGAACCCTTTTACCTTTCCATCCATCTATCCACCCACCCATCCATCCATCCATCGTTCATCCATCATCAGTTTGGTTTCAGTCAATCAAGCGTTTGACAAAAGTACTTCAAAAGCTGACACCGGACAAAAGACTCGGGCTAAAAAGGATTCGACAGGTCTCAGGACACCCCCATCAAAGCTATTTCAAATATTTTCAGAAAACCAATGGAGGCTAAAGGTTAAAGGTGGAAGCAAGTGTTTTATAGGGCATCTATTAGTTCGTC
The DNA here is from genome assembly GCA_008121215.1 of Drosophila athabasca. Classification (NCBI taxonomy): domain Eukaryota; kingdom Metazoa; phylum Arthropoda; class Insecta; order Diptera; family Drosophilidae; genus Drosophila; species Drosophila athabasca. The sequence goes on along the minus strand of CM017796.1, from coordinate 4,957,876 downwards.
TTGGTACTGGAGATTGCCGCCCTTTGAAGGACATTTAATTAGCGTAAATTATGTTGTTCGCAGAATTTAAATTTAACAAATTAAGTGGACAAGAGGTCCAGCTGCAGATCAAGCTTCATCCCCAGCTCCAGTTACTCTGTGCAACAAATATTTGTCCAAGCTAAACGTGAAAGATGAGGAGTGCTGTATATGCAACCAAATAATTGTGTAATTGTTGTGCTTTTGTGCCAAAACCTTTAGTTTTTACCATGCAAATTGTACTTTTCAATTAGGCTCTAATTAAAATAGAATGCCAGACTGAAATAAAATAATTGTACAAAAATGGATGGTTTTGTTTATAGTACAGGTATAGGCCAAAGCTTGTTGCACAGTGCCCGCCCCATCGATATGATATTGTTTTGGTGGCAAGAGCCACTTTTTTGCTGAAGAGAATTAACTGAGGATTTAGCTGGGGAAATCTCAGCTATTGGGGATTATGTCGCACCAGTGACTAATTGGCTGGCAGGCTGGCAGGCTGGCTGGCTGGTGCCTCTGGTTTCTCTGCTGCCAAGTCAATTTCATTCTCCTCCAATTCCACCCATTTTAAGAGCATTAGAAGAGCATTTGCTAGCGTTAGAGGGGAGGGGTTGAGACCACCAGGAAGAAGTCTGGCCGACAGACCTAACAACGGCTAACCGCGAAAGCCCACAAAGAAGGGATGGGGGGTGAAGGTGCGGATGGGGTTGGGTGGTGTTCCCAATGCGGTTCCCGCCCAGTGACACACACACACACACACACACACAGACATATACCTTTCAGCCATCTTTCGAGCAGCTGATGGATGGGGTGAGGTGACAACTAACATTGGCATTTAAAATGTAATGCTTAAAGGGCCTCTAAAGTTTGCCCAGACAATTGACTTTGGTCGCGTGACGTTTTAGATTTTGCGGACAGCACTTGCGACCCGCCTCCGCCTCCGAATCCGCCCCCTCCCCCCCACCTGACCCACCTCCATGGGACAACCTTTTGGCCACATGCAATCAGCGTTCCCAACGCATTTCATTAGCACCTAATTGGCAAAAATCACAAAAAAACAGTCCGAAACAGGGGAAGGGGAAGGAGGGCCAGCAGCGGCAACCGAAGCATTAGATACCCTCCTGCAGATCCTGGTGACAGGACATAGTGGCATCTCAAAAGGAAAGCCTTGAAGCACTGCCGCCTGCCGTTTTCGGATTCCTAATCAATTGAGCAATCATAGAGCTACGAACTCTATCATAATAGAGGTGAATATAATATTTTTTGTGTGTTTATAATCGCAAATAATTGGCTCGTTCCATGCATTAAGGACAAGCTAGCATACCCTTCACCCAGGGTAGAATACTCGTCGTATGAGACAGAAAAATGAATACAGAATCGAAACGCGGCTCATTTCGTTTGTAATTTGTTCGTGGAAATTGGAGGGGCGGCCAGATTGGTGGGCGGTACAAGTACCAGTACGGCAGTGGGGCAGTGCGAGTAGGGGAAGGAGAGGGAAGAGGGGGTTCCATTCAGTTCTTTCACCTCCACCACCAACACACACACACACACACACACGACTCTTTGTAATTTCTGGCCAACCATTTTCCATTTGCAATGGCCATTTTTATATTTTCGGCTCATTTCGCTCCTCTCCGCTGCCAGCTCCACCTGCCACCTCCTATTCCTCCTTGGCCCCATCTGCTGGTGCCTCTCCATTCTCCGGCCCGATTGTAATACCCTGGAATTAACGAAGTGCGGGGTATAATGACTGCAGACTAATGACTAATCAATCCCATAGAAAATCGATTTATTTATTGGTAAATCGAGATGGAAAAGCTCTCAAAACAGCAGTAAACTGAAAGTATATATCCACCATTTTCAGTTTCGAATGGCTGTATATATGGATATACATATATATCATGGGAAAAATGGTGCTTAGAGGGTATCGATTGTTTGAGACGATGAAATATACTTTTTTTTCTTGATTTTTTTGTTGTTTCGTTGCGTTTTCGAATCGTTTCCGTTCCGCACCCCCCGCGCGGTTTCGTATATCTTTGTATCTGTATCGAGTATCTGTGTGCTGTTTGCATCTGTGTGTGAGTGTGCGTGTGTGTGTGTGCGTGTGCGTGTGCCAGCGTAGGCATTTTTTGGCTTTGGCCCGTTGCTGCCCCAAACCGCCAACAATCAGACAGTCAACCTCAGTCGGTGGCAACAACATCAGCAGCAGCAGCACCACCACCACCACCACCGCCAGCACCAGCGCCAGCAAATGAAGCAACAACAAATAGTCAAATAGTTTTCCACGCGCCGCATTTCACAAAAGAGGCGCCACCCCACCCTACCCCACCCCACACCGCAACAGCACCAACAGGAACAAAATGTAAAGAAAAACAGCAGCAGGGAAATCAAAAAAACACTCGAAGCCGGGCCGAAAACATGGAGAAAAGTGTAAAACACATTGTGAAAATGTAAATTTTCCATTGATTAAATGCGAAAATGCAAGTGGCAAAGTGGAAGTAGTGGAAGTAGTGCTGTGGGGAAGCTGCGGGGCGGGGGATGGCATGAAAAAAGTTGGGCTCAATTGTATTTTTGGTATCATTATGGGTTTGGCCCCACTATTCTCCACCGTCCCGCAAAATGGGTTTTCCGACCCGAAAATATTCGACATTTTTGCCAGTTGAATCGCACATTCTGTTCGATTCAGCAGGCGCTAAAGTCCTCGGCATTCCTGTGCTTATTGAGCGAGAGGACCGGACCGGACCGGACCGGACCACTCTTTCAACAATGAGAAGAGTCCTTGGCTGAGAGCTGTTTTTATCCTCATAGTTAGAGCGACGGCTCTTTTGATCGTTCTTTAGCAAAATGCACTTTGCTCTTCTCATAATTATTATTCATTAATTATTCATAAATATTACTCATAAATAGAGCCTTTACGTCCCTTTCGCATTGCTTCATAGACTTCAAACCAGACGAAGTTCTAATACCACTAGCATTCGTCAATATATGTACATACATATATAGGTTTCCTAATCCCAGAAAGAGTTCCCGCCTGCTGTTGAGGACCCACCAGGACATGCCATTGAGGACCTCAGCAAGTGAGAAACCCCATTGCCTTGTCACCAAATTAAGCGTCGAAATTGCAGTTTCGTGTGGGCTGCCTTGACCAATCGAAGTGAAGGTCAGCGCATGTGTCAATATGGCCTTGAGGATTCGTTTTGATTCTTTGGCCAACACCTTGGCCAGCGATCCCCTAACGAGGCGTGCAAGATGTTCGATGTTCGATGTCCGATGCCCGATGTCCGATGCCCAATGCCGATGCCCGGCAATCGACTGTGCGGTTAATGGCCCCTACAAATCGCGCTGCGGTTGGGCCCGAGGATGTTGCACTGTTGGTGCTGTGTCGACATACCAAATGTTGGCCAAAATTGAGTTGAGCTACACGCTGCGACGGCCGTGTCCCAGTGTCCCATTGCCCATAATCACTAATAATCCGCATTAATTGCCATCAATTTGGTTTCCTGGCTACGTCCTGCGGTTACCGGGATGACCTTCGTCGCTCATTAGGCAGGGTAGGGCTGTGTAGGGCTGGGTGGACCACCAGCCGAAGAGGTTCACCCGACTCTAACGCGGAGTATCTGCCAGCCAGTTATCTGCCCTGCACGTAGTAAAGATATTTCTGTACAGATAGCCAAATCGATTCGCTTAACAAAGATCTCCCGTGGAACGTGCCTGGGGGCCAGTCCACTTTTGGAGTTTCCCCCAGACCACAGACCACAGACCACCACCACAGTGGGCTGCGGTGCTATCAATAAGTAGCGGACACTCCATAGATAAGTGTTCAAGTGATCTTTCGATCAGAGGTATTCCCACAAATGCCCAAACGGCTCTCATCAAGTAGTGGTCCGACGGCTAATAATTCAATTTTGGAAATTCTCAATTTGTGGCCAATTCGTGACCACTTTCAATCTTATTTTTTTGTGGTTTTCAATCGCTTCCCGCTGTCTGCAGTCCGTCTGTGATAAGAACTAATCGGAGGGGAGGGGAAGGCAGAACAAATTTAATTCATTTTCAGAGTGTTTTGGGTAGAAGATTGGAGATAAGATTTAGGCAGAAGAGATTAAATATAAAGAATGACTCAAGCGTTACAAGGAATGAGCCAAAATTAATGCAAGGAAAGGCCAAAACTATTTTTGAACGCTTCAAAGTTTTCAGCAAATATCTGTTGGGGATTCAAGGGTGTCCAAGGGAGACCCAAAGGTGGGTACGATTTTTGTAGGATTTATAATGATTCATTTTGGATACCAACGAAAAGTTGCTCTCAAATGATTTCCAACTTAAAATTTGAGTAAAATTAAAATTCCCTCTGAAAATTCGGATATCCCCAAGCCGTTTTAGGAAAATTTCACTGAAATATAAAAAAACCTGAATTCCTGAAAAAGAATTAATAAAAAAGACATCCAAAAGTTTTTTTTTTGTAAATAATTTTTGTGTGATTTTTTTTTGTATTTGTTTTATTTGGTTTTGGGGGAAATTCGTTTGTGTTAGATGTTTTCTTTTTCTCGCGCTAAAACTTAATTCTAGACAAAAAAAATTTCTGTTCACTTAGATCACTAGATAAACTTAGGAATTATCCAATAGCTAAATTCGAATTATCCACAAAAAAAATATATATGTTTCCTCAAAAAAAAAATGTTCTATATCTATGTACAATATTTTGTGGTGGCTAGGAGGGGGTGCGTTTGGGGGTTGGGGGTGTGGTATGAAAATGAAAATAAAAAATATAATTTACAAATAATAAATGTTTCTTGGGATGAAGTTTCGAGTCGTTTAGGAATTGAACTAAAGTGTTTTTCTCTCTCTCTATCGCTTTTTATCGCTCTTTGCATTTTTGACGGCTTTGGGTTTTGGTTTTCTGTTTTCTTTAGGTTTTCGTTAAAGATCTTGCCGCTCGGGAAGATCTCGGGAAATTCTTTGCGTGTTTTTTTTTATGGTTTTTTTGGTTTTTTTTTTGTTGTGCAACACCAGTCAGCCAGTGTTGGTTCACGAACTCGGCCTACGATTTTATGAATCGAGCATAAAACTACGTCGGAGCTCGATGCACCAACTCTCCTACTCCTACTCCTCTCTCCTTCTCTCTCTCTCTCTCTCTGCTGTCTGTGATCCTGGTTTCTGGTTCTGAATATGGTTCCACTTCCTCTCCGTTTGCCCGCCGGAGGCCTGCCGTCTAACTTACATCACTATATCACAATGTTTTTTTTGCTTGCCGCTCTGCGCTGCTTCTCCCCCACCCTGCCCCCTGTTTCCGTTTCCGTTGCCGTTGCCTTTGCCTTTGCCACTCCGCTGCACTCAAAGCCAATATATCACTTTTAGTCGGTGATCCTGATTGGGATCCCGATCCACCTGCTTGCTCCTGCCGCTTAGTAGGGCCGCCACACGGTCTTCTGCTGGACGGTGGCATTCTTCAGCTTGGTGGCCGCCGGCAGCGTGGTCTCCGGGGATGCCTGTCGGGTTGTGGCCGCCACCGCAGCTGCCGCCGCACTCTCGTGGAAGAGGGGCTTCAGGGCGGAGGGTGCCTTGAGGTCGCAGCGCATGCGGAGGGGCACGGAGATGGCGATGTGCTGGGCGAGCGGAGAGCTGCGGCTGGAGTCGATGGACTTGTCCAGGTCGTACTCGGACTTGACCACGTCGATCTGCTCGTCATCGGAGTCGGCGTCGGAGGCGGACTGCTCGTGGATGGAGCTCGTCTCGATGGAGGTGTTCAGCTTGAGCAGGACGTGCTGTTGCGTGGGCGAGGAGCTGGAGGGACGGGACGAGGCTGGACTGATGTGACTGATGCCGGTGGCATCGCCGCCATGGTGCAGGACAGCCGCTGCCGCATTGCGCGCGCGCAGACCCGCGGCGGCGGCAAAGTTGTACGGGTGGAAGGCGTGAGGCGTCGACTTGGCGTGATGCTGCTGCTGCTGCTGGGCGGCAGCCGCTGCGGCAGCGGCCACATGATTGAACGGGAACTGGGGCATGGCGTAGGCTGCGGCCGGAGCAGCTCCTGGCGGCGAGGGCATCATGGCAGCCGGTTGGCCAGCGGCCGTCGGTGCCCCGGACGGTGGCGGCGTTATCTGCGACACATGATGGTAGTCGGCGGGACCCGCACCACCGTTGCCACCAGCTCCACTGGAAGCCGCCGCACTGGCGCTGGGCGACACGATGCTGGAGCTGCTCGAGGGCGAGGCCTTGGACAGGGCCGGATGGTGGACGGCTGCCTGGGCGGCGGCCTGGTGGCGGAAGTAGTCCGCATAGCCGTAGGTCATGTAGGCGGCGTCCAGCCAGGCGGGATTCAGCATGAAGGGGTTAAAGGCGCCGGGATGTGGATAGCCATAGCCTGGAAAAAGCAAAAACAAGCAAAGCAAAAAATCAGTAAAGAACATAAAGCAAATCAAAAAGTTGGTAAAAATTTCCAAAGGGAACGGGAGGAGGAAGGCGGGAGGCGGGAGGAGAGGCATCCATCCAGGCAATCCAAAAGGATTTGAATGGTATTTTTTTAGATGCTTAAAGATGCTTGAGATCGCAATGATCTCAAATAATTTGAAATGTGAATGTGGATCCGTTGAGGATCGTTTGGTTTTTGTTTTTTGGTTTTTTGGTTTGTGGGTTTTGGGTTTTGGAATTTGGAATTGAACTGAAAACGTAATGGAAACTAAAAAACTCACTTTGCTTACTTCTTGGCTCCCGCGGCCCGTCGACCGTCACCTTGATGGCCTTGCTGTAGCTGGCTATCTGGACTGGGTATGTGGCAATCGTGATGGTCAGCGTGAAGGACTTGCCCCTGCCGGAGCGGCCCACGAACCGGAGATCGTTGAATTTGGCCACCTGGTTCTTCATCGTCGTTGTGCAGTTGCGCAGCTCCCCGCAGTAGTTCTCGTCGTTGCCGCATTTGATCGACACCAGAGTGCCGTCGGGCACATCGTCCAGGGCGATCACCTTGAAGGCACCCGGCAGCGACTTGTTGGAGCGCCAATGGTTGGGCAAGGCGCTGCACAGGATCGAGGGTGAGCCGGTCTGGGCCAGTTCGCCGTGGTACTCCTGCAGCATCTCGTGCAGGCTGGCGAACATGTCCGTCATCGAGCTGGGCATCTTGGCCGAGTTGCCGTTGCTGTTGCTGCTGTTGTTGTTGGCGGTGTTGCTGCTGCTGCTGCTGTTGGCGGTGGTGTTGGCGGTGGCACTGATGTCCGGCGTGGAGCTGCCGGTGCTGCTGCTGGCCGAGTGGGTGCTGGTGTTGGCCAGGGACGAGCTCTGTGCCACCGAAACGCCGCTGGAGTTACCGGAGTTGACCACAGCCGCTGCTGCGGCCGCTGCGGCAGCCGCTGCCAGGACTTGTGTGTGTGCCACAGCGGTGCTGTTGGCTACCATCGTGGGACCGTTCGGTAGATGCATCTTTGGTTATGTATCTTGTATCTTTCGGTTGTTCTCCAACAAAAAAAAACCTGCTCCTTCTCCTGCTGCTGTTGCTGCTGTTGCTGCTGTTGCGGTTGTAATCCAAAAGTTGTAATCCTTGTGGGTGGGCGGTGGGTGTACGGGTGCACGGGTGTATCGCACTGCACTTTCTTGCGAGCTGTGGCAATGCCGCCCGCTCTCGCAAAAACGCGTTTTTCACTGGCAAAAAAAAATTGTCGCTTTCGTTCGTATTTTTGTTTTTCGAGGGGGATTTTCTTTTAGTGCTGCATTTGTGAAATGTTTCTCAAGCAAAAAACTAAGACGCGGCGGCGTGTCTAAATGTAAATCTCTTTCTCTCGATGCTAGATTCTCGCTTCTCACTTCTTCACTTGTTCTCTTTCTCTCTCTTCTCTCAAGACTGTCGTTCTCGACACGGTAAAGTCGCTGAGTGAACTGATTCTCTGCTGCGATCGTTGCCAGTATTTAAAGTGGAATGCGCTTGTCGCCGCTGGCAGCGCTGCCCTCTGCCACGCAGCTCTCTCGCCCTCTCTCTCTCACACTCCTTCTACCTAGCGCACCCTCTCGCTTGCACTACCTCCGGCCACCAGGCCGGCCTGCTGCTGCTGCTGACCTGCTCTTTCGCACACTCAGGCATTGTCCTGGCCGTGTGGTTTGGTTGGTTCGCTCGCTTACCTATACACACGCACAGACACAGACACACACAGCTACATGTAGCAGCAGCAGTGAAGGACTAAGGGTGCAGGGCGGCGGCAGTCTGCGAGACAAAAGGGGCAGGTATCAAGCAACCACCATTGCCGCAACAACAACCACAGTAAAAATTTTCCCATTTTTCCATTGCGGTATACAACTCGCGCACACACACACACACAGACATACACTTACGGAAGGAGATGTCTGAGGCGTGCTGTTGCTGTTGCTGCCACTGCCTCTGCTGCCGACGTTCGTTGCTGCCACTGCCAGGCCACTGCCACTGCTGCTTGTTCCTTGTGGCCAGGGGCGCGCGGCCAAATAAAAAAGAGAAAAAAATGAAAATGAAAATGAATAAGGCAAAGCAACAACCACATTGGAAGCAAAATAAAAATCTGCCAGAGAGGGTGTGCGAGTGAGAGAGGCCAATGCGCTATTTCTCTCTCTCCGAGAGAGACAGAGAGCGAGCGAGCGAGAGCACAGACTGGAAAGGAAAGGCGCAGCAGAAAAACAGAAAAAAACACAAAAAACGCAACAAAGAAATTGTCGGGGAAATAAAAATCAACCGAAGAAAAACTCAAAAAAAAATCAGGAGAAAATTGTGTGCGCTCTCTCTAGCTATCCATCCATTTCTCTCCCCATCTCTGTCGCTCGCGCTGTCTGTTTGATTTGTGTATCTCTTTCCGCCAACGGGCGGTCTGGGTCTGGGTCTGGGCTTGGGTGTCTGGAACACACAGTTTTTCCTTCGTTTTTCCTTTACGCACGCCACGGCATGGCCGAAGGAGCGCGCTCTCAGTCCGGTCCTGTTCCTTGCCCAACATGCAACAGTTCCAACTGCGCGCGTGTTGCCGCTGGCACCCCGCCGCGGTGTCCAGAGGCCCTGTTGGTGGGGGGGAAGGGGCCGCTCTCTGTGCCACAGAGGGTGGCACAGGTAGCACACACATCGGTGCCTGTCGTCTGCCAGGGAGGGGGCCCTGCCCGGAGGCTGTCAGGGGCGTCCTCCTAAGGACTCAATTAGGGGACACGCATCGCATAATCGCAACCTGTCTACGCAGATCAGAAATACTTAAGAGGGAATTGAGATCTATCATCATCTATGGATCATCTGGAAGGAAAATGATCTCTAGAGGAATTGATATATGATCAAAAATATGATAAGGAATATTAATCCCTAAATTGATCTTCAAATTGCCCGACAAAGATTTATTATTTCAGTGCAAGTGTATCATACATATTTCTATATAATTTCTGTATTTTTCTATATAGCGATCTTTCATTCAAATATTTTTATTGAAATTATCATAATCTATCATATACATATGTATTATACATATATCTTGCAATATATTGCGGGTACATTTTTGATATTTTATGAAAGATTTTTTCGATGTGCTGTCCCTTGGTTTCATAAGCCAACGGCATTTAAAATATTTCAAAATATATTCAATAAAAAAATGTATGCTACGATAGTTAGTTTTGTGTTCATTTGCTGACGAGATCAAATTACTGGGCCAACACCCAGCCATTCTTGTGCAATGTTTTGCCATAATTCGATGCAACTTTTCCTTATTCAAATATCAGTTGATCCCTAGTTTCGGATCTCAGGAGTATGCCTATACGATCTGCAGCCGATCCAACTAACACCCATTGTCGGGGCAATGCATTCCTGAATTCTATCTAAATTTGCCATAAACGATCTGCTGTGCCCTCGCCTCGCCCCGGTAGATCGCCCCGGTAGATCGCCCCTAATCCTAATGCTGATCAGGGCGATTAGCCGGCGATTAGACATGTAAATATTTGTGCTCTTCAATGGCGCAATCTGGCGCACGGTTTTCGGGGCCTCCTCGCAGATCGTTCGTTGATTGGATCATGTTCAGCTTAGGATCGAGAGCTCAACTGATCTCTGATCTGATCGGATCGGATCTCTGATTGCATCCGTTTCCATTCGATGCCAGCGGAAGTGTCATACTTGGAATCATTCGGGTTTACACTCCTCCTCCTTTGGGACTATGGGACTACGCCTCTGCTGCTGTCTGCTGTGCCGGACAAATCAAATGCCTGGACATTCCACAAAAAATATCTGTGGAGCCCCAAAAGAACGTTGAAACGAGGCCAACGCGGTACAACCACAATGGGGAATCGCACTCTGGTGAATGGCTATGGTTCCTAGGGAGGATAGTGGGTGGGTGGTGGTGCCACTTTGGGGTGGTGGGGAGCCAGGAGTCAAGATGCTGCGGCTTCGGAGCCAACCAAAATGTCGCGAGTGTCGCCGCTCTCTGTGTGTCTCTGTCTCACTCTCTTTCTCTCTGTTTCTCTCTCTGTCAGCACACTTCGCTTGCCTTCCCTTCCAATAAATCGCTGCCGCTTTCCCGGCAAGCAGCGGCGTCGACTTCGCTGCTTTTGTACGTGCGCGCCCGCTCGCTGTGAGGGGCAGCAGCACACAGACGTCGGACTTTGCCACAGGTTACTGTGTTGCTCTTACTGTTACTGTTACTGTTACCGTTACTGCCTCAGCTTCTCGGCGTTCAACGTTCAGCGTTTAGCGTGCGACAAGGACGCGCTGTCAGAGCGCGAGTTTTCCAGCGAAACTGGGCAAACGCTTCTGGTCCGAGTCCAACTCCGAGTCTGGGTTCCGTGTAGCGTGTCCGGGGTGCTGGACCCCGCTGCGTTTTTCCTCGTTTTTCCACAACTTTTCGTGGCCCATTCAGCGCCCGCTGATCGATCGACGATCGACAGAAGCTGGTGCGCGCGCCTTCAGCACGATAGGAGGAAGGATCGGATCGGATCGGATCGTGCCACTTACCTGTTTTCACGGCCTCTTCCCAGAGCGCAGCTGTACAAGGAGCCACACCACTCCACTCCCAAAAGGAAACACGCACCCTTTTTTATGGATGCTTTTTTGAAGTCCCCACACTAAGGCAAAAAAAAAAGAGAGAAAAGCAAGAGATCGGGAAAACTTCGAGCAGGTATTACCTGAGGTATATGTGGATATGGATGTATCAGGTATCGAAACCACACAAAATCGCCGTCTCGCGACCTCCATCCGTAATCCTTTACTTACGAAAGTCAATCGCCGGGATTAGCCAGCACGCCCCGCAAATATTTTGGCCGATTATCCGCCGCCCCGCCATCGTAAACCCGTGATCCCTGATCCTTCATCCGTGATCTGCGATCCGCACAAAAAATAACCCATCTTTTGCTACCTGTTTTTCGGCAGGACTTCGCGTTTTTTCGATCGGGATTAGGCGGGAAGGTTCAGGGATCACCATGAACGGATTAGCGGGAGGACTCACGTTTTATTGGACTTTAATTAAAGTGATGATCCAAGGATCTGAGCCAGATAGTCGGTTAGGGAGATACTTTGGACAGTTACAAAGATCTGGAATCATCTTTAAATCTCGAAATGATTAAAAAAATACAGAAAAATTGTAAATATTGAAATTCAGTCAGCAAAGGGACATGCTGTCCCACCCAAATTGATAATTTGTCTCAAGATCATTCGCAGATCTACCCAAGATCTACCAAGAACCCTTAAAGATCCCTCTTTCTAATGTAAAAACGTGAACAAAAGTTCAATGCTAATTCCATTGATTGCTTTCGTTGATTTTTCTGCCCAAATGTGAGGATCATCCGCCATGAAACCCCACAGAGGTTGTTTGTTTACCGCATGAAAGATCGTATAGGGGGATATAAGTTGACCTCATCCCCCACAGGTCATACGACTGATACTCAAAGAGATTCGCCAGATCCCTCCCTCCAGAGACGATCCTCCCCTGCAACAATTCAAGAGAGATAGAGAGAGATCCACAATGCGAGGCAAAGAGAGAGGCACGCTCTCTCCTAGCCATAGCGATCCATCCCCATCCCACACAGAACCAGCGATCGATCACACCCCAATCCCAGACAAAGAGAGAGAGAGATCGCGTGCTCCGCCAACCAATGGATAGATCGCCTCCACCACTGCGCCGCCGGCATGGGGGTTGATTTATTAATAGAGCGTTTGGTCGCGCATTCGAGCGTGAAGAGAGCGAGCAGTGAATGAATGATCGTTGTGCGTGAGAGAGAGAGAGAGAGAGAGGAAGAGTGGTGGCTCCGCCTCCTGCTCCGCTCCGCTCCGCACCGAGCACCGACCGCTGCCGTTAACGAGCCAACACTGACAAGGCAACACTTTCCCAAGAGGAAAAATCGAAGCAACAGCCATGGAAATTCCAGTGGCGCAGGGGAAATGCCTTTCATCTTCACCTCCGAGTCCCCTCTGCGAGAGCCATTTTTTAAAACACCTCACAGCCAGCAGCAACAGCAGCAGCAGCAGGAGTAAAAGTAACAGTAAAAGGGCCGAGGCAGAGGCAAAGGCAGCGCTGCAAGCCACCAGGAACAGGAGCCAAAGCAGCGCAGCAACAGCAGCAGCCAGCGACGGCGACTGCGACTGCAGCGCTGTGTAAGTGAATTGTGGTTTGTTGTTTTGGTTGGCGCTGCGTCGACGGCGGGCAACAGCGACAGAGAGCGCGCGCGCTCCTTTTCAATTGTTTCACTCACCGCCGCCGTCCCCCCCGTCCATCATCCACCATCCACCGACCGGCAGCCTGGCAGTGAGTGTGTAAGTGAGTGAGAGCGAAAAAAAATTCTCACCACACCACAGCAAACCACTCTCTTGCACACACACCCCCACCCCCCCCACGGCACACCATGACGACACTGGAAAACGACTGTTTGAGTGATTTTTTTTCCTTCCTTTTTTGTGTTTTTTTTGCTGTCTCTTTTGGGGTTGGTTTCGTGGTGGAATCGCCCACGTACCAGGGGTGGGGGGAATGAGTGGGTTTCTTTTGGTTTTGTGTTTGAATTTGCTTTGCTGTGTGCGTGGGTGTGTGTGTGTGCGTTTTGTTGGTGTGGTGACACTCCCACAAAATTGTGTTTTTGGTTAGACGCGCGCGCCCCCAGCCATTGGTTGCTCCTGAAACGGAGAGGAGAGGGGGTCCTACGGCAGGATGCTACCTCTTTCATGGACTCATCTCCCTCACACCATCTCTGTCGCACTCCTCCTTGGTCCTGCCTGGAGCAGCTGTTCCATCTTTTTGGAACGTGTGTGTGCCCTACATATTTTTTTGGTCGTAGGACACATTTCAAGACACCTCATTCGCATCCTCATCCTCATCCTTGGTCTTCTGCTTTTCTGTTTCTGTTTATTTACTTTATAACGATCCATAACCATTTTTTTTCTATGCTTCGATGTTTTCTTTGTTGCTCGTGCCGCATTTCCCTCGCTCTCTCTCTCATATTTCCCCTATTTTTGAGCAAAGGAAAGCCTTTCTACTGGGCCCGCGACAATTAGCTAAAGAGAGAGAACGATCTGGAGCTGGAGCTGGAGAGGGAGATCTCTGCAGCTGCTCAGCGTTGAAATCCCTAATGATCATTCTCGATTGTTACAATGTCAAACAAAATTTGTAACAAGAATTTCATAAAAAAAAGAAGAGAATTCTCATTATGTTGATGGAGGGGCTTGCTCGAAGGCGAAGGCTCGAAGGAGTGGAGTGATGGAGGAGTGTACAAAGGATACTGGTATGTTTGTACACGTTTTATTCTGTTGATTCCTGCTCAAAAGGACACACTTTTTGGCACCCAGATGGTTGGAATAAAGTCATATATCATATATGAGCGTGCGGCTTCTTTGAAACCATTCGCCATCGAAAATCTATACATGATACACGATCTGTACATAGAATTTATTACTATGACATAATAATAAATAAATATTGCTTGCTGTAACTTAATAGCTACTTTTACAATAGTGGATCTATTAATGAAATATTTGATATCTCTCTATTATATTCCTAGCTTTATTATATTATTATATAATGTTGTTATTATTTAATTTTATATATCTATTATGTTGTATTATTATTACATTAATTTTATGCTTTGAATTTTGGTAATAAAGAATTACCTTTAGTTATAATGACTGCCAATTTATCCATAAACTTTTAAGCTGTCTGAAATTGTTGCAGTTTTCCTTCCATTAATTTATTTTCCAATTTATATTCTAAGACTTTTTCAGGGGGTACTTTCCATAGACCAAGTCCATAAAAGGCATATATCTGGCCATTTTTTATTGACTTCTTCAAAGAGAGTCCGCTACGTTATTCCGCATTTTAAATTGGAAATTCTCTTTCTCACTCTCTTTCCCTCTCAACCCTTTTCGTCATAATGCTCTTCGAGGAATATTTTCAGCAATTCAATTTTTTCTTTTTTCTACGATCCCCACGGATCTTCTTCTTCCTGGCGCTAACTTCAGAGGTGCAACTTTTGGCTTATGTCATTGAGACTCAGCACTCACACAGCCGCAGACCATATAAATACATATGTACATATATGGCATATATAGCACGCTTCACACACACACACTCTTGAGTTTGATGTTGTTTTTTTTTTTGATGGGCAGACAATGTACAGATTAAAGCTGGAAATCCGTTAAGCCCGTCAATGCGCTGCGCCCTTAATGCGCTGAATGCGACCCTCGTATTGCCCACGGGATAACAGGAATCTGACAGGAATCGAGACTCGAGACGAGAACCAGTTCCCTGCGAGTGAGAGAGAGAGAGAGGTAGGGAGAAAACTAAATATCAAATTTCATATAATTTGGCGGCCATTTTGGTCGGTGCCACATCCGTCGACAGATGCCGCAAATGCCCGCCTGTTTGCAGTGTAGTGTAGCCGTGCGCCTGGAATTGGGTGGCAATTGGAGGAAACCCACTACCCTCTCCACCCTTTCCCTTCCCCCATGGTTTCTCCCCAGTTTTTCCACATTTTTTTCGCCAAACCCCCTCCCCTTTCCCAGGATTCAGAGGCTCTGTGAGAAGGGGCTGGCTCTTGATCAGTCCCGGCTAGGACGCCTCTGTTGGGGGCATTTCCATGACAACTCTTTTTCCCTTTTTATTTTTTGTTGCTTTTTCACTCTCTTTCTCTGTCTCTCTGTTCGCTGCCACTGTCTCTTTCTGGCTGGAAAAACGGAGAGCGCAGCGAGTCTTTGAAAAGTGCTCTGGGTTGTGGGCTGCTTTTGCTTGGCTTTTTTTTCCACCCCAAAAAAGCTAGACGCTCAGCGGGCTATGGGCTCTAGGGGGTGATGGGGAGGGGATAGGTCTCGTTGAGGGCTGCGGCAGCTGCGGCCACAAAACTAGTTTGGCTTTGGCTTTGCCAGAGCGAGACAGAGCTTTGCCACAGAGCCGAGTCCCCGGCATGGAGTGGAGAGAGAAGGGTAGCACTGACAGATAGAGAGAGAGCGCGAGAAGGGGTGCGGTGCGGTGGGGTGGAGGGGGTAAAACCATATTTTCCACCCACTTTTCTGGTTATTTCTCTGGTTATTTCGGTCGGCCCGTCTTACCATCGAGGCAGCGGCAGCGGCGGCGGCTCTTAAGGGTTGCAAATCAAAACGCGGTTTGTTGGTTTGTATTTCTGGCCAAAGTCGTCTCGTAACTTTTTCAAGCACTGAGGCATTCTTAGAAAGAGACAGACAGCGGGTGAGGCAGTGAGACAGAGACAGTGAGAGCTACAGTCAAAGGGTGAGTGAGAGATAGGGGCGGTGGTACACACACACACACAGGGCGATGGTGAAAGAGAGAGAGAGAGAGGGTAAGAGAAGGGGGGAACTCGACATTAAAGAGTTTTCAGCGCCATTATTGACACTTGGGTTAACTCCGTGGAGCACCCGATACATATGCCCCACTGTACCGTACCGTGGGGTCCACTCTCATTCACTGTGTACTCTCTCTCTCTCTCACTCTCTCTGTCTCTCTCTGTCACTCTGTCTTTGTTTCTCTCTGGAAGTTGTCAACTTGTTTGCATAATTGCCTTGCATTTTTATGTGGAACTTTGCGCAGTTTTTTATGCTGCCTGTCTCTGTGTCTCGCTGTCTCTGTCTCTCTCGCTTACTGTCTCACTCTTGGGGCTTTTGTGACGGTTGCGGGTCGGACTGCGGCTTGTGGGTGCTGTGGGAAGTAGGGGCGCTTCAACCATTTGTTTGTCGTTGTTTCTGTGTTTGTGTGCAATTTTAGTTTGGGATTTTCGTGGCATTTTTGTGGCCTTTTGTCTGGTTAACCGTGGTTGGTTATTGGTCAACACATACACACACACACACACACACACACACACAGAAAGAGTGAGAGAGAGACACATACACACACACTTATGTATGTATGTTAAGTGGGTGAAAGTTTGTCAATGTGTGAAACCGCTAAAAAAATATTGACTTGAACCAAAAATGCTTGATTAACTCTTTCGTAATTTTAATGGGCAACAATTTAACCCCAAGGACAATAACTATTAAAATCAAAAACTGAAGCCCCACAAGGCCATCCGAAAGTCGGGATACCCTAACAGATCGTTGGAGCCAGCCCTTTGGGATATAAGTTTCCGATAAAAAGACCCAATTTTCTATAAGATCGTCTCATTTTTAAAGGCCTCATTTTATTCCAATATTTTTGATAATTTTTTAAGACAAATTCGAGCCAACATTTTGTAGATTCCAAAAACACACAGGACCTATCATATCCTTACCGATTATTACGCCAATCGAGAGAACTGCTCAGCGAAAGATATACCATTTTCTTCGCCAAAAACCGCAGCAGAGCCGCTCATAAACGGAAACATTGCTCGACTTTTTTACACCTCAACCGCAGAAAAAAAACAACAAAAAAACAGAACCAAAAAACCGCAAAAAAAAATAAGGAACAAGAGCAGGAAAAACAGAGCAATCCAGGACAAAGGATCATCGTCGAAAATGATGCAACAATCGCGGCTAAAAAGCCAAGGCCTGAGACAATGGCCTACAGGACCTGGCCAAGTCAAGTCCGTGCCGGGCACGGCCGTTTTCGGGTTCCATAAAACATTTGCTCCAGTTTTTTGACCAATTTTTAGTGCAGTTTTTTGTGAGCATACCGTTTTTTCTATTGGCCCAACAAAAGAGCCATCTATTTCGGAGAATCGGCGACCCCGGGTCGAGGATTCGCTGAGGCAATTACAGCGAAATGCAGAGCAAAAATCAACAACTTTGTTACAGTTTTTTTTCCCCGTGGTTGTTCCAGTGTTCCGGGGCTCTTTGTACCGACCGGAATCCGCAGTGTTTTATGAGCGGGCTTGTTAAAAAAAATCATAAAAATTATTTAGATCTAGATCAGGTCCTGGGCCTCGGCCTCGGCCTCAGCCTCATTTGAGGCTCATAAATCTCATCTCTCATCTCACGGAAACTGAGAAACTGACCTACAAATGGAACCAAAAAACATAAAGAAAGAAAAAAACCGAGAAGGGACGCGAAAAAACAAAACGCAAATTGAAAATTCTGGGAAACAACAGAGTCCAGCAAGGACTTGCGTAATAATTTGCATGTTTTTTTCTCCTTCGAATTTTTTTCTCTCTCTCCTCGAGCGTTTGTTTTTCTATCTATTTGCTGCAGGCTTCATTCATGGCAGAGCAGAGCGGAGCGGAGATCCTGGTCTCTAAGGAGCGTATCAGGGCGAATATATTGCCCTACAAAAATTACCTAAGAAGTGTAAAACGAGAGCATCATAAAATGCAACGGACAAGCGGACACGCAGACAGGATAGCGTTTTGGCTTACGTAAGAGACAGAGAGACGGAGACGAAGTATGAGGGGATGCCATGCCATGCTGTGATTGTGTGTTCTACTTTTTTGCATGTTTTGTGCGCTTGTTCCGTCCCATAATAAACGTCCCGCCATAGAAATGGTATTTTTTCAGTCTAAAAAGTTCGAGAGCAAGATTCGAACTAATTGAGGCGGGTGGTGTTTTGCGGATCTTTATGATGGATTGATCCCTAAACGACTGTAGTGGACTGCGCTGCGCTGCGCTGACCTCATAAAAGTTTCCCAAAAAACCAGATAACGACCAGACGACAACGAGCACCAGCCGTAGAGCAGAAGAACAGAAAAAAAACTGAGGATGCACTAAAAATTGGTCAGAAAACTGGAGCACCGCCCATGCCATGCCCTGCTCTTGGTCTCAGGGCATTTGGCAGTAGGCAGTAGGCAGTAGGCAAAAAACAACAACAAAAAACATGTAGTAGGAGGGAGTCGAACTGGGAGTGGGAGTGGGAGTGGGATGTGTTGTCTTTGTTCTTTGTGCAATTCATTTGCAAAAATGCCAGCGCCACCTGCTGTTTATTGCCAACATGTCGCGATTTTTTGCACTCCCCTTTCTCCTGTTTTCTCCCATCACTTTTACACATGTTCCGCACAGACCCGAGGGGGGGTTTGGGTTCATTCTAACCCCCAGAAAGCGGGAAGCTCGTTAAAGCCAGCGAAATGCAAACAAATGAAGGAAGGAAGGAAGGAAGAAAGGGCAAAAAAGAGAGTTCCCTAGGCCAAACAAACATTTTTCTGTTGTGTTAATAATTTGACATTTTATTTGGCAACATTGGGCCATAAACAGAGAAATAATACGAATTTTACGAGCATTTACTTTTTTTGGCAAATGAATTTTTAGCTGATTAATTTTGAACTGCCAAAAAAGAGTGACAAATCTCGGTATAACGTATCTTATAATTACTAGAGAATTAATAACTCAAAATCAATCTTTAAATTAAATAAAAATTAAAGCGGAACCAGAAAGAAAATTCCAAAAACCAACAGAACAGCTTGCCATTTTGTATGCGAAAAAATGAAAACTTTATATAATTTTTGCACTAGAAATAAAATCAGTCGACGACTGGCAGTGACAAGGACTCGGACTCGATTCCATCATACGAGATCATCAGCATTACATATCCTGACACAATATGGGCTTATGGGCGATAAATCTTTCCACATTGAAGCACCCATTGGTGGTGTCATTTACTGGGGCAGAGCATGGCGGAGAGGAGAGGAAAGCCTAAAAAGCCGCAGGTACTCGATAAAGAAAGTTTTTCGTGGAGTGAGGCATACAATTTCTGTTGCTTTTGGCCCAATCCGTGAATGTAGAATGGATGAGCCATGAGGTGGTTGCCGCCTTTTTGCCACCGATCTTTTCGCCGGGAGAGCCTCGTGTGCTATCAATACTGGGCTGCAATCAATACTGAAATCTCTTCTGACTGGACTGCAGTCTCTTCATCTTGGACTACAGCCCCTGCCTTGTCTTCCTCCAAGATGTGGTCCGTTTCGTCAGTCTCCTACTGCCTCTCTATCCATTGGGGCATTAGGAATACAGCCATAGTTTTAGAGTAAAATTAAATGAATGAAATACACTTATCTTTCCAGAGAGACTTCTATAACCCGAACTCGAAGCATTTTTTTAATTAAAGAAAAATCATTGTTTCTTTAAATTCTCTTCGTTTTTTTTGTTCTCTGACTCGAAAATTACTATTTATTTGAGCATAGACTTTCATTAATGTTTTTTATTTCTGTTCTACAATCTCTCAGCGTCTACTCTTCTGCTCTCAACAGTGGCTGCCGACGAGGAGGGCCTAACCCGACAAAAGTGGCTTGGGATGCAGTTGGATGGCGTTGTCTCTTAGCCAATAAAACGGGCCAAAAATTACAACAAAATCTGGCTCGAAGTTTTATGGATTGTATCCGTATGATTTCGCTTAGAATGCGCCTCCCTTGAATGGAACAGCCACATGGAAGCACTCCCCCGCGTGTACTTGTGTTTAAAACCTTCCCCCCTTTCGCTCTTCCCCCCTCACGGAAAAGAATGTAGCGCATAATCGGGAGAAATGTTCATGTTCCTGTTCCAGTAATTTGTTTGCCATTTGTTTGGGGTTCCCTTTGGGTGGCTGGATGGTAGGATGGGGGCCGCTCATTTGTTGGGGCGTCATAATATATGGTCTCCGATTGCATAAGGCTCTTCAGGCCTATGGATGTGTGCATGTGTGTGTGTGTGTAGGTAATAGCTCTGTGTGTCCGTGTGTTTGTATGCTTAGCATGATTGCATGGGGGGGAGGGGAGCAGTTGGGTTTTTTTGTTTTGTATGCAAAATGTTACGTGTTCAGTTTCGGTTGTTGTTTATTTGAACTGCCTTCTGCTGAATGCCTCCTTCGGAAAACACACCCTTCCACCTTGTGTAATCCTTTGGCAGGGGGCAGTGGGGGGGGGGGGGGGGTTCGGGCTGCAAATGCTCAACACAACACACAACACAACACCCCGACCGCCACACACACCCACACAATCCTTTTTCTTGGCCATGTTCGCTGACATATTCGCGTTTGGGCTTTGTCAGCAACGTCCTTGCCGACTGTCATTCCATTTTGCATTCACAAGGAGCCCAGAAGAAGGGCTGCAAGCCGGCGAGGGCGAGGGAGAGTGAGAGGGCCAGGAGCTAAGGCAACAACACTCAAACGGCACAAAAGGTGATTGCGATTGCGAATTCCGTTGACGTTTTTATGGCGCATTCAGTAAACCAAACAATTGCCAGGCGCGACAGCGGCAGCGGCAACGGCAACTCCTTTCCTCGTCTCGAATGCAAACACACACACACACACACAGACTCAGATACACACACAGATACAGATACAGACACTTACCTTGCCATTGTTGAACTCCACAGTACAGGGCTAGAACTCCGCGACATTCGAGCATTTTTCCGCCCAAAAAGAACAATGGCAAAAGGATTTGCTCAAGCATGAAGCGGGCCACATCCCACACCCGCACACCCGCGCGCACACCCTTCCATCCGTTTTTTATCCATTTTTCTCCTTCTTCTGTCTCCTGTTTGCTGTTGTTGTTGTTGTTGTTGTTTTTTTGTGCAAATTTTTATGGTTTGTTTAACAAAACGCAACGTTATATAAGCCCAGGAAAGCAAGGAGCTGTAGCTGAAGCTGACTTAGCCCGAAACAGGAAAAGGGAAAATATCAACAGAAACCTCTGGAAGATAGACACAAGGATGAAAGGGCTGGGCCTGGCCTGGGCTGGCGGAAGGAAGAGGTTAAATGCGAGGGTTAAGATTTAGCGGGAAAGTGTCCTTGACTTTCGCCCAGCGACAAATATCCAGAGAAAGTGGCAAAAATTAACTCTAATGGTACGCTGACTTTCTTTGGAAATCTATTATCCATTATCTTACAGTATTATCATGTAATGTTGGCTGTTTTGCAGAGGGCTGTTTTGCGCCCTTCATTATTGTACAGTATATATTTCAAAGAACTTCCTCAGAAATATCTTTGATGAGAAAAATGTCCATTTATTTAAACGAAAAAAATGTACTAAAAAATGCCGGCAAGTACCAAAAATCAGCAGGTTATAAAACAACAATGCGACGCTTTGCAACACTGTATGCAGACCGCAGCAAATTGCAATTAAATTGCCAAAATTGTGCAACTAAAACCATTTTTGCAGGCCATCCAAGGCGGGAGAGCTCTCAAACAGTGTAAGAACCTTTGTCCGAAATGTGCATTGAAGATTGAAGATTAAAGTTTTAGGTTCCTGATAGCAACATGAACAATCCAGAAGTGCAGATGTATACTGCAATGGAGGTAGATGATCCGCTGGCCTACAGCACGGCCGCCGCTCGCAGGGTCCGTAAGGCACGGGTCCGCAAAGACGTCAAGAAGCTTCCAGCTCTGGACGTTCTTCCGCAGGAGCAGGCGGCAGATGGGTACGAAGCAGACGTTAGTGACACGGATGGTGCTATCAAAAAGTAGGACAGGACAGGCTGGCCAGCTGATGGCTGCAGCTCAGCCAATTATTTTATAAAGTAAAAGTCAATAGCATCCTTTAGGGAGAGAACAATGTGAATTTGTACTGTAAGGTAGTAAAGTTTCTTGAATATATTATGTAATCCTTCTCGAAGAAGATGCTCTTAATCTTTGGCCAATTCCATGCAGAATATGTCAACTGTCTGTCAGTGTCTGGCTGGACCCCTCCTCAGCATGAGTAGCATCATTAACATAACACCCGTAACTATTGGCATGTCCTGTATCCTCTGCTTGTGCGTGTGTGTCCTATCCTCAAGTGGCCACTTGGCTTTGGCACTCGTGTAAATCTACACAAATCGCTCGACAAATTTGCCATAAATCCAAATCATTTGCCCAGATTCTCATTTCGCAAAAATGTCAAATGCACATTAACGGGACAAACAACAAAAGCATAGAGAAAGAGAGAGAGAGAGGGAGAGAGGATGTTGATGTGGATGATGGACAGGGGGGATGAGAATGAGATTGCCAAACACCAGCAGACACACACACACATACGCACGCAGACAGACAGACAGAGGGAAAATGGTCAAAATGGGAAAGGAAAGCCGTGCGAATTACAAAATTGAAAATATGACAACACACAACGGAGGGTCCTCAATGGATTTTGGATGCCGGACAGGGGTCCGCTACTGTCCGGCTGCCGCTGCCGCTGCTGCTTAGGGCGCTCTCTGCTGGCTCTTCCTGTGCTGTCGCTGACGCTCTCCCATTCCATCCTTCCTTCCGGCCTTCCTGCCAATATTGTCAATGCAGTTTGACAGGCAGCAGCCGAGGAACAGGAACAGAATCCGATTCCTATTCCTATACCCAGCGAAGAGCTGTCAGCCCATCTATCCTAGCCATCCATCTCTCCATGGCATGGCCATGGCCGGGCAGCCAGGCAGCCAGCAGCAGGCCAACAACTGAACATATTTCGCTGACATTTTAATTAATTTGACACTCGTCCGCACGTTTTGGTTTCCAGCCATAGCCATTGCTATGGCCATGTGGATGTGGCCAAGGATGAGGGTATTACGCGGCATTTGCCACTTTTTGCCCGCCTTTTACCCGGTCGCAACATTTAATAAAACTTAATCACAAAAATAAATGACAACATGGGCAAGGGAGGATGCAATTGGATGGGCAGTGGGAGGGGCAATGTGTATTGTTTTCGGAGGAGTACTCCGGCCCTAGGCCCTAGTGTGGGGTGGGGTTGTCTCTTGGAAAGCCTTTTCAAGAAGATGCCGATCAGCTGTTTACACACCCAAAAAAGGTGTGACCAGGCAGCGCAGGGAAATAATTATGAATACTTTCAATCAATTTCATAACAGATTACAGATTACAGCATTGTTTCATTTAAAATATGAACATTTGAATGTTTTGCAAACTTCTCTAAACGCTCCTCCTCCACATCCCACATCCCAAATCCCTTTTCAGGATCTGTTTAAAGTGTTTTGAGATTACTTTCGCTGTGATCCCTGACGACAGCTCAGCTCGGTCACGGGCGCGTCCAAAGTCAGATAATTAAAACTAAACCCTTTCGAACGGCCGCGCCTCCCTCAACAATCGCTCGCCCACTTTCCAGAGATCCTCCTCGGTGCATTTTAATTTTAATTTTTGGCTTTCGGGCGAAGGACAGCACACACGCCCACATGCCCACACGCCCACACGCCCACGCACATCCACGCAGCCCGAAAAACGCACTAAGTCGGGGCTGGGCCGGTCCGAATGCCGGTCGGGCGCAAATGTTAATTACCAACTTTGGATAGCGGAACCAAAGTAAGCCACACTTTCCGGAAAGCCGGACTAAGGCGCGGAGAGAGTCAAAGGATTAGAGCCCTGGATCAGGCCGGAGAAGTCACAGATCACAGATCACAGTCCCGAGGCGATCGTTGCGAAAGGGGTGCGGCTTTGTTTTCAAAATAAACAAATTGCAAATGCACACGAGATCCGATCCGCTCCGATCCGCAGTAGAAATCGAAATCCGAACAGATCGAGAGCAGAGTGCAACTGCAGGACGGCCGGTGGCAACGCCCCCCGGCTCACATGTGTGTGTGTGTGTGTGTGTGCGGGTGTGATGTCCTTGCCGGCAACCGCGGGGGCTGCCTTAATTGCCTGAAACTAATTATGAATAGGAGGCAGCATCAGGAGCAGGCTCAGCCTCAGCCTCGGTTGTGGAAAGGAGTGAAAAGGAAAGGAGTAAGGACGATACATGCGAGGACCCTGCACCATAACCCTCGCCCAGGACACACACTACTGTTTGTCCTTGCCGCGATTGTCGTCATTGTTGTTTGCAATTGTCATCTTTATAGATGATGCCATTGTCCGCTCAGCCGCCGCACCCGTTAAACTCGGCCGGATTAGTGGGAGAGCGCGAGAAAGGATTAAAACGAAATTAGAAAGCAAGCAGGTATACCGTATACCAGAGAAGGCTGCCACCACATGGACATACGAGGAGAGCGAAAGAGAGGGCTTCAATCGATGGAAATTCACCGAAATTGTAGTTCTATTTATTCTAGGATAGGCCCTACATATGTACATACATTTATGGAAGGCTAATCAAATTTGTCAAATGAAAACAGAGCTATATCCATTTTAGGATCGTTAAAAACCTATGTATAAGAAGCCCTATTAAAGCGATTATCTCTTTGGAAAAGCACCTGCCAGATATCCTTAAAGTTGGGAAAGTGAAGAGACGACAGCAGGACAACCCTTCATTTCATGCTGATCAGGAATATGAATATTCAGGAGCTTGAAAAACTTCTGGGGCACAAAATTATATCACCCAACCCCCATTCGGAGAGTGTCAAAAAGGGGTAAGAAAGTGAAAATTCAAATTGAAATTGAAATTAATCATGCGGGAGCGTTAAGTATTTGCAAAACTTGTGAAACCTGTTCAATTATGCAAGCGGTAGAGCTGAGGATGAACTTAAGGAGCTCCTTCAGCGGCCACAGCTCCCACCCCCACCCCCACGCCCACACCCGCATTTGAGAGGGCGACAAATTCTCATCATTAATGCAAGCCCCAGAGCGAGAGAGAGAGAGGGAAAAAGAGTTGTGGAAATTAAAGCGCCCGCGAGCGCACTTGGGCGGGGTGGGGCTGCGGGTGGGTGAGAGGAAAGGATTGTCAAGGACAACTCGAACCACATTAAGAACCTTAATGCCAGTTCTTCGTTCTGTCTGCTTTCGTTTCGTTTCGTAACGTTTTTTTCGTTGGCTCATAAAACGCCGCTTAATGCGACTCTTGTCAATAATCAATTTTCGCTGAGCCGCCTCGCCTAATAATGCCAATTTATTTTCATGGCGGAAAGAGAGTGGAACCCGAAGCAGAACCAGAACCAGAATCAGAACATATCAAAGGAAGGGGTTGCTAAAAAAAAGGGGTTTGGCAAGGGGTAGGCACACATACTCGCATATATACATGCATATATACTCGTACACGTGTCCTGGCGATTTATCTGTTTGATTTTCAGCTATGCGAAGTCGCCTGCCAAAGGCCAGACAGAGCAGAGCCTGGCCGAAATAAGTCGCGGACAAATCGCTCAAGATAAGCGAATCGACATCCGTATGGGAATCAATTTGAAGATAGATCCACATACTTTTTATGCTTTTATGTATGGGAACACACAGTCAAAAGATAGATCTATGGGGAAGGGATGGGAATATGTTGAAGATACATACATGGGAATATACATACTTGTCCGAGGACATTTGAGCCGGGGATTGGCTTGCCCATTTGTATGTAAATATTTGTGGGAACCCACATAAGGATATATAGAAAATCTAGAAAATATATATAAAATCAGATAGTTTTCTTAATGTATGGAAATCAATGTAAGAGATTTATGAATATACATATACTGATTGTAGAATATATACATATATACTATTCGTATGGAATAAATAGATAACATTTTTATAGAGTCAAGATAGATAGATGGTATATTCATTTTGAAGAACAGTCTGAACAGAAATATGAGAGTAAGGAAGGCCTTTAAAATAGTTGGTATTTAAATATATTTAATCTTGCTTTTTGCTGATGTTTGAAAGAGGATTTCTAGCAGTAAAAACAACTGAATAGATTTATGGAAAATTCCTGAGTTTTTGGAGTTTCCCAGCAGAAAATGCTAGTTTTCGTTGATTTGGGAATACTTAAATTAGTTTTTGGAATATGGAATATTTTTTAACAAATATAGATGAAATGATATTAAAAACCTTAAAGTCCCAAAGGACTCTGATTAATCGGAATACACATTTTTGTAGCTGCTCAAGTGTGTGCCTTAATGATGCCACACTCTCAGGAAACACTCTCTTTGAGAACAATCATTCATTGAGAAGCAGCACAAATACAGCTATTAACCTTTCAAGTGCTCTACGAGTCACATTTTCATCTTAAAGACAGAGCAAACTTCCAGATACATATGTACATATATCTATGTAGAACAAGAGGAACAATGTCTGATTATTCGGACCAAGAACGTCCTAGTCATTCGGGAGCGGGAGTGTGGTATCGGGAGTAACATCTTCATTCGGCAGATGGCCCACCCAAAATGCTGGCTAAACTCTTTTGTGGCCAGGATCTGTGTGCTGTATGCGGCAGCATCAGTTAATCAATGGCCAGTCGATGGACAAAGCCCATGCAGGTGGCCTCTCCGACAGCGGCAGCGGCCCTCGAGTGGCTGGGCCTATTGATGAGGTGACAGGGCCAAAAAGAAGCTGGCAGAATGGCCAGGATATTGACTTCATTTTTGGCCACACGCACAATCCTAATGACAACAATTAGTCCAAAGAAAATTTAAAGTCTGAATAGACACAGAGAGACAGAGAGACAGAAAGAAAGAGAGAGAGAGCCACGGGAGAGACTGGAACTGGAACTGGGAATGACACTGTGGCGGGGCAAGTGCATCCATGGAAAGGGCAGCAGGAGACTCGAACACTCGACAACATAATCAGTAAACGGCCGGCCACGTGGGGTGCCCAAGATCAGCAGGACCAGGCCAGGACCAGCCCAGGACATGCGGCGAAGCGTGAAAAGAGTGAGACGGACAAATGGCGCAAAAATTGCAAACGGCATGAGATTCGGTATGAGAGACACTTCAATTATGAGTAAGGTAAATATTTGTGTAAAAACAACGCAACAGGATATCCATCGAGAGGACCCCCTACCCCCGATAGAGAGCGGGAGAGCGGAGAGAGAGCATTATCGAAATGTGCCCATGTGTGAGTGCGACTCCGTTTCTGGGCATTTGAATAACTCAATTTGACACAAGTCAATGGATGAGCAGCCGCCAGGGCCACCCCGGAAGTCCACTAGAAACTGTAGAACTGTAGTACCGTATAGAAGTACCGTTGCTCCTGTGGTGGTGGTGGTGCTGCTGCTGCTGCTGCCAGGATACTCTTGGACTCTTGCTCGGCAAATCATTGCAATTCCTGCAGCAGCTGTCCGTCTCTTTTGACAGGAGTCAGAGATTGTGAGTGCGAGTGTGCTGCCTGCCATTTACGGCTAAGGATCATTTTTGGCAAACGTCTGAAATTGCGTAAGCCATAAAAATCCAGGCCAGGACAGGACAACTTTCGGGAGAGTTCCACGAACAAGGAGCCCCGCGAATCCTTCGCGTGTCAGCCTAAAAAACTGCACGCAACTAGAAGTTCCACAAGTCCCATAAAAAAATATGTGCCCACAACGAAACAAAAAGGATATGTACATACATATATCCACGCGTGTAGGCCGCATATCATAAAACATTGAAAAAAAAGAAAGAAAAATCAGCAGCATCAGGGGGAAAATTCGCGGAAACTTTCACCCAACACAAACAAATTAGAAAAAGAGAGAAAACATTACGCAAAACGCAATCGCGTGTGTCCGGCGGCAGCGGCGGCGGCCCTTGTAAATCAAATAATAAAAAAATAACGAAATTTGCCTTGGTTTCGGTGAGCCTTGAGTTCAGTTTTTTAGAGTTCTGTATCTCAATTTTTTTCTTCTTTTTTTGGCACATTTTTTTAGCGCGAAAAAGAAAAAAAACGTCAGCAAAAAGTATAGGTACCTTTTTATGACTTGAGCAACATTA
Organism: Drosophila athabasca; assembly: GCA_008121215.1. Taxonomy (NCBI): domain Eukaryota; kingdom Metazoa; phylum Arthropoda; class Insecta; order Diptera; family Drosophilidae; genus Drosophila; species Drosophila athabasca. The sequence continues at coordinate 4,930,029 of CM017796.1, read as the reverse complement.
GAGGGATCAGCAGGTTTATGGCCGAGGGGACTACGAGTAGATGATGTAACCGTGGACGAAGATCGTCCTTAAATTCCATATTCCGTGCAGGCCGGGTCGGGCCATAAAGCCCGCTAATGAAGCGCGACAGAGAGTAAGAAAACAGGGAACTAGAGGCGTCAACCCTCGGCTCACTCGCTTTGCATACTTTGGTGGGGCATTTAGTGACTCTCAAAATATCGAATGAGTTTTTTGCCCCCGAAACCTTTTGTTAGCCGCCTCAAAGTGCTTCTCAATGGCAGTGTATCCAATTAAAACCATTTCCAAAATTCCACTCCGGCATTAGCCTAATCTCTCCTTTGAGCCAGCGCGCTGGCATCAATGTCGGAGCAGATCAACACCCGCCTCGAAATGTGATTGTGTGAATGTGCCACTGAAGTGATTCCCGGCTTCTGTTGCACGTCGGTCGGGTCTAGTGCCGTTTGACATGTCAGATAATCGAATGCAAGCAACTCTGACCTCCAGAAATGCTCGTACTCGTACTCGTACTCCTCTATACTGTCGTCTGTAGAGGGGCAAAACAACCCTTAGAAGTGAGTGAGTGAGTGAGTGAGTGCCAGAGCCATATAATTAGTGTAATTACCTCAACAGCCTACTAAATTTGAGAAAAATGCAAACAAAAATTAAGAAATCACAACATTTATATCCCCCTGTCAACGAGCCCAGGTCCGCTCTCTCTCTTTCTTGCTGCATCTCTGCCTCGTTCCGTTCCCCCTCGGTCCATAGAGATCCTGACAATGGGCAGAAATAGAATTCCGCTGCCCCTGGCCCCTGGTGCTCCTTTTTTTCCGAACCAAACAATTGAATCGACAGGCATCTAATGACAGGGTGGATTGCAATTTTTCGCTTTAATTTCAGTGCCAACTTCTGTTCGGTTCTGTTTCCCCTTAGGTTTCACTCTGTGTGTGTGTGTGTGAGTGTGTGTGTATGCTGTTCGTGTGTGTGTGTGTGTGAGTTCTTTCAGAAGACGACTCATAAATAAATGAAACTTTGCAGTTGCATTGTCAGCATCGTCCAAAGAGATTCGTTATAAATTATTGTATGTGTACATTGGCTGCCAACTTCCGCCTTAGATCTACCCCTTACATACACGAGTACTGGCTAATTGTGAGGCGGCGGCATCAGGCATCAGGCAGATGATGTTGCCAAAAAAAAAGCAAGGGAAAAAGTGCTGCCATCATGCAGAGGTACAAATGCGTGCCATCTCCTTTGGGCCATTTACACGGAATTCTCGGGATCCTTTGCTTGCAAATATTTTGTCTCTAGCATAATTAACGCCTAATGAAAATATTTTGGCTGCGGCAAAACTCTTTGAAATCTCAGCCACACAGAAAACTTCAACCCCCCCACCTTCACACCCTCACACCAGCAAAACAAATTTGCATTGTTTCATTTGTCCTCTGTTTTTTAGTTGGAAAAGTTACAAAGGATTCCCGCTGGAGGTCTCAATGATATTCCGTTTCTATGACTTGGCAAATCATCTGCTGATGGTCCACAGAACAGGTTAGTACGAGTGACTAAGCTAGCGCTTAACATAATGTTATCTATTAATTCGAATAAATATTTTATGCACTCCAGTGCTTGGGCTATGTTTTCCGCTGAAATATGCCAGAAAAGAAACCCATGAAATTCACCGGACACAGGCCACAAATCTTGATGGTCGCGGAGTTATCAGAACTTTTCCTAAGGGTTGGGGTGGGGAGGGGATATAGCCCATAGCATTACACTACTAAGTAGCAGCAAAAACAACGAAGCCAAGAGGAAAAGTCAGCGGGGAAGAGGCCAACCCAGAGATTGGATGGAGTGGATGGGATGGGATGGGATGGGAGGGGAGGGGAGTGCAGAGGAGAGATATCCCAAGGCGTTGGCATCGTTGTCGGCATTGTCATCAACACATAACTGTCAACTATATCGTAGTGTTGTTGTTTCAGGGGGTTGGTTCTTTTCAAATTCCGCTCTTTCCCGGTGGTTAAATTCAAATGCGTATAGTTTGAGTTCCATTTTCAGTTTCAGGGTTTTCTGGGCTTCGGGGTTTGCAGGGAGGTTTCGTGCGCCCCCTTGGCAAATGACCCAAAACAGAGACATCATCATTAGGACATCAAATGGGCCAAATGGCAGCCGTGAAAATCGGGCAAAATCATTGGGCAAAATCATCAAAATGGAATGCATACAAAGTGAAATTTAACAGTATTATGTATGCAGATATGTTTTGTAAGAGTACAGTACATATACATACATATACACCGACAGACCTCTCCTCATGACTGACATATTTTATGCATTTGGCATTTGGGTGAAGTGGCGGGAATCAAAGCCAAGCCAAGACGAGCCGAGCCGAGCCGCGTCGAGGCCTGGCACAAATAAATAAGTAAAATGCTGCATAATTTATGCATTTAATGTAAACAGACAATTTGGCGCAGCTTTCCCGGAGATTTCCCAACCGTAGAGGTGGTTGGTTGGTCGCCATTGAAGTGAGGGAGCCAAGAAAATGACGTAACGATAACATAAGGTCACGAGTGCGAGGGCAGATCGAAAAGTAGCACCCAAATAGAGCATATGCTTCCCATGAGATATTGGTCCTTAAACACAAGGAAAATCTCCAGCCAATCCAATCATTTTCAACAGCTTTTGACAGACAGAAGAGTCACGATTTTTTCAGAGTTTTCAAAACGCAATGTCTCTGGAACTTTAAGATCATTTCGTATTGCAGAGCATCCGTTGTGATAGCAGATAGACGAGAAGGAAACTTGCCAGTTAACCCTCGGTAAGTTTTTGGGCTGCTATTCAAAAATGATTTTAGTTGACAGCCAACAGTCAGCGCCGTGTCAGAAATCACAAGAGCAGCAACAGGAAAAACCCGAAGGAAAAAATGAAAGAAAAACCGTACAAGGTACTTCAGGGGTGGGGACTGTAACTGGGACTGGGACGGGGACTAGGACTGGGACGGGGACGGGGAGAGGAACCCAGGATGAGCGGCTGGCTATGAGTAGCCGACAGGGCGGCACTTGATGAGCAAATCAGGGAACGGGACCATGGTTCATTGACGTAGCAAATTGGAACTTCCTCTGGGAGCAACCAAAAAACGAGAGTTGGAGGGGGGGCAGGACAATGATGATGATGATGATGTGAATGAGAATGAGAATCGAGATTGAGATGATGTAACTCCCAGAAGGAGGCTCTTAAGTAGCGCCAGGTAAGCGGAATGAGCAGAATGGGATACAATGGAATGGCATAAGCGGAAGTGCAGCGAGGAGGCTGTGGAAAGTATCTAAGAGATGCGCATATTAATGGCACTGATTGTGCCGCACAGATAAACGAAACGATACTGAGGAGCGAGCGAGCGAGCGGCTACTTGAATTACATTTACATGGCCCTCGGTACTCGGTACTCGGCACTCGGCTCTCGGCCGTCGCCCCATGTCCGATGACAACCCGTCCTAAGCGCATTAAGATGCGAATCGAGACGAGACATCTTCCTCCATCTGGATCACTTGCACCATTCCATTCCATTCATTCATTCAGTCATACATTCATGCATTCATGCGCTCTCATCCATTCATAAAAACCAAACAAGACGATCTGTCGCGCTCTTTTGTCCACCATTTACCCCATGTACATATCTAGTCGTAGATATGTATATACTTGTCATATTATGACAATGTTGGATGGGTTTATTTACCCCGCACTTATACACAGATTCAAAATGTGCGAAACGATCATCGGGGGAGCACAGCACAGCAGATCATGATCCCCGATGATCGTAAAAAACTACAGAGCACATCAAAGAAAAACTACATTTTGTTGCAGCATGGAGTGGGGGGCGTGGAGCGTGGGGAGTGCAAATTCGAACCGGAAGGGGGACCATACTGATCTGGGATGTAATTATGCAATGGAAAACTGGAGAAAAACTCACGAAAAACCAATACTGGTGGCTCTGGGGGAAAATTATACGAAATTTAAAGAAATCTCATCACAGCAATGTTGCATTCGATTATCTTCGATTACCACTCATATGGAGATGATGCCTGATGCCTGCTGCGGGACCAGCAGCGCGACCCCTGACCCCCTGGCCACTCCATTCATTAATAATTATTAATCATAATTCGCTTAATGGCGGGTGTTTAAAAACTGTTCGAGCGTCTTAATTGGTTTTGCTGCTTGGCTGAATGCTGAATGCCGGATTGTCGGAGGTGGAGGTGGGGCCACTGGCCAACTGCTGGCTAACTGCTTTCTGAGCCAACTTCCGCTGGCCAGAGAGCCATTTGACATGTGCATTGGATGATTGAGCTGCAGTGCACTGCAGTATTTCCAGTAATTTGGGCTCATTAAAATGACTTCGAAGGAGAGAGGGATAGGTGGTTGTGGATGTGGATGTGGATGGGACACACAGTGCACAGTGCAAGTGTCATTCGAAGGGGAGCGTGCGCGACATGTGGGAAATGAGCAGTAAAAAAACGAGTGGTAAGGAGACGAGGAAGAGGAGCCAGGAGAAGGAGAAGAAGAGCCAGGAAATCGAAAGACAATAGAATTGCGGCGGCGGCTTTCGGTAATTGTTGGCGTTGGTCATGGTGAACCGTAACAACAGCAACTGTCAGAGACCGGTCTCGGTCTCCGTCTCGGTATCGGTCCCGCGGTCCTAGGGATAGGTACGGTGCGCGTATAGGAATGGCGACTGCAACGGCGACTGCGACTGCGACTTCGATGACCCTACAAGTGCCCAGCGCTCTGGCTGATCGGAGCGGAACACGTGCGTGGGAGCAAAGGCTCTAATTAGGGCCTTTAAACAGCTGCCTCTCACTCGTTACGTCCCTCCACCCTTCACCGCCACCACCACCAACACTACCATCACCACCACCTCCACTCCTTCTTGACCCTTTCCACATTCGTGTGTCTGTGTGTGTGTGTCTTCTCTCCTGTTTTTTTTTTGGCATCTTTTTGATGTTTGCGTAGGTTTATGTAAATTACCCCGAGGGCAGAGGGCCAAGGTCCATGTCCATGTCCCTGTCCATATAGACCATGTTAGAGGCGCAAATGATTCCTAGAAGGCAGCAACTGTAGCAGGAGCGGCAACGGCAGCGGCAGCGGCAGCGTCAGAGACAACTCTTTCCTTTCCTTACCTTTCATTCACTTTACCATCCGCAGGTTCCTTTCACTTGCATTTGCATAGGAAAAACAGTTAACAGAGGGAAGAGATCTATCGCATCGCGTCGCGTATATGGCAGGCGAATGTGTACATGCAATATTTGTCCAGGGTGACGCAAAAGATCTATGGAACCCGAGTTCCATGGAATATCTATTCGGTTGGGCTTTGACAATAACTCAAGATGCAAGAGATCCGATGCTATGGTAATAGATGATGAAAAGTTAGGGAAGCCATTGATTCACTTTGAATCACTTTGCCTGTCCACTGTTCTTAGGTTTTCAATTATATGCGAGATAGATCATCCTTCAAATCTTCAAAAATCCCATCTACACCTGAGATTCAAATATTAACACTTTGATTTAAATATTTATGGTATAAATGTTTAGTATATTTCTATTTTTTGTTGATATGTACAATCATATCTATAGTATTTATAGAATATACATTTCATACAAGTCAATAGAGTTTCTGGAACTGTTATTATATGTATTATCTTATGAAATACAGCCGATAAGCTGTACAGACTACGATCTTCCCACTTATACATAGTACATTTCTCCAGTTCAGTTGTAGTTTTTCTGTGAGTTTGCTTCCGCTAGTTCCTGGGTTCCATGGGTCTGCTAATGCGACTGCCAAAGAGCCTTCCTACTGCATATTTGCTTTTGGAACCTCTCCTCTCGCAGGATTGCTTTATGACGTTGCCGTGCCGTAAACCCTTTTAGCGGCGTGCGCGGAAGGACCAAACACACACAGGACCAAACAGTAAAACAGAAGAACAACACGAAGAAGAGGCAGCTAAAGTAGAGGAAGAAAAGGGACCACCCATGCCCCTTCCCCCACCCGTTTCGGCCACTGTTGATTTTTCGCGGTCTAATAAAAACAGCCCAAACAACAAAACCAACAAAAAGAGTTTGTACGGGTTTCCCCTCAAAGAGTTGAGGCCGCGCGCGGCACATTGCACTCGATTGCCGCTGCCGCTGCCGTCGACGCTCACTTTTCCACGGAAATCACGAAAACCCTTCGGTTTTCCGCCATAGCCGCCGCCACCGCCACCGCCGCCCGCTCAACCGCTTTGGGTGTGAGCATTTGCATAACGCCGCTAACGCTGACGCTGACGTTGACGCCGACGCAGAAGCCAATGCCGTAGCCACCGCTCTGCCAGCGTTAGCGTTGGACGGAGCTTTCGACTGGAGACTGACAGCTGTTGGCGGTCGAGCTTTTCGATTGCAGAGAGGGAACGATAGGGGATCTGAGTACTGGAGAGCATTAGAGCTTGAATGAATGAATGAAAGAGCACAGGTGAGCGGGAGCATGGGAGTAGGGGCGATTCTTAACTGATTCTTGTGCCCCGCCAAAAAACCGGTTACCACTTGATCCGATCGCCTGAGTTTTGGACTAAACTTAAACTTTGAGCTTTAGAGTGGACCACCAATGTAGATGCACAGAAAAAACAATCCCCAAAAAACGATTTCGTATCCATTATGTATTATTAATATCACAAGAATTTGTTGCTATATTGATGTTTTGTACCGGGCAGTAGTGTTACGTGGAAGATCCCTATAATTTATATCCAAAGGAAGACGTAACCTTAATAACGCGGTCCTCTAGCGTTTATTTGCGCAGACTCGATCGACCCAGTGACATACATTTGTATGTGAATAGATATTTACATACTAGAGCATCCACAGTATTCATAAAATCACAGCTATACTCCTTTCTCTGTAATTACGAATCCTTCCTTCTTTCAGATTCGAATCACAAAAAACCGAATCCGAGCACTGCGGATTGATATCAGTATTACATATACATATATATCATAGAGTTACAATCTTTTTCTTTACTTTTGACTATAACTTTAAAAAGCCCTCATATCATTTTGGATCCAATATAATACAAAAACCCTGCAACTTATATAAATCCTATAACTTGTGCGAATTTAATTATATGTCATATTCTTAAATATTTTATCATACCTTATATCTATTAAATATGTACGTATGTACATATATCTTGAAGTTCCATAAACTGCAAAATATTGAGGGGATATTCAATATCAAATAAAGTAACCACATATAACATTACCGTACATACGTAGGACTACTAGTCTTTAAGCCATTTATACCCGAAATTGTGTATGCCTTATTAATTAATTAATTATTAAATATTAACATTCTCTTTTATAATTATATTCTTACATCTATTAGCCCGCAGATCACTCGCTTCGCTATCATTGCTTTGCGGTCCACTCGAATGCACCGCAGAGTACTTTGCAGCCCTGGGGCAGAGGCAAACAAAGAACCTGAAAGTATTTTTACGAGTCTTGAGTGACTGGTCCGGTCCAGTCCGCCCCACGCGATGACGTAGTCGCCGCCGTAGTAGTGCAAACGGAAACGCATCGAATCGAACCCGCCGCCGATCAGGCCACCGGGCGCAAGGGCAAAGCCAAACCCACAGCCAAACCCAAAGCATTCGCACTCGAGCGCTCTGATAAGCTATCAGTCAGTGCCCCCCCCTTAGACCCCTCGGACACCTTGCCACCGGGAGCACGCCCGCTTTCACGCCGGCAAATAAATAAAGATAAAATGTATAGCATTTTCGTTGCAAAATACGAGTAAAAAAAAGCTATTAGCAAAGTTTATTTGAGGCATGCCCTGCTATGTACAATGTGGCAAATGATGACGACGACGACGAATTACGACGATGACAAAGATGTGGCTAATGATGGGGCTGCTTCGGACTGTTGACGGGTCAGATGGGGTCGGCTTCTGCTACGATGGGGATGATGACAAGGCCGCTATAAGCAGTCGGTGACCTTGAGGTAAATGCGGTGTTCGCTGGCCAAAAGCGCGAACTTGGCATCAAAGCTGATGCGCTCGACAGTCTTCTCGCAGAGCTCGACCCGGTGCCGACGTAGAAAGTATATGAGTCCCAGCTTTATCTGCAATTGGCCAATCTGCGTCCCAACGCAGTGCTTGGGCCCGGCTCCGAACGGCAGGTACGACATCGGAGCCTGATGTGATTTATTCTCGGCGTTAAAGCGCTCTGGATCGAAGCGTTCCGGATCCGGCCAGTACTGCAAAAAGAGAGAGAGCCGGAGAGATTTCAAATTAGTGAAAGCAAAGCAAAGACAAAAAGGTGATTGGAGGGCTATCGACGTGGTGGTGCAATTTCTAGTTTCTAAGCTATGCACACTACCCGAACAGGTTTCAGATAATTTATAGTGCACAGCTCCTATAGATAGATAGTGGCTGGCTCTAGTTAAAAGTTCCTAGAACCATATAAAACATTAGATAGCAATGTTCTCTTATTCTATTTTCTGTGGTAGCTAAAACTGAATTCGGGTTTCTTCGCACTCGATAAGATTGGGCAAAACATTTTGATAGACAATGAGACAAGTTGACGTTTTAAGGGGATCGGATATGCTTCCATCGGAGGGCTTCCTCACATCCTCACCTTTGGGTCATGGTGTATGGCCAGATTGGATATATAGATGGGCATGCCGCGACGGGCAAAGCACTCGGCGTGCGGACGGAGCGAGTAGAAGCGCTTCTTGTTAATGGGGGTGCACTCGCGTTCCAGCAGTGGCACAATGGGGTACTTGCGGAGCGTCTCCTCGACGACCATTTCAAGGTATTTCATACGGGCGATCAGCTCGTAGCTGAGCGCCCCAGCCGTGGACTCCTCGAAGGCCTCGCGTATCTCGCGCCGGAGCCGGGCCTGCATTAGGGGCTGTTTGGCCAGCTCGTAGAGTGCGAAGGACATGCTGGCTGAGCATGTTTCGATGCCGGCCACCTCGAAGCTGGCCGCCTGGGCGGCCAGAAAGTCACGATGGTGCGTGAAGTGGGACTTGTCCTTCTGCAGATCCGCCTCCATCTTGAGTGTTAGCAGCATCTCGATGAGATCGTTGCGCAGTTCGCCGCCGCGCTCCCGCTCCTCGATCACCAGCTGGATGACTCGGCGTAGAAACTCAGCATGCGGCTCCGTGAACAGACGGGGCCGCAACAGCGGCACCAGCTTGGGCAGGTAAAATATCACGAAAAAGTCGATTATCCGCCGCACATTCGGCCGGAAGATGTCTTGACAGTGTGAACCAATCTCCGACTGTGTGCTCCTCAGACTATACGATCTCAGGCCGAAGGCGATGCTTGCAATCATGTCCGTGTTATAGAGATCGCACACGTCCTTAATGCTCACGATCACACCTCGTGCGGAGGCGTCGCTCCTCCGCATATCCCGCGTCAGTCTCTTCAGATACCATTCCAAATCGCAGCCAATCTGAAAAGAATCGCAACAGAAGTGGGGAGGGGGTGAACCCATTAGAAATGTGACATTTAAGATTATATCTCAAAATATATTAGTAAACGCTCAGATACTCTTGAATGGAGAGAATTCATTTCCATTTTAAAGAATTGCAGACACTTGCTCCTATAACTCGAACACTACGAAATGCAATTTTGGATAACTTTAAGCTACAAGTTAAAGAAGATACCAAGTGATAATATATCTCAATGTATCCTACATAGTTCTCTTCATTTCATGACTGATCTCTGATAGCTTTCAGATGGGAATGATGGATCTTTCTTTCGTTTCTAAACATATTTTTTCTACAAGTTTTATTGTTTTTTTTCCTAATGCATTCAGCTACATTTTGATCAGCCAGCACGGCTATACTCTTTGCAGCGACTATAACGATTATAGCGTATACCGACTTTTTTTTTATATAAGCTTTTCCTGAAAAACTGCTTTCGGCACTATCCAAAACCACAAAAAATTAATGTGAAGTGCTTTATTGCTTGATTTGGCCAAAAACAAAAGAAAAAGTAACACCTGTTCGTATCACACTAGCCAACAAAAAATGTACATATGTATTTTGCGAGTGAATTTTTTGATTTATTTGAAATTTTTCTTTTGTATTTTTAATACGAATCTACTAAGTTTTTGGTTAATCCTAAAATATTTTAAAATCCGTTTTTAATTTTTATTTCGAAAGAACTTGGGAAATAACCAAAAAGTTTTATGGCAAAGAATTGCCTAATAAAAAATATGATTTTTTTGCTAAACGTTTGAACAAATTACTCATTTAAAAACTGTATTTACCACTTACTTCAGAAACAATAAAACTTATATCTGATCGAAAAACAGAAATTTCCTGGTTCTAAATATTCAAACCGGAACTAGCCCATTTCAGTTATCGAGCATCCACTGTATAGTATGAATTTTCAGCGGGAAACATTCGATACTTTGTGACCTTTGATAAGAATATGCCAAATCAGCAAATGAAAGAAACATAAACAAGAAATCAAAAAAAAAAAACACAAAAAACTGTGATGATAAGGCGCCTGACAGCCTGAAGAGCGTATTTTTTTTATCAGCGTGATATGGCTCCACTCCACTACTGTAGCATCCATTTTGGTGGATAGTGTAAATATTGCCCAATTTCTGTTCCCTCTGAATCAGCGAGAGAAAATGTACATATTTGCTTACTCGACTTAACCCCTTATTTTGTTGGACAGTGTAGGTTTTAAAAGTTCGAGGTAGGCGACCGACCGACCGACATTGAATGCTACTCTCTCTCTCTATCTCTATGTGTCGCCCCCTGCCAGTGACTCACCTCCTCCATCAGAGAGAACATTTGCTTGATCTTCGCGCCCGTAAAGGCGGGCGAGAGCCTCGTCCGTATCTCCCGCCACTCTGGCTGCTTGGCGAAGAAGAGGTTGAGCGAGCCCATCTTGTCGTGTCGCAGATCACATTTGGCGAACCGATTCGAGAAGCTGACGAAGTCCTCGACGAGCACAGTGCGCACCAGGGACAGGTCTCGGATGAGGAGCGCTGGCTGGTGGAACAGATAGATGCCGACGATGGGCTCATTGCGGAACCGCTCGTCGAAGTAGAAGCGTCGCAGCTGCAGCGCGAATGACTCCTCCAGACGCAGCACCTTGCTGAGGTTTCCCAAAAGATGATTCGGTTGCACGAACTTGACGCGACGCCGCTGCCAGTAGACATAGGTGCGACGCGACCACACGAACACGGCTGTCAGGATGGTGACGATGGCCAGCAGAATGTTGGTGGAGTAGACCATTGCGGCGGTGGCGGAGAGAGATGTGATCTCCTCTCTCTGCTGGGTACGCGGCTGCTGCTGGCGTTGGCTTTGCTGCGACTGCGGCGGCTGCTACTGCGTGGAATTCCTTGTGTGTGTGCGCGTTTTTAGCGCGTTTTTTACAATTAATAAATAAATACTTAACAAAATTATATCACATTTGTAAAAAAAAACCACTAAACGCCTAATATGCGATAAAACAGCAGCAGCAATCGAAGCGGCCGAAGAAGAAGCAGCAGCTTTCGCGGTAGAAGAAGGCAACGGAACCGCGAAGAAGACAAAAAACGCAAAAGAGTCGCACAGAAAGAGACACGCACGGACACACACACATACACGGACAGACAAAGAGAGTGCAAAAACGCGGAACCGGAACAGGAGAGAGCTTTGAACAAATAAAATTATAGTAATAATAGTATTAATAAAAAAAAAGCACGCTAGTAAGCACTACAACGACGCCGGCACGACAGGCCCCAAAAAGCAACAGAACTGGCCGAGATGCCGACGCCGCTGCCCAGCGGGTACTGCTGTCAACAGGCAGCGGCAGCGACGGCGGCAGCATATCAGCAAAACAATAAAGAAACAACAAAAAGCACAAAGCAAAACCGCAGCAACCGCAGCAGCAGAGCAGAGAGTAACCTCAAATGCAGAGAGTGGCAGCAGCAGAGAGCAACAGAACAGTTCACAGTCCACAGGCAGACGACGACGCCGATGCTGACGCCCCCATCAACTCATGCTGATTAACCGCAAGAGTGTTTGCGGGGGGCAGAGGCAGGCAAAGCAGACTACGATCACAGAGAGACAGAAAGAGCGAAAACGAGAGAGCGAAGCTGTAGAATTGAAGTTGTGGCGCGACGCGACGCTGACGCTGCGCTCAGCTTGAAGGCACATGGCAGGGCCAAAGTGGGATCGAAGTCGAAAATACCATGTAAACATTTTCTTACCGAAATTCGTGACGCATAAACCGAATAGCAAAATTTTGTTCGCTGCACACGGTATGGAACCACAAAAGCAAAACGAACACTAACTGGATTGCGATATTTTTTTAATTAAATCAATTCCAGAAAGAATTTCCATATCGACAAATGCACTGTCTCAACACCTTTGCTCTACTGTACGTTAGAGGGAAATATGTAAACAGCAAGCTACAGAAGTGCATTTGCGGTCGCGGTCTCTGTCCTGCTTTCTTTACTGGCAATGAGTCCACAGTTGATTCGGAGTGAATTAAAACAAAGAAAATTTATGCATACGTATGCAGTTATATTCAATGGAATACAAGAGAAGAATAGTTTTTGTTATATGCACACACATCCATATGTATATACCCACTGTACACGAATCGTGAAGAGCACAAAGTAGACCGCAAATAAAACTGACGATTAAAAGCAAAACAGCGATAACAATAGCAGCGCAGAGACGGCGACTGCTGGTGCTCCACGTGACGACGTCGCCAGCGACAGCAACAGCAACAGCGAAGAGAGCGTCACAAAAAGAATGGTTGGTTCGCGCGCAGGGAGAAACACGATTTAAAAATAAACGTGCGAATTCTCTTCAACTTTTTTGTTGCTGTTCTCCTCTTTTCTCTGTGCTTTTTCTTGTGTTCTTTGCGGTTCAGCTGATTTTGTTTTTCTTTTACTCGGCGCTTCTGCTGGCAGGGCTGGCTGCCAGAGTCCATATGGCCCCGACCAGGGCTGAACTCTCTACAAAATCAACACTGACGGAGAGTGTTAGTGGGCGCCAAATTTGATTTTTATAATAGTTTTTACTCACTTTTTCGCAATCTTCACTTCTCTTTCATCGTAACAGAAAGAGAAACTGTTCTCAATTTCTCCCTCTCCCTCTTTGCAAGAGCGGACATCATCACTTCTCGTCCAAATCGAACAACTCCTTTGCTTCTTCCTTCAAGGACAGGAAAACGGAAACTCCATTTACAACAATTGACATAAATTTGCACTTTTGTGGAAAACTTTCACATTTCTCGAGATTTTCCCTTGCTCTCCTCACTTCTTTCACATTATATCCTTCTCTTTCAGCTCCTCCTTCATGGGTAAAGGCGCCACAGTTACAGTTACAAATGTGCAACATTTCCGGTGTGTCGCCGCTTTGGGGGATAGCCAATAACTGTTTTGGCCACATTGATGGCTGCATATACATACATACGTGCATATGTTGGTAGGTGAGAGAGGAAGAGAGTGAGGTAAGAAGTGGTGTGAGAAGAGGCCGGGAGCGTGTGTAAAGGAGTGGAGTCTTGCTTTGATTAAATTTCACGCACGACCGGCGCTTTGCCTGGTGTTTGGAGAGGGGTGGAGGGGCGACACCGAGGTTCAATTTGGATTTGGAGACTTTTTGGTGAGCGCGCAAGAGTGAGAGAGCACACACAAGAGCACACACACACAGTCACGCGTTCGCATTGACATTTACCGCTGCATTTCGATTTGCATGTGCCTTGTGGAATGATTGCGTTAGATCGGAGAGGGGTGATAGAATGAAGGTAGTGGTAACAATACCCTACCAGATGAAGGTATAATGATTTTGTGCAAATGTGTGCCACACATAGTGGTAGAACATTCATGTGTATGCACGTGTGTATGTAAATCGAAACTGTTGTTTGCGTCATATAAAATATCGTAGGCATCTTTTTTGTTTCTAAAATACAAATACAAGTTTATGTTCATATGCATATGCGTATTTTATTAAAGGGTATCTAAGTCTTCGATATCAGAAAATACAAATTTGTCTGTTATTTGCACTGTCGCTTTGTCGCTGCTTCGCCGCTGCTGCGTCGCTGGCTATATGTCAATAATCGTTGTTGCTTATGCACATAACGGCTCTGCAAATACAGGGGCGCACTTGTCACATCACCCACTGTCCACACCCCCTGGTCGCATGGTGCACCCCCTCCCCCACCCTCACCGTACACCCCATCAAAATCCGCTGAGCGAAAATCAAAGCCGTCTCAATCAACAAACAAAGAGACAAACAAACAAACAAATAGTGAGAGAGGAGAGAGAGGATGAAGACAAACATTTGTGTGCGCTTTTCCCGCCCAAGGAGTGGGTGGGGGGCGCTCGGTACGGTACGGCACGGAACGGATGGCATTTGCTTTTCCTATTTAGTTTTGGCTGCAACTTTGTTTTCCTTCCATTTACGCTATTGACATTGGAAATCTTTTAATTATTGTCACGCCTCGTATACGCCCTTGCTTCCCCATAGTTTCCACTGGCACCCACTTGGTGTGGGAGTGGCGTCAGGTGGTGATGATGGTTCAGCGTGTCTTGAGGATTATTTGGGGATTAGTTATGGAACAGTGGGAGGGAGGGTATAGGATCTAAGAAAAGCTCCACTCAACACAATCGCTGCTGCTGCCGATGCTGCTGCTCAGGGGTGAAGAAGCTGTGCACTCTCTCGCACTCCTTCGCTCTCTTACCTGCCACCACAGACAATAGTTTCCCAAACTGATTTCCCCTCTCTTCTTCATTTGCTAGAAGGAAGTTTCTTTCCCATATCTGTTGGAACGCTCCAGTGGGTTATGTATTCCACATGTAGTATCTCTCAAGGAGCGATCTCTCTGGTTGATCTCCCTAGATCCTTCCACCTGCTCGCATTCCATTAGGATGCCGCACTGACCAGTGCCTACTATGCCTAGCATGCCAACCTACCGCCTTTCGGCCCATGCATGGTCCAGTAATCTCCCTATTTCGGGGGCAAATCCTTGCACATGTGCGCCCTTGATGTTGCACCGCCTTCCAGCGGTGGTGCAACGGGGAAAGGATGGGAGGGGAGTGAGTGTGTGGCATGGATAAAGTGCGCAAAATAGATGCGTAATTTGACGTTAATGTTACGCTAATAATAATCTGTCAGCCGGCATTAGATGGGTACATGGGTAGATGGGTAGATCCTTAGATTCTCGGATCCTTCGGCAGCTGATCTTTATCAAATACACACACACACACACACACACATGCACTCCCTTTTGATGCCGATCGTGTAATGTGCTTAGCCCTTCTTTGGACTCACTCCACTTCTATTTTTCTCTCTTTCTCTCGTCTGCTTTCTTTTCGCTCTTTGTTGTGTTTGCCATTTTGACGGGTTTCGATTACGTTCTCCTTCTGCCTCCTCCCCCCTCCCCTTTCACTCGCTCTCTCATCGGGTCTGTCTGCTCTCTCATGTGTGTAATCCACTCTGCTCGTTGCGTTCGTTGCTCAATGTTAAATGGTGCGCGCCTAAGTTGAGCAAATTTCCCCAAGGCAGGCCAGGCCCCGAAGGACTTTTGCGCACGCACTCACTCTCTTTGTCCCATTTGAAAAAGATACAGTTCAATGTTTTTTATGCCCTAGCAAAGAGTATTACTATTTGCACCAGATGTTTGCACCGCCGACAAGGAGCCAGACATTTTTTCATCAATATGAGTTGCCTTTTCTTTGCCCCCCTACTCCACGCCACCATAAGTGAATCTTTGAAATTCAAATCGCTACCACACGCGCTCACTTCTCTGGGCTTTTTTTCTCAGTAACAGCAAATACAACAGAAAGCTTCGTTGTGCTTGCATTTGTGTGTGAGTAATGGATTGTACATATGTGTGTTAAATGTGAGAGCATGACTAAGACGCGAAAGAGAGGGAGTCGACCAGCAAATGCAAGCGAAGCTTAACCGAAAAGCGATCGCAAAATAAGGCCGTGAGATGAAATCGAAAGAGAGAGAGAGAGAGCGAGAGAGAGCGGTTGCATCGACTGCTGACGTGTGTATGTTTTTTTATATGTAGATGATAATGTGGTACAGTGGGCAATGCCAATTAGCAACAGTAATTAAGATTTACTTGACTGCTGCTCTGCCACTGGCTATGATCTGCTTAACCCAACAGTAAGTTAAGATTAATTTCTTGTATTTTTTGATCTGCCCAAGGGAGAGAGGGGAAAAAAGAGGTACTCCTGTGTAGGGCCACCATTTCTCTAACAGTAACCCACTGTCACCTTGACTGTCCACAACCCACAAGGCTAGCTGCCCGCCCATAAAGTCAAAACCCAACAAATGCAAAGTCAAAACGCAGACCAAAATCCTCAAGAAGCAGCAGCAGCAACAGCAACAAAAAACCCAAAACATTAAAAAGAACTTAGAAAAGTGTAAAGTAAAGGAAAGGAATGGAAAGGATTCCTTTCCAGGAAGTCTTTCCAGCCCAAAAAATGGCACCCAAATTCGAGCGCTTCCAGCAGCGGCGGCGGCGACGACGGCGACGGCCCTGCACTAGAAACCTACAAACCTAAATAGATCGGGTCAAGTTCTCGGTAAAGAGCTGACCCCTATCCCAAAAAACAAAACAAAATGAACACATAAAAAACACAAAGCCGGACAAAAAATCACCGAAAAAACTGGCATGCAAAAAATGACAGAACTACAAGGATACAAAAAAGTGCACACGGGAAACGGATCGTAAAACGCGATTCCTGGTAGCGTAGGTAACGGTTTCGCTCTGCTTAAACCCTTTCTGGTCCGGGCGGAACAATTGCAAATTGTATTTGTAGAGCGAAAAGGGGTTAAAAAACAGGCAGACCAAGAGAGAGAGAGAGAGATAGGCCAGGTTCGGATGCTGCTGCAGCCTTTCCTGTTAGGCTGCTGTTGTTTTTTGAGTGTAAAACGATATTTTCAGGTATCTGTTAATGTTGGATGAACACTTGTACATTTTAACAGGGACCAGGACACTGTTATTCATTTCTTAAAACTTGGGCACGGGATCAACTTGGCAGCAGTTCTTTGGAGCAATGTCCTTGCTGATTTTTATATAATCAATATACACACATCATGTACTCACAGATATACACGATTAAGATTAGTTTGGATACACCTTTGACGGAATTCTTTTACGTATTTAATTTAGGCAAAATGCAATTTTAACAATTATTAAAACATTTTTGAGGATGCGTGGTATTCAACCAGTCACCAGTCACCAGTCGGGAAGGGTTCGACTAGTCCGTCTTCCCCTTCGGTCCCGAGCTCATCCCGAATCGGGAGACGTACTCACTGTTGTCTGCCTCCTGCATTGGAACCATATCGGCGACCGGCTTCTGCTCCTTGGAGCTCTTCAGTCTCTCCTCCTTGCACATCAGTCGCAAACAGTCGCGTCGGGACAGTTTCGGCTTCTCATCGCTGGGCATCACACCCACATCGGTGGAATCTTTGCCGGGCACCATCTTGATTTCAGGTCCCCGGTAAACAGGCCAGGGTTGGCGGTGGACTGGTTCGCGCCACTGTGGCACCACATACAGACCATATCCAGAAATCTTTGTCAGGCCAGTCTTCTGTGCGTTGCCGGCTTGGTCGTTATCCTTGTGCATTTTTTGTGAATGGTTCTCAGCCACCTCGCAGACATCTCCGGCCTTAACTGAAACCACGAGGGCTGACGGTTCTTCTTTTGCGACGGTCTTCAACAAGTCACAAGTCTGAGGATCCTTTTGGGAACTGGATTTGTTGCGGGGGAGTGGCCCCACGGACCCCAAGTACCGCTGTGCACCTGTAGGTTGAAGAAATCCGCGACTATAAGTGCCCGGACTGTTCCCCCGTACTAGGAGTATACTAGGAAATACTCACTGAGAGTCAGTATGCGATGGAACATCCTGCCTGAGCTTGAGCTTGATGTTTTGTAGTTTCAGTATGGAAAGTGTTTTCCAAAGTATCAAGTTTTCTATTTATGATTTGGGTCGAGACTTTATTCAGAGCCTGCTGCTCTGAATCATTTCGATTTCTACAGCAATCCTGTTCCGTTTTGTGTTCCAAAGCTCCTGCCTGATGTTCCCATCTTTCTGTTAATTTTAATCTTCGAATCTGTCCCTGCTCTGTTAGTCGTGCTGTCTCTCTTTCTCCTACTCCGGGTTAGCTGTGCTATCCTGCTCTGCTTCTCTGCTGCTTTCAGGCCTGTTTTCTTTTTTTTTAATTTTTTTTTTAGCGGATCGTAAAGTAATAAAAACATAAAAAAGACGAACGACCGGCCAGGACATAAATTAGAGAATGAGCAAAACAGTAAAATGTGGAACGGTAACGGGAACGGGAACACATGCCAGGACGAAGGGTTAAAAAAATGCGTGCACTTTTTTTATGACTCGGTCAGCGAATGGGTTAAGCAATGCCCAAAATAGCAATCGATTTTTCTGGTTAATTTTTATACCCGTCTTTTTTTTCGGGACTATTTTGCTTCACATATTTTGTTCGAGTTTTATGTTCGGGACTTTCGATATTTGTATCTTGCCTTACATTTTTTTCGGGATTACTTTAGTTTCTTTTACAAATTGCTTTAGTATTTTTTTTATATTTGTGTTTTTTGGGAAACTGTAAAAATTGCTGTCCGATGGCCGGGACAATGGTACAATTTTGGTTGTGTCTTGACTTTGGCAGGGAGCGGAGCGTGTGTGTGTGTGTGTTTTCTTGAAGATGAACATTTTCCAGCATTTCGAGGGCCGCCGCTTAACATAAAGGCGCAATTACCATTAACCCCTTTGTGGGCCCTTGACTTAACCCCGCGGGACTCGGTTGACTTTCCAAGATGCCGATCCGATCCGACCCGACAATAAAACTGTCGCATAAGTCAGATCCGCGCCGGTTTAAACAATGGCCAGAGAACACTCCGGCAATGCCACACAGCCGACACACAAAAAATATAAATATTAATATTTTCCCTCGCTTAATATCTTAACCTGCTGTTTGTCTTGTCTTTCTTAATATTTCTTAATATCTTAACCTGCTGCTGCTGCTGCTTTGATGATCACCCCCCTCTCTGTTCGGCCCCAACTCTTCTGCATTTTTTCAATTAATTTCTTTTTTCTCAGGCTGTCTGTCCAATGCGCCATGTGTTCCCCTCTGACCGACCAAAAACAGGGGAAGATACTGGCTCCGAAAGAGAGGCTGATAGTTGGTCTACACTCGTACAAACATAAGGGAAAGCGAGAGAGAGAGAGAGACACAGACAAGGAGGAGAGGAGGCGAGCCACTGAGGCCTCAACATTTTTATGGGCCCTAACAAATTTGTACAAATTGCTGTGGTATCGTCTCGATGGCTCTTCCTTTTCCTCTTCCCATCTCTTTCGCCCACATTCGTTCACACCATCTCCAACTCCAACTCCATCTACCTCTCCCTCTCTCGCAATTAGTGTGGTCGTGTCGAGACACCAAAATTGGGCCACACTGTTCTCCGAGGTGGCTCCATGTGAAAAAGGCCCGGCTCTCGTCGGTAAAAATCACAAAACGAAAAGGCACAAAGAAAATCGAAGGAGAAAATCGCTGAATGACCATGGAAAACCCATCGAAGTTGTTATGCTCTAATTAAATTTATTTTTATTTTCTTTGGATGGAAATAATTGAGGAAAATAAACCAAGTGCACGGGGGAAAAGCCAGAGGTGCGCTCAGGAAATCGTCAAGATCGAAGGCAAGGTACGAGTTTTTATTGGTGGAAAAATCTAGAAAAAAATATATATATGTATATACATATATAATATTACAGGTCTGTCTGAATCTGTATCCAAAAAGAAGTAGGATTTGCAGGATACAGTATCCGAAAAATGTGTGATACCCTTTGAGAACAACACACAATTACATGTACACACCACACCAGTCTGGGTCCAGGGACTATTAGGCTGCCACACACACAAAAGAGTTCACACGGTGCCAGCCGACCCCAACCGCCCCCAAGCTGCCGCCTGATTACACTACCCTTGTGAACGGCTCAATCAACATGTCGTGGCCATGTCTAAGCCGATGGAAGCCATTCTGGCCAACATTTGGCCACAAGTGCAAGCCCACAAAATGCAGTTGGTTTTGTCTGTGTTTGTCCAGTCGAAAAGTGCAACACAGTGGACCTTCCTCTCCGTCTCAGATCACCTTTTATAAGGACTTCATCCGCATCTATCCACCATCTCCTTCCGATACTCCATCCACCCAGCCCTTCCCATCCCTCGCCCCCAGCCGAGACAAACAGTTTTGAGGACCCAAAAAGGGCAGACAGAAGTCCAGGATGTGCCTGAACAGGGAAAGAACTTTGGAGAGAGGGGAACGTGGAACGTGGGACGAGGGACGAGGGACCTTGGGGGCATGTAATGAACACCCCTTTAAGCCCTCTGTGAAAATCGCCTTAATTAAGGTGAAATATTAATGCACTCGAATCCAGGACGGGGATACCGACTTTATTTAATAAAATCAATTTCATATCATAAATTTTAATATGCCACATGAGGCAGCTCCAGCTCCATGGTTGATGACAGAGCGAGGAGGGAGGACGCTCCTGCTCCATTCATTTGGGTGCCGTGCCACATATTAATTCCAGTTTCGCACTCCTCGTGCGTTTCACGGACATGCCGTAAATAGTTGCCAGGATGTTGCATGGCTGTCTTTCCCATTCCCCGTTTTCCCCGTTCTCACATGCCACTCTCCCTCCCTCTCCACTGCTACTACTGCTGCTGCTGCCCGCGTTGCTGCATTTATTAATAATTATAATGTCTGCGCTTGTCCTGTGCATCCACTCCTCTGAATTTTGGATCCTTTTTTGGTGCGGGTTCAGATCCGGTGGCAAGGCGGTGGGGGGGGCGATGGGGCAGACGCCCAGACTCCCAGCGGTAGGGCAAGGTCCTCTGCAGTTTGGTATCCTCTGACCTCCGGCATTCATAAATCGCAGCTCATTTCGGTGTGGCCACGGAATGCACACGCATAATTATTTCGGCCTGCAGTTTTGGCTGTGGCCTCGAATCTGGCCGTTGATTGGGCAACGGATATTGGTATGGCCATGGGCATAGGCAGGGGTACAATGCCCATGTTGACAGGCAAACGGGGGGAGGCAGATATGTGGGCCAGACAGGAGACAGTAGACAGGAGACAGAAGTGTGTGTGGCAGTGTTAGAGCCAAGAGATGGTATGAAATATCTGTTCCGCCAGTGCGGAATTCGTTGGAGCAGAATGCACAGAGAAATTTATTGAACTTTTAGGGAAAAGAATATATTATAAGAGTTTATAAAATTTACTTAAATCTGTGTTAAATCTGTTAAAGAATAACTCTGTTTGGTGGCTTCTTAGAGACACTCCTCGCCTCTTCTCTGAGGTCCATTCTATCTCCAAAAGCAGCACCAATTTAGTTGTAAAATTTATAGGACAAAAGCTGAGATTAGTTTATATAGTATCTGCCACTCTATACTCCTGTTTTGCCATCCTCGAGAAGAAAGGCGGAATCGAAAGTAGATGTAACCGGAAAACAAGGGATGAGTCAGGGGCAGAGGATGAGGCTAAGGATGAGGATGAGCTGCTGGGAGCAATTGAAGTCGAGGCGCGAAATTGCGAAATTAAATTTGCAGTTATTGCCCAACCATGGAGAATTGGTTAGCACAGTCTGTCTAACGGTATCGATGGTATCTCATGCCCCTCTGCCTCCCCAGTAATTGCCGCAGTCACGGATTGAGTAAGACATCCTCCCATTCCCATTCCCATTCCGACATTCGGTGGCTGCGAATGAGCCTGAAACTGCAGTGCAGATGTATCTTGGTATCTTGGTATCGGTATCTGGGAGCTGCTGCTCTTTTGGTTGGCATTTTTATGGCATTATAAATGGCCTCTGGAATTCGGCAGTCGGCTCTCTCTCTCTCTCTCTCTCTCTCTGCATTTGCATTCAAATGGCGTCATCTGGTTAACCCCAAAAAAAGAAGGAAGCCCTAAAGAATAGCCTTCTAAGAAAAGGATACTGGATAGTTCCTGTGTCATAAATTGATAGGAACTGAGGAAGTCTTTGAAAGCTATATATATTTCTGGTTTAAAACTGCAATTGGCACTGAAAACTAATAGGTTTTCCTGGGAACGGGACTTGTATTGTTAAGGCATAAAAATGAGCTCGAATTTCGTGATATTTTAATCAAGAATCAGTATTTAATTCGAAGAAATGATACAAGTATAAAAAACTATAGTTTCCATAGGAATGATCATTAAACCAATAGGTTTATAAGGTACAAATCCTTATTATTTTACCATAATATTAAGATAGTCTTCTTGGATCATAAATGGAGAGATTTCAAGAGAATAGTGTAAAGAATTCACATACCAAAGGCCTTAAAAACGTATCGTATCGTAATTTCACTTCCCGCCCACGAAATTCGATTCATAAAGTCCTTAGTCCTCACCAAAAGCCCTTTAAAGAGCAGGAATATACAGACCGCACCACTCTCTCCAAGGGGTAGATGAATATCCTCTGCCTGATGCCTGGTTTTAAAAAATTGTCATATTTGGTGACACAAAATATTTCCTCTATTTATTTGCATCTCCTCGTCCACGTTCTCGTCCTCCTCCTGGTCCTGGTCCTGGTCCTGGTCCTTGCCCTCCTACTTCTATCAGTCGTGTCTCAAAGTGAATCGCTGAAATTGCCACCAAAAAGCAATTGTGGAGAGGAGAAATCCATTTCAGGTTATCCGCGAATTTCAATCAGTCCCAGGCGGCCTTCATTGACAACCAAATGGGGATTGGGGATTGTTTTCGGGATGGGATGGTGGGTGAGGCAGTGACAATGAGGGAGTGTGGCAGTGAGGGGGCGGTGAGGGGGTGGCGAGGGGCTCTTTTGGGCCGCATAAAAATAAACACAAAGGGCATACGTGAGATGCCAGAGATACAGTTGGGGGGAGGGGGGAGTAGCACACGCTCCACTCGATTTAAAGGCATTTGGAAAATATTCACTCGGTGAAAAATTGCCCGAGTAAAATCCACTTAAGCAGCTTTGACAAAACTACCGAAGATGAAGATGTTGATGAAGACTCTTCGGGTGGGTGCCAGTGGCAGTGGCAGTGGCAGTGTCTTTGGTTGCAGATGCAGATACGTACAGAGCTGAGAGATACAGATACATCCACAGCTGGCTAAGATTTATGGCATCTTTTACATGGCAACCCGTCAGCCTCCGCCCCCTCTCGAAAGAGTTGTGTGTGTGTGTGTGTGTGTTTGTATGCTAGAGGAAAATCTCATCAAATTTGTTTAAATGCCCATAAATCTATTCGGGCAGCTGCAGCCCCTAAGGAGTGGGCAGAGGGGGTGGGTGTGGGGCTGATGGGAGGATGGCGATGATCGGGCTTAAGCTTCGTGTAAACAATCATTAAAAATCATTAACCATTGGCGCCACTTTCTCATAATAAACGATGCTCCGTAGTTACTCCCCGAAACTCCCCGAATCGGAAACCGAAACCGAAAGCAGCGAAAAAAAACACTGCAGAAACATATATGTACATATGTATGTATGTATCTGGGCTATACTCTGGCATCTCAGTGCATCTTTGTTTATGCAATGGCAGCGTGAGAAATTCGCCACGCCCCACCACACCCCGCCCCACCCTTTAGCCATCTGCCTCTTCTGGCAGGCCATAAAAACCGCGTTAGCCATAAACAAAAATCAACGCAAAAGAACAAAAAAATTTCAAAACAGAAATTATTTGGTTTTCTGGTCATGCCCGAAAGAGCAAGGCGCCAAACTACAAGATACCCAGATACAAGATACATCTACAAGTACGAGCACGAGTATCCATAGTCGATCCAAAATCCATGGCTGCCAGCAAACAGAACCAAATTTTTATTGGAAACATTTTTATGGTTCGGCGTTTTTATGGCCCAGGCCTCCAGTACAAAAACGGAACAAAAAAAGGAGGAGGAGTGAAAAACGGGAGGGAGGGAAAACAAAAAAACGAGGAATACGAAAACCATCGCGTAACAAAATAGCAAATCGAAAACATCCAAAATAATTAAACAACAAATTGCGCACAAAACCAATAAACAAAATATAAAACAAAGAGAGAGACAGACGGAAAAACTAAGGAGGGAAATTTTTGTTTGGATGGGAAAACCGGGAAAATGGGCAGAGATAATCAATCAATTGTGGAGTGTGGGAGGAGTGGCCTTGTTGGGGTATCATTTCATGGATCTGCTGTACAGATATGATAAATGGGCTACCTCTTGGGGTTCAAAGTTCAAAGTTTACTAAAGGAACTAGAGGGCTGCAGCTGGGTAATACATATATCATTGATAAGTCGATGATATGCGGGCGTTTCTTCAGTTCTTAGTCTAATATAATATGATATATCTTCAGTTCTTAGCCAGATGTAATATAATAATGCCAAACCCTAGGAATAGTCTATTTGTACCCTGGTAGAGCGGGTCTTTTAGAATGTTTTCTATTTCTAAGAGATACTAATGGATTTCTCATGGACTATCCAGAGTAAGTTCTTGTTCCTTAAGTAATCTCTAGCTTTATTCATCCATAGATGCACCTGCAGGCGGGCTTTCGCGAGACTGTAATTCCCAACGGGTTCTGGCGTCGCGTTGGTGATGTTCCGTGGGCTTTTGAGCCACGAATCGTATACCTCTCGCGCCTTGATGCAGGGGTATATATAGTAATACTCGTATTACTATACTATATATATACTATATATATCAACTATGGCAGGGAAATGCTTTTCGGATGTTTCCCTCTTTGCTGCAATGTCGTCGGCCTTTTGGACCTAATGTAAATTTCGGATTTCATGGGCAACGACCAATGGTAGGTATCAATTTTTAGGTTTTTGTTTTGGTAGAATAACTATTTCATGTTCGATGGAATATGACATTTTTTGCACAATAAATTTCAAATTTTAATACCCCCACAATACCCCCCTCAACCGCTAACCTCATCCAATCCTTATACCCGTTTAAAACTCCCTCAATTTCAGACAAAAATCAGTAAAAAAAAACGAAAACCAAAGCAGCAGCTTAGAAGCTACTTACAAGCATCCAAATAAACAAGAAGCCGCAACCACATCCCCCCCGCCTTTTTATACCCCACATATATTGTACATGTCTCTAACCAAATCTCAATTGTTTCGAGACCTACCCCCACCCCTCCCCCATCCTCGTTGGAGACGGAGATGGAGCTGTACCGAAGATGGCTATAAATCTGAGCGTCAAACGGGGAGCGCCACGGAATAATCAGAAATCAATACAATCTGCGTAATATGTTTTATGCGTTCGGCTTCTGGCTGGTTCTGGCTCTGGGCTCTGGGCTCTTGGCTCAGTCTTCTTTGCCATTTTTCCAAGCAATTGAGTTTGATGATGCCACACATATCCCAGTGCCGCCTCCCGCCTTCGCCTCCTGCTTCTGCTACTCCTTCGATTAAGCCGCAGCCCGAGGGCCATGACGTGACTTTCGCCTTTTCTTTTGCTGCTCTCGACGATAATCAAAAATCACGCACACAATGGATCCTGTAATAGTTGAATTGAATTGCCTGTGTGCTGTGTGCTGTGGGTCTTTGGGTGGTTGTGTTCCAGCATGTCCTTGTGTCTCCCCCTCCCCCACCCCCCAGACTCCTTACCATGTTGACTTTATTGGCCTCATTGCAGGAGGACGAGGAAAAGGATGAGAATGACGATGAGCTGCAACTCCCATTTCCTACACCCCAACCTCTGCCTCCCCCCAACCTCCAGGACATGCTTTGACACAGCCGCCCTCCCCCAGAACCACTCTCTGTCACCCCAACCCCAAAGGACGACCACGCCCCCCACTCGGCCGGGGCCCAAGACAACCCTCATGGGCACATGGCGGCATCGGAAAACGGCATCGGCAACGGCATCATTACACGGCCGCGTCGCACGCAAAATTGTGCGAAATTTGGTGAGCCGCGTGTGGCAAGTCGTGTGGCGGATTCAATTCGCAAACTTTCCAGCCCCAGAGATACGCGTTGAAGTACACAGCTACAGATACTTTTACCTACCGGCCCCCACCCCTCAACCCACCCACAGACCAAAAGCCATTCCCTTTTGCGTAGAAAACAGCTTTGTTCTTTGGGAGTTTGGGAAAACATTTAAAGAGCGATTGGGAAACAGCAGCAGCAGCAGCTGATGGAAGGGTATTATAATATAGATATATGGATATCTATCTTTGAAGGGTACTCCAAAAAAAGTCACGGGGAAAGTATACAAAGTAGATATACAAACGTGAGAGTATAATCCAGGCTTAATGAAATTTTTCAATATATTTTTCACAGCATAATGGCTTTTTCTTTCCGTTGCCTTGAAAGGGTTCTATTTGAATCATGATTAAATATAACTTTATTCCCTAAAAACAATGAGAAAAATCTAAGCCAAAATATGACCTGACCTTACGTCACAAAAAAAAAAGAAGGTGGCTTTTGAGGTTGGGTTACCATTGCCATTGCCAAACTCTGCGAATCAGTGTGGACTATCTGTATAACATTTTGTATGCCAATACATGAAGAACTGAGCATTGATTTTACATATTATACAAGCATTTTTGAAAATAATAATATGAATATTCTGCCACAGAAGATCTGAAGAAGACTCTGCTGAAAGGGATCCTTTGAGTTCCTCTAGAAACTCTCCAGGAACTCCTTTAACTCCCAGAACTCCCACCATCTCCAGAAAGTATGTGGACCACCAAAAATCCTGTCGCTCGAACATTCATCAAATGTCCAATGAAAATATTGACAAGTTTTTTACGAGCTGGTTGAGAGTGATCTGATCTGATCTGATCTGTTCTATGATCCACTATGATGATCAGATGTGTCCGTTCCGTTCCGCTTGGTTGGACCGTGTTTTTTGTCGGGGGATCACTCCTCACTCTGCTCACTCCGCTCACGACGCTCATCCTCCCCCCGTCTGGGATTCTCGTAAATTAAAACATCAGACTCGAGGCAATGACGTCGTAAAGAAATAAATAAAACATCAAACACTGGAGTTGCAACTGAGAAACGGCAGTGGAAAATCTATTGACTCTGGGACGGGGCGAACAAAGCCTTGGTTCGAGGCGACAAAAGGACATCTACCGTATGTCGTATGTCGTATGCCGAATGCCGTATTGGGTGATATAGGGAGAAAAGACGTTAAGGAAGACATCGAATGTCAAAGTCTCCGCTTTGTCTGACTGAAAAACTGGGCGCTGACTAGACAAAAGGGGGCTGATCGTGTTGGAAAACTCTCGCACACCAACACCAACACCAACAACAACAACAACAACAAAAACAACAGCAACAGCAAGAGCAAACAAGGACAAAAAGGACACTGCGAGTGCGTAACCCTCACTCAGCTGACTTCTGCCCTGCTATCAAATGCTATCTGTGTCTGTCTGTCTGTCTGTCTGTCTGTCTGTCTGTCTCTGTGTCTCTCCGTCACATTTCTCGTCTCGCTTTCCTTCTATTCGAATGAATCCTTTGTCTCGGGGCCAGGATCAATGAAAACGCTGAGCGCTCGGGAATGAATGAAATGAAAATGCTCGATCCCGATCCCAAACCCAATCCCGATCCCGATCCCTTGCGATGCTCCGGGGCTGTGACAGTTTCTGGCCTGACAAACAAACGCAATGTTATCCATTGTCGCAAAATGCTACTAAGAATTATGTTGTGCTCGACACAACGGCAGCCAAAAACGACAAAAATTCTATTAAATAAAATTAATGTCCTTTTTTTTTGCTTTGGCTCTGACTCGGGGATCCGACTGCGACTCCTGCAGCGGATGCAACGACAAATATTTGTAAACGCGCCCTTTTTTACCTTTGGTCTTGTCACTGCTGAAGGGGGCTGAAGTGCGGCACCACACGCCCAGCCAGGATCGGGGAGGAGGAGAATGGGAGGATGGGAAAAGTTGCTGGAAAAGTTT
The DNA here is from genome assembly GCA_008121215.1 of Drosophila athabasca. Lineage (NCBI taxonomy): Eukaryota > Metazoa > Arthropoda > Insecta > Diptera > Drosophilidae > Drosophila > Drosophila athabasca. Next base: position 4,902,118 of record CM017796.1, on the reverse strand, counting down.
GAGGGAAAACTTCGAGTGAGGGAGAAGTCGAAGTCGAAGTCACAGAATATTGGATATGTACAATATGGTATTCTTTGTTATGTTTATTTTCGGAACATTCTTATTGAATATTTGTTATATTTTAATCATATTTTATTTCTTGTTCTTTCTATTTATAATACCAGATACTTTGATCATTTATTGAGCTTTTTCCAGATCAATATTTATGAACGCTTCCCATTCGGATTTCGTTTCGTTTTTCTATGCTCTGCCTATTATTATCCACACACTATCATCATACCATCCGACATACATGGGGAAGATGACACGCGGCACTCACCACCAGCAGACTGGGAGGGGCACCACCAGCGGCAGCAGAAGCGGCAGCATGCACCACGCACCACCAAACAAACGACAGAAGCGGCGGCTCGTGATATTATTATAGAGGTTGGATGTTGCTGTTGCCATTGCCGATGATGATGCTGAATGCTGATGCTGATGCTGATGCTGAATGCTGATGATGATCATCTGCGGCAGGCGGTCACCAACCAAAAACGCGCGGCCTTCCACACACTCACACACGCGCGGGACAGAGAGTGAGAGTGAGACACACAGACACATGTGTAGAGGGGAAGATTCCTACATAAATATGTACGTACACTCACACACACTCACACACACATATGTAGATACAAAAACAGCGTGAGAGCCGCGTGGTGGTTTATGCTTGTTATGGCCAAAAGGAGAAGGGGGATTTGGTCATAGAAGAGGGGGGAGGGGGGAAAAAGGAAAGGGAAAGGCAGGGGGTGATAATAAAGTAGAGGGCTATACCGTTCCTCTTGAGAGCAGCAATACACAAAAACTAAATGCAACCGAAGCGTATCGTGCATTTTTCTTGTTTCTCATTTTGGGGGTGTGCACACACAGGCACACACAGAGGCACACACGAATGCAGTAGTGGCACTTAAAATGGCGGACATGGAGGGGAGTGGGGGGTGGGACTGTTTCAAAACTATAGCCATGCCAGAAAAGGGGGAGGGGCTGGTTGGGATAGGATCAGAATAGAGCAGAGCAGAGAACAGCAGAGGGGAGGGGAGTGAAGTGGAGTGGAGTGGCACCGTAGCAATCTGCGGGTTGCAACAACGCACCGCTCGTCTTTGGCCAAAATGGTTTTCTCGTTTCGTATTCATTTCAATTCTTTGTTTGGGCTGCAACGAAATCAGGAGGAGGAATTATCAACAGGAGGGACGGAGGAACAAAAGGGGGTTGTGCCAAAGCAGAAAGAGAGACAGAGAGAGAGGGAGAGAGAGGGAGAGTCTGTGTGAAAGTTGCAGTTTTGATGATTGATTTGAGAGCAAAATGAATTCGCAACATGGATTATGGTCGGATGGTTGGGAATTGTAAGTCCTATATAAGGGTTATACATATTTCAAATTATCTTGCCAATTTCACTTAATGTATTTGGATTTAAAATACGAAGCATATGAACTTATAACTCGGATAATGATAGCCACATCTATGTACATTAATCAGCACTCTGTATTATATTTATTCACTCTAAGCTGAAGCCATAAATACCCCCATATGTTAGCCACCGATTCCACATCACCTTTAACCATTTAACATTCAAAATGTTTTTGTGTTTGCACTAAATTTAAATGTTATAAGTATGAATACATGGACTCAATGATATACATATATGGTATACATATATGTATGTATATATTTCTGGCATGACCACACAAAACCGCCCATCTGCGTGGATCCGCAAATAACGAAAAAAAATATATAGAAAATCCCTCGGCCACCGCACAGAGAAACCGCCGAATAAACTTTGTCATTTTCGGCTGTGCCGGCGAAAAATTATTTACTCAAGATTTATGCGTTCCACAATATTGTGTGCCATTCTTTTTTATAGCAGGGGCACATACATAGTATTGCTATATAGAAAAAATATATAGTTATATACAGAATAAATGTGTGCCTTTTTTTGCACTGATTTATGGCTCGGGAGGCTCTACTATTCGTTTGTGGCCAGCCACAAATTTGGAATAAATAATATTGATAGTAATTGATGGAATGGAACGGAATGGAATGGAGAGCATTCAGTGAATACAAAATTCTATATTTAAATGGAAGAATTCTTAGAGTTTTTCCGGGTGCCATTTGGCATTTGCCATTTCCCACGCCTCCACACCAAACAAAATATTTGTTCTTTTTTGGTGAAGACAATGCGCTTTGATTTAGTTTAAATGGAGTTGAGTTAGGGGAGGAATATGTCGGTAGTATGTTTTGTAAACATTTTTCCAAAAACATGTCCCAAAATTGTGCCGGACATTATCGCCTGCTGACCAGACCAAAACCAAACCAAAAAGGACAACAAACCAGACGCATTGTCTGGCCTGTTCGGGTCAGGACCTGGCCGCCTTTTGGCGGCCTTTTCATCTGAAGAAAAATTGACTTGTTACAATTTCTCTCGGTGCTCTCTCTCTCTCTCTCTCTCTCCCTTTCGTTTTCTGTGGAATCACACCTATTTTTTGTTTTGTTGGTCAGATCAAGATCGAGAGGGGCATCTAACTAATTCATTTTTATGCTCGTTTTTTGTCTCCTTTTGTGCGTCGGCAACGCCCTCAGAACTTTCGGTTGGGCCAACAAATTGTCGTCGGCACAATTGAGTGTTAGAGAATCTATGATTCCAGATTTACGGGGGGGAATTATTGGGAATTCGCCCGATGACAGCCGGGAGAAAGAGTGAGAAATGGCAGAGACAGGCCCGCTAACTAGGCTAATATGAAGGGAATTGTCTCTGGCCAGGGGGAACATCTTGAAAGCAGCTGAAATGAATGGACATGAACCTAATGGTTTGTAAGGGAAACATGACCCTAAATGGCAGCAAGTGTTGCAAGCAGATACAGTGCGTTTCGTAAGTGATTTGCAGGTGTGTTCGGGTAGTTTTATAGATTTTGGTTTTGTATTGTGTTGGGACACGGGTATACTCCTATTGTACATATTTGTAATATTTGGTAGTTCTTCTAGTTCTTATATATTATACTAATTTATTATAATTTCATCCAAAGTAGATCGAAACTCTAGTTATTTTTTGCCTTGATCCTGCGATCTGTGAAGAATGCTATTAGAACTACTACTCTTTTTTGTACTGCCATTTGTAGTGTCAGTATTTTGATGTTTGCTTTCATCAATTTGTCATCTCATCTCATCCCACCCATCACTCTCTCTCTCTCTCTCTCTCTCCCCTCATGGCTCTCTATTTTTAACCCATGCTCCTCTTAAGCCCATAGAAAATCTTCTTTTAGCCCCGCCACTCACTCTCCCACTCACTCACCTTTTGTCATTGAGAAATGGTGGGCCTTTGGGCTATCCGAAAAAGGGCTTTAAGCATTTGCTGATAGACGAGAAGTGGGGGTGGGGGGTGGAGGAGGAGTGCCTGTGGGGCTTACCAGGTATCCAGAAAGTTTTCATTCTCTTACTCGCATTGTCTTTGCGCTCCGCTCTGCTCCGTGGAGTTGTCGCTTTGCATAAAGAAACAATTATAAAATTGCCAAAAAGCCAAAACGCCTTTTTTGGGGGTAGCCGCACAACAAGACAGCCGCAGACGGAAGGAGAGAGAACTACAGATAGAGAGAGAGAGAGAGAGAGAAAGTACAGGAATAGCGTTAAGTACACCCGATGGTGGCATTTGGCAGGCGCGAAAGCGCGAAACTCATTAACTTGTGTCAAGAGCAGAAGATGCCACAGCACAGCACAGCCCAGGGGCCACCGGCCAGCCACCCTCCTCCGCCCCCGGTGGATGGCAGCAGAGAAAGTGAGAAAATTATCATTATCACCAGGCGGGATGGGATGGGGCAAATGCAGGGGAGGTGGGTGGGCGGAGAGTGGGGCCGCCCACTATTGTTAAGCTTAATTAACAAGGGCCTGGCCTGGCCTGGCCTGGGCTGGGCTGGTCGCGGGGGTGGGTTCGGTCTGGTATGTCTTGGGTGGTGTAAACGCAAAGTACTAATCATGAAAATTAAAAATAATTAAAACTTTTCTTTCAATTTGGCTTCTCGGCTGGGCCTTTGGGCCTTTGTCAAGTCGTGGAACATTTCCTTGGAGGCCATAAAACGCGGAAATGTTGATAAAGTGCCCCAGAGAGTGCGGGGGGAATGATGGAGGGTGGTGGGGTGGCAGAATGGCAGAGAGGCTGCTGGCTGGCTGGGTAATGGCCGTCGCGGTTAAATGGCGTTTCAGCGATTTTCATCACAATTTACGCCCCGACCCAAAGGAAAGGGTTCACCCCAAAAGGCAGGTCGTAAATTATTCTAACAAGACTAAGACAAAGACAAGGAAAGTCAAGACCCCTGGATTAAAGCCCGATAATATTACCAGACAGATGGATGAAAATCCTCGCGTAATACCTAGATCTTATGGACAACTATTTATCCAACGAATTATGTCCAGACAATTATAGCCACAAGGATGCTATTTCTCTACATTCTTCTACCAATCGGTGCTTCTAATGCTCTTATATCTATATGATATATGTATATAGTTTTATAAAGAATACCTGTAAGACTCATAGATGGTTCTTGGACTGCACTCAAAGGCGTGCTTGTATTTCGCTTTTGGTTATTCTGCTTGTGGCGGGATTAGAGAGGCTGGGAATCTGTGACACTTGAAACAGCAGCTTCAATGTCTCAGCCCCCCGCCACTGGAGGATTCTGTGATCTTTTGCCGCAGCAGCGTCATCCATTCATGGCCATGGTTTACTCCTGAGATTCATTCATGGGAACCAATGTCAGTGGTAATCGGCTCTTAATCGGCTGGGTAATCAATCCTCCTACAGCTCCAGGAGCAGCTACTTGATGTCGGTGACATTGCCACAGGTTGTGTGTTGTCGTTGTCCTGTTGTCCTGTTGTCGCTATCCTTGTTGGGATTACATTTTTCCCATGTCCTTTTTGCCGCCGTTATCTCCGCTGAGCCGCTTGCGCACGGTTAGCCGCATTGTTCTTTTACCTTCCCGAGGCCATTGTCCCTCCTTCTGTTTGCTTGATTCCTTGATATATACATATATACATATATATATCTTGGATATCCTTCCAGCCATGTCTTCAGCATTTAGATGCAACATGATGCATTAGGCACTTCCGAGTCGATGTCGTTGTCGTTGTCGTTGTGTAAGCCGCTTAGCCAAAGTGTCCTCTTATTGATCTTTCGGCTCTGCCTTCGGTTCGGATCGGTTCGGAACGGCACGGAACGGAACGGTTCGGGGCATTGTCCTGGCTCTTTCGCCTGCTCCTTTCTTTCTGGTTCTAATGCATTTTAGCTAAATGCGCTTGACAGATGATCCTCCTCCCAGGGTATGGTATCCTAGGACCCTGCCATTCACCTTTCCCTGCAGTGCACTGCACTCCGTTCGTCCTGGAGTCATTCAATCATCTTTTCGCCCCTGGCTCCTGGTTCCAGGTTGGGCCCGGCTCAAACAGCTGACGAGGCAAGTACTAGGGGTTGCTGCTCTCACTCTCACTCTCTCTCTCTCTCTCTTTCTATCTCTCTCTTGTTGACCATGGTCCAAACTACGCTCCGCTCATTGGTAGCTAATTATGTAATTATGTTGTCAAAGGGTTTCGCCGTTTGCCCTCGGTCGTGCCAGGCGTCAACCAGCTAAATGTACAACAACAACAACAGTCATGACTGCGGGGCTAATCAATTTGTTGTTGCCTCTCGCTTGCCCCGTTGCGGTTGACCAAACTTGCTGGTCACTCACTCGGAACCAATTCCCGGCATCTTTGGGCCAGGCCAGGCCCGGCCCGGCCCGGCCAGGGCCCTGGCTTCTTAAGACGAATCTTAGCCAAGCGTAGCGCCCCCAAAACCGAGGGCGGTGGCGGTGGCGGCGCTGGGTGCTCTGAGGGGCGCGTTCAACCGAATTGAGTGGCTCAGAAATCGGAACTATATGATCGTATACGAATTCTGGTCATAAAACCCACGCCACACACACACGCACATGTACGAGTAATCCATTAATGGAATTGGGAGTACAGCATACTACAGGCAGCAGACATACGAGTATCTGCAGATTCACATAGATTCACATAAGCCAGTGGGGCTTCACGCATCCAATAATCCTTCAAGTTTCAGGCATTGAGCAAAACTGGAGGAACCATCATGGAAGCTTATCATAAAATTCCGCATTCTGGAGAGTGCCGAGATAGTCCCGGGAGATAATCCTCACAGACAAAACACTCTTTCTCGCAAATGAAGTTTACTTTTAGTCTTACTTTTACTCTTGTATTAAAAACAGCTGTTCCCCAAGTTTCCGGGAGAAAGCAAAAAATTAACGTGGTTGCTTTTTCTTTAATTAGTGGAAATTATTAGGCGGATTAATACGCGCTAGTTCTAATAAATACCAAATATAAAACGAATTCATAGTGCCTCGAGGTCTTTAAGGTTTTCCTTGGAGGAGGGGGCCCCGATTTGACCATCAAATTGCTCATTAATATGGTACATCATCCATATGTATGGAATGGAGTGTTGGCTGCCGCTGCGTGGCCTGGCCTGGCCTGGCCCTTTGTTTGCTTTCATGTCGCTTTCGGGCTGCCGTTGGGGGCTGCATTTTGACATTTTGACGAAGAGGAAATGTCACGTCACGTCGTGTTTTGCCGCACACCTCCAATTTCCGGTTCAGTGAGCTGCCTCGACCGTCCACCAGCCACCAGCCACCAGCCGCCAGCCGCCAGACGAGTCCAAAGTTGGCTGGCTGGCTGGCTGGCTGGCTGATTGGGGCAGAGGCAAGGGGCAGAGGGGCAGGGCACATCTGAGTAGTTTGGGCCTTGGGCCATGGCTCAGCACAGTAAAATCAAAAATTGCACGCACAAAATCATTGCACTTGCGCCCAGATACGACCAGTACTCCTCGTGTACGCCATTTGGTCGAAGTGTCGTATCGTGTGGATTCGTATGGTAGGGTATGTAGGCTTTTTGTGCCTTGTACGATTGGTTGGCATTTTCTGGTCGTTTTGTGGATGTGCCTGACTTTGACAATGCCAACACACGCATTTCATTTCCACATATACTTTGTGGTTTAGTGCGGTGTTCGATGTGGTGCTCCAATGCGGCGCGATATGGTGATAAGGTGCTGTCCTGTCCTGTCCTGTCCTGTCCTGGGCTGTGTTTTGCCGTTCGATGGGATGTTGTTAAAGTCATTTGCTTGATTGAGAGATGCTTAGCCGTGTAAACTCGGTTTGGCCTTTGATCGCATTTCGTTTGGCTTTGGCTGGTAAATTCTGGACTCATACGAGTATCCAAATGATAGCCAATCACACACCTATTTCACGTACAGTTCTGGAGCTGAGGGGACCTTCGACTTCTTTGACTGCATTACCTCCTGCCATTGCAACAACAACTTTCATTTACTTTTACTTACTATTTTTTATGTATTTCCATATGCAAAAACCACTAACTCTTTTATCCTGTTTATTTCTGGCCAGCTTGTTTGCTGTTATTTTTCTTTCGAAAGACTTATTCTTCGACTTTCCATATCCACCCTCCGTGGCGCCATCTGGCAATCCAACGGCGAACCCGTACAGAACTGAACTTAATTTCAATATCTTCTGCTCGCCCCCATTCATATGATTATCTATCTGATGTACGCCGACTTTCTATTCTATAGCCTGCCACTTGCCGATGCTTTTCAAAATTCAAGGCCATCATTTGCATTATTCGATGCTTGAATGCTTTTGTCGCCGGAGAAGGGAAATCCCTTGTATTTTTAGGGGTAAGCGCGGCGACGCCATCTGGTGGCGGCGGCAAGTAAGCTGGATTTTTATTTAAAATGGCGAAAGCTTTGGCGCCATGGCGCTCTCTCTCAACGCTTTGGCTTAAAAAGCGAGCGAAAGGGTTGCGCCTGGGGGCGCAAAAAAGTTCTCTTCACCAACGGACTGTTGCTGTGGGGATGGTTTTGGATTGGGGTTGGGGTTGGGGTTGGGTGTCCTCGCCTGCTCCTGCCCTGCCCCTGCACCATGGCTGAGCTTGGGCCAAGAAGGTTCTGTGGCCATTTTCAGAGGATTGGGTTGCACCCCATGGAATTGTGCCTGGCAGTGCCTGGCAAAGGGTATTATTACTATGATTATTGGCACAGATCTTTAGCAAAGCTGAGGATTACATTTTAAAGAAATATAAATACATTTTATCGTAATTTGTGCACCGCAAATATGCGAAAAGGTTAAAAAATGATGGCTTCAATGAGACGTTGGCCAGTGGCATGGATAGTCTCCTTCTGAGCCTTTCAATCGATTTATTTGCAGTGGCATTAATGGCGGGGAAAATACTTTGGCAACCTTTACAACGATGGACTGTCGTACAGCGCGCTCCATAAGCATAGGGCATAATCATAATCAGAAGTTTCTTTGATACATTTCTTTCGATTAACAAACAAGAATGCATTTTTGTACATTCAAGGGTGAAATATTGAGTAAATTAAGAAACTATCTCAAGAGTTTACTGACATCAGTGCCACTGAAACTACAGCTATGACCCACACTGTATGTGTGGATTTGCCTATGTATCCTTGGGTCCTTGCTTGGTCGGCTTGCTCATTAAATAAACGAAGACCCTTGCAGTGGGATAATACAGCGAAAGCACCAGCCAACAGCAACAGCAACATAAAGAATTGAATCAGCCAGAGCCAGGGATTGGCTTTTTAATGCCACTTTTTTTTTTTAGCGCACCGCCCAACTCCAAGCACGAACCACCCAAGCCACCCACCCATCCACCATATGATCCACAGACTCCGTCTGCTGCTGCGTCTGCAGCTCTTCATCTCTTTCACCTTTTTGTACCGAGTATTTGCCAAGCTTAAGGGTATTTATGGTACTGGACAGATGAAAGCGTTTCCAATCCCATGAGGAATACGAGTATATATGTATGTAGATATATTGTCTTTTTTCGAATCAAAAATCTAACCTGATCCTTGATCTTAGATTGTAGTTTTCTTCTGCTCATTATGGAGGATTGCTTAAGTTGTTAACCGTTTAGTTGGTATCCGATAGTCGAAATCCCATCCGTGACCCGCTCTCGCTCTCTCTCTCTCGCTCTCGTTCTTGTTTTTCTCCTTTTTTGCGCCATCGAAGCGCACGCATTAATTTTCTTTTGTAACCCTTCTTTGTATTTAGCATATGTGCTGCATCTGTCTGTGTGCATGCATGTGTGTGTGTGGCTGTGTGGCTGTGTGTATCCGAACGCATATGTGTGGGTGGGACAATTTAATGAATTGTTACACATGTTCCGAGCAGCAATAATAGCAACAAAGTGCCGATGCTTTGTCCGCTCATTATGTCGATATTGTTCGCCAGTTTCGCCATTTTAATTGCCAAAAACCAAACACACACACACACACACACACACAAAAAACGAATTTAAAATACAAAAAAACTGGGGGGATAAAGAAAGAAAATAACCTTACATATTTCAAGAAAATCGGACATTAATTTAAATAAAATGTTCCAAATTATGTAGAGACATGGGAGGACACAAAAAGGCTCTTAATCTGCCCTCATAATTCACTCTATAGCAGAGTCTAGATATCTGAAAGACTATATCATTAGTTATCATAAAACCTTGGCTGGTAAATAATTCTTTGATAAGCGCAAAGTTTTTCCAATTCGTTTGAAATATGTTTTTCGCCTCACAGACACACAGGAAACACACACGTAAATTATGGATATGTATGGATGATCCGTGCTTCCGAAATTGAAGAACAAACCATATATCCTTTGAGCGTGTGTGGTCTGGTCCAACTACCGATCCCAATCGGTTGGTTGGTTGCTCGCCTTTTGTTTGTTATTGCTGGCACTTCAACTGGAGACGAGACCACTTGAGGCCGCCAAGCTGTCTGGCCATGTCCATGTCCTTGTCCTTGTCAGCTGACAAATGTCTTGTAGCCTGCTTCCGGCACTTGAGGCGGCGGCACAGCAGCGGCGGTCAACCAACAAATTTCCTCCCCACCCACGCCTCACCAAGGACCACTTGACCAGGACGGGCCGGGCCGGGCCAGGCCGACAGGCGGTTTCCCATCGCAGCCAGAGACAATCTGGCAGACATATCGGAACTTTGGCTATCCAATATCAAAAGTGACGATGGAGTGGACGGCAAACCCATGGCGGAGACACATCCGAGGCGAGGATAATTAATGATTTGTTGTTTTTGGTCGGGATCGTTAAATGTTGTGATCCGAGAGGCGGGACAAAGGTAAGACGAGATCTTTCTAATGATAGATCTCTGCCCACTGATTGATGATCTTTGTGGCATTCTGAAGGAACTAAGGGGAACATTTTGGAACGTTTTAAGTTGTATTTTAATTTAGTTGGAATACCTATTATAATTAGCGATGCCATATCCTTTGCTTGATAATGTACATTTATCCTTTCGCATATATGTATGTAGTTTCCCATTAATTGGAATTAGAATCTTCTCTTTTCTCACAGATTAATCTCCATTCTTGAGCAAAATCCAGCATCTAAGCCAACTCTGCCACCCATCAAAGCAAACATAATTAATGAGCCAACACACACTCCGACGAAACTCCCCATGAGAAGTGCTTGAAACCCACCCACCCCATCGGCAGCCCATTTCTTTCTCCATTTGCTGCCGCCTGCTCTGCCCCACACAGACATGTCGGTCAAATTCCGCTGGAAAACTTATTTTAAATTGCTTGGATTAAATGACAATAAGTGAACGGCATTCGACTATAGGATACCTCTTTAGAGGCTCTTCGAGAATCGATTATTTAAACTTGGATTTCAATATTTATACCAATATATTTCATTTAGATGAAATATATTTCTGAATGAAAATAAATTTAAAAACCAAATACATTGCTCTGAGTTTTGTTGATGTCATACTCTGACAAAATGTGCACAAATACAGCATACCCTTCTGCTCAGCGAGTAGTCGAGGTTTACACATATAACAAGCATAGTTTAGCTTATGGCAAACGAAAGATAAGCATATGTGGAGATACATACCTACATATATGCAGATATAGAGAGTGAACGAGAGAGGGACAGAGACACTAATGTGTGTGTGTGTGTGTGTGTGTGTGTCTGGAGCTGAGTGACAGGCCCACCTCAGATGAGGACGCCTCGTGCTGTCACTTTTGACAAATTATAAACGTCATTGCCAGCGACTTTGATGTGTTGTTGGTTCGGTTAGCTTTGGTTTTGGCTTCGCCCGAGGTTCTTCTCGCCTCAAACTTCAAACTTTCGCTACAGCCCCGGGAAAGTTTATCCATCTGATTAATGCAATAGTTTGGCCAGACGTGAAATTAATTAAAAATGTGTAGGTAGCGGGTGAGGGAACGGGACGCGAGTCAATCAAATAGGGCCAGAATGTGTCGGGGCATATCCTGCTTAGGGCCAGGAGTCTGCCGCCTTGCATCAGGCATTCTTCTCTCTCTTTCTCTCTCTATTTTTTATGAGAACAGAACCCATTGTGCCTCGTCTTCGATTCCAAGTATTTTCCCGAGAAGAATGAGAAACAAAAAACAATTTTGTAACAACTGTCCGAGCCGTTGGTTGGGCCAACAACCCCCGAAGGAGCGATCCGAGGATAGCGGATAGCGGACGAAATTTAATAACACTAATAAAGCCATTCAAGGAGCCCCGGGCCAACACGGGCCAAGAGCAGCACGGTCCTCATCCACATCCTCATCCTCATCCTCCCCATCATCATGATCATGATGATGATCGTGTTGATGGCGCAGGCGTATAATAAATCAATTAACAAACGATCAACACAACAGCCTGAACTGAAATGTTACTGCCGGATTAGTGTTGGGTGTACCGAGTATAGGAGGTATAGGAGTATGGGTATAGGGAGCCGAGCCATCCATATTTATTGTTTACAGTTCCGGCTGGACGAGCGTGCAATAGGATCACGATCCCAGACCAGGCTCACCCAGGCGATGAGCCATAACGTAGGCGCGTAACGCGCATCCTGCCTACAGGAAATGGCACGCGTTTTGAGAGCCGAAGACCGAGGCCAGGGCCAGGGCCAGGGCCGCCTAACGTTTCAATTCCAATTAACGCATCTTTGGCATCGGCTTACTCCTTTGTCCCCGTTTTTATGAGGGGTCATGCCCCATCCCACATCCATCCTCCGATCCTCAACAACTGGCGCATATCCTGTGGCACCCACACACGAAGCTGGAGCGAACGTGCCCCGGATAAGTCCCTCGCGTGCGTTGCATGTGTTTGTTCGCCTGTTTGTTTGTGTGCTGCTGCAACTCCTCCTCTTAGGATTAGTACCCGAAAATATTATTCTTTTGCCCTGTAGAAATATTCTTTGATTGCAGCATCCCATCTTTTTGTAGATTTTTTTTTTTCATATTGATCTCAATTCTTAGAATTAATCCCTACTCGGAGTTTCTGCTGCCTATAGAGGGGGCGCTCTGCGGCGCAGCCAACTGTGGCATACTTCCCGGCGCCCAGTTGAAAGCGAAAACACCACTTGAGGCCTAGATGGCGCTATTGTGAGCGATCGCGATAAGAAGCAAGCAAAATCGATAGTTTCAGAGCTGCCACACTGTGGAAGATCTAATGATCGTATTCAAAATTATGCCACTGCGCACGCGCACCCTTGGAAAAGTTTGCACTGGAAACTGGGATTTCGGAAAGAGGAGTTGGGCCTATAATCGTGGCATTCCAGATCTTGTATGCTATAAAGAGCAATCAGTAGAGAGAGATCGCAGATAAATACATACATTTTCCTCTCTCTCAGAACTTGATTAGGCTCCGCCCAGATTGATTGAATTTACTTTCCGTGCAAATTTTGGAATTCTGTTTTAATTTTAGATAATTGATTGATTGAAAAAGTGCGTTTCTTATACCTTTCTTTATAGCTGACTTTCCCAATGCATTCTATGTTTAATATCCGCTAAGAAGAGCGGAAAGGACAGCCTCGAACAGGTAAGCGCCTGAAAGTAAATGAGAGTCTTCCATCCCATTCTGATGACTGCTTTTTCTGGCCTCGCTTTTTCCTTCTCTCTTTAACTGAAGGATCTCCGAAATGACCCGCAAATACGCAAATTCTCTAATACAACTAACGAAGTGGACAAAGGACCCAGGCCATGGGCTTGTGCTGCAGCTCATGATGGGGTGCTTGGGACCAGGACCCAGACCCAGACCCAGACTCAGACTCAGACACACAGACACCGCAGGGGAAGACCAGAACAGAGAGCAGACCCCAAAGAGTTGAAACGAAAACAAAAGTGAAACTATGTGGCCCAGATGGGGGGGGGTAGAGAGTGGCGGTGGCGGTGGGTGTGGGTGTGGGGGGGTTGGCTCTTGCCAAAAGAAAGGTCTAGGGGGAGGGTAACACCCATAGAGGCAGAAGGAACGACAGAGAGAGAGAGGGAGGGGCAGAGGTATGGTCAACCGGAGGAGGTTAAATGAATGAACAGATGAATGGATAAAGGCCACCGCATGTTACACAAGACTCTGCCTGGCTGTCTGTGCGTGTGTGTGCGTGTGTATGTGCTTCTAAGTGTATCGCTGTGTCCGAGTATTCGTGTACTTTTGGGTGGTTCACTCTAGTTTACTTTGGGATTTATGAATGCTTTATGGCGGCTTGTCTGGACAAGGTCTGGGTGGCACACAGTCTGCGGAGACTCCAAGAGGGGCATGTGGGTGGGGGGTGTGTGTGTGCTCTATTGAGGCGGTTGGGGGTTGGGGGTTGGGGTGGGTTTTTTGGGTGGTTGAACACCCAACTAATTTATTGCCAACTTCCGGCAGAGGCGAATAATTTTGTTTAGTTTTTGGTGTTGATAATGAACGAATGGTCAGTGGAATAAGTCAGTACCCTACCCTACCCTCTTCTCGCCTCGCCTCGCCTCTCCCCACCATCCCCTGTGCTGTGGTTTTGTGAAAGGGTTGGAAAGCTTTTGAGCCTTCAGCTCTCGCTCACTCACTTCTCAGAACTTTCATTTTTGAGATCTACTTTTCATCGTCGTCGCTGGACAGGACTGGACAGGACTGGACAGGACCTGGACCCACCATTGACTTCCAGCCAACCTCTTCCTGCTGGAGGTGGGTGTGGGTGTAAAGGGTAGTACGTTTGACCAACCCTCTGAAAATCCTCATTTAATTTTCAGATATTTGCGCATAAAACTTGCTATGAATTTATTGCTTTTTAAATAAATAAACGAGCAAATAAAGTGCAGAAATTAAGGGCCTAAGCAGATGAGATGGTATCCAGAGAGGGGAAGGGTGAGCGTAAGGGCAAGGGGAAGGGTCAGCTGCCTCCTTCGTTGCCGCACAACTAATTGAAATTCAGTCAAGTGTGAGAAAGACAGCAACAGAGAGAGATTGGAGGAAAGATAGAGAAACATTTCCTGTTTGTTTAGTTGGAAAACATTCGAATAAATATTTAATTAAAATATCTAACAAAAAATTACAATTTTATAGAAAACGGGTGCAGGGTGATCAAGGAATCAAGAATAACCAAAGGATGCCAAACAAAACCGATTAAAAGTTTATAAAATAGCCTTAAAAAAATCTATATAAATTCTATAAAAATTCGATGACCTTATCGCTATCTTTTTTGGGGAGTACGAACGGGATTCGTGGAGGGTTTCAATAGACTATTTGCTAATCAAAGAAATAATTATCCGAGTCTGCTTAAGTCCACACACAAAAAGCATACGAAAGGCAGTGAAAGTTTTTTTCATTTTCTCTTTGCTGATAAAAAGAACTTTCGTTGGATTTTCTTTATGGTTTTGCCATTTGCTTTGTTTATTTTTGGTAAGCACACAAACCACCACCAGCACCTCCATTGTCACCCACCCCCTCTCGCCCTTTGCTTCCCTTAACTCATCCGTGCCCAAACAGTAAAAAGCTTTCAGCAGAAACGCAACCTCAAAATCGTCTGCCATAACTAATTAATGCTATACTAATAGTGATGGCATACCCCTACCACCTACCCCCTACCCCCTACCCTATCCCTATCCCTAGCAGAGAACACTCTGCCACGCCTGCCGCAAGAAACACCTAACCCCCAGTGGCAGTCCCCTAATTTCCTACCATCCATATAGATATGTATATGTATGTGTATCCATATACACACTATATACATACATATATATATTTATATATATATATATATGTATATATGTGATATTCGTTTTTCTGATTCTGTTTTTTATGTGTCTCCGAGATGGTGCTACTGCTCCCAGAACGGATGCCTCGGGGGGGCGAACGGGGGTGGGGTGTGTTGGGAGGGACGAGGGGGGGGGGGGGGGGGGGGGTGTTGGGAAAAGAAGAGTCGAGACAGCCAACCACAGCCACGCTGAGGCCGAACCACTGCCGCACCGCCAACCCGAACCCGAACCACCCGCTAGGGGCGCCACTTAGAGCAGAGGCCAACAGCAAATGAGAATCACGAAAACTTTCGTTTTTCTATTTTTCACAAATAAACGCACACACACACAAACACAGACGCACACATACAGATACAAGAGAGAATGAGGGAACATTTTCCTTGCATTGCATTTATTTTTGTTTTTCTTCTACTCTGAAAACCCCACCGCCCATAGCATCCGCCATCCGCGCACCTCCCCCCCACCTTGTCTGGCATTCGTTTTGCCATTTTTTGCCTCATCGTCGTCTCTATGGGAATGGGGGAATGGGGCATCATCATCAGCAGCAGCAGCAGCAGCAGCAGCAACAGGAATACGAACAGGCGGCAGATGAGGAGGCGCCACCAGAGGTGGTTTTCATAGGATCTGCTCCAGCATCTGCTCCTGATTCAGCTTTTTGCACTTTTCCAATTTTGTTTGAGCGGAATGGTGGAACGGGGGCGGGGTATAGGGTGCATTTTGGGGGGGTGCAAGGGGTATGAAAAAATTCTGCGCATGTTCCCTACCAAAAATGGGAATACGCAAAAATGAAACAAAAACTAGAAAAACGAAAAACGAATGCGAAAGCAAAATGTATTGGATGAATGACAAAATCCTGGGGTGCCAAATGCACTGTGCACTGAGTGGTGTGTGTGTGGGTGTGTGGGGTGTTTTGGTGGAGTGTGTGGGAGTGCCCCTCTGGAGGTTAGTAGAGCACCAAAATGGCGGAGGAAGAAGTCCCCAAGAGGTGGCCACGACTATAAGACACTCTTCTTCGAATGAAGGGAAATAGTGGGAAAATCCGAGACAACAACGAAGCAGCCACTGAATGACAATTCTAGAGGCATTTTCCAGCATTATATATATATTTTCCAGCAATGATATATCGGCAACTCCTCAGATAACTTTTGAAGAACAAAAAGCAACAAATTACTATTTAAATTATAGGTACTAAAATACAATATCTACAAGGAATACACTACCATATAAACATGGTACAAATAATAGCAAAGTTCTTGTTATGATTTAAACTGCAAATCAAACTCCAGAGCGTTCTGGTTCTGGGTCTGTGCAAAGTGCCTCTGATAGCTGAAATACCCTGTAGAAAAGGAGTCGAAGAGCAAGAAAGTAAAACGAAATTGTCACCCACAAGTATACCCAGGCAGCTCGGGATGCGGGATTGAGGCGCCACCAGCCAACAGCCACCATCCGCCAGCCAGTGGCACACGGCCGCAAAGTGCAGCATGATGAGGGGGTCGAGTGCCAAAAAGGGGCGCCCCCGCTCGGTCCTGGGAGAGTCACCCTGGGAAACTATTAAAGCATTGAGTCGAGTCGAGTGGAGTCGGTCCTCTTCCAATCAGCGGATCGGATGGCTGCGCATTTTTCTCATTGCCTCAAAAACAACAACAAAAAAACAAAAGGAAAAGCCGAATGAAAAAAAGATGAAAATCCGGGCACAGAAATAAACTAGAAAAGAGACGGCTCCGCCTGCTGCTGCTGCTGTTGCTGTTGCACTTGCAACAGGGGGGGAGGGGGAGACCCGACCCCCCCACTCACTCGTTCGAGTGAGAGCCGAAACGAGTGAGGCGACACTGTGAGTGAAACTAAATTGGGAGCCCATTTGGAGCAGAATGCGATTGTAGCTCAAACAGCTGCTATGTAGAACAGAGTTGCCAGGTTGACTATTCGAGTTACAGTTAGGATTAAAACAGTAAAAGAATCAACAGATCTAAACTAGGCATGAGTCAGTTTTCATTTATTATCAAGCTCCTCCTCCATAACTGAACTTTAACTTTAACAGAACATCTACAGACGGTTGACAACCCTATGCCGAATGCAAATTGAGTACAAAAAAATACACACCACACCACACCACACATTTTCCTCCCACAGAAATTGCAACTGAACAAGGCAAGGCCATCGGGGCTGGGGGCAGGGGGAAGGGGGCAGGGGGCAGGCTGTGTGATTCTTTCTTTTGTTTTTATTGCTTTCTGTCGTGGCACGTGGCAAACAGAATGTAAACAAGCCGCAAGAGTGTAGCGCGTGGGAGGTCCACATACGAATTGAATGGATGGAGAGGAGAGGAGAGGAGGGGAGAGGATAGGATAGGAACGGAAAGGAGAGACATGCCCAGATAAAACATATGAAGGCTGGGAGGTGATGGGGTGATGGGTGGTGCCATAGAAGCCCTAGAAGTTGACCAGGGGGGGCACTGGCTTCAAAAGTGTCTGGGATTAGGGTTCTGCGGTTGGCAGGAAAGAATATACAGTGCCATCCAGCAGGATGTTCCCCACCAAAGTGAATTAAATAATTGCGAAAAAAATAGATAATTAAAATCACATCCGATTGTAAAGAACAGAATTCAAGATCCCAATTGAGAGAAAATAAATCCATTCAGTTTTCAAATAGGGTCTGGAATTTTTAATAAATCCACGTTCAAATTCGTTTTGATCATTTGAAAAGTACTGATTTCTTTCATTTCTTCTCATCATTATTATTAAAGAATAAACCCCACTTATGTGAGGTTACATTAGGGTTACATAAGGGTTTCTTTCCTCCGAGTATTTCCATAGTATTATTTGCAGGTCAAAGAGATTGAGCTCTACGTTTTTCTGGATTTTGCAGTTTGAATAAATACGATTAAAAATTAAATTAAATTAAAGATTTAAGGAGTTAGCAGAAGCTCAATTGTCCTTCAAATGCTTGCCATGGGTATAGTCGTGATAGAGTTAAGATTGTCTAAACTCTGATGGTACTGAAATTGGGTATGGTTCTCAGTCTTGGTCGAGTTGATGGCATTATTATCATCCATTTGATATCCGTCCGATCAGCTACTCCGGACAATCAAATTTGTATCTCGCCAATGGGAACCTCTTTAGCAGCGGACCACAAGGAAAGCAAAGAAAAGTGTGGCATTTGCTTAATCATAATTGGATTGCCTCGCAGTGTTACGCACCGGCAACGAGCTCCACCCATTTCTGGCACCTGCTCCTCCACCTGTTCGACTATCCCCCTCCCTCTCTCCCCTTGTATGATGCAAAATGGGCGGGTCAGGCTGAGCCGTGCTGGTGCTGGTGCTCTCTGGTGCGCCCTCTCTGTGCTCCACCTGGTCGTCCGCCGGTCGTTTGGCTCGGATCGGATTGCATGTGCATTGGTTTACTTTTGTTTAGCAAAATGTTCATGCAAATCCGCGCTGCATTTGCATTTGCATAAGCGGCCCCAGGACGAGTCGGTGCCGTGGCTGCGTTCGTAGCTCCATCATTAGCCGGTACTAAGGGAGGAGGGGGTCACGGGGCACGGTGCACGAGGCCATAGGTTGAGTGCGGGATTCAACTTTTCCGTGCAGCAAGCAGAGTGCGTGCCACGCCATCCAGCCAGCCAGCCAGCCAGCCAGCCAGTCATCCCATGCCTTGCCACGCATTTCCTCGCACGCACAATGACTACATCTCCCACTCCCCACCCCCCATTCATTCCCCCTGGCCAGACCATCCCATCTCAACTGAATCCTTTTGGAACTTGCCAAACTGGTTGGTTTAGTTTTCAAAACGGCTCGTCCTTTACTCCGGCTCTGACTCAGGCTACGGCTACGGTTTTAGCTTCTGCCTCCGTGCGTGTGTGTGTGTGTGTGTGTGTGTGTGTGTGGAAAACCATTTAAAATTACTGCAAAAAAGCAACAAAAGTTTTCCCAGCTAAAAGTGGGAATGCACACACGGACACGGGGGTTGCGGGGGGTTGCGGGGGGTTGGGGGGGGCTGAGGGTTGGGCAGGACTACGAGTCTCGCGTTGCGTTAAATTAAAACGCGTATGTTGCACACATTAATTGCCAGGAAGTAGATACAGGAACAACAACAACAGCAGCAACAACGGTCCGAGTGGTGGTGCTGGACGGAGTGGGGGGAAAGGGGAAAGGGGAATGGGGGGTGTGTGTCAGTGGGTGTGGGTGTGGGTGGTGGCGAGTATTGCAAAGGTTTTTCTAATCATTAACAGAGTTGCCATCGCCATCGTCATCGGAGTTTGTTTTGTTTGCAAGGAATTACACACACGCACACTTGTACACATGTACATACACACACAAATACATACACGGTCACCGATACGCGTACACATGGAGAAACATTTGCAAATTAGAAATGTCCGTCACACATATGCCAACCTGCCTCTGCCTTTGCCCCATTCTGCTGCCACAAGCCGTGTGCCACGCCACGCCACGACACGCCTCCCGCCTCGCACACCACCACCAGAGTGCAGACAAGTTGAAAAGGTCGCATCGACGTGCTGGCCTGGCCTGGCCTGGCCTGGCCTGGCCCGTTGTAAGGATAATGCTGATGATATCCTGGGCCCACTGCACTGCACATGTGAAGACAGACACTGAGTCACTGAAGCACAGTGTGGCAAGGGATTCCGACTTGTGAAGATCAATTTCATTAAGATCATATCAGGGAGTGAAAGTCCTCTTAGAGTTCTGCAACCTTCGATGGGAGGGGGTATATCTCTTCTCATACAGACTATTTTCTGATTAAAATGATTTGCGACCTTCAATTAAGGACATTTTAGCAAATATTGTTCTAAGACCAAGATGATCTGAAGCATACCAAAACTGCCTGTAATTATTTTGGAATATTTCAAAGAAGACCTTTAAAACATCTTTAACACATTGACTGAGTGATGTATTTGTTTGAATTTTATTTGTATTAAAAAAATGAATATAACCAGATGTGGATCAACAGAAGAAAAACATTTTAAGATTTATTTAAGATTTTTGCGGTATGCTGAATAATTTCGTTCTGTTAATGGAAAGTTCTTTAGAAATATGCCTTTCTCTCTGAGACAAATTATACATTTTTTTAATCAATTTCCACTGCATCTGCAACCACTGTGCATTATCTTATTTAAAATAAATATGCAGCACTGAATACAACAACAACAAAAAAATGCAATCAATTTAAATTTAAATAGAAACTTGTCTAAGTACAGTCCCGTACTCAATCGCACACTCACACACACCTGCAGCACCCCACTCTGGAATACTTTTGTTGGGGGAAAAGAACAAGAAAAAAAAAAAGAAAGCATTAGACGAATGGCAGAAGAAAGGAGCATACGAATCCGAATCCGATTCGAAGTCAGCAACAAACTAATGGCAAATGACGATAGTTCTCTCGCTCTGCCGCCCCTCTGGTGGAAAATAGTTTAAAATTCATTTGATATACATGTATGTACTTATATACATATATATATATGTATGTGTATATATATATGTATAGAGGTACATGTATATGTAAGGGGAAACTACTCAACTCTTTCCGGCTCGCTCTGGCGGCACTCAGTCTCTGTGGCCCACTCCGTCTCTGTTGCTCTCGAGCAACGGCAGCGGCAGCGGCCGCCGTTTGGACGACTCTCTTTTGAGTCGCTCAATATATATAATTCTGAGCGCTCTAACCATATATTATATGTGCATATATCCGTGTATATTCGTGGTGTGTAAATCTGCCTGAAACTACTATATACATATATGGCGGTATTTGGGGGTATATTATGTAAAATGTTGCATTTTACTGCTCAAAAAACATTTGCGCCTGGGTGGATGTTGCCTCTCGTTGCCGTTGCCACTGCCACTGCCACTGCTGCTCCGCCAACCCATCTGATTGTTGTTGGAGTTTATGATAATGAGCATTTCGCTCATGTGGCACACACCTATACACTCACACTCACATGTGTATCTGTGTGTATATAGAGCCATCCTATGGAGAGCAGAAAGCCCGCACAAAATATAGCCATCTCGCTTCATTTGTCTATCCCCCCCACCCCCAAAGCGCATACCACAAACTTCCTCCCCCTCCCCCAGCCACACACACTACACACTCTACCCCCCACCCCCACCCCCTACACACACACACACACTCTCTCTCTCTATGGGGTTGCTTTCTAGTCAAAAACACACACACACACACACACACTCGGGCGCACTCATACTCGTTTAACCCGTTCAGATAATGATGCAAAATTTATGTATTTTGTGTAGAAATAAAACCTGATTTTCAAATGAGTGAAAATTTTCGAGTTTCCAAAAGGGGGTGAGAGACAGACAGAGCGAGAGAGTGAGCGAGACAGAGACAGAGAGGAAGAGAGTGAGAGAATGAGATAGCCAGCGAGCAGGGGGTTGGTCAGTCTTTGGTCCACTGGGGGGGCGGGAACGGGGGGCCGAGGGCGGAGGGGGGTCCCACAGAAGAGGTCCAGAACTGACCCTGGGGTTGCTCATTTATTATCAAAATTTATTCATTTCCAAAATTTTTGGCGCGCTTCTCCAAAGGCTAAGGAACGACTGACCAAAGGGCGGTGCTGTGTTGTGCTGTGCTGTGCTGGCAGCTAAGGGTTGGGGTTGGGGTTGGAGTTGGGGTTCTTCTCCCCCATCTTGAACCCCATCTTGCGCCACTGTTCTGCTCTTTTAATTGTTGCATAAAATGTTACGGTAAACACTGGCACCGGCCGACCCCCCATATATCCCCTCGGAAATGAGCTTGAGATCTGAGACCTCGGCCGCTGCGTCGTTGTCGTCGTCGTCGTCGTCGTTTTTGAGCTGAAACTCAATTTCCGTTTGAGTTATTTAAGGCCCTGTGTGCCATATGTGTGTGAGCCGCCACACATATGTATCATCATACCACCCACACACAAACACACAAACACACACACACACATACGGAGAGATAGGAAACGCCGACGCGGCGTTGTTGCTGCTGCTGCCTGGCTGCCTGTCTGGCTGGCTGGCTGCCTGCTTTGAAATTTGAAAAGTTTTTTTGTGTGAAAATTTCGAAAATTTTCAGCCCGAGCATTTTCGTGTGCGTGTTATCATTTGCAATTGTGCCGTTAACCGGTTCAAAGCGTCACACGCACGGCACGACAGGAGACTCGTAGACCCGGAGACTCGTAGATTCGGAGACTGCCCACGCACCAACAACGCATCCTAGAACTCGTTCAGAACGAACTCGTCTCGGGCTTCGTGTGTCGAGGTTCGGGTTCTGGTCGAGGTTCGGCAATTGCTTGCCCTTTGCCAATTGCAATCTGCAAATCGGGTGCGCTCAAAAGCTGTTGTTGTGCGTGGCATTCGTCGGCACTCGTGTGCTGGCACACGAACTGCATTCCCCCATCGTCCATTCATCCGCAGCAGCAGCAGCAACAGCAACAGCAGCAGCAGCAGCGGCAGCAGCGAACCGAAGGCAGCTTCTGTTCTGTGGGGCTCTGGATGCTGTGCAGGTACCCCCAATGTGTCACTCTGCATTCTGACCACTAACTCGCCGGCCGTGTGCTTCCGTTCCGTTTGTGTTCCGTTCCGTTTGCGTAGCGTGGCTACTACGTGTGTGCGAGACCGATATCGATACCGAGAGGCCGAGACCCTTCGCTGTTCCATCGTTCTCCAGCGTTCTCCGCGCGGTCTATCGTTATAGCTATCGAACGTTATCGAAGTGTATCGCAAGTGATTGAAGAGATCGATCCTCTGATCGATCGGTTCATATTGGATTTGTGTGATCGATCGCCCAAAAATATGTCTGGCCAATCGTTCTTGTGGATGGTTTTCTTTTTTTTGTTTTGAGTGTGCTCCAGCTCTGAGCGGCTCTCTGAGCGGCGCCCAAAAGAAAGATCGAAAGTTGAGTACAGTGAAGAGAGAGAGAGAAAGAGAGAGATCTTGCAAAAAGCGAAAGAGAGATAGAGAGAGAGAGAGAGAGAGAGTTCTGTGTCAAAGATAGTTATATAATCGATCGTATCATCATCACACCAGCAGCTGTCGAGCACAAAACGAATCCCACGATACGTGCACTCCGGTGTGCACACACAGCTGAAACTAGCGGGTGAGTTATCCAAGTTATCCAAGTTATCCAAGGGAATTTCCCACATTTTTGCGTGGAAAGCATGGAAATATTGCGGAGGTGAAATGGTCACATCTGAGTAATTAAAAATCAATCATTATTTCTGACTTAAAAACTCTACAAAGAATGCATTCGGTTGGAATAAGTTTTTAGTCCAAGATCTACCAAATGTGGTACATTTCAGATCGCCCCAAAGTAAGCGCCAGCTTTTGGATCACTTTAAAGAAGTTATTTCTTAGCATGAGAAATCGATCCTCTTCAGAGCCTTCCTTCAAACTAATTTCCACATACTCTCTTGAAATCGTATTATATACATATATCCTCAAATTATAAAGAAATTGGTGGGACAACATCTGTTGGGCATATTGGGCACAATTCGGAAAATAAAACCACACACTCAATAGGAAATGATATTTTGATTAAGAAAAAATACATCTAAAAACAGCCAAAAAAAAAGTGGATCTGGAACAAAATTTCGGATGAAAGTACGAGGCAAATATTTTATACCTATTTCTTAAGATTCGATTGAAATAATTTGTAGTAAGACTATAGTAAATGCAATCGAAGATTTTATTGGTATCTGGACACCTTTAATAGTAGAACAGCTTATCCATTTAAATATATCAATTCCAAGCCAAATTCTCGGCTTAAATGCTTAAAGATATGCAAACAATAACAATAATTGAACCAATAATTGAATTGCGCACAAAAACAGAAGCAAACGCAAACGCAAATGCAAGAGAGAAAGCGTTTCGAAAAGCATTTAATGAAGCACTTGACATGTCAAAAATGCAACGTGCAGTGAACCATTTTTACTTAATGTAATTAATTAAAATTTAACGTATTAATTTCGAGCTACGAAAGTGTCAGTGCGATTCTGTGTGCGTGTGTGTGTGTGCAAACAAAGACAACAGTTATCGGACAACTACATATGCATATGTATGTACAGGTGCACACCCACACACACACACGTATGCGTATATATGTATACAATATGATACCTTGGAAAACTCATTGGTGAACCGCACTTATGTACCGCAAGTTCTACCGCGAAATTGATAATTCAACGGTTAACCAAGCGGGCCAACAACTAAAAAAAAAAAAGGAAACGAGAGAGAGGGGAAATACGAAAACAAAAAATGCAGGCAGCTCCTCCAACGAGTGTTAAACGTTTTAAATCAACTGAAAACAGTTCGAAAGAGGCCAAAAAAAAAGGAGAGTATAAATGAAAACAGAATTTGGATGGCGTGGGTCGGACAGAAAGGCACAGCGGGATGCTGCCTGAAGAGAGCACTGTAATACCCTGAGATACTTATAGGAAATATCGTTTATTCATTGGGAATATTGAATATACACGACAAGGCGATCAGCCTTAACTGAATGATCCTCATGTTAACAAAGTACCTACACATCTCTCTGTACTGACATTTGGAAGATATCTCTGATATATACACAAAGTATGTCTCAGTAGTTCTGCTCATTGATCAACCTTGTAGTTTACTAATCGCCATAGTGGGCGATTCAATAGATATAGATTCAAGTGCTTCTTAGATTCGAGTCAATCATCGGCACAACTAAGGGAACCTGTGGCGAAAGCATGCAAAAAAAAGAAGGAACGAAAGAGTAGTAGACAACAAATATTGTGCATAATCAACAGAGATTGTGATATGGGTCGAGGCAAGTGTTGGCGCGCCACAAGAGGCGTGGCGTCAGTCATTCAGTCAGTCAGTCAGTCAGATGAGCCGACAGCTCAAGTGCGATTGCGAGTGGAATGGAGCCTGATGTTGGATGCCTGTTGGATGGGTATGGGCAAGAGTCGGTGGGTTGTATTTGAAAGTGGTCAACCAACTCGTTCACCGCAAAAGGGAAAAAATAATAAAATGAAATAAACACACGCAGACAGATGGGACAGATGGATGTATCTGGATCTGTATTTGCAGCTGTATTTCAGTGTATGTGTGTGTGTGTGTGTGTGTGTGGCCTGGCAGTCAAATCACAAACAAAACAAACTGCAATGGCAACAGCAACAAAAAATACATACATACATAGATGCAAAATTTTTGCAGCCGACGCTGAAAAGTAGGCAATGAAATTATTCGTTTTCCTTTTTCAAATTTTTTTAGCTGCAGAAATTTTGTTTTTCTGTTTTCCCTCATTGTTGTCTCTATTTTTCCATATATTCATCTATTTTGTTTCCTCTTTTTTTATAAAAAAACATACATAGATGCGTATGCGTATGTTTATGTATATATTTTTGCCACCGCCTAATGCAATGCGACAGTTGAACGTTTCATTTTATAATGCTTAATTTAATTTATATAATTTATTGCGAAATTTGTTGTTGTTGCCTGCATTTGCTGCCACTGCTGATTGGCCAATTTGAGAGTTTTGGCTGCCACTTTTTGTGTGCCGGTAAAAGCTTTTGTGTACACTTAATGATTTATTTTAATATGTTAAAATTGTGTGCGTTTTTTGGGTGGCAAAAAGATAACAACATTTCGTGCAGCACAAAATCCAACATTTATTGGTTCTGAATGAATTTCATTTGCACATATTATGCGATGAACTATAATTTTGTATAATTATCACCAAAACATATTTAATGTTTGTCAAGGCTTCAAAGTGGCTTTAAGTGAAAATAACATGAAACCCCATAGAAATCAATGAAGGTTCTCTTTCTGCTTGGCTTTCGTTAATCCAATAAATAATACTTATTGCATTAAATAACAAGTGAAATGTGTTAAATCAGTTTGTGGATTCCTTTTCAAAACTCAAATCAAAGCAAAAATATTCCTTAAACATAAAAGCAACTGAGAAATAACATGCCGAATAGGTTGGTAAATTTTCGCTCTTCTGGATTTGACAATATATTAATAAACATTTTAACATAAAATGCCTTGATTGTGTGTCATATTGCAGAAATGTCAAGCGTTTCATGAAGTGTTTTTGATGCAAACCAAAAGGGAAATAAAGTGCTCGAAATTGAGAATTTAGTATTAGAATATTCGAATTTGATATTTGATATTTCTTTTAGTCAAATAATGTAAATGAAACCGAATGTTTAGGAATAAGTTGTGTTCTCTTTCCTTTGTATTCCATTGGGGATAATGTATAGATGTTAAAGGCTTAGTTTTTATATCACTTTCATTAGCTCTTAGACAAAGCTTTAAAACGCATTGTAGTCTCTGCGTTTTTCTATTTCGCATTTGTTTTTTCTCATAATTACAAATTTTCTGACCATTTAATGGCAAACAGAATGGCAGAATGACGGAATGGAGGAGATTGTTTGGGGTGGAGTGTTGGGGGCTGGGGGCTGGGATCCTGATGGGGATTGTGATATACGGTTGAGACTCCCTATAGATGAGGGTTGCTTGCAATTATATTGTGCACTGTGTGCAATTGTTGTTGTCTTCGTCTGGTGGGTTTTTGTGTTGTTTTTGTGCGAATGCAACTTTTATCGATTTAAATTAAAAACGCATTGCTGCAAATTGTAAAAATTATTGTGCGTCTGTCTCGCTGCATTTCTCACACTCTCTCTCTCTCTCTCTCTCTCTCTTTCTCTCTGTACGTATTCCTCCTCTGTATGTGTGTTCTCTCTACATCTCTACATCACTGCTTTCACTGTTTTCTGTGGCGTGTGTGTGCGTGTTTCTGTCTCTCTTTGTGTGTTTGTGTGCCAGGAAATGCCAGCACATTAAGTTGGTAGGCCTTTGGACAGCATCCTGGTGGCTTCCATTGCTTCCACTGACATTGCTGCCATCGCCATTGCCACTGCCTCCGCCGCCACCCGTCTCCTCCGTGTTCCGTTCCCCATGCCACTGCCATTGCCACTGCCACTGCCACCGCCATGTCCATGTCATTGGCCGGAGCAATGCGGAAAATCGCATTTTCTCATTTGGCTTCTGTCATGCAAAAATATCAAAAGCGCGTTGCGAAAATCTCGTTTATTTTTCACACGCATTTCTGACATTCTCCCACTCTCCACTTCCTTCTCATTACCACTCCCTACCCTGCACCTTCCCTTCGCCGATGCAGCAGCAGCAGCAGCAGCAGCGGCAGCGGCAAGGAAATGGAGGAGGATGAAAGGCGATGGCGGCCAAACAGAAGCCATTCAATTCTTTAACGTCTCACACACAAATTGGCTTAAAGTTGTTCGATCTGCGGTCGAGTTGGATGAATTGAGTGAAAGGCTGCTGCAGTCGAGTCCAGGGCTGAGGCCGAGGCCGAGGCGTCAACTTCAATTTTCAGTGAAATGTTCCAACATCCAGCAGGGTTTTCTTTTACATGATATACTCTCGCACTCGCACTCGCACATTCCATGGCATGGCTTTTGAATATTGAGTATACGACACGTCGTCACAGGGACATTTGCGGTGCTTCCTTGGGAAAAGTTACATTGGGGAAGATGCCTTAAAGATATCCAATCCTGATTCCAATCGAATTTTTTTTCATATAGAAAAAAAGTTCGTACATTGAAATCTTTCATTACACACGCTCTGTATATCATCCTATTATCATTCAAATAATATTGGAATGAAATAAAGAGATCCTTTAAAGTGTATTCAATTTATTTCGTTGCATTTACCATCCCCGAAAATCCAAAGTTCCTGTTTGAATTGTTTCTTAAAGACTTCCGTTTATTGAAAACATTTGATTGCTTTCTATATGCTTTCCAACTCCGAAGTCGCTTCGTTCTCCAACGAAAGAACCTCTCGATTCTCTCCATCGCCTGTCAATATCTTTTGCTGCTGCTGCTGCTGCCACAGCATGCATTCCGCTCTGCATTAAATATTCAGGCAACCTGCAATCTGGTGTTCTATTTAAAAATGCGCAAACTGAAAGAGTTAATGCTATGTCCTGAATCCAATGCATTAATGTCCGGGCCGGACCGGGCCGGGCCGCCATTGCAGCAGCAAAATCCCTGAAAATTATATACACATATAGTATATTTTCATGTGTATGGGTAGGGAAGGGAGGGGAGGGGAAGGGAAGGACAGGGATATGCAACAACAGCGCACACAATTAATAAGAATTACAAGTTGGATGATGAGGGGGCGGTGTCTGCTTCACGTTCTGTGTCTGTGTATGTGTGTGTGTGTGTTCTGTGTGTGTCCGCATCCTGGTTGCATCCTGGCCAGCGGGAGGAAACCAGGATAGGGGGCGGACCACCAGCAGCAGCAGCAGCAGCAACAGCCGCACAAGTGCTAATGACTTAATAAATCATCGCGTGCGACAAAGAAATATATGGGATATATGTTCCTGGTCGGTTGCTCCCCAGCAGAAACCGCAGCCAGGAAGAGGCATGGCTGCACTGCCCGCCGGGGCCAGTGCGGGCTGAGGTAGTGATTGGTTGCAAGTGGGAGGTACGACTGACCGACCGACCGACCGACCGACCAACCGTCCGACCAGCAACAACAACAACAAATGCATAATTCAATGAAAATCCTGCAGAATTCCTTTAATCCTCAATATTCATTAAAAAATATGAGCGGACCTCATGATGTTCCTGCTGCTCCTGCTGCTGCTGCTGCTGCTGCTGCTGCTTTCGATGTCGTGGATGCTGTAGGGTATGTTGTTGTGGATGTTTTTGCGGATGTCGTTGCACCTGTAGTTGTTTCTGGCGCTGCCACTCCTGATTCGGTGCATTGTGTTAATGATCATGCTGATCCTTTGGCTTCAAAATGTAGCTCTTTCTTAAGCGTTTCACCTTAGAGTTTTATAATCAAATGGCATTGCAGTTTCTGGCGATGCTTTTGGCTCCTTTTCCTCTTTGCCAATGTGAATGCTGCTTCTTCTCCTCGTACTCCTTTCTCCACTTAAAGTGATTCTGATCTGGCTCTTGGCGGCTTTCCTCGCCTCTTTCTATAATTTTTTTCAATTAAAGCTAGTTAAAATCAGCCTCTGCCAGCCTCTGCCAGCCTCTGCCAGCCTTGTAGTTTATTAAGCCGAACGTGGACGTGGATCCTTTTGCCTGGTCAGGTGCCACACCTCCCTCTGGCTCTGCCTCTGCCTCTGCCTCTGGCTCTTTATCTGTTTTTTGTTTCTCTCTCGTTTCTACCATGGCTCCGTCCGTCTCTTTCGAATGTACAGCATACAGGTCATTACATCTTTATGTGCTTAAGTACATAATGTACGGAAATGCCATGGTGGAGTACATAATGAGTGAGGTGGAGTGGAGGCGTAGATGGAGGCGGAGTCAGAGGCCGAGCTTAATCAGCAACTTAAATGTGTCGTGTGGCAGAAAGGATTTAATGCACCGAATGATTCCCCTCCTCCCTTCCCTATGCCGTCATTGGGATACTCCCATGGCCGCCTGACGCCTGCTGCCTGCTGCCTGCCGCCGGGGGGCGAAAACTTTTGCTGTCCGGACATTTGCACGTTACAAAAATTAATTCGATTTGCTGCTCGGCGGTCATTTTAATCGTTTGCCGTCGTGCGGTGCCGTTTAATGCAAGGACCGAAACCAGGACATCCGCGCACACACACACACACACACACACTCACTCACGCATACAAAGAAAATACAATTAAAAATTAAAAACGTGAGCAAAATGCATAATGAGCTCTCAAGCAACACTTCATTAACGCGTTTTCTTTGCCTCCAACTCCAGCTCCAGCTCCAAGCGGCCTTCAATCCGTGCCCCATTTAATCCTCCTGCCCCTTGGACCAGACCAGATCCTCCTCCTCCTCTGACCCATTCTTCTTCACCTTCTCCTTTACTGTTCCGTTCCGTTCTGTTATGTTCCGGAGTCTGTCAAAATAGGTTACGCTCCTTTTATGCGCTCCACCTTCCTGTGTGGCGTGTGGCATGGTTTTTCCATGTCCAGTTCGTTGCATTTCCCATTGATGGGCGACAAAATGTTAACAAGCTGTTGAAAAATTGGCAAACAGGCAGTGCGTAACCAGAGAAACTCCCACTCGCCGTAGAGCCTACAGACTACGGACAGAAAAAACAATGGTTGCGAGACGCGAAAGGAAAGTCGAAGGACACGACTGACTGATGACCTGTAAAACGGAGTGAAATTTGAAGAAACTTCGTGATTTCCAAATAAACGTTGCAGCGGCTCCAAACTGGTTCTACCATTCCACGAATTGGTGCAATTTCTTTTGGCAGTTCATGGCTTGGAATTATTTCAACCTCTATTTGTTAAAATACATTTAAAATAATTAGAATCAACGTTTTTAAAATCAGTTTTAGAGCAGAAAAAGAAACGTGGGATCAATTGAATGTCGAAGCCTGAAATTAAGGGCCCTTCTCGTGGCAATTGGCCGTAGATAACCGGACCAACGGAGACCACAAAATCGACTTTTTGCTCGAAGTGCATCAGTCATTTGTACCGCCCATGTCCTCGGTGCATTAGCCATTAACGTGGGCTTTTGTCATATACAAACTACTTCTGGAAACACCCTTCTTGTAATACCCTCAATCAAGGGTATCGTGGAGGCAGTCAACTGGCTGCAACTACTTAACCAGCCAGCGTCATAAATTTACACGCCAGCCGAGCAAACAAGGCCGAAAATAAAAAATCCCCAACAGAACAGCCAACAGAAGGAAGAGCAGGGGGTAGCTCCGCATCAAAGGAGGAGGAGGAGAAGGAACCATGTTACCATTGCCTTGCCCGGTCCGGTCCGGTCCAGTCCACTCCGCAGTTCGTGGCCTCAATGTTGGCCTCAAAATGCAAAACCCCAAAAAGGAGCAAAATGCAAAAGAACCTGGCCCGATGTGTGGCAGTAATGGCCCAGCAGGCAGGCCTTTGCATGCCGCGACGCGATGCGACGCAACGCGACGCGTCGTGGCAAACGTGATTGTCAACAAGTTTGACTGCACTGGCTGTCCCCGGGAAGGACTTCCCCAGTCTTCCTCCTCCCTCCCTCCCCGCTCTCTCTGTCTCTCTCTCTGTGTGTGTGTGTGGGGGGTTGCGGCACAAGACGGACCCCAGCATGGGCTTGCACTTTTGTTTGCTTGTCTTTTGCCCTTTTTGTTGCACTTTTTATTGATTTTTTTCCCCCATTTTTCGCTTTTTGCATGGCGCTTATTACGCATACGCCACGTGTGCAGCGGAAACCAGCCAACTGACCAAACGCGTCCTGCCAGCTCCCGCCGATCAGCCCTGTTTGTCGGTCTGCGTTTGTACAGCTGTCAGACAACCCAATCTCTCGTTCTCCCCCCTGGCCCTCTGGCCCCCGTCTCCGTCTCCATCTCACGCACCGTACTGCCCGCAATGCAACGTCATGGCGTACCCGGGATTTGTATACGTACGTATACGGAAAGGAGAGGCGGGGAAAAGCGGGGCGCTTGAATGGGGCAGCCCGCTGGGTAATCGTTGTTATTGGTCTCGCAAAAAAAAAATAAGAACATTTGTAAAATAAGTGGGAACGCTGTCGTTGAGTTTGACGACTGAAGGATACCGCGGAAAGCGCGGATTCTTTATATATTCTACTATAAATATTAATTAAGATATAAATTGATATGAATAAGTTGAAGATTTTTTCTTTTTTTTCTTTGTTAATAAAGTTTTTAGCCCCTTATGTCATAGATCTATTGGTCTGTTGAGCATTCCGCTGTGTTCTGCTCGCTCAGGGTATCACAAAAAGAGAAGCGGCTGGCAAAAACAAAAGCAGAGAGCCAGGGTGCCACAGGGTGCCACAGGGTGCCACGAGGTGCCAGGGGGTGCCACGGGGTGCCAGGGGGTGCCAGGAAGTGCTGGACACGCGTGCTCTCCCATGTTTATTATTTCAGTAGCAAATTGGGAGTGGAGTGGAAAGGAGGAGTTTTTTACCCCCACCAGACCCATGTCCACACGTGGGCTTTGCTGCGGATTGTTGCATTGTCCTTGCCCCAAAGTTGCATTGCAATCGTTTTACTCTTTCTCTCTTTGCACAGCTCTTTTTTCGCCTCTGTGACACTGAACAGACAGAGAGACAGCCACAGAGAGAGGGGGGAGAGAGAGAGTTGAAAAAATTGACCACCAAACAGCTCACCTGCCCCTGCCCCCCGCCCCCCCCCCCCCCCCCCCCCCCCCCCCCCCAAAAAAAAAGCACGCGCAAACCACTCGCCGTGGGGCTCTTGGGGAATGTATTCTCTGTTTTGGGCCTTTTGTTGGTGGCAACCACATATTTGGTTGCTGATTTTTGGTTTCGTAATTTTTCCTACCCACAATGCAACACAACGGCAACAGCCAACAGCCAACAGGCAACAGCCAATTGTTGTTCCTCTCTTCTTCTGGTTGTTGCATTTGTTTGGACCTTGTTTTTGTTTGCGTGTGTGTTTGGCGGTTTTTAC
Source organism: Drosophila athabasca (assembly GCA_008121215.1). Taxonomy (NCBI): domain Eukaryota; kingdom Metazoa; phylum Arthropoda; class Insecta; order Diptera; family Drosophilidae; genus Drosophila; species Drosophila athabasca. Next base: position 4,869,611 of record CM017796.1, on the reverse strand, counting down.
ACACACCATTTTTTTTTTCTTTCTTGCACCTTTCTTTTTTGCTGGTCCTGGTTATAGCTGTTGTTTGTTACCCCCGAAAGGGTTGGGGGTCTCTAAAAATTATAACGAGTTCGGCTTTTTCTTCCTTCCATTTTTTTCGCGAGATTTTCCAAATTGGTTCTTGATTAAGAACTGTCCGATTGGCTGGGGTTTTCCGTAGAGAGCGATTTTATGATGATGAAAATGATTGAGGAGCTCTTGAAGGAGATTGAGGTTCAATGATGGCTTAAATACAAAAAAGGTATCTAAAATCTGGATCATCACCGAGGCTACTGCTCTTTACATTGTCAATCGAAACGAAAGACGGAAGAATATTTGAAAGCCTTTGGCAAGCGTTTGAAGAGTCAAAGAAGTGCCAAGCATAGGGCTTACACCTGCGTCACGTACTGTACACTGTACTCACTGCGGCAATTTGCTCATCTGTCATTCACAAAATAGAGTTTAGTCGGTTGATTATTTCCTGGCCGACTGAAAAGTTTCGTCCAGGCACTCAAAACTCAATTCATCAATTGGCCGGCATCTCCTCCATCACCAGAATCTGCATGCTCCATGCTGCATGCTGCATATGTGCCACACTCTTTTGTGGCAGGAACTGCACCTGAATACAGATGTGCAGATACAGTGTGCGTACGTGTGTGTGTGTACCCACTGTGCGAAGAGGTAATAAAAATATTTGCAACAACAATCATAGCAAAGGCTTTTTGGGTCTACCAATATTATTCCACACAACTTCAAACCCACAAAATGTTGGTTAGTTTTTCGTAATAACTTCAAATCTGCACTTGCCACTTTCTGTGTGCGTGTGTGTGCCATGTGTCGGTGTGGCAGCGGGGGGGCAGTGTTCAAAATGCAACCACCCGCAAACAGAGAACCACCCAATTTGTTGCATATGCATCGCATCTCATGGGCCCTACAAATATCAAATGGCATCGAATTTTGTGTTCAGGTTTTCCTCATGTATTTCCCAAACATTTGTTGGTTTTTTTCTCTGTTTTTGCTGTTGCTTTTGCTTTTGCTTTTGCTGTTTTGCTGTTGTGTTGGGCATTTTGGTTTGGCATTTTGGGTGTAAAAATAATTTAACTAAAAATTGCCCACAAATATCTGGGAGCCTCCTTTCCCTTTACAGTAACACCGGAAAACAGGCACAGACACCGCAAAATGTTGTTGTTGTTGGTGGGGGTGGTGGGGGTGGTGGGGGTGGTGGGGGTGGTGGTGTGGTGGTGTGGGTGGGGGAAAACCCCATACGTTGAATGGTAAAGGTGGTTGGAAGGTGCGTGTGATTAGGCCAACTGCAGCCCTGAAATTTACACAGGAATAATGAAATCAGTGACGCAAAAATATATGTACAAACGAGTAAATGTGGAAGGGAGCAAATTTTAGGTGGAAATAAAAGCAGGAACTTCCGCTTTAGGGGAACAGCATTTCATATATAGAATAATCCAATAGGACTTTGAGGAGGCATTTCTAATTTATAGAAAAATATGCATATTCTTTTGATTGTTGCATGCCAAAGCCAATATTTGTAAATAGTAAGTTTTGTTGATTATTTTGTTACAGGGAATATTTCTATGGGTTACGACTCCTGACCGATGGATCATCATTAACTGATGTATCCTGCCTCTCTCTTTATAAAATAGGGAACAAAATCCGCTAGAACAGCCCCCAAAAAAGAAAAAATAACAAAAACTGACCGCACGTATCCACCCACGCACGCACACTCCCACACGGGACACACACACACACACACACACACACACACAGACAGACAGACAGAGGTGATTGCAATGGCCTGCATCTGGTGGGGGCGGGGTCGTCGTTTGGGGCGACTCAACTAATTTTTGAGTGGAGAAACACAATTGCGAGAGCGAACGAGAGCGAGAGCCCCAACAGCAGGGCAGCAGCAACCCTTGCTTGGGGCACGACACGAGCGCACACCAGTGCAAGTGTGCGAGTGTACGAGTGAGTGCCTCTGCCTGAGTGAGTGCGCGAGTGAGTGTTGTGTGCGAGTGTGCGAGTGTGCGAATGTGAGTGAGTGCTTAATTTGCTAATTGAGAGCCTGCAACGGCGCATTACAGTGAAGACAAAGTGATGAAGCGAGTGAGAACTGCAAGTTGAGTTGCGGCATCAAAACTCAACTCAACTGCGAGTTGAGTGTGCGAGGAAATTGGAGTGAAAGTGCGATGCCACTCGAAGTTGAGTTAGAAAAAGTGAACGGAGAAAAAACCAAATGAAATTCAATTTTTATCTTTTTTTCGTCACCACATACATATGTACGTACATATCATCAAAGGCGGCAAAGGAGCGGCAAAGACGACTCAAATGCCATACATACACACACACGGACACACACGCAGAGACACACACACTCATGTAAGTGTGTCTGGGCCAACGGGATCCAATGAAATTTGCTTAGCCAAGACAATGAAACGCTTCAGGATTGCTCAGAGACAAACCCCAATCGACTTCACTCAACTGACGGCAGACAGAATCCGTTTGACACTGCGGTTGCCCCTTGGCATTCCTCGCTGGCTGGCTGGCTGGCTGCCTGGATGGCTAGCTCCACCCCCTAGTACAACACATCCTTATGTGGGTGGCGCCACGGATGTGATTACGAAAATAGTTTTAGCGGCTCCACATCGACCCCCTTTCTTTCTGTTTAAACACTTATACGAATGTGTCGCATAGAATCCACAAATGGATGGAATATTCGCGGTGAATGCTGGAACAATGAGCGAGAGTTCACCTTTTACGACACTTCCACACTTGCCCAAGAATGTGTCTTTATTTTTTAAGAAAGGAACGCATCTAGCAAGTAAAATAAGATATTTAGATATCGGATGAAAACCCTCACGAGTTAAGAGTCAGAGAAGACCCAGAAAAAGGTTCGAAATGCTGAGCGTTTTATCACAGAGAGCGATATTAGTTCCCTTCAGGATCTGAATACTATTCGATTAAAATAATTGTGGCATCTCTTACACATACATACATGCTCCTGCAACTCTTTCAGGCCGCCTTCTGCCTTCTGCAACTTCCCCCGCGTTGTGCCACACACTTTTTATGGCCCATCGGTTGGGACCAAACAAAGCATAAACAATTTTCTACCTACCACACTACATACTACATATATGTACATAAATATGTATGTATGTATGTATACACCTACCCCTCCCTTATATGACGACGATCAAGTGCAGGTTTTGTGTGTATTCCCGCTGTTGAATGAAATTTAATTGCCATAAACATAAACAAAACAAGACGACAGGAGGACGACAAATGGTCTTCTGGGGGATGGCATCGGATCCGAGCAGAGATCATTTCTCATATTTTTCGTTTGGGCGTTTTTGTGTATTTATAAAGACATTAAAGAGAGCGTAGAGATCGTCAGAGATCGCGGAGATCGTGGAGATCGGCGCAAGACAAAAACGGGTGCGGGTGCGGGTGCGGGTGCGAGCCATAAAAATTTATGAAATGTATCAAAGGCGGCGCAAAAATGATTTTTTTGGGTGGTCCATGGGGTGGACCAGATGGGCCTATGGTGCGGCATAAATAGTTCTTTTTTTTTGTTTTGTTTTTTTTTTAATCTTCAAATTCCTTTTGTTGGTATGGGTGTATGGCCTGGGGCAAAGCCAAACCAAAAACTGTTGCAAAACCAAAATGTTGACTGCAGCCGACAACGCGTCATGCTAAGTGCAGTTAGTTGGTACGGTTGCCAACAGTCCTGCCAGCAACACAGCTCCATCCTGCCCCTGCTCCGACTCCGGCTCCGGCTCCGGCTACCCTGCTCTACAGTGGTCGAGGTGGGGCCCCTGTCAAATGCCTCACATTGCAGGTGGGCCCTGACCCCGCCCTGCCATCCACACGGCTTTCCTGAGTGTCGAGCAATCAACAGCAATTTGACATAGTCCAGACGCTGCCCAACCTCCCATGAGTCCATGCTCTATGTGTGGAGTGGAGGGGAGTGGAGGGGATCTGGGGGCACATCCGTGTCAAAACAATGTACGCACTAGAAGTCATTTAATTTGTTAAACTCGGTGATTTGGACAAACTCCTCACACACAGGCCGGCAGGACGATAGGCCGATGGCCGTTGGCCGTTGGGCTTTGGGCATGTCAATTGCTGTACCTTTCATAGGAGGGCCCCTTTCCCCCGCTACCGAAGGGGGAGTGCTGTTTGCAGAATGAGACATATGCCAGACATGGGTGATAACATACTACACTGGCCAGCAAGGTGCAAGGATAGTCCCTAGCAACATGGAGTTCTGCTTAACAGCCTTCCACCGCTCCTGGTTACAGCTCTGCGTTAACAGCGCGCTAACAGCGCATCGCTCTTCTTTAACAGCCCCGTGGTAGCTCGCTGTTACGGATCTCTGGGAGCTCCACACGGTTCGATAATATGCATACATCTATGGTAGTATCAGATCTCCACCCGACTTTTCTTTTTAAGTGCTCATCGTTGGACTATTCCTTCCGTATCCATCCTCCTACAATCAATAGCTAATGCATTTGGTTATCCCTCCTCTTGATGGGGATTAAAGTGATCGATAGTTTTAATAAGCAATTATTTGGAATAAGTCTTCTTCGAGTATAATTACTAGCTGGACAGTGTTAAAGTGTCTGAAGGTGACACAACACACAGAGTGCCGATGGAGATGGAGACAGAGACCGCCGGACCGAGAAGCAGAGACAGGCGTGGCATGGGGCATCATCATCATCATTATTATGATCATCATCGAGCCTTGTGTCCTTGTGTCCTTGGGTCCACGGGTGGTGCCTGCCTGCCTGCCTGCCTGCCAGCGTCTGCGGTTGGCGACGATGCAGCTGCCATTGCCGTTGCAACTGTAGTGGCAATGGCAGCGGCAGTGGCAGTGGCAGGCATCGAGAGGCAGCTCTCTGCTCAAAGCATCATTTATGCATTTAAACAATCCAATGCCCCAAGGGGTTGGTGTGGGTGGCGTCAGGGGCAACACCCAGCAGGGGCGGGCAGGCAGTCAGGAAATGCAAATTATGTTTTGTGTCAAGTAACCGGAAAATGCATTTTAATTTCCGTAGAAATGCAATATTGCACTTACACCCTCACATGGCCCAACCAGAGTGAGTGGGCGTGGCCGAACGGGGTTGGGGCGGGGACGGGGGAGGGCATGCTTGGGCGCACAGCTTAAGGTGCTAATAAACCGTTAATGGGCGTGCCAGCTGGCAGCTTAAAGCAGCTTAAAGTGAATTAAACCAAGATAGGCGCAGCGCAAAGAGATGAGACGGTGCGTGGCACACAGGTCACAGGTCACAGGACAGAGGACACAGGAAAAGGAAGAGGGGAGCGAGTGAAACAATTGTATTATCTCTTTGTGTGTTGCATAGAGAGTGGGTTGGGGGGCAGAACAATGGGGCGTGGGGCGTGGGGCATGGGGCATGGGGCATGGCCGGCCACATGCATTTCACCGCAAACGAGCCACTCAACGAGTATTTCAAAATAACAGACAGCCGCAACCCTGGCTGACCAGCAAAACCAAATGAAACCAAAACCAAAGCCGACTTCATCAACAACAACAATAACAACAACAACAATGACAACAACAAAAGCAGCAGCAACAAAATTTAGGTTGCAACATGCAGCCAAGCCAGAGCCAGAGGCAAGTGCAGCACAGCAGCTGCTGAAAATGCAATTTTTCACTTTACGCCCAGGCCTGTGTAAAATCCAATCAAGCCTCAAAAATGTTAAACGCCTCCAACAGCCTCTGCTCTCTTGCCTCCACTCTCCTCCACTCACCACTCTCCTGCTGCTCCTGCTGCTCCTGCTGCTCATGCTGCTCCTAGTCCTAGTTCAACTTCTAGTCCTAGTCGCAGTCCTTGTCCTAGTCCGGCTCCTAGTCCTCTGGCTTAAAAGCAAAAGCCAAAGCAAGCTCTGCGGGCAGAAGCAAACAAACCGAAACCGAAACAGAAACAGCTCAAACCCGAAATGGCCCCGGCAATGTGTGGTGTGGCACAGGGATGGGTACGGGTGCGGGGGAGAACGGGGGTGCGGGGTATCGCCGTGGATGGATTGCGAGACCTCAGGACAGGACCCCAGAAACAGGCTGCAATCTGTACTTATTACGCCACTTAAAGCTTAAACATAACACACAATGGAAGCAGACAAGGTAAGAGATTCAGCCAAGTCTTTCACAACGAACTGGGAATACTCTGCTGGGAACGATCCCCAGATCTAGATCTGAACTCACTTAAGTATCACTCAAGATCACCCAGTGATCATCTACTGGCACTTGAGGCGGCTAAAGAAGGGCTAAGAGGAGGAGCTTAGCCCATCTAGCCAGAGTATCATCTGCTATGAATGCTTAGAATCCGTTGAGTTGTATATACATATACATACATATATGTATATATATATATAGCATAGTTTATTATTGCATAGCTATACGAATATAAGTCTAAGAATTTCTCAAGTAAAATCTCCATATACCCCGCTAGACATGGAGCACTTAACACTTAGTTCACACATCCTATTCCTATTACTTCACATAAGACTGAACAAACTCAAACTCCGGCTCGTGTTGGCCTGCGGACATAACGGACCCCTTGACACCTCGGTGAGATAATTCAGTGCGGTGCTCGCTCCATCCCCAAAACACACATACCCACACACATACCCACACACACACCCACACCCACACCCATATCCATTCCTATCGCCCAAAGGAGGCTCTCATTCCTGTACCTCTTGGCCTTAAATGTCGTCACATTGTCGCCTCAAAAGGGCGAGGGCGATGGCGAGGCGATGGCGTGGGCAGCACTTCCTCGTCGTAGTAGTCGTCGTTTGTCGTTTGTCGTCTCCTCGTCGTTTATCAAATGGCCAACGGGTCGCATGGCCCGTCGGCTAAGTGACAAGCAAAACCGCGAATTGACCAGAGAAAGTCCAACTCTGGCTCCAGTTCCAGTTCCAGTTGCAGGCTGCAAAAGGATGCATGCAGCACCAATATGGAGGTAGAGGGACAGGCAGAGGCAGAGTCAGAGTCAGAAGCAGGACACGTTGCATGCTGCACACGTTATTAATGCCAGCACGCACACGCACGCACAGAGACAGAAAGAGAGAGAGAGAGAGAGTGTGTGAGAGAAGAAGAGGCACGAAGGAAGAGCACAAGATGTGTGCCCCATGTGGGTTTTTTTTGTTTGGGAGGCGGGCGGCCTACGCACGGAACGATGCCAGGACGGAGGTCCTGCGGATTGGGCATTGTTTTGGCCGAAAGTTTACCGAAAACTTGGCATTGTTGGTTGCTCGCTTTTCGGGTTCTTCCCCGGCCCCCCTCCACCCAGCCGCAGGACGCCAGGACAGACAGAAGGATTGCATTGCATTGGATTGGATTGGATTGGATTGCAGCAAAGACTGCATCTATCTACCATCCCAGTCCGAAAGTCCTTTTTCATTTTTTGGAGAACTGCATCTCCTTGTTGGCTAAAAGGCAGAACAGAGGGCAGGGGGTGTTACTGCACCAATTTATGGTTGAATTTTGGTGTCCTTCTCTGGCCATCTCTCCTTGCCCTGCCTCTCCCACTCTCCCGCTCTTGGACTGTTGATTCCTGTTGGGGCTAAGGGTCTGGTGTTTTGGTAAATGTTCTCGGCATGCCGGAAATAAGTTTGCTGCCCGCAAATTTAGTTGATTTAGGCATTAAAGCGAACGTTGTCGGACTCCTGTTACTTGACTCCCAGAACTCACAGGACTCACAGGACTGCCTGGCCTCTGGCCTCTGGGATCAGGCATCAGAATCTGGTTGTTCGTACTCGTTTTGGTACTCTGCCAGTCCTCTGGTTCTTCCCGGGTGCTTTCTGTGGTCCCCACTTGAGCACTTATAAACAATGTATGACTTAATTTGTTGTTAGTTAGCAAATGTTGTTAATTTTGGGCTTTGTCGCCGGCCAATGTCGGTGTCCGTGTCCGTGTCAGAAGGGACAGATACTCGTACTCGTACTCGTATTGGGATTGGGATTGGGTAATGGGCGAATCTCGGGCGGCTGACTGAATTTGGCCAAAGTAGTACGTACCCAAGGGGTTTCGAATACTGAGTGATAATTCTGTATACGTTGAGGATTCTCTTCCTGTATAAGGAGAAGGTACACACACGCATGCATACTACATAAGACTCGTAAGATTCGGAATAAATATTCTTCGGAATAAATATTTCGATTAGTTTGGAGTCACTCAACGCTTAGATATGCACTGCTTGAACCAAAGCTTCAGGTTTTTTGCACGAACTGCTTGCTGCATCGTTTCAATGGAAAACTATCCAAGGCTTCAAGCCAAAGCGGTGCACTGCTTGAGCAGTGCAATCTGAAGAGAGAAAATATGAACAACCCAAGATGGGCTGCGTTGCTAATGTTGTTGTTGGCCTAAAAGTACCTTGCGATAGTGTTTATCCCTTGACGGTACTAAAGGGATGTTCCCTATTCATAGCCACACCTACATTGCCCCTCAAAAGTTGTTTGTGAATTTCACTTCTTACTGTTCAGCTAATTTAATCAAAGTGCCAAGGCAGACTAAAAACATCATGTGGCTGATGATGAATAAACAAGAATTTTAAAAATTTAAAAGAAGGAGCTGGTATTTGCATAGCTAACAAAGATACCCGTGCTCATCTCGGATCGGTAGACGTACTCATTATTCTCGGCCTCTAGCATCTCTTTTTCCTACTCTAGCTGGCGCTCCGTTTCCTCTACATCGGGAGATGGCTTCTTCTCCTCGGAGCTCTTCAGTCTCTCCTCCTTGAAGATCAGTTGCAGACAGTCGCGACGGCAGAGCTTTGGCTTTGATGACGGTTCCTCTTTTGCGAAGGTCCTCATCAAGTCACCAGTCTGAAGGTCCTTTTGGGAACTAGATTTCATCAGATGGAGTGACGCCACGAAAAAAAGACGCAGCAGATCTGTAGGTTTAAGAAATCCACGGTCATAATTGCCTAGCCTTGGACTGTCCCTAATACTCGGTGTTTCATGGCAATACTCACCGCCCATCAGCCTGGAATTTGACATCCTGCTTGAGCTTGTTGTTTTTTTCTGTTTTGGATAGCTTTTATGGCATCGCTGTCGCCGCAAATGTAGTAAAGATTGTGTTTTCTAACGAATCAGATTTTCCAGATTTACAATTTACTTCTGAACGTACTTTTGATGAAGTGAGGTTTGTTCTGCCTCCTGCGATGGCAAACATTGCCACTCGATAGCTGAGTTTTTTCTGAGTTTTTTTTACCGAATCATTCGGAACTATTTTCTTGTTGTTTAATGCAGATAAACATTGCTAAATGTCTTGTTAATTTGCCATTGCATTATAACTATTTGTTCTTGTTTATGCGCACTGTTACGCTGCGAACAGCTGATCGGCAGACCAGTTTATTTTCAAAAGTATATGCACAATTCGTAATGCATAGTCCAATGACCGCATCAATGACCTATTAATGTTCCAAAAATGTATATTGTCAAATAAAATCTTTTTGTGCTCTTCTTCTCCACTTGGCCAGTCCATTCGAAATACCCAAAAAAAGCGACTCCCTTTTGGTTCCCTTTAGACTCCTTGTTGCTGCTGTTTCAGCGCTGAAATTGGTTAACTTAATATGGGAGCACACACACACACACACACACACACAGTGCCGTATATATGTATAAACCCGTGCGCATACTTGACATAGTTGCTGTTGTTGCTGTTGAAATACCGCAGACGGGGAACAAAAACCCAAAGTCCAATTAAAATTTAACTACATCAAAGTAGCAGCAGCAGCAGTGGCATCGTCCAGTAGCCCCCTTTCAGATGATACTGCGACACCCATACATGTGCTCATACATATAACCCTAATACACCCACACCCACACAGACACACGCACATATTCTATATATACATTTAGCCATAACATTTAACAAGTTTAGTATCTGGGTTCCCCATTTTTTGCCACTCATTCCGAGAGGATTCGATGGGAGCCCAACAGCTGGACACATACCGAACTATGGCTGCGAACAAACGAAAAAAAAAAAAAATAAAAATCCCTTTTCACACAGATACTCTCACCCAAGGGTGGCTCTTCACGTCCAGTGTGTGTGTGTGTGTGCGTGTGTGTGCGCGGGTGTGTGTGTGTATCTATGGCATGTCGAAAATTGCGCAGCTTTACGGCAAATGCCGCAAATTGAAACAATTTACATGTTGTACATGTGTGCTGTCCGGATCAGATCGGGTCAGGAGCTCGGAACTGGAGGCTGGAGGTTGAGCCTAAGCCAGGACTGGGGAGAGGTCATCAAAGGGTTAAACTTGCGTGTAACCCATCGCCATTGCCTCTACGGTCCTTGTCTATCGATACCCGGTTGCCGCTTTAGCAGAAACCATGAATTTTGATTTAGCTACCCATTCCAGACCTCGGACCTCGGTTTCATGATCCACACAAAAAAAAAAAAAAGAGTTTGAACCAACTGACAGTCGCATGGGTTAAGGGGCATGGGGCAGCAGCAACAGCAACAGCAACAACAACAATGAGGTGACAAACCGCGCGTGACTCGTTCGCCCAGGTTCGTGGCAATAGCAGTGGCAGTGGCACGAACTTCTGGGTGATGGCAAGCGCGGATTATGGCGCGTTTGTCGAGCACTTGCCGCTGATTTTTTTCGCTCTTCTCGCATTCCCTTTTATTGTCTCTATAGATGGTCAGATGGTCAGATGGTCACGCACTCTGACTGTTCGTTCAGGCCATAGAAGCTGTTGAATAACCTGCATAATGGCTAACTACTCGGCTGGTGACCCCGATTGTTGTGCCTTCTCTGGACTTCCCTCTCTGGGTTTCCTTACCAGCGTAAGGAACATTTCTTCGAGTTCTTCTACAGCCAAACAGGCATCTCCAAATCATATACTGAAATCATGATAATGAGAAAAGTTGATTGCATTTTATATCATGTTTATACTAGGGGCAAGACCTCGCGCCGATAAAATGTGCTTACAATTTCGGACGACGACCCAAGATCAGATATGAAGGTGATCCACCAGCCTCTTATGGCTGGAGCCACATCCTTGCCTTAAATTAAGAGTCCAGTCTGCCCCAGTGCCCGCCCACGCTTATTTGGAGCTCGGTAATAACCTTTATAAAGTAAATTTACAATAAAAGGTAGGCAAACAAAATGAAAGGCAAATGACGTTGGCGACTGACGACACCACACCACGCCCCATACCCATTAGCATATCTCTATCTGCCGATGTCCACCCACCTTTCTTCTTTTCCACTCTGTTCCTCCTTTTGTTTTTTCCCTCTCCCTCTCCCTCTCTCTGTGTGTGCATGTGTCTGTGTGTGTGGGTTGTGTTGTCTGGATTCGCGGCGACACGTTTGGCTTCCGTTGGATTTTTGCCGCGATTTCCTCATTCGCATTGTTCCTTCTTGTTGTTTCTGCTTGTTACTCTTTCTCCTTCTCTTTTGTGTGACAGGCACGGTTATTTGGTGTTCTGCTTTTTCACAGCTTTTCATTCCATTTTCCCATTTTTTCTTCACTTTTTTCTTCTTTTCGTTGGCAACGCTGTTGGCCAAAAGTCAACCCATGAGCTGTGGCATTTTTAAGTAATTTTTATCGGTCAGCAATGTGGGGGGTCTGCTCTCTGGGAGGGGATAAAGCCTGCGGGTATGCGAGAATGGACAATGAGTGGAGAACGACGATATGGGGGATGGGTATGGAGATTGAGATTGAGCAGGGTTGAGGGTTGGAGCATTTCTGAATGCATCTGTGAGGGCTAAAAAATTCCAGTTAGGAAATTTTAAAGTTGTTTTGTGAGGAAACATTTAAACAAAAAAAACAGCGTTTATTTTATTATTTCAGGTCAATCTTCTCCAACTCCAGCAGAGGCTTTATTTAGTATCTGTTTCTCCAGCTTTAGTTCTGTGAGTATCTGTAACTGGAGTTCTATTTGTATCTGCTCCTTTAGATCCACCTGTATACCCGGCTGTCTCTCTCTCTCTCTCTACCTTTTTTGGCATCTGCATCTGCCTTTCTCCTTTGCACTTTGGGACATGCGTCCAGCATGTCGACAAGTGACAAAATATGCAAGTATCAAACCACAAATTCTCACCCGTGAGTCCACAATCATTTTGACACTGGTTACGGGGTGACGTGTCCCATGTCCGGGGAGCTGGTGCTGCGTGCCACTACCCACATGTGCCACATGCCGCACACACACGCACACCGACAACCCACACATGGGGCTCACACGCACACCGAATCCCGCATCGCAACCAGCGCGGATGTCGACTAGATTTGCGATTCGTTTGGATAGTGCTGCATGCCAGGACATTTCCACACTTCACTCCCGCACACACAAGCACCCTTACACACATAAAAATGTTTATATGTATGTGTGTATACTGAGGAGAGCAATGAAGTCCTTTGCAGGAAATTGAAAAGTGCAACGCAAATTGCGTTCCGCTGCACCCTGTCCCGGCCCCTTTCCCGGTCCCTGTGCTGTCCTGTCCTGTCCCCAGCCCACATACACCTCTGATCCCATTCCAAGTGCCTCGTCCTCGTACTGTTCCTAACCGAGAGTGCCGTCTGAAGCCGTCCCCGTCGAGTGGTTGACAATTGATTTGTGTTTATGGTTGCCGTGCCCAGAGCATGCCTGGCCTGCATTGAGCTGCAGCTTGGCTCTGGGCCTGGACCTGGACCTGGACCTCGACGTGGCCCTCTGCCTCTGGTTTGGAGACCATGTAATATGCCATTTTGGGACTGTGATTTAAAGACATTAACCTGGCTCGCAAATTTTATGGCATGCGACACGACAAGTTGAAATGAAGTTGTTCGGGATGGATTCGCATCGGGGCGATTGATGACCTAATCAACTTGGAGACCCCCACAAACATTGAGTGCCTTAGTCATTTCTCATTCTCTCTCCCTCTTATGTGGTGGGATCTTTAAATCTTGTTGTCCTTGGATCAATAGTATTGAATCCTGCTTGGCATTCACTTATCCCCTTAATCAACTTGTTAATTGAACCGTTTTTTTATCTTCCTGGAGAATACTTTCAAAAACAGTACAACCCTTTTTAACTCCTCAGTATTTTTAGTTCAGTATTTCAAACAGTATTTGGTATTTATTAAAGTTAAATTCTGATCTCAATAAGCTCGATAGAGGAACTCAAAGATAAAGATTTCTACAATTTTTAAGGTTCCTTTAATTTTCCCAAAATAATAAATAATAGAAAAATATAAAACTTTTTGTAATTTATTTCATGTTATATCCTAACGCTACAAGTATTTTTATTTTTATTGCGCTAGTCCCTTGACATTTTGACAGCACTGCTTATAAATGAGATGTTATATAAATATAATATAAATATAAATTTTTAATATGAAATATATGAACAACAATTATAAGTTTAGTCGTTTGCGTCGAGCAATTCGAGCAGGCGTTTCTCGTAAATTATAGCGGCTATTTATAGGCAAGTTAGGCTCCGGATCGGGCTTCGCAGTAGTCTTCGCATCAGGCGGAGCCGCAGCAGCCGCCTTGTTTTTCTTAATCTTAATCAAGATTGCCCCAAGAAAAATTAGCAAAGCTCCCGCCATGGCTATGGCCATGTCGACAAACTTATTCATAGCTGTTCTGGAATTTTTTTTGAATTTTTATTATTATTTTGAATTATTTTGAATTTTTTTTCTTACCTATATTCTGCTAAGTAGATGTTACTTTGTTCAGGTCTACTTCCAGAATGAATGTTTTTCGGGATTTGCCCCGACTACTATTCGGAGATGGTTTGATTTTGTTTTTTATTTTTTTGTTTTAAAAGTGGAAGCGAAACGTAGGCTATGTTAGGCTAGGATTTGCCACTTTCGATTTGCCACTTTCTGTTATTCTTATCTTATGGATTATGTATACTGTAATTTTCGATTCTGTCTTGATCCGTTCTTTATATTCTTACAGCTCCAACGACGGACTTAAAAAGGCAATTTGTTTGAATTCCAACCAACGGTGCGATTAACAGAAGACAAAATTGTGCGATTAAAAAAAGTGCAGGCTCACGCTCAGGGGCAACTGGAGCAGTTTGAGCAGCAGCAGCAACATCCTCATCCACATCCACATCCAGAGCAGCCGCAGGCGCAGCAGCACCACTTGCAACAGCAGCAGCAGCAGCAGCAGCTACACCAACACTATAACCACAACAACCATTTCAACAACACTATTAGCAACAGTATCACCAACAGCAACAACAACAACAACAACCACTTTAACAGCACCAACAGCAACACCAACAACAACTACAAAATGCATCTGACAACAACCACCAGCAACTCGACGGCATCCAATGCCAACAACAACAACAATTCAACAACAAACAACAACAATTCAACAACAAACAACAACAACAATAACAGTTCAACAACGAACAACAACACGAGTAACACCAATGGCTCCAACAACACCAACAACAACAACAACACGGAGCAGAACACACCACCCACACCCGCCCAATTATTGAACGAGGCATACACGAAAATGACCTCGGACATCCTGGCCGAACGGACCCTCGGCGACTTCCTCACCGAACATCCCGGCGAGCTGATCCGCACGAGCAGTCCGCTGTTCGTCTGCACCGTCCTACCGCCGCACTGGCGATCCAACAAGACGCTGCCGGTGGCCTTCAAGGTGGTGTCGCTGGGCGATATCATGGATGGTACCATGGTCACGGTGCGGGCCGGCAACGATGAGAACTACTGCGCCGAGCTGCGCAACTGTACGGCGGTGATGAAAAACCAGGTGGCCAAGTTCAACGATCTCCGGTTTGTGGGCAGGAGTGGCAGAGGTTAGTATTAGGGCCAACTTACTACTACTTACATGCAATGTGCCTCTTCCTATCCCCGTTCCTGCCCCTGTGCTTCTTGTGAATCTCATATATTTCTAAGGTGTCCCCGACATACCATCTGCCCAAAATGAACACGATTAAGGATCAGATCACCATAAAAATAGAATCTTTTAGCAGTGGATATCAGATATCTTTACGCCCGGTCATCCTTTCATGCTGAGATCGGTTAAGCTTCACCAATAATCTGTATCTTGTGACCACTTGTGACCAACCTCCGTCTCTAGCTACATTATTCTCCGAGGGATGTCTTCGGTATGCCTCTCCCATCCATCTACAGTTTACAGTTAATCTCTGCACTTTACGCAAGGACGCAAAAGTTTTTTTCGCCAAGTAGCGCCTCTTATTGGCCCTTGTCAGCACTTGAGGACAGGCCCAACCCTGTGAATGCCAACCCAACCCCTTGACTGCACTCGAAACAATTTGTTCAATTATCGCCCAGAGTCGCGTCGAGTTCGCCGAGTGGCAAAAGTTTTGCCAGCTCCAGCTCCTGCTACTGCGCCCGCTGCTGCTCCTGCTTTGAGTCCTGCTTCAGTTCGTGTTCCTCTGTGGCGCCCCTTACCCCCCCTGGTGTGCTCGTCCCTCTTTTGTATTATTCCAGGGCACTTTTTGCATTGCTGTCATCTTTTTTTCGGTTCATTTTCTTTCTTCTTTTTTTCGTGCTTTCTGTTGTCAGTCGTTGGTTTTTGTGCCCGACAGCCTTTTGTATCCTTTTAACCGCTTGTTAAGCGCTGCACAAATTGTCAGCAGTTCATCAGCGGTCGCCATCGCTTCCATTCATAGAATACAAGTGGATTCCTCTGCTCCATTTTATCTTTGTTCCGCCTTTTTTTTTGGTTTTGTTTTTTTTTTTTTTTTGGTATGGTTTGGTGCTTTGTCTTAAAGTATTTAATAAACTGTCAGAATGGAATGGAACTGAAATGAACTGAGAGCCGGAAATATATGAAATGGATTGGGCCTAAGGAGACACCAAAACAAAATGAATGTACATGCAATTCATTGAGGACGAATACCAATACTGAACTATTTCCATTTTGGAAGCAACCAATATTCATGTAAATATTCTTCATATTCGTTTGGGTCTCCCTTCTCTTTTCTCTTTTCTCTTCTCTATTTTTCCCCTTTTAAAGACCCGTTTCGTGGTTTTCATTAATCACTTAAACAATCAGAAAATGCAGAGCCTTCTCAATGGGTGCAAGGCTAGGAGGTTGGCCATTTCAGGAGGCCAAGAACTGGTGGGAATGCAGCATGGGCGGTGGGCGGTGGGTGCTGGTTGATGATGGCATACGCATCCGCTGCGGTAGAACCGCAAAAACCAAAGCCTCAACCAAAGAGGCTGTCAGCGGAGATGAGGAGGCGTTTAGAGGGGGGTCGACAAGCGGTTTTTGGTGGTGGTGGTGCAGGGGCCCTGTGGCCTGAATGGAATGGATGTCTGTGAGTCATTCATTGTCATCATTCGGCCAATGCCAAATGGATATGTGTCCACGTCAGTCAGTCAGTTCCCTTCTTCTCTTCACTCTGTGGGATTGTGTCCATCAGTTTGCCCTCTCTCATGTTTTGTGTCTTCCGTTTTGCCACAGTTCACTTTCCTCTCCTCCATTTTCTCGGCTTCACACTGTACGTTTTTCACTCGTATCTCGCAGCGTTCGCAGCGTTCGCAGCGTTCTTTCTCCATTTCCAAACCCCCAAAACCACGCTTTCCAGTTCTTCCAATCTCCATTTCCCGCATTGAGGCGTTTTAATTGTAAATTTTGCATTCATTTGGGCCCTACAGGGCATGAGGCATGAGGCCATATATTCATCATCTTGCATCAATCATTTCCTAACCTAGCCCCTCCCCCTACTGGTTTTCCTTTCACTGGGACGCCGCCTATGGGTGCACGCATAATTTCAATCGAATCTTCAGCTCTTCTCTGGACCAATTAGGCGTTTGAGTGATATACGCGTTTTGACGCGACTAGGGACGCCATTTTGTTTGGTCTGCAGCTCCTGCTGCTGCTGCTGCTGCTGCTGCTGCTCCTGTCTAATTACAATAACAAATGCATAGTGCAACAGTACATTAGCTAGACCGCCGGCCGGATGGCGGGTCTCGGCACTCGGGACTCGGGACTGGGTCTGTCATGCAATTTAATTACCCAGCCATCGATTTATTTGGGGGCTCAGCGCCCTGCGTTAGGCTACACTTTTAATTAGCAAAGTGCCATGCACATGCACGCACACGCACCCACACCCACACCCACACCTACACCCACACTCACACCACAGAAACGGCGATGATGATGGTAAATTCGATTGTGGGTAGGGGAGGTTGGGTGCCATTCGGTGCCAGTTGCCGCCTGTTACGACCCCCTCCCTTACGACCCTTGTTGGCTGTGCGTCAATAAATCGCTCAGCAAAACATAAGCGAAACACAGAGAGGCAATCCAATGGAAAAAACATTCCCGTCTAATCGAGAGCAGAAGTTAACCCAGCACCCCTGCGCCTTCGTTTGAGGTTTTTATTTACACAATTCTTAAGCCATTTAAGACGGCCCCAAAACAGCCGCAAAATGAACTGAGCCAAGAACTCTGAGAACTCCAGTGGCACACCCCTCACCTCCACCTAAGACCCCCTAAGACAAACAGATTTGCTACCCGAACATTGGGGACAAAAGACACTTTGGGAGCGACCTAGGGCGACCCGACCCGACCCCAAAACCCAGACCCCAATTCCAAGAACCCACCCAAAGATAAATGCCTGGCAAAAGTCGAGGCGTTAAAAAGGCAAAGAAAGAGGGCCGACAGCACGACAAAGCAGCTGCGGAAAAAAAGGAAACTTTTGCCAGCCACTGACACCTTATCCTGTGAAAAGGACACGCCTGTCTTAACTCATTCGGGGAGCCAGTAGGGGGTGGGGGGAGTCATGGCAAATTGTGCACAATTTGCCGTTGGCTTTCCTTTTTCTATTTCTGATTCTGTCTTCTTGCCTCGATTTCTTTTTTCCTGTTTTTTTTTTGTGCCTCAGCATTTTGTTCTCGTACTGAAAGTTGGCAATTGTGTGGGGCAGATTCGGGCCTGGCCTGGGGGGAGAGCGTTGGAGCAACAGGCAACAGGCAATAGGCAGGCGGCAAAAGGCAGACAATGGTGCAATTTAGAGTTATGATGGGTTGATGGGGTAGTGGTTGTAGTGGGGCACGCAAAACGGATTGTATGGGATTGGATTGCGTTGAAAGATAATCGCAGAATTCACACCGAAAAAAGCTCTTAAAAGTATCCTATTCGCCACCAAACCAAATCCAAGAAGAAATCATATACATAGCTCTATAGAAGCATTTCAATAGAAAGATTGGCTAGCCTCTCCGATCAATCTTTTTGTGGCATCCCATATTATAAAACAATAACTAATCCGTCACACTATCCCCAGCTTCATGCCAACAATTTCCCAAATCATAAATTAATCAATCATCTGAACCCCTCTTCTGCAGGTATGTGCAGGTAAATACCCACAAGAAATCAACAAATAAATAAACAAATATGAAAAAAAAAGAAAACAAAAGAAAAAGATGAAAACCAAGCAAGCCGCAAAGTGATTTTATTTTTGTGTTGAACCAACTTGTTGGCTGACTTGGAAAGCTTTTAAGGGCTTAGTGTTTGGGTTAAGTTAAGCGAAACGAGACGAAACAAAACGATAAGATACTTCAGTCAAGTAAGTCGACTAAAAGATACCCGATACTTGGCAGGGATTTTGAAGAGCGATATTACCTAGGGGATTGTATCACTCAAACGATGGTAATTTTCTCTTTCCAGCCATTGAATGAATGTTTGCTAACCTGAACAAATATTTGTGCAAAAGCAAAAGGTTGCTTTTGGGGGAAATATGGAGCAAAAATTTTAATTGCAAATAATCCGTAAATTGAATGTCGTAGGCCCGACAACGATTATGTGGTGGGGGAAGAGAAACAACAGCAGCAGCAGCAGCAGCAGGAGCAGGAGGAGGGGGAAACGGGAACAGGAAACAGGTTGGTGGTGGGGTGACATGTCTTTGGGGTTCGTTGTTGTTTCTTGGTGATTTGTGACACGGCCACAAGTATTGACAGATGTGATCGGTGTGAGTACTCGTGTGTGTTTGTGTCCTTGTCTTATGCCAGAGCCTACCCCATATACATATCTCCTGTCAGTAGCCCCCCCTACGACAGCCAGCGACACATGTGTGTGTGTGTGTGTGTGTGTGTGTGTGTGTGTATGTGTGCTTTCATTACCCCCAAATTGATTTATGACGCCTGTGCCTCGGCAAATTGCCAAGGATTTGCCAAGCTTGGATTTCGAGTTATTTGTCAACGGGATTTGATTTTAAATGTCGCAACAAACGGAAGTGTTTTGCTCCTCAAGTGTTGATGTTTCTATTTGTCGGAGTCTCTGGAATGGTGGGAGATGGAAGGTGGATGGGAGATGGTCTGTGGTTGGGGGTCGGGATTAAGATGAATGTGTTTTGGCGATGGGAAAAGTCGCAGGATTGGGCATCGTTGGAATTGGGTCAGGGGTCAAAGGCTTGGCTAAACGAAATCTACTTAGAAATCAAATATACTATGTATAAGTATAGGGATAAAACGACTTATACAAAAAATAAGATAAGATGTTAGGCCTCAGCCCTTATATCTTTTCATATATTGTATTTTGAGAGGCGTAAAACAGACAGACTTTAAATTGTTCGCTTGTTTCAAATCAGAAATCGAATTAAAGATAAGTTTCTTTCTCTCTCACTCTTCAATGATCGATTATATCACTGCCGTACCGTACTGTCTGCTTGCCCGTGCCAAACCCATCGAAAGTGGCAAAGAATTGCGCAACAATGAACTGCACTTGATGGCAGTAAACACAAAAGTGTTTTCTCATTTCACCGCCCTCGTTTCGCCCGTCTCAGACGCCCCCAATGCTCATTTTTTATGCAGGATGAAGGTTGAAGGTGGCGGTGGCCCACCCAAGACCCAAAACCGAGGAAGACAATGATGGGTGGGAGGGGAGGGGAAGGAGGGGCATATGTAGTGGAGTGTGCCAGGGAACATGTGTAAGCCATTGCTTCTCTGTCTGTCTCTCTGTTTCATATGTACATAAATGTGTGTGTGTGTCGGCGGTTTATTTGTATGTGTCGAAATGATTTACGCTTTGTTTGTCGACTTAAAAAGCAAACCCCACTCCACAGATACACAGATAGACAGATTCGCAGATTCACAGATCCACAGATCATTTCCCCCCATTGCTCTACTCCGCGTTGTCATAGACAAGACAGGAAATGGAAGAAGTGGCAGCATCTCAAGGAGCCCGAAATGCTTTTAATTGAATCCCGGAACGGTATCCCTGGCTGGGCGACAAAGAGTGTGGCAAGAGCGTGTCTCCGTCTCCGCGTGGGCCTGGCAACACTTGACAATGACACAAAAGGCGTGCCCCAAAAAATGGGTGCGGTGGCGAGGGCGAAAGCAAGTTAATTAAAAGAAAACTGTGGCACAAACGAAATAAATCTTGGCAAAAGAAGGAAACTTGTGTGCAGAACATATGTGAGAGGGCGGAAGAACTAGAAGAACGAGAAGAACGAGAAGGTTTTTTGGTGACAGACTAAAATCAGTTTAAATTGTAATTAATTCTTTATTTTAGATACAGGGGAGAGTGTGAGTGGCATCAAGTTAAGGAAAATAATTACGAGTGTTTGCGGGGTGAAGACAGGGCGTGTCGCAGGTGTGTGGCAGGGCAGGAAAGCACACAATATTTTTAGTATATCTTTCATATGTACATATGTACCTGAAATCGAATCAATTCCGTGCGATATTCGAACGATTCGGTATGGGGATTGGTGTATTAAAAAAATATTTAAATTCCATCGTACTCTAATTAGTTTCTAGGACCCTAAAGGCTCCTTGTTTTGTGTGATTTGTTGCCCCAATCGGAAAGAGAATTATAATAATTTATATGTACAATTTCCACACTATCTCTGCCCATTATTTTGGTACACTCCCTCCCCTCTACAATCAACCAACACATTACAGTTTTATAGCCAACATTTTTACGATGTGACAATACCCCAAAAAACCAGAAAAACTTTATTGATTTGCATGTCAGACGGCCATTAGCTGAAGCCATGAAAAGAACTCATAAATTTGTTTGCCGTTTGTTTTCTTTTCTTATCAATTTTGTTGTTGATTTTTCTTTGCAGGGAAAAGCTTCACGCTCACCATCACCGTGTCAACGAATCCACCGCATATAGCCACCTACAACAAGGCGATCAAAGTGACTGTCGACGGGCCACGCGAGCCCCGCTCCAAGACAAGTAAGTATGCAACGAGCCCCGGCAATAGCGAGCGTTCTGGCAAGGCTCCTCCTCTGCTCCTCGATTGTCCTGTCCTTCATTGTGCAGTCAGATAACTGTTTTTCATTTGCAGGACAATGCATAACAATTTATTAGTTGCCAAATAGATAAATTGTCCTTGCAGTAGCAGGCAGCAACAGAGACACACAATCTTTTAGTTAGGGACTGGGGAGGCGGACACGGACACGGACACAGACACAGACACAGACACACACACAGAGACTGTGAGACACGGGCTTAGAGTACTACTGACTGGGAGTAATTGGGGGCTCAAGTTGAGGTCTTAGCTCCTTCATATGGATAGAGATTTCATTAAAGTTGAGCTCGGCTAGAGATGGCACTCTTTTGGGGCATTGGCATTTTGTTGGTTGGAAAAAAACCAACATATTCATGTACATATTTCATCCTATTAAAGATTTTGTTGCTCCAATAAATTGCCCACTAA
Source organism: Drosophila athabasca (assembly GCA_008121215.1). NCBI lineage: Eukaryota > Metazoa > Arthropoda > Insecta > Diptera > Drosophilidae > Drosophila > Drosophila athabasca. The sequence goes on along the minus strand of CM017796.1, from coordinate 4,847,947 downwards.
TTTCTAGGATATAGAACTAGGATGTGAAGCTTTAAGAACTCATCGCTCATCTCTGACTGAAGCATGGTGGAAATAGTCGTATTTCTTGGCTATCACTTACTCACTTTTCCCACTGAACCTTTCTCTTTTGCCTTTCTCTTTCCCTGTTTCTCTGTTGGAGATAAAGTTTTGTCCTAATACCTTGCTTTACACTTTCTCATCTCTCAGCAAATTGCCATTTTCTTTAAGGAATATTCATTAGACAGCTCTATCACACTCATCCTCTCTCTCTCTCTCTCTCTCTCTCTCTCCAATAAACATGCTACATACTAGAGTTGTATCTCATTCTACCCATACATATTTATAAGGATGCAAATATTTTACTTTGCATATGTTTTGGAGCTGCTCCGTACTCGGCTCAGACAGAGAACAAAAGTTTTGCTGGTCTGTGTAATCTGGTTTCAGTCCGAATACGAATACGAATACGAATAGAGCAACAAATTCAGATCCATGAAATGATTTATATGGCCCCAGAGCCAGACGGGTTATACTCCAAGAGACAGAGAGACAGAGAGAGAGAGATGGAGAGGGAGACCGTTTTCTGCGGTATTCACACAGATGCAAATACATAGAACCCTAGACATAGACATGGACACACACATGGCTTGTTGTTGGGGGTTTTAAGCTGCCTCTTCAGCAGACAACATCAGACAAAAGGTTATTATTTTATAATGAATACAATCTGCCAGATAACTGCAACTCCTGTTTCATGGTTTCATGGTGGAAGGGTCTTCGAAACAGACCAGAGACCGGAGACCGGAGAAACCGGAGAGTTTTAGTGGAATTTGTCTCCGGGCTACTTTGCCGGGGCAAAGTTTTTTGGGGCCATTGTCATTTCGTACACACACACACACACACACACAGACAGCCTTTTGTCAATAGTTTAGTGTGAAAAGGGGTTGAGAACGTGGACTTTGAAGGGGTTAAGGGGAGGAGGGTCTAGGAGGAGCCATGCCATAACCGTTTGTACATCTTAAGTGAATCAAACGCTACAGTTTTCCATTCATCAAGTGCTTGACACTTAAGTTTCTCTCACATCTACACTTGAACAGAAGAACACAAGCCCACACACACAGACAAGGAGACACAGACAAATGCAATAAAACCATTTAGTTAAGGACAGATAATTAAAACTGAAAAAAACTTAGTGCTATCCCTTTTAGGACAACAACAGCAGTTCCACTTTGCCTTCGGCCAGCGACCATTCCACTTCTCGACGGATCCCCTATCCGGCTTCCGTATGCCGCCCATTGGCAACTGTCAGAGTAAGTATTTAACTGTCATCCAACATCCATCCACCATCCACCATCCACCATTCACCGCCCACCCATGCCCACCATCCACCGCAATCTCTTCATTCTATGGTTTCTCTTAAATTTTGTCGAATATGATTTTTGTATAATTTTTTTTGCTGCTCTTCAAATCGGTAACCGCATACCAAAAACAAAAACACAAACAGAGACAAAAACACAAACAAAAGTAAAAGTAAAAGTTACGTTTTACATGAGGATACGAAGTGGTTTTGGGTGGTTTGCAGTGCTTCGGTTTTTGGACATGTGGTGCACCCACAAATGCAACCACAAAAAATCACACAAAAAACCGATTAGGCAAGCCAAGCCATTCACATAGCAAGCCAAACAAAATGGACCACCAAAAATGTGATATAAAAAACAATTTGTACCAAATAGATGTACGTATACGAAATCATAGCTTCTGAAGACCGTCAAAAGAGAGATAATACTACAGAGAAAATACTTTGTTGGTCGAAGGTTGTTTTTAGCTGGTTTCTTATACAGGTATCACACTATTTTCAGTTAATCGTTTGCTAAATAATATTCCATTCCCCCCCGCACCGCACCGCACCGCACACAGGCACAAGTGTGACTCGTGTGTTAATGAGTAAAAATAAAATAACAAATTAAAAAGGACGACAAAACAAAAAAAAATACTTTTGTTCTTGTTGTTGTTGTTGTCGGTACTCTTGTTGCCGCTGGGAAACCATTTGAATGTGGTAAAATTGTGGGTCACCTTGCCATAAAAAGGATACGTTTTTTTTTCAATTCCGGATAAGTGGGTGTGTCAGTCGGTGTCGGTGTGCAAGAGTTGTTGTTAAACTGTTGGCCACTTTATTTAACCAAAAGTTTACTATACAAACAAATAAACGTTGGTCAACACACAATCACATACTGCGACAAACAGACAAATGGACAGACAGACAGACAAGCAGGCAAACAGACACTGACAGCAGCGGAAGAGCACTGAGGGGACGTGCGAGAGAGAGAGAGAGAGAGATAGAGCGTATGGCAAAAAAGTCAAAGCCTAAAAAAACTGTCTGCCTATTTGTGTCTGTGTCTGTGTGTGTATGAATCAGAGCTTCGCATACAAATTATGATTGCAATAAACACAAAAAAGAAAGAAAAAAAAAACACATACAACACATTTTTTATGCAGCAGTCAAATATATTTAAATGCATTTATCCAGGCGAAAATAAACTATTCTGACGGGACAATCCCTAAGCCACGAGTGAAACGGAAAAGTACTGCTGCCAGATAAACCTTTGAATACCCTGTGAAACGTGATACACTCGTGGTAATATATAGATATACATAGATATATTTACATTATTTAACCTTACAGACCAGATCCTCTGCTCCGTGTGGATAGAGTATTTCAAATAAAATCAATAATTAATCTTGCGGGCAACACGCTTTTTCTCGTTATGTTGCTGCATAGGTGAAATAAATTTAATTGTACATTTTAAAATGCATTTATATTAAATTTGATGTTTCAATTTAAATTGACAATTAATTGCATTACAACAACAGCAACACCAGTAACAAAAACCGTACTAGACATTGTCCAGCTCCACCCCCACCTCCACCCCCCATGCAGCTGCGGGGCTGCAAACTATTTGCTCCGGGCAAAACGGCAACAACAAAAGCAACAACGAAACAACGAAACAAAAAACCATCAGAAATGACAAAAATGATTTCCTCTTTAGAGTTTGATGCTATTAAAAATAGGGGGGAAAATAATAAAATTAACACATTAATGATATTAAAGTATAAAAAAGTCATGGACAAAGTGTTTAAAAATTCGCTAAAATCAAACAGGAATAAAAAAGAGAAAAATTAATTGAGTAATTTCGCACCGAAAGAACTCTACGCCAATGAAACAAATTTTCACTGACGATAGTTCTTGGAGCAGATATTTCATATGAGCAAGCAAAATTCTTCAAAACTTCCTTTGAAAATTTCTAGGGTAATTCTTGTGGCAAATTTTCAAAATCCAATCAATTTTTGTAATCATTTCCAGCGCTTTTTAAAGCCCTGAAATTTCCCGAATTTCCTGCGGCTCTTCTCTGGGTCTCCCCTCAGTTCGAATGTCCTCTCCTCTCATTACACTTTTATCATCCTTTAATTGGTTTTCTGTCAAATTTACCAACACTACTTGTGACCACTTATCTTTCATTACCGCCGCTGACCAAAACCATTCCGGTGAACGCGAAAAAACCGACCAAGTAAAATAAATAAAAATTACACATAAATATAAAATGCAACTCAATCAATGCGCAAATTGCCTGCCAATCTGAGCTTGTCCCCTCCCCCCCCCCCCCCCCTCCGCACATCTCATACCCATTTCAGCCCCATAGTAGTCCCCGCGATTCAATCATCTCCGCCACCCCCAAGCCCAGAGTTTGTCCAGTATTTTACCGTCTAGCCCAGTGCACAAATCAAAATGCAAATTGCGCGATTTACAGGATTCTGACATTTGGTCGAGGTAAAAGGCAAGCCACACACACACACACAAACACACACATGGATAATACATACAGAAACCATTATATAATGTGTAAAGCACATACATATGTATGTGTATAGATAACACACACAAGTAAATAATGATTACTGAAAGCGTCTGTTGATACTGATTACCCATAAATTAATTGTAAATATGCAAAAAGCAAAATATTCTGAATAATTTATTAACAAATTTTATTGACAGTCGCTGCTTGACTTAATTACTGGCATATATTTTATTAATTTCGAAAAAAACAAAAATAATCTGCAAATTGTATGAATTCCAAACGAAGAATGGAGTCGCGTAAGGGGTGTGAAATGAAGGGAAACACAGAGGGAAAGCTCTAAAGCTGGATAAATTGGATCATTATATAGGAAAAGAACCAACGGGTCTAGTTCAAAGAACCCATTGAAATCCATATCTTTTATCAGTGGTACCTGACTCTGAGCATAAAGCGGTCTGATTTTACCCCGAGACTCTGGCAATTTTCTTGTTAATAATTTAGAGGCCAAAAATATGCTCAAATAAAGTCAATCTGTGTGGCAACAAACAAGCGGACTGCTCACAGACATGCACACACACACACACACACGTACACACACGAGCACAGGCATACACACACACAGATGGAGATACATTTACCGTAAAGCCGTAGCCCACATCCCACTTCCCACAACAACAGCAAAAGCAACGAAAAATTGTGCACAAAAAGCCACGTAATTAATGGAGGTAGAAACATTTAAGCCAATAGCATTAATAAAGCCACCACAAAATCAATATCCGGCTACGAAAATGCGCCCGTCGCCTATAAAAACTAATTAATAATTTCCGAATGGGCTATTAATTAAGCCTAATTATCTGTGCATGGGTCCCGGAGACCCGCAAAATGTTGGCCCCATCTCTCTATGTCTCTATCTCCCTCTCTCGCTCTCTCTCTCGTTCGTCTGTCTCTTTTGGCTCCTGTTTAACCTCCACTGCCCCACAGTTCTGGTCTGTTCTGTTCTGTTCTGTCCTGTCCTGTGCGGTGTCCTCTACGCATACATATATAGGTATATAGAAATCCTCCCGAATTGCTGAACGTTTTCCGAGGGTCAGAGAGAGGAACCCGGGCCCCGACCCGGGGCCTGGAACCATTCAATTGATTTGCTTGTAATTTTTTCCTCGTATCTCTGCAAAATGGCAAAATCGGTGGTAAAAGGTCCCGCATAATGAGCACCGAAAGCTGGCGAATGGTGGGGGAAATGGCGGGGGGAATGGCGGGAGAGACCTCCAATTAGCGACCCACATGAGCGATACATTTTGGATAGGTGGCGGGAGCTCATGAATAGGGTTTACAGATGTTAATTTTGGCCACATCAATTTGGTTTCTAATATAAGCACATTACATACGCATTTATCATCCTATTTTCATAGCTTTATTTTGGTATTTTTCTTGGGAAAAAAAATTCTCTAAATAAAATTACATATTTTTTGATTTTCGTAAATTGTTTCTATTATTTATTTCGCTTGTCATTCATTATTATTCATCATCCGCTTCTATTGCTTTCTTTTCATTCAATCATTTAATATTCACAAAAAAAAACAACAAAAAATACCATATAAATACCAACAACAAAGATGTGTCCCAATTTGGTTTAGGTGCCAGCAATACGCACTGGGGATATGGATCTGCAGCATCCGCCTACTCCCCGTACTTGGCCAGCAGCGGGCTCTCCTCCTGCACCACCCCGACATCGGCACAGTTCAACAACCCGGCGCTGGGATTCACCTGCTCCTCAAATGATCAGAGCAACAATCAGGACTTTGGCGGCGCCACCAATCGCGACTGTGTGCCAAGTAAGTGGCATTTTATGATATTATTTCAGACCCATTTTGGTTGTGATCTCATTGGTTGAACTCTTGAGTTTCTATTAATGATTATTCCCCTTTGCCTTATTTTGATTTTCATTTTTAGTGCTACCCGATTCGACGGCCAGTGATCTGGACCAGCATCTGAGCAGCCTCGTTGGCTCCACCAGTGGCCAGATGACGCACCACAGCCTCCTGGGCGCCACCGGCCAAACATCCATCTCCTCGACCGTGAATGGAGCGAGTGCCGGCAGTGCTGGCACCGGCGGCACTGGTGCTGGGGGAGCCGGCAGCGGCGGAGCCGGGGGCAACTCGATCCTTGTGCCACGTTACCACACCAATGCCAGCAACGACTACAACGTCCACTCCAGCCAGAACGGGCCGCGCAGCCTGAGCGACAGCTCCCAGGCCGAGTCGCCGGTGCAGGAGGATCTTCTCTCAACGAACACCCCCAATCTGGGCAGCGGCACGGGCGGCGGCACAGCCAACGGCGGGGCGGCCAATGGGGGGGCAGGAGCGGCAGGAGCGGGCGCTGGCAGTGCCTCCTCAGCGGGCGCTGCCACAGCTGTGGGCGTGGGCAATCCAGGCGCGATGCTCGGCGCCAATCAAAACTTCCCGGGCATCGTAAACCAGGCGCAGCACGCCTCGGCTTCGGCCTACGGCGGCGGTGCTGGAGTGGGTGGCGGACATGGCAGTGCCGCTGCAGCCGCGGCCGGATGCAATGGATCACTGTACCCGGTCCTGCCCGCCAGCCTCCTGTACTCGCAGCTGTACACGGCGGCAAATCAGTCGGCCCACGGCTTCCACTCGCACACGCTGCCGGCCCACGCCTCGCCCAACTCCTCGGTGCATGGGGAGCTCCAGAGTGTGATGGATCACATCAGCAATGTGGGTGTGCGCCAGCAGCACAACATCATGGCCGGCGGGGGTGTGACCCATCCGGGCGACCTCACGCTGATCGGCAACTGCGGGGCGTCGGTGAGGAACATCGAGGACGGTAACAGCAATCGTCAGGTGGCCGCCTTAGCTGCCCATCGCGGCCACCACAATCCCACTGACAATGGGGGCAGCGTGTGGAGGCCATATTGAGGTCAGGTTCTGTGGTGCGGCTCTGCGGTTCTATAGTGCGAGGGGCGCGCAGCGGAGACGCAGCACGAGGAGCAGGGGTATGGGTACGGATACGGGTATGGGTATGGGTATGGGGGGGAAGGTCTTGGTCATGGTCTGGGTCTGGGCGTGGGTATGGGTATGGGTATGGGTCTGGGTAATGGCTGCCTTGGTGGCTTCTGATTGTACATACGAGTACATAATATACATACATACATACATACATATGTGTGTGGAACACACGATGCAATCTTTCTGTACATAATGTTTTTTTAACCCGAACACTGACACACAACCACACACACACAAATAACACTATACACATATATATATATGTATAATGAAAATGATCAACTTTTAGTAGAATTTGTTGGAGTTCTCCATGGATCTCTAGAATACTCGTATTATAGCTAAATAAAACCAAAGGAAAACAAAGAAAAATAACAAAACTAAGCCACAACTACTTAGCAAATTGAAGGAGAAGTAGGAGGAGGAGGAGACGGATAAGTAGACGGAGACGGAGTGCAAGAGCTAGGGAAAATGTTTCGGAGTCTCGCCAGGAAGGATCTCTCCTTCAGCCGGAACATTTTCCTACACAATTTTTAACTACGAAACGAAACGAAAAGAAACGTTCGAAACATCTTATAAATCTTAAGCAGAATTGGGTCTGTGTAGAGTCTTTTTTTGTGCATTTTTTTTTTGTCAGGCCCGTGGTATGCCCGAGCCATACAATTAGTCATATACATAGAAACGATAAGAAAAAAAATAAACTAGAAAAGAACACGAGAAAATACCAAAAAGAATACAGATAATACCAGAAAAATACTTAGCAACTTTAAACTAGTGGTAAAAACAAATCGAAATGTAAAGCCAGCCAGCCCTCCGTTGAGTTAGTATTTTGTCTTCGTTTCTGTAAAATATGAATATGAATGATGGGTCGGTCGGGTAGGAAAAAGATGTTTTTGGGGATGGGGAATGGGCTTTTGTTTGGCAGGTAGAATGGGTATCTATGGACTTCGTGTTTTCGGGGTTCGCGGGGGATTGTAGAGCCGATGTATGTCTGAGTTCCTAAGCCGTAATCCATGTTCGTGAATTTGTTTACTGTTCATTTCATGTGCTTCGATATGCGTGTACTTTAAATGTGTATAAACATGTGCAATCTAAGCTTAACTATAAATATAATCCTAACTATACGAATACGACGAGTATGTGCTATATCTATGTATATGTATCACGATATCTGTATACCACTTAGTATACCACACACCAAAAAACACAACAATCTATAATTCAATTGTATTTCGTTTTTTTTTTGCTAGCTCCTAAGTGAAAACGAGAAAATTCCATAACAAAATCTTTTGCAAGGGCTCCGCTCCGAAATAGAAACGGAACGGAGACCCCAGTCCAGAAGACAAGAAATATTATATACCTACAATGCAATGGCAACTAGTGTTAAGCGATCGTTTAGAGATGTCCAAAATAGCACAACATTCAATATGTATACATATATATATATTGGTATAGGTATATACAATATATATGCAGCATTAACTAACAGAATCGAAGTGAATATTTAATTGATGTACGTAAAACCATGTGAACCAGCAACAGTAACTAACAGAAACGCAACAGCAACAGAAAATAAAATCCAAATCGATAGAAAATACTGAAAATAACTATGTGTATAATGTAGCAACGATGCAAAGATCTCGCATATGTTATACATAGTACATTGAAAAATAAAATAAAATAAAATAAAATAAAAGAGAATTTTGTGCAGAAGACAAACAAAAAAAAAAATACACAAAAAAAACCAAAGAAAAGAAATTATTTCTTTTTAATAAGAATAAACAAATGTAATTACAAAAGTTTATTTGAGAAATTAACGAAATTGAATCAGAGGTCAAATCTGTTCAGATTTCAATGGAAATTAAATTCAACAATTATATTAAATAAAATTATGAAAAATTAATAACAAAATAACTCGATCGTTTTTTGTGTTTTGCCTGGGGAAGGAAAACGATTAGCAGAGGGATTTATAGCAGCCAGCTTTAATAGTTTCATAGCAGCCAGCTACAGATATGCGGTTTGGCCATTCTACAGATACCGACCGCTGCCGACTTGTGCCTGAGGATGCAGATCTCACGATTCATAAATACCATACCATACCACACGAGTATATACCGTCAAGCATTTCCAATTCGATCTTCACACGTCTGTTATTCTCCATGTCGAATAGAAATTCCAGTCGGACCCGCTGATGGCTTTGAAATGGGATAGGCAAATAGTCGTCAAGGATCTCCAGATCGGCCAAATCATATGCCGCTACAAATATTAGACCTCCTTAGAGAAACTCAGAATGAACAGTAAAATAAACAATATATAATTTATATTTATTTATATTATAAATACATCTGATCTGCTAGGAAATACTGCTTCCAATTATTTAGTTGATTGTAAAATTACATAACTACATACATATATGTATAAGCGATTGAAATGGTTTAAAGGAAAGCTACAGAGAAAGAGAGGTACAGAAATATTTAGCTCTTCATTTAGTACGTATACGTACATATGCCAATCCTTAGGAGTTTTCAACGGCTTTACTCCTTAATAGTCTCACTTTCACAGTCTCCTATCCCTTTGCCGTTTGCTTCTCAGACTGAATGGCCAATCAAGGTTTTCCGCCGTTGTTCAACACTTTAACGACACCGGCGGGGACAATGGCCAAAGCTGGAAACTTTGGTCCCAATCCATGTGCCATTTGCCATTTGCCATGTGCCATGTGCCCTGTGTGCAAGTATATCTAGAGTGCGGTTTAGATTTGGCGGGCAACGTAATTTTCTGCTCAATTTATTTCACATTGTGGCATCCAATTAAGCTGCAAACCGAGAGTAGAGTGGTGCTCGGGAAGGCGGCTGGCAAATATCGCAATCCAACCAGAACGTAGAACCATAGCCGTAGCCGTAGCTGGAGCCGTAGCTGGAGCCGGAGCAGGCAGACTAGTCGCGTAGTCGATGGAGGGTGGGGGCTCTCACCTATACTGCGATGGCCATAAAAATACATTCAACTACAAGATGAAAGCGGCACTGAAGCAGCCCAAGGATAAGAGTGGGTGGGGAGTGGGGTGTGAGTTCAGGACGCGAACCGTAACAAATGAGTGGAGAGCAAATGGAGAGGAAGCGGTAACCGCAAAAAGGTAGCCGGATCCGGAGAGGCACAAACGAGATTAAGCAGCAGATAAATAAGAGATCGATAACAGACTAGAGGGAGTGTAAGTGGGAGTGGAAGTGGGACGGAGAACGAGAGCGAGAACGAGAACTAAAGGGACTTCCACCCATTGGAAAAAACTTTTTAATTATTTCCCTGCTGAAGATGTTTCGCATAACAAATTAGCCCAGTCCCGAGTCCCCAGCCGTGAGTGTGTGTGTATGAGTGGGGGAGGGTGAATAATTAAAAATTCTATCCATTACTTGCGATGCTTGATAAAATTTCAAACAAACACCAAGACGCAAACGTACACATAGTCATATGAGGCACTCCTCCACCATGTACTCCAGCATGTAGCTAAGCGCCAGGAAGGGCTAGAGGAAACCACTTGAGACGCTGATTTAGTCCTTTGCCAAGCATTCTTTAACCTCTCCCACAGCACAGCACCACCCACACCACCCACGCCACACCACTTCACTCCACGCGAAGCAACCCAAAGCCCAACCCCATGGAACGTGTGCTGCCTCGCATATTAACACGTTTCACATGGGGCACAATCCAAATCCCGTGGCGACCATCGCCGGCTGAAAGAGTTAACCGGAAGAGGAGGAGCCGACTTGAGTTGAGTAGAATGGAATGGAATGGAATGGCGTAAAGTGGAGTATGGAGTATGGAGTGGAGTGCCGAGTATGGAGTATGGAGTGGCGCTAACGTTGAGTTGAGTGGAGTGGAGTAGAGTGGAGTGCCTTCATTTGTTGCATGTTACTTTGCCTCACAATAAAATTCATTTTTCTTATTAGCCATTTGTCGTTGCCATTGCCGTTAGCGTTGCCTTTTTGCCAGGTCTTAATTAAGGTGATAAACAAGCAAACCGAATTAGACCTCTTCCTCCCAAGAAGACAAGATGAGACATCATAAAAGTTTCAAAAGTGTCATGGGGGCCAAGGGCCGCTCAAGGAGTTTTGCGGCTAATATTCAAGAGGAAAACTTTACCCGAAGAGGTTTTCCCTTGGAAAGAGATGTATCACAATCTTTGCTCTACTTAAAGAACTCCGGAACTCTGAGGAATTCAACAGCTATTATGAGTTGTGGGTTTTCTTTAAACAATAGCCTTTGCCTTCCAAGCGGATATCCTTTTCTCATGCAATAGTTAATAGTCAATAGTTATTTGAGCTAAAACAAAGGATTGAGTATACTCCCAGTGTTTGGCTGTTGTCGAATGAGGTCCGTGTAGTCCAAAGATATACCCAATAGTATATATATACCCACAGTATAGATAGATCTTCCTATCACCATATACATATAATCTAGCTATTATTCTCAAATGTCATCATATGGGGGTTGTATCGATCAACCCTCGCTGGCTTACACCTGCTGGCATCTTTTATTGGCCCACTCATAATGGAAATAATCTTTTTAGCTCTTGCTTCATTTGCTTTTCTTCCGCCTTCCACCTTTCCCGTTCCCTTTCCGTACCCCTCCCTCATGCCACAGACATTCACAACTTTCTCTCTCGTCCCTCAATTATGCATGAAAGTGTGTGTGTGTAGGTAGGTGTGTGTGAGTGTGTGTCTGTGTGGGTGTATATTTGATTATGATGCCAATTAGATGGTAAAAGGTGAAATGAAGAGTTCAGTGGAAATGTGTGATGGGGTTTGATATAGGAACCCTTTTTTTTCCTTGTTCTTCGACCGGAAGGAAGTTTGTTTAATTAGCGCGGCTTCCTTTAACCAAACCGAACTCTTTCTCTGGCAAATATAAACTTTCTAATTAGAAAATTTGTTATATGTACAAATCAGCGAAACACCAAAAGTAGCAGCAGAAGGAGGCTTTACTGTACTGTACCCTGTACCCATCCATATCTATCCCTATCCCCCTATACATCGCTGTCCATTGTGCATATCTTCAGTGACCATTAAAATAATGCAGTGATTTCTGAGGTCAGGAGAGAATTATGCAGATGCTGGCTCAATCCACGCCCCTGGAAATCTGTTCATGAAAATATTTAACGGCTTGCACATTCTTGCACCTCTCACTTCGTACACTGTCCTCCACACACCCATACAGCCACGTACATATACACACATATATAGCATATATTGTACATATGCATACATATAGACATACATACATATATGTACAGACAAACAAAAGGTATGAAAACATTCTTCGTTGCGGTTTTTCCCATTGTGCTTTTTTGTTTAAAACATTTTCCGCTTTTTGGCCCGTTGGCGTTGTCCGTTGGCCGTTGGCGTTGCACATTTTTGGCATTCGCGCTTTGACAAGGCAGGCACCATCCATGATCCTCAAACCACCTTATCCACCACCACCCATCCCATCCACCCATATCCAAACCAAACCAAACCAAACCCAGCCAAACCGATAGCCTCCTCATGGCTTTTCTGCATTATAGTACGAGTTCGTATTTGTTTCCCCCCCGCTCCCTCTCTCTCTCCGACCGACTGACTGAATCCAATGCCTTTCATTTTCCGCCCCTTTTTTTTTGCTTCGGTGTGTGCTTCCCTTCTGCTGCTGCTGCATTGGGTTTCTGGTCGAGCGGAAGGAATGCAGTGCAGGGCAGTTCAGTGGGGACAGGTGTCTGCCCGGGGGTCAAAAGGTCACGACATAAGTACTACAGCTAACGGGCTACCACTTGGGTGTCTCTTGGCTTCTAGAATCTAGATCACTCTCATTTGACTCTTCTATGAAGAAATCCATTAACTTCCATGACATTTGCTCAAGCAAATGAAAAACCGCTTTCTATATACTTGACTGAATAGTGTGTGTTTTATTTGCATTTACGTAAATGTACGTACGTATTTATGTGGCTGGGATATTTGGCCGCAATCAACTGCGTCTAAGCCCGTGTGTCACCTACAGCAGCAACTGGCAGCAGTAGCAGGCAATCATCCTGCCCCATTTGCCTCCCATGATAGCGTTGCACTTCTGCTGTGGATAGGGTCGGGATGGGGACGGGGATGGAGATGGGATGGACTGACCTTTGGGGGTGGAGTTAGGAATGCGGATGGTCCTATGGGAAGCCGAACAATGTTGGACATCGGTTTAAAACTGTCAGGCAAATCAAACTAAACTCTTAACGGTTCGAGCACGTATTCAATATGGTTTGTTAGTGCTGCCATCCCAGGCGCTGACGTCATGGGTAACGGCAAAGCTATCGCCCACATGTATGTAGGATACATATAGTGGGATGTCGGATGAGGCATGGTTTTTGGTTGGTTTTTGTGTGTCGAGCAGCACAGGCCAGAACAGGACAGGACAGAACAGGACAGAGCAGGACAGAGCACAGCAGAGGCATGGTCCGAAATGCCGAATATTGATTTGAATCAATTAATTCGTGCGGTTGTCGCTGGAATTACTCCCTCGAATCTAATTAATTTTAATGCACGACTACACACACGTCCACACACACAAACACACATTTGTATGTACATATAGGTTGACAAAGCAAAAGAGAAGGATAAAACTAAAACTAGAGAGAGATAGTACGAGAAAGAGCGAGCGAGAGAAACATGAGGCGACACTTTGGGCAACATTTTAGGCGCAAAAGCACGAAAATTTATATTGAAGTCGAATTATGCAATTTGCTACTAAATTGATTGCATTTGCACAGCTGCTTCTCATTCACTCCCGCCACACTAGCCATGTGCTTGTGCATGTGAAACAGAGACAGAGACAGAGACTGGGGGCAAATAATAGACAGAGACAGGGTGAACGAGAGCAGCGATGGAGCGATGGAGCAGCCGTGTCCTGGCTGCCGTCTGCCTGTTGTGTGTGCATGATTGAATTTCCTTTTAAAAATTATAAATAAATAATATACCCCGAAAAATGCGTAGCCATCCATTCAGTTTAGAAAACATTTTGTTTTCTGCGGTTCTCGGACCGCTTCCCTCCACAAAAATGTTCATTATGTGGTTTCTAAAGACTGAAAATGCCACTGGAATTGACTGCCTCTCAGAATCCGGGCTTGTCAGAATCTTGAAAGAATTTGAGGATAAACTTTGTATCTCTATCTCTATCTCAGCAAAAGCTTATAGAAATTCCGAATAATAATAAATAATCTTACACACACATACAGGTGCACTAAATGTAATAAAGTTCAATGTGTAATAGTCAAAAGTTCTTCAAATTATATTTCTACACTTTTATCCTTTAATAGCCAAATTGGTAATTAATCAATATAGAAAAGAAAGAAAGAACAAATACTATATATTATATTATAGCTAATGTATGGTAAATATTAAGTAATATTCTATTAAAGGATAATTCAGAGGATAAGATATGGCAAAGGGTATTAAAATGATGCCATAAAACCCCAAATGGTTCATGCTGGGCGTAGTTTGACCTATAAAAGGGTAATACGATAGGCCGAAAGGGCTTTTTGGGCACCGCAAAGTTAATCAAAGCCATCTGCAGGCATCTACGAGGCTCAAAAGTCTTTTGTAGGGAACTTACATGGCAGGAGATGGCAGTTTATAGGGTATTTTCCAGTCGACCAAACCAAAGCTAGTTTTCGGAAACTCATATTTCATTTGATATTAGATTTGGCATTTTTTTCACTGGTTACGGGATGTTCTCAATTGGGGAAAATAAAATCATATTTCATATTTAATAAAATGCATTCGCATGCATTATTATATTCATTATATTCCAGCAGCATATTTGTATTATTTTCTACCCGAAAGTGGCACCGGCAACAAAAACGACAGCAAACAACGACAAAATTCAAACATTTGACTATTCAAAGAGCCCGTACCCAAGGCCCAGCCCCAGCTCCAGCCCATTCAAACCCATCCGGATCCGGATCCGAACCGAACCGACCCCAGCCCCGATTTGACCACTCCGCACATTTTGGGCGAAGCACAAAGAGCGAAACGCGCTTACCACACAAAAGGCCAACACACACAGAAATGCACATGTATTTATATATAGAAATATGTAGATATATACATGTATTCAGACCAGAACAAATATTGTTCTGGCCATGTTTTTGGGGCACACACAATGTCGACAATGTCCAGGGCGGACAGCGCGCGCGGGAGGCATTGCAGCGGCCAGAAATGATTTTGATTTTGATTTTTCGGCAATTGCAATATAAATGCGATCATTTTAAAACAAAATGGCGTCCGCAGACACAGCGAGTGTACGTGTGCGTGTGTGTGTGTGTGTGTGTGCCTGAGTGGGTAATACCAAAAACAGAATGAAAAAAATATTTGTACAACAAAATTTTAATGTATGATATGATTTGAATAACATTTGTGATACCGGACGGGAGCCTAACAAGGGGGTCCTGCCACACCATGAAATGATTTGAAATCGTTTTGCGGTTTTTACGAGTTGCAAATCATTTTAATTAAAATATCAAAATTAGAAAATGGAAAATGATTACATTATTCATTAGTTTTCATTACGCATGTTTATTTATTATCAGCAATAACAGCGGCAGCGACAAGGTCCGGGTGTAACCCGCGAGGAGAGCCCAGGGTCTAGGCTAGAGGAGAATCTTGGATACCCTTCGAGGTAGAAGGATATACAATCAGTTCTTTAGACATGACAACAGTCAACAGCCTGGGAGTTGTCGAAGTCCATAAGCGTTTTGGTGGATCGTTTAAATTGTACATATAACAGGATTCATCTTAAGATCTCTGCGTGTTTTTACCTTTTTCAATTCGCTCCCTGTGGCTCCATCTAGCAGGCAAAGTCCTGCGAATCACAAAGAAAAAAAAATCCAAGAAAAAGGGGGCGAGATATGTTAATAAGCACGCAAAGCTTGCGAAAGTTTTCTTAAGAAAAATGCCAGCGGAAAAGAAATTTTCCAACGGAAGCGTCTTAAGGAACTTCGGGGTTGTCTGCTCCTTCTTAAGGAGTCCACACGTACTGGTTTAAGTGTGTGTGTGTGTGTGCGGGTGTGTGTGTGAGAGAGTCTGCGCAGAACTCTCTGTAAACTTAGACATTCACCCCCTTTGGAGTACGCTTCCATGGGTCCCGTCTTCCAAGTCCAAGTCCAAGTCCACGACCAAGACCAAGACCAAGACACTGCTCCCTCAGAAGGCAGGGCGAAACTTTTTGGCGTTTTGGCGCTCCGTGGCCCCCGTTTGTTGTTGCTGTTTTCAGGATATTTTTTCTTTGGCTTCTGCATTTTTTCCGCAGCTGTTTCAGACCCAAGACGCCAGATGGCGCCAGGCCAAAAGCTTTTCGATGAAGCATTATTACCTTTTGCTGAAGTCTGGATTTTTTTATATTTCAATCACATTAACGGGAGTTAAATTATGAATAATTCTTTAGTGATAGCTGCCATCAATATATTGAAACATACACAGACACGCACACACATATATGTACTTACGCTGTCGCACTCTGGCTAAGGGTAAGTCGACCCACACACACACACACACACACACACATTCGGAGAGCAGACAGAGGCAGGCGTAAGGCATTTCGACCAATTATAAGTTGTGGTTAACCGCAACATTTATTCAAGAAAATACTCGACATGGGCCCGACACGAGTGCGAGCAGGATGTGCGTATGGATATGGCCTAGTGACAGAGCGAGAGAGCCAGAGGGTGGGCGAACGAGAAAGAGAACGAGCCAAGGCATTGGGTAGGCGATGAGGTGGTGACGCACTTCGTTTGAGGGTTGAGTGGGAGTCAGTTCTGAGGAGACATTTACAGCAAGTGGTGAAATTTCAAGAATTTCGAATGGTTTCCCCTTTATTTGAGTAGTTTTTCTTTTAGCATTTTTCATTTCGTTTTACAGCGAAAAGGGGACAAAAAAAACTCGTATTCTTTATTTGGTTTCAAAGAAATCTTACTACAAGGTAGGCAAAAAAAACTAAAAATTCTATAAAACTCCACGACGTTGTTTTCTTTCCTTAAACTTATCGTAAAGACTTTAAAAAATTTCGGATAGTTTTCTTCTAAAGGTTTTCTCATATACATAATAAGTCTCTTCAGAACGAGATTGACAATACATATACATATGTATGTATGTACAATGTTTACCCCTTTCTAGACTTATGCGGGATAGTCTTTATTCCATTTATTCATTGTACCCTGGTATCAACCATTCATCTAGTTATCGTCTGCTTTCCATTATCCTTCATCTTACAACATTTCCACATTAGATTCATCCTTTCCCTACCATACTCTAAGACCTCCACATGCCTCAGACCATCCACCATCCAGCACCAGCACAAGAGGAGCCCTGCTTCAGAATTAATAGTTTTCCAAGCTGAAACGAATCGCCTTTCAAGTCGCTAACCGCCGACAATATGTTGGACCAACGGCAGACAACGACGACTGGGAGGGGGAAACTTTAAGTAAAGGACTTCACCATCACTCTCTCTCTCTCTCCTTCTCTGCTTGCTCTTTGCAGCACACAGGCAACCATACCATCCAACCACATCACAGTGCTTCCAGTGAGGAGACAACAACGGAGCTGTGACATTAGTTTAACGCCAAAATCCATTAAAAATCCATACTAATATATGTCAGGGGCTAAGGCAGCGAGTGCCACAGCGCATAATGAGTGACGAGGTGGTTGAGGGGGAGGGCTGATGGTGGTGCAGAGCTGACAGCTTAAAAGAAGATACCACACACACACACACACACACACACACAGCATCGAACACACATATACACTTTGTGTGCTGTCTTTGCACTTTCCCCACCTACCATTGTTCGCTTTTCCGCTTTTTACACTTTACCTTTTGGCTTAGCAACGGAACGACGTCGATTTTTCAAAGCCATCGCCTCGCACTCTGTCCCGTCGCTGTGGCCACGTTGCACTAATGAAAACTACCCCCCAGCACTAGCCCACTCCACCCCTTCTTCAAGAGTAACTGGGACCAGAACTCGTAAAGCAGTGGAAAGAAAGCAAAAATATAAAATAGTGCTCCACGAAGGACCCAACAGATCAATTCCAAGTTGATCCTAATTACCCAAATATCCTAATAAATGAAAGTTTCTCATTTCTATTGAAAAGAAATAATTAAATAAAAGCCAAATGAATATCTAGACTGCTTTCTGCTTTCTTATCCAATATAATTTCTTCCGCAATTATTTACCATTCGACATCGATTAATGCAGCTTTTCTACTGATTACTTCAAATAGATTCTACTGCTTCCTTCAATATATGTAGATTCTACTGCTTTAAACAAGATAACACTGCTTTCTACTCAAAGTAGTATTCCTCTGCTTCCTTCAAGATTGCACTGCTTTTGCACAGCATTCTCCACACATTCACCCCACAATCAGAACTTCTACAGCTTTTTCTCTCTCGGTAAGATGTTCCATTGCTTTCTTCTCTATTTAACATGAGATTCGTTTGATTCTTTGTACACTCAAACTGTTTTACTTTTTTCTACTACTGCTTTCTACTCGCATATGTATCAGACACCTATACTTTCATCAGACAAATACCAGAGATCAGTGAAGCGAATTTTGTTGAAGAAATTGCAAATGTACTTCGTATATTGACCTTATATGGGCTTAATATTGTTATTGGAAACACAAAGATGAGAATTTTTTTCTCATTTTAAGCAGCCTCAAGGACGACCCGACACTGAGAATTTGTCTAGCTCTTTAAACATTGCCCGGTATTTTTCGTTCTCTTCATTTTGTGTTGTTATTGATTTTATGAAATTTTTATTAATAAACATTCGTGGCAGATTCCAAAGCCATTCCCTTCCCCCAGCGACCATCCCACGAAATTGAATGCAGAGCGGAATTTTTTAATACAAAAAACGGCAGCGAAACAGCGAAAGCTAAAGCCGTGGCTAAAACTGAAACTGAAGCCGGAGCTCATCGCAAAAATACTACAAAATCTAGCAAACGAAAAAAAAGGGCTCCACAAATCAACGTAATTAAATGCCCAAGGAGCAGTCGTGGCTCCTGGTGGATGGGTGGATGGGGGGATGGGGTTGGTGGCTGAGGTCGGCGGTTGCCTGGGGGGAAGTTGCCTGAAATCCCCGAGAAAACCGTCAGCAATTAAAATGGCGCTTGGTCCGTCAGCCAAAAGACTTCAAAAAATGCCAAAAAGTTCAAATACTAATGAATTATCCTTTATTAGGATAATGTATGATGTGGTTCCTGAAGAGTTTGCCGTTTCGCCGTTCCGCCTTTGTCCTCTTCTCAACTCCTCCACTCTACTCTTCATCTTGTCATCTAGCATGAGGGGTGCGCAAGGAAAAGATGGCAAAGAGGGGGAGGGGATAGACGAGTCCAAAAGTCGGAAAAAGGTTCATGGCGAGTTGGTTGCCAGACGTCTCCCCTTATCAAATAGCAGAAGAGCACCCGCGCACATTCACTGATTTGAAGATTTAGTAACATATTGAATATTTTTATTCTTATTTGCAAGAAATTCCATATATAAGAACAAAAGCGTGAAGTTCGGCTATTTGGAAAAGCTTGCCAGAAAAAATACCCCTGTCTACTTTTTCTTGAATGTTAAAGAACTCTTCTTCGTGATTAAAACTAATGGAAATTCGTAAGGTAAAGTTAAGGTATCGGAAATTCGTTGTTTCGCTCAAGATTCTTTTTAGCGGGAATCTGTTGGGCTGTTGGGCTGCTGGGCTGCTGGGCTGCAGGCCTGGTCCTCTGCCTTGATGGGGTTGGGTTTTTCTAAAAGTCCTTGGAAGAGGTGGCGCGGTAGCCGGGGTCCTAGGCATGGGTGGGTGGCGTGGCGTGGGGTGAAGTGGGGCGGGCGGTGTTTGCTTAAGAGGCTGGCAAGCTGCGGCTGGAAGCTGTTGGCAATTTATGAAAAGAGCCAAATTAATCAGACTAATAACGAAAACACGCCGAAGAGTCGAAGAAAAGGCGTCTAGGCAATAGAAATGGCCGAAAGCAGAAAGAGTACGAGAAAAGAAGCGAGAGAGAGAGAGGGAGAGAGAGAGAAAAAAGGGCAAACAAGAAGAAACTGCGGGGAAAACTTATGCAAAGTTTTCTTAATGAAAAGATTTACGATGGCAATACTCAAAATTAGCAAAAACTGAGGTTGTGGTAAACAATAAACGGCCTGGGGGCCTGCAGGGTTGGCCGACAAGCAGGCCATGTGGGATGGATATGGGGAGGGGGGAGGAAAACTTGGAAGGGAAATGCTTATAAACTTTTTACTACTTGGCGAGCGCATGGCGGTTACCAGAAAGGAAAACT
Source organism: Drosophila athabasca (assembly GCA_008121215.1). Lineage (NCBI taxonomy): Eukaryota > Metazoa > Arthropoda > Insecta > Diptera > Drosophilidae > Drosophila > Drosophila athabasca. The sequence goes on along the minus strand of CM017796.1, from coordinate 4,827,769 downwards.
TTTAAGAAATGTTACAATCGAGAAAATATGCCAAACAGCAGCCGACTGAAACCCCGGAGTAGCCAGCCAAGATGCTGGATCATCATCATCTCCCAGTCCAGTCCAGTACAGGCCAGGAATGGACTTCTGCTTCAGCTTCTCTGGCCGCCCGCTCTTTGGACAAACCCAATTAGTGCGTAGTCCAATTTGTGGCTCTGGCTACGGACAGAAAAATGTACAATTCTTGAACACTAAATCAAATTAATAAACTCTACTCGATTGCCATGGAAACATTGAAATCAGCTCCTGCTGCTCCTGCTGCTCCACCCGCTCCTGCTGCTTGTGGCCAAGGCTTAGACATTAACAATCGGAATCCACAAGCTTCGATGTCAGTGTGGATTCGACTGGATTGGATTGTTGGCCAGAGGTATTTCTTTTGTTCAAATTGACTCGCCCAGATTTATTAAAATATTTCGCATGAGAGAAGCTGACGATGATGCTGTTGACGATGCTGATGCCAGGGATGAGCTCATATGCTGCTGATCAATCAAGTGGAAAGACATACAGGGCAGGAGCATTAAACCTGTAAATATGTATATTATAGTACATATATATATGTTCTATTATTGTGTTATTGTCTAACCATGTTCTTGGAGAGTGTTAAGATTATTCTCTAACTAAACAAAGACCTCGAAATGGTTCTACTTCACGCACAAAACACTATGAAAGCCAATAAATAAATAAATAAATATCGCATATCGGATATCGCATTATAATTAATTATATATTCTGGAACGATGCTGCCACTTGACCCAATGATTTTTCCTATATGATGTTGCTTCATTCAACTAAAATCCGAATCCTTTCTGCCGTCGTTCTACTCGCATTGACTCGGTGCCAAATGACAAATACCAAAGGCCAAGAACCTACAGCAGGGCTAAAATGAAATGCCTGTAAACAGCTCATAGATAGAGGCCAGAACAACAAGTCAAAGGGTTTTTGGTCGCCACGAAAACCGACAAAAGGAAATTAGTTTAAAAAAGAAAATATGAAAACGACAACCGCGTCGACGACGGCAACATTTAAAACGTGACGAGTCGACAATGCCATGCCCGCCCACCCAATACACATCCCCATCCTCATCGCAATCCTTTTCCGGATCCCATATCCCGGCTTAGACTGCTGGCTGCCTGCTATGCAAATATTTGGCTGCTGCTGCATTCTCCTATTGTTTCCAAAGCCCAGGACCAGGCCCAGAGGCGCTGGCTCCAGTTCCAGCTCCTGGGCTCCTGACTGCTGCTTCTACTGCTGCTGGTGCTGTTGCTCCTTCATCATCTGCTGCTGCTGCTGCTCCTGCTGGCGCTGGTGCTAGTGCTCCTGCTGTTCCTTGTCTGGCTGCTCGTTTTAGCTTTTCTTTTTTTCCGCCTTTGCTGCTGCTGCTGCTGCTCTGGCTGTTGTTGTTCTTGTTTTTGGTATTTTGCTCTGCTCGAGTTTTTACCGCCAACACAAGATTTAATTAAACCAAAGACTTGATTTATGAACGAAAGGATTCGATGTCCGGGGCAGCCGTATTCAGCCCTCGGGTTCCGAGTTTCAGGGGTCTGGGTTCGTGCTTGGGTTGAAAAATGTCGAGCAAATGGGGCGCACAGACGGAGGCCGAGAGCACGGCTGCGTTGCTGAAAAGGAGCTGAGCCGGCTGAGGCCAAGGAATAAGCACGGAAGCACGGAAGCACGGAAGTCGGCGGGAGCAAGTCTCTCCGTTTCCCTCATATTGTTTTTGTAATAATGATTTGGCGTGCAGGATGGAGGAGCGGGCACAGCAGCTGAACGGGCCGTTAAAAGCGTTCGCAGCATTATACCATACAACATACAACATACTATATAAAGAATTGTTTTCCATCCGGGCACAACCCCAGCCTCCAATCTCCGATCCATCGCTGGAAACATTTTCTATTGTTTTAACCCTTTTTTCGGGTGTATGGGTGGGCCACCCATTCTTGTTGTATTTTTTATATTTCTGCCGCCGCTGCTCGTGCGGAAGTGGAAGTGGAAGTGGGATTGTGGCCATTGCCTCGGGCATCGATTTAAGCTTAAAACAAGAACGGCAACAACAGCATCGAAACAAATGCTATATTCAATTGAATTTACGCAACAGAAAATTGTGAAAACTCAGACCTAAAGCAGAGGAGCAGAGGAAAAGCGGAGCGGCAAGTGAGCGTCGGGGGAGCGGGGAGAGCGGGGGGGGGCCGACATCGAATATAAAGTGTCTTGCCAAGTGTAAGGAAATTAAGTGAAAACGATGACTGGTTGATCCTCTTGAAGGGGAGACATTCGATTTGAGAGGCAGTGAAGAGCGAAATGAACTTCAATTTGTGAAAAATAAATAATAAAAAATAAAAATAAAGCATGATAGCATATATGTACTTTTATCAATACTCTTTTCTATATATTTGTGGAGTTTATAGCATGATCTTCCAGCTACATTTCATTCTAGTGTTCTAGTCTGAAGCGATTTCCTTACCGATCTATTTCTTATTGGCCCAAATGGGCTTTCACCTTAAATCCACCATTAACCAATCAACCTGGCCAAACTTTTCGCCCCACTAATCAAGGAGTTGAAGCAGTTGGGAATTCTTAATCACAGGTAAAGCAGTAAAAGTTACTAGAGAGAGCGAGAACGATAGAGAAAGACGGAGATGAAGAGAGACGCAGCTTATTTTATGAAATGGTAGCAAGATAGCATCAGCACTGAGGGATCGTACTTGTATCAAGGATTATGGATAGCCTAGACACAGGCAGATCGAAGGACAACAAAGTCAAGGGAAGATCAAGAGCTGGGGTACAGCAAATGCTTACTCCTTGAAATTGTACAATGAAAGTGAGCTTCAGGAGAAATTATAGCATAATTGAGAATAAAATGTATTATTTAGTTGGATGAAAGTTTGCCTAATACCTGATATTCTGTCTAGTTTTTTTGCCCTGAAAAATTGAGGAATAAATACGCATGGTATACATTATTCATGTGTTTACTCCCAAGATTAGACCCCAGCCATGACAAGTGGCCAAGAGACGTACCTAGGTATGTATGCGGGGTCAAGGCTGGGGTCAAGGGAGGGGCTGACTTGTTGACCAATTGTGTGAATTATGTGCCAAGTGGCCTGTCTGGCATATCAAACAAATCGTTCTGCCATCCCAAAATCCGAGATCCCGATTCCAAATCGAGGCGCCAATCGCGGCCGGCAATTGAAGAAAATTAATCAAAGCGGCAAAGGGCTCCCCGAAGGTGGTGGAGTGCCGTGTCGTGCCGTGCCTGACGGAAAGGCCTGGGGCGAAAATGATTTATGTGCGAGCAAATAATTTGGACATAAAGGTAACAAATACTTTGATAATCATAAATCACAACAACACCGCTAGGCATTCATCTCTCTCTGCCCCCTTCTATGTGCCTCTCGCTCTGGCAGGCACACACACACACAAACCGCACATTGGAGCGTAAGAAAGATAAATGATATTAAATATAGTAGCTGGAGACGCCTGTCCCCTTGTACAGCATCCCATCCAAGACTGGTCCAGGCTCAGGCTCAGGCTCTGCCCGGCAAAGTAGTTGACCGGACTAATGTGTGAAACATTTCATTTCAGTGCCAGGAGGACAAACAAATTGCCTATTGAATGATTAAAGGCCCGCAACGCGACGCAACGGAGGCGGTGATGGCAGCGACACTGAGCCACCGATGGGCAAGAGACGGGCGTGGGTTGGAGTTGGTTTAGAGATGGTTCAATGCGAACAATGGCAACTGGGGGAAGTCACGCTGGGGGTGTGTTCATATCGATGCTGCTGATAGTCTGGCTAGAGAACTTATGGGTCAAGTATTATACCAATTACAGAAAGGATATGTTTGTGCCACTTGAAGTGCATCGCTGCATGTCAGAATTCCGGTTCTTTAACTTGGCAGGACTAGAGGACTCTATATATATGTATACATATGTATATACAATCACGAGTCAAACTTGGCTGCAACCATCGTGTCACGAGCAGAGACCCATCCATGGGCTCATCCTCGATTGTGAACAGGACTTGTCCTCTATCGCCTTTCATTTTGGGATTCGCGTGCGTACATCATAAATCATCGAGACTGGCCTAGTCTGGCCTGGCCTCTCCTGGCCTGTTCTCTCGGCCAGCCTCAGAACATATGAATTAGAAATTGTTACGTAGCCCTCAGCCTCAGTCTGGGATGGAGGAGAGTAGAGATGTTGGACAGGGGTTGGGCAGGGGTGGGGGAGGTGGGGTTGGCCTGAGATGCCTGTCAACGGCACTGTCGCTGCCAGGACGTGTTGACGTGCATGAAATTCTTACGGTAAAGGATTTCATTTCATTTCATTCGTCTTTCGTTTCATTTGACTCTCACTGCCGCCTGCCGCACGACTGAATCAGGCCAAAAGGAAAGGGTTACCAACTCCAGCAAGCCCCAGCTCCAGACCCAGCCGCATTGACTCACGTATATATTTTATCTATAATTTCCACAGCAAATTTTCGGGGCCCGAACCTTTTGGGACCAAGAACTTGCCACCGCACTCCATGCCCCATGCCCCATGCCCCATGCCTCATTCCCTGATTTTTAATTTCTACCCCACACTCCTTGGGTCGGGCCCTGTTTATTAGTCTGAGTTTGGCGGCTGCTCCTTGGCCATAAATCCTGCAACGTGTCTTGCATTCAATTCCTCGTTTCTGTCTCCACTCGGCATCCTCTGCACTGTCACGCTGCCACACTGCCACACCGCTCTCTACATTGTTTCGTTTCGTTTCGTTTGTTTTACTGTCAAAGATTACGCGGGGCTTTAAGTGCTCCACGAGGTTCGCCTGGTCCTTGGTCCTGGTCCTCCCGAATTCGAGCTGGAGTATGCTCCATTTGAGCTCCTGTCAGAGGTAGCAGCATTGGCGAATTTACTTTTTTATGTTCGTGTAGTTGTTGTCTTTTTAATCTTCACCAACAAATTTTTAAAAGCTTTTGTGCAATTGTCTGGCATATGGTTTGCTTGGTTGGCGAGAGTTTTTTTATTGCATGCACTGGATGAAATTTATACAAACTTATGGAACAAGGGATACATTTGGATATATGCACTATATCCTTGCGATCAAATACATTTTAACAATTTAAGGGAAGGAGCTGGTATTTCCATCGAGGGGACTAGTCGATCTTCTCCTCCTGTCCCGTGCTCATCTCGGACCGGTAGACGTACTTGTCCTTCTCGGCCTCCTGCATCCGTTTTTCCAATTCCTGCTGGCGCTCCTTCCACTCGATATCGGCAGCCGACCTCTTCTCCTTGGAGTTCTTCAGTCTCTCCTCCTTGTACATCAGTCGCAAATAGTCGCGGCGGGACAGTTTCGGCTTCTCATCGCTGGGAACCACACCCACTTCGGTGGCATCCTTGTCGGGCACCATCTTGCTTTCAGGACCCCGGTAAACAGGCCACGGTTGGCGGCTGACTGGTTCGCGCCACTGTGGCACCACACTCAGACCATAGCCAGACCATATCTTAATCGGGCCAGGCATCTGTGCGTTGCCGCCTTGGCCGTTATCCTGGATTTCGTTTTCAAATTTCTGCGACTGGTTCTCGGCCACCTCGCAGACATCTTCGGCCTCAACCGAAACCACGAGGGCTGATGGTTCTTTTTTTGGTACGTCACAAGTCTGAAAATCCTTTTGGGAACTGGTCTTGTTCCCGCGGGGCGGCCCCACGTACAAGTGCCGCAGCAGACCTGTAGGTTTAAGAAATCCACGGCCATAATTGCCCGGACTGTCCCCAATACTTGGAGTTTCACGGAAATACTCACCACGAATCAGTATGGTATGAAACATCCTGTTTGATAGCTTTTATGGTACCGCCGTAGCCGAAAATGCAGTATAGATTGTGTTTTCTAACAGATCAGATTTTCCAGATTAAAATTTACGTCTGAATGTAAAATGCTTTGGATAAAGTGAGGTTTGTTCTGCCTCCTGCGATGGCAAGCATTGCCACACGATAGCTGAGTTTTGTGTGAGTTTGTTTACCGAATCACTTGCCACTTTTTTCTTGTTGTTTGTTATCGATAGCTCAGGTAGAATGCAGTAAACAGTGTTTATAGAGGGCCGATAAATTGCTAAATTTCTTGTAAAGCTTTCATTATATGATAAATATTTCTTATTGTTTACATAATCGTGTTTTCTACGAATGAAAAAAAATCGTCGCTTTCCAACATTGAAATGCAGCGAACAGCTGATCGGCAGCATATGATTCAATGCTGCTATTATTTCATGCAAATTTTCACCATTTATCGATCCGTCAATCCGATAATCCGATCTGGCGACCACAGATGAAACCGCTGAATACGGACTGCGCCTGCGTGAACGTATGTTTTCTTAACTCGGCTTTATTTCATCGCCATCTTGAAATACCAGACAAAATGACAGATATGTATCTGTAAAACTATCGATAGCTCATTCCATTTTTTCCCTGACCTGACGGACGGGACGTGGCAAAGCAAAATCATTTCATATCCGATCCGATTGAAAATATATATTTTTTTTTTTGCGGTATTTCTTGCTACGTTGTGAAGTGATCATCCCGTATACGCAACCATGTCGGGCGTTCCACCGAAACCTACTTGGGCTGATGTGCTCAAGGGCTGCCATGAAATGCCGTCATCTGCTGCCGGAGCTGCTGATGCTGCCGCAGCTGCTGCTGCTGCCCCAACTGGTGCTGGTGGCTCATCTGAGTGGATAGACAACCTATCAATGGGGCCTTTGTTGATGCACAACCGCTACAGTGCACGACCACCATTCCCATTGGATGACGACGACGTGCAGGAAGTCTTATTCGGCGCTCACGTCAATATACCGGAAGATGTCAGAGACATTGAATTTCTGGGCCCATCAATGGAACCGGTGAATATGCTGGCGAATGAATTTATCCCCATCCAACAAGAACCAACAAATTTTCAGTGCGGCCAGACGCTATACAACCCGAGCCCACAAAACGCAGTTGGAGCAGAACGTGCCCCACCACAGGCAGCTCCACAAGGAACTCCACGCGCATCATCAGGCGCACAGATGCCACCACTAATGGACTTCAATCTGGACGATCTTGTAAACCTAAATCTTCTGATTGCGCAAATGCAAGAGCGCCTTCCGACCGAGATACGCCTGTGCATGCCACAGCGGGGCCCTTTGCTGTCACAGCCGACCGCCATGCCACCATGCTGCCCCATGCTGCAACAGCAGACTTGCATGCCACCATGCTGCCCCATGCTGCAACAGCAGACTCTACCCTGCTGCGGTAACGCCAGTCCTCCGATGCCAGCCATGATCTGCCGGCCGCTGGAAAAGCTAAGTTGGCTGGTTCGCCGGCCCAGTGCCTTCGTTCCTTTGGGCGCAACTGGTAAGTAGAATCATCTCAGAAAGTGGCTCCTTAATCCGATCCCATTGCAGTGCTACTCCGTCCGCTAGTTGGCCGCGAGAATGACCGCCCAGGACCACAAGCACAGGAAAGCTTCGTATACGGTCAGCCGACAGGGTCACTCGGTGGCCGCGGAGACGCAAACGGACGCGGATGTCCGTTCGGGAACACAGCCCCACGGGGGGAGCTGCCACTCACCACTCGCATGCTGATGGGCCAGGATTTGTTGCCCGGGACAAGCCATGACTTTCGGACACCACTGTCAGTGCTGGGCCTTAATGCAAATTTTCGCCGTGGCGAGCATTTTTTGGGTGAGAGTCATATATCTATATCCTGTAGAGAGTAGCCAATTGTATCTGTCGACTGAAAAGAAAGTCAGAGAGGTGCACTATATCCACTATACCGACTAGCTTCTAAATGACAGAACTACAGTTGCCTGTCGTTTTATTTGCCATCCCCGACCTATACGTACATCTTCCTTAACATCACTTTACATCACTTGCTCATCCAAAAGTATGTTTCTTGCCCACAGGCGAACATGATTCCCACATCGATCCTGCCCCAAGCCAGTCGTCGGCGACCACAGACACAGGAAATGGGTATGGCGTCCGCTCGAACAACACACATATTTGAAAAATGCATTTGAATTTAGTCATTCGTTTTTTAGTTTTCGAATTAGATTTAACAAAATTTTATTATCGGTTCATTACAATTTCGATCGCACAGGGAAACGCAATGTAGTCAAAATTAAATTAATGTTTCATATCTCAGAATCGATTGAACAAAACAGAAATGTAATCAAATTATAACGAATCAGCAAAATCCTGATGATAAATGTTCAAACAAATCCAGTAAATCGAATATGCAATGCATATATTCTCTGAAACATGCCAATTTATTTATATTTTGCTCACAATTGTAAAAAGATTTATTTTAAGTGCCATACCTTTAAAATTCAAAAATACCTTTAAATGTTTATCCTATCCGGGCCTTCAAAAAAATGGACTATCCTTTCTCCTCGGATTTTGGTTAGTTTTTAAGTAAGTTCGAAGAAAATTCATTTGATTAGAAAACTATGACTACATATATACCAATAATATTATAAAACTTTGCTTGTTTTTTAGTTTAGGTTTTAGTTCTAGGTAAATATTTACTGTATACTCGATTTAGCCATGTGTACCACAATGTGTTGTTCATATTTATAGCTCTATAGTTTTGAACCGTTCATCTGTGTATAGGGACTCGTCTCGCAGGGTCTGTACATATGTCAATACATATTCAGATGTGATATGCACTCCCCCTCCAGCTCCAACATCGACCACTCTCATCTACCCAAAACAAAAAAAGAAATACATATCCGAAGCTGAATGCTTAATGTAGGCATTTGAAATAATCCCCCGCCATCCGGCTTCCAAGTCGCGGGCATTTGATCAGTCAACAAGCGACGACCCCGCCGATGGTTCGTTCTCCAATTCTCCCAGTCCAAGCCCAAAAGCTATCCAATCAATACGGAAAAATCTTGAGAGCAAACTCAGCGCCAAATGAATTATTTATTTGGATTTATTTGAGGCCGAGTAAAACAAATGACCCAAGCCAACAACAATCGCCGGCCGCCTACCAGAAACATTAGAGGGAACGTCCACCTCCCACTCCCGTTCCTCCTCCTCCTTCCCCCACACACATACGCACACACAGGAAAATAACCGAGAGAAGAAAAGATACGGGAAAAGAAACCGGACGGAGAGCTGAAGAGCTGTAGAGCTGACAACAAAGCGAAAGTGGCATAAATAAATAAAGAGCAAAACACAAAGCATATTAGGCTAAGCTACTTGCGATTTCCGTTGCACGTCCGTCCTGCTATAAAAATGCGGAAGCTGATTAGCCAGCCCGGCCCCAGAACCACCCACAAAAACCACCTTCGTCCCCACCAGAACACCAGAACACCAATCCGCCAACCCCCAACCCCCAACCCCAAACACCATGGCTAAAGAAAAAATGAACTCCGTGGCAATCTTGGATAGACGGCGGCGACCCTTCGACCCCAGACCAGACCAGACCAGACCGGGGGTGGTTGGATTTTATGAGGCACGAAAATTTACAACGCCTCTGGGGTTGTCTTCAGACCCAAGACCAACCAAAAAAAAAAAAAACCCGAAAAAGACTGTATAAAAGCGAAGAAAAGAAAGAAGTTGCCAAGTCTCATAATCGAAATTGGTCACAGGTGGCCCGAAGTCCAGCCCAAGTTGGCCAAGATGTTGACCAATACCCGGGCAGCCCTAGGACCAGGACCAGGGACCGGACTGAGACTGAGACTGGGGCAGGAACTGAGCTTATTGAAATTAAATGTGCTGGCCAGCAGATAATACCCATTTAAGGCGTGTTTAGTTAACTTGAGTTTGATTTGGGTGGCCGTGACCCCTCGGTGGGTGTCCCATCGGAGGTAATTTATTGTGGAAACTGAAGCTATTCTCAGGACATTCGATTAGAGATTGCACTAGGAACGAACGATAACAAAGGTTAGGGCAAGACGGAGGGGGAGTGGGAGTGGGGATGGTGATGGTGATGGGGATTAGGATGGCTTCTCAATCATATGCCCACTCCCAATCGTATATACTTCTGGCCACGTAAATTAAGAAAAATTACCAACAAAAATGGGCCTCGTTTTTGGAAGACGAGACGAGACGAATGTGTCAACTCAAGACAACATGACATCGCATCGCATCGCATCGCATCTTATCGCTGTTGGCCTTCTGTGTTCCATTTTGGACTTAAATTTTTAATCAAATCAAATGACAGAAATCATTAATTTTGCTTCAGCTAGACATTTAGACCATTTCTCAAAAAAAAAACACAAAAAGAGAATAAATAAATCAAACAAAAAGGAAAGACAACAAAAAAAAATGTTAAATTTGCATGCTTCAAATGTTAGAGTACTTATTCTTTGAAACGGAATCAACTATAGGGATTTCTTTCATTAATGATTAACTTCAAGATTCAAGATCTCAAAGCCATCATCTAAGGAATCTAGAATATTTCTTATTGCTGTATCCCCGCTCTCTATATGGAATAGTCCATCTATCATGAGCAAATAATCTGTGACAGCAACTAGCTGACTCATCCTGAACGGTAAAGAAGTGATCCTACCCCATCGCTTCGTCGTGTTCCAGTGCTGCCAAGTCATCTATCACAGCGAGCTGATCTTTAATTATTTGAACGATTCAATTGACACTTGTAATAGTTTTTGCACTTGGCCCGCCTCCCACAACATTCTGGGAGCTGGAAACATCTGTCCCTGACACAACATGAGAGCTGCGCTGGAGCAGTAGCCCCGTCCTGCCCAGCCCACCGAGGACTTTTTCGGCAGGACGGATGCTGACGAGCGGACATTGATAAATCACATATGGATGTGAGCTTGAGGTTGGGCATTGGGCATTGGACATTGGGCGTTGGGCCATGGGGCAATGGCTATACATACGTATACGTTCCGCTGTTGTTATTTCTTTCCACTTTTTCTGATGTTTCGAAAACGCGACGTTGCAAACAAACCGGCAACCGAGCGACCGACCAGTCAACCAACCCCGCCGTAGTCCCCCCCCTCCGGATGCCCAAAGTGCACACGCTTTTCTGCAGCGACATCAAATTACGAACTCATTATTGTTAGCGACGACAATGGGGTACCGGTACTAGGGTTTTCTGGGATACACGTACCCATCTCTCTCTCTCTCTCTCCCGTAGCTGGACAGGAGCTTGGTTTCTGGGACTGGGGACTGGGGACTGGGGACTGGTTCCTGGGTTCTGTTGGTGTTTGCATTTACCGAAAAATACTTGAATGAAAGCAGGGACAGAGACCTGGGCGCGTACTCGTTCTCTTTCCAGTTCCCGTTCCCGGGATGAGGGTATTTGTTGACGTTGATAGCGAGCTATGCGCGAATGAGCTGGTATTTTTTTCTCTCTCTTCAATCTCACTCTCTCCCTCTATTTCTCTATTTCTCTCTCGCTGTGTAAGCGATGGCAAACGACACCGAGAAACGAAAACCCACATCAAACTGACCAAAATGCATGGAATGCCTATGAAAATTGTAAAGCGTTGTTGCATTGTTGGCAGCGCCGTATAGCGTTGTGCACCCTTGCAACACACCGCACCCAGCACCCAGCACGCAGCACCCCGCACCCCGCGCAACGCGACGACCCCCGTAGTGCTGCAAACCCCCACGATGACCCCGTAGCGCTCATTAAATGACACTCACAGGGAAGGCGGACAGAAATTGCATGCTATAATGCACACAGGCTGCACTCTGCATTCTGTATTCTGCATAGAGGCACAGAGGCAGAGGCAAAGCCAGAGCCAGAGGCATATCACAAGAGGCGTGGCATTGCATAATTTTAGTTTTTCCATTGGAGGCGCTAAAAAGCCAGAGAGGCGACCCATGGCCCCCTGCTGCTGCCGTCTCCCCTGCCCGCTCATTCGCTCGCTCATCAACATATTTTCCCTGTTTCTGTTGTCACACGCAGAGCACACGGAGGCGGAGGCCTGGGAGGTGGCAGCTTTGTTTTACTTTTGGCCAGGCCACGCCCCCAACCCCTGACCCCTTGTTTCGGGGTATAGTGTATAAATGAGCCAGCAATAACATTTGATGGAGCAAAATTATGTATACGTATGTACATATTGTATGTATTGTATATCAAATATAAATCATTTTTAAATTTCATTAAAAAAGTGTATAATAAATAATATTTAAAATTAACTATCAGAAATATTCAATTTATTAATCTGTCGTAAATAAATCGTATTATGAGGTATAACTTTGAAGCAAAAAACACTCAATTCCCATAATATACCTACCTATTATATATATACTGTATAGTCGCATAGTATATTGGTATCAGTAAGGACTGGTATCCTTTATTCAATCCCTTGAAGAATGTAGAATATAAATTTAAATTAATTTAATTTCTTTCCTCTCTTGAAACAGAGAATTTTTGGTCAATTCGTTTGGTTTATATGTTGATTCCATATTAATGAATTGATGAATACAAAATATATTTCGAACTGTGTGTCCAAGGATTCCTCCGTCCATTCTTTGGATATACTTATGATATCGTATCTCCCCTCTGGTTAGGGTATTTCTATCTGCCCCTATAACACCCATCCTCAATAGTGTTTTTCCCCTCATTTCCGTTATATTTTTTGTTTTTATCATGAGAGAGAGAGTGAGCATGAAGGGGGGGGGGCAGAATGTGGCACGAGACCGAGGGAATTTTCGTCTAACGTATTTCGTTTTTCGTATTTGCGAAAAACCGTGAAAATTACATGCCGCTGACGCAGCGGCGCCGTCACTCATGACCTGCCTTCCTACATGTCCTCCACTCTCCCCCTCCCCCTCCCCCCATTTTGGGTGCACTTTTATTTTTCCCGAATTTCAGGAGGAAGCCGTGTGTTTTATTCGCCCTCGCTCGCTCCCTCTCCATCTCTCTCTCTCTGCTGATACGGCACGAAGTTGTCGCTGACCGCAACATCGCATGTTGTAGGTGCGCCAATGACGCTGATTTTGTTCCTGCTCTCGCTACTGGGGCTACACATTATTAACAGTTCCTGTGACAAAGCCCCACTGAAGTGGGGCTCCAGCTTCAGCTACGGCTGCGGCTCGGCTCTGCTCTCCTCGGGGTACAGCATAGGGTGGCGTCCCAGGTCGCGGGTCATGGGCGATGGGGCTGGTGCTGGGGCTGGGGCTGGGGATGGGGCTGAGGTCGGGGTCGGGGTCGGGGCGCGCCACCTGTCATGTTGCAGGCAAACGGTCGACGCTGTCGTTTCGATGTCCTTTGCCGGCCGTTCGCTGTCCAACAAAATGTTTTGTGGTTCCCGTTGCCGTTACGAAGTTTGTGACGCCGCCGGCTGGTTGTTGTTTATTCTGGCTTCTAGAAAACTGCGACACTGACATCCCCCCACTCTCCTCGCTCATTCTACATACAATACCTCCTTTAATAATAGTATGAGTACGAGCACGAGTACTCGTAGTATCTGTGCGAGAGACAGAGAAAGACAGAGAGAGAGAGAGAGAGAGAGAGAGCACAATTGTGTGTACGTTTAAGTGAAATTGAGAAAATCTCATGGGTTTTCCTGGCCTGGAAGTGCCCTTTAAGTGTGTGCCTATGACCGCAGTTTTCCGCGTTCGATGGCCGCTAGGCTACATATTTCTTTCTAGAGTGTTAGAAAAACTACATATATCTTTTAGGATTTGTCACTCTTGGAGTAGAGGCTTTGCTATAATTACCCGATTCTTGGCTCTGATCTTTAACTCTTTTATTCCAGTGATATCGATCCAGAGTCTGGATTACCCATATACCCATACACGAGTATTTATGTACATATATACCTGCAGCTGTCCAGTTTTGAAACTTCTTAATTAATCCCAAAACACCTATTTAATCTCTAGGATCTATTACACACTTTTCGATGTGAAATATGCAATATGCAATTTCCAATTTCCATTTCCATTTGCCAATGCGTCTGCAAAGCATTCCATTTCGGTTTTCATTCCCTATTACAAATATTTCTATTACATTCCCAGCATCACCTCAAAATGGGGAATGCGGTAATTACAGGCTCAGACTCCAGGCACCAGGCACCAGGCACCACCCAACTGGCAGCAATTTATTAATAATAAGCAGAGCAATTAGCACTGCAAGTGATTTGATAGCGAGGCCTCTGAAGGAGCTCTCTGAAAGGTGTTTTTGGGGGGATGCATACATACATATACATATGTATGTCACGCCGCATGCACGCACACACATACCAATTCGTATCTGTCGTTTGTGTCGTTCGTGTATGGTGTGTGACAGAGGCGTCATAATAAAGACACTTACCCATCCATCCATCCATCCATCCATCCACCCAACCACCCACCCACCCAGAGATCCAAGCAATTTGCAGTAAACTGAAGTCAGATGATGACACTCGTACACGTACACGTACCTTTGGCGGGAGGGGGGGTAAGAAATTTAAATTTATTGCATGTGTGTGTGTGTGTCTGCGTGTGTGTGTGTGTGTGTGGGGGGGGGGGGAGGTCTCTAATAATGGCATAATTAGCAGCAAACGGTTACTTCATTTGGGCCCAGCCTCAAGTGTCTATGGCTCGCTCTTCCTTGCAAGGTTTTGGCATTTGATAATGACATAAAGTCAAATTACTTGCAGGAGCCAGCACACCAAGCAGCAGCAGCAGCAGAAGGAGAGTGGAGAGTGAAGAATGGAGAATGGAGAATGGGGACGCTGGTGGTCCCGGGTGGGGTAACATGTTAATTGAAAGCCCACTTATTGAAATGAAAACGCGATTGAGAGGTGCACAAGAGAGTGGTTGGCTCTCTCTCCATCTCCATCTCCATCTGTCTCAGGTTGTCTTAGGCTGTTTCTGTGTCTGTGTGTGAGTGGACAATTGTGCAATTGTGTTGCCAGGGCACACACACACAGCCATACAGCCATACAGCCAACCATACATATGTACACACTCCTGTGTAGCAGGAGTGGCCATAAAATTTTCTATTTAACGCTTGAGCGACAGTCCCACACAAAGAGGACCCAGGACAGATGCTTTAATTTCGAACCTGTTCAACCTCAAACACGATATGAAAGTTTTTGGTCTGCTCTGTCCTTTGTTAACAACCATCTGCCAGGGAGGTGGAGAGGGTGGAGAGCCAGTGTCAATGCTGGTTGTCCTGGGCAACAGTTTATTAGGTTGAGTCCTTGCCATTTCTTAAGATTGCCAGCCGCCCACACTTGGCCCGTGTCGCCATCGAATGCCAGTCATCATTTGAGGCAGAAAACGGGTAGCCAGGACAACGTCTCGAGACGGCGAGAGCCCAACATTTGATGGCAGCACAAATTTCTGATTTCTACCCGACAGAAAAACAGCAAAAAAAAATAAGTAAAAGATAAGTAAAAGGCCAAAAGCCCAGCTGCGTCTGTCATGGCCATTGACCAGCCAGCCAGCCAGCCAGCCCAGGATGGGATGACAGCCCAGGAGAAGTCGGTGTCAGAAAAGGTGACACGAGACAAGGTTGACTTGATGACGAGAGAGAGAGAGGGTGGGGGGTGGAGAGTGGAGAGTGGACCCACCCCGCAAGGGCAAGGGCAAGGCCTTGGGCTTTCATTTTATGTTATTCATTTTTAATTTCTTTTGCTCCTTTTTTACACACAAACACACACACACACACACAGTTGCTAGTGTGTGTGCGTTTGGGTTAAAACTCACATTTGAGTATGTTAATTTTCGTATTTTAACGACAAGGATCGGGTCAGGAGACCAGGATCCCGGGTCTCAGGTCTCAGGTCCCCAGGATACGTTGACGATTTGTCAGTTCCAAGTCATAAGGCAATGTTAATTTTCTGCCATTTGTTTCAGATTCGGGCACGGTAGATAAACCCTTTCTTTACTTATGGTACACATGACACTCGTCCTCGTCCTCGTACTCGCTCTCCGTTCGCATCTCCGTAATTGGATGGACGGAGGGGGGTGTTTGGTGGTGTCACATATGGGCTGGGAGCTGGTAGCTGGTAGCTGGGAGGCTGGGATTAGTAGAGGAGCAGACAAATGACAAATGAGTTGCTTGGAATACAAAAATGCACATAGAATACTATCGGATATCATGGATACTATTATTATTAAATTATACTTTTGATTTGCAACTACTAGAAAGTTCTTTGAAAACTCATCCTATCGCAACCATTATTAATTGCACCTTCAGAGAGAGAGTTGCAGCTAAGTGGCGATAAGAGAGTTAACAAAGTTCCCGGTAAAATAAGAATAAGATAAATAATCCGAGCTGAAGACAAGCGATTACATTAAGACCCAAAGCTCGCAGGGAGATAATCCCCATCTTTTTTTTTTGTGCCATCTTAGAAGCCATTCGCTAATTGTTTCTATGCTTCATTAGACAGGGGAGCAGGGGTGGGGGGGGGAAAGGGTAGAGAGCGTTCTTGGATCGCAGCCAAGCTCATTTAATATGAGCTGGGAAAACTCATTCATTATTCCCCGAGACTTAAATAAGGCTGCCAGAGCGAATGCCAGATTCGCCAGGGAACATACACATACAAGTTGAAAGTCTTTGCCGCCTCTCTCTCTCTCTCTGGTCTCTCTCTCGTCCTTTTTGGCCGAGAGACCCTTTTCCAGGATTTTTCTGTTGGCTGGGTGTACGCCTTTTTAGACGCCTTTTTTCACTTTCAAGTTTGACCATTTATTTAAACTTTTTATTTAGCGAGACTTCTATTTGCGCCAAAGTCTCTCCGGCAATAAATTCAATTCTCTTTTGCGCTGCGCTTTCCCCAAAAAACTCTTGTTAACCCCTTTGATGGGTAGTTGGTTCAGGGGTTGGGGTTGGGGTTGGTGTTGGGGGAAAGCAGGAGGTGAATTAATTTTCTTAAAAGCTTTTCTTGGCGGCGCTGATTATCCCAATCCCCATCCCACCTCCCCCCCATTCACTCTTTCTGCATCTGTATCTGTATCAGGGTATGAAGAGGACTATGGACCCATTCCATGCGCATCTGCAGCAGTGCAAGTGCTTCTTCTCAGGATGATGAAAGCAACTCGATCCATAGCATAGAACAAATTGGTTAGCGTCGAATGCGAGTACTCTTTCCCTCTCCGTCCTGATTTCGTTTTAATCAGCTTTGAATTTGTAATTGAAATTTTTATTAACGAATCTTTGGCACACTACTCGAAGTACCTTATATACAAATCATCTTTCTGTTTGACTGACTGACTGACTGACTGACTGACTGTCTTTCTGTCTGTCTTTCTGTCTGTGCGTGTGTGTGTGTGTGTGTGTTAGCTTAAATTTATTTTTAATAAATTTTAAAATATTTTTTTAAGTTTGTTTTCCCTTCTATATATGTCTGTATGTATGTATGTATATGTATTCTTTTTCTTGCAAAAAAAACTGGTACATTATATTCTTAAACATCTAAATACATATATAATTGTTGCAATATTTATATTAAGAGGCAGAAACTTGGAGCAGTACATATATAAACAATTTACACAGATCTGGTATCTACATATATCAGTAAATATATATATATATATATATATATATATATTTTTTTTTTTGTTTTTGTATTTTATAATTGCCTCCGCCTTGAACTATTTATATATATTTTATAAGTTCGGGTAATGCTAATTGATTTAAATTCGATATGTGAGCCGCTTAGACTAGGATTGACCAAAAAAAAAACACAAAAAAACATTACATAGTGCGAGGGTTGCTCTACGAACTCTGCGGATATATCCTGTCCCTCAATCGATAAGCTCCCTCCCTGTTGTACATGTTGTACATAGCGATATATCTGCAGTCGCAAGGCCATGGAGCAACCCTCGCCAGCTGCGATATGGCGACTATTCACACAACACCACAACCGCAATACTCTTTCTCTTTCTCTCTCTCTCTGTCTCTCTCAATCTTTGTCTCCGTATCCCTTGGGTTTGGTCTCCTGGGCATCGTTCCCATCGATCCGGTGCTCGCCCTGTCCATGCGCCGCCAGGCAAGTGCCCAACAAGGCGGCCGCCAGCCGCTAGTAGGGGCGCCACACATCCGCCGACGGCTTGGGAGTGCGCGTCCTTATGGGGCCGCCACCGCTGGACCCAGACCCGGAGGCAGAGCCGCTGGCGGAGCGAGAAGTAGTGCTGACATCGTCCAGATCGATGGTCTCCACGGGCGACGGCGAACGACGCGTGGAGCTGACCGGCGGCGAGGAATTCGGATTGGCATTCTCCGCATCCGGCGGATTGTGCGTGATCAGTGTGACGCAGCGCTTGATCAGATTAACGCCGTCGTGGTCGCCGCCGCCGCCGCCGCCGCCGCCGCCGCCACTCATCAGCGGAGTAGCTGAGTCCTGCTGGGGCTGTGCCTGGACCTGGGCCTGGGCTGGGGCCGCACTGGCCGCTGCCGCCGCTGCGGCGCTCCTCAGCCAGGGTAGATCGCTGTAGCTGCCATAGAGCTGGGTGTATAGCCACTGGCTGGACTGCGGCAGGAGCGGGCTCTGCAAGAAGAGCTGGGCGGCCAGGGCTGGATTGAAGCTGTGCGCGGGGGCAAAGTGATTGCCGCCGGCCGCCGCAAAGCCACCGAACAGCTCCGATGGATTCTTGCTGCGCTGGATGAGGGCTGTAAATGCCCCGCCCGAGCCGGGGGCGGTCTCGGTCAGGGATCCGGCGACTGATCGTCCGCTGATCGTGCCCAGGCTTCGGGCATCGCCACTTAGCTGTGTGCCGGGTTCCGCTTCCGCCTCTCCATCTGGTTCCGCCTCCGCCTCTGCCTCGGCTTCCGCTTCCGCTTCAGCATCAGCTTCAGCCTCCTCTTCGTCGTGGGTGAGCGGAGAGCTGATGCTCTTCCGAGGCGATCCCGTCACCGAAATACTATCACTCTCGAATCCCGCATCGATGTTGCTGTTATTGTTGTTATTGTCGTGCTGGAGCGAGGTGAGGATCGTGGGTGGTGATCGGGGCGAGCCAAGCGGACAGTGGATCGGTGGCTGGACAAACGCACTCAACGTTCCACTAGTCGTTGTAGTGGGCGATCCCTCCGGACTGGTGGTGCTGTGAGCGGCACCAACTGTCGCCAGTTGTTGTTGGTGCTGCTGCTGTTGCTGCTGCTGCTGCTGCTGCTGGCCATCTGCTGGAGGAGATTTGGAAAGCGAGATTTATGTATATTTCATGGGGTATACTTCAAGATGCACTAACCGCTCAATCCTCTCAAGCTGCTGGCTGCCGGAAATGCCGCGTGATGGCCAAAGAATGGGCCTGCTGGAAAACCCGCCGAACGGCCACCCAGGGCCATGTGGGCGCGCCAATCGGGGGCATGTAGATGACTGTGCATCCCCACCAAATGATGGGCGAAACCTGTGTGTGGAAAAAGAAAGCACAATATTAAGTTTAATTCAAGTGAACCGGCATCGGGCTCTACGGATATCAACTTCTCTTGAATGAAACTCCTATCCCCCGAATAGCCATAATTGCAGGCCTTTTCAGATCACGTAGACCTATATAGTATATCCGCCAGGACCCTCTTGTGCTCTGCCAACTGCTGGTTGCTATTAGGCATACTTCAAGGGTATGAATAGAAGCACGAAGGTTAGGCCTTGGGCCAACTTCATAAATCATTCGAGAGACGGCCAAGTGCAATGCCAAGACCAAGACCAATAACCGAAATCTCAAAACCAAAAAAAAACAGAGAGAAGCAACAACAAAACCAGGACAAGACCCAGACCTAGACTCAGACTCAGACCTAGTAACACGAACAGCAGAAGAAGCAGAAGCAGAAGCAGAGCCTGCAAAGCCGTCTCGACCACATATAGCCCACTGTGCATGACCAAAAATGTTGCCGCACATTTTGGTTGCTGCAAAACAACATTGGCAAGGCCTCCATGGCGGATGGATCCCTCCTTTCTGCAACGCTCAGAGGCAGCCATTGCTATGTGTATATATGGGGCTATATATGTATGTATATATATATATGTATGTATGTATGTATGTATGTTTGAGTGTGTCCAATGGGAGAGCCACCTGGCACTGGCCGCCGGCCGCCGGCCGCCTTCCGTCATGGGAGCCGAGACCAAGACAAACTCCTAAATAAATTCATTAAAATTATCCCCCAAGCAGGGCCGTCCCACTCGCTCACTCTCACTCTCTCTCTCTCTCTCTCTCTCTCTCTCGCTCTCTCTTTTTGGCCGTGTATCCCCATCTCTGTCTCGCCCGCGGCTGGCTGGTGTGTCCATGCGGCCGCCATCAAGTGGCAGCCCACATTTGTGGGCAAGTGGAAGGAAGCCAGTGCCAGTGCCAGTGCCAGTGCAGTTCTGCCATTGCAGCAGCTTCCTCCTAAGAAGCAGGCGCAGACATAGACACAGACACGGGGAGTGGCAGTGGCAGTGGCAGTGGCAAAGCGCGACTGTGACGCTGACTGAGACTGCGGCAGTGGCTGTGGCAGTGGCAGCGGCAGAAGCTGAGGCACAACCAAAGACGGTCGAAAGGAGGGGTCCTGGTTTGGGGTAAGGACAAATGCCGAAGCTTAAGAAAACCGTCTCTGAGAATTCTCCTCTCTGAGAAGCAGACCGACCACAATACACTCACATGCTTTTCTGCTCTCTGCTCTTCTCTTCTCCTCTCTACTCTCTATTTCTCCATCTCTGTTTCTCTTTCTAATAGCTAGCTAGCTCTCTCGCTCGCTAGCGTCGTCTCGTTTTAACACACTTGAGGCTAAATACTTGGCCAAGTTTTGCCAAAGTTTGCAAACCAAAATTTCACCGAAAATGTGACACCAACGAACCAACCAAACGAACCAAACACTCGGCGACAGTGGCGGCGCCCCCCCCTTCACCACCACCACCTCCACCCCCACTACTTATAAGCAGTGCAGTGCAGTATAACGTTTGCAGAACATCATCTTCATCTGCCAGCCAGCCCCCATGTCTTGAGCAGGTTCTTCTGCTGCATTACTTGATTGGCATAGCTGCATTACGATTTCCGTTTTTCCACCTATACAGTCACACACACACACGCATATATAGTAATTGATATCTGTACAATACATGCAAACTAGGTCAAACTCAAGACGTGGGGGCGGGCGGTCGCTTTTTGTCTTTCTCTCCGCCTCTCTGTCTGGGATCTCTTTTTGATGAAAACTTTTATGCAGTCAAAACAAAGCCGTGGAAAACGGTTGATGGTGAATTTGCAGCGAGCAGGGGGAATCGGGGGCAATAAGATTTCAGTTTCAGAGACTTCCAAGCAGCCGAAGACAATGTTTTCTTGTTTTTGTTTTTCAGAACTCAAGGATGTTCGTCCACGCGAATATCACTACATATGTCTGCATCTACAATTCAGATCTGCCAGCCCCCCTGTCAGACTTATGGCAACCAAAAGCCAACGAAAATCTTTATGCCAAGCAGCCAAAACGCGACTGATTCGTGGTCAAATTTGGGCTGCCAGAAGATGCGTATAGATTATTATTCGCGGCTTAAACCAGCTAATCAGGGAGCTAGAATCTCTCTCTCTCTCTCTTGTGTTACCTTTACCATTATACTTATTAGTAAATATGTTTTATCGATATAGAGTACATGCATATGTACGATATACAATGGGATATGTAAGGGATATGCATTCGTGTGTTCTTTACAAATAGTTTGCCCAGTCTTAGGGGCATTCAACTAAGATTCAAGATTATGTTGATAGCCGGGAAACTTGAATACAAATTCTCTATGAGTTTCTTTCATCTCGTATTATCTTTTTTGTCCAAATGGCCTGGCCATATCATACGCAGTATATATGTGTATGTTTATATATGTATGTACATATATATCTCTATGTATGTACTTATGTGCAGGGGAGTTTCTGTGTATCCCAGATGGGACAAAATTTTATAGTTGGTTTTTAGTTTTGTGTCACACAAAATGGCAGCAGTTACAGCCCACAGAAGTGCGACGATCGGCGATGGTGGCGGGGGCCCTGGGCCCCAAGGGGCCTCTCCCCTTGTCCCCCTGTCATACCTCCTCTGCACAGCATCCCCTACCCTACTGTCACGCCTCCCTCTCCGACACACATACACACACAAGCACAGAAACACAGACACACAGATCTGAGTAGTGCCCGCCCACGATGTCGAGTGCTACTTAAAGTTGGTAGCGGGTCCTCTGGCGATGGCGATGGCGACAACGTCGCAGCAGCAGCAGCAGCAGTTGCGGCAGTGTTAGTGGCAGCGCAGCGGCAGAGGCAGACCATTGAGCAAATTGTGTTGCCATATAATATAGCATCATGTCGATTTTGGGTAACCCAAAACTATGTACATATG
The DNA here is from genome assembly GCA_008121215.1 of Drosophila athabasca. Classification (NCBI taxonomy): domain Eukaryota; kingdom Metazoa; phylum Arthropoda; class Insecta; order Diptera; family Drosophilidae; genus Drosophila; species Drosophila athabasca. Next base: position 4,805,530 of record CM017796.1, on the reverse strand, counting down.
TATACATACATATATATGTACATATGTATGTACTTACATACATACTTACATGTGCCACTGTCTGTGTGGGCAGTGGCCAAGCCCCCATAGCACACACACACACACACACACACACACAGCAGCGACGTCGACAGTGGGAGCCCCATAACAAAAACCTAAATATGCGGTCCTGTAAGGGAAACCCTATGTGCGATAAAGGGTTAGCCGCGCTTGGTGTCAGTTTTGGGTTTGCCATTTCTACAGTTTTTTTTGCTGTTTTTTTTTCGGTTTTTTTTTGGGGTCGGACTTTCTTCGGCACACCACGTAACGGTATTCGTCGATGGTGCTGCCTCGGCGTGGCGTATTCCCATTTGGGGCAGGTGCCGGTCCCTCCCCCCTCTAGTAACCCTCTCCTATGGCATTGCTATGTCTGTGTGTGTATGTGTGTCGGTGTGTGTGTGTGTGTGTGTGTGTGGGAGCATAACGCGGTGCCATTGGTGCGCCACAAAAAGCTTTCATGAGCCCCAACGTCCTATGCTTGTTTCTCCTCTCTTCCCGTCTTGTTGAGTTTGTTTTTTTTTTTCCTTTTTGGGACTTTGCTTTCGCTTCTTGTTCTTATACTATTTCTTCTCCTACTTTTTTTTTGGGTACCGCAATGTGGGGAGATATTTTGGTTGGTGGGTATGGTCAGAGGGTGGAAAACTGGTGTGGGGGGGGGGGCCCTAGAAGCTACCATTGTTGTAGGGAGTGGGCGAGAACGGAAATTTGAGCTGTTTTCATTTTTTCTAGAGGAAAACGTGAACTAAATGTGACAACGATTAAAATGCGATTCATATCGCAAATTCACCGTAATTATTTGTGGGAAATCTCATGGAAACTTCAAAAAAAAAAAATTAGTTTAATATATTATTTTGGTTAATTTTTTCACCTTTTTATTGGTGGAACTGCGTATGTCCCAAAAAAATTAAACAATCTAATTGGCCAAACCATAAAGCTCTGAAATCGAATACGAATCTGCCGTCTGATCAGACCAACAAAGCGAATAAAAGTTAAAAGACCATTTTCCTGTCCATTCAGGAATTGTAGAGCACTTAACAGTGACGTCATCGCTGCATTGCATTCGAGTCTAAGGCCGCGGCTCATAATAATAATTTAGTTCATAAACAAATTTCAAATATCCAATATTAAATCTATCCTTTAAGTAACAAAAACATTTCCAAGAAACGATTTATAAAGATATAAAAACAAAATTTAAGGTAAATGAAACCTTTAGTCAATGATACAATTTTTATTAAATTATAGAGCCCATAGGACTCCTATCCTAATACAAAATCCCTTCTTGGTTCTTGATACTGAGAGCATCTTTAGCGGTTTGCCGACGGCAAATGCAGCGTTTTTCCTTTTCCCGGCCGCCGACGGCTTTTCGACGTGGGACGCACGGCGCCCTGGCACCCAGCGAGAGAGAGAGAGAGGAAGAGAGCTAACCAAAGACCCACCCACCCACTACACCCGCCCACACCCGCAATGAAAACGAAAGGCGCGTCCAAAAAGAAACCCAAAGCAAAGGCAAAAACAAAACAAAAAAAAAGAAAAAGAAAAAAACTCAACGGCGCGCAACAATTTCTCACCACAAGACGTTGCCTTGGAAAAAAGACAAGAAGAACAACAACAAAAAAAAAGAAAGGAGAGCAGAGAAGAAAAAAAATCAAACCCACTCGGGCTCAAACCGATTTTCTAACTCACCACATGGTCTGGAGGTGGGGCGGCTGGGGGGTTTCATACTGTACTTTGCTGCTGCTTGCCGACAGACACCCCAAACCCATACCACTCGCCGTGGGATTTGAGCCAGTCCGACGAATCAGGGGAAATCTCCGACAACAGTACATAGCCCGAAAGTCACTCAAAGCTCGCGACTCACTCGAAAGTGCGAGAGCGAGAGAGGAGCGCCTGCGCTTAGGCACACGCACACACTCGCACTCGCACAGTAGCCGCGACGCCGGCAGCGAGCGGCTGGCTGAGTGGAGAGCGCAGCGAAGGAAGCGTCGAGTTCGTTTTCTCCGTTTCGTTTCTGTTTCGCGGCGGATGCTGCCGCTGCCGCTGCTGCTGCTGCGCTACTCTTGCTGTTTCTATTTTTTGGTTACCGATATTATTGGTTACTTTCGTGCGCACTTTGCGGTACATTTTAATGCTTTTATGGGTTCTTTTTTTTGACCATTTTACCGTTGGCGATTTCTTTGTTTGTTTCTGTTATTTCCAAGACTTGTAGATTAACCCATATTTTCAAAAATGTTTGGTTTTGTGCTCTGAGATATTATCCAATGTGCTATGAGAGTGGAGAACGGATATTGCAGATTGCAGAAGATTGCAGACTGGAGAAAGAATTGCAACTAAAGGATTAAAATTGGGGATCCGAGAATGGCGAATAGAGACGGACGAGTGCAGATGAAGCTTGTGCAACGAGTGCAGATGAAGCTTGTACAACGAGTGGAAAATAGACCGAGAAGAAAGTATACAGAAGGAATTCCAAAAAAAGAGATTACGAGATTCACATTTTTTCAGATCATATTGAAAACGGTTGAATTTATAAAATAAATAATGTTTTTTTTTCATGATACGGGACAGATTTTTTTACTGAGAGCTATAAAAAGCTAGATCTAGAATATGCAAATTACTTTATGAGCATCATCCAACACCCTTTAGAAACTTGAAGATATTTCACACACATCACAATCCCCCGTCCTGGAAAACCCTGTCTGATGCCTGGAAACCCTGGCACCCGCCCAGGGGTTAATCACCTTGCATTCACCGAGATATTACCATTATAGCATTTTGTCACAAAATAATTCAGCAATTTATAGATATTTCATAAAGTACCAATCACCAAACCACCCCCTGCTGGCGTGGCAGCCCTGGAACTAGCACAAAATACAAAAAAGAACAAAAAAAAGAATGAAGAAAAATTGGGAGCAAGTTAATAAAGACTTTGGGCCAGGCAGCTGTTGCCAATCACTTATCAGTGGCATTCGCCACAGGTGAGAGCTCAGTGGGATGTCCTTCCCCATCTCCCCATCCCCTGTCCTGTCCGTTAGCAACTCGAGCAATGCCACCCACTAGAGAGCCCCCCTCGACACCCAGCACCAGCACTTGGGTGTATGTTTTGTCAAGTGTCTGTCATATCAGTATTTACATGTATTTGTTGTAGATTTGCAAATTGTTTTGGCAAATTTGTTGCTATTTTGTGTTCTGTCAGGGATCCCTGGAAACGGCGAGGGGCGACGGCGACCCCATCCATCTCCATCCACACACGCACAATACGCACAAATTTACCGTTACACAAGTGTTGTCAACACATGCGTTCAGTACCAGATTGTGGGGGGGCTGGGAGGAGAAGTAAAAGGAGGAGGCGAGAGATCCAGATTGGGATGTTGGCGGGAGGCGAGACCCGGATTGGGGTGGTGCGGAAGATGTGTGGCTGGGTGAGTGTGATGCCCTGGCATACCAATCTAACCCACACATACCCACACACGCGGGGCCATGGCCAAGGCGTAACAGGCCGCAAGTTATTACCGAGACGGGGCTGCAAAAAAAGCGTAGCACACTTTTTGGAGGGGAGCAGCCCGAAAACGAACAAAATTACATTGCTACTGCTTGCTGCCGCCTCTGTGCTCTTTGGCATTTGGCAAACATATTTTGGCAAATGTTGTAAATAATTTTAAATGCACACCTTGTTGCCCCAGACTCAGACGCAGCCTCAGACCCAGCCCCAGACCCAGACCCAGCTCCCGCTCTGCTTCTCTTCCTTTCGGCCCGGCATGATAAGGGGAGGCCAGGCGATAGGCCGGGGACAGGACTCTTGGGCGGAGTCCACGACCCTTGGCGTATTAGTGTCGCATTGACACGTAAATTGACATGAAATTGAATCAATGCTGTAATATGTCCTTGGGGGACGACACACAGTCCCCATACAGCCAGAGGGGCAGACAGAGACAGAGAGAGAGCAGGCCCCGAGGCTTTTTAGACCTACAAGGACAATGACTTTAAAATATCTCCCTCTCCAAATATATATACACATATATATAGTATGTATGTTTTGCTCTTGTCAGCCAAATTGAGCTGTAGGCCTTTGGGCATGCCTGCTCTACCCTTAGCCTCTTTCATACTCCCCCGTCAACCGAACTGTGACTGTGACTGTGCAAATTTTGTGTGTCTGTCTGCATGTTTGATTATATGTACTAAATCATCTCATTCTTTTCTTTCACTCCCTTTTTTCGTGTCTTTCGTGGCAGGGGAGGGGACTATGAGTTTATTAACTTGTTTAAAGACTACAACGTTTAACCCTTTAAGGCCACCCGAGCCAACAGAAAAAACACCAACAAAAGCAAAGAAAATGGAGAGGAAAAACGTGTTGAAATGATGACAAAGAACATGAAAGAAGCTGTTCACTTTTGCTGGAACTAAGGGCTCTGTTAAGAGATTTTAAAGAGGTGTGGAATTGATTCAGAAGAAAGAAAGTTTGAAGTGACTTTGACAGAAACAGAAACTGTCAAAGCCCTCCGCCATTGCATTTCATGTGTCTAGAAAAGTTTTGTGATTGATGCGGAAAAGCTACATAGATCTTACTGGTTTTACATGCATTAAACACTCTAACTATATTTAATATATAGGCGAACACTTAGAAATTATTATGGAAAGTAGGTATTATTGTTATCAATCCAAAATAAGTCTACTCAAGCCCCACAACTGAGTAAAATTGGAGGAACAATAAACCATATTTAATAGAATTTTTGTGCTTGTTGGAATTAATCTGAAATAAACTGGTAATAGTGGCACTATTTCCTATTCTATCACTGATGTTTGGGGGCATTCTTTTGCCTTTTAAAACAACAACTGACTTGAAGTTGAAATAATTGATTTGATCTTCTCTCGATTGGCATTCTTTGGCTTTCAAGCAGGCCTCAACACAAAGTGCCCAGACCCACAATCCTCTTACTTCTCAAAGGATAAACCAAATGTGGTGCAGTCGCTTTACAGCTGTGTGTGTGTGTGTGTGTGTGTATGTGTAAGTGTGTGCGTTTATGCATATGTATGCGTGTGTGTGTGGGTGTACCAGGGTGGAGTCAACAGACTTTGATCTTTGCCCGGGCGCCTTTGCCTTTGACAGCAGCCAAACAACAGCAGAACCAAAAAAAGGGGTTTTAAATAAATAATCTTAAATGAGGAAAAAAATATACATACACACACACATACATACATACATACAATGCTGTGGGGTGGGGGGTGGGGTGGTCCGTCTGCCATTGTCTTGGGACGTTTTTGGGGAAATTAATTCGAGCAGAAAATTCATTTACAACATTAGCGAGTCACACATACACAGACACATACAAACACATACACATACACACAGGAGGAGTCCTGACTCTTTAGGGTTTTATGACATAAATTACATCAAGCGCAAAATTTTAATATAATTTTCACTAAAAACGCAACGTGAAACTTTTTTAGTTACACTTCGTGCTCGTCAAAGGATAGGGTGAAGGGGGGAAGGTGTAATGCGGGGAGGCAACGCATGTGTGAAACAGGATATCCGCTGCGGAAGCTACAAATTTTCCACTTTTCCACACTGGAAGTGGGTGAGTGAGAAGGAAGAGGGTACCAGGCACCTTACAAAGGATGTGTATGGGAATGTGGGGTAAAATGGGTAAAATTTGAGAGAAATCGGGGGAAAGGGGTGGTGGTGGTGGGGTTGGGTTGGGTTGGGTTGGGATGGTAGCTTGTCACTAATGTGCTTCTGCTTACAACGCCATTTTATATTTATTTCGTTGCAACGTCTCAGGGGCGAGAAAGGGCTCACAACTACATATTTGCCGAGTCCTTTTAATCATTTGGCAAACTTTCTCTGACACGCAGCAGCAGCAGCAGCAGCAGCATCAGAACCTTTTCGTATGCCAAAAAACTACTCCCATACACACACACACATACATGTATAAGTAAGCACTTACATATACACACACACGGGCACACGGACACACCGACACACATACGAGCATGCACGAGAAGCACAAAGTCCTTTTAGTTTTTAATGTAATTTTGAGACTTTTTCAGCTGCTGCTGTGTCACTTTGCACTGTCGTGGAGAGATAGTGTACGAGCACGAGCAGTGCTCCCCCACCTCCACTCAGTCCCAACGTCTCCCCTACTCTCTTCCTCGCTTTCGCTTTGTGTAGTCGCACCCCTCTCCCTCCGTCACTCTGTGTCTCCGTCTCTTAGTTCAGTAGATGTTGGCGAAAAGTTTCCTTCTTTTTAAATGATTTGCCAGGACAGTGGAGTGGCTAAAGCTTTCCTAAAGGAACGGCATTCGAAATACGCATTTGAAGCACTTTCAAATCAATATGTCTCGAATCAGTTAATTTTGATACCATCCGCAGGATATTCTACCATTAATGGTCAATGATTGTGGCGCACAGATGTATGTAGGTGGATAATTTTAGTAGTAAATAATTCAATGAAGAATTTCAAACTTCTCATATCACCCAAAGAACTCTGACAACTGTGAACTGATTAAGAAAAACGAGAGCACAACAAACGATGCAACATCTGAAACAAGTGGTACGTAAGCCTTTTTGTTGAGGGCAACACCACCATCCCCATCCCCAACCCCATTCCCAACCCCATCCCCATCCGCAGACAAACGAAAACGAATCGTATTGAATCGAACCAATGCGAAAAGGAACCACCCGCAGAGCTCTGAAGGCATCAACAGAGGCAGGCCTCATAAATTTCATAGTGAAATTGTTAAATTTTAATAAAATCAAAGCGTAACAAACGCGATTTGTTCACCAGGCGACGACTGTTTCTGTTTCAGTTTCAGTTTTTGCTTCTCGGGATCCCTCCCCCTCCCCCTCCACAGCCCAGTCACAGTCGTCTTTGCCATCGTTATCCTTGTTCGCAGTCTGGTTATATCGCGTGTTTATTGTTGCAACAGTCGCGCGGGGCTCTTTTAAATAATTTAAGGCTACGCCTGCTGCTGCCGCTGCCGCTGCTGCTGCTGCTGCTGCTGCTTGGGGTTGGCTTGGGTTCGAGGACGGGGTACGGTACGGATTCGGATTCGGGTTCAAGTAATATCCAAGAGGATATTACCATCCCCCGCGAGACGATGCGCATTTCAACAGCAGCTATATCCTCGAGAACATCGAAGTCAGCCTCCGCGAACTGCTGCCGTTGCCGGGCTGCCGGCTGCCAGGCGCTTTTTGTGACTCGTTAAAGGATTAAAATCATTTTAATGGATTTTTCAAGCTGTTGTTTTGTTGTATAATTGTCGCCTCTATTGTGTCTCTCCCAGTGTTTCCATAAATAGGGCACACACACACACACAAACACAGCGAGTGACAGGGTGGTTGTGAATCCGTCTCTAACTGAAGGCTGAAGCCTTGTCCGCCCTGATCCATTTGTCATCATCTTTATGCTAATGGCTGGAGGTGTTAATGAAGCACAGCCAGTAGCGGGTCCTGAGCATAATTTCGATAGGATAAATATGCTGGCAGTGGCACTACGAGTAGCTACTAAATCGTAAAAGCTACTTGCTTATAAATAGTATCATTTTCAATAATTATTTCTAATAAGTACTTCCCATAGATGCTTACCATCGAAAGCATTAGCAATCTTCCAAGAAACCGAAGAAGTACAGTTCCCTAAGTTTTGCTGCCATTAGAAACGACCTACTAAGGAGTTAAGCGATCCATTTTAACTCCAGACAATCCATTCAGCATCGGCTCATCTCATTAGCGGATACCCAGAGACCCTTGGGCTGGAGATGGGTCAAATGGCCCACCCAGACAATTGCAGGGAAATGGAAACTCTGCCATATAATGAGGGGTATCCAATCGGGTTATATACACAAATCTCTAATTAACCCATAAGCCAATCCAGATGGAACTCCTTCCCCCTCCCGCTCTCTCTCTCTCTCTCTCTCTCTCTCTCTTGCTCTGCATGGCACATAGCCTTTGGCATTCGGCATTTCGGGCTTTGGTTCGTTTAACCCCTTAAAAAGGTATATTTATTTACAGCTAATTTCGCGTGCGGCCCCGCGGCCAAAATAGACAAGCAATAAGCCAGCCTTACCTCTCGCCCTGCCTCCTGCCTGCTGCCTCCTGCCACCCCACTGCACCACGCCACCTGACATTGATACGTGTGGTTCGGTGTCTAACGAGCGACAAGCCCTTGAGGCTATTTGACAAAGCCGCTTAGTTCCGTTCGGGCCAGGATCCCATCCGCCCTATCGGCCAAGTGGTAATGCTATCGTTTAAGCCCGGCTTTTTTTTGTGTAGCCCTTGTTGTTGTTGTTGTTGTTAATGTGCTTACCTGGCAACTTGAAGGGCAATCCGGCCATAAGTGGATCCGGTCCGAAGCGCTGCGGCCCAAAGGCAAACGGATGAAAGCCCTGATGTCGGACCTTGGAGCGTGGCTCTCGTGGCCCGTCCACGGTCACCTTGATGGCCTTCGTATATGTGGCTATCTGGATGGGATTCGTCGAGATGACAATTGTCAGGGTGAAACTTTTGCCTGTCAATTAAAGGATGAGAAAATACGAAAAGGTTATCTATCTATCAGCAGTGATTTTGATCTCCCATTCGAATGGGATTATATTAAAGGACAAATTTGAGAGCTAAGAAGATTCAACTTCCAGCGACACAGCTTCTCTTTAAACGAATTGCAGTCGAAGAGCCAACAGAAATCCAAAATCCGAAATCCCACACACAGTGGGACGATGCGTCGGTGTTTGGTTAATATTTTTGGCGACCATTCCAGTGCAATCAACGGGCACAAATCCACGCAGAGGTACCCCCAAGGCGCCCCAAGGACCACCCCCATGCCCCACGGTACGCCCACGGTACGAGTATTCCAGCAGCTGCTAATTATGCTGTGAATTTATAGATTGTCTATGACCCGACCCTATGGGTTGCCATGGACCATGGACCATGCTTCACCATGGATGAGTTAGAGGAGAGATGGGGGTGGTAATGGGAATGGGAATGCACATGGAAATTAAAGTGCGGAATTTGGCATGTAGCGGCATTGAATTCGAATATTTTCGCGAAAATTAACCCCCGACGGAGTTGTGAAAGCTTCATAAAACCAGAACCCAGCACATACACACACACACACACACACACACACACACATATATTACAAATGAAGCTCTGGCATGCAGACACCAACCGTAAATAAACGAATGAATGAATGAATATGTAGCGGGTGAGAGGGTCCTTTTGGGGTCCTGAACAGGAACCGACTGCCGGGAGCCGGGATCGGAACTGCATACATTTCCTTCGCTTGCAATGCATTATTTAAGCACTCGGCAATGACTTTTACATGGCAACTATTGTGGTCTGGATCTGTGTCTGAGTCCAGGTCCGCATCGATCCATTATCTTTCCGTCCGTGGATTATGTAAGGAATTTGGTCAACAAACAGTCATGCGGCAGAACGTGACTGTCGTCATCGATGCCTTGCATGGCTATGGGGCCGACTTTACCACAGCGACTCAGCGGTCATCGACTCCCTCTGATCACTGACTTCAATCAGCGGCGGGACAGTTGCTCTTTTTCTACAACCTGAAGCCGAGCGGCGCAATTCGTTGTCTTCTATCCGGAGCAGCAGCTGGACAGCTCGTCCAGCTTAGGCCATTCCAGTCATCCATTCTCCCCTCTAAATAGAACTGCGCATTTTTGAAATATCCATAAACTTGAACTCCCAGACTACGCCACGCAATAGATGCATGGGGGGGCGCGAATATAAAATTCATTTGCCAAGCATTTTGAATGCCAAAATGCTTTAGTTAATCAACAAAAGGTGAGATGTGAGGGTTGGCCCTGCCCCTGGACAGGATGGGATGGGAGGGGGAAGCCATGGGGTGGAACTATGCCTTGAGGCAAGGAGGGGGATTAACCTCGATTAACACAAAGCTGAGCAATGAGATGCATTGCTTAAGCTTTAAATTAGCCAACGACTCGTTGCTGATATTAGCACCATCAAATACTTATTAAACTTGGCCTAAGCTAAATTTTGTTTGCTACTTATCCTAATTAAAAACACTCCACGAGGGCACATCCATATTGCTCTGTCTCGCTATTTCACTTCAAGTTAAACTACAACAGCACCCAACCGAAGTCATTTGCAGCTTTTGGGTCCACATCCACACATCCACATCCACATCTACAGCCTTAGCCAACCAAAAGAACATATAAAAAACAAACAAACTTCTTAGATTAATATTAAATTAAACGAAGCATGCAAAAAACGCAAGAAGGCGGTAATCATTAAGACAAAAGGCAACAAACAACTGACGACAGTTGTTGGCAGGGCAGGGACCCACACAATTTTAAGGGCTGGCAAATGGCGGAGTTGTAGCCAGAGAGAAGAGAACTTGGGAGGAGAACTTGGGGACCAAAAACCCCAGAAACCTACACAAGAAAACAAATGAACATAAACAGGCGAAACGAACCAAGAAACCCAAGAAAATGAAATGAAACTTTTTTAATTATGCGCCCTCAGATACTCGCAACAGCAACAGCAACAGCAGCAGCAGCAGCAGCATCAACAAGCGGCGGATTGGGAGGGAGGAGAGTAACGGAATGAGGGCAGAAGGGTGGTGTCGGCCGAGTGTGGAGTGTGGAGTGAAGAGACGCTGGATGTAACCAAAGAAGGCTCACAAAGTGGCTAAAGACAAAGGACTTTGGCGTCTATTTATTTTCACTTCTTTTCAGTTCGTTTTGTGTTTTTGCCAAATGAGCAAAAATTGCAAATAAATCTGTAGCTGTTGGCCATTTTGCAGCACCCTCCATTCTGCTAAACTCCCATCTCCCAGCTCAGCCCTCTGGCTGTGTGGGCGTGGCATGGAAAACAACGGCGACAAAGAACTTTTCCCTGCTAATAAGATGAAAAACCATTAAAAGTCGACACAAGTCGCGTCCATTGCAAGTTGAGACCTTCAACAGTGGTGTAGGAATGTACGGGGTATGGGCGGGGGCAGGGTGGTGTAGCTGGCTTGTGTGGTGGAATTGAGTGGGTGAGTGGGTGAATGGGTGGTGGAGTGCTGCTGCTGCTGCTGCTGCTGTTGTGCCGGGTTAAAATGTTGTCATTTTCGCAACAAAGCAGAAATTATCACCACTTTGGAAAAGGCGACGACAACGACAACGACGACGATCCTGGGAATGGGAATGGGGATGGGGTTACAAATGGTAATGGGAATGGAGAACAGTCTGCACCCTTTTCGTAGAGCCCAACACTGACTTCATGTGCACGTGTGTGTGTGTCTGTTTGCGTACAGTAGAAACTAATTAAAAAAGACCCCACAGAGAAAGGGGTATTCTATTTGTTGTATAATATAAATAGTTCAATAAGAAGAAGATTCTTTGAATTAAATATTAAATTTGATATGAAATGGTGAGGCAGCTACAGTGAAACCTTTTTAAATGGACTTAATGAGTACTTTGCTTGATTGAGCTGTGTTTCCTCTTCTTGGAAAACTTTTCCAAGCTAATATTCCTTTACAATTTTCTTCTTCATTTTGGAAGCTTCACTATACATCCATTTATACAAATAATTATGTCTGTGTGTGTGTGTGTTTGTGTGTCTGTAAGTGTATTTCAGGCGCTAAGTGATTTTAAAACAAAGTTTTTGAAACGTTTAACCTTACACAACGAAAATGTTTCATTTGCTGGCAGCTGCCTTTGCCTGCATTTTAACTTTCGATGCTGATAATGAAGGCGAGCCAGGACCAGGACCAGGAACAGGACCAGGGCCATAGCCAGACCCAGACCCCAGTGTGGGGTACAGAGCGGCGCAAGGACAACAGGGACACCCAGCAACAAGGGTTCGTACGCTTAGGCAATTTAATGGCTGCTGCTGCTGTTTTTGGGTCGGGCATTCGGGAGCTGTTAATGTCGTTAGTAGCATGGCGCCATAATTATAATTTGACATAAGACAAGAAGTCTGAGGTTGACAACAAAATGACATTTTAAATACACAGCACAGCAGCAGGACCAAGGCGAACAACCCTCTAGGCCTAAGACCCCCCACCCCCACACCTTTCACCCGTTCTGAAGACTGTGCTCGTATTTAGACACTTAACAGATCATAATTTTAACACTTTGCCTTAATGCCAGAGAATTTGCTTAATGGCCATGGCTCGACGAGGCGTTGCCAAGGGGCGTACACACATGCACATGTACATGTATGTACATATGTATATATGTATGTAAAAGAGTTCCGTTGGTCGCTTTAATCCTCACACAAACTTGCATCTTGGAGTCCCCAGCCATTTTGTAAGCTTCTGTGCTATAGATTACACTCATGTCTTTGGGATCCTTAACAAAAACTCGCCTCACCCAACAGAAACAGCAACCATATCATCAGAGTCAGAGTCAGAGTTTATTTGCATAAACTTACTTAAACTTTCACTCCACCCACCGTTTGGCTTGGTTGTTGTTCTCCCCTCTTCTGAGACCCAAAGATAGATACTCTTCTCCGCCATAAATATTCATATGTTTATTTCATGGCATACAATAAATAAAAACAAGAGAAGAGAGTAGTACTATGTCTGTGGTATGAGAATGAAAGTGGAGTATTGTTTGCTGGGTAGGATTTCCGTTTCTCTGAGATGAAACATGATTGCATGGGTTGCACGAACATAATCAACATTCATTATGAACATACATATATCCTATTTAAGTTTCTTTTGTTTGAGTTGTTTTTCCTGTTGGCCTTGTTTTAAATGGTCTCACTCATTACACCCCTGTTTCAATTTCATCGATAAAGAAATCGATACTCTGCCTAGTATACCATTGGCAGCAGTTTTGATTTGCGCACAGGACATAAAAAACAACAGGACACTGTTTCTATAATATTAAAAAACAAATACATAGAGTTGGTCCTACGCCAGAAAGTCCCCTGTGCATGCGTCTGAGGGCACATCAAATGAAAACAGAGAAAAGTGAAAGTCCAATGGATCTGTATTTATCATCGTAGCAGGCTGTATATGAGGCAGATCGAACCTCAGTACCTCAGTAAAAGTATTTTCCACAGTCACAAACAAACTAAACAAATCGACAGAAATTATAATTCCCATAAATTGAGAACCCGAATTTTTTGGGAAAACACCACAACCACAAATAAATTCATCGACAACAACATCAAGCTCAAGCTGAAGCTCAAGCAGGATGTTCCATCGCATTCTGACTCGCGGTAAGTATTTCCACGATACTCCTAGCATTGGGGACAGTCCAAGGCAAGGCAATTATGGCCGTGGATTTCGCAATCCTCCAGGTGCACAACGGGACTGGGGATCCATAGGGCAACTCCGCTGGAACAAATACAGCTCCCAAAAGGATCTTCAGACTTATGACGTCCCAAAAAAAGAACGGTCAGACCCCGTGGCAGAAGATGTCTGCGAAATGAAAAAGAACCAGTCGCAGCAAATCGAAAACCGGAATATGTTGATCGAAGGCCTGAAGAAAATGCACAAGGACAGCAACGAAGACAAGCCTGGCCCAACTAAGATTTCTGGATATCATCAGTCTGTGGTGCCGCAGTGGCGCCACTCGGTGCCTTGGCCTGTTTACCGCGGCCCTGAAGTCAAGATGGTGCCCGACAAGGGTTACACCGAAGTGGGTGTGGTTCCCGACGATGAGAAGCCGAAACTGTCCCGCCGCGACTGTTTGCGACTGATGTACAAGGAGGAGAGACAGAAGAGCTTCAAGGAGAAGATGTTGAGTGCCGATATTGAGTGGAAGGAGCGCCAGCAGGAGTTGGAAAAACGGATGCTGGAGGCCGACAAGAATAAGTACGTCTACCAATCCGAGATGAGCACGGAGCAGAAGGAAGACACCGACTAGTCGATCACTCCTCCCCCTCTATGCAAACACCAGCTCCTTCCCTTCAATTGTCAAAACTCTTGTTCATTCATCATCCAGCAAAGAGCCAACACCAGTTGGTGTTTCTATTCTATATACATGTACTAATATAACATAAATTTCAACTGAACAGTACAAAAATTACCAAAAAAACTAATAAGAGGCAGGGAAGGTGTGGCTATGAATAGGGCACATTCCATTTAGTAGCGTAAAGGGATAAAAAACAACATTAGGAACGCAGTCCATTTTGGGTTGTTCATATTTTCTCTCTGCAGATTGCACTAATCAAGCAGTGCACCGCTAAATACTGAAGCCTTGGTTCGTTCGTGAATGATATAGCAAGCAGTTCTTGCACAAAACCTGGAGCTTTGGTTCAAGCAGTGCGCCAATCAACAGTGCATATCTAAGCGTTGAGTGTCCTTAACACAATCTTAAGAAAATGTAATACAACTTCCGGAATATAAAGTTGTTATTGATTAATATTTCCTTTGGGCTAGGAATATTTTTTTAGTAACAGATTTATACAGCTTCAGTTATATAGGCGTTTGCAAAGGTCATTGCTGTTTTCGTATAGTTTTTGTTGTTAATTATGTTCGAATTTCTTATGTTTTTGATCTTTGTATTCCTGTTGTTGTAACTAATCATTCAAATTGTCCAAGATGACGTTTTATTATTGGTATACTTGCTACTTTCTGTAACTATTTTACCTTCACTTTTTACTATTCGCTATCTTTGTTGCTCTCACTGCTCCTCGAGGCGGTTCACTTTGTGGTAAAAAGCTGGTGTGGGGGGCTGTTGATGATCTGAGACTCGTTTCGGGTTTACTTGCAGCTTCAGCTAATAATCAGATATTGTAACCCCTTTTTCGCGCAATTTGTTGGATGTTTGTTCTCCTTGCTGTTGTTCTTGTTGCTGTCTTGTAGTCTGTCTTCGTAGTTGTTGCCACTGTGTTGACATCCGTTTTTTTGTTGTAGTTGTTGGCAGACGCCATAACCGATTCGGTATTGCATGGCCATGGGGCCCCGGGGCAATGCGGACGATGATGATGATGATGCTTATGCTGGGAAAACTTTCCCACATGCCAGCAAAAAGCGAGGGCAAAGAAGCGACAGAGAAAAAAGGAAATTAAATTTCCAGCAAAGTCAAAAATTATATTGGCAATAAATGAAGACACAGCCCTGCTCCAGCCGGGGAGTCCTAGCCGTAGCCATAGCCATAGCCGGAGCCGAACCCGTAGCCAGACGTAGCGCGCCCTGCAATTACGACTTCTCATTTGCGGGGGTGGCTGCCTCGGGGCTTGGGGACGGTGGCTAGATGGGCGGATGGGTGGGATCCGGTGGGAGGCACGCAACGTTGCCAAACAGGAAGCCGGAATCGACGTTTATTAAAACGGAAACTCGAGACAACTGTGCGGCGGCGGCATCAACATCAGCACAAAAAAAAAATAGCCAGAAAAGAGAACAGTGAAAAATAAGTAAGAAAGAAAATAAACGCGACAAAGACGATGGCGATGGCGACGAGGACATAATTCTGTCCTTGGGGCTAGCTGATAAGCTCAAAGACTCCCCACGCCCCACCCCCCACACACCGCTCTGACAACAACCACCACCCACAAGTGATTCACAAAGACACAGCCGAGAGGGCCCATCCTTCAGGACCCCAGGACCAAATGACCAAGGGGAAAGGCAGAGGCAGAGGCAAAGGCAAAGGCCGCTAAATTGCAATTTTCTAGATTTAAGCGTGAACAATAAATGTCACATAATCTGTAAGTAGCCAAATAAAAGGCCAGACCCACTACCACTCCCCCTCCAACTCCCCCTCCCACTCCTTGCTGAACGGCCTAAGCTATTTAATTTAATTTATCGCATTTTAAACATCCAGCCAAAACAATCAAGAGCGCAAAGGAACCCAAAAAAATGGTGAAAAATAATATGTATATACAGCAGATTTATTGATTGCGGTTGCTGGCAGTGGGAGCGGGAGCGGGAGCGGGGTGGGAGGAATCGGTGATCGGAGCATGACTTTTCAATCTGTTCAGAGTTCTATATAAATCCAATTTGTAGGAGTGTCAAGTGATAAGAGAGAACGCGGCAAAGGGACAGAGACAGAGAGAAGCTGTCTCGACAAATCACATTGGGGAATTTATTGGCAAAGTAATATGGTGTGGGTCTAGCTTAATTTATAGAAAAAAATATATAGAAGATTTGGCATACAGACTCTTGAGATACTCTCTCATTCCTTTCAAGAGTGGGGAGACCTTATCTCCTCCCACAAGAGTAAACTCCTACCCCGAAACTCCACCTTCCTCCATGCCATTCATGAATGATGCGGGCAAGAAAATCCTATGACACATTTCATTATACAAATATCAATTAAGCACACAGCAAATACTAATTGTAAGTGTGTATGGAGCAAAGTATGTGTGTGTGTGTGCCACCACCAACCCAGGCAACCCACACGGACCCAACCCCAACCCCAACCCCCAACTGGACTGTCATAAGGGCGGCTTCGGCTTCTGCTTCTGGAAGGCGGGCAAATTTTAATGAAAATTAAAAATTCAACATCAAAAGCAAGAAAAATGTAAGGAAGGCAAACGCGTTACCCCCACCGCCTCCCCTGCCCAAGCCCCCAATCCACAGCTCCCACAAAAGAAGTGTTAATGTTTTATCTGATTTATTTATGTATAAGCCCCACCGCCATCCCTTATTTCCATCGCATGTGAGTGTGTGTGAGTGTGTGCGAGTGTGTGCGAGTGTGTGTGTGTGGAAATTGCTTGAATTTGTGTAAAATTTCGTGACTTCAATTAAATTCCATTCGATACTCAAGGAATTTCGAGATCTGATGATGCGCAAGTAATTTCCGAAATTGGATACTGTACGAGTACGAGTACGAGTCAGAGAGTGTGCCACCAGCAAACAGACAAACAAATACTTGTACTCGTACTCGAATACAAATGCAAACACATGTCTGTCTCTCTGTCTCTATGTCTGTCTGTCTGTCTGTCTGTCTCTCTGTCTGTCTGTCGGTATATATCGGGTGTCTGTACATTTGTATTAAATCAAATTTTAATTGCGCATACTTGTCCCTCGGCTTGCAAATATTTGCAACGCTCGCTCGCCACCGCCTTTGACTCTGGTCTCTGGTCTCTCGTCTCTCGTCTCTCCCTCTCCCTGTATCTTTGATTCTCTTTCTCTGACTTAATGCTTAGACTTTGGCCAAAATATTTTAGCGACAAGGAATTTAAGGCCAAACAACCAACCAGACAACAGACACACAGATCTCGCCAAAGCCTTGGCAAACAAACATTATGAGCAAACAGACAAACAAAGAACAAAGAAAATAATATATGTACGTAGCAACAAAACGAAACGAAAAAACCCAAAAGATGGAAACAAATTAAGCTTTGAGACATGCCACAAAATGAGCGGATGGACTACGCCGTTTAATGTACAAGAACAAAGCTAATATGTAGAATTGACCTTCAAATGGCAATATTTCTAGGATTATTCCAACTCCACCAGATATGAGAGATGTCTTTCAACGTTTTGGGTCCGCTCTGCAGTCTCAGTATAAGGCAGAGAATGCGTAACTCTGAATCGATGCTGCTCAATCCCCGATGTATGTACATATGCCATATAAAATATCGGTGGGGAACAAGTCAGTGCTTGTGTTGTCTTTCCTAAAGAAAAACCTTCTTTTAATAGGGAAAATAAAAGCATAGAATCCTCCAGCAGACTCCATTGGGTTCAATCAATCAATAAAATATTATGTAGAGTTCGGAATATTGAATGGGTTAACAATTGTATCTGCTGCATTTAAACAATATTCAAATTCAGTTTAAAACAAAGTTTAGCTTAAGAATCCAAACTTATTTCTAAGGTGGCCCCAAAGCCTCCTTCTTTGGTGTGGTTTCTTTCTCAATTGAAAACAGACCAAACCCAAATGGTAAAATACACTAACTCTCATTAGGGGTGGTACGAGGGAAGGGGTCTGAAAAGCGCTCGACTACATTTCGTCCTAACGATGCTCCATCCAACGTTTTCCCAACGTTTACCAATCTCTATCCCTCCTCTGTCGATCCGAAAGAATCTTGCCGCACATCGAGGGCCAGGTGGGTGGATGGATGGCTGACTTCTTGCCATGGCTTATGCCCAACTTCTGTTAATGCCTAAATAAGTAGAAAATGCTGCCCCCCTGCCTGGTTCTGGTCGCCGGGCCACACAAAAGTATCTAAGCGGCTGCTCCTAGGAAATCTGTCAAATGTCAGTGGCAGCCAGCGCGCGGCAACGTTGACGTTGGCTCATTAAAAAAGCGAACTTGTCCTTCGACTCCCATCCAAATCCACAAGCGCTTGCCGCTTGCTGCTTGCCGCTTGGGGGGCTGTAGTTGACACCTGGCTAAAAGTTTGTGTCTGGATCTGTGTGCCTCCTCGTGGCTCCGGTTTTGGTTTTAGCCTGGCACAAAATGGCGGCCTGGGCTGCGACCATTTTGGGCTCTGCTCTTCTTCGCTGGGTGTTTATCACATTGCTGCTATTAATTAAGCTTAACGAGGTTACCGTTCGCAACCACACCCCTACCCAGCTAGGAGGCAGCCCGGTGATACGGGGCGAGTGCCGGCGGAGGAGGAGGTGGGGAGACCTGCCTGCGAGACCTGACATCTTAGTGCGGCAAACTTCATAATGAAATTTCACCTTCATCTCATTAAAAGTCTTCAGCATTTTTTGGGGCCACCAGGAGCCAGTAAATTGATGCGTGTCCGTGGAAAAGGGTTTCCCATGAACACAGCCACGCCCAGTTCCGCCAAGAGCCAGAGCCAGAGCCGGAGTCAGAACCGGAGCCAGATCTACACGCAGAGACATGGCCGCGTACAGAGGGCCTGTTGCCAACGCTGGGGCGCATATTTAATTTTTAATGAAGTTTAATGGATGCCGGAAGCTTTAAAGAAAAAGCAACTGAAAAACTCATGAACTCAGGAACTCAGGAACTCTGGAACTCAGGAACTAAGCGAATGCGAAGAACACCAGGCACCAAGCGAGGCGAAGCAGAGTGAAGCTTGAAACCAGCTAGTGTCCGCCCCGTAATGAATGCCACAATATTTACTCCAAGCTGTGGATGCTGCCTCAGCGGATAATAGTGCTCCTGTTGCTGCTGCTGCTTATGCTGCTTTTTTGCAGTTCTGTGGGTTATGTTGATGGCGATATCCACTTTCACTACAAAACTAATATACATATACATAAACATACATATATTACATACATATATATACATATATTAACAAATATTTATGATTTACCAAATAATATCAGTGTTCCTCTTAAGATTATTTTGGAGCCACTCAACGCTTAGATATGCACTGTTGATTGGCCCACTGCTTGAACCAAAGCTCCAGGTTTTGTGCAAGAACTGCTTGCTGTATCATTTCACGAACGAACCAAGGCTCCAGTATGTAGCGGTGCACTGCTTGATTAGTGCAATCTGCAGAGAGAAAATATGAACAACCCAAGATGGACTGCGTTCCTAATGTTGTTGTTTATCCCTTTACGCTACTAAATGGAATGTGCCCTATTCATAGCCACACCTTCCCTGCCTCTTATTAGTTTTTTTGGTAATTTTTGTACTGTTCAGTTGAAATTTATGTTATATTAGTACATGTATATAGAATAGAAACACCAACTGGTGTTGGCTCTTTGCTGGATGATGAATGAACAAGAGTTTTGACAATTGAAGGGAAGGAGCTGGTGTTTGCATAGAGGGGGAGGAGTGATCGACTAGTCGGTGTCTTCCTTCTGCTCCGTGCTCATCTCGGATTGGTAGACGTATTTATTCTTGTCGGCCTCCAGCATCCGTTTTTCCAACTCCTGCTGGCGCTCCTTCCACTCAATATCGGCACTCAACATCTTCTCCTTGGAGCTCTTCTGTCTCTCCTCCTTGTACATCAGTCGCAAACAGTCGCGGCGGGACAGTTTCGGCTTCTCATCGTCGGGAACCACACCCACTTCGGTGTAACCCTTGTCGGGCACCATCTTGACTTCAGGGCCGCGGTAAACAGGCCAAGGCACCGAGTGGCGCCACTGCGGCACCACAGACTGATGATATCCAGAAATCTTAGTTGGGCCAGGCTTGTCTTCGTTGCTGTCCTTGTGCATTTTCTTCAGGCCTTCGATCAACATATTCCGGTTTTCGATTTGCTGCGACTGGTTCTTTTTCATTTCGCAGACATCTTCTGCCACGGGGTCTGACCGTTCTTTTTTTGGGACGTCATAAGTCTGAAGATCCTTTTGGGAGCTGTATTTGTTCCAGCGGAGTTGCCCTATGGATCCCCAGTCCCGTTGTGCACCTGGAGGATTGCGAAATCCACGGCCATAATTGCCTTGCCTTGGACTGTCCCCAATGCTAGGAGAATCGTGGAAATACTTACCGCGAGTCAGAATGCGATGGAACATCCTGCTTGAGCTTCAGCTTGAGCTTGATGTTGTTGTCGATGAATTTGTTTGTGGTTGTGGTGTTTTCCCAAAAAATTCGGGTTCTCAATTTATGGGAATTATAATTTCTGTCGATTTGTTTAGTTTGTTTGTGACTGTGGAAAATACATTTACTGAGGTACTGAGGTTCGATCTGCCTCATATACAGCCTGCTACGATGATAAATACAGATCCATTGGACTTTCACTTTTCTTTTTTAAGCTACATATGTATATATACGAGATACTTAGTATTCGAACTAGAACATATTATTGTATTTAAAGAACAAGAGTCTTTACACGTTCAATGATATAAACACAAAACCAATCTATTTTAAGTAAAAAGCATACATAAAGTAGATAATTTATGACTGCAACTCATTAACACACACGACATCACAAAAGTAAAGTGCAGTAAGTAATTTGGAATCTAATGCAGTCCAAAATACTTATGCTTGAATGCACTGAATGGGTCACCCGCAGTACCGATGTACCCGTCCCATGCGTCTAGCGATTATAATAGAATACAAAGTAGTACCCCATATCCCATACGCAGTCACGCAAGCACTATACTCTTTCAGTATCGGATACAAAACTATAATATTTCAGCTTTTTTATATATGAATGTACATACTGACTAGCTATAATTTTAATACTTTTTCGTTGTTTCCGCTGGTTTAAATTTCATTTTCCGAATACAGATCATCGCTTTTATCGACAATTCACAACCATCCCATCCTCAACGAATAATCAGCTAATGCATTGCATATTTCGATATAGCGAATATTGTATCCCAATGCCGGACTACAGAATATACAATCATTATCCAAACAGCATCCATTTGCCCAAAAATGTAAGTATCTCCGGCTGAGTGTCCATCTCCATCTCCAACGACTCCATATCCACCTCCACCTCCATCTCCCTGCCCAGTGTCTCCATGTGTGCAGGGTTTTGGGGCTAAACTGAGCAATAAGCAGGCAATAATCACTTGCAGTTAATTAACATATCGCAAATGCAGCTACAGTTGCAGCAGCAGCAGCAGCAGCAACAGCAACAATTGCAACAAGAAGGCTTAGATGTTGCTGCTGCTGATGCACTTTGGTAATGCACTTCAAAGTGCTTACACATCAATGCAACGGGCAGCCTCTCATTTACATGCATATAGCATACAGCAACAATAATTACATGTGCCGGATCTACCTCATCCCCCACGTCCCTCGTCCCTCGTCCCACAGCCTTCGCTTTCGCCTTCGCCTCCCCCAAGCAATCTCTTTCAGGCCCCTGCCCATGCCACTGCCACTGCCAGTGGGTGGTGGGTGGTGGGCGGTGGGCGGTGGCAGCATCCAAGTGATTGTAATTCATTAGTGGACAACAACCAAATGCATTTCCCATGTGCCTGTGTGTCCGTATCTTTGTGTATCTGTGTGTGTGTGTGTGTGTGTGTGTGTGTGTCTGTATATGTGTGTGGATTATGCAGTTTCCGCTTCAATGCAGCTGCAGTTGCAGTTCCACTCCCACTTTTGTATGGTTGCACAGTTGCACGGTGCAGTGCTGCAACTGCAGCTGCTGATGCCGCCATTTTATCTAATTGCGTTTCCATCACTCCCTATCCACGTCCTCCCTCTCCTTCCCTACTACTCCTCCAACTCGCTCTCTTTAATACGCATACGGCGCGTGGTCCGTATCATTAAAATTACGAGTGCTGAACACCAAAAAACAAAATAAAAAAAGGGTTGTGTAGCCAAGGTACAGCGAGGGCAGGCTCAGTATTTGGCCAATGGCAGTAATTTTCAAGAGAATTTCAATTCAGCATTGAACTGAAACTAACGGCACTAACCATCGGTTTATCTACCACTCGTTTATGGCTAAAGATATGGTCTTGTTCTAGAATAAAACTGATCAAAACTGTCAACAATTCTGCAAAAGGAATTGTCCACCCTGAGGCACATATGTACATATCTATCTTTCAAGCCATCCTCTGTCAAGCACCCTCATCTCTTACGTTTCTTTCCGATCGGCCCTCATAAATTTGTTGCATAGCGGAGGGTCTGGAGTCGCCCCTGGAGTGTCTGCAGCCTTGACAACTGCAAGTGGCATTAGTTGTAGCAGGCTAGGCACTAGGCAATGCCAATGGGAAACAACGAACAACAATTACAATTGCAGGCTTTGCATTACTTTTTTCTAGTACAAGGGATTTGCATTTGTTTGCTAATTGAAATTAAGCAAATAATGCAGAAGGAAGGAGCTTCTAGGCCCTCCCCGTATCCCAACAGAGACAAGCGGGAAAGAGAGAGCGAAAAAGGGGGACTTGACCCACGTAATCCTTTTGTAGCGCATTAAAAGAAGATGGGACCCCCAAAGGACGAAAAAAAAAGAAGAAAAACCAGAGAATAAAATAGGAAGGGTTTTGCCGGCTGGGTTAAATAATTTAAATCCATTTGTAGAACATTTGATGCTGCTGCCTTTTGGCAATTGTCACGCCGCCCTTTATATTTTTTCTATTTGCTGTTTTTCCCCCCCAGATAATTAGTAAGAAAAAAGCAAGCGAATCCCAACCAGAGAGTGAGAGAGATCCCCATAATCAAATGTTTAAAAAAAGATTTGCCAAAGTAAATCCCAAGGAATTATTTGCCACTTGAAACGTTTAAAAATGTCAAACAAGTTTCATGGATAGATGGTCAGATGGTCGGATGGATGGTCGGATGGATGGATGGATGGATGGATGAATGGATGGAGGCCGAGTCGAAGCTGAAGCTGATGCTGATGAGGGTGCCCCAAAAGACGACTGTGAGTCCCTGCCTCCAGAAAGCAATCTCTCGCCTTTTGAGGGGTCAGACAAACTTAATGAGCAAATTGTCAAATGCCGCGGCAAAGCGAGCACTTAGACATGCCCGGGGACACGATTCCTAACCCCCGCCACCCGTAACATCCCCCGGCATCCCCCTGTCTGCGGAAATGAAAAATAGCTTGGCGAAAGCGGAGACCCTGATGAAGCTGCAAAGCAAAGGAAAAGTAAAAAGTTGTCGCTGTTGTTAGCCATGTTTTGTTGGGGATTTGAATAAACAGTTACGCTGATTTAATTTGGGCTAAAAAAAAAAAAAACCAAGTCTAAGAAAAAGAATAAGAAGGGAAACCGAAAAGCGAGAAAAATGGAGACGGAGAGGGGGAAATTCTATCACAGTATGTTGTCTGTCACCCTCGATTTGATTTTTAAATTGCGTTCGTGATAAATTGACGAAATGAACAGCAATAACGCCCCAAGACCTTCAGAACACCAGAGCCACCAGAGCCACCAGAGCCACCAGAGCCCCAACCCCATCTCCAAACATGAAAAAAATCTCAAACAAAATTGACAACTGTCAAGACTGTCTGCTGTCTGCCGCTGCCGCTGTCGCTGCCGCCGATCTGCCACTCCCCCAATAGACATATAAAAATTAACTACAGACTACTTATCTTATTTGTTGATGCCAGCGTCGAGTCATGAGCCGCAGTGGCAGTCGCGAGAGGACAGAGGACAGAGGCCAGAGGACACAGTCGCAGGACAGGGAAGGACAGTATGAAAGCCGGAATCCCCAGGAGTTTGTCAGCGGCTTTTGATGTATCTCTCTGTCTTTTTATGCCTCTCTGTTGGTGTGTGGCAATATGCGTAGATAACATGCGATGACTGGGCAGGAAGCAAGCAATCAACTCAACCGATACGATACGATATTCGGAATGGAATGGAAATAGCCAAAAGCGAATGAGGAAACCCTAAACAAAAGGGTCTTGACGATGACTAAATCCAGCTAAAAATACTAGAAATTTCAATCTCCAAACTGTTTGCTTTAGTACCCAGGGATTTGCATTACCCAAAGATTTATATCTTTGTTTGAATTGATATGGTTTTTGTGGATATATCAGGATCACCCATAGTGAAGGATTGATTTTGAACACGATTTTATAACTCACCTCTTCCGCTCCTTCCCACAAATCGAAGATCGTTGAACTTTGCCACTTGGTTCTTCATCACCGCCGTACAGTTGCGCAGCTCCCCGCAGAAGTTCTCATCATTGCCCGCCCGAATGGTGACTATTGTCCCATCCATGACCTCACCCAAGGCCAGCACCTTGAAGGCAATCGGTAGCGTCTTGTTTGATCGCCAATGAGTGGGTAATGTAGTGCAGACCTGTATCAATCATGGGTTAATTATCCAAATTAGGTTTGAAAACTATGTGAAGCCCCATTGCCCCCACTTACCACATGGGGTGAGCCCGTCTTGACCAGCTCGCCGGGATGTTCGGCGAGCAGGACGTCGACGGTGCGTTCGATGAGGTTTTCTGGTGTCAGATATGGACTGGTGTCCACCGGCTTTGTTTTTGCATTATTACTATTGTTATTATTATTGTTGTTGTTGTTGTTATTGTTGTTGGTGGTACTATTGTTGTTGTTGTTGTTATTGGAGGAGGACTCTGCATTGCGTCGCTTCGTGGTGCTGCCGCCCGTTGTGGTCGTTGCTGTTGGAGTCGTTTGCTGTTGGTGTTGTTGGTGAAGCTGTTGGTGAAGCTGTTGATGCTGCTGCTGGTGCTGGTGCTGTTGCTGCTGTATTTGATTTGAGGTGGTCGAACTGACCTCAGCAGAAATGTGCATTATTGCAGCTGCTTATAGTTGATCCAAGGTATTCAGTGCTCTCTGGTTTCAGCTCTGACTACGTTCTTTTCGTCTGTACACGGCTGTACACGACTGCTGTTGATGGTTTGGTTTTTTGGTTTGATTTCAATCTTGCCTCAAAGAGTCGACGCTTTCAATCCGATCATTGTCAGCTCATTTGGTGAATCTGGAAAATGAATGCGGATTGCGGATTGCGAATGAGATTCGATTCGGATTGAAAATGTTCCCCGGTGGGGATGTTCTTTCAAACGAAATTCACTGGAATTCTTTAGGTTTTTGCATTAAGGACGAATATTCATTGCCGATAAATACACAAGGATTTGCAACGCTTTTTGGAATAGGTTTCAACAACAAATAAAATAAAAAAAAAACCCAAAGAAAAACTAAACTCTCGCAAAAGTTTTGTAGAAACCTTTTTTTGGAATGCGCCCACCGTGAGAATATTACAAATTTTTTTTTTTGTATCTGTAATATCCTCTTTTGTTCATTTTCTTCTTTGTTTTCACATTCGCTGCCCGCATAAGTATGCTTTTTTTTCTCTTTTTTGCTGCTGCTGCCGCTGCCATTGTCATCGCTGACAACAACTCAATTATTATTGCACTTTAAAAGCAGACCAGAACAGAACAGAATCGGTGGTCGGTATCTGTATCTGTATCGCTTCTGCAACTGCAACTGCAACTCCACCTTCACTTGTCTCTGAATATGGCCAAAAGCGTGGACATGGACTGGAGCGAAACCGATACCAAAACCGAAACGAAACCAAACCAAACCGAATCGAATCGAACCGCACACCTTTGCGCACAATTTGCATTTAAGCCGACATTGGCGAGAGCAGCTCAATTAAATATTAAAAAATCATAGCCAATAATGATGAAGAGCTGAATCTGAATGGCAGTTACAAAAAAAAAAATACGTAATGTGGATGAGCATGGAGTCAGCTGAGCCGAAGGCCGTAGGCCATAGCGCATAGGCCATAGCATAAACTAAGATGTATGACGGCATCTGTTCCGTGCCACATGCGAAACAAAAACAACAACAACAACAACAGCAAAAAGTTCATTTCATGTTCGTCAAATGGGAAAAAAACGAGAGAAAAATTATGGAAAGCGCCAGATGTTGCCAGCCTGTGTTTGGCCACCAAAAAATCAACAATGCTCTTTGTTCTCCACACAGACCCCACACCCCATACGGGAGGAGGGGGGGGGGGGGGGGGGGGGGGGGGGGGGGGGGGGGGAGGATATGGGAGCTCTTGTATAAATAAAAATCATTTGCAGGACCCAACCAGTCGCGTTCGGTTTTCCCTACGCTCTTTTTTACGAACTACTTTTGTAGACTCGTCCAAAGGGGATCAAAACTTTGGCCTGCCGTTTGTCAGATTTTCCCATTCGGGTATTTTTCAGTTTAAATAAGGCTTTAAAATGGTGCTCTACTAACAAGTACTAGTGGGAGGCAAAAGTAAAACTATCAAACATGAAACTAACGAAATCGATCTGATGATCGAGTCCAGAGCCTCTGAAAAACAAAATAACACAAAGAAAAATATACAAAAAAAATAAAACTAAATAGATGAAACAAATACATTTTTCAGATTCAAGATTAAAACGATTTAAGTAGATTAAGAAGCATTAAAATCAGTTTTACTTTTAGTAATAAGAATAAATAAACAATCCGATACAATACAGAACAAAAATACACAGAAAGTCGAATAATCTCTTAGTTCTATAGATAATTCTTATGGGAAAACGCTTCCCATTTTAGATATATGTATGTACATATTTACTTTCAGCATATGGGCATTTCTCTGATGTCGAACTGGACGTTCGTACGCATTTCGAGTTGTAAAAATGTCAAAATAGAACCGATTTTCAAAATGGTTTTACCGTTTTGATTCACCACTTGACTAGCCCTATAGCTGGTGCTAAGGGCGATTTTGGGCTACTGTCTGTTTTCGAGATATTTGAAAAAATCCATGGTATTCGCACGGGACAAATATAGAAGTGGTTTTCGCGGCGACCAATTCAAACTCCGATTTCAGCGAAAGTTGAGGCGACATATTAATGCGAATTTCAGATTAATGTTCTGCATTGATGACTCTTTAAAATGGTTATAATTTTAAGCATGTATGGTTTGTAGTTTTTTTTAAATTTAATTTAAGCTTCTGCCGCACGGGACATGTCGCACGGGACAAACATTTCTTGGCTTTATAAATGTTACAAAAATTCCGTTAATTGATATTGAGAAAATTTTCTGGGATTTTTTTTAGATAGTTCAATATGTAAGGAAGACTTTAAGGAAAAACTTTTATCAAGAATCATCTTTCTTATAGGCGAAAATAATAATAGAAAACATGACCAAAAAATACCAACAAAATACCAAAAAAGTGAACTTTTGCTAATTTTAATATGTTTTCAGATAAAAGTTAATGAAATTATATGTCAATTAATTAAATTGGGGGATTTTCAATATCTTTTAAAAATAACACCCCGAGAAAACTATTTTCAAATGCGTTTTTATTGAATTTTAATTTTTTGGCCTCGGTGGACCTCTTGTATGTATCCTATATTGGGTATCCAATTTATTTGTCCCACAAAATCGGAAAAGTTAACTGAAAAGTGATTACTAAGCCAACACCAACGTCCCGGACGGCATTGCACACAATCTATAAGCAACAATTATGATAGCATAGGATGCATAGGAACATTGGGAACATCATATTTTGTAGGTCCCAAAATGCAGTGGTCTGCAAGGGTATTTAAAGCTTCGTACCATTAGAAGCAGACCATTCCCTCGTGTTTTGTGTTGTAGAACCAAGTGTTGCCTGACACACACAGACACATGAGCAATCTGTAGTTCATATGTATATGTATTGCTTTTTTTTACAACTTCCGCTTTGAAATGTATAAATATATGCATACGAGTACATGCATGCATATGTATGTACATATGTATGTGTATATATTTATATACATTTTTTTCCCCTGCTGAATGCAGCTGTCCGCTGGCCAAATGAGCTGGCCAAGCGACTATGTGGCGACATATGTGGCCACAGATACGAGAGACAATGGCAGTGGCAGTGGCAGTGGCAGAGCGACATTGCAGGAGTGGGGGGGCACCAGCAGAAGGTGGTCTATATAATTGGTTAACAAACAAGTTGGTTGCGGGGCCAGCCACACAATTAGATCAACAAATGCAAATAACTTTTGTGGGCAAATAACTGAATTAGTGACTCAAAGCAGAAAAATAGGAGTGCAGCAGTCCATACCAAAGGATACATAATATAAACAAAAGACATCAAAAAATAGTTAGTATTAATATTTAAAAATGAATATGGTTCAAGCCAAATCTTGATCTGCAATCGGTTCTTGAAATACTTCGAACCTTCTCAGCCCTGAGCTGGCGATCAGTCTCCGAAATATCTGATCTTTATTAAGCCAGAAGAACTAATTGAAGTTGTAAGAATAATAAATAAGATAAAAGCTCAAGTATCCCTACGTTTCATTCCGATGATCCTTGAAGTTAAATTGCGAATCGAAGTAGCGAAGTAGAGATATAGGGACCTCTGGATAGAATCTCTCTACATATCCACCTTTAATGCGTAGACCTAATGTGTAACCTATGCACATATGTACATACATATATCTTTCTTCACATCTCAAGTGTCTCCCTATATCGTCATGATGATCCAATCCCGCTGCCTGTACACATATTGATTCAGATACAGATTTAAAGTTTTTATATCTTCCCCTATGTCTACCCATTGATCTTTTCTTGGACTCTTTTTGGTTGACCAATGAAGAGCCTCCAACTTACATTTATTCCGATTTTTCTGGAGATTTTTCCACTTGTCGGCAGCACTCGATATCGGTTTAGATTGTATTTGACTTGATGGAAATTCCTCTCGGAAGATTTTTGAACTGGTTTTCCCTTTGGTTGTTACACAGGAAACACTTGCAAAAAAATGATTTAATTTTGTGGCACTTTTAAAATATCAACTTCCAGAATGAATTATAGGCTATAGGATTTATGAGAATTTGTCGAGAACACGGCACAGTAACACAGAAGACACTATCACGAACACACACACACGCACGCCTACACACACGTACAGGGAAGGAGAGAGACAGAGAAAGCGAGCGAGCGAGCGAGCGAGAGCGGGAAATTGTAGCTGAGATTGAAAGATTGAGACTCTGGATCTGAGGCTGGGACTGAGACTGAGGCTGAGGCTGAGAGACTGGCAACTCTGGCGATCGAATCAAACGACACGGAGATATTAAACTATTTTTTGCGGTAACCATGAACGCGACCACTACGAGCGGTTGGCAACGTCGACCACGGCGTCGCAGCGACGCCGGCAGCGGCAGCGCCACAGACAGAGAGCGACGACGCAGCACAGCCAACGACGCGGACGAGGACGAGGACGAACGTGCTGGCGGGAGGGTGGGAGGGATGGTAGGGCAGAATGTTAGCGACGCCTCATCATAATCATAGACGAAGGGTCCCGGGTCCAGCCACCCACTTCCACTCCAAAAAACGCTGCTGCGACATTACCCCGCCCCCGATTGGATGGCAGCAGCAACCGCCTTCGTTTTTTTGTTGCTGTTGCTGTTGCTCTTGCTCTTGGGGTATATAATTCTTTCTTTCGTTTTGGCTTAACATTTACCGCGAGAACCAGTAGCAGTGGTTTCTCCAAGGCAGCGACGCTGCCTGCCGCAGAAGTCGGCTGCGCAGTTGGCGCCGGCAGCGAGGCAGAAAAAGAAAAGAAAAGCTAAGACTAAGGCAAACGAAAACCGAAAACCAAAACCAGAAAACGTCAGCTACACCACAAGCAGAAAGGCCGCAACGACATCTTCAAGTTGGTCCACCTCAGCATTCACCACACCACCCAGCACCCAGCACCCACCACTCGCTACCCCCACCTCCACCCACAAGAGGGACCACCCCACCATAAAACTCAAACTCGCGGCATAGAAAAATTGCGCTCAATTTTTTGGCGCACCTTTGGACCAAGACTGGAAAAAATCTTGAGAATGAGAGAACCAGAGAACGAGAAAAGGAGAGGGTGAGTCCTGTCTTGAGTTGAGTTTTCCCCAGCCTTGGAAGGCGCTTCGGCGTGGTGAACTTTCGATGTGTGTGTGTGTGTGTGTGTGGGTGGGGGGGGGAAACCTCTTTTTGTTGCTGCTTATGAATTTCCATTAGGATTTTTTCATAGCTCCTTGACTGCTTCAACCCCCATAAGAATTTCGTCTTCGGAATTGACTCAAGCAGCGCAAAAAAATCTCAAACTCTGGCGTAAAGAAAAACGCAAAAAAAAAAAAAAAGAAAAGCAAGTGGAAAGCAAAAGCAAAAGCGAAACGAGACGAAGCCAAGCCAAGCCAACGCGGCTTTGCGGCAAGCCTCTAGCTAACCAGGAATTGCTGGGGCCAGGAAGGAGAGACAGAGAGAGAGAGAGAGAGCGAGAGAGATATGGCGTGTTCTAGTATGACAGAAAGAGAGAGAAAGTTATAACTGAAGCTGGCCGCACAGGAGCGAGTGAGAGAGGTAAAATCTTGCGGCTGCCATTTGCGGCCAAGAAGACGCGGCAATATGCCCCCAACCCCTGTTCCCCCCACCAAACCTTGAGTGAAAAATTGCAACCACATGAGGGTGGGGCAGAGCTTAGAGCTCAGAGCTCCGAGTTCCTCGTGCCCCAGTGCCCCGTGCCCATGCCCCTCTCAGGGCGGAGTTTCCTTTTCGGTTCTTGACATTTCTTTTCGGGTTCGGGCATTACTTCCTTTTTTGTTTTATTTTTTTCTGCTGCTCTGCTCCTTTCGATTGCACAGCATATTAGGGATTCAACCCTCCTCCATTTTGCGGTTTTCTTCGCACCACGCGAAATATCCGAAAGACTTCGACTGCGGTGTTGGTGTTGGTGGTGGTGGTGGTGGTGGTTGTGGATGTGGACGTGTGTGTATATTTGTGTCAGTCGACGGTTGCGCAGCAGCTGAAGGGTGTCCTGTGCCCGCCTGTGGTTGGGCATTATGAAACCGCAAGAATTATCATACGCAGCGGTCGATTACTATATCAAAACCCCTCTAAACAGACAGCTCTGATGCTGAGGCTGAGGCTGTGGCTGTGGCTGTGGCTGATGCTGACAGGGCAGCATCACCGAGGCTGCGCCGCAACCACTATTCCGGGCGGGTAACCGTAACCGAAACCGTAACCGCAAGAGACGGCCCCGCGGCCGTGGACTTCTGGCCAACCAAAACTACGCGTTCCGCTCGACTTCTGGCAGCCAATGGGCGGATCTTGAGTTGCTCAAAAGACGCTGAAGCCAAAGCCCGCTGAGCCAAGCAAAAATGGTGGAAAACAAAGGAAACGCAACAAAAATGTGTGTGTGCGTGTGCGTGTGTGTGTGTGTGTGTGTGAAAGTTTTCTATTTTCTTTCAATCAATCTGAAATCAATATGTTCCAACATATTCTTCATTTATGTAGATGGTAAATATGTAGATTGATCTCTCATCAATTGATTCAATGGCTTTTCTTTTGAATGACTTTTGTGATGATTAAAAGAGTAATTGAATAATTAAAATCAAATAACATCAAAGAAACTGAATTAGAAATGTGATAAATTCCAACAAAATCTATGTATGCCCAAAGGATATTTTCCAATTGAATATTCTTTTAATCGACTTGAATCCTGTGCCGTAATGCAGTTTATAGCCTGCATTTATTGAAAAATAAAACAATTTATAAAAACAAAACCGCATGCCCCTTACACACACACATCTTTTTCTACAAACTTATAGTATACGTGTTGAGGCAATGATATTTTAAATATTATTGGGTATAGAAATTAAATTGTAATCATAATTGTTTTCACGTTTTCTTGGGTTTCCAAAATTAGACAAAAAGTTCAACAAAAAATGCCTAGCAAGGTTAAAGGAAGTGAATTATGTTAAATACCAAATAAATACCATCCGGGTTTTAAATACAAACTCCACCTCTATTCCACCCCCAACAAAAAGTCCTGTCCCAATTAAGACATTTCTGCATATGAGGAATATGTAGGTTTGTGTGCTTATCATTAGCCAAACACTCACACGCACACACACGCACACACGGGGCTTATCAATAACAACCTTTCACAGGCCCGTGACATGCCACTAACCCAGCCCCCCCCACCCAGTCACCCATTCACCCAGGCACAGGACCTACAACCTGCAACAGCACAGAACAGAAGAAACCAAGCCAATTAAAACGATAAACCAAAAATGGCCAGAGGCGTCACCCGAGAGGGTAAATAATAATGAGAACTGCAAGAGCGAGAGAGCAAGAGCAAAAGCGAATTATGGAAATCTTCTTTGGGACGAAGCCCTAAATACCCTTGCAGGTCTATTGGTATATATTTGATTTTGATCGAATTTAAACACGAATTTAAAAGGCGTTCAAGTTGCAATATTATATATAATATTTATATATACGAAATATAAATATCTGTGGATATTTAGTCATCCATTTAGTTAGATATCAATCAAATATGGGATCAAAAATACCTACATATACCTTATGGTATGCCTTTTTCAAACACCTGCTAAAATCATAATACCATCTGCTAGGGTGTTGAAAAAACGTTACAGAATAACGAGTTTTTGGAGTCGTCATCCCCCCGCCCCCCTAACCTCTAGTCTATTCCCCTCCACCCAACACCCAGCACTCAAGTGCCCGTAGTTAGAGGCAACAAAAGGCGTTCAAGTTGCAAGACCGCTAAGCAACGACCCACCAACAACCACTGTACCACTGTACCCTACCCCAAACCCAAGCCCAAGCATCCCCTCTGCAAAGAGAGGGTCAGAGGGCAGGGGGCAGGGGCAGGACAATTATGAAGCAAGTTGGTCCGCACTTGAAGGCAAAGAAAGAGATTTTGTGCAAATAATTCCAAAGTGGAACGACAATGGATGGAAAGCGGCGACAAGTGGAATTCAAGTGATGCAGGCCGGTGGCAGGTGGCGGGTGACAGGTGTATGTGTGTGTGTGTCTGTGTGTCTGTGGGGTGGTGCCACTTTTTAATGTCCTTCGGCGTGCCATCCTCCCTCCCTCCCTCCTCTCGCTAGCCATTATTCAGGCGGCCCCTTCCTGACGGCGTTTTGTGTTGATTTTTCTTTTAATTGTTGCGGATTTGCATTCTGACACATTTGTCAACCTCAACGTCGGTGGCACAAAAGGATGCCCCAGGATGGCGGAGGGACGGCGGGGCGGGGCGGTGCGGTGCGGAAGGAACCATGGATGAGGCAAGGTTCGTTTATTATTTATTAACCCAAAGACACGGAAAGGGCCAGGACATGTGTGTGACTCCGGTCCGTTGGGATAATAATAAACGCCAACCAGTCGGCCAGAGTGAGAGAGAGAGAGAGAGAGCCCAGCCCCCGCTCAAGTCATTTGTCAACGAGGGAATAAGACCCAAAACACTCGGACAAAATCCTCAAACGTAAAAGTTTTATTTTATTTTCAGATAGATCGATTTTATTAGATATATTTTAGCAATACAAAAAAAAACACAAAAAACTTACATATATTTGATTCGACCTCTAAAACGATTGCCACACTTTTAGACAATTTTTTATTTTCAGTGCATGATATATGGCACGACTATGCGTATGTGTGTGTCTGTGTCTGCGTCTGTGTTTGAGTGACATGTGTCAAAACTGGAAAACTACGCGAATTTGTGTCAAATACCCTTGTCAGCACGTTTCAAGTGCTGCCACACTCGCTCTCCCCTCCCCAAAACCATCCTGCCACTTCTCTAAGCCCCATCATAAAAACAAAGACAAATACTCAGGTAGCCAGGTAGCAAGCAAGGCAGAACAGGGGGCAAGTGTTGCAAGTCTGTGTGTGAAAAAAGTGAAGGATTCTATGCGGAAATTTTGTCCGACACTTGGCCGGTCATAATTAAAACAGTTCGAATGGGGGGAAATTGCAAAATGGAACAAGTTTCGGAAACAGTAATACACATACTACATATAAAAAAGGAAAAAGAGATCTGGATCTCTCGAAGCTGTGCAGTATCAAAATGCGAGAGGTTTGGTGATGATGAGGGAACCGAAATAAGGGGTTCAGGGGAGGGAATCTCTCCGCGATCTCTCTCTCTCTCTCTCTTTTGCTCGAACTTATCATACAGGGAAAGATAAGTCATAGGGGCAAAGCAGGGGACTCCTGACTGGTTACAAAGGCACTGTCGCAAGTGCAGAACCATTTGGAGCAAGAGCCCTCTTCAGAATAGTTGTCCATGATCATACAGGATCGCATGCCACAGACCCAGGGACGCAACCAGGATTTAAGAGTTATTCTGCAGAGGGAGGACAGTCTCCCCAATGGAAATTCCACGCAGTTCCACTCAAAAGCAGAAGCAAAGACCTCAAAATGGAGCTCTATCTCAACCCATGCCACCTCACCGAGGAGGCGCTACAAAACGTGGTATCTTTGGGAAGATCAGATCTAAACATGGACCAAATGCCATTACCATATGAACAGCTTTCTTCTAGCTTCTTTATATTTGAAATTTGATTATGCTCAAGATAATATAGTAGTCTGTAACTTCTTGAAA
Organism: Drosophila athabasca; assembly: GCA_008121215.1. NCBI lineage: Eukaryota > Metazoa > Arthropoda > Insecta > Diptera > Drosophilidae > Drosophila > Drosophila athabasca. The sequence continues at coordinate 4,770,956 of CM017796.1, read as the reverse complement.
TATGGTTCTTACTTTCTTCAAGTTCTGAACAAATATATAAACAATTTGTATGGTTCAAAGAGTGCCTTGACTACTGAGTGTCAGTCTGTTTCACATATCAAAAGTGATATTGGAAAGAATATCAAGCTGTAGTTAACAGCTCCAAAGGTTGTCGACAAAAAATAATTCGTATTTTTCTGTGCTAGAAAAAGTTGTGAGTAGATAAGAAAGAAAATCGCATTGATAAATTATTCTAAATTAGATTTTAACTTTAAGATTTAAAGAACCTCATTCCAATGGAAGCGAGCGTAAGGGGTAAGGACTGCATCTCAAAGAATTGGACAACATGGAAAATGGATGAATGTATTTATTGCCTGCCAAGAAGCAAGATTCCCTGCCCTGTGACGAAGGGACGCTTAGTGTATCCACGCAGGTATATGCCATTTTTATGTCGGAATAAGAAGACCTACTCAGATGAGGATGATGACACGCAGGATGAAACGCAGTCAATTACACTCCTGGAGGAGAGCGTTTCAGGCGAAGATTCAGCTGAAAATTCAGAAAAAGATTCAGCCGAAGATACAAGCGGAGATTCAGACGAAGCATATTCAGAAAACTCGAAGCAATTTGATCCATGGACGCCCAGGGGGAGTATCGTTTATCTGCAGAAAACCAAAATTCCCTCGCCTGTGATATCGGGCAGCTTGGTGATGCCACGCAGATATAGAATGACTTTCCCCTGGAACGATGACTGGTCATATGCACGCTAAGCTCCTCCGCCTCCGCCTCCTCTTGCTCCTGCTGCTCCCACTCTTCCTGTATGCTGGTGTTTTATTTTTGTAAATTATTATTTATTTTTTCTGATTTTATATTGCAACATTTTCACATTCACAATAAAATCGGGAATCCGAATAGAATTTCTATACAGTTTTATTATTTAGGAATTATACTTTGCTTTGGGGGGTCTGTCATTTAATTACTAAAAATATGCTAACTATTCAATGGAAATCTATTAGATATTCCGATTCATGCATATTCAGGCAGCATGAGGAGGGGTATGAGAAAATCATAATACCCTCTTTCTGGATAGCAAAATATGTATACTTATGGCTGGTAAATAGCAAATATTTATATTCACAGCCCTCGAGGATATTGTCAAGTGCCGCAATAAACTCCCGCCCATCCAATCCACCACCAAAGAAAGCCATATATCCCATATTCAATCATAAACAGAAAATATAAATGGCAAAAACTGCTATTTCCACAAATTTCGCAAGGTTCACATTCCCCACATTCGCGTTTTTTTAGCGGAGTGTGTGATCTGCTTGTGCGACGAGGACGAGGACGAGTCTATAAAGCCGGGCAGGTCCATAAAAAAAAGTCGCACTGACATCTATCGGATCGGTTCGGTTCGGTTTGGTTCCAAAACAAATCATAAAACGCGGTTTACAGCTCCCATGTGTGTAATCGGCGACGTTTAACGTGGGTCTGGGTCTGGCTCTGGCGACGGGCCATGAGGGTTGCACTCTCTGCGGGGGGGAGGGGGAAGCGAATGAGACAGACCCCGCCAACATACACACATACACACATACATATATGTATGTTTAAGTAGAAGTTTTGCGGGTCCATCGTCCTGGGAATATTCAGTGATGTTACAGACAACAAATTTTAAAGAAATCAAAAATCAAAATGTAAAACAAATTGAAATCTTGTTTTTGATTCCTTTTTGTTTGCAATCAAAATTTTGTTATGAGAATAATTGAAGAAAGAGATGGAATGGGATGGGGTGGGGTGGGTTAGGGTATTGGCCTTGCAGAGAAAAGTACTGGAGGCAGATCGGATATTATATAGAAGTTTTGCCCCATAAATATGGATATTTTACATTACTTTTAGTCATTATCCACCGGTCTACTGCCTGCTCTTTTGCTTCTATCATCGATCCCAACGTTTGCGCCTTCCCAAGAAACCATTCCGTATACCGAAATATCTCCTCACTCTATTCTGTCCTCAGTTTTGAAAGCACCTCCTCCTGTACCATACTGGTCGCCCCTGTACGGTACATTCAAGGGTCCAAGCGAGCCATAAAAAACGAAATGGCAAAAAAGTGCCGAGCTGTTGGTGCGTGCTAAGCATAGTTAAAATCGAAATCCATATCCATATTTGTTTTAATGGCCGCCGACAACAGGAACAGGACCCATCCTAACCAGTGGCGGCAGGTTTGGAGAGACTGGGCTTGGACCGGAGAATGACAATAACCATAAGGCCAGGGTATAATAATAAGCGGAGTAAGTGAGTGGTTGAGTGGGTGACAGTGGGCCTGGCAGTGGAGGGGTTGGGGTTGGGGCTGGGGTTGAGGTTGAGGCGACAGATAGCCTCAATAATGACCAGAAGCGTTCAAGAAATGCTGGCCAAACGTGCTCGATATTCAATAACCACACGGCAAGGGCAGCATGGCAGGGGATAGCCAAGCTAGGGGTGGAGAGGGGAGGGGACGGAGGACATAAAAAATTGAATTGAACATTTCCGGGACGAAAAGTTGGAGCGCTTATGGCAACCATGTGGGCAACCGGACAACGGCCCATGACTGACCCATTCAATTAAGCATGAAAAAAAAGCCAAAGATGTAGAAGGACGAGTGGGGGAGGGCAGTGGACGTGCCATGGATAGTCCATAAAAAAAAGGACATCACTTAAGGAGGTTCGGAACTTCAGTATTAGGGGGGGGTCTCTGGTCTATGGTCACTGGTCTCTGGACGCTGGACTCTCTGGCCGCAACAAAACACGCATCACTTGTCACACATACTTAGCAGACGGCCATGGCCGGGGGGGAGTCCTAGGGCCCAGCCAATGGCATGGACCCCTCATTGTCATGTCCTTGGTGTTGTTATTGAGGTGTAATACAATTTTTTGCCATGATACCCCATAACAATGGCCAAGCGCGCGATACGGAGCGACGGAGAATCGGAATCGGAAAAGGATAACGAGGACCCCCAACCCCCAGCAGCAGGGTCACATATGGCGGCATAAGTTGTTCCCAGTAAGTGTGTTTGTGTGTGTGTGTGTGTGTGTGTGTGTGGAGGGGAGTGGGTGAGGGACACAACGCATAAACTTGCAATTGAGCCAATTTGTAAAAGTGCGGCAAGCCCATTAACAAGAGTCACGACGGCGAGTCAGTCTGGCATCATTGGACGAGACGGAACGGAACGAAACAGAACGGAAGCTGTCCAGGCTAAAAATCGAATGGAAGCCGGAACACCTGCTCCATACCCATACTCCCCCACCCCACCCCACCCACCCCTTAGCCAGAACCCATACACAGACCTACATATGTATGACCCAAACCCTCTACTATCCCATCATTTAAAAAGCTTTTGGCTTGGGGGGGGAATCCTACTTTGCATTACAAGCGCCCACATTAAAATTAAAATAAAGTTTTCCACTCTTCTACTGGGGTATAATATCCCTTTCAGTCCTTTCTCTGGTTCCTTTTTTTTTGTGTTTTTTTTTCGGAGAACTACTTGTACATATACAAATCTAAAACTCGCACATTTCTGATGGATATGGACCACGTCCAGGACTTACAGACCGAAAGAGAGAGAAAGATAGAAAGGGGGTTGGGGGGTCAGTGTTGCATGGTTGAGATATGCCAGGATACGGGTCCGGCCGCAGTTGGCAATTCGCAGTTTTATTCGTATTTTTGCATTTACATCAGCAGCCCACATGCATTATGCATATACACTTGCACATACACATAGAGGAATCTACATGCACATACACATACACATACGTATATGTATTTATGTTTGTGTGCACGTATGTATGTTTGTGTGCGTCTGGAGCTGTGCGTGTGTGGGCGCTGAGGTCCTTCTTGGGTCCTTTGTATACACTCTCCCACGGTGAAGTTGAACCAATCCATTGAGTTGATTTTGAAGAAAAACCATTCCAGGAGTTATATGGTAATTTTTCTAACTTGAAAACAACATTTTGAAAGTTCAAATTTCTGCTACTGTTTGCGCCAACCCGCGGCTCACTCGCTTTCCTCGCTTGCGCTCAGACCGAAAGAGAACCCAAACTTTTTTTTATACATATTATAAAAGAGATTTTAAACCCTTTCTTCCAGAGCATAATTTCTATAATTTCCAATCAAATATTCCATCCATGGATCATTTCTGCTATATTTTAAAATATCTGCTAAAAACGTATATGGTATAAGAGTATTCCATCATAGGTATCTATGAGGAACCGTGAGCTTTACTTTACGATTTCTTGTTGAATTTTCTGTTCAGTTGCTTTGCTATCTTTGTCCCTTTTTTGTCTCTTCATCGTTTGCTGCTGTTGTTGGATTCACTTTGGACTCTAAAACAAAGCGCAGGACACAACCAGAGGAAAGCATGGGGTGGAGGGGGTGAAACAAAAAATAAAAAGTATATATGCAAAATGAGTGAAACAAAAATGCTTTGGGCACAAAGGATGCAAGGGATAAAATAATATCCTTAAGCTACAAATGCAACATGAATTTGTCTTTGCTCGACCATTTCCACTCCCCAGCAGCCCCCCCCCTGCCACTACCACTACGCTACTCGGCTATGCCGTTGCTCTTCCGTTGCTCTTTCTTTGAAAAAGACAAAAACAAAAAAAAGATATATATTGTACACACATTTGTATGTATGTACATATGTATGTATATCTCATGCATCTCCGGGAATGGAATGGAATGTAAAAATACCAAGTTGGAAAGCTCTGATTGCACATTACGACTATAAGATATCTGCTAAATAGAGGCGAATGTCCATATAGGCTTTAGGCTGGCGAATATGCAGAGATTCGTGGGACAAGACTCTCCTGAAATACGTATGAAACTTAGAACTAACTATTGAAGACGGATGTCTTAAGATGATACTAGTCGCTGCACCAAAATTGATCTTCCTCCGTGTTTAATAGTTTTAACTCCTTCAAATTTGTATTCAATCGGGGTATTACATCTCCTCCGTGAGGGTCGATATTATTTGATAATACTGGCTCTTTTATTTTGATTATTATTATTGAATAGCGAAAATATATTAAAAATATTGGTAGACACTTTTAGCTTTTACGTGAATTCAATATGCTCGTAAACTCTACGACTAAAGGGTATAAAAGGGATACTCGAACTTTACAAATGCATGCACATTAGAGAGATTTGCGTGTGCTTGTGTGCGTGTCTGTGAGAGCTTTACTTTACTTTACACACGCACATACACATACTTACAAAGCCAACGACTTTGACGTCCTTTGGTCCTTTTTGCCTTTGCCCTTTGCTTCGACACTTATTTTAATTTATTTCATTTTCATTTATGTCCTGCTATTCTCCTGTGCATGTGCATGTCCCTCTCCATCTCTGACTGTCAGTGTGTAATTAAATAAAAACAACCTTAAAGCAGGGTCCACACACACACACACACACACACATACAGTCAGAAGTCCTACGCCTGGATGGGTGTCCACACCGGTCTTTTATTTTAATTGCCCTCCAGAAAATGGGTAAGATTATTCCAAGCAGCAAGCAAGCAACAATCTGTAAATTACGAGAGCGAAAAAGTATCAGAAAATATTACCAAAAATAAGCCAAGTCGGTTTGAAAATATTCACATGATCCAATTATTTAAACGAATTCCATTTTTACCTAATCCTTAACCAACAGATTCTGGAACACACACACTTTTAAAAACGAACACATAAAGTAGTGTTTTGGAAATCTCAAAATATTACAAATGAAAATGAAAATTAGCGTCAATATATTCAAAAGAATATGTTTATATTTATTAATACTTATATTTATGATTTATGTATTGGACAATTGCATTATCAGTATCAGTCTTGAAATTGAAGAGCTTTGCTCGTATACCTATCGGTATTTTTTTTAAATCACGAAAAAAATATTTCAAGTATGTACGGAACTTCTGTATATTTATATATATATGTATATATAGCCTTTGTAGATATGTATTTATATGGCGTTATTATTTTGGATTTTCAAATTGATATGGAAGTATCACATTTGTGCACAAGCAATTATTGTATGGGCAGACAAAACCACAGACTGGGGATTTTAAATATAAATACATATAGTATAATGATCCAAAACTATTTATGTATTATTTTGCAAACTTCAAGTTCATATTACGATTCAATTTCATTCCTAAAAACTTTGAGCAACATCTGTGATGTGTGTATAGCCAACCAAAGTATTCATATCTGATCTGCTGTGTAATATCATTATTATACTATTATTATTATTTTTATATTACACATAGATAAACGAAGAAATATCTAATTAGGTTTATATCGAATTATCACACTTTGAGGCGAATTAAATGATTCTCCTAATACTTAGTATCACAATTCGATTCTACATACATATATCAGTTTACAAATTGATATTTTATTTTCTACATCTCCCAGTATTTGCATTGCATTGGGTCTATATGGGTATACACGCACCCAAACTGTTCTAATTCTATTGCTCCTATATAGCCCTATAAGTATATGTACAAATATATTCATAGAGCTATAAATATGAACAACACATTGTGGTACACAAACCGAGTATATAATAAAGAACTAAAAACTATACTAAAACTAAAACTAAAAAACAAGCAAACTTTTATAATATTAATGGTATATATGTAATCATATTTTTTTACTCGAATGAATTTCCTTCCAAATAACTTAAAAACTAACTAAAATCCGTGGAGAAAGGAATAGTTTATCGTTTAAAGGCCCGGATAGGATAAACATTTAAAGGTCTTAACTTCCTTTTGGAATTGTAAGGGTATGGCTTTTTAAATAAATATTTGTACAATTGTGAGCAAAATATAAATAAATTGGCATGTTTCAGAGAATATATGCATTGCATATTCGATTTACTGGATTTGTTTGAACATTTATCATCAGGATTTTGCTGATTCGTTATAATTTGATTACATTTCTGTTTTGTTCAATCGATTCTGAGATATGAAACATTAATTTAATTTTGACTACATTGCGTTTCCCTGTGCGATCGAAATTGTAATGAACCGATAATAAAATTTTGTTAAATCTAATTTGAAAACTAAAAAACGAATGACTAAATTCAAATGCATTTTTCAAATATGTGTGTTGTTCGAGCGGACGCCATACCCATTTCCTGTGTCTGTGGTCGCCGACGACTGGCTTGGGGCAGGATCGATGTGGGAATCATGTTCGCCTGTGGGCAAGAAACATACTTTTGGATGAGCAAGTGATGTAAAGTGATGTTAAGGAAGATGTACGTATAGGTCGGGGATGGCAAATAAAACGACAGGCAACTGTAGTTCTGTCATTTAGAAGCTAGTCGATATAGTGGATATAGTGCACCTCTCTGACTTTCTTTTCAGTCGACAGATACAATTGGCTACTCTCTACAGGATATAGATATATGACTCTCACCCAAAAAATGCTCGCCACGGCGAAAATTTGCATTAAGGCCCAGCACTGACAGTGGTGTCCGAAAGTCATGGCTTGTCCCGGGCAACAAATCCTGGCCCATCAGCATGCGAGTGGTGAGTGGCAGCTCCCCCCGTGGAGCTGTGTTCCCGAACGGACATCCGCGTCCGTTTGCGTCTCCGCGGCCACCGAGTGACCCTGTCGGCTGACCGTATACGAAGCTTTCCTGTGCTTGTGGTCCTGGGCGGTCATTCTCGCGGCCAACTAGCGGACGGAGTAGCACTGCAATGGGATCGGATTAAGGAGCCACTTTCTGAGATGACTCTACTTACCAGTTGCGCCCAAAGGAACGAAGGCACTGGGCCGGCGAACCAGCCAACTTAGCTTTTCCAGCGGCCGGCAGATCATGGCTTGCATCGGAGGGCTGGCGTTACCGCAGCAGGGTTGAGTCTGCTGTTGCAGCAAGGGGCAGCATGGTGGCATGCAAGTCTGCTGTTGCAGCATGGGGCAGCATGGTGGCATGCAAGTCTGCTGTTGCAGCATGGGGCAGCATGGTGGCATGGCGGTCGGCTGTGACAGCAAAGGGCCCCGCTGTGGCATGCACAGGCGTATCTCGGTTGGAAGGCGCTCTTGCATTTGCGCAATCAGAAGATTTAGGTTTACAAGATCGTCCAGATTGAAGTCCATTAGTGGTGGCATCTGTGCGCCTGATGATGCGCGTGGAGTTCCTTGTGGAGCTGCCTGTGGTGGGGCACGTTCTGCTCCAACTGCGTTTTGTGGGCTCGGGTTGTATAGCGTCTGGCCGCACTGAAAATTTGTTGGTTCTTGTTGGATGGGGATAAATTCATTCGCCAGCATATTCACCGGTTCCATTGATGGGCCCAGAAATTCAATGTCTCTGACATCTTCCGGTACATTGACGTGAGCGCCGAATAAGATTTCCTGCACGTCGTCGTCATCCAATGGGAATGGTGGTCGTGCACTGTAGCGGTTGTGCATCAACAAAGGCCCCATTGATAGGTTGTCTATCCACTCAGATGAGCCACCAGCACCAGTTGGGGCAGCAGCAGCAGCTGCGGCAGCATCAGCAGCTGCGGCAGCATCAGCATCTGCGGCAGCAGAAGACGGCATTTCATGGCAGCCCTTGAGCACATCAGCCCATGTAGGTTTCGGTGGAACGCCCGACATGATTGCGTATATGGGATGATCACTTCACAACGTCGCAAGAAATACCGCAAAAAAATATATATATTTTCAATCGGATATGAAATTATTTTACTTTGTCACGTCCCGTCCGTCAGGGAAAAAAAGAAATGAGCTATCGATAGCTGTAGGAGATCGGACATTTTGTCTGGTATTTCAAGATGGCGATGAGTCTCAAATCATAGCTTCTGCCAGTGTTGGTTAGTTGTGTTGGGTAGCATATTATTTTAATTTTTTATTTTTGTTTGAAAATTGTTGATAGAATGTCTCGTGATTATAACTTTAGCAATAGCACCATGAGAGTGGTGAAGTCTTTGCCGTCGTCAACTATAATGGCGGATCGCAAGCTGTTGTCGCCAGCAGCCGCATACGCCAAGTGGGCTGGTCACGGGACGACGACAAAGAAACCGACAGAGTCGAAACCATTGCAGAACGAAGTGGCAAAGGTGAGAAGGCCGAAGATGGAGCTGAAGCGTCTATCGTCCAGTGAACGGGAATGGGAGGGCAGTTCCCCAACGCCAAGCGTTCCGTTTTTATCCAAGTCGCAACTGTGGCCGGATGCGATGCCGGAAATGCCACAGCGACCTGAGAGACTAGAGGACGATGAACCGCCGCAGGTGCGGGCCCCACCACCATCGCCTCGTCTACGTAGCCTGCACTTCAATAAGAAGATCTTTTCCCAGCTCTTTGACGTGGCTGTGGCCACCACCAAGCGACGTCAGCAAGATTCCAATGCTACATTTGACGACGGATTGAAGCAGCGCTGCTAACCACACCTTTGCTGTGGAGCAGCCGCCTCGAGAGATTGCAAAATTTTGTAGTTCTACTTATTCATATTCAAATTATCAAGTAATAAATTGAATGTAGCTTGTTTAAATTTAAATGAAAATTCGAAGTCGATTAGCTGTATGTGATATCGATATATGAAACGCAATGGTGCATTCGAAACGCGCCAGTTTCTTACACATGGTTATCGTCTAGCGGGCATTAATAACATCAACAACAGAGAGCGCTACATGTTGACCATTTTTGGTTTAAACCTGATTTAAGACACAGTAAAATGAAAGGCAGTACTTAAAAAGATCCTATCTTGTAGAAAAATAGTTCATCAATCGGATTAAATTATATGGATCCGACTTAGCAAGTATTCAACAGAATATCAAAATGTGATTTCCGATTATGTACATTCAACGATTTAATAGAAACGGTTATGATGGTAATGTTGGTTTTATACACAAATGTTGTTAATATGTGGCAAATGTGTAGTTACCGTGTAGTTACCATGTACTAAAAATTGACATTTTTGTTGACCTTTTTTGGTTAAACCTTATTTTAGACACCATCCAAAAAAAGAGAGGGTTTACAAGAAGCGTTGATAAACAATATTATTTTCCGCAATTTAACTCAAATTGTTCAAGTATTTAAATTAAGGGGGGCTAAATGGGTTAAGTTCGTTTTCATTCGGACCGTAAATCCACGGTCACACTGCACCAACACAATAAGCGGTCACACTGCGAAGCCAAAAATCGAAAATGAGAATTAAATTTTGTTAAAAACTTGTGCTAAAACGCTGCCCAAATACAAACAAGTCACTCAAGTACATCCACTACCCAATGCTGATGCGCTCCATGTGACAGGTGAGGCCAGCCAGCCAGCTGTTGTGCGTTGTCCGCAGGCCAGGCACACGTTCCCCGAAGACCCCGTTTCGGATGTGGAGGATGTGCGCATCTCTGCTGGTCGATATAAAAATTGTGCCCACTCCGCCTCTTCGCTCATCGATGTCTGCAGCCCCCAAAGACTGATTACAAGTAATTAGTTACACACCTAAGACCAGCCAGCTAGCCATCCAATCATTGGGCAGAACACAAGCACCTGGGGCGGCAAGAGGAATCACCAGCAGCGGCAGCCTGGACATGGCCACCGCATCGTTGGATGCCCTGCAGGCATTCTATGTGGACTTTAGCGAGCTAACGCTGCGAGAGGTAGGCAATCACATCGACGACCAGCCCATACGCCCGTACCTGTTCATTACATTATTTTATGGTCTTCACAGAAAGTTGGACACGGCTCCTATGGGGTGGTCTGTAAGGCTGTCTGGCGCGACAAACTGGTGGCCGTCAAGGAGTTCTTTGCCAGTGCCGAGCAGAAGGACATTGAGAAGGAGGTGAAACAGTTGTCGCGCGTCAAGCATGTGAATATCATTGCCCTCCATGGCATCTCATCATATCAGCAGGCCACCTATCTGATAATGGAATATGCCGAAGGCGGCTCCCTGCACAATTTCCTGCATGGCAAGGTCAAGCCGGCCTATTCGCTGGCCCATGCCATGAGTTGGGCCCGTCAGTGTGCCGAGGTAAGATCCGCATAGATCCGATCCATTCTATGTGTTGAACTCGCTTCATTTCCTTTGCCTTTTGGTGATTTAAGGGCTTGGCCTATCTGCACGCCATGACGCCAAAGCCATTGATACATCGCGATGTCAAGCCATTGAACTTGCTGCTGACCAACAAGGGACGCAACCTGAAGATATGTGATTTTGGGACTGTGGCCGACAAGTCCACCATGATGACCAATAATCGTGGCAGTGCTGCCTGGATGGCACCCGAGGTAGAACGCAACAAAGGCTGAAATTAGATTGATTCCTAATGAATCTTGCACGTCTTTTATTCCAAAAGGTATTCGAGGGCTCAAAGTATACGGAAAAATGCGATATATTTAGTTGGGCGATTGTACTTTGGGAGGTGCTTTCGCGAAAACAACCCTTCAAGGGCATTGATAATGCCTACACCATACAGTGGAAGATATACAAAGGTATGGAGGGTGGGGGAATGTATAGTCTCCCCCTAAAAAATACTAAATCCTTGAAAATGTTCAAATAATTTTGATTTACAGGCGAACGTCCGCCGTTGTTGACGACCTGCCCCAAGCATATTGAAAATCTAATGACAGCCTGCTGGAAAACAGCACCCGAAGATCGCCCATCCATGCAGTATATTGTGGGCGTCATGAATGAGATTGTCAAAGACTATATGGGCGCTGACAAGGCCCTAGAATATACATTTGTGAATCAACAGGTGTGTGGAATCCCTTATTTCATATGTCTAATTCCTCGCTTATTTGCTTTACTTTTCGTTCATTTATTCGTGACTGTAGATTGTCACCAAAGAGAGCGATGGCACTGTGGCCGCTCAATATGATAGTAGTCTCAGTTCAGCAACGGATTTGAGTCTCTCGTCCACACAGTTAACACCGACAACGGCGGCAAATGCCAATGCAAATGCAACAACGACTAGCTCAACGACAGCCGAAAATACTACCTCATCAACATCATCGGCAGATATAACGCCGACAAATTCGGGACAACTTGACAATAATCCTCTATTCCATATGAGCAGCAATCGATGGGACGCCATACCCGAGGAGGATAGCAATGAGAGTCAGACGAACGATAGCTTCAATTTAACCTCTTCCGTGGAGGCCACCCAAAGGCTCGAGACCATCCGCAATGGCATGATCCAAATGGCCTGCACACCCATGGAACAGTTGACCCTCGATGTGGTACGTGCTTTTTGAAGTTGAAAAACTTACCTTCTACCATTTTGATCTCTCTCTCACTCTATCTCTTCTCTCCTCTCCTCTTTAGAATGGCTTCGATCTGAGTCGCAGCGAGAGCAACAGCAGCAGCACGCATGGTGAGTCCTCAAACCCAACTGGCGGCATTTCTGGTTGGTCTCCTCTTCGTCTTCGCCGTCGGCGTCGTCATCGTCTGATTGTCTCCCATGAATCACACGCATATTGGAATCGCAAACGATTTTGTGGCATGCAGATTTTAGCAACAGAAGATAGGGAAACGCTGGCCATGTCCGTTTTTGGGGGGAGTAAAGGCTACCTGTAAATAGTCAGAAGAAATGGTTTCAAAAACCATCAGACTAAACTGTTTTCTAAACGAAAACCCACTTAAATAAGTTAATTATGGAAATAGCGATAAATCATTACGATTTATCCCAAGAACATACAGGAAATACTCTGATTTCAATAACTAGACACAGACCTCCAATGGAATTCCGTGTTCTTTAAGAGAAAAGGGGTGGTTAAAACTCGAGCAGCCACTCAATAGATCAGCTATAGTTCTAAGTTGACATTTTGTTGTTGCAAATAGCTTGGCGCATTGTCAGCCTCTGCTCTGGTGGGGTGGCACCGACAGCTGGTGGTGGCTGCTGTGTAGGTGACGCATTTTGTTTTACTCGTATGTAAACAATGCATAGCTTCATCTCTTTCTAATTTGCCATCTCTTTTCCATACACACTGAATGAATGTTTTTGGTTAATTAACCGCTGCGGTGTCTCGGCCCAATGCATAGAAAGTCTTTTTGAACATTATTCAATTGACAATGTCTCTACTGTGGCTATATCTGTGGGATCTGTGCCTGAGCTGCATAAATTATAAATATTTAGTGCACTCATTCGCAACGATGGGTCGCTAGCGGCCTCTAAATGCTCTCGAAATGTTCCGTTGCGACATTTTTAGATATTTGCTTGAAATATTGATATATGTATACATATCTGATATCTGGGATGGTTTCAATGGGTTCTAAAGAGTCAGAGCCAGGTTAAAATTCTAGGAAAATGCCTCAAGTCAGTGTATTCGATTCTTTGATTTGAAACTTGCTTAAAAACTATTTTAATTTGTGAGACAATCCACCAACAACAACAAAAATCCCTTATGGAGCAAAACTTGAGATTAGTATCATGCACACGACATGCGTGCTGTTTTTGTACTATCTATTCATGGGCATACCCTTTAACAGCATTTCGCTTGTGCATCTTGATGGATCCAGTTGGGAGCAAGGACTTGTCCTACCAGATAAGATTTTAACTGTACAACAAATGGCATATCAAAACCGGTATACCCCTTTTGAGGATGTTAGGGCAAAACAGAGGCAAAACACCAAATAGTTGCACAGAAATGTTGCTGCACAATTAAATAATTTGTAATTTGTTAGCTAGCCTGGCAATTTTGGGACAGATTTATAGCCAAAGGCATGCTCCGTCGCTGAACAGAACAGAGCAGCACGAGGGGGAATCGGGGAGGAACGTGTGGCGGCTATATCGTACAAAACGCACACATGACGATGCCCCAAACAGCCCCGCCGCCGACATGACTCACTCGGCAATAATCTCACTTTTATTTTGATTTCGTCTAAATGGCGCGCATACATACATATGTGCACACTCGTATATACATATATATATATAGATCACACATACGCACACGTATACACATATATGTATGTATATAGATATATATAGTATACATAGATCTACACAGATAAATAAGAGTCCGAAGGAGAGCCAAATCGTTTGGCTCTTCTTTGACACAGCCAGACCGCGATCCCAGAGGCACAATCTTACACTCAATGCCCCGCACTATGCACGATATATACTATAAAATATAGCATAGATATGTATAGTGTACACTTTGCAATGTGTAAATAGTAAATGCATCAACAGCCAGTGGCCAGAGGATACTTTTGAGATACTTTTTTTTTGCTGGCCCCTAGCCGGCCGTATCGTTGAGTTCACTTCACTCACTGGCTGGCTGGCTGACTGCTACTGCTGCGTCAGTGCTACAAGCTACAGGAAAATGATTCCCATTATATGATCCCATACCATACCATCCCTCTCCTCTCTCTGTCTCTGTCTCTGTCTCTGCCACTGTCTCTCTTTCCACCCGCTTGTGGGGCGATCTGTGTTCGAGATTTCCCAATTGCAGATGCCAAATGCATTAATCATCGATTTTGATCAATGTTCGGGGCCTGGCATCGGAATGAATTTGAATGAATCTTCATCAGGTTTTGGTTCGTCATGGAAATGGGCTACGAGCTTCTACGGTGTGTTCTATGTAGTGGGAGGGTCAGATCCCCCTACCCCGTCTTTTAGCGTTGTGCTCATAGTAAACCTTTTTTGGGGTTGATCCAACACTCTCTCTTTCTCGACTGTTGTAATTTAAGGGATAATTAATCTATATTTTTATTTTAAAATTTCATTTAATTTCTTAGTAGGTATTTCCAATGGAATGAATTTCCAGTATAAATACCTCCTTATATTCCAAGAAGGACTACATTTCATAGCTCTGATAGTTTCCGAATCCCTTTCTTTGTATTAGGATTGAGAGAGCAGAGGCGACCGTCGGGATATGGGAATCATAAAATCATAAGAATTCATATTAAATATATCTCAACCCCTCCCCAGATGAGTGATGCCATTTAGCGCGGCAATCTTTGGGCGGACAAAGCACACCCACTTAAGCCAACCCCCCAGCCGCCAATCATCGGGCGAATTGCCACCCCATGGCAGGGGGGGAATGATGCCACAATAGACTCATTCTGGGCGCGTCATCATCATCAGCAGCAGCAGCAGTGATCCATACCGTCTCCGCCTCTGCCCCATCGCGGCACCATCTTGCCACGTCTGCCGAATCGCGACGGCGTTCAGGCACGGGCAGAAGATCCCCGGCGAGAGTCGTCAGTTTGCTTGGATGCCTCCGTCTCGGTCTCGGTCTCGGCCTCTGTGTGCCTCAGTCTGCGTCCGAGCGCCGTGCGGTCTTGAGTGCTTTACGAGATGTTACGGAATTGTCGGGCAACGCACCGAAACGCGCGAAACTTCGTCAATTGCTGCCGGACTCTGGCCAGAATCGAGTTCGCGAATACCACACGCCCCAAGCAGATTCATATCTGACCAAGAAGCCCAAACCGAACCCCCAAAAACGACCTAAAAAAAAATCAAGTGAAATTTCCAACAGCTTTTACTATTTGTTTGTGGTTTGTTTTCCCCCAAAAAGCGATTCTGTGGAAAATCAACAAGCACAGAGACCAGAGAAAACCGACCTCTCTCCCGAGTATCTGGCGGTGTGTTAGCGCGCGTGTGTCTGTGTGTGTGTGTGCGTGTGTGTGTAGGGGGGAAAACACGTCATCGGAAAAGAAAAACAGAAGAATCAGACATCGGGAAAGGGAGAAACACACAGAGGGAGAGAGAGGGAAAAATCGATCGATCTTTCATTTGGAAACAATGTGAAGGATTTCCTCCATATGACACATACTTAAGCAGCAGCCCTCTAGTTTGAGTCTTCCCTTGCATTTTTTGTGAAAATGAAATCGATCTAGAACCAGGGGACATTATATAGTCAGGCCCAAAAGGGAATCGATTCAAACATTTTCCACAGGAACAAGGAACCAAGATGTGCGACACACGGGCTCTGATCAACACCAAACAGACCAACGATCTCCACAGTTGTTGGATCATATATAGTACGTTATAGACCCCTGGGCCCCATACGATAATTTATTTGAAAACTAAATAACATCGTTTTTGAAGACATGTTTTGGTTACACCCATACGATCCATACTTATAAGGCCACTTCAAGGATGGAAAATTTAGAGAAAATTCGGGGAAAATTAGATGTATCTTTTTTATTCCAATTTCATGATTTTATTTGTAATTTCTGGAATATTTCATCTAAATTTGTATTTTTAATTTTTCAAAACCAAAATTGTAAAAAATTTCCATATCATATTTTAGTGCGTATTCGAATGAATTATCAGTATAAGGAGGTATATTCCACGAAGGAATACTCGTAAAATACTCATTTGCATGTGCACTGATTTTATAGCTTTGCAAAATTATCTTTCTAAATTCATTGCGTTCCAAAAGATCATAATATTCTATAAGAAGGAAAACTGGAGAATACTTATATTGCATTCATATATGTACATACTTCTTATTTTCTATGAGAAGTGTACATATATGTTTGGGATACTATTCCATAATTCTCTAGAATGTTTTGTTAGAAACGACCGAGGGGCGCTGTGCCATATGACATCTGATTTTCCTATCGAATTGGATTCAAGATTTTCGAAAACCTTTCTCAGAGATGGATCGCTTGAGCGATATACCTCTTCAGTTGGGACTTTATTTATGTACAAAATGGACATATTTTCATTTAATAATCATCCGTTGTGCGTCTTGTCCCCAAATTGCAGCAAAAAGCGATGGCCGCGAGCGACTCACGGTGACGGACACCAAACCGGTGATCATGACCACCAACGATCTGACGAACAACAACGATGCCCACAGCCATGGTCATGGCCACACGAATGGATTGCTGAGCCATGCCCACCACCAGCAGCAGCAGGAGGACCAAGATCTGGAGCAGGAGGAGGTCGTCAATTCGCTGGACGTGGACGTAGACGCGGATGAAAACGACGGCACCGAACAGTCGCTGGCCGAAATACTCGATCCCGAGCTGCAGCCAGAGCCCCCTATACCGAACAATGCCGAATCGCAGTCCATCTACCGTGAACACCGTCACATGGCCAAGGAGTACCTGAGCGTCGACACGAACCTCTACTATGCGCAGGACTTTAAAGATAAGCTCATACTCCAGATGGATCTCGCGGAGCGCGACCAAAAGCAGGAGCTGTTGCGCAAAATCAAGGATAAGGTACATGTGCATCCACTCTATCCACTCATTTTATTTATACTGAAATCAATTCTTTTTTGTCCGCAGGAGGGACTCCAGAGTCTGTACAACAATCTGCAGCAGCAGTGGGAGAAGCTACCCGCCTCGCGACAACAGCAGGCCAGCCACCATCCGCATTTGCATCCACATCCCCATCCACTGACAGGCGCCACGGGCCAGGTATGGGGCGGCAACGGAAGCCAGGAGGGGGGAGTAGGCGGTGGACCCATAAGTGGCGTAGACACAGTCGAGAACGATGGCTGGGTGGTCATACCGCCACATCCCAACGCGTAGTCCCCGAAACCGAACCGCATTCAAATCGCATATGACTCTCTAAAAAAAGAAATAAGTTAAAGCTGTAATATCTGTTATCCGTAATTTAATCTGTATCTCTAGCTATAGAACTCTGTGTCTGTATGTGTGATTTTTGTTTCTGCTGCGTTTTTTGTGAATCGTTTTAAGCGTTTTTTGTTAGTCTTAAGTCGTAAGTGAGCTTTTAGCCCATGTGTTTTTTTTCTGTGTACGAACTACTACCTAACCGACAACTTTCCCCGAAAAGGCATTCTCTGAACACTTAAATATTTTTAGGCTTAAACTATTGTACTATATGCATAATATATACACACATGCACACAGACACACACCAGACACAGACATCTGTCCAAGGACAGGGATGCCAAGGAGTAGACCAAAAACAATATAAAACCCATTAAAAACAAAAGACAAAAATACTCTGGCTTTATGTTATTCTGGATTTTGGGATTTGGGCATTTGGTTAGTTCTATTTTTAGTACAAATTATGAGGTTCAACGAGTTTTAGTTTTCATAAAGGTAGAAATAAAAATATGGTCTGTTATCACCTCACATTTGCCCATAAATCAATTCATATATCCTTAATAAACAGCTTTGTAGTCTTTTTAGGGAGACGTTTACCAAAAACCATCATTCTTATAGGAGAAGAGAGTAATGGAAAAATGACTTTACCGAATGATACCTATATAGTGAACTTTTGCTTTTTAGGTTTTCAGATCAAAGCTGATGAAATTATATGTCCATTGGTTAATTTAGATGAGTTGCCATATATTGAGAAAATAATTTAGGGACAAAAGGATATGGAAATGTGTTTCAATTGACTTTTAATTTCTTAGCCTCGGTTGACCATTCCGCAGAGATTGAGTCCAAAACATGGAGTTTATGTCCACGATCTTCTTGAATTCTGAAAACTTTTTGTAGAGAAATAAAACTGATATATTTGGTTAGCAATGCATCTAATAACTTTAACTTTTGACCAGAAAACAACTCAGTCGAGCGTTGGACACACGTTATTCACTACTATTCGTTATTAAAGAAAGATAAAGGAGGAATTCTCTTCAGAAGATTCTTCTCTTTTCTCAGAAGTTATTGTTGTAGATTCTAGATTCCTAAACACTTAGATGATCAATTGAATTGCATTTCTTATTAAATAAGAAATTAAGCATACAATCCCAAGGTGTGGGGCTCTACTCATTACTCAATTGTGCTTGAAAGCATTTTGGTGAAGTCAAGCACACGATGTGTATTTTGTTTTCGCACTTTCGGGCATGGTTCCATCTGCGTCTGGTATTTAAATACCCATTCAAATGATGAAACTTGAAGACTTTTAGCGCAAAATATGTGCAATTTATCGCGGTATTAGTTATGAGAACCTATCCATTGCACAATTTTCCGTGGCAATAGCGTTTTATACAGACTAACTCGAATGAACATTGCTAGTGCGAGTGCGGATGAATGAATGAATGAAATATTCACTTTTTTGAGCCGGGTGCTTGGCACATTTATTTTTCTATACAGGCAGCCGACCCTGCCGCAGGTTTTGCAGGCTGCAGGCCGCAGTTTATGTATGTATATATAATTTTATACTATACTAGTTTTAAGTACATGTTTTTGTTTGTAAACGCTACAACTATTGTAGGTTTTGAGAATCGTTAAATTCATTTAGGTGTACAGTTTGTCAAGGGCTTCCTCCAGTGAAGTGCAGTGAAGTGAAGTGATGAAAAAGAAGCTGAGATAGGTACGCAGATTGAGTGTGTAGCGTCTAGTGTAGTCTGTAGTTTGTAGATTGTAGTCTTTTGCCGTTGCAATTAAGTGTTGAGCGGCGCTGAGATACGCAGAGTGTGTAGCATATAGTCAGGTGTAGTCTTCTGTGGAGTGTGCAAAATACACGAGTACATTAGGAATCACAGATGGGTGTATAGAGGCTGGCGCATGTTGATTCCCAGACATCGGAGGGCGTGTCCCATGAATCCTTGCGATGCCACCAACACTTTCTATCCACATCGTAGGCCATTGTCGCTGAGCTGGCTCGATCGATGGTCTCCGTGGAATCGAGTCCGCCCACAAAGAATATGGTGCGCCCCATCATCGCTATGCCGGAATAGAATTTGGGCTCCGGTATGCGGGTCTCCACCTGCCAGGTGTTTGTCTTGATGCTGTACGCATAGATGTGCTGCACAAGGACACGGACCTCTGCCTGATTCTCGTGCCAACCGCCGCAGGCAAAGATACGATCATCGCAGGCCACCAGGACATGATCACAGCATTCGGTGGGCATCGGTGCGAGCTCCAGCCAGGAATCGACCTTTGTGTCAAAACACCAAAAGCTGGACAAAATGACGGCCATATAAATGCCTCCTGAAAAATGGATACAATTTAGCAAACGCCTTCAGGAAAATGCTCGTAAATCCGAACCCACCAGAGATATACAGTTTATCGCCCACAACAACGCCGGCATGCTGGCTGCGATTCTCGTGAAGGCAGGGCATATACGACCACTTGTTGTCGGCCAGCGAATAGCGCTCCACATTCGAGACACGGCGCATACCCTCCTCAGAGGTATCATCGTTCTCCACAATGCCGCCGACCGCATACAGATACCGATTGCCGACGGCATTCAGCGAGAAACGGCAACGATCCAGCTGTATGGGTGCTATGGTCGCCCAGGAGTTGCGCAACGGGCAATAGCGGAAACCAAACGGATGGATATACTCCTTGAGGCTCACATCATCATAAGCCCCGCCGACAATGAACAGCTCGTTGTTAAGCACGGCAGTGCCAAAGTTGCCTGCAAAAGGAGGAGCACTCATTTGATGTCAAGGATTCAAGATTCGAGAGACTCACATTGATCAATATGGGGTATGGTTGTCAGTTCATACCACTTCATTTTCGATGGGGAAAAGCACATAATCTCGTTGGTTAGACCCTTCCACTCGAAGCCGCCTATCTTGAGGAGACTCAGCTCCATGCCACGCAAATTGGTGGGCAAATCCCCCAACGTCTGATCCTCCAGAGCCTGCTCCCCCTTGATGAGACGCGTCAGATACAATTCGCGTATGCAATCAAAGTATTTCGATGGCAGTCGACGCTTCACCTTGACATCAATCGAACAGTTCATGGCCTCCACCATATGCAGATTCTTGTAGCTGACGTGCGGCCAGTTGATGAGGCGCAGCAGATCAAACGCCACCGCCTCCTCCAGCCGCTGGTCCAGGCAGTACGTACACACCAGCCGCGCCAGCTCCTGCTCGCTGACACCAATCGGATAGTTGCTGTTTAGTATGAAGCGCATCTGATCAACGCTCATCTCCTTGAAGTCCGGCCCCTCCGAAAACTCCTTAAAGTGTGCGCACATAAAGCGGAAGGCACGCGCCGCTAGCCCCATCTGGCCATAGATCTCCGCCATGGTACCCACGGCCAAACAATTGTCCAGTCCAATGCGATGCAGCAGGAAGATCGTGCAACGGTCCATCACATCCTGTACCTGGACAAGGCTGGCGGCGGCCAGTATCTCCTCGATGTTGTCGATGTTGAGCTCTAGGCGAGAGGTGTATATGTACTCCAGGATGGCGCCCATGGCTCGCCCTGTGATCCCATACAGGGCAATCTCCTTCTTGCGCGACTCGATCATGGCACTGTCAGCAAACATGGCGCAAAAGTAATCGCTGCTGGCTGCCAAAACCACGCGATGGGCCTGAAAGAGGGGAAAAAGAAAAGATAAAGGTTAAGGGTTTATAGAGAGTGAGAGAGAGAGACTACGAACCTGGTACCGTATGCCACCTGCAATGAGTGTGACATCAGTGAGCTTCTCTTCGAGACGCAGCTTGTTAAGCCCGATCAAAAGGCTGTCCTCGTCAATGGTTTGTGTGTGGGTCGACGACATGTTGAACCGCAGAACAGAACCTTACTCAATATGGGTCCCCGTCACTCCCAAGGTTGGGGAAACCCGTGCGGGGCGACCTCCAGCTGCTGCGCTGCCGGTTCCGGGCGATAAGAATGCGAATGATGCCTACTACTATAATTACATACGTTTTTTGTTGATAGCAAAGGCCCTGGGGCGTCGTTGGAAGGGGGAGAGAGCGCTACGCTTTTGCCCAGTCCAACTGTTGCTTTTTGGTCCGTTTTCTGCGGTTTCTACGCGCAACGCCAAAATTGGATTTTTATGAATTATGATTTATGCCACAATTGATTTGCAATCTGGCCAAAAGATTGGCCAACTTACCCGCTGCGCTGAAAGAAGGTTTCTTTCTTTTTTTTCGAATTAGTGATGTGAATTATTTGCATTCGTATTCCATTGTATTTCTCGAATTTGATATTCGGTGGAACATTACTATCTAGATAGGACTGTCAGTCATAAACAAATAATTTTATTCGATTGATGAATTAATTTCCTATAAGGCGGGCTAATTTTAAGTACTTCTTTTTATTTGATTATACATAAATTTTGGTTTGAACAAAAAAGGTCAGCAACAATTTCCACGAAATTAATTGTTTTACATGGTAACTACACATTTGCTACATGTTAACTACATATTTGTGTAATTATCCGCAGCACACGAGGAAGAAAAAAGTACTGGCAAGTATTAAAAGGTATTAGAAAATGCTCAAAAATACTATAGAAAGAATAAAAGTGTGCGTGTGTGCGATGTGTGTGTGAACTGGATATGGTGCCTAAAATGGCAAGCAAATCAGTTAATCAATATAAGGATGGCGGGACAAATTTATCGTATTTCAAAAAATAAGCTGTAAGAAATCTCTAGCGCGTGCCACTGCGTGCCTATCCGATAAGAGTAGACAACTAAATTGAACTTCCGTCCGTTTGTCCGTCCGTCTGTCCGTCTTCATTAGCGCCTAGATATTAGAGACTATGAAAGCAAGAGCTTTCACACTGCTAAAAATGTAATTCAAAATTTCGCCACTCCCCTTTCCACCCACACAAAGGACGAAAATCAGTGGCATACACAGTTTTGAATATACAAGAAAACTAACGGTCATGTCATTGTATGGTATAGACTGAAGTTCGCCACGAGGTGAACATACTTTTAGGCGGAATCGATCATACAGTGCTTCGCAACATTTGGAAAATTTCAAAAAGTTGCGCAGCACTCCCCGCAACATTTGAGTATTTTACATTTTACGGTACACGAGTATTTACATATTCGTTTCTGCTACTAAAATACTAAAATAAAAACCCTTTTACACTACCGCAGCATTGTCATTGCCGCATCATTTTGTCAGCTGTTCGGCCTGCAAATGTTAACAAACGTATTGAAGAAGAAGAGGAGAGCAAACGCATTTTTATTAATATTATGAGCGATTTATTTTTAATGTGAAAAACTGTGCATTTGGGAGTTTTATTATGAGCACCCAATTGTTTATGGAGCTTGATTGGATCCACCAAACAAAAATTACGAGCTTGCTGACTTTAATTTTCAAGTGACAGTTAAAATCAGTGCATCGCAAAAGATCTTTGCAAGTATTTGTGTTACCATTTTGTTGTTTGCAATCAGACTTATTTTAATTGAAATGTTCAGGAATGGTTCAGCCACTCAAATTTAAATTTAAATTTTAAATTTAATTTTTTGTTTGATTCGACAAAAATACCCCGATACCACGTCGATACCACGAATATTTTCAGTATTCGATAAAACTTGCAAATGATGCGCCGCATGATTAATCATGCGGTCGCATCATTGTCTTCTTCTATCCACAGGGCTCTTATGGGCATCATTGTCGCATGTTCCATGTAACGGAAAAATCCAATGATGCGGCCTAATGTGAAAAAGGTATTAGCTGAGAGTTCAAAGGACAAATTCAAACAACTACATTTCCTTCCACACATTTCCTTGTAGCAAATTTGTAGTTAGCGTGTAGTTATCGTGAAAAGTTCCTTTTTGTTTAGCTATACCTCGGTTATACAGTGTCCGATCTAGGCGTGCCATACCTTTTTATGATCGGAAGAGTCCTGCCAATTGATTGGCATTCGAAAAAAGGACATCCGATTTTCACGATTTTAAATATGTAATTAATTTGTACCGAATATGTAGTTAGCATGTAGTTGCCTGTCTGGACGTTTTTGTGAGAAAAGGGACTTATTTGTTGACCTTCCTTGCTTAAACCTTATTTTAGACCGAATCCAATAAATGGAGTTTTTAAAATCTTGTAGAAAATTGTTTCATCTATTAGTTAAAATTATTTTTCCAGGGTTCAGTATTCTATTAAACTAGTAATATTAAACAGAATATCAAAATCGAGGAATATGATTTTCATCGGTATTTTTACGGAATATTTTAAAATAAGACCGTAATTTTCTGAAGCTCGGGCGGTATATTTGATCGATAATTCCGCGGTCACACTGCATGTCGGATCGCATAAAAACAAAAACACTCGGACCGTTAACAACAGAGCGCATTTTCAAAATTTTGAACTTTTCACCGGAAAATACGTAAAACCCGCGTAAATAAATGGCAATAAATGGCATAAAGAAGAGCATTCCAATGGAATTGCAGTTCTCGGTGCGTCTACCTTAATAAGTATACCTTGCCCGCGAACACGATTTGGCTCCCAAACGCGAAAGCACCGCGACAGCGGTGAAACCCCAAAAACACAACAGTTCCAAGAATCCAACGGAAACCGTTCGTTACTTTTTGATATTGCTGTACCGTTAACAACTTTTGATAGCAAAAAGCGCGCGCTGACGATGGTTTTTTTCGTGTACTTTTTTTTGAGCAAATATTCCAGCAAAAAGTGAAATACCAACAGAAAAACAACTTGAGGGGAAAATGTATGAATGAATGAATTTGTTCTTAAGTTCTGCTTCCTGTGCAAAAATTTCAAGAATAAAAAGATATAAAGACAACAACAACAAAAAGCAAAAAAAAAACAGCAAAATAACCAAACGCGAAAAGTCATAAAGAAAAGGTGAGAAAACAAATTATTTATTTTGATGTGCTAAAAAAAAGAGAGAGGGAGAGAGAGACACAATAAACTGAAAAAACAACCACAAAAAAGTTTTATTTTTAGCTAAACAAAAATTGTGCTTTTTTTTGTGTTCAACTTCTTCTTATTTGTTTCTTCTTTAGTTTATTGTTTTGCCTTTTGTGCGTTTTTGTGTGATTTTTGGCAAATGTTGTGTCCAATTTTTTGACTTTTTTTTGTTTTTTTTGTCATATTGTTGAAAATAAAATCCCCAACGAAATTATTACAATAAAAAGTGCCATTGTTCTCGTCAGAGCCCCCGGGGTTTCCGGGTTTGTTGACTTTGCCAGCTGCTTATTTGTTGCTCGGTTTTCTTTTTCTACCAATAAATAATAATGATAAATATGAAAAACAAACACACAGCAACGAAAAATAAAATTATTTCTTATACGAATTTTTTATAAAATTTGTTTGTTAAATGAATACAAAAAAAAACACACTCAGGACCAATTTTATAAAATTGCCAGCGACAAAAAAAAACAAATAAATTAAATTCGTGCAGCCGCAGAGAAGAGAAACAAAACAAAACACAAAAAACACGAGAAAAAAGTAATTTACATTTTTACTTTTTTTTAGTAGTTGGTAATTAATTTTTCTGCTGGCCCACAAATACAAAAAACAAATGGAAAACACAACACAACTCGCAGATAGAAAAAACTTTATGAGTTTCCATCCTCTGCATTGGCTATTGTTGTTGTTATGTACGGATTCAGTTTTGAAGATTTTTGGATACCCTTACTGGTGGTACTATTCGAGGCATTCGAATTTGGAAATTGGAATTTGGAAAAACAATAGTTCAAAATGGATAGATGATTGGTTTTTAAGACCTTTGGCAACCAAATTGAATATTTATCCATGCTTTCCTGTTAGGTTCTTAAAAGGAGCCCACAGCTACATATCTTTAAAAAGTGAGCAACACGTCGGGTGGGGAAGGGGCTAAGGGAAGGGTATCTAAGCTTCGGCTAGGAGAAGAGGTGTGTTACCGTTGTTTTTTCTGGGGTTTATCTGTTTCTCTTTCGGTTTTTTGTGTGCCGCTGCTGTGTCAATTATTAGGGGAAGAGAGAGAGGCCCATCAGCATTTCCGCCTTCGGAGCAGAGAGGCGTCGCGTCAAACGCAAAAGCAATTTGCGAATTTACTTTTCTTTTTTGCCTTTGCCTTTGCCTCTCTCTCTCGCTCTCTCCTCCTCTTCTGCTTCTTTATCATCTCTCAGCGCACTTCATTTTTACAACTTTAATTATATGAGACAAACACAAACGAAAAACAAAAGCAACAGCAAAGCAACAGCAAAAACATGAACAAAAATTAAAATTGCAAATCGCATTTGCCTTTTGCTGCGCTGCGGTCGCTTTTTCTGTTGTGTTGCTGCTTCTGCTTCTCCTCGATGCCCCCTCGCACATCGGGTAGCCTAGCCTCTCCTTCTCCTTCTCCATCTCCTTCTCCATCTCCATCTCACTCTCGCGATCTGTTTGGCGCTCGCATACTCTGAATTCTGAATGAAATTAGAGGCCGTTCTTTAGAATTTGCCTTACCTTCTTTCAAATGTAGCCTAGCCTGTGGTGTTCGCGTTTTGTTTTTGTCCGCAGTTTTATTAGACTTTTTGTTTTCACAACGACATTCGCCTGCCTGCTGCGCCAAAAGAGCGGAAGCGAGAGTGAGGCAGACTGACGGACAGAAGAGAGTGGAGAGGGGGGGCCGGCCCCACGCCAAGTGGCGACGACACCAATCTGTTGGTTCCACCAGTACCAACACCAGTAGCAGCAGCAGCAGCAGCATCGATGGGTGCGTCAGTATTTGTGTTTGCGTGCCCACATGGGCCTCTCTTTGTCTCTCACTCGCTCCCACAGTTACATACATATATCGCATATTCCTCTCTTTGCCAAAATTTCAAGTTCAATGCCCAAAACAACAGCAACAATAGCAACAGGGGGGGCATAAACACGCGGCACAGGTGGGGTGGGAGGAGGTTAGTTGGAGGTTAAGGCCGTGAGATGGAGGCCATGCTTTCATAGATCGCTTAAATGTAATCCATTGCATGGCGATTCCTGGACCTTTCAGATGCAGGGACAAAACTGGACAGACTTCCGCAAGGAATTTTCGGACTTCTTTCTGCCCCCAGAAACTTCAAACGCTTAAACTTCCCCTCCCTCGTAGAGCATTCATTCGCCTCCTTGCCTGCAGCGCCATGTGTCCGGTCCTACGACCGCCGCGCTTTCCCGCTTTCCCGCTTCTCCAGATACACCGATCCATACAAAAATACATATTTCTGTGTAGGGTCCGGGCCCCATCCCAACGAAACTTACCGACACGAATATTATTTTCTATTGTTTTTCTGCTGTATTTTGGCACATTTTGCGTAATAAATTTTGCCAGCAAATTGTTGTTGTCACAAACAAATATTTTAGCTTAACTTCCATTTGTTTTTTCTTTGCTTTCCTACGCAAATTTCCAGTTTGTTTGCACTGCCTTTTGTACTTAATAAGAAAATAAGAAAAACAATTTGTTTTTGGTGCGAGGAGAGGGAGAGGAGAGGGAAACGAAACGAAACGAAACGAAACGACCGAAACGCTTAAGTAAAATTCGTACAAGAATTTCTGCAAATAATGAAAAGATAAACAAAAAAAGTCTAAAGATAATGGTATGGAATTTTGTTGTTTTATTTCTGCGTGAATTGAAAAATATTTTTCAAATTTTAAAGCGTGACTAGAACTAACAAACACTACAAATCGAAACTGCATACAACAAATTACAAATTAAAAAAGTATACATATGTAGATATGTACATATGTATGTATGTACATATGTACATATGAATGGGTATATTGCTTGGCTCTGATATCAGTGAATATTTATAACTAAAAACTAAACCAAAAAATGTCTATGTACATTCTTATATGTACATATGTCTGTATTTTCTTTTGTACATTTATTTATTTGATTTAGTGTGTGAAGGAGTGAGAGAGATAGGGAGAACACGTTAAGCAAAATTTGCTGATAACTTTAGAGCAAATGCAAAGGGGAGGCAGCGAGCCAGTACAAAGAGTGGGGCAAAAGGCAAACCAAACCAAACAAAACAAAACAAAAAGAAAATCAACAGAATAACAATAGTAAAAAGCATTGAAATCAAACGAAAAGAGTGGACGAGCACCGAGACGGCGAACGGAAGATAAAAACTATTTCCGTTGAATAAAAGTAAGCGAAAACAAAAGAAAAGAATCCGAGAAACACACTCAAAATACATATTACCCCCTCCCCCCACACTACCCCCGATACACCCCACCACCGCCAACGAAACCGTTGGAAAGTTGAAAAATTCTTGTCGTCTTCTTTTCGTTTCGTTTCGTTTCTATTCTATTATTTATTTGTTGTTGTGATATTTATTTTGTCAAGGTTTCCAAATAAATTTATGTCGCCTTCAAAACCAACAAAAACGAACGAAACAAAAACCAAATTAAAAGTTATACGACCTCTATTTTTAACCAATTAACCGAATAACAAAAACTCACGCACACTCACGCACAAATTCTACAAAAAAAGTAAAAAAAAAGTGTTTGTATAATAAATATAAATGAATGAGCATACAATACATAAACAAAGATTAACCAGAATGAGCGGTGACTTGGAGGAGGTGCAGATACTCTTTCTTATCTGCACATTTCTATGATGACTATCATATAGGGCTTTTAATTATAATCAAATGTTTTCCCGAAGCTTTCGAGTTTGTTTGTCGAACGACAATCCCTACATAGAATATATGTACATATATGATATTACGATTCAATCTTGATATTTCCGACAGATAGTTTTTGTGTAGTTCTATAAGAGAGAATCTGATTTGCATACAAACGACAAAAGACCAACGAAGAATATGCCAAACAATTGCTAAAAATCAAAATATCCTTTGCAACGGTATATGTACATATTTACATACATACACATGTGCATATGTACATGTATGTACATACATTCAAAACAAATCGAATTTGAATCGAAATTATGAATCACAAAATGTTTTGTGGTCATCGGTTGAGGCTTGCCTTCCTTTTTTTTTCTTCTTTTTTTCGTTTTTTCTTTATTTCTTTTGGTTATTGTTTTCGTTAATTTCAATTCAATTTTATTTTTCTCCCTCTCTCTTTTGGGGTTTGTTTTTTTATTTTGAGTATTTTTTTTTTTTAAATTTAATCACTTCCGTGGCATTGTGGGCAGGCAGGCAGTTTTTATAACCACTGTATTTATATACAAAATTCCATAAATTTGTTTAATACAAATTCAATTTATTTTTTATAACTGTATTTGACTCGTATTTTTGAGACCTGTGTATTTTGTTGCTGATTCAATTAATTTACATTGGACTTCAAACATAGATACCAATATGCACTCGTATTTGTACACATATGTACATGACAAACACACATTTGTAGGTATTTGTATCAGTTTTCGTTCTGTAATTGCGATAAATTCTTGTCTGATAAGGGGTGACGTCTTTTTAGGTCTTTTCAAAAGGGCACTGCCTAGATTGGGCAGTGTATGTGACATATGTATGTTTGTATGTATGTATATATGTAATTGTTGATCCAAGCTCTGGACAACAGAGCTTATGTTTATGGGAAAACTTATTATTCGATATGTACATATTACTGAAAATGACAACAAAACGTTGATTGGAAAGTGCTGGGTGGCAGCAAACATTCGACAGGATTTACTTACAGTAAAATATACAGTACAAAAATAGTCTTTCTTTTTGGAATTTCTTTTGAATAAATTTGCCAAATTGCTGCATACTTTCGAGAGTCAGTGTAGATTAAGGCAGGTCAGTGGCGGGAAAAGAAGCAGCGAGCGAGAGTAGCGATTGAGAACGCGAATGTCTGTGTGGGTAAAAGGCATACGAGCAAATGCAACTGATCCTCAGTTACCGTAAGCATGAGCCATCCAGACACCACATCTCTCTCTTTCTCTCCCACGATTGGGTGCCTGGCGTTTCCTTGTGAACCCCCCCAAGGGACATTTAGGCATAAGAGGGAAACTCCTATCTCTACACCGCAACAGGTCCCATTTTTCCAC
The DNA here is from genome assembly GCA_008121215.1 of Drosophila athabasca. Taxonomy (NCBI): domain Eukaryota; kingdom Metazoa; phylum Arthropoda; class Insecta; order Diptera; family Drosophilidae; genus Drosophila; species Drosophila athabasca. The sequence continues at coordinate 4,741,465 of CM017796.1, read as the reverse complement.
CCACTTCTTTGGTACATACATAATGTATATATGTATGTATGTATGCACATAAGTAAATATGTAAATATTTATATGGATATCTTTGCAGAGAATTTTGCACCCTATTGTTCGTTCCTCAAGGCAGCTTTGCAGTACCATTCTGGAGAGAAACGAGCTAACACACAAATCAGGGAGTAGAGGGAACAAAAAAACAAAAAGTGAAATGTATAAAAACATAATGGGAAAATCTCAAAGTGTGTGAGAGAGGGAGAGAGAGAGAGAGAAAGAGGAAAATTGCAAAAAAGTCGTTGAAAACAACAACAAAAAACCATACACAGAGAAAGGGAAAGAAAATATTAAAACGAGGGAAAAAGCACATTGCCAGGCAAAATAAAGTCGAGCATTTAATTTATATCCACCCCCCCCTTTCCCGCCTCCTGCTCTAACCAAAGCCAAGCCCGTTCATCCCAACTATCCCCGCCCTCTCCGCCTCTCTCGCTCAGTGTAAGCTTTGGCCTCGTCCAGAAGAGAACGATAGGAGGAGGGGAGGCGGCGAAAAAACGTCCGTTTTACTGTTGCTGGGTTTTTGCCGTCCTCCGCTGCCACTTCTCTGTCGCTCTGCTATCACGCTCTTACCTTTCTCTGCCCACTGTTTCTCTGCCTCCGCTGCCACCCCACTGAAGTCTCTGACGGTGCTTTCATTTTTTTGGCGCGCGCCCCGACAAAGGACAGCAAAACTATGCAGCTGCTAGGCAGCGGGCAGCGGGCGGCGGGCAGCGGGCGGCGGGCAGCTAAGAGACTGAGAACTGGGTAGAAAATAAACTGTAACCGAGAAAGAACGAAAGGGGAGAAAGGCGGTGGAGGGGATGGCTAGAAAAGATGGTACAAGGCGGCAGAAGAAGTAGCAGCTGAAAAAACTTCATTTATATTTTGCACAGAACACAAAAATGGTAAGTGCCGGTGCCAAAGCTTTTCTTTTCTCTTTTCTCTTTTCTTTTTTCTTTTTTGCATTCTCTGGTGATGCTTCTGCTGCTGCTGCTGCTGTTCCTCCTCGGCTTTTGTTCTGTGCTTCAGGGGAATATTAACAGTTAGATGAAATTTGTAACACACCTCAAAGATGGATTGCTGCATACTGCATACCTCAAAGACACAGAGAGAGAGAGAGAACTGACTTAAAGCAGTTCCAAATATGCTGGATTAGAAAGCAGTAGAAAAGGGATCTGCAGCGAAATTAAAGCAGTTCAAAATGGTGCATTAATAGGTAAAGCAGTTTCACAGACACATACATACATATGTACATATGTATGTACATACGATAATGTGTGCGTGTGCGATATACATAATATCCAAGAGCTGCAAGCGTTGGCCATGAAGCAGCTAAAAAGTTGCCGTTACTATGAAAAACGAAAGATTTTTTTACCCTGCAGAGAGTATTGCGAAAAAACAAAAAACTTCTGATTCCATTATAAAAAATAGTATAAACAAATCTCTTTATTTGGGTATATTTCGAATCGATCGATTCGTAAGGGTATCAAAAGTATCGCCACACATTTGTACATATGTATGTAGCATATAGCATATGTACATATGTAAGCCTTTCGGGTTTTGGTCTGGTTTCATTTTGTCCTTTTTTTACATAAATATTTCATATATTTTACAATACATTGTATACTGTACAAGTGCATATATACATATATATGTACATACATATGTTCACTATGTACACACACACACAGAGAACACATTTACATATGTACATATGTACATGTCGTGTATGTGCGACAAAAAACTGCACACGAGCGAGGAAAAAAACATGCTCGAAAAAAGCACCAGTGAGAGCGGGCGAAAGAAGAAAAGGAGGCAAGGAGGAGGAGCTGAGCTGGAGAGGAGGAGACATGCACATTACCAAAAGAGTAAATCACTTTTGAAAGAACCGAAACGGACCCAACCGAACCGAACCACCTCCTACCCCCGAACACCCCCGAACCATGAAACATGGGAAATATCTCAATATTCACTTTGGTTTGCTATTTCCCCATTCTTAAGTTGTTCCCCCTCTTGCCACCAACCCTCTCTCTCTCTCTCTCTGTCTTTTTATACCCGGTACTCGAAGAGTTTAAGGGTATATTAGATTTGTGGGGATAACGGTTGTGTGTAACGCCCAGAAGGAAGCGTTTCCGACCCCATAAAGTATATATATTCTTGATCAGCATCAATAGCCGAGTCGATATAGCCATGTCTGTCTGTCCGTCCGTCTGTCCGTCCGTCTGTCCGTCTTCATTTGCGCCTATATCTCAGAGACCATCTAAGCTAGAGCAACCAAGTTTTGTATCCAGTCTTCTCTGTGATCACACTACTCCAAATGTATTTTAAAATTTCGCCCCGCCCCTTTCCGCCCCCACAAAGGACGAAAGTCTGTGGCATGCACAATTTTGAAGATAGAAGAAAAATAAATACGCAGAATCATAGAAAATGACCATTTCTATCAGAGTGTTGAATCTGGATCAGATCGGATTATTATTATAGCTACAATGAAGAAAACCATTTCGAAAGTCATCATTCCCTCTCGCTCTCTCTCACACGCGACCCCATCCACTTTGCCCATTCGTATTTTGTGTCGCCTACTTCTCAGAGACTATAAAAGCTAGAGCAACCAAACTTTCTATCCAAGCTCCTGTGATATCGAACCAGCACAAGTGTATTTCAAAATTTTGCCACGCCCCTTTCCGCCCCCACAAAGAACGAAAATCTGTGAAATCCACAATTTTTAAGATAAATGAAAACCAAAAACGCAGAATCATGGAAAATTACCATATCTACCAGATTGCCGAATATGGATCAGGTCGGATCAATATTATGGCCAGAAGAAACAAATTAAATTTCAGTGGCTACGCAACGCCTGCCAAGCGCTGACTCATTCCCTCTCTCTCTGTCGCAAACACTTGTACGTCTCAAATATGTAGTTATACATGTCATGTAGAAATTTAGAAGCAGTTGTAAAAAGCATATGCAAACAAAATTGAAAACATGTATAATATTCTAAAAATGATTTGACTTCATTTTTTTGAAATATTATTTTTTGCCCAAAATTTAATTTGTCCCTTTTGCGAACATTGCTCATATGTGTATGTATGTGTATACTGACTGAGTACCGGGTATAAGGTAGAGCCGCGGCCTTTGCCGCGGCTCACAACGTTCCCCCTCGTTTTTATTATTTTTCGTTTTTCCTCTTTGCTGTTTCTTGGGGGGAGGCAGTAAGTCGTCCGGCCCTGCGACATTGTCTCGTAAAAAAATTGAACAATTTTATATAATACGCGGCACTAGTATGCATGCAACGAACAACAACAAAAAAAAGTAATAAATTAGTCACAAAGAAAAGTATAAAAAAAACAACAGATTTTTATTTCGAAAAAAATGTAAACCGCCACAAAAAAAAAAGGGACAAAAGCAAGTAAGGGAAGGGAGCGCTTCCCTTATAGAGTTTATACCAACCCGAAGTATGCCCTTTAAAACAGAGAAAGAGATACCGGCAGAAAGTGAAGAGTGGAAATACTGGATACTAGTGATATGTGGGTGGCCTGTTGGGCTGTTCTAAAACAGTAACTATTAAAATATTGTAATAATTTTAATTAAGATTTGTAGAATGATTTTACATTTTAGTAAGGTAAGCTTAAAGTACTCCAATCAAAGCATATTTCATGTCGTATATACCGTATGTAGATATAGTACATAGTACTATCCTTCATAGTACTATCCCCAATCCCCTTGGAGTACGCGTATTCCCTTGGGTATACAGATTCCCATTTCAAGGAGACGACAGCAGCCAACGAGAGCCAGCAAAAAATTCTCTTCTCTTAACATCGATCGCCAACTACGCCGACTTCGACGCTGCCGCCGCCGCCGCCATCATCATCATCATCAACGTTTTTTCTCCATATACATATATATTTTTGTTTTGTTTTTGCTTTTCCATTTCAGTTTTTCCATTAATTTTGTAGTTGTTGTATTTTGTTATGCACTAAAGTAATTTAAATGAAATAGTAAAAGTCAGTGAATATTTTGACATATTTGACATAAATATCTACATTTGCAGTTTGCAAATTGCATTTTCATTTGTCATTTTCCCCCTGAATAAGCATTTGAAATAATATGTGTGTGGGAATGAAATCAATCGATCGTAGAAGAACTTCTATAGAACCTATTTGAAAAGAAATATCTATGCATCTTCTGTGCCCAGCAATTTCGGTTTAAAAAAATGAATGAAATATTTTCTAGCATTGCGATTCAAAGTAGGATCAACCTTTCTATCTATCTATCATCTAGAACTGTCTAAGTATCTATCTATCTATCTATCTATCTAAGTTTGCCTCTTTTAAAATATAGCATTCAAAGGTTTGCCGCGCAGGTTACATATATTTTAGAATTTTTCATTTTTTGTTGTTCTTGTTGTTGTCCCTGTTCCGCTTGATTCCGTGGACAATGCAGAAGGAAGATGGAATATTAAAGTTTACATTTGGCGTTGGCAAAAAAAATATGATAAATAATGAAAACAGAAACGAGCGAGAGCAGTAGAGTAGGAATCTCGGCAAACAAATAAAAAAAACAAACAGAGCGGGGGGCATGTGGCATGGAGAATGGTGGGTAGGGGGGCGGCAGGCATCCTATGCTGGTAACGAAAACCAACAAATAAGTAAAGAAAATAAAAGAAAGAAAGACAGCAGTAAACAAGAGGAGAGACGACAAAGGGGGGCAGTGGGGGGGGGGCAGTCGGCAGCGGTACGTACTCGTAATATGAGTTAGAGAATCCATGGCGCGGGGGCTAACGTACTTACAGATACAGAGATACAAGGCGCAGACAAAAAAATACAGATAGCAAATAACCGAAGAAAAAACGACGACAGTTTTCTTGATGAATGTTCTATTCCCCCCTCTATCCCCTGCTCCACTCCAAGTGGGGTTTTTCCCCACGAGTATCTTACATTTGTATCTGGGCCTCTGAACGAACGTACGGGGCAGCTTCTTTGGCTTTTTCCTGTGCCGCAGAGAGCCCAGAGAGAAGCAGAGCAAAGACCAAGAAGAAATAGCTACTACCTACCTCCAGATACCCCTCCAGCCCCTACCCACCGCCGTCTCTGAGATTGTGCAAAGCAGCTTTTCCTTTTTTTTTCTCGCTTCGCAATTTGTGTGTTACTCCCCCCTCCCCACACCGGTCTGCATCCTCCAGAGTCTTCCCTTTTTGTTTTGTCTTATTTGATTTTTTGTTTTTTCCTTTTCCAGCCAGGTTTTTTTTTTTGTGGTTGTGGAGACGCTTCCACGAAAGAAGCTGCCGCCACAGAGCTCCTCCTAGACCCCGCGTCCCATCCCGTTTCCCATCCTGCACCACCACCTGCCACCCCACTACCCCATGGATCTTTGATTCTTTTGACTTTTCCGCGCTGCTAAAGTTTCCAAGATCTATCTGGTTTGGACAGCGCAACTTTATTTATTGTTTAGAGCAGAGTGTAGAGGCGGGCCTTTCGAATCGAGCTAGTCGAATATTTTTACCAAATTTACTGCTTATATATACCTATATATATATTTATATCCATAAGGCTGTTATCAGTCAAATGTTAAGCAGTCAAATATCTCTTAGGCTTAGGAATCACTCATATGGCGAATGGTCTCGTCTCCGTTTCGTTGTGGCCATTTGCTTATGGGACATTTGCTGATGATGTTTTGATGTATGCTGGCAATACTATCATGATTCGAAATCAATTCGAACTCGATTCGAACTCAATTGTGCGTTTGTTTGTTGCCTTTTCCGAAAATAAAAAATCCAAAACAAAAAAAAGAGCAAGATATCGAAAACAATCTGGTTTGTCGGGCCTAGGACTCTATTTATGGCCATGTCCTGTTTTTTTTTATTTGTTTTGCACTGCACCCGCGCCCCATCATTCTCCTTGGAGCTGCGCTCTAGCCTGAGCCTGCCGCAGCTGAGGTTCAGCAACCTTGAGGTTATGTGCAGATGCGCTCGCTCCCGCTCCCACTCCCGCTCTTTAGTCAGCAGGCAGGCTACAAAAAAATATGTTTTCCGCTCACTGTTACCGTTCCCGTTTCCCCCTCTTCGACTGTGTTCGTCCCCTCTTTGCCAATGCCCCACTCCTTTTGGCGTATTTTTCTGTGTGTGTGTGTGTTTGTGCCAAACTGGACGCTGCTGCTGCGTGTTCTGCTGCTGTTCTTGTTGAAATTATTAGACAACCGCAGTCGCAACAAGCAGAGAACTGTAAGGAAAAGCTCTGCTCGCTAAGCCAGCAGTGAAAGAAAAGAGATAGAAGCTGAGAAGCTGAGGCAGGCGCAGCAGAGAATAAAGCTGCAGAAATCAACAACAACACGAACGTATGGGAAGGTAATCTTCAGACACCGAAGCTCTTGATACCCTGGCAAATGCATCGCACCTACAGCAGCAGCAAAAAACGAGCGTCTATGGCAAACTTCCGATCGGAATCGGTAATGCCTTCTTGTCTTCCTTGACAGAGAGGGTATAGCTAGCTGAAAAGCGCAGCAGCGTACACGCAGGCAGCAGCAGCAGCAACAGAGCAGAGCACGTTGCCGCTGCCCAGCATCACACTCGCTCGTAGTTATAGAAGAAGATCGTAAGGTTGTTGTTGTTGTCAGTTTGCTGGTTTTTTATTTTGTTTTTGTTTCGTTGGAGGAGAGGAGGGTTTGGGGTTTGTTTGTTGCGTAGCAGCTCTCTTCGTTCTCCTTCTCCTCCCTTCCATCTCTATTAAAAGTTATTGTGGATTTTGCTGCCTTGGACTTGATCTTGGGACTTGGACAATTTGGTCTTTTGCCCAGGCGCGCCTGCGCCTGCGTCCCAGAGCCCTGGCCTAGGCTGCCGTCTCTGCTGGCTGCGCTGCTGCCATTTGGCATTCGAAAAACAAGACAAAATGCGAGAGAGAGGAGCAGCAAGCAGCAAGAGAGACATAAATAAGCGCCCGAAGGCAGCGCATAATGCACACACAAATGCATACATATGTACATACATACATACATACAAATGGCAAGGAGTGGAGCGGAGAGGAGTGGGGAAACTTGTGTACGCGCTCTTGTTGCTGTTTCTGTTGCTTTTCTTGGCAATTTTCTTAATTTCTTTGTTGTTTTTTTGTTGTTGTAATACTTATTAATAATATGTATGGATTTCGGATTCCCCATCCGCAATCAGCATTAAATGGGGAAAAAAGACAAAGAGATGCGACCACATGTGATATCCATTAGTCCGTTTGTTTTTTGAGACAGCTGGAAACTGGAAGAGAGACTGGAAATGAAATGCAACAGCAGATATTCTGTGGATTATTTATCCTTCAACAGATTATAACTTCTCTTGTGGGAAGATCTTCTCTATCTACCCTTTATCTGTTCAGGTGTCCTAGGTATTTCCTATGGACAAAAAGACATCCACCAATTTGCCAAGAAAGCGAGAATCATCAGATCGAATCATAAGAATTCTTTCAACATTTCCACATTTCCTTGTTATTATTCTACTCTTCTTTCCATGTTTTTTTTCGCTTTTGTGTGTGTTTTTTTTTTTTTTTTTTGTTACACCAAAACTGCTTACTCATGTTTGTTGTGGTTTGTTTTCTGCAAGCAGGCGAAGCAGTGCAGCAGCTGTAAGCTCTCAGGGAGGATGAAAGCAGTGAAAGCAGGGGAAGTGGTGGGGGTTTTTTTTTAACTGTTGCTGATTAAAGTAGTGCCTTCCGTTGCATGTCCAGTGATTGCATATTTGTCGCATTTGTGGCTTTTAGCCTTTTTCATTTGTGCCTCAAAAAAAATTCGAAAAAATGTGTTTATGGAGGAGGAAGTGTAGTCCCAACTATGTATGTACGTTCCGATTGTTGAAATTGTTGATGAAATCATCAGCATATAAAAGAAACCAAGTTCCAATCGAATTTTTGTATAAGAAAATGCGCATTATTGAAAAATTATGAGTGGACATGAGGCGTGTATTTATGCAATTCAACTGGTGCAAGTATTTTAAATTGTTTTGACGTTGATATGCAATGACTGCACCCTCAAATGGCACTATCAAGTGCACCATCAAGTGGCCCAGTGGACACCAGCCGTTCCCAGGCAGGAACGCAGATAACTTAGATATACCTCTATATCTAGTTCTTTGCGTCAGACTTAATACCTTTGTTATAGAGAGGAAAGCATGAAGAATTTATGGACAGGCTGAATACGGTCCACACAAACACTCGTCGCAGTACCTAGGTACCCAGCCGGGAACTCCGTCCGGACCCGGTGAAAACACCAGAAGAGGCAGAGCCAACTTCTTGAAATGTTCTGTAAACCTTGATTTTACGTTTTTTAGACTGGATAACTCTTTGGTGAACCAAGGGGGTTTCCCAGCTCTAATAGGACTGGTAAACGGGACACAATAATCAAAAAATGAGTTGTCTGAGTTTGTGTCTATCGTAAAATCAGTGCACAAATACAAAGCGGACCAATGAAAATCCCTAAGGTGGAATATACTACGAGAAAGAAGAATCAGGATGAATCAGTTTTACACGCAGGACAGTTCCTGTTGAGTCTGGACTGTGAAATGTTCCGGACGTAAAGTTTGAGTCCCCTGCACTCAGAACCCCAGAAGGAAGGAAGAACGGCTATAACCAGGTCTCGGTTAACACCCTGAACGCGGGATGCAAATGCGACACTATTCCGGAAAGGAATGCTGAGCATAGTGCGTAAGCCTCTAACTTTCTGATGGGACAAGACACATACATACATATGTACATAAGTTAGCCCTTCATTTTCTGTTTGTTGTATTTTCAGTCACCAGTTACCATTTGAAACGGCACCAGTCACCATTTTTGTTGGTCTCTCTCTCTGTTTATTAAACTTTTTATGGCGCTGTGAAATTTATTTGGGGTTCGCATTATGGTCAGTGGTGGGTGTGTGGGTAAATGTGAGCGAGCGAACATAACTCCCAGCTCTATAAACAAGGAATTAAACGGAGATGAAACTTTTTTATTTTGTGTATTATTATTATGTGTATACTTTATATACTTTTTTTTATTATTATTTATCAAAACAAAACAAAGAAAATGAAAAATATATGTATACAAAAATTGTGTGTATTTTATTCCTCTTGTTCCATTTCGGAAACCCCCGCGCACAAGTGCCCTGCCCTTTCCTGCCCACCCATCGACTATCGCCTACCGCTTGCCCCCTTTACCGTTAACCCCGCCCCTGCCCCTGCAACTGTTTGCACATCAATTTATATTAAAATATTTCGCTGCTTTCTGAAGAAAGCAAAAAAAAATATAAATTATAAAAAAAAAAAACAAAATAAAAACAAGCAGCAAAAACCGTTATAAAAACCCAAAGCATAAATTTAAAAAGAACACACAAAAAATGGCCCAAAAAAAAACGAGAATGAAAGGGTCGACACTTTGTATACCCTTTGCAGATTGATATATGTACATACACATGTATGTACATATATGCAAAGAAGAATAAACATGCAGGATCCATCTCCATCTATTGCAGCTATATACAAACCCGATGTTGATCATTTTTAGAAGAATCATAGAGAAAAATGTGAGGTTTGGTACCCAAAAGAAGGCTATTTATAAAGACTCTAAGGATATCTCTTGATTATACACATACACTCATGTGCGCAGGTGTGTGTAGCAAAGACCCGAACATGCCTGCGGGAGTAATCGACTTATTGCTTTGCACTGGAAGGCTTGCTGTTTTTTTATACTGTTATAGAAGCATACAAATATCATATCATCTTTTTGGAGAGACATAATCGAAAATGACTGAGAAGGCGGACGGGTTAATCGGTCATTTGCTTTACACATACTCGTAGGATATGCCAAACTATAGAATCTCCCCCATAAGTGTTCATATGCTACAAAATTATACAAATTACGAAACGCAACTGGGGGTAGAAAACAAACCGAGTAATTTCAAAGCTGAAAAAAAATAAAAATGGAAAATTACATGGGGCATGGACGTGTGGGCTACGTGTGGAAATCAGAAGGGGAAATACATCTATGTATGTTGTATACCCTAAAGAACATCCTAAAAAATGAGAAATATCCATTAATTATGACTAGTAATCATTTGTAAATATCTAGTAACAGTTTTTCGTTGAATGCCCCATACATATGTATAGTGTATTTAAGTATGAAACCACAGGTACCACTATGTACAGTCATATGTACATCTAGTACATGGATACATATGTACATATGTTTATCCAATATCCTGCTCATACATTCAGTTGCCATTTGCAGTGTTTCCAGTTCCAGAAGTGCCTGTGCGCCCAAAATAAAGTCCGAGTGATATTATCTTCATTGGAATAAGTTCTGTTTTCCATACGAGTACTACTATATAAAATATGGTTAAGGAAATATCCAATTGCAGGCACATTAGGCAGTTGAAACCGTTCACATGCGTATTAAACATGCAGGACAGAACTGAACTCCCCCCTTAGCCTTAGCCTTACCCTAAGCCTAACCCTTGCCCTGCGTAACTGCCCGGCAATTATTTAGGGGCGCAATGCACAGCAATGCAACATTTTGAAGTGGGTCGGGAATATGAAAAGTTTCAAGGAAATTCCCTTGAAGAGTTTAGGGCATACAGATACGAGTACAACTTCCAATGGAAAATAACTTATAAATGCTATAGAATATTCAACATTTAATGGATTGAATGTGTACTTTCATAAGTGTACAGCTTAGAGTCCCATTAATCTATTCTCAAAGGGTTGCAACAACTCGAAGCTTGCAAAATCTATTATCAATTGGAAAATTCGACTACTGAAAGTTCCATCAAGTCCAAGTTTACTTGAAACACACAGACACAGATTCTTGAACCTGAAGAATGGATCTAAACCAAGAGCTATTCATTTTTTGCAACAAACATATGATAGCTATGAAAAGTCAGAGATCAAAATCAATCAGATCTATAATCGAGATTTGGCTTCAATAAATGATAGATCAGAACAACCCAACCCAACCCAACCACTTTTCAGGCAATCTTCTATTGCTGAATGCATCGATCTTAAGTCGATATTAAATCGATTTCTTTCGTTTTGAACATCAAGATCCTTTGGCAATTTATATTCAATAGATACTGAAGAATCATCAAACATAAAAACTTTTAAATATCCACTGAGATACTTTCCTGCAAAAGAAATATGGTCAATCTACGCTGTGTTAAAATCCGTATCGACATCCCCGTGGACCATTTTAAGTTTCAAATAAGATTGTTTAAATTTATCAACTTTTGCCCCCCCCCCCGCCCTTCCGACTGCCAAGATTCCAATCCGAAAGTTGACGCAGAAAAATTACATTTGTTATTCTCAAATGTGTCCTCATATCACGATGGCATCGAAGTTCTCCATGGGTATTTCCATTAATCATAGTTGGAATTCCTATTCGCGTAGTGAAAAACAAATAGAAAAAAAAGGTGGAAATTACTCGGTATATCTTGGAGGTTTTTTGGCGAGGGCGAGGGCGGGGGCGAGGATGTCCTGGGTGTCCTGTGTGTCCCTCTGGCAAGCATTTGTAAAAAGGAAATGAGAAAAATTTATACACATGTGTGTACAATATATACAAGAATTAATAATAAAAAAAAAGACAGCAAGGAAAGAAAGGACACAACCCACCCACACACACACACACACACACACACACACACACACACGATGGCTCTGGTCCCATATATAGAGTCCTCTTTTCGTTTTTTACATTCCGGACATTTTTTTTTGTTTTTTTTTTTTTTTTTTTTTGTGGATGTTGTAGGGAAAACTGTGTACCTTTCATTTAAGTTGACATGAAAATCGATATTTAAAAAAAAAGAAAGGATAAAATTGCCGAAATAGGGTACAGGGGGGGGGTGGGGCCCTGGGGATGGGGGTTGAGAAGAAAGCATAAAAAGCGTCAAGTAAAAAATTACAGCTTAAAAAGCAGCTGCAGAGAGAGAGAGAGAGAGAGAAAAACAGAAGAAGAAAAAACCGGGAGGAATCCAAAAAAAAGTGAAAAAAAACACCCGCCATAAGAAAGAAAAATAAATGGAGAAAGACAGAAACTGAAAATAATAATAAAGAGAATGTTTGGCAAGGGAGTGCAAGGGGCGCGGGGGGGAGGAGGGAGGGAGAGTGCTGAGGAGTGGAAAGGAGGATATGGAGGAGCAGAAGAAAGAGCAAAAAAAAACCAAAAGCGAAATGAAATGAAACGAGAAACGCTCGTTATGCTTTTTTCCTCCACTGTTCTCTTGAAGCTTTTTGTGTTTTTATTTATTTCTTTTTTTTTTGGTTTTTTTTTTTCTTGCTGCTGCTGCTACTCTGTCGCTGCTCTGCTGCTGTAATGTATTTTTTTTTTTCACATTTTTATTTTTCCGCTCGCAACCTTTTTGCGTCACAGAACTACCCGCCGCCTCGCCCCCTCCGTCGTCGCCGTCGCCGTTGCCGCACCGACCATCCTGGTCTTCTGGCCCGGTTACGCTGCTGAAGCCCAAACGACGTTTCTTTGCCTTTTTTCCACTCACCCTCTCCGCCCCTCGGCCCCCCGTCTGCACACGGCACACTGCTTACAACGTACACAAGAAAAACACGAGAAAAAAGCACTCAAGTCGAGACACGTAGAACCGACCGTGTGGATACCCTCTGCTCCAGATTGCACTATTCGCTTTATCAGAAAAAGTCATTTTTGGCCACACCGCAAATGTCTTGTCGATTTGTGTTATTTATCATTCGATAGAATTTGGATCAAGCCAAAGCCCAGGCCCAGAAAAAAGCAGATATACCAACTACCAGTACTCTTTTTCCCACTGAAACGATTGCCATGGAATGCACGGAGAGAAGATACCTTTGCCACATTGGGTAATCCAAATATCCTAACCCTGATATACATATGGCCGAAATGTTACAAACGCACACTAAGATTGGGCATACCCTGGCTTGGTAGAGGCCTCTCTACCACTACGGGGTACCAACAAATACAAATAAAATAACAGCAAAAAAACAAAAAAAAAAGGGAAAAGAAAAAAACACAAAACGAAATCCAAAGAAGAAGAAAAATGTGATAAAAACTGAAAAATATTTTCCATGAGAAAATCCAAAAGAAGTAGAAGAAGAAAAGAGACGAGGGAGAGGGTGAGGGTGAGGGTGGGGAAGCGAACGAGCAGGAGGGGAGTAGTGAAAAGGGGGAAAAGCCCAAGTATGGGTTGAAGATGGGGTTGGGGTTAGTGGGGTGGGGTGTTTGGGTTTGGAATGGGCTAGAGATTGGGTGATGTTGGGGCTGTGTGTGTGTGTGTGTGTGAGTGCTTGGCGGGAAAAATATACTACAATAAAACATGTATTTTTTTACGCCCCTACCCCCCACACATCTCCTATCTCTCTCTCTCTCTCTCTGTATCTCTTTCCGTCAACCCATGAACCCCTCTCGGGCGTCCTTGTTTCCTTTTTTTTTGGTTGTTTTTTTTTTTTTGAGTTCCTTCGTTGTAACTTTTTATTTTTTTTTATTTTAAGGAACTTAAATGTGTAACGGTTCAAGTAGAAGTATGTGTGCGAGAATTTTGTGCATGTATTGGGATCAAAAACCCTTTACAGTTAACCCTTGTGTGTGTACGTGTGTGTGTGTGTGTGTGTGTGGTTTTTTGCGGATTTCTTTCATTGCGGATGAGAGACGAAGTCCCAGTCCGAAACCGGAATCCGAAATCCGTAACCGAACTCAAGTCCCAATCGCAGTTGGCCGGACATTAGGTTTTTTTTTTGTTTTTGATCTTTACATCAATCATCCATACACACATACAACCATACATATATACATACATTTATGTATTTATGTACCAATTTATACACATTTATACCTATCCTGACCTAATGGTACAGGGGATCGCCAAAGAATTTAAGATTTTGATACACTATCGATAGCAAACAGATCCGTAAACTAAAGCACACAAATTCAGATATCGATTCGTACATCAGTTTTTTGGAGATCGTAATCGCAAAAATTTGGAAAAAAAAGCATTGCATGGCTGATCCATAAGTACATAATACGTTCCGGAGCAACATTTAATGCTCATCGGAGACACCAAGAGCCAGAGCAAGCTTATTTATATATGTATCTATCTAAAAAGAGAGATTCCCCAGAATTCAATAACAAAATACACACAGTGTTTGGTGACGGAGGGCACAAGTACTATATGTACATATGTAGATACATGTATGCTGTATATGTAGATAGTGTGTAAATATGTATGTGCAATGTACAGTGTACAGTGTGCGTGACGAGGGTCATCGCTGCTTCACTCGAGTATCACTAAAAACATTTTATTATCATATTCCACCCCTTCCATACGAAAATATCCTTGAATCTGAGTATCGAAAGGCAATACCCGACTAATGTACCTATCTGTACATCTTAGCACTAATATTCTTTTGGTTTTTCCCATATGTACTTTCCGAAATCGTTTCTTTTCAACAACTTTTTGTATAGCTCTCCCTTTATGCAATTTATTTAGCCAGCATTCTTCTTTTTCTGCTGCTTTTAAGCTGTTTTTTTTGTGTGTTTTTTTGTGTGTTTATTTAACTTTCTTTTGGCATTTCAATCAGCAGCAAAAACAACCAAGGAATTTTAGTTTTTTTTTTGTGCGCCCCGAAGCCATGGATACTCTCAGCTGCTTGTGGCTTAGATCGACTTTGGCTAAGAGGGTTTTTATAATCCAGATGCCATCTGTCAAGCGTTTTGCCACTGATTTTTTCCATCATAAATAGTGATCTGATCAGACAGGGAGTGTCGGGTGTTTCGCCTGTTGTAATCAAGTAGATTTCGAATTTAGCGACTGGTACACCTTGAGTGCCTCGAAGAACATTCTTCTGAGCCTTCTCTGCATGGTAGAAATCTACAGAATATCGTACGAGTAATACCTTCTGCAAAGGGTATACAAATGGCAAATGCAATTTTTGTTTCGGCTTCTCGCAATCTCCCCTTCTCTGTCTTTCTTTCTGTGCCTCTTTCTACCTCTTTCTTCAGCTGTGACTCCTTTGTTGCTAGCTGGCTGGCTGTTGGCCTGGCCTGGCCCTCTTTTTCTCTCAGTTCTAACTCTTTTTCTGTGGCGAATTTTGATGAGTTTTTGTTTAGGATATCTTTCGCTCCCTCTCTCTGTATTTGAGGACCATTTTGTATACTCTGGACATAAAACGCAGCCAACATAAAGTTCTGTTTCCCCCACCCCATCCCCCCCCATCTCTCTTCACCCCTTGGTTTTTTTTTTGCGTTGTTGTTGCCCTATCCCTACCATCGTGTATTAGTACTAAAAGTAAGAATGCTTGGAAAAAAAGAGACACCCAAATAAAAAGGTAGCAAAATTGTTTGAGGGGAAAATTCTTAAAATTTATTACTGAAATAGAGTAAGGGTTACACGATGACCGAGGGAGAGAGGGAAGCAGAGGAAATGGAAAGGAAAGGAGAGACAGAGCTGTGGTAGAGAGATGGTACACTTTGTCCCAAAAGTCTAAAAACCTTACCCTAATAGTAAGACTAATCCTTGTTTTTGCTATAAAACAAAAAATGTTTTTCAAATTTTGTTAAAATATCGGAAAATTTTTAAATTGGTATACAAAATTGGATTTGGAATTGAAATTCCTTAGGTTCGAAATCCGATGACAAGACGGGAGGTTTTATCCAGGGTTTGTACTGTATGATGATTCAGTTTTACAGATAAATGTATCGAAATGTTTACAGATAAATGTAGAGTTGAATCGAAGATAAACTCTATTGTTTTCCATTATTTTCCCTGGTATCTTTCCACTGTCCCACCGCCCCAAAAGCTCCTCTAGGCATTCGCATATGTGAGAATGTCCCTCGTATTATCCACCAGCAACCAAAACATTATAAACACTTTTGCTGTAAACGTTGTCCGTAATTGCACAGCAATTTTCAGGAATGTGGGACTTCTACATGCACATATGTATGTACATATGTAGATGTAGATAATTATCTTATAATTTAAGCGCATGTGAGAACCTATTCATTCGTGGTATCATGCCACGTGGTACTGGTGCTTTTAATCAGAAATAGTAGCCTTTTTATGTGAGGACCAAGTCCCGTAGCATTTGTTCTGAGAAGAGAGGATCCCCAACGATAATCGTATCAAAAGTGAATGCCATGTGGAGAGGGGAGGGGAGGCCGGAAAGGCCCCCCCCGTCTGCTACAAAGATGAAAATCAATTTATTTCGAAATATGATTACAACGAATCTGGGAAAAAAAATTCCACAACAAAAGGGGATTTATAATTGCTCTTTTCATATTTTGTTGTTGTTTTTTGTTTTCATTCGCAACACGATACATCGTACAATATTTAAGTAAATTGACAGATTGGTTCCAGGTCCTGGTACTGGTTCTCTGCTATTTTATTAAGCGCCAACTCTCTCTGGATATACATATAGTACGAATACTAAATACATATGCACTATATACTTGCTACTCGTACTCGTACTTTATGTACCATTACATTATGTATTGTGTGTATATGGAATGGTGGGAAAAACTTTTACCTGGTGCATAATATTTTCCTTCTCCTGGATAAAAAGCATACGAAAAAAAAATTATGAAAATGTTTATATATGTGGAAAAACAAAAAAAAATAAGCGAAGCGAAGGAGAAAACATCAAGTGAAGAAAAAACAAAAAACTCAGAGGGAGATGGAGTGGGGGGGGGGGGGGGGAGAGAAAAATATAATAATAAAATGAAAACGAGGACGAACATTTTTATGGTGCTGCAGTCTGAAAGGAAAAACTCCCTATCCCTCTTCTTACCCTTCTGCATCCCCCACTCGCCTTCCCTTCCCTTCTGCAAGTAACATTTTTCGCTTTCCCTACTCCATCGCTTACTCGTCCTGCCTCGTGGAAAAACCTTCTCCATAGTCCCCCCACCCCCCCAACCAGAGTCATTGACGCTTCTTTGTTGCTGGAAAAAAAATCATATCTCTCTTCTCTCGCTCTCTTCTATCGCTCTCTCTCGCTCTCTGCCCAGCTTTTTTTTGGATCAGTTCCCATGCTGCAGAGCATAAAGGGAGAATTTTGATTATTTATTGAAAAATGTTGTGTGAAATAACTTGCCATAAATTTAATACGGAAAAATACCTTGAAATGAGAAAGAAAATGTAAAAAATAAATCCTTGCCTCCCACAGCACAGCACAGGCCTCTGTGCCGGTGCCAGTTCAGAGTTGTTCATTAATCATTGAACAGTTGGCTTGTGTGGGCTTCGATTGACATTTACACACAGCAAAAGTACCAAAAAGGATAACAAGTTTTATCGCGTATACGTAACACGAGTATACGTAATACTCGGACATTGAATGTGAGGCAGCCAAAAAAAATATCAGTAATTATTTGTATTTATATGAGTGGTATATGCTGGTATGCCAAATAACTTTATTATATAATGCCAATTCTTTAATTGAAACAAAAAAATTAAAGACAAAAACAAACTCATCCATTAGGAGCGTTTTTTGTACTAATGTTGCACTCCTAGGGGTATTAGGTGTCTTCTTTCATGCTTGCTACCGATGAAAGTCTTTCCTTTAGACAGTATTACTTTGAGTATTTTATAAATTCCAAAAGAAAAAAAGGTCCTTATCATGCACCACTATTTATCAAGTATTTACATGGTTATATTGTATTTTTATGGAATTTCAAAGTTTTTTAAAAGTGGGTAAATATGTTTTCGATGTTTTCCAGCACCAGCACCAGCAGCAGCAGCAGCGGCAGCGGCCCGGCCTCACTATGCAGCCGCAGCAGTACTGCCTGCGCTGGAAGTACCACCACAGCAATCTGCAGATGATGTTCTCGCAGCTGCTGGACCGCGGCTGCTTCTGCGATGTGACCCTGGCCTGCGAGGGCCAAATGATACGCGCCCATCGCGTGGTGCTGTGCGCCTGCAGCACCTTCTTTGACTCGGTGCTCACGAGCTATGCCAGCGAGCGGGATCCGATCATCATTATGAAGGACGTGACCTTTGCCGAGGTCAAGTGCCTCATCGAGTTCATGTACAAGGGGGAGATCAATGTGGAGCACGTGAGTATGCGCTGGAATATGCCCTCCCCCACAGCACGCCGCCGCTCATGCTCATCAGACTGTTGTCCGTTTCCCGTTTTGTTTTCGATTTCGGTTTAGGCCAGCCTCCCATCGTTGCTGAGGACTGCCGATGAACTGAAGATCAAGGGCCTGGCCGAGGTGAGTTGGCGGGACGATGAGGATGGTCCGCCGCCGCCCATGCCCGCGGCCGTATTCCTATCGCCGCCGCGCAGCCTGGCGGAGAGCTATGCCCAGGATATGCTGCAACACCACCAGCAGCACCAGCAGCAGCAGCAGGCACCACCGCAGGCACCGCTCCAAATGGGTGCCACCAAATCAGAGAGGGATCAGGAACGGGACCCTTCAATGGAGAGTGTACTTGGCCGTATGCCCTCGCAGACACCACAGCCAGGATCAGGAGCAGGAGCCAGTAGCGAGCTGCAGGCGGGAGTCGCACCCGTGGAACACTTTATGGGACCGAAGCGCAAACGCGGACGTCCCCCACTGGACGATGCCTACGATGTATTCAATGTGTAAGCTCTCAGAGATCTCCGTCAGTTATCAGCTCCTCCTTCTTAAGTAACACCATTCTCTACAGCCGCAAGCTGGCCCACTATGCTGCCAGCCTGGAGCCCGCCCAACGAGCATATTTGGAGTCAGCCCGTCACTTTGCCGAGGAGCCACCCCAGCAGCTTGCTGCACATTCCAGCACGCTGGCTTCCCCGCCCGCCTCCGCCTCCAGCCTCAGCCTGCCCAAACAACGACAGCGCCAACGCCATCACCAGCAGCAGCAGCAGCTCCAGGCTGTCGGCTCTGAGCAGGACTCAGATGTAGCAGATAGGGCGGCCAATGGCATTCAGCGTTGCGCCACGCCCAAGCCCAGGAACGATGGCAGCGATGGAGCCAAGCACGTGCTGGAGGCCAGGAATGAGATGGGGCAGCAGGTGCTGGGCACCGCCACAGTGGGAGCGGCCTCCAAGAAGGTGGAGAAGATTAGCGAGCGGCGGGAGCGTCACGGCAAGCTGCGTCACGCACGCCGCCACTATGGGGGAGGAGAGCATGAGAAGTCCTCCGAGAAGCGTCACTCGGACGAATCATTATCGCAGGGGCAGAGTGACTTGCCGCAGCCCGTGGAAGAGATCGAGAACGAGCATCTGGTGGCCAATCGGGCCGAGTCGCCCGCCGCCCGCTGCCCATCTGCGCTGGTGCCTGCCAGTTTCAGCCGCAAGTACGAATCGGGGGGTGTTGGGGGAGGACCCTCCGTAGGCACCGGGGGTGGATATTTGATAAACGAACATGGGCTCCTGATGCCACACGAGTTTTCACCGACTGTGGCCAGTGCAGCAGCGGCCACCGCTGCCGTGGCCGTGGCAGCAGCAGCTGCGGTGGCCGCCAGTGCCAGTATCAGTGCCAGTGCAAGTGCGAGCAATGGGAACCACAGCCAGGGCCAGGGCGAGCTGGGTGAACTGGAGGACTACGATGCGGCCGAGCTGCGTCTGACCAACGAGGAGCTGTCGGAGTGGCAGGACGTGATCAAGATGGACGACTACTTGGCCAAGGGACGTCGTCCACAGTTCTGGGAGGAGCCATTCACCAAGCGCGTAAGTCTCCCATCATTACCTCCCATTACCTATGTATGCATTGAATACTTGAGCGCATTCTCATGTATATTCCAGGTGCTAGATGCCATCAAGAACAAAAGACTTGAGATGAAGAAGGCCGCCCGCATTTTGGGCGTTTCCTATGGTACACTGTACGGGCGCTACCGCGAGGTCTATGGCTGCCTCAAGCATCCCTACAGGTGAGCAGACGCCCACCATCACCATCTCCACCAGCCATGTCATCCTAGCACTCCGGCTCTCCTCTCCACTCTTCCACACAGCTTCACAAACTACCGTAACTTTGGGCCATCGCCTTCAGCCGCTGGCGGCCAGTTGGCCGTTCAGCCCCGCTTCGATCTGAACCTCCGTGCTGGGGGCGCACAGCCCTCGCAGTTGGGTGGTAAGTGAGAGACAGACAGCAGTGCTCTCCCAGCTCTCCCAGCTCTCCCACTCATCCAGATACATACTTATTTGCAGAACTCGGCAAACTGAAGAAGGATCTGAGCGAGCTTTGGACTCGTCCGCAGATTTGAGAACCACCAACAGCAGCAGCAGCAACAAAACCAACGAAAAAACCAAGAAATCTCAAGCGCCGACATCGGCTGGTATAGGAGAGGCAAGAAGCGGACAAAAGACATAATGATATACATATATGTATGATCCCAAAAATGGATCGCGAGGCTAATTAAAGCAGATAAAAAAAAACAAAAGGGAGATCGATCACCGGAGATATTTTATCGACAGAAACCCTTTCAAAAGAAGTTTCCACATTCATTTTTTTTTTCTTCGTGTTATAACATTAACACATCAGATTAAATTTGTCTGATAGAGGGATCTTGATATATTATACCTAATAATAAAATATATATTATGAAAATACATTTATATATAAATATGTACACACACACACACACGCACCCTTACATGCACACACATATGCATGCATATTAGCTAATGTAAACTACAGGCAGAGTGCGGTGGGGTGCTGTACTAGAACGGTATTAATCAGCATTCAATGTGAATTACAATATATAAGATGCGATTAGCAGCGTGTTTCTTTTGGTAGTGAAATTCTGATAATATTAAAAACTATGAAATCTAGTTAATCAATAAACGTAATAACTGACAAACGGGAATCCGCAAACAGTATGGACAATTTTTTTATAAGTTAAAAAACACAGCAACAAACAACATGTATTACATACAAAAAAATATGTTTGAAACGAAATAAAATACCATCAATTTAAATTATTTCCTAATGCGATTGATAGTCCGTCAACATGTGAATTGACTTTCCTTCGGAATCGGAATCTGACCGGAATCTGAACTTGATGACCGTTAATTGTTAACAGAGTGATGCTAGTCGGGAATCAAATGATGCGCATAACAGCTCGCTGTTAGTGGAACAGAATATTTGAGTTTTCATACTATGTCGATATCTTTGCTAAATTTTCTTCGACCCATTTTGAAGACGCTTGCCTTACCCTAGAGCCCGATAGGACGCCATTGGCTAGCTCCAACTTATGTTGCTGCAAAGCCAAGGCCTTTGGATTGCGCTGATCATTGAATTGGTTGACAATGGATGATAACAAGGACTACGATGAGGACATGACAGTCAATTCTGCGCAGTCGCATGGCTATTCATTTGGTCCGTTGCGAGCGAAACCATCACGGCTCAAACAGTCCCAAAGAAGGTCCCTTGTCCATATAACAGCACATATATGATAATTTAAAGAATCATGTCGAGAACCCCTCCATACTATACATGGAGGAAATCGTAGCAACACTGTTGATGACAAGGACTACGATGAGGACATGACAGTCAATTATGCGCAGTCGCATGGCTGTTCAATTGATCCGTTGCGAGCGAAACCATCACGGCTCAAAGAAGGTCCCTTGTCCATATAACAGCACATATATGATAATTTAAAGAATCATGTCGAGAACCCCTCCATACTATACATGGAGGAAATCGTAGCAACACTGTTGATGACAAGGACTACGATGAGGACATGACAGTCAATTATGCGCAGTCGCATGGCTGTTCAATTGATCCGTTGCGAGCGAAACCATCACGGCTCAAAGAAGGTCCCTTGTCCATATAACAGCACATATATGATAATTTAAAGAATCATGTCGAGAACCCCTCCATACTATACATGAAGGACATCTTAGCAACACTGTCCTTCATCGTTGATGACAAGAACTACGATGAGGACATGACAGTCAATTCTGCGCAGTCGCATGGCTATTCATTTGGTCCGTTGCGAGCGAAACCATCACGGCTCAAAGAAGGACATGACAGTCAATTATGCGCAGTCGCATGGCTGTTCAATTGATCCGTTGCGAGCGAAACCATCACGGCTCAAAGAAGGTCCCTTGTCCATATAACAGCACATATATGATAATTTAAAGAATCATGTCGAGAACCCCTCCATACTATACATGGAGGAAATCGTAGCAACACTGTTGATGACAAGGACTACGATGAGGACATGACAGTCAATTATGCGCAGTCGCATGGCTATTCATTTGGTCCGTTGCGAGCGAAACCATCACGGCTCAAAGAAGGTCCCTTGTCCATAGAACAGCACATATATGATAATTTAAAGAATCATGTCGAGAACCCCTCCATACTATACATGGAGGAAATCGTAGCAACACTGTTGATGACAAGGACTACGATGAGGACATGACAGTCAATTATGCGCAGTCGCATGGCTGTTCAATTGATCCGTTGCGAGCGAAACCATCACGGCTCAAAGAAGGTCCCTTGTCCATATAACAGCACATATATGATAATTTAAAGAATCATGTCGAGAACCCCTCCATACTATACATGAAGGACATCTTAGCAACACTGTCCTTCATCGTTGATGACAAGAACTACGATGAGGACATGACAGTCAATTCTGCGCAGTCGCATGGCTATTCATTTGGTCCGTTGCGAGCGAAACCATCACGGCTCAAAGAAGGACATGACAGTCAATTATGCGCAGTCGCATGGCTGTTCAATTGATCCGTTGCGAGCGAAACCATCACGGCTCAAAGAAGGTCCCTTGTCCATATAACAGCACATATATGATAATTTAAAGAATCATGTCGAGAACCCCTCCATACTATACATGGAGGAAATCGTAGCAACACTGTTGATGACAAGGACTACGATGAGGACATGACAGTCAATTATGCGCAGTCGCATGGCTGTTCAATTGATCCGTTGCGAGCGAAACCATCACGGCTCAAAGAAGGTCCCTTGTCCATATAACAGCACATATATGATAATTTAAAGAATCATGTCGAGAACCCCTCCATACTATACATG
The DNA here is from genome assembly GCA_008121215.1 of Drosophila athabasca. Taxonomy (NCBI): domain Eukaryota; kingdom Metazoa; phylum Arthropoda; class Insecta; order Diptera; family Drosophilidae; genus Drosophila; species Drosophila athabasca. The sequence continues at coordinate 4,718,489 of CM017796.1, read as the reverse complement.
AAGGACATCTTAGCAACACTGTCCTTCATCGTTGATGACAAGAACTACGATGAGGACATGACAGTCAATTCTGCGCAGTCGCATGGCTATTCATTTGGTCCGTTGCGAGCGAAACCATCACGGCTCAAACAGTCCCAAAGAAGGTCCCTTGTCCATATAACAGCACATATATGATAATTTAAAGAATCATGTCGAGAACCCCTCCATACTATACATGGAGGAAATCGTAGCAACACTGTTGATGACAAGGACTACGATGAGGACATGACAGTCAATTATGCGCAGTCGCATGGCTGTTCAATTGATCCGTTGCGAGCGAAACCATCACGGCTCAAAGAAGGTCCCTTGTCCATATAACAGCACATATATGATAATTTAAAGAATCATGTCGAGAACCCCTCCATACTATACATGAAGGACATCTTAGCAACACTGTCCTTCATCGTTGATGACAAGAACTACGATGAGGACATGACAGTCAATTCTGAGCAGTCGCATGGCTATTCATTTGGTCCGTTGCGAGCGAAACCATCACGGCTCAAAGAAGGACATGACAGTCAATTATGCGCAGTCGCATGGCTGTTCAATTGATCCGTTGCGAGCGAAACCATCACGGCTCAAAGAAGGTCCCTTGTCCATATAACAGCACATATATGATAATTTAAAGAATCATGTCGAGAACCCCTCCATACTATACATGGAGGAAATCGTAGCAACACTGTTGATGACAAGGACTACGATGAGGACATGACAGTCAATTATGCGCAGTCGCATGGCTGTTCAATTGATCCGTTGCGAGCGAAACCATCACGGCTCAAAGAAGGTCCCTTGTCCATATAACAGCACATATATGATAATTTAAAGAATCATGTCGAGAACCCCTCCATACTATACATGGAGGAAATCGTAGCAACACTGTTGATGACAAGGACTACGATGAGGACATGACAGTCAATTATGCGCAGTCGCATGGCTGTTCAATTGATCCGTTGCGAGCGAAACCATCACGGCTCAAAGAAGGTCCCTTGTCCATATAACAGCACATATATGATAATTTAAAGAATCATGTCGAGAACCCCTCCATACTATACATGAAGGACATCTTAGCAACACTGTCCTTCATCGTTGATGACAAGAACTACGATGAGGACATGACAGTCAATTCTGCGCAGTCGCATGGCTATTCATTTGGTCCGTTGCGAGCGAAACCATCACGGCTCAAAGAAGGACATGACAGTCAATTATGCGCAGTCGCATGGCTGTTCAATTGATCCGTTGCGAGCGAAACCATCACGGCTCAAAGAAGGTCCCTTGTCCATATAACAGCACATATATGATAATTTAAAGAATCATGTCGAGAACCCCTCCATACTATACATGGAGGAAATCGTAGCAACACTGTTGATGACAAGGACTACGATGAGGACATGACAGTCAATTATGCGCAGTCGCATGGCTGTTCAATTGATCCGTTGCGAGCGAAACCATCACGGCTCAAAGAAGGTCCCTTGTCCATATAACAGCACATATATGATAATTTAAAGAATCATGTCGAGAACCCCTCCATACTATACATGGAGGAAATCGTAGCAACACTGTTGATGACAAGGACTACGATGAGGACATGACAGTCAATTATGCGCAGTCGCATGGCTGTTCAATTGATCCGTTGCGAGCGAAACCATCACGGCTCAAAGAAGGTCCCTTGTCCATATAACAGCACATATATGATAATTTAAAGAATCATGTCGAGAACCCCTCCATACTATACATGAAGGACATCTTAGCAACACTGTCCTTCATCGTTGATGACAAGAACTACGATGAGGACATGACAGTCAATTCTGCGCAGTCGCATGGCTATTCATTTGGTCCGTTGCGAGCGAAACCATCACGGCTCAAAGAAGGACATGACAGTCAATTATGCGCAGTCGCATGGCTGTTCAATTGATCCGTTGCGAGCGAAACCATCACGGCTCAAAGAAGGTCCCTTGTCCATATAACAGCACATATATGATAATTTAAAGAATCATGTCGAGAACCCCTCCATACTATACATGGAGGAAATCGTAGCAACACTGTTGATGACAAGGACTACGATGAGGACATGACAGTCAATTATGCGCAGTCGCATGGCTGTTCAATTGATCCGTTGCGAGCGAAACCATCACGGCTCAAAGAAGGTCCCTTGTCCATATAACAGCACATATATGATAATTTAAAGAATCATGTCGAGAACCCCTCCATACTATACATGAAGGACATCTTAGCAACACTGTCCTTCATCGTTGATGACAAGAACTACGATGAGGACATGACAGTCAATTCTGCGCAGTCGCATGGCTATTCATTTGGTCCGTTGCGAGCGAAACCATCACGGCTCAAACAGTCCCAAAGAAGGTCCCTTGTCCATATAACAGCACATATATGATAATTTAAAGAATCATGTCGAGAACCCCTCCATACTATACATGGAGGAAATCGTAGCAACACTGTTGATGACAAGGACTACGATGAGGACATGACAGTCAATTATGCGCAGTCGCATGGCTGTTCAATTGATCCGTTGCGAGCGAAACCATCACGGCTCAAAGAAGGTCCCTTGTCCATATAACAGCACATATATGATAATTTAAAGAATCATGTCGAGAACCCCTCCATACTATACATGAAGGACATCTTAGCAACACTGTCCTTCATCGTTGATGACAAGAACTACGATGAGGACATGACAGTCAATTCTGAGCAGTCGCATGGCTATTCATTTGGTCCGTTGCGAGCGAAACCATCACGGCTCAAAGAAGGACATGACAGTCAATTATGCGCAGTCGCATGGCTGTTCAATTGATCCGTTGCGAGCGAAACCATCACGGCTCAAAGAAGGTCCCTTGTCCATATAACAGCACATATATGATAATTTAAAGAATCATGTCGAGAACCCCTCCATACTATACATGGAGGAAATCGTAGCAACACTGTTGATGACAAGGACTACGATGAGGACATGACAGTCAATTATGCGCAGTCGCATGGCTGTTCAATTGATCCGTTGCGAGCGAAACCATCACGGCTCAAAGAAGGTCCCTTGTCCATATAACAGCACATATATGATAATTTAAAGAATCATGTCGAGAACCCCTCCATACTATACATGGAGGAAATCGTAGCAACACTGTTGATGACAAGGACTACGATGAGGACATGACAGTCAATTATGCGCAGTCGCATGGCTGTTCAATTGATCCGTTGCGAGCGAAACCATCACGGCTCAAAGAAGGTCCCTTGTCCATATAACAGCACATATATGATAATTTAAAGAATCATGTCGAGAACCCCTCCATACTATACATGAAGGACATCTTAGCAACACTGTCCTTCATCGTTGATGACAAGAACTACGATGAGGACATGACAGTCAATTCTGCGCAGTCGCATGGCTATTCATTTGGTCCGTTGCGAGCGAAACCATCACGGCTCAAAGAAGGACATGACAGTCAATTATGCGCAGTCGCATGGCTGTTCAATTGATCCGTTGCGAGCGAAACCATCACGGCTCAAAGAAGGTCCCTTGTCCATATAACAGCACATATATGATAATTTAAAGAATCATGTCGAGAACCCCTCCATACTATACATGGAGGAAATCGTAGCAACACTGTTGATGACAAGGACTACGATGAGGACATGACAGTCAATTATGCGCAGTCGCATGGCTGTTCAATTGATCCGTTGCGAGCGAAACCATCACGGCTCAAAGAAGGTCCCTTGTCCATATAACAGCACATATATGATAATTTAAAGAATCATGTCGAGAACCCCTCCATACTATACATGGAGGAAATCGTAGCAACACTGTTGATGACAAGGACTACGATGAGGACATGACAGTCAATTATGCGCAGTCGCATGGCTATTCATTTGGTCCGTTGCGAGCGAAACCATCACGGCTCAAACAGTCCCAAAGAAGGTCCCTTGTCCATATAACAGCACATATATGATAATTTAAAGAATCATGTCGAGAACCCCTCCATACTATACATGGAGGAAATCGTAGCAACACTGTTGATGACAAGGACTACGATGAGGACATGACAGTCAATTATGCGCAGTCGCATGGCTATTCATTTGGTCCGTTGCGAGCGAAACCATCACGGCTCAAACAGTCCCAAAGAAGGTCCCTTGTCCATATAACAGCACATATATGATAATTTAAAGAATCATGTCGAGAACCCCTCCATACTATACATGAAGGACATCTTAGCAACACTGTCCTTCATCGTTGATGACAAGAACTACGATGAGGACATGACAGTCAATTCTGCGCAGTCGCATGGCTATTCATTTGGTCCGTTGCGAGCGAAACCATCACGGCTCAAACAGTCCCAAAGAAGGTCCCTTGTCCATATAACAGCACATATATGATAATTTAAAGAATCATGTCGAGAACCCCTCCATACTATACATGGAGGAAATCGTAGCAACACTGTTGATGACAAGGACTACGATGAGGACATGACAGTCAATTATGCGCAGTCGCATGGCTGTTCAATTGATCCGTTGCGAGCGAAACCATCACGGCTCAAAGAAGGTCCCTTGTCCATATAACAGCACATATATGATAATTTAAAGAATCATGTCGAGAACCCCTCCATACTATACATGAAGGACATCTTAGCAACACTGTCCTTCATCGTTGATGACAAGAACTACGATGAGGACATGACAGTCAATTCTGAGCAGTCGCATGGCTATTCATTTGGTCCGTTGCGAGCGAAACCATCACGGCTCAAAGAAGGACATGACAGTCAATTATGCGCAGTCGCATGGCTGTTCAATTGATCCGTTGCGAGCGAAACCATCACGGCTCAAAGAAGGTCCCTTGTCCATATAACAGCACATATATGATAATTTAAAGAATCATGTCGAGAACCCCTCCATACTATACATGGAGGAAATCGTAGCAACACTGTTGATGACAAGGACTACGATGAGGACATGACAGTCAATTATGCGCAGTCGCATGGCTGTTCAATTGATCCGTTGCGAGCGAAACCATCACGGCTCAAAGAAGGTCCCTTGTCCATATAACAGCACATATATGATAATTTAAAGAATCATGTCGAGAACCCCTCCATACTATACATGGAGGAAATCGTAGCAACACTGTTGATGACAAGGACTACGATGAGGACATGACAGTCAATTATGCGCAGTCGCATGGCTGTTCAATTGATCCGTTGCGAGCGAAACCATCACGGCTCAAAGAAGGTCCCTTGTCCATATAACAGCACATATATGATAATTTAAAGAATCATGTCGAGAACCCCTCCATACTATACATGAAGGACATCTTAGCAACACTGTCCTTCATCGTTGATGACAAGAACTACGATGAGGACATGACAGTCAATTCTGCGCAGTCGCATGGCTATTCATTTGGTCCGTTGCGAGCGAAACCATCACGGCTCAAAGAAGGACATGACAGTCAATTATGCGCAGTCGCATGGCTGTTCAATTGATCCGTTGCGAGCGAAACCATCACGGCTCAAAGAAGGTCCCTTGTCCATATAACAGCACATATATGATAATTTAAAGAATCATGTCGAGAACCCCTCCATACTATACATGGAGGAAATCGTAGCAACACTGTTGATGACAAGGACTACGATGAGGACATGACAGTCAATTATGCGCAGTCGCATGGCTGTTCAATTGATCCGTTGCGAGCGAAACCATCACGGCTCAAAGAAGGTCCCTTGTCCATATAACAGCACATATATGATAATTTAAAGAATCATGTCGAGAACCCCTCCATACTATACATGGAGGAAATCGTAGCAACACTGTTGATGACAAGGACTACGATGAGGACATGACAGTCAATTATGCGCAGTCGCATGGCTGTTCAATTGATCCGTTGCGAGCGAAACCATCACGGCTCAAAGAAGGTCCCTTGTCCATATAACAGCACATATATGATAATTTAAAGAATCATGTCGAGAACCCCTCCATACTATACATGAAGGACATCTTAGCAACACTGTCCTTCATCGTTGATGACAAGAACTACGATGAGGACATGACAGTCAATTCTGCGCAGTCGCATGGCTATTCATTTGGTCCGTTGCGAGCGAAACCATCACGGCTCAAAGAAGGACATGACAGTCAATTATGCGCAGTCGCATGGCTGTTCAATTGATCCGTTGCGAGCGAAACCATCACGGCTCAAAGAAGGTCCCTTGTCCATATAACAGCACATATATGATAATTTAAAGAATCATGTCGAGAACCCCTCCATACTATACATGGAGGAAATCGTAGCAACACTGTTGATGACAAGGACTACGATGAGGACATGACAGTCAATTATGCGCAGTCGCATGGCTGTTCAATTGATCCGTTGCGAGCGAAACCATCACGGCTCAAAGAAGGTCCCTTGTCCATATAACAGCACATATATGATAATTTAAAGAATCATGTCGAGAACCCCTCCATACTATACATGAAGGACATCTTAGCAACACTGTCCTTCATCGTTGATGACAAGAACTACGATGAGGACATGACAGTCAATTCTGCGCAGTCGCATGGCTATTCATTTGGTCCGTTGCGAGCGAAACCATCACGGCTCAAAGAAGGACATGACAGTCAATTATGCGCAGTCGCATGGCTGTTCAATTGATCCGTTGCGAGCGAAACCATCACGGCTCAAAGAAGGTCCCTTGTCCATATAACAGCACATATATGATAATTTAAAGAATCATGTCGAGAACCCCTCCATACTATACATGAAGGACATCTTAGCAACACTGTCCTTCATCGTTGATGACAAGAACTACGATGAGGACATGACAGTCAATTCTGCGCAGTCGCATGGCTATTCATTTGGTCCGTTGCGAGCGAAACCATCACGGCTCAAAGAAGGACATGACAGTCAATTATGCGCAGTCGCATGGCTGTTCAATTGATCCGTTGCGAGCGAAACCATCACAGCTCAAAGAAGGTCCCTTGTCCATATAACAGCACATATATGATAATTTAAAGAATCATGTCGAGAACCCCTCCATACTATACATGGAGGAAATCGTAGCAACACTGTTGATGACAAGGACTACGATGAGGACATGACAGTCAATTATGCGCAGTCGCATGGCTGTTCAATTGATCCGTTGCGAGCGAAACCATCACGGCTCAAAGAAGGTCCCTTGTCCATATAACAGCACATATATGATAATTTAAAGAATCATGTCGAGAACCCCTCCATACTATACATGAAGGACATCTTAGCAACACTGTCCTTCATCGTTGATGACAAGAACTACGATGAGGACATGACAGTCAATTCTGAGCAGTCGAATGGCTATTCATTTGGTCCGTTGCGAGCGAAACCATCACGGCTCAAAGAAGGTCCCTTGTCCATATAACAGCACATATATGATAATTTAAAGAATCATGTCGAGAACCCCTCCATACTATACATGAAGGACATCTTAGCAACACTGTCCTTCATCGTTGATGACAAGAACTACGATGAGGACATGACAGTCAATTCTGAGCAGTCGAATGGCTATTCATTTGGTCCGTTGCGAGCGAAACCATCACGGCTCAAAGAAGGTCCCTTGTCCATATAACAGCACATATATGATAATTTAAAGAATCATGTCGAGAACCCCTCCATACTATACATGGAGGAAATTGTAGCAACACTGTTGATGACAAGGACTACGATGAGGACATGACAGTCAATTATGCGCAGTCGCATGGCTATTCATTTGGTCCGTTGCGACCGAAACCATCACGGCTCAAAGAAGGACATGACAGTCAATTATGCGCAGTCGCATGGCTGTTCAATTGATCCGTTGCGAGCGAAACCATCACGGCTCAAAGAAGGTCCCTTGTCCATATAACAGCACATATATGATAATTTAAAGAATCATGTCGAGAACCCCTCCATACTATACATGAAGGACATCTTAGCAACACTGTCCTTCATCGTTGATGACAAGAACTACGATGAGGACATGACAGTCAATTCTGAGCAGTCGAATGGCTATTCATTTGGTCCGTTGCGAGCGAAACCATCACGGCTCAAAGAAGGTCCCTTGTCCATATAACAGCACATATATGATAATTTAAAGAATCATGTCGAGAACCCCTCCATACTATACATGGAGGAAATTGTAGCAACACTGTTGATGACAAGGACTACGATGAGGACATGACAGTCAATTATGCGCAGTCGCAAGGCTATTCATTTGGTCCGTTGCGAGCGAAACTATCACGGCTCCAAGAAGTTTTGTCCTTTTATCAAATTTTTCAAAATTAGTAAGCGAGAGGTAAAGGAATTGGTCCGATCAGGGCCATGGCAAAACGAGTGCCTTCGTAAGGTAGTCTACTCGGCTGCCTTTGCTTTCGGGTTTACTAGCTCTTTTGCCAGTGCACGTTTGCTTGTCAAAGTGGAAGGTTGGTTACGGACGATTTTTTCTCGTTTTATTTTTCGCATTAACCCTAACGTGTTCAAAAAAAAGAAAAAAATGAACTATTGCTATTTTTGCCGCAAGAATGTACCGGGCGTGAAAATCATTCATGCCCCGAAATGTGAAATGAAGAGAAAGCTGTGGGAGGAAAGCCTGGGGTGCAGCCTAAGCAAAAATTCCCAAATATGTGATACACATTTTAATGCGTCTCAGTGGAGGACTGCTCCCAAGGGGAAGATTTATAAGAAGAGACGCTTAAACAATGATGCCGTTCCGCAAAGAGAGAAAGAGGATGAAAGTGTTAAAGAAGGCTATGCTAATGCGAGTACGGAAACTGAGTAAGTTTGGCGTGTGAAAATATATATGTACATATATTTCTTTTTGTACATATGGATGGATATGTAAACATAATGAAACTGTTTTGTAGGGACACAGTGATAAATCATTCAACGTCCATGGAAATAAAGACTCTGAGGCAAAAGATTCGTGCTTTGGAGGATGAAGTACAGAGCTTACGTAAGCTCGTAGAGGACGCAAGCCAGTTAGAGAAATCTTTAAGTACCATCTTCACTCAGACCCAAATAAAAATTTTAAAGAGTGGTGGAAAGAGGTCAGAATTTAATTCAGATGACATATCATGGGCTATGTGCCTCCATACCGCAGGTCCTAGGGCATATAACCATCTGTACAAAAAAGGATTTCCATTACCTTGTCGGGCAACATTATACAAGTGGTTGTCAAACGTGGAAATACAGACTGGTTGCCTGGATGTGGTCATCGATCTTATGGACAATATGGACATGGATACGGCAGATAAGCTTTGCGTATTAGCATTCGACGAAATGAAGGTTGCTGGTACATTCGAGTACGACAGCTCGGCGGACGTTGTATACGAGCCAAGCGAATACATGCAACTTGCGATGGTTCGAGGATTGAAAAAATCGTGGAAGCAACCAGTGTTCTTCGACTATGATACCAGAATGGACGTGCCAACTCTTTATGAATTAATAAAAAAACTACACAGAAGAGGATATTTTGTGGTATCAATTGTCTCCGATATGGGTGCTGGAAACCAAAGATTATGGAGAGAGCTCGGTATATCTGAAGGTAAAGTATATGAATAATTCTTATTATGAATGAAATCAAAGATAGTTGTTAATTTTTTTAAATTTACAATTAGAAAAAACCTGGTTTGGCCATCCCGAGAATGAAGATCTGAAAATTTTCGTGTTTTCAGATGCACCACATCTAATAAAGCTGGTTCGTAACCATTATTTGGCTACAGGTTTACATATAAACGGACAAACATTGACCAAGTCGACTGTCGAACAAACTATAACTCACTGTTGTAAAACAGATGTAACAATATTGTTCAAAGTAAATGAGAGCCATTTAAATGTTCGCTCCTTTGCCAAGCAAAAGGTAAAATTAGCAACACAATTATTTTCGAATACAACCGCCAGTGCCATCAGACGCTGCTACTCTTTAGGCTATCAAGTTGAAAATGCAGTCGAAACCTCGGATTTATTTAAACTCCTCAACGATTGGTTCGACGTTTTCAATTCAAAGCTGTCAACGTCCAACTGCATCGAAACTACTCAGCCTTATGGCAAGCAGCTCGAACTGCAAAGAGACATTTTAAAAAAGATGTCTCACATTATGAGTAATAGGATATGCGGCAAGACCAATAGGCTCCCATTCCAAAAAGGGATACTAATAAACAATGCATCTCTTGATGGACTGCATGCCTATTGCAATGAAAAGTACGGAATGGAGTATATTTTGACAAGTCGGCTGAATCAAGATATTGTTGAAAATTTTTTCGGAGCCATGCGGGCGAAGGGTGGACAACATGACCATCCGTCACCATTACAATTTAAGTATAGATTAAGAAAATACATTGTAGGTAAGACAAAACTAAAACAATTTGTTAATTAGCAAATAATTGATTTTAATAATAATAATTGTCAAATGTCTAGATTTATGTTTCAGCAAAGTTTGAATTGTGAATGTTGGTAGTTATGTGTTGTCCTGTTTTATGTGTTTATTTGATTATTTTCATTTATTAATAACCCTTAAATATTATTCAGCCAAGAATACAGAGTTGTTAGCCGGTAACGGAAATGTTGACGAGGACAACTGCGACAGCTGGCTCAATCTCAACATAACTCCAAATGGCAATAAGGAGAATGAGCCCGATGAAGGGAAGTGGAAAGGGTGGTCGAAAGAGTTCGAAGAGTTCGAAATAGAGATGGACAACAACATAGCTGCAGAGTACATCATGGATGAACTAACGGAGGACGCTATGGAATATCTAGCAGGTTATGTTGTTAGAAAATTAAGGTTGTCTAATGAATCAACGCAATCTGGATTTACATATGTGGATGAGGTATCGCACGGCGGGCTTATAAAGCCGTCAGACCAGTTTACTGCTACATTAAAACACTTAGAGTCTATATTTATAAATAATATTCACAATACTATTGAAATAACTAAAGACATAAAAAAAAAATTATTAATTGCTGCTAAACATGTACAAATTGATAATAATGTAAAACAATTTTATTTTAAAACTAGAATTTATTTTAGACTTAAATATTTAAACAAAAAATTAGCTATTAAGAATCAAAAACAACGTTTAGTTGGAAATTCAAAATTATTAAAAATAAAATTATAAACACAAAAATAACATCGTCTCAACTCATTATTGTAGGCTATTTTCCACCCCAACAGGCAACAAGGGGTTAATCAACTCACAGCAGTGCCTTTCAGTCGCACTCATGTACTATGTGCCATTTCACTCGCACTCATTGCAATCATACAAGAGCTAGTTTGGCAGCCGAGTAGACTACCTTATGCACAAGCACTTATTTTGCCATGATCAGGGCGAGGAACCTGAAATAATGCCAGCGACGCGCCGTAGCGTCGGCCTTTTTATAGGGCCGCAGTCTGCGCCACGTTCTGTTAGCAGCGCAGTCGCAACTCACACGTTAAAATGGCGGAGCCTTTGCTTTGCCGCCAATAGACACATTTATGGCAGTGCTGCCAGAATCTCCTAAGCAAAAATTGCTGGAATTGGGAAGAAATATTGCTAAACCATTAAAATTTGTATTTTCAACAAATATACATATGTATTTTAAAAAACATAGTGCTGGATATGTGTAGGCATAGTGCAGCTTACTGATCCTCCGTTGCAAGCTCATCTTGCAGCCAGGCATCACGAAAATGTTGTTTATGGATTTTTTGCATCTTGTTCCCATTACCATCACCAAACACATTAAAAGAGTCATCAAACACTATCAAGTTGTTCATATAATCGAGCTACTGAGTTAAATACAAGTTACGATATCTTTGTGAACTGCTATTAATCGTAATTTGTGCAGTCGATATCAAAAAGGTATACAAAATGAAACCACACTGAAGAAATATATAAAAATTGTAGTTTTATAACAAAGTTGCTAAAATTGCTAAGAAAAAATTAAAAATTACTAGATTTGTTTCATTTTGTTTAAAGTTGCCAGATCTAGCAACTAAATTGCTAAACTGGCAGCACTGATGTATGGATATATGTGTGTGTGTATGTGAATGTGCACATGTATGTACTAGAGATGTGTGTAGCCGTCTCCCAGCACAGCCAGCTAAAATTAGTTCTGGAAATTGGAAAAATCGATGCCGAAGCGCTGCTTCCAACTCAACTGGAGAACCAACTGGACGCATATATCTCACTCGCTTCCACTGTATGCCTTTCCCCATAAGGCTGTCTCTGTTTTTGCAGCTAGTTCAGCTTCAAAGTCTAATGTCATACAGCTCCTCGTACAAGTGAAGTCAAATAGGACCGTCAACAGTGTGGCAATATAGCAAAGCTCTGTCATGTTATTCTGTTATACTGAAATTAACGGGGTGGCAGCGCCACCAAACACAGCTGTATTTATTTTATGACAGCCGACCGGCCGCTGAAGTGACAAGATTAAAAAGCCGGCCCGAGCGAAAGAAGAGGAAAGTAAAAACAATTATATTATTGGAGTGGCCTTATCACCACCGAACTCCTCTATGCACAGGTCAGAGGGTATCGTCGCCACAACAGCAGACATATCAGCACGACAACATCGCTGCGGTGACGGCGTGCCCGTTTGTTTTTTTTGACGCTAGTTCAGATCTGAACGCCAGTAGCTGTAGAGGGGAAGATACGCACGTAAGCGGACACAGACAAAACATTTCCAGCATGCATTCCATTTAAACGCTCTTTTAAATTTAGCATGCAGCGCATAAACCAACTGCCACGAAAGCTCGCGCCAGGCCTTAGCAGGGATTTGAACACAAAAACGGTTACCTTTTTCCAGCGCCAACAGCAGCCGGTCCGAGCTTTAGCACAGAAGTTATTACCGACAGCGCCGCTAACGCCATCGCTGCCATCGGTACCATTCGCGATCAGACGATATTCGGCAAGCAAAAAGAAAACAAGCTCGGTAAGCGCTGCTCCTTCAATAAAATCAAACTAAATTTAAACTAAATCATTTTGATTACGACCTGCACAGCACTAATATTATAATCAATCGAGTGTTGTTTTTTTACGGGTGATTACAATCGTGTATTTCACATAGTTTGTCGCGTGCGTGTGTGTGTGTGTGTGTCGGTTTTTTGAGAGCTTTCTGGATGTACTTCAATGTAACATGTGCTTGCCGACGCCGACCCTCACCAACCCTCCGCAACCCGCGTCTGCGCCATGCCATGTGTTTTTATTCTAATTAGTTGTGATACCCAGTCTTCTCTGGATGGAAAGGGTAGCGTATTCGGCTGAAGATCAGAATTCAATCGGGACTAAGGTTTTAAATTTCTATTAAGACTTTGGGCTTAGCTAATTGGGATAATCAAATGATTGTTGAAATCAGAATATGTTTCAAAATTATTGGCCAAGTATTGTATCCGATTCTTTTCGCAAGAAATTGGTCGGGGGAGGGGTATTGCTTTGTCGAAATACTCCAATGTTGTGCTTGCTCAGCCTTAAACTCGTTTAGGCCTACTCAAATTTCTTTGGTTTCAGCAGTTTCTTTGTTAAGATTTATTCGAACAGACCCACATCTGGCAGTGGCCATCAAATTGAATTTCATCTATAATACGTATAGACTGTGTAAACAATTCCATGATGAATTCATGATTAATACTTGTACGATCTAGCGTTCTTTGTTGGGTGAAATATTACACAAAAACATGGCTAAACTTATGGTCCTTTCTTTTTAATTTTTAATTGATTCTTTGTACTTTTTTTTTTAGTTGTTTCCTCTAAAACCTTATAATTTAAATCTTTGCGTTTGATTTTGGCGCGATTATATATTGTAGAACTGCTTTTTTAACACATTTACAACACATTGTATCCTCCATTAACTGCAAGGATGTAGCTCTGTTAAACACTAAATATATAATGGATTTACATATGTATGTATGTATAGCTTTACCGGTCGCTGACTATCATTATTTTTATTTTTGTAATTTTTAATTTGAAACTTATTTTTCACTCAACTGGAGAGGGTTCGATTTCGACTACGTCTAGAGAACTGTTGGGACTGAGAATTGTTTGCTGTTCTTCACAAAACTTGGATAAACATCCTGCGACCTACTAGGGGTTTTCAGTTTGCAGTTTCCAGATTTCTAGAGTTTTCTGTTTGCAATAATGAATCTATTTGCATCAGCTTCTATGGGGGCCGTGCCTTATCACTAGCCTTAACCTTTCACCCTGCTCAGACAGAGACGGCGATAAGATCAAGGCTAATCCCAGCCATGGGGGGTCGCTACCCAAAAATAGAAGACACCTAAGACACTAAGGGGCGTGTGGCGAGCCACAGAAACAAATGAAATCAAATATAGTTACGATTATAACCAAAAGTAATCTAATCGAAGAGGAAATGTCGTTGCCATGGCTGCATCCCCAGGAGCGATAGCTACGCTCCCCATCGATCTGTCGATCAGAGCCCGTGCCTTATCGGCAGAACTTTTCCAATGCTATTTGAACCCACTGAACCCGCACCGACGTATTGAAGTGTATATTTTTGCAACATAAATATTTTTGTTGTTCCCAACTGTCGCGTGAAAAACACAGCCAAACCACACTCTTGTTCGCTGTCGAGTCGAGGATCGCCTTGCACTAAACGTCAGATCATTATCGATCGTTGCACTGATCGCACCGCACCGCATCGCATTTCATTTGCACTTGTAAATTAATTATTTTGTAAATTATTCAATATGCAGAAAATGGAGGATCAAAAATTGCTGCAAGCCACGCTGGAGGATAGCGATCCGGAGCTGGCGAATCTCATCAAGAAGGAGAAGGAGCGACAGCGCGAGGGACTCGAAATGATTGCCAGCGAGAATTTCACCTCGGTGGCCGTTCTGGAGAGTCTTGGCTCCTGCCTGACCAACAAGTACTCGGAGGGATATCCCGGAAAGCGGTAAACATCATTCCTTTGAATGGACTATATAGTCCTTCTGCAGTAAATCAACAACATAACTAATCCCATATCGATCCACACCCAGGTACTATGGCGGCAACGAGTTCATTGACTGCATCGAGCTGCTGGCCCAGAAGCGCGGTCGTGAGCTGTTCGACCTGAGCGAGGATCAGTGGGGCGTGAATGTCCAGCCATACTCGGGCTCTCCGGCCAATATGGCCGCCTACGTGGGCGTCTGTCGTCCGCACGACCGCATCATGGGGCTGGATCTGCCCGATGGTGGTCATCTGACGCACGGCTTCTTCACGGCCACCAAACGCATCTCGGCCACCTCGATCTTCTTCGAGAGCATGCCATACAAGGTGGACCCCGTGTCGGGTATTATTGACTACGACAAGCTGGCTGAGGCGGCCAAGGCCTTCAAGCCGCAGATCATCATCGCCGGCATCTCGTGCTACTCTCGCCTGCTCGACTACGGACGCTTCCGTCAGATCTGCGACGATGTGGGCGCCTATCTAATGGCCGATATGGCTCATGTTGCAGGTCTGGTTGCTGCCGGTCACATACCATCGCCCTTCGAGTACGCGGACATTGTGACCACAACAACGCACAAAACATTACGCGGCCCACGCGCCGGCGTCATCTTCTTCCGCAAGGGTGTGCGCAGCATAAAGCCCAATGGGGAAAAGGTACTATACGATTTGGAGGAGCGCATCAATCAGGCCGTGTTCCCATCGCTGCAGGGAGGACCACACAACAATGCCGTGGCCGGCATTGCCACCGCCTTCAAGCAGGCCAAGACTGCGGAATTCAAGAGCTACCAGGCCCAGGTGATGAAGAACGCCAAGGTGCTGTGCGAGGGCCTGATTGCCAAGGGCTACCAGGTGGCCACCGGCGGCACTGATGTCCATCTCGTCCTGGTGGATGTCCGCAAGGCCGGCCTGACCGGTGGCAAGGCGGAGCTAATTCTCGAAGAGGTAGGAATCGCCTGCAACAAGAATACCGTTCCCGGGGACAAGTCTGCTTTTAATCCGTCCGGTATCCGTTTGGGTACCCCGGCGTTGACTACGCGCGGCCTTCTCGAGAAGGATATCGAGCAGGTGGTGGCCTTCATAGATGCGGCCCTCAAGGTCGGCGCCGAGGCCGCCCAGGCTGCAGACAGCCCTAAGCTGGCCGACTATCACAAGGTCCTCGCTGAGGATGCAAAGATCAAGGCCAAGATCGAGCAGATCCACAAGTGCGTGATCGCGTTCAGCAAGCAGTTCCCTCTGCCCGGCCTCAAGACTTTGTAAGACGCAAAAGCATTTACAGCATTTGTTTTATTTTTTTGCTCCTTTTCGAATCCTTTCACTAAATGAAATGAAAAAAATGTAATTGTTTATAGTAATTCCCGGTCGCCAGACACAAGTGGGAATATGTATGTAGTAGTTAAGATAATAAACACACATAAATACAAACATTAATTGAACGATTGAATGGGATAGAAATGGAAATGGGAGAACAGCAGAAGTAGTCTGATTGCAAGGGCTAGCAGACATAGTCTCTCTTCATGGAGTACCCCCAAAGTGTCAGCCGGCAGCTTCAACCCTTACAAGCCACCTCATTCACACGACATGTATGTTGTTTGTGTTTTCGCGAGGCCCTGGCTGAGGTTTACAGCGGCAATCGAGACATAGATGCAGCCACTCACTCTCTTTTGCAGCATTCGCTTGTGCGTTTGGGCGGCGTCGTCGGTTGTCGAAGATGAAGTCAGGTTGCGTCAAGGCCAGTTGCGCAATACATTTCTAATAGTCCTAATCGAACCTGAGGCAATGCACACATTCCTCTCAGATAGAAAAGAAAATGATTAGCGTACAAAAGCATCGTGTTGGATTGGTTAAATTTTTCCAAATTGGTCGATAATGTATTGTTATTTTCAGAAGCAGATCTATGGCCAGGGGCCTTACAATTAGATCAAAATAATCAAATATTCCTACTATAAGATACCCCCTCCCTACCTTTTTGAATTATAAAATTAAGCAGAAGATAGTACCACAGAAAGAAGCAATACAAACGTCATGCTATCACAAATAGGTCGGATTCTCCCGAAACGGACCACTATATCACCATACCAGCAGCCCAACTCTGCTAGCTCTGCTCAGTCCAGTCATTGATTTGACCTCTGTCTCATCGATGTAAGGCAAAAAAATTACTTTGGAACGCACCATCGAGTGATCCAGCAACAGTGGACCCAGCAGATGCCTCCTTCCGCCGAACCCGGGGAGCTGCCCGACACTACGACTTGTGACCAAAAAAAAATCAATCTTTTCACTTTCGAAGATAAAAAATATGCACTTTAAACCAGTTTTATTGGGAGCTAATCGAGTATGAAAATACTTTTTGTGTGTCAGTTGATGTCGAACCATTTGCTTCAGTGATCGGCCGGCTCGATTTTGATGAACTCCTTACTCTGACGCAGATCGCGATGGAAACGAGAGTTGTGCGTGGACAGGGACCACTTGGTCTTGAAGCTTTTTATGCAGATACAGCATTCGTGCTGCTTGTCCTGTATCTCCGAGTGCCTGGAAGCGATGTGTCGCCTCAAAGCGTTCGTTGACTTGAGGCGTCGCTTGCAAAAGTGGCAGATGAGTGGCATGTATGCCTCTGGTGCTGTCTCATCCTCGGCAAGCGGATCGATATCCGCACCAGTTCCTAATCGAAGTCCAGGCCTACTTCCAGTTCCATTTGGGGCTGCAATATATACAGAAATGTAGTTATATTATCTATATATATGTTCATATATGTTTCTCTCTGTTAAAAGATATAACCCATCGCCAATTTGGTCAGAATAATTGATTTTCTTTCGTTTAATTGGTTTACACATGTATTTTGTTTCTTTTTTATTTCTTTCTCTCTTTCTTTCTGACGTTCCATTTGTCATTTCACTATCTCTGTCTGTGTCATTTTAGCAAAACGATTTAAATTGGATAATCTAGTCGTAGTTTCATCTATTAATACAATTTATATACATACACATTATGTACTTAGGCTTATTGTGGGGAAGGGAGGCAGGGATCGATCGAATTGGTTGCGGTTGTTCGTTCTCTATATATAGTCGACGCTTGGCCATCCGGACTATGGGACTATGGCCCTGTATGGATTTTCAGTGATTTTCTTGAAATCTTTATAAAAACGGGTGCGTTTTTCATGGCAAATGAAATAAAAATAAAAGAATTGAGTCTAAATATTCTAGATACTTATGTTTGAAATATTTTCGTTTTCAAGACTGATCATTGCAATCTTTTTTTATATACAAATTTTGAATATATTAGGAAATAAATATTGAATATTTATATTGAAATTTACAACTGAATGTTATAAACTATGATTTTCTGGGATATTTCTGGTGCTATCAGACCCACTTTATGGAGATATTTTATTCAAAACAGAACAGTCTTTCATAAATGAAAGCTCCTATGGTGTGAAAGACAAATCTGGCTATCCATACAGGCTCATACATTATATATAGTATAACACTAGCTATAGTTTGTATACACAGATCTACATATATGTACATATGTGGATCTTTATATTAATACGTATGAGTTGGTTTCATTTAACTAGATAATCTTTAGTATGCATCACTGTGGGTGTACAATTGTGTGGGTGTGTGATGGACTGTGTGTGTCGTCTTTAGAGAGGATTTCTACAGGTATTCAAAAATACTTTCAACCTAATCTTAAATTATAGATACAATAGATGATGACTTCCGTTTTTCACTTGGCTCGTGGTTTAATCAACTAAACTAACGTATGGAGGGGTGGGGTGGGGTGGGGTGTTGTGTTGTGGGGCAAAAAACCTACAACTAATTTAGCTACTTTACAACGATTCCTATGTGACTATGCGGTATAAATCTCTCCTTGCTTGAACACAGAATGGCCAACTATTAATGGTAATGAAGTCGGTTTGTACACAATTGGGATTACATTTTAGTATCTGCGGGTTGAGCAAAGTACATAAAAAGATGGATTAGCTTAAAGCCTTTGCTGGAAACAGAGGAAATCTGTTTGGATAAATATCTGTGTATGTGTTTATGTGTGTGTGTGTGTATATATACAAAATGGTCGGTATTTGTACTCTGCTACCTACTAATAAAAAAACACGCCGATTTGTTGCACTAAGCAAAATAACTAGGTACTAGAAAATACAATTTACATACAATGGCTTGGTCAACGACGGGGGATTACCAGCTCTCCACTGACTCTTGACTGACTTTGACTCTGACTGGGCCTTAGACTTAACCCTACTATAATATATCGTATATCGTATGGATGTATATGAAACTAATGCTATTTTAGACACATATTACTATTTCTAGTCGTTTGTTAGACGTAATGCTAATGCTCGTCTTACTTCTCCACACTTTTGCTTTGCATTTTGGAGTTTTCTTTGACAAATTTTGGCTAATTTTTTTTGGGGGATGGGTTGGTGGTTGGTTGTTGGTGGATTTTTTGTATGTGGACTGGAAAATGTAATCTTTGAGTTGTTATTGCTACTTGGACGTTATGCTCTATATAGTATTGGTATGTCATATATATATATACATATACATATACATATATATATATATCTTTGAATCTCTCTCTTTTGCACTCCCTCTGTGTCTCTGTGTTCCATTTAGTTTCGTATGCTGCCCATATTCATATTGAGGCTGATGAATGTTTCGGCAGTCGTGTAGATTGCCCATCAGTTCTCCGTTTTGATGGTCACCTTTTGTTCGTGC
The DNA here is from genome assembly GCA_008121215.1 of Drosophila athabasca. Classification (NCBI taxonomy): domain Eukaryota; kingdom Metazoa; phylum Arthropoda; class Insecta; order Diptera; family Drosophilidae; genus Drosophila; species Drosophila athabasca. The sequence continues at coordinate 4,698,807 of CM017796.1, read as the reverse complement.
GAGATGCGTATGTGCTCACGGAGGCTGTATTTATTTTTGAAATTCTTATTGCAGAGATCACATTTGCGGGGCGGCTGTGGTGTATGTTGGGTGCGAATATGTCTCCAAAGATTAACCGTGGTAATAACCATTTTGCAAAACTGACATTCTGTCCACTTATTATTGGCCGAATCTAAAAATATATAGAAAATACGTACAATCAATACAAAACAGTTTGGTGGCCTGGCCCCCTGCCCACATTTTCTCTCCCTCGTTTCTCTCTGCACCTCTCCTCTCCTCTCCACCCTTTGAAGACATATTCGACAGCCACAACAACTCTTACGACATAAATGGGAGCGGGGAAGGTTGTTTGGTTGGGTACACATACATTTAACAGGTCATTCAAATGACTAAACTAAATACATAATTATAGCTTGGAGCAGTGGGAGTTGGGGGTTTTGGGTTATGGTTTTTAGACCAGTCTACAGACTACACGGCATAGTAGTCGTACAATCCATTTACACCAGAAACTTAATATAACTTAACTTAAAAATCAAATCAATAATGCTAAAACCCAGGGAAGCAACTTAAAGGAACGAACCGACCGATCATTTCGAGCATTTGTGTGTATGGGGTGTGTGTGTGTGTGTCTTAATATATTTTTCTGCGGTCACAAATCTAAATACAGTCCAGCTGCAGCTGCAGTCCAACTTTCATCGAGCATTATATGTAATACAAAGTTTAAAAATCAGCCGATTTTCATAGCAAAATAATCAAATAATCAACATTCTCTAAAACGAATTAAAATAAAAAAAATTACGAAAACAAAACAAAAAACATAAAAACAAACAATACACATGTCAAATCGTGTGATCTACTTTATATAACCAATTTAAATAGTTGAGCGGGTATCGAATATGGTTAAACCCAGGGATCGTAAGGTTTTCAATTTGTTTAACAATTTTTGAATACTTAAAATGAAAATCTATTTATCAATTTTTAAAATAAAAATCATTTATACATTTTTAAATAAAATTTTTAAAATAGAAATTGAAAATAACAGTTTTTAAACCGTAAATAAGTACAAATGTAGCTGTATTTTGGCTAAAGCAAACAACGCCATCAAAAGCAATCCAGAGCAGAGCCCAAAGCCAGTCAAAGCATTTAAACTGTGCTCTTAGGCAATTGATAACATGCATAGTATGCAATTGGGCTAGATCCATTCCAAACACTTCCAAAATCCCCACCCAGTCAGTCGTACAACTCACTTACCATTTGCCATCGCGTTGCCGCCCTTGCTGTCCGCCTTGACCGGCGTCAGGGACACCGTAGTCGAGGGAACTGCCGACGGACTGCCATCCTCCAGCACTGCATGGGGCGTGGATGTTGCCCCCGTTCCACTGCCTAGCAGGCGGGCTTTATTTGGAGTGAAAGAGTGCCTCGTTAGATGGTCTAATTCTGTGCTGCTCATTCTGCTACTCACTCATTTCGATGGCTATCTCGGCATTTTCCGCATCCGCTTGATATTTCTCCTCGATCTCTGACTCGGTTAGTATCTCGTATTCGGAGGAGTATTGGGCCACCGTCTGCGCTGCACCGGTAGTGGCATCCTGTGACGTCTGCGGCGTGGCACCGTCCGAAAGGCGATCATCCACCTCGCTTACAATATAGTCGGGTATATCCATTTTTACGGCGCTTCGCAGGAAGGTCATATCAGAAGCTGCAAGAAGGCCAACGATTAATATGCATTTCAAACTGTTTGCGCCCTGATTTGGGATTGGGATAGATCTGACTTACTTTTTACAATAGTCTGGTCATCCTTGCCGGCATAGGCGACCGTTTCGGTGGTGTATATGTTGTCATCATCGTCGGAGAAGGTGAGCTTACGCTTCTTCGCCGCGGTCAGGGCCACCGCATTCGTGATGGTCAGATGCTGTGGCGTTGTCGTCACTGGCTGTGGTTGCTGCTGCTGCTGCTGTGTTTGTTGTTGTTGTTGTTGCTGCTGCTGCGATTGCTGTTGCTGCTGCTGCTGCTGTGGTGGTGGTGCCGATTGCACCTGGATGTGTTGTATTTGATTGGTTTGTACATGATGATGCTGCTGCGACTGAGACTGCTGCTGGACCTGAAGCTGGGAGGCAGCAGCCACCTGCGTCTGAACCTGACTGGCAGCCGTTGCCTGCAACAGTGTGGCCGTGGGTATTTCGATGGTTTGCGTTGCTGTCTGCGCCTGTGCCACGCTGGGCACCTGCTGCTGTTGCTGCTGCTGATCGTTTACCGCTCTTATGGTGCTGGGTATAGTCTTGATGAGCTTATGATCGCTGAGCGGCAACGCCGGCAACTGCGGCTTCTCCTTTTCCTCGGCGGTAAGGCCCTGGACGGCAAGCAGCTCGGCAGTTTGCAGGAACGATTGCAATGCCTCCTGCTGTACATTTACCTCGCCCTAAAAGACACACATAAGGGATTACCGATTGTAAATGGAATGTAATGGAATGGAATGTGATTCGATGGAGTGTTTTGCTTTGTGGCGTACCTGGTACATGAACTCGATAATCGAGTTGAGATCTTCGAATTTGATAAACTTAAATATAATGACTGGATGCGGATGGGGATTCTCCTTGAATATCTCCTTAAAGTATGATGAGCAGGAGGACAGTACCACCTTGTGAGCCTTGATCTTCCTGCCGTCCACGCACAGGGTGACATCGACGAAATCATCGTTCAGTCGGTGGTTGTCCAGTGAGTAGGTCAGGTGGCGCAGATAGTTATTCCACCGCAGCGAGTACTGCTGTGTCGTGGCCATCTCCGCTACTGACTAATCCAATTAGCCGCCAATGCAGTTTGCAGGTTTTCGCTCTTGTTGTTGTTCTGGACTTTTTCGGTTTGTTTTGTTTTTCGTTCCAGCTGGTGAGAGATACTGGGGGCGGACTACTGCAGTAACCTGTACTGTGCTGCCCACCACCCTTGCAGTATTTTCTAAGCCACCACTGGGGGGGAGGCACGGCCAGAGGCACCTCTGGACCAGCGCGCAATCGACCCACCAAGAGGTACCACAGCAGGGCAGGCAGGCAGGCCGCTACCCTTTGCCACACCACTGTTCGATTGATCAATTGTTAATTGCTGCTTGATTTGTGGCTTGGCTTAAATATTGTCTATGGCACCGTGGTCACTTTTACGCTATCTCCCTCTCTTGCACCGTTTTTGATTATTTGCTCACTTTTGTTAATGTTTGCTGCCAAAATACACACCACAAGAATTTTTTTATGTACGCTGCGGCCAAACAAAAATATTATACGCCACCATTTTGTTTTTTTGATAATCAAAAGGTAACCCTGTGAACCAGGGCTGAAAATGCGCAGAGATTACCATATACAAAATGCAGATGGCGCTAGCACTCTAGCTGGAGCTGCCAGATGGTTACAATAAGACGTTATAAATTCGAATAATAAACTGCCATTTACCATTACCAAGCCAATGTACATATTTTCTTTATTATTGAGTTTAGTGTGGTTATGGAGCGTGGGGGGCGGGAGCTAAGCATCCCTAGAAAGAAAGTAAAAAAAAAGACTTGTGAGAGTGGCATTACCACAGGCCCACAACAAATCTGTAAATTAGGCGCAACAAAAAGCTATAAACAATGGCCCGACATAGATAATCCAGAACGTAGAAGATCTTTATGCGGAACCGGGCACTGCTGCTGCTTTTTGGACTCTCGTGCAGCAAGTACTCCTTGGCGCCACCGATGGCATTCTGAAAGAACTGCACATAGTCTATATTTGCATGCTGCATAAATCCAAAACTGTCACTGCGGAGAGACAAAAGGATTAACCATAGGATAGGTACTAACTGGTCGACTCCGATGGACATACATTTCGTTTGCCGGCACCAGAGTGTGCAGGTCCCGGAAGTTCTTGTTCTGGAAATGCCATTCGGTGGAGGCGAACACCTGCAGGGCACTGAACGCGGCAAAAATTCGCCTCTGCAGCTTCATCAGGCTGTAATATTAGAACCAGCGATTGGATCAGATCAGTCCTATGGGATCTCTGGATGGAAAACCAATACAACTTACAATGGCTTCTCGTTGTACAGCCGCAGCAGACTGTCCACCACAACAGCCATCAGAAGGTGCATGGTGCAGAACTGTTATCAAAAAGGGGGAATAGGATTGGCATCCATAATATAATTAATGGAACACACTTTGTATTGGTCTGCGCCCACTCACCCGTATGAAATGCAGGACCGGACAGGTGGTAATACTCCCACCGGGCAGCCAGAGCGTCTTCTCAAACGGATTCTCACGGATGTAGGTCTTGCCAATATCGATAACCTCGCCCATGGTGATCTTCGAGATATTGGCCGTGGCACAGTTGACCACATAGAGTGGCTTATCCGGGCCACTGGCCGTAGCCTCTGGCTCGACCAGGAACTTGTATGCAGAGAGGATCAGGCCGCGGGACACCAAATCGACGGGCACGAAATCGGAAACAATATTGGGATCGCAGTTCTGGGAGCGCAGAATGCCCACGCCACAGGCTACCAGCAGTCCAGTGGGACCGTTAAAGTTGTCCGCCCATCCAGGCACAGGCTCCTGAATGGTTGACACCACTGTAGGGAAACACGGAAAGAAGTGGAATAATATAAAACAAAACCCTGGATCGGGAGTAGAGTCTTTACCTATAGATGGCCTAAATATGAAAATGGGCAGCTGATCCTTGTAATCGTTGACCACGTGCTCGGCCAGACTCTTGGTGAAGGTGTACGAATTGGGCTGGAAGTTTCCATATCTGCAACAAGAGCAGCCCACAATCAATATGTACGTCCCATCTCCTTCACCACTCACTTGAGGTTGAATATGTCGAGGGTCTCCTCGTCGTAGGTCTCAGCCAGCTTGATGGTGGTACGCCAGTCGGCATAGGCCGGATAGATTCGCTCCTCCACCTCCAGCACGTGCGGATTCGAGTACGTGGTGGACACGTGGACAAAGGCCCTCAGTTTCTTCCAGCCCAGGGCCAGTTTGATCAGCTCATGGGTGCCGCGTGTGTTCATTAGGATGGCGGATCGTAGGGGATCATCGAAGCTAACCGAAAAACGACACAATGAAATGCAGCTAGCTCTATTTTAAACAGAACATCCCGTCTTACCGTACGCTGGCCGCCGAGTGAAACACAATGGTCACATTACGCAGCCTCTCCAGATCCGCTTCAGAAATACCCAGACCCAACTGTTCAACGTCCCCGGCTATGGGCACAACCTTGGACCATGCCTCCGGCTGCTCCCTATGCAGGCGCTCGTACAGCTTTGTCTCTCCCTGCACCTGCAGACGCTCCTCGACACTTTGCCCCTTTTTGGGTCGGATCAGAACGTAGATTTTCTTCAGAGTGCTGCATGATCGCAACAGCTTTTCGATGAGCGCCTTTCCAAGGAAACCTGAGAGTTTCCATCAGATCCATCAGCCATTAAACTGGATCCATATCGGATATCATATCGGATACCCACCCGAGGCGCCGGTGATGAAGATTTCGTGATCCTTAAAGGCCGCTGCTATAGACATCGTACTGCTCCGCTCGGATCGCTGTCCCAAATCGTTCTGGCTGCAGGCCGTGGGCGAAGTACGGTTTCGGGCATATTCAAATCGGGGAACGGAACCGCGCACACTGCCGACCTTCAGCATGCGAGGTCGCATGAATATTCAGGGGTCGAGGGGGCCCCCATATTATATTTACATTGTTGCCGCTGTGACAGTGGATACAATTATAAAAGGGACCAGGAGCCCTGGAACAAGGGTATCCTGCTTATCGCTCGGTTGTTTCTTTTATGGGTTCACTTTCAATTTCTGCCCGCAAAAATTTGTAGTTCGTTTCTACAGGTGTGGTGTCGCACCTAAGCCTCTCTTCCAGGCGAATATCTATTAAAATCTAGGGAAAACCCCATGTGTCCACCTGAGGGAAATTTCACTGTAATTCTTCTTCTAGTTCCGTGCTTTAATTCCAGTCGAACGTATTTTAGAACAAATTTCCGGAGACGAGACACCGAAAACTAAGAACTAAATGGAACCGTTGAACCCAAAAGAAACAAATAAAATTAGAATCAAAAAGAAAGCGCCTAAGAGAATTTTTACCGTTTCACACGCTCTTCAAAAAAACCAAGCAGTGTCAAGTCCAAACTGTGTGTATTATTTGTGTGTGTGAGTGTATGAACATACATGTATGTATGTCTGCATGTTGGGGTGCGCTCCTTGTCGTTTCCCTCTGTGTGCACTCCGCCTGCACGTGTCCGTCCCAATCCAATCTTCATTCATTTCGATCCAAAAACTATACCAAAAATGTATGCCAGCGGTTTTTCCTATCTCTTACTTATGGACTGCCCGCTTTGTATAGTTTTCAACACTTAAAACGGCACTTTAATCGCAGCGACATCGATGAGAAGCCGACCGCTCTCTTGTAAGTCATTAACATCGGTTTTTGTGTATGTACATATGTGCGAGCGAGATGTACGCACTTCTCCGGCCGGGCCGGCCAGAGGCATCTGTTAGAGTTCTAACAGCTGTTAAGCAGGTTTTAAGAGCATTCGCAGCATCCACAGCTCTGAACTTCAGTTCACTGACCCCTCAGAAAGCCACCCATCCAATCTAGACGATCTTTGGAGACGTGTCGACCTGGAGTGGAATTGAATTCCGAAAGAAATTGTTGAGAAATTGTTTGAAAGCATGCAAAACCGCATACAAAATGTTATAGACAAGGGTCTTTAGACAAAGTATCAATATTAATTCCGTTCCTTTTGCTCCCCACTGTATGCATATAATATACATGTGTGTTGTATGTATGGTGCGAGCGCAGTTTGCCGGCCGGCAAAAAAACACGATAGTAAGAGAGCGGGAGGACAAGCAGAGCAGAAGCATGACCAGGAGCAGAGCGAGAGTAGCAGAGCAAAGCGGAGAGTGGATAGAAGTAGAAGAGAAGACTTGGTTGATTTTTTTTCGATTTCATATTTTTGTTTCACTTGTTTTTATAATTACATCATAATTAAAAAATAATACATAAGGTTGCTTTTTAATTTTACAAAACGCTAGTGTCTTGTTTGTGTTTTGCTGTCTTTTTTGTTTTAGTGGTTGCCTTTTTTTGCTTTGGGGGAGTAGAATGATGGTTTGTTTTGGATGATGTTGAATGTTCTTGTGGTTGTTCTTGTCATGCCGCCGCGCTCGACGGGGAAGCCGACTCCACGCACTTTTGTATTGCTGTTGGTGTGTGTGTGTGCAAGGGAAGTGCGAGCGTGTATTGTGTCGTCTGTGTGTGTGGGTGCAGCGTGTGTGAGCTCTGTCCTTGGAATGACAGATAATGCTGTTCTAGTTTTCATGTCAGTTTTTTGTTGTTATATTAGGGATATTCAAAAAAAAAACAAAAATACATATTATATCATATCTCATGTGGAATAAATTAATTAATGCTAGAACACAACACGGAGCCGTTCCAACCCACGGGTGTGGGGGCATTGGAGGCGGCGTGAATGGGTGTTGTGCTGCACTCCTTCGACACGTCAACTGAACTACTCGCACTCGCCCTGCATCGTCTTCCTCCGTCATCATCCTCTTCCTCTCTTCCGCCCGAAGGCGGTCGAAGGTTCGTCCACTGCCAGACTTAGAAGCACTTGCGGTGCACAATGGAGGGGCCGGACTCGTCGTACTCCTGCTTGGAGATCCACATCTGCTGGAAGGTCGACAGCGAGGCCAGAATGGAGCCACCGATCCAGACGGAGTACTTGCGCTCTGGGGGAGCAATGATCTTGATCTTCATGGTAGATGGGGCCAGGGCAGTGATTTCCTTCTGCATGCGATCAGCGATGCCAGGGTACATGGTGGTGCCACCGGACAGGACGGTGTTGGCGTACAGGTCCTTACGGATATCCACATCACACTTCATGATGGAATTGTAGGTGGTCTCGTGGATGCCGCATGCCTCCATTCCCAAGAACGAGGGCTGGAACAGGGCCTCGGGGCAACGGAAACGCTCATTGCCAATAGTGATGACCTGTCCGTCGGGAAGCTCATAAGACTTCTCCAGGGAAGAGCTGGAGGCAGCGGTGGCCATCTCCTGCTCGAAGTCCAAAGCGACGTAGCACAGCTTCTCCTTAATGTCGCGCACGATCTCACGCTCGGCTGTGGTGGTGAATGAGTAGCCACGCTCCGTGAGGATTTTCATCAGGTAGTCAGTCAGATCGCGACCGGCCAAATCCAGACGCAGGATGGCGTGAGGCAGAGCATAGCCCTCATAGATGGGGACAGTGTGGGAGACACCATCACCAGAATCCAACACGATACCAGTGGTACGGCCAGAGGCGTACAGCGACAGAACAGCCTGGATGGCCACATACATGGCGGGTGTGTTGAAGGTCTCGAACATGATCTGAGTCATCTTCTCACGGTTGGCCTTGGGGTTAAGAGGGGCCTCGGTCAGCAGAACGGGATGCTCCTCGGGGGCAACGCGCAGCTCGTTGTAGAAGGTGTGATGCCAGATCTTCTCCATATCATCCCAGTTTGTCACGATTCCGTGCTCGATGGGGTACTTCAGCGTGAGGATACCACGCTTGCTCTGGGCCTCATCACCCACATACGAGTCCTTCTGTCCCATGCCAACCATGACACCCTGGTGACGAGGGCGGCCGACGATCGATGGGAAAACGGCGCGGGGAGCATCATCTCCAGCGAAACCGGCCTTGCACATGCCGGAGCCATTGTCGACAACGAGAGCAGCAACTTCTTCGTCACACATATTGTAAGCTGCAAGGATACACAAAAGACACCAAAATTAGTTCCGGTTAGATTCAATACTCGCGAGAGAGAGCGAGATGGAGATAGAAAGGAGCAGGGCGAATCGCGGACAAGAAGGGTGGTAAGGGGAAGGCCCCACCCCAAGAGAAAGAACAGCCAAGACACAAAGCACTTTGATGCCGGTGCAAAAGAGCGTGTGCCTGTGTACATGTGCGTGTGTGTACGTATGCGGTAAAGGCTCTGTAAAATGGCGGCCGAAAAAAAAGAACACAGAAAGTGCTAGAAACGAAAATTTTTATGAAAGCCGGTCTGGCACCCGAATGTATTATCAAGCGATATTTTTTTGATATCAAACTCAAAACTAACAGTTGTACTAAACTTGAAAAAAAAAAAAAAAAAAGAAGAGACTTTTGGCTAACAATTTGTCCACAAAATAGCGTAATATTTGCAGTAAAATGCACAAGCTTTCAATTAAAGCCACTTTTATTTGATATTAAATTTTTCCATCACTATTTGAACTATTTGATTTACCTTTTTGTGTTAAAAAAACAAGTTTAAAGGGAAAAACTAGTGTTCGCAAACCACTTGATTTGGGATTTTAAAAAGTTAATGCAACCGCACCGTTTGACTGCCGAAAGAGGAATGAACAGACCGGGCTGTGGCGGCGGCAATGCTAGTTAACAACGATTCAATGGCTGCGCTGGCAGCGTCGGCTTTGACGCGATATCTGTCTCGTGTATGTGTGTGTGTGCCCGACTCGCTCTCGCCTGCACATTTTGAACGGCTGCAAGCGCATGCGTGCGACAGAGAGCGGACGAGTCGAATCGAGTCGGACCAACTTTTGTGACCATATATGGTCATGTTTCGAAGCGAAACGCTCGCTTTCGCTCTTACACACACACAAACGTACTCGCATGAGTCTCTCAAGACTGACGCCGAAGGTTTTCTCCATTTTTGCACAGCAACGGCGACAGAGGCTTTGGCGAATATATATATACATATGCATACATACACACACATGTATATATTTATTGAAGCCGGCATTTTAGAGCCCCGCCGATCAAGTCTTTCCAAATAACTTTAATGACGCGATTCTGTTACTATTTCTGGCCGCCTACAAACGCCACAAACATTTATGGATTTATCTGCCTACGTCACAGGCGGGACAAGACGGTTCTTTAGCATGGACTTGTAATCATGATCTGCTACAGATATTTCTTTGGGGCTTTGCGTGGGCTACAATGAACGTCTAACAATTATTTTGCGAATCTCTCATTCAGGGAAAGTTAATTTTGGGCGTGGGAAAAAGAAAGCGGATCGCGAATTGAATTTAAAATGGCAAAAACGAAACTGTCACCAAAGATTATGGTCTACTTCTTTCCCCGCTTGGCTGTCTTGGGTGAAATCGTAATCGTAATCGTGATATCGGGCGCGTGACACGCCCAAACACGCCATAGATATTACTGTAAATATCTAATCTGAGTGATTACTAATAGTAGTTGGAATAGTTGTTCTGTAGATGGCATTCTTAGCGAAGACTTTTCGCAGTAAAATTCTTCATTTGAAATGACATATGTACATATGTATGTATGCCGTTAACGGGGTTTTCCAGAAAACAATTCTCTTTTAAGAATAACATTTACAGTTGCGTATTTTTCGTCAAACTTGTCCAACACTTTTCACACTATCACACAAAAAAATGCAGTTATCATACAAAAAAACATTTGCACTGTTTTTTTTTGTTTGTTTTGTCTCACGGTTTGCAATGTCTTTTCGAAGGGGGTGGGGGGACGGATTCTCGGACTTTTCGGGGATTGTTTCAAACTTTTTCGTATACTTACATTTGGTCTGTTTTGTTTAAAATTAATTAAATTAATATAAATTAAGTCTTTCGGTTGAGTGTCTTTTGCGTAGACGACTGCTGGCTGATTGGAGAGCGGTGTTGTGTCGGTTGGGAATATCCACACAGCACAAGAACTCAAACTGTAATGATATGAAAACTGGTCGTTGCTTGCCGTTTTATAAAGCCCGCTTTCCAGCCGGCTACGTCACTCACTCCTTATCAGCAACATTTCTCCATTCCGCAGCCAAGTTTACCATATATGGGTATGAATTGTTCGCCAGTCGTTCAAGAGAATTTCCACGCTCAAAAGACGAGCTGCTGGTGAGCGCGTGAACAGAGGTGTGTGTGCATGTTCACTTGTGTGTGTGCACGATATGCGTGTGGTGTGCCTGCTCTCAATGGAGAAGTTCGTTCACTTTGTTTTTGGGCTTGTTTTAAAACCGCTTTCATCGTTCAATGCGTAGCGTACCTGAAAAATGCTTGCATGTGACTCAGGCAATTGCTCATGACCACCCAATAATTAATTCTTATTGTTCCATTTCTTGTACATATATTTTAACAAATACAAAAGACAGTATTTTGTATGAGTCGAACTCTCAAATTTAATTTATTTTTTTATTTCTCTGCACTCATACTCATTCTTTTAATTACATATATGAAGCTTAACCTTGATATGTTCTAGAATATATATAATATGTACATACATTTTTGGTAGGGCATTCACAAGTTGCATTGAATAATGCAGTAAGAAAGCCGCAAGCCGGTTTCAGCAATAACGGCGCCAGCAGAAACGAAACAGCTGCCTTCTCTGGCACTCTGATGCGACAACAACGCGTTTGCGCAACAGAGATGAAGAGAGAATCACACACACACACAGCCTGTATGCTGCGCTCTTGCTCTAGCCTGCGGTCTGCTGCCCAGAGGCGTTGTTGCATATGTATGTATGTACATATGTTGCCCACAAGCGGCTCTGAGCTTGATAAGCCAGCCGCTGGCTGAGTCGGCTCTCCCAAGATTTTTAAGAAGAGAATTTTTCAAACGCATGCAAATATTATTAAAAATGTTTTCCCACTAGACAAAAAATGCCGCAAATCAATCAGAGGGGGGCTGATTTTCCCCCTTTTTCCATTTTTTGCACTCAACTTGCAAAAAAGTGAAAGAGTAACTAAAAGAGAGAGAATGCAGGCATTTGTGTGCATGAGCTTCTCTGTGCGTGTGCCTGTTGCGAGAGAGCAGTTTTTGTAACGGCAAACCAACTCTAAACATCTATTGCTCACACATGGCAATAAATAAATAAATAGGCATATTATTGTTGATCCGTGGGGGGAGGGGGTGGGGAATTTCTGTTATTTTATTTATTTGTTATTCGTTGACTAATCTATGGTTAAACAATTTACTATTTCGAGCCAAAGTGACGCACAAAAGGAAAGACAGAAAGAACTGAACAGAACATGCTGCGCGATAAGCGAAAAAGCAGGCGTATGATAAAGAGTGAGAGAGAGACAGACACTGTACCTCCCTCTCTCGCGTAAGCATAAAAAGAAAACGACACACTCACTCACACACACAGACGGTGTCAATGTTTGGGCAACTGGTCAAAGGAGTGGCACCAACTGCGGCGGTGACGTCGCGCCCAGCCACAGCCCGACTTGGGAGCCACCACCCTCTCTCTCTCTCTCTCTCTGTATTTCTTTCTCGCTCTCTGCTTGTCCACAGCCACTTTTGGGTTTGTTGTCGGTTTTTTTTGTTTTGGAAGAAATTGAAATCGTTGCAACAATTCCATTAAAACAAATGAAACAAAACACCAAATTGCATAGCAGTTTTCCAAGGTAAATACCGAAATCGGAGTTGATTCTCATGGACTTATTCGCAGACGTCAGCATTCCCGAATTGAATTCCATTCGATTCGCAACTTCTTTCGAGTTCGAGCTTGACTTTGAGTTCGAGTTCTTCTTGTGGTTCTTGTCCATCGAAGAAAGAGAGTAGCGCAGCAGCAGCGACAGCGACAGCTACAACGACAATCTTATCGCCGCTTGAGCCAGCTAGCTGTGTTTGAAAATTGCCTTGTTCTAACGGTCCGATGAATCGGTCGAGCAACTGGACCCCACAAATCATTCCAGAATGCCACAAGCAATTGGAAATGGAAAACTGGTTGGAAAATCAAAGCCATCAAAGTGTTCTAACCATGTCGGTAGACCATCTGCGAAACAACATCCCATCCCATCCATATCTTGCAAGTGAGATTTCTCAATTAGGCGAGGAATTAGAAACCAATTTCCCTCGGCCGCTAACCTTGTCATTGTGGGGCTATGAAGGAGAATGCAAAGTGCTGTTTGGCTAGAGAGGGGCTATAATTTATTGTCAATCCAACAAGCGTACATATGTACATATGTACATAAATAACTGACTTTTTATTGAAACTAGATATACTTAAAATTGCCAAAAACAGCGTCGTTGATGTTGACTTTGAAACCGCTATGCGCACACATGTAGCCATGATCAACGACCTTTCTCCAAAAGTACGTAACTCGTCACGTTTTCTACACACAGACACAGACACATGCACAAACGCCCATCAACCCGCGGTGGAGACAACTACAGCTCTACCCTCCACCTCTCCTCTCTCCCAAAAGTTCGCTCAGCTTAAGTACTGTGTAAACAGGGCCTACTGAGAAATTAGCCGTTTATTTAAGTATTCTTTAGATTCATATTCGAACTATTCCTATTCATATGCACATATTGCTGACTTTGCCGAATACCTGTTACTTTTATGTGACTAGAGGTTTGTGAACCAAGATGGTCCCCAAATTAGCCGCTGCTTAGTTTCGCCAGTACTTAAACTGACAGCAGCTTTGCTGCTAATGCTATCTACTCGTATCTGCCATTGTCAAGGTCATTGAAATGTGAAAATTTTCGTTCATTTTTCGCAATTAAATTGTTTTTCTCTCCATTTCTTGCGTATTTGTATTGCACCATTAACATACACGCATGGCATTAGGGGTTACCACTACACACTGCAACCAACCGCTTTTGGTCAGGTTTTGCAGTTGGCAAAAAAAAATTTTCACTTCAACATTTTTTTGTTTGTTTTGTTATTTGGCTATTTTGGCTTTGCATCACAATTGGCCATGGGGATGGAGGAGCAGAGATAATCATTAATTGTTGTCTTAATTAGTTTGCGTGCGCTTAGACAACGCGAATGTGCGAGACATACCATACTCGTTGTGGACCTGGATCGTGCGTGCGTTGGCGTCGACAGATGCGAGAGGGAGATAAGTACCTACAGGCAAGGCCATGGACAGTTAGTTTACTTAACCCGCGAGGCGAAAAAACGTTTGGAAAATACGCACACATACTCGCTTTCCAGTCAAGGATAAAATTGATAGAAAACAATGTATTTTATTTCTTCTGCACTTTATTTTATGCATATGTACATTATTGTACATAAATATGCCATAAATACCAGCACGAATATGTTAATGCTAAATTGTCGAATTCCGTTGCTAATTGCTCTGTTAATTACTCTTTACGTGGCGCAGATATTGTTGCTGCACTGGATGGAGATGCGCCATGATCGCAACAGAGATGAGATTAGGCTGTAAGGAGGAGCTGCAAAGTTGCCATTGCGTGTCTGTGTGTGTGGGAGTGTGTTGTGGCAGGAGCTGGCAGGCGGGAAAGTGAAAGAAAAGTTAATAATTATTATTATTTTATTTGTTTTGACGTGTGCTTTCACTCGCACTGTGCGCTTTGCAATGCAACGTTCGGCTAACGGAGTGCGTGTCCATCCACATTCGTCTCTGTCTAGTACTCTCACTGAACTTTTTTTCGCGATCCAACGCGCTCACTCTACCCATCAGATACATGCATATTCTGTGATAAGAGAATACCCGCAAATGGATTACATCTTGTATCTTCTGCCTTCGTCTGTTTATTCTATGTCTGGAACGATGAGTAATAATTGTAAGCGAATTGTGGGTGTGATGTATTTTTCAACAAAATCCCTTTTAAAATTGCTCAATAAAAAGGTTGTCTGGGCAAGGCGACAAAAATTCATTGAGTCATTCATTTAGTTTGCCGGCCAGACGTCACACACACACACATTGATTGAGCGCTGTATTTGGTTGAAGGGGTTCAAGATGAGTGTGCACAGGAGCCGCCGCAGCAGCAGCAGCAGCAGCAGCAGCAGCGTCTAACTTAAGCAAGTAAGGTGTAACAGCAATGCAATTGTAAAATATGTATGTACATATGTGTGTGTGTGAGAGACAGACAACAGACCAGACGCTTAGACGGCGGCTCTCTCTTACCACCGCCGCCTCTCTGGCTCTAGGCTCTAGGCTCTTTTCTTGTTTCTTTTCTTTTTTCACGTCTTGCCTTGTTTATGGCGGCGCCAGCTTAGGCGAGACGCGTTGTTGTAGCTCTTGTTGTTTTTTTTGCTGCTGCTGCTGCTGGCTTGGGCATCGCATCTGATTAGCGCTGCGGCTGGCATTGGAAGAAATGTGGGCAAAAAGTGGCAAAAACTTTACGTGGGTGCGAGTGCGAGGTCGGTCGGTCGGTCGGTCGGTCTACTGAGCAGCAGCAGAAGCAGCGACTGGTAATCCGTCTTTGAAACTGTAGCAACGAAACAGCAGCTCCAGCAGGAAAGACCTGCTCTTGGCTGTTGGCCTCGCTGGCAGAATGGGTGGAGGATGCACAGCGAAGCATCGTCTTGAAAATTTGACTTTTTGTTAGCATCGAGAAAATCTTTGCGTGTGTATGTATCTCCATACATACATGAAGTATGTATGTATTATGTAAATGAGATGTCCAACAGTTTAAGCCGTAGGTCACAGCCGCTGGCTTCACGACGCATTTATAAGGTTATAGCAACATATTTGCATGGTGAAGTAACTGCGAAAGAGAAAGAGAGTGAGAGATAACTAGTATACAGTGTGTACCCATCGATCGTGTCTCTCTTAAACATTAGAACTCTCAGCTAATCTTCACTGTGGATAGAGCTAGCCACAAGAATGTGGGTTGCAAACCTTAAAGAGGCTTCTAATGATAATTTCTATATATGCATGTATGTACATACATATGTACATATGTATGTAAGTATGCCCCATATGTATGTATATACATATGTACATACATATGTGTGATTCTGTGTTTAATTCGGAATGAGTATGCAACATATGCGAGAGAATAAGTGCGCCTACAGACTAACACACACACACACGCCTATTCCTGTTCCCATAACCATAACCATTACCATTCCACTCCATTCCATTCCAGGTGATGCCGGCGGTGGTGATGATGTTTTGTGATTTTATGCCCGTTACCTCGCAGGGCACCTGGGTATGGTATACCCAGGCAATCCATACAGGTAGTTCTTTTTCTTTTTTTGGACTCTAATAAGAGTTCTTCGACTCTATTCCTTCTCAATTATGAGCTCTTTATAATGTCATAGTTCTCTATTTGGTTAGTACCAGGGTATCCCACGGTCGAGCATTATTTATTTTTGTTGTGGTTCCATTTTCGCAGGGTTGGCCCGTTGCGGTCGGTTGCCATCAGCTGGATCTCTCCCCCTGCCCTGTCACTGTCCCTGCCCTGCGTGTGAGCCACGTCAATTAAACGGACAGACAATGGAAAATTCAAATAAAGATGCCATTTCTTGCAGCATTTTCATGCCTGGTGCCGTCGCCCGTAATTACACAAATTGAAAAGCGCACACACGTGAGCCGGCGCACATTTCTGGGTGTGTGGTGTGTGTGTGGGGTGTACGGGTGGGGTGACACCAGTGGCAGCAGCGTGCAACAGAAGCGGGCCAGGACACACCCAGATTCGGGGACAGAGATACTCCCAGACATATCCAGATTTCACCGGGTACAAAGCGGAAAGCATTGCGTGAGGCCCTCCCGAAAACGGGATGGGTTCTCCACATAATGCTGGAGAAAGTACTTAAGGCTAGAGATTGTGACAATGCGATAGCCAGCCCGCATGTGGGAGGGCCGGGCATTTAAGAGTGTGAAAATGACAGAAAGTTGGCTCATAGAATTGATTTCAAGGTCCATCTCTTTCGTATGGATAAGACTTTCAGTTTTAATGAGCCTTGGAATCCTTTTATTTGGAGCTAAGTCTCGAATCGAATGATAAATGATTGGACGATGGAATTGGTAGGTTGCGTTTCAGTTATGTTATTTTTTGCCAATATCCCTGGACTTGGTACTATCAAAAGCCACATATGTATGTACATAACGTGGGTACCATTATCTTCAGTCAGCCTCCTCCTCCTTATCCCTTCAGTTTCTTTCCAATTGGCTGATTGGAGAGTAATATCGGTGGCGTCCCGGCCTGTCCACTTATCAGTCCCATAAATACAGTTATGGACATTACTGTTGCCCAACAGTCAATAAATTATAATGAAATATATGCTATATTTATATGTAAGTGTGATTATTCCAATTTCTGATAAGGATTATGGAATCCGAAAATAAATGCGTGTGTAGTGTCGATAAGACCCCACGAATGTGAGTCAGACTCGAGTGTAGATCGAAAGATTTGTGAGAAGATCTTGGAATTGAGTGATAACTTGAGCTCCATGGGTCAATGATGATGAGTCATTATCCACACGACTCCAAATGCAGCCCACACACATACAAGTCCACACTTACACTTCGAAGGAGAGCGTTAGTTGCAGGGTTAAAGAGAGCGGAAGGCGAGCACCAAACCAAACACTGAGGGTCGACGTGACTCGACAGTCCGGT
This sequence comes from Drosophila athabasca, assembly GCA_008121215.1. Classification (NCBI taxonomy): domain Eukaryota; kingdom Metazoa; phylum Arthropoda; class Insecta; order Diptera; family Drosophilidae; genus Drosophila; species Drosophila athabasca. Next base: position 4,681,481 of record CM017796.1, on the reverse strand, counting down.
GGGTGTGTGAGCAAGACAGAGCGTCCGGCCAGCTCAGTTTCAATTCCATGTTTTTGAAATGAATCATCAACTGGAAACGTAATGTACAACAAATACCACAATGCAAAATTACTACGAACAAACAAACAAACAAAATACCAGAGAAAAACAAACGGCGTCATCTAAAATACACAAACGTTTAGCCGCTTTTTTTTATTTATTTATTTATGTATTTTTTTTGTTGCTTTACAATAGCTAAAAGCTAAACGAGTTGAACGGTAAACAACAAAAATGTATAAACCAAACTGACGAAAAAATTATAAATAATAGAGATGGGGAGACCCGTTTAGCGCATACTTAGACCACAAACAAGTGCGAGCGAGATGCAGCTAGTGCCTGATCATCAACAGCAGCAGCAACAGCAATAGAAACCGTTGCTTGGGCGAGAGAACGAACTCCAACAGAAGAACAAGTCGCAGTCGCAGTTGGAGTCAGCAGAAGCAGCAGCAGAAGCGCCAGTTACGTTTGAAATTGCTGAAATAGAAAATGGAATGGGAAAGAAATGTGAAAACAGAAACAGAGCTTGAGCCGCGCTTCAAAACCAGCGGCCAGCAGCAGCAGAGCTTGAGCCGCAATCCCAAAGCAGCGAGAGCGGGAGCAAAAACAGAACGAACTTGTTTCCCAGCAACGGAAGCTGCTGGCTGCGAAAAAAATAAATTGGGTATGTGACACCTATGGAAGGCGGCATAGGAACATATATGTAGCAAAAGTGGTTTTTTTATTTTTTGTTTTGCCCTTTTAGAAGTAGTGTTATAATTTGATTTCTATGGATCTGGATGCACCTGATGTGCATTGTATATACATATGTATATATGTATTTTATAAATATGTTTCTATTCAACTGCCCTGCAGAGTAGCATAGATCTATTCCAAATAGTCAACAGCAGCGGTATCAAAAAGAAAAAAAACGTTGATCTGCCTGGAAATGGAGGCACACATTGGAAGAACTGGAACAAAATCGAGGGAAAAGAAGTCTGACTCTGGGGGTCGTACCTATGTATGATACCCTTGAAAATCATCGAACGGTTCTATGACAACTAATCTGCTATATATATTCTAGATGATCATATTATGTTCTTGTACGACAGAGTTATATAAATAAATATTTAAAAAACCTTGCGTTTTGTCTTAAGAAACAACTTAAAATCAGAATAAATCCGACAAGGTTATACAAATCTACCTGTTTTTCTTTGGTTCTCAATGAAAGTTTTGCGCTTCTCTCCTAAACACACACACACACACACACACACAACTAAATCATTCATTTGTTAACGGGATAATGTTAGAAATATTCGGTCAACGGGTAGATATGACACCATTTGTGTGGACTTTTCACTTTCACAAGGTGTCCTAAGAATCAAGAAGGAGTTTTTGTACGCAGACAATATTGGGATACTGTATTAAGAAAATGGCCGTTTTCAGCGTACTAATTCAAAAGTAAATAAAGAAAGAAACCAAAGAAACAAGCAAAAAGCAACAAAAATCCAAAAAAGAGTCAACGTTTTTGGCATTTTTTATTTCATTTTGTATAATTTATTTGTTTTTGGTTGTTATTTTCGGGTTCGCACTCGCACACACACACGCAAGCAAGCAAACAGACACACGAACACTCTCACACGCATTCGTTTAAGCAAAAGCTTGGAAGAGCCATTGACATTGAGCTGTCGTGTCGCCGCTGGCGCTGGCTGCGACGTCAACGATGACGGCGACATCGCTGCCCGTTTTTGGCCGTTGGCATTTTGAATGGAACAAAATTCGAATACGAATGCCAGAGTGAGAGAGCGAGAACGATTGAGAAGCCTATATCGGCTTTTGTACCAAAAATGTACATGCAATGGCATCATATGTGTGTGTGTGTGTGTGAGTGATGGTTGTTTATGGACAAAATGTAACAAAACTATTTTCAACATTCGAAACAAGAGAGGAAGCAAGTCTAGCTTCGGTACCGAAGCATACGATACCCTTTGCAGATCGATCGTTTCCATGCCAGCCAGCTGGATGATTCAGATAATGCGATTTTAGGTTTATTTTGAACAAGAGTAGGTACTAGATATACATATATATATATGTATATATATATATACACATATGTATACATATGTGGAAGCTGCTATACCATACATTATAAAGTTGGATATTATTTGTTCTCTGCGTTGCAAGTCTTCTGTCCAAGTAAATGTACCTCTTGAACGGGGGGGTATCGTAAAGAGCGGAAACTCAAAATGTTGTCCATATATTGTTGATACAAAACTGAACCTGGTCGTAGGCGTAACCTCCGCCCCAAAAGCCAGAGCTTTAGGGATACTGATGTGTGCGTGCGTGCGTGTGTATGTGTATGTGTGTCTGTATCTGTATCTGACTGTAAAAGGCGTTGCATCCGCCGTTTTACTACACATTGTACATATGTACATATGTATGTATGTATCTCAGGAAACTAGCCAAAAACAAAACTGACTGACTGACATATTGTCAACAGATGTACATAAAGTATACATACATATCTGTATATACGGAGTATATTTCACCGAATTTAGTCACAATCATTTGTTGTTGACCTTTTTGTTTCAATGTGACTACCATATGTCACTATATCTTTTACTTATTGGAACACTTGTCCAATACACATTAAAAAGTTGAGATAAAAACTAGTCGATTCAATAATGGATTGGACTTAAAATATCATTGTTATAGGAACACTTTTTTATGACTTTTTTGTGATGGATCTGAGATGCTCCATGGATCTGGGACGCTCAAGAGAGTAGCCAGTGCATAAACTATGATTTTTCCCTTCCCTTCCCTTCTCTTCCCTTGCCATGCCCCATTTCCACGAGTATTAGGTAACCTCCATTCATTCCAATGACAGACCAGACCGTTGTCCGTTATCCACCGATCTCTAGTGCAAAACGTAAGCGTAAGCGCCGGGTCGCACTCCACTGTTGTCCGCATACAAAACGGCAACCGGACAACAAGACAATACCAGATCAAGCCAAAAACGGTTAACGGTTTCAGGCCAGTAAGAGGAGAAAAAACAGAGTCAACCAAATGGGGGAAAGACTTTCACTGGCTAATCAGAATTTCAGTGAACGAACGCATGATACCCCCCCAACCCCCGCTTCCCCCTAACCTAAGAAAACAATGAAATGCAGCAACAATAAACGTTTTTATATGTATTTTTGTTTATTTTTAGTGTTCAATTATTAGGCAAATTTTTGCGAAAGTAAATTTTAATACCGTTCGATCCTCACTCACAGACAGTCAAGGGGCTATCCATGAAGATACGGACACAGAGAGATGGGGGAATAATGGCAGAATATCATGCTGAGATGGGCTTCGATTTCACACCCCTCGCAAGTGCGAAGTCTGGACATGTCCACAGAGGTCTTGGGAGCACTCTGACGAAAATCCATAGGAAGACGGCCTTGAGATCTGATAAGTAGGCAAGAGCAGGGGGAAGGTGGCAGGGGCTAGGGGCTCGTACTACTTAGATACATTCTGGTTGCTTTTTTTGTTGCATGTGAAGCTCAATTTTCTTACGATGCTGCACAGCCTGACCTCGTAAAATACTCCACTTACCCGTATTTATTTTCCCATCCAACATTTGCATGTTGCTGTTAACCGGGTTTGCCGTTTACTGTTTGATTGTTGCAAGTGCTGCCAGTTGCACATGTAACGGACCCAATCCGGGTAATGTTCATGTCTGTTGTGTATAAACATAGATACAATTGTTGTTCTTTTTTTGGATGGATAATATGTCTAGATCTTAATAAATCATAGGGATTTATTATGATATCTTGAAATCTTGATTTAAGAATACTTCGAACCATGAAAGGAGAATTTATCGGTGTGAAATAACATCTATTTTTCGAAGAGGTTTCTCTTTCAGGGAAGAACAGATCTAGAGTTGTTTTGTTTCTGATTCATAATCGAACAGGGATTCCTAACAATTGGTGAATCATCAATGAAATCATTGTGGAATCCATTAATAAATAAGTAGTTTGGGAACTACCCATAGGAAAATGTTGGGTAAGTCGACTAATGATCTGTGTGTGCATATTTCGAATTGTAGATCTTCTGTAGAGCTTTTCCCTAACTGGAAAACCCCTCTCTTGAAGAGTAAGAGTACAGAGACCAAGACAACTCCTAGTACGAGTATTAGCCTCTTTGGCATCGTCTTGCACGCTTTTTGGACTGCGGAAACAGACCGCAACGAATTGCATTTCCATTTCTAAAGAAAAAATATTCCAAAAGTAAAACCAAAAGTGGTATGCAATTTGCTTGAATGCATCTTAAAACTGTTTTTGGAAATACAAGCAAAAATTCATGGGCATGACTCATAGCCGACACTCTCCAATCTTTTCGTTTTTAGGAGATTTTCCCAACAAATTTTGTGAAAGCGACACGTGCCCCGTTTCCACTTCCCTGCTTTTCTGCGAAATTTTTGGCAAAATGAAGAAGAAAGGAGAAAAAAAGTATGCACAGAAGCACAGAGCAGTAAAATGATTCACCCGTTCGGGTTATAGGGTATGCATGCATGTACAGGGGTGGGTCTGGGCCGTTACAATTACCACCCCAAATGGGAATGTGGGGGGTGCCAGGGGATGGGATTGCGAGGGATATCTGTTTATGGGACTGCAATTGCCAAAATGAGGGTCGCCTGCGGCTCAACCTTGAGAACGAACATCAGACCAGACCTCGAATGCCCGTCGCAGTCCCACCACCACCGCCAACGCCACCACCACCAGTCGGGGGTGGGTGCGTGCTGGTGCTGTCCGGATCTGTCCTGGGCCAACATGCAACCGAATCTGAAATCTGGAAACCCCGAGAACCCCCAGCCAGCTGTTAGTAATGGATGTTGATGGCGATGGTGCCTGCTAATACTGCTGATGATTATGGTGGTTGGATTGACTAATCAGTTTTCGGCTCTGAGTCCAGTCCATGGCAGAATCTCCCAGTTTTACCCAGTTTTATCGGTGGAAATGCCCGAAATGTAGCCACTCATCGCTGCAAACATTCTAGGGGCCTTGCCCTCCTTCCTTCCGGTCAAATTCAAAATGTACACTGGCAGATAAAAGAAAGGAAAAGTCTTTCATTATCTTTTAAAAAGACACATATCATATCTTCTGTGAATACACTGTATTTACCCGTTCCATGGATAATCCGATGTGGGATGGTAGAAAGCTGAGCGGGAGTACCACCTTCTTTACGAGTACGATTCTAAATGAGGAGCGCTCTTTGCTGCTAAGCCACACTGGGAGAAAATTAGGGAAAATGGCTGGGAAAACCATGTGACGATCTCTAAGGAACACGTTGTCACGGTCTTGGGGCTGATTGACTTTTTTTCGAGACCTGATTATAGCTTAAGATATCATAAAATAAAGTGGAAAAAAAAATGTATTTGTGGAACGTTTTTGTAAGTTTTTTGGTTCTGAGGATCTGATAACTCTGCTAAGAAGCCCGATATTTTCCAAACACATGTACACATGTCCATTACATATTTGGATGATGTATGCGAACGCATAAAATAACAGAACTCAAGAGGACTTCCATCCATCGTTTCTTCGATAAAGTCAAGTACCGCCCTGGCCCCAGTATTTGATGATAAATATACACACATATTTCATAAAACTCTTTAAGAAGAAATGCACTCAAAGATTCCTTTAAGACGACGTCGAATGCAGCTCCCTTCCACGTCTGCCACCGGGGGCTGGGTTGGGTGTTAATTTATGACAGTTCCAGAAAGGGCGTGGCTGCTTCCGTCGCCAAGCCCCAGGCCCAGCCCCAAGAATATACGAAACAATGAATCCCAACAACAACAACAACAACAAAACACACACACCGAAACAGACACAGAAATTGTCCGAAAAAGTATTGAAATTCGCAGTGCATTTTATTTTTTGGGGCAAGGCTGGGCCAAGGGTTGATTCATGAGTCATTCCCATCTAAACTAATGCTTTAAAAAGCTTCAAATTCCGATTTTCAGAGTAGAGTTGTGCCTCGCTGTACCTGATTACAGTGTACCTGTATCTCTACTGTTTGTATGTGTGTTTGTGTGTGTAAGCCGATAGAGATACAGCGAATCAGGTGTTTCCATATCAAGGCAAAAACTGTTGTGATTACACACGTATCGGATTCTTGTGGGGTTTCCAGTTGTGGCCCCAACTTATCGGCGAGCACGCACAATGCAAAACACAACTGCCCCGAATGCCAGCAGAAGGTACTCATAGAAAAATGTACTCTAAGTCCCACCCGATTTCCCCCGTGTAAAGAATGTTACCCTTGAGATAAATTTGTTTTTCAATTAATCTTAGATCTTACCTTCAGTTCTACTAAAATAAAGTCGAGTATTCACTAGAGTTTATACTGTTTTGGGATCTAATATATATTTTTGGAATATTGAATTACTCGGATTCCAGTAATATCACTATATCTTATCAACTTATTCACATCTTTGGTATGTAAAGATTTCTAGCATTGCCTTTCGGTTGGTTTGTACATATGTATGTACATATGTCTCGCTTGTTCAAGCTTTTCACTTTTATCACTGCCATTTACAAGAAAGGATGTCCGCCCAAGAGACACTTTACTAAATACTTGAAATGGATCATAAAATACACAGATACATATGTATATGTACATATGTAAATGGCAGAGGAAGTTCATACTGAAATTGGGCTCTCCTCTCTGTTCCATTGTCAGAAGAAGCTGATGTCCATATGCAGACACACAATCACAAATACCAATGCATACGCACAAAAACACACACACAAATATAGATAAAGAGCCAAACAGATGCAGATACAGACCCACACTTGAGTCAGTCGCTGCGGAAACGGACCCACATTATGAATGCCGATCACAGCAGAGCAGGATGGAGGATGGGGTAAAGAAATACAAATAAAAATGATAAAAGGGGAAAGGGAAAAGCAGCCACCAGTCTGTCGCCTCGCCTTCCAAATGAATCTGAAAATGAATCAAATAATGATTACATTCGCAGCGATCGAAATGGTATGGTTGTTTTTAATATTCGAAGCGCATGCATGGACACCCATCCAATCCAGAAGACGAAGGCAAAGAAGAAGATGATGGACTGGAAGATTCAAAAAAGGTAATGAGAGAGCAAGGGAGAGAGAGAGACAGCGAGAGAGGAACTCCAGCAGGTAGACAGGCAACAATAAACCGTTCAAAAATGGTCAACCCAAAGCCAAAGAAAGGCAGGCTTTAAGCCAGGCTTAAGCCGAGACTTTTCATAACCATACACATCGCTCCAACGGATCTATTCTGTACCGGGAATATATGTATATACATACATATTTACATATGTATATACATAGATACATAATGCTTCCTTTTCTGCTCTTATGAACATGTGGTCAAAATTATCCTCTGGTCAAAATGCCCTCTTCAAGGGTATACAAAATCAAGCAGCAAGAAAAGGATGAAGTCAGATGGATATAATATACATACGCAAACAGACACACACACACGCACACTAACAACGTAACCGAGACGGGGTTGCGGGAAGTTCAAGTTCAAATTTATTTTTATTATTTCATTCTTGTCTTCCTCTCTCTCTCTGTCTCCCTCTCTCTCTTACTCTCTGTGGTCTTTTCCGGTCTGTGTGCCTGCCTGCCTGCCTGCATATGTATGTAAGTGAGCAAAAGAGGGAGTGTGGGGAGTGAGCGCCTATGCTACAAGCTTAGCTTATGCTCATGCGCCCACTCACTCGCGCGCTCTCTCGCCGGCTACTCAACATTTCGTTCTCGGTCTCGTTGTCTTCGGCTCTCGTTCTCCTTGGCCATCTCGTTCTATTTTCGTTTCTCTCTATTATGCAGCGGTACACTACGAGGAAGAGGCAACTGCAGTTGAACAATGCAATGCCAAATATGGTTATACGCATCAGACACATCAAAAACTCTCTCTCTCTCTCTCTCATTCTCTCTGGGGAATAGCCCATTGGCTATGTACCACTTCCCCCAGCCACCAGTGATCGATTCTGTTCTGGTTGCATACATATACAAATACATACATATGTACGTACATTCATACATATAATATGTATGTGTACATAGAGAGACAATAGCTGGAGGCCAAGCTTAGATTTAGCTTATCCGCTTAACCGGAAAGACCCTGCCCATTCCCCTCCGTACGCAAATCTACATCTCCATCGATCGGCACGTTCCGCCCTCCTCTGGAACACCCCCAACCACTAGTTTGCACACAAAAAAGTGAAAACTTAATTCGTCTGTGCCTAAAAATGGCCTGAAAACGCGTGCAACCCGAAAACTAGAAGAATAACGGCCAAGCGCAGAAGCTGTTATCTACATATTATGGTATGTATGTACAGATGTATATATCTATTTACATCATTGACTCAAGTGAAAGAGATTGAGCAGAAAACATACATTTTTTAAGTAAATGATCAAAAGACCAAGCCGTTTCGAATAATTTCCAGCTGGAATCAAAGCAAAACACATTTTTATATGTAAATATATATGTATATATATATGTACCTACTTAAATACAAATTGAACAGAAAAAATACTTTAATAAGGTGTTTTCGCTGATCATAGAATCTCTTAGAGAAAAACCCGATAGATAAGCCCAATTGAATGTCGGTGGAAAAGTTAACAGTATATTCTAAATATTTACAACTTTCCAGCGCATGTAGCTTTACCAGTTTTTGCTTATTAACATTTACGGCCTGTTAGGGCACTGTTAGGGTACACTCAATTAGCCTTAACCCCAACGGCGGCGCCAGGGCACAAGGGTCAGAGTTCAAACGTTTAATTTATGCACACAGAGACACATATGTACATATATATATATATATGTATGTTTGTATGTAAATACATATTGATGGATATGTAAATATGTATTCTTATCATTAACATCAACTGCAGCTGTTTTTATTTCGCAATTACTCTTCGTCTTCATACCGCTCTCTGTCCCTCTCTGAGAGCAGCAGCTCTCTTGCATCTGTTGTGCGTGAGTGTGAGCATGGTAAGGGGGTGGGTGGTGGATTGGTGCATTGAAAGTGAGGCTGAGGTTGAGGTTGAGGTGTGGTGCTCTCTGGTGGTAGTTCTTTGCTCTCTCTCACAATTCGCCGCAAATTTAGGGGAAGTTTCGACGACGCCTGCGCTATGTCTCCTCTCCCACTGCACGTGCAATATTTCACATGTGCTTTTTGTCGGTTTACCGGCATGCATGCTGCATGTCTCCCTACTTCTCTCTCTCTATCTCTCTCTCGCACTGGGTGGCCCTGCCCTGCCCGACCTACTCTTCTATTCTGTGAAAGGAATCATCCTGAAGGTGAAAGAGCTGTGTAAGTACGCCGCCTCTATCTAGACAAAACCTTTGGCACATCTACACGACGTCTTCTGTTCTTCTTCGTTTGTTTTTTGTTCGTTTTTCAATTGGTTGTAATTTTTCGTGTACACACTATCTATGGATTCGATGGTCATATCGGAAAAGATTCATTGATCAAGGTCTGTGTAGTGTACTCGTACCATTTCAATTTACCAGGCAATCAGGCCCAAACTCGTGTAGGAGTAAGAGGCGACGTGGCGTGGGGACGGACGGAATAGAGTTCGTTTCTTGTAGCATAGATAAGAGAACCAAACTGTCATGTCTGTAATATATGATGATGAAAACAGTTTTCCTCTGCTGATACATATTACAGGCTAAATGAAATACCATCATAATCAAAGAAATAATATGGATCTTTGCTTTTTCTTGCCATTTAAAAGTTGTATGATTTACCCGTATGATTTCTTCAGAAAATTCTGTACCTATTTATCTTATACCATACCTGCGTCATGCTTTGGGTAACGTGACGCAGACCCAGCCTAAAACGTAACTATCTTAAACCGCGTTAATGTTTGGAAAGCCTTTATATGCGTTAAACGAAAATAGACAAATGATTTTGTATTCGATGTTTCATCTTAGTTCCGGAATTATGGAATGCACAAAAGCTTCAATTTCAATATTTCCCCATTTCAGGCCTGTTTTTCACCATCAGATATTCTGTCCCCTGCTAAAGTACCGAAATCATTTATGATAGAGCATAATACATAGATACATACATACACCTGTGCACCAGTAGAGCGAGCGGGTGAAGAACAGGGCTAGATGATAATGGCTATAAGAAACAGAAAAACAGAACAGCAACTGCTGTTAATCTAATCGGACCGGCGCTTTATCAACGTCATGGCGACTGGCTAACGGTACCCGTACCCGTATCCGTACCCACACGATCCATTTCGTTCCGTTTCTCCGCGCCTCGATAAGATTGCCATTTCTATGGGGGTGAGGTGGGGGCATGGGGCAGAGAAGTGGGTTCCACGGAAGGTTACGCAATCACTGTGACAGTGTGTGTGACAAAAAAGAACCCAACGAAGAGGAAATTAACTCAATAAAGTAATGATGATAAATAGAATTTTGATAGCGCTTGTGGTCAAGTGGCATTGAGGCATTGAGTGGGGGATTTAGGGTGCGCTTAGCCCTGAAAATGTTGCCAGAATTGCATGTGATTCGGATCCGATGCGATCCCCCGTCCCCCCATTGACCAATCAGCACCACTTTGCGCGTGAATGAGTTTTCCTCCACACCTGCAAACGCAACTAATTAAATACCTAATTGTAGTTTTATTGCATACGCCTCCAACTGATAGCGAACGCAAAAAACAAACAAACAAAATAAAAGCATAGAAAAAAATGAGAAAAGAAAGGTAAAAAAATCGAATGAAAATGAGAACAAGAACGAGGCGAACAACAGACCATGGACTCAGCGGTATCGGCTCTGGAAAGTGGAATGCCAATGAGTCGGAAATTGGGGCAAGGCAAGGGGCTACCTACATATGCCTTTTACCGTCTAAATTATATAACAAGTTCGAATATTTGGATTTGAGAAAACGTTACTTCAAGCGCCATCTGGCGCCTTTGCATGTAGAATACTTGTACAAAGTACGTAGAAATGTATGTATGTTCCGTTTCGCTTATCGCACAAAAATATCGATGTTTTTTTTTTGCATCGATAAGTGGGAACAAAATTATCTAAATGTATCATCACTTGAAAACGGCTGGGCCGATTTTCCAAACATTTTTATTCAACTGTTCGTATTTGCCAAGAGGTTTGTAGGAAAGTAAAAATGAGAAAGCTGAGACACAGCTGAGATTCTCAATCACTGAACGTTGGCAAACGTTGCCAACGTTTGCGTATACAAAAGATCCCTAAGCTCTACTTATAAAATTAAACAGTACAGAAAGGCGTGCCAGTCTAATATTAGCCAGTAAAAAAACAAAATATTTTTACTTTTACTTTTTTCGTTGTGTTCAATTTGTTTTTGAACTATTACTTTACATACATATGTGGGGATATGGTATAAATCGTAAAGTTTTCCCTTGATCTGAGCGCAAATTGAGTGTGTTGGTTTCTTCTTGGTGATTTGTGTCTTCTTCACACCGCTCTTGCGGATCTTACGAGCAGCGTTGTTTGCCTACCAAATTGGCACGAAGATCAGATCATGCCTCTTCAGTTGGCTGTGATTATTTTTTTTGGCAGCAATGATGCGTTCGCTGCGCCGAAGCCGAAGCGGTGGCAAAATATCCCCCACAATATTTTCCTGTCCAGCTGGTGGCATCATGGTCATCATAGGAACTGAGGCACTAGAAACCACGTCAATGTGTGGCTTAATATTTTCAGATGTATCCATGACTGCTAGCTGTGTCTTAAAAGGATGTATGCAACGGATAAATAATTACAGCCTGGAAGTAGTACAATATGTTTATGGGGCTAGGCACTAGATGGGAGATGTATAAATAGATAAACGGAATAATAAATAATAATTATATCAATAATTATAATAATATTATTGCACATTGACTAATTCGAGTCCAACAAATTTCTATTTAGGACCACCGATATGGTCACCACCAAGGGGACCTAGTAAAATCAAAATTCTCTATAGTAAAACCACGAGGTGGACAAGGCTCAACAGCATATAATTAATAAATATAAGATTAATATGGATTTGGATTGTGTCTATAATAAAGCGCACCCCAATGAAGCCGCAGAATGGATTGGTAAATTTGAAGCAAAATGGCATGTGACTTACAACAGCGACGACGAGCGGAAAATTCTAGACAAAGTTGTACCAGTTTGGCGACACTATTATTTTCTTGCAATACAGACAAGCGTTGGGTTCAGTTATGATCATTTTTGATTTTGAAGTGTATTACAAATGAGTCATTATATACTGCGCAGTCGCATGGCTATTCACTTGGGGCGTTGCGCACGAAATCATCACGGCTCCAAGAAGTTTTGTCCCTTTAACAGCACACACATGATAATTGGAGGAGGAAATTTTAGCAACACTGTACGCATCCTTCATCGTTGATAACAGGGACTACGATGAGGACATGACATTGAATTATGCGCAGTCGCACGGCTATTCACTTGGTCCGTTGCGAGCGAAACCATCACGGCTCCAAGAATTTGTGTCCCTTTAACAGCACATATATGATAATTTGAAGAATCATGTCGAGAACCCCTCCATACTCTTTCTGTATGGAGGAAATCTTAGCAGCACTGTACGCATCCTTCATCGTTGATGACAAGGACTACGATGAGGACATGACATTCAATTATGCGCAGTCGCATGGCTATTCATTTGGTCCGTTGCGAGCGAAACCATCACGGCTCAAAGAAGGACATGACAGTCAATTATGCGCAGTCGCATGGCTATTCAATTGATCCGTTGCGAGCGAATCCATCACGGCTCAAAGAAGGTCCCTTGTCCATATAACAGCACATATATGATAATTTAAAGAATCATGTCGAGAACCCCTCCATACTATACATGGAGGAAATCTTAGCAACACTGTCCTTCATCGTTGATGACAAGGACTACGATGAGGATATGACAGTCAATTATGCGCAGTCGCATGGCTATTCAATTGATCCGTTGCGAGCGAATCCATCACGGCTCAAACAGTCCCAAAGAAGGTCCCTTGTCCATATAACAGCACATATATGATAATTTAAAGAATCATATCGAGAACCCCTCCATACTTTACATGGAGGAAATCTTAGCAACACTGTACGCAACCTTCATCGTTGATGACAAGGACTACGATGAGGACATGACATTCAATTATGCGCAGTCGCATGGCTATTCATTTGGTCCGTTGCGAGCGAAACCATCACGGCTCAAAGAAGGTCCCTTGTCCATATAACAGCACATATATGATAATTTAAAGAATCATGTCGAGAACCCCTCCATACTATACATGGAGGAAATCGTAGCAACACTGTTGATGACAAGGACTACGATGAGGACATGACAGTCAATTATGCGCAGTCGCATGGCTATTCAATTGATCCGTTGCGAGCGAAACCATCACGGCTCAAAGAAGGTCCCTTGTCCATATAACAGCACATATATGATAATTTAAAGAATCATGTCGAAAACCCCTCCATACTATACATGAAGGACATCTTAGCAACACTGTCCTTCATCGTTGATGACAAGGACTACGATGAGGACATGACATTCAATTATGCGCAGTCGCATGGCTATTCATTTGGTCCGTTGCGAGCGAAACCATCACGGCTCAAAGAAGGACATGACAGTCAATTATGCGCAGTCGCATGGCTATTCAATTGATCCGTTGCGAGCGAATCCATCACGGCTCAAAGAAGGTCCCTTGTCCATATAACAGCACATATATGATAATTTAAAGAATCATGTCGAGAACCCCTCCATACTATACATGGAGGAAATCTTAGCAACACTGTCCTTCATCGTTGATGACAAGGACTACGATGAGGACATGACAGTCAATTATGCGCAGTCGCATGGCTATTCAATTGATCCGTTGCGAGCGAAACCATCACGGCTCAAAGAAGGTCCCTTGTCCATATAACAGCACATATATGATAATTTAAAGAATCATGTCGAAAACCCCTCCATACTATACATGAAGGACATCTTAGCAACACTGTCCTTCATCGTTGATGACAAGGACTACGATGAGGATATGACAGTCAATTCTGCGCAGTCGCATGGCTATTCATTTGGTCCGTTGCGAGCGAAACCATCACGGCTCAAAGAAGGACATGACAGTCAATTATGCGCAGTCGCATGGCTATTCAATTGATCCGTTGCGAGCGAATCCATCACGGCTCAAAGAAGGTCCCTTGTCCATATAACAGCACATATGTATATGATAATTTAAAGAATCATGTCGAGAACCCCTCCATACTATACATGGAGGAAATCGTAGCAACACTGTTGATGACAAGGACTACGATGAGGACATGACAGTCAATTATGCGCAGTCGCATGGCTATTCATTTGGTCCGTTGCGAGCGAAACTATCACGGCTCCAAGAAGTTTTGTCCTTTTAACAGCACACACTTTATCAATATCGCAAACCCCTCAATTATAAGATAAGTAGAGTTAAAAAAGTGGGCGTGGCCCTTGTTATTTGTGTACGCGAATTGAATATTAGAAGAAACAAAATGTAATTTTATCAAATTTTTCAAAATTATTAAGCGAGAGGTAGAGGAATTGGTCCGAACAGGGCGACGAACCTGAAATAATGCCAGCGACGCGCCGTAGCGTCGGCCTTTTTATAGGGCCGCAGTCTGCGCCACGTTCTGTTAGCAGCGCAGTCGCAACTCACACGTTAAAATGGCGGAGCCTTTGCTTTGACGCCGTCAGACACATGTATGGATAGATGTGTGTGTGCTTTACGAAGCACATGACATATACATATGTACTAGAGATGTGCATGGACTGGGATTATTCGGCACGACCTAACACGGCAAGAAAATGAATGTTTCCAACACGCACTAACCAGCACGGTTAAAAATGACCACGATATTGTATACTATTTTTAAGAACACTTTTATGCATTCAATATGAATATGCATATTCAATAACAAAGAGTTATAGAGTTCATGCAAAGACAATATAAACACTAAGATGTATCACGCTCATACAATTCTGTTTTGTGGGGAGCGACGTTTTTTACAAAGAGAGATAATACGCGCTGTCTCGCTCGAACGAACTCCAGTGCGCTCGCAGATCTAAAAACAGAATGAGCTTGCTTGTGTGCGTATACGCACAGAACTGCAAGTACACATGTGTGTGTACGTGTGCAAACGCCAAAAAAATCGAGCTGAAAATTTTGTATGGAATGACAAAACTGACTGTTGTTATTGTCTTTGGTGTAACCGTGGGGTATGCCGCCTAGTCACATTCGGCAGCTAGTACTAATATACATATGTCACGTTTTGCAGAACTTTCGGATCTAAGTACTAGGATTTACCTTACATTTTATTATACGCAGTACTCGAAGAGTATAGGGGTATATTAGATTTGTGGTGATAACGGTTGTGTGTAACGCCTAGAAGGAAGCGTTTCCGACCCCATAAAGTATATATATTCTTGATCAGCATCAATAGCCGAGTCGATATAGCCATGTCTGTCTGTCCGTCCGTCTGTCCGTCTGTCCGTCTTCATTAGCGCCTATATCTCAGAGACTATTAAAGCTAGAGTAACCAAGTTTTGTATTCAGTCTCCTGTGCTATCACACTACTCCAAGTGTATTTCAAAATTTCGCCCCGCCCCCTTCCGCCCCCACAAAGAACGAAAGTCTGTGGCATACACAATTTTGAAGATACAAGAAAACTGAATACGCAGAATCATAGAAAATGACCATTTCTATCAGAGTGTTTAATCTGGATCAGATCGGATCATTATTATAGCTACAATGAAGAAAAGCATTTCGAAAGTCATCATTCCCTCTCGCTCTCTCTCACACGCGACCCCATCTGCTTTGTCCATTCGTATTTTATGACGCCTAGTTCTCAGATACTATAAGAGCTAGAGCAACCAAACTTTCTATCCAAATTCCTGTGATATCAAACCAGCACGAGTGTATTTCAAAATTTTGCCACGCCCCTTTCCGCCCCCACAAAGGACGAACATCTGTGGAATCCACAATTTTTAAGGTAAAAGAAAACCAAAAAAGCAGAATTATGGAAAATTACCATATCTACCAGATTGCCGAATCTACATCAGGTCGAATCAATATTATGGGCAGAAGAAACAAATTAAATTTCAGTGGCTGCGCAAGGCCTGCCAAGCGCTTACTGATTCCCTCTCTCTCTGTCGCAAACACTTGTACGTCTCAAATATGTAGTTATACATGTCGAAATGTAGAAGCAGATGTAAAAATCATATGCAAAAAAAATTGGAAACATGTATAAATATTCCAAAAATTCCAAAATACTCATTTATGTATGTATGTACATATATACTGACAGAGTACCGGGTATAAAGTAGAGCCGCGGCCTTTGCCGCGGCTCACAACGTTCCCCCTCGTTTTTCTGATATTTTCGTTCTTTAAATCATTAATTCATGACTTTCTTATATGAAGGAAGTAAAGAATTAGGTAAATCCTTTGGACTACCAAAACACGGGCAAAATAATTTCATGATGATATATGTACATACATACATATGTATGTATATATTTTTTCCAGTTGTTGCTGATTGTTGAGCAGCAGCGTAGCTTGCGATAAAAAGGTCGACGATTGTTCAGTTTAATACGGTTTATTGTGGGGTATATAACAGAATCAAAGGAACACTTATAAAAGTTGTACTCACACGGTCGTATTCCAGAAAAGTTGCTCCTGATTTTTCCGAATTTATTTGTGCTGTCAATATTTTGTTAATTTTTTGACAAAATCCGAGAACGAAATGCGCGAGATTGTCCATATTCAGGCGGGCCAGTGTGGCAACCAAATTGGGGGTAAGTTTTGGGAGGTTATATCCGACGAGCACTGCATCGACGCGACAGGAACGTACTACGGCGACAGTGATTTGCAATTGGAGCGTATTAATGTCTACTTCAACGAGGCCACGGGAGCGAAGTATGTGCCACGCGCCATTCTAGTCGATCTGGAGCCCGGAACCATGGATTCGGTGCGCTCAGGAGCCTTCGGCCAAATCTTCCGACCCGACAACTTTGTCTTTGGCCAGTCGGGTGCAGGTAACAATTGGGCCAAAGGGCACTACACGGAAGGAGCTGAGCTGGTGGACTCTGTGCTGGATGTGGTGCGCAAGGAGTCGGAGGGCTGTGATTGTCTGCAGGGCTTCCAGCTGACTCACTCGCTGGGTGGAGGCACCGGGTCGGGCATGGGTACCCTGTTGATATCCAAGATCCGCGAGGAGTATCCCGACCGCATCATGAACACCTTCTCGGTGGTGCCATCGCCCAAGGTGTCCGACACGGTGGTGGAGCCCTACAATGCCACCCTGAGTGTGCATCAGCTGGTGGAGAACACCGATGAAACGTACTGCATCGACAACGAAGCGCTATACGACATCTGCTTTCGCACTTTGAAGCTGACCACGCCCACCTACGGAGATCTGAATCATTTGGTGTCGGCCACAATGTCCGGGGTGACCACCTGCCTGCGTTTCCCGGGTCAGTTGAATGCCGATTTGCGCAAGCTAGCCGTGAACATGGTGCCCTTCCCCCGACTGCACTTCTTCATGCCGGGCTTTGCACCGCTGACATCGCGCGGATCCCAGCAGTACCGGGCCCTGACCGTGCCAGAGCTAACGCAGCAAATGTTCGACGCCAAGAACATGATGGCCGCCTGCGATCCGCGTCACGGTCGCTACCTGACAGTGGCCGCCATCTTCCGCGGTCGCATGTCCATGAAGGAGGTCGACGAGCAGATGCTGAACATTCAGAACAAGAACAGCAGCTTCTTCGTCGAGTGGATACCCAACAACTGTAAGACGGCCGTCTGCGATATACCGCCTCGCGGTCTCAAAATGTCGGCAACATTCATTGGCAACTCAACGGCCATCCAGGAGCTGTTCAAGCGCGTCTCCGAGCAGTTTACGGCCATGTTCCGGCGCAAGGCCTTCTTGCATTGGTACACTGGCGAGGGCATGGACGAGATGGAGTTCACCGAAGCGGAGAGCAACATGAACGATCTGGTGTCGGAGTATCAGCAGTACCAGGAGGCCACTGCCGACGAAGAGGGTGAATTCGACGAGGACGAGGAGGGTGGCGGCGATGAATAGTCGCCTCAATCGTACACTTTACAACTTTACACAGCCAACAATCACACACTTTACACCTACCGCCAACGAACACACAGATCATATCAATCGAATTTCATGCAAATCTCACACTGTAAAAGCAAAGACAATTTAGATGTGTATAACATTTAAATTTTTAACGGATTTTATTTCTATACAGTGTTACCGCAGGGTATGCACAACTGGTCACACTCGGCCGCTAGTAGTTTTTTCGCCAAGTAGCGCCTCTTATTGGTCGTTGTCAGCACTTGACGACAGGCTAAACCCAATAAGCGGATTTTTTTGTAATTGGTCAATTTGGTAGACAATTGATTCATCAATCGTATAAAATTATGTGGTCAGGCCTGAGGGTCCTAGTTAGCTAGTTATATTAAACGGAATATCAAAATCGAGCAATATGATTTTCGTCGGTATTTTTTACGGTATATTTTTAAAATGAGACCGCTATTTTCGGTATATTTCTGATGGTCGGACGGTATATTGTATCGATAATTTCGCGGTCACACTGCTTACAAAGCAAAGAACGTGGTGACTTATCAGACTTATCAGAATTCTATTGCCAAAAAAAACCAGACACAAACAAGTACCCAGACGTTTCTGTTGTGAAATTAAAAGTGAACCATTTAGAGATATATCTAGATCTGATTCTCATTCCCGTGCCTGTGTGCATCCGAAATGTCGCAGTTCACGTGCCTCAATTGCGATGCGCGTTTCGCCACCGCTGAGGTGCAGCGCGAGCACTACAAAACAGATTGGCACCGCTACAACCTGAAGCGACGCGTGGCCCAGCTGCCTCCAGTGACGGCGGAGGAGTTCCAGCAGCGCGTACTGAGTGCACGCAGTGCCACCGAAATGGCCCTGGAGGAGCAGAAAATGACCACATACTGCAACGCCTGCCGCAAGCAGTTTGGCAGTCAGAAGGCCCATGACAATCACCTGAACAGCAAGAAGCATAAGGAGTGCCTGGTCAAGTTCGAGCGGCAGCAGATGACGTCCAGTGCCGGCAGCAGCAGCACAGTTTCGGCATCTGTCTGCACCAGGAGCGTGGTGGAGCCACGACCCCATCCTGCTCTGGCCGCCGCTGCTGCGGGAAAGGGTCGTCTGGCGTTCGCCGAGCGTGCCAAGCAAGTGGATGGCGAGGATGACGACGAAATGGACGATGATGACTTTGAGGATATCGATGAGGAGGAGGTAGGTGTTATTTTCGCGGCGGCTAGCGGCTTTAACTTTCATGCTCCTCTCTCACTCCCACAGGTGGACTCGGATGAGTGGGACAAGATACCCGAGAATCCGCTGACAGAGCGAGATTGTCTCTTCTGCAAACATAGCAGCGAGGATATGGTGGAGAACTTGAAACACATGTCCGTAGCCCATTCCTTCTTCATACCCGACACCGAATACTGCACCGATCTGGAGGGTCTGATCTACTATTTGGGCGAAAAGGTGGCCAATTATTTTGTCTGCTTGTGGTGCAATGATCGCGGCAAGACCTTCTACTCCCTGGACTCCGTGCGCAAGCACATGGTCGACAAGGGTCACTGTCAGATGCTGCACGAGGGCGTGGCCCTGGCCGAATACGCAGATTACTATGATTACAGCGAGAGTTATCCAGATAACGTGAGTACATTCTTTCCTACGCTTTCCTGCTTGCCGATTTCAATGTTGAATGTTTTTCCCTGGTCGCAAAAACAGAAAGACGGCATGGACATCGACGAGGAGGTTGTGCCGGATCTGCTCGATGGCGATGAGTACCAGCTGGTGCTACCCTCGGGCGCTGTCATTGGCCATCGTTCCCTGTTGCGCTACTATAAGCAGCGCCTACATCCAGAGCGTGGCGTCGTTCTAAAGAAATCCGACCGCAAGCTGCACCATGTGCTCAGCGAGTATCGGGCCCTCGGCTGGACCCAAACGCAGCAAAAGGCAGCGGCCAGTAAGGCACGCGACATACATCTCATGAAGCGTGTCCAGTCCAAGTGGCAGATGAAGCTCGGCACCAAGGCTAACAAGCTGCAGAAACACTTTCGTGCCCAGATCCTCATCTAAGCCAACGGCTAGCGCCAGTCAATCCCCCTCTCCCACAAAATTATTCCCTTGTTCCCTTGAAAATGAAAATAATGATGATCGTTGGTGGTTTTTTTTTGTTTTGCTTAAATTAAGCATACGATTTCCTTTTTTATATTACTAGCGATTTCTCTTCAAAATAAAATTACATAATTTAAATTAACAATTAAATATAGTTTAATTTTGATTCGTTTATAGTTAAATGTTATGTCGTTATGGTTATAATTAAAGATTTAATTTAAGCATTAAAATTAGACCAAAAAAAAGAATGTGTTCTAAAAACGCATTTCCAGGGGATTGATCCCAGTGTGTGAGCGTGACGACTGCTGTGAGCGTTTTGAGAGCGTGTGTGTGCGTGGGTGTGAAGTGACTAAACCATATTTGAGTGTATGTGTGTGGGTGTGGGGGTCAATTTCAGCTAGATTTGTTATATGTGTGTGTATATGTGGGTTGATTTCTCCCACCATCGTAGGATATAAGTTATTCTTATACTCTACGACACAACCGTTCTTCTACACAGACAATAGGTGTGCGTGTGTGTGTTTTTTGATAATAGATGATTGGCTGCAATAAATAGCGGTATTCCTGGGCAGCGCTACAGAGAGCGCTCCACGCCACGACAGAACGGTGATGCACAAAAAAAAATAGTATTACATATTAAACGGCGATAAGGGATAACGCTTTAGGCTAATGTATAACTACAGGATTCTTTTGAACACATACGCCCACCATTGGCGATGAGGAAGAGGCATCGCTGCTGGCGCCTGTCGCCGAGCCACTGCTGTTCCCGGGTGCACCCACACCCACAACCCCACCGGCACCAACAGACCCAACGACCAGATGTCGTCGCTGGCCAGCGGATTGCATGGGCATTGGCATGGGCATGGGAATTGGCATTGGCATCGACATGGGCATGGAGGACATGCCGGCCGTAGAGGAGGTGGACGTTGACAACGGCAGTTGCAATGGCAGTGGCAGTGGCGGCAGCGGCAGGGGCATAAAGGCGGACACGGGCACGGGTACCGAAGCAGCGGGGGTAGCTCCCATCGATGCCGGTCCGGCTGGCCCGCCAGCCGCCGACGCACTGATCACACTGGAGTCGGTCATCATCAGGTGAGAGGCGGCCGCGGCAGCAGCAGCAGCAGCTGCTGCTGCCGCGGCCGCTGACATGTTTCCGTAATAGGGCAAGGATGTTGGCGCATAGTTGTTCGGCATCTGGAGCATCTGGGCCGGTACACGCATGCGTCCGTTGGGCGGTGGGGGTGGCATCACCTGGCCATGCGGCGGATCGCAGTCCATCGGATGCGAATAGCTGTTGTTGCTGCCGTACATGTGGCGGCGACTGTTACCTCCGCCACTGTTGCTGTTACTGTTAATGTGGTTTAGGCTATTCAGACTGTTACTGTGGCTGCTGTTGCTGTGACTGCTGTTGTTGCTGTGACTGTTACTGTGGATGCTGCTGCTGTTGCTGCTGTGGTGATTGTTGTGGGCAGCCAGCGCAGACGGATGGGCGGGCTGCAAACTGAGGGCAGAGAAGTTGTTCATGGCGCTGGCCGCAGCATTTGAGTGCATGAGTGCATGCAGACCTGTGAAATAGAATGTCAAGACGAGAACTGTTAGTGCCATTTTTTTTTTAAGATTAACAGATTTCCCACAGGAGCGGTACACAACGGTAAGGGGGAGCTGAACATTTGGATACCCCTTCTCAAATATGCATTCTGTGTTTTATTTTTTTTTGTTGATTATATCATAAGTTTTTATTGAAGGTTTTTTTCGCTTTTTTTTTTTTTTTTTTTTTGTAATTTTCCTTTTGTTTTTTTTATTATTTTTTTTGTCTGCTTTAGTTTTTTCTTTTTATGAATTCCTTTTTCTTACGGTTTTCTTCTTTTGGTAAAGTTTCCGTTTTGGTTTTAATCATTAATAAATTACTTCGTACACGTTAAACTTAAACCATCCGCTGTGGTCTGTTTTCTTTATATTATATAAATGCCATACATGCCTTTGCATGCAACTGTGTTTGTGTGTGTGTGGTTGTGTGTGTTTGTCTCGTCATCTGATGTGTTTTGTCGTTTAATTTTGTTTCTATTTAAATGTATGTTGCAATACTGTTTCGTTGAACATTCGTCTTTTCCGTTCCGGTTCTCCTTATGTTGTTTATCCTTTCTGTGACTGATGCTGCTGCTCTCATGCTATTCTTGCACTGTTATCGATGTCCAAAATGTAATGTGTGCTGTTCTCTGTTTCTGTTAAGCACTGACTGAACGGGACAGCAGATGCAGCCTTTGATAGCGCCTGATCATCATCACACATTGTAACCAGCATGGCTGCTCCTGTTTCGTTTAGACAGTGCTTAACTGTTACTGTTACGTTACTTTTACTGCGTCCGTGCTTTCCATCTGTCGCGCTCTTTCGCTAGCTATTTGCAATCTTTCTTCTGTCCGTCTGTGTCCCAGTGGGTGGCTGGGTGTGTGTTTGTGTATTTTTGTATCTGTAAACTTGTCGACTTATAAACACTCTTTCCATCCGGTTTTTTTTTGTTTTTGTTTAGTATTTTACATAAGATTCGTTTAATTATTTCTCTCTGCTTCGTATTTAAATTCTTGAATTGTGTTCTCTGGGGGTCTAACCACTAAATTGTTAATTAATCTTTACGGTTTATATGTATTTTTCGTATCCTCACATCCTTCGTATATATGCGGTCGTTTTTTCCCTCCGTCTGTCCTGTCTGCCTATCTGTCTGAATGTGTTTACAAATTAATTGAGTTGTGGTTTTTTTGTTTTCTTTGTTTAAATTTTTTTTTTTTTGGGTTTTCGCTTCGTTTAATTTTTGGTAATTATTCGCATAATTATTCATAATGTTATATATATAGATTTATGATGTATGTTGAATTTTATTAAATGCTAAAGTTCGTTCTTTTAGTACGTACTGATTTTTCATTTGTAATGCTTGCTATAAGGTTTTTCGTCTTGCTTTTGCTTTTTCCCTTTCTGTTCATTTTTTGAGTGTTTTATTTTGTTGTCTTTTCTTCGTACTTGTGTGTCTTTACCAAACGCATTTTTTCTCTCTTTTAGTTGTTTTCTTATCTGAATTTTGCTTCGTTTTTTCGTTTGCTGTTTTTACATGCCTACGTTTTGCCTCGCTTCGTTTCTCCTTTTTTATGCTTTCTTTTTACAAACTATGATTTGTGTTTGGTTTTCAACTCGTATTTTGCATATACTATATAATCCGCATTATCTTTGTTTTACTCCGTCTTCCCAATAAAAACTTGTATGTATATATTTATATATACTATATATATATATATATATATATATATATATATATATATATATATATGTATATATTTACCGTTGAGAGAGTGTAGGAGTCGTGTGTGTGTTTTAATGTGTGTGTGTGTGTTGTATGTGATCATGCAGGAGAAAGCTGCCAACCTTTGTGGGCTCTGTTAAACATACTACTTGTAACATAACAGTCTCTGACGTCCGTCTGTTAAGATTGCTTTGCGTTAAAAAGGGGGCAGTGTAAGTGGGGGTCGAATGTGCGCTTATCGGTTGCGTTTCGTTATCACAAATAAGAGCGGCCTCTGTCGAGACCAGCTGCAATGTATGCTATAGCTTGTTCGCTCAATCACTCACTAGTCCGGATTGCGCTCATCTTTATCGATCGTTAAGCTCGAACCTCTGACGGCAGAGTAACAAAGAGAGAGAGAGAGATGAGATCGAGAGCGAACTGTGTTGCCATCTGTTTTAAGTTCTCAGTCTAAGAAAGGAGATGCGTGTGTTTGTGTGCGATTGAGATTGAGAGAACTGAGATGGGACGTGTGTGGAAGGACAAAAGGTTCGGACATGTGTGTGTGTGAGTTTGTGAGGGGGAGCACAACAGAGGTTTGGTAGGGCGTGTGTCTGTGTTGTGTCTGGTGTGTGCAGTATTTTACAAATTGATGATCCGTCAGCATTCTATATAATATATATATATATATATATATATATATATAAATACATATATATATATATATATAATATATATACATATGTATATACCTATGTATATGTTTTCACGTATAAGAAGTATGTATATATATATTTACGAATGCTGCTGCTGTTGCGTATGAATACTATGTTCTTGCATATGTATATCCACTCGATTAAATACTACTGCAAATTCTGCGCACACACATATCGATCGTGTCCCGTACGTTCCTATATATTCTATATATAATTATATCGCTTTTTCCTCCACCCCTCGCACTCTTATTAAAGGAGCTGTGATTTAATCGTTAATATTCCGTTACTGTATCTCGTTACTTATGCATATATATATTTATTTATATATATTTATATATATGTATGGCAGTCATTAAGAAAGTCGTTAAGGATTCCTTTTTTTTATTATTTTTTTTGTTTTTTACTTATTTTGCTTACACTACACGCCTATTATTTCTCTTTTTTCCGATATTTGCGTCTCTCTACAATTTCTATATGCTTAAAATCTAAGTATCATTTAACCCCCCTTTTTTTTGTTTTGCGTAATTCGAGTTGATAAAAAAAACGTAATTATGTGAACGTTAAACATTTAACACACGATTGTATTTCCTTCTTTTGGAGCGTCTAAAATGCGTGAGCATACACATTTAAATATTTATATTCTATACAAAAAAATAATCGAATAAATAAAAGAAACGCACCAGAAAAATACTTTTTTGTTTTGTAGGAAAAAGACTTGTGGGTGGATGTATAGAGTAGAGAGAGAGAGAGAGAATGTGAGTGAGTAAGTGTGAGAGAATTACCCACAGAGAGATTGACTGAGATAGAGGCACTGCTGAGAGAGTGAGCCTCTTACACTATTTACAATTGCTCTGGCTATGGGCTCTCTCTCGCCAGCGATCACACGCTGTTAATGCTACCCGTATGACTAATGCTTCTGCGTCTACTCCCACTGCTGTTTCCCATCGCTGTTCCGCTGCCTGATCTCATCACCTCATTCGGCGGTGGAGCCTCTTTACTGTGAATGTGATTGTGGAGGCGGCGGCGGTGGCATCCTTGTTGCT
Source organism: Drosophila athabasca (assembly GCA_008121215.1). Classification (NCBI taxonomy): domain Eukaryota; kingdom Metazoa; phylum Arthropoda; class Insecta; order Diptera; family Drosophilidae; genus Drosophila; species Drosophila athabasca. Next base: position 4,656,207 of record CM017796.1, on the reverse strand, counting down.
GCCGGCGATGATCCTGCTGATGCTGATGCTGTCGCTCCAGTTATCGGTCATCGGCGTTCATCTGTGTTATCAGTATCATGTTTGTTATCGATACATTTCGATTTTATTTCAATTTGTGTAAGACGCGCGCGTGTATGCGTGTTTGTTAGAAAGAGAGAGGAACATACAGATCATTGTCTTTTTTTTTTTTTTTTTTGGGGGGATTTCTCTTTTGTTGCTACTTTTGTCACAAATAATTGATTGTTGGGGGTTGCTTTCTACAATTTTTAAATTTAAATTATAAAACTTAAACTAAAAAGTAAAGATAAATCATACGTTTACATAGACATATGTATATGTATATGCTTAAGAGTTACGGCACGTGGTACGGGTACGGCTACAGGATACAGGGTACGTTTTGGATAACTAAACATTAGAAATCTATCTAGAAATAGGAAATCAAAAGGCAAGGCACGTGGCACACACACAAAATCATAATTTCTGAAACACTCTCTACAGAAAAGTAAACACAAGAAACGAAACGAAAGACCCGTTCTAAATGGGTCAGCTACGAAACAACAGCATGATTGATGGAACAATGATGATTGAATGAATGAAGTGGGGTGGGGGGGAGAAAGGATACTCCTTCCTACTAGTTCTACCACTCACCATGACTATGGGCATCCACCACAGACGTTGACGACGATGAACCGCCCGGACCAGCCAGTGGCAGTGGCAGGGACATCGGTTGCTGCGCCGCCGCCACTGCCAATCCAGAGCCAGTGCTGCCGCCACTGCCATTGCCACCACCGCCACCGCCGGTTGTTGTCGTTGAGGAGGTGGTGGAGGATGAACTGGCCGCTGCCGCTGCTGCTGCTGCGGCCGCTGAACTGGCTGAGACGGCACTGCTGCTGCTGGCGCTCGCACCTGGTCCGCCGCCACCACCACTGCAGCCACCGCCGCCGCTGCCACCGCTGGCACCACTGCCTCCGGCGCCGGCATTCGCAGTGGCACCCGCGCCGCTTGTGTTGGTCGACTCGTCGGCGGTGCGCTTGAAGAAGTTGTGTTGCAAGGCATAGTACGGTGTGACACGCGTCTTTGGGTCAAAGTCCAGCATGCGCAATATCAGATCCTTGAACTTGAGATAGTCCGATACCGAATGCCCTGGCTCATCCAATCGCCTCCCACCCGGTCCGCCCGTCTCCACACCGAGTATGTCATGGAGCTTTCGCGATCCCGGGGGCTTGTATTTGCGTCCATTCTGGTTCTTTTTTAGAACATAGGAGCCATCGGTGACGATCTTGTCAAAGAACTTGCGCGTCTTGTGCGCCTGATCGAGCAGATACTTGGGCGGCATGCCCAGAACCTCCACAATCTTGTTCATCTGATCGACCTCATTGCATCCAGAGAAGAGCGGCTCTCCCGTATGCATCTCAACCAAAATGCAACCCAACGACCACATATCGATGGCCAGATCGTACTGTATACCCAGTAGCACCTCTGGCGATCGGTAGAAACGCGACTGTATATAGTGATAGATCTGTAAACAGAACATTATAAGTTTATTGAAAGATATCAGGATTGTTCACTGCTCCACTTACGCGCTGTCCCAACTGGCAGGAGCTGCCAAAGTCAACAATTTTTATGGCCGAGCGCTTCGGGTTGCATAGCAAGATATTCTCGGGCTTCAAATCACAGTGTATTATGTTCAGTTCGGGCGTGCTAAGGAATAGCAGCGCCGTGCACAGTTGCTGCGCAAATTTACGCGTGAGGTTCAGCGAGACGCCGCGGAAATTTGTGTTCCTAAGCAGATCGTACAGGTTGTATGAGAGCAGCTCGAAGACCAGGCACAGATGGTTGCGCCACATAAAATGACGCTTGAGCTTGACTAAAGAGATTGGAATAATTTAATTAGTATATAGACATTATGGCGAATATTTTAGAAGGTATAACCATACCGATATAATATTTATTTTCAGCATCCGCACGATTCATCATCTCGAGCAGCTTGACCTCGATTTGTGCCTGATTTAGGAACGGTTTCTTATTCTTAATTATTTTGATCGCCACATGGCATTGCTCTTCGTGATCGTAGGCCTTTACCACTTGACCGAAACTGCCTTTGCCTGAGGTATACAAAATATAGGAGAAGATTTAGTAGATATATCAGACATAAGACATACATAAGCGAGCTTATATGTACGTACCAATTAGCGAATCAATCTCATAGCGATCCAAGAACTTTTCACCGTTCTTGATTATATAATCATGATTATCGTCGTCATAGCCATCGTTATATAATTTTCGCTCCTTTTTGTTGGACGAATCATCGTCGCCTTGTGTCTGTTGGGCTCGTCGCTTCTTTTTCGCATAGTATACCTTGGAAAAAAAACAAAACGATAAATACAATTTCTTAATAATCGTCTTCGGAATCATTTCATGCATATTATTGGTTATCAGCTCTGTATGCGACCTTTTGACGACTCTCCCAAGCGAACCATGCCAAACGATAACTATGGGGCCAAATCGATAAGTATCGATATCATAAAAAACATGACAACTAACTATTTTTGTGGTAACTAAATCTATGCTGATTTCCACCATTAAGATACATATATACCCCAGAGGTATGTATCCTGTTTTCCCATGAAAAGGGATTTACTGCAATATGAAATAAGTCGATTCAATTGCGAACCTGATTTAGTAAAAAACCAAGAAAAATGTCTATAGGATTGATCAAATTATCGTTTTGTGATTTATTGTTTCCATTTAATTTATTTTCCTATTTTCCATCGCACTTAGACGATTGATCGATATCCATCAATATAATGAACGATATATCAGTATTTATCGTAAAAGCAATACCTAATAGAAGTCACATTTTGCACGCTTTACAAAACACGCGATTCTACTGGACGCAAAGTGTGGCAGAAACGCCCCTGTTAACACTTCGATAACTGCTCCACTGAGAGCGAGTACTCTGCCCCACGTGCATGGGGCAAGGGCAACGGCAAAGGCAAAGGCAGGGCTAGGGACGGCACGGCATCCCATTCAAGCCAGTTATCCCGTTACTTCCACTTCATCAGAGACAAATGTAAACATTGCTCCCCCACAACCGGCGGCAGCGGCGACGACGCGACGGCGTGTGCTTCTGCCCCAACCACCGTCGCTTTACCAACCGTTAGGCAGCGGCAAGAGCAGCAGAACACAGAGCACACACACACACAAAAAAAAAGGAGGTTGCGCTTGGAAAAAAAGTTGTTGCTAACGCGGCAAGCATGCGGCGGTGCGAGCGAGATGTCCTGCTTTTTAGTGGAGGGCCTTTCGCAGGTCCTTTGCAGACCACCGCTGCGGAGTAGCAGCAGAACCAGCACCAGCAGGAGAGCGGAAAACGTTGGTGAAGAGAGCGAGAGCGCGTGTGCTGTGGGGGGATGGCAGAGTTTCAACAACGCCTAAAAGCTGGCTGCACGGACGATTGGAGGAATGTGTCTACTCGTTGAAGCCCTTTGGCGAGAGAATTGAGAGAGAGCAACGAAGAGACAGTGAGAGAGAGAGAGAGAGGGAGCGCGCGCGAATGCTCTCGAAAAATGGGTGTATGCTTTTGCTGTGGCAATGACGTTTTTTTGCGGGCCAACAAAAGCCGCCGTCGGCGTCACAGTTAATCTGCAAATGACTCTGTGTCTCTTCCTCTCTCTCTCTCTCTCTCTCTCTATCTGTGTTTGCTGTTAGGAGACTGAGTGGAATGACGATGCATGACGCTGCACTGCCCTCGCGAAGATACGGCTGGTCACACTAATCCTGTAACGATGTAACGGGGCTTAGCTTACACCTCAGACATCTGGCTGTCTCCTTCACTCTTGTAGCTTGAGCATATTTTGTACTTGGGAGCGAATTTTCATCGATTCTGCACCGATTATTCAGCGATTCATGACCCTCGAAAAAAAGAGGCGTGTGCATTTTTACCGATTCTATTTATGGCCCACACAGTTCTTATGATTCTGTTCGATTATGCATCGATTTATGATCGATCTGTTACCCATTAAAGGAATGTGATTTTTCATCAATTTGTGTCGATCATTCATCGATTTAGGGTCCCAAAAATAAGTGAGTAATCGATTGTCAATCTGTATCACTCAGTTTGCCCATTCTTGGATGGATATTAGCCACAAAAAAAGGTATGTGATGTGTCATCGATTCTGTTCGATCTATGGCTAACTGTAAATTTGTGAGTAATCGATTGACATCTCTTGTGTGCCGATCATTTAGCGATTCATGCCGCCCAAAATAGGTGTTTTTTGGATTTGTCATCGATTAGATTTTATTATTAATAGATCTTAATAGATGGATGAGAAATCTATTGTCATAAATTTGGTTCAATCATCAATCACTAATGTAGTGGAGTTTTTTTTGCCTAAAAAATCCTCTTTAGAATAGGCTTTCGCGTTCTTTCGTGGAAGGTTCACATATTTGAACAGGTACAAAAAAAGGAACCAAGGACTAACGCAGGTCGATAGGTCATCGGTTGGAGAATGAAATTATGTATCACCACGCACCCACGTACCCAAAATGGTGTGCCCCAAACCATCGCTCAAGGCTAGGAATTGGGTTGTCGTCGTCGTCGTCGCTTTCACACAACTGTGTATATGACACATGAGACTTGACAATGCCTTTGCCGACGTGCGATGGCAGTTTCCATGTGGAGCCATGTGTCGTCGTCGTCGTCAGGCGCTTTGTTTAGAACTTTTGGCAGAAAGCAGCAAGAAGCAGGCTGGCAAAGCTGGCAGGCGGTAGAAGGTATCAGGCGACAGACGTTGCGTGTCTCTTTGTGTCTTTGTGGCTGTTGTCAACGTCTTCTCTTCCCACGTCAATCGAAGCGCAAACAAATGCGACCCGTAACGGGGTCAAGGACAAACGTACGACTAAGACAACGAGTATCTTTAGAACACGCCAACGCCAACGCCAAAGTCAGCAGATACAATATACATATCTGTCAGCAGATCAGATGCTGATCGAACTACTACTAATATCATAAAAGCCAAAAAGAAAGGAAAGCAGATACGTATGCAGATGGATGGATGGATGGATGGATGGATGGATGCCAAGGTTCCGTTTCGTCTGGCCCCAGATCGTACACAAAATACACAATTTACTTATGGCAGTACTTACCTCGTTGATGTGCTTATAGGTCTTTATCAGATCTACGCTCAGCTTTCGTAATGGTCCTGAAGCGGGATCGCGAAAGTGTGCGGGAATGCGGGCCTGCATGGCACGCACCTCCGACGAAGACGAAGGACTAGGGTGCTTTGGTTGGGAAGAAAAACGATAATAAAGTTAATGATATCTCTGTGAAATCTACAATCTTTTAATTACTTTTTATGTTTCTCATTCAAATTTATAAATTTAGGTATTTTATTACAAACAAACTATGTATCTGACCCCGCCGATTGTTGTTCTGCCATTTAAATAATAACTATTAGCATTTGGACGCATGTTTATTTTTGGCTGGACTGGCGATGGTTCAACAACGTGGAATGACGGCAATGAAATCCTTTCACCAGAAAGGAGTAACGGAGTCCCGACGTAAAATATTCAGGTTAAGTACTTTTAATATTCAGTTCTGCATCCATACAATAAAGTTTCTGCAATGCCAGATGATCTAGCGAAATAGGAAACTTTCTGCCAGCTACATTTCTACTTGGAGTACTCTGCTTATGAATTAATATTAATATTATTAATACTCATATTTATGTACTTACATGATGCATCACATCACGATGCGTGGCAGGCAGATCCTCTTCGACCACAAAGCGACCATAGAGCGGCGCATGACGCTGTCTGCCGCTGCCGCCGCCACCGCTACCGCCACCTTGCGATGTGTCCACGGCAACGGTACCCGCACTGGACCCATAAGCAGATACTATATACAGTCAGAGAGAGAAAGAGAGAGCATAAAGAGAAATTATCAATGAGTGTATATTTTGGAAATATTTCAAATACTATGATACGATATGTTGAAACAATATTTTAGAGCAAAGGTAAGCAGAAGGAAAAGTCTCCTTTCGCATATGGGAACATCACGGAACGGGCATTATTCTGAAATTATGAGGATATTCTCAGAGACTTTAAGATCTAGAGCAACCAAATGTTGTATGTAGCCACTTCTCCAGCCTAAAATAGTAGTATGTAATGGATACATTTTAGGCACAAAAATTGTCCAAATTTTTGGATGGTTGATTTTTTGTGTGCTAAATTTTTAGGGATTTTCTGGACAGAAATGTAATATTAGATAATTTTTCTGTGTGTGTGTGTTTGTGTTTCTGTATGTTTTTATTGGTTCAATGACCGATGGGAAACGCTCTTTGGCCCCAGAACGAAACAAAATGCACCTGTTCTCTCGAGAAGCACACACCTGACGTACAGACGAAGACGCTGCCAGCGGCAGCACACGAATGCTGCCAAAATGATGAAAATGATGATCAGAGGAGAGAGGGGAGAACGACGGATAAAGAAGAGAGAAGCAGCAGCAAGCAGGCAGGCAGCAGCAAAAAGTAGAGTGTGGAAAGGCAGCAGCAGAAGAGTCGGTACAGAAATACCTTTTACCTTCTTTAATTTTAGAACCAGACGGAACTGAAAATTATTACACAATATGCAAGCAGAGCAGAGCAGACAGGCAAGAAGATCATCTCGCAGTGTACACAAAAACACACACACACACACACACACACATACATATGTAATTCCACTGCATTCATGTGTTGCCATGTTGCCATCCTTCTCTCTCTCTCTCTCTTTTACTCTGTGCTTTGCTTTGTGCATCAAAAATAGCCTCAAACGAAAAAAATAAACAAAGCAAAAGGGGAGGGAGGGAGGGAGACAGTAGCATGTACTGTGTGGATGAATGATATTGCATTTCATCATACACGAATGAAGAATAAGTAAAAGACGGATAATGACTAATCGATTAATCCATCAATCAACAAAAAAGGGAAACCTTACCCATGGAACGGAAGAAGCACTAGAGATGGAACGATAAGAAGAGCTAGAGATGGAACAGAGCAGGCGACGCTCTAGAGTCTAGACGTGGAACCCAAAATAAGTACAAGAACTAGAGAAGATGCGCAGGAAACATTATAGAGGGAATGGTAGGAATGGAACGCAGAAAACACTGGATATGAAATTATCATCACTTGAGATACTCCATCATACCAGAATAATCGATGATTAATCGATTGTTTCACTAATCAACGAAGGAAAGAAGCATTAAAAAGAGAACGAAAACATTCTCTCTACATCTCTATCTGATGACAATCATACATAAAAAGGCTTCATCATCAATCTGCAAAAAGAGAAAACCCTAGAGATGAAAAGGAAGAACTAGAGATGGGAGAAGAGAGGGACGAGGGATTACAACGCCAAACCCTGGATATGAAAGGGGGACACACATAATACGAGGAAGGAGGGATAGAAAACCGTGCAGGAAACACTTTCGGAGACGGAGATCCTGAATTTCATTTGCTTACAACTGTAGGATGTTGCATGTATTGCATGATGTTGATTCTGCTTCTGTCCACCGCCGCTGCCGCCGCCACCGATCAAGATATTTCCATCCACCTGATCGGCAGTCGGGAAAGCAAAAGCGTTCCCCCGCTGGACTCTGTGAAAACGGGAGCCGATCTGAGCCACATGATCATTATTGTCGTAGCTCCTCACACGATGCTGGCAGCCAATTTGTGCCAAATAATTGATGTAATGAGGCGGCGGCGGCAGTGACGGCAGCGGCGCCTCCTTCAGCATTGATAGGGGGTTTAGGTCGCGTGCAGTAAAGGGTTGCATGTACGAGGATGCATGTGATGATGATGACGACGACCAGGCGCCGCCGCCGCCGCCGCTGCCGTTGCCACTGCCACTGCCGGATGCTGTGCCAGTGTCAGTGGCCTTCTCATGTCCATTTACAACGCTGCTGCCGCCGTTCATTGACTGCCAATAAACCAAAGCCGTTGACATCTTTGTTGGATATTCTCACTCAGAAAAAATTTCTGTATATATCAGTATTTTTATTGGGAATTTCTTTTATTTCTTCTCTTTCTTCTGGGCAATATTCTGGGAAATATTCACTAATTATTGGCCACACTTTTCAACTTTCCTTCTAGACCTCAAAAGAACAAAAGAACAATCTTCACATTAATCCATCCAAGGGATGGTTGATTGTGGCAACAGTTTTGTAGAAGTAGAAGTTTTATAGAAGTTTTTTTTTCGCACTTGACTTTTCGCAAGTCCGAAGTCGCGACCGCATCGCGCGATCTGCGTCGCGTGAAAATTCAACGAAAACTGCGGTAATATACTTGGCCCCAAAGACTTGCCCATTCGTTGTCGCATTCGCAGTCGTTGCGGGATTTATTTATACGGAACAGAACAGCATTTTCGTTGTCGTCGCTGTTTTCGATGTCGCTTTAGTCAGTGAGTGCATCTCTGGTGCACTCATGACGATGATCATCATCAGCATCAAAAAGTAGGGAATGCAAGCGATCCTACTGCACAGGGGTAGAGATTGCAGTCGATGTGCAGCACTGCTGTGTGGACGACCAGTAGAGATCATAGCGTTATCAACACACGCCCGAAACAGTGTTGTCAAGCTACCATTTGGTTAGCTTTGAATGCAGTCTAGTTTTAGTTAAGTAACTGAAGAAGCAGTACGAAATAGGACCAGATTGAGTCTGATGGGACAATGCAACCAATTTATTGAAATAGATATCCCTTCCTTTGCAACACGCTTTAAAACAGTGTTGAGCAGCTCTCCTAGAACAGAACTTAACGGAACGCACTCAAAGCGCTGTGTGCATCACTATAATGACATAGACATCGCTTCAGCTCATCTCTTATTTTTATTTTATAGCACTACAACAGTGCAGATCAGTGTTCTGTCCGTTGTCCAGTGTTGCTTAAGTACTAACCGAAGCAGTGTATCGTTTGCCATTGTTTTTTGCTTGACTGAACTTTGCCTTAAAACACTGTTCTGCCACTGTTCGGTTCCAGTGTTGGAAAAGTAAAGTTGCATTTCGAAACATGGAAATCGTTTTGCAATCAAGACGCTTTATCAATATATCTTTCCATCTTTCTCTTTGTTGCTTATTTTCTTTTTATCACATCTGATTTGTTTTGTTTTCGGTTTTTGGCCAGACACTCCAGATGGCTGGAATAGTTCCGCTTTTAGAGATAATGGAATTTCAATAACGCCGGAGACATACGAGACGGAAGTGAATGGAAGTGATTCTACAAAACGTGAAGCCCGAAAGGTGCGGTGCGGTGCGGGAAACAGATGAATTCTTTTCTTTGTTTCTTTGTTTACCAAAAGTAATTTCAAAGTGAAATTAATGCGAAAGTGTTATCCTCTATATACATAGTTACGAAACGCAGTGTACAAGCGTGTAGTGTGTGTGTGTGTGTGTGTGTGTGTGTGTGTGTGTGTGTGTGTGTGTGCCTGGGTCTGGCATGCCTGTCAAAGGATAATTTTGGACTCGCGCGCAGAAACCCCAATTATAAAATGCTTATAAATAAATTGAACGTTTGCCAATCGATGGAAAGAGTTGAATGATAAATGACTTGGACACTACAAAAATAGAGGGAGAGAGAGGGAGGGAGGGAGATAGAGAGAGCGAAAGATACACACTCGAATACACAGACAGACAGACAGACAGACAGACAGATAGTGAAGGAGAGTAGGAGAGGCTTTTATTTATAGAAATCTCTGTTTATAATATGGGGTCCCCGCGATTGCCATTACGACAAACGTCTGTGTCTGTCGTTTGACAAGCTGTCGCTCTGCCTCGTTGTCGCACTGTCTCACTGTCGCACTGTTGTTGTGTCACTTCCAACCCAAAAATAGTTGACGACATTTTGCATTTGCAGGTTTTTGCATCACAGGAATGGGAACGCAGAGAGAGCGCAATCGCATCTTTATAGTCGCCTGCTGCCTGCTGTTCCTACAAAATACATGATTGAAGGAATGGCCAATAAATGACGCGGATGGATTGGTTGATTGGTTGGTTGGTTGCATGATGCAGTTCAGTTGTGTTGTGTTGTGTTCTCCTTCCTTACTTATATAACTACGCGCACATTGCAATCAATCGCAGATACGGGGTGGAGAACATCCGCCTGGTGACCGCCGCAGCAGCAGCAGCAAGTGGAGCACTCACCATAAGGTGAGTGAGTCATGTGGGGAATGGGGGAATGGGAGGAACCATATGGCGCCACAGCTAATCATGGCCACCATAAACACCACCTTCAACCATTAGTTCTCCCCTTTCTTATTTGCAGTTTGTTGTATGCACCCAAAAAGTAAATAAGGGGAAGACCCGACCCGACCCCGCCATGCAACGCCTCCGGAGTGGGAGAGAAGCGGAAGCGTCGCACAAGGTGAGTGATAAGCAAACAGTTGACACAAAATGCTAACTGTTAACGACTCTGCTCTCTCCCTCTGTCTCTGTCTGAATCGGGAGGTTATTTTTGGACCTCCCAATGCGTGACATTTTATGACTTTAAGTAAAAAATCTCTTTAAATCATATATTAGCGATATTTTAGTCTCATAGCCAAAACAGGGGAAAATAGGTGACAATAAATTCGTACTTTTTTTTAGGATAATTTTCCTTATCAATGAGAAAATATCACCCGTGTCGTCACATCCTGTGTTTGCTTTTAAGCTGGACACAAGGATTCAAAGGGTTTTGCAGTAAATTTTCCAAGAAATCATGGTGGCGTTGCCACCTGGTTTCTGTGCGTAATGAAGTTGGGTGCGCCTCAAACTTTTCGTTTGCTTATAACTGCTTATAAATGCCTAACTATCGTATCCAAATAATTTGAATATTATTAAATTGGAGTAAAAGGAATGCCATAGGTTATTGGCAATTTTTTCTTTTATTTAACACTGTTTTACTGTGGTTCTGTACCTATTATTATTATTACAAGGCTTTTGGCTTATGTGAATGATCGTAAGACCTCCCAAGTTTTAGGCTTATAATGAAGTTAAGAGTCTTATGAGATCTTGTATTTCGTATTTATCTATGTACAGTTGCGAAAAAAATAATAGAACCACTACTATACATTTTGTTCGTGATAGAAAAAAATGCGAATCATGATACGATTTCTTTGAAGTTTGATTTTTTTTATATTGCTTAGTATTTCCCATAAACAAAAACTGCGTTACCGTTCTTTAAATTTCTGTCTATATATTTTTTTTTGGGATTTTAAGAAAAAATACCCAAAAAATGGCAAAAAAAAAAAATAGCACCACTAGCCATTTTCTTAGTGAAGCTTCTATATTTCTCAAAATTGTCTTTGTAAAAGGCAAGTATTCATTAGTTTTGACTAAGATTTCATTGTTTCTGTCATAAAAGTTAATAATAATCATTACAATGGGACGTGGATAGCACTGCACTGCGGAGATGAGAGATCTGACCAAAAAACTGATATTAAACGGAAAAACTTACAGAAAAGTTGGTCGATTAGTATGATACTCCAATAAAATGATTAAAAACGTCTTAAACTATGAAGAAAAGGCTGAAACACACGGACGAAAACGATCTATGACCCCTCTTTATGCCAAAAGACGGATTCGTCAGAGCAAGAAGGTTCTCTTTAAGTCAGCTACCGAGCTTAAAGAAGAGCTTAAAATAAATGCGATGGATCAAAAAGTTAGTTCATATCTTAGCCAACATAATATAAAAGTCTGCAGCCCAAGAAAGGTACAACTTTTAAACGCGACACATATTACTAAGCACATGAGGTTAGCCAGTGTTCAAGCAAATCGGACATCCCAACAATGGACGAATATTCTATGGTCAGATGAGTCCAAAGTGGTTATGTTTGGTGGAAAAGGATCTCGATCATACGTTAGAGGTCCAAGGAAAGTAGAATACAAACTTTAGTACACCACAAAAACCGATAAGCATGGAGGGTGTAGTGTAATGGTATGGACCTGCTTTTTCCACTATCCAACACTAGGTTGGATAAAAACCATCATGGAATAGCACGTGTAGGTGAATATCGTGGAGACAGTAATGCTACCCTTTGCAGAATATGAAAGTCCGTTCGTATGGGTCTTTTAACAGGTTTATGACACCAAACACACCAGCAAGAAAGCAAAGGAATGGTTCAGGGCAAACTGTGTGAACGTTTTGGAGTGGCCTGCTCAGTCACCTGACCTGATCCCATCAAAAATCTGTGGTCCTACGTCATGAAGGCGGTTGCTATTTCCAAGCCAGCCACTATCGGATCACTTTGGGTATAAATTAAAGAGTCCTGGTCCTAAAACGATGCCAGGACTTGATTGATTCCATGCCAAGACGCTACGCAGCTGTTATTGGCAAAAAAGGACCTTGTACTAAATGTTAAATAATAAATATAGATTTAGTAATTATAGTTCAAAATAATTAACTAAGGAATTCGTTAGTTTTTGGTCATTATTTTGTTTTTAATTAAATTTTTGAAAAGTGGTGCTATTATTTTTTTGGCCTAATTTGATCACTTTCAAGGAATTTTCTTAAATAACTTAAAAACGTTAAAATGGAAGAAGATTTTTTTTATATTCATATGTTTATAAGAGTCTTCCATTTCTAAAAATGTGCTTAAAGTTTCCTTAAAGTTAAAAATGTGAGTTTGGCAACTATTTAAAAATTTCTTGTGGTGGTGGTGCTATTATTTTTTTCACAGCTGTACATACATATGTATGTATCTCTATTACTTGCAATTTCTTAAGGGAGACTGTACTTACATTTCTGTTTATTCTTATCCATAACGCCGCCGCTATTCGTATCCTCTAATCTATACATGTGTGGGCTGATGTTTTTTGTTGGGTTACGCGGTTGAATGATTAATGAATTAGTTCTTAGATTTATCTAAATATATATATCGTGCATATATATACTTTACTCTTTATATATATAACATATGTATATGTGGGTATATATATTATATATATATATATATCTATGTATATATATTGCGTTATTTTTTTATATAATTTTGGATAAATTGAATCAAATTATGTCAGATTTTGGTTGGTTTTGTTTGTGAATTTCTAAAAATTGTATTTGTTTTTAATTTTGTTTTGTCCTTCTACGTCTTGATTCGCGTGTTGCTTTCGCTGCTTTCCTTATGGTTCTACTTCTTCGGTTGCTTTCGGTTCTTCGTCCTTTTTTTTGTGGTTGTTTGTGGTTTTTCTTTAGTTGTAGTTCCGTTTTGTTTTTCTGTCTTCTATCGGTTACTCCTCTTCCGTGTAGCTTCCGCTATCGTCGTGTCGTTGTTCTTGAATATTGGATTGCATTTGCGATTGGCGTTTATTGCTTTTTGTTTGTTGTTTTTTGTTTGTTTGTTTGTGTATACAAGAGATATTTCATATGTAGTTGTATTTTTATATGTGTGGCTATATTATATAGTATTTATGCATATAGATATATATATGTATGTATATATATTTATGTATGTGTGTATGTGTATTTGTGTGGTTTATATTTTGTTGCTGTTGTTGTTTTTGTCGAATACTTTTTGTTTTGTTTTGTTTTGTTTTTGCGTTGCGATTTTTTCTTACTTTTGTTTTTTTATTTATTTAAAATTATGAACACATTCGTTTAGAGTCTTTTTGTTATTTGTTGGGATTTGCTTTAAATGTTGTATTTGTTGTTGTTGTTTTTGTTGTTATATCACTGTTTTATTCCTCCTTGTTCTCCATTCCGTTCCTTCGTTTGCATATGTTTCGTTATGTTATTTTTTTGTTTTTTAGATGTGTGTCCGAGTGAGACGACACTATGTTTACAGCTGCTGTTGTTGTGGTTGTTGTTTCTCGCAGCAGCGCATTTAGCAATGCTTTTGGCGGTGCTTTTTATTTATTTACCGTTAGCACAGCAATTACACGCAATGCACGGCATTCGCACACACACATATGCAATTCCAGCATACGGCAGCACACGCACACGCACACACACTCCTCTTATGAGGAGGCAGGCCTACAAGCGTGTGTGTGTGCTCTAATGAAAACAAAAACACACACACACGAGAAACGCACTCTCGCAGACACACACACACACACGCACACACGGCACACAACGAATACACGCAGCAAGTGCAGGCGCCTCTGCAAAAAGCCCAAGGGATCTCGGATCTTGCGTCCCGTTACACGCGACAAGTCGTTTGAAGCTTAATTTTTTTATTGTATTTATTCCACTTTTTGCCGAGCTTTTTTTAAACCTTTTTTGCTTTTAATTCTCTTTGCTTTTGCGTTGCGTTTTACCTTTTGTTTTGTTTTGTTTTTCTTTATTCTTAGGTAATGGTAGTTTTTGTTAGATTATTGCAATTTTTATTGTTATTGATCCTAAAGGAATATTGTTTAAGATTTGTTGTCGCTGCGTTTCTGCTGCGGTTCCACATTTTGCAGGGTATCATTCAATGCAAACATTTCACAATTATTATTGGTATTCCATTTGAAAAATTCACGATAAATCCAACAACACACAAAATACAAAAAAATATGCTAAACTTTAAAAACAATAATCAACTAACACCAATGACACGATCTGTTGGGGTGGGGGGATTTAATTGTTGTTAAAATTTGGATGTCTTTTTTGTGGGATTCTCATTTGCATGGCTGCTGGTTTTTCCCCATTGCAATCCCCGGTTCCACTGTGCAGCAGCTGTTAATAATCCTGTCTGCTGTCTGTTCCACTGTAATCCCGTTGCTTTCACGTTCCACAGTGCCGGTGGCTGCTGTCTGTTGTTTTTTTACCCTCTCCGCATAATAATCATTTGAAAATCAGACAGCTGTTGGTGGTCCATAGAGAGAGCGAGGGAGAAAGAGAGCTCTGAAATTCTGCAAAAGAAACAGAGAGAAAGAAAAGGTGTACAAGAATTAGTTTAGCTAAGATTTATACAAAAATTTAAGGTATATGTACTAGAATATATTCTATGTTTAAACGCAGCATTCGTCGCGTCGCAAAATGCAAATAATAATAATAAGGAATAGGGAAAAAAAAACACACACAACCCACCCGACGACGCTTGGCCGCTGCTGCTGTTCTGCTGTTAGGAAATACAACTGTTAAAAAGTTAACTTCGTTTACTTTGCTGCTCTCTCTCGCTGCTGTGTGTGGCTCTGGCTCTGGCTGTGCCTCTGCTCGAGAGAGAGAGAGAGTTCTGCTGCTGCTGCTAAGTTCTGCTAGTGCTGCTGGTGCTACTTCTGTTCTCTCATTCACTCTCTTCTGCCTGCCTGTCTGCTGGCCTCTTCAGCTTTCTGCTGTTGGCAGCAGGTGAACGAACGACACGCAACGCAGAAAGCAGAGAGAGAGAACGAGAGAACAACGCCAGCGGGAGAGATAGAGAGTTTAAACGAGAGAGCACCGAACGCGGGTTCTAAGGCAAGTTCAACGTGTGAGCTGTGGGAGCTTGGAGCTGGGGCGCCGCCTAGCCTCTGACAATGCACACACCACACTCCTCCCTCTCCCACCTCCCACTTACAGACAGCTGTTTCAAGTTCGATTTCGATGTCGCAGCCTGCCTTCCCTTCGATTGCTCTTGTTGTCAAGTCGAACATTTAGGTTTATTCTTGTTGTTTTTTGTGTGTGTTTTGTTTGCAATTTTAATTACAAATTTTCGTTGATTAACAAAAATACCACATACATACGTGAGCAAATATTTTAATGAGAGAGAAACAAAAAGGCAGGCAGCAAAGCAAAAGCTTCTTTGCCTTTGGATTTGCCTTTGCGTTTGCGGTGAAAGTGGCATTAGAGGTGGTTGTTGCTTTTGCTTTTGCTTTGCTCTGGCCTTTTTCTTTTGGTTGTAACTTCGTTCTGGCAGCAGGCGGTAGGCACATGTCGGCATTTGGAGGAGAGTAGAGTTGAGAGAGTTGTTGTTGCCAGGGTCCAGAGAGGCAGAGAAGGTTGCCACCTCGTGTGCTTAGCCTTTTTTTTTTTTGGTTTTGGGTACAGTAATCACTCGGTGGAGGGCAAATGGCAACCCTTATACCCATTCGTCGTTTCGCTCCGCTTCATATTTCTGCTAGAGACAGCTAGAGATTGAACTCTTCTAACTTTTTCCCCCCGTTACAGGTGTTTCACTCCCACCTCCCGCTTTCTGGTATACTCTTGAAATTACAAAATTATTTTCTTACATTTCGAATCGGAAAATGTGTCTGCAAAAACAGGAGCACCCGCACAACTTGATCGCTCAGCACTCAGTGAAGTATCGCATCCATCATGTGTTGTAATTGTAACATTAATCGGCTCAGAGAACCACAAACAGCTGTTTGCGTATACCTTTGTGAGAATGGAAAACAATAGTATTTTATATGATATTTCAATTCCTTAAATTCTTCCACGTTTCCACTGTACATCTTCTGTGGTGTGGCTGTTGGATTTCAGCGGAAATTATTCACAAAAAAAAGAGTCAAAACAGACAGAACAACAGACAACGAGTTTTAAGCCATTAAAAAAACTTTTAAAAAAAGTGCACTGTGAGTGAGTGTCCCTGCCATGTGGAATGATCATTACCCCGCTGCTTTGTCATTCTTTTGGCCACAAAATGCGTCACTTCCCGGGTTTGCCAGAAGATTACCTCAGATTTCAGGTAGATCGAAGGGAAGGCACACCCTCCCCCCATAATTATGTGGCTCCAACCCCTATCCTAAGCGTTAGACGACAATGGCAGTAACTGTATTTATTTGTGGCCTTATCAATTTTCACCAGTGACCGCTGTGACGTCACAAATCGCTATCCCCCTGCCCAGTCTGCTTTTTAGTTATTTTTAGCCCGCCAGCAACAACTTAATGCCTGCTTCATCATTTATTTTTGGGCCAACACGAAATCGACAGCAGCAACAGCAGCAAAAGTAAAAATAATAGAAAGCAGAGCCCTCCCCCACACACGAAGAAACATCCAAAGCACTGGCATTTGCACTCTGGCAACCCTGGCAAGCCCCCCGTCCAGGAGATTTGTGGATACCTTTGCAGAGTGACAGAGTGATACGAAGTTCCATTCCATAACGCTCACACGTGATTGTCAAAGAATTCGGTTTGTTGAGGGTTGATATCTCGTTATCGATTTTGAATCTCTTGTGGCAAGACGATTGATTCGTCATTCTATATCTCCATTATCTGCCATTAGCAACGCCATATAGCATATAGCACACAGAGAATCTGAACCTCACGTTTGCGGTCTTCAAATGTAATCAAAATTCATTGGAATCGGAAGAAAAGGAAGAAACCCACAGACCACTACAAATATCAAATTTCATTTGTTTGTTTATCCATTACAAATGTTAGCCACATTTTAATAACCCTCATCAACCCAGAGAATAATCTTGAATCCACAAATGTGTGAAATGTATTACTATGTGTCTTTATTGTTGCAATCGGATAGCCTCTAAAGGTGCCGCTGATTCCGGGGATGGCGCCTGCTGGTGCCAACCTGGAATTCCAAATACTTTTCTGTATATATCTTAAATCTAGGAAATGGCAAACATCTGTATGGGGGATATGGTGGGTGGGTGGGTATCCCATAACATTCATTGATAATAGAATAGTTTGTATATTTTTGGTTTATTTATGGTGGAAAATGGAATGGTGTACCCTTCCTCGTCGTTATTCGCAGTAAAAAAGGTTCAATAAGCAAATGGACATAAACACAGTAGCTATTCGAGATTTGCGATTTTACAAGGAAATTCTTGTTGATGTTATTAAATATAGTTTCACTTGAATTCATTGGAAATAGAAAATAATAGAAACGGCATTTATTTTGTATCACTTGTAAACTTTTACCTGTAACATCCCCCCCATTGGATCAGTGTACCAAGGATACCCTTGGTACCCCTTAAACTCTACGAACCCAACCCTCCGTTTATGATCATAATTTTCTAGCGGCATTTTTGGTGTGCGCCGTTTGACGTCAAAACGTGACTGTGCGCGTGTCTGTCTAGATTTCTAGGTCTCTCTCTCTCTCTCTCTCTCTCTCTGGCACTCAACGTTCGCTCTCTTCTTTTGCTGTCCACCCACACGCCTCGCGCTGACCCAAATTGATGGCCTGCTGCTGCTGCAAACATTTTTGCCATCTGTTTGTTTGTGGCTCTAATTGAAAATTGAAACTATCTTATAAATGGGTTGGGTTGGGGGTGGGGGTGGGGGTAGTAATAAGTACTACCTCGCACTCCCGATTTTTCCCCATTGGAAATCTTTTCCCATGATTTTCTCTCCCTTGCAGCGCAACAAAAAAAACTTTATCTTATAACAGTGCTGTCTCCTGATGTCTCCTGATGAATGGCTTTTTTGATTCGCTGTACAAATGTCCCATAATTGAATGACACAATTCAATAAAACATCTAGCAATGGTTCTAGAAAATCTCTCCAGCAAGGAGGATACTTGAAAAAGAGATTTTTTTCTAGATTTGAAGTGGATTTTGAAGATCAGAAGGATCGATCGCATCATGGATGCCTCCTTAGAGGGCGTACGAATGGAATGGAGGGCGTCATGGAATCGCTGTACAAAGAGTTTCCCATAAGAGAACGGCCAGGCATTCGCTAATAATCGGAATGGGTTCAGGTGTACGTTTCTCGACAGATCACTGTACTTGTATGCATGTGTATGTGTGTGTGTGTTTTTGTGTTTGTGCTCCAGATTTTCGGACGGTTGCGGTGCGACTCTGTCTACTAAAAATACTTTGTGGGCGGTTCGTTTCTCACTCCTACCTCATTCCCTTTCCCCTTTCCTCCACCATCCGTTCTCCTTCTTCGTCGTTAGTATCGCTGATTAGCCACAAAAAAAGAAATGAAACAAGAAATGCAAAAAAAAAAAAAAAAGAATAAGAATAAGAATAATAATAAACGACAACAAAACGGTTTTTGTGCTTCTGAAAGCACTTTTTTATTTTGTTTTTTTTTTGTACGACAGATTGTGCCAAAAAGCGCGAAGACTTTCATGCTTTCTCTGTCTGTCTGTCGCTCTCTCTCTCCAACCCAATCTTTCTTTTAGCTGCTTGGCTCGGTTAAGTGCGTAATAGAGAGAGAGAGAGAGAGAGAGAGAGAGACAGACAGGGAGAGAGAGGCAGCTTGAAATTTACATGCCCCAAGAGAAAGAGAGCGAGGGAGCTTATTTTATTTTTTATTTTTATTTTTTTGGCTTTTGTGTGTGTGTGTGTGTGTGTGTGGTTCAAAGTTCAATGACCGATTCTGTCGAAACAACACTGGAAACCGAAACGGAGAGCACGTCGGAGACGCGTCGCGTCGCGGCGCAGTCGCAGAGCTTTGTTTCGCAGCAGCGTCGACGCCGACGACTGTCTAATGCCGCCGCGCCGCCTCTCTTCCCCCCCCCCGAACACATGGACAAGGTCACACAGACAGACAAGGGAACTTATAAATGTTGATTTTTGCTCAATACGCAATAGAAGCTCAGCAAAATGCCTCCAACATGTGCCAATAATAATAGACGCCAAGGCGTGTGAGAAGCGCGAGAGAGAGAGCGCGAGAGTACGAATCGGAATCGATATCTAATTAACGTCAAGGAAATATCATTTTCAATTATGAATGATGATCACTTTTAACCATTCAAGATCATTATTATTTGTTACCTATGAAACATTGATAAGAATAAAGAAATATGTACATATATTCTATAAAGAAAACTTTACTAAGAAAGAAGCATATTATTTTACAATTTAGAACATTCCACTGAATGAAACTTAAGTATCTGAAAAGGGTTTCGAGTTTAGGATTGAGAATAACATATTTTCAAGGAATAATAATAATAATAATAATAACCTTCCAGTTAACTTACAAAAAACAAACAAAACCTGGCCTGCGTTTTCAAGAATTTTCTTCAAGTCGCATACTTTTTTATAGCCCTTACTATATCATAATATACATATATACTATACTATACTATATACATATGTATGTATCTGTTCCTTGTTTATCCCTCAAAAAGATCTCTTTAATCAATCTTCCAAAAAGGGTATCGAAAGTGTCGTTATCCCTGGAAATCTGTTGCTACTAATATATTCCCCTCTCTATTCTACTTCCACTTTCTCTCCCTCTCCCTCTCTCGCTCTCACTGTCTCTGTGTCTCTCTCTCTCTCCCTTTCTGTTGTACTCAATGTTCTGTTTTTTTATGGTAATTCAAAACTGCGCATTCATTGATAACCGACGGCGACGGCGCAGAGCATTGACAATGGCATTGAAAAGCCTTTTGCAAGCAGAGAAGCAGAGAATGCAGGCAGCGCGCAGCAGCAGCAGCAGCGATCGTCTTGCTTTCTGCTGCTGCTTTGTTGCCGTCGACTGCGACTGCAGAGAGAGAGGCGGCGCAAAAGGAAAATACAAATTAAAAATAGATTTGTTTTTGTTTTGTGTGTGTTTTCCAGTCGACACTTGCGCGACCTTTCTATTCGCTACAACTTTTTCAATAAAATACAAATAATTTTCCGTGGGAAATTCCATCTACAAATGTCTATGATTTCCTCTAACAAATTTCATTACAAAATAGTTTTGGTAAAATATCTCTAATTTGGAATTTCATTTCAGCAACAAAATCACAAAAAAAATTACAACAATTGCATGGGAATGGCCGCAGCGGAAGGAAAAGATATAGAGAGAGAGAGAGAGAGGGGGAGGGGGAGATAGAGAGAAGGGGAGGGGGAGGGGGAGAAAGAGAAGTAATACATTGCACAAACAAACTGTTCTTCCTCTCCCTCAACCATCCCCCCCTCATTATCTGCTCACCAAAAAGCGATGGATGTCAAAACGTGTGACGTCGACAGCGGCGGCCGTGGCGCAGCGGCAGCGACAGCGACAGCAGACGACAGACAGCACGTGTAAAAGCAAGCATCTGTTTTGTTGTGATTAAATGACAGTTGATGCTGCTCTTCCCGTGCTCTTCTCCCCACTCTCTCTCTCACTCGCTCGCTGGTGGGCTTTGCTCTGCAGCCCCCTCTTTCGCACAACACGTGTGCTGCTGCCTGCTGCTGCTCGGCGTCAACGTTAGCGTAAGCGCAAGTGCTGCGCAATTGTTGGGGGGCCTCCTCCTAATGGAAGTATTTTTCGAAACGCATTTAGGCAATTAATCGGTTGTTGGAGGAGGTGAGAGAGAGAGAGAGAGAGAGAGAGAGGGAGGGCGAAGATTGTGGTTTGCTTTGTTCTACTGCACAATGGAAAGGACACACATTCGATACGAAAAAGAGAGAGGGAAACCAGGAAAGGGAAGCCCCCAAAGCAGCAGCAGGCGTTGGATCAGTCGATCTGCTATAACAAATCGCCTGGAAATATTTGGAAACAGGTACCAAGAACGTAGATATATAATAAAACAAAAAAAAGAGAACAAATGAAAATATACCAAACGATGATACCACCACTGTTCCTCCTGCTCCTGCTCCTGGTCGTGGAGAGCTCTCGGATTAGACCCCGTGGACTACTGGATCTGGACAACTCCTGTGACGAACAGCAGGAGCAGCAGGAGCCGCTTGAGGACGATGGCGACAACGCTTCCTGTGATCCAGGGAGTGCGAAGAACGATGATCCGCCACAGGATGCCTCCTCCTGTGGCTCGTACAGCGCCAGCAGCTCTTGCAAGAACACTGGGCCAGGACCAGGACCAGGGACAGGGACAGGGACTCGGGGAATGGGACCAAATGCTGCGGCAGCCATAGCCCAGAATGCCGCCCAAGTGGCAAAGGCCGCCAATGAGGCACAAGCCGGTGCTGCAGAAGATGCCGCCAAGCTGGTCAAAACCCAACTGGCCGAGAAGGCAATGCAGGCGGCCCGTGCCGTCAATGCGGTGCTGGAGGGCAAGGAGGCGATCGTCGAGAACTCCCAGCGGGAGCTAAGCGAGGCCGAGAATGTGGTCACCCAGCTGACCGCCTCCCTGGAGAACAGCGAGGCGAACGCCCAGACCGCCTCTGCGGCTAGCACAGCCGCCGACGCCCAAAAGTGCCGCCTTAAGGGTATCCTCAATCATTCCAAGACCAGTCTCGTCGACATCGATGCCCTCGACGAACAGGTGAACGCCGATCTTCAGGAGAAGACCAAAATGCTGGACAAGGCCGAGGGCCGGGCCAAATGTATCGAGCGGCAGCTTGCGTCGGCCCGCGGGGAGCTTGAACAGGTGAAGAAGTCCGCCAACCAGGCAGCCACTGCGGCTGCAGAGGCCCGCCAAAAGGCCGGAACCCAAACGTCGTGCACATCCCCATTATCCACAGGGGAACATGGTGGCGGTGGCGGTGGCAACGGCCTTTGCCGCGGTATTCTCGCCCTCTACGGCCAGCGACGGCGCCAACGTGAGGCCAGGATGTTGCAACAGAAACCCCTTTCCATACATTGATTTGAGAACTCCTTGACATTTGATTTTACCCTGAATTTTAATTAAAGTTTATACCTCGAATGTAAGGAAAGGGTACCCCCTCCAATGGTTGGAATACGCATATCAGAGTTGGATGGAAATCTGAGCGAAACATTCCATTAGATTCGGGATTGAAGAATCAATCATCATAATACTTTACGATTATAAATGTAGAACTTGTAGAACTTTCCTATAGATCTAAAACAAATATCTTGCAGAAAACAGATCCTAATCTTTCAGTTGAAATATCCTCAAAGTGCATTGCAAAATTTTGCATATTATAATAAAAAGACTTGCATTATAGATGGATTCATGCCCAAGATACAAGATCGTATCGGTGGTAGCTTTGAACCTATCCGACGGCCGTAACATTCATTTGCTTCATGCATTTGCTTCGGCACTCCTGGCTGATATCGGGGATATATGTTTGTACATATATGTTGGTGTATTCTATGGATTGAGATTCCTTAAAAAATCCCCTCGTTTGCTTCTTGGCTGGTGCCAAAAACAGCTGCAGCCCAAAATTTCCCAGCGGCCTGTTGTCCAGCTGTTTGCCAAGCGGTATTTATCCCAAAGGGGGCGAGGGCGCAGTGACGGCAATGGTGTATGGGTGGGGAATGGGGGGTGAAATGGCAGGGTTGCCACCTCAGTGCGCTGTTGCGCCGCATTGCTAAGTGTTGTTGTTACTGCCGGCGGCAGAAGCAGCAGCGGCAGCGGCAGCAGCAGCCAACGTTGTTGAAACTTGAAACGCCAACGGGAGAGCAAAGGGCGGACGCCGTAAAGAGCAAAGCAGAGGGAGAGAGAGAGAGAGCGTAAGGGCGCGCGCATTTTGCAGTCTGCAAAAAAAAAACGTGCAAAGAGCGGGGAAAACACACACACAGACACATGGTAGCTCTCTCCCATTTGTCCATTAAAACAAAATTCAATTAAATCTTCAATTATCACCGCTATACGACTTAATATTAAAGGAAAACCATTTTCACGCGCTAACACAAGGCATTTTGCCACTGTGCCCCTTTCTTTGCAGACACACGTACACATACATGTGTATACAAAAGATTCAGAGCGAGATAGAGAACAGAGTGAGGAGCGTGGAGCGAAGGACGCCGCTGCAGCTGCGCCGCAAAAAGGTTTGCCGGATTTCAGAGTTCATTTTGTGCATTAACAAAATGAGCAACGGAACCAAGATTTTTGTAGTGCAGTGTGAAATTTTTGTCGTATGGTGAACTTTTTTCTCTCATTTCCGCCCACCTCATTTCCTTTCCATCCAATAAGAAAAAGGGTATGCAGGGGGAAGCAGACAAAATGCCGGTAAATTCAATATGTTTGGGCCTTCTGCGTTTAACAGCACGCTGTTAACTGTTAACAGTGCAGTGTTGTTTTCCTGACGCCTGGCTTTGACTTCTTTTCCACTCTGCCCTCGCTCTCTCGTTTCTCTTTTGCCTTTTCAACATAACCAAACATCACTTACAGTTGCTTCGGGACTGAATGCTCCTCTTGGCGTTGATGCTGCTGTTGCTGTTCGACCGATGCCGCTGTTTTTGTTATTTATTTCACACTTTGACTCTTGTTTTTTATGTTATTATTGCTTTATTCCACAAACAGCAAATAGCGGTTGTTGTTTTTGTTGATTTTTGCAGCTGCTGCTTTGGTTGTTGTTGTTGTTTCTGCTGCTGCATAAAAACATGTTTCACTTTAAAGTAAAAGAAGAGACTTTGATGACGACGCTGCGCTGCTGCTCCTGCACACACGCACACTCACACACGCACGCACACAAACACACGCTCACGTATAAAGAGCGAATGAGAGAGACCTGACAAACAAAAAATTTGCCTGACTTTTTTTTTCTTCTTTTTTGTTACTTGTTGTTGTTGGCGCTGCTGCTGCTACTGCTACTGCTGTATTTTCCCTTCACCAATGCTTGCACTCGAATGCTAAAATAATTGATTAAATACACACACGCATGAGAATTTCATCGTTTTCAATTGAAAACCGAAAAACCAAAAACAACAAAAAATATACGATTCGTCTTGGCTGTCCGTTTGGCAGTCTGCGGGCCAACAAAAGAGCGCGTCGCAACAGCGAGGAGCGGAGCGAGAGCGGGTAGCAGCACGGTCGGCACTGGTGTGCCGACCGCAGCAGCAGTGTACAAAAAAAGGCACACCAAATGAGGAGAGGGACAGAAAGAGAGAGCGAGCGACCGAGCGAGCGAGAGGGAGAAAAAGAAGAAAAAAAAAACAGACAACGAAATTGGAATGCTATGCGTTAATTTTTTCCGTTTGATAATTGGCCGCGGCTTTCCCCGCGGTTCGCCTGCATGCACTGCACTTTTTTCACTCACTTAATTACCAAATAGAGAATTGGAAACACAATAACAAAAAATAAAGCACACACAATTTGTGCTCAGCGTTTCGTAGGCAGTGTGACCGCGGATTTATCTATATAGATATACGGTCCGACCCTTTGCGGCAGTGCAGAGAGTGTATTGTGGTGTGACCGTACACTCGTCTACACTACACTACACTTGTAGACAATCACAGAATCAACAGCCACGTAACGTATTTAGAGAATGGCAAGGAATGGTGAATTACAAAAGGGATCCGTGGCGAATGACAAAATTCGTCCCAATGCGAATGGCAAAATCACTCGGTTTTGAAAAAGGACAAATGAACACGATGTTTGTAGGGACAAAAAAGTGTGACCAGACCGGATTTATCGGTAAAATATGTATTCCGATTTGCGGTAGATTTGAATGTAAAGATTATCTGGCACGTATATATTCTCTGGAACCACTGAACCGAACAGTTCATGAACTGTTACTTCACTGTTAAGGGTCCCGCCCAATTCATAGATGTTCTACATTTCAGCTTCTGGCATGTGTCGGTTTGTCACTCCACAGAAGCTGACATGTATGCTATTTAAAAATAATATTTAAAGTTTTTTATTCGTAAAAAAATTAGACATGATAATTCAAAAACTTAAATCAAGCCTTCAACTGGCAATGTGTTGTCTCTTTCTTAGGAGGCGACTCCTAAATGATTGTCAGGCTGTGGTTGAGGGAAATCTTGCCCTTGGAAACGCGGTTTTGCATGCGCTAAAAGAATGAAACGAATCGTATAGGAAGACTACATTTTAAAAGTAATAAAATGAAAGCATACCCGATTGAAGACATCCCGAATGAGGCGATTGCTGCGACGCCGTCGCTCTTCACGCTCGCGTTTCTGTGCGGCCACCACTTCCGGCAGTCGCTGGCATCGTTTGCTGGTCATGGCCTTCATCTCCTTCGTGGAGAAAACTCTGACACAAGCTGGGTAGTGGAGTAAAGGATTAAATAATTGATTTGATATTTGTGATCTGTGTGATGCCTACATGTGACTGGCGGTGGCAGTTGTTGGAGCTTCCTGTCCAGAGTCTCCAGGGTGATATCCTCACCGAGCAACTCCTCCAGTTCGCGCCGTCTCTCGCTGCGCAGCATCTGCATTTGGTTGAGTATGGCCTTGCGCTGCTTCGACTTGGCACAGAACTTGGGACGGGCGAACTGTAGGTGATCCTGCAGCGACATTGTGTGCTGCATTTCGCTATCCCCAAACTGAATCATATACGCAATGCCATGCGCCCCCCTGCGCTGTGTCTGCGTCTGCCTTGGCTTCTCGTTTTGGTTTTCGTTCTGGTCCCTGTGGTGCCTCTGGCCTCTGCTATCTGCCATGGCATTAGCATCGTCATACTGATGCGTGGTGGTTGTTGTGGTCGTCTTGGAGGTGTTTACCACACCTCCACCCATTGGTATGGACATCTCCGAGCTGAGGCACAGCATTGAAGAGATCGAACTGCTGGTGGTTGTCGCTGTGTTGGGGCCACCTCCTCCTCCTACGACTGCTGCTGCTGCCACCTGCACATATTCGGCAATGGCATCGTTGTTCAAAAGGCTGTACCCTTGGGGCACTGCAGTGTAGTAGACACCAGCGTCTCCTCCTGCACCTGTTCCTACTCCGGCTGCTGCCTGCGAATATTGCATTTGAATGTAATGCTGAGATGCCTGAAAATGAAAGAGACAGCAAGACAGAGAGCATGTGAAAGGGAAGGCAAGATAAATTCTACTAGAGGATTACCATATGGTGCTGGTGATGCTGGTGCACGCACGGCCCATGTCCATGGACCACTGGATGTTGGTAATGTTGATGCTCCTGATGATGTGGGTGATGATGCACATGCTCCTGATGCTGCGGATAATGTAGAAGATGCATCTGTGGCCGAAGATGCTGCTGCTGCTGCTTCTGCTTCTGCTGTTGCTGCTTCTGATAGATCCTCTTTTGCTGCTGCATCTCCTGTTCCTGTTGCTGCTGCTGGTGCTGTTGCAGTTGCTGAAGCTGCTGCTGCTGTTGGTTTTGATAGTGCTTCATAAACTGCCGCTGTCGCTGCTGCACAAAGGAGCATACACTTTCGCTGCGGCCGCCATCGCTGGAGCTGTTGGGTGTGGCCATTTTTCCTCGCTGTGGAATGCTTCTGGGTGGTGGTGGCGGTGGGGGTGGTATCGGTGGGGTTACCTGTAATTCCGGTGTTGCTGGCGGTGGTGATGGAGGCTCCACATCGTGCGGGGCATCAAATTGTGGCTTTGTTAGAGCACGAGATCTACCCTCGGCTGGATTCTCTTCGGATTGTAGAGGCTTCTCTTGTCTTCCCTGAGAATGTAGAGGCTTCTCTTGCCCTCCCTGAATGTGTTGAGGCTTCTCTTGTGCCCCTTGAGGATGTAGAGGTTCCTCTTGTCCACTTCCAATCAGGCGTGGTCGCTCCTCAAGCGCTCCTCTAAGCATACGTGCCGGAACAGTGGCTAAACGTTGTATCGATGTATTCGGCAGCACCTCAGTCAGCGGCTCCACACTGATCAGGGGATCGTACTCGATCGCAACCCTGCGATTCGTGGGTCTTTTGTGATCGACTGCGGCTACCTCGCGAAATGTTTTGCTGTTCACGATCTTGTACACCGTCTGCAGTCGCTTGATCTCCAACTCGATCCAACTGAGCGTAAGACGGCGCTCCGAATCGGTACTGGCCGAGCGCGAACGCTCCTCGTACTCGATCTCGCTTTGGGTCATTGGATTGAGCCACTCCTGGCTTACTATCTCCGTTTCTGCGGGAGCGGCAGCGACAGAGGATTCTGTTGAAGGAGAGGCATCGGCAGCGGGTTCTATTGCTGGAGCAGCATCATTGCTGTGCGAAGATGTGGTTTCCACTTCATTGGAGATGCTGGCCTCCGAAGAGGGACGCTGCTGCTCTGGTTCCGTGGGTTCAATGGCTGGTTTGGTGGCCCGTGGATTGGTCCGTGCGGTGACCATCTCCTTGGAGCTGCTGGCTGTTGAGGAGGCCGACGAGTTGGCTATCAAAATGCGTGTCCTTGGTGCCGGAACAGGACGGAGCACACTGGCAGTAGTATTGGTGGCCATGTCCTGAAGTTGGGCAGCGGCTGTGTGGCAACAAAGATCGATTTATAAACGAATCAGTAGGGATACTTCCTTTTCCTGTCTTACCTTTCCCCTTTTTTGGACTCCTGCGGGAGCGCAGGGTCTCCCCCAATTCTATGCAGGAGATGCGTTTTGCAATATCCCTTATCAAATGCTTCTTCTGGGTGTGGCTGAGACTGCGGGCCTGCACCAGAGAGCAGAGCAGATCCACGCCCAAGTCAAGATCTCCCTTGGGCCCACTGTCAGGTCCTGCCGCAGCTTCAGCTTCCGTTCCTGCAGCAGTGGAGGACAAAGAAGAGGTGTGGCTGCCTCTCTGGGTGGCTGGCTGACAGTTCTCCTTGTTTTCTTTCGCCTGCCGTCGACTGGCGGCGCCTGCCATGACCTTCTCCAGCTGGGCGGCAGTAAACTGACGTTCCTCCTCCTTGCCCAGCTGCTTCTGGGAGCGACCCTGCCCCGAGGGCAACGATGAGTGATAGTCAAAGCTGCTGGCCACCGAACTGCCGCCATTCGGGGATGTGCATCGGGACTGCGACTTGGATTCGAGCCTGGAGCTGCTGCGATTGCTTTGATTGCTGCTGCTGCGTATGCTACCCAGACTGGGCGTGGTTCTACGTTCGCTGCGATTCACAAACGTACTGGAGGCCAGCGGCGGGGGTTGTGTCAGCGGCAGGGGCGTCGTTCCCTGCTCCAGCTGCAGGCGATCCAAATCGGTCTCCGAACGCTGCTGCGGCTGGCGCCAGCACTCCTCCAGGATGGAACGCTCCAGGGTGCTTATGTTGCTCGTGGACACTGCCCGCTTGTAGTAGCCCACATCAGCGGCTGGATCCCATTCGAGGCGTTTGTGGGACTTCACCGCCGATTCGGGCGTTTGGGTGTTTTTCGTCTTTTTTTCTGGCGTCCTGTCTGGCGCCTGGGTGCCCGCTGCCTTGGTGGGTGTACGCAGATCCTCCACGGACACGGATTGACTGCGGGTGCGGGTTCTTTCGCAGCCCACAATGCTGTCGGTGGCTACAATGGGTATGACTTTGATGATCTCTTCCTCGCTTTGTGTTTCCTTTGGCACAGACGCAACTGTAGCGTCAGTGGCAGTGGCAGATGTTTCCTGCTGCTGCTGCTGTCCTGCTGCTGCTGCTGCAGATATTCTTTTTCCCCTATTCCCGCCACTGCAGCGGGCAGGCTTTGATGGCGCTGACGCCGATCGGTGAGTGCAGAGTAATGGAGCCGTGTGAATGCTCACATTGCTGCGACTGGTCCCGCTACTATTGGTCGACGACAAGGCCATAAAACGCTCCAGCTCCCGATCGACGGCCAGTTCGGATAAGTATTCCCTGGCTTTTGGAGGGACGCGCGATGCCAGAAGACGCTGCTCGTCTGTGTACTTGCGATGGTGCGTGGTGCTTCGGTGGTGTCCAGGCATTTTCCACCGTCTCACGTCTGTCAGCAGCAATATAAAATGTCACAATTACAGTTGGGCTTTTGTATCAAATAAAATGCGACGGAATTTTGTTTGAGCTGGAAAAAACGATAGTTTTTTCAAACATAGATTTTTTTGCCAGACACCCCTAAATTTAATCGATATGATTTTAATCGGCTCTGGTGGAAAATTTTTGTAAACTTGATATTCCGTTTAATATTACTAGCTAACTAGGACCCTCAGACCTGAGCACATAATTTTATACGATTGATGAATCAATTGTCTACAAGATAGATTAAGTTTAGTGACTCTTTTTTTTTTAGATTGTTTCTAAAATGACGTTTAAGCCAAGGTGTAAAACTTAAGTGAGCATGAAATGCGACGTAAGAAAACGTAAGTGATCATGAAATGTAAAGTAAGCAACGTGTAAGGGAAATTGTTGCGATGAAAAAGGAAACTCCACAAAATCCCTCAAAAAGTCCCAGAAAAAGTCCCAACAAGCACGACGGCTAAAAGGCAACAAAATATCGGTATTTTTGGACGATAAGCATAAAGTTATCGGCGTTTTATTTTGAATATAACAGTATTACAGTCAAAACTATAAACAATTAAATTTTATTAGAACAAAAATTTTTATTTTATTTACGTTGCATACTTTGAATGCAGAAACTATGGCCACGAGCAACCTGATCTAGATCGAATTGGTTTGAACCCAGCTTAAGGTTTCCCCCTCCCTTCGAGAACTCCTGCTCGAAGTAATGTAATGTACCTGGGGTCATGGGTAATGAATTCTACATGACATATCAACAACATCCAAAAAGTATGCAACGATTTTTAAAGACTTTGGTCTTTTTTAAAAAGTAAAATCGCGAAGAAAAGATATTTTGGGGCATACTTTAAGGGTTAAAATTTTTAAATTATTTATTTATTAAGTGTAGAACCTGTACAATAAAATTTAAGTACTTTAACAACACATGTAAGAAATATAAATGGGGCCGAACCTCAAACACAGTGTGAGGAATTAATTGTAGGTAGCCTTACTGGCTTACAATTGTTTTGGCAAAACCTTGTCGAAGGGTTAAAATGTAAAATCATGTAGAAAAGAAATTTTTGGAGCATACTTTAAGGGTTAAAAAGAAAGTAAAATCATGTAGAAAAGCTATTTTGGGGCAGGTCCGACCCCTCTTCCTGACCCCTATCGGGGTCAGAATTGAATTTCCGATCGATTGGCATCAAAATCTCAATTTTTTCAAAAATGTCGCAAAAAAAGGCATGTAAAAAAGTGGCTAACGGAGGTTTTCCGCAGTGGCGCTTCCATCGGGCTCCTATGAAAAAAAAACGGCGAAACTTGTACACATTTCCTCGTCAGGTGTCTCCGTTGCTAATTACACGCAATATGTAGCTAATTTGTAGCATATTTGTATTTAGCGTGTAGATATAGTTAGCGTTATGACGTCATCTATGGATGACGGTCAGAAAGACGAGGTCAGCTTCCGCTGAAATTGAGCAATCGCTTGATTGCTTTAGCTTTATTTTGAAACCGATTCAGAAGAGATAAGGATGTCGATTAGGAATGCTCTATCTAGTATGGTTTTGTTATCGAATTGGTTTGAACCCAGCTTAAGAGAAACCCCTCCCTTCGAGAACTCCTGCTCCACAAGTGCAGCATAGAAGAGTAAGAGTGCCAACACATACTGCTTGCATGTTGCTGGTAATTTGAACACCTGTTGCTTGGCAACCGTTATTAGCTGTAGATACCGGCTGGTCGGGACACATACATTCGCATGTTCTACAGTGCGTTTGCGGGCGTAAGGTAAGTGTAATTGTAGTGGTGCAGACTTTCCTTCCAATGCCCGTGGGATAGGTGCGCGCCAACTGCAGACTAAAATGGAAGATTTCAAATGTTTTGATTTTCCCCGTTACGTAAAAAAAAGAAAAAGTATACTTTTTGGTTTTTTACACATCTTTAATGTTAAATTTAGTTTTTGTGTCTCTTCGCTTCTATTACAATATAAATTATTATTTATATTTAATAATACATTATTAGAGTTCATTCCATTCCTAACACATTTCTTTATTATTATTTAGACTGCATAATATCGAAGCACTCATTATTCAGTTTGTTTTTTTAATTCGTATTAACATTGTTTTAAAAACTCGCATTTGGTGAATTACAAAAAAAAACGTTTGTCATCGTTCAGACGAATAGTAGAAGAGGGAATTCTGTAGTAAAGTGCTCTGGAAAATGTTCATTAATAAAAAAAAAAATTGTACAAAAATTGTTTAAAACCTTTTGGGAGAAAGCACGAGAGTATTTATGTTCATTATTCATTTCGTTTTCGTTTCTTTTTGTGTGTTTGTTTTAAGGCTAAGGTGTGGGGTGTGGTGTTTGTTGTTTTCTGTGTGTTCCATTCGTGTTCATTCTTGTTTGGTTGTCTACAAGTAAGAAATGCAAGCAGTGCCAGCAGTGCAAGCATTGCAAGCAGTGCCTGGAAATCTGTGGTTTGGTTATGTTCCTGTTTTTGTCATTCGTTATCCTTTTTAGTAGTGTAAAATTAGTTAAATATATTTAATAAATATTAGTACAAAATGAAATGCATAATTCATATTTCTCAAAATCAAATGAGCAACGCGAACATGTGCATTTTAAATTCTTCTCACAACACACATTCAAAAAAAATAATATATATATATGTAATAATTAAAAATAAATGAAGACAGCGAATAAATGGAAAATTAAACATAGGCTAAATATTTCTCAGGCAAAGAATATAAATCAGTTTGAAAACAAAATGAATTCATACATATATGTGGGGGCATACATATTTATATGGTAAATATATATATAAAAAGATCATTAAAGTTAAAGTAATGGGGGGCGGGGGGTTTAGGAGGAATACCCTTTTTGTAGTAGTGGTAGTACTCTCCATAAATTAATACAAATTAAATACAGTTTTGTGGCCTTTAAATAATTACAAATACTATACGCAACTAATCCATAATAGTAAAATGTCATTGATTTGTGCCGTGGCGCTACAGAGAGGCAGGCGGCAGGCAGGACTCTCCAATCAATCAATCAATCAATCAAAATGAACAAATAAAAAAAAATTGTAGAGTTCTTTATAAGGTAATTTATAATGTAAATGGAATCTCATAATAGTAAGTTGTAGTATAGTATGTAAATGTCTTTTTCTTTTACAAAATTATCGTATAAATCAATGAGAACCAAACAGAAAGGAGGTGTTGCTTATTAAATGGTGATTGTGTTGGTGTTTTTGGGGGTTTATTTTGTGGTTTTACTGTTGTTACTATTCGGTATTGTTTAATCTTGTTTAATCGATATTTATCGCGGGATATCGATCGGGTTTATCTAACAAACTGTCGATCGCTTCCAGCCTTTGCCCGCCTTCCCGTTTTCCCTTCCATTCAACATAACATCCAATTGAATGAGTGGTAAAACTTAATAAGATACAGACTGCTCTCAAAGGAGAGCAAGCCGCTTAAAAGGAGTAGGTGGGGCGGGACGGGACGGCTGGCTGTTAGTGCGTTCAGAGAGCGAAATGTGAGATGTGTCGACTGAATGCTGGATGAGTGGATGAGATGAACAAATTGTTTGAACCGAGATGTGACGCCGCTCCTTTTGTCTTTCGATAAATAATGAATTGAAATGAAATCCTTTAACAATATAGGGAATTTTTATTTAAACGCTAAACGTTACAAAATCGTTGAACTGCGCAAAATAAAATAAACAACAATAGATTCTGCGAGCGGGTGTTTGTCTATCTGTGTGTGTGATGTGTCTTCTCGCCCTTTCCCTTGACCGCATCCGCAGGAGCCTTCAGTTCAGGTTTTGCAACGTTTTCTTTTTGGAATTCGACCATAGCATAGATATTAGAGTGTTTGCCTTCTCGGATCACATTTTTATCGGGCAGAGAGGGGGGTGGGGTAAAGGACTATTATTATTATTATTCTTGAAAAAAAAGGTTGGGCAACACACTAATGTATTCTCATGTGGCGGCCAGTATGTGTGTGTGTGTGCGTGTGTGTGTGTGATGAAAACAAATAAAAATTTTGCAGATGATAGTTGGTAGTGTGTGTTGGGGGGTGGGGGCGTGGAGTTGGTTTTGGGAGGATGCTTATTGTTAGTATGTGCTCTAGCGCTGGCTATTTGGACTGTATTTACAAGAAAGCATCTCTTCTTTGGCCAACTTAATGCGATATTCGGCCATCATGTCACGGCACTGGGTGGCGATCTCCATCAGTTGGGCAAACATCAGTTCACCGCGCTTACAATAGTCCTCTTGATCATAGTTCACATAGTTTGTTTGCGTATATAGGGTCTTCGATTCATTCAGGAAGGTCTCCAGTGTGGCATTCACCGAACGATGGAATTCGACAACCATTTCTTCAGTTTGCTGTAGATCTTCGATGGCCTCATGCTGTGTGATCAGCTCCTGTGACATTTCGTGTTCCTACAAAATGGACAATAGAAGAGTAATTAGAGTCGAGTCTGAGAGGGGCATTCGGTTTTTCCATAGCTAAATTATTACTTTTGTGCTAAAGGATCTAGAAAGATGAACTAATCAACTGTGTATTGGGGGGAAAACTGAAAACTTGTCGAAAGATATTCAGTTTAGATCTTGGCCAGGCTCTTCTTTTGTCTCCACCTTCGAAATGATGTGGGGCAAGCGATTGATGTAATCGAACAATACACCCTTGAAGCCACTATCGCGTAGAGTATAAACTAATTGGGTCTTGCTGCGCACCAGCTTGGGCCTTTCACCAAATTTCTTAATCAGTTCTTCTTGGACACGAGGTATCATCTCGGCCAACTCAATGACATCCGGATCGTCATTGGTATGATGTGTTGGCTTCTTATCCAGCCCAATATCCTCAATGTTGCGCGCCTTCTTCTGGCTGGCCACAGCTTTAGTGTACGGCGATTTATGCTCTAGATAGAAACACGACTTTTTGGGCGTATTGGCCACGGGAGACTTCTTCACCGCATCTACCACCTTGGTTGCAATCGGAATTCTGGTTTCCACGTTTGTATACATATTGTATCTTCGTGCTGTGTCTAGCCTCGGAATGGACTTCGGTCTGTTCTCTTCCGAGCTGTCAGTTGGCGACTTCTTTGGGTTGTCTCCCATTATGGTCTTGCTGTGCGAGAACATTTCTTGCTTTGTTGTTCAAAGGTTTGTTGCTAAACCAAATTTCGTTCCACTACTGGCTTCAATGTATAGTACGAGTGGCTAAAGCTAAACTCAAAGGCTACCTAAATGTTGGAAATTAAAAATATGTTCCTATGCCTGGGCCAGTGCCTACAGGAACACCCTGATCGACGACCTACTACTAACCCTGTTCCACTCGATGTACAAATTTCACATGATTCACAAGTGTGGATACAAAATTTGATTTCCGCAGCTCTTATAGTCTCTGAGAACTAAGCGTTAAACAAGACGGACAGACAGACATGGCTATATCGAGTCGGCTATTGAGGCTGATCGAGAATATATATGTATGCTTTATGGGGTCGGAAGTGCTTCCTTCTGGTTGTTGCACACACATTCACTTTCACCACAAATCTAGTATAACCCTTTATATCCTATATATGGCAGAGGTTAGATATGATATGTTTTCAATGCGTATATAATAAGAAAATGAGTTGCTAGGATAATAAATATAGTTTTTGTAATACTCACGCTCAGCGAACTTAAAAGTGCTAGATCCGTGTTTCCGGCATTCCCATTCCCGTTCTTATTGTTGTTGTTATTATTATTATGAATGCCCGAAGAAATTGGAACATTCCGTTGATTGTGTGAACGGATGTCTGGCTTGCGGACCGGATTGTTTTCCTGCTCCTCCTCGTCGTCATCATCCATGACTTCGAGAACATTGTCATCCATTGGATCATTGCCATCGCCACATGGGCCCATATCCTGGACATTATTGGGGGCCACCAGCTCCTTGACACGATCCGCATAACGTAGCGTGTTGAGCGTATGCTCACAGGAATTGTTGCACGGCGAGATCATGGCTATCATGCAAGTCTTGCTCTTCTCTCCAATGAACGAGTCGCGCAGCACCTGCGTGAGCTTCGAGACACGGAACGGCAAGTGGGCCGACTGTTTACCCAATGCCCGGATGCACTCTTTTAGTGCCAGCAGCGATTTATTAATCTCGGCCCCCTCCATGCGTGTCTGCCGATCAGCCGACGAGGTGTCCACGCCGCGCTCATTGCCCGCCAAATCAATGAACGAAAATTTACCATGGATCTTTGTCGTGCCCATCGGACGCAGGACAATCTGGAAGACGGCATGCGATCGCGATGAGTTCGCATTGGCCGAAGTCTGGCCCGAGGTGCGCGCCGCATTACCCAGCTGGATGATCTTTAGCACCTCCTCGACGCTGTCCACAACCTTCTCGGTGAGGCCAACCACCTGAACCTGCTGGTTGCCGTCCTCCAGCACGCGCAACTTCTGCTTATCAGCCAGCAAATCGAAGACCTGTTCGAACAGAAGATTAGCAATGGACGGAAGGGTATTAATTACGAGCCGAGTCGAGTCGAGTCCTTACCTTGCCACTGTAAATTTCAAAGAACGAGGCCGAGACGACTAGATTCATGCTGCGATAGCGGACTGTATTGAGTGTCGCGAACACATCCTTGGCGGCCATGGCATAGAGGCCGTTCTTGCAGTCCTGTATTTTACCAGTAAACTCCCCGCCCATGGTATGAGTCTTGCCAGATCCAGTCTGGCCATACGCAAAGCATGTCGCCATTCCGCCCTCGAAAATAGTCTTCACCAGGGGCTTGGCTGTGTATCTGAGAAGGATCAGAATCAGTGAATCAGAGCAGGAGTCTCAGAATGTATTAGACGGGGTATTGGGTGAGGGAAAAGGAAATGAATCGGGCGACTTAATTAAAGGTGTTATCTATCGATCTACTAAAAATGATTCCGTTAATTTATTCTTTCATTTTTTGCTTGGTAAAAATTGCATTCCATTTCTACCGAAATATTTCTATGCCTCATCAGTAACGGGAGGAAGGAAGAGCTTAACGTTTCACGTAGCGTCGGTCGTCTGCCGTTACGTGACGCATCCGATACGTCAGCCATTGACTCATGCGCCGGTAGGAAAAGATCGAGAGAGCGAGAGAGGGAAAGAAGGGTGATAGAGAGAGAGGAGAGCCCCGCTATGACAAAAGGTAAACAATTTTTAATGGACGCGTAATGGCGGTTACTTTTCGAAGAGGCGCTTAAGTACAATTTAGAGAGTCAAAAAAACCTGAACGTAAATCAAATCAAGCGGTGTCGGCAGAGTTCCGACAGGCAGACCATACCATACCCCATGAATGAATGGAACGCAAGTGGCAGAGAGAGGGGGGGTAACCAGAGGCTTGTGTGAAATTAGTCATAAGCTTCAAATCATTGGGAAAAAAAACAAAAAAAACAACAGCAACAAATCCAAACCAAACAAAACTTTGCTATTTCGGGAGCGACTGCTTTCGGCTGCCGCTCTATGTGTATGTGTGGGTTTGTTTGCTTGTGTGCGTACGAATGAGTCGCTCTGCTAGAGATGGCCCCCAGACTAGTGTCGTGTCTACTAGAGCTGGCCTACAACTCAAGTTTCAAGTCACGATAACAGCTGTTGAAAAAACCAATTGGAAATTAAATTTGTTTGGTATTGTGGCCATTTCTTTGCTTTTTTTATACTACATGCACACAAAAGCTTCCTCCTGCCTGACAAATCAAAGATACGAGTGTACCGTGGCAATCGACGAATACCGTGTGCATACACATATGTATGCTCTATGAAAGTATTAGAGAGGTTGAGGATAGATAGATGGGCGATACATATATGGTAATGACTAAAAAGCGAGTTTACCACTTCGTAAACACTCGGGTGCTGTTTCAATACTCACTTGTACACCATGGCATTGTCACATGACTCGTTGAAAGCATAGTCGAAACGAAATTTGTGATGTTCAAGGAACTTGGTGAGATCGACCTTGGTCCGCGGCTCATGGACAATCATCAAGTCCTTGCGGGGCACCGATATGACATCGACCTCTTTGCGATTGATCTCCTTGCGGCTTGGTGGACGCTTGCGCACACAGACGGTGATCTGATGATCGTCAACCGCCTGACCATCGAGCAGAGGTATGAACTCCAGTGTGTTCTGATAATCGCGTATCATATTCGCTAGCTCCCAGTTGGGGTTACCAGGGTCCTGATTCTGCAGAGCTTTTTGCTCCTCCTTAAGCTCAGCCTGACGGGCCCGACGCTTCTCGCGGTTCTCCTTCAGACGCTCCACTTCCTTGAGGGCATGCGAGCGACGCGCACCTCCAGCGACACCTCCTCCGCCTCCAATGCTGCTCTGTGTGCTATTGTTGACCGCTGGAATATTTAATATTTGGCTGGATTGCCCACCAGCACTCACTTGGGCGGACGCTGTGATAGGCGCCGTGGCACTGCGCGTCTGCTGTTGTCTACCCGTAGCCTGTGTGAACCGTGGCCGCTGCAGCCCCGAAATTGTCGCTGCAGCGGTGCCACCCGTAGTGGCATTCGAGTTCGCATTGCCCGAGCTGATGGTCGGATGCGTCTCGTGAATCTTGTTCAGTTGATTGCCGGCCATGGTCAGGCGGCTGGTGAGGTTGCCAGAGATATTCGATTGTGTGGGATTGCGGGCCAGATTCACCGGGGCAGTGGCCTGCTTCTTTGGCTCTGGGGCCGCGTGCTGCTCAACAGCCTCCTGCGTCAGTTCGGGATTCAGTGTGAGTATGGCCTCTATTTCCACCTCCTTGCCTTTGGTTTCTCCACGCTCGTACCACTCGACTGTTATGCACTTACCGGACGCATTGATATTGGCCACAACGGCCGCATGAACGCGTCCATCAGTGCGTTTGATTTTAACGCTCTGTCCAATTGAAATCATATCCATTTTGATGTATTTAACCCGCTCTGTTCCGTTCCGTTCCACAAATGGCTATCACTTGGTGTAGAAAAATACCCAATATCACTTTTTGCCAATCTATCGAGAGTTCGCCTGCTCAGGTCAGGTCAGCTCAGCGCTGCGGTTCCGCTTGCGAATCCAATAGTTGTGGCCACAGTTTTCTCACTGTAGCGGTCGTTCCAAAATGTTTTCTGGTTTAAATAAATATTAGGCGTATAAATTGTTAGTTTTATTATTGATACTCGATGAAGTGGCTTGTCAATCAATTAATTTCCGAATTACACTGATAGGATCAACAGACAGCAG
The DNA here is from genome assembly GCA_008121215.1 of Drosophila athabasca. Taxonomy (NCBI): domain Eukaryota; kingdom Metazoa; phylum Arthropoda; class Insecta; order Diptera; family Drosophilidae; genus Drosophila; species Drosophila athabasca. Next base: position 4,617,738 of record CM017796.1, on the reverse strand, counting down.
AGTCAGTGATAGATTTTAGAGCAAATTTTTTTTTAATGCTTCTGCTTCTTCTATGTCGAGGTCGCCGACAGCGTCTGTTTCGGTGTGCCTATGGGTGTGCGTGTTTCCATGCATATATGTACATTCGGCTGATGGTGTGTGTGTGAGTGTGTGGTTGTGTTCACAGAAAAATTCAAATGCCAACTGTCGCTTTGGTCGCGTCTGGCAACGAATAACAAAGCTAGCACACATGGAAATGCAAATGGAAAGTGGGAGAAGCGCAGAGTGGCCAAGCCGAATCATCCATTGCATCTAAGTGGGCCTGGGAGTTTTCGGAGATCTGGAGTTGGCCCTAGGACGGACCTCTGCCCAATTGTGATAATTTTTGTTGTGCGCCCATTTTGCATGCACCGTTTACGGCACTGTGCAACACTGATCGCCTATGCGGCACATAGCGACACATTGCACATATGCATATGCGGCACAAGTCTGCCAAAAATGAGAAGAAACGAACGACGATTGCAAAGCAACTAATCAATGCTTTGCGGTGTTAATTATATGCAAGCGCAGCATACAAACGCACGGCGTTACGTTATCGTTTTACGTCATATATCGGCTCCCACACAAACGGCTCACACACACACACACACACACACACAAATGCATCGGACAGACGGAGTCGCGGAAATGTAATTGAATTTTTTTTGCAATCTACTGTTTACGCTCACCTTGTTTCTGGTCCGAAACACTTTTATTTCCCTATATCGTCTATTTGATTTTGTATTACCAATTACAACAAAATAAATAGTAAACTGCGTTAACACAATTTTTACAAAATCGACCAGATGTCAACAACGAGAGTTTTATAGTTCACAGTTTCTTCGCCATTGTTTTTCGCCACACTGTCATGACGATGGCGCGGCGCTGTGCAGCACTTATTTGGCTAGGCTAGTGCTGAAAAGTAGCCGTTTAATTTGAATTGCAGCAGTGGTAGCGTCCAAAAATTAACCTCTTCGACAAATAAATGTAATTCCCAAAAATTAAACTGAAAATTCTCGGTATCAAAACACGCCCTAGCTGTTTCCAATAGAGAAATCCGACTGGGTTTTTATTGGTGTTGAATTATTTCGTATCCGAACACTTTGCAGCACTGTCGTCGCCAGCTGTTTTCCAATAAATATGTTGGAAAAAGATAAAGTGTCATATAAATAGGAAATCAATTTAATTGACCACACAGGTGAGATACAGGCCTATCTAATAATCGGGTAATGTCCCAAATAAAGGAATAAAAAATTTTAAATTAAACAGTCTGGTATGTTTTGGTATTTTGTGCAGTCTCCTTGCGGTATTTACATCCATCTGCTCACACTGACAACACTGTAACTGTTTTTCTGTGAGTGAGGTGTGTGTGTGTGTGAGTGAGTGTGCGTGCATGTTTGTGGTGGTTGCAATAGATTTGTTTGTGCGTAGAAAGGAAAGCGTAAATTATTGCAACGAAAATTGGACATAGATACCATAAAGGCGCTTGCAAACTCCCAAAGAATATACGGTAAGCAAGCCCCGCACATCCATCTATTTATCCGGAAATGCAATAACGATCCGCCTGATGTGCAGCCCACGAAGCCCACGGATCAGCATGGACATCATGGACATACAGGCTGTCGAATCCAAGCTGAGTGACGTCACAGTGACACCAATACCACGCTCGCAAGTGCAAAACTTTTACAACTACCAGCAGCAGCGTGAACAGCGCGAACAGCAGCCCCAAATCCAAATATCTGCCATCCATCATTCGCGTGGCAATTCAGGCAATAGTGGCTCGGCCGGCAACTCCGGCAACAGCAGCATGGGCGGCGGCATGGGTGCCACGGACTACTCCACCACCAGCGGTAGCGGCAACGCCAACAGTAACAAGCGAGACCGTTCCGGCGACTACAGCACATCCAGCAAACAGAATTCGGCGGCAGCCAATGCTGCTGCGGCAGCCGCCGTTGCCGCCTTGCAATATTCACCGCAGTTCCTGCAGGCGCAGCTGGCTATGCTGCAACAACAATCGAACACTACGGCCACACCGGCAGCTGCTGCTGCAGCAGCCCTCTCGCTCGCGAATATTGCGGCAGCCACCAATGGGGCACGCAACTCCGGCAACAGCAATGGTAATAATCTTGGCCTGAATCTGACGCAGTCACAGCTTAAGTACCCGCCCCCATCCACATCGCCGGTGGTGGTGACCACACAAACATCGGCAAACATAACCACACCCCTCACATCCACAGCTAACCTGCCGACCGTGGGCAGCCTGAGCACCGGCAATGGCCTGACCAAATACGCCCAGCTATTGGCCGTCATCGAGGAGATGGGCCGCGACATAAGGCCCACATACACAGGGTCGCGCAGCTCCACTGAGCGGCTGAAGCGGGGCATTGTCCATGCTCGCATTTTGGTGCGTGAATGCCTGATGGAGACGGAACGAGCGGCGCGTCAATGAGAAGAGGAGTTCAGTGGCGACTTGACGCCACAGCTCCTGTCGCCAGACAGAGTGTCGGTCGAGCAGTTGGGCGTGGGGGAGAGTCTAGGCTCTTGGGCTAGGGGATAAGTTTAAAGTAAATTGGGTTTGCCTTTTGTTTTATTGATCGATTTGTATGTATGTATATCTCAGGCTAAGGTTTTAGGCCTTGTCCGAGTGATCTAAAATGAGACGAGAAGCAATTTTTATAAAGGTAGTCCTTTCACTTGGTAGGGCTTTCCGTTTTGCTTAATATTTTCCATATAAATGGCAATCTGTGCCACTGGACCATAGTTAAAGAATGTTTAGACTAGCTCAGGTTATATACACAGTTATATATACAGTTAATAGAATACTAAATCTATGTATACGGATACAGAATATTGAACGAAATCGAATCGGCACATATACACCATAGCCAGATCCATTCGATCCGATCGACAGAGATGTGTGCTTCGGAAAGAAAGAGGCATGTGTATGTGTGTGTGAAATGTATGCGAATGAGATGAATCCTTGTCGTTCCATGTAAGGAGGAGATCGTAATTATGACACTGCCCCCTGGGGTCTCCGATATTGAAATTGTGAAATTTAAGCTGATTCCCCCCCATTATTTTAGAGAACTATACATTGATATATGATGTATATACAATACAAAAGAAAAAGCGATACAAGAGATATATATATATGTATATATATAGAGAAAAAGATAGAGAGAGAGAGAATATATACACATATATACTTGTTATGCCTATGACACAAGTGCGCGATCCAGATGAAGTGGAAGAAAAACCCTACAAATTTAGTGGCAATTGACACACTCATATTTATATGTATGTATGTACTTATATACCTAGGATCCATTTGAGATATATATACATATATATATATACTATGAGCGTATATTGACATAAGTTCAAGCATGTATACCAAACCGAATAAATGAATAATTTTTTGGTCTTTGTAAGTGATTTTAAAATCCACATTTATTGTAATCAGCATTCAAATTGGGGACAACATTGGGGATATGGTTTCGCAACATCGCCAACCAGCTTGCACGGCTTCAGGGTAGCCGCCAGAGGGCAACTACATGAGAGAGAGTGAGTTGGAGATCCTTTTTGCTGTGTACTATACGAATGTAAATGCACTTACATTTTGCCCACCAACTGTTTGGGTCCATTACAGGTGTACTGCATGCATCGATCAGGTGGCTTGTACGATTCACCCGCATTCAACTTCTGACCACTGATCTCACAATCCGCTGCCAAGAAATTAGAATCCATAATCCAACATGCATGATTCGAGTATGACGTATAGTGCGAGGAGTATTATCCACACTTACCAGCCAGTACCAGCAGCGAGTGGGCGCCCAGCACTATGAGGCACAGCACAAAAGTAAGCGACTTCATTATTCTGATCGAACTGATCCGAACCTCGATCTGCGGCTTGCAATATATAGTTCTATTCTAGCTAAGAGAGGGTAGATGTAGAGTAGATTATATTCCCCCAGTATATTGGTCCAGGGGGTCAATGGGTGTATCAAAAGGTGTTTCAAAACTGATTTCATGCAAAAAAATACATATATTTCAAGGCCTAATTACTTATGAAACAAAGTAAATATGTAGAAACTACAATCGACTATGTACGACTGGGACACTCTAGCTGCGGACAGCATTGGGGGAACTGTACCGCATAGTTTCCGGACGAAAGTTGGCATCCAGGAAGCGGAAAAGGCTGCGGCTCACAGCTGTTGATGGGGTGGGGGGAAATCGAACATTAACTATGTGTATGGACAACCAAACATCCAGGACTTACTGTTTGATCATCAGTAGATAATCATCGCCACAGAGCACCTTGACACAGTAGTCCACGTGATTGACCGGCAGGATTTCGCCATTGAGCGGAACAGCCAGATCCAGTTCCTCGTAGTAGCAATGCTCGGCCAGTGTGGGATGTTGTGTGTGTCCCCGATACTGAGTGCTGAACCCATTACCATTGACCACCGCCAGCTGGAGCAGGATGAGCACGGAGACGATCGGCACTAGCAGCACATTCATGGTTCTGCTCTGATTTTTTGGCTGTCCAACGGCCGATCGGCCGCTTATAAGGGCAGCCGAATCGGACAGGGCTCTGTTATCAGCTTCAGCTTTTTACATATATATGTTTGTAGTACTCGTATGTATGTATGTACATATGTATGTGCTTAGCAATCATATAAGGTTTTCTATTGTCGTTGTCGAGTGATTTATTTAAGGTTTGTCTTGCTCTCGAAGCGATGCGGCTGCAGGAAGTTCATAACAAAATCAATATCAAAACAAATGAAATTGAAAAGGAAATGAACTCGTTGTTAATGTGTGTTGGAGGGCCAATTAATCAACTGGCAGGAAGCACTTACTGGAAGAATCGCTAATATATATTTCCCAGTCTTTCGATCTGTTTTGTAATCGAAAGTACTTCCCAAACGGTGCCTTTCCAGCAATATCGTGAAAGTGCGTGGGCAGTTAGATATCATGAGATACAAAACACAAAATTAGGATTCGTAGATTTCCGTCTCCACAGACGTACCCCGGCTAGCAGACGAAGAACTGAGAAGTGAGGCTGCTCCCAGCTTTACTGGAAAGCCAAGCTGGTGGTGACTTCACCAAATCTGCTCTCTTTCAAGGACCATCCGTTTTCCAGTGACGTTTCGTCGAAAGAGCTTGTGTAGCGCACGATTTTTTCATTGTCTTCCACTGAAAAAGTGGATGGTCCTCACGACAGCGGACGAAGGACATTACTATTATTTGCACCATGGTAAAGCAGACGCTCATATATCTCGCTCGCTCTCACTGCCTGCTTTTTCCCCATAAGACTGTCCCTATTTATGCAACAAGTCGGTTCGCAAAATCTAATGTCATAGAGACTATAAGCCCACAGGCCAGTGCTGAACGAGTTCATTGGCTCAATTAGAGTCACATGCTGTCGCTCTCCTCCTGTGCTCTCTCTCACTCTCTCGGTATCTTCACTCGATTACAGTTAATTAATGCAAATGCAGGCTAAACTAAATCGTCTAGAATGCACTTGCACACCGTAAATCCCATTTAATTTGCATAAATATATGCATTTACATGAGTGTTTGCGTGTGTGTGCGTGTGTGTGTGTGTGGGGGGAGGGATGATGGCCGAAATTCAAATCAAAACAAAGTCCCATACGTATTTTAATACCCTTGGAGAGAGGGTAATAAAAATAAACTATTGGGGGAGGTGGGACCCTGCCACGTTGCATGGATAATAAATTTGGATGGACACAATTGCTTGTTTCATCGATGGAGTATTATATCTCAAGTTTGGAACTGATCTCCGATTATGAGGATTGCTTCTCTACGCCTACTAAAGCTAAAAGCAATTCTTTCGCTATAGCGGGTGGGTTTTCCCCCAAATTTTCTTCTGGCAAATCAGAAAGAGTATCAACAACTTCCATTATTATATTTTGTCAAGTATTGTACTTGTATTTTGTATGTTTGGATCATTTTTAGCGGCGCAGCAACCTTGCCACAGTTTCTCGAACCGTGTCACTTAACTGTCATGGATGTATTGTGCCCCACACGATATCACAAGACAAGCGGATTCAACGGTACCCGTTCCGTACCGCACTGCCCTCCCCGCGCACTCTCGCTTTCAGGGCCTGGGGCTGGCCTGGCTCGCTGGCTGACTGGCTTAATTAATTTAAACTAGAGCTAGTGTGCCTTAAGTCGTCGGACAAACAAAAGCCACAGCCAGCGCTACAGATGCTATCTACAGACACACACACAGACACACGCACACACACACACGCGTACATAGAGTATACAATGTTTAATATTAATTTTATATAAAAGCAACAACAATTAATTGTAATTGACTCAGTCGCACGGGCAGCGTACAAGAGCCCAGGTCGGGATATTCTTTTGATTTCTTTTTGTTTCGCTTTTGCGTTTACTGCAAATAAAATACTGATGATGCGAGCCGGAGGACTCCGATCTCATATTTTGCTCCTGCTGCTAACCCTCTGTGGCGTGGCCTGGGGCGATGTGACATACCGCGGCAATGCCGTACATCCAGGTTAGTCATAGCACCCATAGCAGCCTAAAGCACACATTCGATTCAATTATCCGACCTCCCGCCCGCCCGCAGATTATCCTGGACAGTGCTACTACGAAGAACTAAATCAAGCGATACCCAAAAAGCAGTCCTACAAGCCGATCAATCGCGAGGGCTACTGCCAATCCATCTACTGTCGGCCGGACTATGTCCTCCAAATTGGATAGTAAGTATTCTCTATGATTATACCCAAATATAACCGATCTAATGGGAGGATTTCCTCACGTTTTTCATTTGTTTTTAGCTGTGGCCGCCATAATTTGGTGCCCAACGAAAGGTGTAAAATTGCCAGCGATATGCGACGCACATTCCCCGACTGCTGTCCGAAGCTGATCTGCCAGGAGCAGGAGCCGGAGAGCAACTACATCTAGGCCGGATCTGGATGAGTGCCCCCGCTTTAAACTATAGGTTGTGTGCTCCAGCAATGGATCGTATTTTGTAGTATATATGTATACCTAGTATGTATTATCGTTGTTTTCGATATGATACAACAAGATACACGTAGCCTAATGTATCTTTGGGAATAAAATTCGATTTGCGACTGTTAAGAGGTTGAGAGTTTTAAATTAAAATCGCATCTCAACAATAGCGTTGCACAATCTGAACAATTATACAATTAGGAAACCGGGCATGGGGTCTGATCTCGTCTCGTAGCTTCTGAAATTTGCTCTGTTTGCAGTCTACCCCCCAAACCGCATCCCCCACTTGGGGACCAATCATCATACGATGAACGTAGAGCCGCTGTGAATATGCAAATGACAGTTTCTACTTCTACACAGCTACAGATAAACACAGCATAGCCCAATGAAAGTACAAACTATAAATAGGAAACTGGTTGCCTCGCCATCGTTTCAGTCTCGCTTCCACATTCCCAAGATGCGTACCAACGCCGTTTCGATATTTCTTGGCTCCTCCGCCGTGATGATGCTGATGATGATGCTGGTGATTCTACTCCCCTCCAGCATAGATGCGGGTGAGAATCAGTGAAACTATCATTCTCGGTTTCAATGCGATCATCCAATCCAATTTAGCCAGCGAACCGGTGTGCACATATCGCAACTCAGAGGATGAGACCATATTCCTCAAGTATCTGCCGCTACTGAAGCGTGGCCAGGACTATGTGGACTTTGGCAAGGAGGGCAAATGCCTGAAGCGTGCCATCTGTACAGATACCTTCAAGATAATGGTGGAGGAGTAAGTGATTGGATTCAATCAAATACCACGTATAGTACTATAATACTTTGTGTTTCTTTTAGCTGCGCCCAGCACAAGATCAACTGTGCCAATAAGGATCGCTTCACGGGCGTCTTTCCAGCCTGTTGTCTCAAGTGTCCGTAGACCCTAGAGCAGGAAATGTACGAGCACAAAATATGTATGATTATTTTCTGGGTCTTTTCCTAATTCTAAAAATACCAATACTCACAAGAACATATCCTAAAGAAACGAATCTGTTTGGAATGCGACAATAATAGTTATATAATGAATAAATTGCAATCAAACGATAGCTAAGGCATTTTTACAGGATGATTTTTCGTATTACTTTGGACACCACAGCCTGCTAGCATCTCTCGCTAATCTATATAGTAGAGCCCTGTATGAACGGGCATCCGAAACGTTTCGTTGGGATTCGGTTGGTTCATTTAGCTTCATTCGGTCCGATTCATTCATTCGCATGATTCAGTTTTTTTATAACTTTGAATCGCTCGCCCAAAACGGACTCGTAATTTTTACTGTGTCAGATCCGAAAATTTCCGTATATTTTCTTATAGAGTAAACGATAAAGTTACCCAGAAATTTGTTTTAGTGTGGTGGAGTATCGAACGTTTGTCGGCAGCTAATACTGCGCATACTACGCAACAATAGACTGTACGTGTAATTTATAATAATATTAACAATACTATAGTGACTGGTATTGTCTATCATTTCTCTGAAACATACTAAAAGGTGGTTTTACACTAGAATTTACATATGTGCCTTAGATGATGGTCTTTAAGAAACCTACAATAGATATCCTTGTATAACTTGTGTCCTGTGTAATTTCTCAACTCTCTCTCTCTCCTACACAGTACTGTAGGATCCTATGTTTTTAGTCCTGCTCGATTTTTTAATAAGTAGATATAATATAAAATTGGAACAACGCAAAGGAAGGTTACCCTCTCCTCTCACCCTAATGAAAATTCCGTTTCAATTGTGGCGTTGCTCTTCCTTTATTTTCTCATCTTTTTCCTTACAATACCAAAACGTTTGTTTTTCAAGTTAGTTTTTGTTGTTGTTGTTGTTTGAAGGTTTTTTGTGTATTTTATTTTTCATAGTTTCTTAGATTAATAACATGTGGAGAGGATTACGCGGGCGGCTCTGGCTCTCTTCTCTCGTTCATTTCGACTCAGTTCTTTACCCAGCGCCTACGCCGACATCTACTACGGTCTACTACAACTACTACTAGGGCGCTGCTCTGCTCTCTCGCTCATTTCCATGCAGACGCGCCATTCTTCCTTCTGTTCTCTCTCTCTCCCTCTCTTACTTTCATTCTGTTTGTCCATCATTTACATTGATATATGTAGATGACGACTATATCTTGAATGTAGTTTTTTTTGGGCTGTTATTTTCGAAATGATATTATTGAATAGTATTACGATATAGCATTGGATTGGTAGTAGTAGTGGTACACAGACACACTCACACACACAAAATCAAAAATTTGTGTTTCTTTATTTTTGTTCACAAAAATCTTTGTTTCGTGTTTTCTTCTGTTTTTTTTTTTGTAAGTTTCAAATACTCGCTCCAGGGCGAAACAAAAAATTTAATCATTAAACAAACAAAAAAAAAAACAAACTACGACTTAATTTTATAGAGCGACTAACTGGAAAATGGGAAGGGGGTGGTGGTGGAGGAAACCACCAAAAGTGGTGTCTCCAAACGTTTGGCAGCTGCAGCTTCTGTTGTTGTGTTGTTGTAGCTGCGGAAACCGTTGTGGACGGCATCACTGGTGGCGAGACTGCTGCTGATCCTATGTTCTGGAGGCTAGTTCCGGTTGTTATATCGCTCCGCCGTTGGGCAGATGGAACCACTGTTGTTGTCAAAACTGTTGGGGATGGCTTACTGGGAGGACTTGCGCTTTACGATGTTGCTGTAACTGTTCCTGTTGGTGGCCAGATCCCTTGCGGTTGCAGTTGCTCTAGCCATGCGGTATTTTCTTTTTAGAGTTCTTTTTTCTTTTTCTAGCACTCCAGCCTAAAGCCGTATTTGTGTGTGTGATTGTGGTTGGTATGTGTGTATATGTATATGTTGTGTGTGTGTGTGTGTTTGTGTGGGTAGGCTGGCCGTCTCTCAGTTAACTATTTTAAATACGCTTCTCGCTTAAAGATCCTCATCCTCATCGGGCAAGGCGGTCGCCTGGGCCTCCTGCAAGTCACGCTCGATCTGCAACTGCCAGTCCTTGTCCATCTTGACCTCTGGCGGTAGCAGTGCCGGCATGGCAACGAACTCTAGGTTGGGATCGCCAACCAATTTTCGTGCCAGCCAGAGGAATGGTTTCTCGAAGTTGTAGTTTGACTTGGCCGAAATGTCGTAATACTGTGGTGTGTAAGTGGAGCAGAAGAACAAGGATAAAGCCATGAATTAGTGATATCGCGCTGAGAGGGTCAGTAGTGAGTACACTTACCTGAAGATTCTTTTTACGATGAAAAACAATGCTCTTTGCCTTTACTTTGCGGTCCTTGATGTCCACCTTGTTGCCACAGAGAACGATGGGAATGTTCTCGCACACACGCACCAAATCTCGGTGCCAGTTGGGCACATTCTTGTATGTAACGCGCGAGGTCACATCGAACATAACAACGGCGCATTGTCCTTGAATGTAGTAGCCATCACGCAGACCGCCGAACTTCTCCTGTCCTGCTGTATCCCACACGTTGAAACGGATGGCACCGCGATTGGTATGGAAGATCAGAGGATGGACTTCCACGCCAAGTGTGGCTACATATTTCTTCTCAAACTCGCCAGTCATATGGCGTTTGACGAACGTTGTTTTGCCAGTACCGCCATCGCCTACCAGCACGCACTTAAATGTTGGTATGTCCTGACCTTCTTGAGCCATTTCGTGGTACGTTACACTCTTTTAACGCTTTAAATGGTTTCGTGGACAGTGTCGCAATGTGTTTCCTCGCAATTCGAGCGGCGATAGTGTGTAAGCTGGGTTGTGGGAAATATATTATTTCTTTTAAATCAGTTTGTTGTTGCTTTAATAATTGAATTATTATTTTTATTTGGTAATTTCTGGCGGAGTGGAGTTGTGTTCGTAGTTTGCCGAGCGCGCAGCGACTGATTGCGAGGGTCCTGATGTGGGCTCGAACAAAAATATGACGCAGTGGCGCAGTCGGCGAATGCTAGCAAAGCCCGCCAAGGACAGCAAACAGCTGTTGCTAAGCCAGCATACGAGTGTGTGTGCGAGAGAGAGCCCGATAGATTGCAACAGCAGGGCACATCGCATATTCCTTAGAGCAGAGGGAGAGACAGAAAGAGAGCGAGATACTGCAGGCAGCTGCTGCTGCTACTGCTGTCCCTGAGAGAGGGCAGGCCAGGCAGGTATACACCACCAAATAACTGTTGTAAGCCAAAAATTCCATTACGCACAAGAACAAAAATACTCACACACACACGCAACGCATGACCGTATGCCCAAATACGGAAGAAAATATTTAACAAATTGAAATCCTACTTACACATGCACACGCACGCTAAAATATATGCAGGAGATTTGCATTTCGCAAATAAACGCACATGGCAAATGCTGGCATGCTGCAAATTCAAAACAGCCCACCAACAAAATAAGAAAACAAAAATTGCATTTCAAAAAGGACCAAAATTAACAATTTTGCGTTTCGATTACCGTTGAAACGCTGCATGCTGCATACATATGCATATGTAGCTCTCTTCCACCACTTTTTCACAAACATGCAGCAAGCACAGCCATAGACGCAAATAAAGCGCGCCAAAATGCAGGCCGGCAGAAAAAAAAAATATATTGAAATAATGCCACTGTGGTTTCCACAAGCTACATTCCACTGAAAACGACAAACCACGGACGCGCATTTGATATGTTCACAATAAAAAAAATCAACGAAATAACAAACGACGCTCTTGCTGCCGTCGCCGACACATGCGCCAGCTTCGGGTCTCAAATATGACGCAGATTTCTACTTTTATTTTTGCGAAATCATGTTTAACCTCACAAAATCTTGGGTGCGATAAATAGCAGTTGCCAATGCGGCGGGGCGGAAGGAAAAAGGGCTCTTTATGCTTGTCCATCCACATGGGGCTACATGCCGGGCAGAGCAGTGTTGTAGCTTCTTTTTTGCAGACCGGACGCACATGCAGACACACATTTTGATGCCAACACGCGGCTCTAAGGCGGCACCACGTCGCCTGACCTGACGCCGGGCCAGTGGAGCACCCCAAATGAGGAGAGGGATTGGAGGAACGAGCAAGAAAAGAAAACTTAGCCAAGCTAAGCAACTGAAAGCCGGTGTGTTCGCAATAATTATTTTACGAAATAAATGCCTAATCACACCGAAATACCGAAAGAAACCGACGCGCCGCCATCACCAGATTTGCAGCCGTGAACAAAACCGTGCGCCTCAGTTCGTTTTCACAACATTCTTGCGTTAAGAAAAAAGAAAGCGAACTTAAATTTGGTACTTACATGTTTATTTCGGATTAAAAAATATTTTGCCCCCGCACGCACTCAGTGTTTCACAGCTACTAGCAGTGTGACCGCGGAATTATCGATAAAATATACCGTCCCACCTTCAGAAACATACCAAAAATTACGGTCTCATTTTAAAAATATACCGGAAAAATACCGACAAAACTCATATTTCTCGATTTTGATATTCTGTTTTATAGCCTTTTTACACTACAGTGAGTTACCACATTTATCGATAGGTAACTCAATAACTCAGAATTTGGATTTACACTATGCCAAAGTTGAGTTATTGAGTTATTGAGTTTCGGCTTGCTGGCACGTGCTTGTCCACGAAAATTTTGTTTTTTAATTTTTATTAATATGAATACCGAGGAATTAATGATGCTCTATGTGGCAGAGCAAGAGATGATAACGAGGCTGCAATGTATGGAGTTGGCGACGATATCTGCAGCAACTGTGGAGTATTTGGATCAAATTTCCAAGAAACGCATTTGGACATTGCGAATAACCTTGGAATCCATTTTTTAAGGAACATTTCCGCAGGGAAATTGCACGGCTGCAATTACAAATATGTTGAATTTTGGCTATATGTATATGTACATTACATACATACATATGTACAAAAATTAAAATTTTTTAAATTGGCAATTGTTTATAATAATTTAATTTAGTTTAATTTATAATAATTCAATTTAGCGTTTGGCTAAGTTTTTCCGACCGAATTTTAGAAATCGACCACATTGTTTATATGGTTTTTAATAATAAAATTGGTTTAAAGTATTGGTTTTAACAATTGTATGTATCTTTTTCTCCAGCCATATTGTTTACGCGCCAAAATTTAAATTTTGAGCTGCCAATTTTTGTTGTAACTAGTGGTGATAATTCCACAACAGGCAGATCAGGGTTGAAATATTCGGAAAATCGGACGAACTCAACTAAACGCAACTAAAACTCAACTTTTTTGCCACCTCTAGGTCCCCTATGCTTCCCCATGTAAACGAAACTCGAGTTTTGCCCGAAACTCAATAACTCAATAACTCAACCCTAGTGTAAAAAGGCTATTATATTACTAGCTGAATAGGCTACTGAACCCTGAACAAATAATTTTAACCGATAGGTGAAACAACTTTCTGCAAGATTGACCAATTTTCAAACTTCGTTTATTGGATTCTGTCTTAAATAAGGATTAAATTACACGGTAACTACACATTTGCTACACATAAAAAACATACAAAACATTTCAACAGGTGAACAACTTGAATCAATCTGCTGAAAATAATACTGTATGTAAATTCTTCTTGTAGATCTTTACTTACAGCTTAGTACCAAATACTATACAAAAACAGAGACAGAACTCTCTCTGCATTACTGTTTCTCAAGAATAGATTTATCAAAAACTGCAGCGCATTATCAGTGCACTGTCGTCCTCTAGCGCCACAGCTTTGATGCAGAATTTGAATTTTTAAACTGATTTGATTTGTATACAGTGCCACCGTAGGGCATGCGCACCTGGTCACACTCGGCCGCTATTATTTTTATACGACACGTTTAGCTAGCAAACGTGATTTTGGAACTGAGTACTAGGCTTTCAACGATAACATACTATTGTAGTACTGCTGCTCGAAATGTTTATAATGCCGTTAGTTCCGTTACGCGGAATATGACCGTTTTCTTTTGTTATAAAAAATACCATAACATTTGTATTTGCAACAGTTTTTAACGGTAAAACGGCATTTGGGAAGGTACCGAACGGAGCTTAACGGAAAAATTCGGCAAAAAACATAATTCCTTAAACATTTTTAAAGTTCCAAATCTATCAGAAAATTGCGGTTTGATTTCAGCGGAAATGTGGTTTTGCATAGTGTTATCAAAGAATCGTCCATAAAAAGATTTTATAGAAATATATGGGAATTTGTGTGGCTTTCGGTCATATCAGCTTGCTATTATAAAACTTCTCAACGGATATACATATTTTAATGAAACACGTTTTATTTGTAAGAAAAATCAACTATGTATATAGAGAGTACAACTGTGTTGGATTGGATCTTATATTACTGCTAAGGAGGATGGTGAAGAGGAGGAGGAAGTGTATTTGTTTTTCCAGCTAACTACTTTTACTATTTCCGGCTATTAATTCTATCTAAAACTAATAACGTATCCGAGAAAGAAAATGTTATTCTTTGTTGTAAAACCATCATCATGAATCTTATGTGCAATTAACACTGACATGAGTTACCCATCGACAGCTGGTGTTAACTCAATAAAATGGTTGATCTAATGATAATATATTTACATGTAGATATGTCGTGCAATACAACATTTTGGCTTATTTGTTTGAGTTGCGCGCTTCATTTCAATTGCGCGCGCATAGTGTGACCAGAGTGTGAGTTGATCGTGGTATCAACCTCCAGCCAAAACAAAATAAGGGAAATTGAAAAGCTCGTACGAATCTCACCTAGCCGTGTTTATACATATGCTATGAGATCGGTGCTCGTCCTCATGGTACGTATGGCAAAATGATTGGATTTTACCTTGCATGCGTTGCGTTTCATTGGCCTTTTCACCTTTAGACCATGCACTCTTCTTCTTTAGAAATTTCCCACCGGGGAAATTTTATAAACTGCCCTCCATAGAAGGACATAAAGGGATTGATCAAATGTTTGCTCCAATGAATGCAAAGACTGATGAACCTTTTGTTTTATATTTAGTAGGTATGCAAAAATAGTCTTGAAACTTTAAAGCTATCTCAGCGAAACGGTTTGTGGTCCTCTTACAGAAACCGAGAATAAGTATCGGGCAGCTGAGCAGCTTGGAAAACAGAATTTTAACATTAGTTCAGAAATAGGGTATTCAAATGTCCATACTCCTTAAATATGTACGGTGTAGCTGCCATGTAAAAAAAGGACATTTTTGTTGACCTTTTTTGTTTAAGCCTAATTTAATAATCAGTCCAGTTAAGATGAGTTCTTAAATTAGACAGTCTTGTAGGAAGGTGATTCGTTAATCGGATAAAATTATAAATTTAGAACTGAGGGTCCTAGCTAGCTATTAATATTCAATCGAATATCAAAATCGAGGAATATAATGGAATGTGAATACAGCTAATTTGTCAGTATATTTGCGGTATATTTTGAAAATTAGACGGTATCTTAGGTATATTACGAAGGGTCGATAAATATTTCAACATATTTTTTCGACAAAACAATATTTTATTCTTTCTCTGGCCGCAAAATACCAATTATTAGTATTTATCCGGAAATCCAATGAATCCCCGTCCGGGCTGTTGAGTAGCAGAGCAGATCCAGATCCACCACCCCCGTTTAACCATCACGCGTCGACCCAATCATCTGGTTATTGTTAAGTGTTCTTTCTATTCAAACCCCAATGAAATCCCACAAGTGAGTCGGAATTTTGTCGTCGTTTGTCGTTTTTCGTGTTGTGATATTCATCGCCACAAAAATCATGGAAAACCAGGACAGCAAAAATGGCGACTTGACCGCCAAGGAGATGGCCCAGTTTCGCTACTACGTGGAGAAGTGGTACCTGCCGCCACTGGATCTCAAGAACGATATTGTTTATTGCCAGCGGGCACTGCGTGACTTTGTCAAGGTGCATGCGGTGAGTAGAGAAAGAGTAAAAGTAGTTGTAGCACCAGCCACAGCCACAGCCACAGCCACAGCCAGAGCCATCAGACCAGCCATTGCCACTGCGGCAGCGGTGGCAGGCAGCGCGTGCGAGGGATGCGTCAATTGTTAATACATTTTCATATTTTTCCCTTGCTTTTAGCTGGTCTCGGAGGTGTTCTCGCAACAGGAGGATGCGGTAAGTTTCTAGAGTTCCCGTGTGTTCCTTCCAGGGTTCGGAACAGTAGCAGCACAGGAGTGGAGTGGAGTGTAGGCTAGGCAAGGCTAGGCAGCTGCAGAGGCAGTGCACCAGAACCAGGGTTGGCAACGATTGCAAAAATTATAAAAAAAAGAAAAGAAAATATAATTAACACTCTGGCCCGCACTTTGCCCCGTCGCCTCCGCGCACCCCTCTCCCCTGTTAACCTGGTTTTGAAATCGAATTTTGTATTTTTAATTATGGTATCGTGTTGTTATCTTGCTCTTGCTCTTGCATAACAGGATCCCGTGGCGATGCGTCGCATCTTGGACGAGCTGGAGGAGGAGATATACGAGATTAATGCCGAGTGCCAGTACTTAATGCTGCGCCTCGATGAGGATGTCCTCAGTTTCCTTAAGAAGCTGCAGGCGAGCAACATTAAAACCGATCTGCAGGAGGCCAATGCGCATGTCTCCACCCTGTTAGTGCCTTTAATTTCAAACGAAGACTATATAATCATTCCGAGGAATGTGGCTACTCGCGACACCGAGGAGACGCTCATCCGCAAGCATTTTCTCCTGGCGCAGGAAGGCGAGAACCCACCCATGAATCTGAGCGACCTCGATGATAATATCGCCCTTATGCTTGGTCCGACTGATACAACCATACAAATAGAACTGGAAAATGGAAACGGTGAGCAGCAGGAGCAGCTGGAAGCGTCCCAAGAGAAGCAGTCGCATTCGCAGTCCCTGCTTTCTGTACCGCCGCCCATGCTCCGTTGTCTGCCGGACACTGTGATCAAACCGGTAACGGAGCCCCCGCCACTGCTCATGGCACCTACGCAGAAGTCTCAGCGCTCGCTCTTGATACCACGGAAGCAGCAAGAATCGTTTGTCATGAAGCGGAAGCGCATATCTAGTACCTCACCGCCGCCATTGGCGCCCATCACGATTGATTTTCATCAGGCTCAGAAGCAGGTTAAGGTTCAGGATCCAGCGCAGGCTGAGCTGGACTTTCAGCAGGTGGAGGCGAGCCGCGGCAATCTGCGCCAGGTGCTGAAGCGGTCCAGGAAGACCAAGCAGATGCCGCGTCTCTGCTACGAGGACAACGTGGAGCTTACAACCATAGAGACTGATATGAAGCGGAAGGCGGCGGGGAAGGTTACTCAGACAACTGCTTCCAAAGGTGTACCAAACACTGCATCAGCCACCGCTGAAAAGCCGGAAAAGGCACCGCCAACGCCACCGCCGCTGCCATCACCACCACTGCCGAAGCAGAAGCAGGGACCTGGAGCGGCCGCTGGGGCAAACAAAGCGTCCAAGATACGCAAAAACCTACGCAAATCATCACCAGAGGCACAGCCATCAACGGGGGTGGGCGGTTCGCCATCAGCATCTTCAGATGACTCCACCATTCAGGAGCTACAGCAGGAACAGCAACGTCTGTCCGCCTCGGCGGCTCAGTGGTGCGACGAACCGCGCGAGACTCGTGTCCTGCCCGCCGAGTACGGCCAGGAGACATTCCTCCGTATCTTTAGTCTGTACACGCCCGAGGTGATCACGAAACTCAGTCAGCGCCACTCGAAGCGCAAGCGTCGCAATGTCCAGAATGCCAGCGGCGTTGACTTTCACTATGGCCAGCAGATGAATGCCACACTGGACACACCGATGGGGCGCCAAAAGAAGGTGAAGAACAAACCGGAGTTCCTGCTCTCGCCCAAGGAGAAGCGACTGCAGGCCAAGAAGGCCGACGTCCGCAAGAGCAAGACTCCGGACAAGGCCGCTGCCGCTGCCGAGGCGTCGCTGACTGTTGTTGGGCAGAGCGTCAGCAATCAGGCTGATTGCCGCAAGTGTCGTGGAGAATGCCAGCATTGCCGCCAGTGCAAGCGCCTCGTAGGTGAGTCCCAACCTTCAAACGATCAATCGATCCACGATTGAAAAGAGAACCGCTTCTTAAACTCATAATTTATCCATTCTGTAGGTAAGGACGATTTTGTTTGCGAGCAGTGTGAGGGGGCCTTCCACAAAGATTGCCACCAGCCCACTAAGAGCCGTCTATTGGCCCAGTCTCAAAAGAAACGCTGCCCCCCCTGCTGTCGCGTGATGCGTGAGAGTCTGCTGCTAATCCACGGCAGCAACACCAGCACTAGCACCTCCACCAGCACTACCAAAAAGGCAGCTGGTGTCCCGACCGTTTAACTTTACGTTTTCTTCTTTTTTTTTTTCTTCTCCTCCCCCCTAGTTTTTAAAACTACAAAAAGTGAGAAAATCC
Organism: Drosophila athabasca; assembly: GCA_008121215.1. Classification (NCBI taxonomy): domain Eukaryota; kingdom Metazoa; phylum Arthropoda; class Insecta; order Diptera; family Drosophilidae; genus Drosophila; species Drosophila athabasca. The sequence continues at coordinate 4,599,341 of CM017796.1, read as the reverse complement.
AAGCTTTGTCCGCAACGCCGGATCCTGAGAGATCCGATCCAATCCGATCTGATCCCTGGCTCTCTCGTTTGTGCATCTGCATTTGCGTTGCGTTGCCGTTTGCCGTTTTTGTTTAATGTTGCCTGGCAGTGGCGTCTGTGACCGCTTGCTTCCACGAGCATGTGTTTTACGGGTATTTTTTTTTCTATTTTATTTTAACTGTTTATTTCGAGCTACATTTTCACACATACCTAAAGAAGAGAAGAAATGTATGTGCATGCATGTGCATACGGTGAGAGAAGAGATAATTTCAATAATAATAAATACTTTAAGAACATTGTTTCGATTGTTTTCGATGATAAATCCAATGGCATTTCTTTGTTTCGAAATATGTATGAATGAATGATTGGAGGGCAGGGCATGTGGCTTGGCTTGCGCTTGTAGAAGACGGAATGCGTCATGTAAACGGGGTTTTGTGTTGACCCACATAGTAAAGCTGTAGGCGTTTTTGTTGGATATTATAGTAGGCTTAAGTCTGGTTATTTTTCTGCAGTTTCCCTTTCGCAGAATCAACATACATACTCTTACATATGTATATCAAATTCTGTTTCTATATTTTGGTGACATTTTGCATACCTTGTGAATGACCGTTTTACATAGAGATTATGCCCCAAGCTGAAATATTTATGTAAGGTTTGCAATATAATCATAGCCTCAATTACAAATATGCATGCGTATAGCGAGATATTTGCCATTTTCTTATAATTTCTTTATATTTTATGTGCAGTGCAGCCCTGGTTGTCCCTGGACTTCCGCTGATCTGGTAACTCTTCCCGCAGCTATGGGCGCAAAATATTTCATTTAATTAAAGAGTAAAATTTGTATACAACAAGCATGTTTAAAACGAAAACCCCAAAAGAAGTTCTATAGGATGATATATAGAGTACAAAGATAACAAAAGACCCAAAGAAAGCCAAGATAAATGCGAGTTGTATCATTTCATTATAAAGTAAAAAATATGTATATTTCTCTAGACTAAAGGCTAACGTGTATTGCATCAGATTGAACGGCAGAGAGGCAGAAGGACTGCCAGAAGGGGAAGGAGGAGTATCAGCCGGACCGAAAGCAGCGTCCAGCTGTGCCCCGTGTTGCAGAGATCACCCTGGCAGAAGCACATGTAAACTTTCTTGTAATTGTAGATGGTGTCGGCGCAGCGGTCCATGTTGTCGTCGGGGCCGCGCTGGACGCACATGCGCTGGATGGCAAGGTCGTAGTCATCGATGGCATAGGTGCCGCCGCCCTCGATTACCTTCCCGCACCAGCCGCTGGCGCAAGGTATGGCAGCCAGGCCAGGCTCGTGATCCACGTCGGTGGCATTGAAATTGAAGGGATCTTTGCAGCTTCCCAACTCGCCGCGGGATCGGCACTGGTAGCAGCGACGGAGAAGACCTGCAGTGGCAGACAATAAAAAAAGTGAAATTGCAGCAGAAACCACAACACTTACACACACAAGTAAACAAAGGCCTTGCAACACACATACACACATGAAAACAGGTGACAAAAGACTTGAACGGAGCACAAACTTGGCAGAAGACTTACCATGGATCTGACCAAAGAGGAAGCTGCAACTAAAGAGGAATATCACAGCCAGGCATAAGCTAATATATTTCATTGTTCCCTATTGTTTAAAGTCTTGTTGGCAGTGATAATTAGAACTTATTAAGATTATTGTCCAGGCCAAGTAACTGTGGGGTGCGAATTTCTGTAAAGGTGGCAACTTTCGACTTTAAGCGATGGTTTGGTTTACTTTTCTATTGCTATTAATATGGCTATCAAACTATCGACTAGAATGTAATATTCAGAATGAATTCAATATCTTTTATAAATATGTAAATATTTGCAAGATTAAACCATTTTGCTAGTACCCGATATGTTTCACTGTCAGAACATATGTAAGAGCACGATTTTTTTCCAGCTTGAAATGCATGGCGTGAAAAAATTACATTGAGGAAATGAGAAACTGAGAAAATTGAATCCAAACTTCAGCCTTACGTTATTTTGTTCTTTAAAGTGCAACACGATTTTATTTCGCTGTAGCCACAATATTTTAAAAGTATTTTTGTAATTAATATATTTCTTTACGATACGATACACGCTCCACTGTCTCACTAATCAGCTCATCACTAAGCCAAAGCAACCCTGTGCATGTGTTTTCCGATGTTTTTGCGTGTGGAGCAACACTTGCCGTACTGTATGTGTACACACTGTGCCTCGTTCGTCGTACAATATATCATAGCGAAAAATTTCATTGTTATATCGCCCCCAATTCTGTACATATCTTTTTGTTATTTTTTTTTGAACCAAACAATAACCAAGATTAAGCCCGAAACGACAGAAAAGTGTCAGTGCAGCTGGGAGAGTTTGTGGAGAGTAAGCAAAGCAGAGAAACTGCCAAGGAAGCGCTGCGTACGTACATAAAAATTGTCCCAAAAGAGAAACAGACACAAATTTGCAACTTGGTTAGCAGCAGTAGCAGCAGCTGTGCGTCGTAACACACAAAAGTGAGGAAAGAAGTGGAGGCGGACTGACAGACTGACGGATAGTAGTGCCCAGGCGGTGCATAAACAAATGAAATATTTAAATAGACATAATCATTCGTTGACGCTGACAGCGACGTCGACTGCATAGTGACACCTTGCAATCTGCAATCGACCCCCGCCCGAAACCCCTTGCCGTTTGTGTTTTGTTTGCCAACTGTTTCATTTCTCCGCAGCAGTTTCATCTGATTTGGAATTCGAATTCAAATTGGAATTGAAATCGGACCAGGAAGTGAGCGCACCAGCAACACCAGGAACAGCAACAACAAGAATGGCTTTGGACAGCGGTACACAAACAGGCAGCAATGCGCTGACATCATCCTTAACAACAAAAAAGAAGGATGCCGCCGCGGAAAAGGAGAATCTGTGGTGAGTGCACAAAAAAACTAAAACTAATTACCAGTTGACAGTAGATTTTGTCCCAGTCCCTCTCTCGCGCTGTGAGCGCCCACCGCCGCTACTCTCTCCCCTGATAAGTTTTCAACTTTCTTTAGCTGACGTTTGCAGTAGATTTGTGGTAACTGTTAACTGTCCCTTGCCGGCACACCCACAAGGCCAGACGCCCTCAAGACCAACCCGACCCACACCACCCCACCCCACCCCGCCTGCTCTAGCTCCGTCGCACTCGAGTGAGTGGCCGACCGACCAGCTGATTGCTATGCATGTTGTCATTTTCTTTCTTTCTTTCCTTCTTTTTTAGTCTCTCTGCCTACTGCCTTTTTCTAGTTAACCTCAAACGTCGGTTGGCAACGTTTTTCTCCAATGATTTGTTTGTTGCTTGTGGCAAATATTTAAAAGCAATAATTATTAAATAAAATGCGTCAAATAAATGGCAGAGAGGGCGAAACAGAGATAGAGAGAGAGCCACAGGCAGACTGGGTTGACAGAGAGGGAGACACACGGCGAAAGAGAGCAACAATGTGGGGATGGATGATTCACTTAGGCAGCGGCAGCTACAGCAACGCTGGCAGCGCTTACCTTTTTCGCTTTATCAATTTTGTTGTTGTTTTTTCTGTCTAAGACGCATACTTTCTTACTTGGACACACAAACACACACGCACACAGCGAAGCCCAGCTTAGTGCGTGTTTCCTATCAATACTGAATCCAATTGGAATTCGGACAAAACTTGGCCTGAAGCCAGTGCCATGTGTGTGTGTGTGTGTGTGTGTGTGCGATGATGCTGTCATCGCTGAAATATGCTTGTATGTGTGTCGGTCGTGTTTGGGCTTTGGGTTACACTGGTCGTCACAAGAAATGGAACACCTCCTGAGAATGGGAATTCCATTTTCATTGTTGCGGGTTTGCTTGGAATATTCCGATATTCCGATACCCAACCATTTTACTCTCTCTCTCTCTCCCTCTCTCTACATATTAAAATGTTTGCTAGAAAGGGGGATTCCTTGTTATTGGTTTTTAGGTGAAACTAGGAACAGATTTCAGGGAATTTGGGATTAACTATGAAATTTAAAGCACATTGATAGTTTCCGATAACTTTTGAGATTTGTGTGTGTGTGTGTAAATCGATGCATTTTCTGATATTTCCAATATAATTTCTATTAATTAATCAAATTTTGGTGCTTATGGTTTTCTTCAAATTTGTTTTATTGGCTGTGGATTGCGAGTATGTTGCTATTTAAGATATTGATGGACTAGAAATACCAGAGACTATGGTGCGGGGGGCATCGTTATCGTTATCGGTGCATTTCCTACATTTCCTCAATGAATACATCGCCATCGTCATCGTTATCGGTGCGCACAACCGATTGCGGCTGCGGCTGCTGCTGCCTATCGAAGTTGTTCTGGATACGTTCCAGCAGGTCGGTGGCCACCAGAGCAAAGTCCTCCCACAGAGCATCGTGATCTGCATCAGTCTCCTTTTGCGTTTCCGTCTGCGTGCTCTCCAGATCGAGCTCATCATCGCCGGTCTGCTCGTCATCTTCATCGCCATCATCCTCATCGCCAGCGTTGAGGCGGTCTTCGTCGAGATAGTCGGCCAGCAGGTCGCTCACCTCGTCCAGAATGCTGCCGCTTCGACACAGATTGGCCGCACACTGGCTGTCGATGAGGAGATTCCACAGGGCCTGGCACACGATGTTGGCCAGGAACCAGTCTTCCTGCTCCAGTGATCCACGCAGCAGCAGCGATAGCAGTTCGGCGCCGCGCAGCTGCAGGAAAGGAGCCCGTTGCTCGCCATCGCCCAGCAGATTGACCAGAACCCCGATGGCGCAGGTGCGCAGCTCGTAGTCCTGGTCGGCCGCCTGACGGGTCAACTGCTGGACCATTAGCGGCAGTCCGCCGGCCTCACAGAAGCAGCGACGAGCCTGCTCGTTGCGCGTGAGATTTCCCAGCACCCGGACCAGCTCCACCTTGGTGGCGGCCGTCTGGCATTGGGCCAACACTTCGGCCAGCGACGCGGACAGTTCATCGATGAGACTCTGTAGGGATCCGGCGGCAGGGGCGGCACTGCTGTCTGACGTCTGTTTATCCTGATAGAAGCACAGATTGTGCAGAGCCCCCAGAGTGGCGTGCAGCAGCTCCTGCTGCTCCGCAGACTGCAAAGAACGAGAGTGTAAGCGAAGATCGGAAGGAGCAGATTGTGGATGATGCCTCTCACCTTCTTCTGAAGCAGCGAGGCGCTTGTGTGGCTGAGCAGCTTCAGCAGCACCGAACCCAAGCAACGGACATTGCCCAGGCCGGCGCCCACCTCGGGATTGACGCTCATGTTGGCCACCACCCGAATTAGCTTGATCTGGGCATCCAGGAGGGACACACTGCTTGGCGAGCGTTCGCCCAGCTGCTCCAGCACATTCAGCAGATACTCCATGGCCACATCGTTGTGAAAGTACTGCAAATAGAAGGAAAGGAATCCATAATTAAATATGTGTCTGACTGATTGTAGATTGGCGGCGGAGTGGCGGCGCACCTGGATTCTAGCAGACTCGTGCTTGGCCAGGATATTGCCGAGCATATAGCCCAGGCGACTGAGAACGGCCAGAAGACGTTCACTGGCGCCCGCACTCGAGCAGGAGGGACCCAGCAGCAGGCCAATCCTGGCTGCATAATTGTGCAAGGTCTCACAGCATTCAGAGTCCTCAGAGAGCACGCTGCAAGAGAAGAAAGGGACTGAAGTCCTGCGGCAACAATTGTCCTTGGCCATAGCTACCTCAAAGTCCGCACAACATTGGCCTGGACCTCCAGCTCACCCATGGACACCTCTGCGGCGCGTATCAGATGCGGACACGCCAGCTGAAGCTGCAACTGAAGCCGCTGTTGCTGTTGGGAGACATCCGCCAGGGCACGCATCGCCGCCGACAGCTGGTAGAGCGTATGCAGCGGTGGTCCGGTCAATCGTTTGGTGGCCCCCGCCTCATTGAGCATCTGCAGGTGGAGGATCATCAGCTCCACGGCGCCATGGCGGGCCAGACGGGCCACCAATGTCTGCTGTCCTGTCAATTTGCGCGGACACAACACTGTCGCAGGCATTGCCGAGAGCGGAGCGGAAACGGGAGCAGGAAGGGGAGCTTTGATGGCCTCGCCCAAACCAATCCAGTTACGATTTAGGGCATCATCCCGGTCCTGGGCACTGCTGGCGGTGAGGAAACGTATACAGCCATAGGCATAGATGCAGGCCTCGGGCTCGTCGAGGGGCGAGGCATGGCCCAGCCCGTCGATTAACAGCTCCAGCACATCATGGTCATGGAACAGACCATCATTCTGCTCATGCCGGGCCACCTTGAAGATGAGCTTGCAGGCGCCCGTCAAGTTGCTGCCCGTTACCCGAAGCTGGAAAGGGAGAGGGCGAGGAGGAGGATGTTCGAGAGGAAAACGGATGACGAAGAGAATGTACTACTTACAGCTAGCACCACTCTAGCCACAGCCAGGAGAACACGCGGCGATGTGCACTCCACGAGACCATAGAGACCGCCCAAGATGAAGCCACGCTTAAAGTTGCGCTCCTGCTTTCTCACGCGGACGTACAGCTCCTGCAAAATCTAAAGCAGAGATGAATGATTGATAAATGGACTCCGTCCTATAGATAAATCTTCTTTCACTTACTGCATTTATATGCTGCACTGTCTCATTGGTGCACTCCTTCAGGCCGCTATGCTGCTTCAGCAACTCAATCAGCGTCTCTGTGGTGGACTGGCCGAGCAGTGCCCCGTTCCGTGTGGGCATGGGGGTGGTCGGCCCCGTGCCAGAGAGAGCGGGAAGTTGTCGTGGCGTTGGCTTCTCATTCTGTAGATACCGCATGCTGCAATGGACAACCCAAGTGTAGAATTATAAGCCCTGAAGGAATGGGATGAGCGCCGCGCGGCCACTTACGAAAATGCGCTGGGTGGACGTCCGGCCAGGGCCACCTTTCCGTAGAGCACTCGACCGGGTTCGCGCGGTGTGATCGGACGTCGAGTGCTTACCAGACGTGCCCCGCCAGTGGCCATCATTTGCAAGGCTGCGCCACCAGCAGCAGCACCTCCTCCTCCACCTCCACCAGCACCTGCCACCGTTTCGCCAAGAAAGAGCTTGGCCTCGCTGATCAGCTCCGCAGAGGTTTTGCGTCTGCCCATACCGCCCGCAATCGTGAAGGTGGTGGATTGTTGTTGCTGATGATGGGACATTCCTAATCTGTTGAGACTCTGTTCACTGGAATGCGGCTTGCCACGGATCTGCTGTGGTCTCTCCTGCAGCTCATGCTTCTCCTGGTGCTTCTCCAGTGTCTTCTGCTGTGATTGCTGTTTGGATTTATCCGTAGCATCTATGGGACGCGTTTCGCTGCGCGACCGTCGCTTCAGCAGCACACTCATCTCAGAGCTTCTCCCTGCTTCCGGCTTCTTAAGGACTTTCAATTGGATGGGAATCCTCAGCAGCTGGACAGCAGCCAACAACACACGCGCTCAACTGGCACGGCCAAGAGCCTGAAGTGTACTCAAAACGGCGATAAATGCCTGGAAAAATGTATTTTTCGTTTGGGCCCTTTCGTGCACCATGCCAACCGGTGGCCCATGGCCCACTCCACCGCACTCCACCCCCCTCACTCCGTTTAACCGACCCGAGTACAAGTCGAAACCGAACCCGAACTTGGGTCGGCATGACTGTCAAGTGTGAAGCGAGTCATCGGGCCAGCCACCAGGAAGAGAGCCAGCCCCCACAACTAACCGGGCAACGCCAAACGCCACGCCACCCGCTACCCGCCACCAAATGTTGGAACGTTAAAAGTTTCGTTTACTACTACCAGCAGTGGCGGGGCACAGTGGGAAGATATGTACATATTTGCGGGCATTTCTTTCTGAAAAGAAATGAGAAAATTAATGGAAATGGCAGAAGACTAATAAGATGTTTGAATTGCTTAGGATTGGATTCAAATGCCGAAAAGTACTGCAAGAAAAATGAGCGAAAGAAATTTCATGAAATGAACAAAAATAGATTAAAATTAATGGTCAAAATTAATGGTTTAAAAATGAAGACAGTGTCGCGACCCGAACTATATCGTTAAATAATTAAATCAAGACTTATTTCTTACTTGTTATTGCGAGAGCGCGTCCGTCCGGATCATTTGGCTGAATTTGGTAGTAGGAAAACAGAAAAAAGGAAATGCTCATGACAAGTCTTTCGATTTTGCACTTGTGGGTACAAGCCACACCAATAACAGTACCGAGTAGCATTACCGAGTACCAGAACCAAGTACCACTAACGAATACCAGTACCGAGTACCAGTACCGAGTACCAGTACCGAGTACCAGTATCGAGTACCGAGTACCAGTATCGAATACCAGTATCGAATACCTGTAACGAGTACCTGTACCGAGTACCAGTACCGAGTACCAGTACCGAGTACCAGTATCGAGTACCGAGTACCAGTATCGAATACCTGTAACGAGTACCTGTACCGAGTACGATTACCGAGTACCATTACCGAGTAGCAATTACCAGTACTGAGTCGAATTTGCCCCTCATCATGCACAGTAAATATAATTTGTTCTATGACTTATGGGTAATCTATTTAGCAATTTTCCAACTATGCGAACCAACTGGCCAGGGGAGGGAGTAGTTCATTGGAAAAGAAAAAAATTGAAGGAAAAAAACAATGCCCAAAAATCATTTCAAAAATACAACTTGGCACCACGGTAGTATATGGTGATGCCACACACATTCATAGGCAAATGAAGGAACACCGAAAATACACCGAAAAGTGGGAACTTGCAATCGATATTCCTGCCAGTTGGCTGTTGGCCACTCATCGAGGAAGCAGAGCCCAGAGTCACAGACAAAACAAGAACCAGAGCCAGAGCCAATGCCACAGTCAAAGCAAGAGCCAAATGGGAGGTCGCCTCGCTCGACGGAGGTCAATTTGCATGTCCAGTCGTGGCTGTCAGTAGTCGGAAGGATGATGGTACCCACAAATATTTCACGTCAATTGAAAAATATTTAATTGCTTTAATTGAATTGCAGGCAATAGCTACGACGTTTGAAAATCGCATGCAAAACCATATCAAATATTGACGCCACCCCAAACCGCCCCCCCACCTTCCACTTAAGCGCTGAATTGAGCACGATGGAGGGGGGCACGGGGTGCACGGGGTGCACGGGGGCATAGTGGAGCGGAATGGTGGGCAGTAAATGTAAATTTGAATATGGTTCGAGGGGAACCAATTAACTTGATGGCGGATGGCGGATGGTGGAATGCTTTGCAAAAAGAATGGAAATGCTGATGAATGATGGAATTGACCTGAATTTACGATTGTGAGTTCGTATTTCCTACCATGTTCGTGTGTGCCCTAACCCCCTCCGTGGGCAGGGGAAAGTTGAACCAGTTCCCGGTATTGGTAGTCGTTCGTAAAAAGTGTATGAATTCTAGATCAGTATGGGAATTATTGAGTGGATGATAACAAAGTTTGAGTCCAAAAACAAAAACAATAATAACATTAAGAAAATGTATACGTACCTAGTAGATTGGGTCTAACTATACGAGATGATCTATGGCCATATAATTATTTAAATCATTTATGAAAACCCCCTTTTTCAATTGTTTTCTTATCTGTTATCGTTGCAGGTCGGCAATATTGAATGAAGTACAAACACAGGGCAGCACAAAACTTCCATCAAATAAATCTGTACTAGTATTAGGCGATAATGCCACCGGCAAGACGACCCTCATTGCCAAACTCCAGGGTGTGGAGGATCCCAAGAAGGGTTCCGGCCTGGAGTATGCCTACATTGATGTCAAAGACGAGTACAGAGACGGTGGGTAGACTGCCTGCCGATAGTAGTAGATACTTCGTATATGAAGAATTCTTATTCTCTTTTTTACAGACATGACGCGTTTGGGTGTTTGGGTCCTGGACGGTGATCCAGGACACACAAATCTGCTGCACTTCGCGCTCAACGAAACGAACTATGCACACACACTCGTCATACTCACAGTGTCGATGACCCAGCCATGGGGTTGGCTGGAGCAGCTCAATCATTGGATCAAAGTCCTCGGCCAGCATATCGAGAGCCTGCCACTGGAGGCAAAAGATAAGGAGGTGGCACGCCAGCGATTGGCAACGACGTGGCAGAGCTATTGCGAGGTCGGCGACGATCTCGATCCTGGCTCGCCCGTCAAACGGACCATGCGCAACAATTCCATCGATGAAGATGATCTGTTGCCGCTGACAGAGGACGCACTAATTACAAATCTGGGTCTCGATATAGTCGTTGTGGTCACAAAGGTAACCTGCCAGCCCTGAGACTGTTTCTTTATCTCTCTTTATCTAAAAATATTCTTTTCTTAGACGGACTACATGACCACATTGGAGAAGGAGTACGAGTACCGGGATGAGCATTTCGATTTTATCCAGCAATGGATACGCAGCTTTTGCCTACGAACCGGCGCCTCGCTCTTCTATACAAGCGTCAAAGAAGATAAAAACTGTGATCTCCTCTACAAATATCTAACGCATCGAATTTATGGCCTACCATTCCGTACGCCAGCGCTAGTCGTTGAAAAAGATGCGGTACTCATGTGAGTGCTAAAACGCAAATCCCAAATCCCAATTTGGATGCTTACATTTCTCTTTTGTTGCAGTCCGGCTGGCTGGGATAGCCTGAAGAAGATTAGTATTTTGTATGAGAACATGCATGGGATTAAGGCCGAAAGCCCCTACGCAGATGTCATCAAGGCGCCGCCCACACGAAAGGTTCGTAGATTGTACCCTCTACCCCCATTCCGATCGGTTGCTCTGCTCACAGCGCATCTCAAGGCACCCAAGAAACATATACCCAGAAATCCGAGACTAAGTTTGTAAACACTCCAGACAAGTTTGAAATTTATTCGTTTTGGCTGTGATTAAATGTAATTCATCCTAAAAATAATAATAATAAAGATCCCATCAAGCAATCGGATAGCGATAAGAGAGTATCAGAGAGTTCCAGCGAGCCATATACAACCCCCCCACTAATCATTGCAATTGCTATTATTATTATTATTATATTTCTTAAGGCGGTGTCCAATCGCGAGGTGGAAGTGCAAACCGAGGATGAACAAACGTTTCTGGCCCGCCAACAGGAGATACTCAAGCAGGCTGGACAGGATCGCGGGGAATCACCGCTGCGTTCGCAGGGTGGGGGTGGTGTTGGTGGCAATAAGAGTGTGCCACGCACACCCGGCAGCACCGGCCAGAGCTCACCCAAGAAGGTTCTCTAACGCATAGAACTCCATTCAAAAAGAAATCATATTTTAATCCTTTTTCTTCTTGTAGATTGATCCCAAATTGACGCCAGCCACGCCCGGTGGCGAGGGTGTCCTGGCAAATTTCTTCAACTCACTGCTACACAAAAAGTCGGGCAGCCCGGGTGGCGGCGGAGGTCCACCGGGCACCGGCACACCCACAGGCACAACGCGCACCTCCAATGGCACCGACAGCCTCATGACGCCCGAGAAGTTGGCTGTCCGTTCAGATGCTGCCGCCGAGTTGGATCGGCTGTCGCGCAGTGTCAAGAAGGAGATTGATCTGTCACAGAGTGAGTGTTGAAACACAACATCCGCCCACAGCAGCAGCAGCAGTAGCAGCGGCTACCACAGCGGCACCACCACCACCATCAACAACCACAACAGCAACAACAACAGAACCAGAACAACATTATAAGACATCTTTAAGCAAAAAGTGGAATGCAGAGAGGCTCGTAATATAAGGGACAAAGATATGCTGGAGAGCAAACGACGGGGAGACAACAGCTTCTTGGATCATTCAATGGCCAAATAGTTGTGCAAAGGGGTTTTGATCATTGTGTTCTATATCTTAGAAATGATAAAAATCCAAGTTTTAAATTTGCTTTCGTTTCAATTAAGATTTTAACAATCAATTCTGCAATTTAAATTACATTATTTTATTAGCAAGTGATGAAAATGTTTAACGAAAAGCAGAAAAAGCTGAAGCATGAGAAAATCTTTTGATTAAAGTGTTAATCGGATTTTTATCAATCGATCCAAACTAATTTTTAAAAAGTGAGAAAAAGTCAAACGAAAATCATTTAAGGGAAGCGACAGTTAATAAAAGCTTCGTCTCCATTCTCATTAAAAGATCAAAACCACTGAAAACTATGTTTATAATGAAGCACCATAAACTCCTCCTAAACTTTCGAGGAACTCATTTGATGAGTTTCATGACCAATTTTGGGACTTTCCATCAAGCACTCTAAAATGGGTTTTGTCTTACGAGCCTCTCCTGCGACTCATACTCAAAAACGTTCGATAGGAAATGAAACAAAAAAAAAATAGAGAGAGATATACAATACGGATAATATTTGGCACTTAATGGTTCGGCTTAGCGAAAAATGTATGCTATATTTTAAGGAATATTGTCTGCGAGGCATATATGTAGATTCCTTCGTTCGCGGATCCATTTGGGACAGCGCATGCGTTAACGGGTCCAGAGCGGAGAGAGATGATGATAACGATGAAGGAATATGAGAGTAATAATACAAATCAAATAAGAAATACGTTTTTTTTTGCGGGTCCACACACGTTTGTATAATAACTTATTTAAATGCTGTAAAGTGTAATTACCGAAACGAAGAGAAAGAGAGAGTGTGAAACAATGAGAGATTCTAAAAGTGTAAGGGCCCCGCAGAGAAATCGTGATAGTAGGGGCCTACACAGATACAGATACACCCAGACACACACGCGCCTAACTGTAGCTCGATAGCTTGTATGTATTTTTTAATTATATTAATTAATTAATTAATTACACTTACACACACACACAGACTCGCTTATTCACAACATGCAGACACTATAATTGTATTAGTTTCCTTTCGTAAAGCCGTAAATTTGTAAGAAAAAACAGTTTCTAACATTATTTATACAACACACAAAAATGAGTGTAATTTGCTTTCATAAAATCGTAAGGCAAAACAAACAACAAATATTTATATAAATCGATGAGAAACTGGAATACCCCGTCTGGCGTACATGTAAATGATCAGTTACCTGCCTACATACCCTTTATTAGCTTTGTTTTTGCTCCTCTGTAATTACTTTTTAAACCTAAAACCTGGATTTTAATTTAGATTCAAAGCCGAATCCGTCAGCAAAAAAACGTAAGAGACCGACACTTTTAAAATATGTTTTATTGAAGAATTTTAAGCAAGCTCTACTTATTCCAAAATGAATCGATCACATATGTTTCTTCATTGATATTCCGTTCAAATTCTGTGTTCAAACCCAAAATCTATCAAGATCAAATCAAGTTAACGAGAGCGAGATGCCAAGAGATGTGTGTTCGCACCGGGTTTATCCAATTTTCAAGTTTGTTAGTTTGCTTGGCAACATTTTCGTTTTATTCTTTGCCATATAGAAAAATTATCAAGTATTCGTCGTACATATAATATATTCCCTTTTTCTATCCTCTAAGGGGGCATCTCTTGGCATCTCGCTCTATGCCGTGTGTCGTCAGAAGCAACCACAAAAAACAACATGATTTGTGCTACAGAAACTATATTTATGTATAAATAAATTTAAAAAAATTAATTATACGAAATATATTGTATAACATTATATACTATATGAAAAAGCAAAAGCGAGATAAATTTACTGTGCAAGCTTATTATTTAAACAAATTGAATGGAGAATGGAATGGCTTTCGACCTCCAAGAGAATCCCACATCCAGCTCGAGTCTTTGGCTATCTACGAGTAAGCATGGCACGTGAACTAAACGACAAATTGTGTAAATTCGTTAAACAACAACAAACTAGGCATCAAAACTACGAAAAAAAACTAAAATAATTTAAATAAAATTTTCCAAAAATACAACAAAAATTAAGATAAATACCACAATGGCTTTTCTTTATTATGCATATCAATTGAAACTAGGGCAAAGTTGTAAATCTCTCTGTAACTAAAGACTATATCGTCCACGAGTGTTTTCATCACTTGAGTTTAACACAATTGTGAGTATGAGCGTAAACTAAAGGGATTTACTGAAGTATTTAGCATTCACACAATATGCAAACCAGAGCCCTGCATGAACGGCCAACCGAATCGATTCGGTGGGATTCGGCCTTCGCTTTGTTCGGTCCGATAGAATCTGCGATTCGGTTTTCTCAATGATTCCAATAGCTCTCCCAAAACGGATTCGGGGTGATTCGGTATTATTCGAATCTAACTGAAGGCAGAATTCGTAGCGATCGAACGCATTGGAGGGGCATGAGTATAGCTGTGATTTTATGAATACTGTGGATTCATGCACGACAGTTCTAATCGGCCAAGCGTCATCAATATATTAAGTTTAAGTTTTCTTCATTTGAGAGTATGAATATATGTACTACCTACGTATGAAATCACTTTACCATTAACTTTTAGTTACACTCTTTAATCTTGTCCATGAAGCATAATAATTGGTTTTACTCAATTGATTAAAAAGCGACTGACCAGTCATCAATCGAATGAAAATCGAAGGAAACATTTATAGAAACTGGTTTGGTTCGGTTCAATTGTATCTTTGATAGCCGGAACTTTTATTAATGATGAGCCGCTTCTTAGATGATAATCGCACTAAATGGGAGCAGGAGAAACCCAGGAAAATACATGGTCTATATACACATACATATATGTATGTACATATTTCACATATCATTGATATTTTCATTTCGATAGTGATTCTTCCAAAACGTTTCCCATTTCCCCTTTCACACTCACGCCTCTGGACATCTACCACTCCCTGCCTCCCTACCGCTGTGAGGCTGTCCTAAGGTCTGAGAGGAACAGCTGGCTCTCTTCCTCACCGGCAGCCTTGATGGCTCCAAGGATAACACTTTGCTTGACCTTTCTCTCTGTGTGGCAGTGTGTATTCTGTGTGTGTGTGTGTGTGCGTGGGTTTGAGTTTGGGAGTGCGCGCGTGATAAATGATGACGCCAGTCTACCTCAGCCGCTGCCGTTTCTGTCAGCTTGCTCCACCCGCTTGATACTTATTGTTTCAGCCCGCATGCTTTGAGCCAGGCGACAGTTTGCCAAGTTTGTTTCAGCCTCGCCCCGCCTCCGCTTCCACCCTCCTTCTGCACGTGCTCATTTCGCTTATTGCCAGGCCAGACCCAAAGCCAGTAGTAGCAGGGCCCGGACTGACTTAGCGCCTTTTCTGCCAGCCTCGATTTGGCTCACAATATATTGACATTGATTTTGATTCCCTTTTTGATTTTGATGTGCCTTCGTTTGCACGTAGCTGCTGCAGCTTCAGCTTCAGCAGAAGCAGAGGCAGCATCAGCAGCAGCAGCAGCAGCAGCAGCTGGTACTGCCTCAAGGGTTGGGTTGGGTTGCATGTATCCTTATACGTCTCTCTGTCTTATGAGATTTTTTTCCCCCGGATTTTGATTGATTCTGTAATGCCAAAGGTTGTCTGGGACTCTGTACTGCGGAACTTTATTTTAAAATTAAATATACAGACACACATACAGACGGAAGTTGCGACCCAATCTAGAGGATACAATATTAAATAAAAAACCTTTGAAAGTCTATACCTTATAATCTTGAACCCCTTTGAATGGGGTTTAAATAAATCATTTTATTTACACAACAATTGTTAACAATTTTTGTTTATTTAAGATTTAAGATCTATTTAATTGTATTCATATTTGATTTTCATTTTTTATTGTTTGCATTTAATTTGATTAACATTTTTTATGGAAATTAATTTGAGCTTTTTTCTTGCTGTGATTTTGATAGACAATGAATTTAATTGGAAAATAATTTATGCACAAACAGACAGACACACAGAGCTACAGACAGCAGCAGCAGAAAAAATGGAAAAAAATATATACGTACGTTGCGATGTATTAATGTAACAGCAAATCAAATTTTATGCAATGTAATTAAGATTCTTTTTCGTTGCCGCCAGCTCTGTCGGACACAAATCTAATATTAATTAGGTATTCCATGGAATTCGGATGGCTTCTCTATTGGAAATTAATCGAACTAATTGAATTTGCATTAATTCTCCGCAGCAGCAGCAGGGCAAAAATAAATAATAAATATCCATAAAATCCGGAAAAATACTGGAACAAGTACGGGCCGGGCCGGGACGGGACGGGGCCGGGCCATATGCATAAATTATTTATTGAGAATCTCTTCTAGGTTTCATGACTCCAAGGAAATGCTGCCGTGATATTGGCCATTATTCAATCAATTTGTTAACAAATTAATCAACATTTTGCGGCCAATAAACAACAAACATAAAGGCGATAATATCAAAAGCTTTTATAGTAATATTCTAATTCCAGCTCCAGCTTCCAGCCAGATTTTGACGCACACGAACAAGTTTTCTGTTTCATTTCCATAATGACAGTCTAATTGGAATTGGCATTAGATGGGATGTGTAAATGGAATCTCTATGAGTGGAATAGGGGATCTGCTCTGCTCTGGTCTGGTCTGTGTGGAGGGATGTGTGGGGGGGCATGTGGGGCATGTGGGGCATGTGGGAAGTGAGTGTAAAACTTTTGACAGCTAGCGGCCTTGCGGGTGCCGTCAAAACAACTTTCTGATGTGGAACCAGAAATAGACAAATAAAATAAGGCAAAGGAAAACAAGCGGAAACAAATAACGACAGAGGAAGATGGGTGGGAAGATAGAAATGAAATTTATCAATCTCAAATGGCGAAAGAAAAACCAAAAGTTAAAACGAAATATATGTATATCTATGTAGGAACCATGGATCCATAGGATGGATAGGAGGGGAACCTTCAAATTTATGTAATATCAGCCAGAGTGTTCAAGAATCTTAATTCAAATGGATAACCGATGGATATAATCGAAATATATTTGAGTGGTTTCATATTTCTGTCAAGCTGTCTGTCTGTACCTCTATGTTTAGACCTTAAAATAAAAGTTTATACATAAGTTTATGCACACACCTCATTTCATGAAATGATTTCCTGACATGAGCCCAGCTTAAACACAGTAAAAGATATTAACATGACTTTTATGAATACTACTTGTACTCGTAGATCAGTTTTTTGTGCCAGAGTAGGCTGTTTCTGTGTTTGTCCGATTCCTTTGAATATCATTTTATTCAATTTTTCAGTATATCGAAAACTTTACAAGGATAAAAAATTCAGTAGTAAGAAATAATTTTTTTTTTTTTAATATTTGTAAACTTTTTACAAATATTTTGAACTAGATGAGGCCGTAAGTTTAGTCAAATTCAGTAAGCTTTTGTTTGCAATATTATTAATATTTTTTTTGGAAATCCAACAATCAAGCGTCAGGAGTGCTTTATCCAAACGGCCTGCTCCCTCATGCATTATGTGGTTGAACACGCAGGGACGTCGAAAGATTTTAAGGGAGAATCCCAGCTTCCGGGTCTCCGAAGTGGGAAAACGTGCGGGCCAGATATGGCGCAGGACGAACAGGAGGCAGAAGGCCATCTGGACAAATAAGGCGTCGCGTGCCATGACCTGCTATAAGTGCAGCATGCTAATTGGAAAAATTGAAAATCTACAAAGTCCACTGCAGAAGTCCACTTTTTTACCTGGCCTCAAGGACCTCGAGAGGCACCTTAACAAAATGTAACCGTTTAAATTTATTGTTAATATTTTTATTGAAAAAAAAACAAAACAAAAACAAAAAAAAACAAAACAAACAAAAAAGTTATGCAAAATTCGTTCCTATGCAACGATTCTGGGCTTCGTCTTTGGGGATGCGGATGCGGATGCGTTTTCCGATCCGTTACCAGGGGGCTAGATAAACGCCTTCTTCCAGAAATTGGCTTTTTCAGAAGGAGAAGGGACTCGACATTTTTCTGAAGAATTCACTTTGCATTGCGCTGAATCTTTTTTGAGTCTTTTTGATAGTTTCAAATTATTAGTTTATTTACAGACAGCCTGCCAACACTTGTGTTTAGACCATAAAACAATAGTCTAGACACTTGTTAGCAGATTGTTGAATTCATACTTTTACTTTTATTCAGAAACGTCAGTGATAAGGGATGGGGAAAATTTTGAATTCTATTCTTATCGCTAGACCCACGGAACGGGTGCATCGGTACTGCGAGTGGGATGTCGTGTGTGCTAATGAGTTGACAGATCATTTCTCTGCTTGCACCCTAGCAGTCATAAATTGTATACTTTATCAATGTTTTTTACTTGGAATAGATTGGTTTTGAGTTTATCTCCGTAAATGTGTTAAGAATCTTGTTATTTGAGTACAATAATGTGTTCATGTTTAAACACCCTATATGATTCTTTTTCCACAACACCAGCGGCTCCAACTTCTCCTGCGAACAGATTATCTATGATTTCCCATGCCCCTTTGGATTGCTTGATATTACTGTCCTTTTTTTGGCGAATAAATCGTGGTGGACCTTATGCTGCTTCATTCCCAGAGACCAAAAGCCTTCCCCACTACTCTTTCCTCACTTTTTGGGGCCAAAAATAACCCTCGCCAAGATAGTTTTGGTTTTAAGTGAAGTGAAAATAAAAATACTCGTAGAATACAAATACAAATACGAGTACGGGTGCGGATACGGGTATGGGTATCCGGAATGTGGCAGCAGCAGCCAACTAATTGCCGTTGGCCTTAATGGCTTTAATTGACAATTTTTGTTGGCCAACTGGCAAATGGCCCTCTCGGACATGAAGCGAAGAAACAATTGGAAATTGTTCACAGAAAAGGCGAAGGAGCGGGGCACACGACAGAGGGGTGCGGGTGCGGGTGCGGATGCGGGTGTGGGTGGCTTGAGAGAATAGATAAATGAATTTCTTTCTGTGGTCAAAGAGTGTCATGTGCATTTGGGGGCGGAACGAAACACTGCTGGCAATAACTTTATACAGTCCAAGCACAAGAAAACCAAATCATTAGTGTGTCCTGGCTGTTCTTCTATACTGGCATCCTTTGAAGCTGGCTGGCTCCTGGCTCCTGTCTCCTGGCACCACATTTCATTTTATTTGAGCTTTTTCCAAGTCCGTGTCTGTCCGTCCGGAAACTCAATTTGTTAGACAAATGCGAGAGAACAGAAGCAGCAAGCAGCAAGCAGCACACAAAGGCAAGACACAGACACAGCATCAAGGACAAAGGCACATCCGCTCTAGCATACATCCTTGGTCGTGTCTATTAAAGCTACATCAACACTTTCCCTCAATGAACTCTCCGACTGCAGCTCCAGTCTCCAATTGATTTCAATCAAAAGATGACCGCACCCAATAAAGAAATGACGTTTAATTTCCGTATAAAAAAAAGTGTATAAAGTTTTTTCGTTGGAACATGAGAATAAAATATTAAATGCGATTTGAGTTAATCCAAATCCCATAAATACTCCCATAATCTCAAGATTCGGCTCGTGCTGAAACACAATCCGATTGGGCTTTAATTCCAAAATTTGTTTTCAATTTGGTGCTTTTAAAGCATTGTTCTATTCTGCAGAAAAGTGAGAAAAACTCCACCAAGATGTAAACAAAAACTGTTCAAAATAACACAAAAAATATCTTAAAATCTACGAAAAAAAGAAAAATATTCTACATGGTCTCGCCCATGGGTTTGATGATTATTTCATGTACTTGGACATGTGGGGGTGTGGCAATGGCATAGAGGACCGCCTGGGAAATGTCCTCCGAATGAAGCATGCGTGTGCTGCTGGCCTCCTTTATGCTATCCGATAGAATCTCCGTGTCCACCACACCAGGACTGATGCTCTATAACATGGAGAAAGTACAACAAATGAGTTTTTTTGAGGAAAGGAGGAAATGGTGGACCCACAGTAACTTTGATGCGTGTCCCCAGGGCCATAAACTCCTGGCGATAACCCTCTGTCAAGGCAGTAACCGCATGTTTGCTGGGCGGATAGATATTCAGATCGGGCAGCACGCCCTCCTTGGCGTTCATGGTCTTGTGCCCCAGGATGCTGTTGATGATCACCACATGGCCATCGAATTTGCGTTCCCGCATCGAGCGGACAGCGCGCTGTGTGCACAGGACAACGCCCATGATATTCGTCTGGATAATCTGTTGCATAATCGCCGGATCCATGTCCACCAACTGGCCCGCCTGCAGGGTGCCGGCATTGTTCACGAGGATGTCGATGGTGCCGAACTTCTGGATTATCCAGTCAAAGGCCTCGTTCACCGAACTCTCGCTGCCCACATCACAGTACAGGGCCACCAGTTTGTCCCTTCGGCCAGCGGGCAGGCGCTGCTGCAGCTCCTTGACACGTTCAACGCGACGCGCCAGTCCAACGACCGTGAGTCCCGCTTTGACCAGGTCCAAGGCAATGGCCGATCCGATGCCCGAACTGGCACCCGATACGACTGCCACGCGATTCTGCCAGCGATCCATGTTGTTCCTGATTGGCGACTATTTCTGATCTGATCGGATCGCTTGGTAGATCTGTTTCGTTTTATAACACTCTCAGATTGAGTTTGCGTGTAAGCCGCACTAAGCGATCTCTCTGTCTAAACGGGTTCTACCCCCATGCCATTCCAAGCTATAATTACGACGGGGGAGGTCTACGTCTACGTCTAGGTCCCAGTCTCAGTCTCGGTCTCGGTCTAGCGTGTGTCTAGTCGATTAGAATCTGCCGATTCCCGGCTCTGGCTGTGGGTTATTAGATTCCCGCCCCCTACTTGGAGACACGTGCAGAGGCTGGTGCTGGCACTGAATCGAACTGATAAAAGAACTGATTAAAACTCTACATTTTCTGGAGCTTTACGGCTGTTCGGGTTGAAATTATGAATAAATATGACTATACCACTGCTCGGCAGGCATACACTCAAGTGCGCTGGTGTTTGTACCAAAAACCCGAACATGCCTGCGGGAGAAATCGGTTTAATGCTTTACACTGCAAAAAGCGAGATAGCAAGAGACAAAGTCGCACTGCCGAAGCCACACGAAGGCTTGCTGCTTTTTTATACTGTCCGTGAGCGACAGTGCACCAGCAGAAACTTTTGCTATCCACATTGGATCCACATGGACTATACGTTTAATCTCATCTCCAGGCATACATAAGAGTATTTAGTTTGAAGTTCATTTTCAGTACGTATAAAGTAAATACATATATTTTGTGTTTAATGAATACGAATTTATGCTAACTAAATTTCTAATAATTTTTTTAATTTCCATAGAATTATTTTGATATCTGTCAACTATCAGCCCGCTCTTTTGTCAGGCCTTGATCTAAACATCAGAAAATTGACATAAAACAGTTTGTATATCAATTACCCCGATATTCCATAATCAGAAATTATATATATCCCAGCCCATTTCCCCTCCCCCTCTAATCGGAACAGCCAGAGAGGCCACGAAAGTTGCTAGAAATACACAATAGGGGATATTTTGATACTTGTTATGTTTTATTTGAAATTTGGTGATGGCAGTCATCGTACAGCACCTACTAGCGGCCCACATCTACCAGAAGCCACCTTTGGCGCCGCCCTGTCCTTGCATGCCACCGCCATAGCTCATGCTCATATCCATCCCGTTGTAGGCACAGAAGGCCTCGCCGTTCTCGATGCAAGGCTCGAACGATCCTTGAGCCTGGTTCTGGGAAAAGAATGTGTTCGGCACCGGACAGGTGAGTGGGGAGCTTATGTGGCTGTAGTCTCCCATGCCCATCATGTTCTGCATGGGCATGCCCGCTCCTCCCATACCAGGATACGACTGCTGTTGTGGCTGCTGCACCGACTGCATGCCTCCTCCGCCGAAGTTCATGGAACTACTTTGATGCAAGCCGGCCTGGGCCGGGCCGGCAGCCTGGGCCTGGGCCTGGGCCTGGGTGTGGGTGTGGTTGTGGTTGTGCGTGTGGGTCTGCATGGGAGCCCCCTGGGAGTGGCCAGTGGCGGGCCACTGTCCACCGTTGTAGCAAGATGCATTGGGCTGTATCAGGTCACCCACTTGGGGGAACAGGGGTGCGTTCACTGGTTGTCCGTTCCAAAATGAGTAGTTTGCCATAATTTTTGTGCTGCACGAAAGTTTTCTAGAATTTTCGTTACAAAAATTTTTTGAAAATTTATATTTTGTTTTTTATGCAAAAAATTTGGTTTCAGCCGAATGATGTGAACAGTTCGAAAGTAAGTCAAAAACTGAGTAAAACTTTACGAAAATTTCCCTACCCACATGACGTTTGCCTTTTGGGGCAGCTTCAAGGCCCACTTTATGCATGAAATGTTGACTTACTTTTAAGCCAGATATGTACGTACTACTTCTATAATCAGGGCATGCGTTTGATCTAAAGCCTATTACTAAGATCGTAACAATTCGCTTATGGAACTCAGTTCATTGATCTTTACTGTTGTGCAGTCCGAAACTTAACAGAGCGAACCAATGTTCACTTGTCAGCTGTTTAACAGAGCGCACCACCTTAACTTTTCAGCTGTTTAACAGAGCTGATCGTTAGCTGGACGTCTGTGCTGTTAACAAGAACAATTGAAATTCCCCTCATATTTTGTGTAATTGTTAATCGCTTAAGGAGCATAAACTTGTGCCCTTCTGTAAGGGCACAATGTATCCCATAATGGGCATAAAGTTTCTCGCTTTGCTCTGCATTTTAATTCAGGTCATTTCATGTTATTTAGCATACAATTTTATACAGTGATAAATGACATTTCTTTCATTTTCATTTTCATCTTTTTATTTTTATTCGTCGTTGTCTTTGGGCCGCGGTGCTGCTGCTTAGCCTTGCCTTGTCCGAATCGGGGGGCTTTTGTGGGGTGGGGCGGTGGGGGTGCGGTGCGGTGCGGTGCGGGCGTGTGGCGTGGCTGGCGTTTGTGTTAATTTTAAAAAAGGACGCCAACTGTCATGGATGCAGCGCAGATGTTAATGATGAAGACGTGGCGAGAAGCGTTTGTCCCATTCGAGGGTAGACTTCGGGCATAACAGCCTCCTGCAGTGGCTGAGAAATTGATACACTTTCTGACTATTAACTATGTCAAATCCTTAAAAATACTTTGCAAGCTGTTGGTCGGATTAATTTCCAGTTCAAACGTAACACTTATACAGGGTACTTTTAGGGTCTAACCAAGCACTACACAAAAGAAAAACAGTGTATTGTTTCCAGTAGATATGCGCATGGGCCATGTTCTCGTGTCACACACCGTTATAAATTATTCAATTTTGGATGGAAAATTTTTGAAATAAAAACTGGTACCACCGATTGGTTGCTCCAATGAGTTTCGTTCCTGGCTATTATAGTGTCGGTGAACAAAATCTTCAAGGTTACAAACAGAGGGCCCTAATGAAAAGGTTTTTCATGAAATGGGTTTGGGTTTGGGTTTTTGGACCGTGCCGTTACAGTCGTAACAGTCGTAGCATTGCCCGCGTTCATCTCTAGGGCATAAAGCATAATATCAAAACACTTGAACTGAGTGAAAACGAAGGCGAAAAGCAAAGCAAAGCCGGCAACAGAACAACAGCTAACAGCTAGAAGAACGGACAGAAGCAGCGGCACCAGCTGATGATGGCCAGGGAAGGGAGGTGGGACGCAAGAGCTGAAGGAAGAAAATAAAAGAAGAAAATAAAAACGAAAAAATGAGCGCCACATGGCAGCAGGTGGGGGGGTGTTGATAATGATAGCAAAGACAAAAGCCCCACCCATGCCAAATGGGACACAGACTGACAGAGGGGGTGGGCGGTGGTGGGTGACTATCCGGCTGTCATGCCCATGTCCTTGACGCGGATTGCAGTGGCGACGCCTCCGCCTCCGTCTACGTCGTAGTTAAATTGCCTGTCCTCGGCCGGCGTCAACATTGTGTCATTGCTAGTATTAAATCAGACCCAAACAAATGATGATGCCTAAGTACGACAGAAGTACATTTCGTACATATGTACACACATTCGTATCTATATACATATTTATGTACAAAACCGTCGAGTAAAAGCACACATAAAATATTAACTGGAAGAGTTAAGAGTATTTTTTTTTGTACCACCAGAACCGCCTCACGGAATGTTACCGACAAGGTATACTAAACAAGGTAGGCTTATAGAGAGCAGCAAAGAAGGTATTCTTAAGTGTTAAAATGACAGAAGAGATAGAAAGAGAGAGAGACTCTCACAAATGCGTTGTACTGTTCACAACAGACTGAGTCGAAAGAAGCAAAACAAGAGAGCGAGCGAGCCAATAAGCCTACCTTGTTTAGTATACCTTGGTTACCGATGCAGTCGTTTACAGAGACATTACAGTAACATTATTTCTCTGTGATCTACAAAGCAATGCTCTTGCTCGGCACAAGCTTTCGTTTTTGCTTTCGTTCATTGGAAGATGGGGAGGGAAAGACGAGGAGAAAAAAGGCCGATCTGCAATCTGAGCTTTGACGCCCCTACACTGCTCTGCTGCGCCGCTCTCACCTCACTTATGCTCTTGTTCGGCCAGCAACTTTGGCTCGTTCTTTGTTGGGAGCGAAAAAAGCTTTGAGCCGCCCACGCTGCTGCGTTCTTATCCTCAGTTCCCCCCCGTCCGTCATTTAAAGCAATATTAAATCGGTTGTTTCGTGAAGTGCGCTCGCGCTGATATGCAGAATTGGTTACCTGTGATGACCGACACATACATACATACATACTTACATATGCACTTCGTGCTCTTTCGTTTTCGTTCTTTTCTGTGAGATATGGAGAGACAAGAGGAACAGAAACGAAGTCCGATTTCTAAACAAAGTTTTGAGCTGCATACGCACGCATATGCACGCTTGTCACAGCTTTCTCAGTCTCCCCCCCTTACCCTAATATCAAAGAGGCCATAGAGCGGTCAATTATATCGTGCTTCTACAGGTGTGTGTGTGTGCGTCTAAATGAAAATCAGCTGAAAAATGCAAGCCATTATTGGCAAAGTGTGAGTGGAAGTGAAACAGAACCATGCATACATACATATGTATGTATGTATAAAGAGCGGCAATATTGAGTGCAATTCATGACTGCATAAGTAGCGGTACTATGTGAGTGTTCTACATATGTGTTTTTTCGGTGAGAGTGAGTCAGGATGGTCAGTCATGAAGACGGCAAGGAGTACAAGGCAATGTACGGGCCAAAAGTGAGTGAAAGTGTTAGTGTTAAAGCGTGATCAACTAAACAAAGAGCGCAAATATTGAGTGCAATGCATGACTGCAAAAGTAACGGCACTATATGACTGTTTTTGGTGTTTTTTTCGTCTGTGAGAGTGAGTTCAGGATGGTCAACAAGACGGCGAGGAGTACAAGGCATAAAGTGAGTGAAAGTGTTAGTGTTAAAGTGTGATGAAATGACAGTGAGAAAAACAATCAAATGTACCGCAAACACTAAATAAACGCGGGATTATTGAGCGCAATGCATGGCAGCCGAACCAACAGTAACGGCACCATATGAGTGAAAAGAACATTCAAAACAACAACGACATCAGGAACGAAATGCAATAAAAGGTCGTGTGGTAATGCATTTTTTTATTAGTTCTTTTAAGTGTTTATGTGTGTGAAAAACATAAAACAGAATAATGAAACGAACATAAAATAATATTCAACTTTACGGCATTATGGGAACAGGCGAGTCTTTCTATCTTGCATTCCTCTTTACACAGATTTTCTTCTGCGATACATACATACATATATATTTTCCATAAATATATTTATATTTTGTTCTTCCAAATTCTCCGTTTTCATTTATCAGTTAAGTGCATTTTTCTGGTGTGTTTCTAGTTATTCGTTTTTCAGGTAAAAAGAAAATATTCCGGACTTCGAGTTATTGTAGAGGCCAACTTAACCTTCATAGCCAATAAAATAATACAAAACTAGGAACTGAATACGACTCTTAATCAAAATAAATCCCTCTCTTCATTTGTCATTCATGCAACCACAACGTGGCGCAGCGAAGCGTGGCAGAGCCTGCTGCTGATATCGGTATGATCCGATTCTACTCAAGGGATAACTCTCCGAGTAGTTTTAAAAACTCAGCAGGAAGCAATGTGCTCGATGGAATCATTTTCGGCATCCCAAGCTGTAAATAGAACATAACTTTTTATTCCGGAGCTTAAAAAATTGATTTATCATACCTGTTGCTGGAGAGTTTCGGTGCCTCTGGTGGCGAGGACAACACATTTGATCAGTGTGTCGCGTAGCGGTGTGGCACGTTCGATCTTAGAGGAGCGATTGACGCGCTCTATGAGCGAAGAATATTCCGCTGCAATGTGGCATTGGAAATAAATTAGATAATACATACATATACATATTTCTGAGCTCCAAAAGCAAAAACATTGCGGTGCTGGGCTGGCTTACGCTTTATGATATTGTCAATAGTTATGTTCTCCTTGAGGGCTGCATCGAATTTCTCGACGGCTTCGCGGATTGCCGGGTTCGATTCACATATCTCATATAAAGAATCCCATATAGATGGTAATGTGCTTGGTCCCTCGGTTGTGAAATTCTCCTAAAACACAAATACATACCTCAAATAAACTAGGTTTATTGGTTAGCCATTGGGTTGGCACTTACCTGAGCCATTGCCAGACTTTCCAAATCCTCACAATCATTAGATTGCTCCCGCTTATCCATGGAGTCGAGTGAACCATTATTTGAATCATCGGTTGAGTCCATTTTAAAGAATTAAAGATTTATTCACCGAAAGCAACGTGCAAATGAGAGATCTATGTTAGCTAGTGCTGGCAGATGCGTGGTTTCGCGGCAGCTACGATCTATCGATTGCTAACAACTATCGGTACTAGTGCTGTAAAGCTGCTGTGACGACACCTCAATTGGGTGTTCTCTATGCAAATAGTATATTAGAAAAGTACATTAGTCGCTTGAAACACATTCTGAACAGATAATGTCCAACTGTTCTGCAAGTGTGACCACCGCGTGACACTATCCATCCAGAGAATTTGGGATTTGTGGTATCAGAGCGGATATGGTATACTAATTTGATTGTAGGAATGGCGGCTTTTGCTAGGTTATGGAGAAGGATGATGAACGAGGTGGCATGGCGAGATGGATTCATGCTTGTCGAGTGCGACCATATACTATTTAGCGAGAGGAAGCCGAGACTGCCGCCTTTTCTCATAACTATAGTTGGAGATTTCTTGAAATATTTATTTCACATCAAAATACATAGTTAAGATCTATCTATTTCCATTTGCATTGGCTCCCAAATGAGTACTTTTCTACTGCAATCTCTTTATCATCATATGCTGCAGACAAAATGTGTCCTCCAGGTTTAGAGTAACCTCTAAAATATTACACGAATGGTTTATTTTGTCGTTTAGGCTTCTAGCCTTATAGGCATTCTGTAAGCACACATTTGTCAGATGAAGAACATAAGATTAGGCTTTATTTTCGGCCTACCCAGTCGTTGGTCAGTTGGGCCATTGCATCGCGGGCCTCTTGGACCTTTCTCCTCAATATATTCACTTCCACATTTAGTTGAGCTCGACTTTTCTGAACTTCAGCAAAGATGTCCCGTGTATCTGCAATATTTTGATTATCGGACTCGCTGGCCTCCATTTCGCCTTTCGCTGACTGCGCACTTTCTACGAACGAGAGTAGTACGTAATTTTCTTACCGACCAGCCAGTCTGGTCTGTCTATTTTTCAGAGCAACAAAATAGTCTGCTGGCAAAATAATTGCTTAATATTTATGCCAGCGGCACAGTGTGACCAGCCCGGCAACAGCGAGTAGTGTGTTCCAGCGCAGGGCTACACTGGTCGGTCAGCTGTGTTTTGTTTACAAATTAATTCGAACAAAAAACAGCAAAAGTAATTAATTCTTAATCAATTTCGAGAAGGTAAACTCGATTGCTACGGCGAGATGGGAGGTCTCTCGCCAGACTCCGCTTTCACCAGATAACGAATATGACTAGCGAGAGGAAACCAAAGACGGCGATTGCTTCTGAGACCAACACTTTGCGAGCGAGAACGATTCGAATAGTTCGTCCTATCAATTTGAATACATCGAGTCCTGCGCAGCGACAGGGAGGACCTAGGAGTGTGTTGAAGCCTATAGCCTATGGCAGTTCGCTCTTTAAGTGCTAATGTTTGTTCCGTTCTAATCAATGCCTTTTCAGGAGAGATCTGCAGGAGATCCTGTAACCCGTGTGCCATCGACACTCATTCCGGATATGAAGATTGCCTTCTTCTCCCAATACTGGTATTGGTACTGTAAACCGAGTTATCGCCAGTTATAGGTCAGTAGTACATCCCTATTCATCCATATTTCACCATTATCTCTGCAATAGCTTTCCTATGGATTGAAGGGAAAGTTGTATGCCTCTGTCCTAAAGGAGTTTCTGTATTTAAACGTGGTTATTTATATACATATGTAGCCGTTGATTGGGGTGCAAAAGCTTACCTGAAGATGCTTCTGGCTACCAAGATGTCAGGCTACAACTCGAGAGATCACAACTTCTGTATTTTCTTCCTTAATTTGATGTACCTTTGTCCTGCTACGACTTGGAGCAATCCTTGGAGCATCCCATTTGGTGGAATGTTACCTTTGAGCTGGCTTAGCTCGCTTAAGCCCCTCGCTCTCTCGTAACAAGTTCAAGCGATCAACTCTAATGACTTGGGCTTGGCCTAATCACTCCGCTTCACAGAACTTTATCGGAAGCGGTGGGGCACAGTATGCGGGGGTGGGCCGGGGGCGGGGGCGTGTTCTGCTTGGGCAATGTCCAGGCCGCAGGCAGAGCTAAAAGGAGAGAGGGACTGTCCTCTCTGGCCGTCTTACCGCATCACATAGTCCTGCCAATTTATTTAATATGCCGTACGTGAGCTTCCGTTGCTTCCGTTTATGGGGCTCGGTTCGGCTCTGCCACTCTGCCACCGACTCAGATTCATCCTCCTCTCTCGCCGCTGCCCACTGCCCACTGCCGACTATGCTCTGGCCTCTGGCCTTGTCTCTGACGCTGTCGAAGGCTGTGTGTGTGTATGTTTTTGCACTTTCTCGCATTTCATTTCATTTCACTTTACGGGACGTTTTCAAATTTTTCACTTGAGTGAGCTTTCGCAGGCGGTTTCACATCTTTAACGATGTGAAACAGAACTCAAATAAAGCGCACAGAAATTGCAGGCGGAGCTGTAGGTAGGCGGAACAGGATGAGGAGAGTGGAACTGTCCGACCATTTGTAATAAGCAAAAGCCCCTCAGGAAGAGAGAGAGAGAGAAAGAGAGAGAGAGAGAGGTGGAGCAGCCCACATATGAGGTCCTCCTCTGACTTATTTCGGCTGCCAAGCAACAATTTCAAGTAACACAATGAAATTTTCTTTGAAAACAATCCATGAAAAACAGTCCTTAAAGAATCTCAAATGGTCTGCATAGCCAAAGCTATAGGAAAACCTAAACAGCTGTTTGGAGCTTGCAGTCCGCTTAGAGTTAAGCGTCCGTCAAGGACAGCGGACAGCCAAGATATTACGTATACGCATGTACATTGTACATTGTACATGTATGTATACATATGTTCCACCCATTGTCTGTGCAAGTGCAAGTGCCAGCTCATCCGCAGTCCCAGCCCATTCGTCCTCATTGCCATCAGTCTTGATGGTCCGCGCGAAGCCAAGCCACGCCAAGCCAAGCCAAACCAAACCAAGCCACGCCACACTGAGCCAACCCAAGCCCAAGCCCAAGCCCAGACCCAAGCCCAGACCCAGGCCCAAGCCCGACCTCGTCCCGTGTGCGATTCTTTGTGTTTGCGCATTCGAGTGACGTGATGCGGCAGCTGCGTGTCCGTGTCCTTTTATCCTCGTTTCTGTCTCGTCTCCTTGCTGGGCTTACATCCGTTTCATGCCCGTTACTCGCAGCATGCAGGGATGTATTGAATTCGTAGTCAGAAATGTAACCGTTTCAGAGCTAAACCAATATCTTTACAGCAAATAATTACAAACATACATATGTCTGTGTATGTATGTCTCTAGCATCGGAAGATGTCACAAACATCTACATCTACATTTGCGTTGTTTTTTCTCCTTCGTGTTGGGCATCAAGTACGGGGTATCTTCTAGTCCAAGCACGAAACATGTTGCCTTGTTACTTGTTTTTATTCCCCCCGTCGTCGTTGTTGGCCCTTTTTTTTGTCGTTCCATCCATTGCGGTATTCCAAAGTGAGTATTTCCATATTTATAGTTTTCGAAATAGCTCCTAACTGGCTTAGTCCTGGCAAAGGGTCCTGGGAGTTGGCTTTGGCTTGGAGTCCACTTGAAATTGAATATCCTTTGGTCACTTTTGCATAGAAATTGCTCGATTTTCGCCATGACTAACGTAAATGAGATGGAAGTGCCTGATAGTTTCCTGCCAAGTTATTCCGTTTTTTTATCTTACCAAAGCCAAAAAACTGTTTTTACGTTCATATTCTTGCTTATATTAAATTTTGGTGAGGTTGAAAGTGGAGTTTGAAAACCGATAGCGATATGAGGAGAAGGTCAAGAAGGTCTCATATGTCTCTAAATATTTCTACAGATATCATTGCCAAACGATTCAGTTCTTATGATCAATGCCCCATGCCCCATGCCCCATATATATGAAACTATACTAACCATCATCGACGACCATTTAGTTAGAGGCTTTCCCTTCCTTTCTCTTCTGCTTTTTTTTTGTAGTTCAAAATGACAAGAAGGGAAATGTTTCGGGGGTCTCCCTGGATGACCTTCAGCAGTTTACTGACATTTATAAATTTTTATAAGGTTCAAAGGCTCCACTAACGCGCAGCATGACAAAATTTATTGCCACAAAGTGTTCATAACACACCCACCCACCCACACACACACACACACACCGCCACACACATGCACACAGATAAACTCACACTCACACTCAAACATACTGGACAGCGCGCAGCCCACACAATCAACGCACAAGTACATACATACATACATATATGCAGCGGGGGGGTGGTAGGGGGAAAGTCGAATATTGATGGCAAAACTTCATGAAGCATAGCCAACTTTTGTTGTGTGTGTGTGTGTGTGTGTGCGTGCGTGCGTGCGTGCGTGTGGGTGTTGTTTTTTTTGCAGTGCGTAAATGTCAGATAAAACGCACACAAGCACAGGCCGGCAGACATGCTGTTCAAAGTATGTGAAACGACGTACTGATACCCTGCAATGGTGGCTAATGAGTGTCCCTATTTGCGACAGTTTCTGCTATTCTTATAGGATAGGAGGAATGACAAGTAATCGATGGTCAGACTTTGCAGGCCATAAGCGATGCATTCAGCGAGTGCCATTCAGCGAGTGCCATTCAGCGAGTGCCATTCAATGAGTGCCATTCAGCGAGTGCCATTCAGCGTGTGCCATTCAGCGAGTGCCATTCAGCTTGTGCCTTTTAGCGAGTGCCTTTTAGCGAGTGCCTTTTGGCGAGTGCCTTTTAGCGAGTGCATTTTAGCGAGTGCCTTTTAGCGAGTGACATTGCGGTTCAAAGATTGAGAATGAAAGATTACCGAACCGAACCATAGGTAGAAGAGGCAAAAAACTGGGCTAGAACTCTCCAATTAGGCTTCAATAAAAGCTTGGAACTATCAACCAAATGAATCGCATCGAAAAAGGCTGAAATCAATCCAAAAATATTCATGTAGCACAACTTTTTCTCGTGTGTTTCTTTTGGACTTTTCGAGGTTTGATTTGTGTTCAGCTGTTCAGCGAAGAAAATACCAATCGTATAGGAATATTATTAACTGATCTATGAATCTATGATCTATGAACTATGCACCATCCATTGGGCTGGGGGTCACAAGCTGTGGCACCAACTGAAACTCCCTGTCACACACACGCTCGGCTGCTGTGTTGCTGTGTTGCTGGTGCGTGCAATTTTTAGCTTACAGCTGTCAGCCGACTAACCAACGCACACAAGCACACACATACACACACATATAGGGGGTGGAGAGGGGAAAAACTAAACGAACCAAGCAATTTTGTTGGACTGCAAACGAATCGAAAGGACGAAGGAAGAGAAAACTAAGGCTGCCGCTTGTTGCCTATGCATGAGGAGGGCTCCAGGAAACTCCGGGTTGGCAAATGGAAATGGGACTGCGACAGGAACTGGGACTGGGTCTGGGGCAGGGACTGAGACTGAGACTGAGACTGGGGGCCACTGTCGATTGCCAAATGAATTTTGTCAGGCAGCGAAGGTTGAAATTGGCTTTTGCCTTTTTGGCGAACGTATTTTGAATTCTAAACAAGAACGAACGAACTACCGCAAGATGAAGAACGCAGGCAGCAGCAGCAGCAGAAGAAGAACCCTTTTTCGGTGTCTAAAAAACAAACAAACGCACAAACAGACAGACAGACAGACAGACAGACAGAGAGAGCTGGAGAGAGAGAGAGAGAGAGTGGGAGAGTGGGAGGCGTAGGACTATTGTCGGTCAGGATTTGGAGGAGGCCTCAATCTTTGTGCGTTTTTGTTTTGCTTAAAAATCAACACATCCTTTGCCAGGAGCACACACACAAACACACACAAACACACACACACACACAGCACGCACTACAAAGCAACCGCAATAGGATTGGATTGGATTAAGATTCCAGCAGAATCCAAGGCATACTCGTACTCGGTACTCGCACACTTGTGTGGTTGTGGATTGTGGGTTATGTGCTGGGTGTTGGGTGTTGGGAGAAAGTCGCTCCAGGAGACCAGAGAAAGCAGCTAGCAGAGAGTCCTACATGTATGTAAGTGCCATCTTAGTTGCGGTTGAACACTTGCTGGGGGGTGGCGGTGGCGGGTGGTGTTGGAGTCATTGATGGAGGAAATAGGCAGCATATTTGAATATTTGATTTAATTTATTATGTACGAACAACGTCTGCCTGCCTATCTGCCTGTCTGTGTGTGTGTGTGTGTGTGTGTTTGCATCAATCACCCAATCAACCGAATTCGAATCTATGTATCTGCAATGTATCTTTATTTAACCTCTGGTCTGAATTTAATTGAATATCCTTTGGCTTTTGAAGTGCAAAGACATCCATCCATCCATACGTGTTTGGGGATTCGTTTATTAATTATTTGTTTGCCCCAAAATCCTTTGATAGTTGAGTTGAATGCCACACAGAATTTATGAAATTTAAGAAACTATCTGTTGCAAGGATAAGGCCAAGGATCATGGCCTAGATTAAAGGCTCTTTCAAGGTGGATGCTGAACTCTCAGTGCAACCGAAGCGTTGCCTCCTCCTGGTTCTTCTCCTGGTTTTTCTCCTTTCTCTTTGTCAGCCTTGAAAAAATGTTGATTTTTCCACTCCAGCTGCAGCCCCACCCCCCCCGTCTATCTCCGTCTAGCAAAGATTTCTGCTTATGATTGAAGCCAAAGCGAAAGAGGTTAAAACAGAGAGAGTGAACACAGAGAGAAGATGGACAGATAGATGGACAGATAGCTGGTTAGATATTTGTAGGTGGTGTAGTCGAAGGACATGCAGGACAATCGTCGAGTGGCACAATTGTGGCAATTACAAGACAGAAATTGTCAATTGATTGCCACTTAACACGTGCGCCCACTTCAAGCCCCAAATAGACAATGGAACTGAAAAGCAATGCAAAGCAAACGAAAGAAGAGCAAAGGAAGGGTACGGTAGGGAACGGTAGGGAAAGGGAAAGCATGAGAGGGAGGGGGGTGGATGCGCCAGGGCTGGACCATATTCAATCCGTTCGATTGAGAACTGAGAACTGCCAAGTGCCTGAGAATGAGAGCCTGAGAATGAGAGCCTTCGCTTGATTTCATCGATGCAAAAGTCATTTGGCTTCAATCGGACGTGAAATTGTTTACTGCATTAACCGTCTGCCGTACACATACGATTATTAACCAAATCATAACATATATATAATATAATATACATATATATCTTCATCAAATATTGACTGATTGCCCCGACCCCACCCCACCCGACCCGCCCCGCCTGTGCCAAATAAAGTAGAATATTTCAATATTCTCCAGCGATTTACGTACTACTTTTATTTCGAGCCAATTATGATGTTCACTTTAATAGAGAATTAATCATTTCCTGTTCAATGAACGTACCCTGTAAAGGACAGGCTAAGAGCTGGCCAAGAGCTGGCTAGGAACTGTCTAAGAACTGGCTTAGAGCTGGCTTAATTGGTTGTGCAATTGACCAAAACCAAATGGCATTCGGCGAGAGAGTCAGAACCATTTCATTCCAGATTGAAATTCAGAGATTTTTTGAGGCTTGGGCGATTCCGAATCCGAATCCGAATCCGGGAAGAAACAGTAAAAACAGCCAAATAAATTAAGATGAAGAAACAAAAATAAAAAAAATGAGCGCTGACTCGTTGAAAATTCGAAGACAATTATTTACAGTTACGCGCGAGGCGTGAAAATGGCCAAAAAGCAGAAGACGAGACGAAACGAGACGAGACGAGGCAGAACAACAACTGCGAAAAATAAGGCATAAATAAGCGTCAGCAAATTATAAATTAATTCAAACGCATTTAATGAAGAAAAACACCAGAGCAAACAGAAGCCCCGAGCAGATCCAAAAGCGGAGCAGCTCCGAGCAGCAACACACCCGTCATGCAAATGGCGACCAAACTAAACAACGGACCCCGGGACGCAGGAGGATGAGGATGAGGATGAGGCACGGACCCAACCATCACCAGCAGCAGCGCCAGCACCAGGGAGTGAAGCCAACACAGAGGAGAGGAGAGGAGAGCGGAGCAGAGCAGCTCAAGTCAGACGTTTGAATTAAATAAATGAAATACATAAATAACCGGGAAAGCCAGGCAGCCCGTTGGCCGTTTCCCCCGACTATAGGATACCCGCTTCAGATCGGGCAAATTACCTCAATATGGCCACAAAGCACACACAAATAGATACATACATATATGTATACCCCTGTATTAAGCCTTTGCCGAATATTAGAAGAATATCTTAAACATTTCTTGGAAGTCTGAATGTGCGACTGTTACCAACGTCTGTACGAATTGCGCATACCCCTCTGCACCCTAACAAGTAGCAGTACCAGTGTAAGGGTACAAGAACGGATGAGCTGTTGCTGTTGCTGTTTGGAACAGTCGCTGGAGCGTTGTGGGAGCCAACCGCAAACCCAAAACCCAGCACCAGTCCCAGCCTCAGCCTCAGCTCCAGTCCCAGCTTCAAAATAAACAGCAACAGCAGAGTCGAAACAGCAGTCGAGAGTTGTTCGATTCCATGTTACCCTGCAGGAAGGCCACCACAGATATGACCACAACTGTATCTGAGTTGGGAGACGCCTCCCACTCGTGCACGTGCGTGGAATCAATGCGAATCAAACGACCTTGGCCTTGGCCTTGACCATGGCTATTCATAGCTGTAGCTGCACTCTGTATCTGCATTCTGTTTCGATCTCCTTGTTTTGATTTGAATTAACGTAACGTAGCCTGATTTGCTTTTCCATGTAACGAATTTCCCCAGGTACATGGGTCTGTCCTTTTGCCCTGTTCCTAGCCTGATATACCCTCTGTTTCCTCGCAAGGAGAACGTCTCGTCTGTCTGGCAATACATAAAATCACCAAATATATAAAAAGGAGGAAAAGAGGAGTCACAACACACAAAAACGGAAACGGAAACAGCAACAGCAACAGCGGAGGAGGCTGGCAGGCAACAGAAAGCTGGTAGGGGAGGTAAACGCTACCCACCTACCACCCACCACCCACCACCCCAGCAATTAATCAATGAAATTGCAGGCGGAATATAATAAGAAATGAGCCGAAAAAGACTTGAAAAAAAGTCAAAACCACAGACAAGTGGAAATTTACTTGAAAATAAAAAGCAAAATCAGTGAAATTTTTTTTTTAGAATTTTTGCCAAAAGGAAACCCTTGGAAATACTAATAATAGCCTGCGATCTCTATGTGGCTAGTGAGCTGGGGGTAAATTCCTTTTCCCCTCAATTAAAACAGAAATGTTTCGAATGCAAATAATCAGATAAATTACAATAATGGCAATACTGGGGGGGGGGGGGGGGCAATGCCTTTGAGGCAGGAATACATTTCAGAATCCCCAATATTTACATAGAATAATATGGCACTGCACAACTTTTCGCTTTCGCATATCAAAACGACAAAAGCCGAAAAAACAATTCAATTGGAAATTGGATAATGAAAAAGCGGAAAGCGGAAAAGTTTTTGGACTGCATTTAAATCGATACGAATATGCACTCGTATGTATTTATACAGATGCAGATGTAGATGATGAAGGCGCAGTGAATGCTCGCTGCCAACAGCCATCATTCACCCAAGGGAAATTCCTACGCAGTACATCAAATATGGTCTTCACTGTACCCACCATACACTATATACATACATACATGTACATACATGGGAAATGTATTGTGATGTGGCTATAGTTCCTGCCTGATAACTGGGCACTCGTCTCGGCCGTAAATCGTTTTTGCCACAGCCACAGTTCCGCTCCCCACCAACCCGTGGATTTATGATACTCTGTGCGAATGAATCTCTGTGAGAATCTCTTCCCATCGTCCGAGCGGGTAGGCGGGCAGGCGGGCAGACGGGCAGGCGGACGGACGGGCGGGGGGATGAGCGGGCGGGTGTTCATATTTGTCAGTTATAAAATGGCAGCGAGATGGCGGCTCTAACGCTCTTTACGGCTGTCAGTCGTCGTTGGTTTTGTTGTAACATTTCAACACATTTTTGACAATGTCAGCAAACGGACAATGGACAATGGACAAGGGTCTAGGGGGGATATACCCCCTAGGGGGGTGTGTGTGTGTGTCTGAGATTGTTTCAACTTGAACGCCTTTTGCGTTTTGGGCATTTCCTTTCGACTCGTCGCACTCAACGGCTTCATCCGCCCACTCACAGCCGATTTTCATTTACATTTTCAATTGCGAAATGGTTGAAAATATGCCCTCGACCCTCTCGACCCTCTCGACGCTCGTGCCCCCCCATTCCCACTCCGTCGACCCTCCGTCCAAGCAGTTGAAATTGTTAAATACTTTTGGCTTAATTGCAAAAACATCTGACAACTACGAGTATGTCCAACCAATTGGCAATTGTCTGTCATTGACTTGTGGGATACTCTTTATGGCCTTTGTTTTGTGAGGAGATTAAGGAAGGCTTACAACTGCCAGGAGAGGAGCCAGGAGAGCTGCCAGGAGGGGAGCCAGGAGAGGAGCTAGGAGAGCTGCCAGGAGAGGTGCCAGTAGATCCTCAACATCATTGCAACATTCAGCCTCATTGAGTCAAGATGGACACAGTAACGAATATGCCCTTCCAGGGTATTTGCAAAGATGAAATTGAATAGCGAACATTAATCAAGTTTTTACTTGGCCTGAAATTGCTCTCTCTGCCCGGCAGCTGCCCGGAGTCCTGCTCTTCGATCCGTAAAGGAAACAAACTGTCAGCACACGGCGGGGCAATCCTTCCCTTCCTTCAGTCCACCATGAAAGGATGTCCCTCCTGGCCCCGGGGCCATCTCGGTCCAGTCAGGTGTAAAGCGGCAGCAGACTGGACAAATGTTTGTGGCCAGGGCCATTAACTGCTGGCATGCTGCTGCAGCCCCTGCCCCTTCCCCTGCCCCTGCCCCTGCTCCCCCCCCCTGCTATGCATCTGCCAGGAAACGGTTTCTGGAGGAGCTCATCGCAGGGCAGAGGGCTGGCTGCAACGGCAACAGTTTAATTATAGCAAAATATTTGCGAAACCTTCGCTGGCTCTGGCTCTGGGTCTCTGGGTCTGTCGCTGGCTCTGTCTCTAGCTCTCTCTCTGGGCCACGCAAATCAATTAAGAATGAGAAATGACAGGTCCCGCAGGGCGATGTCAACAGAAATGAGAATTGCAGAAATATGAGTCTCCCATCGAGTCTCGCATTGCATCGATTTCAGCTCCAACTGGATGCCACATTTACGATAGAGGAACACAAAGGAACACTCACATATGGAATATCACTTAAGGATAAGGAAACGTATATCAATTCAAAAAAAAATAAATATCGAAAATGCCAAAAGCCAGCCTCCATACGGACGGACATCGGCCATCGGACATTGGACATTCCCTTGCCTGTCGGACATTCATGTCAAATTTCAGTCCATTGTTTTGCCCAAAAGACCTCAAAATTCGCAATGCAAAATGCACAGTGGACAATGCACAATGCACGGATGGGGGGACAGGGGACAGGGGGACAGGGGGACCTGCTCCCTGCTGTTCTCGGGCTTTGGGTCTGGCCTTTGGGGCTGTCTCTGGCCAGGCAAGTCCTGGGCACTTGGTCCTGGCCAAAGTAATTATTCGGCAGGGGGACAGGCCATGGAATGTGTGGGCAACCATATTGCCAAAATTCCGACATTGGAATGTCACTGTCCAGCTTTGTCCAGCTTTGTCCAGCTCCTTTGCCTCCTGCAGGATATTTTCCGACTGCACTCCCTCCCTCTCTCCTGTTGGCCTGCACCTGAAACTGACCCTGCGTCTGTCTGAGCCTGGGCTATAGTTGGGCTTCCTTTATTGTCCTTCTGTTGATGCTTGCGGATTCTCCAGAAAGGAAATCGTATACAAATATCCTGCAAAGTAGCCTGTGGATTCCACTGGACGTTAGATTAGGAGCTCAAACTTAAGCTGGTATCATAATTAGGGCCATCCGATAAACACTTATCTCCGCTCTGGTTAAACTTTAAAGCAGATGGCCAAGAAGGGTCCCAAGTGGTGGGTGGGTGGCTCTTTGGTGCGTTCTGTTCGGAGATCTTTGAGGACCATTGAAGACCAGGTCGATGTGGTCATGTTTTTGTGCAAATTACAGATGTACTCACATCTTTCGAGCCGGGTCATGGGCAGATTGGGGGCATCATTAGGCAGCTGTTTGTTTGCCTGCTGTGACCTGCTGCTGCTGTTGCTGCGGGCTCTACTTTTGCTTGAATGGGGCATTTCTTGGCCCATAAGCATGCTGCAAGCAATAGTTGTCTGATATTTATGGATACGTGTATTTGCACCGCCTATGGCCATATCTGTTGCTGCCAAACCGCTGCCAAACAGATGTCTGCTGTCCATCCTTAACCCTGCTATGCTCTCTGATATCTGTGCATCCTTATCGCAGCGCCCCCACTGCTGCCACAACCTGTCCATGTCTATGTCCTGTCCGGGCAGCCTGTCATCATGGCTGCCATTGTTGTTGGTGGTTGATGCTGCTGGAGGACCCACTAATTTATGCGTATTCAAGTTTAAATTGCAAATGCGAATGCGTGCCACGCGTGTGTGTGTGTGTGTGTGTGTGTGTGTGTGTGTGTGTGACAGGGTCCTGTGAGAGAGGGCAATGGCGAGTGTTCCGTGTGTTCCGTGTGTGCCGTGTGGCGTTGACCAAATTGGGCATTTTGTTCCATGGTTAAAGTGGCGGCGATCCCCCCGCTGATGATGTGGCAGTTTCTGCAATCACGCACTCACGCACACACCCAAAAAACATCCAAAAACACACAGATACACACGAACACAGACACAGACACACGAACACACCCACACACTGACGGGGGGGCCAACATCAACGGCTGAAATGCATTTCATGTTTATTGTATTGAATTTTGCTGTCGTCGCTATGGCATATGGCATATGGTTTCCTCATGTGTGTTAGTGTGTGTGTGTGTGTGTGCATACTCCTATTACCACCCCCCATCTGACTCCCCTACTGACCCCACTTTCTCCCTCCTCCTCCTGCTGCTGCTGCTCCCTCCCTCCCTCCTCCTCCACACATTTGAAATGCAAATGCACTGAACATGTCTCTGGCTCTGGATCTGGTTCTGGATCTGGATATATCCCTACTTGTTTCGTGTGTGTTTATGTTTTTCCAGTACCAGAGTATACCCCATATCGGGGGTACATCTATTCTTGTATTCTTGTAGAATCTTTCGACTTTCGCACTTTCGACTTTCACACTTTCCATTCCCCTCGATAATTGACTAAATTGTATATTCAATGAACTAAATATTAGTGTTATACTATGTATAATTAAAGGGTATCCTATAGTCCAAGTATTGGCCATATGCGTACTGCTTCTTGTTTCGTTTTTATTCAGCTCTTAGGGGTTTTCTTTTCTGCCCTCCGTCCTCCTCCCTCCTCCCTGCTCCCTCCTCCCTGCTCCCTCTGCTTGTTCAACTGTAATTACATGGCCTAATTGTTGTTGCCATTGCCATTGCCATTGCCATTGTTGGTATTGCTATGGGTCGTGTCCATTACTAAGTGCTCTCTCCCACTCTCTTGCTCTCTCTCTCTCTCTCTCTCTCTTTCTGTCTCTCTTGTTCGTCCTGCATCGAAATGCGTTGAGTTAAGCACTCGGACACGACTGCAATTTTCCACGGACGCGTCGACGTCGCCCATTTTCCTGCTTGCTAGAATTTTAATTGCCGCCTAACGATTTGCACATCAATTTGCGTTAAATATTTTCGTGCTGCTGTTGTTTGGACTTGGCCAACAACTTCAGGCTTCAGGCCAATAAGTTCAAGTGAACATTTAAGTGCTTAAATTACTCAAAATCATCCATCAATTTGGGGTGGGGGCTGGCAGGGGGGCGGTAAGCAAACAGCTTCCTTTCGGAGATGATTGCAGTAGATTATCGCAACCAAGGAGGGGAGGGGGTGGGCGATTGTATGTCTGTCTGTCTGTCTGTCTGTCGCACCTTGATTGCCGCCGCCTGCTGCCTGCCCGCTTAAGCCATAAACATTTCTTTTTTACGGTCTCAAAAATTGTTTTCTATCCCATCCATAATAAATAACAAAAACTGTCAAACTGCTGCCGTTCGTTCGTTCGTTGCTGCTGTAAAATGTTAAACATGAAATACGAAACAAGCCACGCCCCCCCCAAGCCCCTCCCCCTACCCACCTCTATGGATGGCCTGACATATGAGTGCCGCTGTCAAATGTCGTCAGAGGCAGGAAGATTTATGTTCCGTCTAGTTTTTTCTCTGTTAAACCATCCAAGTAAGTACGTGTCCTGGTGCCTCACCCCCACCCCTCAGTCGGCCAGTATCCGGCCAGTATTGGCCAGGATTATCAACCATAAATAGATGCGCCGCCGCCGCGGACATACCAAATAATTGGATGGATTCCGTTTTGCAGTTTCGCGCGGGAAATCGCTAATGAAAACTTTTTGATCGATTTGCCTTCAGCTTTCGATTGACCCAAAATGTTGGTTGGTTGTTGGAAAGTTGGGGTGGGAGTGTTTCCCCCCCCCCACACACACACACACACACACACACACAAACAATGAATTTCATTCGTTGTTGGTTTTTGTTCTTGGCGACTTGGCAAGTGGCAGGGCAACATATGGCGCTGCGTGATTGATGTGATATCCTTTGACAGGCTTACACTCAAATCCTTTCCATTCCATGCCCCAAGCTATCATTTTTGTTGTCCTATCCTAGCCCATTCCATGCCATTCCATGCCATTCCTTGCCCTTGCCGTTGGAGCTAGCCTTTCCATTTGGCAGTGCCAGTGGAGGCGGCGGTGCTTCATCAATGCGACAATGTTCCGACAGTTGCTTCGACAGTCGCAAGTGCAAGACAAACAAACTGCACTTTTCGCACAACTGCGTCCTGTCCGCCATCCGCCATCCGCCGTCCGCCGTCCGCCTCTTCCTTTCCATTCTCGCCCTTTCTCACGCATGGAGAACATATGCAAATGCAGGGCACTCGTTCTTGTACAGTGGTGCCAGGATCCAAGAAATAGCTGGATCGTTCATCAATTCAAAGCTTTACTCTACAAATACTATTAATTTGTAGATGCAGATGTAGATGTGTGTGTAGATGTGTGTGTAGATGTGTGTGTTAGAGAATATCGCTGCAATGCGTGCACCAAATTGCATGCGGTTTTTTTTTAATGATAGCCAAAGTATGTGGCAAAACCATCTCAAAATTTGGCCAAGAAATGTGCGTGTTGAATGCCTGTTTCATTCCATTTTGTGTCATTCTGTAGAAGATTTCCTTTGCCCCAACTAACCTGTGATACTGTGCGCGGGGCAAGGAAGGATATCGTCTCGTCTCGTCGCGTTTCGTTTCGTTTCGTCTTGCAGCCAGGAATCGGGAAAACATGTGCCCCGTCAATATGCCAGCAAGCAAATGCAGCGGAATGAAAGAAGAACGAATTGTGGCAGACAATTTTCCACTTACACGTACAGACAGACACAGAGACAGACACAGGCACAGACACTACCTCCACGCCCTTCTCCTTCTCGTTCTCCGTCTCCCTGGGTCCTGCTCTTCTTCCCCTTCTACGTGGCAGTAATAATTATCGACTCGGGGAGTCAACGTGCTGTGTGCTGTGTGCTGTGTGCTGGGGCATCCCACAATAACCAAAGTCATATTTCAGCCACCGCCTCCAATCTCAACATTTTCGCAGGCAATTTCCAAAATTGAATGTTCAGGCCGCAGTCGTAGCAGTTAGCATAAATTTGAGCCCCCATCCCGCATGCCGCATCCCGCATTTCCCATCTCCATGGCCAAGTGGCAATCAAACCTGTGCTCTAAAACGGAGCTCCTGTCGCCGCGGCCTCCTCCTCGGTCTGGTGCTGCTACCGGTCCAGGTCCTGGTCCAGTGCCTCGGCCTCCGTCTGCTGCTGGCTTTGATTAATAGCTAAGGCCATAAATCAGGGCAGGGTAGGGAACTGGAGGGTTAGTGGGGGGGCGCTCAGGTAAGTAA
Source organism: Drosophila athabasca (assembly GCA_008121215.1). Taxonomy (NCBI): domain Eukaryota; kingdom Metazoa; phylum Arthropoda; class Insecta; order Diptera; family Drosophilidae; genus Drosophila; species Drosophila athabasca. The sequence goes on along the minus strand of CM017796.1, from coordinate 4,556,769 downwards.
CTTGCATAAGTTAGCCGAATGGTCAATGGCCAAGCGGGTCCAGCCAACGGGTCGGCTACTTGTTATGGCCGCCACGCTAATGAGCGGAAAGTGCAGAGCGGTCGCCGGAGGGGGGTTGGGGAGGAGAGTGGTGGGTGAAGGCAGAACAGGTTCTGTTACTTCCTTCCTTCCTGTTCTGTCCTGTCCTGTCCTGTCTGTCCCGTCTGTCTGTCATACGCGGTTTTTTCAGGGCCCAAAAAACAAATGACCCTAATAATTTGAGCGTGCAGTCAGCAGGATAGCAGCAGCGGAAGGGAACAAAGAGTCAGCAGAGCAGAAGGGAGTGGAGGAGCCACAATGGCAGCACAATATTTTCCAATTACCAAAGAAATATCCCCCATCCTCCCCGCCGCCCCGCCCCGCCCTCACATTCGCTGGCGCTCGATAAAAGGCAATTAAAAATGACTTATGCCATTGTTTTGGCTCTCACTTACGTTCCCGATCAAAGTTTAATGGGGGTCATGTCATGAGGGGGTAACATACTACCCCCCACCCCCCCCCACACACACGCACACACATGTGCAAGTGCCTGTGTCTGTGCATACATATGTATGTATGTATGGGTAAAGTTTTAGCTGGAACTTTTGCACTTGTTTTGTGTTTGGGATGGAAATAAATTAAATCTGCAATGCACCCGGCCGGACATAATTCTATTTTTAACTATTTTATATACACATATGCATACATACATATGTATATGTACATATGTGTGTATGTCTGCATATTAAATCTCGTTGCAAGTCAAGCAGTCAACGCGATGAAAAGAATTTTATTAAATATTTCTAAAAAAGGGGGGAAAAAAAATGAAAAATGTTGCCTCGTGTTCTGTTCGAGCTGTGCCCAAGCCAGGGCACACATGCCACATGCCACACATCCCCGCCCACTCATAAAATCCCCAATGGCATCGGTATGCAAAATGCATTGCAGCAAGGAAGAGCATGAAAATAGAAAGCTGGAGAGCAAGGAGAGAGCGCAAGGCGGAGTGAAAGGTTTGTAGCAGGTCAGGACTCTGCCATAAACATTTGCAAACAACAAAAATTGATAGCGAATGCTAAAGAGTTGACATAAACCAAAATAATATTCGCCATCAAGCAGGGCCAAGAGCGAGAGCCACAGCCACAGCCAGAGCCAGCCATAAATTGGTGTCTGCAAAACTGAAACGGGAGTCAAAGGGTCAGAAACCAGGACTCCACCAGGACGATCCCATAGCAACCTTTGACCACAGACAAATGAAATTCAATCAAACAAAACCAGAAGTCACATGCGGCCTTCTCGATGCAGGACTCGCCCTACGGTCCCTGCCCCTTGCCCCAGCCCAGTCTCCCAGCGGCATTGAGTTCTGCATGGGCATGGGCATGGGCATGGGCATGGCACCCCATGTATTCCAGCTGCATTCCCCTCCCCTGGGACACTCTGGAACTGGCCGTGAGTCCTCGCCTGGGCGGGGGGTCCAATGCATTCCACTATAGCCTCCATTCTTCAACTAAATAGCCCAAATCAAGAATACAAAGTTGGATGCGGAAAATGTTGTATTCTATTCTTATCGCTAGACCCACGGAACGGGTGCATCGGTACTGCGAGTGGGATGTCCTGTGTGCTAATGAGTTGAGAGATCATTTCTCCGCTCGCTCCCTAGCAGTCATAAATTGTATACTTTAGGTGTGTTTTTTACTTGGAATAGATTGGTTTTGTGTGTAAAGACTCTTGTCCGTTAAGTACAATAATATGTTCATGTTTGAACAACTTGAGATTATTTTGAATTAAGGTTTGAGAATTGATTGGACTGGAATTGGGACTATGGAGTGTTATTTTGTTCAGACTCCTGGCTGGAAGGGGCAACAATGTATTCGCCCCGTATACGCATACCGCATTCGCCTTGGATTATCGCTGTCATGCATGTAATCCACGTTTTTCCACTTCCATCGACTGCTGGTCTTCAACTGGGAATGTTAATTAGCTGTTGGCCGAGCTCATTCCGCCTCTGACCATCCGGGCCATCTGCCGTCTGATGGCCATGCCGCCTGATGGCCTGATGGCCTGATGGCAGTCAATTAGCTGATATCAATAGACACGCCCAAGAACATGGCCACCACCCCTCCACCCCTCCATCCGGATCAATCGGTTGCTGTTGCATGCATTTAATGCGCATTAATTGCGCATAATTAAATTTTCTACAATTTTATTATGCACTTTACATGGCATGTGTTCAACATTAAAACCAGATTAAAGCACAAGTTTGTTAAGTGAAAGTGGGGCTGGGGCTGGGGCGGGGGCGGGGGCTTTCTGATAGAGGGGGTGGTTTTTTCTCCTCTCGCTTTTAGGCATCTTCCAAATACACGAAAATGAAAATCTGTTTTTTAATGAATAATTTGTTTGGCTAAATGTTGTCCCCTGTCCGCCATTTTGTTGGACGCAGCTGTCAGTCAGTCAGTCGCCTTCGCCTTCGCTTTCTCTCTCTCTCTCTCTCTCTCTCTCTCTCGTTCTTTACTCTTTCGCTGTCATAATTTTCATTTTTTTATCTGTCATTTAAATGAAATCGTGTCCGTTTCGCTGTCATTTCTGTCAATAATAATATTATTATTATTATTATAGTTAGTATTGCTATTATTGTTGTTGTTTTTGCTGTCAATTCCGCGGCTCTTTTCATGTCCTCCCCCACTGCTCTTCAGTGTCCACTCTACCACTCGCTTTTCTTGTTTTTCAGTTAAATCTCTGAATGAATATTTAATTTCATTTTAATGCGCTTTAAATGATGTGAAACACGAGCACATAGTATACACTTACGCTGCGTTTCATAGCTGTCAGACTGTTGGCCATTAAGGCCATGCCTACTCGAAGATACATATCCCAGCTGTGATGTTGATCTTATATTCATAAAACGCACTGTACTAGCACTTGCCAACTGTCCTCACATTCCAAAGTTTCCAAAGTTTAAAGACTCAACCATAAATAACCAATGAATACCAGTGAATAGTGAATGCAAATGAATCTTGATTTGCTTTCAATAAATTCAGTTTTTCTCTCGGTTTTTATTCAGTTTCCCAAAAATATTTGAACTCTCCCGCCTAAACGCAGTGTGACTTCGTGAATGCATCAGCTAGACACATTTTTCTCGCATGCAATAAAATATACATCCTATGTACCACAATTCTAACTATTTAATTTGAATTGCTTAACATTTTCCACCTCCTAGAAAAAATAATACGAGTAGGATATTTAACAATTTTATTTATTATTTGATAGCTCGAATTTCTTTTTGGATCCCATGAGATGCCTAACCCTGACGCTTGCAAATATGTCAGGCGACGCATTTATCGCATGCAACTAAAGCGAGCTCTCACTCTGAGGGCAATTCTCTCTTTTCCCGCTCTCTCTCTCTTCGGCACAGAGGAAAAGTCCCAGGCGCAGGATATTTCCCTTATGCCTCCCCCCTGCCTCTTTGTCTAATACAGTCAGTGCCTAGAGCAGCTGTGTGGCTGGCGAACGGTGAACGAGGAGGAGAAGGGCTAACGGTGGTTGGTGAGGCTACAGTGAGGTAGGTGATGGTTTGGGTGGGAAGAAGAGATGGTAAGTGTGGGTGTGCGGTGGCCTGTGGGAAATGTTGCTCGACTGAAGCTTTTTACGCATATTTTTGGCGCCGGTAAAATGTTTCTCTGTCTCTTTGTGTGTAAGTGTAGCTGTGTGTGTGTGTGTGCATTGTCTATTCCTTAACATTTTGCTGGCCTCCGCGAACGGGTTATGTTCGTTTGGCTAATTAAACATTTGACAATTATTAATACATTCCAAATGCTTCTTGCAAAGCCAAAAACACAAAAAGAACTAAGCTAATATTTAACAGCTGCTCAGCACACACACGCACACATATGTATAGCAGATATATGTATGTATGTATAAGCCCCCTGACCGAAATTCCCCGCTGAGCCAAGTGGGTTGACGCCTTCCGAGTGTTTGCTGCTGCGTCATTAAAAGCGCCTGTCGCCATTTATTTCCCTCCAAGAGGGTGTCCGGCGAGGGGGGGGGGGGGGCGGTGGGTGTAACGGAGTCTAGCGGGTAGCCCAGAAAGAGGCACCGGACTGGGGGGAGATGGGTCCCTGGAGGAGGTGGATGGTGGGTTGCAGAGATGGAGAACGGATGGACGGACGGACGGACGAGCTTCTAACTTTCGCTTTTATTTTTATCCCATTCGTCGTCGTCGTCGTATTTGTTGTTGCCACTCTTTTTTAATTACTACTATTTCTGTTTAATTTTTGCTTTCTCTCTACTTTTTTTGCTTCTCTTCTTTAGCTGCTTTTGGCTCTTCTGCTGCTGCTGCTGGTCCTTTCTCATGTATTCTTTTCTTTTTTTCTATTATTATCTTGGATCTTCCGAAAGAAAACCCAAACAATATGCGTTCCTAATTGAATATATATTTAATTAGTTTTTTTATTATTAATATATACATGTTTGTATGTTTGTATATGTATATGTTTCCTTTTTAATGCGTTTTTCTATGGTTTTTCTATAAGTTTCCTGCTTCACATTTCAGGAGGTTTTTTTCGGTTATTGGTAACAGCTATTAATTATAATTAATTGGCTAATATTCAGTCACTGGGGTAGCAAGGGGAGGGGGTAACGGGGCCATGGCTGCCAGAAAAATTAACAGCAATCTGCTGCCCGGACTGCCCGGCCCGGACCCGGACGGACACTCACTTACTCGTATTGTTTTATCTTTGCGTTTCTATTTCTGATCCCATTTCCGAGGCACTTTTATGGTCGCGCTCTTTTGCTTGACTTGACTTGACTTGGCCCCGGTCCAAGTCCGGGCCAACTGCAAGGTCATCCACACACACACACACACACACACAAACATACACAAATAAGTCTAATCAAGCCCAAAACCAAAACAACAAGGACCATGGAATGGACACTGGGACAGGGACAAGAAGACAGGTCGCTCCTCTTTGTCAAATGTGTGTCATGACCTTACGCACACACAGCCACCGGCACAGGCACAGGCACAGGTCCACCCACACAGCCACGATGACAGCTGGAAAGTGAAAAAGGACTTGGCGACTGCCAAGAGAAGCTTCCACCTTAAATTGTTCCTATAAAAGGTATATCCTATATACTATTTGTTGTATGCCCAGCGAGTACATTGAAAGCGTTTCTATCCTCAGATTGTAAAGGATTCCAATCACGTTCCAGTAATGAATGTTCGACTTCTGAGCCTAAAGCTAGTGGCATGCTCTCAAGGAACCAGAAATTTCGTAAGATCGATGTTTAGACCTTAAAAGAAAAGTCTAGACACTTGTTAGTAGATTGTTGAATTCATACTAACTTTTATTTGGAAACGTCAGGGATGAGGGAAGGCGACAATTTTGTATTCTATTCTTACCGGTAGACCCACGGAACGGGTGCATCGGTACTGCGAGTGGCCAACTCCGTTATTCCGATGGAATTAATATATGTGTTCAGGTGCAAGTATCAAATATCGTATTGAAACGCACTTATTGGCATGCCAAGGACTCGGGACTCGTGACTCGTGACAGTGGGGTGAAAATATATTTCTCTGTTTGCTTGGGCATTTCTTTTGATCCATTTCCCCTGGAAAAACATTACTCATTCTGGCACTCTCTCTCTCTCTCTCTCTCTCTCTCTCTCCTCATCTATGGCACTCTCTCTTTGACACTTTCTCTGGCCATTAAGTGGGTGGGGCAGCCCAGCCTCATTTTGAACATCAATCAGTGTAGCAGGATAGCATTTTGTTCTACTTCCAGTTCCAGTTCCCATTCTGCTCGTACTTGTAATTCTATTTCTATTTAAAATTTCTATTTGGATTCCAATTTCAATTTCAATTGAATATCCAATTTGCTGCTGGCCCGAATAGGCAATGTCATTTAACTGAATGTTTCATTTATATCTATAAATACGCGGCGCGCAGTTAATTAAACATAAATGAATCAACATAATTATATTCTGTGTACATATATGTACACATACATATATCCAGTATATGTGTGGGTGTGTGTTTTTGGGGTCCTGCTCTGTATGATGATTTTATGCAATTTGCTTATGTAAATTTTATTTGCGTAATTTCGCGTATTTGGCCAAGTACATTTTACATTTCAAGTCCCACCCCACCCTTCTGGATGCTGTCCTCTTTTATTCAGCCTATGTACATACATACATACATATGTATGTATATGGGTAACTGTGCGACTGTGTGGGTATCTGTATCTGACAGCTGGGATCTGGGATCTGTGTGTGTGTCTGTGTGTGTGCGTGCGGGTGGGCAAGGTCTAAAAATTATGCAGAAGCAAATTCGCGGCCTGTTTAGTCAGACATTTGTTAGTAGTTTCAACTTGGATTCGCCTCCGTCTCTGCGTCTCGGTACAGTGCGTTGCATGAATCTAACATATGTATAAGAAGGTGTGTGTAAGTGTGCGTGTAAGTGTGTGTGTTGTCAGACCCCAGAGAGTGGAAGTGGAGAGCGGAGGTGTTTCGGAAGATCCAGTGAATTCTCCCACGTGTTTGAATAATATATTTTGTGTATAAGATAGTATATGACAGTTTCTTATAAAGTAACTCCTTAGTCATTGCTGAAGGCCATCACCAACCACTACTTATGCATGAGCCTCAGGGTTTCCGGAAAACTTTGTGTAACCCTCTAAAGGAATTCGTTTGACATAAAGTCCGACCCCTTGTTAACTTTTTTTACTTGTGGAAAGTAGGGGGAAAAAACCCACCAGCTAAAGGCTTCTATAAATTATGCCCCCCCCCCCCCCCTGCACACAGAAAGGAGACCATAATTAACCCACAGCAATGTATCGATGGGGCAGATACATATATTTCTGTGATGGCATGATGGTGGCACCAATTCCCGCCGGCCAACAGCGGGGAATAGGGGAAGTCCGATAGCCGAAAAACCCGAAAATCCGACAAACCCAGAGAACTCCTCTTAGACTTTAAGCCGTTGACGCTTTAATGCACTAAACTGTAGCTGGGGAATTGGCACTGGCTGGCTGGATGGCTGCCTGGATGGGCCCCAGGCCGGAGATGGACATGGAAAAGTTCACGCACACAGCTGCCATGCCCATGCCACGCCATGCCATGGAATTGCTCTGCCGGCGAAGCGATTTCGATGAAATAATATAAAAAAATAGAAGAAAAAGTGAATTGGCTCTCGGGAAGAACGAACTGTTGATACCTTAGACCTTGGATACTTGAGGGCTACCCCCAAAAGCTAAGCATAGCACCCTGTACCCTGTACAGTCCAGGGTATTCCCGAGATGAACAATCGTTGAATGTTTGTTAAAACTTTTCATTAGGAGGTTGGGTTATGTCAAAGGTGGCCAAGTGGTGGGCAGGTACTGGCCCGAAGGCGAAAATGCTGAAAATTCGGACGAGAGGAATTCATTTCTCCCTAGAGCTAGACCCAAAAACACTCACACATACACACACACACGCACGCTGGCTGGCTGGCTGGCTGACACATACATGTACATGCACATGGATAGAATGAACAAAAATACTTGCAGCTATTTTCATAAATTTTTCCACAGTTCCACAGGGGTGAAGGCGGAAGGGTGGGGGGAGGGGGAGATACCGGGATGGAATGAAGTCTTTGTTGTATGGCAAATTATATCATTAAAACTTTATCCAGAATAACAACAAGTTAAGCCAACAGCAGATAAAATTCTGGCAAATTTAACAAAAATAAAGGGCGACAAGGAATAGAAAAGAGAGCAAACATATACATACACACACACATACATATGTACGTACATTTCTATCTATGTAAAGTGAGGGTCAAGGATTTCTAGAAGTCTATACTTAGATCGAAAAGTGTGTCCCAGTAGAGGTTAATGTTGCAACCGATGGATCTTCTGTATGCGGATAAAGATGCGGGATACAACTTAAGCCGGAGCTGCAGGCAAAGGAGTAAATATATCTGGTAGTAGTACTTTGTGTTGCACATGCATTTGCACTTTTCAATGATACTCGTATTTACCCAGCACAGCAAGAGGTGAAAGCGTTCGAGGTGGTGAGGTGTTCGGGGGGGGGGAGGGGAAGAGCGCGCGCGGAAAGAGCCGTTGGCGGAAATGGAGCCGGAGCTGGGGCAGGAGCAGTCAGAGTAGAGAAATGAAGCGAATGGAAGTGTCCTTGTCAGCCTTGCAACCTTAAAAGCTTTGCCCGAAAATTCGTGCCCCATTCGTGCACACAACATGACAAATTAGAGGATAGCTCTATGCCATAGAGTGCGTTTTACAATTGTAAAGCAGGTGGCAGGCAGGGGGAGGAGTTTTGATTCTATTCACATTTGCCACACCACAGCACAGCCCTCTATCCACTTGCGAGATGCACTGTAGTTGCAGCAACGCTTAGAGGCGGATGGGATGCGGCAACAACATCCGCTACTTCCATAGCTTGAAGGCGTCAGACAAAGCGCGAGAGTCGTAGATGTACATTTAGAGATAAAGAGAGTTAGAAAGAGAGAGAGAGAGAGAGAGAGAGGGGAAGAGACTCCCACACAGCTGGCACAGACATTGGCATTGAACGTGGGCAGCAGGGTCAGGGGCATTCCAGAAATGGCGTCAAGTGGATTCCATCTGATAAGGAAACGCCTTAAATCAACTTTCAGCCAGCAGTCAAAATTCAGAGAAAATCGGAGCATGGAGGAGAGATGGAGAGAGAGAGAGTTTCCCTCGCAATGAACTTCGCAAGGCCGATGGCTGGCCGTAGATATGGTCCGGTCTTGATTTTTATGGGCTGTGAAGTGAAGTGAAGGGAATTTCCACGCTCGTGGAAGAGAGCTCAAGGTTAGCCACCGTGTGGATGGATCCCAGCATCTGGGATAAACCCTGTACATACATATAATATATTCAAATTGAAAAGAACTTGTCTGCCGTGATTTTGAGAAAATGAAGTGGAGTAACATGTACTCTAAATATATTATATTATTATATATGAAAGCAACTTTCACTTATAAAAAAACTCTCCCCAAAACCATTCGGACATCCACTTGAGATCAAAGTCATTCGCTTCTCGGGTTGAACCAAAAACTATACAAAAAGCCATACAACAATGTCCTTAAAGTACATATCCGGAACATTCATTTACGCTGCGCCTGTGTGTGTGCGTGTGTGTCTATGTGTGTGTGTGTGTCCAAGGTGTGTATGTGTGAATATTATTGAAATTATTTAATACCAGAGACACGCAAACTTTTGGCGACAAATAAAATGCGATGTGGGACTGGGACTACATCCTCCTCCCAGGCATCCAAAAAACGTGACAAAACCCAGGCACACCTAGAACACCGTAGCACACACACACACACACCACCAATACACATGTACATACATACACATATGAATATTTCATATGGTATACGGAAGGGTGTTGTGTTTTCGCCGTATTTGGACATGTAGGAAAAGCAGAAAACAAAAGAGAGGCAACAGCCTGGAGAAAAGGGCAAAAGCAAAAGCAAACCCGAAAGCAAAAGCAAAAGCAAACAATTTCACTTAGTTGAGGCTAATAAATGTCAACGATAATGTTGGACATTATTTTTTCGTTGCCGCCTTTTTTGTGCCTGCTGTGGTTGTTGGACTGCCTCTTGGGAACAGGCAAAGGTGTAGCCAAGTACTTGGATATTGTAGGGTATCACAAGAGTTACTCAAAAGAGCCCCCAAATTGGTGTAATGCAGCCTTTCATTGATGACTTTAATGATTTCTTGATTATTTCCCATAGATATACATATGTACATACATACATATATGTAAATATGTAAATATGTATGACAGTCGAAATAGTTTTTATTACTTGCTTAAAGAGCAACAACATATACGGTGTTGATACGATTATAAGATTGCCATCAGCTTCGACAATCTATGTAGATATTGTCCTGATTTGAGCATTGAAATAACACATCTTCTATAGAAGAATACATCCTTTATCAATCCCTGGACCTGCCACTGGCACTGGGTAATCCAGCAGCCCATCATCTACATCTACATCTGCAGCTACAGCTATGTGCTGCACGCAGATGGATAGCTGGGGATGTCAGTCTCTGATGAACAGCCGGCAGCGACCTTGCCATAGTTTCGTTTCTTGTTGCGTCCTGTCAACATTTCCGCTTGGCAAATGAATTTCTCTTGAAGATTACTCCTTCATCGGGACGGGGGGAGTGCGGTGCGGGGAGGGGGCAGCTCTAATTAAATTAATTACAGTTGTCAGACCCAGGCGCAGATAGGACACACATGGAATATGGCGGAGCCGCCGCAATAAACTTATGCTGCCATATACACAATCCAAACAGAGGCCAACAGCGCCTGGATCCTGGATCCTGGCCAAGCTCTCGTCTCATCCCGTCCGGGAATCTCCTGCTGCCCGACGGACGAACATGTGGAGACATCCCCTTGGTAGACAGCAAGGAGGATGCCGCCGCCAACTGGTTTATGACAGGTCAGGCAGGCAGTGCACAATTTTTGGCCAAGGAGCAAGCCAGTTGGCTTAGCTGGAAAACTCATCAATCTAATCCCCCAGTTATTTCCGTGACATTTTCTTTGTTAACGCCTGGATGACAAGGACGAAGTCGACAGTCGACGCCGGCAGATCCGCACCCATTTAACCCTACATGGGAGGTGGGTAGGGGTGGTGTGTGGTTGGTTGTGGGTTGGGGTGGGGTGGGGTTGGGTGGTGTGGCATAGACGAAGATTTCATTTACATTTTAGTTTACGTCTTAGTCCTGTCCTGTCCCGTCCTGGTCTGTCCTTTGCCTGACAACGTTTCCGGGTTTATGTTAACCCCCCCCCCCACTCCTCCCTGTGAGGCCATAAAAAATACGTCAATTTTTGTTTGGCCAACTTCATGAGAGAAAGGAGAGGAAGGAAAACGTAGCGAGAGAGAGAGAGAGAGGGAGGGAGTGGACTTGGCTCGGCTATTTGTTCTTCAGTTCCATTCTGTGACACCAGTTCGGTTCGCTCCTTGTTTATGAGGGAATCTGTGATCGAGGCGCTGGTGTCGCTCCAACACACACACACACACACAAATACACACACAAACGCACACACAAACGCACACACAAACGCACACACAAACGCACACACATTAGCATGCCGCAAGATCTGGATTCGAAGCCAGACACATTGATCTTTTATATATTCTGCCAAATTTGGTTGCTTTAAAATGATTTCCTTCAGGTTTCAACTGCGCACTGCACTGCTTCCAGGGTGATTTCAAGGTAAAACGAACCAAACGTTCAGGTTACAGCGCCGCACTGCTTCCAGGCGGATTTCAAGGGAAAACAAACCAAGCCTGAAGGTTTCAGCGGTGCACTGCACTGCTTCCAGGCCGATTTAAAGGGAAAACTAACCAAACGTTCAGGTTTCAGCGGTGCACTGCACTGCTTACAGGCTGGTTTCAAGGTAAAACGAAAGCGGCGTAAAGCACTGCTTACAGGCTGGTTTCAAGCAGAGCTCGCAAATAACCGTCAACCATTTTAAAGTGTCCGAAAAAAACCGATCTTCTACGAACACTTTGAGAACGTGGAGCGAAAGAACACATTCAAAAGTGTTTTCGCTCAACAACTGTTCTTCTCAGACCAAAACACTTTTGTTTGTGTTCTCTTTGGTTCGCTCTTTCGCTGACTACTTTGATCGGACACTTTCGTCGAAACAGTCCTTTTGTATGTATGCGTGCGTCTGTGTTTTCCTACATAACATTTATGCACATGAATTGATCAGGCATATTCTTTTCTCTTTCTCGCACACAGCAAGAAAAAACACTTTTTGAAGACACTCATTGCGCAGTGGTCTTTCAAAGACAGTTTTGCATTGAGCGCTCTCTCAAAAGTGTCTCTCTCTCAGTTGTTATTGAGAGACCGATTCGTTTTTTCGGTTGAGCCAAGCAGTCGGACCGAAGAGCACAAGCGAAAGAAAAAAGTGTTTCGCTCAGAGAGAGATCGTGTGTACCAAATTGTGTTATGTTATGTCTGTGGCAGACTGCGTTGGAAAAATCGGTTGACGATTATTTGCAAGCTCTGAAAAAAACAAACTTTATCATTAAATATATGTATGTACATATGTATGTATGTACATATGCATGTGTCCATGTGTCAAAGATAACGATTAAACTAAATGCATGTCCCATGACACCCATACATATATGTATGTATCTACACTTTTTCGGCAATAATATTTTAAAAATACTTGAAGCCTTATACATATACATATGTACAAGTGTATGTGTGTATAGTATGTATGTACTCGTAGCTATAATCTTCTTGGGTGACTGAAAGCTGCCCTAATGGGGTCCTATGACAGACCTAGTCAAGTGGAGGAGAATCCCTCAGGCTTAGTCTATAATTTTAAGGGAAAATGTTGCCTTAAGGATTAGGTTGCTTGCTGGAGTGGAATATAAAACAAACCAGCAAACTTCGTGGATTTACTTGTAATCAGTATCAACTGCAGAATCGATATATCAGTTATTGCATCAAGCTAACTTATCGATACATTTTCCCGGCTCATGACGTTATACCACGACAAATTAAAGTCTTCGCCTTCATCGGCGTGGGAGAAGGAAAACTTCAGGTATGCTTCATCAATGTATATAAGCTGCAGGATAAACGACATACATGTAAGTAAATGCATATGTATTTACATATGTATGTAATTTCAAAACTTACTGGGAACTCTGGAAAGCTAGAGTCGCGATCTGCTTTAGCGTTTAACTCGAATTTGAGATGCAGCGGACCTTGCACTTTGGGATCTCTAACGGACCTTAGAATAGTGTAAACTTCTGCTATAAAAGTTGGGTCTATTGACACAAATCCGTAAAAGACAACAGAATTCAGCATTGTGCAAGCCTCGAAAATCTTCAAGCATTCGTGTGAGACCCTTCCAACGAGCCGAATGCCTAAATGTTCAAGTTCCCTGAGTTTAGTGAGCTCCGATATGTTCTTATCCGCTTTTTCGATGACTATATGAAGGATTTTTAGTGATTTTATTAGCGATATTTCTCGAGTATCCTTCCAATCGATCACCAAATTTCGTATATTCAATTTCTTGAGCTTTGGTAAAGTTTGTAGGACCCGGAAGAGACCACTCAGAGGACTATTGGAACGATTCACCGTTAGTGCTTCGAGATTTTTGAGTTGTGCCAAAATTTCTATACCCTCATTGTCGTCGATGGAGCAATAAAGTGATTGCAAAGCTCCGATTTGAGCTAAATATTTGAACTTTGTAGAACCGACCAAAAACGACAAGTACAATTTTGTTAGAGTCGGCATTTCAAGGGCCAAATGCCTTAAAGCACATTTTTGAGCAGCATCTGTGGCCATGTAGCCTCGGTAACTCCGAATTGGCATTCCGCTTTCTATTGCATTGAGTGATTTAATCTGGTTAATTTTGGCGCACTCTTCGGTGGAAAAATGTCTTCCTTTGATGGCCAAGTGCTGAAGACACGACTGTTCATTGGCAGCAAAGGCAGCAAAGAGACTTTCAAGTGGATTTGTGGCGTCCGAAAGAAGAACCAACTGCTGGATGCTGGAGCCAGCTAGCTGGGTCATGGATTCAGCATCGCTTGCATCCCCGATCTCGCAATCGAGTCGCTGCAATGACTGTATTCGGGAAACTTGAGAAATTTCGTCTGGACTGATTTTCATCCCTGGTAATCTTAGATACTTTATCTCTGGATTGTCCTTCGCCGCAAGTTGGCGGAAAAGTGGCACCAGATTGCCATAGATATGAGAGGTGACCGTCAACGTCTGAAGTTGATTCATTTGAGCCAATATCTCTATATCTTTTGTATCGGATAGATCGCATTCCAGTGCAGTTAATGTTTGAATTTCTGCTACTTTCGCGATCTCCCCAAATGGCCAACGACCTCTTAGCTTCAAGTCCTTCAGCGTATTCGATCCACTTGTGCCCAAGGTACCGAGAAATGCGTTCAGCCACCCGATCCGTGCAGGCCCTTCGATCTCCATACACTCCACGTTTTCCAAACCGGCCAAAGGAGTGAGCATATCTGAAGCAGGTTCGTAAGTTTTGATAATCAGTCTTAGTGCTTTCTCTTTCTTCTGAAAAACTATACGGAATTTCATGCCTTGGATATCGGCCTGTGCTTGGCACACATCCAGCAGTCTTAGAACAGCATTCGAGACTCGATCGAGTCCCTGGCGAACAAATATTCGGAGGTATTGCAGATGGTTTAGTTGAATCAAATGATCGATACACTCCGCCCCGGAAAAGGCGCAGTTGAGCGTTCTAATTGATTTTATTTGGGCCAGTGCGACCGTCTCAGCAACGTCCAAAAGTCTTTTCCCCAAACTAAAGTTTTGCAGTACACATCGATTCTCCTTGGCCAATGCTCTGAAGAGATCCTCAAGGGAAACCCCTGATGTTGATGGCGGCGCTGTAATGCGAAGTTCAGTGAGATTATTGAGCATTCCCAAATGTTTAACGTTTCGCATGTCTGACAAGACACATCGCAACTTTCTTAGAGTTACAATTGAGGCAATCTCCTTCAGCTCCTGCGGACCAATAGACATTCTATCGCACAACAGTTCTTGCAGAGTCGAAGATTCCACTGAGGCCAATTCATTGAAGAATGATCGGAGCGAGTCGTTAGTTGTCTCATTTTGCCATAACAATACGATTATCAACTGGCAGATGTTCGGCGGGGCAGATAGTTTTCCCAATTGTCGGGCATCGGCATCGCTTACTGCCGGTATTCGAAGCTCAAGTCTACCCATAGTCGGCTCGAACATGATTCCGGTTTCATTGACTAGAAAAATCCCGGCGTTGAACTCACTTATCATATTGAAAACTACGGATGCTTCACCCGGCTCACACAGCTTTGTTATGTACAGCATGTGAAGATCTGCGGCTTGCTTCAAAGGTTCAATGGAGCTGCGACAGGCGGATGGGTTCGCGGATTCGCTGAAATCCTTGAAGCAACATTGCAGCTCTTTCAACCCATTGACTCCAGCTAGCACTGACGTCTCCTCGAAATCGAGCTCAGCGTCCTGAATTATTAATGTCAGACTTTTGTCACTGGAGGTTCGCCACCTTCTCAGTCCCTCAAAGAGTTTCAATAGCGAACCGCTCTCCACCTCTCCCTTGATATTCATTTTGGAAAGTTTTGGCATTTTTGCCAGCGGTACATATTGATCGACACAGACTCCTGGCTTAACCTCGAAAGTGAGGCTCTCCAGGTTGCTGCAATGCGGCGCAATATCGGACAGTCTTCCATAGATTTCAGTGTTCATAAAGGATAAGCGCTTCAAGCCCGGGTTCGAACGGCAGCACTCGACCAAGGACGCTGCATCCATTCGCACATCCAGATCGAGCCCTTCGAGGTGCTCCAACTGAGGCATGCTGTCCAGGGAGTAGCCTTTGATAGAAGAACCAAACCATAACTAATCACCATGCATATGCCACTCATTACTCACCCCTCAATTTGATTACCACACTGCGTAGAGTTGGTTTGTTGTGAAGAGCGTCTTTGATCGACTGAAATGCATCCAAGAACTCACCACAATAATACTCTGGGGTGTAGAGCAGCTTAATGTTGGTTAGATTGTTATTTGCCTGGATGGCATTCGCGTAGGACCGCCAGAAGAAGGTCCTCCTCCTCGGCGATGTGTTCTTGAGTTGCTTCTGAATTTCGGAAAACTTTATTTCCACCTCATTCTGGAGCGCCAGGAATATAAACTGAAGATCATTGTAGATCTTTTTATGGAACAACCGCAGCGCTTCGTGAAACCTTTCGGCAGAGAGTCCAAAGTTGATAAGGTCTGCATACTTCTCTTCATTGCTGGAGCCGCCACTTGTTTCGCAATTCCTAATGATGTATTTCATTATTTCCAACAGACAGTCGTTGTTGAGGCTGAGAATATGCGTTTCATCCATTTATTTGCATGAAAATGCTTTGCTTTTGGTATAATAATCCGTGTTTGTGCGGCTGAAAAACTCTACTGACCTGACTCATTTTATGTGTGGTTCGCATTCCATATTTTCATGCATACCCTTATAGAAGTTATTATGACTATGAACAGATTTGCAATGCACACAAACAAGCATCAGCCTACCCCATCCCACCCCACCCGCTGCATTTATCCAGTCGGTGAGCAAACAAAAGCTCTATCATAATCGGTTATAGATTAAATACGAGTGGATGCCATTGGAACGATCAATCAATCAGCAAGGGTATCAAAGTCTTCGGCCTTTGCCAATTTGTTTACTTTTTATTTGCTCAGTAAACGAACCAATACATACATACAATACCCCACTCGCATGGGAGATGAGAGCTTATCGCCAATTTGAGCAGCACAGAAATATCAGCTAGAACATGGTAGAACTATACTAGAAGGTATGGCGCCATCCACTCTCTTCCAGGCGCCTAATTTGTTTGCCTGCGATGCCATGCCGCTCGCTGAGTGCATTCTACCTTTGACATAATTATACCCTGGCTACGCTCTCAGCAACATCATTGCTGAGAGAGTGAGAACGAGTGGGTGTTGTTAGTTGTTTAATTTTTAATTCGCTCTCTCTCTCTCTCTCTCTCTCTCTCACTTCTACTCAGTTTGTTCAGTTTGCTCTTGTGCTCACCTTATTCGCTTCTCTTTTTCGTTCTCTTGAGTGCAGGGCAGGGTAGCGATCAGATTGACAGTTGACGCATGCTGAGAGAGTGACTTCTCCTTCTCTCTCCTTAGAATGTGATAGCCATAAAATACGGTTGGAACAGTGGTGGGCAATGCCTTATTTCGAGATAAACTTTGAGAATAAATAAAGTATAAATATATATTTATTGCTGGCCCAAAGTTTAGAAGTGGGAAAATTTCAACTCCGTGGTATTTGATGGAAGCGTTTTCTTATTAATCAGATTGCAATTTCCCCTGGCTAAATGTGTTGCATTGGGCGCCGCGCGCTTCTTCTTTGCTATCTCTATCTCCATTGAGACTTACCCCCACCCCCATTAAAGCATTACATTTGATCTATTTTTTGCTATTGGCTTACAACTAGACTCCTGCTTCCAATTGGCTATTTAATCCTCTTCGACTTTGTGTAGACACCTCTTGCCGTGGATTCCCACTAGAAGGTTGTCCCAATCCCAAATGAAATCAATTAGGGGTTCTGTTTGTCTCTGGCCAACAAGTGAAAGTGGTTAATTAACATGCCCGATCGGATGCCCGCCGGATGACAGAAAGAGATGCAAATTGTCGTGTGATTGGCTTTGGTCCCCCCCACCTCCAGACCAAACAAATAATTCGCCACGATTTGCATCTTCAGCAGTTCCACACTCCATTCCGAGTCCGAGTCGGAATCGGAGTCGTAGTCGGAGTATTTCTCCTCTGCTTCGACGATGTTTTGGGTTCACTTTGATGGTTTTTTTTTGTTTTTTTTTGGTGTTTTTGGTTTTCCTTTTGCCAACCGCAGCCGCAGTGTTCATTTATTTATCGATGCCTTCGATGGGTGTGCGAGGCGAGGCGAGAGAAATTTAGAGACAGGGAAAATGGACTTGTGATTTCGCCTTTAGCCTTTAGCCTTTCGCCAGCCGCCTCTCTCCCGGGGCTTTGTTTGTCCGGCTCCATTTGTTCGAGGGCCCGGCACTAAATTATCGTTTTCAATTCCTTGCTGGTCGGGCCTGGGACCGGGCCCGGGCACGGGCCCTGCCATTTGCTGATTGCTACCGAGTCGAGACACATACAAAAATACATTCGGTAAGAATACACACATACACCCAAATGTAGGTACATACATATGTATATATGTACATACATGCCCGTAGATATATTTTTTGGGGTCTGGGCAAATGAATTGCCTGACAGCAGACCCTCATCCTCGGGCTGCTTTTAACTTGGCTTGTGTGCGCTCAGATTTGGATTTCAATTCAATTGCATCGAATGTCCTGGACTTCCTGAACTTGGCCCTGGATTTGGATTTGGAGTTGAAGTTGGCGTTGGCATTGGATGGCGAGTGTTTGTAATCCTATCGAGGCTTAGGCCTAAGCTCTGCCTTCATCTCTCCCCTCCCTTCTTGTCGACCTCTAGCCGCTCCTTGTTGACCATTTGCGTTAGTCGTTGACTTTTTACTGTCTACATGTGGGCGCCTAATTGATGCAATGCATTTGTGCTCGGAGCTCGGAGCCGGAGCCGGAGCCTGACATAACTTTGCTTTTAAGTCCCCACCCTCCTCTTCCTTAGGCGGCACAAAACTCTGTAAAAGGGAGAAAGAAAGTAGCAGCCCCATAGCGACCCAAAGCGAAGGCTGCTCTTCACTTTTCACTTCAGGTTGCCAACGCACGCCCCCTCTCCCGTTGGGCTTTTGGCTTTGTGTGGCAGAGGACCTTCAATTCTGGCAGCACTCTCTTCATTTGGTCCTCAATTTCGAACATGCTTTCATTTTAGCCAAAGTCGCATTACATTGGAATTTGTTCTATCCTACTAAAAATGGATTTTACCTCTTCCTAATATTTCTTATAATTCGTAAACACTTTTGTTTTGGTATAAATCCTGGAAAGTACATATGTATCTATTGCTTTTCATTATATCGGACAGATTCATTTCCCCATTCATTTTGGGTTAAATTTCTATCTGGCTCTGACGTTTGCTTCTACTTATTTTCTTTGCAGGCGCCAGGCTTGAGCTCAGTGAAAGTTTTAAGCTGCAGCATTATGTGCCGTTCTGAAAATGCGTTCTAAATTATCTCCAGCTGCAGCTGCTGAAACTAATTTATTACCCATGGGATCCATTATCTCTGGAAGAACCGCCGCCATAAATGAGCGCAATTAACAGTGGAAACGAGTGCGGAAACTGCAGATGTTTCTGGGAATCGTCAACTGCAAAGCCACCCCCCCGCCACCCCACCCCACCCCATACATGGATGCTGTTCTGCATTTGGTTTTGCTTTCGGTTTCATGGCTAAGCCTCAGTGTGGCTGAAGTTTGCGGATTCCCAACCAACCAACCGCATTCCCAGGCATTCCCACACCTCTCACCCCTCCGGTGGGTGGGTGGATGGGTGGAAGGGTGGCATTATGCAATGCATGGACATTTATTTAAATATAAACATAAACCTGATGAAATGCTACATGTGCTTACGAGTACAACTACTTCTACTGCATACTACTGTTATGTCAGGACTTGCCTGAGGACACGTCGGTAGTAGTTTGTAGTTGTTCCCATCAAAATTTGAAAACGTTTATCAAGCTAAAAGTTAGAAAAAAGTTTATGGTTTCATCTCTCATTTTCATAATGGATATTTCGCTCTATTTATTTTCATTAGGAACCTCCTTCTGCATAAACTGTCATCTGTATTTTCAACTATTTTGTCGGAACAGGAAAGCAATTGGAGTTGTACCTGCCAGAACTCTTATTATACTCTTTTTTCTGTCTATGCATATTCAAAGTATACTAAGCTCAAAGTAAAATCTGTATAGCAACGGATATCTTGATTAAAGGGTAAAAATTAAAACAAATTTAGAACTATAATTGACTCTTTCTATTGTAATCTACCACAAATTAGGAGTAATCTACTTTTGTTGGATATAATTTTATCCATATCAGGCTGAAGCTATGTCTATGTCATCATGTCCATGCCTAGTAGCAATCATGAATAATTTCAAGAATTAACGTGTCAGTCATTTGTATCTGTTTTCGGGCAACAACAACTATCCAAAACTGTTTCATATAATAGAGGAAGATCCCTATTGGGCTGATTGTAGGAACAGGAAGTATCTTAGATACAACATATGCACACAGCAAAGATAAAATATTTTACAATTTCAATCAAATTCATAGGTCATCATAGGTTAAATGATAAACGAAACGGAAGAGTTAAGATAAATAAGTAATTAACTCACTTATACTTTTTGTACATACATATCTTGACTGAGTGCCGGGTATAAAAGTAGAGCCGCGGCCCTTGCTGCGGCTCGTTTCTTTCGGTGTTTCAACGTCTTGTCTATAGCTTCTGTACGCACTTACATTATATATTATTATATTATGCGGCCCTAATGGTTTTGATTGCATATTTTTTGGATGAGTTATGTGCGGCTCAAGCAAATAACATATGTGCATAAATTACACACCAAAGGACATGCTACCACCCCCCCATAGTGTACATGGAACTCCTCATTGGGACACTCATTCATTCTTGGAAAGTGTGGCCTTCGAGCATAATGTGGGGTAATTAGAGGTGCAGCTGGTATATGACAGGACCTGACCCCGTACCCTGGCGACAATTAAGGAACAAGATAATAATGCGTGACAGTTCCTGTTCCGATTGAGGACCATTCAGGGACCACACCCACACATACAATATGTGTGTATGGGCATTCTCTATATCTCCCTCTGATGATGTGGATGTGGATGTCCATCAATCCTCGGTGCTCTCTTCAAATTTCATGGCAATTGTGTATTAAATTATCTTCGGCCCCAAACGAAATATGCTCTCAATGGAGCTCTGCAGGAGCCGGAGGAGGGATTACATGTAGATGGTAGTATGTATATGGTAGTCAGTGCCGTATTACCTGGCATCGGCATCGACACTGAGATAGCAATAGCCTGGGGGCAGGCAGAAGCCACACCCACTATTCATTCATGTGCGATACAGTTGCAGAATCACAATTGCATTCACAGCCCATCTCCCATCCCCGACACCGGAAAACCCCAGCCCCAACGCTTGAACGGAACTCAGCCTCAAGCGGAACTCAGACCCGCCGCCGCCGTTGTCATTATGAAGCCATTATGAAGGGTCCGGGTCCGGGTTCTGGGGTCCTGGGGGTCCTGGGAGCCCCGACTCTCTCACGCTCTCCTCTGTCTTTTAAGCATAATAACTTTCTGCTAACTTTGGCATTTTGGTATTTCAATTTTGCAGCTGAAAAAGATCTTCGTGTACCCAAAGAGATGGAGAGGACCATGTAGAGCGAGAAAGTAATGAAGAGAGAGAGAGAGAGAGGTAGAGAGTGAGGTAGCGATGTCATTGGGTCCTTTACTGGTGCTCTTCTAGACCATTGTTGAGGGTTGTTAGTGGCCCAATTAGCCGATGTGGAATGCAGTTTTGCAGGGCAAAGATTTGGGGGCAGAAAGATGAGTAAGATAGGTAAATGCATATAATATACATACACACATACTTATATGTATAAATACAAATCTTATGGACTTTGCGGTTCTCTCTAGAGTCCAGACCTACCCGTACTTTTCGTACTATCCTCTTAACCTTAGAGGTAGGTAGAAATGCTCATATCTCATATTTAAAACAAGGGATAATTCAAGTAAGACTTTAGGCATCTAATACATCGCGTGTTGTCCTTTGGAATACAATCCTGCAACACGAACCCTGGCACACTCGTAGCCTAAACCATACCATTCGAAACCATTCCCATAAATGGCAACTCCCAATGGGTAACAAATCCAGCAAACTCGTAGAACCCAATCAAAGCGGAATCGGTGAATCGGTGAATCGGTCTATCCTTTTGACTGTTCGACTGCCGGCTGGGTACATTGACCCCTCGTTCATGGTAAGCACCCTCGAGTCTGCATTCGTATGCGAATATGTGTGATGATGATGATCATCATCAAGCCATCAGTTCAGTCATTGCCCTGGCACATAATCTAATTTGCAATAAATATCAAATTTAGATAGCTCCAGTTTCGTTTTTCCTTGGTTTTTCTTTATGGTATGTCTGTAAGTACATATGTATGTAACCCCTCTTTCTGGATTCTATGGCATTTTCCTTTTGGGGCAATAAAAAACAAAATCAGCAGAGAGTATCTAAGAGTTTAGCCCCCAACGCACACACCCATACGTAGCACCCACACCCACACATAGCACACAGGAATTTTAATAATCATAAAAAAAGTTGAGGCAAGAAGTAAAACAAAACCAGCTTGAGGGAAGCAGAAAAACCGAATAAAAAATTAGAAATGGGCTATGGCAAAGGTCAGGGGTTAGGCGTGTACATGGAGGTGGCAGGCAGCATTCCAGCGGCACTGACACGACACTGTCACGCGAAAATAGTAGATCAACTTGAAATGCAATTGAAAGAATATGCAAAGAAGCTGGTAAATGGCAAAGGGTGTGGGGGATGGGGATGGTGGATGGGGGAGCCACAAGAAATCTCATAAATGTTGACTCATTGTCCTAACAGTCTGCTTCTGCCTCTGTGTGTGTGTGTGACTGTATTTGTATAAGAATTCTCCGCTTTATTCATATGTAAAACTTTACTAAGGCCAGACCCAAAAAGCAGTGGCAAGGAACGGGGAGCATGGAGCGTGGAGCGTGTAGCAAGAACTGAAGAGCTGCAACTGCAAAGCTAACAAATTAGCTGCTAGGACAAGGGTACGATTCGGATGGTTGGGACGGTTGGGGGGTTGGTTGGGGGGTGTTTCGGTGGGTAAAGAAACTTTCGTGCAACCGGACAAGTTTAACAAAAGTCTTAACATATTTTCGTAATCCAAAAGTTTACTACAAATGCGACTTAATTGTTGGTGAGCGTTGCCATCTTTTACTGCTTCTCCACCACTGCACCTCCCTGGTCACTGTGCCACGCCCCCTCCTACCCCCGTTTTTGGGATCCTGTCGCCAGGGATAAACAAAAGACCGGAGAATGCCAAGGAAGGGAAAACCCGAAAGAAGGAATGTTGCTGTTGATGATGTTCAGCGTGCTTTTTATTAAGTGATTAAAACAGAAAGTAGAAAAAGCAAAAAAAAACAAAAAAAATAAAGGGAGTGCAGAAAAGAAAGTTTCCGCTTAAGCTAAGAGGAAAAGGAAAGTAAAGACTTGCAGACCCATTTGTGGGTGGATTGCATTGGGGACGAAGAAGGGCAGGCCGAAGGACTTTATCCATTAGGGCGAGAGCGGTGGCAGGGGCGAAATAAAAGGTACAAAAAGGGCAAAGTAAAACCAACAATAACCTCTCAGGAGAACACGAGTTATGTCAAGTTTTTTTTGCATAAAATATCCAAGCACATTCCCCCCACCCCCCCAGTCGCCCCCTGGGAATGGCATTTCCCAGGGGAAACTTTTCACAGTTCCATAGTTCTCTCTGAGTGTGGTCGTATTTTCTACATTTAATTTGGATTGGAATGTCTCCCATTGAAATTCTTAAGCTCTTGCAAGACCCAACATTATGTTTACTTTCTCAAGTGTGGAAATCGAGTTAAATGTTGTTGTTGTTGTTGTTGGCTGTCTTTGAAATCAATTCTGTTCGAGATTCTAATTCTAATTCCGATTTGCCATTTCCAATATTCAGGATATTCAGAGATTCTCAAAGACTTTCCTTTGCCCCCATCCCACAAAAGGAGCGTGTAAATTGCAATCTGTGAGCCCCACACACACACACACACACGCACACATATGTACGGGAACCACCTTGGACAATGTGTTTGTGGTCTGACCCATCCCTCCCACTCTCCCACTCTTCCTTTCTGTTCTTCCTCCTCTTCCTCTTTGCCATCTTCTTCAGCTTCTTCCGTACAGAAAGTGTTTGATTACAGTTTTGGTTTTTCGGTTTTTCGGTTTTCGGTTACGGCCTTTCAATTTCGGCTGTGACTTTGGCCCTAAGTTGACTCGAGATGTAAGTGGTTTGCTCAACTTCATCGCCCTACCCTACCCTTACCCCCCGCTGTCCCCACTGTCCCCACTGTCTCTCGCGCCAACTACTGCTCCTGCAGTGGATGTGGACGTGGATGTGGATGTGGACGTGGACGTGGATGTGAATGTGAGAACTGAAATCAATAAGTGTGTGTGACATTTGTGTCACATTTATGTCGACATTTTGTGGCATTAATGTGGTGCGGTTTATGGCCCTGGCCCTGGCCCTGGCCATAGTTCGTGTTCTTGTTCCTGTTGTCCGTATTTATTACAACATCTCGACGGAGTAGAACATTGTTAATGCCCCTCGCCCTCCCCCCAAAAATGGGGCGCACTCCTGCGCCCGGACAGATAGAGACATTCTCATCTGTCTCCGGACTCTGATTTCCAGCCAACACAGACACACATACAGACACAAACACCACATGAAGACATAAAATCTTGGGAAATCTTTACCGGGCATTGGCCATGGCCATGGCAATGGTCACTGAATGCGATTATGGTTTGGTTCTTGTTTGTGAATAAATATATTTCATAGATGGATATAATGATGAGTGTGTGTGTGTGTGTGTGTGTGGGATTGAAGAATGTTTTGTGAATAGTTTTGTGTCTGTACTACTCTTTCTTGCCACCAAACAGATTCCCTTATTGGTTAGTGCAATCGTTTTATGGCCAACTTAACGCCTTGAGGTATGCGGAAAATACTTACAAGTAATTGAACGCTTTCGCTTTCGCCTTGCCATCGGGCCATCGATGCTGGACTGTGCCGGCACCTGGTACTGTTCTCCTTGCTCCATGGTCCTCCATGGCAATGCCTGGCTTTGACTCTGCCTCTGCCACTGGCTCTTAACTTGTCCCTGCAATCCACTTTAATCGTTGTCAATGTCTGCGCCAACAGTTGGGATAATCCCGTAAATATTTATGCGCAGTTTGCGCCCCAAAAACGGATTGTGGGCGGTGGCGCTGGAGCGGCAGCAGTTGATGACATAACAAAGGCATAAATGCTTTTACTGTTAACTCACTCGAAAACTTGTCTAGGACCCAGCCCGTCCCGTCCCGTCCCGGCCCGGTCCGTACAATCGATAACTGTCAAGCGCTAAGGATGGCAGAGGATGCCAAGAGCCAAGTGAGGCCTGGGCTAAGTCCTCACTGAATTTAATGCTGATGTTGTGCTAACTTCTTTGTAATCTTTGGAGCAGAGCAGAGCACTTCATGGTGTGGCAAGAACGAGCTTGGCAACTAGCACTTAATAGCTACAGATCAGATCAGATCATATGAGATCTGTTGAAGCCTTTTTCTTTACTCTATTCATGGGTTTGGTATGGGGTCCCGAATGCCTGCCCCCGCCTATCTCTCTAGCTGTCGGTGGGGTACACAGGTACGCCTGCGGCTGACCACCATCCGGCATTTTGCGGACATTTTCTGTGTGGCGTGGCTGCTGCTGGCCTCATGTCCACGGTTTGGCATTGAGAATAAAATGAAATGTTGCATTTGTCCATGAATGCTGAATATATCGATAGGAATGGATGGGTGGACGGTTGGATGGTTGGATGGGTGGGTGGTGCAAGAGGTAACTCTTTAATGGCACATGAAAGCGATACACATGTTTGGCAATTAGACCTCGCCGCACGCAGGCGACCAGACGACCTGTTCTAGCAGCCACTTATGCCTGTCAATAACTTCATTTCCGTTACAACGTGATTTAATTAACGATTACCCTCCGTGCCTCCTGCTGCCTCCTGCTTTCTCCTGCTTTCTCCTGCCTCTCATGTGCGTGCTCTGGTCCTCGCTTTGCCTCCTTTTTTTTTCTCTTTCTTTTTTTGTGTAACAATTAAGTGAGTTTTCTTGTCGGCCCTTTCTCTCTCTCGCTCTCTATAGATTCTGACCCTGGTCGTGTGCGTGCTTTCAACGTAACCGCATTATAATTTCAGGACGTGGCTGGTCAAGGGACTTGGCCCTGGCCTGGCTGCAGTCTGGGCTCCATCTATGTACGTCTTCATCTCCGGACTGACATAGCCACACGCATACGCCCCCCCGTGGCCACACAGGGATTGAGTGAGAGTGCGAGTGATTTTCCTCTTCGATCCGCTCACTGAATATGCTCTCTCCCTCTCTCCAGTCATTTACCGCTCTATTGCACCCTGAATGCCACGCACACACAAATTCTGTGCCACACAGGCACTCTCCCATTCGAAAAAAGCCGAAAATCCCTTTGGCAGTAATCATGGGCTCTGATTTTGGGGCATAAACAGGCGAGGCGAGGCGGTGGCGCCACGCCGTGTGGTAATGCGTAATCATGAATGCATTCAGTGGAGCTCTCTGGATGCGCCATTAATGGGGCTATTTTGCAGTATTTTCAGGCAATTTCTGGGGGGGGGGAAACCCTAACACTTACCACAGATCCACAACAGATACAGCGATGATATCTACATCGCTACATCTATAATCTTGGGACGATCCTAGCATTCAAAATAATTGAAAAATAACTACTTCTGTTGGTGTCTTTTTTTTTTGTATAATTCTTTTGTTTTTATTTTCTTTATACATATTTTAACTTCACAAAAAAAATATTTGTTTTCATTTAATTAAGTTGTTTTTTTCCGTAGTATTTTTTCGTTTTTGTTTTGGTTCATGCAGTTTGCATTTAAACAATGTTTTTTTTTGTTTTCTTAGTTTTGAAACATTTAGTTTGTTTTTTATTGCATGGAAAGTTGTTTGGTTTGGTTTGGTTTGTTTTGTTCGTTTTTTTTTTGTTTTTTGTTTTTTTTTTTGGTTTTCTCATTTAAAATTTACACCAAAAAAGATCAGCTATGTTTACAACTAGTATTCTGCGTGTATATGTATGTATATATACTCGCAATTATCAATTTGTCAATTTTTGTCAATTTGTAATTGTGTTTATAACATTTATTTTACTCAATTGTTTCATTTTCATTTTCGTATCGTTTTCATTTTCATTTTCATTTTCGTTTTCGTTTCGCTCAGTTGTGAACCGAGTCATCGGATGGTCAAACTCAGTGATGGATAGAAAGTCTCTCTCTGGCCAGACGCTGGTTACCTTGGCTAACATCTAACACCGGATCGGCTGGCACTTCCATCTTTGAGAAGCTTCATCGATCATCGATCTTTGATCCATTGATAAAAATTGAAATTCTCTTTTTGGTTTGACTCATTGGCTAAAAACGTTTGCTCTTGCTTTTTTGCTTTTTGCTTTTTGCTTTTGCTCGTTTGCGTTTGATAACAATTCGGATAACAATTTTGATATACTCCACTCCACTCCACTGCACTCGCATCCCCTCTAATATCTCTGTTTGTCCTGTCCATAGCTGCATTCTGGAGCCACTCTTGGACAATTCAGAGCTCGTTTCGTTTATCGCTAATTTTGTTATATTTTTTCTTTGTTTTTCTTTATAATTGTTTCTTAGGCCTATGCTATTGTATGACATGTATTTTCTGCTTTTGTTTCTTTAATACAATATACACATATGCATGTATACATATATACGTATATACATACATATATGCATGTAGATGTACAAATACAGTTTGTTTTTTACAGCAATAACTGAAAATTCAAATATTTCTCTAAAACGAGACATTTTTTTGTTGTTTTTTTTAGTACATATTTCATCAAGTTTTTTGTTTATTCTGGGTATTCTTTTTTTTTTAAATGACTTTCTTGGCTTTGTTCAATACTTAATTTCGTTTAGTAAAATTTGATTTTAACAGCTTATAAATTAGGAAAAAAAGCCACGACCTCCAAGGAGCACTTCCTTCTTTCTCTATACAATATCCTTTTACATATTTCTCATTACGATTTTGTCTAATTCAAGTTTCTTGGTTTACACATTTAAGGCTTAGGCCTGGAAAATACTTGCAACTTTGTTGGCCATCCTCCAATTGTTTCATTCACTTCATATATTTCTCTTTTTTCCATCTTTTTCTTTTTCTTTGAATTTTGGTTTTTGGTTTTGGTTTTTGTTGAAAATTTGACACATTATTTTTGGTTTGAAATATACTTTGTTTGCATTTAAGATTTTATTGCTAATTCACACACTCAGACTAACACAGAAAAAGATTGAGAGCTAGAGAGAGTAACGGAGAGAGAGGAAGACAGAGAGAGAGAGAGCGAGAGACAGAGAGAAAAGAACTGTGTGATGTAAGACTGATTTTCCATCAACTGAGAATTGTGGGCGTGTGTCTTTGGGGGCTTAGACTGTGGGGGGAGGGGGGGCTTCGTTCTGGGGTGGGTACGGATTGAACGTGGGTGAGTATCGTATTGCATAGGCTTATCGGTTAATCGGTTAATCGGCTAATCGGTTCATCCGTTCATCGGTTTATCGGGTTTCGAGTGCTTTCGGGTTCTGTATTGTCGTGGATGCCTGGGATCAGATCAGATCGGATCCCGCTTAGCTTATAGGAAACCAATGGTTTGAAGGACTTTTAGTTTGAATAACCATGGGGGTGTTGCCAGGGCGGGAGGGGGGTTGGCTAATTCGAATAGTTTTTGGGTTGCTAGGTTCTTGCCTAAGACTCCGACTCCAACTCCATTGATAACATTTATCTAAAAATAATATCATTTCATATACTCGTATCCCATTATGATATTGAACGACAGCAACACATTTATTGTTAAAGAGTTTTTTGCTTTTTGCTTTTTGTTTTTTGTTTTCTTTTATTTTGTTATACAATTTTTTTGGACACGATTTCGACTATTTAGAAGTTTTATTGTTTTACAATTTGTATTCCGGTTGGTTTTTCATTTGTAAGGTCTTTGTTAAATTTAAATTTAAGTTTAGTTGTAGATTTAGTTATAGTTTTAGTTGTTGAAAGCTTTCGAGGTGTTTCAGCTAAGGTACAAATTTTGCTACAGGTTTATCATCTACATGTACGTGGAATAGATTGGAAATCGCCTCACCTGACCTCATCCTGATCTGACGACTAGTTCGGGTTTTGCTTTTGGTTTCAGTTTTATTTGCTGTTTCGGTTTCGGTTTCGGTTTCGGTTTCTTGTTTCCCCGGAAGACTACAGGCTAAAGTACACAGCTATAGTATGTATTGTATTGTAAATATAGGGATTTTTTGAAAATGCAACAATTACTTTGAGTTTAGAGCTAATACATATACTTGTATGTATGTAGAGAAGGATTCTTTTAGTAGGTAGGTTCAAACTGCGAACTGCAAGCAAATGACGTGACAAAACAAAAACCATTTTCACACCATCTACCATCTATGTATGTATGTACATTGAGAATTCATTTTCAACTTTTCCTCGTCTATTTCTAATAGTTTTCTTCATCATTGTTAGTGTTTGTGTTGTTTCGTGTCACTTAAATCTAGCTACAAAAAAGTACATTTACACACCAATTCACTTGATAATTACTCGTATTTTAGGCATACACACACACATGTCTATACTACACACGATGCATGTCGGATATCGGTTAATGCTAACAGATTTGTTGTAGTTGTAGTTTTTTAGTTGCTACAACTGTTGTTTGCCTTATGCATTTGTTGTTGTTGTTGTTGTGGTCCAATTTGTGATTCAAACATTTGTTTGAAATTTGATTTGCTTTCAGCTTCCAATACTCTCTCTCTACACGTATGCGTTTGCACAGACTGGACACATACACATATGTAGGTACTATGTACATATGTATATGTATATCTCTCAGTATATACAGGCAGACTAGAAGACATTCCCATCCATTCATTTGGTAATATCTACATATATATTTACCCACTATGCAAAGACAACAACCAAATGGAATAAATTCAACAATATGCTCAAGGGAACACCAACTATATACATACATACATACATACATACATACATATGTACTGATACTGATACTGATCCTGGTACTGTGTCCTTCTCTATGGGTTTTGTTTTGTTTGTTTTTTTTTATCATTATTTTGATTTAGACAGCACAAAGTTCACATTTATTTATCTACACATAGATCTTTTTTTTTTGTTTTAATCTTTTAATATCGTACTTGAAATAGAAAGTCAAAATGTTTCCAATTAAGTTTCAATTTTCAATTATGTTGAAATTCATTTATATATTTATTTCTCTTTGCTAGTTCCTGTTTTTCTTGATTTTCTTGTTGGTTTTTCTCCTTCGTATAAATATAGTTTTTCTGTCATTCAATTTTCTCAATATACATATACATTTTGTATTTGTTTTTTGGTTTAATTATTTAGAGTAAGGTTTTAGTTTTAGTTTTCATTGTATAAAGCTTTCGTTTGGTATGCCATAGACACATGGACATATACATTTTCAATGGGCCATTTCATTGGTGATGGGGTGTGTAGGGGTAGTGGGTAGGGGGCTGGGGGGGCGTACTTACATGCTGAACATGGCTTAAAACATTCGCCTTGACTTTTGAACGAACGAAACTGCTTGCTTGGGTCCATCAGATGGTCAAGCAGCAGAGGCTGCTTGCTCTGACGCGTATGTACTTACAGTGTTCCGATCTGCTTGCAAGCAGTTCTTGTTTGGGTCTTTGGAGGTGGCGCCTATTCAGCTAATGGAGTTAGTTCATATTATAGCTGTTGTTGTTGTTGTTGTTCTGACTGGACTGTTGTTGCCTGGTTGCTGCTGCATAAACACATCCCACACTCTTGACCATAATTGCAGATTTATGGACATTTGTATATATTTTATTTTGTTGTTTGTTTTGTTATCAGAATCGCGTTGCTTTTTCTCGTTGCACATTTCATTTTGTTTTTATGCAAATTTCTGTTTGTTTGCGTATGTATTTCAGTATGAGTATGTGTGTGTGTGTGTGTGTGTGTGTGTGTGTGTGTGTGTACAGGGCCAGCAGCAATAAGCAGTAAGAGAAAAAGAGAAATAGAAAGAGAGAGAGAGAGAAAGAGAGAGAAAGAGAGAAATAAAGCAGATATTTTAATTGCCATACACGAATTTCAATTCCCATGCGTTTGTATCCTTGTTTGCTTTATCTTTGCTTGTCTGTGTGTCTGTGTGCATTCCGTGTATGTGTATGCGTATGTGTGTGTCTATATGTGTGTGTTTCTTTGTTGTGTCCAATGTGGCATAAAGAAAACAACAACAACCAAAAGCATACCAAGCAATAACAGTTAGCAAAAAAAAAAAAAACGTTAGCGCTTAGCAAACTTTGTCCCAATATTCGCATCGTCAATGTGCTCCTCGAACAAAGTTTGAAAAGAGTTTGCCACACGCACACACACACACAACACACACACACACACATACAGAATATGACAGGGGGCAAGGCATGGCGTAGCATCCAATTAAAGTAAAAGTTGGCTACCTAAATGCAACTCAAACAGACTTTATCACCCCCCGAAAAGAATTTCACATTTTATATAATTTTTTTGTTGTGTCGAGTCGACTATCTATCGTATCTTTTCCTGTTTTTACTGTTTTATTTGCATTTCAATGACAGCCAGCGATTTTTTCAACTGTCAAATGGCCACATTTTATTTGCTGAAAGTGTCTCCTCCTCCTCCTCCTCCGCCACTCCTCCTCCTCTTCTCTGTTCATTTAATCTGCATACTCGTTGCATTTCGTTTCGGTTCGGTTCGTTTCGTTTCATTCAATAAGCAATAATAATATTACCGCACATTTTTTTCACATCAGTTTGCCGTATCAGTTTTTATCGTGTGGGGTTTTCGATTAATTTCCGTTTGACATTGAAAAACTGCTGCGCTGGAATATAATTAAAGAATAAACCCCAATTTGATTTCGTGGAATTTCTTTGAAGAGTGGAAAAATTTGTTGCATTTCGACAAAGCCAGAGACAGAGTGGCCAGACTTGATGGTTTTTTTTTTGTTCAGGATTGGCCACTGATTGTTCCTTCAGGCAGACACTCGCTCTCGCACTCGCACTCGCTCCCGCACTCGCTCTCGCACTCGCACTAACACATTTACACACATAAACATATTGAGAATCAATTGAATTCTGTTATATAGATATAGTTAAAGTTTCTTTGAGCAATACATCTCCTTCCTTCTGCCTCGAGTTTTACCCACTTCACTTGACACTTTTTTTGGATATTATATTATAAATACATGTGTATATGTTTATGTATTGTGGTTTATGTTTTGTTCCATCACAGCTAACGTCAATTTGTAACTCTAGGGGGGGGGGGAGAGACATCGAACAACATTTAAGCATGTAAATGATTATTAAAGGAGGAATAAATAAACCAAAAATCAAACAAGAAGTATACAATTTGTAAATTTATTGGGACAGCTCTTCCGTTATGCAATTGATCAACCTATGCATACATATAATATATAATTCCATAGATATATCTACATATATATTTAAGACTATAACACATTTGACAGTTTGCAACATCGATCATACACAGATAGAGATAGAGAGAGAACAACGAACTCTGATTAAGTTATCATTGAGCTAATAAAAAAAACCAATAATTAATGAATTATAATAGTAACAAAAATGCAAAACAATTTTTAGCTTAGATAAAATACACATATAAACAATAGGTATGGATATATACGAGTATGTTTTGGTATATATGTATGTATTAATTATATCTAGAAACGAACAACAACAACAACTCGACCGATTCAAAAGATGAACTGAATTGGCGAATAGCGAATAGCGAATGGCGAATGGCGAATGGCGGAGAGAGCATTTCGTTTGGCATTCATTCGGCTTTCACTAGATTACTTTTGCGGAACTCAGGGATCGGCGAGGATAGGGATACTCACTGCACAGATTAGCAGGAGACACCCTGTTTGGCCACCGTGTACCAAGTGCTGACCGTCACCAGCGAAGGCGAGTCCGGCGTGGGGGCTAGCTGCTGCTGCTGCTGCTGCTCCTGCTCCTGCTCCTCTCCCGGCCCACCCACAATCACGTGCAATGGGGGCAATGGCAGCTGTGCCACCTCTACGCCTCCTCCTCCTCCTCCTGCCGCCCTTGACTGGAATCGGCCTGTGGCTGGACTTCGATTGGACTCTGTTCCTTGTGGAGGCTGTGCGTCCCTTTGCTGTTGCTGTTGCAGCTGCTGCTGCTGCTGACGTTGTCGAGATTTTCTTTTGCTTTTCTTGGACCCAGCAGCCGCCTTGGGCTGCAACACAAACTGCTGCGGCACCTGCAAATGCAACTGCGATTGCAGCTGAGGCTGGGGCTGTGACTGCGGATGGTGGAAGTGCATGGGCTGCGGTGTGTGCAGGTCGCGACCCACCTGCGGCCCCACCTGCGGGCAGCGAAAGCGAATGGCCTGCTCGTTGGCCACATTCAGCTCGGGCCAGCGTGGCGTCTGATGCTGATGCGGATGCGAATGCGGATGCTGGTGCTGTTGATGGTGCTGCCTCGTCCTCTGATGGTTTTGGTGGCGCTTCCTGCTCTTGCTGCGCTTGCGCGACTTGGACGTGGACTTGGAACGGGTTCTGCATTGGCGCAACGGACGCTGAAGGACTTCCCATTGTGGACGTTGGCAGTGCCGGCAAATGGCCGTGCGACTAATGCCGTCTTCATCTTCATCCTCATTATCATCTACGTCGTCATGATCAGCATCGTCATCCGTTTGGTCATCCCCTTCATCATCGTACTCCACTTCGTAGTGGTGGTGGTGGTGCTGCTGGTGCTGCTGCTGCTGCTGCTGCTGGTGGATGTTGCAGTTCATTGTGCTGGCCGTGGCCGCTGATGGTGTTGTTGTGGTGGTGGTGCTGCTGCTGCCGCTGCCGCTGCCGCTGCCACCGTCCATGTCGATGATGTGACAGCCTATGGCTGCCGCTTGGTGTCTAGTGCTATGTTGTTGCTGTTGTTTTTTCTGTTGCTTGTTCTTCGTCTTGTGGTTGGACTTACGTTTCTCTGGCTGCTCCTGCTGTCGCTGCTGCTGCTGCTGCTGGCTCCGACTGTGACTGTGGCTGCGACTGCGACTGCGTCGGGGCCGTCGCACCGTGTACTCATCACCCTTGTCGGTCGGATATGGTCAGAATGAGGTATCAAACACGGACATGGATCTGGAAATGGCATCATCGTTGCGACAGGCCTCCAGGAACTCCTCCAGCGTCACAACGCCATCACGATTGATATCCATTTTCTGTGGAATATAATGGGAGGATTTCAATTGCTAATGCTATACCGACAATATATACTCTATATGCTATACTACATTGTATATGTAGTAATGACAGTTGGAGAGATCTTGTTGAAGCTGATTGCTGAATGATTACGAGGGTCGTCTATCAATTTCTCTGGAGTGCTCTCTCCCGAAAACACAACTCAAGGAGTGTCGCGTGCGGATTTGCTCTCTGCTCAATTTATTTCGAATGCTGCCCCAAGCGCCCCCCCCCCCCATTGGCCAACAGGGCCAACGACCGCTAATGACAATGCGTGACTGGCAAGCCAAGTTGCCTCTGGGGCAGAGAGCCCTTCTGTGTGTGCTGGCTGGCTGGCTGGCTGGCTGGCCAGCAAATTGAAATCGACAATTTGCATTTGCATAATGCAAAGTAAATAAGTTTCATGTTCGTTCACTCGTCCAGACACAAATTCAAATCGTGTAATTAGCATAAATAATGGCTGCGAATGGTTTTAGATTTCGCCAGGGCAGCAGGGACTCACCTGAAAGATTTGCTCCACCTTGCCCTTGATCTTCTCCTCCTCGGGATACTCGTCGGGCAGGCGGCCCATTAGCTCGTATATGGCAGTCACAATGTCAGTCATTTCCTCCCTCGTAATGAAGCCATCGCCATTGATGTCGTACAGCGAGAAGGTCCAGCGTAGTTTCTCCTCCACGGAGCCGCGCGACAATATCGAAAGTCCTTGAACAAAGTCCTGTGACAGCACGAAACGAAAACGAAAACGAAAAGAAGAAAAAAAGGAACAAGAATAAGCAAGTTGGAAAAGAGAAAACCAAGGGGGAGGGGCAGGTGTAAGGGGCAGGGGCAGGGGTAGGGGCGGGGGTAGGGTAGGTGTGTGTGAGTCCCTTTAGACATGGAGACATGGGACATACAGAATTACAGGTATAAAAGAAATTGAAAATATGTTTTAAGAAATTGCTCGTAAACCGCAGCCCATGAGCACGTACTGTACTGTGCAATCGTCTTCCTGGCGATAGCCTTGTCCCTGCCTCCCATACCACCCCCACCCCCAACCCATCCCTCTGTTTTCTGCTTCGCCTGTTCCTGCTGAAGCTGAAGTAGACATTTATTTCTATGCTTTGTATGACAAATGTACCTAGATAAGAACTTGCGGTAGAATGGGCGAAACTTTTTACGGCCCCACCCCCACCCCCATCCCCATCCCCACGCCCCCCGGACTTGTACTGGAGGAGGTGTTGAGATATTACGGTACAGCCATAGCCACAGCTGACACAAGAGTGAGTGTCTTGGAGTCTGTCTTGCATACCATTCCAGGCAAAACCAAATGGGAGACGAGACCAGAGGCAAAAGCGAGAGACAGCGAGCCTGGAGCTGAAGCTGAAGCTAGAGATGGAGATGAAGCTAGAGATGGAGATGGAGATGGTGCTGGGGCATCATTTGTGTCTTGTTCTGGCCATTTGGGCAATTGCAATGTCCAACTAATTTATCAAACCGAAATGGAATAGCAAAAACTGGCACGAGTTTCAACGAAAAACGATGTAACGGCCAACCAAGTGCAAGAAACTTTCACCATTTCGACGTAGACAAATGGCAGAGAGTATCAAAATGGTACAACAACAACAAAAACAACAACCAAAAAAAAAAACAACAACATGTTTTTAAATCGAAAATTCTAGAGGACTAATAAAGAGATGTGAAAATTGGGAAGTGCGGTAGTGGGCGGTAGTGGGCGGAAGTGGGCGGTGCTCTCAGTGTTCTCAGCGGATTTTGACCAGGATTTTGAACTTCAACGATTTTGAGATTTAGTTTGCGTACAGACATTAGATGTTGATTGTTGGAATCGGATTTTTGCTTTCCTAAAATACCTTCTAAAAGCAGACACAAAAAAATAAGGATTCGTCTTCTGTGTAGGACTTTTCGCCAATATTATTGCCCACCCATGTAAAGGGACCACTGAGAGAAATTTTCTAATTGAAAACAGAGCTTCCCGAATAATATTATGACAATTATTTTCCATATTCGTTCCGTGACCCAAAGGACTTTTATTTGGAAGAAAACAAATGATGGAGGATTTTATTCAACGAAAAGAATTTCCTTATTCGTTTGCCATTGGCTTAAAATTAGAAATGGAAAGCCACTGGAAAACATGGAAAATGTTCTATAGAACCTGTGCTGATTTTCTTCGATAGCATGGCTCCGTTTTGCTGATATTTTCTCAAACTATGGACTTATGTAGATGAATGTCCTTGCATCTATCTAATGGCATTTCCATTCTTAAGTGGCAGAATTGTGGTATTGCAATCTGGGCGCTGCTGGGGGCATGCCACAGGATCTGCTATTGTGGCTTTTCTTGTGGCACTTCCTACTAGGCTTCTGCTTTCGGCATGCCTGAATTCCTGCTTGGTACTTGCTGCTGTATATACTGTACTGTATCTACGGTATCTACTGTTTTGCCCCCTTTTTATTGTTTTGTTTCTCCCCCCCCCCCTCTCCCCTTTGGTATGATGAGGCCTTCTCAATTGCTTTTATCTCACACACTTGAGCAATTTATCTTTTTCTGCCAGCGTAAACAGGTCGCTTTGCCTCCCTCTTTCCTCTCTCCTCTTTCCACCTCCCTCTTGGCATATTGGCCCAGCCCACAATTTCAATATGGCCATGACAGCTTTCTGTGGGTGTGTGGCTCTCATTGTTCTTGTCTCAGTGTGTGTGTGTGTGTGTGTGTGTGTGTGTGTGTGTGTTGGCAGTTTAATAAACGCGACTGTCATGCAAATCGCGCATAAAACACCTTGCAACAATATGTGAAACTTAATTGAAAAGCGGAAGTCTACTTAGTCAGACCGTCACATACAAAACTAGGGGTTTGCCTTTGCTCCTGCCTCGTGCCTCATGCCTCATGCCTCATGCCCCTTGCCCCCTTGCCCCCTTGCCCCTGCGAGAGGCGGTTGTACATGCTTTATATCGAGTACGTGCCTTGTAGTCATTACAATTTTGAGGTCATTATTCAACGGCGAAAATGGCGAGGCCGGCAAAAAGCTAAAGGATCACAAAGATAAGCTGGCGCGGGGGGGGAAGGGAAGAAGGGCAGGGGGAACTTTCTTGTTATGTGCATTTATGCATGGATGAATGTGTGTGTGTTGCTCTCTCTCTCTCTCTCTCTCGCGGTGATGGACTGCGGACGTGATTGCGCTTATTATTCGCAGTACGTGAGTTGGAATGGGTGCCTCGTTTAGCCTCGTTCGTGTCACGATCTCCTCTCTAGCAAGGTCTTCCCTTCGTTGCTCCCGTTTCTGTCCGTTTCTGGAGGTCTCGTTCTATTGTTTGACTTGGGTTTTTGCGTTTATCTGGCTCGCTTTTTTTATGGCGTGAAGGGACACACTAGTGAGTGTCTTCTGTCTTCTGTCTTCTGCTTTCTGTGGCTCTGCCGCTGCCACAGGACCCGACCCCTGCATGACAAAGTTGGCGTTAAAATCGCCATAATTCATCGTTTCAATGGCATTGTGTGAGCCACCATCACCCCCTCCTTCCCCACCACCGCCACTCCCGCCACTCCCGCCACACATTCTCCTCTCTCTCGCTGCGGCTGCTGCTGTCGCTGCGGCTGCTGCTGAAGGCGGACACGGCCGGAAGTGGAGTTCATGTTCGGACATTGCAGAGGCAGCCAAGACAGTGAATAAAGTGTAGAAAAATTATTTGCAATTTGCATGCGCCCAGCGGGGAGGTGGAGGGGGGGGGGGGGTGCTGGTGGTGGCAGACGACAGTCAAACAAAGGGCGATCGAGTGGGAGGGAAAGGGACAGTAAGAGGGCGGAAAGTGCGCATTCCTGCAGAAATGTATTCGAAATTGTTTTCTTTTTGTTTTTTCGCTTTGCTGGAATAGAAATGTTGACATTGACAAGCGACAGCAGAGAAACACGCGGCTTCCAGTGGCAACTATATCTCTGAGTCCCCTCCCCCTTCCCCCCTCTCCCATTCCCTCCACTGATTTCAATTTCGAGACATTTCGCATGATATTTGATTTTGGCGCATTATTTTTTGTATTTTTTCGAGGATTTCCTTTCGCTTTGGCTGCTGCTGCCATCCACAGTTGCAGTTGCAGTTGCAGTTGCCCGCCAGCGAAATTGAACCAAGAAGCTGCCAGCAGCCAGCAGCCAGCAGAGTGAAAGAAAGAATGAAAATTTGTGGAAAGAAAAGCTGGGAAAATGCAGCGGAAAATGCCATTAAATGTGCCACATTTTTCGGTGGCATTTTCTCCTTTATTTTGATTGTTTTCTAGCTTTTCTCGAGATTTCTATATAGTACATATATCGTATTTATGATTAATGAAAAAATGAAGTTACAAATATTTGTAGGATTCAATTTTATGGCGGGAAAAATCAAATAAAAAGGCTAAAAGCTGCATAGCCATAAGTGTAAGTACACAACAGTATTTATTCCTCGTTTCATTTCTGTGTTGCTATTCAGTTTGTGCTTTTCATTTTCCAACCAATTCTAATTCTATTGGTAATACGAGTATTTCTGCTTTGCAATTATTTTACGTATATTCTAATTTCCTCTTCTACTTACGATGATTCCTTCAACGCTTAACTAACTATTCTTTAACCTGGTTTTACTGCTGCGCAAACTTCATTTTCTTGTCGTTATAGATCTCCCAGGACCCAGTAATTATACGGCTACCCACCCTCCAAAACTTCTACCACCCCTCCCCAGTAGCCCAACACTTTTCTGAGGCCGAAAATGTACCAAGACCAACCACACCCACACACCCACACTCCCACACCCAAAGGAGGCGCCACAGAGAAGTACGGTTCGGTTTGGTTTTGAAGACTTCGAGGACGAGGACGAGGACGATGGCGAAGGCGAGGACGCGTAGGCTGTGAGAGGGTCTCGAGTCCTGTTGTGTGTGCTCTGTGTACTTATTACAACTTTTATGATCCGGCAGTTAATAGAGCGCTCAAACATCTATGTATCTGGGCGAGCAATGGACTTGCGTGGGCATTCACTTTGGGCTTTTTGCTCTCCGCCGTTTTGCTGCTGTCACTAATAAACCGTAACTAAATGCGATTACCCGAGACGAGAAAAAGGAGGAGGAGAAGGAGGAGGAGGAGAAGGAGAAATTGCCATGGCTGTTGCTTTCTTTTCGCATTTTGCAGCACCATTTGTCGCCACTCTGCCACTGTATGGCGCCTCCTTCCCGACTCGTACCCCCGCCCACCAGGCGGCAGCCAGCCAAATCAGCTTCACTTAGAGACGACTCACGATGCCACACACAACTTTTGCCTCTCGACTCCCAGTTGCACACCGAACTGGACGCGACTTGAGTCGTCTCTACTCTACTCGACTCAGCTGTCAGCCATATTTTATACTTAAAATGTCTGAAGTAATTTCATTGTACTTCAGTTCTCCTCCCTCCCACCTCCCTCTTCTGGAATGGGGATGCTCCTTGCTTCCTGCCTGCTCTTTGCGCCGCATCAGGGTCCGAGGATTAAACAAAGAACGGCGACCAAGTGAATTAAATTGAATTGTTTGCCTCAAAGTACTCGAACTCTACGCATTTGCCTTGCCCGTTGAGTGGCAGGATTAATTATGGATAACAATGCCCCATCGAGTGGCCGACAGCATTCTGATAAACTGCAGCGATGACTGCCAGCTGTCCCCAGACACGGACTCTGACTTGGCATTGGACTCCGACTCGGTCTCAGTGTCCGTTCAATTATGTAGTTAGACACAAATTTAGCGCAGCTCTGCATCCCTCCCAGCTGTCCCCGAATGAGATACTGCCACATTGCTGCACACACGCATGGTCATGCCATTAGGGGATATTTGCTTTTGGTCAGAGGTTCGAATCGATTCGATTCGATTTAATTGCAAATGGCTTCGGCTAAGGCTCCGGCTCCGGCTCCGGCTCAGGCTCGTAACTGCCACAATTTGTGTTTGTATCGAAAGTTGATTTCTAAGACAATTTCTCAATTTCCTCCACTCTGCTCTGCTCCGCTCTGCTCTGCTCTGTCCTGCTCGAAATCGCTATTTCGCCCCGGGACACATGAAAGTCCATTAGTTTGACTCCTTGCAGACCTACCGTACAAATGTTGTGTCTCGGCAGCCAGACAGAGAGAGAGGCAGACAAACGGACATACGGACATACGGACGTACGGACGGATGGATGGACAGACGGACAGACGGCGAAGAGTCACGGAAATGAGCTGCTCAAATGTTTCCCATTGCATTGGGCCTTAGCTTGAGAATTTGTTATGCTTTGGGGGCGGACATTGTTATTATTACCAGATTGGTGGTTGGTTTTGGCCTGTTTGCCGGTGTTATCGATATGAAATATTAAACATTTAAATACCAGAATATTGTACATCTCCCAGGGGGGGAGTACGAAATATATAGAGCTAGAACTCACCTCAAAGCTGACAATGCCGCTGTGATCCTGATCCAGTGTATTGAATACATAGTGTGCGTATAGGGTTGGGTTGGCTGTTGTTGAATGTCATCGTAGATTGTCGTTGTTGTTGTTGTTGTTGTTGTTGTTGTTGTTGGTGTGCGTTTAATGAAAGCAGAGAAAGCAGAGAGATTGAGCGTTAAATGTGAGAGTTCCATTCGATGGCTGGCTGGCTGGCTGGCTGGCTGGCTGGCTGGGAGACCAATTAGGTCTCAACTGAAGCATTTAACATATTTTGCTTTGGTAACATTATCAACACAAACACATATACATATACACATAAACATAACACACATAGACATAAGAAAGCCAAAGAATACATATAGTTCGATAGTTTGGCCAGCATAAATAGAGATATGGATGGAGAATGGTTGGATTCTGGGTCCTGGTTTCTGGCTCGAAACTTTTATGTGGGTCGTCTCCGTCGTCGTCGTCTTCGTCTGTGTCTGTGTCTGTGTCTCTGTGCGTCTTGGCAACAACAACGTTTGTGCTTTTCCTTTCAGTTTTGTCAACCATAAAAGTTTTTCCATGTTTTCCTTGAATCGTTCCTGTTTATCACAAGAAAAGTCAACATTTTTTGGCCAGAAAAGTTTCAATGGAATCTCTGGTACTGGGGCTGGAGGCTGGGGGCTGGGGGCTGGCAGCAGGCGGCTGCGACTGCGGCTAGGGTTGGGGTGGGGTGGGGTGGGGTGGAAAACAGTTCGCAGCTAATTATGCGAGTGTCTCTTGTGGCTGCTGATAAGCTCAGGCTCTGCCCCTGCTGTCCCCTGGTGCTGTCGCTTCCATTTGAACATTTTCAATTCCCCTTGCGGCTGCTGCCAGAGACAAAAGTGTTGCCTACTTATGGGGGACTCAACGAGTTCTGTGTTCTGTGTTCTGCGTCCTGTTTCTGACTCTGACTCTGGGAGATCTCTGACCTCCTCCTCCGCGTCTCTCTCTCTCTCTCTCTGGGTGTGCGCCGAGAGCACTTAGCGCACACTTACTCGCACTCGCACTCGCTCTCGCACTGCCCCCTTCACCCCCCTACGAAGCAAAGTTTCGTTAAAAAAAATATCTTTATCTGGCCATCCACATAACGTTTTCATTATTTCATTTCATTCCCACTCTTCCTCCCTCCCTCTCACTCATTTCCTCTCCGTAATTTTACGATTCGCGTTTATGTTTATGACTGTTGCTGTTTTTGGCTGCTGATGCTGGCGCTTTTTTTGTCGGTTTATGCGCTCGCTCGCGATGTTTACACCTCCATGGCCTCTTTGGCTCTTTGGCTCTTTGGCTCTTTGGCGGGTCAAAGACGTCAGTCAGTTCATAAAATCGCATCAAATGTCATTCGGGGGCGAGCTGCCATACGCAGCAGGGTCACAAAAGCTGTAAGCTGTATGCCACAAGGGCACAGAGGGGATACATCTGGAAATGCCACGAGAGACCATACCGAAATACCGAATTCCGCTGTTTACTGTTTACTGTTCTTTGTTCAATGCTTTAATTTGGAAACTGCCAAACTGCTAACTGATTGAATACCTCTGATAAATGTCTTTTATTTGATAGGAGCAACGATTATTGAAACACTTTTAGATTAGCGGATATGCTGATGGCATATTTCGCCAAAAGAATGGCGAGCCAATACTGAATGATTGAATGTTTTCGCATACCCAGGTGCTATACCCTCTACGAGGACGAGTATATCCCTCATATCGTACCCGTAATCATACCCCATGCTCGTAAATATCCCCAGTTTTTTCTCTCCATTGTTGCTGTCACAGGATCGATGGCTGAACTTTAAACTTTGATGCCTTAAAGACGCGAAACGCACTGTATATATGTACGGCGAGCACAGCGGAGTGTATAAATTTATTTGTCAAAATTTATTGTCGCCGTTTGATGCCTAATGTGTTTTTATGACGCATGACGCAGAAAGCCACGCCCACATGCCCACACGCATAAAAACTCCCCATCCAGAGATGGAGTAGAAGGCTGTGAAGATTAAGGGGTGGGGGTGGGGGTGGAGCGGGGCAAGGTCAAAGCTCAATGCCAAAAGATGGCATCTGCTACCAGCTCCCAGCTCCCAGCTACCAGCTCCCAGCTCCCAGTCCACGTTCACGTCCTCCAAGAGGAGATCATTCCTCCCGCATTTTGTTCTCTGGCGCTCGTTCGCGAACAAATCAAAAATGACTGCAAATGTGCCATGTAAAACTTGTTATAAAATTTGCGCAGAAATTTGCCAAAAAAAAAAGAAAGGAACGGAACGGAACGGAACGGAAAATAACAAAAAGCGACAAAGTCCGGGGTAGGGCAACAGTCTTACAGAAACACTGCGGCTGAGAGGAGGTGAAGATGGAGCTGGAGACGGAGACGGAGATGAAGCTGAG
Source organism: Drosophila athabasca (assembly GCA_008121215.1). Taxonomy (NCBI): domain Eukaryota; kingdom Metazoa; phylum Arthropoda; class Insecta; order Diptera; family Drosophilidae; genus Drosophila; species Drosophila athabasca. The sequence continues at coordinate 4,514,283 of CM017796.1, read as the reverse complement.
GCTGCGGCTGAGGCTGGAGGAGCAGGGACCAAAAGTGATAAATCACCAACATTGATGATGCTTTTTTTTTCTCTTTTTTTTGTTTTTTATTCCGCCTCCGTTGGGGCTGCCAACTCGTATTAGGATCTGGCAGCTTGTGTGTGTGTGTGTCAGTGTGTGTGTGTGGGTGGGAGTGGGGGGTTGGGATGCGTGGGTAAAGCAGCTTATCAAAATAAAAAATGATTTCATTATTTATTTTTCATCAGATAACGGGCAGACATGATGAAGAATAAGAATAATCAGCGGGGGGGTGGGCTTGGGGGGTTGGGGGGTGGGATATGGCCATGAAGAGGGTTTGTAGAAAAAGTAGAGGAGCGAAGGAGGAGCAGCAGAGGAAGAGAAAACGGACGTTAGTCTCGTGTTTACTTGGAATTTCTTATTTCTGTTTCCGGCTGTCGATGGCAAGCTTACTCTCCCCTCACCCCTCTCCATCCCGTCGCGGCCCACATCTAGGACTCGCACCACATCTCTGCCTCTGCCTCTCTGTCTGTGTCTCTGTCTCTGTCTGTGTCTCTGTCTGTGTCTCTAGCTCTTCTTCCCGCCATTTTTGTGGCAGTCAAAATAGGTTTATTATAATAATTCAGTGGCCCAACATGTGTAGCAATAACTTTTCTTCACTGCAGCGAGGGAGGGTGGGGAGGGCTGGAGGAGGAAGGCGGTTGAGCAGTAAAAATGTGGCATAAATAGGATTTATGCTACTCGTCCTCGTCTGCATGGCCATGCACTCGAGGTGAGCATGCAATATCCCAGCAATTTGTGGCATTCTCAACTGAATCATTCCGAAATTAAAGACACACAGTGCGTGTCAGGCCTATAAGGCAGCTGGAAAGTGCGATATGGTCATTTAATCAAAGTGAGATGAGACTTTATTCAAATGGGTTTTTGTGCAAACTTCAACTTTAAAATAGCTTTAGAGCAGTGCTTGGCAAGCATACATTCAAGTGCGCTGCCCGAACATGCCTGCGGGGTAAATCGGTTTAATGCCTTACACTGGAAAAAGCGATATGGCAAGAGCCGAAGTCGCATTGCCGAAGCCACAGCAGCAGCAGAGACTTTTGCTATCCACATTAGATAAGGCCATGCCGAGCACTGCCTTAGAAGGTAGCTTCTCCGAATAAGTTCAAAGTTCAAATCTTTAAGATAATTTCTAAAGCCTTAGGCATGAATAACTCTTTATTGGTATTATCTGTTAAATTTCTAAATTAGCTATAGATGGGCTTGATACTCGTCGCATTCCGGAGCACTGCCCCAGCTGATTCAAGAGTTTCGTGCAGAACTGTATTACCCCTCCCCCTCCCTCTACCCCACCCCCTCTGGCGCGCGGTAATGTATCAGCAATTCAGTTAGTTACTGGCCGGCAAAAGCAAAATTTCGGCTCTTGCCATCCCGGTCTCATCATCCATCCTCAGTCCATGGCATGGCTACAGCATCTACCATCTGCCGACTTTGCAGTTGTAAATGTAAATTGTGCTGAGGGGAATGGTGAAAACAAAAAAAAAATGAAATAAAAATGAAAAAATTGTACTTGTTGTGCAAACGAGGTCAAGTGGGTGGCTTGGTTAACACTCCCCTGGCCCCTTGCCCCATGCCCGCTTGTCGCTTGCCCCTTTCCCCTTTTCTCTCCTGGCTGCCCCCTACCCCCACCCTCCTGTCCCGCAACAGACCGCGACTTGTGAAACATGATTTTGCTTTTTATGCTTTTTTGCTAATTTGCTTTCTGCATTTCATATTTTTTCAAGCCAAGGGCCAGCCCAGGCCAGGCGAGGCCCGGCCCGGCCCGGCTAGTCGTCCAAACAAAGAGTCGCCTCTTTGCCTTTTTGTATACACGTATAGCCAGCATCCTCCTTCTTCTCCTCCACCTCCTCCGCCTTAGCATCATCATCATCATCATCACTCTTGCTATGATCATCTGCAGCAACTCTTTGGGGCCAGCGCCGTCTGCCCAAGGGCCATACATTTTTATCAATGGCATTTGCCTTGAGTTGACTTTTGGCCAGTCTCGAAGAGCCAGAGCCAGAGGGACAGGACACACACACAGAACAGGAGGGGGAGGCGGTCTGGAGTGGGGAAAGGGGAATGGGAAATGGGAAATGGGGTCTCCAGTCAATTGGCCTTTGTTTTGAGAGCTCTTTGCTAATCATAACTGAGGCAAAGGGAACACAAATTTCATTTTCATTTGAATGCATTTGAAAGTGCGTAACGTAACGTAACGGTTCAATGATTCCAAAAACCGATTAAGGCTAGTTGAAACTTATGGAACCAGGAGCGCCAGGTGGAAGGATAACAACCGCATGGCCAGTGCACATCGATTGCTTAAAGTGGAACGTATGGAATTCACTGAAGGGATATTCGATTCTTGTAATTGCAATCTATATGTGTGTGTGTGTGTGTGTGTGTGTGTGGAGTCGAAGGAACATGGTAAATGGTAAATGTGAATGGATGAGCGAGTATACGTATACATACATATGTATATGGAATGAAATGGGATCCTGCGAATGGAAGCCAAAAGTGAAATAAATGGAATGGTAAGAAGAAACACTTTGGAACGTCGAAGAGCAAACGGAAGTGAAGAACTAGCTACGAAACTGTACAGAAAACAACTACTAAAGAACAGAGAATTTAACAATGGCTCTGCACTAAGTATGGATGATGGAGTAAGGACATATGTACATATGTATATACATGTATATGTATGTGATTAAGAACAACGTTTAATTTAATGGCAGGCTTTAGGCTTTCAATCGAAACCAGTTCAATTCAAGTCAGTAACGTTAACGAAACAAAGAATACTGTACCGCACGAACCTCCCTGTGGAAAAAATTGCGAATAGATCACTTTGAAGGTGTCCTCCTTGACGACGCCCGTGGGGCACTCGGCCTTGAAGCCGCGATAAATTCGTTTGATCTCGTCCTCCGTGAAGCGGGTGGCCCGACTTAGGGCGCTCAGTGAGTCCGGTCTGTAGCGGGCTGGCGTCTCGAATTCCTCCAGTTCCGAATCTGTAAATTGACAGAGATACGGGTACAGATCAAGATACAGATACAGATACAAATACAGATACAGACAGAAGCAAAGGTCAGAGGGAGTCCTTTCACAAAAGAGTCCGAATAGTAAGCTTTATGATGTGTGTGTGTGTGTGTGTTAAAATGTAATATTACATATATAGAAGATCTTAACTATAGTTTTGTACAAGTATTCTTGCTGATCTTTGATACCAGTAAAAAGGTGGTGAAAGTGGAAGCCCGAATAGAGCCACCTTTTTGATACTAAATATCTTCACAGTTCTCCTTCACAGAATCTACAGATGTCAGTCTACGTTTGCCTCAGATCTGAGCCCCAAGTTCCAGTACTCCATAGAAGTGCATAGAATTTTAAATCTTTAAATTAGGCTTCACACAAAATCATCTCTCTGATCCAGGGCAAATCCACATAAAGGAGCTGAATAAATATATGTACATATACACACATTCGTCGCCTTTTGCCTTTTGGGCATGTTCTAGTCAAGTTTCAACCACCCGCAAGCCACCCACTACACCCACTACACCCACACTCCCCTCGACCCTACGAACCTACGAAGCCTGGAAGCCTCTGCCTCGCTCTCTGCAACGACACACGCGATTTTGATCTGTTGAGCCGCTCGATGTGGCAATGTGCCGTTGTGCCGATGTGTTGAATGTTGAATGTTGAATTGACTTGCAAGTTGCCTTAAGTATCTTGTAGTACTTTGCCTGTCGAAAGTTTGCGCCTCTTTGTTCGAGTCTGCTTTTGCGTTTCGTGGTTAACGAGGAGCTGTAGGGGATTGTAGGGGGCTGGTAGGGGCTGGTAGGGTTTGTAGGCGCTGTAGGGGCTATAGGGGCTATAGGGGTGGTTCTGGTGTGGTTGTGGTTTGTGGGGTTGTGGGGTTGTGGAGGTGGTATCCTTAAAAAAAAAGGTAAATGGTGCTTGACTTTTACTTTTTGGGCCTTTGCCCTGCGTCGGTTTTGTTTCTTTCAATGGCGAGAAAAAAAGTTCTTTGTAGGTGAGGCGCCTCAATTTTAGTTAATTAAAAGTTTTACTCTCACGCACACACACACAAACATACACACACCTAGAAGCGCTTACCTACTCACACAGATTCACGGACGGCCATGTTGCAGCCGAGCGAGGCAGCAGAGAGCGAGCGCTTTTTGGTAAGCGGCACATGGGGGCTCACGCGCTTGACAAATGGCTGCTTAAAAATGCATGAAAATATGCGAGAGGCGACAGAGAACACACGGGAGACAAAGGGAGAGAACGAGAGAGACAGAGAGAGACAGAGAGAGTGTGAAAGATGGAGGCTGTGGACTGAGGCACTGCAGCACAGAAAAAAGTTAAACTGAAGAACAATGGCAGCGATAGGAAGAGAACGAGAGAATTAGAGACTTAGAGAGAAAGAGATATGTATATGGTGTATAGTATAGGGAGGAGAGGGACGAATAAGTGAGGAAGAATAGCCTGGAATTGTCGTTGCCTTTGGCGTTAGATTTTAATTTGCTTGCTGGCTTGTGGCACACCCACACGAACACCAACACACATGAAAATGCACTCTTGCTTATGCATTTTCGTTTTTCGTTTTAGCCAAAAATGGGAGAATGACATAGCCAAAAACGAACGTAGAAAAGGAGCCACAGCCTGCAGCTATAAATTTTAATTTTTATTTATTTATTGCGTGTTTTTTGTACCGAAAGAATCGTTGGATAAGGCCTCCGCAACAGAAGACCCCAGGGGATTCAATTCAAATTCCAAGTGCATAAATAGAGAATTCAAATAACCTCAATCGAGATTCGAGATTCGAGAATCGAGGCATGAAAATTCTCTAATTGTAGCCCAGAGAAAAAACAACCGAAAATAAAAGGTAATCAGGTAAAATCGAGTTTGGAGATTGGTCTGGGAATTTACGAAGTATTCCCTTTCCTTCTTTCGCTTTCATGCTCTTTTTTTATTCCGCACTTCATTAAACTAAGTTTTTGTTTTTAACCTAATTTCCTTTTTCGTGGTATTTCTTAATTTTCATGAAAATTCCCCTCATTTAAGCAGATTCTTCTGTCTTACTTACTCGCACTCTCTCTCGCTCTTTCTCTCGCTTTCTCCCGCTTTCCATTGCCCTGCCCCCTTAGGGTTTCTCTTTGACACACACTTTGTCTGTTTATGGTTTCCATTTTATTATTTTTGTTCCCATTTTCATATTTTTTCTCGTTACACTCGAGTGGATTTGCATTCGCATTCTTCAATTTAACTCGCAGTCGCTGTCTTCTGTGTGTGTATGTGTGTGTGCAGTTTGTGGCGTTTTCGGGTCTGAATTTTATGGCATCTCTGGCATCTCTGGCATCTCTTGCACATTGTGAGCAAAATGTTGACGAAATGCATTAGTTCTAATATAAATTCATGCGCGGATGGCACTTTTTCGGTTCTGTTTGGCTTTAATTTACCAAAAGTTTTTCCCTCAATTTTTCTTGCTCATCTTGGGGTCCCTTTGTGGTGTTCCTCTTGGCCTGTGACCCTGTCCCCCATTGGCCAAAATTTTTTGTTTTTTTTTTTTTTGTTTTTAGGCGCCTTTTTATCAGCTGCTGTTGAAAAGAGCACAAAAAATATTCTCCTAAATGTCTAAATTATTTGTGGCACAAACAAAGTTGTTGTTGTTGTTGTTAGGGTCGCGACAGCTGCTGTTGTAAAAAAACAGCGCTCACAGCGTGCACTGTGGGACATATGACACCTTCTTCTGGTCAAACAATTTTCAAAAGTAGTTGAATCGTTGAATATTTTTAATCGCCATTTATCAGAAAAACGTTGATCTTTCATGTTATGCAGTCCAAGACCTAACAGAGCGCATCACTGTTAACTTGTCAGCTGTTTTACAGAGTGCACTACTGATAACATAGCGAGCCAATGTTAACTTGTCATCTGTTTAACAGAGCTGTTCGTTAGCTGGAAGCATGTGCTGTTAACATTGTTAACATTTGTTTGTGTGTGGGTGCATGCAAGCAGTGCATATTTACTGGAATATGCATAAATATTGAAGTGATCTCATTTTTTGATGCATTGCTAATATTTATATGTCTAATATGTTGTAAATTTAATTTGTTTCTGAACTTAACAGTTCTCTGCCCAATATTCGATTATCGGTAATTATTAACATATGTTTGTCCCTCTATACGGCCCTCATTTTGTGGGTGCTTTTTGGATGCTGGAAAACGGAAAATGAGCTTGGGTCAGGACAAGCTGCTCTGATGCTCTTTTGTGTTTCTTTATGTTCGATCTGAAGCGATGCAGATGCAGATACAGATGCTCATGCCCATGCCCATGCCCATGGTCTGCCACCAGCATGGAGGCCACCTGCTGAGGTTAAGGTGTGAAAGTCCATGCCTCATTTAGTTTGCTGCACTGGTCGTGTGCAGTGGGGTGGTGTTCGGATCTGGTCTGGCAATTGGCAAACATAACAATAAACAACAGGATGGCAGTGGAATGGCATTTTGCGGTGAGTGAAGGCAGTGGGGGAGGTGGGGCAGTGGGGGGCTGATTGGGTGACATTCCGGTGAAGGGTCACCGGAGTAGAGGCGTTTTCGGATTGCCATAGTTGCCAGCGTAATTTCAGATAAAGCACACAGCACACGGACCCACAGATGCAGCTACAATTGGTATGCCAAAGCCCCGCATTACCTCCCTCCCTCCCTTTCGCCGCTTTCAATACTGCGCTACCGCTGACCCCGCGCTGCTCAACCCCCACCCCCCCCCCGCCGGATTGCATGAGCACGCATAATAAGTTCCTGTTTATCTCGACTCGGTTTGTGTGTTTGTTTGCCCAACGTTGGCTGCAGTGCTCTTCGTCATTGCCCTTCCTTTTCCTCCCCTTCCTTTCCCTTCCCTTCCCTTCCTTCTTCCTCTCTGCTTCTGAAGGTGTGTGTGTGTGTGGCTGCGCAGGTGTCATGTTTCCGTTTCCGCTGTAATAGCAGCAACAGCGCCAGCAGCAGAACTGCCAGTCAAGTGCAAATATTTTTGCATGCTGCACTTCACACACACACACACACTGACACAGACACACAGTGGATGGAAAAACCGCAACAGACTCCTCCAACAGCCCACCGTTTCGGGGAGTGGCATTGGATTTTATTAGGTCTGACTGGCACTGGGTTTTTGTTTTTGTTTGTTTTTGTTTTTTCGCCACTGCAGAAGTAAAAGCAGCGGCGGTAGTGGCAGCAGCAGCAGCAGTGGCAGCAGCAGTGGCAGTGGCAGTAAAAATATTTGCTTTCGTTCAGTTTCAAGTGTGCGGCATGTCGATAAGTGCCAGTGACTGCAGTTTTTCCGAATGTTTACCTCGCTTTACGGACCAACTCAAATCTTTTTGTTTACTAAAAAAGTGTAAATTAATAATAAAAAAAATATACATATTTATTTATTATATTAGTTGAGGGGGGAGCACTGGATTGAGGGGGTGTAGCTACCTGTATGTGTATGCCTTTGAAGATGCACACAAGCATACACAGAGAAAGGCATTCTCCAATGCATTTGGCTGCCTTTACAGCTTTCCTTTTTATCTGTTATCTGCCTTTTGGGATGAGGGAAGCCCACAAATAAAGAGGGATTTTGAAGTAAACATCACATGCTAGACTGTCCCTGCACTATTTATCCTTTTCTGCAAATATTTACCATATATTTTCTGAATATCTCCGTTCTTTTGGCAAATTAGAATATGCAAATTTTCAATCAATTCCACATCCAAGCCTCTTGGCCTCGTCACCTTTTCTCTGCTTTGATGTCTCCCAATTTATTTCATTTATTCAACACACAATTTTGCAATGCAAATAATTCTCACATGCAGCAGAAGGCTTCTTCTTTTTCTTCATTTATGAACTTTCAATCAACTCGCATTTTGGTTGTTTTCCTCTCAGCACATTTTTCTTAGATTTACCTTAATTGTCTTTGATTGACTTGCAACTGCGATTCTGGTGCCCGAATGTTTGCTTTGTTTGCCACAAAAGGATCTCAAATAGTTGTCAACTGCCCCCTCCCCGCCCCTCGCCCCACAGCACTTAATCCATGCAAAATGCCGCATGTCATTTCGTAGAATTTCATTTCCCGCTTTAAGCTCTCAAAATTGTTTATTGTTTAGCGCGAATTATGTATTTTTCGTTGCGGCAAGCACAACCCTGCCCCTGCCCCTACATTTTGTGTGTGCCACGCTTCAATCTTAAGCTGAAATCCCACTTAAAACAGATTTATCCACATCCACATGGAAAGCAACTGAAAAATAAAAAAGGGGGGAAAAACAGAAACGAGAGAAACGAGAGAAACGAGTATAAAAAGTTGGACTGCAAGTTTGCCATGCAGACAATGCTCCGACACTTATCTCATTTAATTTCGTATAATTTTTTCCTCCTCTGCAGAGCTCTGGCTCCATGCCACACACACACACACACACACACACACACACTCACACATGGACACATGTCGGCTGTGTGAGTGTGTGGCATGTATGGCATGTGTGGCGTGTGTGCAACATTTGTGCAAGGAAAACTGAAAGAAGTGCAACTTTGTGCCATGTTTCTCATCACATTGTTGCAGCTTGCAGTCTGTGGGTGTCTGAGAGGGTAGCACCATCACGGTGGAGGGGTCGCGCGCTAAAGGGGTTAATGAAAAAACTTTTTCGGCTGCTGGGGCTGCAGTTGTGTTGCCCTTGCCTCTGCCTCTGCTTTTGCCTCTGATTTTGCCTCTGATTTTGCTTTTGCTTTGTTTTATTGCGCATTTTTGCGGTTCCCGATTGTTGGATTTCAGCTGCCGTTGCTGCCTCAGACAATGGCCGACAAATTGGTGGCAGCGAAACGAGTGAGGCAGGTCCCAGCACCATCACCAGCTCCAGCTGCAGCTCCGGCGGCAGCTCCTGCACTTGTATAGATAAAAAGACAAAGGCAAAGCAGTGCCATGCATAGCAGAGCAGAGCTGTGGGAGAGCAGTGTCGGCAGGTCGCGGCAAAGGCTCCGGCGAAGGGAAGATAATGTGAGAGCCGAAATGCACTTAACTCATTTACGAGTCGCCGCACCGAATGCGCTTAAATAAATTAAATTGTGGCAGGCCCTGACACTTAAATGCATATGCACAGAGGCATGTGCATACACGTGGACTCCCTCTACGAAAGAATCGAATAATTGATGCCCCGCGTGTGCAACTTCTGCCACTTCGGAGCAGTACTGCTTGCCGTGACTGCTTACACTACTTGCAGTGCGAACCGAACTGCTTGCTGAGATATTTACAAAAAACAGTTGCCTACTTATAAGGGCACCATCTTGAGGCATTCGATTGGCATGGGATTGAATGTACGATATTTACAGGGTATGAAACATACTGTGCACTGTGGAGACTGTCGCAGTGCCTGCCGTGTCGCGTCCTGACACCGTTGTGCCGAAGTCGCTGCTTTCGCTTGAATGCCTGTGAAAGGCGCGAAAGTGTGCCAAGAAGCGAGTAATAAGAGACAGTCAAACAAAGTGTGGCGGAGCGGGAGGGCGTGAGGGCTGGAGAATTCCGAGAGGCCGGCTGGGCGGTGCAGATGATGGTTTGTGGGGCAATGGGTAAGCAGGTCTCAAAGGACTTGCTGCACTTAAAACATCGCGGTCGCCATTAAAAATTATGTGCAATAAGCAGCAGCAGCAGCGGCAGCGGCAACGGCAGCAGCGACTGCGACTCCGAACAAACAACAAATAATGAAATTATAATTAAAGCCAGAGCTGGTGCTGGTGCTGGACCAAAAATGCTGAACGAATCTGTAAGGGAAGAAGGCACGAAGGCAAGGGCAGCAGGACAGCAGGACAGCAGGAAAGCGGCAAAGAGCAAAGTGCAAAATGAGACCATCAAGTGCACAAAATGAAGCGACCACAAAATGCAGACAACGAATTCAATTACCTTCTCAAGCCCAGTCCAGCCAAGTGTGGGCGTGGCATAATGAAGAAATTATGAAGTGCATTAAGGCCCAGAAGCGAACAGGGAACGGGGAAAGAGGGGAGCGGGCAAACAACAAGACGACGACGATGACGACGACGACGCAGCTCCAAAGGAGAGCACAAAGAAGAAGCAGCCCAAAGGAAAATGAATACGCTGATTGAGCTGCCCTAAAGGACACACAGACACAGACACAGGCAACGAGAGACGAGGGTGACAGAGATGGAAACGAAGACAGAGGACAGAGGACAGAGCAGCAATGGCAAAGGACAGGACAATAAAGTGCAGCCAACGGCACTGAAAGAAAAAAGGAAAAAAAATAACAGCAACACCGAGCAAACATTGAGAGGGAGCGAAGAAGCGAGAGGGCGTATTAAGCTGCTGGGAAGGACCCACATACACATACACATACACATACACAAACACATACATATACATCTATAGAGGAGAGAGTACAGAGTACAGAACACAGAGTAAGCCAATTACCAAAGGCAAAACGAGCAGCGGCTCCAATTTATTTTCATCTTATAATTTTTGTTTTTATTTTTTGTACTTGTATTCGGAATACCCTCTACTAATTGGTTTCCAAGCGTATACATTGGTCCAAGGCTGATGACTGCCCCCACAATTACTTACAGGGTATCTACATATGTACCAAACTCTACAGACTCGACTCGACTGGTGCCCTGCCGCAAATTCTTTTCTTGTTTGCAGCTTTGCTCCTCCCTCTTCCCCTCTTCCCCTCTTCCCTCGTTTGTGTCGGTATATTTTTAGCTTTTCTGCCCAGCTTTGCGCCGGGATGTTCTCTTCAGTTCTGTTCCCCAGTGGCACCCCTGAGCCACCACCCTTCGGGGTAATTAATTGAAATGCCTGTCGCGGCCAAGGCCAACAGAGTATTCTGGTCGCTGTGTTGTCCTTCACTTTGGGCCTCGGCCTCTAGTGTGTGGAGTGGCAGAAGGGAAACCAAAATGGAAACTAAATGAAACTGTGAAAAACTGAGAAACTTAAGATCAATTAGTGTTGCAAGTTGAACGAATTACCAGCCATTGATAAATGGCTACAAATATATTTACAAATTGAGAATATAAATAACAAATAACGCGAGAAACCGAAAAGCAATTAATGTTGCAAAATGCGGGAATTAGGCTTGATAAATGGTAGGCAAAATAAAGCAGAAGGAATTATTTCAGCAAAGCTTTAGAATATAATATTAATACGATTAAGAGAGGCAGTATATGGTTTATGGTTTATATAGTTTCAGTCCCCAGTGCACCACTTAGCCTCCGACCAGCACAAAACTGTTTCCCCGTACCCCCCCCTCGTCAACCCACAATGAAACGTATTTAGATTTAATTTGTGAATGAGTTCCAAACTCAATTAAAGTTGAAATCCTCAAAACAAAATTTAAATGGCGTGTCATTTGATAACATAAGCCAACGGACTTGTCAATTCGTTAGAGTGTTGCTGTCGTAGGGGGTTGTAGGGGGCTATAGGGGGTGTGGGTGGTGGGTGGTTTTTGGATGAAGCCAACTTCTCATTCATCAAACTTTTTCAATAAAACTTTTACGCCACTTCTCATCGCTGGCCAAGCTGCAAATCCGTCGCTCATTTCGAGAGCCAAAAAAAAACACAGAGACTTTCCCCGCGATCTGCCACGCGATGAACTGTTGAGCGAGAAGGAGGAGGCAGGAAGAGGCAGGAGACAGGAGACAGGAGACAGGAGGCAGGAGGCACGAGTTTGAGTCAAGTGTGGTAGAGTGGAATGCAAAAGTTCTGTTTGTCCAATTTCAGCGGAGAATAGAGTTTCGATTTCCATTGCCACCGACTTTCTTTCCTTCCATCCCAACTGTCATTGTCAACAGTTCCACAACACCAACATGGCCAACATGGACAACATGGCCAACATGGCCAACATGGCCATATGCCCCAGCACCTGACTACTTGACCACACCACACCAAAGACACACAGCCCGAAGAGTCGGGCAGTCGGGCAGAGAAGCTCAGTTTGAAGCGTTTACAAACAAATATTATACTCGTATTGTGTCCCATATCGATTTCCTCTTTTGGCTTCCTCTGCACTCAATTTACAGGATGGCAGCCAGGCCATGCAGCTTTTATGTTGAGCTCATCATTTTGCAAAATGCTCAAAGGGGGCAGCAGCGGTGCAGGAGAATGCCTGCACGGCCCACACACACACACACACACACACACACACACACACACACACACTAAAACGAACAGAAACTGAGTCAAGCCAAGACTCAGAGACGCAGATGATGAAGAACAAATTGACAAAAGAATCAGCATGAAGGACAGGACTTGGCTCGGCTCAGAGCCTGAATGAACTTGAAGCTTAAAAAGAGATAGAGATACAGAGAGAGAGAGAGAGAGAGAGAGAGAGAGGGAGAGGGGGCGTGGAGTTATGGCGACTCAAATAGTTGAGCCGTAAGCAATCAATGCAATCTTGACGTGGATTCTGAGAAGGAACAAATCAAGAGGAGGTGGCTCCATCAATTTCCATAATTAATCCATGCAAGGGTAAAATGAGGGCTTTTCAAGTTTACTTCTTCGAAAAGAAATCAAATTAAATTGATAGCGAACAGGGTAAGGGTAGGACGACCTTTTAGATACCCTGGAATGTGGAATGGAAATGTGAGGAAATTGGAAGGACAACCCACAAATGGCCATTCAATACTCGTAAATGACTCCGTTCAAGGCTGCATGCAGCTTGCAGCCTGCCACACAACATTTTCGCATGCATAAATTAAAGCAAGCGACAAAAACAGCCGCCAAATCGCAAGCGCGTTTTACGAGCGCTTTTGGCCCCAACCGCCCCCCAAAATTGGTAAAAAATAAAGTTTTTTTCTGCTGCTGGTGTGGTAGATTCATGGCCATGAAAGCAGCGGTTAGTACGAACTGGCTTGGGCATGGGCATGGGCATGGGGTTAGGGCTAGTCGCAGCGGCACAGAGCAGAATAAGCGGTGGCAAGCGATTAGGAGAGAGGACTCACAAGACAGCGGGGGGGTTAACTGGGTGGGGTTAACGGGGGGTTAGAGAGACACTGCCGCTTACGATTTGAGAGGCAGCGCCAGGCCAGCACAAGAGTTGCCATCGCTAAACAAAAAAATAAAAATTGAAAAGAAAAATATATGTACTATATATGTAGATAGACAGATAAATCAAGGGGATAAACTGGATAAAACAAATTAAGGGAGAATAAAGAAGATAAAGAGGATAAATGCCAGTGGTTACAACCCTTTTTCTTTCACCCGAGTGATCAGACTCCTTCTTCTGTGTAGCTCTTCTACTGCCTTTTAGATCAATGATCAACTGTTGTTTATCTACATCTACATCTACATCTACATCTTTCTTCCTTTGCTTTTGACCAGCCTCTGCTGGCGGGGACCGGACCGAATCTCCTTGCTCTGGACACGGACAGACTCTAGACTCGGGACAGACTGGACACAGACTGGACAGATTAGAGACAACTGATTTGGTGGGTGGTCTCCTTGCGTGGTGCTTACCAGTTTGCGTGGTGCTGCTTTGGAAGAGGTTGCGGAGATAGCTGATCAGTCGTCGATGGAGCGGCCGATGGCGATGGCGTGACGATTTGCGCATCGATGAGGACGAGTCCTGGCCACCGCCGCCTTGTTCCACATCGTCGGGATCCAGCGGTGTCGCTGTGGCACCCACCTCCTTGCCACACTGGGCGGCATCCACAATTATCTCGATGCTGCGCTGTGTATTGGACTTCTTCAGGTGACCGAGAGTCGTCATCGCCGTGCTGCTGCTGCCACCGCCACCGCCACCACCACCACCACCGCCTCCGGCACTTGTGGCAATGGTGCCAATAAGTGCGTCCGTGGCACTTGATCCGGTGCCGGCTATGCTGCTGACTTGCTGTTGATGCTGCTGGTGCTGGTGATGTGACTGTTGATGCTGATGATGATGATGATGCTGCTGATTCTGTTGATGCGGATACTGCTGCTGGTGCTGCTGAGGGATGCGGCCCGCGAGCAGCTGATGATGTGCGGCTGTCGAGGGCAGCTCATTGACGGTGCCGTTGCTGTGACTGCCCCGATAGATGAGCTCCGTTTCGTTGGTCACCTGGCGCAGGGCGTGCAGGCCCGTGTGCGAGGCACTGCTTGCCATTCCCGAGGCACTGGCTCCACCGCCACCTCCACCTCCACCTCCACCGCCACCGCCACTCCCATTCAGACCTGTGTAGTAGGCGCTGTTGGGACGTTGGGTGTGCTGTATCTGCGGTCCGGCCATGACGATGTTGTGTGGGTGGGTGGTTCAGCTCTTCCGTCCCTCTGTTCAAGCTCTGGGTCTAGCGCTGGTGGATGGTGGATGGGGATGCTCTGCCCTCTCTCTCTAGTTATGGACGTGGCTCTGGTCTGCTGGTCTGGTCTGGTAGTTGTTTAGTAGTTTTAATTGTAGCATTCTGGCCATTCACATGGTTACAGCTGTCTGGGTTAGGTTGAGGCTGTGGCTGTGGCTGTGGCTGAGGCAGAGGCTGTGGCGTTTTGGGGCGTGTTGGGGGGTTAAGCGTTAGCCGGCCTTGAGGCGCCTCGTCGATTCTCTCGGCATCTGCGAGAAGCGAGTAAACAAAGACAGAAAACGGAAACAAACCAATAAACGACGCAATCAGCATATTGTTTTTGTCAATATTTCACTAACTATAATGCCAGCAGCGTTGCATTTTGTGTTAGTGTGCGTTAGAGAGTGTCCATGAGTGTGTGTGTGTGTGTGTGTGTGTGTGTGTGCGTGTGTGCATGCGTGTGTGTGTGTTAATTAAGCTCCTGCAAGCCGCTATTGTGTGTAATCCTATCTATCACAGATCAGAGTCTCAATAAACAAACAGAAGGATAAATTACTGTCGATACTTGATCGATTTGCCAATCGATTCGATTAACTTTTCATAGCCAACTCTGAAATTCGAAACATGGAACGACTGTGAGCATTTTCCTAGCATAAAGCATGCTTTTAAATGTATTTTTTGGTTGCCGTCAGATATCGAGCCGTTCGTTTAGGTCAGTCTTGGGGCTAACCTCACACCGAACAGTTCGGGAAATCAGAAAAATTCCAAATTTGTGTGTTGCAGTTTTTTTTTTGGTCTTTTTTGTTTGTCCAAAATTTTTTCGTCGGCTGTTTTTCGTTGAGTGTTAACTGGTGGCCAACACCATGGACGACGGCAGACCCTTCAATCCCTTCTACATCGGCCCGCACCCGAGCAAGGCCTGTGCCATACCCGAAATCGCCGGCCAACAGTGCTCCCCCAACTGCACTGAGAAGCCCCAAGCATCGGGGCAGCCACAGCTGCCAGACGGCCTCCTGATCGTGGGCATGGCTGGACCCATGGGCGGAGTGGCCAACGTCTACAGCACCGGCACTGGCGGCCAGAAGACACAGGCCACAGCTGCACCAGGGCAATCGCTTGGCGACGAGCAAGACAGCGAGTCGGACATAGAGCCTCCAAAATGCAGACCCTATCCCTGCATGGATGACAACCGGAACGACAGTCCCGGCTGTTAGCAGAACAGGCAGCCAGCAGCCAGCAGCCAGCAGCCAATAGTAATTCCACACCACCCAGATGTTAGCCCCAAAGCAAAGACAATAAAACAGTAACAAATCCAACCCCAACAGTAGATAGTTTTGTTCTTGATTGCCAGATGGTACTCTTTCGTGGATTACTCTTTTCTCAAACTGATCTCTGTGGAAGGCAGGATGGAGGATGTATCGTCTCTCGCTTGCCCCCCTTTAGCTGGGGCAACTTCTACCATAAATGTGCAGTTTATCAATAGACCGCTAGAGCAATCAGCAATCAGCAATCAGCAATCGACAATCGGCTATCGACACAGAAAGGAGTCTGGAATTTTCACTTCAAAAAATTTGGGTTTACTGTGGGTTTCCCCCATGTAAGCATAAATCTGTTGAAGTTTAGTCCGAAAGTCCAACAATGAAAATCCCCATTTGGGGTGCAATTTTGCATTGCTGCCGTTTCGATGGATATGGATTTTTTGTTGGGGCCATTGCAGCCATTGCATCATTTATGGTTCGATGGCAAACAGCAAATGGATCAGGAACAGGAACAGGAACGGGAACGGGAACAGGAGCACAGCAAAAGGACCGGTAGAAGCACATGGCTCCTTGGATGCGTGGCTCCTGGCTGGTAGCGTTCCTGCTTGGAGTCTATCGAACGAACGTATTGCCTTTGCAAATTCAATGAAGTAAAAATGTATTATTTATTGATAGACTTATGCAAGTGCACAACAGCAGCAGCAGCAGCAGCAGCAGCAGCAACACAGAGGCATCAACGGCAGCCGTTGCACAGTTTATGGCTGCATCCTTCGATGAGGACACACTTACATAAACGAGTGAGAGTGCGAGTGTGTGTGAGTGCTAGTGTGTGTCGATGTGTGCTCGTATTTGCCCCGTTGCTTGGGGGAAATTGCTGCTCCTGCTGCTCCTGCTGCTGCTGCTTTCTTTGGAAGCACAGCACCTGTTTACCAAATGATTTATGCATTTTACCCATTTGGCTGTTGACGTTTTGCACGTGCAACAGAACTAACAAACTTGCACCCATAGCAACGACAGCAACAACAACAACAGTTAATGTAATTTTCTTGTTAAATGTAAGTCGCGGGAAAAATGGTGCATTTGCTGTCTGTACTTACTCCAGGAGGACCTGGAGCCCACGTATCCACGTAGCTCTTTAACTACTATTTTCCTTTTTCTTTGTCATCGCTAACGACCCAACGATGAAGATGTCGGATTACGGTTTGATGGCTGGCAGGCAAAACAGAAACCTTTGACGATTGCAGATTGGAGATTGGGGATGGGAGATGGGAGATTGGATCGTTAAGATCGTTAAGATCTTTGGGCACCCTTAAATCAACCAGAAACCTGACTCTCATTTCAACTGTATTTAAATTTCATGCGTATCGGAGTGGAGGTGCCTGAGTATGCATGTGGATGTGCATTTGTGTGCGTGTGTTCCAACTGTCATTTCCAACTGTCAACAGAGAAGAAATGCCAATGACAATGACAGCCTGGAGAACAAACAACAAAACCCCCGGGGGGGGGGAGAAACTTAATATATTGAAATGTCGGAAATGTAAGGCATTAAAAGCGCCGCCGCCTCCGACGCCTCCGCCGCCGCACGACGAATATAAAAACAAAGCATAAATATCTATTAAAATGAGATTGAAATAAATTACAATTTACAGAGGAGTCTTGCGAATAGAATGGGCACGGCACGGCAATGCCATCGCCATCCCTCTCCCTCTCCCACTCCCACTCCTACTCCCTGTCCCTGTCCATTCCGGCCCATTCAAGCCTTCATTTCCTTTTCCCACACAAGTGAAGGTCAGGTGGCAGTCGTCTCGGGGGCTGGCTTAAGCCTGGCCAGGCATTGGAGTGCAGGGCAAACACTTCGATGGCTGGCTGGGAGGAAAATCAACGATGTGAACAGAGGGAAATTAAGTGCAAGCACGGGTACGAGTACGAGTACAAGCCCGGGGGTTGGGGGTTGGGGGTTGGGGGTGGGGGGTGGCCATGATGGAGGCAGGAGAACAACAAAAGGACTCGCATACTTACGAGTAGACGCACTTGAGCGTGAGGCTGGGGCTGGGGCTGGGGCTGGGGCTGGGGCTGGGGCTACCCCGGGTACCGATTGCTATGAAAATGGAAACGGCAAAGCCGAAACGGTAAAGGAAATGAAGCTGAACTTTATTACAACAATACACAATAATCGTGTGCAAGGCACCAGCCCCCACCCTCCTCCACCCCACCTGCTTTCCTTTCTCTCCATCTTCGCATTTTCCTGCCTCATCCTTTTGATGATTTTGATGAAGTGTGGCGGAAAAAGGAAAGCGGATATGCCGCTCCAGAGGTAAACTGCAGCGGAAGCAAGCCAAGCCTCGCAAAATGATGATGGAAACAAATACAATACGATACAAGTGATCGACTCGAAGGGGATACCCTGTGCCCTGGAAAATCGCCTGATTCGGGGGCAGCATATGCTGCCACCTTCCATTAATGGTGCATGCAGCATAAGAGCCAGAGAGAGTACGAGTACGAGTACGCGTACGAGTGGGATGCTAATTGATTGCTGACGAGGTTCAATTTCTCACAGTGCATGCACGTACATGGTACGCCAAGGCGCTTAACTAAACAAGCAGAAAACGTGCAGTCAGGCAACAACTCAGGCCCTCCTCCTCGCCCATCCCTTGCATTCCCTGCATTCCCTTCATTCCCAGCTGCGGTTAGAGCGCCACTGCTACTCCTTCGTCACGAAATCCCAGTAAAATGTCAAGTGCACTTCCAGCAGGAGCAGGAGCAGGAGCAGGAGAGGCAGCATCAGCAGCAGCAGGAGAAGCAGCCGGAGCAGCAGAGGCAGGAGAAGCAGCCGGAGCAGCAGCAGTAGTATACTTGAACCTCCTCCGTCTCCGCCTTCGCCAGCGCTAAGCTCACGCTGCACTCGCTGTATCCTGCATTCCCGATAGCCTGGCCAAGGCTACCTTGTCGTTCTCCTCGCGGCACCACACCGCCCCACTTCCTGGACGGAGCTGCAGGATGGAGCTACAGCAGGAGCAGGAACACGAGCACGAGCAGGAGCAGGAGCTGTAGCTGGAGCCAAGCGCGTATCTATAAGTATGCGCAATATTCAAACGGGAAGGTAAAAGGAAATTGGATTTTTGTTGACATTATTTTGCAAATATCCGGACCACACGCACACACACACACACATACACACACACACACAACAATGGTGGAGTTACTTTGGTCAGTGCCACTCTGGGGTCGAGTCGAGTCTCTAGTTGAGTCGAGGATGATGATGATGTTGATGATGCAGGAACTGCAGGGCTGTGCGGCTGCTCCTCGAAGGACGACTACACCGGCTGCTTGTGCGCTTCTGCGGCACAGATTTTCCACACTGAAAAATTCCTCTCTCTGCAGCCTCCCCCCCTTCCCCCACACACACACACACACAGGCACACACAGGCACACACTGCTGGCCCATGCTGGGGCATAACATATTTTGGTTTTGCATAGTAAATTGTAAATTGTGTTCGGTATGCGAGAGGCAGGAAAAACTGGATGTGCAACTGGAAGACAAAGGCGTCGTCGAATATGGTAGATGGTGGCATGTGGTTGATGGCTCTCACTCTCACTCTCACCCAATCCATGGCAGATGCTCGCAGATCCTCTGTTTCCCGAAAGCAATCGCCTTTTTTCCAAATTCCAATTCCCATTTTATTTTGATGAGTTCTTCCGGTTAATCCTTCTATCTTCTATCCTAACGAATGTTTTCAAAATTCCCCCCTCCCTTTTCCCTATTTGTCCTTCTGTATATAGATCAATGCATTTTTGTTCGTGGCTTTCCCTGTTGGTGGTGAGGCATTCACTGGTCGATCACAATTTTTGTATCCTTTTCTCCCCTCTCCCCATTTCAGTGTAAAGAAAGCTGCAGGAAAAATTCGGCCGGGTAAGGGGGGATGGGAGGGGGAAAAGGGAAGGGGAAGGGGAAGGGGAAAGTGCGCTTTATGCTTCTGAATCTGTTTTGGTTTTCCGAGTGCCTCGGGCTGCCGCTGAAAGCAGAAACCAATCAAATTTCCATCTTTGATTTATTTGATGAAAAATGTTGCATGCGCTTTTGGGTTTTCGCTCTCTTTCGCTCTCTTTTTGTTTGGCATTTTTGGAATTTTTTGGCATTTTTGTGAATGTTCTTTGTCCACCCCCTCCCCTCCCCTCCCCTCCCCTCTCCTGGCAATGCTTTGTTTTGGGGGCAATTTTCGGTTGCCTGGTTGCTTGGTGCTTGGTGACATGGAAAGCCTGCAAATTGTGTGCTGGAAATGAACTGACAGAAACACTCGCACATATGTACACCCTGCCAGGAGGAGGAGGAGGAGAGGATAAAACAGGCACTCTTACAATCAAGTACCAGTGGCAGTACAGTCCGACAGTCAGTCAGTCGGTGGGGTGGGGTGGGGTGGTGCAGACCGCTGCCTCGGTCTCGGTCTCGAGAGGCCACAGAATGTAAAACAAATCGCCCGAAGGCGCTGTGGCACTGTGGCGCTGATGAGGTTGGTTATCGCTGTGGCAGAGGTAACGACACTCCACACACCACACACCCACATGGCCACACCACTAATACATATACATACATACACATGTATGAGATGATCACAGTGGGTGGGGCTAAGTTTGTTGACCCCTAAGCAGATATGCACAAGAATTTTGAAATAAAATTACATTTTTCTCCTAAATTTTGATCTTCGTTTTGCTTGTGTTTTTCCACCTTTGCTGTCATATATACATACATATATATACATATGTATGTATGTATATAGTATCCATCCCTTAATTGAATCTCTCGGTTGGCTTGGCTCCCAGGCACATTTTTGTGCGTTTTTAAGCCATACAAATCCTTTGACTTTTGCCGGATTAACGCCGGGACGTTGCCTTACGTTGCCAAACAAAATGCAATTTCGGGCTGCGAGGTGTCCTTTTTTTTTGCTGGTCTTTTGCAGCAGGTTGTAATCCATTCTGATGGGGTTAACTTTTGGCAGTCAGTGTGTGTGCGGCTTGGCAGCCGTCAAAGTGCAAAATATGAGGCTCAAGCATCATCAGGATGGAAGAATGCAAGGATGCAAGGATGCATGGATGGCAGGATGGCAGGATGGGGAACCAAACCAACCCAAAACGTACCACATGCATATGTGCATCTGCAGCTGCAGCTGCAACTGCAGGATGCACGTGAGTTGCTGCAATCTGTGGCAGTCTTTCGCAAAACACTTCTCCCCCCGCTTGGTACGCTCTTCCTCTGCGAATGATTTGTGGCTGCCCCATGCCTCATGTGGGTGGGTGGGTTGTCGGTTGTTTGGACCGCGCGATGGAGTGGCAGAACAACAGCTGGCAGCTGGAAGCTGGAAGCTGGAAGCTGGCTGGCAGCCCACCAAGTCAGCTAACTATTTTTATAAC
This sequence comes from Drosophila athabasca, assembly GCA_008121215.1. Classification (NCBI taxonomy): domain Eukaryota; kingdom Metazoa; phylum Arthropoda; class Insecta; order Diptera; family Drosophilidae; genus Drosophila; species Drosophila athabasca. The sequence goes on along the minus strand of CM017796.1, from coordinate 4,493,312 downwards.
AGCTAACCAAAGAGGGTACCTCCGAGTTGATTGAGAACAAGTGAAGCAAGTCCAAGAAACTATAGCTAAAACGAAGGTCCGCTAACCACGTAGTATACACATGTAGATTAGATGTAGATGTAGATATATTTAGAATTAGATAAATCAAGTTTCAATTCGAATTCTAAACAGCTTTCCGCTTGGTAGCAGATTTTTCCTTAGCTCTTTCGAGTATCGGGTATACAAATTCTGATTCTGAATGCTCAGGATTACCAGGATCCGACCCACACCTACTCAAGTGTACATCGTTATGATTTTCAACAGTATCCTTTAGTCGTTACCCATCGTCGTTTCATAGCGATTCATTTGCTTTGCTCCACGGGTTTTTGTCTGCGTTTTTCGCACGTTTATTTGCCAAAGCGAGAAAGCTCAAAACCTGAACTTGCCACTTGCTTTGCCACGACCGCCACAGCCACAGCGGTGCACTGTCCCCTGGCCATCCCACCTATCCACCTATCCACTGGTCCTGCTCGTAACCCATATCCTGCTCTGTCCTGTTCTGTTCTGTTCTGCTCTGTTCGCTCTCGCCTATCTACCAGCTTTTCTGCTCAGCTCTGCTGGCCCCCTGTATTTATGGGCTTGCACGTGTTTCCGTCTGGCAGTGTCGCCATCATCATCATCATCATCATCTCGCCATCCGCATCCGCATTCGCACTCGCACTCGCCATTGTGGCAACTTGAGAATCTTTTGGAAAATACAACAGCACACACACACACACACACACATGCAGTGAGGTAAAACGTAGAGACAGAACAGAAAATTGTGTCCGCCAAGTGGGGTTTCATTTTCAAGTGTTTGCTTTTACGTGTGCACGTATGTGTGTGTGTATGTGTGTGTGTGTGGGAAAGTGTTTTGTGAAACGTTTATTTTTCAGCTGTTGCTGGTGCTGCTGCCGTGACATGGACACCCGCAAAATGGTTGGCCTGTCAACGACAAGGATGCCCCCAGTCAGTTATTTGCTAGCCAAGAGATGCACAGAAACAGATCGAAAGAGAGCGAGTGAGAGAGAGAGAGAGAGAGAGAGAGAGAGTGAGCAAAGGAGGTGTAGAAGAGTTTTAGTAGCTTCCTCGTTCTTTAGCCCACAAAAAACAAAAACAATTTTCAATTGTATCGTTCAAGAGATTTACATTGATTGGAATCCGATTTGGCACGAATAACGGCACAGGATGTGCCACAGTGCGTTTCATGACTGTTAAACTGTTGTTAGCCCAGAAAGGGAAGCCATAAAAATAAGTTTTTTTTGTAGATGGCAATAATTTCCGATGAAAGTAAGTCGATACTTATTGCTGTCGATAATTAACTTCATCTAATTATAAATAGTATACCGTGTGTATAATTTCATAAGCCCTGTATTCCCCCTCAACCTTGCCCCTCCCTTGCCTTTTTCGTAGATATTTTTTGTCAACTTCGAAAAGGACAAATTCAGGTCACACACACAGCAGTAGTCCAACCGAATCCCATCTGGGAGCAAGGATTTTCCTAGCTCAGGGACTTAGCCACAAGTCTATGTGTCCAACTACGACAGGTGCTGCACTGCCGCTCCCCCTCTCCCCCTCTCTCTCTCTCTCTCTGTCTCTCTTTCTCTCTCCCACTTACCAGTCACGCACATATGTTATCAGACTTTAACTTTAATTCGAGCGGGGGGGATTGGGTGCGGGGGAGGGGGGGGGGTAGACGTGTGGAGCGAAACCCGATTCGCGTGCAAAGCTCGTAAATTAATTTTTATATCCCTTTCAATTACTTTGGGGCTCTTCGATGCCTGGAGAAAGGGAACCACCTTGGTGGTGGTGGGCATGGTGATGGGGATGGGAATGGGGCGGGGATGTGGGTGTGGGATGGAGAGCCAACTATCAATGCATACTAATGGCAAACGAGCAACGGGAGTCGAGGCCTCCGATTGCTTATCGGACGCGGGGCAGTGTCTGATTTCATTTGCACATTTGCACAACGTTTGCCAGAGGTCTCGACCTTTGGTAAATGGATAAACCCCGTTAGGCCAGGAAGCTAGCTACACATACACTCTTCTGTACATATATGTACGTGTATATGTATGTATGCATGTATGTATGCATGTATGAGCATTGCCTCTCTTTAAACAAGCAAAAACCTCATTGGTCATTGGTCACTGCTTTCCCCATCTTCCCATAGGAACAAACACAAATCCTGCTCTGGTTTTTCTCACAGTTTTCCTCACAGTTCGCTGCGCAACAAAGTGGCTTAAAAACTTTCCTGCGTAAGCTCCCATCAAGATTATGGTTTTTGGGGGAGAGCCAGAGGCAGTGGCAGTGGCAGAGGCAGAGAGAACTTTCCCTGGCGGCCACATGGCCACAGAGCCTTAAATTTGCCTACAGCTAACATTATGTGTACTCTTAATCGACTTCACCAAAAAAAAATGCAATAAAAAATCAAAATAATCTGTTGATAAAGACAAAACTCTTTTGCACACACACACACACACACGAGAGAGTGTGAGAGAGAGAGAGAGAGAGAAAGTAGTGGTAGCGGGGGCTACTTTACATAAATGCCACAGCTGTTTCCTTTTGCCAGCCAACCCCCCCACCCCACTGCCACTACGCCAGCAACAGCAACAGCAACAGCCAGTGCCACTCCCACTGCCACTCCCACTGCCGCGCACCGCCCTGTTTGCCGACCCGACCCGTGTGTTCTTTCATGGAAAGCATTTGAATTAATTATACTAAAAGTTGTGAAAATAGAAACTGTTTTGCACCTGATGTCTGACAAAAGCCTTGAGGAGGCGGAGGCATGGCTGCTGAGGCGTAAGAGGAAGACGACTGAAGCAGCATCCTAGTTTTATCTCCGTGCAAGGTACAAGCAGAAGGAGGAGTCGGAGGAGGAGGAGGAGGAGTAGGAGGACTCCACCACCCATCCATCCATCCATTATCCTCTCATTCTACGGTGCCAGCGAAATTAAGTGTTGGCCACAGACACAGACACAGACACACGGGCCACAGCTGAGATACACAGAGAGGAATTACATAGCTCATCCCTTGTCAGGGCAGGGCAGGGCAGGGCACACAGAGACAGAGACAGACACAGACACAGACGAATAATTATCCATACATGGATATAGATTTAGTTACGAATTTTAGTTAAGTCGAATTTTAGTTATCAATGGAATCAAGCCAACAAATGGGGGCTCATATTTGGGGGATGGCTTATCCCTGGGCCTTACTCATGGGGGGTTCATGGGTTCAAGGACCGCCACAGGTGTTCTATGACTGCAGAGATACAATTGCATCTATGGCAAGGAAGGCAAAACTGAATCTGAACTTTCAACCACACAATCGAAGGAGTCTTGAGTCGAATGTGGGCTGGCAAATCAAAATAGATAATAGATAGAGAGATAGAGAGATAAATACGAAAATGGGGAAATCCACAAGCTAGGTGGAGCAGGAGGTCTACATAGGTCTGGGTCTGGGTCTGGGGTATACATACTACATATGTATATGTATGTATAGCAAGTCATCTCATCCATTTTGGGTTTAAAGAGCGAAACCCAATCGGAAGACCCGCACAACAAGTTGCCTCCACAATGGACGGAGCGGAGGCCAATGCCGTTGACAGCAAAAACTCACAAAAGATGAGGGCAGACGAGGGCATATGATGATGGGATGGTAGATGGTAGAGAATGATGTGCTAGATGCTTCTGCTTCTGCTTCGGCTTCGGCTTCTACTTCTGCTACTGCTGATGATGATGATGGTGACGATGTGGCACCCGGACTCTGTGACTCGGTTCTTTGGGATGGGGCAAAGGGCTCCTCCTCCTCCTCTTCCTACTCCTCCTCCATGCTGTCGCTGTCGCTGTCATTGTCGTTGTTGTTGAGTTTTATTGCCGCAGGCAAATGGCGCCTCAAAATGGAAAACATGAAACCGAATTAACAGCCAAGCACGGGATGGAGGAGGAAAGACGCTGTCAACAGTGGAATGGTGAACGACATCCGGAAACGTATGCCCGCCCCCCTCCGCCCGATACTTTGGTAATTATCGCCTGACCCCTGTCGACTCCTCCTTCCTCTTAGTGGAAAACGCCTGGTCATGTGGTCCTGGGCTCCTCAGAGTCCATCGCCTCTGATGTCATTGCGTGCCTTGATGGATTTTGTGTAATTTCTTTATGCCGTCTGCCATTTGGGGGCTGTCCTCACCGTCCTCAGGCCTTGGCCGTGGTCCTGGTCCTGGTCCTGCCATTGGTCCTGCCACTGCCACTGCCCCTGCTCTAATGCCTTCATAAATTGAAGCTAGATTTAATTACAGGCTTGCCCTGTCCCAGTCCCTCTCCTGGCCACTTTCTACTCTTCAAGCCGAGTTTTTCTCACGCCTGCGGCGACAGCTGCTTTCTGCAATGCGAATTTGAAAATATGTGAGGCACAATGTACAGTGAAGCAATGTGCAGGAAAACTCAACCACAATTACTATGCGGAATGTTCCAAGTTCTGGCTCTCCTTCAGGACAAAAGTGCTCTGAAAATTCAAGACATTTTTTGAAGAAATTTATTTGTATAAGTAAGGGCTATACTGGCCTGTGAAAGGGCCTCCACTGAGGGCCGTCCGGGTTAACCTAACCTATGTGTATCCTTCAGTAACCTACCATTAGACAAGTAGCAGAAAATATGCACATCAAAATAAAGGTCCTGTCCTTCTACTACTCGTATAAGCAAGGAGTTCTACCCCCTTCAATGACCGACACTTTTGTGTGATAGAGAGAGATACATATGTATGTACTCCACTATGGAATGGCTTGAACAGGCAGATTTTTCAGTTGAATGATTTTGGGGAAAATGTTTTTATTTTGCCAAGAGATGCTCCTCCCTCGTCCCCCATTTTGGTACTGGCTCTGGTAAAAACAAATGAAATTTGCATATTTCTTTTTTGTTGTCATTGTTCATCGTCATTTCCTTGCCACTGTACTCATAGTTAAGGCTGGCCGATCGACAAGTATTCAAGGCGGAAATCTCTCTGGGAAATCTCTGGGCTCACTCTGTGTCCCCCCAAGAGCCACCAGGTGCCGCAGCAGAGGAGAGGAGAGGCGAGGAAAGGAGCGAAGAGTAACGGACAGAAGCGGTGCGGAGTGGCTGCCGAGTGGATGGCAATGTATGTCATGACCTTAGACCCAGCCACAAATTGTAATTTCTAATTTCGAGAGAAGAGCTACCATGTGCCGTTTGGTGTTCCACCACTCCGTTTCGTTCCATGTCGTTCCATGCCGTTCCATCCCTTTTCCATTCCATTTTGCCTGCAGTTTCGTGTCGTTTGGCACATTTTCGCTTGCTGATTCCAGCATTTATTAAAATCGCATTTTCACAATTTTCCCTTCTGTCGGTTTTTCGTTTTTCGCCTTCTTTTTTTTTTTTTGTTGCTTTTTTTTTGTTTTGTGCAATTCATTTCCTTAATGCTCTGGCGGGTAATTTGGGTCAAAACTAATTAGACGGCAGACGTGACTTTAATTACCAGCCCCAAGAACCAAGCTCCAAGCTCCAAGCTTCAGTCAAGGCCGCCAGTCCAGGCCAGGCCAGGCCGTGCAGGCAGGACGAAGGACTCGACTCGCCTCGCCTCGCCTCGACTGGTGTTGACTTGGTGCTAATCGATGGCCATTGGCACGGTTGGCGGTTAGCTTCTCGCAACTCATAAATTCCGCCGACAAAACGATTTTACGCCAAAACACTCTCCGGCTAAAACCTCCTTCAATTTGCAGTTGTCACGTTTACGCGCTCTCCGACACCCACTGCCCGCCCCCCAGCCCCACACAACCCACACCCTAGCTACCTACCCATGACTGTTGCCACTTAATTACTTAATTGGCTATTAGCTAAATGGCTTGCCCCCACCCCTAACCCCCACCCCCCGCACTCGCACTCACTCTTTTTTGACAGGTTGCAACTTGCAGCCCGTGCAACGTCCACATCAAAGTTTTATATTCTTCGCATTTTTATTACATTTTTTTTGCTAGTTAAAATTGCTGCCATTTGCATATGGCATCATTGAAAATAAGTGTGCGTTTGGGCCTTGTTTTTTCAGCCAGGATGTTGCGCCGCAGTTACGAGGGGGGGGGAGGAGATTCATTAAGCCATGAAATGCATGGCTGACCACGGCTACAACTAACCGCAGACCAGGACCAGGACCAGGAACCGCAGGAAGCATTAAACCAACCGAAATGAGTCCATCCGAAATGAGTCACGGCATTCGACAGTTGACAGATGTCGGCCCATTCGTGGTTGCCAGGAAGGAGTATACGACAGGGAGATACCCTCTTTTGACAAGCCAGCAAAAAGAGGGAGTATTAAGGTTTGAGGATATGAATGAAAGCAGGTTACTGTGGCAAAAGAATTATGATTAATGATACCTAGACCAATGTCTCAGCACCTGTTCCAAAAGGTACATGAAACAGGTCTGCCCATGCTCTACAGGGTAGCCGACGACAAGACCAAGAACAAGGACTCTGCCCGACCAGGCAAGAGGCAGCATGTTTGCAGTTGATTTACCGATTAACCAAAAACGACTAACAGCAACCTCAGCAGCCTTCTGGGCACACTCACACTCACACACACACACACACACGTACATGGACACACATGGAAGATACATTCCGGAGAATACAGTAGTAATAGTACAACCCAAAGCCGTTTCCCCTCGCTCTCCCTCCCCCCAACTAAAGCTGAACCTGAACTAAAGCAGCTATACGGGTACTCGTAGCGGCAGCAACAGCTGCTGCTGCCACTGCTGTTGCTGCCAAATGCTGGCGGCAATTCAATTTAATTAATATTATAATTAAGCGCAGATAGCAGAATGAACCAAGGGAGTGGAGCCAGCCACCAGAAGAAGGGCTAGACAGTGGGCCAAGGCCAGGACAGGGGACAGGGGACAGAGGACAGAGGACAGAGGAGAGGGGACAGGGGAGAGGGTTCCAAGTGCATTGCTGCGTCTGCAGAAATATGCAAGCAATTTTCCCATGGGTGATTTCTGGTTGCATTGTTGCGGCTATTCGAAAATCTTATGTGAATCCTGGGATATCCTCTCGGATAATGAAAGAATAATAAGGAAGGAAGGACGAACGAACTTCTCAATTAAGCTTTTAATACTTACAAATAACTTTGTTCTCTTAAGCAATCCCCAATGTATATGTTTGCAATTATTAAATTCTTAAAGATTAATTCATCATTTTAGCTTCTTTTTGTAAACGAAACAATTACTTAAAAACAACGATTGTATTTTAGTATTTTAATAAAAGCGAATTTTGCTCAATTTGTTCCAATTTGTAGACCATTCTTTTGGCCTTGGTAACAATCGTTTTATAAGTAAATTCGTGTGAACATAACTGGCGCTTAAATTTGCCCGAAAAAAACCAAAAGTAGTAGAAATTCTTTTCACTGTCTTTGCCAGAAAAATCAGTTCAAGCTCAGAGACTTTTCTCTGTTCCATTCTCACTGTTCCAGCATTCTATCGTTGGCCATGGCCAAGTCTCCCCTCTATATACATACATACAAACGAGTATATCCTTGTACACTATCTACATATATGTGGGGGATGCGTTTCAACCTGACTACTGCCTACTGCCTACTGCCTGCTGCCTGTGGCCATTCCTTTTGCTGCTTCTCATTCTTGGTACGGTATCTTTTTTTGGCTATCAATTCGAAACGTTGACACTTTGCTGGCTTTTGTTCGATGGCCGTGCAATCAATGAGCCGGAATCGTGTCCGTATGTGTGTCCTCCAAACACATAAACACATACACGCAAAGGAGCACAAGCACACAAAATGGTAGCTAAAATAAATTCATTTTGGCCCAGAACAAAAGAATCCACATGTTGGCATCACTTCGGCTTCTGCCTCTAATGCTGCTCCTGTTACCATTCTTCATCTTCCGTCTTCAGTGAGGCAATAGCTCATTATGAGATGTCTTATTCCCAGCCCCAGCCCCAACCTATACCCTGACCCTCTCACCCCCAGCCAGACCCTTGGGCTTGCTCGATGGAAATGTCAGTTAATTGGCATTTGATTAACTTGAAATTCACGCATCTCCTAGAACTTAATTAGCCAACAACACAGTCGAGGGCAGGGAAAACAACATAAAAAAAGAACAACAGACAAGATGTATGAGGAGGAGGAAGGAGGGAAGGCCTTGAAGGAGAGCCTTGTTCCTGGTCCTGTTCCTGTTCCTGGCCCATCAAGATTGATGCATGTCTTCTTTCAGTATATTTTCCTGCCGTCTAATTAAATGCGATAAATGCGGAAAATATTTGAATGCAGTACAAAAAGAACCGTGAAGGGAGGCTAAGATACAAAACAATGATTTAAACGAAATGGATATGTAATACACACATATGTATAACACACACACTATCAGAGATTATCTCATAGTTAACTGTTTTATTCATCCAACACTTTTGCGCCTTACAACGCCTTACACTCTTAGTTCCGATTAGTCCCGGGCTTTGGCCTGAGCTATTTCAATAGCCCATTTGTATCTCCATCTTCTTAAGCCATTTGCTTGCCTTCGGCATTAATCAAATGCCTAAATATCTCGCCCCCCCCCCCCCCCCCCACAAAACCACTTGAAATGTCCTGCCAAAACCTTAGGCGGCGATGCATGAAAGCCACTTTGCTCCCCCATTCTCTCTCTCTCTCTCTCTCACCATCTCCGTTCTCTTTCTTTCCTATTTCAATGGGTATCGGCTCAGTTCATTTGAGATTAATTGCAGGCATTCGATGGCCCCCGCAGACAAACACGAATGAATTATTTCAATTTATTGATTTTCATGGCCAGATTTTCGGGTTTTTTTTTTCATTTCGGAGGGGGGGCAGGGGGAGGGGGTTATAGAGTTCGTAAAATAGCAGAAAATATACAATTTTCCCAGGGGAAGAAGTCTGTCTGGAAAGTCTTTAAATTTAATAACGAATCTCTTAAAGATTCTTTATTCAATTAAAAAATGAATATAATTTTTGGGTATTTGTAAAATAAATATTGCCTCCACCACCAGCCCCGCCCACGTCCATTGTTTGTTTTGGTCGGTAATCGGTCGCCTACATAATAATCCCTAATCCCATTCGGGGGATTTGTTGACTAATGACAAAGCCATAAACCCCTGCCATCCCGTTCCATTCCCTTCCGTTCCGTCAACCATGCAGGATTTCGTGGAATTTAGTCAATTTGGGGCTGAGATGAGACACACATTGATATTGATTTGGGATTTGGGATTGGGGATAGGGGGTACAGGGGATATTGGGGATTGTAGATGGCAAGGACTTAGCGGGGCCGAAGCAATTAACTTGGAATTATGATCGGTGGGTGGTGTCCGGGTGGGGTGGGGTGGGGGTGAAGTCGGATTTCGACAGACTCCTGTCAAATGCGTTTAAATGTTTTACGTTTCTTTCTGGTGCGCGGGGATGTCGACGTTTTTGCTACTTTGGCATTGCATTTCCGAGCTGCCATTCTCTCAAAATGTGAATTATTCAAGCCTGAAAGTTGCGACAGAGTTGGAGCAGCAGCAGTAGCAGCAGCGGCGGATGGCTGGGGGCTGGGGGCAATGGAAAGGTGAGCCTAGCCTCTACGTGCTCCGTAGCAGCGCTGCGAAAGTGTGCAACGAGAACAGAGAACGTGCAACTTGTGCCTGACATGAGCAAACGTGTTTACGAGACCCAATGAACGGAGCAAACTTTTATCCCCCCTACCCACCCCTCTCTCTTTCACTCGCTCTCTGTCGGTGTCTATCTCTTGGGGCAAGGGTTGTGGCAAGGGTCGGCCCTACATCCAGCAACAAAATGAATATGCATAAAGCGCAAGGTGGGATCCACATGAATTAGTTATGAGGTTATAAGGCATATTGCCAACTGTTTCATAGAGGCCAAAGTCCCCCCTTCCAGTCCCCTTCCAGTCCCCTTCCAGTCCCCTCCCAGTCCCCTCAACAGTCGCCAGTCACAGTTCCGAAAGCAGCCTTAATAAAATTACGTCAAGGCTTACAAAAAAAAACTACAAAGATGGGCAAAAAGCAGGGCGGGGCAAAAAGGGGCAAGGTAGAGTAATGGAAATGGAAAGCCAGCAGCTAGAAGCCAGAAGGTATGTATGCTATTTGCCAACTACAGCACGGAACATAACACACACTCTCATCTCATAGATAAACAATGAAAAGACTCTTCGGACTCTTAGGATACCCCTGGGATGGGCTCCGCGAAAGGCAATGGCCGAAATGGGGTGCACAATGATTAGGGGACTTCCCCACTAAGGCCTGCCCAAGATGAACCAATTCTTCCCTGCAAAGAACGTATTACAGTGGCCGCTACTGATTTTCATTTAATATTCAATAACCATCTAAAAATTCCAAGAAATTCCTTTATGAAAAATCCAACCATCACATAATGATTCCTGGCATTCTTTAAAGGGTATCCCCAGACACGCACATTTGTGCTTATGCATTTATGCAGATATTCATACAAACATTTATATGGCCTAACTTCCAGGCTATCTGTATTACTCCCCTCCCCTCGCCTTCCAGCCTCCCTGCCTGCCTGCCTGCCTGTCTGCCTGCCTGTCGCTGTCTCTATATCACTTCCCAGACTCTTTTGTTTGTCATAAGAGAAAGGAATTTCTAATGAAAAGAGAAGAGTGAGCAAAAACAGAATCAGAATCAGAGACAGAGACCACTAGACCACTAGACCACGAAACGGGTGAGGGAATTCAGGTTACTTCGACTACTCTGATCCGGCGGAATGTGACTCTGACTGTGACTCTGACTGTGAAATAGTGGAAGTATACATGTAAAATATTATATAAGTATTTTTTATTCATATTATTAAGTCGCGAAAGACATGTAAAGTAAGAATAATTTGGGTTCGATGTCACGGCTTGATATCGGCTAATTTCTGCTGATTTCTGCTGATTTCGGCTGCTGGTGCTGAACTACGTCTGTCGGCTGCTTTTTCTCTCCTCTTCACTGCTGTCTGTTCTCCTTCAGCCGTTGCTGTTTATCTCCTGTTTATCTGCTGTTCTTCTCTTTCTGTTGTTGTTCTGCTGTTACTGCTGTTGATCTGCTTGCTTGCTGTTACTGCCGTTTTAACAGTAATAGTAGTCACTACTGTTACTGCTGTTGTTCTGCTGTTATTCTCGTTCTGCTGTAATGCTGCTGTTGCTCTGCTGTTACTGCTGTTGATCTGCTTGCTTGCTGTTACTCTGCTGCTACTGTTGTTACTGCTGTTACTGCTGTTAACCGACACTCCTTCAGTGGGCCGGAATTCCTACTACCTTTTACATATATATATATATATATATATATATATATATGTATATATATTATATTCGTTATTTGCAAGATATCATTCACGTTGCCTGCTTTCCATTCCCTTTAATTGCTCAGATACATTGTCATTATCATTCCAGCATCATTTCAGCGTTTAGCTCTTAAAGTTTTCTTATCCCTTCTTCCCTTCTGCCTTTCTTGGCAATTTCGAATATAATTTTCCGCCCTCTTTGGCAATTAATTTGCTGGTGACTGCACCCAAAAGTGCATTTGATTGATTAGTGTAATTAGGTGGAAGGCCAGGCGGCAGCGGCAGCAGCTGCAATAGCTGCATCAAGGCTCAGGCCCGGCACTTGACCACCACCCACACAGCCTCTCCAGTTTGCTCTCCTTTCAAGAGGCATACCATCACATCAGATCAGTTATGCGTGTGCCATATGGCACGAAATCAACTTGATTCTCAGCGGGAAATTGACATGGAAATTCCCAAGTAAATGACTCAGTTTTCACTTTATTCACCAGGCAGTTCAGTTGTCTGGTTGGCTTTGTGTCCTTGAAGAGAGAGAGAGAGAGAGAGAGAGCGAGAGAGAGAGAGAGAGAGCTGCACAGGCGACATAAGCTTATTAAATTCCATAAGGATTTCACAAGCAACTATTGCTGGCAGCTACTTATGGCAAGGATTAGAAAAACATGCCCCGACTCGACAAACTTTCCGCACATACACACACACACACACGCACACACACACACGCATACACGCATACACACATGAGAGCAGCAGAGAGGCTCAAGAGAGAAGGAGACTTGCACAGCGGTAGGTCTATTCCACACCCACTGAGCCAAAGACAAGGGACTGTGCCAAAGCCTTTAACTGTTGACCAAGTCGTTGACACACATGCAACGCCAGTGCCAGATGCCAGATGCCACCCACCACCCACCCGCAACCGTGCCACGCTGTCATACTGCCACACACCATGTCTAAACGCCCACCAGCAGTGCCACTCAGCGGGTTAGCAGCAGCGCACTCGCACTACTCGCTGGCATTGCTGCAGTTCCCCCCCCCCCCACAGCAGCTGCTGCCTCCAGCTATGAGAAACCAAATTAATAAACCTTCTTCCATTTCGTGTTGTGAATTTTTTGTATATCGGATTTAATCCCCTGCAGCACACACACACGCACGCACGCACGCACACATATACAATACTTAATGACACATTTGAAGTGCGATAATTTTTCTCTAGAAGGCAAATGTCAGCTTAGTCCTCTGTGCCGGGAATCCGGGGATCCTGTCTAATTACTCCAAGGAACGTCCTTAGCGTGAAATTCCACAGCGCAGCCATTCAAGTCCTCTGATAGCAGAGAGCGACAGCCACAACCAGAGCCACAACCAGAGCTACAGCCAGAGCGACAGCCACATCCAAAGCGACAACAACAAAAGGCAAATAAAAGTAAAAAGTTTTTAGCATTTAATTAAAAGAAAATGTACGCAAAGCCTCAAGAGTGAAAGCCTCAGCGCACGCTCGGCTCCCCTCGATTTCCCCTCGATTTGATTACCCCCCCCGTAAACCCCTTGAATTGAAGCAGCCGCCAATGGAGGCTATCAATAATGGCTTAAGGAACAGACTGGCAGAAGCTTCGTTTCAGTTTCAGTGTCTGATTCAGTTTTATATTCCGAATCGTCGTCTGTATACAGATGAGTATGGGATGATGTGATTTGTCATATCTGTCGCAGTGCGTGTCACGCGCTTGTCACGTCCCTGTCACGCACTCACACACACACACACACACACACACTCACTCGCTGGGCATACAACTGACAGATGTAACCTGATTGCGGTCTGGCTGCTGGCCAATTGACAAGGGCGTGGTGGCGTGTGGTGGCGACCGTGACGTATGCGCGATAATTTGTAGGGCGAAGGACTACTGAAGGGGCTTACACACAGATACAAGCGTATATCCTGTTCAGATAACAACACCCACTCGAATAACCCGTCTATAATTTGCAAATGTATGCCACACTTTCGCAGATACTCGTATAGCAAATACATATATTACGTATACGAGTATCAATCTTCCATCCAAAGTGTACAATTTTCATGTAATTTTGTGCATTTTTTTTTTTTTGCAGAGATTTTCCTGAATTAATTTTGATTGAAAACTGGAAACCCCGTATTAAGTAAATTATTTCCAGCTAATTTATGTGTTATACTTATGTTACATTGTGCGTACAATTACGTATCCGCCATGTGGCACGCACTCAACCTGATTCCCAGGCATAATCTGACATGCACTTGGAGTATACTACATATATGTTTAAGCCTAGAAGTAGGCAGCGATCCGGGGCGACAAACCCACCACTCCTTGGCAACATCTTGCTAGAGTTAAGTTAGGTGCTAAGAACATTTCTGTAAATATGCATGGCAATTGAAAATATAGTGCGAATAGAAGTAGACGCGACCATACGTTTTTTTCTCTGAACAAGTTCCACGCCAGGAAAACCAACCCCCTCCAGAACATTGGTCCTTCGAGCCGGATAGTCGCTCTGATTTTTAAGATCACGGATACTCTTCCCCCCAATCCGCTCGCCCCAGCAATCATCGTTGGAATTCCGCAATCCAAAGGAGAAAAAGCCCAGATAAGTAATATACACTCCTGATATACTACTGCACATTGCCAAGTGGCAACTCCTGTGCAAATATCTGTATTTATCCTTGGTGCTTTCCCCTCCGAACACTCCGTTCAAATATAATTTGTTTCCTGCAGTCCGATCCATATCCAGCCGCCATATCTGCACTTTTGTATACATATGTATGCAAACCTGTCCGCACATAGGCTCGTACATAAGGCGCCATATTGTGGAAACATATGTCCAAATATTTTCCACTAAATATCCAAATACTTTCCAATACATATAATTTCCCAATCCTCCCAATAAAAAGTTCAGGTTATTGTTGATATTCGTTCCTTTGTTAATCATTTATTGGTGAATTCTTGTACTTATATATGTACATGAACATGCATGCCGGCACCTGAGCGTACATACACTTGTACAGACATACATACATACATTGTTGCTGACATATGCACGGCACATTTTACAAAAAACTTCCAACATATATAAGACTAATTAAACAGAGTTTACGCCACCAAATATAACAGATAACACAACATATACCTAAACCAAAATTTCTGCACATGCCCACAGTCACAAGTGTATTCAAAAATATAAAGTGCCACACGAATCTATTTACATACACTTTATTTACACATCCAAAAACACGGCGGCCAAAGCAATCGTACCACAACTCCAATCACGTACGCATTGCCTGCATTTAATAATAAAACATCACAACATAAACACGAATCACTATATTAACTTATTTTATTAAACATAAAAAATAAAACACAAAATCTCCAATTACTTGTTTATTATACACCCATACATACATACTCATTACATATCGATATCGATATCACCGCACTAGCAGAAAAATACTCAAAGAATATTCTAGACGGTACCACCGTCTAGCATCACATCTGCATCCGCATCCAATATCACATCACATCTGCATCCGCATCTACTAGCACATCATTCATAAACTAGTATTTTTTCTTGGCCGAGCTATTTTTATTATTAAAATTTAAAAAAGCAATACTTGTTTTGTGGTCCGTGGCGCTTATATTAAATAATTATTAATATTTATCTATTCTTTGGTCGGGCCATTCCACTGTTCCGAACTGTCCTGTTCCCACTGGTTTATCGGTCCCAAGAATATTTTCCGCGAGTCTTCGTGGCTGCCTAAGATCCTAGCATGCCAATAGACCCTGCAAAAAATAAACCTAAGCTCCTTTCCGATCCAAGTCAAGCCGTTGATCCGCGTTCACCCGTTACTAGATCAGTCGGTCAGACCCTTAAAATAAAAGGCATGGCTTCGCTTACTGCTTTCATTTCGGTGACCGATCGCCTCACTCAGTTTGAGTCCAAATTTGTCTCCAATGCCGAAGTGTCACTGCACACGCTCAAGGTCCGACAAGATCAGATTCGGAGCTTGTGGGACAAGGTCGAACAAGAGTTCGAGCGCTGTTCCAAGGCGCTCTCTGAGTCTGCGGACCGGAGCGGCGAGACAGACACGGTCACCCTTCACGCCAAGTATGACCACTGCTACGCGGCATACGAACGGTGTGCGTCCATGCTAAGCGAGCAGATCGAGAACCTTACAGTTCCACGGGCGCTTCCAAATGTGGCACAGCAGCCACGAGGCTGCCGGGTACCACCTGTTGACACCGAAGTCTTTGCCGGAGACTATTTGAAATGGCCCACGTTCCGGGACATCTTCACCGCGGTGTACATCAACCATCCTGGCCTGACCCAAGTGGAGAAGCTCTTCCATTTAAATGCAAAGACGAGTGGCGATGCCAAAGCTATTGTCTCCAAGTCCCCGCTTACCAACGATGGGTTTGCGTCCGCATGGCAAGCCCTCGTCAGCAGATTCGAAAATAAACGACTGCTAGTAAACAGCCAACTCCGAATCCTCTTTAATGTGCAACCCATCTCTCATGAGTCGGGGACTGCATTAAAAGATTTACAGAGCACCATCCAAGGGTGCCTATCGGCTCTGGAGCTATCCAATATCTCCACTGAGAATTGGGATTGTCTCCTCGTGTTCATGTGTTCCTCCAAACTTCCAAAGATCACCCTATCCCTATGGGAGCAATCGCTCCAAAGTAAGGTTGATATTCCGACATGGAAGGAACTAAACACGTTCTTACTGGAGCGGTATCGAACTCTAGAGGCAATCGAGGATGTAAGGCCACATGTAGTTCAACCGCTGGCGGTTAAGGCACCCAGACGGGAACCTCCATCCAACCGACTGAACTCCTTTGAGGCCAAGGTCACGGCCAAGATTCAGACTTGCCGACTTTGCGCCAAGGAGAACCATCCATTCCGAACATGCCCGAAATTCCTGCGAATGTCCGTCCATGAGCGATCCGACACCATCAAACAACATAAATTGTGTTTAAATTGCTTTGCCAGAGGTCATAACCTGAGGGACTGCACTAGCGCGCATAATTGCCACACCTGCAAGGGTCGTCACCACACTCTCCTACATCGTCCGACGAATACCCAAGCGGGTGATCCTGGAGTAGTTTTGGATTCCTCCGTCAATATACAGTCCACTCCTCTCCCACAACCAACGGTCCAAAACTATTTCTCGGAAAGCACGCATAGCGTCCTCCTCGGCACGGCAATAATCCATGTATGTTCCTTAGGGAACAAATATACAGCGCGTGCACTGGTTGACTCTGGGTCGGAAGCAACCTTCATATCCGAACGGCTGTTCAAATTGATACGACCCCAGTATCAGTCGGTTGACGCTCAAGTATCAGGGCTCAATGGAACCATTGCAGCCCAGCCTCAGCGACTATGCCATTTCCATATTGGCTCTCCTATTAAGCCGAGGATCCAAATAGAGACTTCGGGTTTCGTTCTTCCAAAGCTGGCAGGAAATCTGCCCTCCTACACAATTCCACAAAGTGCTTTGGAAGATCTTCCCGATCTGCAACTGGCAGATCCGGAATTCTACAAGAGTTCCCAGATAGATATCCTACTGGGAGCCGACATCCTTCCCTCCATTCTGCTAAAGGGGTCCTGTACCAATATCTGTGGTACCCTTTTAGGACAGGAAACGATCTTTGGCTGGACCATCACGGGTCCCGTTTCCAACACTGGCGCCAAGGCCATATCATCTTTCGCCACTCGCATCACGCTCAACGAGGAAGTGAGATTGGAAAAACTTCTCACAAAGTTTTGGGAGGTGGAGGATATCCCAGTTAAACTGGTTAAAGAGTCCGACGCAGCTTGTGAGAGGTTGTTTCAGCAGACGCTCACAAGGAACGAGAGGGGCAGATATGTGGTCACCCTTCCTTTCAAGAATCCTGATTCCATTGACCTTGGTCATTCAAGATCTATCGCACTAGCTCAGCTCCTACGTAATGAGAGTCGCTTGAAAAAGGACTCATCCCTGAAAGAGCAGTACGATAAGGTCCTTCAAGAGTACTCGGACCTTGGCCACATGAGACCAGTTCCGTCCACAAACGGCCCAAACAATTTTTATCTCCCTCATCATGCGGTCCATAAGCCAGAGAGTACCACCACAAAGCTTCGCGTTGTGTTTAACGCCTCCAGTCCGTCCTCAAACGGCAAAAGCCTCAACGACGTCCTACATCCGGGACCCGTTCTCCAATCGGATCTGACTACGCAGATCTTAAAGTGGCGCGTTTTCCGATACGTGTTCAATGCTGACATCAATAAGATGTATCGCCAGATTCTGGTGGCGCCTCAACATGCCCCGTATCAGCGCATCCTCTTCCGCGATCCTGCCGGAGATGTGCGTGACTATGAGCTCAATACGGTCACTTTCGGAGTCAACTGCGCGCCGTACCTCGCCATTCGGGTCCTACGACAGCTCGCACAAGATGTGCGCTCCGAATTTCCACTGGCCAGTGACATTCTGGCCAATTATATGTACGTAGATGACGTACTGGCGGGTGCGCACACTCAGGCTCAGGCAATCTCCGCCATTACAGAGCTACGACAAGCCCTCAACTCTGCAGGGTTTCCCCTCCGAAAGTGGACCGCCAACCAGAAGGGCGTTCTGCGCGACATTCCAGTCGACCACCGATTACGAGCTGACTTCCTAGAGCTCGAAGAGAGCAGCATTGCGAAGACCTTGGGGATCCGATGGCAAGCCAGTGCCGACGAGTTCTTTTTCGTCTCCCCGAATTAGTCACTCAGGCGTCCTGCACGAAACGCAATGTTCTGTCCCAAATTGCGAAGCTATTCGATCCAGCAGGATGGCTTGCCCCCTTCGTCATTCAAGCGATGTTCATGCAGGAAATTTGGTTGAGAGAAATAGGTTGGGATGACGTCCTCCCGAGCGACCTATCTCAAACATGGGAGAATTTCCTGCAGAGTTTTCCGGCCATTCAGGCGATCCACATACCCAGGTGGTTACACGTCTGCCCGGCAGCCAAGGTGCAGATCCATGGACTCCGCGATTCACTCCACCTACGCCAGTGTGTACGCTGGCCCTTAAGAAGCTGTCTTCCGTCCCTTAGGCTTAAGTCTTTAGTTCCGTACAGTTACAGTTACAACTCCAGTAATCCATTTCACCATTTCCGCAGCCCAACAACCACTATGGCACCCCGTCAGTCGCGACGCTCTCGCAGCCAGGAGCAAGCCGAAGAAGGCAGACGTACCCGAGGTACCACGTCCTACCGCTGCCGAGTCTGCCGAGGCGTCCATCCTCTGCGGAAGTGCGGGCGGTTCCTGCGGCTAAGCGCTGAAAAGCGTTTGCGGGCGGCGCTAATCAACAAATACTGCGCCAACTGCCTGGCCCACGAGCATTCTGGGCGCGATTGTCGCAGCGGGGACCGCTGCAAGCACTGCCGTGGCAACCACCACACGCTGCTCCATACGCCGAACTCGGACCGGCGTCGCCCCGCTCCAGCCGCGCCGTCCGCACGAGCACCAGCTCCATCAACGCCGTCCGAACGAGCTCCACCTCCGACAACGTCGTCCGCCTGCTCCACCCGACCTCCAACTCTGGCCACACTGCTGCAGCACCGCAACCCGCCGGTCCTCCCGACGGCCACCGTCAAAATCGACAATGGCGTCACGGTCTACGAGACCAGGGCGCTGATCGACCCCTGCCGGCCCGTGTCGGTTATCAACGCGTCGCTGGCCAGGGCGTTCAAGCTCCAGACGGTGGCAATCGGGAAGGAAGAAGCCTGCACCGCAGTGATCCGGTCGCCCATTACCAGTGATTTCAAGTTGGAGGTCGTGCTCCAAGTGGACCCCAAGCTGCACCTGCGCACTCCTGCGGCAGCCATCGATCCAGGACTCCGAAAGCGAGTCAGGCACCTCACCCTGGCGGACGACAGGTTCGACCATCCTGCCATCGTTGCGCTCATCCTGGGAGCTGACGTCTACGGGGACGTCGTCCGCGAGGGGATGCTCGCGAGCACGGAAGGACTCCCCGTGGCGCAGCACACCGTATTCGGATGGACCCTTTCAGGCGCCTACCGGACGTGAAGATGGACCCCCCTTGTATCGCGCCAATTTGGTTGCATGATCCTGCAAGGGGGGCGGGATGTTTAAGCCTAGAAGTAGGCAGCGATCCGGGGCGACAAACCCACCACTCCTTGGCAACATCTTGCTAGAGTTAAGTTAGGTGCTAAGAACATTTCTGTAAATATGCATGGCAATTGAAAATATAGTGCGAATAGAAGTAGACGCGACCATACGTTTTTTTCTCTGAACAAGTTCCACGCCAGGAAAACCAACCCCCTCCAGAACATATATATAGTATATATGTATGATATATGTATATATATATCGTTTGTATGTATCCTTGAAGCGTACGATTCATCTCTGTATAATTATGTACTTTCTACCTGCACTTTTTTAGACATTCAACAAGTTTGTACCTTAGCCTTTAACCTTAATTTATCCGCAAATTGAAAGTATGTTTATCCATTCCATATCCTTGCTTAAAACTTCTTCGATTATCTATTGAATTTCCAACTTCTGCGACTGACAATCTGTGACGCACTGCGAGATCAGTAACAGGAACAGAATTTCACTTTCTCTTCGACTTTCACTTGGCAGCTGCTATTCTTGTTGTTTTACATAGAAAATACATGATAGAAGAGAGGCCAACAGGGGAGGGGAGGGGAGCTACATACACAAAATCGACAGGGGACACAGGGCCAAATTGTTTGGCACAACAAAAGTTTTCTTATTTTCGCGGCTTTTGCATAGTTGCTCTCCGCTGGCAGCTCTCCTGCCCGCCCCCCTCACGTCCGCGTCCCCAAGGGTGCTTTATTACAATTTAACTTTGCTTTTATTGCAGAATTTTTGTTGCCTTTTGGCGTGGATCTTTGCGGCTAACCGGGTAACCAGGCAACCAGGCAACCAGGCAGCCAGGCATCCCGACCATGGGCTCCACAAGACCCAAAACTACGTCGAAAAACGCAACCCGAAACCTGAAAACCAAAATCAAAACGCCAAAGCCAACACCAACACGAAAGCCAGAGCCAAAGCCCGGGCAAGAATTCCTTTCCCCAGCTGAGGCTGAGGCTAAAGCTGAGGCAGAGGCTGAGGCTGAGGCTGAAACTGAGGCAGAAGCAGAGACTGAAGCTGAGGCACAGACTGAGGCAGAATCTGAGGCTGTGGGACATTAGCTGCTGGCACTGGCCGTGGCATAAACAGCGAAAAACGGAGTATACCAGCCACCAGAAAGGGTGGCCAAGGGTCTAATTATGTGTCATGTGGCATATGCAAAGACGATGGCAAAGGTCTCTGCCCCCGCCTGCCCTCCTTTGCCTTGCCATCTGTGAGCTGCAAAGTTTCAGCATCGTTCGACTACTATATTCAATAGCCATTGACTCTGTTGCGCTCTGTTCAGGACCATGGCCGAATAGAGGGTCCTTTCGAGAGAGCCATAGCATAAGGATGAAACGCGAATATGCACGGAGCTACAGAAATAGGAAAGGGAAGAGTGCTAGAACTCAATAGCTTATCGGTAACTTTATAATGCTTTTCGAGTATTCATGTCCTTAGCCTGCTTTTCGAATGTGAATCGTTTGAGCAACAAAAATCATCAAACTTTTGTGAATTGATTGGAATTGGAACCCATTGGTTCATCCAATCCACGCCCCTTACAGGGTATGCCCGTACTCGTTAGTCCGACCACAAATTTTCAGGCCACACTTTTCTTCAGCCAAGATTTCCATTCTCCACTCTCCATGCATGTGTGTGTGTGTGTGTGTGTGTGTGTGTGTGTGTGTGTGTGGAAGCGTGAGTGTGCATTGTGGGTATGTGGGTTATGGGTTTTCTTTTATTTTATACGTATTTCCCTTCATTTTGCTGTTGTATTGTTGTGTCCTGTTGCCTGCCCATTTCGCCTCACCTCACTCCACATCCTCTTTCTCTTTCTCCTTCTCCTTCTCTGCCCCTCTCTTCTTGCTTGTCTTCCCCTCTTCTTCTTGGGCTCATGCATATTTGAAATTCCCTTAAAGGCACTTCAGTTCTTTAGTTCTTTTTTTTTTTGCTGCTGTTGTGCCTGCTGCCTGCGCTTTGTGTGTACGAGTGTGCGAGTGTATGGGTGTGTGTGTACAAGTGTAAGGGAAAGCTACGCCAATGGCTGTTTAGTGTCCCACTGTGTTTGCATGTGTGTGTGTGTTCTCTCTCTCTCTCTCTCTCTCTGTCTCTCTGTCTCTCTGTGTACTTCCCCTAGCAGTGCTACCATTTGGTTCCTCTCACGTCGCTACGTTTATCATTCTTATCATCATCAAGCGTTGACGGGCCTCGCCATTGTGGCGACCTTAATGGTCAAATTTAGGTATGCTGAGTGTGTGTGTGTGGGTGTGCTTCTGTGTGTGTGTGTGTGTGTGGGTGATTGTGATATCCTTAAACTGCAATTCATGCCTTCTGCTTCATGCCAGCTCTGTTCGTGCAATTGTGATGATGGCGCATTTTATTGCCAACGAAATTTAATCGAGTTTATCACATTATTTTCTTTGCCTTTTTTCTTATATACCTATATATATGTATGTGTATGTGAATGTGTGTGTGAATGTGTGTGTGTGTGTGTGTGTGTATGGCACTTAAGACGTGCTTATTAGCCCTATTAGTAATAATTGCACTGCTGAGCAAATTTAGTTGTCTTGTGCATCATCATCTTCCACTGGCAATGGCACTGCCCCCCAGCCACTGCCCCGACCACAGCCACTGTGCCACAACCACAGTCTCAGTGCCTCAGAGCCGCACAGCCTCAGCCTCCTCCTATGGCATTTCCCTGGCATTTTGGCTTATTTTGTGGCGGGCACTTAACTTTTGAAGCTTTTGCGAGCGTTTTCGTCGTCCTTCCTTGTCCTTCCTTGGCCATCCTTGGAGCCATCGGGGTTTTGCGGCTTTTGTGTGCTCTTCAACTCGTCTTTCGACTCGACTCGACTCGACACTGTATCCAATCGTATCGTATCCCACTGCCGACTGCCTCCAAGGACCTGCATTTACTTAGCTATTTAGATATTTATCTTTATGGAGCTTGTCCAAGTGACTTTTATATGCGAATTAATATTTGAATAGGATGCAGAGACCCCACTGAGAGACAGAGAGAGACTGAGAGAGACGGAGACAGACAGCGAGAGACAGACAGGCAGACAGACAGAGACAGACAGCGAGAGAAAGAGAGAGAGAGAGAGAGAGTGAGTAGAACAGGCTTAATAGCTCTCATATCATGCGTTAATTTGCCCCATTAATCCACAACTAATTTATTCAGACTCCTCGAATCGCTCTTCAAATTATGTCATAATCAATTCCCACTACAGAATATTGAGATTTAATTTAATCGCTGACGGGGGGCCATTTCAATGGAAGCCACTCAATTATGCATTACGAGTACAGTTGCAGTTACAGTTACAGTTACAGTTCCTGTTTCAGTTTCAGTTTCCACTTCCGTTTCTGTTTCAGTTTCTGTTTGGATCATTCAATTATCTCCGGTTTGGAGGTCCCCAAAGGAACGATCG
Organism: Drosophila athabasca; assembly: GCA_008121215.1. Taxonomy (NCBI): domain Eukaryota; kingdom Metazoa; phylum Arthropoda; class Insecta; order Diptera; family Drosophilidae; genus Drosophila; species Drosophila athabasca. The sequence goes on along the minus strand of CM017796.1, from coordinate 4,470,436 downwards.
CCTCTGCAAGATTTGAAGGTCAATGGCGCTGTTCCCAACCCTAAATCCCATCCCTTTTTTGGGCTATCTGCAACTATTCGAAAAAGCCAAACAAATTGACAAACAAAAGACAGCAGCAGTAGCCATAAACTTGGGCAATGTGTGCCATGTCCGACATGGAAATAAAATAAAATGCGTACACAATCAACAAAATGTTTCACTAATAAAGGAGATGTCGGGGTCTGGAGGCTGGGAGGGCAGGGAAGGGGCCGAAGCGAACCGAGTACCGTTTATAATAGCGTCAAGGACGCGCCGAACTAATCTCTTAGGTGGTGCGGAAGCCAGCAACCGGAGCGGACCGGACCCCAACTGAGGGCCAGACAGTTCAGAGATCAGAGAGAGATGATAGACTCCCCCGACAATGACCGCCCGCCCCAGTGGGAAGGTCAGTCGGGAGAGGGTGGGTTCGGTGGAGGGGACGTGGGGTGGCTTGGTGTCCACCCCGAAACAATATTTAAACATTTCATGTTACAGACAGAGGCTGCTCCTTTTGCTCATTTTGCGTTTTCCATTCTTTTCACTTACTCCTCCCTCTGCTCCTCCCCATTCCATCTTTCTTTCTTGTGTCTTTGCCACCCACTCAAAGACAGCCGTTGGGCATTTTATTGTTTGTCTTTCTGTTCATTTTGTATCTGCCTTTATCTTGGGCACTTTTCCATTGTTTTATGGCCCCAGCCCTAGCCCCAGCCCCAACCCCAACCCCAGCTTCCCTTTCCCCTTCGCCATCCCCTTCCCCTCTTCCTTTCCCTTGCCGACGACGACTCGGTTTTAATTGCATTAAGCGCCTTATTAGATGTCTCAGCAATTTGCATTTTACCTTTTGTCAAATGTTTTCACTTTTCCCAAAGGCCTCGCTCCACCTCCCCTCACCGCGCTACACCCCCTGTGTATGGGTGTGCGGAGAGGGTAAACACTTTTCGCAATTGAAATGGAAATGGGCCTAAACAAAGTAGTTTGGACAAGCTGGCTGCGAATTAATTAAAACGATCTTCAATTTGGGCTAAAAAAGAGAAAGAAGAGGGTCACCGCAGGTCCGAAACATTCTGAAATGCTGCAATTAAAGATTACACAATATAGCAAATAATTTGCAATTAAGAGCAATTTCATGAGACCTTAATCAAAATATGAACAGAGAGGCAGAGAACGATGGGTGTTTCGAAGCACTGGCGATCCTATAAAAATGAACTAATTAAACAAAACTTTTGGATAATTTTTGGAAAAGTTTTTGTTTATTTTTGGGTAATTTGTTGATAATTTTTGGGTAATTTTTTGATTATATTAAGGATCATTTTTGGATTACTTTTGGATAGTTTTTGAATACATTTTTGGATAATTTTTGAATACATTTTTGGATAATTTTTTGATTATTTTTTGATAATTTGTTGATAATTTTTGGGAAATTTTTGATAATTTTTGGATACATTTTTCATTATTTTTTGATCATTTTTGGATAATTTTTGGATAATTTTTTGATAATTTTGTATAATTATACCCGGTACTCGAAGAGTATAGGGGTATATTAGATTTTTGGGGATAACGGTTGTCTGTAACGTCCAGAAGGAAGCGTTTCCGACCCCATAAAGTATATATATTCTTGATCAGCATCAATAGCCGAGTCGATATAGCCATGTCTGTCTGTCCGTCCGTCCGTCCGTCTGTCCGTCCGTCTTCATTTGCGCCTATATCTCAGAGACTATTAAAGCTAGAGTAACCAAGTACTCTAAGTACACACTACTCAAAGTGTATTTCAAAATTGTTGCCTTTGCCTTTGCTCACAACGTTCCCCCTCGTTTTTGTCTAATTTTTAGCTAATTTTGCGATCATTTTTGAATAATTTTTGTATAATTCTTGAAGATGACGCCCTAAAATCTAATCTCAAGAGATCTGTTGCAAATCCCACCACTGATGTCAATCTTTATGGCCCTCCTGCGGTCACCTTTCACCTTGTTTCTCCTTGATTCCAGGGTATCTGCCAAACGATTATGGATGCCTCATTATGGTTTCCGCCATCGCAAAATTTGCTCGATTTATTTATGTATATATTTTGTATTTTTTTTTTATTGTTGGCCGAGTGGCGGCGGCATTGTTGCATTGCCGGCAATTGGCAATTGTTTGTTGGCCATTTCATAATTTGCCAATCATTATTTATGGACGCTGCATTAACCATGTTGATCCTTTTGCGGAAATTAAAAACTTTTCGCTCCATACATAATATTTATATTATTTATTTGGATGCTGCCATTGTGTGGTGGTGTCCGGACCAGACAGGTGGCCGGCTGCCGGCGGCCATAAATATGTTTAATGAATCGCACAAACCGAAAACCGAAAACCGAAACTGTTGACAGGAATCTGGCATGTTTCCATTTCCAATTTCCATGCGTTGTTTTCCCCCTTTTTCCTCCACTCGGCCACAAAAAGAGAAAGCGAAAGCAAAACAAAAGCAGCGTTCTAAATCCTTCACACACCTTTCCAAAAGAGAGAGAGAGAGAGATGAGAGAGGAGTAGGGGCGGTGGGCGGTGGGCTGTGGGCGGTGCAATTAAATGTATTAAAGTCCAATCAATAATTCAGGACAAGCTCTGACAGCAGCTCAACTGCAACTTTCACAACTGCAAATATTTCGTGAACTACAGCAAAAAACAACAACAAAAACTAGGGATAGGGGGGATTTGCCAAAGGGGAAATTACATTTATCTGGGGGCCGCAAAACTGCAAATTGAAACCTTTGGTGGAATTCAAACAGAACTCAATTTGGAAATTTAATTTCAATTTGTAGATGGTATTATCTAGCTACAAAAAAATACTATATAAAAACATAGATACTAGTACGTATATTTGGGTGTATTTACATAAAAAAAATGCTGAATGCCAAAGCTTTGACCAAAGAAGGTTATCAGCTTTCAATGATAAACTAAAATAGTAAAACGTATCGCGAATCGAATGAATTAATTATAGAATTCAGCCATCATTCAATGGCAGACCCAAGGGTAAACTTTCCCCATCAATTCCAAAAAATATCTAGATTATTCCATTCCTTGAACATTCCTTGAACAGAAGCCCTGCTAATAAGTAGTCCTTTGTTTCCGCCAATTTAAAGAGGACATGCACTCGTCGTATACGTAATCTCTTTCTCCATTTCTCCGACAAAATTTGGTTAAAAGTTTCATTAGATTTCCCCCCTCCCCACTCCAGCGATTGCTATCTCTCACTTTGCAGAGTTAACACTCGGATAACGTGTTGGGTCTTAATTGAATTTCCTTCTCTCTCTCTCTTTCTCTCTCTGTCTCGATGCCTTTCTCTGTGTGTTACTCCAATGGGCGCAGTGATGTGATGTGATGGATGGATGGATGAAAAAGGCAGTGGAGGGCGTGGAGTGGAAAACTGGCAAACAAGTTGGCAGCTTGGCCTGGTTAAATGGCCAGCCAACATATGACCATTAATTGCCAACTACTGACTACTGACCACTGACACAACGCCCTCTCCGTCCACCACATCCTTCTCTCACCCTCTCTACCTCTCTCTCCCTCTCTCTCCCTCTCTCTCCCTCTCTCTCTCTGCAGTATCTCTAAGATACTTTCATCTGGTGGAATTGGGTTGATTGAGTTGTTAGGCCATACGGTAGGCGCAAAACAGTATTTCATGGAGACAACGAGAGACAGAGAAGATACCCCTCTCACTCTCTCCCCCACTCTCTCTCCCTCCTTTGATTCTCTGAAGACCGACTGCATTTATTTGGGTTAAAATTTCTTCGATTTTTTGCTCTGGCAGTTCATAAAATATATGCGGCAAGGTCATTGCTTTGGGGGGCCAGGAGACAGGTGAAGGGAGGTGAAGCCGAACTTGACCTAGTTGGTGGGCGTGGCCTGGTGTCCAATTCAAAGCAACCACAAAAAAAAATAAAACTTTAAGCCCAGTTTGAATTATTCAACAGTGGCCCAACCAAATCAATTTTCACATTTTTTCTACTTTCCCCAAACCCTGTGGGCTACTGCCCAAGTTTCCATTTTCACCCACACCAAAGCGTTAATTAGGGCCCTTATTAAGAGGAAGAGTAATGGCCATTTTACACTGCCATTAGAGCTATCGTTGGCTATCGAAATTGGCTATCGAAATTGGCTATCGAAATTGGCTATCGAAATTGGCTATCGAAATTGGCTATCGACATGTAAACATGTAAATATAAGCTGGGAAATGATTTGGTGGCCAGCATATCCTGCTTCTGTTCTGTATTTGCAAGTATTATTTGCGGCTATTTGTTAACAATTATCAGCGCTCCAGCTGTTTGTTCCTCTCCATTTGGGCCAGCATGAACTGGCCCCCTCTGGCATGCTCTGTCGACCATCAAGTATGAAATGAAATCAAATCGAAACCCATTGGCCTGGCAATAACCTCACTTGGCTTCCCTGGTGGTGTTTCCCCTTTGGGGATCGTAGTTTTAATTCGTTGGCCTCATTTGGCCAACACCGCGGCACTTACACCTTCCCATGGACGCCTCGCCCCCGCCCAAACGGTCCTTCACTAGTCGTACCTTTTTCTCGCCCCATCTCCCCTTCTTCTGGTCATAAGTTAACATTAACCCGCTGTGGGGTCTTTCGTGGGGAAACTTTTCAGCGCTTTTTTTCATATAATTGACCCAGTCAATTAATAAATGCTTTCGCTTTCGAATCAACTCTGATTTTCTCTCTCTCTCTCTCTCTCTCTCTGGCTCGCTTTCTATTTTCCCCAAGCCACTCTTTCTCTCATTTTTCCACGCTCCATTGAGTTTGCTGCAGTTGCAAATAAAGGGAGCGAGAGAGAAGGAGCAGGAGCATCTTTATTACAACATAATTAAGAGTACATTTTTATTTTATTTTAATTTACTCCCATTCTTATCCCTACCCTGCCACCTGCTACACCTCCAATCCGATCCGGTCCGGTCCTTTCTTTTACTCATTAAGTTAATGCGATAAAAAGGAGGAGGAGTTGTAAAGAAGACGCAGAGGTATCGAGGCAAGAGATGAACGCAAATGAAGGTGGAGATTAAGGGCGCTTGAAGAGGTCAACCTGCAACCTGCTCTTGGGCATCCGTGACTTTAAGTCTTGCACACCAGAAGGTCACACCCCACCCCCCTTCATGAAAGAAGACACACACACACAGAAGACAAAGATTTTATTAGAAATCGGAATGTATGTAACTCATTTTTGAAACTAAAGAAGAAAAATAAACAAAAATAATATTCAAAAAAACACCACTTGTGGCCTCAAAGGCACTTATTCTTTTTTTGTATTTTATAGGTTTATAGGTTCGCTGCGTTGATCCATACACAACTCAAAAACACATACAACATTAAAGGAAAAGTCACTTACTGCCCTCAAAGTCATGGGCTTTTTACAATAGACAAATAAATACATATGTACATATGTATATGTTTATCGCTCAGAAGAACTCAAATTAGAAGTATTTTCTCTTTTAATTTTATTTCAAAAAAATACTGTTCCCAAATCTGGTTGGAGTAGTTAGTATTTTTCCTTCGTTGTCCACCGCTTTTGCGCCTTTCCCTCTTTTGTTTTTGGTCTAGAAATTAGATTACGTGTATGAGACATTGGCTCCATGAAATAATAATTGTTCCCCCCCCCCCCTGTGAGGTGGGTGAGGTGACATGGGGCAGCATGACCCAGAGGGAAATTCTGCTTCTGACGCACACGCAACATCGCCAAAGTTTTATTTATAGCAGCTTCAAAAAAAAACGAGGGGGAACGTTGTGAGCCGCGGCAAAGGCCGCGGCTCTACCTTATACCCGGTACTCAATCAGTATATACATACTTACATTTATGAGCCTACGATTTATGAAATTTATTATATGTTCTCAAAAGGAACGAATTAATTTTTGGGAAAAAAATAATATTTAAAATAAAAAATGAAGTCAAACCATTTTTGGAATTTTTATACATGTTTCCATCTTTGTTTACCTATGATTTTTACATCTGCTTCTACATTTCTACATGACATGTATAACTACATATTTCAGACCTGGAAGTGTTTGCGAGAGAGAGAGGGAATGAGTCAGCGCTTGGCAGGCGTTGCGTAGCCACTGAAATTTAATTTGTTCCTTCTGTCAATAATAATGATCCCACCTGATCCAGATTCGGCAATCTGGTAGATATGGTAATTGTGGATTCCACAGATTTTCGTCCTTTGTGGGGGCGGAAAGGGGCGTGGCAAAATTTTGAAATACACTCGTGCTGGTTTGATATCACAGGAGTTTGGATAGAAAGTTTGGTTGCTCTAGCTCTTATAGTCTCTGAGAACTAGGCGTCAAGAAATACGAATGGGCAAAGCAGATGGGGTCGCGTGTGAGAGAGAGCGAGAGGGAATGATGACTTTCGACATGGTTTTCTTCATTGTAGCTATAATAATGATCCGATCTGATCCAGATTCAACACTCTGATAGAAATAGTCATTTTCTATGATTCTGTATCTATGTTTTCCTGTATCTTCAAATTTGTGTATGCCACAGACTTTCGTCCTTTGTGGGGGCGGAAGGGGGGGGGCGAAATTTTGAAATAAACTTTGAGTAGTGTGATAACACAGGAGACTGAATACAAAACTTGGTTACTCTAGCTTTAATAATCTATGAGATATAGGCGCAAATGAAGACGGACGGACAGACGGACGGACGGACGGACGGACGGACAGACAGACATGGCTATATCGACTCGGCTATTGATGCTGATCAAGAATATATATACTTTATGGGGTCGGAAACGCCTCCTTCTGGGCGTTACACACAACCGTTATCCCCACAAATCTAATATACCCCTATACTCTTCGAGTACCGGGTATAAAAAAGGAGGATTTCCCATGGATCTGTCCAGGACAATGCATGTGTCACCTATAGATACATTCACACACACACACATACATACACAATAGACAATACACAAATAGACAATTTATACATACGACGAGTATGAGTAGTTATTATATAGTAGATGGTAAAGCAAATAAAATCAAAATTTGAAGCCGGAATTAATTGAATTATTGATCAGAAGAATGTTTTTTGGTCGACTCTTCAGTTGATTGTCCTACAAATAGAAATGGGGAAATTTAAGGGACCCAACCCACCCCTCAGTCCCTGTCCCTGTTTTCCCCCCACTGTGGTCGGGATTGCGTAATAGGGTACACATAGTCCAACGCTCGAGCCGTAACCCGACCGGCCGTAACGAGCCGAAAGTGAATTTTAGATTATGACCAGAAGAGAAGGGTTGAAGTTGAACACACCATCCACCCGTCCACCCATCCACGCATCGACCCATCCACTGTAACTACCGCCCCTTTGCTGGGACTGGGGCTGAGGCTGGGACTGGGGCTAGGGGTGCCAGCTATAAATATCTGCTTGGGTTTTCGCAAACGCCCTATTGCGCTCTGGCCAAAACCAATTAAAATGCAGTTAACGCAGATTGCAGATGGCAGATGGCATATTGCATATTGCAATTCATGCAACTCGTATTTCATGGGCGGCCGAGAAAGAGCTGCTTGAGGCGGGCTTTCGTATGCTCTGTTTATCACACTGAAATAAGTGATGCCCCCCCCCCCCCCTCACACAATGATCGATAGTCAGTGGCATCCACTATGACGAATTATACGATCTAACAGATCTGAGAGTATAATAACGTTTTTATCTTTTGCTCTTTATTTTCTGACTGTTCGTTCGCTTTCGATGTGCCACACAAAGTGATCGGGCGTCGGTCTGCACATGTTTAATGTGGCCTTGTATTTGGTATTCTTATGTACCAGAGTTGCCGTACTGCCTGATAAATGTTATTATCATACATGGGGCTGCCGTATCGGCTAATATAGGTTATCCTATCACAATGTGCAAGCTTTAGCTTGGATTGGATCGATTCATTTTGATGGCCAGGCAAAACAGCTTGAATATTTGTCAATTGGAACACAAACGAATATTATGTGTTTATATGATACATACATATGTACATATGTAAATCATAAGATTAAAACTGAGTGCCGGGTAACAGAAATGAAGTGAAGGAAATGCAAAACCAATTGTGTTTTCCCTTCTCATTCACTTCAGTGTGGAAAACTGAATAGCTCAAGTCAGAAGTAAGGAAAATCTCATGAAATTAGGAGTACTTTCAGTCAGCTCTACAGTCGGAGCCTGATTGCTGGTATTTCCACTTTCCACAGATGTCCGACTCCGAGGAAGTTGATCTTCCTTCACAGTCGCCTGAGCCAAGGGCAAAAATCAACGGCTTTAGTCAACAGAGGAGAGAAAGCTGAGGAAAGAGACGCATAGAGTTAGGGTTAAGTGGAATGGTGGAGACAGTCAGTATGAGAAGGAGACGGAGATGGAGACTGAGATGTGGAGATGGGTGCAATTGAGGAAGAGTGGTTCTGAGCCAAGGCGAAACCTTTGATAATGACTACAAAGTAAACTGCTTCAGAGGCCAAGACAGAACCCGAGACCTAGACGGAGACGGAGACTGAGACTGAGAGGACCGAGGACCGGGGCCTGGTTTATGGCCAAGTGGTGACAACAAATGGCGACAGCGAATGGCTATGGCTATGGCTATGGCGATGGCGATGGCGATGGCGAATGTATCTGAGAGATACGCGGTCGCTGTGGCCGCTGTGTGCAACATATTGTGTAGTTTTACTACTTGGCCTGCCTTGGCCGGGCCGGGGCTCTAACTATTTTACACCAAGTAGTACGCACGAGTACTATACATATGTATGTACATATGTATATGTATATGTTTTAGTATATGTAGTATATCCTTGTGTGGTCGTATCTTTGTATCTGAGTATCTTTTTGTGCTATCAACGACGTCAACTGACGACAAATTGACGCTCTGTTGCGTGTTTATATGTATGTATGTATGCGGTATCCCTGTGTCCTTGTGTTAACCAGAATGTATTTCCCTTAAGAACTATTTTCTATTTTTAGCCCCTTTTGCCTTTATTTGCCATTCTTGTTTTGGTAGTAGCCATTTCTGCAGTTGGTTTTCCTTGGTTTTCCACATGTGACAATGCTGAGAAGAGGATCTACACACACACACACACACACACACACACAAACATATGTATGGGTGATATCCTGAATTTTTAATTTAACTGCTCAGTTTTTATTTGCGTGTGTGGAACATAAAAAGTAGATGAGAGACGACAAAGTTTTGTGGCACGTACTCGCACTGGCACTCGCACTGGCATTAAAGCCTTAAAGCAAGGAGCAAGCAGGCAGACTGACTGGCCTCTAATTAACTGCGTCTCTACTTTTTCAGCTGCTCCACAAAGGGAAAAGTGAGCGGGAGAGAGAGCGAGAGAGTGTGGGCGGGGGCAGAAGGTCATGGCAGTGGCACTGGGAGTGGCAGTGGAAGTAGGAGCCAAAGCCAGAGCCCACTCGAGTGCAGCTAACAGCTAAGTAATTTCAATTTGAAGCGCTCAACGTCAGATTTGCCACACACGCTCGCACTGGCAACACCAACACCAACACACACGGATACGAGTATAACCAGGCACGGATAGACACAGACAGACACAGGACAGACAGACACAGGACCGACACAGGACCGACACAGGACCGACACAGGACCGACACAGGACCGGCACAGGACCGACACAGGGCTAACAGCACACAGAGATTCAAACACAGAGCGCCATGTCGTATCCGAGCGCTGCCTGCATATTAAAATGCTGTCAAAATTGCACGGCTAAATGTCATTTCATTTGGCATTGCTCTTCTTTCACTCCTCAACCCCTCCCTCCACTCCCACTCCCACTCGCATACTCCCACACTTTCTCTCTGTATGCCGCCGCCCCCACCCATCTCCTAATGACTGCCGTCAGCTGCAGGACACAGACATATATTACGTCTAATTACCACGCCCCCAACCACGCCGATGTTGGCTTTATTCCGATTCATCGCCGCACTAAATTCCTCTCCACAAAAATTCCGACGATGGGATGGATGGACACCGTGATTTTGTGGCTGACAAATCAGACAAATTTGATTTGTTTTTTAACAAAATTGAACCATTCAGAATTCAATTAAGATTCTAATAGGTTTTCGGGCTTATACACGTGATTGCCTACAATTTCAATGGAAAATATACATACCATCAAACCATCAATTAGTCTCGGCTAAACCATCTACTAGAATATCTAATAGAATATACATATAATTTAATTAATTTGATTTCTATTTCTATAAAGTATAAACTATTAGGTTATTTTGTGGGAAAAGTTATGAACAAATGCCAGAACTAAATGTATGCCAGGAGTATCTTTCGAATTCCACGAGAATATATTCCTTAGACTTATGTTGCTGGCAAATGATCAAGGAGGCAAGGAGTCTATAATGTGGCAGATATCTTTGACGTAGTTTTACTGTACTGATTCATTGTTTAGACTAGACCAATGCTATCATTTTTTTCTCTCTCCATCTTGTTGAAGTCTTTGGTCTATGCACCCAAGTTGTTCGGCAGTGCGCTGGTGTACGTAGCAAAAACCCGAACATGCCTGCGGGTTAAATCGGTTTAATGCTTTACACTAGAAAAAGCGAGACAGCAAGAGGCAAGGGTGCATTGCCGAAGCCACCCGAAGGCTTCGAGCAGCAGAGACTTTTGCTATCCACATTAGATAGGGCAGTGCCGAGCACTAGTCCATATCTACATAGTATATTACATCAAAAATAACGATTAAACGAAACTCATGTCCTCTTCATGTGGCGCTCAATTATAGCCCAGAATTTGGCCGTTAATATAAATTAATAAATATTAAAATTTGGTTAGATTACAATAATTCAATGAAGTTAAGTTCTGATTAAGAAATTGTGTCTCTAACGCGCTTCGTTTGTATGCAGAGGGTGATAGAAAACTAACCTAATGGGGTGTCCTATTCAAGTGGCGTGGAGTGTATATATGGATCTACTATGTACCCATATAATTACGTAAAATTTGCATCCCTCAAGCTTTATAATTGTCACCACTGAAATCTTTAAATGTCTATTTAATCATACTTAAATAAAAAGTTTGTAGCTTTTTGAAAGTGTTTGAAAATGTCCTCCAGTGGCTCCAGTGGAAGCAAAGACTCTTCAGGACTCTTCACAAGGCGGCTCCAAGAAATTGGGGCCAAGAAGGAAGTGGGCTTGAAATCGATTTCAAGTGCTGGCTGGTTGGATTGGGGCTGGGGGCAAAGGGGTGGTGGGTTCTGGTGGGACCGTGCGAATTCCTTTACCTTAATTAAAAAAGTTTACAATTTCTCCTCCTGGCACTGTGACAATGGCTTCCCCATCCTGTAGTCCTTGTCCCCTAGGGCTTCCCCGGCCTGTTTCCCTTTCCCCCCTTCAGTTGAGTTGTAAATATGGCCATGCCATGTGTGTGTGTGTGTGTGTGTGTGTGTGTGTGTGTGTGTGTGTGTGTACGTGTGTGTCACATAATAAGCAGGCAAAGTGCGTCAAAAAATCAACTGCTAAACAATGAGAAACAACTTTCTCTCGCACTCTCACTCTCTCTATTCCTCTCCGTCTCACTCTCTGTGCCTGTGGCTCTGTTTCCATCTCCCTCTCCGTCTGTTGCTCCATTGCCATCTCACTCTTGGGCGATGGCTTTGAAAAGCCTGCGGGAATCAGCTGCCAACTTATTTATTCCTTATTTTATTTTTTTTTTATTTTTTGTTGTTGTGCTGTTGCTGGCGTCGGCTGGCAGAAAGTTTTAAAATAAACTTACGTCATAAAAATGTATAAAGTTTGGCCAAAGCACAAAACAAAAAACGGAGACAGTGACGGAGGCGGAGACGGAGACGGGGACGGTGGCGGAGACGGTGGCGGAGACGGTGGCGGAGGCGGAGGCGGAGGCGGAGAGGTATACCGAGAGCTCCCTCTCGCCGCCAGAGAAATTTGCGTTCATTTAAAGGAACAACAGCAGCAGCAATAAGAAACAACAAGAAATGAAATGAAACGAAATGGAATGAAATTGAAACGGAAGCAAAGAGCGTGCAAAGCGGAGCGGAACGGAGTGGCGGAGATACCAGAGAGAGAAACATGAACAAAATCTTGCAACATTTGTTCTTTATGCTGAAGTTTGGCCTCCGGCAAAAATGTTTTAAAACCTGCTCATACACAAGGACATACATAATTACGGAAAGGGGGGAAAGGGGAAAGAGAGGTGGGTATTAGACAGGCAGAAAAAGAGTGAAAGAGAGTGTAAATGAGAGAGGAGCCATTGGGAAAACTCATAGGCAAGTTTTTTGGTCTTGGTCTTCTTGAAAATGTTAGAATGCAGAATTGGCTTGAAAATTTTTATCAACATTTCATTTAATTCTAAATAAAATATTTGAAAAAAAAAACAAGTTTTTAGGGAATTTTTTAGAATTTGGAATGATAAAAAATTGAATAAAATTTTTAGTTGAAAACGTTTCCCGTTCACCATTATTTCCAGCTCTCGGAAGACTTTTTATAGCCTGATGCCTGATTGATGCCTTCTTTGTCATTATTATGGACATTTGAATTCGTTTTGGCTTTTTATGATCCGATCTGAATGTCATAAAGCCAAGTTTTTGGGTTACAAATCCGGTAAATCTTGCTCGCTTTCTCAATTCTTTCTCTTTCCCCATTCCATCTCTCTCTTTTTACCTCTCTCTCTCTCTCTCTCTCGTTTTTCGTTGTGTCTTTTTTGGTAGTGCCTTGGATTTTGGGGCTTTGTCTTGGCCAAGGCAGCGTGAATGACGAAGAAACGCATTAAAACTGATTTATTGCTGCAGATAAGTTTGGATTTATATGCCAAAATCAAGGCACTGGCACTGGCATGGCCTGGCCCCACCCCGCCCGCGCCCCGTCTTTGCCTTCCTAATCTCACTTTTGCGTCTGCTAAGACTCATCCGGGGGCTCGGTGCTCGGGGCGAACCTCCTCCGAAGGTGGTGGGGGGGGGTGGGGTATCGGCGGTATCCACAGCACATTTAATTAAGACTTAACCTTTAATTACGATTTAAAAGATTAGAATGTTAAATGCACGAGCCATCATCCATTCCAATCCCAATCCCATTTATTAGCGATTCTCCACTTTGCGTTGCGTTACATTGCGTTCCGTTACTCTTCCAATGGCGGCCACTAATGCTGAAAGCATTTCCCGATACGCTACCACAGGAGGGATATGATTATGTCGATAACATTGGCATAGAATGGGAAATGGGAATGGGATACCCCTGACCCCCACCCCTACCCCTCTTGCATATCATTTTCTATTCTCTGCAGGGGGAGGGACCCCACTCTCATTGTTATTTTTCCATAGAATATTCTCCCCCATCCACGTGGCGTGCTAATTATGCAAGCCCTTGGCGTACTCAACCATAATCGTTATCGTTATCGTAATCGCCATCTTTATCGGCCTTGTCATTAGATGGGAGATGCGATTCAGGGATGAATAAAAACCGCTGCGGAAGGCAAATTAATCCGTGTGGCGGCTATGCAGGAACTAAGGTTTTTGTAGGATATTCTATTGCCAGCGATGAAGGACAAAAGCTTTCATTTTTCAATAAGATCTACAACAATATTATAAACTATGTACAGCTGCTTTCATGGAAATAGCAGTGCTGCACGTCACCTCTTTAAAGCTCGTCTGAGAGATATTTCTAGACTTCCAAATTGATCAAATGATACTTTTTTAGTAAATCTGGAAGGTAAGCATTAGAATCCCGAAGGAATTTCATTACATTTGCATTCCATCGTCTTGTTTTTCATTGCTTTAGACAATTACCCATGAAATCTGTGGGTGTTTGTGGGTGGCCTCTTGGAATGCCAACTTGACAATTTGTATCTATTTAAGTTTCAAATGTGGTTGATGCCTCGTTGATGCCTTGATGGCTCTGCCATTGGGAATACAAAGGAAACGAGATGAGAATCGAATTTTCATTTTCATGAAATTGTTGAATCTCTCTCTTTCTGCAAAACCTTCTTTAATAAGCTGCAAACATTTTAAGAACGCAGAGCATGTCTCTTCATCTTCATCTTCATCTACACGTTCTGGCCCTGCGTCTGAGCCTGGGCTCTGTCTTTGGCTCTGTCGCTGACTCTGTTTCTGGCTTATTCCTCATTGTTGTGCTTAGCTTTATTGAGGGCCTATTGTTGGGGCCGCTAGTTTGAAGATGCTTTCTTGTCTAACACCTCTAACGGCTCAAGCATCTCTCTAACGCCTCCCCTTTGCTCTCCCCATCAGGGTCAGGGGTTTGGGCGTTAATATTCATTATAATGTCAAACGCAGTACTATCTGGGGACAGTCAGTCTTGCCTTTGCCTTTGTCGTCCTTTCTTTCAATGTCCCCCCATTCTCTGTTCTATATTCTCATTCTCTCTTTCTCTAACCTCGCACTTTTCTTTATTTCTATCTTGAGTTTCCATTTGCTCATTGCTATTTTTTTTTACTTTACTTTATTTATTTCATTTACGAGTATCCCGCCCAGGATCTCGGACTCGGGTTCGGTCTCAGTCTCCGTCTCGGTCTCGACTTGCGTTCATAAGTTTATTATTTATAATCCCACTCAAGTGCGACACTTTAGCTACGAGTGTGCTCACGAGTATGGCCCACTGCCATGCCTCCTCAAGCACACACACACACACACACACAAACACCCTTACAATATATATATACCATATATATGTATGCAGTTGTGCTCTAACATTTATACCCCGCCCTGGGCAATCAGTTTATATTTTGTATGGTTTATTAACAATTTGCGGGCGTCTCGTCCCGTTCCGTCCCGCAACGTCTTAAAAAATAAAACAACAGCAAAGTTTTTATGGGCAGCCATCTACATCTACAACAATGACGAACAGGAATTACTTTTGGCCACCGACTGTTCATAGCTTTACGCCTCCTCCAAAAGTATTCTTTGAGTTTCAGTTTGAGTTGGGGGGGGGTGGGGGCAGTAGCTATAGATGAAGCTCAAGCTGGAGTTCCGTGTAATGTTTCCCGGGGCAATGGTATAGAAATGCTTTTATTGCGTTCTATTATTGCTAAATACGTTTAAAGCCCTCACAAATTCGCAACCCCCCCTGGGATGGTATGGGTATTACTTGTGATATCCTGTAAATTTTTTTTAAAGGTTGACCTCGTACTCGCCTAAGAGCTGAAGGTACATAGCTCGGAGTAGTACCATGGAGTAGAGAGCAACTGCAATTGCAATTAATACAATATTGAAACAGGCGAATGCACTCGTCCTGCCACTCGTCCTTCCACTCGTCCTTCCATTCCTAGTCAATCCACTTCTACTACCACTCCCTACGCAAAGCCCATCGAAATGGAACTAAATTCTCAATAAGCTGATTGCCGAATTGCATATTCAACGTCAACATGTCGAAATCAGTTGGGGCAGTGGCAGTTATATGTTGCAAGTTGTGTAAACATGCTTCAGTCTATGCTACACGTGTATTTGCCTCAATATTCAGAAAGCTTTTTGAAACCCAATCCAATCTGCCAATAATCTGTTGAAATTCCTTCAAAAAAATAAAAGGAAAATATTGATACACAGAAATATGCATGGAAAAATATATTTGCGTATCTATCTTTTCATTGTATTTTTATGAATTTGTTTCATCACAATATTTTTGTTTAAGTTTGGGAGTTTGGATAATTGGACTCTCAACTGCATGAAGTAAGGATTTTCATTACATATTGCTGAAATTTGAGGTGTAACCATAAAATGATCTGTCTGGCAACGCTAATTAACATAATGTACATTAACAGCGAGAGCCTATGTTATCGCTCTTCTCTCCTCCTTCTAATTCACGACATGAAGCGCAATTAACAGTACTTACATATATTTGAAAATAATACAAAATATTCCTCATAGATAGGGAATCCTTCTCGCAAGTTGAGTAGACATGTATGTATGTATATTCTATATATTTTGTACATGGTATTTCCCAATCTGTGGAGGAAGCAGCTGTAAGCGACTCTCTCGATAACAGACTTGAATGCAAAGGCCATAAGGAGCTTTGCCTCTCTCTCTTTGCCTCAGACAATGCCATTGACTTCTTCTGAATGGGCTCGATTACCATCTAACGGGTCATTGTGTTCTCTCTCTGGCGTTGGCGTTGATGTTGACGTTGACCCCCACTCCCCTAAGCACCCATCGCCCACTGCCTTCTCGTCACACTGATAATAAAAGGCGACGACTGAAAACTTATCGATTTTCGATTTACCCCACATACTCGCTTTCCTGGGTGCGTGTGCCCCATATGTGGCAGGCATTCAAAATGCGGTAACAAATGTCGCTCTACACAACAAACACACACACACACACACACACATACACACGTACAAGGGCTCAACAGGAGCCGAACGACTCTGGATTGTGGATTGTGAACAGAGAGGGCTATCGTCCACCGCAAAGAACAAATGTCAAAGAGCAACCCGACGTCGTTGTTGTCAGCGGCGCCTCCCTGATTGCCAAAAAAAAAAAAAAAGAAGAATAAAGAAATAAACGGAGAGAGGAGCGAGGAGCGAGGAACGAGGAGAGGGGAGAAAAGACGAAGAGCTACAACGGTGGACAAAGGGGCAACCATTGGCAGAGGCAGCGGCAGAGGCAAGAATGCTACTCGTGGAGCAAAGGGCAATGCGCTTAGCACAGCAGCCTGTTGAATGTCTGACTTACTCTCGCCACCCCTCCGCTACCACCCGCAACCCACCGCCACCCACTCAACGGCGGGCCCCGGCGCTGACAATGAAAGCCATAAGAATGCCGCTGTCTATGGAAGTGAGTGAGCGAGTGAGTGAGTGAGCGAGTGAGCGAGTGTGACTCTGAATGGAAATGGTAATGGAAATGGCAAAGGCAAAGGGGGTAGCCTGTGTGGATGAGTGTGCGGGTGAGAGAGAGCATTCCATTTGCCTGTTTAATGCAATTTGTTTTTGCTTTTGATGATGTTGCTCCTCTGCTATGCTGCCGCTGTTGGGCAATGTTGTTATCACTGCATAACTGCCTCTGCCTCTAAGTACCCCTGCACTGAGCTCTGATATTCCGGATTTCTCCGTTCTGCGGCAGTCGATTGTCTCGCTAACTGGAATGACATTCGTATTGCAGCGCCATCATCGGCGTGACGGAATTCTCTGCCAAGGAAAGTGCTTCCAGGTTCAAATTGATTTCAAACCATTTCGACCATTTCTAATTCCTAAGTTTAACGCCTTTTAAAAATCGAACCGAAAAGTCGTCAAAAGAAGAGATCTTCAAGTAAATTATATTTTATCATTGGTCTGAGTATCCTCCAAGCGATACATTTTCCGAGTAGTCGATAGCATGAACAATTGGCATGTACTTTGCACGAGATAGAAGAAGTAGAGCACTTTCTCATAATTCTAATTTGCCATACTTTTAAGATATTATTTAAGCATTGTTTATTAATATTATTAAGTCATGAAAGACATGTAAAGTAAGAATAATTTGGGTTCGATGTCACGGCTTGATCTCGGCTGATTTCTGCTGATTTCGGCTGCTGCTGCTGAACTACGTCTGTCGGCTGCTTTTTCTCTTCTCTTCACTGCTGTCTGTTCTATGTCCTTCTGCCGTTGCTGCTTATCTCCTGTTTATCTGCTGTTCTTCTCGTTCTGCTGTTGATCTGGTGTTACCCTGCTGCTACTGTTGCTACTGCTGTTATTCTGCTTCTACCTCTGTTACTGCTGTTTTTCTGCTGTTGCTCTGCTGTTGTTCTGCTGTTGTTCTGCTGTTGTTCTGCTGTTGTTCTGCTGTTGTTCTGCTGTTGTTCTGCTTTTGTTCTGCTGTTGTTCTGCTGTTTTTCTGCTGTTGCTCTGCTGTTGTTCTGCTGTTAACCGACGCTGCTTCAGTGGTCGTGCATTCCAACTACCTTTTACATACATATACCCCCAGAGACCTTTTTTCATCGCGATTTGAGGTCTTTGCGTACTTTTTTAATAATAATTTGTATAATTTTTATATCTATTATTGAAATTATTGAATTGAAAGCAGAAGTTGACGACCTTTAGCAGAATATCAATGTATCAGGAGTTCCTTAAAAGAACTTTCGACTATGAGAATCTTCATTAAACTCTAAGTATATATATTATATTTTTATACATTTTTATATATTTTTTTGGAGTGTTTTTTTGTGGATACTAATTTTTTTTTTAATATTTTTGAAAATGAATGTCAATGACATTCTCTCTCTTTCTCTCTTGTAGAATACACCTGTCTTCCCTTCACCTCGCTGTGGCTGCGGGATATTTGAACACAGAACGCACACAAACACACACACCCACGCACACTCTCAAAAACAACACAACACGCACACATAGACACCGAAAACATGGCGTACAACGGTAAAGCAAAGTAAGAACAACAAGGAAACAAAATGTGGGCGGGGTGCAGAAACGGGTGCGGTGGCAGGGGCAGGGGAAGGGGCAAGGCAACAAAGCAACAACTAAAATTGAAAGGCAGACAAATAAAAAGCGACGAAGGAGAACAAGACACACACACACACACACACACAGAGAGAAAGATTGATGGGGAATGAGAGGAGGGAGAAGCTGCAAAGTGGGGCCAGAGAAAAGGGATGCTGTGCGGAGGAGAGAGAGTAACAACAACAACAACACTGAACTGAGCAACATGATAAAGGCCCAAAAATCAATTTCTGTGTCAATTTTTTGTTTTTCGTCTGCCTCTGCCTTTGCCTTTGCCTCCGCCTCTGGCTGATTCTCTCTCTCATCCCATCTTTGTCCTTCTTCTTTTTTTGGGTTTTTTGTGGCGCTTCGTGTGAAGAAAACAGAGAGATAAAAAAGTGCGTGCGGTTTCCAAGGGGAAAAGCAGAGCCAACAGGAAAAGGGACCACCGCCACAAATTCGGCTCATATTTCAAAGGAGTTTCGGGAATGTCCTTGGATTTGTTGGAGCCTGTTTTCGGGGGGCAGACGAGACGCCCACCACACCCACCAGACCAGAGAACCAAATTAAATGCAGTCCTCGCATAAATCTTGTACACAAAACAAGTCGCCATCCCCGATCCCCGATTCCCGTTCCCCGAGATGGCTCATTGTTATCGAACAGCCAATCGGATTGCAAAATATCTCCAAGGACACCAAATAGACTTCCCAAAAGGGAAGTGTGTCAAACATAAATACAAATTTCGGGTTATTTACGGAATGTGGCAGCGCGCCTTTAACATATGCCACAAGTTGCCATGCCCTACCCTACCCCGACCACCCCTAACCCCCCCTAAGCACCCCTAAGCACCCATTCTTTCCATCAAGAGGAAAGCCCCAGTGATGGAATTTCATTGCAAAAAATTTAAAGTTTATTTTAGCCAGGGTCACATGATTCGATACTTCATTTAAAAACTTAAAACTGCTACTCGCAAATGGTTAGCAAATATCAGGATCAGGTTGGGGCAAGGGGCAGGGACCGTAGGGGAGTCCTGCATCGAGAAGGCCGCAGGTGACTTCTGCTAGATCCTCCAAAGGATTTGTTTGATGGAACTCTTTTAATAATGATTATATTTTTAATAAGGAAGCAAATGGAATTTTTAAACCTTACATTTCTGAAGCCAATAAAAAAACTGTCATAAAAGTAAACAAAACGGCTAAAGTATTTCTTTTTTTGTTTTTTTTATTGCCAGGCGGGGCGATTTTTAATTGTTTTTTTTTGAGGAATATAAATATATATGTATTATATAAACATTACCGAGACTCTTGCACATAAAATTTGCAGAGATTACGGCAAATTCCCAACCAAAATTAGACGTCAGCAGACTCCAGCAGAAAGGTAAGTAACGCACACACGGGGCTTAGTTGGGGGCGGCAAGGCGTGGCAGGGGCAGGGGCGTGGCTGACAAGTTTCGTTTTTTTTCTTTAGTTTTGATGTTGATGTAGTTTTTTTTTTGTTTCGAGCTTGTATTTATTGCATTTTGTTTACCCATAAAGGCCAAACGACAAGTCGGTCCATTTGTTGCTACATCTTTTCGGCCACGCCCCCCTATATTCTGCTTGCAACAATGTTACGGGTTATTTATGTACGAGTGTGTGTGTGCCAGTTGCGTGTCTCTTCCTTCAACACACAAATTGACGAAAGCGCTTTGATTATTTTACAGCCTTTTTTTCGTTCAATATTCGCTTTGATTTTTACCGTTGCCCGTTGCTTTTGCCTCCCTCTTTTCCTCCCCGCTTCCCTCACTCTCATTCACTCTCTCTGTCTCTGTCTCTCACTCTCTCTCTCTCTTTCTCTCTCTCTGTGGCTGATGCAGGCTGTCTGGGAAATTTATGCCGACATCGCCTATATTTATAGACACCTTCACCTGTCTTGCCAAAAGTCACTTACGAAATTAAATTTGTTGCTGTCTTTTGCTCTCTCTCTCTATCTACCTACCCCCCCTTGTCTCCCACCCTCTTACTTCATTAGCAACCCTCGCTCGAAATCTTTTGTGGGTTTGTCAACAGATTCTAAATTATGTTCGCTGCACATTTTGCCTCAAATCAAATGGAAATGGAAATGAGCGAATGAAAACAGGGAAATACTGGGGAAAAATGTTTTGGGGAAAACTAAGGAATGGGACAGAAACAGAAAAAGAAAGAGAAAAGATCAACAGATAATGAAGAATGATAATGATAAGGGGAAGAAGCAATTTAAAATTGGACTCGGAGGATACATCTTTAGGTACATATACTACATATGTATGTATATGTGGTATGTGGGCTGGGTTTTGCCAATTGCGATCCCTAGACAAAGCAGAACGAGTGATAGCGAATTCCCAAACACCACAAGAGAGCGCAAAGCGAGAACGAGATAGAGAGAGAGAGCAGATCGGCGAGAGCAGCGAGAGGAGTGTTGGTCCAGCGAGACCAAACGACGAACGTCGCGTCGTTCAATTTAAGTTTCATGTGAATCATCTACTGTACTTTAATCACTTAGTTTAACTTTACTCGCATTCAATAAACGAAAACCCCACTAAGGACCTTTTAGGAGACCTTCTGTAGGACCAAATATAATTTACTCATCAATAGAAGGTTCAGAAATGGTAAATAACAGATAGAAATTGGATTGAATGATGGGGAAATGATGAAAACCCGCCGCCACATCTCCTGGCAGAAGAACTATCGTAGTTCTATCGTAGTTTTCACAAGGTATTCCTCCCACTTGGTTTATGATCATAATAGGAGCTATAAAAGTTCCTGGAAAGTTGTGGTTGATGTACCTTTCGGAATGGAGTTCTCCACCTACTCTCTCTCTCTCTCCCTCACTGAATGGGGGGTGGGCCTTTTACTTGTTTATTCTCTTGTTTGTCTTATGCGGGGCAGCATTAGCAAGTTTGTCAGGAAAATAAATGCCACGAAGAAGAATTAGTGGAAAAGGAAGGAAAAATGGTATAAATGGTGGAGAGAGAGAGAGAAAAAGATAGAGAGAGTGGGTGGGAAGTGGATAAAGCAAACAAAAACAAAACCCAGGGAGCAGGAACATGTCTTTGACATATTAATAAATAATATTCGAGTAATCTCCTGGGCATATTATTTTGTATATGAAAACATACATACATACATACGTACATATGTATATCTACTAATACATACTGATGTAAGTACTCACACAACGCCCCACTCAATGTCCCTCCCTCCCTCCCCCCTCTGGCTGGGGCGGCTCTTTCATTATTTAAATTATTTTATTGTGCATTACATCGCTGACAAAATGTTGTTTTCGCCTCGCCATCGTCTCGTGCATTTGACTAATTTCTTAAAAATGTGTTCCCCCCCCAACCCCCCCAACACCATTGCCAAAAGCAAAAGCCAGAAGACAGAGAGCCAAAAGCCAGAAGGAGCGGCAGACGAGAGCCCAAGAGAACAAATCAAATAAACTCTCTGCACTCACAAATTAATTGAATTACATTTAATGTTTTCCTCATTATAATAAACATATTTTGCGACCCCTGAAATTGTCTGCGAATATTCATTGAAAATATCCAACAATAAAGAGAGAACTTTGATGACCATTTTAGGGTCTGTATTTATGCATAGGAAAATTCCATTTGGATTCCTGCCACACACATGCTAGTGGCATGCTCATGTTCCAGCTGCAGCTGCGTCCACTACCTAAAACTGTGACAGTTCATGTTAATATAGTTAGCGTTCGAATTGTTATGCGATCGAGTGTTGCAAGTTGCTGCCTGCACCTCAATCTGCCCCAGCCCCCCTCTATGGCCGTATCTATGCCCTATTTTGTCCCCCCCATTCTAAACGCAAATATTTACAGTGTCACAGAATTGTAAATATTTTTGCAAGTAGAAAAATAAAAAACAAATAACAAAAATATATCACAGCGAAGGACAACAAACAACTTAATGTTTTTGTTGTTGTTTTGGATTGTTGATTTTTTAGTGGTGATTAATGCAATGCCAGTGTATTGGTGTTGGTGTTGGTGTGAGTATCTGTGTATGTGTTGAGCAATTTAATGCATTTTCGCTGCTGGTTTACCTATATGTACTAAATTGTAGGTATTTTATTTAATCTTGTTTCTTGCAGTGTATTGTCATTTGTGCACTGCACACATCGCTTCATAAATTATTTATTTACTTATTTGGCTACTCACCCGCTGAAGGTTG
Organism: Drosophila athabasca; assembly: GCA_008121215.1. NCBI lineage: Eukaryota > Metazoa > Arthropoda > Insecta > Diptera > Drosophilidae > Drosophila > Drosophila athabasca. The sequence goes on along the minus strand of CM017796.1, from coordinate 4,447,817 downwards.
ATTTGTTCTTGTTTTTTGTTTTGTTTTGTTTTTCTTTTCTTTTGTTGTTGATTTATGGTCTGGGGGATTGTTAGCTCATTGATGACACAAATCAATCAAATGCCCGGACATTCCAAATATACACTATATAGTATATACATACATACATACACATATATCGGTTTTTATACTTTTTGTTTTGTACGATTTGATTTGAAGTAGTTTTTTTTTTTTTAGAGTTTTTTAGATTTTTTAGAATGTTCCATCTATGATTTATGGCACAAAAATGTTTATTTCGTTTATTTGTTAGTATATTTAATTGATTCAATAATTAATTGCACCGAAAATACATATTTATAGCCCTTTATAGCATTGACTGCAGCTAAAATGGATTTGATACCCAAAATGGGGGACATACAGTGCAAGTCATAACAGAAATCTACAGCTAAAAAGAACCATTCATTATACAGATCTTGAACAAAGGGCTGGAAACACTTGAATTCTTAGCAGTAAAAATAGTAATACAGTGAAACTTTTGTGATTATTAAGTGGGATAATTAGAGGAAAACTTTTGTACTTAAAGTGAGAAATGAATTTACTCAGAGCTCAAGGACAGAGATTTCGCTCTACCCAAACTAAGATCTCGCCTCCTTCCACTTGCTAAGATCTGAGATCTTCTCTTGAGCGTATTCTTCTCTTTAAACACTCTCTCACCAACACGAGTCAAGCAGTAGATCAGTCGAGCAGTAGAACAGGTAAACGACGAGAATAACGGCCAACCAAGTAAGTAGGCGTGAAGTAGAGTTAGTGGATAATACGCTGAGAACAAACTCTTCTTGTCGAAGAAGCAGGCAAAGAACAAATAACAAAGTAGAGCAGTCGAGCAGTCGAGCTGCAGAAAAGGCTAATGACGACAATAACGGCCAACCAAGTAAAGGCTGAGAACAATCTCTTCTTGTCGAAGAACCAGGCACAGATGGATATCGTCTCACATCAAAGGAGATTGAACCCAACCTATGGGAATCGAAAGTCTTTCATCGACTGTCCGTGGGAATAACCAGAGCTGTAATAGTATGTGTGAACGGTTCCCTGAAATACTCGTACCACTCGTACTGCAACTACAACTGCTTAGTGCCGACACACTATAATAATAATAACAATAAGCATTTGGCGGCAGTGGCAGTGGCAATGGCAGTGGTAAATATTTATCCACATAAATTGTGGTGCAGTGGTCCAAAGGTGGTTCCTTCCACCTTCCCACCACAAAAATTACACGCAAATCACAATTTTAATTTTAATTCTTTTTCCTTACATTTTTCGGGCGAAAAACGCCGCGATTTTTGTTTATGCCATAAAAACGATGAAAAATTGCACAAAAAGGCTAAACAAATAAAATGTTCTTATGAATGAAAATGTGCCATAAGCATACAGAGTGTCCCCTCCCTCTGCCTGTCCCACTCACTCTCTATCTCTAGTATTCTGTGTGGCATCAAACACCTAATGAAAATCAACAAATAATGTTTATCGACTACATGAGCCACACACACACAGAAGTCCTTCTCTCACTCTTTTATCACTCTTCCCCCACTCTTCCCTCTCTCTGGTTCTCAAATGATGGCCAAGAGCAGCATCTATCTGGCCTTCACTGGACTTGCATTCAGCACCGAATTTTCTCCTCTCTGAGCCAATCAGATTTGCATTAGGCTCATTCCAACGTTGAGTTGAGTGACAGACGGCCGACGGGTATGCAGAAGTGGAAGTGGAAGACGAAGGCCGGAGATATGAGAGACGAGAGACGAGAGGCCTCAAGTGCTTGGATGGCCAGTGCTTGTACGAGTATCAAACGAATAGTCAGGCTGGACAGGACACCGAATGGAGCTCTGCCTCTGCCCTGGAGCTGAGTGGAAATTTGATACCAACACCAACCCAGATTGGTTTTCCTGATGTGATTGAAGTGCAAAAACTACCTTCAGTCCGGAGCTCTCATGTTTCCCAGGAATTCTGTAGTGTTCCTGCTGCAGAACAGAGCAGTCCTGCTGTCTCTCCTCCTGCTGTCTCTCTTCCTGCTGTCTCTCCTCCTGCTGTCTCTCCTCCTGCTGTCTCTCCTCCTGTTGTCTCTGTCTGTCTAATAACTGCATTATTTTCCATAATTATTATTATTTACTTTTATTTATAAAAAAAACCACTACAATTGTCTTTCAGATACCTTCAGAATTCTCAACAACAAACATCGTCAAATTTGAAATCATTTGAGCTAAGAGTAAGAAGTCCTTTCAAGTCCTTTATTCAAGGCTACTTAGAAACCCTCAAAGCTTTACAATTTCTGATGATTTTTGATGATGTTGCCCCGAAAGTATATTCATACTGCCAATTATTATAACTATACGCAATTAAGAAGCCCCCAAAGTGCTCTTTAACCAATCAGAGAACTTTGTGATTGGCAGATTGGAAGCCATTCATTCATTCCTCCTGCCACTCCTGGCCACAAACCAATGTCAATGATTACGAATAGTAGTCTGGTCTGGTGATAGCGATAATTAGAGAGCCCACTTTTGGGCGCTTTAGAACTAATCAGACAACAGTTCAGAGCAAGTTCAGAGCAGGCAGTGACTGGTGGCAGTGCCAGTGGCAGTGGCTGTGGCAGTGGCTATGGCAGTGTCTGTGGCAGTGTCTTGCCGCTGGCTTTAATGCGGCAATTTTCATAAATTTCCTGTACGCTTTTCGCAAACATTTCCATTTCGCTATTCCGCGCACAGCTGCGACCCAAGCGGCGTATGTGTAATATTTTGAATGCCAAAAAAAGGACTTGATTCCCCACTGGGACTGGACTGCTGCAGCTGGCCAAAACCAAATGCGCTTCAAATGCTTCAACGCACATAGACACACACACACACACATATGTATGTATGTATGTATGTATGTGAATGCAGAACGTTTTGTGTGTGCGCCACACGGCGTATGAGCAACATTTTTGATAATTATACGACGAGGCAGCTGCACGTTAAACACGCCAAATGCAATTAAGTGCTTCAAACGGTGTTTTCCCACCTTCCCCCCACACACACACATTTTTCCTGTGTGGACTTGTCACTCTCTCTTCCTGCTTTCCTTCTTTCCAGCTTTCCTTTTTTTGGCTAGAGTGGAGGGCTGGGGGGGTTGTTCCTGCGCTTCTTCTTCTGGTTTCAGCTGCTGTGTTTTTGCCGTTTTGTTTTTTAATTAAAAATTGAAACTAAAACGCCCAGGCAGCTTAAATATTTAACGAGTGACAGAGAGAGATAGAGAGCGACAGAGAGAGAGAGAGAGAGAGAGCTCCACTGGAGAATGGGATAGTCTTCCGGTCGAGAGAGACAATTAGACATTTTTGTGGATCAGCACAGACGGGGGCATAGAGCGGTAGAGGTGATGGCGGGAGATGGCGCGTGTGGCAAGCGAGTCCCGCAAATTTCGGCAACTTTATAGGAATAGCACATTCCACACTTCGAGACTTGTCTGCCAGGCGAAGGACCCTCTCTACAGGGCTGAAGGCTCTCTCAAGTGGCTGAGCGTGCATATTTTTTTAAGAACTTTTCTGTTTATGTTAAGCAGACAAATTTGATGACATTTTGTTGCATTTTGATTATTTTATTTTTGTTTTGTTTCAGGCCCATTAAAAGTGGATCCACAAATTGCATGGCAATGAGAATCTGCTTGGGGTGCAGCTGTTCCTTGAATGATATTTTCGAATAACATTCCAAAGGGTCAAAAGCAACCATTAGGCGTTCATTGAGCAGCTGTAAAACTCATAAAATAAAATAAAATTCGATTTACGTTTAAACACTTTTCAAAAGTTTTTTTTGATATTCCTTAAGCAATTTAGGAAATATTGAATATTGAAACTTAGGTTATAGAATGAATTTAAAGAGTTTCTAAAACTGCAGTAAACTTTTTTATATATTTATGGACTTTTGGCAAATACGGTCGAATTTATGGTCGAAGCCTACAATATTTAATGGGCACTTAGATGGCTGCTATGTAGATTTATCACATTGCCAACATTTGTGTTTTTTTGTTTGTTTAAATCGTTGGTTGGAACACTTGTAAGAGATGTAGAAAAGGCTTAAACACTTTCATTAGAGAATATTTGTGAACCTAGAGGGGAATCAATATCAATCTCATTGAATCCCTAGCAATCCGCAATCCGCAATTAAAAAATGTCCGCAGCATACTTTCAGGTGGCCAACAAAGAGGATAAAGCGATCATTTACAGGGTGCACAAAGGTGCCATCAGGCAGCTTTTGTAATTAATTCAGCGGCAACAATTGTGCCAGTGCTTTCTGTGTGTGTGAAACAAAGCAAATCCCCCCGAGACCGAGAGGGACACACCACACACACACATGCAACAGCGATGGGAATTGCCGGAGCCAAGGCCCAGCCCCCAGCCTCCAGCAGGAACTGCGACTGCCATTGCCACTGGCACTGCGACTGCTGCTGGTGCTGTTGGTCCTCAAACATTTTGGGAATTAACACTTTAAGCTCAAACCGTTTCATTTTTGGCCAAACAACAGGAGGATTGAGCCATGTGCCCCCTACCCCCCGCCCCCAAACACACGTTGATGGCTGATTGCGGCCAGGTGTTAAGCCGATTTTGTTAGCCGAATCGGCTTACACCATTTAATTTGGCAACGCAATCAATTTGAGAAGGGTTCTTCGGGCCGAGTTGAAGTTTATTTTGTTTAAAACAATTTGAAAACAATTTAAATTAGACATCATTTTATAGCTTAGGCTTCTTGTTCATTCGTACTATTATTTGTGTATTATTTGTGTTTTTGGTTCATCATTGGTTTGCACTTAAACAAACAAAAACTACAACTTAAAGAGCTAAGGCAAACACTTCTCAAAAAAACTCAAACATTTTCCAATTGAATTCCGTGGGCGATACGCAAATTTTGATTGCCTGTTTTAACGTTTCATTGGAGTCACCGAAAAAAAAAATATCGCAAAGTTCAGAGAAAGTCGAACTCACGAAAGAAATTGTTTTTCAAAAATTCAACAGAATTTTCCAATTTGTTTGCTCTTTTGCGTGGCCCGCGCCGCAGAAACAACACGACAATTTCCCTAGTTTTTCTCCGTTGGTTTTCTTGGTTTTCTGTGGAACACGTCGTGCCGTCGGCGAAGCTGAACGAGAACTGAAATCAGTATCGGAATCGGAATCGGATTCGGAACAGCAGCAGCAGCAGCGAGTGTGCCAGTGTGCCATGACGACGACGACGCTACAGCCGATGCCACAGCCGATGCCGATGCCGAGACGCGACGCGTCGACAGTGCGGAGTGCGGAAAGTGTTTCGGTTTCGGTTTTTGGTTTCGCATCTGGGGGCGAGTCCCCTTCCGGGGACTTCTCCTCTTTGACCATCCATTCATCCATCCCTTTTTCTGTGCCTTGTCGCATGCGAGAGATTCGTTCCTGCTGGGAAATTCTTGAGCGGAGCACAAATTTCCCTGACGCAGCGAACGAAAGCGAAGCCACAGTTCGGCTCGCGCTGGCTGGCTGGCTGGCTGGCTGGCATCTGGGCTGATTTTAGCCCTGACTCTTTTTGCTTTTCTTTGCTTCGCTTCTCTTTTGGCCAAATTGTGGGCCTGCCTACCTGTTGCTTAGCAACTCGGAGAGGCGCGGAGATGTGAGGCTGCGAGTTGGGCCTGAATTGGCCTGGTTGGGACCGGGGGGAGACTGGGGAGACTGGTGGATACTCATTATCCCATTGTCAGAGTGCCAAATAATATGTACAAAAAGAAAGTAAAATAAATAAATAAATAATAAAAGGAAGAAGCTATTCCTCTGCCTTGCAACATAAAGTTAAAGTTGTCTGGCTGCAGCAGCTGTTACCAATAAATAAAGTAAATGGAAAACTTCCACAGATTTTGCATCTCTTTCTCTCTCTCTCACTGTATCTCTCAGTGGCAGCGCCTAGAAGTAGGCAAACACTTTTGCTGCCGCTTGAAGAGGGTCAAAGAAATGTGCGAAAAAAGGGGAATAAAATAAGAGAGACCCACATCTCACATACACATACATACTACAGATATATATATATATATACATATGTATATGTATAATGGTATATGTTTTCGTATGGCTCTTTTCCCAGTTGCCCCCCCCCCCGCAAATCGATTGTTTTCGCATACGAACTTGAGCTGCCTTCGATTGTGAAAACATCTAAATGACATTTGGCAAATTCGCATGTAAATGCGAATCCTGCTGATAGCTCGCTCTGCCACAGGAACTTAGGGGACGGACGGACAGGGGAGGGGGTTGGGCTGGGAGGGCAGACAGAATCAATTGCATATTGTAAATCGTCTAAAGAACCACTTGGGAATTATGTATAAACCATTCAAGTGTCGGACAGAAGGTAGACACGAACACACACGCAAATCAATTAGGTGCCAGGACTTTGGCTGGAGTCCTAACTGCCTGCAGAGAAGTGGCACACTTTATTCATTCAGATATAGATATATATACATATATATTTATAGATATATGTATATAATAGCATTAGGAAAGGGTTTAGGGTAAGGTTTAACCACATCCATGGCAGCGCATAGACCTGAACTCCGTTTTGTTTCTGTGGTCTCTGGTTTCGGCTAACTTCGTGCCACATTTCGTTGTGGTTAATCACATTAATATTTAAAAAATTAACAAAAATTGCGTTTTTTATTGGTTTTTTCTTTTGGCATCTTTATGTTATTTTCTGCCATTATTAATGTTTAATTTTTGTTGTAATTGTTGCTACTTTTCAAAGAACTTTGATACATATTAGTTGCAGTCTAAAAAATGTAATTGATTCGCTTATAATTTAATAATTATCGCAATATTTTATGTTATTTGCTTATTTTTTCCACAAATATTTTCCTTTTTTCCACATATTTTGCACAATTGAAATAACTTTTGTGTTCTGTTATTATTTCTAAGAATTAAGTATTTTAAAGGCCTTAATTTTTTTATTTTTAATAAATCCAAAAATATTGATTTCACAAGATGAAAACTGAAATGTGAAAAATAGAGGCAGATAAAGAAACAGAGAAAGAGAGACAAAGATAGAGACAGAGACAGAGTGAGAGCTATAGACAAGAGAAGACAGAGACTAATAGAGAGACAGAGAGACAGGGACAGAAAGACAGAGAGAGCGCGCTATAGACAAGCGAAGACAGAGACAACTTGCTTTTTTGGCTTTTGTGCATAAATTTTAGGTTTGTTGAAAATGTTTGGCATTTTGTTTGTTCTACGCGTTGTGGCATGTGGCATGCCCAACTTTTTGGCAGTTCGAGTTTATTGTTGGGCATTTGGGCTGTTTGCATTTGGTAGAAGCAACGAACAACAACAACAACAACAACACAAGGCCAAAAGGGAAAGTGAGAGCAGGAATGGCAAGGAAAGGAAAGGAAAGGAAAATGCCACTCAACACTCAACATGCCAAATACAAACACAGAAGAAGAGCACAGAACCCTGTCAAGAGGAGGATAAAGCAAGAGAAATATCTCACAGAGAGACAGAGAGAGAGAGAGAGAAAGGGGAAAATGGAGTGATAGAAAGAGAGCATCAGAGAGGGAGAGGAGTATATGGGGAATCCCTGGGCATATTGGAGGCAGCAAGCAGTGTAAACAGGAAACGTGATATTTGACAGATGAGTGTAGATATTTAGATACCAACATAAATAGTACTTATGCCCTGGAAACCACCCCGTGTAACCATTCTCCTTCGGCGACTCCTACTCCTACTCCTGCTCCAGCTCCTGCTCCAGCTCCTGCTCCAGCTCCCTCTGCTCCCTCTTGTTCCCTCTACTCCCCACAGTCAGTCAGTCTCTGTCTGTCTGTCTGTCTCTGGTGTCTTATTGATTTTCTGCTATAGCTTTCACTTGCCGCAATTTGAAGTGTCACAAAGACAGGCACACTCAGCGACAGAGATGAACACAGAAGAGGCAGGGCACAAACAATAAACACACACACCCAGATGCACACACAGACGCACACACAGACGCACACACAGCCGCACACACAGACACACACCCAAACACACACACACCACTTTTGACAGTGGAGATAGAAAGAGATGAGACTAAAAACTAGAGAAATTATGAGAGAATTATCGAAATTCATCAATTATGTATTATGCTCATCGAAGAGAGATACACATACATACATACATAGATACATATACATATGTATAAACATACAGGCCCCAAAGAGAACTCTTTCGCATAGAAGCAACATGTATCCGACTTATGCAGCAGCAGCGAACAATCGATCTGCGTTCTTAGAACAGGTGTTCCTTCCAGGTATCTTATAGATACAAAACGTATGGCAAAACTGGCGGCCAGTTTGCCAGCGAATTTAATAATTGACAGCTAATACTAGAGAGCTAAAAAAACACACATAAAGTATAGAATTTGCAAGGGTGCGAGCGAAGAAATGATCTGTCAACTCATTAACACACATGACATCCCACTAGCAGTACCGATGCACCCGTTCCGTGGGTCTAGCGATAAGAATAGAATACAAAATTGTCCTCATCTCTGACGATTCTGAATAAAAATTAGTTCGAATTAGTTCGAATTTACAACACAACTCGCAAATGTCTAGACTTTTCTTTAAAGGTCTAAACAGAATTTATTAATTTTTCTTTCCACCAAGAGACTCAAACGAAAGTAAATGCAAGGCTTTTAAGGGAAACGATTTCGACACTCGTCGATTGCACTTCAATAATTGTTCAATAATTGGCACTCTTCGAATGCGCCGTCGATGCGCTGACAATCAAGAATATCCAGATGCCACATACATCCTGCCAAAGTGTAGCACTGTACAGTGTACACTGGACAGTGAGGGATCTCTGGGGAGATGCCGATACCGATTCCCCTCGTGTAGCAGGGGCATCCCCTACTATCTATAGATAGTCCTTTCCGAATTTTCAATCATACTTTAGCATAGTTTGGGGCAACATTAATTTATGAATCTCGGTTCAAGTGGGAGACCTGTTCGAGGAAGTACACCCCAGAGATATGTCCGCCATCACAGCTATCACTGTTAGTACATACAGTCATATGTACATACTCGTATACTCTCGTTTTGTGAGAGATGCACTTCGTACAAGTTTCCATTTATCGCCCCGTCAATTGTACGTACTTGATGCTTAATGACTGACAGAATTCCATTCAATCCACCTATCATCCACCGCCCTTCCCTTCCACCGCCCTTCCCTTCCACCGCCCTTCCCTTCCACCGCCCTTCAATCTCCATCTCCACTCCCATCTCCATCTCCATTTCCATTCCCATCTCCCACTTGATTGTATTTTTTTTCCCACAGAAACAATGAAAAAATAATAAAAAAAAAAAAAGAAAACGAAAAAGAAAAGTAAATGTAAAATCCCCATAAAAAATGTATATTGAACGATAATCGAAGAGGAGCAAAAAAAAGGAGAGAAATAGGTAAAGAAAATATGATATGGAAATGGAAATGAGTTTGCATTTTACTCACAGTCATAATAGTCGTATCGATCCGCTTCGCTGGGATTATTGCTGCCCATGATTTTGCCAAAAACTGTGGAGAAAGAAAAAGAGTGCGACAAGAAAACGATTTAAGAGATACAGCCATAGGGTTAACAACAATATCGAAAGGATGGGATGGGCCAGCAAAAAATAAAAAAAAAGAGCAACACAGCAGGGAAAAACACAGCAACAAAATGACGAGAAATCACAGCAATTCAATTAAAAGCGCTGACACAGAGTCAAAGTGCTCCCAACCTCATACCCCATCCTCCTGCCTATCCTCATACCCCATCCTCATCCTCAGCACTAGAGCTGAAGCTGAAGCTGTGGCTGAGATTGGGGCGAGTCGGAACAGAGATTGGGGCAACTGAAAATAGACGGTAAAAGGGTTAATGGGAAGTGTACAAGGAAATGTATCGGATGGTGCAGAGGCGGAATGGCGGCGGTAACCATGATCTCACTATGATATCACTTGGTCTTCTATAGCTTTGTGTAGGAAACTGATAAGAAGTATCTCAGTTGGAAATACTGAAATACACCTACTATGAGTATTTCGAAGCCTGATCTGCAGGGTTTCGACTGGCAAACTTATAAAAAAAAAGAATTTCTGAAAATTTGGAATACTCTATATGCTACATACTATGTACATCCTCTTATGTATTTTTGAAAAAATTAAACTGGTAGTTCTTCCTGCTGGCTTCCTGCTTTTTGTTTTTTTCCCTAAAATCAATAAAATTTCCATAGCTCGATTCCGTTTTCACATCCATTGTGCCTGTGGTCAACCTGGTGGTCACAGAGAACAGCGGGACTTGGCATCGTGGTGACCACGATTGCACCACGTTTGAGTAATGAAAAAGGGGGAAGGAAGTGCGGGGCGGCGGAAGGACGAACCAACTCACGTTTGGCGAAGCTCTTGCGAACGCGCAGAAAGCAGGAGCGTGACCGCGACAACTGGACGAGTTCCTCGGGATGGGATCCGTTCTGTATGCAAATGATGGGCGCCAGGGGTGCGATGCGGCAACGGCTGTGACTGCGGCTGCGGCGGCGTCGCTCCAACAGGGGAATGCTGACAAAATGCGGTGACAAGTGGTGTTGGTGTTGGTTTTGTTGTGGTTGTTGTTGAAGCGTTTGCAATTGCTGTTGTTGATGTTGTTGAAGTTGTTGAAGCTGGAGTTCTCCCGGTCCAAGTCCTGTTTCCACCTCAATATTGTTGTTGTTTGTGTTGTTGTTGAAGTTGTTGGGACTGTTGTTGTTGTTATTGTTGTTTAAGTTGTTGGTATTGTTGTTAGTGTTGTTGTTGGTGTTGTTGTTGTTGTTGGTGTTGGTGTTGCTGGTGTTGATGCTGTGGTTGCTGCTGCTGTTATTGTTGTTGGTGTTGATGATGGTAATGACGTTGACGGCCGCTGTAAAGAAAAATTAAGGCACGGAAATAGAATTCAATTCGCAAAATAAAATGAAATTCACAACACAAATACGACCATCAAAACCCCATCATCAAATAGCAAATGGAAAACTTCTCTCTCTTCTCCTCCTCCCCCGTGGACTTTACTGTTTCCCCAGCACCGAGAAAAATCATTCCCATGTGTATTTGACAAGTTTTCGCTTGACTTTTTTTGCTCCATCGAGTCACTGCATTTTCCTTTTCCCGTTTTCCTTTTTCCCCACACATCATCTCGTATCGTAAATCATTGGTAGAGGAGAAAAATATCGAAGGCACTGTGCCAAATGTGCCAAATCCAAATCCAAATCGGAATCCGCATCCGAATGGGGCGAATGTTAGGTGAAAATCAACCCCCCTTTCCCAATCTATCTACTTGCCTTTCTCTTTCAATTACCTTTCTCGCTCTCTCTCTCTCTCTCTCTGGCCAGACACCCTGCCAGCTATCCGTCAATGAAAGCAATTTCGTTGTATTGCCAAAAATTACATGGATTGCACTTTGAGTGCTGGAAAATGGTGTACGAAATGCAATTTGCGCAGCTCCCGCTTAGCCAGTGTTGGGTAACGAGCACAAGAGCTGAGACTAGAAAATCGAAACACAGCAAATTGGCGGCAATTTGGAGTGCAATAATAATATCCAATAATATGCATCTTTGGTTTCTTGAAATCTCTAAACTATTTTCTCTTTCCTCATTTCTACCCCATCCAAAAACACTCCAAAAAAACTCAAGAAAATACATACATAACTGTACATAACTGTATGTATGTAGCTGCTTGCCAGCTCTAATCAAGAGTGCTGTCCAGCAGCATTCAAGGGAAAGTGTTTGGAAAAGAATCTCGACTCCACTTACTTATCATTTCAACAGCTTTTCGACTGTCATCCCTCCCCTTCTTCCCTTTGCCACAAATGCAATTCATTTGATTTATCTATTCAGCCAGCTGCTTAGCTTGTTGCAAGATGCAACGGAGCTTGTTGCAATATGTACTGTTTAAGGGCAAGGGGGGGGTTTGGACTGCATGGCCCCCCAAGAGATGCCAAGAGATGCCAAGAGATATATTGAAAGGGAGATCTGTCCATCTGCACATTCTTTGCGACCTTTGTTTGGTCCTGGGGCTGGGGGCCAAGAGGACACTCTGTTGAGTGTAAGAAGAGCCCCTAAACTACGCCCATGCCTGACATCAGTCACCGTCCCTGCCCCCGTCTCTATCCCCTGCCACACGGCATGGTTGGCTAATTTCTGGCTTTCAGCCAAATGCAGCACCAGCAGCAGCAGCCCCCTCCCCCTACAGCTCATGCCACAGTGCGGTTTTGTTTCTCTTGCGATGCTGCACTTGTTGTTGTTGTTGTTGTTGTGGCTGGTCGTGTTTATTTGTTGCATAGTTTTTTGTGGCTCCAAAGTGGCAACAAATGTCGCACTCGACAAAGGCAGTGCAACAGGCTGGGCGTGGTTCAAAGGGTGCCAACAGGGCCAAGGGTGCAACCCCCCCTTTTTGAAGTAAAATTTATCTGCATTCTCCTCCTTCAGCAGCGCAGCACCAATTGACAATTTAATCTAAAAAGTCCACTCCATTATTTATAATTTTGTATTCGATTCTTATCGCTAGATCCACGGAACGGGTGCATCGGTACTGCGAGTGGCCAACTGATTGCAGGCAAGCATCAGTATTTTTGAACTACATTAGGGTCTTAATTGCTTACTGCACTTGACATTGGGATGTCGTGTTTTTGAAATCTACGAATTTCCATAATTTATTATAGTTTAACGCAGAGCTACGAAAGTTGATCGATTGATACTCCAACGCTTTGCTTTCATAATTGCAAATTATACTGGAACAAGGCTGGAACGCTCCATTTTCGTGAAAATTATTGCTGCAATTTGTTTCAGGGGGAAAACTACTAATTTTTCGATGGAAAAATGCGCTTTTAGCGCTCGCAATGTGCGAGCCATTAGTTGTGCATTAGTATTGTGCATTTGATTTAAACAAACGATCAGTGCACTATTAGAGAGCAAATATTATTATTATGATTATTGCCCGGAGGCACATGGGGATCTTTTGGGGGCTTTAAGCGTTAGGGCTGTAAATTTGCGCCCCATTAAAAATGAGACGGCAAAGCCGTAAACAGTCGAACAAATTTTGAAAATTGTCAATGTCAAAAAGGCAATAAAGGCAAACAACAACTGGAATGGAACGGATACGGATACGAAATTCGTATAGGCAGATGCCGTGATTTTGATTTAAGGAAAATCAGGAATTGGAATTGGAATTGGAAGAAGAGAATGGAAACGATATAAGTGAAAACTTTAGGACGTCGATATGCAATGACTGCACCATCAAGTGCCCCACGGGACACCCGCCGAAGGCAAAAACGCAGCCCTCCTCCCGCCCAACCGACCCAACCGAGGGGCGCTGCAGCATAACGCGCGACATGCAGGATAGCTAATAGACAAGTGTTCGTGGAAAAGTAGAACTAATCTGACAAAAAGAACAAAGCAGTTTTTAATTACGAGAAGGATGTGATAGTATCAGTAATCCTAGTCTTAGGAAGGAAGGAATTATCATAAAAATTTGATCGAATTTTTCAGACTTTGTTTTCCAACTCCTTTAGGGAGTCGATTCTCTATCGATTTCCGTTTGGGGCTTCCAATCTTTCAATGCCAAAAAGTATGCACGAAAACACGAAATATCATATCTCGGTTCCAATGCCAAATACAAATTTCCAGAAGCGCAAAAAACATTCACCAGATATTAGCGGAAAATCTGGTTATAGCTCATAATGCCCATAGACGTACTCGTACGTGTACTACAGTGTATATCTATTAACCACAAAGGCCAAACGGCCAAATGGCCAAATGGCCAAACAATTATTATTGTTATAATTCAGCTCGAAAAACAAGTAATTTTATATCCAAACATAAGCAACAACAACAATTTACAGAAACTCATTAAATCGCATGCAAAAAGCCAGAGCCAAAATATTTATATTAATGATATGCATAAATACACCCCTCCTGTCCCGCCACCCCCCACCCCACCCCGCTCCTCTCCTTGTAAATTGTTCTCTTTAGATCGAGGCGGAATATATGTACATATGTACATATGTATGTATGTACATATTTCTGACGAGAAACGGGACGCAATCTAAACAAAATAGAAACATGTTCCAGACATTGTTTAGATCTCTGGTTTTGGTTTTCGGTTTGGGTTTTCGATTTTCGGCTTTCAACTTTTCAGCATTTCAGAGACTCTTCGGGGCTGTGGCTGGTGGCTGGGGGCTGGAACTGGGGGCTAGGACTGAGGACTGGGGACTGAGGACTGGGACTGAGGACTGGGGGCTGGGGGACTGGAACTCTGGCTACTGGCAATTGCAGTGTGTGATGGAATCGATAAACAACACCAATCAGCCATAAATTGTCCCGAACCGAGGTCACTCCGCTCTCTCCCTCTCCCACTGCGCCTCTCCATCCCGCCCGATAAAGATTGATATAATTATATTCTCAGCTAGATTTATGCCTCGGTGAGTTATCAATCCAAAAATGTAATCACGCTGAGAGAGATCTGATGTGAACTTAATGAACTTTATGGGGCAGGGGGAAATCACCTTCCCTTCCTGTGCGGCGCCGCCATCTGCTGGCAGTAAATGCTGGAAAAGTTGTGCAAATTCCTGGGATTTTTCTTGGATAAACTTTTGGTTTTATACAGTTATTGTATCTAGAGAATCTGCAACTACAAACAGTTGGCCTCTATAATCCATTGAAGTTCTGTTTGTTCTTTAAATATTATACGAAAATTATAGTGATCTTTTGCTGATAGTTTCTGCAAATTTTCCAAGTTTTCCTCACTGAAACGTCTGTTCCTACATATATGTATGCAGAGAGGACCGAGAGGTTGTTCAATGGAAAACCAATTCCCTTGCAGCAGAGTGTAATATTGTTTTGCATCTGTCATTGCCCCCATTTCGGACAGCGTTGGAAATCGATCAAGCAGCGGTCAGTGGGCAGAGATTGAGATCCATTCCAGGCACCGCCTGACGGCAAAATGAACACAATCCCTCCCCCCAACCCCCCCTACACTCTCCTACACACGGGGAAAACCAGACAATAAACAATAATAATAAACACACAGAAACGCGCATATCGAGCAGAAGTTCTGAGTTTTGAGTTCTTTTCCGAAAAACATATTCGATTTTCTCCGTCTTTCATTTTTGATGATTTTCGTTTCCGTTTTTCGCAGGAAAATACATATAAGAAACTTGTTCCGTTTGATGGAGACGGAGACCATGACCCAGAAGAAGCCCCCACCCATATGCCATGGGGCCTCGTCGAATGGGCTTCGAATGGTTATCGGGGTATATACAGATATGGATACTGGCTTATCGGCTAAAACTAAGGCCTTGCTATCTGCCAGACTATCTGCTGGAGTAGATATTTACTTTGTCTTTATCTATTTATCTATTATTATTTGCAATTTAGACTCTAATGGCATTCAGTTGGCCACTCGCAGTACCGATGCACCCGTTCCGTGGGTCTAGCGATAAGAATTGTAAAATTACATATAATGCTCGGATTTTCTGAATAAAAATTAGTTCGAATTTGCAACTCAACTCACAAATGTCTAGACTTTTCTTTGAAGGTCCTAGCATAAACACCTCGCAGCGATACAATCTGTTTAATTTTGTATTTCTATTTGTAATTTAAGGTAAAATATCGTTGCCTGTGCCTTCTGTGTCTTTAAAGACACCGCCAAATAGTTTCGAAACGCACTGTATATACACATTTTTCGCTAAGCTGTTTTAAATGATACGCATAATGGGGTTTTATTTATTTATCCAGATATGATAATTGCACTTGTTATATGAAATTAATTGCCAGACAATCGCAGGGCCATGTGATTTCAAAATGCGAATCCCAAGCAATTCCAATTACCGTACCGACACGATGGGTGGCCGCCCGCCCAACAGCTTCCGAAGAAGTGGCTGGAAAATAGTGCAAACAGGAGGAAACTCTTTCATTTCTCTAGGGGAAATTGTGTGGTGGTGGTGGGTGGTTGGTTGGCTTCTGTGTTTGGAAATCGCTTTGATGTCCGCAGGTGGCAAACACGGGAGCACCATCCAGCACCCCTCCAGCATCCAGCTCCCAGCATCAGCAGGAGCATATACTCGTACTCGTACTATTCTATAAATGCTTTCAACATAATGAAAAGCGGAAAAGTGCATTCGAAATCAAATACAAAATACAAATAAATTCTTTATCTCATTCCGGTCTATCGAAATTGCTGGACAAACAAACAAGAATTTCGTTGGGAATTCTTTTGTGGCTTTTAGTCACTCAGATAGCGAATATTCAAAACAATTGCTCTAAATCAAATTAAAACCGCTGACTAGTACGCAGGATTCCCATTTAGATTGTTGTTTATCTATGGATTTGCCGTGTTGTACATTCAGATATAGAACATAGACAAATATATACCTACAATAAAGATTATACCCTATATAATACTCTATGCACAATCGATTCAAACAAATTCAAATCATTGACAGCAGGGGATGAGCTCCATAGCCTCCCAAAAGTATCACTGATCCTAAGGGAGGGAAAGGAAGGACAGGAAGGGACAGGAAAGAGAAGAGACTGAAAAGGGAATATATTTCATTATATTCGTTTCCATCTTCGGTCGTTCCATCTTCAGTCTCTTCCGGAGTTCTATTCAGAACTCTCTTCAGAATACAAGAACCAATCATTTGGAATAATGTTGGATGTTTGCGCTGACTGCCAATAGGAATACCTCCTCCAATAGTAAGGGTACCCAAATGAAGGCGAAACTATTGAGAAACCAATCAACTTACAAATGTCCACAATCTCCGACGGTGCCTCCATTTCCATGGCATTCAAAATCTCCGGCATGATGGCACTATATGGGGTTTGCTTTTCGTCGTATTTTGTATGTCTATGAAGCTTTCACTGGGAGAACATTTCTCCGCACTACGTACGGCCTGCAGTCGGATTGCATCGGCAAATGGCTAAAATTAGTTTTAGCCCAAAACCAAAACAAAATCCAAAATAACACCAACAAAAATAAAGAAAATTACACACAGGGATCGCAAAGACAGACGGAGAGAACCGCACGGAAAACAATCCATCAAGTTGTGACATAAGAAAAAATCACATACGAGTATGTGCATATGTACGTTTATATCGTGTGGTAAATAAACTATAAACTAGATAATTATATGGCGATTAGCTGCAGCACAATTTTGCACTTGTTTTTCCTCAAAAATTCTCCATTGAGATCAATATTTTCTTTCAACTTTTCACTCGGGCGCTTCATTCAGTTTTCAAACCGATTCGGGAGTAAATTTCACATTTAAGTGCAGCCAAAAAAATAATAAAATAAAATAAAATACGATTACGATTGCGATTACAATTACGAGCACAATTACGAGTACGACCACGAGTGTGTGTGTGTGTGTGTGTGTGTGGAGCAGATCTTTTTGGATTTTCCGCTGGGATTAATGCGCTGACCGTTCGCATTTCCCGTTATTCGTTCACGTCTGTTTGCGTTGATGGCTGTCCGGTTAATGTTTTCTTTTACTTTCCATTTCGTGCTTCCACCAATGGCTCTAAAACTGTGAAACAATGTGCACGTTCGGCTCATGGAATTTTCTGTTAAAAGAGAGACAGAGAGAGAGAGATAGAGAGCGAAAGCCGATGGGTCGAAGCAGTGCACGATCAGTCCCGTTATCGGTTCGGTTCGGCTGGCAGCTTCGTCAGCATTGTGGTGAGAGTGGGCCGGGCAGGAACAAATTAAAGCATTTCCAGAGAGCATTGCATTTACGAAAATTGCGATCGTCAACGATTGACAGAGCAAAAGAGAGAGAGAGAGAGAGTGAAAGAGTGGCCGTATAAGCTAAATACGGTACCTATGTAGGTATGTAGTGTGGTATTTTGTATAACCCAAAAGCACGCAAAAGGACACTGCGAAAATACTATTTGATATTTAGTTTATTGAATGATTCATTTCTGCTTCTAAATATATTTCTGAAATTATTTCATTTGGGGACTTATTAGTGGTAATATATTTTGATTTGAATATACATACATAATTATAAGCCTGAGTGTATACCATATACTATATCCTCCTACGTATACAAATGCACATGTGTTACATCTAAGAACCGCATAGAATGTCGATAAGGCGTTGACAAGAGCTAAAAAAAAAGCACCAATGAGAAAGTAAGCTTGGCCTCTATATTATCCAAACTGTCGTCTACCCCCGCCCCCCCCTCTCAAACTTCCTCTTGTTCTCGTCCGTTGCATTTTCAATTTGTTCCCAAATCTAAAAATGCAAGTAAATTCACAGTTACAGATGACATGACAATGACAGCGCATAAGGTAAATGGCATACGGAAACCAGGCAAAGAGAGTGCCAGACACAGAAAGAGAGAGAGAAAGAGAGCAGTACACTCACATGAGCAACGTTCTGTTCCTGTTTCTGTTCCACAGATGCATCAGTGCAGGGTCGACTAATACGAAGGTATGGTCTTCCGGAACTAAGCACCTCCAAGCCAGGACCATAAGATATCCCTAAAACTACTATATTTCACTGGCCTTTTAGTTCAATTATAACTGTTTAATGCTTTGCATAGACTCCTCTTTATACTCATGTAAGTTAGCTATCTGTGAGGGTATTTTTTATGGCATTAAACATAATCCAGTACAAAATATGTGGAGTAAAATACTCATGATGATCGACCCATTAGTACCCTGCCAGATCTGAACCATTAATCAGATCTTCATCTCGCAATTCCATTGGCATTTCCGCATAAATAATTGCCACATTAATAATTATGATTGGCAATTAACTTCAACGCCTGTGGGCGTGTCGAGCATCCGCCCCCGCACTCACACTAGGTGTCAAAATCAGTTTTCAGAAATCTCGTTTCGGTATCGGACCTAGCATCGTGGCATCCAGCAGTGTGAATGGAATTCAATAAATTCGATTAAATACATTAGTGGCTTTTTCGATATTTAAAAACGACCAGGCGCTGCCTGCCATTCGAATTGAAACGATTTGCGGCTTGTTTCCGACGCCACAGAAACACAGAAAAGTTAAAACAATCACACACAAACATGATCATCGACTCAATATATGTACATAAACTAATTGGAAAATGTTTCTACGAATGAGAGACGTCACCGTTAAGGCCATGCACCCTGCAGATGGTGGAGTTGCTTGGCTTCCAAAGAGACTGCACATGGCGGATTAGGTAAGCTGAAAAGTATGCTAAGGCTAGGACTTGGAAATAGGGCCTTAATCTTTTGAACTACAGGGGATTTTATATACATATTTGTTCCTTCTCATTTACATGATTTCGTCAGACATAAACTGACAGTCTAAAAGAGCTTTTAGGAATTTAGGAAAAAAGCTCCAAAAAAATACAAAAATTAAAAAATTAAGAAAAAATATTTAAAGTTAAAACATTATCGATATAATATTAATATAATATAATATAATATATAATATAATAATCGACACAAACCGCAACACATCCATAGCCTGCGACGCAAACATCGACCATGTCGCTCTGTCTCTTTCCCACACAGCTTGCCGCAGAGCAACACACAGAATACTCGCTCGACCCGCGCTCTCTTAATCTTGTCCTTTTTGATCTTCTCTGAGCGAGTCGTCTCTCTCTCTCTCTCTCTCTCTCTCTCTGTAAGCACTCTCTTAACACATACATAGCAATGAGACAGACAATGGACGCGGTAGACAATAACAAACGGTAAATTGTAAGAGAAAGACAACGAGAACGAAAGAGAGAGAGAACACTGAGAGCACTACATATCAGGGAAGTGCACTGAGAATAGTTATAAGAACCGAAAAGAAACATACTTTTAGGATTCAAGAAAACTCCAGCACTCCAGGGTATTCCGTAGTCGTGACGGATCACGATAAGTATTAGCCGCTCGAAATGCAAGCCAAAAATAAATTACCATAATATTTCACTATCAAGAATAATACAATTTTTCGTTTTGTATAAAAACACTCACACAGTCGCAAACAGAAAAACCGATTCAAAAATAGACAACAACAAAAACATACGAAAAATGCCAGACAACAAAAACAGCTGGAGACAATAGAAAGAGAAGGGAAGAATGTCTGTACTCACCGCAAAAAACAAAAACAAAAAACAATATAAATATACATACATACATATGTATGTATATATGTATATGAGAGTAGCACGAAAAAATGATTATTATATTCGTGGAAATTGATTGCTTTTTATGCATTTCATTCCACCAAGCAATTTGTACATTTAACACACACACAAACACGCAAAAAAAGAACAGTAGGAACACAATACACGTGTGTATTAGTGTGGAGTAGTTTCCAAGGAGCAGCAGTTCTGTGGAGTTCTGTAAAGACTTCCTTCGGCACGCGGCGCTCTCTGCCAACCGATCCGATCGCTGGCCAACTGAACGAAACAGTAATATTCCTAATCAGATTTTTAGACGGCAGTGCCAAAGGCCCACAGACGGACGGACGAACACACACGCGCGACCACGGGAATTATGGAGCCAAATGAAATAAAATTGTTATTAAAAATAAATACACTTAGCCGGCGAGAATGGAAAAAACGTAACAGAATTCGGCAAGAATTCTCTTTTGCCTCGTGGCAGTGGCTGTTGGCTGCAGCGACGACGACACCGAACGCGGTCGCAGACAGAGGCAGTGTGCAGAAGCAGCGCCCCGGCGCACAGTCGAAGTACAGACGAAGCAGAGTCGAAAACCCCCGCTAGAGATGGGCCACGGGCCAGATCTTCGAGGCAGCGTATAGAGAGCAAACCAAGTTAACAAAAAACAACATGCAAGTCCCTCCGTCTAAGTGTTAATATGTTAATTTCTGATAGTCCAATAGTTCTATAAACATTACAACAAAAAGATAAGTTCATTGTGGGTCTTTGAACTTCTTTCTCTTCTCTTCTCTTCTTTATTTTCTCTTCCAGTCACTTCTTCAGCTTACTTCTCTAGTGTTAGGATTTATGCCGAATTCAAAGTAGTTCCTTAGTTCAAATAACTAACATTGATATCGTATTTACTACGAGTATTTGGCTGCTCACGCACGAATCATTCAGATTGTCCATCTCTGGATCTTAGCCATGGTGGAGAGGAGAAGACCCAGAAGAAGCAGCAGCAGCTGGCTTAGCATCGGGCAACGGCAGCGGGCCAGAACCAGAACTAGCTAAAGATAAACAAAAGTTATGATTTGGAAATAAACCAAAAATTTTCTATGTTTCTCAATGAGCGCGCGCGCCGCTTTCCATTTGGTTTTTTTGTTTTCGATTCCCACTTTTTTTCCCATTTGATTTATTTTGGGCTCCTCCAGACGTTGGAATTCCAACGATTCGGCGATGCGCCGCCAGTCAGATGCGTAAGAAGCAGTGGGAGTGGAGTGGGATACCATCTATGTATACTCCGTGGGTGGGTGGGTGCGTATCGTTTCTATGCTTCATACGAGATCTGAGGATCAAGAAATATCCTTTGTCCTTTAGTATCACAATCTGTTCATAAAGTCATAGACTACACGAATCGATGAGGTTTCTTTTTTGATTTGCTTCATTAACTTTCTTGGTCACGGAACCGAAAGTCAATCAAAGCCATTGAATAACCCATAAATTGTCAGATCGCTAGACCAAACTACTGAGCAACAGGGAAAGCTACGTGATTTTTCATTTCCCATTAACGAGATCATCAAACTGACATTTGTTCCACCACAGCGACAGAAAGCAGCAGCAGAAGTGCTGGCGATATTTAAATCAGAAAAACTCACCGGCCATCGGCCATCGGCCACCGGCCACTGCATTAGCATTCCCGTCACGTAACCGTGCAAATGTTCTGCTTGGACTGACTACCAGAAATCCAACCAACATTTTTTTTGGTTTAGGCACACCCACACACACACACACACACACACACACACACACACAGTCAAGGAGATGCGTACTATGTATATATAAGTGGGCGAAAGTAGGAGTAGGATTTATGTAGTATCAACGTGGACAAGACGCACCTCATCCACTTCGCCGAAAGGCACCACATACCAACATATTGAACCCTCCCGAAAATGGGTACAACTATTGGCTCGCCACAGCAGTCGAACGCATACTCGGAATTGACTCATGGATCTTCTTAACCTTCAATAATCTTCTTCCTATTGCCACAGGAGGAGGTAGGATAAACGATTATAATTATAATTCTGATATGATCGAAATCAAATAATATTGATAAATAAAAGAAATATGTATAATTTTCCGCTTTCAAAAGTAATAAAATATAATCTTGTGTATGGTCTACACTCACTTTCAATTATTGTTGACTTGCAGCCGCGATATTATGTTCTCTCTTTTGATCTTCTCTTTCATATTTCAGTGACGAAAGCAAAGGGAAACCACACAAATGTCAAAAATGCTCGTATTTCCGCTCTTTATTTAGTTCTTGCGGTGCATTTTATTGTTCTTCTCACTCGAATTTGATCTCGCATTAACACTTTCACTCACTTGTTGGCATTCGGGAATTTCACAGACAAAAAAAACACTCATGCCATTCCTTTGGCTCTGCTGCCACGCTTGCGCTCAATATTGCCGCTCTTTATTTCACTCACTCACTTTTTGGCATTTTAATTTCACTCAAAAAAAGAAACACTCAGCTACCATTCCATTGGTATTGCTGCCATGTATTTCCGCTCTTTCTTTAGTTTCTGCGGAATACTTTGATATTTATTTTTTTCACTCACTCACTTCACTCACTTTCTGCCAATATCGCCTTCCATTGCCTACCATCCTGCACTCTCACACACTTATTTCATACACTCACTCTCACACACTTATTTCATACACTCACTCTCACTGAAAAAAAAACACATTGTTTGACTTTGGTGCCGCTCTCCATTTAGTTCTTGCGGTGCATCATATTCACTCGCGCACTTTCAATTGCTGGCAATTTGTCTTGCATTTTTCACTTTAGACGCACGCGCACTCCACTAGACGAACAATTTAATTTTAATGACCGCTTTGAATGATCGACCGGGGGGAACTGAAAGCTGAGATAGAACTGCAGCAGCGTGGGCAGCTTAAAGAAGCTTTCAAAGTATGAGAGAACAAGAACGAAAGAAGTTGATGAGAGAGGGCGGCTGCAGCAGAGCAGCGTGGGCAGCGACTTAAAGCTCTGCTTATAAATCAGATCTCACAGCAGAAAACGAGAGCGAAAGTTTGTGCAGGTGATCACAGATAACGAAAGTAGGTCAAGGGCTCGCTCTCGCTCTCTCAATCAGTTTATCTTTCGCTGTTAGCTCGCTGCTAAATTAACATGCCTAAGTAACAACACCACAGAATTGGTTCTTTCTGTGTTAGCTGGCTGTTAAGACAGCAGAGATTTGCATTGTGCTGAATACATCTACATATTTTCTGTATTTAGCTTACGCTCTAGGTGAGCGTAGGGGGAGACGAGGCGTGCATAGATGATCTCATCAGCGTAGATAAGGTAGATTACTTTCAAGAGTTCTTATCTTTAGTTCTCGCTTCCTACTGCATGCTGTTTCAGTTCAATGCCCTAAAGCGGGGGCGAAAAGTTAAAAGCGCAGAGTGTTTGTAATTGTTATTTTTTTTGTCGTATGCTTTGGCGTATGCATTCTTGTTGTTGTTGCCTGCCAATGCAATGCATGGGTGGAATAGGAGACGGGGAGTGCGTGACGGGATGACGTAAGCCAGCTTGACCATAGAACAAATATTTTTAAGTAAAGAGTTATATTTGATCCCCTCTTTTCACTCCCTTCAAAATATCGACTTTTTGTGAATCGAAGACTGTACTCAGCCCTGAGATTCGTGAATAGTTCATCTGTCTGTCTCTGTGTCATGTGTCTCATTCGTCCCATCCGGACTTGAATGCCTAAATGAACTGTTTTCCCTGGGCTCTGTTTTGGAGCCCGCTGCTGTTGTCTGGTGCCGCTATTTGCGGCTGTTTAATTGTCATTTCGTGTGCAGAAACTGAAATGCCAAATAAACACATCCACATATTGGATGTGACCGATTGACGCATATGTATGTGAGTGAGTGAGTGGGACGAAAACACTGGAGATGCGCACAGTAAAGCTGGTGGAAAGTGAAAAGAGCAGAGCCTGGGTAGATGATGGCTCATTTATCGACTGCTCTCTGCAAGGTCACAGAAATATACCATATAAATACATACATACATACATATACGAGTTGAATGTCTAATATCATGGAAATACATAGTACATATAAAATAAATACAAAAGCAATATATTCTAAGTAAAAAACATACATAAAGTAGATAAATTGGAGAAATGATCTATTAACTCATTAACACATACTACTACCATCACAAAAGTCAAGTGCAGTAAGCAATTTGGAATGGCCATGGCCAATTTGGCCACCCGCAGTACCGATGTACCCGTTCCGTGGTTGTAGCGATAATAATAGAATACAATATTGTACCACATAACTCATTATAAAATTACATATAATGCTCGGATTTTCTGAATAAAGATTAGTTCGAATTTACAACTCAACTCGCAAATGTCTACAATTTTATTTTAAGGTCTTTGCAATAGGACTGTTCTTAGGGAAAGGAAAGTGTACATATCATAGAATGTATTTCCGGCAGCACATCTTATAGATCTCTCTTTTAGATCATCTTTTCGATGTATCTGCATTTGTTGGCGGCTGTAGCCAGTCGCCACTGTCTCTGGTCTTTGGTCCCTTTGCATTTGTAATGAGAGCCTTGAATTGCCAACTGCATTTTGGAGGCTGCCAGTTCCATTTTGATGCAGCCCCGACGACGGCTGTTGGCCAGAATAGCAATCGCTGCTGGTGCGTATCAATGTTAACTTGGCTGAATTATATAAGCCCCCCACTTCAGGGTGTATGTGTGTGTGTGTGTGTTTAAATTGCTGCCTGCATTTGGCCGCTGGCCTTTGGCAAATGAAATTTGCAAACGTTGCAGGGAAACGCGTTCCAAAATGGAAAATTTTCACCGAAGTTCGGTCAACAATTTTCGCGCTATTCCATGGTTGAGGTTGAGACTGGATGAGATTGCACGTTTTCCAAATGCTATACTCGTATTTCTCTCTGAATTGTTGGAAGGAATTCCAGAGAATTCCATTGAAACATGGAATTTGTTTACTTGGTTCGAGTAAAAGCATCGAAAAGAACCCAAAACGGCCATAAACGTGGCAGCTTCACTTGCCTACAGGTGGAGAAGGTGGCGATGGTGGAGAAGCAACCCCCTGGAAGACTCTGTGCCAGAGGTGCTCCAGCAGGAAGCCGAGAAGGGCAAGCAGGTTGCCACCGAGGACGACATAGAAGGCCAACTGGAGGTCACCGATGGTGAGGACGCGTGCGAGGTCGGCCTCAGCGTTGGCCTCCAGGGTGCGGGCGCGCATCTGGATGTCGACGCGGGACTTCTCGTCCGCGATCCACTTAACGATGAGGCCGGCGTTGAGGAGTCGCAGAAGGAGGGCATTGATGGCATCCTCCCAGGGCGAGTCGCGCGGCATCACATAGGAGATGGTGTAGTACTTGGGGCACTCCGGCACCACCCAGATGCGGCGCAGCAGCATGAAGAGCGAGGACTCCAGCATGAGGGAGGTGTAGCGCGAGACACCGGCCTTGCCCCCGTTCCGGGCCACATCGTCAATGACGTCCGCATGAAGGTCACGGTTCCAGGACAACTTCTTGTTGAGGCTGGCAAAGAGCGGGGATGTCTCGCTGAAGAAGAGATCATCCGCCATGGAGGTGTACTTGTAGATGACCTTCAGACCACTGTCGTCCAGCTCCTGCATCGTATTGATGTCCTTGTAGTACAGCGGATGGATGTACACCGTGGCCAGGCTCGACTCGAATATGGCCCCAAAGATCACGCTGACCAGGCACAGCGATCCAATGAACATGCGCTCCGCATAGCTCGTGGGCAGCCTGGCCAGATTCACTCGCACCCACACCACCCACGTGTCCACCATGATGCCCAGCGCCTGCCTGTACAGTCGCCGATCCCTCAGCTTGACAATCCGCAGACGCAGATTGATCAGGCGCAGCAGGAGCCAGATCAGGGCACAGCCAAAGGCCGACAGGATGAATCCCAGCCAGATGTCGTAGCCGACCGCAAAGATCGGCAGTATGGACTGGGGTATGCGACGCGCCTTGGGCACGTAGATGCACAGCTCGTCGTCGTAGACGGCCACCGTGAAGTCCATGTACTGCTGCACCAGGTAGTCCTTCACAAAGAATCCCGTCAGGCAGATGTCCAGGCCATCCTGAATGATCGAGCCTATGGCTCCATTGTAGCTCCCATTTGCGCTGCGTTCGCTGGAGAAGAGAACCATTCGATGGGTCATTCGATGCCGATCATCGATCGCTAGACCGTTAGATGATAACCTACCCAAAGTAGTTCTTATCCGGCTGCTGCAGCACCAGGGTAAAGTTGAGCTTCTCCCGCAGCGCCTGGGCGACGAGGAAGTCCACGCCAGTGACACTGACCAGTAGACCCGTGCTTGGGTCCAGCTCCGGCCGGGTGTAGACGGACTTGAACATTTGGACGCGCAGCGGATAGCCGCCCATGTCGTGGAAGAGGTGTTTGGACAGGGGCTCGTGGCCCGTGTAGGGAACCAGGCGACCAAAGGCCTCTCCACGACGCCGGAAGGGATCGTATATCCAGATCCCCTCCAGCGAGAGGATGTACCGATTGTAGATCTTGTGGCGCATCCACAGCCGTCGGCAGCTCTCCTCCAGCTGGAGCTGTTCGCTCATCGTGAGTCCCTCGCTCTGATCGGCCAGTATGTAGAGAAAGACCCCGGCACGCTGGCTGGGACCGGCTGCACCCCGATTCGAGATGAGGTCCGCCAGAGTCATGACCAGAACCAGATTCTCCCGACCAAAGGGATCGTCCAGCCACTGATCCTGATCCGCCTCGTAGCCCCGCACGATTAGGGGCACTCGGGAGCGATGCAGCAGCCACTGGACATAGACATTGGCGGCATCCCCATGCTGATGCCCCAAACGCAGCCACAGCTGCACCTGAGGCAGGTCACTCGTCGGCACCGCCATTAAATCATCCAATTGGTCCAACTCCAATCCGATGGAAGGGCTTCCTGCGGAGAGCAGCAGCAGCAGCAGTAGGAGCAGCAGCAGGATTGGGACTGCCATTCGTCTTGGCTTTGATATCACAAATGACTCAAGAAGTCCTCCACTTAATGTCTAGTTCCTCCAGTTAATGTCCTGTCCTGTCCTGTGCCCGTGCCCGCTCCTTGTTTTGACACCTGCAATTTTGTTTGTTTGCTTTCGCGTAATTAGAGACCCGTTGTGTCAGCTCTGTCCGCTGGTCCTGTCGCAGCTCCTGGGCAAACATCGCAGGGCGACCCCTGTACTGCCTGTGGGCGGGTGCCACCCATCATCCCCCCATAGCTTTTGCTTCCTTTGTTGTCCCTTTTTCCCCGGTTCGCATTCAGTTTTGTCCATTCATTCATTGCTAAATCAACTTGGTTTAACGCGGAAATCCAAGCAAAAGGCCAACAACAACGAAGTGTGCCGTCTCCCCAGGGTGGGGGGTTGGGGGGGTGGATTGCAGCGACACAAATAGTACTGTGGCTATAGAATGTTTTGTCAAGCGGAATTCTTCGATCAAAGAACATGTCAGTACTTGTATAACGACAAATTAATTGCCCAAAAATTCGGGTTTAGTCCTGGATGAGAGTCCTCTTTCTTAGAATCTGCAGAATGCTGCACCTTTAGAACTTTCACTCGGTATTTTCTGCGTCGATATCCCCAATAATTGATGGATTGAAAAGAGAAATGAATCACCTTTCATAGAATTTTTTACTCGTTTTCTTCGTGACATTTTTCAAGTTTCTTCAACTTTGCAGTTTGTATTTATTTTTAAATAATATTTTTATGTTTTTCAATTTCAATTTCATCTTGACGGTTCCAATCCCTTTACTGGCAACTGGCAACTGGCAAAGCTTGTAATGCGTTAGACAGCACTAGAGATAAGTACTTGAGGCAACCCAGTGTTGTAGAAGAGAAATGTAAACAGAAGAGAATAAAACAACACCGTTATGTGCAAAATCTCATTTGAAAGGCTTTGTTTTCACTATAAACCAAAAAAAAAAGAAACGTCACCTTTGCACACGCATATCTACATCTACATCTACATCTACATACAGATGTACTATGTGCAAGCAAATCTGTGAGTGGTCACGTCCCACTGCTGTCCGCCGCTACAGTCCAACAAAAACAGCCATCAATAAAGTTTTACTCGCGTTTCCACCGCTGGCTCCTGGCTCCTGGCTCCACTCTGATCCACGCGGTGCGTGCCCGTATGCGTGGTTTGTGTCTGTCTGGTCTGTGAGTAGTTTTGAAAATGAAAAATAAATTGGAAAATTGAAAAAGCAATTCATCGCATTAGGAACGTGCAGTGAATCGAAGGAAGGTCCTTCCTCTGGTGCTGCGTGTGCTGGTCTGCCTTCTCCGGCAGCTGCCAAAGTGATGCTCTCCTTCACGGACAATGCCAAGTTTTTATCGCTGCCACGGCAGGTGCGTTGCCGAGACAATGGATACTGATGCAGCACTCCATTTGCTCCTGCTCCTGCTCCTGGTCTACCAGGCGCGGTCCTCCATTTGTCTCATTTGCTGCCAGACTAGAGATGGGCATGTGGCAGGTGAGTCTATGTCAAAAACTTACGAAAATATCAGAAAACTCAGAGACTCAGAGGCCAGATACTGACTGCCTGCTTTATTCGAGTTGTTATATTTCACCATTCCGATGGTGTTTTCTCTCTTGGGATTGGGATCTTAAAGTCTCCGGGACTGAATATGGATGGTTCGTTCGTAAATGTTTATTTCCTGCGTGTGTGTCCCGTGTCAGGTCCGTCCCTGGCCGCGCCCATCGGCCATCGGCCATCGCCTTCTTGGACCGAACTGCATTTATCACACACACACACACGCACAGACGAAAACGAGCTGAGCTCAATGGGCGTGGCCAGCTTTTATGGCCCGGCGATAAAATCAAATTGAAGTTTTTCCGGCTCTCCTGCAAAAGAGACAGAGAAGAGAAGTGGAAACGAAACGGTTTACTCATTTATTATTATGAGAGGGCCGTTGTGTGCACTTGAGTGAGTGCAGTGGAAGGACTCGACGGGACTGCATCCAGAGAGGGAATGAAATCATTTGTAACCTGGCACGTGAAAATCAGCTCGAACCAGGCATGGGGGACGAAAATTCGATTGGCCATTGTGGCAAAGGGTGGCATTCCATGGGTTCACTTTCAGCCCACTTTCGATTTGCCCTTAATCCGATTCACCCCATCGTCAGGACTTGTTGTCCGCTGGTTTGGAGATTACCTACATATACTAAACGTCTTTTCCGTTAAAAATATTCTACAAAGGAATGCATTTTATATTTCCTGCGAAGGCAGCACAATTTTCGATAAGCTAGTGGCACATTACATGTCTCCCCCACACCCCCCCATTAACCTTACTTTGAAGCCCCATCACCAAATGGCAGATGCAGGCAGCAGCCACAATCCACCCCACATCCACCCACCCACCCAAAGCCATTACTTCCATTGCATTTACTTCTTTTGGCAACGCAAATTGTTCGCCAGCATAAAGAAAAACATAAAGAAAGTGGGAAACCAGAGTGCAATCATGTCGGATCAAATGAACTGAACTTAACCCAGCCGAATGGCTGGGCATGGCAATGGGATTACCTTCAGCCCTGGGAAAGGGAAACCCCCCGCCCCGTCCCGACTTTCCGAAGCGTTAAATGCAAAGTGAAAACATTCATAATGGACTCGACATTTTGGTCGAATTCTTATTGAGATTGGGGACTATTTGTAGGACGAACAAAGTATCTCTTCAAATAAATTAATTTTTATGTATATTTATTGGACGGTCGGATAATAGCCTATTACCCAGCTGTGGTTCCATTCGCACCAATG
Organism: Drosophila athabasca; assembly: GCA_008121215.1. NCBI lineage: Eukaryota > Metazoa > Arthropoda > Insecta > Diptera > Drosophilidae > Drosophila > Drosophila athabasca. The sequence continues at coordinate 4,417,879 of CM017796.1, read as the reverse complement.
TTGAAGGGACTTGTACCCCAGATTCAAGACCATCCAGCGCTAAGAAGGACCTTGCCGTTTGAATCATTCTCATGACCTTAAACGTCTCTCCTAATCCTGCATACCATGGGCTGCATATATGCCGCGCTCTGCCCGTTACTCTTCCGCCGTCTCAGACACCAGTGAATTGACAAAAGGAAAACTAGTCCTGAAGATGGATCGATGGAATTGGATACGATTCATATGAAAAATCAGCTGCTAATTCCTAGTCTGTACTGCGCCTAGCCGAATGCTCATTTATTAAACTCTATTTAACCCTATTTATCGAACACCTTCGAATACACCTCTAATCGCTTCGATAACTTTCTACTCCATCTTTCTGATGTTGCAAATGGGGTATTCCTTAAAAGGCTTCTGTGCCAAGGGAGGACGCCAGAAACTTAAGATCTCAGACCGATGAAAAACACTCAAATATTTCGCTGAACATGTTTATTTACAATATTTTTGTAATTGTTTTTTAAATACTAATAATAATAAGCTTATTATCGAAAAATCAACAAGAAAAAAAAGGTTTGGCTTAAACTAAGACTAAGAGAATAATCAATCAATCAGTCAATCAATAAATCAATCACTGGTCCATGGTCGTTGTCATGCACCGATCCACGCCGAAGTTCCTGCGCATGCGTTCCAGGGCCCCCAGATTGAAGCCCCGTGCCAGCAGCTCCGCCTCCGCCTGGGCAATCACCTCCCGCATGTGGTCCAGCACGCCGACGCTCTCGGTCAGCTGGCTGCTGACGAACTTGTGACGGAAGCGCAGTTTGGCCTTCTTGATCTTGTTGTTGTAGCGCGACTTGCGGCACGACTCGGCCCTCTGCCGCTGCGTGTCGTGACGACTGCTGCCGCCCATTGGGGCGCCTCTGGGCGAGGGTGTTGGTACTGCTACTGGTACGGGCTGGATGGATGCTTCTGTCGGGGATGTTGCCGTCTCCGGCCTGGGTTGTGCCCGTCGCTCCACCACAATGGGGTTGGCGAGCAGCATCTGGTCCACATATCGTTGCTCCTCGTCGGCGTAGTGCGTCTTCAGGTGCTGCAGCTCCAGAGCCACCAGCTGGTCAATGTGCTCGGGTTGCTGCGTTGCCGCTCTGCTCTGCGGATGAAGGCCCGATGGAGTGGTGCCGACCATGTGGGGTCCCGGGCTGATCTGGGCGTAGAATTTGTGCAGATAGAGATGGCTCTGTTCCATGGCGGGTGTCGTTTGTTGGGTGTGACGTCGTGTGCTCTCCTCGAAGTGTGCAAGGCTTGTGCTGCCCCTCAGCCGTTCACGCCTCGCTTTTATAGCAAAACAGGTAGCACGGAGTGGGGTGGAGTTTTGGTGGTGGCCATCGCGGCAGGTCTGTTCATGAATGATCGCCACCCAACCCGGACGGACGACTGGACGACTTTTATGATCTTGTTTGCATCCCCGTGTACCCCTTCCGTCAGCCTACCTGTCCTGGGATTGGTCCCTCGTCGAAGATGTAAACAAAGGGATTAGCGTTAGGGGCTGCAAATATCCTTAAGGAACTGCATGGCCATGGTCGAAAGATCTCCAGACCATCGATACATGATTATATCATCATCATTAACTTTAGGTATATTTCATGCTATATCCGTTTAGGGAAAGCGATCCAATGGTCAAATATCTTTCAGTTTACTGCCGTTTTGAGAGCTTTCACCACGCGATTTTCTGTCTGGCACTGTACAAAGATATGTATGTAAGTGTCAAACATTCCACAGAAATAGATATTTAAATCGTATATGTACATGTGCATAACGGACACACGCGCCTGATAAGGTCCAAGGTCAACTGTCAGCACATGCAGAAACACCCACTACATAGGGATAATCTACCGAGGAGCAGCGATAAGAGCCAATCAGTCGCCGATAAGGCTACCTGGAATTGGCAGCCTCCGGCCCCTCGGTTACATATTTGGGTACAGTAGGTAGCCACAATTCGTTCAGAACTTAGCGGACATGTTGGGTCTTGTTGGGGTGCCTGGCTAATCCTCCGGCACAGATCACAGCCCGTTGAATAATTAAATTAACAGCCCTCAAGAGGTGCGTTAACCCGGGTCACAGGGGATCGGGGTTAAACCCATTCCCAAGCAGGCCAGCACTCTGGGATATGGAAATCCTTCAAGATTCGAATTTTAATGATTGAAAGATCTGAAGTCAAAGATCAACGCGAGACCTGGGCTTTGTAGCAAAGGATTGAATACACAAGTTAAGTCTCCTATAGTCACCTGCTTATATGCGGAATATCTTAACGAACGAAAAGGAATAATAATAATAATAGAAACCTCTTCAGTTCTCAGTTCCAAAATACTAAATTGGATCAGTGGGTTCTTTGACTAAAGGAACTTATAGCCCTAAAATGCCCGTGAAGATGGTATTTGAAATATGAAAATTATCGTCTTTCTACGAGTATCTACATATGTGCCCAACAGTTTATCTATTTATCAAATAATATAACTATATATTTACCATCGATACATACTTATTATGTTTTCTATCTATTTACATATTTATCTATCATATTACTATCTTTCTACGATCTATCTCGCATACAAGTCTCTGTATCTACATATCCACTTAGCAGTCTCAATCCATCTCCATATGTTCATCTATGTAGTAACCCTAACTTACTGCCACCCAGGGACTTGAGCTCCCACAAGATGGAGGTGCCCCAGACTTTGGAACTCCTCCAGTATGGTCTTTATTTCCCGACGGTCCCGACGGGGACTGGAAGCACAGATTACTGGAAGCTCACTTTGACATTTGGCCTTGGCTTACGAGTACATATAATGCTTAAGTCTATAGTATCGAAAAATATATAAGATTAATATGTTTACCGTCCCACTCGTAGTTCCTTACTAAAAAAATTGGGGATTCGGTAAACCTTCCTACATATACATATTATATGTACATATGCCCTGGTTATACAACATAAGGAGACTGTGATGGTATTCGAAACGCAGGGGTGCACTTAGTCCCAAGATCTACTAAAATACCACTGAAAGAGGGAGTAGTAGTGACCCCTGCTTCTAGGTCTCCCTCCGTACCCCAGATCTTTTCATCTATCTGTTCTCTGGTCTATGATTCTAGCATATCCTTAACACTCAGTTGTCTGTTTTCTCTTGCTGTATGGAACCATTTTGAAATATAAGGTGTTTAGGGATAAATAAGGAGAGTAGGAGAGTGCCATTCATCATCCAAGACCCTTTCTTGTGGGTTCTTTAGTTAGTATGGACTGCAAGGCCAAGGGCTGTTTACACCAGACAAACCCCTCTCTACGCATCAGAAAGTATTATTCTCGACAAAAAACATCCAAACATAAACATTTAATTCGCTATTGGGCTCTAAGAAATGCGACATCTTTATAGTCTCTACATAAAGCTTCCATCAACGTGGACCGCGAAATCTTTTTATGGTTTCGAACTGTCACTATTTCCATATATTTAGCTCATTCTTTCCCGTAATTAAGAGTCCACATAATAGAAATTCATTGGATAATTGGAAAAGCAATTCGACATTTTAGTGTCCCAATCCAGTGTCCAGTGGCTATAATTTACCCAGTAACTCGTCAAGTCCACGGGTATATTTTATTCGCGCTAATGTGGCGGCAGGAAGGAATCGTTTTCACTTTCTCTATCCCTAGGGTATTCCTTGGTCTAGACGCGTCCAAACTTTTTAGCCATCTCTCTTGTTTTAAATCTCTCCTTCAATCGGTTTGGGGCAGGCTGTCAGTGGCAGACACCGTGCTGGAAAATAATATTCCATTTGAATAATAAATTTGTCGCACAATATGTGTTTTTAGAGATACGATTCTATTTGGGAAACCGAAAATGAGAAAATATGCAGACAAGTATAATTAAAAAACGATTTATAATCATTTTCGCACAAATCCCAGTGGGCCCCCACAGCCCGAGCACCCAGCGACCCAGTCGATGCCCCATGTCCATGTCTATGTCCAACAGCAACGAGCACTTGAAGCCTGACAATTTCCAAACTCGAAAAGAATGAAATAAAATGGAAGGATGGAGCGATAGAGGGATGGAGGGAATGAGGGAATGAGAGCCAGAGCCATAAATACGGCCATAAAGGCAACGTGCTCATCGTGGAGACGCCACCGCCAACACCATTGCCACTTCCACTGCCACCCTGCCGCCACCGGGAACATCCCCAACGACATTGAGTTTGAATTATGTCAGCGCAGTAATAAATTGTTCAAGGCATTAAATTAAAATCTATGTACATGCAATTTCTGTGGGCGAAGCTGAGGGGGCGTGCGGCCAGCAGATAGGTGACCCCAATTTGGGATTTGCGTCGGATAATTTACAGCAGTGAAGGAGGCAGGCAAATCTCGGTTTAGTTTTGGATTCTCATCATTTACAAAATCGTACAAATTTACGTTTTATTTTTGTAGCTTGCAAAGTCTGCAAAACGAGTTTTTAATACAAAGTGTAGCTCTCTCTTTGAGTGGGATGTTTCCGTGCCTATCTGTGAGTATACGCTATTGGACATCGGATGGAATATTTTTTTTCATTGCCTACGCAAAGCCTGTACCGGTGTCAGGACCGATTGGCATTAGTTCGGGCAGCCGCGGCTTCCGTAATGCAAGGATTCCACAATGCGTCCCTCCTCTGGCCTGCATTTGGGCACATGACATATACATTAGATGGCTGTTTGCGATCTTCTCCCGCAGATCTTCTCCTGCAGCTTGTAAAGCTCCCGATTAGTGGCCTTACGGCGGAGGAATAGTTCGTAGATGAATCTGTCCTCTGGTGTTCGACCTTAACCCCGGGCCTTAGGAATTCCTAAATGCGTTTGCCCTTATGCGGTTCCGGTTTAGCTGTAAAAACACATCAATGTTTAGCATTTGTCATCACTCTTTCTCGCACTTTACAGAAATGTTCGGCCGGCGAGTTGCACGCTGGCCCTTAGGCTTTTTACACTTGGAGCGTTACCTATCGATATCGGAGAAGACGCAGAGAAGCAGTCTTTGCGTCTTTGCGTCTTGGAAGAGGAAGACAAATTTTGTAAACATAGTAAATAATGTTCGAAAATCAACAAAATATGTCAGAAAAAGAGCTAATTCTTTTATCTGCGGTGGCGCAAAATGAAGCGAATCTGTTGAAGTGCATGGAAGTGTCTGCGCTATCCTCAGAAAAGTTGCAATTCGTCTTGCAACTGCAACGTCCTCCTTGCGTTTGGACTCTTGTAGGTAAACAGCAGACAATGTTCTCTCTTTTCAATTAAATAATGTATTCTTCATTGCAATAGCCACGATATGGTTCATTTTGGGAGGTAGATGTTGTGGAGAACTCCGATGCCTTTTTTAAGGAACATTTCTGCATGGAAAGGAGTACTTCAACATTCTCATTGGACTGTTGCCCAATCTCAAAAAGAAAAAAACTCCTTTTCGACTGACAATCCCTCTGGAGAAGAGAATAGCCATAGCCCTTTATTGCCTAGGATCGCCTGCGGAATATCCCACGGGAGTCTATTTGGTGTGTCAAGGACTTTTGTCTGCCTCATATTACTGCAGTCTTGTCGCGAGGTAGTTGCTCAACTCGCTGACAAGTATCTGCAAGCAGACGTTCTTACCCTGAGAAGATCACGGAAACAGTGAAAGGATTCAAAGACATGGGATTTGCAGAAAAAAATTTGAAATCAACTATATTGTTGAAATGCTTTTTTTAATAATAAAATTAGTTTAAAAAATTTGTTCTAACCATTACATGAATTTTTGCCCCTTTTTACTCAGTTAAAAATTTTACGCGGCAAAATTTAAATTTGAATCTGCTGTTTTTTGTTGTTATTAGTGGTGATAGTTCCGCTGATTAGACAGAAAAGTACGAAAATTGCTGTTATGCGCACAGAAAAGCCACAGAAATACCAAACCGCAGTTGCGTCGGAAAACGACGCAACTTTTTGCCATCACTAGGGCCCTATGCTAAACCTATGTAAAAAAAAACTGCGTTTCTGGGAAGACGCAAAGAATCAAGACGCAGCCTCATTGTAAACGGCACCTTACTTTACGCATTTTCTGCTCCAGATGCTCCAGTGTGGACCCTTTTAGCTTCCAGCCCTTTGGCGGCGCCTTACATCTTCGCCGCATAAGCTGTTTCGTATATCTTCTCACTTAACTGGAATAAATACAATATAAAAGTGCTTCAGTAAATTATTTAAACGCAAACAGCTGTTCAAATTTTGCTGCAAAACCATCGATCGCACTATCGATGGTTTTAGAATTGTGCGATAGATCGATGAATCTTATCGTTTGAGAGAAAAATTATAATTTCAAATTTAAAAAAATATGAAAAAATATCAGTGGCTTAGGATAGCCAACCACCAGCCCATCAAATTCCTGCTCCATAATTAGTGTAGCACAATAATAGAATACTAGGCTGGACCAGTTATCTGGAATTGAGACACGCACTCATGGCCTGCTGGCCAACATGGAGCAAAATCAGACCAGAAAGGGCGATAAGCTCTATAAGAAAACAAGGTATTTAAAACCGCCAATCCCATATATCGTCGATGGGGTGAGAAATCAAAAATCTACAAGAGCCTCCTTACAAGCAGACACGCATTATTATCATATTATATTATCATTTTTCCATAATAACGGATGCCGTCCCTGTATTCGGGATAACAAACTAAACCAAAACAATAAGGATATGCTTGTTCATTAGCTCAAAGTTGAACAACTTACATTTTTAACCCGCAAACCGACGAATTGTATGGAGACAACTACACATTTCATCTCTCCCCACGGATAATGCTGCAGCACTAAACCATGAGACTTTTGACGTATATTTTTAATACATAATCTTAATACGTTTCTCAAGCTATATTTCTATTCGAAATCATGGTTACATGATACTCAATAATAAATGATTTTACATATGTATATATTTTAAAAGCTTTGAGTTTGATTTGATTTCAAGTTTCCCAAGCGCGGTTAAAGTATTTTGAGAACGCGCTAATCATTTTCTGGCCACGCGTTAGGCACTCGCTCTCATTGTGTCTCACTCACTCTGCGACTCGAGTGGACAAGAAGAAGAAAACAACTTAAGGCGGCGAATTTGGTTGCTTGACTGCGCCACATACAGTTCCTTCATTTTTTAATTGAAGTAAATAGACAGCAAACGACTTTAAATGCCAAACAAATTGGGCTTGAAAAGCGTTATAAACACATCTTTGATTGGACATCAAGTGAGACAGAACACACAACACAGCTCTGGCACACGTTAGTACACGTGCTCTCCATTTACAACTACAACTGCAGGCTGCATTCAAAAGCTTCTGTGAAAAAAAGTGTTGTCTGTGTGAGTGCACCTAAAAGGATAAGCAAAATTGTTAAAACTTTATTCAATTCGTGGAGACTGTTCCACAAGTTAAAATACGTCTTAAGTTTAGAATTTCGGGTACTTTGATGGGGTACGAACCGGTTTCAAGTCCAACTTGTCACACGTGCGCTTACACACGCACACACTCGCACAACGAGTGGCATATAAACAGTGGCGTATCAGTCTCTTGATAAACAAACTCTAAATAATACATATGTATGGTATTTTAAGTATTTCAAAAATCTAAGCGGATGAAATATTTATAGTTTATTTAAATTAATATATTTTTTTAAATTTATTTAAATGCGAAATTGCATCCATGCAATGCATGGCGTGGCAGTGGTTTTAAGCTGTCTGTAGTTTTCCGTTTTGATAAGCGCTGATTGTGGCAAGAACAAGAAGCGTGCACAGCTGGTTGTTTCTCCAGACGCGAGCAACATGTTGCTGCCAGACATGGCAAAACATAGAAGTGCGACAGAGACAGAGGCAGGCAAAAGTGCGTGAGAGCTTTACTCGGTGTGAGTGTGTGAAGAGAACCGCACGATTGCCTTTATCGTATCGTATACCGTATATACCGTATACGATACGCTATCCTGTACTTGTCCAGTAGAAGGGAGTATTGGGTCTTTACGCAACAGGCAAAAGAAAGCTTTTATACGATACACCAGGATATGTAAATATCTTGCACCTTGTACCTTGCACTCGTATGGTTCGCGGTAGATAAAACTTGTAAAATGTAAAATCATTGCTAATGGCCATATCCGAAACTAATCCTTAAAGGAAGAATAGGTACAAAAATAAAAGTATTCCCAGGTATTCGTTTTGTATTCTTTTAAATTTTGTTCAACATTTTTCTCACACTCTTTGTAACATCTGTGGACAGGTTAAAGATGCGACAAGTGGACTGTTACCTGGTGCTGGAGGATGGCACGGTCATGCCGGGCTTGTCGTTCGGCCATGTGGCCAAGGATAAGCCTGTGGGAGGCGAGGTTGTCTTCCAGACTGGCATGGTGGGCTACACCGAGGCGCTGACCGATCGCTCGTACAGTGGACAGATTCTGGTGCTGACCTACCCGCTCATAGGTAACTACGGAGTGCCCTGCACGGAGGAGGACGAGCACGGCCTGCCCAAGCACTTTGAGTGGCTCAAGGGAGCCGTCCAGGCCACCGCCCTTGTGGTGGGTGAAGTGGCCGAGTGCGCCTGGCACTGGCGCAGCTCCAAGACGCTGCCCAAGTGGTTGAATGAGCACAAGGTGCCTGGCATCAGTGGCGTGGACACACGTGCCCTCACCAAAAAGCTGCGAGAGCAGGGCAGCCTTCTGGGTCGCATCGTGTACGAGGCCCCCAAGGAGCAGCCAACCAAACTGATATTTGAAGATCCCAACAGCCGTAATCTGGCCAAGGAGTGCAGCGTACGACAGAAGATGGTCTTCGGAGATGCCACCAGTGGCAAGGGCCCACGCATCGCCATCATCGACTGCGGCCTGAAGCTCAATCAGCTGCGATGCCTGCTGCAGCGCGGCGCCTCTGTGCAGCTGCTTCCATGGAGCGCTAACCTGAAGGACGAAGACTACGATGCTCTTTTCCTGTCCAACGGACCCGGCAATCCTGAGAGCTGTGACGCGATTGTTGAAGAGGTGCGTCAAGTCATCCGGGCTGGCACCAAGCCCATCTTCGGCATCTGCCTCGGCCACCAGCTGCTGGCCAAGGCCATTGGCTGCTCCACCTACAAGATGAAGTACGGCAACCGTGGCCACAATCTGCCCTGCCTCCACCGCGGCACTGGCCGCTGCCTGATGACATCACAGAACCACGGCTACGCAGTGGATCTGCAGGATCTACCCGAGGACTGGGAGGAGCTCTTTGTGAATGCCAATGACGGCACCAACGAGGGCATTGTCCACCGCTCCAAGCCCTACTTCTCAGTGCAGTTCCATCCGGAGCATCATGCCGGCCCCTGCGACACCGAATTCCTGTTCGATGTCTTTATGGAATCCATCCGCAGTCCCCAGCTGAGTGTGCCGGAGCTGATAGAGCAACGACTGCGTCCCGCCAAGCTGGTGCCCATTCAGCCTAAGCCGCGCAAGGTGCTCATCCTGGGCTCTGGCGGCCTGTCCATTGGCCAGGCGGGCGAATTCGACTACTCCGGCTCGCAGGCCATCAAGGCAATGCGGGAGTCTGGCATCCAGACGGTGCTCATCAATCCGAATATCGCCACTGTGCAGACCTCAAAGGGAATGGCGGACAAATGCTATTTCCTGCCCCTAACCCCCCACTATGTGGAGGAGGTGATCAAGTCGGAGCGTCCAAACGGAGTGCTGCTCACCTTTGGCGGCCAGACGGCCCTCAATTGCGGCGTGGAACTGGACCGGGCCGGCGTCTTTGAGAAGTACAATGTCCGCATTCTGGGCACGCCCATCCAATCGATCATCGAAACGGAGGATCGTAAGCTTTTCGCCCAAAGAGTCAACGATATTGGGGAACAGGTGGCGCCATCGGAGGCGGTGTATTCGGTGGCCGAGGCCCTGGAGGCGGCCGGCCGTCTCGGATATCCTGTGATGGCCAGGGCCGCCTTCTCGCTGGGCGGCCTGGGCTCTGGCTTTGCCAACAACGAACAGGAGCTGGAGAGCCTCGCCGAGCAGGCGCTGGCCCACTCCAGTCAGCTGATTGTGGACAAATCGCTAAAGGGCTGGAAGGAGGTCGAGTACGAGGTGGTGCGCGATGCCTTTGACAACTGCATCACCGTCTGCAACATGGAGAACTTCGATCCACTTGGCATCCACACGGGCGAGAGCATTGTGGTGGCCCCCTCGCAGACGCTCTCGGACCGGGAGTATCAAATGCTGCGCAACACCGCCCTGAAGGTCATCCGGCATCTGGGCGTGGTGGGCGAGTGCAACATCCAGTATGCTCTCTGCCCCCACTCGGAGCAGTTCTACATCATCGAAGTGAATGCGCGGCTGTCGCGCAGCTCGGCGCTGGCCAGCAAGGCCACTGGCTATCCCCTGGCCTATGTGGCCGCCAAGCTGGCTTTGGGCCTGCCTCTGCCAGAGATCAAGAACTCGGTGACGGGGAATACGACTGCCTGCTTTGAGCCCTCCCTCGACTACTGTGTGGTGAAGATACCGCGCTGGGATCTGGCCAAATTCACGCGCGTCAGCAAGCACATCGGCAGCTCCATGAAGAGCGTAGGCGAGGTGATGTCCATCGGACGAAGCTTCGAGGAGGCCTTCCAGAAGGCCCTACGCATGGTCGACAGCGATGTGCTGGGCTTCGACTCGGACGTTGTGGTCGTGGACGAGCAGAAGCTGGAGGATCAGCTCTCAGAGCCGACAGATCGACGGCCCTTCTTCCTGGCCGCCGCCCTAAACCTGGGCATGTGTATCCAGGAGCTGCATAAACTTACCAACATCGATCAGTGGTTCCTGCACAAACTGGAGCGCATCGTTTTCTTCCAACACCATCTCAACCGTCTGAATGCCTCCGGCAGCCAGCTGGGAGCCGATCTGCTGCTCAAAGCCAAGCGTCTGGGTTTCTCCGACAAGCAGATAGCCAAGGCCACCAAAAGCACGGAGCTGGTGGTGCGCCAGCAGCGTCACGAGCTGGGAATCCGTCCGTTTGTCAAGCAAATCGACACGGTGGCAGGGGAGTGGCCGGCGAGCACCAATTATCTGTATACTACCTATCACGGCACCGAGCATGACGTGGAGTTCCCCGGGGGCCACATCATTGTGGTGGGATCGGGCGTGTACCGCATTGGCTCCTCGGTGGAGTTTGACTGGTGTGCCGTGGGCTGCCTGCGGGAGCTGCGAAAGCTACAGAAGCCAACGATCATGATCAACTACAACCCGGAGACGGTCTCCACCGACTACGACATGTGCGATCGGCTGTACTTTGAGGAGATCAGCTTTGAGGTGGTGATGGACATCTACGAGCTGGAGTCCTCCGAGGGCATCATTCTCTCGATGGGCGGCCAGCTGCCCAATAACATTGCCATGGATCTTCACCGGCAGCAGGCCAAGGTTCTGGGTACTTCCCCGGACTCGATCGACTGTGCCGAAAATCGTTTCAAGTTCTCACGCATGCTGGACCGGAAGGGCATCCTCCAGCCGCGCTGGAAAGAGTTGACCAACCTAAAGTCGGCCATCGAGTTTTGCGAGGAGGTGGGCTACCCCTGCCTGGTCAGACCCTCGTATGTGCTGTCCGGTGCGGCCATGAATGTGGCCTACTCCAACCAGGACCTGGAGACGTATCTGAACGCCGCCTCAGAGGTGAGTCGCGAGCATCCGGTGGTCATTTCCAAGTTTCTCACCGAGGCCAAGGAAATCGATGTTGATGCTGTGGCCGCCGACGGCCAGATCCTTTGCATGGCCGTCTCCGAGCATGTGGAGAATGCTGGCGTCCATTCGGGCGATGCCACGCTGGTCACCCCGCCTCAGGATCTCAACGCCGAGACGCTGGAGGCCATCAAGCGGATCACCTGCGCCTTGGCCAGCCTCCTGGACGTCACCGGGCCCTTCAACATGCAACTGATTGCCAAGAACAACGAGCTCAAGGTCATTGAGTGCAACGTGCGCGTCTCGCGTTCCTTCCCCTTCGTCTCGAAGACCCTCGATCACGACTTTGTGGCCACCGCCACCAGAGCGATTGTCGGCATGGAAGTGGAGCCAATCGATGTGCTCCACGGGGTCGGCAAGGTCGGAGTGAAGGTGCCACAGTTTAGTTTTTCCCGCTTAGCGGGCGCCGATGTCCAGCTGGGCGTGGAGATGGCCTCCACCGGAGAGGTGGCCGGCTTTGGCGACAACCGCTATGAAGCCTACCTCAAGGCCATGATGTCCACCGGCTTTCAGATACCCAAGAATGCCGTACTTCTCTCCATCGGTAGCTTCAAGGTAAGCTTTCGATTCCCTGCTTTTTATTTTGAGAGAAATTCCCTTTCATAATTCCATTTCGTTTCCTTCTCTCACCTGGGCAGCACAAAATGGAACTGCTTCCTTCCATACGGGATCTGGCCAAAATGGGCTACAAGCTGTACGCCTCCATGGGCACTGGCGATTTCTACGCAGAACATGGCGTTGATGTAAGTGCTAGAACAATTTATAAAATTAACTTGTCAAGAACTTGGGGAAGTAGTGAGGGTACTGGTTGTATATGGTCCAGCGGTGGGCAACCAATTACATATCGTGTGCATGAGGCAGCAGATTGATGCTGGTATCGAGATTCGAGATGTGTTAAAAAACCAAAAACATATTACTTCTCGTGTGCATGAATCGGCACAGTGATGGCCGACTCAGGTGCACAAGCGAATGCTGCGAAAGAGATTAGCCAAGAATGCCCAATGATGGCCAAGTCGACAAAAATTGCATGTCGGGTGTATGACGAGCCATATTGCTGTTTTAGTCAAGACTGGAGCAAAAAACCACATACATTGCATGTGCATAACGCAATATTTTGCCCACCACAGCTCTAGTCTTATATGGAAATATCTTCTTTAGCGACTTGGATATAAAATTCTGTATTGCTTTTGAAGAACATTTGGTTTCGATTCAGGGCCGATTCAGAACCATTAGTATTTCTTAGGCTATCTCTGGAACTGTCGGAGAAAAATCCAAACAAGCAATGAACCACTAAGGTAGCTCTGATAACCAATAGATACATAGGAAGGATGACAAATGGATAAATGTCATTAGTTGGAGTTTCCTGTTTTCCTATGCGTAGATTCGAAATATCTGAATCAAGTCTTAGTTTACTTTATTGTAAATACATATGTACATAGATATCTGTATCTTCGGATATGAAAGGGAGGATGCAAGATGCACTTAAGTATTGATTTAATCGAAACCTTTACCTATTGAAATAACTTTTATTTCACTCCTTAAATCAAAGTAAGACATATATGTAGATACTCTCTAATATTCTCCAGCTATTCCAAATGGATTTTGTAGCTCAAGGTACCAGTGATTTTCAGAAGAGTACTCAATGGGCCTTTATCTTTGGGTGGGCTATCAACGAATACATACATACATATATGTATGTATATATTGCTTAAGATTGGGGTTGGATTCAGTTGAAGGCCTCCTTGATCTTCTGCGTGTTCCGCTTGAGGATGTCGCGCAGCTCTTCGCGCTTCGCCTCCGACGGCGCCAGAGTCTGGATCACCTGTTCCGTCTTGCTGCTCAGCGTCTGTAGTCTGTCCGGGTCCACGTTGAGGCGCTGCAGCAGAGTGTTGAGCGAAAGGATGCTCTCTGTGGGACTGGAAACTGTTTGAGCGGGTTCTTCCTTAAGCTCTTGTACCTCGCCTTCTGGCTTGTGCTGTGCGTTTCCCTTCAGGATGCCAGGGACCGTGTGGTGTGGCAGGGGCAGGGGCAGGACCTGTCTGGACATGGGATCGGGTGAGTGGATCTGCACTACGTGCTCCATGAACTTGATGGACTTGCGACGCTGCTGGGGAGTCACCGGAGAAGCACGTGGCGATTGCATTGGCGATGGTGAAGATCTGATTGATCCGGAGAAACTGCGTCGCGGCAGGGCCGGCGGAGTCTCCGCACCGGCCACGCACATCCTCTCAATACGCCCAGACGCCTGTAGCAGCTCCTCCACATAGTGTTGGGCATTCTGGGAGCAGCCGAGCTTCTGGTACAGTCGGCACAGCCTCTGGGCCTGCTCCAAGTAGAGCTCCGCATGCAGCCGATTGCCGAACTGTGTGGCCTTGGCCAGCATGGCCAGCAGATGGTCGATCAGCTGCTCGAGCAGATTGGTGCGCCGCAGTATTTCCAGGCCGTTGTTCAGCTGCGGCCCGGCCGGGGACTGCGACTGGCGAGTGTCCTGAAAGCTGCGGGAGCGCGACAGCAGCAACTGCATGGACATATCCATCGATGAGTCCAGGGAGGGACGCTGCTGTTGCAGCTGTTGGCTGGAGGCACGCAGCATTTGGGTCTTGCGCCGCAGCTTGCCCCGTGAGCGCTCCTGGTGCTGCGGCATGCCGAGCAGTCCCCGGGCATCGGTGACCTCCTCTCGCTGCTTCTGCTGCTGCTGCTGCTCCTCCTCATCCTGCTGCTGTTTCTGCTGGTGCGCCTGCTGCAGGATGGAGTTGGACGAGCGGGCGAACTTGCCCCAGCTGTGCAGCTGCAGGTAGTCCTGGCAGAAGAAGTTGTCCAGCAGCCGCTTGTAGTCCATCTTGGGATAGAAGTCGGGGGCGTGCTCGAGGTTACGCAATGCCTGCACGAGATGGAGGAGCGGCTGTTCGGCAATGCCGGCCATAATGGAGCGCAGCTCCATGAGTGCGTCTTCCGGGACATGCTCGAACAGATTGCGCCGCTCGATGAAGTAGTCGCTGAGGTGCTTCCGGGCCAGGCACTCGTCAAAGGAGCGGACAAAGCGCAGCAGCCGCTCCCCGAGAAACTCCTCGGGCCAGTCGTTGCTGTGCCGCTCGCACTGCCAGAAGAGATGCGCCCGCAGCTGCTCCACCAAGGAGCCCATGACCTGGCACTTGTCGCTCACAAAGGTGCGCACGAGCACCTTCATCAGGAGGAACACCTTCAGCTGCATGGCCGTCAGCTGGCGCTCCAGGAACTGTTCCGCCTGCGGGAAGACGATGCGCCACTCGAGCTCCCGAAAGGGATTCCGCGAATGCTTCGGCGCATAGCCGACTGGGACCACATGGAAGCCAAAGGAGCGAATGCGGTTCCTCATCTGCTCCGTGGGCCACTGGAACTTCTCGTCTGTGTGCAGATTGGTGAGGCGCGGACGCGCTCTCAGATTGAACTCGAAGGCACAGTCGGGCCAAGCGTTGGGCACATGAATGGCGGGCACCAGCTCCTCCCTGTCCGTGTACACGCTGCATCCCCTATAGCTGCCACTCGCCAGCAGCGATGGGGGTATCTGCAGCTCTCGGGACAGCTGCTGCCGCAGAAGATCCCCAAAGTACTTCATAAACTGATCGGAACTGAGGTAACTCTGCTGGAGCAGGGCCTGACGGCGCTGCAGCTCGATACGGCACTGCCGGAGCACCTGGACGGGCTCATAGGCGGAACGCGGTCCCTCCTCAGAAACCCCCTGTTCGACATCCTCCTCCCCATCGCTGTCAACAGAGAACTCCTCGTCGTCGTCGTCGTCGTCGTCGTCATCGTCTGATTGCTCCAGCCAGGCGGGCAGACAGCTGGCCAGCCGGCAGACGCATCCCTCCGGCAGGACGTTCCTCTCCAGCGGAGGGGCGCTGCCCATTCTCAGCTCCTCCATGGGACGGAGTGTGTTGAGGCGGGCCAGATAGACGTGATCGTAGTCGCCCTCCCGCCAGCTGCCCGAACTGTAGCCGGATGTCGATCCTCCGCCGTCCGTGTAGATGCCATCGCCCTCCCCCTCATCGCCGCTGCTGGCGGGAATGGCCCCCATCGGACTGGGCGGGTGTGCCAGCTCGTTGGCTCCAGCTCGTTCCCTGAGCTTCAGGCGCACATAGCCCATCCAGCGCGACTGCTCCATCAGTTGAACGTACTCGGATCGGCAGGGCGTGGATGTGTAGTAGTCGGACTCGAGCAGCACCTTGCAGAGGGTGGCAATCGAGTCGTAGTTGGCATCGTTGGGCCGTGATATGTCCACGTTCTCGAACACCACATACGTCAGAGGCTTCTGCAGGGGCTGGGAGTGCTTTGCAGCTCTTTAAAAAGAAGACAGAGAGAGAGGAATCAGGAATCAGGAATCGATCAGGAATAGTCGGAAAGGAAGGAGTGCCACTTACATGGGCTTAAAGTGCAGATGCTTGGAAACGGTCACATCTATGGCGCTCGCCTGCAGAAGGCTGTGCTCGGTGAGGGACTGGCCAAAGGCACGCCTCTGGGCCTGCAGTTCCTCGTCCATGGCCCCCATCTCGGCATCAAAGTGCGCAAAGAACTGGAGACCCAGGAGCAGTTGGTTCAGCAGGAACGTGTCCAGCTCCTTGTCCAGCTGTTGGAGTGTCTTTTGCTCGATGGTGCGCTGCAGCTCCTCCCGCTGGTGCTCCAAAGTGCGGGCATACAATGCACTTACGCACTCGGTGGCACTGCTCCCATTGCTGCCACCTAGCAGACGCAGCTGCAGGGCCAGATCCTGGTTCTGTTTGCCGCTGATACGGCGACGCCGTATAGATCCCGATGAGCCACCGCTCGATCCTCGCTTCTTTTGTCGCCTGCGGGCATTGCGCTTCTGGAGCTTCTGCAGCTGACGCATCCGCTTCTCCTCCTGTTGGCGTCGTCGCTGGACCCGCGGCGGGGCAATGGCCGCCTGCAGTGGACTGGGCGTGGATCCTTCGTATTCCAATGGCCTCGAGCAGGAGCAACCCATGGCAGACTTTTTTTTTGCTGTACTGACGGACCTCGTTCTGTGTGTCTCTCTGATCAGGTTCGACTTTCTTGTCGCCAGCACTCTTCTCCCCGATAAGATCGCGGCAATCACCAATCAAACAATCGACAATCAAACAATCGCAATCATCAGTCATCAGTGGAGATAACTGACTGACTCTGACTCTGACTCGTCTACGGCGCTACACTTCCGGCTGCCTGCCTCTCCTCTCTGTAGTGGGGGTTCGGTTCCATGTAAACTCGAGCCAGCGAAAGCACAATTTACCTACGAGTATTTTCACTCTACAGTGGAACCAAACATACCACCTATTTATCCATGAATAGAACATTAAATACCTCTTGAATTAGTTCGGGATAATAGTTCACTTGAATTCAATCACTTCACTTGAATTGATCAGCCTTCTTGCAAGTTTGGAACCACTGTGCCATTTTAGCGTTGGACATTGCCACGGGGCTATTAAATGCTATTGTCTGGTATCTCCATGTCTATAGGCACAACCTCCCTCCCATAAACAGTGATATCAGTGTGTGGTCTGGGCAAGCAATTGATTGCATTTGCAGTTGATTGTTGCCCCTGACGTTCACTTGGCCTTGGAATCTCTCTCTAATGGTATCTTATCTCTATCTCGATCTCTGCTCTCCACAGGTGGAATCCGTACAGTGGACATTCGATAAGACAACGCCGGACGACATCAATGGAGAGCTGCGGCATTTGGCCGAATTCCTGGCCAACAAACAGTTCGATCTGGTCATCAATTTGCCCATGAGTGGTGGAGGAGTCAGAAGGTGAGACCAGACCAGGTGATACTGCCACATGTTGCACTGATTGCTAATGGGTGCACTTTCCTTTTCCTCCCTCTTAGGGTATCCTCCTTCATGACGCATGGCTATCGCACCCGTCGTCTGGCCGTGGACTACTCCATACCATTGGTGACGGATGTCAAGTGCACCAAACTGCTGGTGGAATCGATGCGGCTGATGGGTGGCCAGCCGGCGATGAAGACGCACACAGATTGCATGACCTCGCGGCGGATCGTCAAGCTGCCTGGCTTCATCGATGTCCATGTGCATCTGCGGGAGCCGGGTGCCACGCACAAAGAGGACTTCTCCAGCGGCACAGCCGCTGCCTTGGCTGGCGGTGTCACCCTGGTCTGTGCCATGCCCAACACGAATCCCTCGATCGTCGACAAGGAGACGTTTGCCCAGTTCCAGGAGCTGGCCCGCAACGGCGCGCGCTGTGACTATGCCCTGTATTTGGGCGCCTCCGACACGAACTGGGCGCAGGCCCACGAGTTGGCCACGCAGGCGTGTGGCCTGAAGATGTACCTCAACGACACGTACGGCACACTGAGACTCAGCGACATGACAGCCTGGCAGCGGCACCTCTCGCACTGGCCCAAACGGGCGCCGATCGTTTGCCACGCGGAGAAGCAGAGCATGGCGGCTGTGGTGCTGCTGGCCCACCTTCTGGATCGCCATGTGCACATTTGCCACGTCGCCAGGAAGGAGGAGATCCAGCTGATTCGTGCGGCCAAGGAGAAGGGCATAAAGGTGACGTGCGAGGTGTGCCCGCACCATTTGTTCCTTAGCACCAAGGATGTGGATCGTCTCGGATCTGGCATGTCAGAGGTACGTCCGCTCCTCTGCTCGCCCGAAGACCAGGAGGCGCTGTGGGAGCACATGGAATACATAGATGTGTTCGCCACCGACCATGCACCGCACACGCTTGAGGAGAAGCGATCGGAGCGTCCACCGCCCGGCTTTCCAGGCCTGGAGACCATCCTGCCGCTACTGCTGCAGGCCGTCCACGAGGGCCGGCTCACCTTGGAGGATATCAAACGCAAACTGCACCGCAATCCGCGCAACATCTTCAGCCTACCCGAGCAGCCGCACACCTATGTGGAGGTCGATCTGGACGAGGAGTGGATCATCTCCGGCAGCGAGCTGAAGACCAAGGCCGGCTGGACGCCCTTCGAGGGCACCAAGGTCACGGGCCGTGTCCATCGCGTCGTCCTGCGCGGCGAGGTGGCCTTCATCGATGGCCAGGTACTCGTTCAGCCCGGCTTCGGCCAGAATGTCCGCACCAAAGCGGGCGCCCAGCAGCTGCTCTCCGAGGCCACCCAAGAGCTGCCCAGCGATAGGGATGCCAACGACACCTTTGCCCGCCTCCTGACTGTGGAGGGGGCCGCGAAGGTCCACTTTGTGGACGAAGCGAACAATTCAAACAGCTTCCTGCGGCCGATCTCCCCGTCGCCGCGTCACCGCCTGGACTCGTCCAGCAACACCACTCTGCGAGACTACCTGCAGCGGACTGCCATGTCAGGGTCGGGATCGGGGACGACCAACCAGTACGCTCAGCCCAGTCCCAGTCCCAATCCGGTGGCCCATTCGCTGGTGGGCAAACACATCCTGGCCGTGGACATGTTCAGCAAGGACCACCTAAACGACATCTTCAACCTGGCACAGCTGCTCAAGTCGCGTGTGACCAAGGACCGGCCGGTGGACGATCTGCTGCGCGGCAAGATCATGGCCAGCGTCTTCTACGAGGTGAGCACACGGACGCAGTGCAGTTTTGCCGCCGCCATGCTCCGACTGGGCGGCCGCGTGATCAGCATGGATCAGCTGACGTCGTCGGTGAAGAAGGGCGAGTCCCTGGAGGACAGCATCAAAGTGATGGCCAGCTATGCGGATGTCATGGTGCTGCGCCATCCCGTACCCGGAGCTGTGGCTGTGAGTATGCAATTTACTGATGCCCATTCCATCTGTTAATCTCTCTCTCTCTCTCATTTGCTGCCTTTCAGCGTGCCGCCTTGTACTCCCGGAAGCCGATGATCAATGCTGGCGACGGCGTCGGCGAACATCCCACCCAGGCACTGCTTGACATATTTACCATTCGGGAGGAGATCGGCACCGTAAACGGGCTCACCATCACCATGTGTGGTGATCTGAAAAATGGCCGCACCGTCCACTCCCTGGCACGTCTCCTCACCCTCTACAATGTGACCCTGCAGTATGTGGCGCCCGACACTCTCCAGATGCCGGACGAGATCACCAAGTATGTGCATGAGCGAGGCGTCAAGCAGAATTTCTGCAGTGGCCTCAAGGAGACGCTCGCCGACACCGATGTCCTCTACATGACCCGCATACAGCGCGAGCGCTTCGACAGCGAGGCGGAGTATCAGAAGGTAAGCCTCAAGATAATCCTGCCAGCTACTGATATATTCTAATGCCGTTTGCTCTTGCAGTGCTACGGTCGCTTCATTGTCACGCCCAAGCTGATGACTCTGGCCAAGAAGCGTATGATTGTGCTGCATCCGTTGCCCCGTCTGGACGAGATCAGTCGCGACTTCGACTCGGATCCGCGTGCTGCCTACTTCCGGCAGGCCGAGTACGGCATGTACATCCGCATGGCTCTGCTGGCCATGGTCGTCGGATGCCGCAGCACGGCTCTCTAATTGAGCAGCTCCCCCCTCCTAGAGCAGGTTTTTTTTACAATATTATGCCCCTGCCCTCAGATACACACAACTTTGTGATAGTTATTAAAAACATCCTTCAATTTGGTCACAACACAGGAAATAAATGACTCTACAGGTTTAAGCCCAAAAGTGGGTTGCCTCGCCCTTGACCCATTCCAACAAAAAAATACAATAATACACACTTATACATTGTACCACACACACACATGCAGGGAAACTTGTTCCTTTATTTTCAATTACAATTTCAATTTACGAGTAAGTATAATATTTTTGCATAGCATAGACATAGACATAGGCATAGACATAGGCATAGACATAGAATTTCAATTGAAGCATTTAATTGAAGCTGTAGGTCGATGAGGGGCCAAGGATGTCCGAATCACCAGCATCTTTGATGGCCATGGAGCTCACACGGAAGGTTTTGCCGCAGGCGATGCCCAACTCTTTGTTGGTACCATCATAATTCTGGATCTTGACCTTGGCCATCGAGGCGTTCTGCTCAATCTTAATCCGCATGTGGGTGGGGATGTTGCTGGCGATGAGCACCAGCTTAGCCTCCCCTCGATTTAGGGCCCTCAAGGTCTGTCTAATTCCGAGAAAACATTCTCCGGTGATAACCGCGCGCGCTATGCTTTTCTGTTTGCCCTCCATCTTTTCCTTGTTGTTTACTTTCACTTTCACTTGTCGCGCTCTTGTCTTTGGGCTGAAACTGCAAAGGCAAACTGCGAAATTGCAACTACAATAAGTTAACAATGCGCAATAAATTTTTCACTGGAACAACCTGTTGCCTTTCAAGCTTAGCTTCCTAGCCACAGGTCGACCTTTCCTCTGGCTTGGCGAATCGCAATCACCACAGGATTTTATTTATTTTTATATATTTTATTCTTATCCTTTTTAGTAGATACTTCTTCTTCGAGTGCTGCACAAAACTTTTTCCTGTTGCACGCAGACGTGATGGTGAGCCAAATGACGAAAATTTTCTGGACCTCTGCAGTGGGGGCGGGGGGAGTGCAACATATCCTCATGCTGCTATGTATATAGCAGCATCAGCATCCCCAAAGGACAGGTATGCAGTTAACAGACGACTGCTATTAAAATTAATCATCGATACAGGATGTCAACATCTGTCACTAAATACCAATGCTAGGAATATATTATTTTTCAGGTGCTCATAGAAAACTTTTTTTCTTTTTTCGGGATTTTCTTTTTATTAGAATTATAATATTACTTGCGTACTATGCTTTCCATATTGCTAATTTTTAACGTAATCCGTTATATATCGGAAGAGCTGTTTTTTTGATATTTGAAAAATAAGATTTATATACATACGATTTTTATAATAAAATAAGAACACTCTCCTTACCTTCTTGGTAATCCATAAAAATCACTTTCTAGTTTCTTCCTTTTATTGGAAAAGATTACATGACTATTATGGTATTATCTACTTACTATCGTATTTCAATGATTTCATAAACTTACTTCACTTTGGTTCCTTAAACGAAACTCGCCATAAATAGACTATATATGTATATATATATATATTTATACATATATAAATATTTGGGGACGTTAATCCTTCTAAAATCCCCATTTGTACTTTACTAATATAATATATTTAAAGACTCACAAAGCTGTTAGGAAATTATATCAGATGTTCGACCATCTGGAGGTTCAGGCCCAATTTTAGCCAGCTTTCTCCGGATTTATCAACGGGCACATAACGAGGACATGCCGGCCATAATACACCCGAGACTGTGAAATGAATTATATAAAAAAGTAACATGTTTTACCGGTCTTACCTTAACAGAGTATATCCCTTTATGCATATCTAGTCCGTTCATAGATGCGTAACAGAGCTTTCCCTCCATCGTATTGGTGCGCAACAGTGACCACTGCCCTAACAGTATATATTTGGGCGTTGTTCAACACTAAACACATGCGCAATAAAGATAACTACCCCAAGTAGCCTACCCTTATCAGGATAATCAACACTATCGGGATAATTGTGTCCTATCACATGTTTTTCAGATAGGATAGGATAGGATAAATTTATTCTTGCCACTTCCGAATTATTATCCGACAAGACTTTTCAAATTACGGTACATCGCATTTGACCATTATTATTATCCGTTTAACAAAAACAAAAGGGCCATTGATACCACTACTCCCACTGTCTTATATATTATATTATTCTATTCTGTTAGTATATTTTAAACATTTTTTGGGGCTTTGTTGGTCTTCGTCTCAATCCTCTGGATTGAAATCGTCCTTGTTAGTGGGCTTTAAGGCACCACCAGACTTTGGTTGGCTTCCTGAATTTCCCCCTGAACAACTCCATCCGCCATCGTTCCGAGTCCCATTCTTTTGAGCTGGGCTCATTTCTTGTTCCGGGGACGGATAAACTGAATGCTCGGAATCTCTGCGTTCTCACCGTGGATCCCCTCCCATGCCATTGCAGCAGTGGTCCCCACACACGCACACGAATCCATAACACTATGCTCCTGGGATGGATTAGACCAGTGCTCGGCACGCATACAATCAAGTTGTTCTGCAGTGCGCTGGTGTGTCTAGCAAAAACCCGAACATGACTGCGGGCGAAATCGGCTAATTTCTTTACACTGGAAAAAGCGAGATAGCGAGAGCCGAAATCGCATTGCCGAGGCTTTCTTTCATACTGTCCGTGAGCGGCAGCGCAGCAGCAGAGACTTTTGCTATATTCATTAGATAGGGCAGTGGATTAGACTCATATTCATGAGTTTCTCGGACACCACGCACTTGACCAGTTCATTGGTCTCCCAAAGGTCGAAAAGTCCGACCAATAAGGCGTACAGATCCTCCTCATTCGAGGCTATAAACTGAAAAGGAAAAGTTTAATGAAAAGTCATGGTTTTTTATGTTTTTTTTTGTTGTTGGTTTCTTTTTTTGTTTTTTGTTTTTTTTTTTTATTCGAGTGTTCTGTTTTGTGTATTTTTTTCGATCTTTTTCTCATTGTTTTAAAATGTATCCTTTTTTTACTCATTTTCCTTTGCGGTGTATATTTATTACTCATCATCGTTTCATTTTATTTTTATTTAAATTAATTTTTTTGTGTTTTTTGTTTTAATATAGTAGATATATGTATATGTATATACTATATTCATTATGTATATATATATATATATGTATACAGCATACTGCATATTAAATTAGTTAATAATAATGCGCGTCTGTAGCTCTCTCTATCTTCTTCCCTCGCACTTTCCAACTCTCCTTCTCGCTCGCTCGCTCACTAACTTTCGGAAAACTATTAAAAGTTGAAAAAATGTTTCTGCAGTGATGGTTTACATGGTTTAAAATCATTCATATATACCGTATGATGTATGTATATATGTATGTATATATATATATATATATATATATATATTTCTGCTTATAATTTTTTCATATATAATTTAATTCTTTTAATGGTCATTTCGTTTAATTTATTGTTGTATGTTTGAATATATAAAATAAGCTTTTTTTATTTTATTTCTCGTTTTCCATTTCGTATTCTTTCGGTTTCGGTTTCTGTAACTGTGTTTTGTCTCTGTTTCTGTTTCCGATTCTGGTTTGTATATTTTATTTTGGTTTCTATATAAAGGAGAATTTGGGTAACTTACTTTGGTTTGCTTGATTTTGGCAGAGTTTCTGTTCTTTTGTTGTTGGTAAAAGTCGTGTTTTTAATTGTTAAGAGAAATATTTTTAATTTGTTTTAAAGCTTTTTAGCATAACTGCGTGTGTTTTCATTTTTTATTTTTTGTGTGTCTGTGTGGCAATGGATTAAAGCTTCGGATTGTTGGAATGTTTTTCTTTACTTTCTTTTTTTTGTATCAAGGGAAAAATGATTCGATGAAAATTAATCCAAGACCCGTCAAAACTGTGTGGTTCCGTCTTTGCTACATATTTACAGCGATCGGTACAAAAACTTGTATTATTTTCATCAGCTTTGTAAAATTAGTTTTCAAGTTCATATTTTAGTTTTTAGGTTTTCTATTTAAGCTTTCAACATGCCAATGCATTTTCCGTGTATAAATATTCTTGCTTAATTTATTTTCTATATTTCCTCCTTTGCATCTCTGTGCATTTATGTATGTATATTTTTTGGTGACTTTTTTTTCGGATTTTAGTTAAAAAGAACACTTTCTGTTGCGTTTCTATGGTTTGTTTTTTAGTTTTTACTTTTTTTTTTTATTTTCCAAAGTCGAATAAAACGCTAAAATATGCAATGTAAATAAGTATTGTATATATATATATATATATATATATTTATATATGTATGTATATATATATATATATTTTGTATATAATAGTTTTTGTTTTTTGTTTTTGTTTTTTACTCATTTTTCTGTAGGCGTATATATAAATAACGTCGTTTCATTGTGTGTATATATATATAATATATATTTATGTAGATATATTTGCATGATAAACTTTTTGCGCGTTTTTTAAGCTATTTCGGTATTTTTGTTTCAAATTATTATGTATATTTTTTTTAGTTTTTACAGTGCAAAATGTACAAAGAGCCAGGGTTAACGCAAATGCCAAATGCCTCCGAAACAAATCCGAGGTTAAAGGTTAAAGCGGATGCTCGGATAGAGAGAGAGAGAGATCTGATGTACAGAACGATCTCAAAGAATTTTCATAAGCCCAAGGATGACGGCTATCTCTCCCTAAAATATTTCTTCGATTTCTTCGTCTCTATTTCACAACAAATCAAATGATAGAATTTCCATAAAGCCTATTTTCGATTGCTACAAAAAAATGTCCTATTACTAAGTATTTCTCTTGTCTTGTCATATATACATATATATATATGTATATATATATATATATGTAGATGTATATGTATCTATGCATGTGTATATGTATATCTATGTATATAATATATGTATATTGAGTGATCTACTACTGGTATTTTTCATCATCATAAGTATTTAAAGTATGAGGTAATGCTTTATTTCCGACTTAAGATTAACATGAAGTATTTTTTTAGTATGTCTGCCTGTGTTTTTGTCTGTAACTGTATTTGTAACTGCATATCTGTAACTGTATATCTGTATATGTATATATGTATAGTTTGTGCGGATCGGATCCCAACAGGGAGCTGATTTGTAGAGCGATATAGCCAGACCATATCCAGTCCCCCATCAGCTCCGAGTGCACCAGTTGTCGTCTGCTTTTGTCTTTGTGTCTGTGTGTGTCTGTGTGTGTGTGTTTGTGTGTGTTTGTGTGTGTTTGTGAGGCTATATACACGTTGCTATGCTGAGATTCAGATAGTCTTCTATATCTATGACTGCATCTCTTGGGTTTGCTTTAAGGTTAATGTGGCTGCCTAAGGTATTGAGGTACCAACACATATCGAGTGAATTTGAGGAAAGAAGTTCCCAAAGCGAATAAGTTCACAAACAAACTGAGAACATTGAATATACATATGTACATATGTACATAGTATGTGCATATGTATGATATGGGGGAAACTTTTCTAAAGTGAGAAAATCCTCACAGAAAGTGTGAGTGTTATGTAGTGTTCCACCATTAAAGCGTATATCCTGAATGCGGTTCCGACATTTTTGAAACAGCTCGGGAATACCCTAACTCAACTCCACACTCAATGGTTGGTTACACTCAGATTTACTCAGTTCCTAATCTATGTGGGGAGCTGGGAAGGTTTCGAGGTGTATGGGGATTTCTGGTGGCTATACCTACTATTTATGTGGAATTGGTTCACTACGCTTGTGTAAAATATGCGCTAAACGTGATCTAAAGGCTAATCGGCTACGTTAACATTTGGTTTTCATTTATTCATAATTTTGTATAATGCTTTCCATATACTTTTCCTGCTGCTTTTCACTTATTGGTTTATTTGGGGTTTCTGTCTATTGCTTTAATTCCTTTAGTTTAGTTTAGTTTTAGTTTAATCAATATTTTCCGAGTCTACCTCTACGAATACTATTTTTCTGACTTCTGACCTCTGACTTCTGACTGGGGCTTACTGCGTGTATAATTTACAAATATCGGGTATGTGAAGCAGGATATCGGAATCTCGTTAATTACTTGGTTTTTGTATAGTTTTGTTTTTCATGGAAAAAAGTTAACTATATATGTATGTATATATATATAAATATAAATATATATGTTGATCTATATATATGTATGTATAGAGTTGTTTCTCTTTTGTTTTTTAATATAATTTAAAAACAGTTATGTTACTTATTTAAATGTACAGATTGCATTCGTTTTTATATAGAAATAAACCTATGTGTGTGTTGATTCTTTTTTAATAATTTCTTGCTTTTCGTTTTAATTTGTTTTCTATACTTTAATTTTTGTTTTTTCTGTTTTTCTGCCTGTATAAAATTCTGCTCACTAAATGTTTACAGCTTGATTGCTTGAAGAAAATCCGAGAATCGATCAATCTTATGTATTTTATCCACATGTTTTATGGAGTGGTCTACGATTTTATAAAAAAAAAACACGATGGAGATTCACAATATTTATATACGATTTTTGTATTTACAATCTATAAGCAGGGACTGAGTACTGAGGACTGACTGAGAGAATGGCCAGGGCCTTACTGGTCCACAGGTCGACCCTGGCACTACCATCGCAATAACCGATACGCGATACTGTGTATTCCTAAATATATTATGTAGTAAGTATTATAGTACATATATCTATGACACTACGCAATCCTCGGGACAGTGGCAGTATCTTTTATAGTTTTGTTTCGATGCTTTTGAGGATGGTTTGCTATAGGATGATGGTTCAGGGCGGGGTTCAGGGTGGTGGTCGGGGTCGGGTTCGGGGGGTTGGGTTACTGCTTTGACCAGCACAAGCAATCAATGAAATGGTGGACCGCAGTCTGATAATGATCTTCGCTTGCAAAGGGGCTTTGGCTTTGTCCCGCGAAATGTAAATAGAAAATAGAAGACTTAATCAAACTAGATCTCAATTGAAGGTTCCAAATATTTTACTCTATCTGATAAGATCGAATATTCGCTATAAATTGCTTACAAATTTCAATTGCCACAAAATGTGGTACAAATTTCGAGTAAAATCTTTCTTAAGCTGTGAAGGGTTTAATGTATAGAAATTGTTTAAAAATTGCATAAATAAAATTACAATGTCTACATTATAAATATGTAAATTTTCTAAAAAAGTTTCCGATTGTTGGGTGTAGTTTTAGTTCCTAAACAAATCAAAATGAACGTATAACAAATAAAACAAACTTTGATTATTTTGTGTTTTTGTTGTTTTTTTTTTCGTTTTTTTGTTGCGTTTTGAAATAAATCCAAAAAACCATATTTATTCAAAACTGCATTAAGTGTAAATATAAAAAATCTTTTTTTTTTCATCTTTTTTTTTGGGCGTGTATAAATATAGAACTTGATGTTTTTAAAAAAATATTTATGACATAATAAAAAAAAGCGTTGATAAAATTCAAATATATTCAAAAAATAAACACAATTTGTAAAGCAAAAAAAAATGTTTTTTTTTGTTTAGATTTTTGTGATTTTTTTCTTTTTTGTTAAATTGTAAAAATATACATTTTTTGCTGCTACTTTTTCCAATTAATAAACTTCTAGATCAATGTGTTTGCTTCATCAACAAAAAACTATGCTATAATTTATGTATGGTATATGAAAAAGATAAAGTCTATAAACTATAAAGAAATCTGTTCAGATTGTTTCAGTATTCAAATCTCGTCATCATCTTGGGGGCCAGAGACAAGCAAACAGGTCCGCAGAGTGTCTGCCTGCCACCGGATAAAGTAATATTAGTATGCTGAAGAAGTATGCGGCAGTTTGTCTTAAATATTTGCTGGCTGTGGATTGGATTCCTATACTCGCATATAGATGGATGTCCTGCCGGCCTTACGATATGCTCTAATGGTTGCTTAAATCTTGACAAACTAATTTCCAAAAATAATCTGAAATTTGTCCCGAAAAGATTTTCAAGAGATACTCCCAGACTCACCGAGAACTCGCGAAAAAACAAAAAAAAAAAAATACAGGGTACGAAGAGCTGAAGCTTGAAAACTAGAAAAGCTGGGAACAGCCCAAGCTGCGATTCATATTTATTACAGCCGGAACGAGAGAAAGTTCTGGAAACTCAAGCGAGAAAGATACTTTGCTTTGATGGTTTTTGTTTGGGTCCTATGTAGATTTTCTAAAACCGATCATCTTTTCTGATATCTGATAGCTTTTATTTGTATTGAGATCTGGCCAAGTCTTTTGCAGCTGGCGTGTAAATATTTAAAACAAACTGCTCAACTGCTCTCCAATAACTTGCTCTACTACTTCGATTAAACACGGACTGATTGCATTAACATTGTTTATACTATATGCATAGAAGTATATTGAATATATATATCGAACTATGTATAGGTATATGTTGTTGTTGTTGTTGTTGACATTGTTATGCCAGAAAAAATTTGAAAATCCTAAACATTGCTTATCCACAATACATTAAATATATATATAAATTTCGTATAAAGTTTTGTTTTCTTTTTCTCCTTCCACTTATGCTATGGATCATATAATTAATAAAAAATTAGGTATAGGCTTAAATTAGAGAAAATCTATCGAATAATAATAATATTAGAAAAAAAAACACATACAATAAGAAAGATTTATATGTAGTTGGAGCTACAGATAGTAGAGGGTAGAAAACTATAAGATAGATCGTCTATAAATACGTTAGTTTAGCTGAACACATTATCAAAAACAAAATCATAAAGAGTTTCGTCTTCTCCTCTTTCCGTCTGTTTTTCGTCTGTTTTCTGTGGCTTTTGTTTGTATGTGTGTCTGTGTGTGTGTGTGTGTGGTTTATATTGTTGTTTTTGCTGTTGTTGGCAGATTTCTCAGTCTAAAATATCGAACCCACACCCACGCAAACACACACGCACACACACACACACACACGAAACACACAAAATCTGCAATTAATGGTTACAAAAATTCATACAATACAATTACGAAAGAAATTCGAAATAAACTCGAACTAAAACCTAACGTACAAAATTATATTTAACATTAACTAAGTGCGGTGGTTTTATTTTTCAGAGGGATGTTTGTGGGGTGTTGGAGGAAGGACTATGGGGATTTGGGAGTTTTAGGTTTAGGTTTGGGTTTGGGGGATTTTGGTGGCTTTTTTGATTTTGTGGGCGTCACCGGGTTATCATCCGAAGCATCCGCATCAGAAGCATCATTAGCAGCGGCACCAGCAGCACCAGTAGAACTAGAAGGCCCATCATCAGAAGAGGCAGAAGCACCATCATCACTAGTCTGACCCTCCCCGGTCGGTAGTGGCAGTAGCGGCGGACGACGTGCATTTCCTCCTGCGCTTTTCGGCTGGGGCCTTCCGCATGGGCAGGCGGATGCGAGTGCGGCTGCAGCCGGATGGAGGCGACAGCAACCGGGACCTTGTGGCCACCACTGCCAAAGCGCTGGAGGGATGCGATTAGGCGCGCCAGGGGCAGCGCCGCTGGCACGTTGTTAAAGCTGCTGATGATAGTGACTGAGGGACTGCAGCTGGTACTGATGGGGATGTGCATGTGGCGCCAACGGGTGCCCATGCACATGGTTATGGTGGTTGTGTGCATGCTGTGCGAGCTGTCGTGCCACATTCGCCGCCTGATAGTAGGACAGTGACTGATAGGCAGCGTGCACGGAGGCAGCTGCTGCTGCCACTGCAGCGGCTGATCTGGGTATCAATGGCGGACCCACCACCGGTGTGGTTGTTGTTGGTGGCATTGGCCCACCTCCCAGCAGGGGAGGACGCACATAACCCTGTCCGGACGGGGCTGAAGTTGTTGCAGTCGATGTTGTTGCACCTCCAGTTGCTGCTATTGTTGCAGTTGTTTCTGCTACAGCAGTTGTTGTCGCTGTCGCTGCTGCTGCCGCTGCTGTGAGCGAGGCTGTGCTGGTTGTGGGCGTCTCCAGTAGATAATGTAGTGTTTTCCTGTGTAGGGTTTTACCTCCTGCCGGATCGTTGCTGGTTTTGTTCGTGTTGCTGCCGGTGCCGCTGCCGCTGCCAATGCTGCTGCTGCTGGTGATTGCTGCTACTGCTGCTGCGGCTGCTGCTGTTGATTTGCTTTGTTGTTGTTTTGCTTCTGAACTGCTGCCTGCATCTGTATTCGATCCCGTTGTGGTGGCTGTTGCAACTGTCGTTGTGGTTGTGCCGCCGGCCGCCGCTGATACCGCTGCTGCAGCCGCTGCTGCTGTTGCATTTGCCACTGCCGTCATCAGAGTGCAGGAGTCAAGTCTTTGTCATTTAGAATTGCTTTGGAGCGCCGCATTGATCTGTGTCCACAGTTCCTTCTTGCAGGATTTCGATCTGTCCCACAAAATGAAAAACCAAAATTGATAAATGCAAAATGTCTCTTTTATTCACCAATTGTGGGATCCCACCTTTTAATGGACTGCAGCCAGTCCTTAAACTGGGCACTGCCCTCCGGAGTGATCTGAAAGGCGGCCCTAGCGGCCACCACAATGCTGGCAAACTCTTCGTAATCCCCCTGGGTCAGATGATACAACTTCTGGTGTATGCACTGGATGTACCTGAAGGACATAAAAAACGCGCACATTCAGAGATCGGGGATTTCTGGGATTGGTCACTGATTACTACTCACATTTGCTGACACTTCTGCACCAGCGGCGTCAACGCCGAACGCAGATGCTGCATCACCAGCTGATGGTTATTCCTGCCCAGATAGTGGGCCGATTCAATGGCCACGTCGTGCAGCACAAACGGACTCACAATCGAGTTGACGGCACAGATGCAGAACTGGTGGAGATACTGGGTGCCCAGCTTCTTGCTGATCCTCAGCAGCCACTTGACATCCTCGCCGTATGGCGGATTGCGGGCATATTTCGCTTGCGGACGATCATCGTGAACGCGTCGCGCCAGCGTCTCCATGGCCAGCATTCCCACATTGTAGGCGGCAAGCAGATAACGCAGCTGAGTGGATCTGTAGAAGAGAGAAGGTATATGGTACCCGCAACATATGTACATATTTATATGTATTGAGACTCACGTGAATTGATGTGGCTGACGTTGTCGCACTTGCGGCTGTGAGGGAGGTTGCTGCTGTTGCTGGGGCGGAGGTGGTGGCGCCTGCTGCATGAATGGATACACGGGATGTTGATGCTGATGCTGGCGCATGGGCACACCGACACCCACTCCAACGGGCGGACCATTTGGCGGCGGTGGAGGCGGCGGTCCGTAGTAGCCTTGTGGTGGTCCCATCGGCGGTCCTGGGGGTCCCGCCTGCAGGGCCTGATACGCCTGTGGCGGCAGTGTCTGGAACGCGCCTGGTGGCGGCGCCTGGAATGCTGGCGGCGGCTGATGGCCCTGCACCGGATGACCCGGCGGCGCCTGGCCAGGCATCTGCACCTGTTGTTGCTGCTGCTGTTGCTGTTGCTGCTGCTGTGTCGGCGGCTGTTGCTGCGGCTGCTGCTGGTATCCGGCATAGGCCTGGGGCGGGGGCGGTGGACCCGCAGAGATGTACATCTGCATCTGGCTCGGCGGATAACTAAGATTGTGGTGGTGCGCATAGATTCCCTGGCAGAAGCTGTACGGCGCATACGGAGCCAGCCCGATGGGCGCCAAAGCGGCCACGCCCACGCCCACTCCGACGCCGGGCTGGAAAGCCTGCTGCGTGTTTACAGATGTGACAACGGGTGAGGGCACCGCAACTGAAAGGGGACCACCTCCTGGTCCTCCGGGATTCGACATGCCCAGCTGCTGTTGCTGCTGCTGCTGTTGTTGCTGCTGCTGCTGTTGCTGCTGCTGAGCCGCCGCCTGCTGTTGCTGCTGCTGCTGGTGGGCCGCCACCTGCTGCTGCATCTCGTGCTGCTGCTGGGATTCGATGAGGGCGCTCAGGCTGACCGCCGAGTGGTCCATGGGGTCCTCGTGCTGATCGTGCTCGCTGTTGTTGGGAGAGACGCGCAGATACAGCTCGTACCAGTAGCGGGCCACCTGGAAGAGCACCTCCGGATAAACGCCACCGCCCTTGGCCGCCGTCTCGACGGTGAGGCAGGCCCGCTCCAGCATGAGATCGCTTTGCTCCTTGCACTGCAGTATGGCGCGCTGTATCTCATTGGGATTGAGGGCGGCGGCATGAGGCAGCACGGACAACGCCAGCTCGGCGGCCGGATAAACCATGTTGCTGTCCCATCCGCGTGAAGCACGATCTGCCATGCCAGCCGCTTCGGGCGGCGTCAGATGCGCCTCCCAGGTGTCTATCAGGAAACTGATGGCCGGCGCCCCAATCTCCATGGCCTGGCCGAGGATCCAAGAGACGTGCGACGAGTACGTGCGCGACAGCCAGTTGGGGCTGACGCAGTTGTGCAGCCCGAGGGCGTACAGACCCAGCTGGAAGGCGCACATGTGCAGCGCCCGATGGGGTCCATGGTGGTTCTGGCTGGTGCTCGCCTGCGTGAACAGCGACGTCGAACTATTGCCACCGGCCTTTGTCAGCACGTTCTTGGCCAGCTCGAACATAAAGTGGGCACTCGCCTCCGAGGGTTGGTTGGGTATCGAGGGGTAGGCCCGTTTGCCCTTGTATCGGCTCTCCTTGGTCCGGCCGCTGCCATTGCTGCCGCCTCCTCCTCCGCCATTGGGATTGCCATTGGGATTGTTGTTGTTGTTGCCACCGCTGCCAGAGCTGCCTGCATTGGCCCCCGTACCCGAGTTGCCGCCGCCGCCTGCCTGTCCTCCTCCGCCGCCCGGGACCATGCCCTGGCCGGACTGGCTGCCCGCACTGCTGCTGGCCATGCTCAGAGCGCACATGCTCAGCTCCAGTTCGGCGCTGGTCGAGCTGTGGGGTCGACTGTTGCCACCCACACTGCCATAGTCCGCCGGCAACAGTTCGCAGAGATTGACGGCGCTCGAGCCGGGATTACAGCTTGATGCTCCACCACCGCCACTGCAGCCCGATCCTCCACTGGATCCTCCTCCATAGTCGTGCTCCTCGCGGCGTGAGGGTTGATTGCTGGGCGTTCGCACCGGGGGATTGCTGGAGTAGTAGGCAGAGAGGAGAGGGGCCTTCAGCAGAGTGTGTATATCCCTGTCCAGCAGCTTCTCCATGATCTTGGCTATCTTCCGGGGCTCGTCCTTGTAGTAGTAGAGCAGGGTCAGAGCCAGATCGCCACGCTGTCGTCGCGTTCCCTCGCACAGCAACGGATGCTCTGCCTCGGAGACATTGGCCTTCAGCCCCAGAGCGGCCACGGCCGCCTCAAAGCCCAGATTCTCGTCGTTGTTCTGCTTGTAGAGGAGAAGCCGTGAAGTGCAGCTGACCATGCTCTTGTTGGGCATCGATCCCGCTCCCGCGGCTGAACTGGAGCCCGCGTTCTGCTGACTGAGGGTGACCAAAGCGTCAAAGATGAAGGTGGCCAGATTAATAGGCAGCAGGGCCTCGCCGCGTGTCTTGAATGTGCCGCTGCGCAGCTGTTCGGCCCGCTCTCGTATGACCTGCAGTTCCGCGGCGGCCAGGGGCAGGCGCTTGAGGAGCGCCAGAATGTCCGCCTCCTGATTGGCCAGCTTCACCTCCAGCGGCTTTGTGCTGGCCGGCGGTCGAGGCATCTCCAGCGCGAACAGGCATATCCGAAAGCCGATGTGATAGTGCTCCGAGTTCTCCGACAGCACCGTACAGAGGAAGGCGCACTTGGACAAGGTGGCCGAGGCCACCACCGTCAGCTGATGGGAGATCGGATTCACGTTCTGCTTCTTGCCTTTCCGCTTGGGCACGGGCGGCAGCTCTAGCAGCAGATTGGGCGGATTGGCCAGCA
Organism: Drosophila athabasca; assembly: GCA_008121215.1. NCBI lineage: Eukaryota > Metazoa > Arthropoda > Insecta > Diptera > Drosophilidae > Drosophila > Drosophila athabasca. Next base: position 4,383,887 of record CM017796.1, on the reverse strand, counting down.
TCTGTTCGGCCAGACGCACGGCCAGTATGCACGCCTCCTGGCCATGTCCGTGGGCGTGCAGTCCCTCGGCCCGGGCCAACAGTATGTCCCACGCATCCTCAGTGGGCCGCACATTCGAGAAGATGTGCGGTTTGTCGTGGGCCACAGCCACGGCGGCAGCCAGGGCACGGGCCGCTGCAAAATTGGAGTGGGAGACGCTGCTGCCGCTGGGTGGATGTGGATTCATCGATGCTCCTCCCAATCCCATTCCCAATCCTATACCCATTGCCATGCCCATACCGATGCCGATTCCTGCTCCTGGCAGGTGAGGCGTCTGCGCAGTTGCCTGTCCCATGCTTGTGGAGCCAGAACCGCCCGCCAGTGCCGCTCGAGCCGCTGCCGAGGTGCTGGGCACAGGCGTTAAATCGCCTCCTGCTGGTATGTGCACTCCTCCTCCTGCGCTTCCAGGTGGCATGGCTCCGCCTCTTCCCACCGCTGCCTGAGCAAAGTCATCGCTACTGCTGCTAAAGGACTCGTCCTTGCTCAGCCTTCGGGCTGGCTGCTGCGTCGAGGATCCTCCCTCCACAACTGCCTCCTGTCCGGCCATCAGCATGGATGAGGTGGAACTATTCGAGCTGCCCGAAGCCGTCGATGCCGACGAGGACGACGATGCCGACGAGGTGTCCGAAGTGGAGCAAACTCCCTGCTCCCCGGTTCCACCCACACCGCCGGCGCTTACTCCACCACCGGATCCCAGGCCGGGCTCGTCCTTGCTCTGCTGGGAGACGGCATCGAAGCTGCTCTGAGAATCGGACTCGGTCAGGGTCGACTTCTGGCCGGGCACAGCCTGCGCCGGTGTGCAATAGTTGTGGCTGCTGCTGTTGTCGCCCCCAAAATCGTCGTTCTCGCAGAATCCTTCGCTGCTGGCACTCGAACGATTGCCATCGGCACGACCAGCTGCTCTTCGGACGCCGCCTCCTCCTCCTACGCCGTTTGGGCCCGTTCCCGATCCACTGGCTCCCGCCGAGGTGCTCGGCATTTGCTGCTGTACGGCATCGGCATCGCCATTGGGCATGCCACCTCCTGCTCCAGCTCCTCCTCCGTTTGCAGCCGCCACTCCTCCCACACCGCCGCTGCCACCTGCTTCGGCGGCAAGTCCCAGTCCTGCGGAATATTGACGACCCGCTCCGGCCAGGATAGGCGACTCGATGGCAGGACTCGCATATAGTCGCTCGCGGAAGGGTCGATCCAGGCGTTGCTTGAAGGCACCCGGATGCAGGCCACCGGATGCATGCTCATTGGAGGAGCTAAAGTAGTTGTAGTGCTTGTTGTTGCTCATCAGGGCCTGGGTGGCTATGAGCGTGCCTGGAGGAATGGCCGCACCATCGCCCTTGATCTCCGTGTGCTTGAAGCAGGTGAAGGGCGAATAGTAAATGGGATTCGTGTCGTGGGTATGTGTTACGCCTGGTATTTGATAGTCCTCCCAGTCCAGATAGCACGCTTCAATGGCCGGCTTGAATCCAATAAAGAGCTCCGTGTCGGAGCGGGAGTTTATCTGATGCTTGTTCGTGTACGAGGAGGGCATCATGCGGCTCTTCACCACCCGATCAAGTATCTTCAGATGCCAGGCCGTGAACTGGGCATGCAGCATGTCCCGTTCGTCCGGCGCCAGGCCGGGATTCAAAGCGGCCAGCCGCCACAGTGCCACAATCTCGTCGCACAGCGAGCTGCACGCATGCTGCAGGGCCGTCGAATTCGAGTGCGTATTCGAGTGCTTGCCCCCGCTGTGTCCATGGGAGCCCATCATTAGAGCCAGCTTCGTTTGGAACCACCAGATGAGTATCTGATCGCAGGCCATACACTCCTCCGTGATGATCTCCAGCAAACGTACCGCATTCCGATCGCACCGCCTGTACATCTCCCTCACGATCGACAACAGATTCCACATGCCCTCAGGCTCTCTTCCTCGCAAAGGTCGCAGGAGTGAGCTCCATTCGGCCGCCGCTGGGGGAGCCGAATTGGTTAGATAGTTGACATCACTACAGAGAGAAAGTGAGAGAGAAATGCAGAGGGATTAGAAAGGACCGAAGGACTAAAAGGGTTCTGCTGATTATACCTAAATACAATCGGGGCGGGCAAACAGAACTTGATGAGGATCCGCTTAATGTTGTTGTGCAGCGTCTTCTCATCGAGATACCAGCTGGTTTGGTCATTGATCGATGCCCCCGCCGTCGGATCTGGTGCCCCGCACACCGTATTGATGGCCGTCGGCTGGGCACTCAACAGCTCGTCCAGGAGCCGCTGGGCCGTCGGCAGAATCTGCTGTGGCAACTCACTGATTAAATATTGGGCGAACTTTTGCAACTGATCCCTTTGGAGACGTGTCAGAGACTCGGATACAGGGGCACGCAGGCAGACCTCCTGCGGCTGTAATGCGGAAAGACGGGAGAAAGTCAGTTTGATTCTGGGAGGGGAGTATCAATCTGGGGGGGATACTCACGCAATGGATGCGATGCAAACAGACTGCCACCACATGGGAGCACCAGTACGCCGACGAGGTGCACGTGCAATTGCAGGAGGAGATGCGACGCCGGTCAAAGGTCACGGCCACATTAAAGTACGCTCGAGGCGTCTGATTAACCACGCTGGCCGACAGATGAAAGCCTGTAAGAGCAAAATCAAAACCGTATATCAGACAGAGCCTTAAATGCAGGAAAGAAACCCAGATCTTACCTATCTGCAGGGGATCCTTGACAGCACGCATGCGAAACAGTTGATCGCCACGATTGAACTCATCTGCCGAGCTATTGGCCAGGCAGGAGTACAGCCGTATGTCCTCCTCATTGTCCGGAAAACTCCAGAATGCGATGCGCAGCTGCAGTTGCTCCGGCACTGGCGGATAGACATGCTCCACCAGCTCGAACGGTATGTAGGAGGCGACACAGCGAGCGGACAGTTCGGCCAATGTGGAAACTTCTGTGGGATAGAAATATACAAAAAAACAAAAAGGATAATCAATACAATGTGTCCAGAAAACCAAAATTACACCTCAGAGGACGAAAAGAAAATGAGACGACGACTAGGCTATGCCGGTCGAACAAGTTCTAGAGATTAAATGACACCTCAAATTACCAGCCCAGCCACAAGATGATAGGGAAAAAGATCAAGTCAAATGAAAGTGCCTAGCGCCGTAAAAGACTTAAAGACGTCCCCAAAAGACAGACACCTTCCCTCCCTTCCCCGTTGTACATAAGTCAGAGTTGCAATCAAAGGAAAGCCCCAATGCAAATGCCCATATACATACATATGTACATACATACATATGTACATATATCGTTATTAAATTAATGTTCCAGCCCATTTCATAAGTTGCGGCAGTTCAAGGACATGATGTTTTACAGCGGAAAGAGAGGAGAGAGCTTCAAATAAAATGAAATGATAGATTATGCTCATTGGCGGCGTTGCCAGCCAGGCACAAGTAGCTGTAAATAAAATAACAACGGGAATCGAATCGAAATGCTCTCTTAACATTGCAATGCAAATGAATTGGAAAGGTCAGCATTATGCACTGTGGCGGCGTTGCCCAACGAGAGAGAACATAGTATCATTGATTAAGGAGAATCAGAAATGACTAATTCGCTCACTCTCTCTCTCTCCCAATAATTAAAGACAAACAAAGCGAGGAAAAGCCACACGCACTCTCTGACACACAGAGACAGACAGACACACACATGTGTACACATGACAGACATTTATTAATTAAAGAACTTTTATATGGCGCACGGCCAATGACCAGGAGAGGCCAGAGCGCAGTCTGAGTAGAACAGAGAACACACGAGAGGATAGAGAAGAGAGCAGAGAGTAGAGGAGTACAAAGAGAGAGGTCAACAACGTGCTGGTTGTCGCTGCTTCTTCACTATATGTATGTACACACATATGTACGTATTAGTGTGTGTGTGAGTGTGTGTGTGCGTGCGTGAGTATCTTGGCCACGCATTTTTAGCTATTTGTTGTTGGGTGTGCTCCTCCTCTCTTTGTGGACGTTATCTTTGCAGCAAAATTTAGTTGTAGATAAACCAAACAAAAAAAAAAATTCAACGAATTGGCATGCAAATAAACAAATGCAAAAGGCAAATGCTACTGACGACAGTGCTTCAGTGGGGTGGCCGAGCGAGCGCAAGACCAACAACAACAACAATGGCCTGCATTTTAAAGGTCTCGTTCCGATTATTTTTTCTTTAAAGCTCAAAAGCAACAGAAAATTAAAAAAAAATAATAATAAATAGCAAAAGCCCACACGAGCAAATGCAAAACAAAGAAGCAGCACAAAACAGAACTGCAAAGAAGAGAAGTTTTCTTGTGTGATTTATCATAAGGAGTGAGGGGAGGGGAGTGCAGCAACGGCAACCAACAACAACATCAAAAAGTTCAAGTTCGCCCACGCGAAGAGAGAGAAGGTGGGGGCAGATTTTAAGAAAGAACCGAGACGGAGAGGCAGTCATCTAGAGAAGAGCATTTAATATACATATGTATGACCGGAGAAACCAGATCTGAAAGCTTTCACTATCATTATGGTTTAAGGACTCATCCCTCTCCAGCACTTGGATACCACATGGCCTCTCATGATGAAAGCTCTCCTAACGGACAGCACTGGTAGCAGTCTTATTTCTGGCTATCTCTAACGAACTTTCTCATTTCTTATGCTTAAACATACCAAGACTGTGCTTATTTTAGGTAAATGTTTAGTTAATAACTGATTCTATCAGTTTTGAGGAAGTTATCGTAAATCTTTTATGAAGGAAAACTATGAATACAATCAAATAAAGGAAAAACAATTATTTACGTAATGAGTAAAGCTGCTATCTTTTCAATACTGCATGTGTGCACCTCATTGGAAAATTCCATTTAAAAATCATACCATTTATTCGCATGGAACTTTCAATAAATATAATTGCATATAGGCTATGGCTCGAAGCCACTAAGAAATTCGATTAGCAAAACCACTTTGAAATGAAATGTTTGTTATAAACACCACACGCACTTCGAAATGAAATGTTTATTAGAAAATCCACACGCGCTCTGATAGAAACCATTCTGCAGGAAAAACCAAACTCAATGTCTGGGCAGTTAATAAATCAGACGAAATCAATTTATATTTTAAAATAACGATTTCCCCTCAATAGCTTTTCCAAATTGCGCTGTTGGAAAATAGTTCAATTACAGTTCCCTTTTGAGGATGTTAGGCGTAATTGACTTGAGACCGCCCCCCCCCCACGAGAATCTGAGATATTATGAAAATATGTATGTTCATTTCATTGGTGGAAATAAAATCCAATGCAGAAATTTCCAAATCGAGCGAAGAGCATAAGGTTTTCCTTCAAAAAATAAAAGAGTATACACATACCAAAAAAATTATCGATACTCCGAAAAACTGACTGTGGTTCGCATTAAATATGGCCATAAAAAAGCTGAATCGACATCACTGCACAGCTCTTTGTTTTGTTTGTTTGTTTGTTTTCTTCCCCTCGTTCGTTCTCATTTTTCGCTCTCGCTCGCACTCGGCAACGCTACAAACCCGCTCCCGTTCGTGCGCCGTGACGACGTTGGGTGGTGTCGTGGTCGTCGCTTAATTTTCAGACACTTTGGCACCATTTTATTCAAAGTCATTTTCCGCAAGCGTTAACTTATTGCTCATGCCCATCCTATCCCTCTCCTTATATACAGAGACACACCTCATACCCCCATACCGGATCGAAAAATATTTTTTTTTGCTTTTTTTGACTCATTTCAATTCCATTTGCCTCAAAAGGAAAATAAGAGAAACAACAAAGATATACAAATAAAACAATTAAATACATTTGTCAGATCAAAAAATCGACTTAGCTAAGGCAGAGGAAGGAGGGGGCTTTGGTTTGGATGTTAATGGAGATTCCGACATCCTTGCCGACTGGAAAAGAATGAGTCACAAAGATTTGATTGAAAAAGGTTTAATAACCGATTCGTTTGTGATTATTTCAGCTGGTTCAAGGCTATTGCTTCAAACAGGTTTGTTTTGTATTGTTTTCCGTTCCTCTTTTATATGCAGGTACTCTCCTGACTGTTCCCCCATGTATGTATTTGAGCTCGCCTCTTGTCTGGTTTGCTCTGCTCTGCTCTTTCTTTGCTCTTCCCCACTTCTTCCTCTTTGCGATTTTTCGTATGCATTTCAATTTGTTTTCCATTTGAAACGAGCAGAGCAGAGCAAGACATGTAACAATAATAATACTCGTAAAAATAAAAACAAACCTCATGCTCCAATTATTTTTGTTATTATGGAACGAATTCCCAAAACAAAGTTGGGCAAAAGGTGTTAGTAGATTGCTGTAGTCCGATTGTGCATCCGTCATGTGTTGAGCAGCCTTCGACTGCGACGTTCCCTGGCTTTCCTATCTGGTCTAGTCGGTAGTCGTACCGAAAATGATGTTCGTTCACACAACATATCCCCATATGGTGTCTAGTGGCTAGGACCGCGTTCTGACCCTCTCCCTAAGGGCCGGCATTCGATTCCCGGTATGTTTTTCAGTTTTTTTTTTTTTTTTCTTCTTAATGTTCAAAAAAGTTTTTTGTGTTGCCTGCATGTTTCGGGGTTTGTCTGCTGTTCGACATGACAAATTCAGGTTATACAGAACAAAAAGTTTGGCTCGAAAAAGAAACAAAACAAAAAACAAAGAGAAAAAGATAAACTGAGTAAAAAAAAAAAGAGGTCAAAATGCAAACCATCATTTCCATGTGTGTTTGTGTGTATGTGGTGTGTGTGTGTGTGTAGCGTACTGTGGTTGGTCTGGTCTGTCTTGCATATGCTCGTGTAATTGTTGGGGCTGCGGAAGTGCATGAAACTGATATGCACAGCGAAAAGTATGAAAAACTGAATGCATTCCCGTTGGGTCGAGCGAAACTTAATTCGAAATTGACACATACAGCCCTCGACCCACTAATTAGATGATGACATGTGGCAACGCCAAGCACTTAACACGCACACATACTCGTATCTCGTATGCCCCCCACTAATGCAGAGTTGCACTGTCAGCAATGCAGCGTGACCGATACACGGTTCATTTGGGGTCGTCACATATCGACAAATACATATAGCGATATGCAACATACATACACACATATGTATATGTATATATACATATGTACATACTGAAAAGATATTGCTTCTACATGATATCTCGGAAAAAAATGTACAAAAATATCTAAAGATCCTCTGAGATAAATTCAACTCTCTTCAGACTCTATAAATCATTTATAAGCCAAATTAAATTCCCCACACAATGTCGAGGCATTTCATTCGACTGAGGTTCGACTGAGATAATAGCTTTGTAGCAAATATATATACATATGTATGTATGTAAGAATATATCCTGGGAATCAAATCAATTGCTTTCCCTGTCGCTCCTATTCACGTGATCGAGGCTGTCTGCAAAGGGGAGAATGTAATCGTTCATGTCGCTTTATGTCTTTATTTTTATTACATCCACCTCGGGCAGGTGTTGGGTTTGCGGAGCGGTGTTGTGGTGGTATCCTTGAAAAGGTTCTTTGACACAACACAACGAAGCACAGGAGCAGGCAAGGCAAGAAGATGGGGGAAAAGAAGATAAAGCAGACGGCATCGGCGACGTCAGCGTCAGCGTCACTGCTGGCAGCGACATAATTTTGAGGCAATTTTGTTGTTGTTGTTGTTTTTTTGCGGTTATTGTCTTTCGAGCATGAAAATGCAGCTGGCATTACCTACTCGCACAGACACATACACACAGAGAAGAGAGGATGGACGAATGAAAGGTGTATTTTTGAAGGTGAGGTCTTTTCTCTACCACCCTAACTGCTACCCGCTCTCGCTTCAGTAAGGATGCCACAAGCAAACGACTTCACATAGTTAATAGTTATCTTGGGGGTCATCTCTTTAAAATTTTTCACCAAGTATAAATACACCTTTGATGGAGGATTGCCCCTCTACCAAGGTGCCTTAATAAAAGGACAAGCGCTCCTGCTCTACTCGCCTACACTCTCTGATAAACTCTCTGGGCATACCTCACCTTCTATTAATACACCATGCCATCTGCTAAACTGCATGAAGATGCTTTGAATGATTTTCTCTCTCCCTCTCTCTCTGTATGTTGTCCTCTCTTCAAGGCTACTGGCTACGACGCTCTCCACAGTAATCTTACAAAGAATCATATGAAGGCAGAGAAGCAAAGGGAGAGAGACGACCAGACGAGCAAGCAGCGCAGTCGTAGTTGCAGTCGCAGCTAAAGATTACATGCTGATAATTCTGCTGCGACGGCGCACAGGATACATGAGAGAGAGTGTGTAACAATCTCGTAGCTCTCTCTCTCTCTCTTTCTAGCCCAAAAACCCTCACATGAACACAGTCGAAAAATACGTAATAAGCCTCAGACAAGAAAAGAAACAAACAAAATAAGAGGAAAAACGTAACTAACAAAAGTCGTGATTTTGACTTTAGCGATAAGCAGGCGAGGACATTGGACGGATATGTCTGGCCGGTTCTGCTCTGCTCTGCTCTGTTCTTGTTCTGAGGTAAAAAGGAAGGTAAGGCGAGACAAGGTAGGGCTCAGACCCCAGACCCCAGAACACAGAACAGGCAATACAATTGCAGACAAGGCACAAACTCAATGTAATTGTGGTTGTTGTTGCTCTTAAGCCAATTTTACACAATTTACAAAAGAGCGAAGAAAAGGTCATGCGTATGATTTTAGACAGACAGACAGACAGACAGACAGAGCAGTGTTGTTGCCAGATCAACGACCAAGTACGAAGAGAAGTAACAGGAACGCGAACTTGCGAATTCTAGTCAAAAAAGCAATACGAGTATGATATATGTACATATAATCTGTTTATTAGTTTTGGGTCGTCATAGTCGTCCGATATTTTACTCATATCGGTACGAGCGAGGGAAGCGAGTGAGCCGGGGAAGTCAGTGAAGTGAGTATGGAGAGGACTTGCCCCCTAGTAGATATGTATATATGTAATATACATAATATAATATATATAATACATATTTACAATAATACATAGTTACAATTCGATCAGACACGGCAGAGTTGCCGGACCGCGGAGCCAAATTTCGCTCATTAGGAAAATATCCAGACAATTAAACTGACAGTGAACACCCAACAGTTATTGTCGGGAGAAAACTGGAACTGATAAATGACTACGCGGAAAATATATCCTTTTTTAAGCAGCGATAAAAAGTCTCGTCAGATTTCGTTGGTAAGGGCTTCATACTGATTAGAACAGCGGTGGAATGGCGGAAAAACAGACATGGCTATATTGACTCGGCTATTGATGCTGATCAAGAATGTATAGACTTTATGGGGTCGGAAACGCTTTCTTCTGAGTGTTACACATATCCACTATAACCACAAATTTAGTATATGTACATACGTACATACATATGTACATATTACCCCTATAATTTTAATGTATCGGGTATAAAAACCTTTTCAAGGGAAACTCGAATATTAAGCATTAATGTATCTCGACATGCACACGCAATGCACGTTGTTTTTGCAATTCTCAAGCATTTTCTTCTGTAGAATTATGTTGTGCGTCTCGGGACGAACATCAATGTGCCATGTCATGCGCTTCCGTGATCCCTGGACTACTATTAATTCTACAATCGGTAGGTCAGCCTGATCAGAGTATTTTAGTAAAATACTAGATTAGGCTTGATCAGGAACTCAAGTTCTAGTTGCTCTTAAGTGAACAAGTGGGCACAATGCTATAAATATTATTTTTAGATAAGAAAACTGTCCTCCCAAAACTACCAAATACTAAATATATTTCGGAACATTTCCATGTCTTAAAAAGGTGTACATTTTTGTGTTTCTGTAAATATTCCCAAGAAAACTCCCCATATGGGTTTTTATCTTGAAATTGGTTAACCATATTATAAATTAAGTATTATTATAATTAAGTATACATAGCAAAAAAAAAAAAAAAAATTGCTTCCACTCACCATGATATCTGCCGCAGGCTGACATCGTCACCATAGCCGAACTGCTACCGCCTGGTCCACACGAACCAGGTGCGCCAGCTCCCATTCCGCCGACCGATCCAAATGGTGCCATACCCATGCCGATTCCGGAACCGGGTCCGCCGGCTGCATTGGTGGGCTTCTTCCAGCCGCGCCAATTGTTGCACAACGATTCGGGCTCTGAGCTCCAGCTGCAGAGCGAGTCCTCCTCGAAGCGGATCGAGTCGTCGAAGCTGAAGCGGTCCATTTCCTCAGGATTCCATTCATTGGCACCGCCACCACCTACTCCACCGCCGCCGTTGGCTTCGGCGCCAGCGCCTGCACCTCCTCCGTTACCACCACCACCACCGCCGCCGCCGCCTGCTCCTCCGCCATTATTGCTGTTGTTTCGGTTAGAGGCAGTGGCCACTGAAGGACCTGCGGGTCCTCCGTCCCCTCCTCCACCAGCACCGGAGTCGCCACCTCTGTTGTTGCTGCTGCCGCTGCGATTCGCCAGCGTGAGGCTGAGATTTTATTGATGTGTGTAGGTGTGGGTGTGTGTGTGTGTGTGTATGGGTATGGGTGTTGCGGCCCTGTTCCTCTGTTTCTGCTTAGATTTCCCGTTGCTCTGCTCCGAACGTGCGTTTGTAATCGTGTGTGGTTTTTGTTGCTTATTTATTTTATTTGTTGATTATTTTACTTTACTCTTTTAATTTATTTTTGTTTTTTTTTTTTGTTTTTGGATGGATGAAATTCTCGAATGCGTAAACGCTCAATTGAAATCGTGTAAAAGGCGAATTTTTTGTTGAGCGTTTTTGACGATGTTTCCTTTCTTTTTTTAATTCGCCTTTGCATATATCTTATTTGACATTCCTTTTACTTAGCGATGTTATTTTACCGTTATTGTATATTTTGGGGTTTAAGAATTCTTTAAATTGATTTAAAAACTATTTTCCGTGTTATATATGTACAAAATACATTTATTTCGTCGACGGCGGCTCTGGCTCTGCCTGTGTCGTCTGCGTCGACTGCGGGTGCGACTGCGATTCCCACTGCCACTTCTGCTGCTGCCTCGGGCGCTGCTGATTCTGCTGCTTCTACTGCTGCTTCTACTGCTGCTATTGTTTGTTGTCGTTGTTGTTGCATGTGAATTTTTCGTACCCCCCACTGAAGCAGTGGCTGGGGGAGAGAGCAACACCAAACCAGAAAACAGAGAGAGAAAATGAGAGAGAGATTCGACGACGACTGCCAAAAATAAGAATGGTCGCGGGAGAGAGGGGAGAACAACGCCAAAATGGCCAATTTGTAGAGGAATCGCTGTTCGACGGCCGCTCCGTTGCCCCGTTTCACTGTTTCCACACACCACACCGTACACCGCACACTGCTGCACCGCACAGTACCGCTCCTTCGACCACTGCCAGGCAACCTTTAATTATTTGTTCACTTTTATGCTTTGGCTCATCTTCGTCGCTCCTGTTCTATCCTGCTGCCTTCACTCACTTTACGTGTGTGTGTTTCTGTGTAAGTGTCTCTTTACCGCGAAACCTGCGCGCGCTCCTTCTCTCTCGCTCACACGCTTGTCGATTTTCACTGTCTTTTTTCCTTCTTTCTTTGTGTATATGCGCTGCGCGTTGGTTTTGCGTGTGTGTGTGTGTGTGTGTGTGTGTGTGTGGTGTGTGAACGAAATGCGTTCAAAGAGAACGTTGAGAAAAAAAACTTTTTCTTTTGCGTTATTTTGTCCCGTTTGTCCGTGTCCAGAAATTGTTTTTCAACTGCACTCAGCACTTAATTGTCGTTCCAATCGATGTTAATTAGAGCTTGAGTTACGATTTGTTTGGTTTAACACACACTTTTTGAACAATTTTACACGGGACGGGACTTTGTTTTTTTTTAGCCGTCCAATAATACTTAGAAGTGGGAACAGCCACACACTAGAGGTGGCAAAACAAAACGACCATCGATTCTTTCGGTTCACCATCGATAGTATCGAGCGGTAATATTAGATATAATCTCATATTTCATACAATACATTGATGCATTTTAAGTCAAGAGAGTTTTAAACGTTTAGCTTATTAAATTGTTTAGCTTATCATAAAATTATGGCTTTAGTGGGGTGCTGTTTTCGTATGTTTTTCCATCAGAGTTATGGGTGGCCACTATCGATGTTTTGCCAACCGCGCGTGTATAAATTCAGTGAATATATATTGAACAGTATCGGTTTCACCCCTGATTCGGTGAGCGCGGACAATTGTTAATTTAAAAAAAGAACATTTTGGCAAATAACAACCAAGGTAATTAATTTAAGTACAGCAAATTTGTTGTACTGTTTATTTGTGTGCATTTCAAATGTTCTTTACTTTATATACATATGAATTACTTCATTTATAACTTCCTGTGCCCACCCATAATGCTCATGGAAACACATACTTCATTGAGAGGCATCACATATTCTTTTAAAAACATGCACTTTCATGTTTGTACACCACCACACTATAGCCATTAACTAATATAAATGTTTAATTTTCCCGCTCGATGCTATCGATATTGAACCGAAACAATCGATTTTCGGCTAGTTTTTCAACCATCCCTATAGCTGATTGTAGCTCGCAAATTTACCTTGCCGCCAAAACACCGAAATTGACCTGACGACGTGCAAAACATAAATAAAAAAAACAGGATCGAAATGTTGGCGGGCGTACTCATCGAGATTCGGCCCTATCTAAACTGCGGCCAAGTGTATATCCAGCTCCATCGCAGGGACTCCAACAACATGCGCGTGGTCATCCTGGAGCAGAGAATCTACATTGATGATGGCGACCGTGGAATAGGGAAGTCCGTCGACACCGAGATCATGCGCGTAAACGAGTTCGACATGGACCTCGGCAGCCTGTCCGGCTTCCTATTGAGTGGAAAAAACATGAGCTTTCGTTTTAGTTTCAACAATATAACCATCGCTGCGCTGGACAAACGCACGGTGACGGTGCCCATGCAGCCGCTGCTCCTTAGCTGCCGCGAGAACGAATCCCTGGCGATCCAATGCGTGGGCTGTCAGGCAGAGGTCGCACCGCTGCGCATCTACACGCGCCTTCGTGAATTTCCCAATTGCATTGTGGATCCGAATGAGTTTTTTTGCCACGGCCATGGACATGGACATGGACAAGAACAGGATAGGCCACACAGCTTGTTGCCGGGCGAGAGTGACCTCTTCTACGGTCTCAACAACGTGATCATACGGATGGTTAATCTGGACAACATTGTGAGGCGTGGCGAGCACTTGCACTGCCAGCGCTGCATGCGTTTCCTGGGCATGGCCATCTTCAATGGAGAAGCGGCCAGACTGTGGGCCGATACCGTTCGCTGGTTGCCGTCGACTGAAAAATCAGATGGACTACCGCCGACCATCCGTCACTTCTTCCAGTTTTCCACCATGACGGAGCTGGTGTTGCGGCTACTCAACAGCTTGTGGCCCCATGTGCTGCCATCGATAAGCCTGACGGGCAGTCGCGCCCTGCTGTTCGCCTCTCCCACGTCGCTGCAAAAGCAGTATATGCTTATCCAAGTGGTGGAGCCGCAGCTGAGAGTCCTGCGCCGCATCACTGGGAAGGCGCCCGTGCTGCGGGGCTACTATTCCATCAAGCTCAACTACGGCATCTGCGAGGACTGCCAGGAGGAGCCGCCGGATATCCTTCAACGCTGGCAGGCCCACCAGGATGTCTCCCAGTTTGAAATCTCACCCAAAATGTTCATGGAGCTGCGCCAGCGCCTCGACCAGAACGCCGAGTACCAGCCCGTGGAGTGGCGCCACAATACGATGGAAGAAAATCTCGTCGTTACGTACTTCATCTACGAGGATGAGTCTCAGCCGGGCGGCGTCAACGTAGCTCCTACGAAGCTTCCATGCACGGAGGCATACAGCAGCGACAGCGATGACGAACAGTCGGATCCAGGCAGCGTAACGTCTGCCCGCAAGCGCAGCCCCCGACTCAGACGTGCCATGTCCCTGCCGAGCGTGCTCAATGGGGAGTCCAACCGCCAGCGTCTGCTTAATTGGCTGCTGGAGTCGCGCCTGAATGCGGCCAAGAAGGAGTCTGGCCGCCAGCGCCTGGCAGAGTTGCAGCCGAAAGCGAGCAAGGATCGTCGGCCAGACGACACCTCATCCTCAAACTAATTCTCGTAGCAGAGCAGAGCTTTTGTTACTTTTGATTTCTTTTTTGGGGTTTTTATTTTTAGGATAATTTAATTTAATTTGTAATATTTGACGCATTTATTTAATCTTAACAAACTTTTTTATTCAACAAGTATTAGCTAGAGAAAGGGTTGGAAGTGGAAGTAATGCTAGTCCAGTACAGTGCGTTTCATGGCCATACGACCAGTGGCTGTGATTCCTGGATATATTTTTGTATTTTTGGTTTTGTTTTTGGTTGGAGTGCATGTCCATTCATGTCTCCTAACGCTGTGAAACGCACTGTACTATGCATCAAATTTCTAAAAATTTAAAAAAAAAACCAGAAAGTAAAATACAAAACAATTAAGTTAAGTAAATAAACAAATATTTGAAAATATTTCAAAGAAAAATACATTTTACAAATTAATTCATTTAATGAGTTTTTGGGAAACAATGCATTTTTTTTAATTACAATCATTTAAAAAAATATTATTTAGAAAAAATTCCACATCACAATTATTATCTGAATGGATAAAAACTTCGACAATTGTTAAAATTTAATTAAATTGTATAAAATTAATTATATTTTTTCTAATATCTGGACAAAACATTTGCTATATTTTTTGAACGAGATACATCTTTTATATCGACAAAAAAACGTCTGAAAACTATGATATAATACGAGTAGTAGAGGTAAACGATGCAGGACATGAATAAAGACTGGAAACGGGCGACGATTCGAGGGGTCTATCCTCCTACATGTGATTGAAAACGCTTTTGGGGTAATCTCAACTTGAACTTCAGTTATGAAGAAACTCATACAGAAACTCATTCGTCCAACGAAAGGGAGGACCACGGCTAGCCAGGATACAAGCTAACAGATGGAGGGAGAGAGATATGCAGAACGTCCGATGTATTCTTTGTAAACCAAAACGAATTTCGCACATACTCTAAAAAAAAGGAAAAGGAAAGCCATTCGAACCTTGACTCCTTAATTCCTTGTTTGCAGGCCTCATTTGGCCATGCGTCGCATCTGCTGTGTCTGCTCGCCCATAGATATATAGGCGTTGTCCGCCTTGTTGATTAGCGCGTCCAGTTTGTCCAGGTCCGACCCTATGCGCTGCTGCTTTGTTGCCTTGGCTGCACTGACCTCGGCCGCTGTGGGTGGGTGCCGTGGCTGCTTTTGGACAGGGGCTCGCTCTTCCTGGGAGGCTGCTGGTCCCCCTGCTGCTGTGGCGGCTGCAGAGAGATCTACGGAACCGGAGCTGGTTCGGGCAAAGATGTTGGTGAGGCTGCCGCAGGCCGACTGCTTGAATCTGTTCAGTTTCTGCTGAGTGCTGGACAAAATACTATTCAGCTCGCCCATCTTGCCGCCGATATCCCTTAGCGATTCGCTTTGTTCCTCCAACAGCTTATGGCGGGCAGAGAAGCCTTAGGTTGTCATCAAGCAATCGTTGAGAGGGGAGTTGATGGACTTACCACTGCCTCGGCTACATCGTGGTTGGCCTGCTCCTGCTCGAGGCGGGCTTGGCGTCTACGATCAAACTCGTCCTTGTCTGGTGCCTGCAGACCCAGCAGCTCCGCCCGTTGGCACTCCTCCTCGTAGCTGTTGCAGTTCTGCTGCTGCTCCAATTCGGACATCTTGCATGCAAACACTCTGGCAACCGACTGGCAATAACATCGATTTTTTTTCCTTTGTGCCAAATCCCAGGGCCAGTACGCCCCGTCCCCCCCTGCAGCTCAGACATGCGCATGGCTTACAATCTGATAGAACAGCCACAATATGAAATACAAAGACAGAGCATGGAAAGTAGAAACATAAATCGGGTAAAATTACAAGGGTTTATTATAGTCTCGTCTATCTGGACTATAGCTTGTATTATAGCTCGTGGTATGGAGGTATTTTCAGTACAAATAATAAACTACGAAAAAGAGACTATGAGCGACGCTTGGATCAAGAGGGATCCGAACTCCGCTCGTAGATCTGAATGTAGGACTCGGTGAGGGTGATCATCTGGGGTAGGATTTCCGTGACATGCAAATCCTGCATCTCGTACCACTGCCCGTTGGCCTTGTGGAGAATGTGGGCGCGATATGTGCCCTTCTTGGGGTCACCGTCGTGGACAATATTCGCCACCAGATTGTATTTCGTATCCTTGACATCCTTGTCTCTCTGGCGCATGCCCAGAATGTCACCAAAGTCCACGTTCCTGGCACAAAAAGGGTCGGGTCAGAGGTTAAAAAATACTCTAAGAACTTGCTAGCGATACTCACTTGATGGGAAAATTGACAATGGTGGGATTCTTCTCCAAGAAGAACGTGTTCTTGGTGAACCGCTTGATGTACAGGATAATGAACTGCGGCAGTCGGGTGATCTCGAAGCGTTTCATGAAGTTGTCCTTGTAGGTTTTGTACTCCTTCTCGGCGCTGCCATTGAACTTGCCCAGCAGCTGGTAGAGATTCACCTGCGGAATGATGTTCTCGCGAAATTCGTCGGTGAACAGTGGTGGTGGCGGCAGGTCGCAGGTGAGATAGATAAAGTTTGTGTGCTCCACCTGATCCTGGTACTCTTCGGTGGCCAGCAGTTTCTCCTTGGCCGCGTCGTCCAGTTCTACGGGCGGCATTTTGCGCGTAAAGATCTGCATTTCGCCGAGGAAGATATTGTACAGAATCGAGGAGTTTGGCTGCTTGTTGCCCTTGAGGGCGCGATGGAGGGTGTTGAGGAACCAGGAGAGAAAGTCAATGGGATCGCCCTGCTCTGTTATTTGGAAACGCTTACTCGACCACAGCACTACCGCCTGCAGCATCTCGTGCGGCGAGACGTGAGCCTTGAAGTTGCGCGGATTCCACATTTTTCGCATCAGCTCGCCGAAGCGCTGCACCAGGGTGAACATCGAGTCGCCTGGCGGCCGCTTGATCTTTGCGTAGCTCTGCTCGCGCAGGAAGTAGTCCCGCAGGGGGCCCACGTGCGAGAGGGCGTGCAGCACCACGTTACAGTAGTCGTTGGCTTTGATGTTGTTCAGACCGACGACGCCGGGCAGATAGAGGATGCCGTCGACGGTGCGCGACTGCTTGGGTAGGACGAGGTCGAGCTTGCTTATTTCGTTCTTGGTAAAGGTCGGATTTAGCACGTATTTGATGTCGTCCAGCGACGAATCGATGATCTCGTAGTTGTCTGGCAGGCAGTAGAATCTCAGTGTGTGGAGATTGAGAAACACATGATGCGCCTCGCCCACCGAATGCGTATAGGCGTGCGTGTTGGTGCCGCGTCCCTGGAAATACTTGCCGCACACCAAGCACGCGTACACATTTATCCGCGTCAGCGAAACGGAGCACAGTTTCTCGAAATCAAAGTCCAGCAGATTGCGGTTAATTGTGTCCAGGTAGGGGCACACCCGATACTTCGGATTGAACACGGACGGCGTCTCTGCATGATGCAAATGAGTGAAAATGGTTAAAATTCATGCTAGGGCTGTTTCTTCACAAGCACTTACCATCGTCTTCTTGCATATTTGCCGGCCTGTTGTTGTCTAGCCTGGGGCGCTTTGCTGCTAAAAATACGGAATGCTGTTAGATTTTTTGCTAGAAACTTGGGAGGATATTTTAGTTACCTGTAGATTTCGTTTGCGCCATTTCTTTTATTTTTTTTTGTCAAAAAGGCATTTAAATAAATAATTTTGTTGATAGTGCTGTCCGTTTAGTATTGTAGTATTGGAAAGCGGCTGCCGGCAGCACGGTTGCATTTGTTGAAAATATCGATGCATTACATGTATCGATATTTAAAAATTTAACGAAATTATTGTTTGATTCGACAAAATACCCCGATACCGCGTCGATACCCCAAATAATTTTAAAATTTTGTCAAAATACTTGACAGAATACGGTAACACTTGCAAATGATGCGGCGCATGTTCCAACATGCGACCCGCATGATTGTCTTCTTCTATCCACAGGGCTCTTATGGGCATCATTGTCGCATGTTCCATTTAACGGAAAAATGCGCCTTAATGTACAAAGGGTATAATACATAAATTTTCGGTACAAACATGATCTTCTGTTATAATCTATTTTATAATATTTTGTATACCCGGTACTCGAAGAGTATAGGGGTATATTAGATTTGTGGTGATAACGGATGTGTGTAACGCCCAGAAGGAAGCTTTCCGACCCCATAAAGTATACATATTCTTGATCAGAATCAATAGCCGAGTCGATATAGCCATGTCTGTCTGTCCGTCCGTCCGTCTTCATTAGCGCCTATATCTCAGAGACTATTAAAGCTAGAGCAACCAAATTTTGTATCCAGTCTCCTGTGTTATCACACTACTCCAAGTGTATTTCAATTTCGCCCCGCCCCCTTCCGCCCGCACAAAGGACGAAAATCTGTGGCATACAAAATTTTAGAAATTTGAGGAAACTAAGAACGCAGAATCATAGAGGATGACCATTTCTATCAGAGTGTTGAATTTTGATCAGATCTGATTATTAATATAGCCACAATGAAGAGAACCATTTTGAAAAGCATCGTTCCCTCTCGCTCTCTCTCACAAGCGACCCTGTCTGCTTTGCCTATTCGTTCAAATGAGCGCCTAGATCTCAGAGACTATAAGAGCTAGAGCAACCAAACTTTCTATCCAAACTCCTGTTATATCAATTCAGCACAAGTTTATTTCAAAATTTTGCCACGCCCCCTTCCGCCCCCACAAAGAACGAAAATCTGTGAATCCACAATTTATAAGATAAAAGAAAATCAAAAAAATTATGGACAGAAGGAACAAATTAAATTTCAGTGGCTATGCAACGCCTGCCAAGCGCTGACTCATTCCCTCTCTCTTTCGCAAACACTTCCACGTCTCGAATATGTAGCTATACATGTACATGTAGAAATGTCGAAGCAGATGTAAAAAGCATATGTAAACAAAAATGGAAACATGTATAAAAATTCCGAAAATTGTTTTTTTTTGAAATATTCTTTTTTGCCCAAAATTTAATTTGTCCCTTTTGCGAACATATAATAAATTGCATAAATCGTAAGCTCATATATGTATGTATATACTGACTGAGTACCGGGTATAAAGTAGAGCCGCGGCCTTTGCCACGGCTCACAACGTTCCCCCTCGTTTATTTTAGTTTATAGCTTATAAAAGTATCGCCTGCCATATATAGAAGACATCTTTAGATATCGCTTATCGAAAAAAGTCGGCTCTTTTTATAAACTTTTATAACTGAGCGGTCTTGTTGATTTAAGCTGCTGAGAAACTGTGAATTCTTATGTTTATAATCGTTTGACCTTAAACGCCCTACCGCAATCCAAAGCTCTCGTCTTGGTAGAGCTTTGGCATTGCCAGCCAGCAGAATAGAGCGATAAGGTGTAAACCAATTCCAGTTCTTAATACGATCCTCATAAACACAGAGCGGAACTTTCCACAGCAACGCAACTAGAAGCTAGAGATCAACCGCAGCACGTACATCATGTGGGCCGATCTCAAAAACAAGGTGATATTGGTGACGGGCGCCGGTGGGGGCATTGGGCAAGCACTGGTCAAAGAGCTGGCCGGCGCTGGAGCCACGGTCATAGCAGTGGCCCGCAGCGAGGCTCAGCTTAAGGAGCTAGCGGCCTTTGACCCCAAGCACATTCAACCCCTGCAACTGGACCTCGCCGAATGGCATTCGGTGAGAGAGGCCCTGGCCAAGGTGCCACTTTTGGACGGACTGGTGAACAATGCCGGAGTGGCCATCATCAAGCCATTCGAGGAGCTCAGCGAACAAGACTTTGATACGTGAGCGGAAAGAGATCTCTATAAAAAATAAGTATTTCATTGATTTTTCGCTTCCAGTCACTTTAATGTTAACATCAAGGCCGTCTTCAATGTGACACAGGCCCTGCTGCCCAGGCTCCGCGATGGATCCTCCATTGTGAACATCTCCTCGATAGCATCGTCGCGCTCTTTTGCCGGTCATACCGCATACAGTGCCACTAAGGCGGCCCTCGACTCTCTGACCAAGTCATTGGCCCTGGAGCTAGGTCCACGTCGGATACGAGTCAATTCGGTCAATCCCACTGTGGTGCTGACCAGAATGGGCCGTGACAATTGGTCGGAACCCAGCAAGAGTGGACCCCTGCTGGCCCACATACCGCTCAATAGGTTCTGTGAGGTGCAGGAGGTTGTCGATGCCACTGGCTATCTGCTGAGCAACAAGTCCACCTTTGTGAATGGCCATCACATTCTGCTGGAGGGCGGCTATTCCGTATCCTAGAGACATCCCATCTCATTCTCAAAAAATAATTTCACTTGCGTTTAAATAAAGCATGCAATTTATTTTCTACATACATATGTACTATATAGTATATCCCCATTTATGGGATTTAACGGCGGTTAATTAGTACAGAAAATATATGTATGTTTCGCACAGCTTTGAAAGTTATGTATCGTTATTTTTCATTTAATTTAGATAAATACAGCAGAAACATTTATAGGTAAAATACACCAAAAAATATATCTTTATATATGTATATATTTATAGTTTATTTATCGGTAGATTGTAGCTTTGAAGTGCAACTGGTATTATACGCTTGCAGGATATTGAAATTTCTAACCCACTGAAGTTGAATATAGTTTCACACACCTTCATAGGGCCATAAAAATCAGTGCATTCATACGGAATCTACGATTTTGTGGCTTTTTGAAACATTTTACACTGCCGAAATGCAATAGATTACATCTTTATATTTACATACATATACATATGCACATACATATATGCATCAATGGATGATAACATATTCAACCCTTGCAACACTTTCCAACTTCTTTTAGATGAAGATAGAATTTTCACATAACTATTCGATCAGAGATCGAATTATTATATGTATGGTATATTTAAATCTCTTGTATTGTGTTTATTTCTGTTCTTTGTGCTCTACAATATGGTATTATGTATTATATGTACTCTCTACGTATTATTTGAATCCTTGAAGGATTTTACTCAAACGAATTAGTTTGATACGGATTCATCTTAAGACTAAAGATCAATGATCGGCACGGCACGGCTATCTTTCCTGAGGATAGGAAAGTTTTCTGCTACACGTACAGTATACCCAACCAGAAATGAGAAGCGGCCTTTTTGTTGTCTACGCATCATCCAAAGTATTATATTCGGAATGCCACAAACCGAATACCAACTAAGTTGGAATTTCGATCCGTTGAACCGTATCGTCAAGAATAATAAATCCTATGAAATTTTATACAATCCTCTTTTCAACCCATCAATGAAAGCCCATCCATCAAACTATGAAAGGGCGCTGTCACGAAATACCTTAAAATTGTAATACCTTAACTAGTCGAACGGGAAGGAATATAATCATAATTATTGAATGGTATTATCAAATCTACTTTTCTTTTTCCTCCTTTCATGTTGGGTTTATTTAGGCTCTCAATGCATTCAAAAATATACATATATCTGAATGTAAATCAATTTTTTGGTAATTTACCCTTTCAGAATATTTAAATTTCGTTCAGAATGAAGAGAGGTACTTATGTACATGAAGGTATTATTATAAATAAATGAAAACTGGGGTGCATTTACTAGTCGTTTAAAGCAGTGGGGGTATATTAAAGATTGAATGATATATTTGCAAATAGTTTTAATTCATGGCTTAAGACATTCTTCTTAGATTCTATTCAAAAACACTTTTTATCTTAAAATCTATAGAAAAACGCTAATAAAGTATTGAATAAACATACATATGGTGCTTCTTAAATACTAATGTTTATATACTTTCCTCTTAATTGTGTAATCTTTTTTTAAACTTAAAATCTAGAGTTATGATCTTCTTCAAGTAATTTACATCTCGGAACCACTTTATCATTAATATATTGCTCATAGATTGATTAATAGATACGCAATAAAAAATTGCTTAATCAATGTGTAGCATGTATGGGATATATGTATATTATTACAAGGCCTTAATATCTATATAGAATATATGCTTTCAAGTGTGCATTTTGTATTCATTTCAATACATATTTTTTTCCATATGCTTTCATCTTAAAATTTACTTTTTGTTATACCCTTCTTTCCGGGTATATTATTACTGTTTTACCTGAAATAATTCAATTAATAATCTTATAAGCAGAAAAGAAAAAATGCTGCTTCAAAGGATTCCTAAAAAAAATACTCCCAATTCAGGGCTTAGCCTAATATAACGAAAAAAAACAAAAAAAAAACCTTTGCTGGATCAAATAGATTTCGGGTATATTGGAACATTTGTGTTCCTTTATAGTCGCCTTATAATCAGTCATAAAATGTGACCGAGTGTATATACAGTTTGTAAATATATATATTATATATATATATATGCGTATATGTATTCTTAAACCTATCCATTCAGAGTGATTCGCAATATATATGCATATTTTTTCTTAGTTTTAAAACTGAAATTAATTCTAATAATGGGCAATTCACTTCACTGTTCTTTTACTTTCGTTTCTTGCGATTCTTGTGATTCACGAATTTTCTTCCTTCTTCGTGCTTCTTACCTCTTACTAGGTGTCTCCCTCCTCTTGCTCCCGCTCGAGGAGTCTTTCTCGTTCTCGCTCCCTTTCACGCTCCCTCTCCGACCATCAGGTGCAGATTTTACCCTGCGTCTGACCCTGCTGCTGCTGTTGCTTCTTCTCGCGCTCGCGTCGGCGCATCTTCTTGCGCCTGCGATCGATGACCGCCAGCTCGCCCTTGATGGTGTTGTATGCCTTGCGCAGATCCTGTATCTGCTTGCGCAGAATTGTGATGCACTGATCCGAGCTCAAAGACCGATCTATTTGAATATGGATTTAATTAGATACTGCACATATTTCGGAGGAGGAGCTTCCTTAGGCTTACCCAATTCAACCAGAAAGTTGTACGGACAGGGTCGTACGCCCAATTGGTTGCTCGAAGACGGCTGCTGTTGCTGCTGTTGCAGCTGCGGCTGTTGCTGCTGTTGTTGCTGTTGAAGCTCTTGCTGCTGTTGTTGCTGCTGTTGGGCACTGGTCAGTGGCATTAATTGTTGGCGTCCACTTTGACGGAGTGGCTGCTGCTGTGCCGGCTGCTGTTGCTGTGGCGCCAAGTTGGACACCAGATTGTCTGAATTGTCATCGGTATCTGAACCAGCTGCCGAATGGAAATGTATTAGAGTTTGAATCAAAATGAAAGCATCCTCTGCACTCACCTGTGACTGTAGCTGTCGGTTTGCTGCTTCTCATTCCTGATACCTGGCGGCGTCGCTTGCTCAGCGACTGAAGCTGTGCCGCAACGGCACTGATCTGCGCCTGGGTCTGCTTGCTCGTGCGCTTCCTTTTGCGCAGTGTTCCCCCCATACCCAAGCCCTCCAGTTCGTTCTCCATGTGCTTGGTTTTGGCCTCCTCGCTGCTCTCATCCTCCTGGCTGGCCGAGTCCGGCGAACTGTTTGCCGCCGACGGACCCACGCCACCCATCGCCGAGTCTGCTGCGGACTGATGTGCCCCTGTCGTCCCTTGGAGCAGACCTATGGCTCCCGGTGGCGGGGTGTCTGGTGACAGTGGAGTGATGCCAGCAATGGCCAAAGCAGAGCTCACTGTGGCAGTCATTTGTTCATCCTTCCCGCCGTATGTGGGTGCCGGGCTCCCGGGTATTGTCTCTTCGCACAGCAGATTGATCGACTCGTTGTGCGGATCATTGATCAGGGGCGAGCTGGCCGCGGGTGCCGTGGTATTGGCCACCACATTGTACATATCCTTGTTCACGGCATGCATCACAAAGGGTCGTGCCGCGACGGGTGTCGAGTCGCTCGTGATCTCCGCTCCTCTGCCTATCCATCCCCCACTGGTGGACACGTTCACGTTGGATAGCACAATCTCTGTTTGGACTGCCGACTGCTGCTTTTGCTGTTGCTGCTGGTGGTAGCTGGAGCTACTGGAGCGAGCATCGGCCTCCGGTTCTATGTAGGTCTTTAGCAGTAATCCACTGCCCAGTCTGTCTCCCAGATCTGACGAAACAGTCGGCGGCGAGGGCGATGCCGGGCTGGAGGTGCAGGCCATAATGGGTGGACTATCCTGATCTTGTTCCATGGGAAGAGTAAAGGCGGGTATCATTATAGAGGGTGTCGCCATCACCACAGAAGCGGGTATCTCGGGCAGCACAATGGGTATCCCAAAGGAGCTCAGTGTCCCCATTTTGTTCGGCTCCTCTGGATGGTGCTGTGGCTGCTGCTGCTGCTGTTGCTGGTGGAGTTTTGCCAGCGGCGGTGGCTGTGTGACAGCTGTTAGTTTTCCCGCAAATGAACTGCTGCTGCTGGAGCTGGGCTCTCCTTGGGCCAGCTTGAGGGCAATGGGTGCCTGAATGCCGCTGCCGCTCAGCTGCTTGCTGCCCAACAGATCCATTTTCACGGGAGGCGTGGGCGTGCTGATGGTCCTATCCATGGTCTCGGCCAATTCCTCCTGTGAGCCGGGACTCTTCTGCTCGGCCGTTGTGGTGGTGGTATGATCCTCTACGATCACATCCTCGATGACCAAACGCTGCTCCGAGTCTGTGCTGTCCATGGACTCGTCGGAGAAGCCACCCACACCCACAGTAACCGTGGAGTTGGGTGTGTGCGCCGTCGGGGGAGTGCCGGCTGTGGAGCTGGCCAAAGAAAGACCACTCACGGGCGTCTTGCGCTGCTGAATGGCACACTCTAGCTTTTGGATCGTTTCGCTTAACTCGTTGTTCTTGGCCGGCATCGAGTCGAGGATGGACTTGGTCTCCGGACTGTTGGTGGCCGGTCCCGGCCTGTACAGTTCCCCTAGCAGGGGTCCCGTCTGGATCTTCAAGGGTTCACTCAACATCTTCAGCGCCTCCAGCTTGGAGCTGGTGCTGGGCTCTGGTTTGGGCAAAATCAAGGGCGTGGCCTCGATATCAGGCAGGAGCTTAGGGATCATCATGGGAGTGCCTGCGCCTGTTCCTGTGGCTGGAGTGGTCTCTGTGTGGGGTTGTGGCGGTGGCGGCGGCGGCGGCTTGCTCTTGTTGTTCTCCACCTCCTCCTTCTTCTGGCTAATGGCTTTGAGCACCTTGTCCGCTATGGAGCTGGTTTTCTGCTCGTACTTGACCGCATCCAGATCGAACGGAAGACCTGCTGCTCCCGCCAGCAGAATCTTCACATTCTCCAGCTTCTCCAGCTTGTTGTCCTTGGACTCCCCGGAGCTATAGCCGCTGCTACTCAACTCAAACACGTTCCGGGTCTCGATGAAGGGACTGCCCACGACAGTGGGTGGCGGCGGCGGCTTCGCCTGTGCCTGGGGAGGAGTGCTCAGTTTTGGCGAGGTTGTCACTTGACTGCTAGTGGAGCCTCCTCCTCCTCCTGCGGGTGGTGTTACTGGACAAACAAGCAGCGGTCCTGCAGGTGGAGCGGTGGCTGAAATGGGAGTCGTAGGGGGCTGCAGGGCATCGGTTAGGGCTCTTGTTGTCTCCTGGACGGTCTGGGCCAGCTCCTCGTTCAGAGCCATGATATTCAAGTTGAAGCTCGGTGACTTGCGGAGCGCATCAAAGGGCGTGGCATGGTGTCCGGGCGTCAGTTGGCCAGCAGCAGAGGACGAGCCTCCTCCTGCTCCTCCTGGTGGCGTGATCAGCTTCTGTTGCATCTGCACGAGATTGGGTGTGGGTGCTGGTGTTGGTGTGGCCGAGGCCGAAGCCGAAGCCGTCGCTGCCACCACTTTCACAGTCGGAGGCGTCTGTTGCTGCTGCTGCTGTTGGATGCCAGGCTTTTGTTCTGGCTGTTCCTTTTCCATTTTAATGAGCTTGGGCTTCTCCAGAACCAGACTGGCCTCCTTTAGAGGAGAGCCACGCTTCTTGGCTTTGCCTGCTCCAACTCCAGCAGGTCCAACCGGGGCTGCTGCTGCTACTGCTGCTCCATGGGTAGTGGGCGGCAGCTGATGCTGCTCCAGGCTGTGCTGCATGGCCGTGGCCTTGAGAGCCTGCTTTCTGGCCGCAGAACTAACCACCACAGTGGTACCAACACCGGGCGGTGCTCCGGCACCTCCTCCTGCTGCTACTGTTGCTGCTGCTGCTGCTGCCGCTGGTACGGACTGCGGCGGTGCCACAGTAATGACCGAAGAAGTTCCAACAGATGGGAGAACGGAAGCAACGCCTGTGGTCGCGGTGGTTGAACAGGCGGCCATGGGCGATATGCGCTTCTCGAATTCAAAGGGTTCCGTGTCCTTGAACTCGTACACATCCGAGGCCAAGAGATCGCCGAGAGTGAGGGGTCCTCCGCTTGCTGCCGCAATGCTACTGTTGCTGTATTTGGACTCTTTGCTGCTAGCTGTGCCCGTGGGCGGTGTCGCGGGCTGGGTTCCAGATGGACCTGCTGCTCCGCTGCCTCCTGTACCTGGCCCACCGCTGATCTCCAGCTTGCTCATATCCGGCAGAGATCGCGTAGCGGAACTGGAGCTGCCTCCCGAGGCACTCGAACAGAAGGAACTGGACGACGAGGAGGACGATGATGGGGAACAGGCTGCCGGCAGCTCTACCTTCAAGGTGGCCACAGGTTCAGCAAATTTCTTTGCCTCCTGTCCTGAGGAGCTACTGCTGTTGTTGCTGCTGCTGCTGCCGGCAGTGGCTGTGGCTCCGCCTGGTCCTGTGCCCGACTGCTTCTTGAGGCTATCCACCTTCTTGTTGGGATGCTGTTGATCCGCAGCGGACTTCTTGGTGATGCTGGTGCTGCTGCTGGCGGCGGCTGTTGTCATGGTGAGGGTCTTCTCCACAATCACCGACGTGAGTGAGTACTTGGCCGCGGCAGAGAGGCAGGGTCCCTGAGTGGATGTCGAGGAGGAGGAGCCTGAGACCGAGGCTGAGGAGGAGCTGTTTAGGCCAAAGCGTGCCGGGGCTATCAGACTGGTGGTCGGTTTGATGTCTGCCCCCGTGTGGAAGGGCTTCACCTTAATATCCTTGGTCTCTGTCTTGATGGTCTCCAGCAGGTGGATAGAATCGCCGCTGCCCGGTGGATCTTGTCCCGCCTTTCCTGGCGTTTGTCCCGTAGCTCCTGCCTTTGTGCGCTTCTCGCTGGCATGCTTCCGGTAGTCCGATGACTGAGAGTCCTCGTCCACGTACGAGTCCGTCTCGGAAGAGACTTCTGTGGAGCTGCTCTTGGCCGAGGACTCAATCTTCGGCTCTTTCTTGATGTCCGCCGCAGGAGGATGGACCTCCACCTTGATGTGATCCTTGCGCTCGTCTATGGGCAATGCCGAGGAGGAGGATGAGGAGGAGAGCAGCTGCGGCTGGAATCCCTTCAGCTCAGATCGTATTTCGCTGAGATCGTAGTCGCGACCCTTGGAGGTGGCGGCCCCACTGCTCATTGCCCGGTTACCAGCCGCTCGGGATCGTTGAAGCAAAGGAGGCGGCTGCTGTTGCTGTTGTTGTTGTTTTCCTGCACTGACGCCAGGTCCCTCTTCCTCTTCCTCATCCTCGTCAGATTCCTCGCTGGGACTTTGTTGAGCGGCGACTGCCGTGGGCCCAGATGATGAGACACGGGACAGACGTCCTTTGGCGGTGACTTGCGGCTTGCCAGCTGCCTTCTCTTTGGCACTCTGCCGCTTGGGCCGGCGCACTGGTTCGTCCGAGTCGGTGTCAGATTCGGAGGCCATTGAGGCGTCCGAGACGCGGTGGATGTTGGCGCTGTTGGTCGGCCCTCGGGTGGGACGCCTCTTCATAGGCTGCTTCTGCTGATGTGGCTGCTGCTGCGGCTGCTGGGAACTGGCCGGGGACTTGGTTCTGCTCGAGTTGGAGGCCACCGACGAAGGGGTGGTCGATCTCGGTGGCATGGAGTCGCTGCGCCCACGGCCCCGCTTCGCTCCCGCGGTGGTGGGCGTCTTCACCATGGCCTGAATCAGCGAACTGGCTGTACTGAAGCCACTGGGATTTCCTGCCTGGCCGCCCTGTTGACCTGCCGCCCCAGAGGGCGGAGCCGTCTTTGAGGGTCCATCCTTGCCAGGCGGCGGCTGCTTGTCGCCGCCGCCACCCGGACCTGGGGGCAGTGTGCCCTGGGAGCCAGCACCGGATCCGGCACCACCGCCTCCTCCTCCACCACCGCCGCTGCCACTGTTCGCACTGCTGGTGCTGATCGTACGTGTCTTCTGCTTGGATCCCTTGGTCAGGTTCTCGGCAATCCGCTCCCGGGGCACCCACTCGTCGTAGCGGTTATTCCAGCCGGTGTAGTGGACCAGGTACATGGGCACACCGCGCTGTACGCTAATCTCGATGACCTTCGCCTCGTAGGTGCTGCCATGGGAGCTGGGGGACTTCTTCTCGTGGTAGTTGACCTTCAGCTTATCGCCGATACCCACCACAAAGTCCCCGGTGTCGATTTTCTCAACGGTGATTTCCTTATCCTCCTTCTTCCGTTTGCCGCGCTGCTTCTCGTCCGGCTTTTCCACCTGTTTTCGTTGGTGTTTCTCTTTCTTGGCGGTGGTCGTTGGGGCAGCAGCTGCAGCAGACGGCCCGGCAGTAACTATAGACATGAGTTGGAGAGGGAGAGAAAGAGCTGGTCAGTATAGTAACAAAATATAGGGAAAATACATACATATGTACATAAATACATAAATTATACGTTTAATCTTATTTTATTTGTAGATACTTATTAAAATCGTATCTATGTATGTATCTACACACCGACGCATATTAACTAACTTCTTATTTATGTATATTCATTTTGGTTCATTATTCCTTTTCTCTTTTGTGTAAGCTTTTCTCAAGAACTGGCTAAACGAGGCTGCAGCTGCTTTGCACTGAAATATATTTTTCTTTGCCAAAACGCCGTTTTCTATCTCCGTTTTTAATCTCCTAACGAAACCCTCGCAATCGGATCCGAAAAGATAGAAATATGATCCATATGTCGTTCAGTTTATGCCAGTAAAAGTTTGGCTTACGATATACATACATATTCCAAACCTTTCTCGCAAAAGACTCGTGCGTTGGTTTGCTGCGAACTTTTAACTCCCCCTCAACCTTTATGTGTTAGTTATCTTGACAGAATTACTTTATAACCACCCTGCGGCTGAGACTTGAGGGTATAAGATAATCAACTTATGTGAAGACATCAATATCATGTGTGGACAGGATTCTGCAATTAAGCTCTAGACCCGTTTAGACAGGGCTTAAGATATATCGATAGTGCTATCCCCGTCGATACTTTGTATCGATACTCGAAAGCTGGTGTGCGTGTACCGCAAACAAAACGCAAAACGGGGCCACAAAAACAGCAGAAATTAGCGCTTATGCTGTCAAAGAGCTTGCTTATCAATAAAACCAACTCGCCCAAGGGGGCCTACGGGTGCGAAGGGCAAGGCCGAAACAGAGAGCACAAAAAAATAGACGAGAAACAACAGAGCCCAGCAAGCCACACGGCAGCATCAGCATTCGCCGGCTGGCCCCAAAGATAACACCGCGGGACAAATCGAGATCTGATTCAATTCTGATTGTTTTCTATTAAATTAAGGTGATTTTCTTCTGGAGGAGGAGTTCGTTCGTTCGTTCTGTTACATAACCATGCGCTTACTTTGGCAACGGGCGGTCAGACTGCAGAAGCTGCTGCCGCGGACACACCTGGCTTCACATACCCAGAGACGCTTACTAGCCAACGCAACAGCCTCGGCACCGGGCAGCGGACAAGAAGATCAGGATAACCACAAATGGAGTTCACCAGGGAGCAAAGCGGAGATGTTCCTGTACGGCGCAGTCTGGGCCGGTGGCCTAGGACTAGGTTACTTTTGGCTGACTCAGCGATACAGTAGCACGCAAACGCCAGATGAGGTGAAGCCAGTTAAGGATGTTAAGCCAGTTGAGAATGTGAAACCAGATGATGAGGCAGTGGCCCGCCTGTGGCACACCACGCCCAGAAAGGATCTGCCCATGTACAAAGTGGACGAGGTGGAAAAACACAATGCACGCGAAAAAGGCATTTGGATCACCTATGGCCTGGGGGTCTACGATGTGACGGAATTCGCCGATAATCATCCCGGGGGGGACAAGATCATGATGGCCGCGGGCAGTGCCATCGACCCCTTCTGGGCCATCTACCAGCAGCACAACACCCTGGAGGTATTGGAGCTTCTCGAATCCTTTCGCATTGGGAATCTTGAGGGTCTGGCTGTGCCCAATGCGGAGGAGGAACTGGGCTCGCCCTGGGCTCAAGAGCCCGAACGTTCCGCCCTGCTGAAGCCCGCCTCCAAGCGACCGTTCAACGCTGAGCCGCCCATTGGGCTGCTAGCCGAGAAGTTCTACACCCCCAACGAGCTATTCTATGTGAGAAATCACCTGCCTGTTCCCGTCCTGGCGCCCGAGGAGTATGAACTGGAGATCGATACGTCTGGGGGCGAGGAGAAGGTGCCACCGCTTACACTGACGCTAGACCAGATCAAGGCCCTGCCCAAGCACACGGTTACGGCGGCTATCATGTGCGGGGGCAATCGACGCTCCGAGATGACCCACATCAAGGCAGTCAAGGGTTGGTGCTGCAGCACTAGTCCCACCCTAATCCCCACTAACTGATCAAACATGCTCTCTGTTGCAGGTCTCTCGTGGGGCGCTGGCGCTGTGGGCAATGCCAAGTGGTCGGGAGCCCGTCTCTGTGATGTGCTTCGGGAGCAGGGAGTGCAGCTCAACGAGTCCATGCACGTGATATTCGAGGGGGCCGATCTGGATCCCACATCCCATCCCTACGGCGCCTCTATTCCCCTCTCGAAGGCTCTGGATCCACGCGGCGATGTCCTCTTGGCCTACGAGATGAACGATGAACCGCTGACGAGGGATCATGGCTATCCCATACGCGTTATTGTGCCCGGCGTTGTGGGTGCCCGAAATGTCAAATGGCTAACAAGAATCGTGGTGGCTGACCACGAGTCGGACTCCCACTGGCAGCAGAACGACTACAAGGGCTTCAGCCCCAGCACAGACTGGGACACGGTGGACTTTAGCAAGTCCGAGGCCATTCAGGCCATGCCGGTGACCTCGGCTATTTGCACACCGCTCCCGGGGGAGCGAGTCAAAGTGGATCCGCAGGGCGGATACATCACAGTTCGTGGCTATGCCTGGAGCGGTGGCGGCCGCAAAATACTCCGCGTGGATCTGACCGGCGACGAGGGTAAGACATGGCATGTGGCCGAGCTGGAGCAGGAGGATTTACCCGATGGCCGGCACTATGGCTGGTCCCTGTGGACCGCCCATCTGCCCATACCCGAGGAGCAGCAGCAGCAGCATAAGGCTGGTGGCAGCGGGGAGCTGGAGATCTGGGCCAAGGCCGTGGACTCAGCCTACAATGTGCAGCCGGAGAAGTTCGAGCATATCTGGAATTTGCGCGGTGTCCTGGCCAATGCCTATCATAAGGTGAAAGTGAGGCTGGCATAGAGCTTGCCTAAGATTGCCGAAGACCTCGTCTGATCACACAATAAATAAACGTCTTAATATCTAAGATATCCTAAGATTGTCCAGAGATCTGTTTGCCCTGTACTTACCCGATGGCGAGGCATCTCTGCTCCTTTGATTGTCCGCCGAGTTGGCCTTGCTGGACGTTGCGCTGCCCGGACTGATGTTGGTGTGCTGATCCTTCTCCATGCTGTTCCTGGTCACGGCTGCTGCAGCAGCGGCGGCCGCTTGCTGCTTTATCTTGGACAAAGGCAGGTCCGATTCGGCATCTTTGCCGACTCCTGCCGAAGAAGTGGCAGCTGCTGCTGCTGATGATGGAGTGGCCGTGGAGGGAGTGTTACCAGCAGCAGATGTCGCCGCACTTGCTGCAGATGTTGTTGTCGAAGATCCACTTCCTACGGTGGCTATGGTGCCTCCACTACCTCCACCACCAGTAGCAGCGGCAGTAGCGGCAATGGGCATTGCTGTCGAGGACTTCTCCTCGTACTTTTCCACCAGGCTCTTGACCTTGCCCTGCTGTTGAGTGCTGGTGGCCGCCGCCGAGGCCTTGCGTTGCTTCTTGATGGGCTCCACCACCACACTCGACTCGCTGGTGTTCTCTGACTCCTCTGCTGCCGATATGGAGGCCGTAGAGGCGGCCCTGGTAGCGCTGGCTGCAGCGCTCAAAGTGGGTCCTATGGACGATGAGGCAGCAGCGGATGAGGCAGCTGCTGCTGCAGCACTGGAGGAGCTAGTGCTCGTAGCTGTCTGATTTGGCTGGGCCAACTTGCTGATCGTCTCCGTTTTGGTAGTTTCCATTGGCTTGGGTGAGGCCACCGAATTGGCCCTGACCAGACTGCGTCCCTTGCTGCGGTTCGAGTTTCGCGATGTCATCAGCATGGAGCAGCCGAGCTTGCGATGGAAATCCCCGTAGGGCTGCAGGAACTTCTTGTACGCCTGCTTGACCAGATTCATGACGCTGACCGTGCAGGGGGCAAAGCCCAGACGAACGGCAATCATTTTCCACTGGTTCTGGGTCGTTACGCGATTGTAGCCACCGCGCTTCTGGACGGCCCGAAAGAGTCGGTACAGGTCCACGTCGCGGCTCTGGATGGAGGGCACTTTGTTCAGCGGCGTGCCCCGATCGTCCATGTACTTGTACAGCTGGGCCACAAAGCGATCCTTCTCCTCGTGCGGCTCGTCGTCGGACGAGTCCGAATCTATCTCGCCATCATCGTCGCTGGTAAGATTGGACAGGCCAAAGAGGGAGTCGCGGTCCCAGTGCGGCGGCAGGACGCTGCTGTCGAGAAATTCGAGGGCAGCCTGCACGGCAGGCACATCCTGTTTGCTGGCCACCTCCCTGGTGAATTCGGTGGCCTCCTTCTTGGGCACCGTGTAGTATCGTCCGTCCTTGAAGGATCTCACCAAATACTCATCCTTCACGCGGATTCTGACTGTGGCCTGTAAAATGAAGGGCAATGCTGGGATAAGCTTCAGCTGGAACGAATCGGGGAAAACGGGGACTTACCTGTGCTGTGGGCGCCACCACCAAAGCGGGGAACCACTTCTCCTTGTCCTTCTTCTTGGATTCAGTCTCCACGCAGACGACTTGGCCAATGTTCTCCTCCTTCTCGTTGACCACCTCCTTAGCATCGCTCTCGTCATCATCATCCGAGCTGTCCTCATTCAGTTGACCCCTCCGCCGACCCCTCCTTCCGCCGACCACGGGATTGCCAAAGTGCTCCGGATGGGTCAGCGGCAGCTGATCGAGGGTCTCACTCTCATTGAAATGCCTGCCACTCTTCAGACACAGGGCCGTCCGCCTCAGAGTGGTGATGTCGCCGTCGTCAAAGACGACCGTGTACTGCGATCCATCTTGGATCTTGGCTATGGTGGCCTCGACGATCTCCTTTCTGTCTGGGTGCCGTACCTCGACAACAGCACCCACGCGCATCTGGCCGGGCGGCGCCTTGATGGCATCGTCGGGCACGATGCCTGTGCCCAGGCCCTGCTTGTAGACCACCTTCACCTTGATATTGCGCACAACTTTGCTGACTTTTGCCTCGCAAAAGGCGCCCTTATACTTGGCACTCACCTCCGTGCCCACAGGCAGGGACGGAGGATCGTCCTGTTGCTGCATTACGACAAAGACAAATTTTCACTCCGTAACGAATCTCTCACTGGACGCCTCGCATCTATTTTGTGTTTGCGTGGGGGGGAGGGACTAATTAAACTGTACGTATTTTTGCATTAAGCTCCAACTTTACCGATTGTAACTGTACATTTACATGGCAAAATAACTACGGTCCTCCTGCTTGGCGTTTGGCGTTCCCACACCACTGACCTGACTGTTGGCCTCTCCTTCTCTCACGGCCCACCCCCGTAAAACAGCAATTGTAAAACGCAATTTTCACTCGCACTGTCACTTTGCGCCCTCACTGTGGGAAATAAACTACACTCTACAGCACTTGCTGAGTTTTTTTTGCTTACTTTTACAAACTATATTGCACTTGATTTGGCTTAATTCTAATTATTTCACATTAGTTTATGTTTTTGGCGCACGAAATTTTCGCTGGAGATGACAAGCAGTGTGACCGCGGAATTATCGATAGCATATACCGTCCGACCAGCAGAAATATACCAAAAATTACGGTCTCATTGAAAAAACATACCGTAAAAATACCGACGAACATCATATTCCTCGATTTTGATGTTCTGTTTAATAATACTAGCTGAATAAGATACTGAACCCTGAACAAATAATTTTTACTGATAGATGAAACAATTTTCTTTAAGATTGACGAATTTTAAAAACTCCGTTAATGGATTCGGTCTAAAATATGGTTTATACAAGAAAGGTCAACAAGTAAGCCCCTTTTCATACATGGCAACTACACGGTAACTACACATTTGCTACACACTAAAAACATTTTTACGGAGTAAGGACACTTTGTATACCCTACTTCTGAATTAATGTTTAATGTACTGTTTTCCAAGCTAAGTAGTAATGCATTTTTCTCGTATTGTGTTTTTGACCTATTCATGCATTTAATTAGATTCCGGTATATAAATTCCCATAGGTCTCGATCCCGATATACATATGTACATATTCAGTCTTTAAAAGAAGACCAAACACCGTAAAATTTTCGGAGATACAGACTGACTAGTTTCTGCAATAATTGGCGCCTAGCATGACAAAATATTCCTAAATTCTATAATATCCATGTCCTAAGGACTAAAACTAGTTTAAATTATTTATAATTTTTTTTCAATTGTTGCCGTACTTCGCCGTAAAATTCGGTGGCACATTTTTTTACAAGGCGAATTCGTTTACATGTAAAATTGGTTGTTTCGCCGCAAAACAGAACTGGAAAAAAAGTAACCCAAAATCCAGAAAAAACCTAAAACGCACGCACACACACAAAATGTTTCAAATTCCGTGCCAATGTTGTGGGACAATGTTTCTAATTCCATGCCCATGTTGAGAGACAGTGTCGCTCATTTCGCGGCACATGTTGCTGGCATATGTTGCTACAAAATAATGTTGGCAACGGTAAAAAACGGAATGTCACGTAAGAAACGTAAGTAAGCATGTATGTATGAATGTAAGGGAAGTTGTTGGGACGAAAAAGGAAATTGTTGGAATGATGCTGCCTCCACAAAATCCCTCAAGAAGTCCAAGAAAAAGTCCCAATAAAGTAGGACGGTCATACCTCAAAATTAACCGCAAATATACCGAAAATTTAACATATTCTTCAATTTTGATAATCTCTTTAATATTACTAGCTGAATAGGACGGTCAGCACTGAACTCATAATTTTATCTGATACAAAAATCAATTTCCTACAAGACTGGCTAATTTTAAGGACTCCATTTGGTTGGATTGTTTATAAACGACAACAAATTCGGACACGGTGAATAGCTGGCAGTGTGACCGTTATCCATAAAATATACCGTCCATATACCGTGTATATACCGAAAAAAATGCAATGCAATGTAATGTAATGCAAATGTAAAAATATTTGATTTGTGTGTTTGATAAAAAAGCCCCGCTTGAGGCGCTTTTGTGGACACCAAAACCGTTGAGAATTTAAATGGAAAAAACATCACCCTATAAGAAAAGTAGATGTAAAACAGCTGTTCGGCGTTTTTTGCACATTTTAGGCCCTAAAAATGTGGAAAAACAAAGGAAAAAAGGGTAGCGTGGAGCTAGCCAAGACCCTACGCACTGAACAAATGGTTTTAACTGATAGATAAAACAATTTTCTATTGACCAATTGACCAATTTTAAAAACCCCGTTTTTTGGATTCGGTCTAAAATAAGGTTTAAACAAATACTTTCATCCATACAGGTGGTGCAATTAACCCGTCCCACGGAATGGCGATTAATCAAGATGCCGATTCTTCGTTTGCGTTTTAATTGTGGTTGATTGAAAAGGGATGTTGTATGATTGATCCGTTGATTAATGTTCCCTTGATGATCAGAGCTCGCACTCTAAAGTCCCATATAAAACCTTTTCGGCAGGTCCTCGTTCTCGCAAAAGAAAACAATTGTTTGTTTTTAACTTTTCTTCGGTACGCCCGCCAAGCCAGCGTTTCAATACTCTGCGTGTAATGCCTCAGCAGCAGATCCTTCTCTCATAAGCCGAAGTTGACGACATTAAAGTGAAAATAATACCCGTATTAAATAAGTCATAACAATGCTATAACAGACGTAAAACCCATGCATTTGCAGAATGTTTAAAAACAAAAAAAAAACATTCTGGATCTCTGTCCTCGTGTCTGGTAGACCATGTATTTTATACAACTCAAATATTTAGCTTTGACCTCTTTACAGCATTTCAAAATGTAAAAAATTATTAAGATAAAAAATGTGCCATCGGGTCACCCGATGCGATGCGATGTAGAACACTTGCCAAATTAATGGAATCTGCAAAAATCTCCCTTCGACTGATATATATGGCATATATTTTATATGTAAATGACTCTTGCGTGAAGTGATTTTGTGTGGGGGCAACACATTTTGTCGGATAAAAGGACTGAACGACTGATCTTAAGGGAGAGTTTTGCAGAGGTCCGGAATTTGGAAAGTGTTTGAATTGAAGGCATTCTGTTGAAGAGTGCCTGGTGTGTTACTTCTTCTGCTTTTTCTTTTCGAGCTCCTCTTCCTTCTCCTTCTCGATGATGTTCACATATTCCTGGATGACTTCCCGGTCCAGCATCCTCAGTGGCTTGTTGTTCTCCATAACGGCCACCTCCAAGTTGTTCTGGCCCGACTGTGCCACCTCGAGCAGGGCGCGTACTGCCAGCTTGACAGCACCTTTTTCGGTGGCCACATCCTCTTCGCGATAGTTCTTCTCGAAGAATTCGCGCACAGTCTTGGCCGAGCGACCCGTAGCGTTTGCCTTGTATTCATAGAAAATACCAGAAGGCTCGGTTTGGAACAAATGCGCCGAGCCATCGCCATCAAAACCGCCAATCAGGCATGAAATACCGAAGGGACGGCGACCATTGCTCTGAGTGTATTTCTGTTTCAGCTGCGCAATGTAACTAAAAAAAAAAATTGGAAAAATGTAAATGCATTAAGTCGCAAGGCAGTAAAAGGCACGGCACTACACGGCATACCGAGTGATGTACTCCAGCGTAACTTGGTCCTCAACATTAAGGCGATGGCTCTGGCACTCAACTTGGGCACGGTTAATCAGAATGCGCGCATCAGCAGTGAGACCGGCAAAGGCCATTGTAATGTGATGGTCGAGCATGCAAATTTTGCGAACTGTGCGGTCCTCCTGCAACTTGGCAACAGACTTTTTCTCTACGCCCAGCACAACGCAGCTGCCACCGCGAACACCAACCTAAGAAATATTGTTTTTATGAATATCCATACGAAATATTGAAAAGTGTGTTTTACCGCGGTCGAGCCCTTGCGGACGGCTTCTTGGGCATATTCCACCTGAAGCAAATGTCCGTCTGGCGAGAAAATGGTAACGGCGCGATCGTAACGTGAAGACATCTTTAGGAATTAGCCAACGAACAGATAATGCACTCGAGGTTTATTATAATCTTTATTTCCCTGCGGTTTTGCTTTCAAAACTTTTTTTGTCGGCAATGATGATGCTTTTTTGGATCAATGTGACAGTCTGTGTCACCACGGAATTATCGATACAATATACCGTCCGACCAGCAGAAATATACCGAAAATTACAGTCTCATTTTCAAAATATACGCAAAAAATACCAACGAAAATCATATTCCTCGATTTTGATATTCTCTTTAATATTACTAGCTAACTAGGACCCTCAGGCCTGAACACATAGTTGTATACGATTGATGAATCAATTGTCTACAAGACTGACCAATTACAAAAAAATCCGCTTATCGGATTCGGTCTAAAATAAGGTTTAAACAGGGAAGGTCAAGGCATAAAACGTAAGTGATCATGAAATGCGCCGTAAGAAAACGTAAGTGAGCATGGATTGTAAGGGAAATTGTTCCCTTCAAAAAGTCCCAATAAAATATACGGTCTGACCTCAAAGTATACCGCAAATATAACATATTCCGCGATTTTGATATTCTGTTTAATATAACTAGCTGATTAGGATACTGAACCCTGAAAAAATAATTTTAACTGATAGATGAAACAATTTTCTACAAGACTGATCGATTTTTAAACTTCGGTTATTATATTCTGTCTTAAATAAGAATTGGCGGTAATTTTGAAAATATTACCAGTATATACCATGACAAAATAAAATACTTTTTGCACAATTTTGGCGTCAAAAAATACCATAAAGTATTTATAATACCTTAAATGGTCACGCTGGTGACAGTGTGACCAGATACCGATAGCGCCATCGCTGGTTAACAATTTGCCGACCATCGATAGTATCGAGCGGTAATATTTAACACCGATATTATAAACATTTCGTTTTTTTAGACATGAGGGTTTCAGAAGGAATGGAAAAGATTTTTAAACGGGAAATTGTTTAGCAAATCATACAATTATTACTCTTTTCGGTTGCTTGTATTGTTGATAGTTTCGACTATTGATGTTTTCCCAGCCCTCAGTGAAGTGAATACAACTCTGATCAGATGAGTCTTCTTTTTGGGGCTAGTGTGACCATTAATTATCGATAAGGAAGACGCAGAAGGGAAGGCAACAAAAACAGAGAAACAAAAAACGTCGCGAACAGCAGCAGCACCATACACACTTACAATAAAGAGTTCAAGAATCGGCAATAGGATGAACAACGGCTTCAGCACCGGTGAGGAGGACTCGCGTGGCCACGCAGACCAGACCTGCTGCCTGATTGACGACATGGAAAGGTGTCGCAATCAGGCCGGCTACGCCAGCTACAGCAAACGCATACAGAAGACGGTGGCCCAGAAGCGGCTGAAGCTGAGCAGTGACCCTAGTGCCCAGCACATCTACATCTGTGACCATCACAAGGAGCGCATACAGTCGGTGCGGACCAAGCGCCGACGCAAGGACAGCGAGGACGATAGCAATGAGACGGACACTGATTTGCATGAGTTTCCCGATTTCTACCAGCTCAGTGTCGGCACTCTGCGTCGTTACAAGCGCCACTTTAAGGTCCAGACACGACAAGGCATGAAGCGGGCACAATTGGCAGATGTAAGTCGAGATTTAATGAAAGTGTTTTGTTGAATTTGATTAGATACATTGTGTTTTCTTTCCTATCCTATCCAATGTGTGTCCAGACCATCATGAAGCATTTCAAGACAATACCCATCAAGGAGAAGGAGATAATCACGTTTTTTGTGTATATGGTCAAAATGGGAACAAATAAGTTGGATCAGAAGAATGGCATTGGCAATGATACCACCTAATTTGGATAAGGACACTTGGGGAGGGAGGATGCTACGGCTGCCGGCTCTCGAAGCTAGCTAGCTATCTCCCTTCCACACTATGCACACACAAACACACACACAGACAGACACACACATTGTTGCTGCATTTGCTTTCGTCAGCATTCGTTCTCCTGACGTCAGCATTGTTCACTTCTTATAGCAATCAAGTCCCCTAATCCTGTACTGTAGCCATGCCTACCAGCAATCTTCCTACATCCCAAAAAAAATCAGAAGATATACATTTAATTGTAGAATAAATCATGTAATATAAATTTACATCTAAAGAAATTAAGTAAAAAAGCAAACAGCAACTGGTGCTCCCAAACAAGAAATACAATATGAAGTATTGAATGTATGTATGTAGTTTAAAGCCAAGAAAGAGGAATGGTAAACACAAAAGATATATTAACACCAAGATGAATGAATTTTTACAACTTTATTGTAGCATTGGTCCGTTGTTAATAGCTCTTTATATACATAATAGATATACCTAAAATCTAAACTAAACCATTTGAACCAACGCACGAATAAACCATGTACATTTTACAAAAACAAAATCAAAACAAAAAAAACCAATTGAACGAAACGGAAAACTCTTCGTATTCGTATTTCCATAATCAGCGACAAACACCAATTGCGTTCACTCTTATGCGTTAAGCCGGGGGCTAGACCACCATTAAAAGAAATCAAAATCAATTCCAAAATCGAAATGATTTAATTTAACAAACGAATTAACGTTCTTTTAATTGAAGCATCGCTGAAGATCCTGCAATACTCGAACCGACAATCGCGATCTTCTGTCTCTGCCTGTGGCTGTGGCTCCCACCCACACCCCGTAATGCTAGTTTAAGCTTAAATAAGATGTATGTATATCAGTGGTATGGACGCTGACAAACTGAACGGATTGTGTTAAAGTCTAGACTGATTTTAGCCATACAATTTTAAGCTTAAGTAAACATTATTGGAAAGCATGTCTAACCTATTAATATATAGATTTATTATACATAAATTGTTTACAAATAGATGACTTGCTTCGCTTTCCTTTTCCTCCGTATCGCCTTATATATATTTCCTTTTTAGGAGGTTACTGCTGTTACTGCTTCTTTTTGTTGCCCCTGTTCCGCTTACGCTTGGGTTTGCCTGGACTCTGCTTTGTCAGATCTATTGTGGTTTCCTGTTCAGGCTCCTGTGGCAGCCAGCCGCTGGCGTCCATCGGTGTGTCTGAATAAAAGATGATGGATAATGGAAAGAGGAACAAGGAACATGGTTGAGGCAGGACTTACCCTCTTCCTGGGCTGGCTGATCGTTCTCGACGTTCTCTTCTTCGTCTGCTGCGTCGACTTCGAGCTTTAGGTTCGGCTTGGCCTCCACTTCTACATCCATTTCCTCTGACATATGCTGCTGCTGCTTTTGATCCCCCTTCATGAGAGTCTTGAAGCTCAGCTTCTGTGACGACTTGACCATTAAGCCCAGCATGCCAGCGTTTTTCTTTATGCCCTGTGAACGTTGCTGCTCATCGAGATCCAAGGCCTTGCGGACGAATGCAACCATCGCCTTGCACCGATTCGCAGCACTCCGGGCACATTGTATGATGGTGCGAACATCAGTTGGGACAGTGCCGCCAGCATTGAGGGTGCACAGCTCCTGGTACGAGTTAAAGCTCAAAATAATAGTTGAATCGGCGCAATTCTCCTCCAGCAGCGTCGGGTCCACAAATGGCTGAAAGTTGCTCGTGTAGATGCAGTATGTGACACTCACAGGATAGTGCAGAAAGAGCAGGGGTATCATGTCGCGCTCCTTTTCCGAGTAGGTGCGGAGCTCGCCATCGGTAAAAGTCACGTCTGGACGACGAAAGTGCATAAGGGCAGCCAAAACGGCAATAGTGCTGGCATCTACAAAGAAAGCAAACATTAATCTCAGTCGAAGGTATTCTCTATGACAGTGCCATGCTTACCATACAGATTGCCGTCGTGATTGAGAACATTGACGTCTACACGGAGGCACCAGACATGCAGCTCGGAGGCCACACACAGAGACTCCAGATCCACACAACGGGAGGTGCGGAATGTCCGCTCTAGCAGCGAATTAAGCGTGAGCGAGCGTTTATCGTGCGTCTTCTGAACCGAGTCTAGGTAGGAAACGCCTGCCAGGGTTACAAACAGCTGGAGCTTGCCCTCATTCGGCCTGGACGTGGTTGGTGTGCCCATGTCACAGGTCACCTGGGCCATCACTTTGGTTTCGCCCAGCGACACGATCACCGAGCCATAATCGCCACCGAAGGTCAGTTGGACATCGCGGCTTTCGCCGGACCTGCGGCCATCGAGCCGTTGGCTCTGCTTCACCGCCTGTTGTATAAATTTGCGTTCGGTCTTTGTTTTGCCCGGCTCGAAGAGCCCTGTGTTCATAAACATTTTAGTTATAGATTATTGCTTTATTTTGGATTCGATTCTGGGCCGGCTTTTAAAAACGTGCAGAGATTGTGCAGAGCTGCCACCTAGTTCGTTAATATATCGACACTCAACTGCTTCATATAAACTGGAACTATTGATCTATGAAATAATTGATGGTTGTGTTTAGGATGAACTTATGCCATGATATTGAATGTAATATTTATAAAATGGTGGGAACATTGGAAATTCGTAATTTTTGTATATATATATAAATAATATTAATTTTTTTTTAATGTATCACTCAACAGTTCCTCTGAACTAATACTCGAGTGGGAGGATTGTTCTTCTTTTGGGTATTCTTTTATCGTAGCATAAGAGAATAATTTAACTGAATAGTTCATTTTCGTCATTAGTCCCTGAAAATGCGTACTAAAACCCAACGAAAACAAAAAGAACCATAAAAATTTAGAACGATTTAGTTCAGGGATGGGATCGATTCAGAACGAACTGACTCATCTAAATCGAACTAGAATGCCAACTCTGGTGAAAACATCTTGAATATGTAGTCCGGCAGCACTGACACTGAGTCTCAATTCTTTTTTGTGGTGGTTTGCTATTCTCTCTCAAATCAAATAACTCAAATTTATTTTTTAATAAACATATATAAAAAAGAGATCTACGGCCCTATATCTAGTGGCGGATTGGAGGCAGTGCATCAAATTGCGCATTCAAGTGCCCAAAGTCTGCAGTCAAGAGTGGACAATCCTCTACACACCCACACATAGAAACGAGACTGCGTGTGTGTGTGAGGCGTGTGTGCTTCTGTGCGAGCATTTCTCGCTCGTGTGCGTGTGTTCTGGTGCGTACTGTCGTCGTAGCAGAAGAGGAAGCAGCATAAAGGAGCAGCAGCCAGAAGACGCAAGTCGCGATTCCCTTAGTCGCGGAGTCCAGGGCAGTGCCGCAACTGCGATAGAAGAAAAAAACCAGCGCAGCAAAAATTATATACAACCCACACACACACTAAGCTAACATACACACACACACACACACACACACAAAACACAGTCAAAAATGCAACAGCAGCAGGAATCGGGCGGCGAGGAAAGCTGGCTCGAGGAACAGTGTCACCATGAAATTGACGGCCAGCATGATGAATTCGAACGGGAATATGTGCGTCAGCGTGACAACAATTTAGGCACCGTTTGGGGAGCATTCCAGGATTCGGCCACCGCTGTGGCCCAGCTCTATCGCGGTAAGTGCCGGGGAACTGGGGTACTTTGGTAACAGGGGCGTCGTACAGGCTTTCACGGTCCCCTCTAATAGAAGGGTATGAGCGTTGTAGCGGCGAGGAAGCTGGGGCAGCACGCATTTCCATAGCTCAGTTTTTTTTTGTGTTGCCTCTTTGTGTCTGCGTGTGTGTGTAAAAATAGTTTTGGGCGAGGTATTAATAGCCCAGCGCTGAAGGAAGAAGCAGCACCATCCCGGCTTTCATTTACCTCCTGCCCCCGGCCCTGATCCCTTCAATAATTGAATTCTTCTCTCCTCTCCTCCCATTGCCTTTTCGAACTGAGCTGTCGGCTCCTTTTTTCCTGCACAATCTACGCATTATCAAAATGCAGAAAGGGCTTTGGCTTCTAAGGAGAAAGGGCGAGTGGGGGCAGGGTCAGGGCATTGCAATAGAACAGAGAGAGCGAGAGAAGCAGTGGCAGAGCCCCAGAGGGAGAGCAGAACGAGTGAGGGAACGAGAGATGTAGAAGCCAAGTGCAATGGCAGCGCAGTAGGCAGCGACAGCGACAGCAGCTGTGTAGAGAGGCAGAGGCGTCTCGTCTACGAATTACATCTATGTATATTTTTTGTTGCCGATTCTAGTTTTTTGGGTGTTGCTTTTTGTTGTTGCTTCGATATACATTAATCAACATGTGCGTGCATCGTGTGTACACACACACACACACACACACACCACGCATATCTCTGCCTCACAACAAAAACAATGGCCAAACAGCTGTTTTGCTTTCGTCATTCGTTTAGCGGTGATGGGGGGATGGCGAAAAATTAAAGAATGAAAATAGTAATGACGGCGCAGTCCCAAAAACCGGAAGCTGAAAGACTATCATGCTTTTTCCTCTATTGCTTCTTCTTTCTCCTCATCTGCTTCTCTTCTTTGGGCACGTCATTGTCGCAGCCTCTTGTTCTTTTTATTTTATTGCAAATTATTTTGGGTTATGACTGAGTGCGGCTAGTGCCGTCCCGTTTGCACTTTAGTTTGCTGCAGGCTCTTCTTCTCGGGTCGATAACGGCACAAGGGAGGTCGGTTTACAGCCACTCTCCCTCTCTCTCTTTCTATATCGTCGTCCTGTATTCTCCGTGTGCAGCAGGTGTGCAAAGAGGAGACACTTCAAAAGAACAGCTAGATACCAGAGTGTGAGAGAGGGACAGCAGGAAGATTGATCTTCAATGGCCGACAGGTCGGACATGTTTATTTTATTTTTTTAAATAGAGGAAATTGAGTTTTCTTTTCTACGCTTCCACTTCTACCATCTTATAACCATCTCACACTCCATCCTTTTTTCCGACAGAGCGCTCATCGAACGCATTTTCCTCAGACACAGGCGCCCTTTGGCTGCCCTTCCAGACCGCAGCTGGCACTGTGACAACACTTTACAAAGGTAATGTAGCCCCCAAAACGATATATGTACATATTGATTTCCAATCCACTGTAACCATAACCATACCCCATTAATACACCTTCCAGAATCATGTGATGGTCTCAAGCGCACTAGCGAAGCTGCCGTACAATGCGGATATCAACGACGCACACGTGAACTAGCAGATTGGGCGCGCAGCAAAAAACGGCGCATGATACGCCGCGAGGATCTATTGGCCTATTTAGCCGGAAAGCCGATGCCGCCATCCAACACAAATCCACATGCCAATCGTCGGTGAGTCCCCCGGCAGCCTCTTTCAGAGCAGTCATAATTTTACAACTTAACCAATTCCCTCTCTCTCTTGATGTCTCTTTAGGTCACCAAAACCAGAGCATAACCACGGCGGTGG
The DNA here is from genome assembly GCA_008121215.1 of Drosophila athabasca. NCBI lineage: Eukaryota > Metazoa > Arthropoda > Insecta > Diptera > Drosophilidae > Drosophila > Drosophila athabasca. The sequence goes on along the minus strand of CM017796.1, from coordinate 4,339,024 downwards.
CGGCGGACATTTTTCGAACAGCGGCGGACCAGTCTCTGGCCTGGGCTTTCTCGGGTCTGGCCTGGATCTGCCCGGTGGCCCACTGACAGGAGATTCGGGACAGCCATCGCATTTGTTGTCGCCAGCCGGAGCTGGTGCACATGGTGGTGGTGGTTGTGGTGGCGGCGGTGGCGGTGCCCCAGGAGCTGGCATCGGCGATGATTTGCACACCTTCAAGGAGGCTTTGGTTTTGCGGCCACGGTTAGTCGAACGATTTTCCATTTTGGTTGTGAATATCCTCTCTAATCTTTTGATTGGTGTGTTTTCAGTGGCCCGGAACTATTTGCATTTGTTGCCAATGAAATAGCGCGCCACTGCAAGCGTCCCGGCAGTCCCATCGACGATAAAATGGATATATGCCACTATAGCAGTAAACGCCAGCGCTTCATGTAATCCCATCGTCCAATAAGCCATTATCTATCCCAAAATAACACAAGCCCCAACCAACCATCTCCCAAGTCCCGTTTAAAGTCGTGATCAGGAAGTGTAGTAGAATCGGCATTATGATTGGATAGAAAGGAGCTTTGGAGATGAACAAGATAGAAGGGGACGAACACACACACATCAAATGTTCATTTTTGGTTTTTTTTTGTTTGTTGTTTGAAATTTATAGTTGCAACTGTCTCCGCCCCACACTCACACACAAACACACACACACGACACACTTTAACCAACTTATGTATGTATATGCAGACACTTATATGAGGTTAAGTTAGGATTTAGTTGCTAGTTTTTTAAAATTACGGCCAACAATGATTTATGACACCGAAGCGGTGCACACATTTTCGTCAAACAGCTATTGATTACGATGAAAGTTTGATAGTTTTTTTTTGTGGGCCCAGAGCTGTGTGTCTTTTATATATTTCGAGTTAAGCGAGTAGTTATTCGAGAGGAGAAAGGAGATCAGGCATGCGCAGGCAGACTGTAGTTAATGTATTGTATAATACTTTTAGCATGGAAATGCAGCTGTGTAAATATCGTAACTAGAAACAGAAGCCGACAATGGAATAGAGCAGAATAAGAGCAGAACATTAAGATCCCCCAAAACAGTTATACATAGTTAATATGTATGCGACTTAAAAATGAAAATATATTATTAGCCGATTATATATACGAGATAAATCATATATTTTGTTTTTTTTTTCGCTTGTTCGTATAGGAAATCGCCCACTCAGCCACATTCTCCCCCTTCCTAGGCCACATCTCCGCTAAAGGAAGGATCTCCACGCCAGTTCTCTGGGCGGCGTGGTGTCTCTGCCCCAAGCCACACATAAAAAAATTCCACCTAAAATGAAAAATTAAAAAAAAAAAAACTACAACAAGCATTAGTTATGCACATGGAAGGCAAAATACTACAAAATCGGAAAATTCAGAATATATGATATATAGAATCTGTGTGTTTGGTGGTGTGCATCCCCGCAAGTTTCTAGCTAGCCAGGTTATACCCATACCATACGCATAACAAACATCTAGTTTATACATACGTACATATAGCTATGTATGTGAATAGCATAAGATGATGTAACTCACACACACACACACACACAATTCTGATCTATTCAGAATATGTAACACACACACAAACACGCACTCACATACAAATTACTAAGTGAAAAACCACAAAATGGGAAATGGCTAACAGGAGAATGGAGGAATGGAGAAGGAGTATCAGAGAGGAGATTGATGGCAAAGTCAAGCGGCGGCAGCAGAAGTCCTATGAGAATAATGAAATGTAATTATATGTACTAAAACTTAAATAACAACTACAAAACAAAAACAAGCAAACAAAGAAGAAAACAAAAAAAAAAAAACGAAAGCAAAAAACATAAGCATAAAGCATACAAAAAATACAGCGTGACCGGAAGCAAAAAATTATAAGTTAAATAAAAATCATATGAAAAAACAAACAAAAAAATAAGAACTTTAATGGAAAATGAATGAAATTTATTGGCGTGTACAAGCAGAGATTATACAGTAATCCAAATGATGCGCGCGTCACATAAAAGCTAATTTCTGACCGCGGCACAGCTGCCTAATCGGCTTCGACTCCAGAATCCAGTCTTTGGCCAGACGCAGAAAAGAGGTAAAACAACAAAATAAATACTTTTTTCTTATTACAAGCGTTACAAGGAGGAGAAATAGGAGGAGGTGGCTTCTAGGAGGAAACAGGAGACTGCAGTCTGCAGCCTATATATATGTACATATATGTATTTGATTTGATAAGAATCCCTTGAATAAAAACCGCATTAATTGTACATTGAAATTGCTATGCGTTTTTCTTTTTATTTATTTCGTATTTCATTAATGTTAGTTGCATTTTTGTATATATCATGTGTGTGTGTGTGTGTGTGTGTGTTTGTGTATATTTATACATATAATTTTTATTTATCTTTTCGTTTGTTCATTTTTTGTAGAGTACTCAAAGCTGGCGAATATTGTTTGTATGTTTGGTAGTATGGTATTAAAGGTTCTCTCGATTAAGCTACAAAAAATGAAACACGAAAGGCCCCAGGCCCCCAACTAAATCCCAGTTTATCCATAATGATACAGTGCGTTTCAAAATTGCAATACGTGGTTGACAGGACCAGACCTTCGTTGTTTTGGCAGCTGCTGAGGAGTGTCCAGAGAGAGCTGCTGCTATACAAATTTATATCCAAATGCGAAATTAAACTAAATTCTGGAAATTAGCTATGGTTTGGTTAGTATGTCGAATTAGTTATCCATTTATCCCCATGTTGAGACAACTCCTTGGTTAGTTAATATAAAATCAGGGTTTGTAAGTTTTGAAATTCATTTAAGATTCTGTCCTAACTTTTTTATGATTTAATTTGAATTATTAAATTGAAAGAGATCGTTAAAGGCTAAGAATGGTCTTGCATACTGTTTGTGTCTCACATTATATTGAGTCATCGGTTAAAAGAGATCCAGTACTAGTATGTTTGTATGTAAATCGATGCCTTTTTGAGCCAGATTCTATTGTAAAAGTTGTACTGGCAAATCGAATATGAATATCTTCTATTCGATTCTAGCTATTATTGTGATTCATTTCTGGGATATCTGATAGATTCTTTATAAGTATCAATTGAGATCCAATTGCATCATCGATCAGAAACTACTTTATCTGAGGAACTGCTCTGATTCTCGGTCCAGGTCCAGGTCCACGTCCAGCAAAAAGTAAAACACACTGTATGCCCAGAAGTGATGTGGTTTAATTCAATAACCAAGTCGATTGAGCGAGCGATGAATTTGTGTGCCAGTTGCAGCTCTAAGTATTCACATGAATCGAACAAGTATATAACTATTTTTTGTTTTCATTAGTTTTCGTTTAGTTCATACACATTTTGTAGTTTTTGTTCAACAAACAGCAACAGAAACAAGAAGGAGGAGCAGCAGGGGGCGATGTTGCTCCCCACAACATACTATACACATAGTAATCTACGATATTGTTTCGGATTTTGGGGATAAACAAACAGTTTAACAATGGCTTCAGAAATTGGCAAGAACGGGAGGAAAACAATTCAATTATGGAATAAGTATATATAGAGCAGAATCGGGGGCAAACAGTTTAACTATTGAATTCATATTTAGCAAGATCTCGTTTTCTATTATATCGATCGTACTTGCATGCACATATGTATGTATGTTTGTATGTATATCGTATATATTTATACTCATTCGTTTTGTGGTTGGTTTCCCTTTTTTTTTTGTTTTTTTTTTGTAATGTACTAAATACATTGCGTGGTTTATTTAAATACATATGGATATCTTTCATCATACTGTATGTGTATATATATAGTATATATATATATAATTCATTTGATTTACTTAATTGCTATGCGTGTGTGCCGTTTTTTAAACAAAAATATAATATAATATAAGAGACCCACCATGTTGTCGGGGGCTGGATTGTGGAACGGGAAGGAACAAGGTGATGATAGTGTAACAATAAACTAAAATTGGTATGTAATGCCGTCCTATAACGATACGCGATACTTTTTTTCGTTCAGTTGCTTGCTCATCTGCGGAATGTCCTTGCATGCACACGGTGACTGTGACTGGTGTAAGTACTCAACAATTTGAATCACTTTCCACTTTAGTTTTCTGTTTGCATGTTCATGCCTGCTTTCGTGCCTATAAAATTGGTTTAAAGTTTAAACTTAATTCGCTTTTTTTGCGTCCAACAAATTACACTTTCCGAATATTAACTTCCATTACAATTATTACGAATTATCATGCTTACTTCAAACAATTCCTTTACACAATTAACAACCAGGCTAAATAGTTTTGCTACCAAAATCCCCTCCCTATCTATCTACACCATTCAGAGGGAGACGGGTAGAGAGCCCCCCACCGTATGAGAGGCAGAGAGGGGAAACTAATACACAATTTCCATTAATTAATATATATATATAAAAAAAGGCTAACTTTAACGTTTTTCTCTTGCGCTGAATGCCTCGGTTCAATTTCAAATCTTCTTGGTCGTCCTCGTCGTCGTCGTTCCCATTGCCAAAACGAAAAATAATCAAAATAATGAATGTCCCAACAAATGATAGAAGGTGATAATATAAAGCGCTGAAGAAGATCCTAGTGACAGAAGAAGGGAGGTCGGTCGCAACACCAGCATCAGCAGCAGCAGGCAGCAGCAGGAACAGAGCTGCTGCAGCCTAGAACTGAACCCAGTTGGCATTTGCCGAGTTCTGTTGTCCTTGATTGCCCCTGGAACGGAACAAGGGAACAACATAAGGAAGGATTAGGGATTAGGAAGCAGCACGGAAAGAGACACGAGACTCACCCGGCTGATGCATAGTCGGTCCACTCGGACCCGCCGCCGGATGGTCTGTGGGCTGGCGAGACACCAGGACTTGTCCGAACCGTCGCCCCTGGAGAAGCCGCGGCGGCTGGTGGTGGCGCTATCTTGCCCAGGCCACCGGGCGGCGGTGGCAGCACGCCGCTGTTGCCCTTGTTCTTGCCAGTTCGGGAAGGACCGTCGGAGCCGTCCTTTTTCTATACAAAACAAAACAGCAAATACATGAGTGGAAAGTCCGTATGGGTTGTAATGAACTATACGATCCTACCGTTATCCTCATATTAATCTTGATGGTTTCCCCCTCCTTGAAGCCCAAATCCAGCTCCTGCTTGGGCTCGGTTTTCTCTTTTTCGATCTGCTCCTGGTTCTTCACCCACTTAAAGTGATCCTGCAGCGCCACATTCAGATCAAAGGAGTCCGAACGATCGCCAAAGCCCAGCCCCAAGAAGGCCGACCTTCCATTGTCGTCCTGGACGCGTATTACGAAATAACGGGAACTGTCGGAGACTGCTTCGATGGCCACGCCGGGATATGTATCGATGGGGCAATTGGCGAATAGGGCGCCACTGGTCTTATCTTCCAGCTTCAAGATGCAGGTGGTGCCCTTGGCCACAAGTCGCATCCTCCCTGTCCAGGTGGGTTCTTTTAGGTTCCAGTCGGCGGCCCTGCAAACAAGAGATGGGGAAAATTCAGATGGAAATCAGTGAGCAAGCAACAAAGAAATCAGCAGCCGGAGCTTTTTCGGAGGGGAATCGGGGGGCCGCATACGTGTAAGGGAAAATGTACAGTAATTAAGACCAGCTGTAAAAAATCAATTGGAAATGAACTTCAAAAGAGAAGAACAGCAACAGCAACAACAACAACAAGCATAATTTATGCATTCTCACGCAGTAAACGCACACACACACACACCCATACACATGTAGACATGCCCCAGATGTGGGGGCGTCTCTTTGCTTGCACGGGAAAAACTTTCAATTTAGAATAAAACACAGTAAAAGCAAAAGAAAAAAGCAGTAGTCACTTTTTCTTCCTATTGTTGTTGCCTTGACTCACCTATAGCCTCGATTGCTCGCCCGCGGTGGTATTTTATATATGAAAACCTCCGGTTTGACAATCAGCACGCTCTCGTATTCCATGGTTCTTGTTTAAAAACTTCACTGTTTTTGATTTTGTTTATTATCTGAAATTCTGCCAAGTGTTTTTTTTTTGTAAGCTCGGGGCGGCTGAAGCTTTTAAGCTTCATCGATAGCTTCATTACTTTATCGATATTTTCATTCCTTATCAATAGCTGAATCGATAGCTTCATTTCTATCGATTATTAGTTAGGGGTGATTTGGCCATCTCTGGTATTTGCGCCTTGTGAGGGCAGCGTGATTTGTGATGTATTCGATATTTTTAGACCTTTGCCAAGAACAAAAACTTGCCAATATCGTAGAAAATGGATTAATTTGTCAGTTTAAATTATGTGGTCAGTGCGTAGGGCCTTGGCTAGCTTAGCTACTAATATTAGACGGAATATCAAAATCGACGAATATTTTAGGTCAGACCGTATATTTTATTGGGACTTTTTGAGAGATTTTGTGGAGGGAGTTTTTGGAGGCAACATCATCCTAACAATTTCCATTTTCATCGCAACAATTTCCCTTACATTCCATGCTCACTTACGTTTCTTACGTTACATTCCATGCTCACTTACGTATTTTACCGTTGACAACATTTTTTTGTATGGGCCAGCAGCATGTTCCCCGAAATTAGCGACATTGTCCCACAACATTTGAACGGAATTTGCAACATTTTGCATACCCCTTAGGAAAGGATATTATAGAATTTAAGAAAAGTTTGTTTTACTAGGCATTAATTATTGCAAAAACTAGTCAGTCTCTATCTCAGAAAATTTTATGGTTTTTGGTCTATTTATAAAGACTGAAAATGGGGATCGGGATCGATATGTTGATAATAATTAATTCATGAAATGCATTATTGGGTCAAAAAATGTAAATATGTGCAAAATTCAATATTAATTGCGTGTTAAAGCATCTGGAAAAAAGAATTTTAACATTAATCAAATGAAAAAGGGTATACATATGTCCATACCACCGGCTAAGTTTCCAAATGACGTGACATTTCATGCTCACTTACGTTTTCTTACGTCGCATTTCATGCTCACTTAAGTTGTATACCTTGGCTTAAACGTCATTTTAGAAGCAATCTAAAAAAAAAGAGTCACTAAACTTAACCAATCTTGTAGACAATTGATTCATCAATCGTATAAAATTATGTGCTCAGGCCTGAAGGTCCTAGTTAGCTAGTAATATTAAACGGAATATCAAATTGGAAAAAATTTAAAATTTAGGGGTGTCTGGAAAAAAAATCGATGTTTGAAAAAACTATCGATGTCTGCAGCTGGGACCCTAACATCGATTATTCGTCCAGCTCTAGAAAAAAAATAACACTAGTATGCGTATGCGGGACGGACCGGACTATTTTTTTTTATTTATTTTTTCGTAATCGACACGCCAGAATAGTGCATAAATCGCTGGGAATGCCGTGCAAGTGTCGTGGAAAGTGTGAAAGTGGAGTTTCCGAATCAGGCGATTGAGATCGTGTCCCCTTTGCCTGTGCCTTTGCCCCGCCCGGCCCGACTGACCCACAACCCGATACCCGCTACCCCGCGTACCGTGCCACCACCAAAGCAATCAAAAGGAATTATTTTTGCAGGCGACGACGCCGCTGTAAGGAAATATATTGCAAAAAATAGAAATACGAAATACGACAGAAAGAGAGACCAAAAACGAAAAAAAATTCAGAAACAACGTGTGTTTGTGATACGCTGAGGAAGCAGAGTAGCGGCGGCAGAGGAGCAGTTGGAAGAAGAGGAAAAATGAAGGAAGGAACGAAAGCAAGCCAAAGAAAACGAGCCGCAACGTATGAGTAGCAGCGTCTTTGCGAGGGGTTGGGGGGGGCAGACCATTTTCGGCGGCGCTCACTGGAAATACAACAAAATATTCATGAAAAATAGGGAAAGTCAACGTTGGCTGCGCTGCCGCTGCCACTGCCACTGCCGTCGCCTCTGCTGCGCCCCACACAAACACACACGTACACGGTAGCACACAGACAGGGCAAACACGCGCTCGCTTTTGCATGTGTATGAGAAAATTAAATGCATTTTTTACAAATAAAATAAAACAATAAAAGAAACAAACAAAAAAACTATTGAATAAATAACAACAGGAAATATTAACTGAGAATGAAAAATGTGACTCGTTTTGGTTTTGGTTATGCTTTTGGTTTTGGCTGATCTTAAATTGGCTAACACGCATGCACACACACAACACAGGAACATGCATGGCGGGGGGGGCTAGAGTTGGATCATACTCGGCTCTCCAAAGTGTATGGGTGTGTGTGTGTGTGTGTTTCCGTCCGTGTATACTAGCTTGATAAGAGCGACCCGCTAACTTTTTTGGCCAGTTAAGAGCTAGATTGACAGCTTTGTCAGCAACAGAAGCAGCCGAAGTTTTGCCCAAAAGTATTTCTGTGTATGCGCCCATCTCTCTGTCTCTGTCGCTCTCTCTCTTTCTGTGTTGGTGTTTTTGTGTTTATACTGAAATTCTAATATCTCAAAACCCCACCCCCTTCCCACCCCCACAACCAGCAGCAACTTCTTCAAGAACTTTTCGCCGAAAGAGTGCAAATTAGGAGCTGAATTTTCTCCCCGCGTCCGCGTTCGTGTGTGTGTGTGTGTGTGTGTGTGTGTGTGCACCCCTCTTCTCGCCAGCGCCACCGTCGATCCCATTTCACGCGTCGCCGCTTCGTCTCGCCGTCTCGCACTCTTCACGTGTGTGTGTGTGTGTGTGCGTGTGTCGCCATCTCCCTCTGATGCACCACTAACCCGAGCTGCACAAGCAGCACTAGCAGCAGCAGCAGCAGCCAAGGGGCCAAGGCAGAAACCAAGCCAACTGTATCCGTCATCAAAAAACAACAACAACAGAAACATCAACAACACACACACAGAAAACGCATTTCATTGCCAACTACTGACGAAACGGTCAACGACATTGCAACATAGAAGCTACAACAACAACAACAACAAAAACAACAACAGCAGCAGCAACGGCAGCAACTAAAAGAAAGAGAGAGACTGCAGCGATCCGCCAGCCACCAGCCGCCACACAGGAAAACGCAAAGAAAAATGCCCAAATGCGATGTGAAAACGCGTTACATTCCTGCGACTTTCGCCTGGATTGTGCTGCTCCTGACCACATTTATGTTCTTCTATTATCCGTGAGTAATTCTTTTCCCAATATACATAATTATAGCCTTTAATTTTCCCCCTACCTCCCCTACCCCATAGTATAAGAGAAATTTCGAATAAAGTTTTGTGGAATCGATATGGAAGACATCGGCTTGAACTCGGCTTGATGGGGAGTGTTTTGGCTGAAACCGAAAAGAAACCAACCAGGCCAAAAGTCCGTTAACTCAAGATATAGTACAAGAAAGATCCAAGTATTGGGGGGTTTCCCCCATCTTTGCTGGTTATTCTCGCGTCCTCAATAGAAATGCTCTTATGAAATGAAACGATGGAACTGGAATTGGAACTATTTCGAAACGAGCCCCCATGAATATTTACCTCTGCGGTAGGTACTACGAACAGGATGGGGGCGTGGCGTGCTTATCCTATCTTTGGCTTTGCTCTATCCTATTCTTTTGGCCTTCCTGTTCCTGCTCCCATTTTCATGGTTTATAACGCGGGTGGGTGAGTGGGGGGGTGGGGGGGTGGTTGTAATGCAGGCGGCAGCATCACTTTTCCCTTTTGCCCTTTTCTTTTTGGGTAGTTCCTGGATAGCAGATTGCCTGTACGATTGATGGGTGCAAGCGAGAGCACATGAAACGCAAGGCAAAATAGCAATTAAGTCGTCTGCCTCTTGTCTCTCTCTATCTCTTTGTTTGGGCCATTCTCTCATCCTCTTGTTGGCCATATAATGACGCACATTTGTGGTCAATTGTAGTTCACATTGTATCGCTTGCCATTTTCATTTCCATTTCCATTTGCCTCGAAATAAAGGAAGGTAGGAAGGCTTTTTCGGCCATCGTTGTTGTTGTTGTTGTTGCACTCTCCTCTACTCTCCTGTACTCTCCTCTCCTCTCTGGTCTCTTGTTTCACTCTGCGGTGCTCTGCTGTAGGACACGGAATTGCCATTCTGGTCCTGGTCCCTACTTGTCTCTTGGATACCCTTTTGGGGGTGTATTATGGTATGCCTTTAACCCAACTTTATCTCGGGATCATGTCCGGGTAATACGTCATTGGATGGTTGTTCTTTGTCTATCAAAGTTATATGAAAGATATCCGTTGGTACGATGGATCTGTGAGGGTATCAAAAGCTTCGGCTTCGTCACCCGCAGGTGAGAGAGAGAGCCCAGCCCCAGTGCCACATCTTGTTGCTGCTTTTGTGGTTTTTCTTTTTCTTTTTCGGGCTTCCTTTTGTCGTTAAGTTACAGTTATCTGGTCTCCTGCTGCTCCGTCCTCGTCGTCGTCCTGGCCGCCCGCCCCTCCTGTCTAGCCCGGAGGGACGATATGGTGATGATGGGTGCGACAACTCGAGTTTTTGCACCTTTGTGTTAGTGTATGTGTGTGTGTGTGTGTATGTGTGTGTGTGTGGTTGCCTTTGTTTTCTAGTTTTTTGGGAATTCGTTGATTTAATTATGCTTTCTGGTGCCTCCCCTTTGGCCCCCTTTTGTCCCTTCCTCAATGAAGTATTAAATAACGATCTCTAGGCCACACGCCCCTGCCACAATTTGGCTTTGTTTCCGTCTTCCGTCTTCCGTCCCCTTCTCCCCTCCCGAATCGAAATGAAAAGAGAATCAAGTAAAACATGGCGCAGGCATTGCGTCACGGCCGCTTGGACAATAGTTTTTTTTTTCGACATGCCCACCCACATCCACACCCACACCCACACCTACGCGTACACCTAGACACAATCCCCTTCAAATCCCCCCGCACCACTACATACCCCGCCGCCTACATACCCCGCCGCAACCTCTGCTGGTGGGACACATTGAAATTCTAGAAGAGCCGCCGTTTTCGTTTTTTGTCGTTCCTCATCTCTATCTACCCCCCTCCCCCGTGCACCAGCTATACGGTGAGGAACAAATGGCAAAGAAACGAAACACGAAACACTAAGGGGTGGGGGGTGGTGAGGGGAGGCAAGAAGTCGAAAATGTGAAACGAAACCTTTTTCTAGGAACAAACAAAAATCAAATAAAAATAGAGAGAGGAGTCGAGAGGAAACTCCCCAGCGAGAACTTGTTGAAATACTCTGAAAATCTAAAGAACATCTCAACACCTGCCAGCCACCCCCCCACCTCTTATCGCTAGACCCACGAAACGGGTGCATCGGTACTGCGAGTGGCCAACTGATTGCATGCAAGCATCAGTATTTTTGGATTAAATTAGGGTCTTAATTTAAAGGTTTTTTTTATGCCTATTTAGATTAAATCTAGAGCGGTATTGGAACGACTTTTTCAATGTTTTAATAACAAAGCAAAATGCAACTGAAATATTTATGGGTGTGGTGCGTGTTTCTCTTGCCAGCAGCAGCTCCCTCTCTGCTGCCATTTGAACTAGTTTCAACCCCCTTACGTCCACCCCGTCCCACCCCTTGGCTTCAACAACATTGACCTGGGACCCCCGGGGGGAGGGGAGGTATATTTTGTTGGTTCGATGGGTGTTTTTTTTTTTTTTTGTATTTTTGAAGGGGTTTCTGGTTTGCTGGTTTCTGGTTTCAGCGGGGATTTGCGTTTTTCCATGTGAAAGTTACTTTAATTATGAAATTTTCAAGTAATTTAATTTCCATTTTGTTGCTCTGGCAACCTCTCATCAAAGTGAAAAGAGAGAGAGAGAGGCAGAAATAGAGAGAGAGAGTGAGTGAGTGAAAGAGGAGAGCAGGTAGCAGGTAGAGTGCAGGGGGGGGGGGGGGGGGGGGGGGTTTAACGGGGGGGGGTTCATCTTTCAAAGCAAATACACAAAAAAAAATTTAAATAAATAAAAACCGAAAGAGCGAACGGAAAAAAGTGTGGCCAGCAGGAGTCTAGGCTGCAGGGGGGGCCTGGAGGTTGGGGGGTGGGGGTTGGCTTTTAGCGGTCACTATGGTAGAGCGCTTGCTGCTCCCCCACCCCGCCGTTCACCCCTCCTCTCTCAACCCTTTTAGTCAACCCAATTAAATGCCGTTCGCAATTTGCGCTAAAAGCATTTCAAGGATTTAATTTTTTTCCATATTTTTCTCCTCCCTCTCTCTCTCTGTCTATCTCTCGCCCTCCCTCTCTAGGGGCGCATCTTCTCTCATCCATTGCCCAACGTTTGATTTTGCTCAACGTGTGTGTGTGTGTGCGTGCGTGTTTCTGCCATGTCATGCCAATTAGCAGCGCCAATTACACTTGGCCACAGAGAAACTGAAAATAGTCTGTCGTAACTACTACTCGTCGTCGTACCATCTGGTATTTAAAAGGACTCTCAATGAGTCCCAGCAGGATGAATAGTGTGTCATGTTTTCCGATGTAACCAGCGTCTAGTCTCTCTCTCTCTCTCTCTCTCTCTCTCTCTCTAGGCAAATGAGAAGAGTAACGGAGCTGCAAAGCAAACAGCAGGCCACTTCCAGACACCCGAAATCGACAAACACTGCTCTCGATAGCACACTGCCCCCTGCCTCTAATTTCATTAAAATCATTATCCTCCGATCATTATCCTCCGATAACTGGAAATATTCGAAGTAAAACATGCATTTTAGTCTCTGCATACCACTTTTTTGGGTATTTATTTGGGAATGGAATGAATATAGACGGACTGCCGGACTTTCTAAGATCAAACAGGCGGGAATATTTCCTTTCCGAATATACCATATCCGTTATTCGTACATTCGGTTCAAGTTTCTTGTTGGACAGAATAAGGAGAACGAACGAACATTCCTTTGCATTTTCGGTGCTCTTTGAGTTATGGTTACCATTCGGACTTGCCCTGCCCCTTCCCCTTCCCCACTCCTCTAACTTCCGCCCAAGAGGCTGGGCCTTTTGGGAGCCTTTTCCCCCCTGCTAATTATGATGCAAAAGAAGAGGAAAAAAGGTTTTCCTTTTCTTGCAATTAGTCGAGCAATCAAGGGGGATGAGATGGGACGGGAGGGGGGCGGCATACACTGAACGAAACGAAGTGAATACCGAATCGCAACGAATCAATTCGTAAACGATCCATCCTGGAAGGGTATTCGGGTTTCGGCCCCGGAACTAGACAACCCCTGAACACCCCTGAAACACCCCTGGAATATGTATGTATGTACATATGTATTTACATATGCACAGTGTACACACATTTTCCCTTTCCTTCAATTGGGGTTTCGTTTTTCCAGCATTTTCCTCGAGATTTTCTAATTGAATTGAATTAGTGTCTCAGCCACGCGATATAAATTATTAATGTACATATGTAGAACATACATACATACATACATGCATATGCGACATGTAGAATACATACATACATACATGTATACATGTGTGACAATATTCTGCATGTAGAATACATACATAGATACATTGAAGTGAATATGTGGGGGGGGGGGGGGGGGGGGGGGGGGGGGGGGGGCACAGCAGCTTGATTGCAGCTGTGCCTGCACCTGACAGACAGTCACCCACACACGCACACTTCCTCCCCCCCTCCCCCCAGCCATACTGGACTACCTGCCCCCTCACAAGCAACAGCCGCTAGCAATGTTATACATACATACATATGTACAGTATATACGAGTAAATGTACATGGGTGTCTGTTATAAATACCACCGCCCCCCCTTCACTCGTAACTTATTTGATTACCTTGATGTACTATTTCCATGCAGCCACACAGAAATTAGAGATGGACTTTTCGAAGGGCACGAAGCACGAGACAAAAACTTGAACTTGAACATTTCAGGTGAAGGAATTACGACACATAACGTAAGCCTTTTTGCAATCGAGTCCTGCCATTCATCTAATTATTTCTCTCTCTCTCTCTCTTTTTGATCTCTGGTCAAGTCTTTTCCTTGTCCTTGGCCATCTCTAATTCGTATATCGATATTTATGTAATCTACACACCACTTACCTAGAAATTTATGCAATTTTCGTTTCCCCCGTACTATAATTAGTAGCTTCTACTATACTAATATAATGTGTGTGTGTGTGGACTCCGGCCTGGGCTTTGGTTAAGAAGGACAGATAGAGCGAGATGGAGAGATAAGCAAGGCTCATTCCTTTGTCCATTGATTGATGTGGGGTTGAGAACTGTTGAATCCTTTCAATCAGCGGGGTTGGGGAAAACCTATATACTATTAGAGTATATATGGAGATTCATAGATCCTAGTCGTAGTTCCCTAGGAGGAGGGAGGACCATCTTCAAGCTGGATTAAAGCCAACGCCGGAGCATGGACGAGACGAAGTTCCCAGAAACACTTTTCATGCTCGAGTGGTTCTACTATTCCACCAAAATCCCACCCAATGGGTATTGTGGGGGGGGGGTTTCGTAGTATTTGTCGTGTATTTTCTATGGAATTTCCATTGCCATGCGGCTGGTCGGTCGGTCGATGTGTGTTTTGTTTTTGTGTCCAACTTGTTAATGAAAATACATTTCTGACGTCGTCGCTGGGCGGGCTCTGATAAATAATAATAATAATAACAAAAGCATGTGCCTCTTCTCTTGTGTTGTTGCCTTTGTTGTTGTTGTTTCCGTAGTTTCTCTGTCTGTTGCTGCCCGTTGATAATATCCGCTGGCCACTGCCATAAAAAGCAATGAGCAAAAACAACAAAACACAAAGAAAACGAACCAGAAAAGCAAGAAGAAGAAAAAAAAGTAGTGCCAGTAAACTCTTTGTGTACCCTACACCTGGGGCCGGCCACCTGTGCACTTGAGTAAACCAGATCTGGATCCATTCGACAGGATAGTTTTCCTTCCTTCCTGACGACTTTTGGATGTAGATGGGGGATTCTGAGCAGAATGGCTGTGTAACAGAGCAGCCAGCGCTGTTAAGACGTCAGCTTAAGAGCCTAACAGACCAGTTACAGCGCACTGTAACCGCTCGCCAACAGAGAGCGCTCTCGCGATCCATGGCTCTCTCCATCTCTCTCTCTCTCTCTTTCTCTCTCTGTCTTTCTCGATCGAATTAACAATACTTGCACCAACGTCACACATAAATCGATATTCCCGTACACCCCAAAGGAGCAAAGGGTATACGAAAAGTACAACTAAGTGCAAACAAACGTTAGCCGCAGCCAAAAGCAGAAGCAGACGAAAAAAGAAGGCGTTGGAAGTGAAAATTAAAGCAGAAGATGGCGAATAAGAGGCAAAAGGGGGGGGAAGGTGTGCTGAGCTGAGCTGAGCCGAGCCGAGCCGAGTGTCATTGCCACGCCTTTATTGTCCTCCACGTCTGTCCTCCCGTGTGCTTTCAATTCTTTCCTCTAGTTCAAGGTGTATTCGCATGCAAGGTGAGGCATTCCATTCCATTATATTCCATTTCCGCTCTCTTGCTGGTGGCGCGATTGCAACGGACGGACGGACCAACGGAATGGAACGGGGCCGCATTTCCACCTGTTGGACTTGCTGCCAGACTCAAATGAAATCCCAGCCAGAGTTCGAGTAAACCTCGAGAGAAACAAACCTCTCATACTCTACCCAAAAAAGAGTCGCATATGTAGCTGTCCTGCCATTGATTGTACCTTGAATCGAGTCGAATGTAGAAAGTCCTGTAGAGTCCGCCTTCCATAACCGATTATCCTCCGCGACTACTCCTAAGCGACTACCTTGAAACGGAGTTCCCATCGAAATAATTCGATTGACTTATCGATTATTAATTGGTATTTGGGATGTATCGAATTCTGATGGATGGATGGATGGAATATCTTGATAATTCGTGTAGCATTCCGCTTGTATTCATTCTTTAAATTTCAATAAATCTACCGCTCTCCCTCCCTCTCTCTCTGTCCCACTATTGTGCTGTTTCATTGTCTGCCACTTTCTGTCTCTCTCTTTTGTATGGTTCTCTGTTCTGTTTTGTCGCGAAATCGAACAAATTTAATTGTCGATTGGCACCTGCATACACACAGACACAGACGCAGACACAGTCAGAACACACACAGACACGCACGCACACACAGACAGACAGAACACACTCACGTGCAGGAACATTCCTGTCCATTTGCCGTTTACTCATTTCGAAATATGCTCCTCTCCCCTCCTCCTCCTCTCCCTCTCTCTGTTGTCTGCTGCTGCTGCCGTTGTCCAATGTCAATGACGTGTCAATGAATCTATCTTCCCCTCCCCCCTCTCTCGCTCTCATTCTGCATCTCCCTCTTTTCTCACTCTCTCGTGCATCTTTTTTATTTGCAATGATTTACACAGATTAAAAATCATCGGAAGGACATGAGAAAGAGAGGGAGAGAGAGGGAGAGAGAGAGAGAGGGAGAGAGAGGAAGAGAGAGAGAGAGAGAGAGGAAGAGTTACTTCTTTTGTCACTTAACTGTTTATTGAGTGGATTAAATTGTGAAAGTTCTTGGTAGTTCAATATAAGTTATCCCACACCCCCACCCCCACCGCTGTCCCCCATTGACTTCTTCCACTCTGTCACGCTCTGTCTCTATACATACATACATGCACATATCTCCCTCTCTCTCTGTCTCTATACATATATCTCCCTCTCTCTCTCTCTCTCTGTCCTTGTCTCTGCCCTCGTTTCTTGGCTTTCGAAATATTAATTAAAATTTGTAATTAGGCAAAAAAGAGGGAAAATGTCATGAAAAGTTTAGGAAACTTTAGCGAATGGCGATGAGGATGATGGTACTAGAGAGAGAGAGAGAGGGAAAGAAAGAGAGGAAAGAGTGAGAGGGAAAGAAAAGGAAAGGAGAAAAATCCACATGAAATGTGTGTGTGTGTGTGACGGCAACAAAAGGCGTACAAAGTTTGTATTCTTACACCCCCCGAGATCCACCCTTCCACTCTTTGAATATATCACGCATACGCCCCATAGCCAATGCCGGGCCACAAAATATTGCTCAACGCATTTCTCAGATTTGATCAACGATTATTCCGAGTGCATTTCTCTGGCATCCTAAGGATTCCCTGCTTTAAATTCCATTCGAGGACAAAGGATGCTGTCACACAATGCCCGACCAGAGCCAGAGCCAGCAGGAGCTCTCTCTCTGCCTCTGCCTTTCCCTCTCTCTCTCTCTCACTTCACTGGGGTTGGGGGGTGGCTGGGGGGGCACTCAAGTGCAGTTTCTGTGGAAAATTGGTTTGCAATTTGAGTGAATTTTAAGTGGGGCGATTACCAAGTGAATAATCATTTAATTGAGCCAAAAATACGAGACTAAATGCAATCAACGTTCATTAATTGCAAGCAATTAACATTGTAAAATGTTGTGGCAAGCAGCATATAGTAAATCTATGGTAAATCTGTGGCAAGCATTCGAAGCATTTTCAATTCAAGGAAAAGCATTCCATTCCCTCCATTCCCTTCCATTCCCTTCCATTCCCTTCCATTCCCTTCCATTCCCTTCCATTCCCTTCCATTCCCTTCCATTCCAATCTTTCCCAATTTGGCAAACGTACAAGAAACATTCATTTCATTCTTCTTGATTTTGCAATTCAGATTTGACTGTGTGTCGGTCGGTCTGTGTGTGTCTGTCTGTATGTGTGTGTGTGTGTGTGTGCTTTTCTTTTAAATAAATATATTGTATGATTTTGTAACAGCAGACACTCGCCTCCACCTCCTCCTCCACCTCCCCCTCCAGCTTCTCGCAGCAGATGGAAAATAAACAAACTTTAAAAATGTACAAAAATTGGGTTAGAGATGGATGAGAGATGGAAGAAGCATCTTAAGTTGCTCTAATCATTAAAGATACTCGCAGCAGTAGATACGGATAAATACACACACACACAATCATTCTAGTACCAGAACAATACGGTTTGGGTACAGTCATGGAACAAATAATAGGAACGGCTAAGTCAATGGAATGCCAAATCCCATCTATCTTTGGGTTTATACTGTATGTAGCTAGCAATTTCTATCTGTTCTTTCCACAAAGAAGCGAAAGAATGGGAAGACTGTGACTGTGTGTGAGGCCATGTGAGAACTTTGTTGTCCCTGGAAATCCCACAAGAGACACACCGTCGAGAATTCTTCTGGCTTCTGGACTTCAGATAATTCCTGGGGTCTTCCTGGGGTCACGGGGCATACACAGTTGCTTGACCTTGCCACGAAAACTCACTGGTCCCCCCCCATGACATGCCACTCCCCTGTTGGACTTGTTGGACTTTTCCCCGAAAAAAGTATATAAAAAAAATCAATTTTTTTTGTCGGACTTTCTCCTAGGCCGACCCGCGCTCTTTATGCTGCCCCTCCCCCCCCCATCAGACGGTGTGGCCTATCGCTAGTTACATAAATTTTTTGACAGGGCGCATGACAAACTGAAGGACTAAAGGACTTTGCTTCCCCTCTCCAGGAGCAGGGGCAGGAATCTACCCCTCAACCCCTCACTTTGCCTGATTATCTGCCTCCCTGCCCCACCCCGCACAATCCATAAATATTGTATATTCATGGGGCGGGGGGAAAAGTTGGACCACACCCCATGCCTTGTGCTTCATGCCGCCACCTGTCGCTTCGCACTCACATATTTGGCACTCCTCCTCCTTCTCCTCCTCCGTCTCCTTCTCCTCCTCCTCTCAAGATTGCCCAATATTTGTGTATAAAACAGAGGAGGAGCAGAAAGCAAAGGGGGAGGAGCACGAGGAGGAGGAGGAGGAAGGAGGATGAAAGCAAGCGGAGATGAACCAACAGAAAAACTGGCACACAAAATTTTTATTTTTACCTGTAGATGGACCATGGAGGTGATGTCTGGCCTGCTCTGGTCTGGTCACAACAGCCACACACAGAGAGACAGCCAAACATTAGGTTGGACCCGTACACAGAGCCAGGGGGGGGGCCAAGGCTGTGGCGCTGTGCCGTTACTCTTTGGATTTGCCTATTCCCTTGCTGTGTTGGCGAGAAAGAGAGAGACTAGCTCAGAGAGGATCAGATGAGAGCTGTCGAGGCTCTTTTCGAGGTTCCTTCCACACACGAATTGTGTTCGGATCAGAGCTCTAGTCCCCCCTCCTTATCCGTTACTCTGCTCGTATTTGTGATTCATTGTCCATTTTCCATTGCCAATTTCCTGGTAAATAGTAGGTACATATATATACATAGATTGATTTTCATTTAGCGCTAATCCCAGACACCTGTGTGGCAATTTCTTAGAACGAAAGAAAGTGCGGAACGCAAAGCAACAGAACGGAACGGGAACGGTTCTTGGCAGCAGCTGGAACATGAAACGTGTTTGCTTTGTTAACTGATAAAGTTGGGGCCAAGTTAACAACCTTCCTCGCACTTGCAGTTCCACTGCCTCTCCGCAGCCTAAGCGCCACCCACCCCCCTTCGTACCCCCCCTCTTATCGGTTGGCACCTTTTATCGGGGCTCCGCTTAGGCGCTCCATTTGGAGGCCAAAACCAAAAATCAACTATGCGGATGAGACAGCAGAGCACAGAGCACAGGGCAGAGCAGAGCCCGCAAATGTGTAATCAAATCGTACTTCCCCCTCCCCCCCACCTCTCTTCTGTGTGGCACCTCTGTATAGAAAGAGAAAGAGAGAGAGAGAGAGAGGGACAGAGACAGACAGATAAGTCGGAGGCAAAGTCGAGGCGACGACGCCGACTGCCCATGGCCGAAGCAAATTCTTTTCACACACCACACATACACCCGGCACCCGGTAGTAGTCGGAGTGCCACCCCACCAATCCTTGGGTATATGGATTTTGTGGAATGATATGTAACACACATGTACTATCTATCGTTCTGTTTTACTCTGTCTTCTTTCTGGATTCCAAGATCCTCGCTGTTCAGTTCTATTCTCCATTTTCCGCTATGATGGATGTTGGGTATCGCATAGTCGGATATTGTCGCAGGGACTTTGGTTTTCTTTCTTGTTGTTTTTGGCCTCGTACTCGAATGCGGATGACTAATGCCCGCCCGCCTGCCCGCCTGCCCCCCTCCAGCCCCCTTCTTTCCACCTCTGTTTGGTTTTCGCTTTGGTTTTCGTTTTTGTTTTTTTTTGCGATAGTAGGATATTTTTATACCCTATGTGAGTGTGTCTGTGTCTGTGAGTGTGAGTGTGTCTGTGCGTGTGCCTCCATGGTGATTGTGTTGGTGCGTGGCGAGAAGCGGAAGGTGGAACGTGGAAAGTGGAAAGTGAAAAGTGGAATATAAGTTTGGGACTTCGGCCAATGTGACGACAGCGACGAGGCAGTCGCCTTCGTCACCACCAACACTGGGCTACAGGCATTTATTTTATTTTTTGAATCAGAGAATGAATGCAGGAGGCAGGAGAATGCTTCGATGGTTCCATCTACGGATCTGCTCCATAGTCTGGCGTATTCCCTGTAGTTCTCTAGCCATCCAATTACAAATATGTAGTGGATTAATTACCCGGTTGTGCAGTGTAAGGCACGACGATGACATATGTAGTATAAAGCAATCAAATTTGTTGTAGATTTTAATGAATGCAGCTGCCACAGCCCCCAGACCCTGCCCCAGCCCCAGCCCCAGCCACCAGCCACCAGCCGCAGCCCAAGGCCCCAGTCCCCAGTCCTCCACATTTTCTGCCTGGCTGGCTGGCCGTTACTCCTGCCGACAGTCCGTTTCGAAAGAGCAAATCTGGTTGGAGAGATGTTAATATAATTGAAAATACTCGAATGCAACTTAATGAATAGATTCAGATGTGTGTGTGTGTGTGTGTGTATCCCTGTGCCAGGTGTCAATGTGGCAAGTCAATTAATCGGTGATTGCAATCGCTTCTGCTCTCTGCTCTTTCACTACTCCTCCTCCTCCCAGTCCCACACTTCGGCTGCTATCTCTTTCTCTCTCTCTCCCTCTCTCAGAAGGCCACAGAGGATGGGGGGGGGGGGGGGGCATGATGGCATTCCAGGGGCTGGGGCACAATAAGTGGATGCCTTGCCTGGATATGACATTTTGCCGGCGCCATCTGTGCCGTCTGCCTCGCAGTCCCGTTGTGCTGTTATGCCGTTATGCGGCATAGCATAGGAATTCAATTTCCTGCAAGTAAAGCTCGTGCTCTCCGCCCCCGTCCTTTGCCCTCCCTTAGGTTGTCGTCTAACGCGCCGGAAATGCACTTGAAAAATGCTGCACGCAAATGTTCATGGCAATTTTCCATCCGCTCCGCTCAGCAGGGGGTGGTGGCAGCAGTAGAATCAGCCCACCCGCAGAGGCAGAAGCACCATCTGTCCCTCTCTGTCTCTGCCTCTCCCTCTCTCCCGTAGAGAGGGGAATGCCTCAATTCGTGCCGTCCCGTCCGTTTGAGAAGTAAATTCCAAGCGATTGATATTGATACTGATAGGAGGAGGAGCACCAGACCACCAGAGCACCAGGAGCATCCTTGGCTTTTCCACAAATTATATTACAATCAGCGATAAGCGGATTTCCATTTGTTTTCCATTCGGTTTCACTCCGCCGCTCGGAGTCTCGATTCGTCTCAATTTAAGATGTCGAGAGGCTCCCACACTCCCACACTCCCACACACTAATTGATGTTAGCCTTCTCTCTCTCTAGGATTCACTAGGATCTCATAGCCACATCCTAGCTGTTGCTGTTGCCGTTGCTGCTGCTGTGCCCGAAGGGTGGTGGCCAGTCACTAATTTGATTTCGTCCCCCAGTTTGTGCTCCAGTTTTGTGGCAGTCAGTAGTTTATGTCTCCCGGTGGGAGGCGGAGGCGGTGGCGGGGGACAGGAGACGGAAACGGAGGCGGAGATGAAATTGAAATGAATTATATTTGTAATAAAAAAGAAAAGAAAAAAGCTGGCAGATCCTTCGGGCTAGAGCTCCTTCTTCTTCTGCCTCCTTCCATTTCTCGTAGGGAATGCTTTCTCTTATACACTCTCCACTCTCGAAGCAATTGGTTCTCAGTTTCTCTCAGTGTTTGCACTTGTTCCTCAGTCATTTCTGGGTCAACTCTTTCTGTGTCTCTCCCTTACTCTCTCTCTCTCTCCTCTCTGTCTGTCTCGCGCTGTCGTGGGATTGTTTATGACTTTGCATAAATGTGGAAAAATCTGTTTGTCCTCCCAGGACTAGCACTAGAACCAGGACCAGGACCAGGACCAGGACCAGGACCAGGACTAGGACTACGACTAGTACAGATTTTTGCAAAATTGAAATGGAAAGCCAACCCAACAAAGGGAATGCATTGAGGTTTACCAAGAGGGGGAGGGCATACCTATACATACATATGTATACATACATATGTACATAAATACAGTGAAAATGTGTATAATCGGGCATCAGCCCTGAGATTAGAGATCACACTTTTGTCTCCGTTATCTCTCTCCCACCGTTGCGATGCGATGCCCTGGGGATGGGTTGGGCTGGGGTTGGGGTTGGGGTGTCTGTTGTGCAATTCTATATGGAAAATGGCGTCACCGTCAGCCCACTCGGTTCCCCCCCAGCCCCTCCCCTTCGTCTTTGTCTGCGGTGAGGAGGAGGCAGGCAATTTCAATTTGATATTCGATGCGTTTCCATTCCATTCAATCGAGTCGATTAAACGATTAAACGATTCGAGATTCCTGCACACACACATGGGCCCATGGCCACGCCCACGCCCACGAATCATTAACATTGACCGACCACCGGACAGACGATTGACCAATTTCAGTTTTTATACCCGGTACTCGAAGAGTATAAGGGTACATATATTAGATTTGTGGGGATAACGGTTGTGTGTAACGCCCAGAAGGACGCGTTTCCGACCCCATAAAGTATATATATTCTTGATCAGCATCAATAGCCGAGTCGATATAGCCTTGTCTGTCTGTCTGTCCGTCCGTCCGTCCGTCCGTCCGTCCGTCTGTCCGTCTTCATTTGCGCCTATATCTCAGAGACTATTAAAGCTAGAGCAACCAAGTTTTGTATCCAGTCTTCTCTGTGATCACACTACTCCAAATGTATTTCAAAATTTTGCCACGCCCATTTCCGCCCCCACAAAGGACGAAAATCTGTGGAATCCACAATTTTTAAGATAAATGAAAACCAAAAACGCAGAAACATGGAAAATTACCATATCTACCAGATTGACGAATATGGATCAGGTCGAATCAATATTATGGTGAGAAGAAACAAATTAAATTTCAGTGGCTACGCAACGCCTGCCAAGCGCTGACTCATTCCCTCTCTCTCTGTCGCAAACACTTTTACGTCTCAAATATGTAGTTATACATGTAGAAATGTAGAAGCAGTATACAAATCATATGCAAACAAAATTGAAAATATGTATAATATTCCAAAAATGATTTGACTTCATTTTTTTGAAATATTATTTTTTGCCCAAAGTTTATTTGTCCCTTTTGCGAACATTGCTCATATATGTATGTATGTGTATACTGACTGAGTACCGGGTATAAGGTAGAGCCGCGGCCTTTGCCGCGGCTCACAACGTTCCCCCTCGTTTTCAACTTTAGTTTTACATTTTTCGATTTTGTTCAGTTTTTTGGAATTGTGCAATCAAACAAACAAATTGAACAATGTGCAAGCAATCCAAGGGGGGGGGGGGGGGGGGGAGGGATTCAGACAGCCCAACAAAACTATTGCTATTTTTCGTGCTCTAACGAGTATAACCGCCGACTGATCACATTCCTTGTATCCTCCGTTCGTGTCCATTCGTGTCCGTTCGTGTTCATTCTTGTTCATTCCTGTTCGTAATGCATCGTACAGGCTACGAATAAGCTGAGATTAATGCCTCTAAATGGTTATACTAGACGATAAGATGATAAGCCATTGCTTGCCCCTACCTCTCCAATACTCCAATACAAGTGCGCCCTTGTAATAATCTCGCAAAATACTATCAAATCTTATCAGTGTAGGGCCTCTTGGATCCTCTCGTATCTGATGGTCGGGCATGCAGTCTTTCGACGATGCTGTTGCAAGAAGGCGCTCTCAAGTCTTCCTCCAAGTGAGAGTTTACTGTACAGGCATGGCATGTCCGAGTACGTATGCATTCTCTCTCTCTCTCTCTGTTGCCTCTCCTACAGATGGCAGGAGGAGGAGGGCGTGGGGAGAGCGATTAACATAAATCCCTGGCACGTGCTTTGAGGGGCAGCACAGTCAGTCGGCGGCACAGCGGCAGCCTCAGTTTTATTTGCATTCGAAAAGGAGGGGGGGGGGGGGGGGCGCGGGGGGGAATGTATTGTTGTCGAGGGTAACAACAGGGCGAAGCTTTTTCGTTGTTGTTTCGTTACATTTGTTAACGGTAAACCAAATGCGATAAGAATGCAGATATAAATCAAAAACAGAAGCAGTTCCCCAAGGAGAGAGGGAGAAGGCGAAGAAAAGAAGGTGATGGCAATAGTGAAGTGTGAAGTTGTGCCCCCCCTCTTCCTCCCCCCTGCTCTGCTGCGTCCTCCTTTCTCTGCCTGAACTTGAAAGTTTTCCTTCCCTGCTGCAGGCAATCGCCTGCCACAACGGACGGACTCCCAAGTGAGGCAAGCGAGCGAGAGTAACGGCGCGAACATAATAATAAAAAGCCAGAGGGAAAGAGAAAGCCCAAATGCCCAAAGCCTCATTCCAAATACCCTTGCAACAGAGGACAGTTCTGGGGGATGAGCAATGGCTACTTCTGTGCAATGAGAACTGCTTCGATCTGCTCGATATCGGATCACCCGTTCTGCCTGTACATACATATATGTATGTACTATACATATATGTACTATAAAGTGTGCCAGAGGCTCTGACAGCATCCTTGGAGGTCATCCTACTGGCTACGGACTGGCTATGGCTATGGCTATGGCTATGATGGAGACTGATGATGATGATGATGATCATCATCATAATGATGACGATGATGATGCTGTTTGAACTTTTCCTGCTGTATGGCTTTGTGAATGCCCCCAAAGCCGCTAAGAGGCTAAGAAGAGTCACGGGGGGTAGTCAAGGGGGAGGGGGAGGGGTTGAGAGCAATCCGTAATGCAGTGAGAATGCCGGAAAAAAGTAATACATTCACCTTAAGTAACCCGTAACCCGTAAGCTGTAAGCCGAAACCCGCAACCAGCAACCCGCAACCGTACAAAAGTTCCGGACATCATTGCAAATGCATCTGTCGGATGGGTGGATGGGGGGGTAGGAGGGTGGAGCGTGGAGCGTGGAGAGAGCGAGCGAAGACAGACGGAAATGGAAATGGGCTAAAGGACACGTGTTTCGTGTTGGCTGGCAACATTTCAGTGGCCTGCGGTTTCCTGGCTGCACTCCCTTTCTCTCGAATGCAGGATGCGGGGCTAGCGGGGCTAGCGGGACCGCGGGCTTGGCAGTGGGCCAAGTGGGCAGGGGGCCACGCTGGGAACAGTTCCGGTTCAGTAGACTCTAAAGTGATTGCGGCGACCCCAACGGGCGGGGCGGTGTGGGGTGGGGTGGGGTCTCTGTAACTGTAACTGTATCTGCACCTGCAATTGCGCCTGCACCTGCACGTGCACCTGTACTGGTTTCACACAGAGATGCCATTGCCACTAGTTGTTTGACTCTATTTAATGGCCAATAATGTGGATTTTGAGGGTCCTTCTGCTGCCGTCGCTGCTGCTGCCTCCTCCACCCACCAAGCCCCAATGTTTGCTGTTGAATTAGGAGTCCCCCCCGCCCGGGCCTCTGGGGTTTTGTATGCGAGAGAGCGAGTAATCGCCTTTGAGCCGTTTGAGCTCTGTAACACAGTTTTGACTTTGATTACGTATTATACATATGTACATGTACATACATAGATGTAAATGTAGATCCTTAGTTTGCACCCTTTAAGCAGCTGAATAAACTGGAAATGCTTTGTTTTTGTTTCGTCTTGCAGCTGCCAGTACTACGTGAAGACCCATCCATGGGTGCTGGCCTACCAGGGCGTGATCACATTCTTTGTGCTGGCCAACTTCACGCTGGCGACGTTCATGGACCCGGGCATTATACCCAAAGGTATGTAGCGTCGTGCTAAACGATGGCCAGGGGCCCTTGCCAGGGCATAGGCCAGGGCCAGGGCCAGGCGCCAGTCCGCACAGCCTAAACTTCGACTGTATTCTAGCCTCACCCGACGAAGACTGCGAGGAGGAGCTGCGCGCCCCGCTCTACAAGAATGCTGAGATCAATGGCATCACCGTGAAGATGAAATGGTGCGTCACCTGCAAGTTCTATCGCCCGCCCCGCTGCTCCCACTGTTCCGTATGCAATCATTGTATAGAGGTGAGTCTCCCCCATGTCCCATGATACTGTTACTGATGCTGAGATTTCATATTCCACAGACCTTCGACCATCATTGCCCGTGGGTCAACAACTGCATTGGACGGAGGAACTATCGATTCTTTTTCTTCTTCCTCGTCTCACTCTCCATACACATGCTGAGCATATTCTCGCTGTGCCTGGTCTATGTGCTCAAGATAATGCCCCACATCAAGGAAACGGCGCCGATTATAGCGTATCCTTTACCGAACAAAACAATACTCTCTCTCTCTCTCTCTCTTTCTCTTGTGGTTTTATCCTTAACCCTTTCGCTATTTGCGATCTCTCTTCCACAGCATGGTACTGATGGGCCTTGTGACCGTACTGGCCATACCCATATTCGGCCTGACCGGCTTCCACATGGTGCTGGTGTCACGGGGTCGCACCACCAACGAGCAGGTCACGGGCAAGTTCAAGGGCGGCTACAATCCGTTCTCGCGCGGCTGCTGGCACAACTGCTGCTACACACAGTTTGGACCACAGTATCCAAGGTGAGACCCATGACCCATGGGCTGGCCACCGACCCACCCACCCACTGATGTATGGGGGGTATTTGGGGCATGGCACGGAATGGCATGGATGCTTGTGTGTGTGTGTTCGCGTGTGTTCGAGATGATATCGATTCCTGATTGTTAATTTTGATTGCCTCAAGCGTTGCAGGCGAAACACACTTGTCTCGCTCTCTGTGGCGCATTGCTAATTGGCAGCCACAAACGTCAATTATGCAATAACCTTCCATAATCGAATACCATACGACGTAACCACACAATCCACCCACCCACCCGCCAACCCACCCAACCACGCAACCACATGCCCACGAAACAGAGAATCTTAAATGTACAACAATTAAATTGCAGTTTATTCAAATCGTTAGATTAAACTTGTCAAACTGTCTAGCGTATAGCAGACTGTCCGTCCTGTCAATTGCATTCATATCATCCAAAGTTGTTGCCAGCGGAACAGAAACTAACGGAGAGAAACGACAGCAAAGTAGATTAACAGCAAGAACAGCAGAGAAGCAGCAGCAGAAAAAGCTGAATAAGAAGAGCAACAGCAGTGTAACAGCAGAATTTTGTAGATTAACAGCCGATGAACTGCAGATTAGCACCTGATTAACAGCTGATGTACAGCAACAGGGAGTCAGATTAACAGCAGTAACAGAAGAACTATGTAGATCAACAGTAGATTAGCAATAACAGCATCAGAGAGTGAGATTAACAGCAGTAAGAGAAAAGCTATGTAGATCAACAGCAGTAACAGCAAGAGAGAATCAGATTAACAGCAGAAGAACAGAAACGCAACAGCAGAGAAACAGAGCAGTATCTGCAGAGATTCAGGTCTAAATCGAGCCTCCGTTTGATTTCATGCTTCTCACACTTGTCGAGTGTCGGCAATTTAATAAGGAAAATCCTACGGGTCATCTAATCTAATATATGTATGTATGTACTCTCTCTCCCTCACAGCTTACTCAATCCAAAGAAGTACGAATCGAGGCGATCGCAGACTCAGAATCAGGCCATTAGCACGATATGCAACGATCGGACCAATCAACAGAACAATTCCAGCGGTGCCGGTGGCAATGGGACTGCTGCTGCTGTCGGCAGTGGTGTCGGCGGCGCCGGTGGCGGTATGCGTGGTACGGCGGTGCAGTATTCACCCCGCTCCTACTACGAGTCGAGTCGGGAGAAGCGTGGAATTCAGGTAAAGACTTATATGGCCGAGGGCAATGGTTATAATCAACGGTCGGGCAGCACAACGCTTTACAGTAAGGTGGGTAAACAAAAAACAATTTCTGCCAACAAAAAAACAAACCAAAACTCATTCAAAAGAGCGAGCAAAACAAATGCAAAGCCAACGAAAAAAAATGAACAAATTCAGATTCCCATTACATATATCTATGTATCCTATATCTATTGTATCTAACTAATATAGCCCCAATATACCCTGTAACCCCATAACCCTATAGTTATTCCAGATGGCGACAGCAATCACTCGCTCTCTTTCTCTCGCTGTCTTCATCTTAGCTTTTTATGACTAATTGCGGGCATTGCTGGCGCCACCTGTTGTTTGTTGTTTGGATTAGCTAATGTTGTTGTAATCGTAATTGGTGTTTTTTTGTTTTCTTTTTAAATATATTTTTAATAATTGAAATCGTAATTGTAACCGTTAACTGTTAACTGTTGTTTCTGTTTTTTTATTTGTTTCCGTAACTTAGATTTTGTTTGTTTTGTTTTTGTTTTTCATTCTCTCTCTCTCTCTCTGAGTTCTTTCTTCTTCTTATTGTCTCTCTTTATTTGGATCTCCTTGTGTTGCTCTAGTCTAACCCCCATCCACCCCTCCCCCTATCCACCCCTCAACTCTGCTTAATAATTTTAATAACTAAGAAATACCAAAAACCAGATACCATTGTGCGATTGTACAATAACGCGAGTACAGTGAACGCTCTATTGAACGGGCAGATTGCACAGAACCCCAAGGGTTTGTCTAATTTCGGGAGGTACTGCCATTTTCCAGTCAAAATAAATAATTTTTCACTATATAGAGTGTTTGTTGATCATTGATTAGCACCAATTTATACGAGATGTTGTAAGAAAAACTATTTTTGGTAGTTAAAAACGCATCAGTGGCATCGTCAAGCCTGTAGATGTAGATGTCCTGTAGATGCTCTGTTGTGTAACAGGAAACATCAGAACATATCCCATGTGAACGGTCTGCAGCAACAGGAGCAGCCAGCCTCACAGGATTTGGGTTACCAGATGCACCGAATAGCCCAAGCGTACAGAATGGGATCCACATACTGTCCGGTCCGATACAGGAGATCAATATATACATATGTACATATACATATAGTGTGCTCGAATATAAGAGTAAATACAGGAAGAGTCTTCTTCTTATTGCAACTATTGCAATACGCTGCAAAAAAGGTAACCCAATCGAGGTGATATCTCATATCTCCACTGAGGTGGAGGCCTACGACTTCTTCCTCTTCCGAAATACCAACAATACCAAACTCGATTGCATTTTGGGTGGGAAGGGGAGGGCATATGTACATATATCCTGCTCATCAGGATAGCAGTATAGGTTAGGGCTCAGCAGAGTCAGGATATCAGATACTGGAACTGTCCTGGACAAGAGCGAAGTTTCACTGTACAACCGATGTACATATGTACAAATATATGTATGTATATATGTATGTAATAATGTATGAAAAATAAGGAGACGGTGGGAAATCTCTGAAGTACGAGTATCGCCTCGCACTCCCCTCCTACGTGTCGTGCCACCATTCCTAGCTGGCACTCATCCTTCAACCTGCACCTTACGAGTACCTACCCCCCACTCCCCACCCTCCTCCCCCCCTCTGGTCTGCAAACATTACATTTTTCTTTTCCTTTCTTTTTGGCTGCTGCACTGCACTTATGGCCGTCTTTTTTGTTGTTTGCTCTGTTTCTCCGCTTTTCCGCTTTTCTTTATGCTTGAGGGGGAGGCAAGAAAGAAAGTTTTGCCCTGTCCTGCTGCTGCTTGCCCGCTTTCCAGCTGTCCACCGGGGGAGGCTTGGCGGACGATTAGTTAGTTAGTGCCACACCCATTTCAGGACCAAATGAAGGATCAAATGACTCGCCAACAACGACCAATCCACACACACACACACACACACACAGGCACACGCACACCCCTGCTCTCGCTCTCTCTGTCTCTTTCTCTACTTTCTTCTCGTTTATCTGCCTCTGCCTTTGCCTTTGCCCCTGCTAATGCTATGGCTGTTGCCTCTCGCTTTGGCTATCCTTGGCTAAAGCATATTGTATATGTATATATATAGTACCTCCCCTCCCCCCTCCCCTATTCATGTTTATGTACTACAAATCCTGTAAAGCACCTTAATAGTATCCAACAATTCCCTCATCCTTTAATTAGTTGGTTCCATTATTAGAATATTTTTCTCGTCTAACACAAATACACAATCATATTTCTGGATTATTTGGGGATGCACTTCCTTTCCGTCTGCTACTATGATCTACATATGTATATACTTTGGTAAATGGCTACCAAAGGATATACAAATCAGTTTTGTTCAAGTAAATGAAATCCAATATTAATTTGTAGAGCTACGAATTTTATTATTGTTCAATAAATGAATGCCCAGAATGTTCAGCGAGTGCCCAAGGAAGGACTCTTCATCTACAGATATACGGATGAACATAAGTTTATTGGAAACTTATCAGAAATCAGTCACAATATAAGCAATCTATAAAGAAAGCAAACCACATCCAATATTTTGAAGGAAATTCAGAGATAAAGATAATTTGAAAGCTAAATGAAAGCTCTGAGATGGAAACTAATTGTGGGAGTATACGAAAACTCCTACAGAATATTAAATATGTTTCAATAGAAAGATATCCCTGGCGACTCCCAGCGATATGTGGACGTTCTTCAACGATTCGTTTTTACTTGAAATATCTTCCGATAAACTCCAATAACCTCGAAGTATCCTGAAGTGAGTGCCTCAAGGCACTGGACAGGTGAAAGTTTTGTTTTGTTCTGGGTCTCGTGGGATCCTTCATCGGATTCCGACAAGTTTCGACTGGATGCGACGACGGATAAACTTCGGCTAGCCGCAGTTGGGTTTTAGGTTTTAGTTTTCACTTAGATTTCCTTAATTTTTCACCGCCAAAACACCAACACCCACAACCACACCCACCGCCTACACCTCACCTACTACACCTCACCTACACCTCCTTTTCCCCACCCACTTTGCATGCATGCGGATGGATGGTTCTTGTTGAGTTGCGCCCGCCCGTATACCCAGTACTACTACTATGTATATTGTTTGCATTGCGATATGTACACCCACTATACGCTATACATATTAAGTTGACCCGCTTCCGTTTTGGGCATCTTAACCCGTTTCCGTTTCCGTTTCTGTTTCCGTTTCCGTTTCGTGTTCCTACTAGTAGTAGGACGGCCCCGCTTTCAGCCGCTCCAGAACTGCCGTGTTACATCAGTGTAGTACTACATATCTACGTATATATAGAACCATATAGCATACATACTTATATCGAAAAGAATTGGTCCGAACTCGAAAATCCAAAAACAAAAAACAAAATCAAAAAAAACCAAAAAGAAAGACAAAAAACTCTACACTTACTGCAAGCACCGATAAAGGTAAAAAACTATCTAAAAAACAAAAACAAAAATTGTATTCTAATTTATTTTTGATTCATGATTGATTGATTGACCTTGATCTTGACCTTTGACCTTGACCTGCCACCGAGAATTATTGATTTCCACTCTCTTTTTTGTTATACCTCTTATGATTTCCATTCAAATACATAATATAATTCTTTTTTTTTTTCAAAATTCGGCACTCTTCCCTCTCCTCCTTTGCACACTATATCGTTTTCTCGCTCTCTCTCTTTCTCTCTCTTAACTCTACCTATTGTTCTCTCTCTCTCTCCACATTACACTAGCAATTCGAAATAGTAAAAAAAAACAGCAGTAAACAAATTGATGAATGTTTTTCGTATGAGGAATATTCCGTTATATGTGTGTTATATCCCTGGCCCTGTCTGTCGCGATCAGTGATCGATTCCTTGGGATTGTTCTCATGACAAGTGGTGATTAGTGATTAGTGATCAGCATAAAAGGAACATGAAAGTTGTACGAAGGTATCGTTACCATTTCTTGATGCATGATACAATGCTGTTACCGACGTATACCGATAGCTAACTGATAAATCGATCAACATAAGCAGAATACGGAATGTATCATCGATAATTCACCAAAAATGTCGACGCCATGATACCCCTAATTCATGATCATTGATCACTGAAACGTTGTCAGGGTGAGCGCGCCCTTTGATTCGTGATTCGTTTGCCAACCGAAACTCGTTGATCGAAAACGAACGAGTACGAAGTCCTGTCCATGCTCTATTCTGCCTGGGAATCTAATCGGCTAGGGTAATCGGTTAGCTGCAGCGTTTCCTTTCTTTCTTCTTCCTTTTTCTGGATTTCCTTGTTGAATATTTTCGTTTCGCAGTGCTGTTTTTCCACTTTGTTCTTCTTCTTCAGTTCTTGCTCGCTCCCACTCCCAATCAACTAAAGGAAAATTCATATCCACCGTGACCTCTGCCCGATTTTCTTTTTGGGCCTTGGACACACTGCGGGAGGGTCCTCTTCCCTACCCCGTTCTGACCCCTTCCGGCGGGAATTCCACACACACACACACACACACCCAGCGACACACGGACACAACCCAAACCAAAACATTTCCCCCCCCCATATCATTTCCACATTTTGTGTACAATTTTGTATGTTTACCTATGTATCTCTCTCTCTCTCTCTCTCTCTCTGTCTGTCCATCTTTTCCTTCATTTCCGTCTAAATCTTCTACGTCTTTTTCTCCTACTTTTTATCCGTTTTTCTTTTTATTATTATTTGTTTTTAAAACAAACGCAACATAATGTAGGCCTAAGTCTGTGTCGATCTCTGCTGCTCCCCTTCGCCGCCTGTCAATCGATAACTAATCTGCGACTTTGCGATAATCCCTTGCCTATCCACAGCTATCGCCCGGACGAGAGTGCTCCGACACGGATCTGGAGCCGCCACCCGCCTCACAGAGCCAAGACTGCGAGCCAACGCCGCCGCTGCAGCGACACAACTCGAGCAACTTCTACCTGCCGCAGGTGAGCGACGGGGGCGGCCTCAACGGCAGCATCGCCACCGGCATGCCCAACTCCCAGAGCACGGCCGGAGGCGGCGGCGGAGGAGGCGACTCGCCCCGCCACATGCGTCTCTACCATCCGCGACACAGTCCGCACGCGCGGCCCAGGTGAGCAATTGAACATTCCCTACCTCCCCCCAAAATTTCAAGAGGTCCTGTCCAGAGGCTAGTAGTATCCAAAGGGAACCCTACATATCGATCCTTCGACAAGCAATTAAGGAGTGTTCCATATGTGGGGGTGCAATGAACATTTCGGGTACGGATATGCCTGTATGAGCTAATCTTATGATCCAGTAGGAATCCCATAGGACAATTGAATGGAATAGAGATAAAAGATTACAAGAAATCCCTCGAGAACAATGATAGTTGTGAGACGACTAAGTCCCCCACACATATACATATGTATGGACAACTGTATGTATGTATGGATAGATGTATGTATAAGTTCTTGGTCAGTAGGACTAGAGGATCAAGTGATGTGCGTTTGTTGCCTCTCCATTTGCCTCCTATTCAAACTAGTCTCTCAGTTTTAAGATGTCCAACGAAAATGACGACCGTGTGGAAGGAACATCTCGTTCTCTCTCTCAGTGTGGCTTAGCTAGCATGGGAGAGAGAGAGAGAGGGGGAGTGTGTTGAAACGCTTGCCACCACATTACCTCCACCTTATGCAGAATGAGTTTGAACAACTTTGAAGGTCCTTTGATTATCAAATGCAAAGGAGCAGATCTGTCCAGTCCTAGGCTTATGTAGCTCTCAGTACTTTCTCTTTCTCTCTCTCTCCCCCCTCTCTATATATCTTTGTGTATATTTGGGGCCACGACTGATCTCTCTTGTTGCTGTTGTTGTTGTTGTTACATCCCCAGGGGTCTGGATCCGCAACGCGGCTATACGAGCGATGCCTTATCGCCGGATCATCCCGGCGGCGTTGGCGTCAGCGTTGGCTATGGCGTCGGGGTCAGTGTCCAGCAGCAGCAGGCTATAGCGGCGGCAGCGGCTGCGGCTGCGGTGGCGGCGGCAGCAGCACAAAATCAACGCAGCGGGACGACCACCGCCACACCCACCATGCAGCAACGAATTAAGCCGCTGGGCGTGGCAACGCCTCTGGTGATGGCGAGTCCAGTGCGAAGGTGAGTCTCTCTCTCTCTCTCCCATCAGTTCTCTCCATTTCCCCCCTCTCTCGCTCCTCTCTCATCCAGTGCTCTCTCCATCTGAATGCTGCTGTTGTTGTTGTCCTTGTTATAAGCTCCCTTTTAATCGCTTAAATCCGATCTATGCGTGATCGGCCGTTTACCGTTTGTTCTGCTCCTGCATTGGCTTAGCTTTGGTCCACTCCACTCCGTTCCTCTCGTTGTGCTTCCACTCCGCGACAAAAGCAGCCAGCTATGAAACTCTATCGCTCTCTCGTTGGTAGCTAAGCTCATCGGCGCGCCGTTCATTTACCGTTTGCTTGGGCATCGATGAACGGATCCCAATCGCTGCTTCTCCCGCCGCTTTATAGATTTAGTTTGTTTTTTTTCGTTATGTTTTTTTTTTTTCAATTGCTCTTCTCTGCTCTTTGCTTACCCGAAAGAAACATATCGCTCTCTGTCCGCCCCTATCGCATTCTCATGTTTATTCCAAGGTTCCACCAACAGCACATTCCTTTCCCAATGCGGAATATGAATATTCGAAAATGATTAGAAAAGTTGCAATCTGTATCTTCATCTAGTTTTTTGTAGTTTTAAACATTTGTAAAAGTATTTAATGGTAGGGATAATAGAATAAATAAATCTCTTTGTGTCTCGAGGCGAATGGCCACCATTGGCCTGGTCGAGCCTTGGCGCGTCTGCACAGATGGAAGCGAGATGGCTATACTCCTATTCGGCTGTGGGGAATGGCCGCAACAGAGACAGACGGCCATGCCAACGGTTCAACGACCCCTGCTTTTGTATGCCTCCCTTTTCCTCCCTTGTGTGTTTTTGCATTTCCACACTCATTCTCATTTGCTTCCCCCTTTCACCCCCTATTTATATCATGATTTTTCTGTGTGCACCTTACCTTATAAACTAATTATTTTTCCAACTTTTTCTTTTTCGTTTTCTTATTTTGGTTCGCTTTCTCTTAATGTATGTATGTATGTGCATATATATACTACTTGTGTACGAAGTCATTACTCAAATTCTGAGAACAGTACTAATACCTAAGCTTTAGCTTAATGAGAACCGATATCGCGATAAAAACAAAAACAAAAACAAACCAAACAACTGACAAACAACAACAACAAAACAAAATCAAATCAAATCAAAGAAACAAACAACAAAAGCAATAAATCTAATATTAATAAAACTAAGTCAATAAAAAGATAAGTCCAATCGAACACCCCCCCGCAAGGATCAAATGATATATCTTTAAGTGAAAGTGAAACAACGCAAAGGGAACCAAAACCCACACCCACAGCCCTACTACAGATCCAGAACGAGACCCGGAACCAGAACCAGAACCAACTCCATTCTAGTTCCACCCAGAGACTGGTTCCAACACACACAACACTCACACACACACACACACATACACTAAACCACACGTCAAAGCCGTTGTCGTCGTCGTCTTCGTCGTCGTCTCTCTCTGTCTTTCTCTTTTTATCGCTCTTTCTTCTACCAACTACTATTTCTGCAAACATCAACCCGAGCCACGTGCTGCACCCTGTATAAACCTTCTACTTCTACACTCTTTGTGCCCCATGCCACGTGTCACGTGCCACGTGCCACATACTGCACCCTGTAAACTGAAACTACTAACTTCTACTGCTACACTCCTTGTGCCGCGCGTGAGGTGAGTTTGATTTTCTTTCTTCTTACATTCTTTCTTTCTGTTCTGTTTCGTTTCGTTTTGTTTCGTTTCGTTCATTTTCGTTGATTCTTCAACATTGTCAGAGTGTTCTTTATTCTGTTTTGTTTGCGTTCGTCTTTTACCCTCAGCCCTCATACATACCCACCCATAGACACACCCACACCCACAGCCACAAACAAATCCCCATGCAAATGTGTTCAAAATTTCTATTACTACACTCGATCGATCTGTTTCTTACCATTCTGTACATTGGAAAGTACTCGGTATTCGACCGATACAGACATATATGTATATACATATGTATGTACATACGCACAAAATATCTACTAGCACTCTGCATGAACAGCCCGAATCGATTCGGTGGTATTCGTTATTCGTTATTCGGTTCGTTCGATCCGTTAGGATCAGCGTCTCGTCTCGGCTTCTTTATTACATCGAACCACTCGCCCAAAGAACGGACTGAGCGAAACAGGTCTCGTCGCTTTTACTCTATTTGATTTTCTGTTAGAAAGAACGAGAAAACTAATGCACAAATTTGGTAGTCTTGGTAGACACATGCAGGGCTCTGATCTAATATAATTTATATGAACATATATTCGAGTGGATTACTTTTTCTGTTTCGTTATTTGACATTTTGATTTCCTCTCCTATCCTCTCCTCTGTCTTTCTCCGAGCATTCGCTCGGCCTACTGTCACTTTGTCTCTTGTTTTGTTACCAGTCCCAGGCTCCGTTTTGAGACGATCCAAGTGGTCGGATTGTTAGTCCAAAGCCCCAAGTGTCACTGGAAATGATTTCGTAGGGACTATTTTAAACAGTTTTTGTTCGAACACAGAACGGATCTCGAAATCGAGCTCTCTCCAAACTGAAAAACAAAATTTCAAGTTTTTAAACATTTTTAGTTTTTTGCATTTTTATTCGGTCACAACAAGTTTGAATACATTTTCCGCGTGAATTGCACTGCCTTGTTTCGGCCCCCTACATTACACACAGCGACACGAAATGGACTCTAACCATAATACATTTAGCAACTACCTCATGAACAACGAACAACGAGCGAACGCGAACGCCAACGTGAATGCGTTCGACGCTCGACTACACCAATCCCGACTCCGGGCCCTGAGACAGCTTACCAGGGACTTTGACAGCCATCGCACCCCCTTCTGCTACAACAGAGGGCGCCAGATGGGGGGCGGCCTTGGCTCGAATGACTTTGAGGTGGCTGGCGGCGACCATGTGTTCCAGCCAGTCCAGAGGCCCTTTCGGCGTGCCAGGTGGATGCGGAATGCAAGGGCACAGCAGGAACAGTTGCCTTACACCAGAAGCAGCTGGGAACCAAGGCAGGCAGAAGAAGCCACAGTGACAGTGACAGAGCCAGAGCCAGAAGCATCACAGGACAGAGAGTCGTACGACGGCAACGAGAAAAGGGATCAGGGCTCTGGGTATCGGTGGCCGATTTTCAGCGAAAGACGTAGATGGCGTTCAGAGAGAATGCTCACCCGAGAGGAGTCTCCCTCGTCCAAGATGGACTACGTCACGCTGATTGGATTCGTATTGGGCTACATGGCCTCGAAAATCCTGTTCCTGCTGTGCTGGTACTGCAACTGGCTCAAGGAGAAGGTGGTGCACATACGCAAGCGCCTGCTGGGCCACGACAACCTCTGGGAGTTCTTCGACTTCGAGGACACCTCCCGCCACTCCCTACAGACCAAGCTCATCCTGACGCCCCTCATCATCTTTTGCATCCTGCTCTACGGTCTGCTTAATATCCTGAACCTCGTGGTCAAGTTGGTACGCTCCGAGGCGCCGCGTACTGTTGTGAACTTTGTGCAGACCGTGGCCCTAAGCGGAGTCCAGGGTACTATTGCCGGCATCAAGGCTGGCACCGAGCGCTAGCCTAGAAGACAAGAAGCTGTAGGATAAAGAGAGGACCCACCGGCCAACAGACCATATCCAAGTATGCCCACCATCTGTTCCACTGTCCTCGCTCTCTATCTCGTCAATGTGTGGGCTGTGGTTCATCGCGAGGACTGGAACTCCCCGCTGTTCATTCACTAAACCAACCACCCAACACCTAAAAATAACCCTGGGGGTCACTGGGTCACCGAGTATGGACATTTTACATGTGTAACTGTAGCTGTAACTTTTACTGTAACTGTTATATTAAAAAAAAAAAACAAATACTGAACCGCATAAAGCTTACCATTAAAGCATATTTATATATATTTTACGTGTTTATCGATAAACGTGCGATTAACCTATCGATCACGCAGGCATGCACTCACACATACACCATTCTAGAGCCATACATGTGTCGCAACTCCTACGTGGATTGTCTTCCATCTGAATAAGGATTTATTCGAAACTTAACCATAAACCAGAAACCATAACCCATCAAGATATCGGTATTGGAAAGCAGCCCGCACACATCTAATCGGTGCGAGGCATTCGCCAGCCAGGCAGTCTCCGATCATTTCCATGAATAATCTCAAGTGTGCAACACCAAAGAACTTTGGGAACTTATTTTCTTATATATATATGTATATATAACTTATAACTTATATAAGTTATCGTTCATCAATACTTAATGCATATGTATGGTCCGAGAGGTCCGAGTCCGATACGCCAATGTGTTAACCATTCGGAGATCGGTTCGGAACGAAGTTATGTACATATGTATGTCCGTACTGTACTTGTGCAGTCTGTCATCTGTCATCTCTAATTCGCCGTCTCTTTTGCGCGTAACTGTACCTGTTACTAACTGGAAGAGCAACTGTAACTGTAACTGTGATCTGTGAACCATATCGAATCAAGAAGAATCGAATATGATGTTCTGGTGTTAACCTTCTTAACGATCGCTGCTAACTGTTTTCTTTTTTTTTTTTTGGCTGCGGAAGGGACTTGACCTGCCACGCCCTCACACTTACACATACACCCATCAATATGCTCACACACACACATCCATGCAGATGATGCCATACATAAAGCATACATATCTACATGTATGTCGCCTTCCCATTGATCGATCGATCATATTCGTCTAACAGTCGGTCTAACGCTGAGCCCTAACGTTGCGTTCTGCGCGCCCCCCAGCCTTATTTACAGAGTGTGGTCCAATGGTTAACATTTTCTACATCCCTCCCCAGATCTAACCCGGGCAC
This sequence comes from Drosophila athabasca, assembly GCA_008121215.1. Taxonomy (NCBI): domain Eukaryota; kingdom Metazoa; phylum Arthropoda; class Insecta; order Diptera; family Drosophilidae; genus Drosophila; species Drosophila athabasca. The sequence continues at coordinate 4,300,128 of CM017796.1, read as the reverse complement.
GCCTACGCAGCCGCGACGTCCCGATTTCATTGGCCTGAATGCCCAGGCCGCGGCAGTGGCGGCCGCAGCAGCGGCCCAACAGCAGCAGCAACAGCAACAAGCGGCAGCGGCAGCGGCCTACTACGAGTACACCAGTGGACTGCCGCCGCAGCATCCCCAGGCGCCGACCATCCAGCAACAGCAGCAACAGCTCCTGCTCCAGCAGCAGCGCGTACTCATGCAGCATCAACAACAGCAGCAGCAGCAGCAAGGTGAGTACTGTCTGTCGTCAGGAGAGGAGGAAGGACACACACACTAACAGGCTCTCTGTACTTGCAGCGTTGCAGCAACAGCAGCAGCAGGCGGCATCTCATGCGGCACATCCGCAGCACGCAGCATTGGCCCAGGCCGCCTACGGGGGCAGTCCCCAGCGTCGCTTCCTTTCCGAAGGGGAGCTGGTTCGCCAGGGACAGGGTGGCAACGAGCTGTCCTACGCCCGCTCCAACAATACCGTGGATAACATACGCGAGCTGGCTGGGAGCCCCCAGCGCGGTGTCTACATGTGGAAGGACACCTCACCAGGTTTCAGCACCAACAGCTCCGGCGGGCCCATCGGACAGCAACAGCAACAGGTCGCGGTCAGCGGCATTGGCAGCAGTGCTGGCACGCTGCCGAGCAGCGGCAACACGTCCGGAGTGGTGCCGCACGCCCAGTACATTACGGCTGGCGGAGGGACGCATCCGCTTATCATGACGCACTCGCGTCTACAGGACTACGCGGTCCAGCAGCAGCAACAACAGCAGCAGCAGCAGCAACACCAACAGGCGGCTGTGGCAGCGGCGGCAGCTGCCGCCTCATATCATCGCTCGAACCCCACGAGTCCTACGACCATGCCGCAGTCATCCACAGCTCAGACGGGCTACATCCTGCGCTACGGTGGAGCCGCCGGAGGGAGCAGCGGTAGCATTGCCAGCGTGTCGGCCAGTGGACCCTCAATCGGTGGCGCAGGCGGGGGCGGTGGATATCAGCCAGCACTCCGCGGAGGCGTACCCGTTTTCCCGCCCAATCCGCTGGTCGGTGTCAATGTGAGCAGTGCAGCGGGCACCCTCCAGACGCAGCCCTCGCCACAAATTAAGCGCAAACAGACCCCGACACGACCCATGAGCTTTGTGCGCGCTCTCGAGATGACCGACTCCATGGAGATGCAGTCCCTCGAGCACCAGCAGCAGCACAACAACGGCGGCCTGCCCAGCGGTGTGGCGGCACCCGCCGGCGCGTCTCAGCCACAAAACAATGCGCACCTCATGCAGAATGCCTCCAATTCGGGTACGCCCGATCGGGCCAGCATCTACGACATGAACTACGAGATCTCCGTATAACCCGTGGTTGTGCCCGTTCTCCTAATGCCACCCGCCTCCAAAAGCAGTAACCACCACCCTGGCCCTAGCCCTGGCCCTGGTCCTGGTCCTGTCCCAGCTGCAGCCACAGTGCACACATCTACAGCCATTGCCACAGCCACAGCCACTGTTCATTCGATTGCTGCTTCTAGCCACCAGCCGTTGTTCTGCCAACATCAGAAGCAGCCGCAGATTCTGCAACAGCCGCAGCAATTGCTGGAGCCGGCAGCCTACGCCTCGGTCCCAGTGCTGCCTGTAAAGCAGCAGAGCAACGGCTTTGCCAGCTATCATCACCATCACCATCACCATACGCAGACGCAGCCGCAGCCGCATCCACAACAGCAACAGCAGCTTCACAACCAGAACCACCAGAACCCTCAAATGCCTAACAAACGCAAATTTTCGACCTTCTTTTGAGATGGTCAATCGAGCCCAGTTTTTTTTTTTCGCTTTTTTTTTAAACATATAATTGTATATATCTTGTTATATACATATATACCAGATATGTGTGTGTATATGGACCGCTTGCGTACTGCTGTTGTAGCTATAACTATTTTATTATTATGTAATTCTATGCTTTGTTTTTATGACTATTCATTTTTACAGTGTTTCACCCTTTTAATATTTTAATATTTATAATTTTCATCCTTAAGCATTTATATGGTCAATATAATATGAATTCAGCAAGAAAGAAACAAGAGAAAAACAAAACAAAAACGAAGGGAAAGAGAAAAGAAATTCTAAAATTGAGATACTTTGTACATGTGACTGCGTATGGCATATACAGGGCGTTTCATAGCTGTTGGAACGATTCGATTCGTTTCGATTCGATTAGGTGGACGATTAGACGACTAAATTCTATGAGCTATTCTTGGATTCTCTTGGACCTGGGTTTCCTCTGTCATATGGTTGTGTAGCGCACTGCATCGCATCTGCATACAATACAGAGTACATACTCGTATATAGAAAACCCTTTTGCAATCAACTTGAAAGTCGCCAAAAAAGAGAGAAAAACAAGTGTACGTATATTTAAGGCAGTGTCTCTAGTAACTTTAGTTTATATATATATAACATACATATATGTATATGCCATATAATGTATATAGGAGAAGAGGAGGGACAGAGTCTCTATGTGCTATGATAGAACGATTTTTTCTTTGTATCTATAGAAAGTATATACATCTGTAGAGTATGTCGGTGTATACCAAATTTCCAGGGCGATTCATACCGGAAATACATATGATTTCATATTACCATAACTCGCAAATGTATAGGAAAGGAACTGAATTATTTGCCCCTCCAAGTCTCCATTCAATACCTGACTAAACATAATGAATGACTCAATACGATAGCTAACTTTCGTTCGTTCGATAATGAACCATTCGATTTGAAACTGATTTGGAAAATTCTTTGTGCTGGTTCTATATAAATCCTACAAATACATATGTATATATTCGTATAGTATATTCGTTTAGTTGATTCATTTTTATTCAACTTTCTTTCTAAATATGAATCTTTATTTACTTTTAAAATTGCTTTCAACTTATTTATGTATTTTATTAGTTGGTTTTTTTTCTTTCATTGTTCAACCCCTGACTTTTAATTAACAAAATGCAATCCGATAGCTTTATAGATATATGGCATATGGATTTTGGCAATCCATAGAGAGTTGAAAAGCGATCTTTGAGTTTCCCTTCAGCCCTAAAACGCACTGTATATGGTATATATGTAGAGTATATGGTATATTGTATATGGTAACAGCCAACGCGCAGAATTATAATTTGTTTATACATTTAAGAAAACCCGAATCCGGAACCGCACAGGTCTGTGTGTAACTTTAATGTCGTCCAATTCAAATAAGTTTTGATTTTCGTGTACATATAATATGTATGTAAGTGTATGGGGTATATGAGAGTCTAGTGTGTGGTGTAAAACGTACTAGTATATACTATCGACTATGTACTGTGTATATGGTATATGGTATGGGATATGTTATGCGTAATTCTTTGGTTCGGCTTGCAGCAGACTATCCATATGCGAATACGAATAGATACGTATATATGTATATGTACATGCGCTTCTTATATATGTATACATAGAGTTAAACTTTGTTGTTATGTTTTTAAGATAACTTAGCTTTTATACCGATCTGTGTGTAGGTAATGTCCAGTCGTGTCTGTGTACGAGTCGATCGCTTTCAAGTGCGGAAAGCTGATCCGAATCTACCCATTCATTTTGTTCCCTTTATGTTTTGCATTCATTATAATCCAAAAAAAAAAAAAAACAAAAAACGAAAACATTTCTAGAAATTGTAATAAAGTTCGCCAAGCACACACCCACACAAACACACACACACACACACACCTGATCCAAGGGGAATCTACGACTGTATGTATCTACTTATGTGTTTGTATTCTGTTTGTTTACTGCAGCATCTGGCAAAAGATACATATACACATATATAGTATATATATAGATAGGTGTTTAAGAAAACATCCTCAATGCCAACCCAAACGCAAACCCAAACCCAAACCCAGACCCAAACTCCTCCCCCTGCCACTCCCATATAGATCATGAGAATTAGCAAGGAACAAATCTTGTATAGACTATATAAAGGATCAAGAGTATATATAGCTATATATACCATATTTTTAAGCGTTTTTGCTAACACATTAATTCATGAATTTGCAACAATATTTAATATTCGTACACAAAAATGCATATACATCTAAAAGCCAGAGAAAATCCAAGAAAAAAAAATATTAAAAATATAAGTAATGTAAAATGTAACAACAAACAGAAGCGGAGGACGAAATTGTTTTAGATTTTTATACCAAAATTTATTAATGCAAAACCACGAATTGTTTCACTTTTGTATTCCTGCTCCCTACTCCTACTCCTGCTCCTGCTCCTGCTCCTGTCCCTGCCCTAACCCTCTCCTTCTTCCCCGGCCCGCCATGCTATTAGGAAAAAAGATACAGAAAGAGAGAGAGAGCAAGTCTCCGTCCAGGACGGAGTAGAAATACTATGAGGATCCTGGACCTGGACTAATGGAACATTCATGAGCTCTGAATTGAATTTTTTTTTGTATTCAATACTTATGTAATTTGTAAATGATATGAAAAGTAATCAAATAGCAAACATAAACAGCAAGGCAATTAATAAATAATAAAAATAATAATGCAAATGCATATCGTGTACTTTATTTATGTTTCACTTCATTTTCCCCGGCCGTAAGTACTCGCATCCATCATATACAAATACAAATATACAAACATACATATTAAGATATACAAGAGAAAACGTGCACTCTTAAAATTGAAGAAGGGTTTCAATCTTAAACCCTAGAATATTGACGATCAGTCCCCCCCGCAACGTGCAATATGCAACACACTCAACCATTAAAATGTCCTTCCAAGAGCTTAGTTTTTGTGATCGACCCGTCGTATTATCTACCTTGCTACCGATATCTACGTGTTAATATGAAACGAAGATCGAAGCTTCTGCTTAGGCCCACTGTAGGTTAGGTTATCCCGGACGGCCCTCAACGGGGCCTCTCATAGGCCAAAAAGGCCCTTAGTAATCCGGATCTTTGTATGGACCCTACGAGGGTGCTTCTGAGGTTCCGAAGTCCCCCAGAATCGAGGTGTTTTTAGCAAAGGCAAGCAGTTTCCCTGGCGACCTCTTGGAGGCATCCTCCAGTGATGCCAGCATCGGTGCGCCCAGGTACATTCTCTTTGCCCTTAAGAGAGCCGGACACCGGCAGATGAGATGCTCCAGGGTTTCGACAGCCCCGGGCTCATTGCATTTCCTGCAGATGTCACTGTTAGTGATGTTCAGCCTGGTTGCATGCGACGCAGCCAGGCAGTGGCCTGTTAGTATGCCCACTAACAGTCTGCAATCCTTCCGTGGAAGATGCAGCAGATAGTGGCTGAGATTATCATTGCGTTTCTTGCACATGATTTTCGAGATTCTGCAGGTGGTGGTGTTCTTCCACCTGCTATCTGTCCTTATTTTGGCCTGCTTCTCCAGGTCGCTTTGTAGCGTCCTTAGGGAGACCGGCACGCTTTCTGTCATATCGTTTGCCAGCCCGACGCCTTCCTTAGCCAGAATGTCCGCCTCTTCGTTTCCTTCGATGCCCTGGTGACTGGGAACCCAATAGATCTGCGCTGACTTAGTCGTGCTTAGTGATTCTAGTGCCTCCCTGCTTGCCAGGACACTTCTAGAACTGACCGCGGACGACTGCATGGATTTTATCGCTGCTTGGCTGTCAACGAATACGTTAACCGTATTGTGTGGTCGCTCTGTGAGCTGAGCGACCTCTGCTGCCTTCTTGATGGCGAAGACTTCCGCCTGGAATATGCTGCATCGGTCGGGTAACTTATACGACGCCCTTATTTCAGGGTTTGTACAGTATAGGCCTGCTCCAACTCCTTCATTCATCTTGGAGCCGTCGGTGTATATGTTGAGGTGTTGAGTCTGGTCCCGTCCCGCTTTCCAGTCTTCGGGTCCCGTGAGGAGGTTTGTTTTTACTTCAAGGCACGTTTGGGGGATCATGTAGTCGGTTGAACTGATCATGTCCATTCCAATTGAACTATGCCCGAATCTTTGAGGAGACATGTTCCCCGACGCAATCAAGCGCTGTGCCGCCTTGCTTGCAGTCAGCCTAGCGTGGATGTCGAGGGGGTCGATTCCGAGTATTGTTTCGAGTGCTTTGGTTGGCGTTGACCTCAGCGCTCCCGTTATACAGAGCAAAGCCTGCCGCTGGGTTCGTTCCATTAGCTTGTGGTACGTCTTCTTTTCAGTGGCTTTCCACCACACTAGGACTCCATACAGCAGAGTTGGTCGCACTACCGAGATGTAGATCCAATGCATCAGAGCGGGCGACAGGCCCCATGTGCTACTAAGCATCTTCTTGGATGCATATAGTGCATTGGTGGCCTTTTTCACCCGCTCTACTACATTGGGTCTCCATGCCAGCTTACTGTCCAGTACTGTGCCGAGGTATTTGACCTGTGCTTTAGGGGTTAGCCTTGTTTGGTTGACTTTCGGGGGGACCCATGTTGGTACCTTGTATCTCTTGGTGAAGAGGATGAGGTCCGTTTTGTCCGCGTTGATACTGAGTCCTACTCCATCTGCCCACTCACATATCTCCCTGAGTGTTCGTTCCATTATGGAGCTGAGAGTCGATGGACATACACCCGTGATAAGTACGCTTATGTCGTCTGCATAAGCTGTTATTTTTGGTGCTTTCCTTTCGAATCTCTTGATGAGGTTGTCGACCACCAGGTTCCATAGCAGGGGTGACAGGACTCCACCCTGGGGTGTGCCCATGTGTGCACCTCTGACCATGGAGGCGGTTTCCCACTCTGATTGCACCCGTCTACAACCTAGAAGGTTCTTTATCCAGAGGTTGATTGACTATTGCTTCTGTAGCGACGTTGTTGAATGCTCCGGATATGTCTACGAATACTCTAAGTGCATATTTCTTAGTGTTGAGGGCTTTCGCGACGGTAGCTACTAGCGAGTGCAGTGCTGTTTCCACCGATTTTCCCTTGGTGTAGGCGTGCTGGTTGGTTGACATTAGTCCGCTTACTTTGGTTCTAATATGTAGATCCAGCAGCTTTTCTAATGTTTTCAGTAAGAAAGAGGTTAGGCTTATCGGTCTGTAATCCTTGGAACTCACATGGCTGCACTTTCCTGCTTTTGGGAGGAAGACAACTCTAGAGGTTCTCCATTGGATCGGGATATAGCCTGTTCTTAGGCATGCTGCGTATATCGCGAGAAGCCATGGGGTGATCACCTCTTTGGTCACTTGCAGCATGGCTGGGAATATTCCGTCCAGTCCAGGTGCCTTTATGCCCGTGAAGGAATCTATAGCCCATTGGATTTTCTTTGGGGTTTCTGTTGGGGGTGTTTGTTCCTCAGTTGTTAGGTCCTGATGCGTTTCGGCATCGGTGACCTCGGTGCATCCTGGGAAGTGGGCCTCCATTAGTGCCGTTAGGGCTTCTTTGCTGCCCTCCGACCACTGTCCGTTGTCTAGTTTGAGTTGGCTTTGTACTGTGGGTTGCTTTGACAGCAGCTTCCTCAGCCTAGCCGTTTCAGACACTTTCTCAATGCTGGAGCAGAAGTTTCTCCATGAGCTACGCCGTGCCTTACGTATCTCCTTCTTGTATTCCCTTAATAGGGTCTTGTATTCCTCATTGATGTTCTCGTCGTTCGCTAGTTTAGCGAGCTTGAAAAATTCCATGAGGTTGTTTCTTTGCAGAGAGAGGTCTCGATTCCACCAGAGTGGTTTGGACTTCCTCCTTGTTCTAGATGGTGGGCATGCTGTGTGGTATGCCTCTAGCAGTTCCGTAGATAAGGTCTCTAAGGACTTCTCTATATCATCCGCGGATTTCACTGAGCCCGGGCTCGCGAGTTTCGAGGTGACTGTCTTTCTAAACTTCTCCCAGTTTGTGTTCCGGGGGTTTCTATAGACTATCACTTTCGGAGTGTATTCAAATTCGCACTTGAATTGAATGTACCTGTGGTCTGAGAAGGAAGGTCTTTCGAGGACCTTCCATCCAGATATGTTGGTACTCTTTCCCGTTGCGAGAGTTAGATCTAGCACGTTTGACGAGGTGGGACCCACGTAGGTGTATTCCTCCCCCACGTTTGCTACATCTATGTTATTTGTTAGTATAAAGTCTAGGAGTGACTCACCTCGGTCGTTAATATCAGGGCTTCCCCACACACTATGGTGGGCATTAGCATCTGTGCCAACGATCAGTTGGTAGTCTTTGGAGTCGGCTTCTTCCACCAGACTCCTTAGTTCTTCTGGCGGTGCGGACCTGTCGTGCGCCATGTAGCAGGAGGCTACCAGAAGGCGCTTCTCCTCACTTTCCAGCATAGCTACTGTCAGGTCGTCTGTGCTGTAATGAGACATAAGGTAAGCGTGGATTCCTTTCCGTACTAGTACGGCAGTTCTATTCCTGCTTACCGGTGTTGAGTAGAGTGTGTTGTAATTTGAGAGCTTTAGCCCGGCCACCGAATTGCCTGATGCAATCCAGGGCTCCTGGACCTGGACCTCGAGGTCGAGAAGACGCAGGGCCATTGCCTTAGCTAGACACTGCATTGCCTCGGACGGAGCAAGCGACAATGCATTACCCTTGTCCGGGATAATGCAGTGCCCATTGCCCAGCCGGCACCCTCGTGGAGGGTTCAGCTAGAGGATTTTCGCCAGCCTAGGCCCACTGTAGCTTCAATTAAATTTCCAGTTGGTTTTTTTTATATGACTATATGTTTTATATGTATTTACATTATGTGCAACAAGTGATTTTTAATAGACACAATTCAGCTTAATCAATAGTAAACAAAACTAAAATTGGAATAATCCACAAAACAGTAAAACATTTATCTAACATTTACCTAAATTCGGGCTTTGACAATCTCAGGCGTTGGATGCGAGAGTATGCCCGTAGGATACCCAATTGCACTAAGGTGGGGCACTCCACTAAGGCTCCTACAGCAGCGAGGAAGTGAAAATCTGCTGGAGAATGTGAGGTAGCTTGGTAAGGTCCATGCAGACGAAGCTCTGTCCCGCCGGCATTTCCGAATTAATTCTGCAGGGGGAGGAGAAAGCATTATCATGATTGGTTACAAATGACAGTAGAAAATAAGGGGGTCTACTCACTTGTCCGCCTCTTCGGCCAGGCTGCCAATGAATATGGAATATCCCTTGACCTTGGGCTCGCCCCTCTTGAGGGCCATAGCCAGGTCTTTGGGCGCAATGCCGTACCGCGAGAGATTCGCATCACTGAGGACCACAACAATGGCGTTGTCAAAGTCCTCCTCGGCGCCCAAAGTGGTGCAGGCCTCGCGCGCCGCCTTCACAGTGCTGTCACCGGACCAGCAGAACTGCGAGTGTGCGTGCATCATGCGAATGGTCTCGAAGCGCTCCTTATCATTTTTGGGGGCACTGCCCACGTTCACGAAGGGTATTTCCCAGCCTTCGCCACTGTGGCCGATGATGTCGTATACGATCTTCTTCTCGAAGCCCTCGAAGGCCTCCATTACCATGACCACGGCCTCCAGCTGTCGGTCCAGCCGCCCATCGTATCCGTTGAATCTGTACAAAAAAAATCGACGAGAGTTTTCACAAAAATAGAGGTGGACGCTGAGGCTGAGGTTACCTGTACATGGAGCCGGAGACATCCACGACGAGCTTGAGGCGATTTGGCTTCTCTTGGACGTGGTCGGCCCACGGGTTTGCCTCGGCCCGCCGCCGGTAAATGTTCTTCTCGCCAGTAATACCCTCCACCAGTCGAGTGTCGTCCAGCTCGCCATGCATCTGGTACTTCTGCCACTGGCGCTCCTTGCTCTTGGTCTGCATGGCCTCCAGGACGGCCTTCAGCTGCTGGACCTGTTTCCGATTGGGCTCACTGAACTGCGCATACAGCTTGTGATCATGGGCGGACATCTTGATTTCTTTGAGCTTCTCCTCGAAGGCCTTTCGGTTCATTTCACGGGCCGCTTTCTTAATCTCCTCGGGCACGTCGGCTTTCTCCTCGTCGCTCAGCTGATGCACCTTGTGTCCCTTGTCGAGGCGGAAGGGTCCGCCCTTCCCGCCCAATCCGGCAGTGTCGCGTCCCCCACTGCCGCCGGCCCAGGTGTTCCCGCCCACGTGCGGCTCGTTTTTGGGATCGATCTTCCCGAACTTCGGGCCGGAGACACCGAGTCCACTATGCCGCTCCACTGAAGCCTGCAGGGTTTTCCGCTGGCGCAACATCTGCACCTCGTCCAGAGCGTATGCCTCAATGCCGTGCTTTGCCAGGACCTGAGTGACCTGCTGTAGCGCCTCCGGCTGGTAGCGATCGAAGTCGAGTACATTGCCGACCACGTCCGCTATGCTCTCCTCGGGATAGCGCTCTAAATGCTTCACGATGCTGACGACCTCGCGGGTGGAGTACGGATAGTTGAGCATCCCCTCGTCCGCCAAGCTGCGTAGCTCCCCGAAAGCGTTCACCAGCGTACGCAGCGTCTTGGTGGGCACACTGGGTCCGTACTGCTGGAGTAGATAGATCTCGGACTCGGGCTGGGGATTGCTGATGGCATGGCAGCTGAAGACGTCGCCGAGTGCGGCAAAAAAGTCGTTGCCCAGGAAGGGGAAGCCAGGCCGATTGGCCAGGACGATGAGCCGGAAATCTGGGTGAGTTTCGATGCAGTTGAGGGGCACCGAGCCACCCGCGCCGTGCGGTACAATCCGCCGGCCGTCGGCCAGGACCATCTCCCCGCTCTCTACCAAAGTACGCAGGATGCAGGTAACATTGACCGGCGCCTTGTCCGCTTCGTCCACCACCAGCACATGCCCGGAGCGGACAGCCTTGACAAGGGCGCTGTCCTCATAGGCAACCTGTCCATCCTGCAGCGTCGACTGCAGCGTCAGGCTGTGCACAGTGGTGTCCCGGTGCAGCTGGATGTACTCGCGTGGACGCTGCATCAGCTCCAGCAAACGGTCGATCAGCTTGTTCTTGCCAACGCCCTGGTTGCCCACCAGCAGCAGGTGCTCCCCGATAAGGTAGTCCTGCAGCAGGCGCTCCAGCAGCTCCACGTGCTGGGGCATCTCGTAAAAGAGGGTGCTGGGCACCTTCGACTTTTCCGCCTGGCTGGGATTGCCTAGCTCCATCCGCGTATCTCCAATCCTCAAAGTGTTCCCCTCAATGCCAATCTGTCCGGTACCGGGCTTCCTGCTGCTCCTTCTCTTCTCGCGACTGCTGGGACGGATGCCCACCAGTTGCATGACCTGCTCCAAGGCGGTACGCGACAGAGCCGGCATAAACTGGGCCAGGAATGTGTTCTGCAGCATCTCGTGCACGTCGCTCAGCTCACTGCCGGGATAGGCCGCCAGGCGACGGGCCAACTTGATCAGCTGCCGCGTGGACAGTGTTCCGGCCAGGCCCTGGATCAGTGGATCTTGCGAGGAGCGCAGCAATTGGGCCAGCTTCAACAGCTGATCCATTTGGAGGGGCAACTGGCCGCCGCCGCAGAGCTGGGTGAGCAGCTCGTGCTCCTCGCTCTGGTGGAGTGGGCGCAGCTCCTGGTAAAGGAACAGACTCAGCAGCTCGGGGGTGAGCCAATTCGGCTGCCCACTGCCCGGCCGAGGTGGCTCCGCCAAGGCCACAATGCGGAAGGCCTCGTTCATCGGCAGCAAACCTTGCTCCGTCAGCTGAGCGCTGGAGAATCCCTGCTGGAGGAGGGCCTGGTACCGGTCCGGGCGGAGCAAGGTGGTCCCATCACACAACTGCAGCTCACGGTCGTGAATGAGGCTGCAATCGAGGGGAGAATAAGCGTTTGCGAAGGATCTACATAATTGCATGCTCTTACCGCTGCAGTACCGTCGCCGTGCTCTTGTGGAGGCGATGCACTCCATTGAGCACCACCACAGCTCCAGTCTTGGCTGCCCGCACTAAGGGCGAGTCTCGCCAGATGGTGTCGCCCTGGGCACTGGTGATGCGCTGCTGCACCAAGTCCCGAGAGGTCATGTCCTCGTACAGCATCATGGGCTCGGCGGTTTGGCGGAGCAGGCGCAACAGCTGCTTGGTCAGGGTGAGCTTGCCCACCCCCTTCTCGCCCAGCAGACACACATCTCCGACGGCATAGGCCTGGAGCAGGGAGGCCAAGGCCTGTCGCTGGTGTGGCAAATCCACAAAGTGGCTCGTGGACGTGGACGTACCTCCTCCGCCGGGTAGACTCAGCTTCAGCTCATCCAGCTGGATGGTAACGTGAAGGTCAGCCTGGGCGCTGCTTGTGATGCTTTTGATGTTCTGGCCCGGCAGGCGCTGAATTTGCAGGCTGGTCAGAAGCTCCACGACGCGCTTCTGCTGGTCGGACTTCAGCATGGATTGGTAGGGATATATGCGAGTGATGACATCATGCAGGCTGAGGGCGGGATTGGCCGCCTGAAAGCGAAAGAGATGCTGAAATCGATGCCATGTAAATCGGCTAATTTACGCACCAGCATCTGAACGCCTAGCTGAAGATTGTGCAGGGGAAAGTCGGGCAGCTGGAGGCTGTCATCTGCCTTCTGCAGCGTGAGGGCGAATGTGAGAAGCTGTTTCAGCTGATCCCCAGGCACAGTTGGCGCCACCTGCTGCAGTTCTTCGTAGAGCTCGCCGTAGGAGTAGCTGGTCACGTTGCGTGATTGGAAGCGAGAGCGCAGCGGCGGATCCAGAGGGGTTCCCTTATACTTGTGCGTGGGCAAACCCAAGGCTACCACGCGGAACTGCTCAGAGACGCGCAGGAGGCCCCACTCATCCAGCTGCTCGCGTGAATGTTTCTAAATTGAAGAGGTATTAGAGCGGATAGGTCGGTGAGGTTGGTTGGGTTGGTCGTACCTCCAGTAGCTTATCGTAGCGTTCGGGTGCCATAAGGAATTTACCGTTTTCCAGGTGCATCTCACGGTTCTCCAGCAGGTTGTTTAGAATGGGCAGCACATTACGCTCGGCGTGCTCCACCCCATCGAGGATGAGGACGCGTCCGTGGATGGCAGCTCGCACGGCCCCCTGGTCGTGATAGATGGCCGCCTTGTTTTGGATCTCGCGACGCTGCTTGAGGTCACTCTCGGTGGTGTCGCGACTCAGAGCGATATACTCCACCTCGCGCTGGGTGAGCTCCAGGAACTGCATTGCTAACTGGCGACGCAGCGGACCGGGCTGGCCCAGCAGAAACATATCCTGCTTGAGAGCATCCTTCTGCAGCATCCAGCGCAGATGGTGGAGGGCAGACTGCGTCAGCTGAAGGGTGCCATCCTCCGCGTATTTCACTGTCAGATGGCACAGACAGATAAAATAGCAATTGACCTTTGATCACGCCTGGGATCCGGACCGGATCCGCTGCTTACCGTATTGCTGGGGCACTAGGTGCGGCTGCTTCGGCTTCGTTAGGCGCACGCTTACATCACCGATGGTCAGACGATCTTCGTCTTGGGTCTTTGCTTGGTCGCTGGCACCTCTAGCCGCGGTGCTCGCCAAGCTGCGTGTCCAGTGGAGCCTGTGACGCAACAAGTGGACACTGCGGACCTGTAAATTGGCTAGCATTGCAGCCCACGGCAGGCAGCTGGGTCGCGGGGATCAGGGGGGAGGCCTAGCTGGGTGTTTGGGGTAAAGCGTTTTGCCCAAAGTCGCAAAATCAAGCGTTAAAGTAAGCCCGCGCGTGTTACGAAGGAACTACAGCTGGTACGCAGTGTTGCACTCACGATAGTTATCGATGTGCTATCGATACACAATGACACGACATATGACGCATCTCTAGCAAGCAGCTGTGAAAACCAAGCAACGCATTTCTTAAACATTTACAATTAATTGTGTAAGTCGTGTAAAGTAGCAAATAAACTACAGCGCAATATGACTACAGCCGCACGCCCCACATTTGATCCCGCCCGCGGTGGCTCTGGGCGCGGCGAAAAGGATCTGAGCGCTCTGAGCAAACAGTACTCGAGTCGTGATTTGCCAGGCCACACCAAACTGAAGTACAGGTAAGCAATCGCACCAATGGCCTAAAATTTGCAATTGCACGTAATAATTGTGACCAATAATCATTCGCAGAGAGCCTGGACAGGGCACCACCGAGGAGATCCGCAGCCGCGACTTCCGCAAGGAGCTGGAGGAGCGAGAGCGCGAGGCACGTCCTGGTGCAGCCTCGGGCAAGGCCCTGCCCTCGATTGTGCGCAAGGCCATCGAGGCAAACAATGCTAGCGGCAGCACCAACAAGCGAGCCAAGGTGGACGGTCAGGCGCAGGTGCTGCTGCAGCAGCAACAGCAGGCCAATCTCGATGCGGACGAGGCCTTGGACAACGACAGCTCGGACTCGGGCAGCGACTCAGAAGACGATGATGCCGCCCTGCTGGCCGAGCTGCAGAAAATTAAGCACGAGCGCCTGCAAGAGACAGCCCGTAAGGATGCCGAGAAAAGTCGCGAGGATGAACGTATCCGCATGGAGAACATTCTCTCCGGAAATCCCCTGATCAACTACGAGCCGGGCACAGCGGCCTCCGCAGCCGGACGGGCCTCTGGCCTGGGCGGTGACCTCAAGATCAAGCGCCGCTGGGACGACGATGTCGTGTTCAAAAACTGCGCCCGATCGGCGCCCGAGAAAAAAACTCACTTCGTCAACGACGCCTTGCGCTCTGATTTCCACAAGAAGTTTATGGACAAGTACATTAAATAGACGGATTTAGAATTAAGAATCAGCCTAGGATTTAATTGAAATTTAAGAATGAAATCTATGTAACTTTCTGCTGCTTTCTGCTGCCAATTAATTAAAGCCCAAATTTTGTATACCTCTTCGCCTGACACAGTCGTTTTCTAAGTCTGACCCAATGTCTGACCGCGGTGGCTACGACCATCGGTCGACCGCCGATCGACAGACCAGACAGACCAGACCGACCGACGAGTGCGAAGGGCAGGCAACCTTAACCAAAGTGTGAAACCGCAAAAAACATCGGTAGCCAGCGGCAGAAGAACCAGCAGCAGCAGCAGCACCGTCAGCAGGAGGGCCCGAAAGAAGAGGAAATGGAGGGGGATGGAGCAGCAGGAAAGTCAAAGTGGAACGAGGGGCATCAGCTACGTGAGCACACGAAGCGCATAGGCATAAGCAGAAGCAGCAGTGGCAACGGCAACGGCAGCGGCAATCATAATGAGAGAGAGGATAGGGGGCAGATGACGATCATCATAAGGGCAATTGTCGCTGCTGATGAGGCACGAAGCAAAATCAATTTGCCAAAAGGAGTCGAGAGCCAGAGAGCGCAAAATAACTTGGTCAATTACGCTGACTCGACTCGACTCCACTCGACCCGACCCGAAACAGCCAATGCAAATCATCAACCAAGGGCAGGGGAGGGCAGGCAGCACAGCAGGCAGGTTTGCCCCACAATTTCCACGCCTCTTTAATGCCCCGCACGCGGCCTGCAGATCAGCACAGATCTGTATCTGCATCTGAACCTTAACTTTGTCAATGGGGCCACGTTTCTGCGGACCGGCCGGACCCCGCTGGCCCGCTCGTTGGGCCACTCTTTGGCTCCGTCTGGTGTCTGGTTCAACAACTGAGGGGCAGGGCAGCGACCAGTCGCGACCCCGCTCCCAAAGTTGACGAACGCTCAATTTTACGCTAATTCGATCAGAATCAAAATCAAACAAAATTATCCAGCCCGAAGCCAGAAAAGCGATGATCATGTTACACTAGTTAGCATGGTTTGGTTGCGATTGTGGATTGTGGAGTCTTACCTCCTAGTTAGTTCGAATGAAGGCTGGTCTAATATGACCATATTGCCAATAAATAGATTATTATTATAAATATTGTGTTGGGAGTACAATCAGAGATTAATTATTGGAAATTCAATTGAAAATGTAGGCCCCTCCAGGCCAAAGGGTTTCAATAATTTGTTCAACAGTGTATGGATTGTGATTGACAATGATCATGAGTTGCAGGATGATAAGAATCATGATGATTGTTGTTATTACGTTGCGGGTTATGCTGCTTCTGTCTGCTACAGCACAGTGGCAGTGGCAGTGGCGGTGGCAAGACCCTGGGCTGCAGCAGCAACAAGAATAATTTATTTCCTGTTTTGCATTATGCATCCCATACCCATTATTTGTGCATTCATCAAGAGTCAGTCCAGACGCAGCCCCAGCCCCAGCCAGTGAGGCCCAGCCAGTGCCAGTGAAGCCAATCTGAGCTGCACTTTTCGGTAGTCGCCGCGCGCTAAATTGTGGCCACCGACCAGGGGCCATGGACGTGGACGTGCACATGGGACTGGGGACTGGGGACTGGAGCCGGTCCAGAGAGTGGAGTCCAGTGGAGTGCCATTGCCAATGCCATGGCCTATCAATTGTCAGCAATTTTACAACTGCATAAGCTTGCAACAAAAACAACTGCGTAAATATGGCGACTGGCACTGCCCGGCGGAAATGGCCGTCGCGGTTGCAAGTGACAAATAGCCAGCGAACGATGGCCGATGCAATGGAGTTGCTTGCACAACAGCAAGGAAGCAAGGAAGGGGAAGGGGGGGGCGTGGGAAAGGGAGACCAGTTGACCACCAAATAAAGACCGCGAACATATGTTTCGGGGTGGCGCCACAGATGGGCGGGAAAAGACACACCAGAAAGGAATTTTGGGCCTTGGGCTGCTCAAACTTTATTAATGATTGTTGTACAATATTGAAGCATAACCAGCCATATACATTTTAAGGATATTTGAGGACTTTTTCCATTGATCTGATTAGTAAGGAACCACATGATGGATCCTTTTCATTCAGTGAAAAAAAAAACAGCTTGTCTTGAGATCTTTAGAGTCATCACAAAAGTAAAGACATGATCTCCCTGTAAAAAGGATCTCTGATCATGTATAAGGATCATAAGTGTCCACAACGATAGATGTATTTAGCACAGATATCTGTATAGAGGAGGCAGAACCTTTTCTTTGAGAAATAATACTAATGTGGTCAATAGTCAGTAGGAAATTACTTTTAAGATTTGCTACAGATTTGGATCTTTGATTTATAATTGATTTTCGTATTAAATGGAATGAAATTGAAGTCTTATTCTTGGCACCAAGTCTCTCTTCGGCAGGATGCTGTAAGGGAATCCTGCAACATCGAATATCGAGTTCTAAGCACAGACTTTACCTTAGATTATTATTTTAATTATATTCGTTCGACTCTGAGCATTTGCTCGTACCATATTTAAGATCTCTCCCCTGAATTCGCACTATTTCACTATGAATTTTCTACATTGAATCTATACTGAGCCTAGGACCCCTAATACCCTAAATACGAGTCCTTACCATCCATACACAGAGCACAGAGGGGGCAACACTTTATTTTGCTTTAAAATTTTATAGAATGCAAATTTAACTCAGCTGTTGCTGACGTGGCGTGGCATGTGGCAAGTGGCCTGCCCTGCCCTGTCCTGGTCTTTCCTATCCTAGGCCTAGGCCTAGGCCTAGGCCTGGTGTCGGGCCCTGGGACTTGGACTGGGAAGGAGGGCTTCGACAGCTTGGACGTTGCTGCTGCTGCTGCTGCTGCGGGTGCTGCTGCTGCTGCAACTGTAACTGATGCTGCATAATTTAGTTGACCAATTTACACTGAAACCGTTTGCCACTGAGTGCAACCGGAAACGCATGCACCAAAAAAGCCAATGCATTTTGTGGCCTCCACACTGGCACGCACACTAGGCAGCAGGCAGCAGGCAGCAGCCAAAAGGCATCGGCATCTGCATAACCTGCCACACGTACTATACATACGTGAATGGGGCATGGGGCATAGAGCATGGGGGCATGGATATTTTTATTTGTATGTATTTTTTTGGGGTCTGCACTTGACATATTTACTCGCAATGACCATTTGTAAATCGTCTCCTCGACGCTGCACAGCGTCGAGCTCAGACCAGGCTGCCACCAGACTGGGGCAGTGTCAGAGAGTCCAGTGCCAGAGTCCAGAGTCAGGACAGAGTCTGGACGGGGCAGAACAGGACCAGGTCATAGGAAGGATGGGGATGGGGATGGGTTGTGCATGTGGATGGGGGATATGGACACCCCTCTGTGAGTTCATCAGTTAACGTTTAGACGACGGTAGTCTACCCAAGAGCGGGAACTTTGTATGTCTACTTTTATACCCGGTACGGTCTGTCTATTTTCTTATATTTTAACACCAATACCAGCCGCTCCTCTCCTCCAGAAGGCACATACTGTACGAGGAAGAGAAAGAGAAAGAGTAAGAGTGTGGTAAGCGTAGCGTATTTGTTCCTTCTGGCTATAAAAATGATCAGATTTGATCCAGATTCCAGATTCGGTAATCTGCTAGATTGCTAGTAACACTGTGATATTACAGGAATCGGCATACAAAAAGTGGTTGCTCTAGGTCTTATGGTCCCTGAGAACTATTCATCAAATAAGACGGACGGGCAGATATAGCAATATCGACTCGGCTACGGAGATGTGCGGAGATACTTCGACTGTTTGGAGATGCTTCCTTCTAGGAGTTACAAACATAGGTAAAATATTAGAAAGTTTTACCAAAGCCAGGGATCCTCCTCTCTTGTAATTCTGAAAGCAATCCAAACGCCTTCCCCTTGATCTGCCATTGCGACTTGGGAATACATTATCTCCCCAAATAGGGTTAGAGTTTCTTCCATTTCTGTATAACAAAAGCATCTGGACAAATTCTTGAACCTCAGAAAGGGCAGAAAGTGATGTTACAGGTATGTTCATACTACCTATACATACATACATATGTACATACATATGTATATCCTAGAAAATTACATCTGCATGTAAAAGAGTGCATCCCAGCCAATGATGTCACACACGAGTAAAAAGCAAGACTTAACCGGACAAAATATCTTCTGATATATATGTACAATAATAATATAATGGTCTGCAGCCCAAGAAAGATACCACTTTTAAACGCGACACATATTACTAAGCACATGAGGTTAGGCAGTGTTCAAGCAAATCGGACATCCCAACATTGGACGAATATTCTATGGTCAGATGAGTCCAAAGTGGATATGTTTGGTGGAAAAGGATCTCGATCATACGTTAGAGGTCCAAGGAAAGTAGAATACAAACTTTAGTACACCACAAAAACCGATAAGCATGGAGGGTGTAGTGTAATGGTATGGACCTGCTTTTTCCACTATGGAGTAGGTACACTAGGTTGGATAAAAACGATCATGGAATAGCACCTGTAGGTGAATATCGTGGAGACAGTAATGCTACCCTTTGCAGAATATGAAAGTCCGTTCGTATGGGTCTTTTAACAGGTTTATGACCCCAAACACACCAGCAAGAAAGCAAAGGAATGGCTCAGGGCAAACTGTGTGAACGTTTTGGAGTGGCCTGCTCAGTCACCTGACCTGATCCTATCACAAATCTGTGGTCCTACGTTAAGAAGGCGGTTGCTATTTCCAAGCCAGCCACTATCGGATCACTTTGGGTATAAATTAAAGAGTCCTGGTCCTAAAACGA
Organism: Drosophila athabasca; assembly: GCA_008121215.1. Taxonomy (NCBI): domain Eukaryota; kingdom Metazoa; phylum Arthropoda; class Insecta; order Diptera; family Drosophilidae; genus Drosophila; species Drosophila athabasca. Next base: position 4,280,749 of record CM017796.1, on the reverse strand, counting down.
TGCCAGGACTTGATTGATTTCATGCCAAGACGCTACGCAGCTGTTATTGCCAAAAAAGGACATTGTACTAAATGTTAAATGATAAATATAGATTTAGTAATAATAGTTAAAAATAGTTAACTAAGGAATTTGTTACTTTTTGGTCATTATTTTGTTTTTAACTCAATTTTTGAAAAGTGGTGCTATTATTTTTTTCGCCTAATTTGATCACTTTCAAGGAATTTTCTTAAATAACTTAAAAACGTTAAAAAGGAAGAAGATTTTTTTTATATTCATATGTTTATAATAGTCTTCCATTTCTAAAAATGTGCTTAAAGTTTCCTTAAAGTTAAAAATGTGAGTTTGGCAACTATTTAAAAATTTCTTGTAGTGGTGGTGCTATTATTTCTTTCACAGCTGTAAATATATGTAAATACTGGTAGTGGGAGCCCCCAAGATCAGAGCTTAAATAAGCTCAAAAATAGTTGTTTAATCTCAATTCAGAATATCCGATAGGGCATTTATCCTATGCATAGAACCAGCCTCACTCCTCTTAATTTTCTTTAATTTTTTTTGCTTGCAGTTCAGTTTTAAGAAGTCTACAACACGGAGATAACCGCACAATGAAATCCGTGTCGCCATCCCACGGTCCTACCAATGCCACAATGTAACACAATGTGCAACACTGGAAAGGTGCAACAATTCCATTGTGGTGGCATCAATCCGAGAGCTGTCTCTGTCTGTGGCTGTGGCTGTGCCTGTGCCTGTCCGTCGTTTGTGTTAGTGGAACTCCAGGCCAAACTAATTTTAAGTTGGAGTTTATTTGATTATAAACAAATTTCACCAGCGCATCAATGACGAGCATCCCCATCCACAAATCCACGACATCCCTTCGCATGCACGCACCCACTCACACTTTTTTGCGGCACGGACGTGTGGCAGACCAGACGCATATTTCCGCAGAAAGGCGATGGACCAGACGGGGGCATTGACTGACTGACTGACTGACTGGTCGCTAATGTGACCGGGGACTAGAGCCGGACAACGGCAACGGGACTTGAGTAGCTCGGCAACAGGTGGGGGATGCAAAATGGAGCGCTAAGGGCTGCAGCTGGATCGCTCGGGATGATTCGGTGGCTTTTCCTGCTCGCCGGAAATGCAAATTGCACAATTTGTACTAGGAGGAGCCAGGGGTCCGGGGTGCGGAGTGAAGGTGAGCAAAAACTAAAAGCTCATTTGCAGCTACTTCCGTTGCTAAATGAAAATGCATTTCCTGCTTGGAAAAGCGTTTAAGCCATTGCCATTGCCGTTGCCACTGCCATGGCCTCATCGCGTGAGTGGTAGTGGAACCACCAGTATTGGTGGACCAGGTGGTGCACTGTCTAACGGCGCCACTCGACCACTCGACCACTCGACCAGGGCTCCTCTTGTTGTCTGTAGGATAGAAATTTTTATGCAAAATGTTGCGACATCTGTAAATGATTTGCTGCCATTAGAAGCAGGAGGAAGAGCATGAGCCAGAGCACCAGCCGGAGAAGTAGGTCCTACGCCTATGGTCCTAGTCCTGGTCGTGGTCCATCCCCCACCTAGATGCCCATCTAACTACTTCCTTGCTACGAGTACTGTCACACTTCCGGCCAACGGCAAAAGTCACCAAATGTTGTGCCACATGCCCCATGCCTTCTGGGAGAAATGTGCGATGGAGTGTAGTGTGGGGGGGGAGGGCATGCAGTTGGAGTCGCAGTCGCATCCAGAGCGGAGACGTAGACATAGACAGAGGAACCTGTAGGCTGCTGGCCACAAAATGCGTTCCGTTCGCATTTTCTTTGCTGACACATACACGACCAAAGGGAGGCGGGCACGGGGGCCAAGAAAAAACGGCAAAAATCAGACTGGATACAGAACCAAACGCAACTAATGGATACGCTTAAAAAACGTTTAATCTAAAATCTGTTTCTCTACGAAGGCTTTCAAAGGGAGCTATGATTTATTTTACAAGGATATTCGGCCACTGGCCATTCACCATAAAGGAATTCCAATCAAGTAATCAATCATGGTCCATATTAGTTTCCTAATTTTTAAAATATTACCTTTTCCCCATACATCAACTTGTGTGAGTCTTTGCAACCATCTCTGTTATTAAGGGATTACGTATACGTATACGTATCAGCGCCCTGACCTAACCGAAGTATTCCTTCGATAATTAAGGGTGCTTTGGGGGCTGCTTTCTAGCCTGGGGCTTCAGCCAAGGCCTTCAGCCGGTCCTTCCAGGCTCATGCATCCATTTAGAGTGAGAAATTGACCATTAAAACAGACAGCTACACATGTTGACAAAATGCGAATACGAATGCGAACGCGAAGTCTGAGGGATGGGGTGTGGTTAATGGCCGGGGGAGGGTGGCTGGGGAGAGTGACTTCTAGAGGAGGACCCCTTGCCCTGTTCCCAGTCCTGGCGCTGGACCTTCGAGAGGACGAGAGAGTGTCCCAAGTGAATCGTTGTCGTTGCCAAGTGCTGCAATTCTCATTGCGATAATCAAATTGTAGGTTTCGTTGTAGTCTGCTCGATTGCTGGCCAGGCCAGGCCAAGCCAGCAGGCCAGGATGGCAGGGGGATGGGGTATTTGAATGGGTACAATGTCCTTCCGATGGGTGCCTGTGCATGTTCCTACATATGTCTGTCCCTGTCCCTGTCCATGTACCTTTTACCAGCTCCGGGTGCATCCGGCCACACTTGGCCCAGCAATTGGGGGAACCTAAGGACCTAAGGACCTGTGACCAGACCTGGGCCTGCATCTATTATGTGAGCCAATAAATAGAGGTAGTTAAGAACTTTGCGGTTCTAGCCTCACTTTTCAATTTGAAAAATGCCTTTTGCTCAATCAGATTTTGAGGTTAGAGGTGAGGGCTTTATTGGCTGCTGTCCTACCCTGACCTGCCCTGCCCTTTCTCCCACTTCCACTCCCACTCTCTCTCGCTCTGTGTACTCGTTGCTCTTTCTCTTTGGGTATTAATAGAACAGTTACACTCGAACTCGCCCAGTTTCGAGGAATTCACATGCTTCCACGAATGTTTGAGCGTAAAAACCAAGCCAAAGATTCCAGAATCGTTCCGAGCGCCAGAGGGCGAGCGCCCCCGGTCAAAGTTGCTCCTAAAAGTTGTGCAAACATTTCACAATATCTTAGTGCCCAGCACTCGTAGAGTTTGGATGGTATATCCCTCCCCTGGAATGTCACTTTCGTATACTTCTCAGACAGTTGCAAAAACCCAGTAATCGTAAATAGTACATCCGATTAGCGGGTATCTGGGGTTCGACTATATAGTGCTGTAACTGTTTTGCTAGGCTTGTTGCTTTTTTCCCACACCTCGCAGTCGAAAATCCCCCGTGCACAAATACACATATGACTCAATCTAGGCACGCGCAAGTGACAGCGCGACAAATTCCAGATTCCAGATACCAGATACCAGATACCAGATGCCATATGCCAGTTATACCCATACCCTATCCCAGTTATTCGAGTAGTAGAACCGCTAAAAACCCCCATATACATACATATAGTAGTAGACCCCATCAAAGCACGGCCTGAACCGGTTTTTGACTTCATGGATTTATGCTTCTTTACTGGAAGCTGGAGGGAGGTGTGGGGTGTGCGTCGTGCGTCGTGCGGTGGGGTGTGGGGTGTGGCGGTTGCAGGAAGGTGAGATGCCACCAAATTGCCAATCTCTATTTGGCTCCTTCGTGGCTGGCTCCATCGTCGTCTCGAGCCTCCCCTTGGCTGCGGTTGCACCAAATATCCTGCGTTAATTGTTAATTTGCATTGTTGTTCGGTTCGTCAATGCGGCAGCCAGTCGTAGTCGTTGTTGTTGTTGTTGTTGTTGCCACAGACAACACTGTTGCCATTGCCGTTGTTGTAGCTATTACTGTTGGTGCTTGGTGCTTTGGATTTTCCATTCCCATTGATCGCGTCTGGCTCTGCATATTGATGAGGCCTCAACCAGGCAGTCCCAAGTTCAGGGCAGACGCTCTTGGGTTACGTGCACGGGCTCAGCACTCCCTCCAGCTCAGCCGTCGCCTTCAGATCGTTGGATCAATGGATTGTCGGTTCATTTGGTGGCTCTGAATGTGGATCTGGGCGGTGGGTTGGATCGGTTTGACCAGCTGGATGGCTGTCGATTACGATGCCATCGTCATCATCGCAATCGCAATCGCAATCGCTGTCGTCGCTTTGGCTGATGATTCACTGCAACATCATCAACCGTCTCAACGGTGTGTCTATTATGGGCCGTTTGTACGGGCCAACGGCCAACAGATCGGACAGTTATTACAGGTATCCATTGGGTTAGGAATTAACTTTTCGGAAAGGGTATTTTGTATGCTCTAGATATTCAAAATTTCAACTTGTTATTCGATCTCGTCTAGATGCATCTCTGCTGGAGTAGATCTTCACATCGCTGGAAGTATTATCCATCATCCATTCATATCTACTATGTATACACAGTATCATATCATAGCTTTGTTTAAATATTTGGTATTGCAATATTTCCCATTTGATCTTCTTTTGATAGAGCATTTCATAATCGACTTTTGCTTGGTGTTTTCCCTATTTGTTGTTGTTGTTGCGCCATATAAACAAATGAGCTTTTGGCGAACAAATATGTAATACTGATGCGCTTTGGGTTTTGCCCTTTGGGCCGCTTGGGAAACGTGCAACAGATTCTGGCCGATACAGATACAGATACAGATACAGCTACAGTCAGTGCCCCCTTACCACAGACCCGACCAGACCATTCCAGACCTGACCAAGCCAACAGTTTCGGATTGGGATTGGGTCTCCTCTCCCAATCTGTCATCCGCTGCTGCATAGCGCAGGGATCTGTGTTGTTCTTTGCGGTCAAATGAAAATCGAAAGTGATTGACAAATTCGTTACAAATTCTTTCGTTTTGTGGCATTCGATTTCTCCCGGAAAGTCAAGCCCTAAATACTTTTGTTAATGAGTATTTAGATTCCTGATAATTGAAAGCATCGAGCAAGAAGAGATCCATTGAATGTTTATGCCGGGAAAACCCAAGAAAGATAAACAGACTACGGAACAGAACCTATTTCTAGGCATGGGTGAGACCACAAACACCTGAAGCTTACACTGAGAGAAACCAGAAACACAACCATATTGATAATAAATATTCGATTTTTATATACAAACAGGGAAATTAAATATCTAAGCGACTCTTATTCATTGATATATGTATGTACATATGGATCCTTTCATAGCTGAAGGCACATAAGAAGGTACATATTATATGTATATAGTCATCTCTGAATGTACTATATTAAGATGGATGTATGACTATGGTTACTATTATGGCCAAGACCAATTTTTCCACTGGAAACCTTAAATTCTATTATTCTATTCATTTGGTTTCTACCTGAAAAAAGTACCACAGCCTATCCCAAGTTGTCCCCGATCGTAGCTCTGTTTTCCTGTTAAATTCTAACCCATCGTGGATCATTTTTCATTATACATTTATTATAATATTTAGCTTTCCATTTCGCTTGGGAGACTTGATGGAATCAAGAACTTTTGGCGTTTATCTTGGCTAAATTCGGTCGACTGGTCTTTGGCACACAGCCCATACACACACATACACACACACACATGCCTCCCCACAACCGCACTCGTCCACTTTCACCGGTATACATACATGCACACACATACAAACACAGCTCAAACATGTGGGGAGTCAGTGTGTAGTCATTTTCATTTTTCAATTAGCCAACAAATAAATTTGTTTATCCCATTTTGGTCATTCTTGGTATTTTTTTTGTTTTTTTTGTTGTATTATTTATTTAGTTTTATTTTTTGTTTGTTACTGCTGTGTTTTATTTTGTTTCGCGCTGCTTATTATTTTATTTGCATTGCGTATATTTAATAAGCGGTTTCGAAATCCCTGCAAAACAACAGCAACAGCAGCAACATCAAAGCGAATGCGGTTGGGCGCCAGCAGCGACAGCGACAGCGACAACAGCAACAACTACAACGCAGAGGCGGCAGAGGCAGAGGCAACACCACAGACGTAGCCCAGCAGAGAAAAAACCGGCAAAAGAGCAGCAGCAGGAGCAGCAGCAGCAAAGAGCAGCAACGGGAACAACAAATTGGTGCTAAAATAATCAAAAGGCTAATAAAGTAGCTATAATGATGTGGCATCAACAGCAACAGCAACAGCAGCAGCGGCATCGCAGGGGCAGCGGCAGTGTGGCAGTGGCAACCATCGCAGAGCAGAGCAGAGCAGAGCAGAGCAGAGCACTAATCACTCAGCGCAAAACTTTTTTTCGGATGCTGCCACAACAAACCGCTAATCAAGTTCACAGGTAGGCCACCACCCAGCCCGAACCCTGGCCGAACCCAGCCCGAACCCTGGCTGCCTGCGGACGCCGCTGGTGCGGCATCATCAACGCATCATATCATCGCTGTGCTGCTGCGTGGCGTGTGACAGGAACTGGAATGGGAAATGGAACCAGGGGGCAGGGAAACCGGGTGACAGCGACCGTACTTTCACCCCGCATTGACTGCCACACATGACCCCACGGCACCCCCGGCCACAGCCCCCACAGCAGCAGCGGAAGAGTGCGTCGTGGATGCCCCTGGAGATGGCCGAGGCGATACCTGATCTGATTCTGAATAAATACTCATAATTATGTATGCCATCGGCTTTCAACTGTGAATAGTCTGTGAATCAATGGTTATTTTCAATCGTCTGAGTCGATACCGCTGCTCTTGGAGCTGATTCATGGCTCTTGAAGAATCATCGTACTCCGATTAAAATGTATCATACATATAACCATAATACTTTCCCGATATACTCATCCGATCTTATATATATGTATGCATGCATGATCGATACAATTTCAATCTCTGTTAGCTTATTGCATATCATTCTATATATCTTTATCGCCATCTTTCTCAATCGTAATCATGATTTAGCTTTCTCTCTAATGGGTACGAATATTACGAGCCTTCCATGCGTTCCTGCCTAGTCATGATGATTCAGCGCTATCTGGAAATTATATCTTACGTACTCCCCGTGTGTCTATGTGTCTGTTTCTCGTCTATGCTATGGGTTATCAGTTCCACTGAGCACTGATCACGCTGCTATCTCGATCCGTCTTATTCCCTGTGGATTGGATTCAATCCATTCCATTCCAATCCATTTCGTGTAAATTTCATCTCATCCTGTTTTGGGATGCTGGCGCATTTTGTTTTTGTTGTGCTATTCGCTGTCGCTGTGTTTGATGCGTGTCTGACACATGCCAACACATTAGTCGTGTCGTGGCATGCCCCCTCCTACATCCCCCTCCTCCTATCACTCCGCCCAGTTGTCTGTCGGACTGTCGGGGGGCAGGCACGGCACCCCTTCTGTCTTGTCCTGTCCTGTCCTGCCCTGTCCAGTAACCACTCTATGTGCCAGTGTTTTTGCTGTTGTTGCAACTAATTTTATTTGCTGCCCAACAAAAAGTCAAAAAGGCAAATTAGGCAACACACAAATTTACATACGAAATCGAAGCCGAATGTTGGCTATGTTCTGGAAGAGGTCGGGTACCTGGGCATGGACATACCAATGGACATGGTCCAGGTGTTCTAAGGACCAGGCACAAATCAGTGTGTGCAGAGATGGAGGCTGTGGATCTACCACGAGTGGCAGTCGAAAAATTGGCCAAATGGTCGGCATGCGTGCCGCCAGCTCTGACAGGCTAATGAGTAGTGGAGAGGTGGTGGAGAGGGCACTATCTCCTAACCTCCTAAGGTTGGAGACCCTAAGTCGGGGCCAGTCTGGGTCACATTACTCATACGCGGAGTGCTCCCTCAATGCTGTGGCATACGTCACCGAGTATACATATATATGTACGTCATAGATCTGCCGCCCCCCTGCGCCAGTGTCGCGTCACTATCGAGTCGGGCGATAGGGAAAGCCCTCCTCAATCTGGGTTAAACATACGATTCGTGTATCAGTTGAATAAGATATTTATTAATATCTACCCATAATACTCAATCGTCATACAGCCAGCTAAGCTGATCTGAGACCGAGACCGAGACCGAACAAATCGATTTCGATCGATTCCATTTCCATTTCCCCACAGATGACAAACATAAAATCTGCATATCCCCCAGTTCTATGTGGGCCGAGGACCAGCCCAGCTGATGATGATAAGCAAAATGACGTAGATATCGGCTGGGGCTGCTGCTGCTGTAAAAAATCCAACAAGCGGCCAAAAAACCAGCGATCCAATGATTCATTTCGCTTTTCAACGGAACTTTGCTGACAAAAACCACCATCGAAGAGAGCGCTACAAACGCCTGCCCTGCGTGCTGAATATAAAATGGTAAACAAGAGAGCTGTTGTGGAAGAGAATGGGTCGTCCCAGTGGTTAAGAGAAAACACAGAGCGAGAGGGAGAAAGAGAGAGAGAAGATGTTCGGCAAATGTGGCTAACGGTTCAGTTCAACCGGTTATAGGCAGATGAAAAGCGGATAATTCAATATATCTATCTATTGGGTATAACCCGATACTGAAAGATTATCAAATATGTAAATTTCAGAAGGAAGCTTTTCTGATCCCATAGAGTATGCATATACATACATATGTACATATGGGTTTTTTTTAAGTTTTAAAGATACAGAAAACCTAAAAACTCAGAACCATAAAGAATTGTTTTACCTATCAAGCGGCAGATCTCATCCGATAGGATCATTATTATAGCCAGAATGAACCAAGCGCCCTCGCACTCTCTCTTTATCTCTATCTCTCTTCGTCGTTCGGAGTGAGAGAGATATAACGGGCGAATGTTACTTCGTTGATGGTGGACCCTCAATTCGTTATAGAACCCAGGAAACCCGTTGCTTATACTCGTATTCTCGGAGAACTACGCGTAAAGTGGATTTACAGCGGCAATATCAAGGTATACTAAACAAGGTAGGCTTATAGAGAGGAATATGGAGTTGTTCAAAATGACAGCAGAGAGAGAGAGACTCACAAATGCGTTGTGAGAAAGAGTCTCAAAGGAGTAATTTGTACGTGCATGCATATGTATGTATATATAATAATATGTAATGACAATAATATGTATATATAGTAATCTTCCATAAAAAGCAATACGGCGGCGCCATTGTAAAGGAAAACAAAATCAAAGGGAACAAGAAAAAATTGTCCGCGGAGATGCTTCGCTGACAACTGCTGCAGGCAGACTGAAATTTAAGGAGTTACACAGAGAGCGAGAGAGCCGATAAGCCTACCTTGTTTAGTATACCTTGGGCAATATGTTTACACGAATTGAATTTATTCTCTTTTTATTTATTCGAATTATTTTCTTTGGGTAAAGGACAACATGTCGCACAGGATATTTCAGGAATTTTCTTGGTACATAATTTAATGATAATTAAATTACATAATTTAATTGATACCTTGAAATTGTGGCAAAAGATTACAAGCTGATTACAAGATTACCTTTACACTCAATGATAGGCCACAATTTGTTCAGGGTGTATTCATTTTATTTAAAACTTCTTGAAATTGTTATATCATAGCAAACGTAAATTCTTGTAGGGTCTAAAAAACCAGTTAAGAGCACATTTTGGCGCAAAAGATTCAAGTTGAGGTTTCAGTAGAATAAGTAAACGGAAATGGCTAAAATGACTCAGACGGGACATACTCGTATACCCTATAGCTATTATTTGCACATTATAACTCCAATTCGCTGTGTGGCTGCAGCTGATGGTTCCAGTAGTTACATATTTTTATAAACAGTGGTCTTTATTTTCGCAGAGGGCACAAATATGCTATGCTACATATGTATATGTGCATATGGAATACCACTGTGCCTACACTTCTCTTGCTTTTCTTCCTCTTTGTCAGCGGGTTGTTGTCTCTGAGTGATGCTCTCTTTACACCTCTCTCTTGTAAGCAGGCTTGCTCTCTTTTACGGTGGGTGGTACCTTTGCGGCACTCGTTCTCGCCGCCGCTTCGTCGTTTTTACTGTCGTTTATGTTGGTTAACGTTTTTTCTCTTCGTTTTTGTTTTTTTTTCTGTTTCCGTTTCTGTTTGTGTTTTATTTTGTTGGCTGCTTGTTGGCTGCGCACAATTGTGGGTGGTGCTTAGACGCCGCCGCTCTCTCTTTCTTGTTTTGTTTTTTGCACACACGAGTGTGTGTGCCCGATTTTGCTGCTGCTGCTGTCGGCTTGCCTCAATTTCATTTTTGTTTTATTTGTTAAATACACGCATCAGAAAATCGCAAAACAAAAAATTAATTTAAACTGGTTTTTAGTGGATGGTTTGTTGAATGGGGGAGAGCGGGAGCTGCAGTCAAATTCCTGTTCAAAGTAGCACAGTTACAGTTACAGTTAGTCGGTACGGTACATACATACATACATATGTACATACATATGTAAATATACCGTTACAGTTAGGTGCTTGTGGCAGCTTAAAGCTGGCATGGCAAGGCACCCAACCAACCAAAGAACCAACCAACCAATTGACTGGCGCGTGGCAGAGTGAGATGGCAAGTAACTCTCTCAACCTTCGCTCTCCTCTCTGCTTGCTGCTTGCTGTTGGCTCGTTGTTTGTTGCTCTTTTCTGTCTTCTGTTTTCTGTTCGTTTCTTTCATTATTTGAGCTTATTCCGTTACGCTACTTAAACGGACCAGACCCAAGTATAGTAGAGGGAGCGGGGACGTGATGGTGTTGACGGGTGGGAGAAAAGACGCAAAGTTTTGAGAGGAGCTTTTCATGTAATTTCCATGGCTGTTTCAGCTTTTTGGTTTGTCCACTTTTTGGGTACATTGGAACTTTGCGGCAGCAAATCTAATGAATGAAAGGGAGAGAGAGAGCGGGAGCGAACAAGGAACGACAAATGGTAATGTCAAAGAGGAGTGGAGTGGAGGAACCTTTTAAAGTAAATCTTACAGAATTTACTTAAGAATGAATGCATCGTATGCGTAATGTACATACATATATGTACATATGTATGTAGATCTCGACTGTATCCCCGAGAGTTGGTTCTTCAGTTAACAAACATACATATGTACATATGTATGTATGTATGTATGTATTCGATTTGGTAACACAAAGATTCATTCAACAGCTGTTGTAGTTCTAGCCCTGCATAATCAGACAACCAAATCGATTCGGTGTGATTCGGTATTCGGTTCGTTCTTTACATTCGAATGTTTCGGTTCTGTTTTCTCGCTCACTCTCTATGGTTCTAGATTCTAGAGTCATGAGCAGTGATTTTATGTTCGTATATCGCATAATCCGATGTGCACCATCCTTTCGTAAGTGGGACTATCTTTACCTTGTTTTACTCTTAATTAATCTCTATTCATAAGCTGACCCATTCATGAAATGAATAACCCTCAATATCACATGTCGAAACACTCGACAGGGCCACCCAAGCACCAGAGCCAACAGACATCATCCATCCACACGGTAGCTGCAAGCTGAGCTTCACCCCACTACAGATCTCCCAGCAGTCTCCCCACAGTTCCATCTTCAGCTTTAGCTCCAGCTCCAGCTCCCGCGCCAGTGTTTGCTCTGAAGGTTCGGTTCTGGAGAGTTAATTAGCCCATGAGCTGGGTCAGGCCTCGGCTGCGTCTTGGGGCTGGGCTAGTGGTAACTCAAGTCGCTCATCATAAACTGCGACAAAGCTCCTCTTCCTCTCTTCCCCTCTGCCTGGCCTTTGTTCTGGCCCACCGCAAGACACTAGATGCTCAATGCTCGATGCTCGATGCTCGAGGCAGGCATCCGTGGAGTCTGGGGAGTGGATGTTAGAGCGGAGTGGAGCTCGGTATATGTATGTAGGTGCAGTGGATCACTTACGCTGCTGGAACGTGTGTCGAGTCCGCTCTCTGCTCTGCTATAGACGGTGGGCAGAATGGGTCTTAGCGCTTAACGCTTGCCTGGATCCGGCTTCTCTAATGGGCCATGGGCCGCGCTATAGGTTATGGATTATCGGCTTGGCCCGACTCGGCACAGGGCAGGGCACGACCTGGATCGACTCTCCTGTATAGGGTTTCCATTTCGCAATTCTTCGCAGCTCTTCGCCGAGTCTTGTGCCGACAATGGAACTGTCTTTTGCAATTTAACACTTGGCTGGGCTGCCTGACTTGTCTCTGGCCCTGTGGCTGAAGGGGGGTCTGCAGTGCAGCACTGCAGCACTGCAGCAGCAATGGCGGCACCTACTCGTACTACACAGAGAGCTTCTGCTTCTACTGCCGGAGGAGGAGGAGGAGGAGGACAAGCAGGAGGAGGAGGGGTGTTCGGTGTTTATTTATGCCATGGAACGACCGCAAGAGGCGAAAATGGAACTAGAGCTGCGCTGCCCGAGATCGGATCGGATCGGATCGGATGGGATCTCATCCCGACCGAGAACCATCCAAATGGCAATTGCAAAGAGACGAAGGGGATGGCCGTGGGGCACTTTGTGGTTCTGTTTTGCAATAATTTTTAATTTATTATTTACACGCACATTTTTAAGGTTTCCTTTTCGCCCCACCAAAAAATGATTTTTTTTGTTTTTTTTGCAATTGTTTCCGTTGCTTCTAATCTTAAATATGCGCATAATTAGGCAATGTTTTTTACATATGTTTTTTATCGTTATATCATTCTTTTATAGTAGTCTGTTGCATTGCACTGTGTGTGCGCCTGTGGTTAGCGAAACATTTTTGCATAATTGCCCAAAGTTTTCCTCAAAACGAGGCCTTAACGGAGTGAAAAGTGCACTTTTGTTTGGGACACCATCTGGAATCTGGAATCTGGTATATGGAAAAGCAATGGAATCTGCTATGAAGAAAACCGCTGCTGTGAGGCGTTTAAAATTTAAATAAATACGATAACTTTATTTTGTAGTCTTCTCTCCATCTTCGGCTCTACTTCTCGTCTCGTCTCGTCTCGAATCGTTCATCAGATTCACACAAAAATTAACAGAAAAAAAATGTATCCATACATCGATTTATAGATAATTGTGCGGAATTATCGAGTAAATGTACACAAATACATATGTACATATGTACTGTGTATGTATACTTTATGTACACATGTCTAGGCTTAGGGCTAGCAGAAAAAAAAACTGTCCTTCTTGGGTGCACTAGAAGCTAGAGAGGGATCCCCCCCTCTCCTCTCCTCTCATCTCTATTTGTTGCCATATCTTTTACGCTTAGTCTTCCGTTTATAAAGTATGTATATGTACAGCTTACTGGCCTACCGATGTCTTATTATATATATGTATATATGTATATAGTACACATGCATATGTATATGTATTTATCCCTAGACTAAACAAAAAAAAAACAAAAAAATTGTACAGTTCTTCTGGTTCCGGCCTTCAGTTCAGCTCGATGTGGAGAAAGGCGCGACGTGGAGGCGCCGGCGGAGGCGGCCTCGCTGCCAGTGGCACCGCTATCCGGTTGGGTCAATAGGGTCGCCATACCTGGGTGAGATCGCCCACATCCTCATCCCGCGGCGCCTCAACGCCTACGCCTACGCCTACGCCCACTCCCTCAGCCTGTTGCACCTGCTCCACCGCTTGCTGCTGCTGCTGCTGCTGCTGCTGCTGGTGGGGATGCTGCTGCTGGTGATGGCTCAGATGGTAGCTTTGGTTGGAGGCCTCCGATGACTGCTCCTGCGACTGCTGGAGCTGCTGGTGCTGCTCCTGCTCCCCAGTGCCCAGACCCAGCAAGCCACCACTGACTCCACTTCCACTTCCACCTCCAGTTCCACAGCCACCCAGACCGATCTCGATGCTGGAGCGGCTGCCAGTGAGGGAGCTGATGGTCAGCTGCTGGTCGCTGGCCGTGCCCAGGTACTGCTCCAGCTTTTCGCTGCTGTGCAGGTGCAGGTGGATCTGGTTCTGGTTGACGGTCGAGTACAGTTGCGGGTAGAGCACCACGGGCGGGGGTGGCGGAGGCGGCGGGGCCGCAGCATGACCCCCCGTGCCGCCGTACTGCGCCGAGGCCGAGCAGCTGCCGTACTGATAGTTGTTGTAGCCGTTCGACCAGGCGGCCGCATTGTTGTAGCCCCCCGCCCCATATCCGCCGCCGAGGTTCTCCAGGTCGGACTTGGCCGACCCGGCGCCCGCTCCGTAGCCGCCAGCGGTCTGGTAGGGATCCGTGGCGAAGCCGTGGCCGTGCATTTCGGGCAGGACGGCGGGCAGGTGGGCGTAGTTGCCGGCGTCCAGGGAGCTGGCCGTCTCGTAGCCGCTGCCGTAGTGGTTCATGCTCATCCCCACACCCATGCCCATCGCGACTCCCATGCCCACGCCCACGCCCATGCCGCCCGTTCCGTTGGTCACTGGAGCCGCTGCTGGCGGCGGCGGGGGCGGTGGTAGGGCCATCTGGTGCTGCAGGTGATGCGCGTGGGCATGGGCATGGGCGTGGTGGGCGTGCGGGTGGTGCGCGTGTGGATGGTGGGCATGGCTGTGGTAGTAGGCGGCTGCGGAGCTCGAGGATCCCGTCCATTCCCCTGCGCCCATCAGATCGTTTTCTGCCGAGAGAGAGAAAGAGAGAGGGGATAATAGGTTAGTTCGAGAGAAGGAGAGACAGCAACAATTTGCCAGCTGGAGGCCAATTAACCCTTGAATGTCCCCCAGCCGCTGGTGAAATATTCCAACTTGTCAGTTGCACACTTGGGCGTGGCCAAGGCTTTAATTGAAAACATCATTTCATATGCATGGTAACGACATCGATGGGGACATGGGGCCCCTTAGCATGCATGTGGGGTGTCCCCCCCCCCCAACGTCCTCAGGTACACCTGTACTCGTACGCGTACGCGTAAACGCATCCACACACCCCACCCTCGTACGCCCACCCACAGGGGGGTTGCATGCCAATGGGTTAAGGAAAATTGCCAGAGAAGCGGCGGCGACAGGCGAAAGAAAATTCCGAGACTCTGGCTCTGGCGACGTTGCCTAACAACGCACCCACACAGCGGGGGGCATGCCTCCCACCATGCATTCCCGCCTCCCCTTTCTGGCAATCTTATATTTTGATTAATTATGTAGCCACTCCCCCCGCTCCGGCCCGCTTCAGCCTGAACACTTTTCCAGCAAAGTCCAAAAAAAGGTACGCGCCAAAAATGTCGCTTAATTAATTAAATTCATTAAAAACGACAAATGAAAGATATCAGCGAAAATCAGAAGTGAAATTAACTTGAAGCAAAACAGTTTTCAGGTAGAAGAAAGATGATTTCCAGACCAGAAGAAGACACCGAAAGGGTTGGTTAGATAGAGCGAATACCAACCGAATACCACACACATTTAGAGGCAACAGCAACGGAACAGCTAAAGTATTTTCGGGGAATGCAATTGGCAGACCCTTAATTAGATTCCATATATGTAGAGGCCTGATTGAATCCATAGTATTCATGGAATCACAGCTGGAAAATGCGAATGCTTCTTTAATGCTTTCGATCATTACGAAACCTGCCCTTACTCATATTCGGACCACCCCAAATCACTCAAAAAAAGCCATACAATTATTGTATTCCTTGCTCATTCTCTTTAGGACAAAATCAAACAGAGTGAGCGAGAAAAGAAACCAAAATGACGAGAACATGTTTCGTTCAGACCGTTTTGGGCGAGTAGTTCGATGTATCGAGAAAGCTGAAACGCTGATTCTAACAGATCGAATCAATCGAATCTGTCCACCAAATCGATTCGGTTATCTGCTCATGTAAGGCTCTAATACAAGGCTAGTGTTCAATCATATAGGGCACTTGCTGAATGCCAAAAGCCTGCAATAAAATATCAGTTGAAGTTTGGAACAATAACGAGTACAATAAATAGTCTATGGAAAACTAAATAGTGCTAGTCTGTTTTTCAAAAAGGGTAGACTCCATGAATGATTCGCATAAGCCCACGGGTGACAGAAAACTCCGTAGCGAACCCTTCGTTGAGCTCATCCTTAAACAAATAAATGGAGCTTGATCAGAGGAAGAGGACTTTTCCTATCAGACAAAAATCGGAATTAACGTCTGCTAATTTATCTCTGACTATTGACTAGAGAAAAAAGCCCTGAAATGTTAATTTCATTTTACTATCCCATTTTTCTCTCTCAGTGTAGGAGCTGCCAGTGTACTCGTAGAAAGAAAAGACATCAAAAAAGTAGATATCAACTATGCGTAACGTAACTCACGCACCACCCCAGCACCCCAGCACCCTCTTCCCTAGTGAATGCGGCATTTCCCAGTTGGCCAGCGACTAATGAAAGGTAGTACCAAAATTGCAAGTTGCATGCAACTTTTCACCCGGCACTTATCACATTTTAATGTTTCAATTAAGCCGCAAATTGCGTTGCAACCAACAGCGGCAACAGCAACAGTAAGGAGAAGGAGGAGGTGGAGGGACTACCGCAAGCTTAGGCAAATGAGGTTGCAATGAAGCGAAACGCACAGGATGAAAGCCAAGTTAGCAAGAAAGGCGAAGGGGGAAGGGGGAAGGGGCTATAGGGGTAGGAGGAGGAGAAGGAGGAAGAGGAGGAGGTCAGTGCCGTTCAGACGGTGTAATTTTCTGTTGGCACGTGGAATTATGTGCCCCAAGGGTGGAGACTCCTTGATCCCGGACCCCATCAGGTAGTACCCATGGGCCTTTAATTGCGTATACGCACAGTCTGCGACTGCAATCAGCTAAGAGCCAAGGAGAGCATTGCAGGCAAGTAAGGGACGGAGAGTATTATCTTATTCTCTAATTTTGTGTGTGTTTTATCCGCCGTCTGTCTTTTTGCCTGTTGTCAATTTACGCGTACGAGTATTCTTGCACTTCCTCCAGAAGATCCCACGGCTCCACGCCAACCGGATATCTTCGATTTCCACCCCCCGCCCGATACACTCGTATCCGCTCATTGGGTGCAGCGGGAAAGGAGGGGAGTGTTGGCAGCCCGTTGCGGATGCAGCCCGATCGGCCAGCCAGCCAACAGAAACCGCAGCTGTGGAACGTCGAAGGAACGATGAAGGAACGTTCTCCTCTCAGCCGACCCTCCTCCGAAATGGGCCAAAATCCGACAGCAGAGAAGGAATGGCAGAAGGGCAGCAGATAGGGCAGCAGAACGGCAGTCAGAAGGAGAGCACAAGTAGTGTCTCCATCTTGTGGCACAGTGCAAAAACAATATGGGAATAAGAAGATCCAAAAGAAACAGAAACAGAAACAGACACAGAAGAGTGGAGCGGAGTGGAGTGCAGAGTGCAGAGGAGTGGATCTTGAAGTAATTTTAATTAAAGTGCGTCTCTACCTAAAAAAAAAGCTAAAAAAAAGAGTGTTGCTGTTGCTGCAAAATGGCGGCAGAGCCAACTACAACAGCGATACGAAACGGAAGTGAGTTTGCGGTTTTTTCGACTCTCGGGACTCTCGGTATTGGGTCTTTAACGCAGAGCGGAGTGACGCAGTGTGGCAAGGTGGCAGGGGGCAACTGCGGCCATTGATGGCTTGCCACAGTTGCTGTTTTGCTGTTTTGCTTTTTTTGCTGTTTTATGGGCCAAAAAGATTTCATTTCAATATGTGACATTGTTGTTTGTGTGTGAACCCCTTACCCTCTGCACCATGCCCCACTCAGGTGTTGCCCTGCATCTTGCATCGTGGCTACGTCGGTCGGTTCTGCGGCTGCTGCTACTGCTGCTGCTTCTGCTGCTGCTGCAACAGCTGCGCAACCGCATTTGGATTGATTTGTGGCTTAGAGCGCACCGAAAAAAAAGCCTCAGGTCCAGTTGCAGCCACAGCCGCAGCCACAGTTCCAGCCCCCAGTTCACACCCCGCTCCCTCCTTGGCTGAATTTGCATATTGCACACGCTCTCAGAATCTCAGAATGGATGCCTCAAAAATATTTAATGAATGCAAACACGAAGGCAGCAGCAGCGGCAGCAGCGGCAACAGCCACTCAAAGCTCAAGTGTGAGTTCTGCGGCAGATGCACAGATGATGCACATAATGATGATGGAGCCTGACGGAGGAAGCTTCTCGTCAACGAAGCTTCTCAGTCTCCAGATTCCAGTCCAGGTGTGCGATACACCAGCTCCACGCCCCGCTCCTGCCAACAATTAGAAACAATTTGGAGAAACAATTTGGAAACTGTGCAACTGGATCGCAGGGATCGACGGGATGAAGTGAACTTGGACTTGCTATTGCCCCCTGCTCTTACTGGCGACTCCTTTTACTGAATCATCCGTGATCATTCCCAATACTCTCTTCAATTTGTCATTATTCCCCTTCAGAGGCATGATCATTCTCCCTTCCATTTGACTGTTTCATTTTGGCATGGATAATTCTGTGCCACTCTCTTCGTTCCATTTACATTACTACATTACATCATGTTTCCATCCCACTATTCCCTTTCAGAGGCATGATAATTCTCCGTTTTATTTCACTGTTTCATTTTGGCGGTTAATACTAATTCCATAATTCCGAAAGGCATGGATATTAGTGTGCCACTCTCTTTGTTTCATTTGCATTCTTCCTTTCGATTTTCTTGCCTTATCTATCCGCGCACTTAATTATCATCAATTATCATCAAACTTAGAGCTTATACTCTCCACTCATGCCAGTTCCCATTCATCCATTCATTCAATATATGTAGATAGGTATACTCTGCATCCAATCCTGATTTCTTTCAAATTCGCTATGATTTCCGCTGAAATATCTTTCTGTCCATTGTCCCCATCCCCCGTCTCTGACACACACACACACGCACAGAGCCTGTGTATAGCTTTTGTTGCTTTGATATTTTGTGTAAATTAACAGCTCAAGCGCCACATTTAAATATTTATGACTTAACAACAAAAACAAAACCAAAGACAACAAAAACTGCGAGAGTTTTTTCCCCATTGACAACGATTTGATTCCGACTTCGACTTCGACTTCGACATCGACATCGACTTGGATTTCTCGCGTTCATCGCGTTTCGCGGGCATTTCCGGTTTCATCGAAATACGCAACAAAAAATCACTCCAAAAATTAAAAAAGAAAAAAACCAAATCGCATTGCATTTGTTGCTATTGCCTTTTGACTAATTGAAAGACGTCGACGACGACGACGACGACGACGACAACGATGCGATGTGTCATTCCGTATTGACAATTTATTAACGTGGATTTGGCCAGTTGGACGGCCCCCGCCTCGGCTTTAACCAGTTACCAACAATGAAGCATGCGGCAACTAAAGTCCCAAAAATGAGAGCTTCGAATACCCTAGAAGAGATTCTCTTCATGGAGATTGTCCGATCATCGAATGTGTTCACATTTAGAAGAGAAATATTTATTTGTCTATGATAATTCATTCGACTTTAATTTTTTCCTGATTTATAGCACACTTTAGACACTAATAAAAGCTGTGTTTATAGCTTACACATAAGGATCCAAACCAACAGATCATTCCGTAGAGTATTTCAATCCCAGCTTATAGCTTAGCAAAAGTCGATAGGCCCTTGGGGGGAGGGTATTCCAAAAGAAACATTTATAAATTAATTAGCATAAGCAAAACGCTCTGCGAGTCTGGGCTTAACACAGCCGTTTCTGCTTCAGATTCGTCTAGTTCCAGCCTGGCCAGCCTGACTCATGTCTGAGTCAGATGCCGGTTCCAGTTGCTTGTCCGATTTCCGATGTCCGATGTCCGAAGTCCCCTACCCCCCCTCTCATAAACCCTTCTTCGATTTTTTGGTACATTTTTAAAGCCACGCGCTACACCGAAATTAATGTAAATTAAATGAAACCAAAGCTACGCTTCGAAATCGATATCGGAATTCGAAAATTACGAATCGAGTGCAAATCAAATTTTTCCATTTCTTGTCAGTCATTCTGACGGTTCCAAAACTATTCCAAGAGCGAACTGCTCTCTGGCCAGGCCTCTTAAAATTGGCAGATCACAAACTGATGGAATATACAGTAGAGGGTAGAGCTTGGGGTGCACTGGACTTCTAGGCGTAGCACGTGGCATAGAGGTGAGAAAATGATGAAATTTTCCATTGAAACTTTTGGTATATACTCGTACATATGGGATGTACGTACTCGTATTGGAGTTGGAATGAGCAATGGAATGCCATTTTATAGGCACATTTCAGATACAGATTTCAGTTAGCTGACTCATTTTCGGCTCAATATTTTCAATATTTTTTAATGTAGTTTAATCAGCTGTTTCCTGAATCGATTAAATAGGTTTCGTATTATTCGAAAATTTAAATTAAAGGTGGGTAAAGGAGTTTAGGAGTATGTATTTCTATGCATTACCTCCCCCAACCAACCACCCAAAGCTCTCTTTTCGTTTGACCATTTAGGCAATGGAATAGCATTGGATGGTATAGGGATACGGATAGGGATACCTCTTATATAAATATAAACCTCTTCGGCAAGCCACAATGCTGTACTATTTTTAATCGGAGCTTTGAAAAAATAAATAAATTAGCGACAGACTGCCAAAAACAAACAAATTTTGGTTCCAAAAATACACTAAGATGAAGACTAAAATCAGTGCTGGACTTAGCAGACTCTGGGAGACGGGGCGGGTGGGAGGCGAACGACAGGGCTTGGGGAGGT
The DNA here is from genome assembly GCA_008121215.1 of Drosophila athabasca. Lineage (NCBI taxonomy): Eukaryota > Metazoa > Arthropoda > Insecta > Diptera > Drosophilidae > Drosophila > Drosophila athabasca. Next base: position 4,260,220 of record CM017796.1, on the reverse strand, counting down.
ATCGGGTGAATGGCAGGTTGATTAACTCAATTAAAACGTTTAGGCCGCCTGGTGCCAGTCAGCCAGAGATACCCAGAAAAGACAGAGGTACAGACAGACAGACAGACAGACATCAATACATACCCATGAAGGGGGTGGGGGTCTGCTTTCGGCAGACTAACAACTTGATTCAAAGGAATGGAATGGGTATGGGGATTGGGGATTGGAATGGGGTGGTACACATGTATGTATGTATATGTAGGCATAGTGTAGAGCCCTTACCTTGGATGTGGGGCGCATTCGGCTTGTAGACCTGGCAATCCGAGTTGATTGTACTATTCGGAGATGAGTAATTGCTGCTCAATTGTTGCACTAGACCCGCGCCGCTGCCACTGCCACTGCTGCCGCCTCCCACTCCTGCCGCCACTCCGCCTGCGGTGGTGGAGGAGCCGGGAACAGCCACCGATGCTGCGGCCGCTGCTACCGCTGTGGCTGCCGTGGCCGCAGCCGCCGCTGCCGACGTCGCGGCCGCAACTTTGGCCGAGCGCCGGAGCGTCTCCAGCTCGTGCAGCGTCTTCGGGAAGCCGTCGATGTAGGGCCGCTGGCCCAGGCCAAGGGCGCGGTAGTGAGGACCGCCGGTGGGACCTGTCGAGTGTAACGGTTACGGCTCGATTAGTGATGGGATATACGCATATTGGTTAAATCGATCGCAAGGATACCGATAGCGATAACGATACCGAGAACACGAATCCAATGATTTGAGATGGGCAACGGTGTGGATGGAAGGTTAAGAGGGGCGGGAAACAGAGCGCCACAAACTAAAAATATACACCCAAACACTTCTCTAAAACCCAGTTCCTAACCCATTGGAAATATATGAATAGGAAAGCGATAATATCGATACAATTTTGAGCAGCTTTCTGGCCATCGAATAATGTGAGCGCTTATTCGAAATTACGGATTGGATTGAGGCAGGTCGGGCAGGCATTCAGCTGCATATGCGAGAAGTTTGTATTTATTTGGATTTGATATGAAAGTGCTATATAATTATATAACTTATCTAAAGATCTAAAGATTCCATAAGTACTTTGTGCAAGTATGTATGTATGTATGTAGATGTGACTCCATTTTGCTTTGTTCCGTGCCGGGCTGCTTTCAATTCCGCCTTTCTGTTGGCACTCAGCGTCCTACCCTGAACCCTACGAAGTCTTTCATAATTAGCACAAACTCAAGGTGAGCTCGAGCTGTACTTTACTTTATATACCTATGTATATATACCATGAGTATATATCCATATATATGTACATACGATTAACGATGCAGCGAAGACTTAAAAATGCATTAACGAAATATAAATAGCGAGAAAAAAAATTAATTCATATGTGTATGCATTACACGAACTAAAAACTCAATACGCAAAAAACAAAAGCAAGTGAAAAAATAAAAAAAAAAAGGTTTTCTTTGAAAACCGCAAAATTGTCAGAAACCGTAAGAGGCAGAAGCGTTGTCCCCCTGCCCCTGTCCCTGTCCCTGTCCGTGCCCCTGTCCCTGCCACAGCCACTGCAACTGCGAACTCTCCTCCTCTTGAGACAGAGCCGGTGCCGGGGCCAGTCAGTCAGTCAGTCGGTTAAAACCGGCTGCACTTTTCAAACACCTTCCCGAACGAATGACTGCCAAGATGGCTGCCATCCCCGACTGTCATACGATCCTCAACAACAGGAGGAGCGGCATCGAGAATCGAACATCGAAAACCGAGCATCGGGCATCGGGCATGGAGTGGCATGAAAGTGGAACTGCAACTGAAAGTGCCAAGGGAGTGGAGAGAAACGAAATGAAACGAAACGAAACCTTATGCCGTGCCGTGCCGCCTGTGGGGGATTAGGGACTTAGGATGTTTACCGGCAATTGAGCAGATCGGATCGGATCGGCTTAGCTATTTACATTGATTAGCCAGACAGACACTTGTCTAATGCGACCCGAGCGAGTGACCTCCGAGTGACTCCGCCCCACACGCAAGCCGGAAAACACATGTTGCAACCCAAAACGCTGCGGGGTGGCCCGGAAAGTCCTTTCCCTCTGCCACAATTGCCTTTGTGTGTTTTCTTTTCTATTCTACTTTGTTGTGTTGTGAATAGTTGTGGCAAGTGATAATTGCTAATTGCCCAAAACAATGTTACCACTTCTCATATATGTATGTACGTATTACACACATACACATACACACACACACACACACTACGAGATGTATGCATGATCTGATGGGCGATGGCTGATGGCTGATGGGACTGTCCTATTCCGTACTTACTTGTCTTGGAGCGCGGCTCCCGGGGTCCATCGACGGTGACTTTGATGGCTTTGGCGTAGGTTGCCACCTGTGGCGGACTCGTTGCAACCGTGATTGTCAGCGTAAAGCTCTTCCCTGCAGCAGCAGCAGCAACAGTAGAGGCAACCAGAAAGAGAAAGAGCAAAAGAGAAAGAGAGATGAATAATTCACGTTATGAATGGTTTGGCAGTCGGTCGTTTCACAGTACTAAAAGTCGCTCGCTGATTTATGCCACGACCTCAATGAGCATTGGCACGGACATGGGCAGGGGCAGGGGCAGGAGCTGGCTGCTACCGGAATCAATTTGCAAGAACCAAATGGATCCCGAGAACACGCGTCGCAACGTAGCTCAGTTTTGGATCTCTTCTGTGTGTGTGTGGGCCCTACCCTTTAAGTGGTGTAGGTTGATTTCGTTGTGGTCTAGATGAACTCGAGACGGGACCTGTTTGAGCCCTCAGCATCATCATTTGCCTGTGGCATTTAGCCCTGAGCACTAACTTCGGTTGTGTGTCAACCCCTGGCTCACTCGCGTCGTTATTATAATAGAAAGATGGGTATACATATGTAGGTGTTGGTGGGTAGTTCAAGTCCATGGCACTACGAGATTGTTTGGGAATGGTTTTGGAACTGCTCTTAAAATTTGCCCATTTCAGGGGCTGTTCGTAGTTTGAAGGGATCCCACACTAAGCTCCACTACCACCTCCACTTCCAGGGCACTCCTTACTTCGGGCATCGCCTGTCTGGGATCCCGATCACAGTTTGAAGTCAGTCTCGTTGGCCAGTGGACCCGCGTGCCCGCCTGCGGTGCAATTTCTTTGAACTCTTGACATAAATTTGGTTTATCCCGCCTTAATGGCTGCCGCCAAAGTCACTCGGGGGCCGCGAAATGCACATAAATGTGAAGAACTGTTGCAACCTGTCTTCCGCACCCCACGAGGCAGGCCTGGACCCAGTTTTCGGGCGGCAACATTGTGGCCACCGAGGCAGGGACAGGCACAGGTACAGGTACAGGGACAGGGACAGGGACAAGGGCAGCGACAGGGTGTAGGGGCTTGACCAATGTTTGCACTATTTATGGCCGTTCGACTAGACGGTGTTTGGTCGGGCTGTAACCAACAACAAAATGTATCGATTGTGGGAGAAGCATTAAATGAATTTCGGTTTGTTTTTTCGTTTTCCACTTTTTGACATTGTCTCGTCTGTTTGTCTGTCTGTCTGTCTCTCTGTCTGTGCACACCGATTGCTGCAGTTTCCTCCTTAAATCGAAAAAAAAGCAAAAACCAAACAAATGAAAGTCTGAATGTACGAATGTATGTACATATCCGATGTACATACAAAACATAATTACACCCACGAAAAAACCCACAAAAGCAACATTGTTGTTGCTGTTGCAGGCACCCGTGTCCCGTGTCCCTGGTCCCTGGTCCCGAGTACCGAGTGGCAACAACCCATCCATGGTGACCGCAGAAACCTCAGTCGCATCCCCATACCCCATTCCATCCCAACATCCAACATCCAACAGCCAACAGCCGCCTCCTCCCCACACTGTCATTGAACACCTACGCAGAGAGGAACAGCAGTGGGGAGCAGGAGGTGGAGAGGTAGGGATATTGGAATACAAGTACTACTTATATGTATGTATGTACATATGTACATACACATGTGTATGAATTGGTGGGATTTACTCTTCAAATACCTATCGTATTTCTTCAAGTTAATGTCTTTTGATCTTGCTGAATTTTGTCATCAGTTGGGGGATTTTATTTCATTAATACTTGTATCCAGAGCAGAGAATAATGCTTGCTTGCAAGTGGAAAAACTAGCTACATCTACATCACATCTACATCTACATTCATAGGCATCCCAATGTATTCCCTAGACACATATGTATGTTCCAAATAGTTCCAGTTAAGGACTGGCATGAATTAAGAGCAAGAATCAAACTCCCACTCTCTCTCCATGCCATGCCATGCCATGCCATGCCATGCCGCTCTTTGACTGTAGGAATAATTGAAGATTTGATCGCTCAATCTGATGTTTGATGTTTGGATGTCTGAATGTCTAGATGTCGGGGGGCAAGTTCATTAACCGAAGTCAAATCCGAAACCACGAAGAGCGTCTCTCTTAGTGGACGAGTGGCGAATGGCGATTGCCTGAATGGATATTTAGGCCTCAGATGCTACCCCAAATGTCTGGCCATCAGTTAGAAAGCGTTTGTTGGGTTTGTCTTCGAAATGTCTTCATTACGCCGTAAGAATTGCCTCGAATCGGATAACTGAAGCCCCGAAATCGTTGCCGTGCGTGTCTGTTCCGCCACAGCCACCGCTCAAAGAAAGATCTATCGAAATATGAACGCAAATTAATCAAAAGCAGCAGCAGCAGAAGAAGAAAGAAAGAAATAAACTGTTAAATAGGGCTCAAGCGCGAGCCTCCTTTTTGGGGTAATTTTTCAAATGAGAGCAAACTGGAGCAAACTCTGGAGCTCTCCAGCGCTCTTGATCTTCAACTCTTCGGCTGTTCGGCTCTCAAACTCTCCAACTCCAACTCCAACTCCATTTGTAATACCAAGAGTCGTATGTAAAAGTTCGTTAGAGTAATATGAAAATGTTATTGCTGCCTTTGGCTGGCTTTTGTCTTTGGCATAATGATAAAATATCAGGCTACGAGAGCCACTAAAGACCCCGAAATGAGAGCAATAATAACCATAATGGGCACGAACCGAACAAACCGAACAAAAGAGAATAGGCATGGAGATTGGTTATAGGTATAGGTACAATATGGATAGGGATAGGACTGGAGATTGGAGATTGGGGGATTGTTGTGCAAGGGAATCCAATCCGACTCCAAATTAGTCATCATCAGAGTCAGCGTCAGAGTCAGACTCGGACTCGGACTCGGACTCGGAATCACTTGAACAATGCTAACCATCAACATCACCATCACCATTACACCATTCACTACGCGACTCATCTACTTACTCACGCACTCTAAACACTCGATCCGACCGATAGGACCGTACTGGTATCTATTAATACTTTTGTACTATATGTACATTCATACACATGTAATACGTACTACTCGTATGTCTCTAAATCGGGTCTCACAGCAGCTATGAGCAATCCCCAGAGTCCGATAAGTCCGAGTCCGAGTCCCAGCTCAGATCTGAGCTATCGCAGTGCTGCAAGAACCCCTTGTCGATGGGAACGAACGAAGCCACCGCCGACTCTGTGGGAACTGAGTTTTCAGCCTTCGATAAGCTTTCAACTGATATCGCCCGGAATATAACAAAACATATGTATGTGCCAGTGAGTATATGCGAGTATATGTTATGTAAGAGTCAGTGCTGTGGATGGTAGCTTTGATAATTGCTGGGAAACTCTGCCACAAGGAAGTGAAAAGATTTTGTTGTGGTCGTTAGATCTTCGATGGATAAAATGAGAAGCAAGAGGCAGCAAAAGTTCCCACCCTGATATCGCCATTAATACACATACATACATACATACATGGAAATATGTACATATGGAATATGAAGGGGCAAAAAGTAGTCCTAGTACTACTATTGCTACTACTACTTATACTACTATTTCTACTATTTTTACTCCTAGCTTATAGCTTATAGCATGGCTGTTGCACGCGATTTTCGGTAGTTGCTTGGCCCTGGATGGGTATAATAGATTACGAGAGAACATTGCGTTATGTATAGCTTTCACTCAGACGTATGTACATCTGAATGAGAACTGAAACTACTGTAATTTGAAGATGTTGCTTAAAGAAATACATTGATGTATATATGTACATATGTAGGTACTTAGGAGTGAAGAATATTGATATGTTATCTACTATTAGTCGTACTTTAATTAGAACTCTCCGTCTCTCTTGAGTACCATTGGATTGTTGGATTGTTTTCCAAGTATTTTAAATATTCATCCTATTAGCCAGCTAACATCTCCTCACTTCGCTCTGTCCTGACCTCTCAACCTCAACCACTAAGTCGGATCAGGGACCAACCCAACCCGTTCAGGCATTCAAGCTCCTTCCCCAGCCCCTGCCACTGCCCCTGCCCCTGCCATGAGAACAAATCCTTTGGGCGCGTGTCCTTCATTTGCTGTGTGCGTATCGTGTCCTTTGTTGAAGTCGCATTGCCAGAAAAGTCAAGTCCTTTGATATGATTGCCCGCTTATGAAGAGGATGAGGATGATGAAGGCGGACGAGACGATGATAATAATAATGATGATGATGATGATGATGAGCGCTGATAAGCGAACCCAATCAACCAGTCATCGATCTGCAAAGAGCCTGTCCTGCTCCATGTCCGAATCAGATTCAGATCTCCAGTATCAGATGGAGGTTCACATTTAGATTTCAGATGTCTGTTTTCAGTATTCGGTTGTTGGTTTTCGGTTTTGTCGCTGATGGAAAATTAAAAACATGTCGTCGACGCATGACATGGCCAGGCCAGGCCGAGAGGCGATAACTTGCCACGCCCCACGACTGGCCTGCCTGTCAACCCACTTAATAACTGGCAAGCAAGTCTCATTCGCCCCACCCATCGCATCGCATCGCATCGAAAACGAACAAACGAACAAACGAACAAAAAAAAGGCAGAGGAAATGTTAAACGGGAGCCAATGGTATTGTCTGATACCGTGCATGGTGCTGGGCATGATGAATCGGAGCGGAGGCTATCCTTACACAATTTTCGCATTTCTGATTCATACCAAAAATCATAATTAAAACGTGTATTTTGTTATCTATTTTTATCTATACTTTGATCTGCTTATCTATTGTATAGAAATACATTTTAATTACCATTTAATATCTGATATTGCCGTGACCTGAATGTCGTACCCATCTACTAATAAATTTTAAAAACGTATCCCCATTGTATATACTATATATATATATATATATATATATATGTATCATGAATAGCCTCTTTCCATCTGATGCTTTCCTTGCATATTCTTCGGGAATGCACTCTACTCCAGGGTATCCCTGGCTTTGGTATTTAGACTGACTTATGTATATCCTGTGTACAGATTTCCCTTTTGGCGTTTTAATGGTCTCTTTGTTTTTGTTGTTTTTTTGTTGTTTTTTGCGCTTTGTCATCTAATCAGAAATCGCTGCATGATGTCCGCCGATGGCTGCCCGCGTGCCGGCGGCTCGCTCGCGATTCCAACGCGCGTCCAACGGCTGGTGGGAGTGGGAGAGGGTGTGCATGTGGATGTGGGAGTGGGAGTGGTAGTGGGGGCGTGACCATTAAGCCAAGTGAACTGTTGCTGCCTGTCGCTGACAATTTGGTCAACGTTTATGTTCTTACATCATTAGCTTGTTATTTGCATGCCTCTCAGTGCCATTCCCAGTCCCAGTCCCAAGTTTCAGTTTCAGTTCGGTTAGGCTCTGGCTGTAGGTTTGGTTGGTTCTGGTCCTGATCCTGGTCTGGGCAGGGTCATTGTTGTAATTATTTTGTTTTGGCCCTTTTGCGGCACGAGCCGTCAATTTGCAGGGGTCGAGTCAGAGAGAGAGAGAGGCAAGGCAACAAGCCAAGAGGAGAGACGTCTGAGGGAAAGTCGTAAGCTGGGGCTGAGGCTGGGGCAGGAACAGGAACAAAGGCAACAGTTGCAGCTAATTAACCAACTGCTGCTGCTGCTGCAAATTCTATGCAACATTCGCCAAGGCTAGCCATGCTCGTGCGCCGTGCGCCGTGCTCCTGCCCGTGCCCCTGTCCCTGCCCAATTCCACACTAATTGTGGGTTCAAATCGATTACCAGGCCAGGACAGCCCCGACCTGGCCTAAGCCTTGCGTGACGCCTCCGATCTAAGTGCTTATGGATATGGATATGCACGATTACTCTCGTATTTGAATGGAGTGCAACTTTTGTGTGCCGCCTCGTGTTGCATGTTGGCCCGGGGCCAGCGCCAACTGCAGCCTAATGTGACGACTGCTGTACCACCGATCTGCAGTCGGTGCTGCCTCACTCCACTAGTGGTGGATCGGATCGGACCAGAGCGGAGCGGAAAGGACAGTTCGGAAGGGAGCAGAGGGAGGAGGAAGGAAGGAGCAGTTTCGGCATGCACTTCCGATTGGGGGCCAAAGAGCTTCCGCTCTCCAGATTTGGGATGTTTTTTGTTTCTTTTTTGTTGGGGTTTGGGGAAACGGGATCTGTGGGAAGGAGCAGCCGGACGGACAGCCGGACGGACAGACGGACGGCAGACTTTGGATGGGAAAAGGTGAATGTGCTTTAAACGAGTGTTCTAATTGTATCTTTATCGATAGCAGATAGCTGATTTAATTGTAATCGATAGAGCGGTACATGCAGCACTATATTTCTGACTTCCTATCCTTGATCCGATACCCATCCGATTAGCCACCATTTAGCAGAAGATCTTGTGAGCCTGTTCTTCTGTGGATTTTCCAAATAAGGGACTTCCCCCCCCAGAGCACTGCACTGCACTCACCTCGTCCGCTGCGTCCCACGAAGCGGAGATCGTTGAATTTAGCGACGTCGTTCTTCATTTGGGCGGTACAGTTTCGCAGCTCGGCGCAGCAGTTCTCGTCGTTGCCGGCGCGAATGGTCACGTAAGTGCCGTCGCCGACCTCCGCCAGAGCAACGACCTTGAAGGCCAGGGGCAGCGTCTTGTTGGAGCGCCAATGGGAGGGCAGGGCGGAGCACAGGAAGTAAGGATTGCTCGTGCGCACTGCAAAAAACCAAAAAAAAAAAAACATTAAAAAGGATGCCGGATGCAGGAGCAACAGCAAGAGGAATGGAATGGAATGGTTCGATTAGCATTTGGATCCCCATCGTTCAGTTCATTAAATCATAATTGGATAGCCATCAAATTGTGTAAAAACGCTCAATTATTTATAGTTTGTTTTTATGACCCACCCCTCCACGCCATCCGCCCCTCTCAATACCACCCACAGTCGCTGCGACTCAGCAGTTCCAAACAGTTCCACCCAACCGACCGCTGACCATCAATCATCCATGGAGTGTTTTTCAATGTGGAGTGTCCGGAGTCCATAGTCCGGAGTCCATAGTCCGGAGTCCGTAGTCCGTAGTCCGGAATCCAGTGTCCGCAACCCGCCATCCGGTGGTGCATAATTAATTAGTCCGTCTAGGGATAGCACGTCATGTGGAGGTGATTGGAGAACTGCTGAGTGACGGCTGTACGGATAGAAAGGGTTAGGGCGAGGGCGATGGTGAGGGTAAGGGGTTGCCCGAAGAGAGGACTGTTAACGTTTGACCTGGTGCTGAAAGTGGGCCAAGCAGAACTACTGTGTGTGTGTGTGTGTGTCTGGCAGAACAAGTGGAGCAGCTAAATGATGGACAGGACAGCACGGCATTTGATTTGGATAACAAATTAATTTGGGCTTCAAAATCTGTCCAAATTTCTTTCGAATATCTAATTATCATTTCTTACTGATTAAACTCTCCATTGCAGACTCCCCCCTTCCATCAGCGTCATATTCCTGTCATCGAACCCAAATACATAATTATCTATCTACATCTGCATATCTATATGGAGTACGAGTAGAAAAGCATATCTCGATCTGATTTGAGAAACCAAAGCAAGTCAAAAGCCTTTCCCCAAAAGGCTCTCTTAAATCCTGACTCTACTGCAATTCGATACCAACTTCATTGAGATGAAGGAGCACAAGTTATGAATAGTATAGTAAGTACGAGTACGAGTATGTACACAAGTACATACATATGTATATGCTGTAGTAGGGAGGATACGTTACATATGTCAGGGAAACTGGTTCACTAGCTAATTATCCAGGTCTCTGGGCAGATTCGATTCGGCTGTCGAGGAGTGATCGAAGCTGAGATTTCATTAGCAGCTTTCATTTCGGGTCATTGATACTCGGCATACTGGTTGAAGTTGAAGTTGAAAGGAAAGTTCAACAGGCAGCGAGAAGCGAGAAGCGAGAAGAGGAAGCTCTCAGGCAGGCAAAGGCCAAAGACTCGTGCGTTGATGTTGATATCAATAACAATTATTGATATCAATTTACGCATATCCAAGGCTTGCATGCCCCATCGTCATCATCATCGTCGTCATCATCAGCACCAGCAGCAGAAGGGACAATATTGACATCACAAGCCGTTGACATCGACAAGCCATGATAATGTTAATGATTATGCTGACGATCACGATGACGATGAAGATCATATTGGAGCAGAGGAAGCCTCACAAGTGCATGTGCAAGGATGTGGCAAGAGTCGGCAAAGAATGTGCGCTGCCTCACTGGGATCGGGTTATCCATCAGCGATCCCCCCTCTCCATCACCACAATCACAGCTTGGACACGAGCTATACAATACCATAACGAAAAGGGATATCGGAAATCTATTTGCAACTACAGGAGTGTAATGCTTGATCATCTATCTAGATTCTAGCATGATCGGAGCTGCACAAGAACTCATTATCTTCTCGAGATTCCTTGCAACCCTCATTTATTTATAGCTTGTTTTTGACTTCCTTTCTTTCGAATATTCAACACCTTTCAGACATCCTTTCAGCACTGAGCATAAAAGGCTCACTCAGATTTAAGCCTGCAAAATACATAGTTCACAATGTTTCAGCACTATTTCAATATATTGTATATTGAGTTTATATTTATATTTTATTATATTTTTCTCTGCCTCTATTTTCAAACTTTTTTTTTAGTATTAGATTATTTAAGTTCGAAGGAAGCCTTTCCTGGCTTGAAAGTAGTTTGAATTTCTACCAACTTAAGCAATTGTTATTATACAAAATATACATACGAAATACAACCAAATTTGTAAAATACATTCAATGAAAAATTCGAATATTTTAATTACATTTTTCCATTTTTATAGTAACTAAGTAGTCCCACAATCGGTAAACTAAATAAAGAAATATAACCTGTTTTACGTAACTAAAAACTGCTTTGTTTTTAGCTTGGCTTGGTCCAAAACTCTTTGAATTGGGTGGGACGATCATTTTTAAAACACTTCTATAATTTTTCTAAACTTCTATCATTCTCCTTTCTTCATAAGAAAACATGACTATAAAATATTGAAAAAATAAGCTAAAAATAAATAAAATATCGCAACAGAATTATGTGTATGGAAATGTGTTTTTGTTGACTCTTAATGTTTTTGCGGTATGGATGGAAATGCATGCAGAGAATTTCCGACAGACGGAGATCGAACATAGAGCTCGAGGATATACTCGCATGTGTGCACTTTATACTTTCTTCCTTTCTTCTGGCTGTTACATAACCATCTGCGAATACAGTTGAGCCCCCAGTAGTGCTATTTGTACCACCTACATACTCGTATTGTGCGCTCTACGGCTATACTCTTTGTACGATTCGTAAGATGATCTTCTTTCCCCCACCCCTACTCACCTAGCTCCCCGGGATGCTCCTGCTGCCGCTTCAGCACCAGTCTCTCCATCCACAGCAGATCCTGATGCACGGCATTGTTGTTGTTGTTGCTGCTGCTGCTGCTGTTGTTGTTGTTGTTGGTGTTGGTGGTGGTGGCAGTGGTGGTGGTGCTGCTGCTGTTGCCGCCAGCACTGTGTCCACTGTGGGCCGTGCCGTTGCTGGCGCCACCTGTTGGCGAGCTGCTGCCCACGCTGGCGCTGCTGGAGGGCAGGACCTCGCACATGACCGATGCGGCGGCGGCGACAGCGACTGTGGATGCTGTGGCGGCAGTGGCCACCGACGGGGCGGCCGGAGCCGTGGCGGCCGTGGCCCCTTTGTAGTCGCCCGGCGTGGTCCAGCCGTTGCCCGTGGGCGAGGTGGAGGACGTCACCATACTGTGGTGGGTGGGGTGCGCGTGGTGCGGATGGTGGGGATGCTGTAGGTGCTGCAGCTGCAGGTGCGGATGCGAATGCGGATTGTGGGTGTAGTGGTGTGGATATGGGGGGGAGTACGAGTGTGGGTGGTGGCTGCCGACGCTGCTGCCGTTGATGCTGCGCGCCAGGCGGCCGGGACCAGCGATGCTGACGGGCGCCACAGTGGCTGGGCCCGCGTCGCTGGCGGCGGGATCGGGGGTGGTGGACGGCGGTTCTCCTACTGCTGCTGCTGCTACTGCTGCCGCTACTGCTACCGAGGAGGCACCCGTATGGGGGCGACGGTCGCTGGATCTTCCTCTGGATCTGCTGTTTCTACTGTTGCTGTTGATGCTGCTGCTTCTGCTGCTGCTGGACTGTTGCGTTGTCGGATCGCTGGCCAATAGATGCAAATGCATTCGGCGCGGCCCTGGGATCGGTTTACTTTGATCTGCTTTTGAGTTGCTGCTCCCTTCTTTCTCTTTTCTCTCCTTTTTATCAGTCTACAGTGCGGGCTGAAGCTGAAGCTGTTGCTGCTGCTGAAGGGCGCTTATCGACTGGCTTGCAAGTGCTTTGTTCATTCATCCGTAAATCCTTATCTGTAGACCGTCCAAAACAAAAAACAGAACCGAAAGAAACTATATCAAAAATTGATTGGTTTTGGCACTACAGAACAGAGGGGAACTGATTGATTCCTCCGGAGGAATAATGTGGAAGGAACAGAACAGAACAGAACAGAACGGAACGGAAGAGGATGGATGCTGCCTACTTTGAGGCGCTTCCCACTCGTGCCGATCGATCCGACTGTTCCCCGATCTAGCAGCGCTCGTTCCGACTCAAACTCAGTCACAAAAATTAACACTGGAATTAGCTGCCGTTCCGAGCATGCCCCTCATAGATGATCTCTGATCTCCGTTTTGCACTACACTTTTTTTTTTATACATATGTACATACATAAATATATACACAACATACATACATACATACATATGTACATATGTACATATGTAAATGTGTTCTTATTTATTGTTTGCTTTCTGAGCTGGATAACTGAATTGGTTCTTCTGTGCACCACTGGACAGGGGACGGGCCCCCCTTTTCTTTGGAATAATACCAGCAAAGATATTCGAAATTCTGGGATAACTTTAAAATCTTTTCGTAAATGTTTTTCGATATTAGTTTGCTGAGCGTTTCGAGGACATTCGTTTTTTATTTGGATTGGTTCTGGGTTTGAGCTTAGCACACTTTTGAGTTCACTTTTCAAAGTTGCAATTTTTGGCGCGTTTTTTAAATATATTTTTTTATATTAATTAACTTGTTCTACTCACACACGCATACACACACAGACACAGAAACAGAAGCCCACACGGAGATGGGATTTGGGGAAGAGTGGGGTTGCCTCTTCATAAAATAGTTATTTAAAAAAAAGAGATCGATCACACAAATACGGATATCTGGGCGGGCACACGAGCATGTGTGGGTGGGTCGAGCAGGTGCGCTCGCGGGGCGTACTAAATCGTTACTGACACTTCATGTGGCCGCCAGCGCGACTTAACCCGTGGAACGGAACGGAGCAGTCGAGGCGGCAGTCAGTGGGAGCAGCAGCAGCAGCGGCAGCAACAGCAGCAGCAGCAGCAGAGCTGAGACCCGAGCTCAGAAAATAATGAAGTGGAAACAAAAAGAATCGCTCGCTCGCTCGCTCGCTCGCTCGCTCTCTCGCTGGCTTTGAATTCAGCAATTGCCGTCGTTGTTGGCTCTCTTGCGCTCGTGGGTCGTGTTTTCTCTTTCGGTTTCGCTCAGTTGGCGCTGCGGAGAGCAGCGTCCAATCGGCTGGCCGTCCGGCTTGCAACGCCTACTCGCTGATTGGCCGCCCGCTGTGTAGGTCAGGGTGGTGGCATGTGGCACTGATACAGGTACTGTGAGCACAGCTCGCCTCCCATTGGGTGGCCACCAGCTGCAGCCAGTCAATTGGCCCTGGTCGTGCCACTTTAGCCAGGGTCAAATGATGGGCGCTCTTATTCACTGCTTACTGATTGCTCTTTGCTCTCTTCGGTTTTATGCTGAGTGAGGTGCTCAAGGCTGGCAAGCCTGTCATCTTAAGAGAGCGTTACACTAAACGGGCAGGGGTTTTATCCATTTAACTGTATAATAACTCATGCTTTTCAGTTTTAGCCAATGGCACAACTACACCCAGAGAAAAAAGCCATTCCCAGATGTTCACATAAAATATGTACATACATATATATTTTTTAAAATTGAATACATACCAATCAATTTTCTTCGAGAGGAGATATTGTGCAAAAAAAAATGTGTTTTCACTTACATTTTAAATTATTAAATTTGGTGTTTAAAATAAAACTCATATTTACAATTTCTATTTACATAAAACAATTTGAACTCTATTTAAGTTCGCAATTATTTATTTAAAAACCGAATACTTCATTTTACATGCTGTACATATGTACATTGTACATGCATATAATATATAAAGAACTATTTATATCAGTCAGACTTTTATCTGTTATCTGCACGTAAATATGTATACTGTAATGTAAATAGTAATTTAAAACTCTTATTGTTCCTAGCAAATATAAACAAACAGAAATGTGTTTTACTCTTGAATTCTTCAAAAGAGTTCCATGTGTTTCGAGACTTATTAGTTTTTTTTTTTAGTTATAGTGATAAGAGGCGATATCACTGCGGTCGAGTCAAGTCGAGTCGAGTCGGTGCTTGCGGTCCAAGTAAAAAAATATGAGCGAACCTATGAACCTTATCTAAAAACCTCAAAACAGATCCATCCAAATCTTTTGAAATACTTTATTTATTTAATTTTAATTAATTGCAAGGAGAACAAATAAAGAAATCGTTTTTCAAAAAAGGGTATAATATGGTATCTCTCATTCTCCCTCTTTTTTCACTAGCGAATGATCAAATCCGATCTTTGCTTCGGCGTTTTCGAGTTTCTTGTATCTTCAAACTTGCGGATGCCACAGATTTTCACTATTTATGGGGTCGGTAGGTGACGGTGTGATATCACAGGACTCTAGTGCTCCTGGGTGCTCTAGTTCCTAAAGTCTCTGAAACTCATGCATTTATTAAGAGCTACGGGCGATCAGACAGACATTGGTTGTATCGACTCAACCATTAATGCTGATCAAGAATACATATTCATTTTTGAATGCAATTTCGCCAAATCGTCCACATTAGCATCTAATTTGTACTTACATATTCTTTAAAACTGTTTTAATTTATTATTTAATTTATAAACTTTTAATTTTATAAAAAAGCTTTGAAGCAAAGATCCAAAATTTTAACGAGACCAACATATTAAAAGTCAATAAAAACACATTTCATTCATTATAATGAAAATTTTCATATTTTCGTTATATTTATTATTATTTTAATAGTTATTATCTCCTAAAAGAATAATGATACTTGAGAAAATGTCAAAAACTCAAAAACCACTTCTGCTTTTAGTAACGTTTGTTTTGGGCTATATCTTTCAAACGGAATCTTCCATTAGTGCTGCATTTTAAATTTGCCGCGAAAGGCCAAATAAGACCAATCAAACCGTTATACATACATGTGCATATTTACATTTTTGAATTATGATGTTGACACTAAACTTTTTTAGTTGACGAATTTCTAAAAACAAAGACAGACTTATGGGAAAACTATGCAGTGAGAGTGAGACAAATATATGTAGAGCTTGTCATCGGTATATTTACGGTATATTTCTAAGAGACAGACGGTATATTTTACAACTGTGCGGTAGCATACATTATTCAAAGCATTTAACATTTAACATTTAGCATTTTAACATTAATCAAATGGAAAAGGGTATACGTATGTCCATACTAACGGTTTAGTTTCCAAATGACGTGACATTCCATGCTCACTTACGTTTTCTTACGTCGCAAGTCAGCTCACTTAAGTTTTATAAACGTTATTTTATAATCAATCCAACCAAACGGAGCCTTAAAATTAGCTAGTCTTACAGAAAATTGTTTTATCTATTGTATAAAATTATGTGTTCAGGCCTGAGGGTCCTAGTTAGCTAGTATTATTTATTATTATATACATTTTTACGTCGAAATTTAGATAATGTTAAATTTACGGTATATTTTTAAAATGAGACCGTAAGTTTTGGTATATTTCTGAAAGTCGGACGGTTTATTTTATCGATAAATCCGCGGTCACACTGTCCATGGAATCACCTGCAATTTTTAAATAATTAATAATAATAGTCATGGATAACGTGCATGAATTGACTCGCGAAGATATATTGGAGCAATTTAAAAGGGTGAGTATCCACTTTCATGCAGGACATTCATATGCCATGTATGCACCTGTGGATATGTACATATGTATGTATATGTTAGCAGTTATTTTAAGAATGTTTTTTTTATGTAGAGGGAGCTGTATTTGACAAATGTAAAGGACTTGACGCTAGATGAACTACGGGTGATATACAAAGGATTCATTGTGCCGCTGCCCCGTCGCGAGCCACGGGATCGACGCCCCCAGAAGCCTATGGAGATCGATCAGCTAACGGAGCGCATTAAAGTGGTGTCCATGGTCGGCAGCAAGCGACCGATTGCGGAGGAACCCAGTTGCCCCAATCAATCTAGTCATGAAGCCAAGCAAATCAAGATGGACCTCCATTGACCCTTGCTTGGTGCTATGATAAGGAGCGACCCGAAATAGTCATTTTACATCTGTGCGCCATTCGAGATGCATCGTCTGCTGTTGGTCCTCGGCCTGCTAATCTTTGTGGTTAGTGCCGAAGTTCTTCCGTTGGAGCCGGACTTGGAAGGTTACCAGATGATCGTGCGACGTGCCGCCAACCACGCCGATAAGCTGCAAGTCTTTCAAAGCGTTTGGGGAGCCATACGGTCGGACTTTATCGATGATACAGACAAGGTGAAAGGTCTTTACACCCAGCTGTCCAACTTCATACGCAATGATATGCAGTGTACCAGTGGACCCACCGGACGCTCGGCCTGTGAGCTGCAGCAGGAGGTGCGACGCCACCTGCGGTCCCTGATGTCCCAACGCCTGGCCAATCTCATCAATGCCGAGGAGAGCATTCAGTCGTATGGCATGTATGTGGGATCCAGCATAGAGCCATCCCTAGTTCGTGACGTCCTGGAGCATACTATCGAAGACGTCTACTTTCACCGGCCGCTGGAGAAGCTTACTCTGCAACTGGACCAATTATACACGGATCGGGATGAAGTCAGCTTCAAAATGATGATCGAGGCGCAGATATCGCTCTTCTGGCGCTATCAAAATATGCACGATAGCAACGAGGCCTTTCTGTTCAACATGGCGCATGCGGTGAGCAAGATCCAGACCCATCACATGTATGCCAGCTTGGATATGTCGCTGCAACGGCGAGTAGAGGCAGTGCATCGCAGTCTACCGCCAGTGCTGGGGTCCCTCTTCCATCCTCAAGGCTTCTGCCTGCTCAGTCGCGATAACCGTGAGTATTTGTATACGACCATCACTGATGAGTGGAACTACGGCCTCAACGGACGGCAGGTCTTCGCTTGGCATGAAAAGAACTATACGGACTCGGCGGGTCGCATTCGAGCCTTTGTCCAGGAGCAACACTCGACGCCTGTGTTTACGCTGCGCGGTGAACTCTTCAAATGGTACTTCTTTGTGGATCCCAGCGAGGGAAATCGCCTGGGAGCGCTTCGTTCTGGCAGTCCCAGCTCCTCGACCAGCTTTTGGACGATCACCTATGTAGACGATGCCCTCATATTTCGCCAACGCGACCTCACCCTCTGTGCCGCTGAAATGTTTGACATGGAACGACGACTGATCAAGATGCTGCCGGGACAGATGCATACGCCTCCATCAGAGGCCTGCCAGTGGCTGCCCGTCGAGTGTGCTCCATCAAAATGAAAGAGATGGCAATAAAGTGTAAATTTCGATTTATTCCTAAAATATTTCTTTTGTACATGATAGTTTACAGATGTCCGATCCACTAAACACAATATCCAGCAAGAAAGTTAAGTATCTATATATGTCCAGTAGAGCAGTACAGTGCGTTTCAGCAAATCATTGAGTAAGTAAATGATTTAAGCTAAAACAGTTGTGGTTAATATTTGATTGTATTTTTATAGTCTGGTTGAGGTCAGTTATTGGATTAAATTGAATGTAATTTAGTCAGTCGTAAAATAAAGCGAGGTATTCTTTCGCAAAATAATTGTACAGGTCGGATCGAACGGTGAATCGATGTATATAAAGTACTTTATAGATTATGTCCAGCTTTTGCTGTAGCTATTTGGTTTCTGTTTACACTGGGCTCGATCGATATGTTTGTTGCACAGAGACAATTCTGAAATGGAATTGAGAATGATCGCCATGCGTTTTAAGTGTATATCTCTCTATGACTTCTCTCCTCCTTATTTGGCATTCACTAAGATTAAACGGCGACCCAAGGGACTATTTCGGCAAACTAGCAAAACAGCCAATGATGCAATGGTGCGTTGAAGTAGAAACATTTGAATGTAGTGTGTAAACATTCTTTGAGGGAATTTGTCCAAAGTACATCCACCCATATCAAAAAATGTAATCTTATCTTAGTCTAATGAGTCTCTTGATTCGTGTGGATCGGCTCTTTTCTCCTGTTGTCCAGCTCTTAGTCCTGCTCCAAGTATTCGTCGTCGTCGCTATCAGAATCATCGTAGGGCTGTTGGATGTTCGCACGCAGCGTGTCTCGCTGGTAGGCCGGTGAATGTAATTGGGGCATAATCGCTCGACGACGATGATCCTGGCTTACGTTAAATCTATTGTTGGGCAAGGGCCGATAGTGCATGCTGCACTGTAGATAGTCCTCGGCCTCGTTCAAGTCGGCAGCCTCCAATGACTCTTCTATGGTGCGTGAGTAGTCCTCGATCTCCTCGTCGAATAGATGTGGTTCCCCATTGGCAAAGGCGGCAAAGCGCATGGGATTGCGCAGGCTGCTCATTATGTTCCACTGCTTGCAGTTAGGGCTGTTGACGAACTCGCGCAGCTCCGCCAGTGACTTTTGCGTCTCGTTAACCGTCTGCTGGTAGTACTCTTCTTGTGTGAGCAGACGGCGCTTAGGCGGAAAGCGACGTCGATAGAGCGCTTTCCCATATTCCAAGAGCGATTGTGGGAAGTAGTAGGCCACAAAGACGGAGACCATCAGAAATAGAACTCCACTAGAGTGCCAGCTGCTAAAGTAGGCCAGGGCCCCACCAACCGCCTGCAGCAGCCACATGATGATGTTCTGGGAGCGGGGATTCTTAGGTGGGCCGATGCGGTAGCAGATGAGGAATGAGATGAGGCCGGTTATGATCAAATACCAAACCACATAGTCGCGATAGGTCAGTAGGATTACACGCATGTTGTCGGCCAACTGCTTGAGTATATATAATCCAATTGTCCAGCCGCCAATCAGGACGCCATACATCATGGGACGCCGCGGGAACAGCTTAGATGTTAGAGAGATGATGAGCAGGAGCGATCCGCAAATGCCCAGCATAATGCCAGCCAAATAATAGAATATGCTGTTCTTGGCCAAGGTACGGCTGCTCCAGAAGACGAGAATGCCCATGGCAAACAGCATAAATCGCCAGACATCGAACTGCGCATGATGGAGTCTCACATTGTAGGGCTGCCTGGAGGAAACACCAATGCACTCTGGCTCAAATGGCGACAGATGTATCCGTTGACGCTTCTGCGAGAAGAGCGTAAAGCTGAAGAGGGAGCGCTGCTCATTGTAGTGATCCAGCACCTCCTTTGGTGTGCGTCCGCCATATTCGGTATAGTCATCGTTGCCGATGTCCAGCAAGAACTCAACCGTCTCGAATAGACTGAGTAGCGAGGGTGCTTTACCAGGATAGCAGTACGTCCTTAGAGTATTTGATCCATAGTCATTGGAGGTGATATCGATGGATGTTCCCGGTGCCAAAAAAACGGTGTCCGTAATGGACGGCGGGGTTGCGGCTGCACATATCGCCATCAGCGTGAATATACAAATGGATCTGAGTCCCAGACTTGGCTCAATCATTTTTATGCGCTTTAATTCAGTTAATTTACACAAAAACAAAAATAACTAACTTCGAAATGGATTGAGAAAAGTCTCCCGGCTTGTTATTTTGTATCGATACACCAAGCGCCGTTGGTATCCGATGGAGGTGACAAAAGGGTATCGATACTTAATAGTATCGATATGAGAGCTAGTCTAGTTGCAAAATATCGGCAGCCCTGAAGAGCTTCTCTACTTTGAATTTTACTACCCTTGGAAATTAATCTTTTCTAAAAGACAGGGACAGTATACGGCAAAACGTTCCACAGTTTTATTAGCCGAAAAAAACATTTGTTTCTCTGCTAATCCATTAAACGCTATCGATTAGCTTTCGATAACAGTCAGCTGGGCAATCTGACAGAAAACAGCGCTACCAGACTGTAGAATTGTGAGTTAGTATCTCTGGGCAAAAACAGCGGCTGCTGGTTACGATTTTCAGCAACAAATTCCATTCATTGTATTCCTTTTTTGCCACACTCCAAGTAGAAAAAAGGTGAAGGTTGCTTATAGTGCAAGTGTTTTCCGAGTTGGGACCGACGGCGGCGGTGTTATGACTTGTGCAAGGATTTCGTGTTGCTTCTGCAAGGAGAAAATCAGTTGAACGCCGCCTAACCTATAAAGTTACATAATTTTAATATTATGTTGTTATGATTCAAATTTGCTGCAGCATCGACATCAAGGCAACACACTAATATAATTTCCCTCTCCTCTTGCAGTGAAATATGTCGTTCGTTAAGAATGCTCGTTTCTTGGCCGCACGCGGCGCTCGCCTTGCCCAGTCCCGAGCCTACTCGGACGAGATGAAGCTGACCTTTGCTGCTGCCAACCAGACCTTCTACAATGCCGCCGTGGTCCGCCAGATCGATGTGCCCTCCTTCAGCGGAGCTTTCGGCATTCTGGCCAAGCATGTGCCCACATTGGGTAAGTCCATCGCACCGCTGATTATATCACATTCGAAACTCTTCTAATTGGGTCTTGTGTGTTCTGCCCACAGCTGTGCTGAAGCCAGGTGTTGTCCAGGTTGTGGATAACGATGGTAAGACCACCAAATACTTTGTCTCCAGCGGCTCGGTGACCGTCAACGAGGACTCCTCCGTTCAGGTGCTGGCCGAGGAGGCTCACAATGTGGCGGACATTGACGTCGCCGAGGCCAGACAACTGCTGGCTAAATACCAATCCCAGCTGAGCTCCGCTGGCGACGACAAGGTACGTCTTGGTCTCCCGCTCAAACCCCATCCAGAACTCTTCTCACTCCTTGATTTTCCGTTGCAGGCCAAGGCAGAAGCTGCCATTGCCGTCGAAGTTGCCGAGGCGTTAGTCAAAGCTGCCGAATAGACGTAATCACAACCACACAACACCCAACAGCTAAAGCATTGCGTTTAAAGTATATAAATAAAAAAACATAACTGAATCGGTGGTCAATTTCTAAAACTGGCTGACATCCCACGTTATGAAACAATAAAAGGCGAATAATAATATCGAACTAATGACAACCCGTGGATCGGATCAATCGCATCGCAGCGCACGAATTGTTTTTTGTTTTGTTTTTGAATGTGATTTGTTGCTACTAATCGTCTTTTTAGCGATTTGTAAGCCTCTCTTTAAACAAAATCTCGCAGAAATGTGTGTTTCTCGACTTACACTGTGCGACATGGAGAGAACTTAAGGCACGATTTCGGGGCTCCCCAAATATGCAAATGTTATAATGATATGTTGTTGAGTAAATCTTTTACTTAACGATTGTCGTAAGCGTGAGAGAGATTGCCCAGAGTTATGTGTGTGCGAGTAACATGAAAGACACTTAAGGTGCTCTGTGGACCGTGCTAGCATTCCACTTGCTTTCACTTTACACATTGCACCTGTAAAACAATCGTTAGAACATCGGCACACCTTTGCAGAAGGTATTCTGTTAGTTCTCCGCCGCCCTGTCTGTCTGTTTCGTTTCTGTAGAACAAATCTGGCTTTCTGTACGTAATTTAATCATCCTTAGTCCTTTTATGTAAACTTTTTGGTGTGTCGTATTCAAGTGTCGGGGAGTGTACGCTTAATCGCTGACTTTCGTCGTCCATAACAGCTAAAAGAACTATTATTTTTTTCCATATCAATAACTTTATTTTCACTCCTTTCGTCAATTGCACCTATTTTCACTTTCTCAATATTCTTATCAGCAAAAAGTTTTCTGATTTGCCTTTAAATCTCTTCTCTTTGTATTCTTGTTATACATTCATCAAATTAAGACGTGCTCCCTACAGATCCAAGCAGATTTCTTCAATATAATAATAATGTGCCTGTAAGTGAGCCTGAAATTTGCAAAAGAGCATCAAAATTCGACCACGGTTAATTCAAAACCGTTAACGGCTTGTACCCATTAGAACAGATCACACGTGGTCCAATTTGTAAGCCTCCTTGCAATTTTACAGGTCTTGATATAGAACAAACCTAAATGGTTTGCTTTGCCTAATTCGTTTAGCTATTTCGGGCGACGAAAGTTAGTGTTTATGAGTATGTACTCCCTTTTAAGATCAAATGCTCGTCGCAGTTTTTGCTCCCATAGGAACAAACCAACAGTCAAGTCAATCTGTGAGAGTTCGTTAATTAAGCGCTGCTTCTTTTGTCGCTGAGAAAGTGTTGGCCATCTTGCTGCACAGTGCATTCGATTTACATGGAAATCGCTTCTTTGACTGCTGCGCGTGCGCACACTCTACCCATCCCATCGGATCCCATCCTAAACGAAACGAAACCCGATCGGAAGGTCAAGTTTACAGCCAGCCAGTCCCGCTTTGTGGCTGTGCTGTGGAAAGCGAGAGTAGGCCACAGATTGGAAGAATTTTTTCTCGGTATTTTATGTATTTTCTAGCAAAAAAAATGGGTAAAAGTATGACTTAAATTAACTCATGGCGTTGTGTAGGAAAAGTCGATAGAGGTCGTGCAGTTATAGTGGTAGTAATAGTAGGTCGAAGGTCTTCCCGAGTCTCGAATGTGTGGTGTGGTGGAGTCGGGTTAGTGGGTGTGGGAAAGCGTCTTAGTAGGCTGGGGGGCCGTAAGTCTGGGCGGGCGCATGTCCCACGGGTAGGTGCTGCTCCTCGGGTGCGAAGACTGGGGCGGGTGCTGGGTGGGGGATGCTCAGTACTGGCGCAGGTGCCTGGATGGGGGCACTGTACACTGGTGCCGGAGCAGGGGCACTGTAGACTGGAGCTGGTGCATAAACTGGAGCCGGTGCATAAACTGGAGCCTGTGCAGGAGCAGAATATACTGGAGCTGGAGCAGGGGCAGCATAAACTGGAGCCGGTGCAGGGGCAGCATAAACTGGAGCTGGAGCGGGTACATCATATACTGGAGCAGGTGCAGGGGCAGAATATACTGGAGCAGGTGCAGGGGCAGCATATACTGGAGCAGGTGCAGGGGCAGCATAAACTGGAGCCTCCTGGACAGGGGGCAGGTAGGAAGCCACTGGAGCTGGTCCGGGAACATCAATGGGATTGTAAGCTGCGCTTCCGCCAGTGCCGGCCGAGTGCTCGTGGATAACGCGCACCACCTTGGTGTGTCCACCCTGAATTGAGCCAGAATGTCCGCCGTATGAGGCACCGCCGTATGAAGCACCACCATATGAAGCACCGCCATATGAAGCACCGCCGTCATGGGTCTCGTGCACTACCTTGATCACCTGGGAAACACCCGACGAGCCGCCGCCGTAGACTGGGGCTGGTGGAAGGTAGACGGGTCCGGGGGCTGGGCCATGTCCATGGCCATGGCTGCCAGCTTCGGAGATGACCTTTACTTTGAAGACCTGTGGGGCGGGCTCGTAGCCGTAGCCGCCAGCATAGCCACCACCGCCGCCGCCGCCTCCGGAGTAACCGCCTTGCTGATGGATGACCTTGACCACCTGAACGCCACCATGTCCGCCATGACCGCCATGACCGCCATGTCCGCCATGTGAGCCGCCGTGGTAGCCACCGCCATATCCGCCGCCGCCACCGCCTCCACCACCGCCGCTGCTGCCGCCCAGGCCGGCCTTAAGACCGCCGCCACCGCCACCGCCGCCTCCGCCACCACCTCCGAGCAGACCGAGGAAGCCGGCATTGGCCACAGCAAACAGAGCACACATACAAACGAAGACCTGTAAGAGGTAGAGAAGGAGGAGAGGGTAGATATAGAGTAGCTATCCAGGATGTGTGTGTGTGTGTGTGTGCGTATGGGGGGCAACGAGAACTCGGACTCACCTTCATGTTAACTACTAATCCACTTGATTCGATGACAACGATACCAATACCGAAAGGTTCCTAACGCCTTGAGTGGTGATGCTCTTCAGAGACGACTGATGTCAGACCGAACGCATCACGACTCTTTTATACGATGATCCGATACGGCAAAGCGATGTAAGCGATCATAATGAAGTCCCACAATTCAAATTAGCAACGCAACAAAACAGCATATAACACGATCCGACGCATCTGAGGCCCATGCCCATGCCCAGACCGGGTCTCTTGGACCAAGAGACCAAGACCCAAGCCCAAACAAAGGCATTTCATTAACATTTCCAACAGTTCGTCATCATCACAATTGGAATCAAATCATCATCATCATCATACATATCATAATCATGCTGAGATGATGCAAAACTCGGATGTTACGCTGGAGAAAGAAGTCTTCGATGGATGGATTTCATTTTCACTAGACACCGCACCCAGTTTCTGGCCTCGGGTTCTTCGGCTTCTTCATAATACTCTTAATTTCCATTTCCCATTTCGATTTCAGTTTTGTTGGATTCCGATTCCAATTTCTTTCCAGTTTCCAGCCTCGAATTTCGTAAAGCCTTACGTTACGTTAGGCGAATATGCATTTCCGAAATTCCGAAAGCGGCGGCTCCCACAATTAGCATGAAAATGGACCGAACCGAGCCGAGCCGAGCCGAACTGAACGAAGCCGGGCTCACTGAACTGATGGTGATAAGGCATTGCCTTAAGACAAGACAGGCGGCATCGACAGCATGTGGCTTTCATATTTCGTTTTGTCATTTGCATAGCTATAGCCCCAGCCACAGCACAGCGCTTGCCTCATACGGCGGCTCGATGTCTGTTCGTTTTTGAGCCATTAACTGAACCGAAACCCAACCCAACCCAACCTAACCTAACCCAATGGGCCACAGCCACAGCCCAAGCCCAAAACCAATCCGACCCCATCCACAAATTGGCTATTTCAAGGTGAATTCGAATCTGATTTTGTTCCGAAATCCGTTGTCAACTAGCCAGCCAGCCAGCCAGCCAACGTCGGCCCTTTATTATGATTATGCAACTCGCTGCTTCTCAGGCGTGTAAAACGCATCATTGTCTATCCAATGATCATAAAGCGACAGCGACAACCATAACAACAAAACAACTAACCAACAAGATCATCGAATCAGCCGATCAGCCTCTAATTGCTGAATGGACCACTCGAGGGCCTCCCAGACACATACATAGTACTGCTTGAGTGGTCTGGACTACGTCTGTAGAGCCACATTCCACACCCAATGCAGCCCACTGACAAACTGCGAAATTCCCAGAGTCTCCAGAGATTAGACTGCCCCATAAATGAATAATAAATTCATTAACCAAAGTCTGGAATGAATGGAGATGGAATAAAGATAAAAACAGACTCGATTATATAATGATGAAATGGATAAATGTTAGGTGTATTTTTATGGACTATTTTAAGCTAATGTCTAGATACATATACATATGTATGTACATAAGACGGATGGAGTTTGAATGAAAGTTCGTTTCACCATTTAAATTATGAATTATGTGATTAGACTGTAAATGGTGGCAATCTATCAATCATTGCTTCAAGATGGTGATCCCCACAAAGAGAAGATCTACAAGCGGAACGGCGAGTGGAAAAGGAGCAGGAGCAGAGCTTTGCCATCGTTGAGCCGTTCCACAGAATCAATCTTTCGCCTAGAGCTCCATATGTATATACAATATTGTCTGTACTCGTACTATCTAAATATTTTATGATCCAAGACCGCTCCTATTTGCTTGATATCATATTATACCATTTTTCGATGTTTTATAATTTATTAATAGACAAAAAAAGACAAGTCAGTTAAGTAGTCGAGTAGAAGATGGCGGCACTGCACTTATTTCTGCTTCAGCCAGCCACCGTAGGCCAGGGGAGCATCGTAGACAGCGGCGGCATGTCCGACACGGACCACAGAAGGAACCACAGCCACGTTCTCGTAGACGGGCACATGACGGACAATGGGCACTGTACGGACCACTGGGACCTGACGGACGATCGGTACGGTGCGCACCACTGGGACGGTGCGAACCAGTGGCACGGTAGCCACTGGAGCGTAGGCAGCTCCATGGATGACACTGCTCTGGGCCAGGGCCAGGCAGGCGGCGAACAGGAGGCAAGCAATGAAGAACTGAAAAGGAGAGAATGAAGTGTTATTATCCGGTTGCGTGTCGGTGGGGACCAATATCCTGTGGCGATGAAGATGCACTCACCTTCATGTTAAGTTGTTTGGTTGATTGGTCGGTTGGTGGATGATTTGTGTTGATTTGTTTGGCAGAGACCGAGATCTTATATAGCAGACAGAACCAGACAGAACCCTGTCGCATCGCTCGAAAGTAGAGCAATAAAACTGGCAAAGAATATAACCAGAGAGAACTACGACTATACGACAATACAACAATATGTCTTCGTAAGGCGATATGCAAATTTGAAATCGTATAAAGTAAGATACTTGAGAGGTGTTTGCCATTATTAGTGGATGCGATACTACTTGCTTTGACGAACAATGCGAGACATCATAACTTATTTACGAATGAAATAAAACGCCTTTCAAAATGTTAGAACAATGAGAACTTGTTCCTGTCGCGATTCGATGGCATTCGGCTCAACAGGTGCTCAACGTGACGCGGGAGCAGAGACACCTATGTATGGCGGGGTTTCCGTAGTGCTTGCCTTGCCGATTTTTGGCCATTCCATTGATAAATTCTTTTCACAGAACAGAATAGAGGAGGGAAAGGCGAGGCGCCTTCGGTTCGGTGTGCAAATTGATTGTCTTGTCTGTTTCCAAATTGTTTTAGGAGTTTGTCTTGATTTTGTTTGGCTATATTTTATTTATAAACCTTTGTTCACGCCCTATTATGCTTATTATGGTTCAGCCAGCAGATCCGCCAAAACGCATGCAAATTTATGCAAATTCAAACGATGCTTCCTCAATTCATTTGCTTTTGGCTTTGGCTTTGGCTTTTCCAAAATCCCAATTCAATATTTGTACATTTTTATATTATTATAGCTAAAACATGTTTGTAAATAGTCTTCGTTTGTTTTCTTTTTGTTATTTTATTTATTCTTCGTTATTTTTAAACGATTTTTCTCCCACGCGCCATGCTGACACCTTGCAGCACTGAGGACAAGCACGTGTCACCGTTACACAACACTGAAACCAAGCCCACACAGCTGTTCGTCTCTGCTCTCTTTTTCACGGTATAAAATTTTGTTAGGCCCTCCGAGGGAGAATTGCAAAATTAATGCCAAATGTCGTACTAAAAGGCAGCCACAAGTGAATAAGTCATCAATAATAATCATCATATCAATTAGGCTGCTTTGGGACACACCATGTCTGGGCACAGCAGCAGCAGAAGGAACAGGCACAGAAACATTTGTAACACCGCCGCCAACATGGCGCACCTGCTCCAATGCTCTTGATGTTGACGTCAACAAAGTGAAATTCGATTGCGCGGAAAAAGAGAAACACACAAAAAGAAGAACAGCCAGAAGACCGTCAAAAGAAAATCGCTAATTGGAGCCGAGCTCCGAAATAACGCTACTGGAGCATACGAAGAAGGGTACGGTACTTTGAAATGTACTCCGAATGGGCTTCCCTGTCGGCCCAGATCACGGCCAACAGCTGCGGGGCGCAATGCTTCAGCGTGCTGAACAAGTTTCCAGCTTCGGCTGGACGGGAAGTGGTTGTGTCGGTGGTCAAGCAGCTGGGCACCAATCTGGGCATCACTCAGAATGCTGAGCCCAGTCATTTGGTCAAAGATGAGGAGGTGAGTAACAGTTGGCCACTTGAATCTGGCAGTGAATCTGACACTCTACCCCGTACTACAGGTGAAATGGTGCATGGATGTGATCTGCTTTGGTCTGTCGCTGCCCCTGCAGGAGCACGAGACCATCAAGGACTGCGTGAATGTATACTGCGAGTGGCTCACTGCGTTGCATCCACAGCCGCGCATCAGTGTACCGAAGCCCATATGCGAGGATGCCAATTTGTATGCCCGCCAGATAATCAACCATTTCCACAATCTCTTTGTTCCGCGCCAGGGCGAAAGTAAGTACATCGTTGTCGTGATCAGGCGATCAGGCCAACCGATCCGCTGTCTATTGCCGTCCATAAAATGCCCATTAAATGTCCACTCCACTGTCTTATGTATTAATCCCCATCTAAATTTCAAGTCTTGCCATTTCTATACCAAACCACGCTTGGTAGGTTGCTCTTTTACGTACACTGCATACGATGTCGCCTTAAAGGATACCTGAATGCTGACGTGACTAATGCGTTCCTTTTGCTGCCCATTCCAGGTGCCGACACCATCAAGCGGCAGGCAGTGCTCTGTCATCGGGTACTGCGTACTCTGCAGCAGACTGCGCAGATTTCGCAGCAAATGGATCGTCAGACTTGGGACACATTGCTGCTCTTCCTTCTGGCCATTAACGAGATTCTACTGGCCCCGCCCACCGTCAAGGACGATGTCGGTGATCAGCTGTGCGAGCGGGTGCTCTCCGTTCTCTTCGAAGTGTGGCTGCTCGCCTGCGTGCGCAGTTTCCCCTCGCCTTCGATGTGGAAGACGCTGCAGGAGTCGTGCTCCATGTGGCGGCATCGCGTCGCTCTTGTCGATCAGTGGAATCGTGTCAACTTGGCCCTGACCTCCCGACTTCTCGAGTTCAGCTATGGACCAGCGTTTCCCCAGCTCAAAAATTGTTTGTGGCGCTCCCTCGTCTTCTCTGGCAATGTACTTATGTAGCTCTCTGCAATCCACAGCCGACGAGGATGGCCAGCTGATACCCGTTGGCATGTCGAACGATTGTGTGGCCCAGACATGGTATCGCTTTTTGCGTATGATCGGCAATCCCACGGCACTCTGCTCACCGCACGTCATCAGCAAATCGTCGCATTTCGTGCAGTGGGCCTTAACCCACGAGAAGGGGGCCGAGACGCACCAGCATCCGTGTCTACAGATGCTGCCGCAGATCTTTCTCAATGCGATGAAGGGCATCTCCAGCCAGGTGGATGCGTTTCTGGGTAAGATCCGAACAGAACTTCACCGACAACAGGGATAGGCTTCACGGCAGTAGTAAATAGTTTTGTGGTAGGCTAGCAGCCCAGTATTTCTCTATCTATCTCTCTCTCTCTCTCTCTTTCTTGTTCGTTTGTTCATCTCTTGCTTATCTAACCCAAAAACTTGTATCTAAAACGAAAATCGAAAATCGCTGTTTGAGTAGGCGTTTATCAGCCGCCGCCACAGCAAATGGATAATGTCGTGACGAATCTAATGGAAATACGGCACTCGCTGAACGAGGCCACATCCTCGACGCTACAGCAGTTTATCCACTCGAGCAGCGCATCGAATATATCGACGAATAGCCAGCAGCTGGGCTCTGTCGCGCAACAACTGCAACTGCAGCATCAGCAGCAGCATATGCATCACCATCATCATCTTCACTATCCGCATTTGCATTTACATGGCGCTGGCAGCTTCCTGCGCGACAATTTCATGAGCAACTCGGCCAGCTCTGCTCTGAATGCCATCATGGGTCATCACGGTCATCATCAGCACCAGCAGCAACAGTTATCACTCTCCCAGAGTGGAGCCTCGCCTACGTCAACCGCTGGCGCAGTTGCCAGTAATTTGGGACACTCGACGGGGGCCTCTGCCGTTGGAAGCACCAGCGCTGGTGGCAGCCATTCGGCCGGAGTCGTTGGCAGCATATCCTTTAGCACGGCTGAGGCCAGCCTGCCATCGACGGGTGTCTCGAGCACGCCCACACCTCCCCTACAGCGACGATTGGCCAAGAGTTTTAGCGTGGCGCCCACCATCACGCAGCAGAAGGGTGCGAACTCGTCCTTAGATCCCCTAGAATTTTGTACTCAATGTTGTTATTGCTGTAGCTCTTGGCAGAAAGTATTACACCGTCTATGGATTTAATATTGATATGTCCGACATTCATGTATTATCCCCACAATCCATGGGGGCATGTCTTTAAAATGTCGCATAAAAAAGATCGCACTATATTAATTAATAATTGCCTATGGCAAAGGACTTTATGCATATGAAATCTAATCTTTTTTTGGCTGTCCAAATCGCTGTCCTAAGGGATTCACATGGAAATGTGATGTATCCAGCATCCGTTCAGATTTGTGGGTTTCAAAGGAAAGATAACGATCGAAATTATAACGATACTTGAAACAGATTGTATTGAGGATTAAATATAATTGTTTATTCGAGAATATTTTGTGCAACCGACGGTTCGGCATTCCATAATATTCAGGGTTTTATTCCCCTCAAAGAAAAACCCTCTATATCAAGAATTATTGATCAATATATAATATGTAATACTGCTCTGCCAGGGTATTTGGGGCTTCGGATTACCGAAGAAATTTTCATTTGTCGTGCTTTTGATTTGCTTTGCATTGTTGTGATATGTGTGTGTTTGCTTGCCTAGATTGCTGACTTAATCCTCCATTAATGTATTCGCCATTAGCTCCCAGATCAGTTCATGTTACAGCTTCTGCTTGGCCCGGCTCGACGATGACACGAGAGCACCTATGCCTTGGGACACACCACACCGACCACCGATCACCGAGCACCGCGCACCGCATGCACGTTTTGCATTTAAGTTTTTGTATAATTTGTTCCGTAGCATGAGTGGAATAATCTGTGTGTAATTGCTCGAAGCGCGAGTGGTTGTGGAGTGGAGGGATGTGTTTGGGAATGGCTGTGTGGAAGAGTAACTTTTACCGCTTTCCAACAGCCAATGAGTACACTGCCATCACATCACATCGCATCAGATTCACAGGCTAGGCCAGGCATATTATGCATTGTTATTTATCTATTGTACGCCCACAATTAATGCCAACCACGTTGCATGTGTGCCACTGGCATTGAGCAGTCTATCTCCTATGACTCCTCCTATGATTTCATGACTCTGCCTCGCTACTAATTTCTCACACTTGCTCTGCTCTACTCTACTCCACCGCTCTCTACCCAACACGCACATTCCAACCAACCAACCAACACACATGAACGCTTTGTGCAGGCTTGAGCAAAACCTCGCTTATCGGCCTCACGGGGGGCGGTGCACGCAATGCGATCGGCAACAGCAGCAGCAGCAGCTACAGCTACATCCACAGCGGCGGCTCGACGAGCGCTGGCCCCGTCCAAGGCACTGGTGGTGCTGCCGCTGCCCCTGGCAGTGGCATTGCCACTGGCACTGGCTCCGGCTCCGGTTCTGGCTCTGGTGGCCAGGCACCGGCTCCGGCTGCGGCTGCGGCACCCACAACGCCAACATCGACATCGGGTCCGCCCTCGGCGAGCAGCAGCATCAACTGTAAGTGTTGTGCGAAACATTTGTCGCTTCCGAAACAATCTAACACAGATGTTTTTTCCTTTCCCCTTTCGCCCCCTTTCTCTCTCTCTCCCTCTCTCTCTCTTTCTCTTTCAATGTGTCCCTTTCTTTCTCTATCGCCCTCTGCACTGCTGCCTCTGTTGCTCTGTTTTGCGTTGTAGCTCTGCCGCTGACATCGATGGGAGCTGGCGTTGAGCTGGCGGTGGCGCGGCCCAAGTGTAACAGCATTCTCCACGTATTCCACGAGTGGCTGTTCGAGGCAGCGCACATTGGTGGCGATACCTGGCGCCAGAACCGCAAGAGTAAGTGGACCGACCCAGTGGTAGTTGTTCGAGTGCAACCATAGACATATATTTAACTTTTTTTCGCCTCGCACACAGAACAGGCATGCGAGGCCAGTAAGCGGCCATCGTCGATGATAATGGAGCACCGAAAGGGATCAATATCGCTATCGCAGCCCAACTCCCTGAACGATCCGGCCTCGCTGCCACCCACGCTGACCATCGACAAGTACGAGTCGGGCAGGGCCGAGGCCATTGGAACCCTGTGCAAGATATTCTGTGCGAAGAAAACTGGCGAAGAGATACTGCCAGTGTATTTGGCCCGCTTCTATATGGCCCTCCAGCAGTGCCTAAAGATCACCGAGTCGAAGGAGTGCGACGAGACGCTGGCCAGCATTCTGCTGCATTCGGGTGATCTCTTTCGCCTGGACCTTGACGGGATCAATGTTCTGCTGCCGGGCTTCATAGCCGCCCTAGAGATTGTGCTGCCCGACAAGGATCTGAAGCTGAAAACGCAGTCAATGGCATTCAATCGTACGGAGCTGCGGCGCTCGGCCATCAACATACTGCTCTCGATAATGGTGCTGCCCCTTCACTACCAGTCACTGCCCATTCGAGATCTGTCCAGTGAGACTAGCGAAAAGTAAGTGATATGACAAAAAAAAAGGGAATTCCGCTTATCCTTTTCTTCTTTTTTGCTCTTTCAGAATGTTCACGTTCATCCAGCTCAAGTCGCGACTTATGAACATTCTGATGAACGCTCTACAGGTGGAGACAGATGCCCAGAACACACACATGCTGCTGGGCGGCCTGCTGTTGTGCGTCCAGGATGCCGTCACCTTCGAGGAGACCGATCTGGGCGGCGGAGGCCCTGGCTCTGGCACCACTCATCTGCACAACTCCGGCGGTGCCCAGCACCATGAGGCGAATCTCCTCAGCTCGGGTAAGGTTGCGGATTGACAGTGATCTCGATCTCTATCTCGATCTGCATCTAGATCAGCAATTAACTCTTAATTTGATTTTTTCGATTTTTTTATTTAATTGCCAATTTGTTGGTTTTGTTTTTGTTTTTTTGCTCATTTTGTGTGATCTTTTTATGTTGATTTTGTGCCGCCGGCTGTGGCTGACGAACACAATGAACAGGTTGCTCGGAGCGTTCCGCTTCGCTGGTCAGCACCGGCACGGCCAGCTTGGGTGCCCAAACGACGGCCACCATGGGAGCTGGTTCGGGCTCTATACGCGACACGGCCTCAGGTCACGATTATCCAAGTTTGACCATCTCCGATGACATGTCATTTGAGTTTGGCCAAGAGCTGGAGGGCGTGACCACATATGGTAAAGAGATTTCTATTGTTTTTGTGTGTTCTTTCTGTGCTCGTTCTAATCTGATGTTAGTCCCTCGGATTATACTCGGGTTTTTTCCCTACAATATTCGTAGTTTTTTGTTTTATCGATCATCACTTGATCATACTATATATTCTGATGTTCCTGCCACATTTTGCTACAGACATTTAACCGAATCTTTCAGATAATGCCCATGCCTTATTTGTGCGTGCCACGTATTTGGTCTGCCATCGGCTCATCTCGTCGTGGAAAACGGACTTAAATGTCTCGCTGGCCGCCCTTGAGCTGTTGTCCGGTTTGGCCAGGCTCCATATACGGGAAACAGGTAGCGTCCCCCTCCTCTTTAATTAAGTGTGCATGATGGTTTTGGGTGTACTCATTCCCTTGCAAAGGCATCATGTTAAGACTAAAACTCTGTCTGCTAAAAACTACATGCATTCATATCCGTTTGTCCGTCCACCAACTATTCTCTCGGTTTCTAAGCCTAATGGATACGCCATTCGAGATCACTCGGCAGACTGTAAGGATCCTATGATACACACAATTGTATGATTTTAAGAAACTATATAGACTAAATCAGTGTTCGGCAGGAAAACACTCAAGTTGTTCTGCAGAGCGCTGGTGTGTGTAGCAAAAGTCCGAACATGCCTGCAGGTGAAATCGGTTTATTGCTTTTCACAGGAAAAAGTGAGAGCAAGAGCCGAAGTCGCATTGCCGAAGCCACACGAAGGCCTTGCTGCTTTTTCATACTGTCCGTGAGCGGCAGCGCAGAAGCAGAGACTATTGCAAAGGGATTCAAAGTCGCGGCTAGCCGTGGCTACTCTTCCTTTTCTGGTGTTAATGTCGTTGTTTTCTGTCGTCTTTTATTTGTTGTTCCTTTATTTTCGGAATATATCGTATGTGCGTACTCTTCCACCTTGTCGTCTATCTTCTATCTTAACCGTAAAACCCACGCTTGCTACTGCTACCCGCTATAAAAACCACCACCCCTAACCCCCCTAATCCCTGAACCTTGACTGTCTGTGCTTTTGTGATTTCTATGCGGCAGCCAGGAAGTTTACAAATGGTAATTGATTGTAAAGCTAACAAACCTAACTAACTCCACTTTTTCTGTCTTTCTTTCTTTCTTTCATTTGTTTTTTTTTTGACGCGTTTCTTTTCTAAATGCCATCTAACCCTACCTAACCGATATCAAATACCCAATATACCCAATTCCACCCCACAACAAACCTGCTCCACAACAACGCCAATCGAAACACTCATCAACAATTGATAATCGCAATTCGTTTTTTTCTATATATTTCGTTTGTATTTCCTGCGGGACACCCAAACACCACAAACCACACCACAAAAACCAATGTAAATAACCTTAAAAAAAAATAATTAAAAACCACACCTGAACCACAATACACCACATCACCCACACCCACACCTTAGACACATTAGTGAAAATATACGAAGCTAGTCAGAATCTAACGATAATCTCCTCAGACGCTCTAGAGTGCAAGCGGGCCGTCAAGTGGATCTGCGACTACATATGTTATCAGTGCTCCAGGCCACCGCCGGCCCACAGCAAGGATCTGCACAGCACGATTGTGGCTGCCTTCCAGTGCACAGCCGCGTGGCTGATGCAGCATCCGTATCTGCTGCAGGATAAGGACTGCCTGCAGACAGTTCTGGAGGTGGTTGAACTGGGCATATCTGGCACAAAGAGCCAGAGCAAAAGCGGCGATATACCCAAGTTCAAGGATGAAAAGGAGTTGAAACCGGCCTCCATGAGGGTGCGAGACGCCGCCGAGAATCTGCTCACAATCATTCTCGAACAGGTCGGCTATTTCCCCAGCGAGTGCGGCCCTGAGTCCATTTCCTCTCTGCTCGATGAGCTGGCCCTGATGAAGCACTGCAACTCGATGGTGCCGGCGGCGGCGGCCAGCACCGAGCAGGCTATTGCCAAGTTCAAGTATTTTGTGACGGAGAACTCAACGATATTGGCCCTGCTCGAGGAGCCGCTGGGCAATGATCAGGACCCGCAGCCAACAGTGACACGTAAGTACTTCATCTTCAAGTCAAATCGGCACTGTTGCTACTGTTTGCTTGAATTCTTTACATATTTATGTCCGTTTTGGCAGTGCTGATACGTGGACCATTTGGACGACATGCCTGGACCATGCAGCTGCGACATCTACCACGCAGTAAGTCGGGCATCAAGTACCACGCCGTCAATCCTGGCCGGCCCATTCCTATGAACGATATTAGCCAGAGACCCGAGTGCGAGCAGAAACACTTCCCCGACGGCGTTGACAAGGTTCAGCCCTGCGTCGCCGACTACTCCATACCCACTATCGACCAGATTCGCGAGCAGTATGGATCCGCTAGCATCCGGGAGCTAGAAACGATCCTCGAGAACCAGAGCATTCACGAAAAGCTGGCCTGGGCGGAGGCGGACAACAGTGTGGACAGTCTGTCGCATTCGCAGGAGTGCGTGCCGCCGTTGGTGTGCCAAGAGTTCCATGCCGCACGACTTTTCCTTTCTCATTTTGGCTTCCTCACGTTCGAGACACGCAATCCGCACAATCCAGCGGAATCGCTGGGAACACCGCCCCAGCGGCCCCTCATTGTGCTAGACACCAAGTCAACGGCTTTTGCCGCCGATCTGGACAGGCTGGATAAACTCAGTGCTCGCACCCATGATACCGTCTATGTGTTCTATGTAAAGGTGGGTGTAAAGCAATCCAAATTTCCATCGATTATTGCCCACTTAAACGATTTATTTACCTTTCATTCGTGACATTTAGACGGGTCAGACCAGTGCCCAGCAAATTATTGGCAATATGGTCGAGGAGCCTCCAGTCACCTACGATCCGCACTTTGCCGGTATGCTGCAAACCCTTGGCTGGCCGGTGCTGGTTGCCGATCACTCTGGCTGGACGGGGTTTGCCCACAACTCCTGGTCGCTGAAGGGAACGCCAGAGGAGCAGCATCAGCAGCAACAGCAGCAGCAGCTACAGCTTAAATCCAATGTACCCAGCGAACTCAATTATAATGGATCGCAGCGTGTTCTCTACTGGGCGGATGTCTCGTCGGAGATTGCTTTCGTGGTGCCGACTACTTGGAATCTGCGCTACAACAGCGACATCAGCGATGGCGGCAGCATAGCCAATAGCGATCAGATCGGATCGAGCAATGTGTGGGCACGTTGCGAGTCGGATGCGGGAACTGGTCCAACCAAGTCCAAGCCACGCAATCTCAGCTTAGAATTGGATACGGGCACCGGTACCGGTACCGGTCGCACACAAAAGGAGCCTGTACCGCCAACGCGGCGCAAAGGGAATGTAACCAAGCCGACACTGCTAGCTCAGGCGCCTGCCAAAATCTTCCTGGTGTGGCTGGAGAGCTACGAGGATTACCTGAACTTCCCGCTCGAGGATCTTCTCGCCTACACCCGCACCGGAGAGGAGCTGCACTCGCTCCAGCAGCCCAGGGCCGTCGACTGTCATGTAATCTTCGTGCACTCGCTTCTGTCGGGACTATTAAGAGTCAAACTGCAGGGGCCACCCGGTCGCATGAGCTTTGCCACGCCCCTAGTCGATGGCATGGTGCTGAGTCGGCGCGTCGTTGGCAATCTGGTGCGTCAGACGGCC
Source organism: Drosophila athabasca (assembly GCA_008121215.1). Taxonomy (NCBI): domain Eukaryota; kingdom Metazoa; phylum Arthropoda; class Insecta; order Diptera; family Drosophilidae; genus Drosophila; species Drosophila athabasca. The sequence goes on along the minus strand of CM017796.1, from coordinate 4,223,157 downwards.
CTCAACATATCCCGACGACGGCGACTGGACAACGATAAGTAAGATTGAGTGACAGAATGCCCTGAAATGCCTTGAAATTATTCGAAATTTTCCTGTCCTTTGCAGCTATCAACCGCCGCATGTGCGACGACGCTTGAAGGTGCAGGACATTGTCCAGAAGTACAAAATGGATTTGAGCGAGGCCGAGCTGCTGGCGCATCTGTTCCAGCGTGCAATTTAGCCGGAACTAACATCACAAGTATTTACTAACCTAGGATTAACAACACCACCAAAATGGCTTGTCCATGCCTGTATTATCGTGTGCTTAACTAAAACCTACCACCCGACTAAGGGCAAACGGTATGGGATTCACTGCAAGAGTCCGAGTATTGTTGGATGGACATGGAATCTTGCAGATATTCTAATTTGTATTAATATTTTTTTTTACTAATAAATCGAATTATTGTACTTTTTAAAAGTATAACTATCTGTACTGAAACGATCAACGGATCATAATCATTGATGCAACCATTCATGTCTTGGGCAATCTTCTTTTATCTGTGAAGAGGAAACAAATTAAGTGGGTCAAACATCCGAAATCAACTTGGCCCACGGCGATGTGACACACAGCTCAGACGAGAAGATCGGATCGTGAGCGAAGTGAAAGTAAAACGAGGTGGAACGTTGTGAGCCGCGGCAAAGTCCGCGGCTCTACCTTATACCCGGTACTCAGTCAGTATATATGTACATATGTACATACATACATTTATGAGCCTACGATTTATGAAATTTATTATATATTCTCAAAAGGGACGAATTAATTTTTGGGAAAAAAATAATATTTAAAATAAAAAATGAAGTCAAACCATTTTTGGAAATTTTATACATGTTTCAATTTTTGTTTACCTATGATTTTTACATCTGCTTCTACATTTCTACATGACATGTATAACTACGTATTTGAGACGTGGAAGTGTTTGCGAGAGAGAGAGAGGGAATGAGTAAGCGCTAAGCAAAGCAGACAGGGTGGCGTGTGAGAGAGAGCGAGAGGGAACGATGACTTTCGAAATGGCTTTCTTCATTGTAGCTATAATAATGATCCGATCTGATCCAGATTCAACACTCTGATAGAAATGGTCATTCTCTATGATTCAGCGTTTTAAGTTTTTTCGTATCTTCAACATTGTGTACGCCACAGACTTTCGTACTTTGTGCGGGCGGAAAGGGGCGGGGCGAAATTTTGCAACACATTTGGAGTAGTGTGATCACACAGGAGACTGGATACAAAACTTGGTTGCTCTAGCTTAAATGGTCTCTGAGATATAGGCGCAAATGAAGACGGACGGACGGACAGACGGACGGAGAGACAGACATGGCTATATCGACTCGGCTATTGATGCTGATCAAGAATATATATACTTTATGGGGTCGGAAACGCTTCCTTCTGGGCGTTACACACAACCGTTATCCCCACAAATCTAATATACCCTTAAACTCTTCGAGTACCGGGTATAAAAACTCTTTGAGTACCGGGTATAAAAAAACAAAAAATTTTTATGTGAATGGTGTGGGCACATGCGTTTGAAGATGTAGCATGTGAATCGTATCATCAATAGAATCAATAGAACCTTTGCACTTACTTCAACTGCACTGCATACTAAAAGGAGCAATAATGGTTTCAATAAGAGTGGCTGTGTGACATCCACCTGAGTTTTGTCTGAGATCAGTAACCGAGATGTCCACAAACATGTGTAGATTTCTGGGTGAGCTGTCCTATCAAATGGATGTCAATTAGTAGTGCTTCTTGCATTAATAAATAAATGCCTCCAGCCGAAACTACACGTGTTTGTTTGGAAGGTCGTGAGGTATCTCTCTCATTGCACAGCCAAAGACCTGCGTGGAAGTCCCCTCTCTGACTTGGTTAATTTTCTTAGCTTTGGAATTGTGTTCGGTATTGGACACACAGCTACACAGATGGCCAAACAGTTCGCAACGCCTTCGACGGTTAATCAATTCAAACTGTTGCTGAGGCTGGGGCTGAAGCTGAGACTGAGGGTCATCAGCGACCAATGAAAGTCGTGATGATATAATGATATAAGAAACTACATATTTGAATTGGGGGGGCCCCCACAACAAGTGGCAGATCTCGGTTTTGTTTTGAATTTCGTTGATTTTTCGTATTTATTTATTGACAAATAATTTAAGTTAACAATGAAGAGGCGGCCCATCGGCCCATGGAAGTTTTCCTTTTATGATTTTTTTGTTTTTGTACTTTGGTCACAAAGCAATGACTGTGAAGGACTAGCCTATGAAAAAAAAATATAATAGATAGATAGTTGATAGAAAAAAATAACTAATTTGGTCTAGCTAACAAAGCCGGTAGATAGAGGCAACTACCAGGCAGAGGAGGGGGGACCACCGCTGCTCCAGCCACCGCTGGGAGCGGAACCACCGTTGCTCCAGCCACCGCTGGGAGCGGAGCCACCGTTGCTCCAACCGCTGCTGGGAGCAGAGCCACCGCTGCTCCAGCCACCGCCATGGGAGGAACCACCATTGCTCCAGCCACTAGCAGCACCAGACTGAACCTGTTGCTGCTGATTTTCCTGGACACGCATCACCTTCAGAGTTCCGCGCTGGACAACGTGACCGCTCTTGAAGAAGGCGCCCTGGGCCTGATCGGCCTTCATGATGATGGCGTTGCCCTTCCTGCCGTAAGCATTAATCAGCTGGCCGTTGATGGCACCCACATCAGCTGATCCGCCACCGCCGCCGCCACCGAATGCGTCCTCTTGCAGCACCAGCTGGAGAATCTGTGGCAGAATGGCATTAAACTGCTGCACATCGTAGGAGGAGGAGCCGCCATAGCCATGGCCAGAAGCGTAGGACTGGCCATAAGAGTGGGCCGAGTGACCCTGGCCATAGGAGTAGCCACTGCCGCCGCCGCTCACTGCATGGTAGGCAACTGGAGATGAGACTGGGATCGGTGCAGGAGCCGGGGCTTGCTCAATGACTTTAAAGATCTGCTCCTGCTGACCTCCATAGGAGCCGTGGCTGTGTCCGTGATCATGGCCGCTGGCATATCCATGTCCATAGCTGTGTCCACTCGCCTCGATGCCACCGGCTGATCCACCAGCATTGCTGTAGCCCTGACCCTCTTGTAGAATGACCTTGATTATCTGTGATGAGCCTCCTCCACCACCGCCGCCGCCTCCATGGGAATAGCCATGACCATGGGCATATCCATGTCCACCGCCACCCCCGCCGCCATGACCTCCTCCTGAGCTAGGCGTGGCAATGACATTGTATGTGGTCTTACTTCCTCCACCGCCGCCGCCGCCACCACCACCACCGCCTAGTAACGACAGGAAGGTGGCATTGCAGGCACAGACCGTGGCCAAGAGACAGATGAAGACCTAACCGTCAGATAGAGTAACCATTCCATTTAGTATATATCCGTTAAGTTCGTTATCCATATTCCGGGTCGTGATCCACTCACCTTCATGTTAGCTGAACCGTTGGCTCTCTCCGATATTCTCTGTGTGTGTGTGTGGGGTGTTAAAGGAACACCTGTGCGCGTCGGGCTGTTCCCGGGAAGTGAATGATGCCAGCTTCGAGCTTCCCGTAGCTTTTATACATAGGTTGGATATGGGTTTTCCATTGCCCACATTGCCCACTCCCGTTAGAGGCGACGCAACCCGCGAGAGATGGAGATGGAGAGATGTGTGACGTCAGCTGCCGATGAAGAGCTGCCGATATGGACTCATCGTTGTAGGCCACTGCGAGTATCTCTACTGCCCTACCAACTCGCATAAGCCCTCCTCCAAACATACTGGGTGTTGTGTCTTACTCAATGTTCGCTTCTCGATTCCGGGCAAAGAGAGTTTAATATGGCTGGCCGATAAGACACCCTTTACCAGTGCCGTCGTCTTCATCTATTTCTTCAATGGCCAAATAATATGCAACACTAACAACGCCGTCGGACATGCAAACAAAAACCAAAAACTACCAGAAGATAACACAAGCCTAGGGAGACCGTTCGGGGGGCTGGTTTCGTGGGTCACGCAGGGCAGAGGCGGCCCCCCGTAGCATATCCCAATTTCAAGCCGACGCGACGTCGACGGTGACGATGCCGGAGACCGCAACCGCAACTGACCGGCTCTTTGCATACGATTATCGATTTGGGCGCTTCGTTGGCTCTGGTCGGCTAACGGCCATCGAATCGGATCGGATCGTATCGGATCTTCATCTGCCTCTTGGGTCGCTCGGATTGCAACAGCTCTTCGTGTGCTCAGTCATACATATGTATGGATGTATGCGAGTATGTAAATACATATGCACATGTGTCGATTGGCCCAATCTCTTGCGCTCTCTGGGAAAGAAACGGATTGGCACCGGACCGAAGTCGAGTCGACAGCCGGATTATTATATCATGAAACATAATTTGAAATTTGTTAATTTTGTGTGCATTTTTGTATAAATTATTTAATGCGCGTGGTTGCGCATGTTGCCCCGACCCCAGACCAGACCAGACCAGACCTTGTCAGGCCCTCAGACCCAGTAGTCTCTTTTGCTCTTCTCTTCGATTTGCTGATGACCCGTTACCTGGTCGTTTTTCATGGCGGGTTCGGTTTCAGCTTCATCTGAAGAGTATCAAAAGCAGCAACAACAGCACATAACTTTTAAAGCGATCGGCATTTTAGCACCTTGTTGTTTCTGTATTGTAGCTTGTGTATGTTTCGAATGCCGGTAACAAAGCAGATAGGGTAGTGTTGGGGCAGGCCGGCCAGTCCCAGCCAGGTCTCTGAATGGAAATCGGAGTGATTATAATGAGGATGATTTGACGTGGTGTGTGCAAATACTTTGGCTGATCAATGGCCCATGGGCCGGTCAGCGCAGGCGCTTGACTCACCTTATGCAACGGCGTTTTGTTTACGATATGTCATATACATATATTTAAATGTGTCTATTTAAATGTTTTTTGACCAAAATTCCTGACGCGATAACATTTAAAATACCTCTGGTATGATGAAGCTGGTATTTGTATCATATAAATGCCGCAAAGTCGAATTACAAGACAATTATAAACTAGTTTTCATTCTTCAGATGGTCCTCTGGTTCTTTTCCCGCAACTCTCACATGTGGCCTCTATTCAGTATTGTCCTAACGTTCTGTTACGAAGTGCTCGAACCGACCAGATCTCCAAGAGGTAGAAGTGAAAGCAGAACTGAATCCATTGAAGGGATTTGCAGGTTGATAAGAAAACTGAAGTAAAGGAAATAAGAAAAAAATCAGAAACGGAGCAAAGTGAAATCTAAATCGCTTGCTCTTACAGAAAATTTGTCCAAAGGACGACTCCATAATGTGTCGATGATCTACTCGGCTGGGGTATGCTTGACGACGAAATTGAGCACTTCATAAAGGTCGCTCTGAAAATTCTGAAAATTCGCTCTCAGAATTCTGTCATGTGAACCCACAGTTTCGTGGGTGTTGGATGCTATATTATATACATTAATATGAAGAAATGCTCTTCCCCTCGACAAAACAAAATCAATAATTGATTGAATATAGATGTATTTCCCACACGAAATATTGAAAGATACATTTTTGAATGTAAATTGATTCTGCTGATGTCGAGTGTCAAACTCGATTTACGGATCAGAGCCCAAGATTTATCAGATCCAGTCCATCAGGTAAGACTCCTGCGGGCACAGAGAGTGTTAGACGATAACCAACAGAAAGAAAACATAGTCAAAAACTCACCGATGGATGCTTCTCGCATATTACGGCAACGCGTCCATAGAAGTACTGGTGGCAGCGACCACACTCGAGGGCTTTCATTGGACTCTCGCATATGCACTTCTTAATAATTTCTTTCTCCGATTGCACATCGGACGAAATATCCTGCTCTATATTCTCCCCGTTGTTGTTGGCGTCCACGTACACGCATTTCTTGTCGACCATTTTATTGTACTTTGGTACCGGCTTAAGGTATGTTACGTGGCGTGGCGACGGTCCGTTCAGATTCCCGTAGACTGAGTTCAGACGGGCGAAAATTGAATTTTGATCAGTTCCCTCTAATTCCGGAATTGTAAAAATTATTAGTCGCACTTATCACACTTCTCTTGCATGCAGATATATTTACCCATTTTGCTTCTGATTTACACGAGTTTGTTATGTTCAGCAATTAAAAAACGGCGACCAACTAATGATTGATGGAATGCATATATATATATACACCTAATGTATCGATTTTTATTAGATATAGATATACGCTTACCCAAAATAAATTCTTAGCGAGCACGAACCAAATATTACGCCTTATAATTTTTGCCTTTTCGTCAAGTAACGGTGATCACCAATGTTGTGAAGCGGATTAACATAAATGTATTACCTATCGAGTGCGAAATATCGCACTGAATAAAACGTCACTTAAATACCAATTAACTTTTTTTAACAAAATCCAGATCTTTACTAATGAAATTGAACAACAATGTTTGCAAAACAGCTTGCAAAATTTAAATAAATATGATATATATATACATTTTTTTTTTTTCAACGATAGTACTGCATGTTTGAAATGTTTTGTGTTAATATATTTGTTTATTTTGTTTGCAAAAAACTCAAATATAATTTTTTTTAATTATATTTCCCAATGATTATGTATATAAATATAGAATTTCTAGATGATTCTTTTGAACGCGGAAACCTTTCGCAGCATATAAGGTGGCCCACTCCCATAACTCCCACTTTCTTTTCAGGGCTTATTTTGCTCAGTACAACAGCAAACTTCGTTCTTCTCTCTGTCATCAAACAGAAAATACAGAAACAGAACAGAAAATAATAGGGAGTGGACTGCCACCTTATACAATTGCATCATGGGCCAACCGAATACATAAATGCAAACGGAACACAGAAGCGATTTCTGGACACTTGCATCACTGAAAGGGTTTTTTTTGGTTTTGGCAAACCTTCAGACTATAGACATCCCTTTCACACACGCATTGTGACCAAGTCTGCAAAAGTCGTTCAGCATATATACATATGTACACACATACATATGTAATTTTGATACTCTACAATTCACTCAAGTTCCCCATTCCTCCCCTTCCGGACGACATCATATGCTCGGAGGAGTCGTATGACAAGTGCGTGCCCAATCTCTGGGCCATCAAGTCGAAGATGTGACTGCATTTCCTTGGGGCACTGCCACCGGTCTGCCAGAGCGTCCACCATACTTCATGGCCAGCTGGCCCGACTCAACGGCTAGGATCCAGACGATTCCGGGTTTGAAAGCGAAGGCAATTAATATCCAGATAGTCCATCCAGATAGGCAAAAAGGGGTACTCGGCATAGGCCGGATATAGAGCGGGAGAGAGAGCTGTTTTGCTTTGTTGTACATGTTAAGTGGCAGTTACTTGCCCACTTCGTTCCTCTCCAACGTAGAAGCGCTTCGACGTCGGCTGTAACGAAAGTTAAACGACTAGAAAAGAGAGAGCGCTATCACGCTCTCAATGCACCTACGCTCATCCGCACCGATGCTAAATTCCCTCTCTCGCTCTAGCGCTTGGCTTCCCAGAGCGCGGGAGTAACGCTCGAGCTTGGCGGGAAAGGTTTTGGCGGTAAGCGGGTAGGGAATAAAGGAGAGAAGTGGGAGAGGGAATACGAAAATCTACATCGCCTAAACTTCTGCCTGCTTCGTGGCTGGTCTACTGCCCTTCCCTGCTTTACATTCCCCTCCCTTGAAAAGCAATTGTTTGCGCTGAAGGCGCTTACGCTAATCTAAGCTATCTATCTATACTGTGGCTGCTCTGCCGATGACGGTGCAGCCGATGCTGGGTCTACTTTGCCGCTGGGTCTACTCTGCAGAGGCGCCTGCGCTGTTGCTGGGGCTGCTCTGCCGAAGCGCCTGCGCTGTTGCTGGGGCTGCTCTGCTGCTGGGTCTACTCTGCTGCTGGGTCTACTCTGCAGAGGCGCCTGCGCTGTTGCTGGGGCTGCTCTGCCGAAGCGCCTGCGCTGTTGCTGGGGCTGCTCTGCTGCTGGGTCTACTCTGCTGCTGGGTCTACTCTGCAGAGGCGCCTGCGCTGTTGCTGGGGCTGCTCTGCCGAAGCGCCTGCGCTGTTGCTGGGGCTGCTCTGCTGCTGGGTCTACTCTGCTGCTGGGTCTACTCTGCAGAGGCGCCTGCGCTGTTGCTGGGGCTGCTCTGCCGAAGCGCCTGCGCTGTTGCTGGGGCTGCTCTGCTGCTGGGTCTACTCTGCTGCTGGGTCTACTCTGCAGAGGCGCCTGCGCTGTTGTTGGGGCTAATCTGCCGCTGGGTCTACTCTGCAGAGGCGCCTGCGCTGTTGCTGGGGCTAATCTGTCGCTGGGTCTACTCTGCAGAGGCGCCTGCGCTGTTGCTGGGGCTGCTCTGCCGAAGCGCCTGCGCTGTTGCTGGGGCTGCTCTGCTGCTGGGTCTACTCTGCTGCTGGGTCTACTCTGCAGAGGCGCCTGCGCTGTTGCTGGGGCTGCTCTGCCGAAGCGCCTGTGCTGTTGCTGGGGCTAATCTGCCGCTGGGTCAACTCTGCAGAGGCGCCTGCGCTGTTGCTGGGGCTGCTCTGCCGAAGCGCCTGCGCTGTTGCTGGGGCTGCTCTGCTGCTGGGTCTACTCTGCTGTTGGGCGGTGCCGAAGCCGAGGCGGGCTCTGTGCTGACGCTGCGCTATCCCGATAAGGCGCTAGCGCTGATGTTGCGCTGCGCGGACGCTGAAGCTTCTCTCCCGCTGGCGCGGTGTTGTTATTGGGTAGCGCGGCTTGATGCTGGACGGCGCGGACGCCGGGACTGCGCGTTAAGTGGCTGGGCTGTCGGACAGCGCTGCTATTGCGGTTTTTCGGTTTTGGCGGTTACTTTGTGTTCACCCCGGACGCGCACTTTTTAATTGTAGCTCTGTCTCTCGACTGACCTGCCTCCCTTCGTTTCCCAACTATATCCCAAAAAGGGGTCTCCTCCCGAACTACTTCCAGCCCCGAAACATTCGGTAAATTCTACTCCTCTCCCGAGGCTCTTTCACTCAAACGGACAGCTGTAGTACCGCTTTCCCCCACATACTTTTAGGCCTTTTTTTTTTTTGACCGACAAGCCACACTACACGGTGGAAGCTATATTCTTGCACTTTTAAAGGCAAAGTTCTATCATTAGCAAAGAAAACATATTTAAAAATGTATAAAATATGTATGTATATTTCCTTTTGTCAACTTTAATAGCGGCCGATTCATTTAGATGTATCTGCCTGTGTAGAATCAGTGGACGAACTTAAAATCAATATAGCTGTTTAACGATGCAAGTCGCAACCCTTAAGGCCTCGGCGTCATTGACATGGAACAGCCTGGACGACTTCTTAAGAGGCCCCTGCACTGTTTTGGCAGTTTCATCCTGAATTTGGAGATGAAATCCTGAATCAGAGAAGGCTACGTTGTAGACATCCTCGTAATTGGTCGCAAAATGAACCTCCAGGCCTTCGGTTATGAATTTGGGCAAGTCCTCGAAGTCCTTCTGGTTGTCCGCGGGCAGGATGATGCAGTTGATGTTGCTGCGACGTGCCTGGAAGTGGAGATCATATGATCACATCGAATCAGGCTGTACAATGATTACGCATCTGCTTACAGCTATAGCCTTCTCCTTGATACCACCGACGGAAAGAATCTTTCCTGTCAGCGATATTTCCCCAGTCATGGCCACATCCTTACGCACGGACCTATTGGTGGCTAGCGAAATTAAGGCCGTGATTATGGTGACGCCAGAGCTAGGTCCGCCTTTTGGTACGGCTCCATCAGGAACATGCAGGTGGATGTTTCTGGTACGGTATGAATCACGTTGGCCGTGCAAATGAATAGCACACGCGACAGATCGCTTGGCACGTCCAGATAGTAATCCAGGAATTTGTCATTCTGTTCGGGATCTAGAAGCTCCAGCAACGCCGAACGGGGATCTCTGTGGCCTCTGTGGATCGATCGATTGGGGATGAGATAATATTTCGACTCGACAATAAAAGCGTGCCACCTACTTGCCAATCTTGTCCAACTTATCAATGAGCACAAGGGGATTATCGGTCTTGGTCTTCTTCAGCCCGTTGACAATGCTTCTGCTGATCTCATCCTGCCGTCAAAAGGTGCCCTTAGGTTCTGCTCTTATGGTTCTTCTTTAAAAAGAAGGGCATACAAATGTTAACAGCACTTGAATCAAATGAAATTACTTAGCGATGATCTACTCGGCTGGGTGTGCTTGTGCTCCTGCTGCTGCTGTGCCCACCGAAGTCATATTCCCATTTTCATCAGCTTGACGACGAAATTGAGCACTTCATAAAGGTCGCTCTGAAAATTAGAATTCTGACATGTGAACCCACAGTTTCGTGGGTGTTGGATGCTATATTATATACATTAATATGAAGAAATGCTCTTCCCCTCGACAAAACAAAATCAATAATTGATTGAATATAGATGTATTTCCCACACGAAATATTGAAAGATACATTTTTGAATGTAAATTGATTCTGCTGATGTCGAGTGTCAAACTCGATTTACAGATCATCATCGGGTAGTATGGCGTCCTCAATCTTACGGATCTGAGCCCAAGATTTATCAGATTCCTTGATTACTTTGGCGTTTGCCATACAGTAGGGGCACCGGCGAAAGTCCATCAGGTAAGACTCCTGCGGGCACAGAGAGTGTTAGACGATAACCAACAGAAAGAAAACATAGTCAAAAACTCACCGATGGATGCTTCTCGCATATTACGGCAACGCGTCCATAGAAGTACTGGTGGCAGCGACCACACTCGAGGGCTTTCATTGGACTCTCGCATATGCACTTCTTAATAATTTCTTTCTCCGATTGCACATCGGACGAAATATCCTGCTCTATATTCTCCCCGTTGTTGTTGGCGTCCACGTACACGCATTTCTTGTCGACCATTTTATTGTACTTTGGTACCGGCTTAAGGTATGTTACGTGGCGTGGCGACGGTCCGTTCAGATTCCCGTAGACTGAGTTCAGACGGGCGAAAATTGAATTTTGATCAGTTCCCTCTAATTCCGGAATTGTAAAAATTATTAGTCGCACTTATCACACTTCTCTTGCATGCAGATATATTTACCCATTTTGCTTCTGATTTACACGAGTTTGTTATGTTCAGCAATTAAAAAACGGCGACCAACTAATGATTGATGGAATGCATATATATATATACACCTAATGTATCGATTTTTATTAGATATAGATATACGCTTACCCAAAATAAATTCTTAGCGAGCACGAACCAAATATTACGCCTTATAATTTTTGCCTTTTCGTCAAGTAACGGTGATCACCAATGTTGTGAAGCGGATTAACATAAATGTATTACCTATCGAGTGCGAAATATCGCACTGAATAAAACGTCACTTAAATACCAATTAACTTTTTTTAACAAAATCCAGATCTTTACTAATGAAATTGAACAACAATGTTTGCAAAACAGCTTGCAAAATTTAAATAAATATGATATATATATACATTTTTTTTTTTTCAACGATAGTACTGCATGTTTGAAATGTTTTGTGTTAATATATTTGTTTATTTTGTTTGCAAAAAACTCAAATATAATTTTTTTAATTATATTTCCCAATGATTATGTATATAAATATAGAATTTCTAGATGATTCTTTTGAACGCGGAAACCTTTCGCAGCATATAAGGTGGCCCACTCCCATAACTCCCACTTTCTTTTCAGGGCTTATTTTGCTCAGTACAACAGCAAACTTCGTTCTTCTCTCTGTCATCAAACAGAAAATACAGAAACAGAACAGAAAATAATAGGGAGTGGACTGCCACCTTATACAATTGCATCATGGGCCAACCGAATACATAAATGCAAACGGAACACAGAAGCGATTTCTGGACACTTGCATCACTGAAAGGGTTTTTTTTGGTTTTGGCAAACCTTCAGACTATAGACATCCCTTTCACACACGCATTGTGACCAAGTCTGCAAAAGTCGTTCAGCATATATACATATGTACACACATACATATGTAATTTTGATACTCTACAATTCACTCAAGTTCCCCATTCCTCCCCTTCCGGACGACATCATATGCTCGGAGGAGTCGTATGACAAGTGCGTGCCCAATCTCTGGGCCATCAAGTCGAAGATGTGACTGCATTTCCTTGGGGCACTGCCACCGGTCTGCCAGAGCGTCCACCATACTTCATGGCCAGCTGGCCCGACTCAACGGCTAGGATCCAGACGATTCCGGGTTTGAAAGCGAAGGCAATTAATATCCAGATAGTCCATCCAGATAGGCAAAAAGGGGGTACTCGGCATAGGCCGGATATAGAGCGGGAGAGAGAGCTGTTTTGCTTTGTTGTACATGTTAAGTGGCAGTTACTTGCCCACTTCGTTCCTCTCCAACGTAGAAGCGCTTCGACGTCGGCTGTAACGAAAGTTAAACGACTAGAAAAGAGAGAGCGCTATCACGCTCTCAATGCACCTACGCTCATCCGCACCGATGCTAAATTCCCTCTCTCGCTCTAGCGCTTGGCTTCCCAGAGCGCGGGAGTAACGCTCGAGCTTGGCGGGAAAGGTTTTGGCGGTAAGCGGGTAGGGAATAAAGGAGAGAAGTGGGAGAGGGAATACGAAAATCTACATCGCCTAAACTTCTGCCTGCTTCGTGGCTGGTCTACTGCCCTTCCCTGCTTTACATTCCCCTCCCTTGAAAAGCAATTGTTTGCGCTGAAGGCGCTTACGCTAATCTAAGCTATCTATCTATACTGTGGCTGCTCTGCCGATGACGGTGCAGCCGATGCTGGGTCTACTTTGCCGCTGGGTCTACTCTGCAGAGGCGCCTGCGCTGTTGCTGGGGCTGCTCTGCCGAAGCGCCTGCGCTGTTGCTGGGGCTGCTCTGCTGCTGGGTCTACTCTGCTGCTGGGTCTACTCTGCAGAGGCGCCTGCGCTGTTGCTGGGGCTGCTCTGCCGAAGCGCCTGCGCTGTTGCTGGGGCTGCTCTGCTGCTGGGTCTACTCTGCTGCTGGGTCTACTCTGCAGAGGCGCCTGCGCTGTTGCTGGGGCTGCTCTGCCGAAGCGCCTGCGCTGTTGCTGGGGCTGCTCTGCTGCTGGGTCTACTCTGCTGCTGGGTCTACTCTGCAGAGGCGCCTGCGCTGTTGCTGGGGCTGCTCTGCCGAAGCGCCTGCGCTGTTGCTGGGGCTGCTCTGCTGCTGGGTCTACTCTGCTGCTGGGTCTACTCTGCAGAGGCGCCTGCGCTGTTGTTGGGGCTAATCTGCCGCTGGGTCTACTCTGCAGAGGCGCCTGCGCTGTTGCTGGGGCTAATCTGTCGCTGGGTCTACTCTGCAGAGGCGCCTGCGCTGTTGCTGGGGCTGCTCTGCCGAAGCGCCTGCGCTGTTGCTGGGGCTGCTCCGCCGAAGCGCTTGTGCTGTTGCTGGGGCTAATCTGCCGCTGGGTCTACTCTGCCGCTGGGTCTGCTCTGCAGAGGCGCCTGTGCTGTTGCTGGGGCTAATCTGCCGCTGGGTCTACTCTGCAGAGGCGCCTGCGCTGTTGCTGGGGCTAATCTGTCGCTGGGTCTACTCTGCAGAGGCGCCTGCGCTGTTGCTGGGGCTAATCTGTCGCTGGGTCTACTCTGCCGAAGCGCCTGCGCTGTTGCTGGGGCTAATCTGTCGCTGGGTCTACTCTGCAGAGGCGCCTGCGCTGTTGCTGGGGCTGCTCTGCCGAAGCGCCTGCGCTGTTGCTGGGGCTGCTCTGCTGCTGGGTCTACTCTGCTGCTGGGTCTGCTCTGCAGAGGCGCCTGTGCTGTTGCTGCGGCTAATCTGCCGCTGGGTCTACTCTGCAGAGGCGCCTGCGCTGTTCCTGGGGCTGCTCTGGCGAAGCGCCTGCGCTGTTGCTGGGGCTGCTCTGCTGCTGGGTCTACTCTGCTGCTGGGTCTACTCTGCAGAGGCGCCTGCGCTGTTGCTGTGGCTGCACTGCCGAAGCGCCTGCGCTGTTGCTGGGGCTGCTCTGCTGCTGGGTCTACTCTGCTGCTGGGTCTGCTCTGCAGAGGCGCCTGTGCTGTTGCTGCGGCTAATCTGCCGCTGGGTCTACTCTGCAGAGGCGCCTGCGCTGTTGCTGGGGCTGCTCTGCCGAAGCGCCTGCGCTGTTGCTGGGGCTGCTCTGCTGCTGGGTCTGCTCTGCAGAGGCGCCTGTGCTGTTGCTGCGGCTAATCTGCTGCTGGGTCTACTCTGCAGAGGCGCCTGTGCTGTTGCTGGGGCTGCTCTGCCGAAGCGCCTGCGCTGTTGCTGGGGCTGCTCCGCCGAAGCGCTTGTGCTGTTGCTGGGGCTAATCTGCCGCTGGGTCTACTCTGCTGCTGGGTCTGCTCTGCAGAGGCGCCTGTGCTGTTGCTGGGGCTAATCTGCCGCTGGGTCTACTCTGCAGAGGCGCCTGCGCTGTTGCTGGGGCTAATCTGTCGCTGGGTCTACTCTGCCGAAGCGCCTGCGCTGTTGCTGGGGCTAATCTGTCGCTGGGTCTACTCTGCCGCTGGGTCTGCTCTGCAGAGGCGCCTGTGCTGTTGCTGGGGCTAATCTGCCGCTGGGTCTACTCTGCAGAGGCGCCTGCGCTGTTGCTGGGGCTAATCTGTCGCTGGGTCTACTCTGCAGAGGCGCCTGCGCTGTTGCTGGGGCTAATCTGTCGCTGGGTCTACTCTGCCGAAGCGCCTGCGCTGTTGCTGGGGCTAATCTGTCGCTGGGTCTACTCTGCAGAGGCGCCTGCGCTGTTGCTGGGGCTGCTCTGCCGAAGCGCCTGCGCTGTTGCTGGGGCTGCTCTGCTGCTGGGTCTACTCTGCTGCTGGGTCTGCTCTGCAGAGGCGCCTGTGCTGTTGCTGCGGCTAATCTGTCGCTGGGTCTACTCTGCAGAGGCGCCTGCGCTGTTGCTGGGGCTGCTCTGCCGAAGCGCCTGCGCTGTTGCTGGGGCTGCTCTGCTGCTGGGTCTACTCTGCTGCTGGGTCTACTCTGCAGAGGCGCCTGCGCTGTTGCTGTGGCTGCACTGCCGAAGCGCCTGCGCTGTTGCTGGGGCTGCTCTGCTGCTGGGTCTACTCTGCAGAGGCGCCTGTGCTGTTGCTGGGGCTGCTCTGCCGAAACGCCTGCGCTGTTGCTGGGGCTGCTCTGCTGCTGGGTCTACTCTGCTGTTGGGCGGTGCCGAAGCCGAGGCGGGCTCTGTGCTGACGCTGCGCTATCCCGATAAGGCGCTAGCGCTGATGTTGCGCTGCGCGGACGCTGAAGCTTCTCTCCCGCTGGCGCGGTGTTGTTATTGGGTATTGCTATTGCGGTTTTTCGGTTTTGGCGGTTACTTTGTGTTCACCCCGGACGCGCACTTTTTAATTGTAGCTCTGTCTCTCGACTGACCTGCCTCCCTTCGTTTCCCAACTATATCCCAAAAAGGGGTCTCCTCCCGAACTACTTCCAGCCCCGAAACATTCGGTAAATTCTACTCCTCTCCCGAGGCTCTTTCACTCAAACGGACAGCTGTAGTACCGCTTTCCCCCACATACTTTTAGGCCTTTTTTTTTTTTTGACCGACAAGCCACACTACACGGTGGAAGCTATATTCTTGCACTTTTAAAGGCAAAGTTCTATCATTAGCAAAGAAAACATATTTAAAAATGTATAAAATATGTATGTATATTTCCTTTTGTCAACTTTAATAGCGGCCGATTCATTTAGATGTATCTGCCTGTGTAGAATCAGTGGACGAACTTAAAATCAATATAGCTGTTTAACGATGCAAGGCGCAACCCTTAAGGCCTCGGAGTCATTGGCATGGAACAGCCTGGACGACTTCTTAAGAGGCCCCTGCACTGTTTTGGCAGTTTCATCCTGAATTTGGAGATGAAATCCTGAATCAGAGAAGGCTACGTTGTAGACATCCTCGTAATTGGTCGCAAAATGAACCTCCAGGCCTTCGGTTATGAATTTGGGCAAGTCCTCGAAGTCCTTCTGGTTGTCCGCGGGCAGGATGATGCAGTTGATGTTGCTGCGACGTGCCTGGAAGTGGAGATCATATGATCACATCGAATCAGGCTGTACAATGATTACGCATCTGCTTACAGCTATAGCCTTCTCCTTGATACCACCGACGGAAAGAATCTTTCCTGTCAGCGATATTTCCCCAGTCATGGCCACATCCTTACGCACGGACCTATTGGTGGCTAGCGAAATTAAGGCCGTGATTATGGTGACGCCAGAGCTAGGTCCGCCTTTTGGTACGGCTCCATCAGGAACATGCAGGTGGATGTTTCTGGTACGGTATGAATCACGTTGGCCGTGCAAATGAATAGCACACGCGACAGATCGCTTGGCACGTCCAGATAGTAATCCAGGAATTTGTCATTCTGTTCGGGATCTAGAAGCTCC
Organism: Drosophila athabasca; assembly: GCA_008121215.1. Classification (NCBI taxonomy): domain Eukaryota; kingdom Metazoa; phylum Arthropoda; class Insecta; order Diptera; family Drosophilidae; genus Drosophila; species Drosophila athabasca. Next base: position 4,206,778 of record CM017796.1, on the reverse strand, counting down.
AGCAACGCCGAACGGGGATCTCTGTGGCCTCTGTGGATCGATCGATTGGGGATGAGATAATATTTCGACTCGACAATAAAAGCGTGCCACCTACTTGCCAATCTTGTCCAACTTATCAATGAGCACAAGGGGATTATCGGTCTTGGTCTTCTTCAGCCCGTTGACAATGCTTCTGCTGATCTCATCCTGCCGTCAAAAGGTGCCCTTAGGTTCTGCTCTTATGGTTCTTCTGGAAAAAGAAGGGCATACAAATGTTAACAGCACTTGAATCAAATGAAATTACTTAGCGATGATCTACTCGGCTGGGGTGTGCTTGTGCTCCTGCTGCTGCTGTGCCCACCGAAGTCATATTCCCATTTTCATCAGCTTGACGACGAAATTGAGCACTTCATAAAGGTCGCTCTGAAAATTAGAATTCTGACATGTGAACCCACAGTTTCGTGGGTGTTGGATGCTATATTATATACATTAATATGAAGAAATGCTCTTCCCCTCGACAAAACAAAATCAATAATTGATTGAATATAGATGTATTTCCCACACGAAATATTGAAAGATACATTTTTGAATGTAAATTGATTCTGCTGATGTCGAGTGTCAAACTCGATTTACAGATCATCATCGGGTAGTATGGCGTCCTCAATCTTACGGATCTGAGCCCAAGATTTATCAGATTCCTTGATTACTTTGGCGTTTGCCATACAGTAGGGGCACCGGCGAAAGTCCATCAGGTAAGACTCCTGCGGGCACAGAGAGTGTTAGACGATAACCAACAGAAAGAAAACATAGTCAAAAACTCACCGATGGATGCTTCTCGCATATTACGGCAACGCGTCCATAGAAGTACTGGTGGCAGCGACCACACTCGAGGGCTTTCATTGGACTCTCGCATATGCACTTCTTAATAATTTCTTTCTCCGATTGCACATCGGACGAAATATCCTGCTCTATATTCTCCCCGTTGTTGTTGGCGTCCACGTACACGCATTTCTTGTCGACCATTTTATTGTACTTTGGTACCGGCTTAAGGTATGTTACGTGGCGTGGCGACGGTCCGTTCAGATTCCCGTAGACTGAGTTCAGACGGGCGAAAATTGAATTTTGATCAGTTCCCTCTAATTCCGGAATTGTAAAAATTATTAGTCGCACTTATCACACTTCTCTTGCATGCAGATATATTTACCCATTTTGCTTCTGATTTACACGAGTTTGTTATGTTCAGCAATTAAAAAACGGCGACCAACTAATGATTGATGGAATGCATATATATATATACACCTAATGTATCGATTTTTATTAGATATAGATATACGCTTACCCAAAATAAATTCTTAGCGAGCACGAACCAAATATTACGCCTTATAATTTTTGCCTTTTCGTCAAGTAACGGTGATCACCAATGTTGTGAAGCGGATTAACATAAATGTATTACCTATCGAGTGCGAAATATCGCACTGAATAAAACGTCACTTAAATACCAATTAACTTTTTTTAACAAAATCCAGATCTTTACTAATGAAATTGAACAACAATGTTTGCAAAACAGCTTGCAAAATTTAAATAAATATGATATATATATACATTTTTTTTTTTTCAACGATAGTACTGCATGTTTGAAATGTTTTGTGTTAATATATTTGTTTATTTTGTTTGCAAAAAACTCAAATATAATTTTTTTAATTATATTTCCCAATGATTATGTATATAAATATAGAATTTCTAGATGATTCTTTTGAACGCGGAAACCTTTCGCAGCATATAAGGTGGCCCACGCCCAAACTTCGTTCTTCTCTCTGTCATCAAACAGAAAATACAGAAACAGAACAGAAAATAATAGGGAGTGGACTGCCACCTTATACAATTGCATCATGGGCCAACCGAATACATAAATGCAAACGGAACACAGAAGCGATTTCTGGACACTTGCATCACTGAAAGGGTTTTTTTTGGTTTTGGCAAACCTTCAGACTATAGACATCCCTTTCACACACGCATTGTGACCAAGTCTGCAAAAGCTGGCCCGACTCTACGGCTAGGATCCAGACGATTCCGGGTTTGAAAGCGAAGGCAATTAATATCCAGATAGTTGGTGCCCTCGAGCAGCTCACAGGTATAGTTCCTGCCCCCGCGAAGGAAATCCTTGTCCTGAATAAAAATCAGTTATATTCTGTATTCATCTTTGGAATATTTGGAATTGGGTTCGGGATTTTAGGATTTTAGTCCCTCCTGCGCAGGGCCCGCTGCTTTGGATGTTTCTTAGATGTGCCCGGCTCGGTCGGACAACGTCTCGTTAAAGTCAACGTCTCTATGCTCAGATCATCTGAATTGGAATCTTGATAAAGGCCCTGCTGATCAGCGTGTCGTAGAAGATTGTCCAGAATAGCAAAAGGAGATGACCGTATAAGATGCCGGGCAGCTCTAATAAAGGATTCGAAATGCTATTATGGGCGAGGATGCCAAAGACACCAATGCTCTACACCACGTTCCCTTGTCGATGAGACAGAGGTTGCTCTGTTGCCTGGAGTTCAAATCATCGTCTGGATCGTAGCCAAAGAGTCGGGCCTAATTGACCATGAAGTAGGGCAGCTCCTGTCCCAAAGCGGTGGCAGCGCCTTAAGGAAGGACCTTCTGGTCCTCAGAGGAAGCTATATTCTTGCACTTTTAAAGGCAAAGTTCTATCATTAGCAAAGAAAACATATTTAAAAATGTATAAAATATGTATGTATATTTCCTTTTGTCAACTTTAATAGCGGCCGATTCATTTAGATGTATCTGCCTGTGTAGAATCAGTGGACGAACTTAAAATCAATATAGCTGTTTAACGATGCAAGGCGCAACCCTTAAGGCCTCGGAGTCATTGGCATGGAACAGCCTGGACGACTTCTTAAGAGGCCCCTGCACTGTTTTGGCAGTTTCATCCTGAATTTGGAGATGAAATCCTGAATCAGAGAAGGCTACGTTGTAGACATCCTCGTAATTGGTCGCAAAATGAACCTCCAGGCCTTCGGTTATGAATTTGGGCAAGTCCTCGAAGTCCTTCTGGTTGTCCGCGGGCAGGATGATGCAGTTGATGTTGCTGCGACGTGCCTGGAAGTGGAGATCATATGATCACATCGAATCTGGCTGTACAATGATTACGCATCTGCTTACAGCTATAGCCTTCTCCTTGATACCACCGACGGAAAGAATCTTTCCTGTCAGCGATATTTCCCCAGTCATGGCCACATCCTTACGCACGGACCTATTGGTGGCTAGCGAAATTAAGGCCGTGATTATGGTGACGCCAGAGCTAGGTCCGTCTTTTGGTACGGCTCCATCAGGAACATGCAGGTGGATGTTTCTATAATGGACACAGATGAGAACTATAAACAAGTGGCTTCTACGAAGACCCTTACTCCAGCTCTAGGTATTGATTGCCAGAGTCTCGTTTGCCCAGAAAGTCCCTCGCCACAGTGAGGGCTATTTGGGCCGACTCTTTCATTACATTTCCGACGTTTCCGGTGATATATAACATACCACCTCGGCCTTCACCGCCGGCTGACAAGGTAGAGCTCAACCTGTTGTACATGTTTCGAATGGATGTTTCAATGTATAGCACTGAGCCGCCCATGGCTGTCCAGGCTAGGCCAATGACCACGCCCGGCGGCGTCGTCTCGTACAGGCGATCGGATATGAATCTTTGTTTGCCCAGGAATGTGGGCAGGTTTTCGTCATCTACTACGAAGTTGGTGCCCTCCTTCTTGACCAAAAGGAAGGCCACCTTGCGGAAAACCTTCTCAATTTGCCTGTGCAGGTTGCGCACGCCGGACTCGCGGCAATAGTTTCTTATCAGCATATTCAGGGCATTCTTGGTAATGCTGATATGCTCCTCGTCCAAGCCACAGTCCTTCATTGACTGCGGTATCAGATACTGGCGGGCAATGGCCACCTTCTCCTCGGTCACATAGCCGGACATCTCAATCAGCTCCATGCGATCTTTCAGTGGTTCTGGTATGGTATGAATGACGTTGGCCGTGCAAATGAATAGCACACGCGACAGATCGATTGGCACGTCCAGATAGTAATCCAGGAATTTGTCATTCTGCTCGGGATCAAGAAGCTCCAGCAACGCCGAACTGGGATCTCCCAGAAGACCTCTGTGGATCGATCGATTGGGGATGGGATAATATTTCGATTCGACAATAAAAGCGTGCCACCTACTTGCCAATCTTGTCCACCTCATCAATGAGCACAAGGGGATTCTCGGTCTTGGTCTTCTTCAGCCACTGTATTGGTTTGCCAGGCAAAGCGGCTACGTAGGTGCGACGAATTCCCTTGATCTCAGCCACATCCGTCAGCCCGCCCACACTGAAGCGGAAGTACTCGCGATTCAGGGCCCGAGCAATGGACTTGGCTATGCTCGTTTTGCCCACACCAGGCGGTCCGTGGAAGCACAAGATCCTGCCCTGCGTCTTGCCCCTCAGGGCACTGACGGCAATAAACTCTAGGATGCGCTTCTTGACATCCTCCATGCCGTAGTGATCATCGTTCAAGATATCACTGGCTTTGGCCAGACAGAGATTCTCAGTGCTTGTGGTGCCCCAGGGTAGCGAGGTGAGACAGTCAAGGTAGTTGCGGGTTACACTATTTTCACCAAGACAAAGTTACATTAGGATGATGTTACGGGGAGCTAATGGATCTCTTGCATACTTAAGCTCCGGGCAATGACTCTCTAGAAAGTTCAGTTTTGTCAGTTCTGATTCGATGACCTCCTTGATATATTCAGGAACGATTTTGTCTTTGAGTTTTTCGCGATACCTTTTACAGATGGTAGCCCTGTCGTTTTCCCCAATGCCCAGCTCCCTCTTGATGATCTTCAGCTCTTCCTGCAGTACGTGTCTGCGATGCTGCTGCTTGAGGTTTTCCTCTACCTTGCGTCCAATTTTCTTCTGCAGTTTCCCTAGCTCCAGCTCCGATTTGAGTATGGTCAGGGACAGCTGCAGTCGTATGCGGATCTTAAAAGTAAGCTATTATTATTACGGAAAGAGAAATATGTATTCTCAATCTACATCTGTTTCCTCTAGGATACTTTGAAGCTCCTCTGGCTCACCGGTCGAAAGGGAGGCAACCAAGTCGCACAGGTAGAGGGGATTGTCCACAACTCGTTGATTGCGATGCAACAGTTGACTTAGAATATTCCTAAAAGAAAGGCAGATGAGCAGGGAGCTTCTTTTGGTTTCGGTTTTCTGATTTCAGCTTACCTATACATGCCATTCATGGCAATCATTTCTCGTATGGTCTTGACAATCTCCTGGGCCAGCGCCCTAACCACTGGAGTTTTTTCGAAGATCGGTAGCTGGACATTCTCCACCTCTACAAGGAGCACAGGCGCTGCAGCGTGTCCAGCTGTTGCTGATCCAACTGAATAATTTTCACAAGTTTTCACCAGTACATTTGTCACAATTTACATATTTGGGCTTATACCTGGCTTCTTTGGAGGTTGCAGATTCTCTACCACCTGCCCTGTGATGCGGATACGGCGATGGGCCACCAGCATGATTCGCAGCTTCTCACCCAAATCCATAATCTCTACGATCTGTGCAAAAGTGCCCACGTGATAGACTTCATCCAGACTCCTGGCGATATTATCCTCCTCCTCCCCATCGAGTTTCTTGAGGAAAACCCCAACGTAAGGCTGATTGAGCGCAATTTTGCGACGGAGCAACGCCATAAATACCGGATCGGATACCTGAAAGATACAGTCAGGGAGTGGCAGGCTACGGGCAGGCATTCGATGACCCAGTACATCAAATCTCACTTACCTCAACAATCTTTTTGAAACAAGGAAACAGGATATTCCCAACCATAGCCAGGAGAGGTACACGTGGCCATACGTCGGGCACACTGTCTACGTCGGGCATATCGGAATCTTGTTGCGGTAAAGAGCAGGCTTCTGGATCCGGTCGCGCTTCCATGTCGTCGGAATCATCGCGACTACAAGTGAAGCAGCGCTGCACCATCATTGCCGTCTCTTTGGATCTCCTCAGGCGAGTAAGCGATGCGGATGAATGCTCCTTTAACAGCAACCCAGCTCCACGGCGAACGCGGGCCCACACAGAAGTCGAGTACAGGCTGCGCACTAGCTGCCGCCCTCGCAAAGCCCGAGCTAACATTTTTTAGAGCAACGTAATCAAATTCCAAAGAATTGCCCACGAAATGAATAATGTATCAATGCTGTGGCCGGTCGGACTGATAAAATGATGAAGGTAAGACAGACGACAGACCAGTAAATTATGAAAGGAAATGCAGGGCACTAGCATTCGTATTACTAAACGTTATCGGAAAAACACATCGTTCTCCACAATTATGACACAACAGTTGTGACATTTTTTTGTGCAAAATGACAGCCAAAGTCAAAGCCAAAGGCATTTCGAAGCATTCCGTCGCAATGCTGAGTACAAGTCCACACGGAGCTTGTGCTCCGGATGATGGGAACGACACCATCGTAGAGATGCACCCGGGCTGTGTGGCTGCGCAACACAGTGATTCCAGAGGCACGTTCGGGACGTTCTGCTACAGTCGACTTCCCACTTGACCACCCTGATCACAGTTTTATTATATAGTAGACAGATTTATACAAAATCTGGCGATTTGTTACGCTTTATGGTTTGGATAATTAGTTAAAATAATACAAGATAATTATGCTAGGGCTGCTGCATCGAATGCTCCAAGCATATATGTGGGTATCTGGTAATTGGAGTAGACGCTGGAGAACTTGATGACCCAACCGACACCGTCGTAGTTTACAGTCTTATGGAAGCGGACGACCAGCTGGCTGCTCTGGCTCTTGTAGACACGCGGGGCGTCATCGCCGCAGAATCGTCGCATCTCTCGCTCCTCGCCAGTGGCCGCGTCCATCTCCAGGATCTGCAGATAGTCTGTGTGGCAGGTGCTTCTCGAGCCCAGGTTAAAGACTAGGCGAAGGAGGGGGTAATCAGTAATCAGTAATCAGTTTTGGTTGAGATCAAGGAAAGTTTGACTTACTGTCGAAGTACAGGAGCACGCGGTTGTTGCTGGGCACCCGGATCGTCCAGCGGCAATCGGAGTTGTTGCGCACATTGTCCGGATAGAAGGGGTTGGTGAAGATACCCTCGGTGTTGTAGAGCTGGCCGCCGCAGCCGGGGCCGGCCTCCAGGGGGCTGGCCAGGAAGGTCAGGTCCAGCGTGCTCAGATAGGAGCCCGTCTTAATGTGCAGCCGCAGCTCGTTCGTCTGGCTAAAGAGACTCTTGCCCGCATCCACGTAGGAGCAGACGCGCTGCAGCGACTGGTTGTTTCTGTCGAACACCTGCATGTTCTCCTGATCGCAGTCAAATGACCCGAACACCAGCTCCGCCTGGTACAGGCTGAGCGTGTAATTGGCAGGCGCACGGATGTAAACATCGCAGTCCGAGGTCTCCGACAGCCGAACTCGTCCCTGCAGTCCACTATAGTGCCGCTGGCAGTCCGAGTCCAGGGACACACGAATCTGGAAGCCGGGCCTGGTCACCGCACCGTTCGTGCGGAATTTTATGTACACTTGGCGGGCATTCGCGTAGTACGTGTCCGGCTTTCCGCTGCCGCAGTACACATGCTCCGTGGCATAATTGAGCATGTTGAGACCGGACGTGTGGCCGTTGAAGATCAGCTCACTGCCAAAGCCCTGCTCCACCATCAGGGCATCCTACAAATCAGAGAGAGAGTTAGGGAGAACTGCATGGACTATGGAAAAGAAGTTACCTCAGCGTTGTAGATCTTCAGATAGTCGGCCACACAGCTGCCATTGGCATTAGGCCCTTCCATATCGAAGCTGACGAACTGAAGATTGAGGGACGCATCCCCGACGATCTTCCAGAAGCAGGCGACACCGTTGTCGTAATTGCCGCCGGGCTCCGCGGACGGAGAGCTGAGGGTGGTCTGCTTGAGCCCAGTGGATTCCAGCTTAATCTCCGGACTGCCGCACATCCTCGGCTTGCTGCTGACGGTCAGCTCGAAGCCGGAGTCATTGATGTCGGAGTTGGTGAAGAAGCGCAGGAATAGTGTCTGCCGGGAGGTGGTCAGGATAGGCGGCTGATCCTGGCCACAGAACCTGCCAATGAGCTCCGAAAAGGGTCCGGCCCCGTCGCGCAGCTCAACGAAGTCCTTGCGGCAGTCGTCGGCCTGCTCCACATGGAAGCTGCGGAACTCCATGCTCAGCTGCTGATCGACCGGTGCACTGAACACGATGTTGCAGTCCAGGTTGTGGTCGTAGCCGTCCTGACTGTAGAACTTGCTAAACACATACCTGGAGGAGCTGTTCACCTGGATGTGCTCATCGCAGTTGCGCAGCACACGCACCAGGGCCCGGAATCCGCGCGAGGGATCCCGCTCATCTGAGAAGCTGTGGATCAGAGCGTGCTCGCCACCGATGCTGATGGTGGGCAGATCTTCGGTGATACGCCCACAGAAGCGTCCGGCCCGCATCCTCTCGTTGGGCACCGCCCCGGCAAAGACCTCCACCCCGTCATAGGCACAGTTCGACTGCCCCTCAAAGTCGAGGAGCTCAAACTTGATGGTGAACTTGTGTCCTGCGGGCGCTGTCAGGTTCCAGTAGCAGTCGCTGCTTGGCGGTAGCATGTTGTCGGTGTGCTGCCGCGGCGACGCCACCACGCCCGTCTCGCTGATCACGCCACCGCACAGCCGGGTGCTGTACACGAGCCGGAAGCCGCGCCCGTTGTAGCTGCTGTCCGTGCGTAGGGTCAGATCGATGGCCTTCTTGGCCCGGTACTCGTGGTTGTGCTTCACCCCGCAGATGGTGGCCTGCTGAACATTCTCGTGGGCATCCCTCGTGACCACCGTGACGTTGTCGAAGGGGCAGACATTTATGGGCGCCTGCTCCAAGTCAAACTGCAGGAAGCTGACCAGGACGCCGGCTGCGTGCGGATCCAGTGGCACGAATGTCCAGGTGCACATGAGGTTCTTGTCATAGCCTGGATAGCCGGGGCTGGTCAGCTCCTGCTCATCGGCAGTGGCATAGAGAGTACCGCCGCAGTTCCGCTCGAACTTGGCCACAAATCCGTCGCCCACCACATCGCCATCGGAGCGGAAGATGAGCCGCATGAAAGGGGCTGTGGTGTTGATCTGTTGCGGCGGTGCCCGGCCACAAATCTTCTGCAGGTCGGTCCAGTTACCGCCGGACTCGTTGCGCTGTTGGACCAGCAGATAGTCCTTGGTGCAGCCACTGCTGTCCTCGATGTAGAAGCGGGACAGGAACGAGAGTCCAATATGGTAGCCCGGCTCCGACTCTATCTCCCACACGCACTCCACGTTGTTCTTGTACTGTTCGCTGAAATCAACGTGGCGATACGGATAGCTGAGCTTGCCCCCGCACCCCGAACCGTACTTTATGGACACATTGAAGGTGGAGTTGGCCTCGTACCGATCGGCATGGTACTCCAGGAAGAGGCCGCGCTCTACCACTAGATTGAGGGGCGTGGCCTGGTCGCAGTAGATGCCCACAGCGGGGGAGTTCTGGTCGGGACCGTTGTACACCTTGAGGAACTGCTGATGGCAGTCGCCCCCACCTCCAGATACACCGCCATTCTGTAGGCTCACTGTGAGGGAGACCTCCAGCTGGATATCCTGCGGCGATGGTCCGTCCTCTCCGCTCGCGTCCATGTCGGGCCCAATGGCCCAGGCACAGTTGATGGCGCCCTCCACACTGCTCATGCCTCTCGGCTGGCGAATGGTCAGATTGTCGCCCGGCTCCAGGGGCCAAATGCCGCCGCAGGACTGCATTCTATAGCCAAGAAGCAGATGCCTTAGCTCGTTGCGAACGCTGGCCGAAACGGTCAACTGGATGGGGAAGGGCACTCGGACGCTGGGCGGAGCGACTCCTGGGCTGCGAATGCCCTCGAATCCGCAGAGCAGTTGCGAGAGCAGTGGCTCAGACTGCTCCACGCGGATGATCTTGAGGGGCGAGAGGAGGGCGCAAATGTGCTGGTTCCTCATGAGCACGGAGCTGGTATTGTACTCCAGCACCTGGATTTCGATCGTCGTGTTGGGCGGCGGCGTCAGATTGTAGCTGCAGTGCACCATGCTGGTCAGATTGGGCCGCTCAAACAGAAGCGATTGTCCGGGCCCGTTCTCGACGAGGTTCAGGCGCTTGCACTCACTTATTCCGTGGGCGGAGAAGCGCAGCTTGAAGCCGCGATGTCGACTAAACGGCAGCAGGAAGGCATCGATGCCCATCGTGTTGTCCGAGGAGATTACCTCGGCGGGTGGATCGCTGGTGTACCGTCCGAGGATGGACTGTATTTTGTGGTCATTGGCGAAGGTGAGGCGGCCCCTGAAGGCGGGTGACCCTCGACCCGTTGCCTCTCCGCCGATATTGAAGTCGAGAATCTCGACGCGTACACGTCGCCCCTTGGGCACCTCCAGACGCCACACACAGTGCATCGGATGGCTCACGCCGTCCGGATAGCCTGGTGTCTGAAGAACTCCGTGCATGGCAACGATTTTTTCGCCGCATCTGGTCCCGATCGCCTTGTAGCGAAAGTGGAATCCTTGATTCTCCTGCAGGTTGCCATCGATCAGCCGCAGCCGCACCACAACCTGGTTGGTCTCCACCAGGAGCCGCCTGTCGTTCGTGCCGCACACAAGCATGGTATCGACAACACGCTGCTCCCCCTCCAGACCGTATGCCTCTATCTCCTCCAGCTGCAAGTGCGTGTGCTGGGAGCAGTTGCCCGCCACCGGCTGGGGCAGCTGCAGCCGCTCGCTCTCCAGCTCAATGGTGTTGCCCTTGTCCACCTCGATGGTGTACACGCACTCCTCCAGGGCCATGCCCTGATCGGAGTGCAGCTGCAGCTGCTCCGGAGTCGGGGAACTGAACTCCCCCTCCGGACTGTAGTAGGTGCCGCCGCAGCGGGCGATGCTGAGGCGTGCCTGGAAGCCGGGCAGCGGCTCAGCTACCTCTGTGTAGTAGCGTATCCGCAGCTGGCTGCCCGACGAGTATACCGTGTTCGGCTTGCGATCGCCGCAGAAGCGTCCCAGCTCCGGCCTCAGCTCCGTGCTGCCATCGTTTATCTGGATGAACTCCCGGTTGCACACGGCGGCATCGGCGGCATCGGTGGCTGCGCCGCTGGCCGCAGTCAGAGCGAAATTGCCAAAGAATTGCACGGAGATCCTGTGCTGCGGCGGGGCAGTGATCAACCACACGCACTCCGAGTGCGGATGGGGCAGGTTGGGGTAGTTGGGGGAGGCAATCACTTGCCGTTCGCCTGCAGCTGGTCCCAGCACGACTCGACCAGAGCACGCGTGGCCCAGCTCCTCGAAGCGGAAGGTGACCTGGAAGCGAGGATATCCCTGGTAGCGGAACTTGATGTACGCCCGATTCGAGGTCGTCTCCAGCACATCGGTATTGCCGTTGTCGCAGTACTTGCCCCTGCCCAGGAAGGGGGAGTCCTCGGCATAGCCGTTCCGCACCATCAAAAAGCTGCCGCACGGCAGCCGACCACCGCCGGCAAAGGGAGCCGGAGGTCCGGACCTGCCATCCGAGTTGTCCAGCTGGAAATCTGGAAAGTCGATACGGATGCGACGTCCCTGGCGAACGCGCAACTTCCACACGCACTCCTGGGGCCTAAGGGAACTGGAAAGCACCGCCTCTGTGACGTTAATCAGGCCCCTGGCAGCGGAAAGCTCTGAGCCGCATTCGGTGCGCACCAGACCGCTGAAGCCCGTCTGATTGACGCTCGCATCCGTGATGAACTCCACCTTGAGGTAGGGATTGCCGTGGAAGAAGCCCAAAGAGTTGTTGGCCGGTTCCGCGCACAGCTTTCCCAGCTCCGTCCAGGTCTGCATGTCAGTACTCTGCGAGACCTGCAGATAGTCGGCTATGCACTCGCCATTGGCAAAGACCTCAAGGTCGAGTTTAGCCAGCTGGAAGACGGCATGCATGGCTGTGTTGACCGGCACCAGGGTCCATGCGCACTGCAGTCCACTCTCATAGCCACCCGGGTAGCCCGGCGAGTTCAGTGTGAGCATTGTCTTATTGAGGCTGAGCAACTGCAGGCCGCAGTGGCGCGTCTGCTCCTCGGCGGTGCGGTTGGACCGCAGCGCCTCCTTGGACAGGCGCTGCCAGCTGAGCTTGAAGGGACCCCGACTGGCCGTGAAGTAAACCACATTGGTGCTGGATCTAATGGGTGAGCCGGCCACTGTTTCCAGTTGGGCCCCGATGTCCGAGTAGCCGTCATAGAAGCGCAGATGCGACTGGTCCAAGTCCCTAAGATGGTCTACTGTGATCATGATCACATAGTTCTTGGCCACGCTTATGCGCCAGCTGTAAGGATCGGAGGCCTGGAATTTGCTTGGATATTGCGGTGACTGCACGATTCCATCGGTGCCGTTGAGCTCGTTGTGTCGCTCTAAAAAAGAAGAAAAAACAAACAACCAATTATAAAAACCAATAAAAACTAGCCGCGGATTTCTCTAAATCAGCGCTCGGCACGCACCCGAACATGCCAGCGGGAGCAATCGATTGATTGCTTTACACTGGAAAAAGCGAGATAGCAGGAGCCGAAGCCGAAGCCGAAGTCGTATTGCCGAAGCCACACGAATTCTTGCTGCTTTTCTATACTGTCCGTGAGCAGCAGAGACTTTTGCTATCCACATTAGATAGGGAGATACTTAGATACTTTATGGAGTCGGAAACTCTTCCTTCTGGATGTCACCACACATCGAATATATCCCAATACCCTTTGAGCCCTCGGGCATGGAAAGACATACCATAGTTGTAGGAGGCCATGAAACCCTCGCCCACGTTGTCGTCATCGCTCTTGAACTTGATCCAGATTGCGCCCCGGGAGTGAATGGCTCCGGGCAACTGATTGCCACAAAATACCCCGATAAGAGGGCCGCGCTCGAATCCCTCGCGCACCTCCAGATAGTCCCTGTTGCAGCCGTCCGATTGCTCCAAGTCCATAGACTCGATGGTCAGACTCAGGGAGTTACCGTGGCTGGCCGCCAGCACCCAAATACATTCGATGTTGGGCGGATAGCTGTCGGGATAATAGGGACTGGTGAACCGGCCGGATATGGCCATGTAGATGCTGCCGCAAGCCGTGTCCATGGTCATAAAGTGACCATCGAACTCCTCCACTAGAAGCAGGGGCACGCTGACGGTGAGCGATTGGCCATTCGATATAATCGCCGGCGGATGCGAGTGGCAGAACCGGAGACGCGGCGTCCCCGTGGCCTCAGGGCCATCGTAAATCTTCACGCCCACGGGCATGCAGTCACCCTCTTGGGGATACATGGCGGAGGCCTCCGGACGCAGCTTGATGCTGGTGGCCGTGAAGATGATGTGTTTGCTGGGATCAGATGCCTGCAGCACCCAGATGCAGGTTTCGTTGCGGGCCGCCTGCCGCTCCAGGCTGAGGTATTCGAAGTCGGTGTCATCGATGGTGACCTGTTGGCCACACGACTCGTGGAAGTGCAGGCGGAATCCCTTCCGCGATATCGAATCGTCACTGACGAACCGCACTAAGGCTGTATTCGAGCCGGACACCTGTTGCTGGACTGGGCTATCGTCGCTACAGAGCTTGAAAATTCTCCGGCCCTCGGTATCATCGTCCCCGCTGTTAGTTTCGAAGGCCTCGAGGTAGTCCCAGGAGCATTCGTGTCCGTCTTCAAGGTCCAAGTCCTGCAGATCAAAAACGATGCGATGGTGCGGTGACACCTCCACCAACCATTCGCAATGGCTCTGCTCCGGATATGGCATCGGATAGTTTGGCGATTGGATAACCCCATTCCGGCCGCTCAGTTTCCCACCGCAGTCTGTGAACGAACGTGTTACATAGGTTAGGTCCAGGGATTTCTCGAATTTCAGAATCTCTCTGAAATACTCACTCGCTCTGACTGTACGGTAGGTGGCCTCGAAGCCACGACCATTGTGCGAGCCATCGGCGGTAAACCGCACGTGCATCCGGTGGCCAGCACTGGTGATGACCATCGTGGCTGTTGTCCCGCAGTGGCGTTCGTGAACATACGTCTCGTGCGGATGATTGGACACCTGCAAGAATCAGAGTTCTGAGAACAGAGAAAAAGGGCAGTTGCAACATTTTACCCACCGTCAGAGCATCCTTGGTGCAATTGACGCTCTCTTCGAGGTCCAGGTTGGACACAGTCAGCTCGATGGTGTCGCCATTTTGGGCGTTGATCAGCCAATAGCACTCCAGGTTGTTCGGATACATGCCCGGATGGTTGGGCGACTGAAAAGAGCCGGTCTCGCCACGCAGCTCCTGCTGGCAGCCGTCGATGCGGTATTCCAGCATGAAATTCACGTTGCTGGCATTGTGCACGACGGTCACAACATCGCCGCTGGCATTGTGGGCACCCGGTCCCAGCAGGGGCAGCAGGGAGCCACCATCGATAAGGTATACCCCTCCCGGTAGGGCGGTGGGCAGGCGCTCCTCGTGCCGCTGCATGTGGGAGACCTCGAGCAGAATGCGATTACCTCTCGGCGCTCGGATCGTCCAGCTGCAATTGATGGGGATCTGATCCCAGAAGGGCTCCATGTAGTTCAGGCTCTCGATGGTGCCGTAGGTGTCTGTGATGTTGCGGCGACAGTTGGTCGTGTAGGAAATGCGGAAGCCTCGCATCTCATTGTTGATATCCGAGTTGAAGGCGACTGTCACTTGGTTGTCATCGATGCTCACCACGCGATGGCTCTCGTCCGGCTGATCGCAGAACTTCAGGATGGGCTCGAAGCCCGAGTGTCGGGGACCGGTGAAGATCTTCACGTTGTCGTAATGGCACTCGCTAGTGCTCTCCAGCTCCATGTCCTCAATGAGCAGCTGCACCCCTGACCCGGCATGGACGCTCACCTGCCATTCACAGTGCGTATTGTGCGGATAGTTGTTGGGATACCGTGGAGAGGTTATCACACCCTCACTGGAGCTGAGGCGACCGCCACAGCCGCTGGCGAAGATGCGCCACCGCAGACGAAATCCATGCCCACTCACAGCAGCGTCTGTGTGGAAGACAAGCCGCAGCTCGTTGCTGAAGCTGGGGACGCGTGTGGGCATCGCTGTGCCGCAGAATCGTCCGATAAGGGGCGAGGACAGATCGCCTCCGTTGTGCACCTCGAGATAGTCGCGGCTGCAGTTTGCAGAGACCTCCAGGTCGAATATCTCCAGCTGCACCTCGACCAGGTGGCCCATAGGCACGGTCAGCTGCCAGTCGCAGTCGAGCCCGGCGGAGTAGTTCATCGGATAGCCGGGGGAGATGAGCTCCCCGCTGGAGGCGTGTATGTGCCCACCACAATTGTCGATGGCCACGAAGCTGTAGGCCAGCTCGAAGCCATCGTATCCATTGCTGTAATCCGACACGAACTTGATGGTCAGCATTCGGGCCTGAGTGACGAAGTCCTCCGGCAATGTCGCGGCGCAGTACCGGACTAGCGGCTTTGCATCCTCCTTGTAGGCATCCATGCTGTCGAAAATTTCCAAATGATCGTAGGAACAGTCGGAGCTGCTCTCCAAATGAAAGCTGATCCAGTGCAGCCGGATAACCTTCCTCGGCGGCGCCTGGATTACCCAGTAGCAGGTGAGATCGTTCGCATATTGGCCGCTCTCGTCCACAGGTAGACGTATGTTGCCCTCTTTGGTGTACACACCGCCGCAATGATCGCTGGCAGCATTTACCGTCTGATAATCGAACTTGAAGCCACGTCCCCGACTGTTACTGTCCGTCTGCAGCTGGAGGATCAAGTGGTTTGTCCGGCTAAGATACTCCTCGTCCGGCAGACGCCTGTTGCAGAAGGGTCCCAGTATCTGCTTGTTTAAGCCGGCGTTGATCTGTCAAAGAAAATATGCAAAAGCCACACAAATATTGGTCAAGATGAAGGACGAGAGGAATACAGAGAAGTTTCGCTCACCCTTAAGCTAGTGCCCAGACAGGAATCTTCCTCGTCATCGCTCGTCTCTGAACCATCCTCCAGCTGGAAGTCCCGCCGATTAATGACTATAAACTTATTGGGTGCCGTGGTGATGGTGTAGGTGCAGAGTGTGTCGCTGGTGGTCAGATTGGGGTAGCCGGGCGAGAGCACAGTACCCGAGTCGCTGTCAAAAGTATAGGAGCAGAGGAGCCTGTAGTGCAGTTCGAAGCGTCCACTCGTGGCGTAGGTCTTAATGCGAACCCGATTGAACAGAGACCTGAAGCTGGGCGGAGTTCCAGGCGATTCACCGCAGTGCTTGGCCTGAAACAGACTGGTGCCATCGACGGCCACATCGTACAACTCCAGACAGTCCTGGCGACCCATTTCGAAGGTGACAAACTCAATGCCCACCGATTCGCCAACGGCCAGGCGGATCTCGTACTCGCAGGACAGGGCTGCGTCACTGGTCACACTGCTGGAGCGTATGGAGCCCTCCTTGCTGGTGTAGACTCCGCCACATCCGGGCACGCGCTCCTCGACTGAGTAATGCAGCTGGAAGCCCGTGTCGCTGCCATCGGCGTCCGAGTGGAACAGGATGATGGCCTCGTGGGTGGGCAGCAGTAGGGGAGCCGGCTGGCCGCTGTTGCAGAACTTTGCCAGCTCCCGATTCGAAATGGAGTCCTTGATCTGTTAAGACAAAGGGATTCAGTGATTCCCAGTGGCTAGTCTAGCCAATCCCCAGTTGCTCACCTCGACATAGTCAAAGTTACAGTTGGTGTGTTGCTCCAGCTGCAGGCTGAAGAACGTGAGCTTGATGCGTTTGTTGGTGGGGGCCACCAGGTGCCAGCGGCAGTCTCGGTTCTTAGGGTAGTTGCCAGGCGACCCAGGCGATGCCAAGGTGCCGTGGGTATCAAACTCAAGGCGGCCACCGCACTGCGGCTCCATCGACACCCAGGTGAGATCGAAGCCCTCACGCGAGGTGCTGTTATCCGATCGGAACCAGAGGTACAACTGATTGCCCGATGAGACGATGTTGCCGCCGTGCGGCAAATGGTTGCCGCAGTAGCGACCGATGATCTGCGCAGCCGCCGAGCGTCCGTCGTTGACCTGCAGCCAGTCGAAGCGGCACTCGCTTGAGTCCTCCAGGTCGAAGCTATTAAACGTCACGTTCAGCACCAGCGACTCGTTCGTACGGATCACCCACGCGCATTGGGCATTGTGCTCGTACCCGGTGCCCTCCGGCGGATACCTCAGTCGACCGCTCTCTGCACTCAGCATTGCATTGCAGCTGCTGAAACGCGTGGAGCATAGTCGATCCCGGTAGCCCGGCAGACACTGGCACACGAATCCGTCGCCACTCGACAGGGTGGGGTTGCAGCGTCCCCCGTTCTTGCAGGGATGCGAGTCGCAGGGATTTGGCAGTGGCTCGCACAAAGGCGGTCGGAAGCCCCTGTTGCACAGGCACGTAAAGTTCGAGGGTCCAGCATCCAAACAGATGCCATTATTCTGCAAAGTGCGGGATCAAATATTGAATAGAAGAGAAAGAATAGAACAGCTCGTATAGAGCTTTAATGTTCCGCATCATGCACACACAATGTATGTGGTTTTTGCAATACTCTTTCGCAGCACTCGCTAAGAGGGAGGGATCGGGAAAGGGGGCGTACTCACCAGGCAGGGATTCGATGCGCAGTTGTTGGCCGTGCCATTGGCACAGCCATTGGAACCATAGCCAGTGCCGACCATTCCGGCCGGACAGCTGCAGACAACAGTGCCGGAGATCTCGAAGCAATTGGCCGCCGGATGGCAGAGCCTGCCCCGCGACGCGCAGCTGCTGATGGTGGCCAGCTCCGAGTTGCCGGGATTGCCACTGCTCGGACTGTTCCGCTCGCAGGTGCGCCCATCGCCCGTCCAGCCTACGGGACACTCGCCACAGTGGTGGGAGCCGTAGGTGTTGAGGCAGTCGACCCGTGGACTGAGGCTACAGCCGCCGTTGTTAGCCTCGCACTCGTTCAGGTCGCGGCAACTGATGCCGTTTCCCGTGAGGCCGGCAGCACAGGGGGCGCAGGTGAAGCTTCCCGGCAGATTTATGCACTTCGTGGAGCAGGGCGTGTGGGCAGCCGCATCGCTGCACTCGTCCACATCCTCGCCACAGACAGGCGTCAGGCCGTTGGTCTTCCAGCCCGCCTCGCAGATGCAACGGTAGCCTGCCTCATCAGAGCTTGGCACACAAGATCCATGGCCACAGAGCTCCCAGGCACTGGCCTGCGAGCAGTCGCCCTTGCGCTGCGTGCAGTGCATTCCATGCCACCCAGGCAGGCACAGACAGCTGTAGGATCCAAACTGATTCAGACACTGGGCTCCGTTCTGGCAGGTCAGATCGGTGCCCTCGTACAGGGCGCACTCGTTCACATCGATCTCGCACTTGGCACCCTACATCGACGCAAAAGAGAGACGAAACACATGAATCACAGATCAGCAACGCCCCTCAATACGCCCCACATTGGGGTCGATAGGTTGACAGGCTGACGGGGGAACAACCCACCTCGAAGGCCGGCCGGCACTGGCAGCGATACCCATTGAAGGTGTTGTAGCAACTGCCACCGTTCTCGCAGGGTCCGCTCTGGCAGCTGTTGAGCTCTAGCTGCGTCTCCAGCCGATTCACTTTGTTCTCCATGGCCCTCAATCTGACCTGATAGCGTCGCAGCAGAAACCGTGATCCACGTGTCCTGCAGTAATAAAGAACACTCAGAATGGCAGCAGAATACACCCAAAGGAGCTGGGCTTTATAGGTATAAAATTCATCCTTGAAATCCAAAGGAAAAGTTTGAGGATAGATCATCCACCCTGGCATGACCCCACCGTAACCACCGTACAAAAAAAATTCCCGTCTCACCTGTTCAATTGCTGTTGCAGCATGCTCTTGAGTCCATTCACACCAAAGGCCCGCCTCTGGAAGTCCGCTAGTTGATCTGCCAGCTCTCGGATATCAACAAGATCCTCGGTCGAGCTCCACTCATCCTTGGCGCTACCGGGGCGCTTTTTTGATCCCGAGCTGGCCAGCAGCAGATCAAGGACATCGTACTCCTCATTGATAGTCAGCCGAGAGTTGCCCGACAGACGGAAGCTGATGTTCCGATTGGCTCCGGATTCGAAGATAAGATTGCCATCTTTGCTGATAATTTTCGGCCTGAAATCGTGGAAAGGGGGGGGGAGGGTAATCCAGATCAAGGCCACACGATGTCTTTTTGCACAGTTTGGGGTGTCACTTACGAGTTGACAAAAGCCTCCACCGCTGGCCAAACAACCGCAAGTAGGATAAGGCATGGCCACAGCAGGAGTCTGCCTCTAGCAGATCCCATCAGAGAGAACACTTTCCCCTCACTCAATCACTTGGAAAAAAATATCCCCAGGAAACACGCGAAGAATTCTAAAATAGAGGGTATTCCGCACCGCTCGACTACCGATGTCCGACTGTGCCTCTCTTCCAGAACGCCGCTCCTCAGATCAACTAAGTGTGGTGCAAGGGGCGGTACCCGAGAGTACGCCCATCAAACTACCATTTCACGTGCATTCCCCTATCCCAATATCCCAATCCACCACCGAACAATACACACAGCTAGATATACATATATATATTTTGTTTTTGAGCATATTTCTCAACCGATTTGGTGGACGTGGAATACAGAACGCGACCGATACTGATCCCAATCGGATAGCTCTCGGTGCCGGCTTAGGTTTCTAATAATATCCATTATAATTGCACATACATGAATTATATCATTTAGCTTATGGTTAGTTTCTCTTCAAAATGTTACAACTATGGAGAGTTCTTCTTGCCTTCTTTTTGCCCCTGGCTCCCTCGAAAGGGACGACGACTTTGTGATAGATAATTCAAGGGGATACATTTGGTTGGTTTGGTGCCAGTTTTAATTTTTTTTTTTGGTATTTTATTGCATAGACTCTGTCTCTATCTCTGTTTCGGTATTGGATTTATTTAAGTTTAGGCTATGCGGATTGATTTCTTCTCGCTATGCCAGGTGCCGTTCTAAAGTCTAGATAAGTTTTTTGTATTAGTTACAAATGCACAAGAAATTATTATTAGCTTCTTGCAAATATATGTATACGGATAGGAACTAGAGAACGTAAGACTGCGCGTTGGTAACAGATTTCCCACAGCGATAGTGGTAGTGGTAGGTTTTGGTAGCCTGTTCTTCTGGATGGAATACAGAATTCTGTTTTGCTGTTCTTGCTTCGTCAAAAATATATAAAAAATCGAAAAACTTTGTTAAGAAATCGCCAAAATGATTATCCTTAGAAACGTTCATGTCTCATATATGTATTCACACTACCTTCTTTTCCAATAAGATCTTCATCTGGTGGGGGGGGGGGGGGGCTCACCTACTACATAGTACATAGTCTTATACTTATGGCTTGCCGTGCAATATTTATGTATGTTTTTAAACGATCTCTGTGCCATGGAAAACATTTAATGGGCAAATCGAATACAATCGATTTGCCTATCCATTACGTTGGACGTTCGCCTGCCTCTACATAGACATATATATATATATGTTTTTGTTTATATTTAAGTGTATATGTATATAACGCCTAAATGTAACGTAAGTGTTTGTTTGTTTGTTTGTGTGTATAATAAAAATCACAAAGGTGAAATGACTTGCGTTAAGAGTCAGAGTATGTATAAGTAATAACAAGGCTAGCCGCAGACAGATTCAGATCTCTTTGCCGCTGTGAGCATTGTTACAAACAAAAAGTATATTAAAAAAAAAATAATTAAGGTAATAATCGTAAAAAATATAGGTGTCACGACACGCGCTACATGGTAAATAAATATTAAAAATATACACTTGACAAATTCTGCTTAGGTTGGTTGGGCTTTACTCTAACATTCATTTTCTTCAATCTTCAACCTTCCGTATTTTCTATGCTGCATTTTGCACTCAACATTTTGCTTTTTTGCTGGCTTAGACTTTGAAATAACTTAAGGGCCCAGCTTTAGTTGGGATTGTTTGTGGCGGTCGTCTTTGATCTTCTTATGTGCTCCGATTTGTGGTAGAGAAACTTGTAGCTCGATTTATTTTCCGTATACTCCACAAAGGAATCTGCAAGAGAGATTATGTACTTAATTGAAGATACATATCTTTAAATGTCTCCAAATGGGACATACCGAAGGAGACGTAGCCGATGTTGGCGGTGTCTAGCGCATAGTAGAGCACCAGGGCCTTTTTCTCGTTCAACTTGCCACCAGCATGCCGCATTAGACGCACGAAGCTTTCCCTACTGAGTTTCTCACTCGACTCGCTATAAAGCTGCAGGAAAGAAGAAATTGGTTAATATGATTTAGGAAGGAGACTTCGAAAAAATCGAAGAAATACATTACATGGATCAGAGCACGTAGAAAAGTCGACAGATCGGCGTTTTTAAATTTGCTAAACAGCGAGCAGAGTAGAAAACTTTTCAGCGAGACTGTGCCACGACGACGCTGAACGAAACGAGATAGTAATCGTCAATTAGAGCGAGATGGCTCGTCGAAAATACATACATGATCGAGTAGGGCAAACAGTTTGTGCAAATTTGGGTTCTTTAGATCCACTTGGAGCAGCTCCGCAAAGGTGATGAAGTCCAGCTTGTCCGTGTTGGACATGCTCAAGTATATCGTGCACAGCTCCGAATCCCGTGTACTCTCTAACAGTCCCAGTTGATCGAGGGTCCGCTCGATCTCCACAATGTCACCGGGGAAAGGAATTTTCATGTCACGAGCCCGACCCATTACGATCACATCCTCGAACGAATAGTCCGATGTGGGCACACCCAGAGCTCTGTCAAATCCAATCAAAGCATTAATCAGCAATATGATATGTAGATATCGATCGATAATTCAATAGAGCTTTCAGCTGAATATAACTCGGGGAAATACCTATGCATGTAAACATCTGATATCAATTCTTTATAATTCTCGGGAAAATATACATATTGGGGGACATACTCGTAAGTTTATTTACGTATAATGCCATATAATGCCTAAGCTGTACTGGCCTTAAGCTCTTTATCTCCTTATCTGCTAGCAGCAACATTTAAGCAGCTCTTGCGCTCTAGTTCTCTTGATTTCTGGCGCTCATTATAGCACTAGCATTTGCTCCCACTAGTGGCATTACTATGCCACCAGTCTCGTTGCAGTCTTCAACTGGACCCTCCACTTACTTGGCCATCACTTCGCGCACATTATTAGCATAGAGATTGGCATCGGCAATCTCGGCTTCGTTTGGCTGGTAGACAGGCAGATATTCGACTTCGCAACGATTGTAGAACTGTGTCATGGTCAGCCAAAGGAGGCGTAGACTAGAGTGGAAGATAAGATACAATAAGATATAAAAACAGATATTTTTAAGCAAAAAACATACACGCCGGGTCCGTCCCAGGTCCAGGTGAAGGTATCATATTTATTCGGATACTTGAGCAGCACTGGCTGCACCGGCACGCCCGGATAGAAGGCGCCCGGCTTGAACTTGATCAGAGCCGTGCGATTTGTGCAAGTGCCCTCGGCAAAGATGACGACCTGCGGCCAATCGTCGTTGGATCGGGCCCGGTCTACAATGTCCCGTATCGTGTTTTGCCTAGAATTGGGATCCTCGCGCTGTACATAGATCGGCTGGGCGTAGTTGATGATGCGCCCCAGTAGCGGTATGTCTGCCGTCTCGCGCTTGGCCACTATCGATGGGGGGCCCGTGGCCACCACCAGAATGGAGTCCACGTAGGAGGAGTGCGGTGCCACCACTAGAATGGGTGCCTGCTTTGGTGTCGCCGGTGTCCCCTTCATGTTTATGTGGTGAAAAGATCCCGATGTGTACAACATGCGCATAGCCTTGGCCGTCATGTACTGCATTTGCCTGTGAACACAAAGAAAAAGACGATTAGATCGGCCTCAGCATAACCGGATATCGCTTACTTGCGCCAGCCAGTGAGCGGCTTAGCCTTGAGATCATCCAGCGTCATTCCATAGAGCCCAATGCAGGCGAACATCCACGCGGAGAGCAGGGAGAGCACACATCCCACCACACGAATGGGCAGCAGCAGAACCGTCAGCACATAGATCTGCAAAGTAAAAGCAAAAGCAAAATTATTGAATTTGTAATTGTCTCTTGAGCATCTTTTGATCTTAAATTCAATGACTTAGAACATGGCTTTATCTCCTATAGCTTTTATTTGATTATACTATGCGTTAACCTTGCAGTGTGGCGCACTGTGATGCAACAAGAAAACATCAGCAAATATTGATTTTTCCCCGTTGAATCTGATTTGGCAAGGACCCAGCCATCGAACGAACAAAGAAAAGACAACAAGGAGACAAGACAACGAGCATGTCGCAATCTCAATCATAAGATTGCAGGAGAAGCACGAAACAGCAACAGCAGCAATTGGAGGGGAAAATGCCAGACAATGCCAACAAGTGTATCGAGTATTTATATGTACTGAATATTCCGCTCATCCATCTGCAACTACCAGATATTGAGATACCACCAGACCGTTCATCGGTACGGATCCAGATAACTAACATTTACAGATCTATTGTGCATTGTTTGGCATGTAATCCTACTGCTATCTTTGCTGACTGCTGGACAGTCACTCTTCTGGATACATATGTATGTATATTCGCGTGGTCTCTTCGGCTTCCTTCCATAAACCTTAGTTACATTACCTTTTTATGCGCACACATAATTATATGTAGTTAGGTAGGGGGCCCATAAATCCATTTCCCTACAAAGATTTCAATGTTTACATCTGCCGATAGCTGTCGATAATGGGTACTAATCGCTGCTTATCAGTCAAGTGCTGGCTACCGGGCCCCGTACCGGACTTTGGATTCGATGTGTGACCAAAAAAACGTTCAACAGTCAGTCAGACAAATGTTTGATTGCCCCTTGCCTCAGCCCCAGCCTCAGGAAAACAGAGCACCGCCATAACACGGTTTGGCTTCCGATGGGATGGCGATGGGATTCCATAAATTTGGCATGCTAGAAAGTGGACGGTTGTTTTTAATTGGCGAATGTTTATTTTTGAAAAATTCCATCGGGGCAGCAACAAATACGTACATTTATATGTGAGGAGGCATTATATTGGCGGCAAGCAGCTGGTAGTACGACTGGTAGGAAGAATCAGAAGAAAAGACAACACGTAGGAGAATGCTATAATGGATATTACCATGAATCACGGGATATTTTATCCGGCTCTTGGAAAGAACTCTAAGAGATACCTATGTGGCGATGGTATTCCATTTGAAAACGAGCAAGAGAAAGTGTTATGTACCGTATGCCGGCCCTTGCACCCTTCGAATCGAAATCCATTTAATAGCTATAGCAAAAAAAAAGAACCTCCGCATATCAAATATAAAGCGGAAGAAGAGCATCGCGAGTAGTCAATGCCAATGCCGTCGCAGAGTACCTTGAACTTTTCGCGACTGAAAACCAGTTTTGATTTTTTTTTCTTTTCTTTCTGCACGCAACGGAATTCTCTTCGCCCCCATCGACACTCGCTCCGGCTCCGTCTCCGGCTCTGACTCTATGCAGCTGTGCAGCTGGGGCTGGGGGGTTTTTTTGTTGTCGTTTTTAATGTTATTAGTGGGTCAATGGCTCGGGGCTGTTTTGAGCGCAACTTCCTCTTTTCTGATCTTCCGCTCTGCCGAACTGTTTGTGCATCGGCGACGCTCGGCTGTGTCTGTAGCTCTCTTTCTCTCTCTATCTCTGCGACACGCACGAAGACACGCACATGCGAAAAGTTCAAATGAGAATGCAAAAACAGAAGTTGGCTTCTATACTTTGTTCTATTGCTGCACAATCTGTTCCGAGTGTTTTTTTTTGTTAGCTTAATCCAGCTTTCAGCATGGATTTCAGTATCAATTTAATTTCCCTGAACTGCCTGCCTGCGTAGTGGCCTTGTGTCTTATCAATCCAATCGGTGTGTCTGTTTTGCAGCTTGGCTCTATTTCAATTGGGACTTTGAGCCTTGAATCAGCCGATAGAGCCGATTTGGGTGCGTCATTGAGATCAGCTGTGACACAGCTACATACATGAATATATACATACGCATAATTAGGTGATTATTTATGCATACCAAAGCGAATGCCCGATCTAATCGATTGCGAGTGCATTTCGAGTATATGTAGGCTTATGGGAACTCAAGTTCTTAGTCATTTTAAAAATAGTCGAACCGAACAAAATGAATCAGAATGCATACTATCGTACATACAGATATACATACATATATATGTATAAATATATGTAAATATTAATAGGGTAAATGATATAGACCTATGACAACTAATGAGGATCCAGAGAAATAAATAAACAACGGCACTGCTGTGGAAAAGTGTCTTCTGAGAGTTCCGATGGAAAAACATATTCAACGAGATGTCTTCTCTTTAGCGAGTGTCCTCTATGGACGTTGTGGAAACAAGGTTAAGCTCTGTGACTATTGCAAATTTGTAGAGGAACACCGAAGACCCCTAAACGAGTTCTACTCTTGTTCTGGCGATGTTCTCAAATTAGATCATTTTCAGGGCTGTAAAACTCGCGCCATTTTACTGTGGTGTTGGTGTTTGTTTTTGTCTAAATACTTTGTTGCTGGCAAACAGAGGAGCAATTAGAACGTGTGCGAAGCTGTAAACGGCTTGCCGATTGCGCCATCCGATGGTGGAGAGTGCAGGGGCAGAGCGGGTGTACTGTTCTTTGGAACCCACTGCAGGAAGGAGAAGAAAGAGGAGCAAGAACACAAAGCGTCAGAAGACACCAGCTGGGTGTGAGCGAGCGAGCAAGAGACGCGAAGGGGGGATAGAATGGTAAGAGCACAACACATGCCAATAGAAGAACCGGCAACAACGTACGCAACAACACCAGCAACAACAGCCGCAAGTGGAACAAGAAAATCATACGATTCTCGCTGCCCGCCTGCGAAACGTTGACGTAGGCAGCGACAGCGGCAGATAAAAAAAAAAAGCTCATTGCAAAGGAGAAGAAGAACAGCGAGTTGAACAATGAATGTAACGGCAATGCATGTCAAGTGCAATGCAAAAGGCAATGGCAGAGAGCATAGAGAATACCGTAAAGAGTGCAAGAGAAAGTAGTATCGCAGTTGAGGAACCAGAAACAGCAGTGCTGTGGTGCCTACTCCATCATTAGCTTAGCGGCGGCCGCCCATGTGCTGCGTGCTCACTCGCTCGCTCTGATTTGCATGAATGAATGGCACAGAGAAGAATGGCGAAAGGCGAACAGCGAACGGCGAACATACATACATATGTATGTATGTAGTTTCCGTTTGAAAAATGGGAATCGGAATGGGAATGGGAATAATAGCCCGCAACTCACCTTGGCCACCTCAATGTGATTGTCAATTTCGAGACGGTGCACGAAGGGATTGATGTAGTTGTAGCCCTTGGATGCCCAGGCATCCTCCTCGGAGTCCCGTTTCGACAGACTTCCGCTGGTGTGGATGGGACTATTGGTATCGGTCATCACACCATCCTCATCGACATCCTCAGCGGGAACCGTATCACCCCCGGCGCGCGTCGTTTGCGACGATCGTCGGCATCGCTTAATTGTCGACGTTGTCATTGCACTCTTCACACTCCCACTTTTTCGCACTCTCCTTGTCAACTGTATATATATCCCTTACGCACTCTGAGACGAAACACACTACAAAATTCGAATAAGACTTCGGCGTCGATTACACGGACTGTCCGTACACTGAGCATTCACTGAATATTTCAACCGTTTTAAGCTACACTTTTTGTTCAGCAGCAGCACATTCGTGTTTGTGTATGCGTGGTGTTCGGGGTTTTGTTGTTAGCTATTTTATTTAACAAAAGCAACAAAACAGCACACGGTGCGTATACGAGTGCGCCAGTGTGACGGCTGAATTATCGACAAAATATACCGTCCGACCATCACAAATATACCGAAAAGAACGGTCTCATTTGAAAAATATTCCGTAAAAATACCAACGAAAATCATATTCCTCGATTTTAATATTCTATTTAATATAACTAGCTCACTGGAACCCTCAGGCCTGAACACATAATTTTATACGATTGATGAATCAATTGTCTAGAAGATTGGCTAAGTTTAGTGACTCTTTCTTTTTAGATTGCTTATAAAATAACGTTTAAGCAATAATGGCCAAGGCATAAAACTTAAGTGAGCATGAAATGCGACGTAAGGAAACGTAAGTGAGCATGGAATGTCACGTCCTTTGGAAGCTTAACCGTTGGTATGGATATATTTTAGGCTTTAGGCCAAATTGTCTCCAGGCCAGACACTCACCTTATATTTATTTATATTTATATATATTTATATTTAATAACATATCGATCCCGATACCCATTTTCAGTCTTCTTAAGAAGACCAAAAACCGTTAAATTTTCTGAGATAGAGACTGACTAGTCTGACTGACGGTCATGCCTCAAAATATTTCGCAAATATAACATATTCCTCGATTTTGATATTCTGTTTAATATAACCGAATAGGATACTGAACCCTGAACAAATAATTTTAACTGATAGATGAAACTATTTTCTGTAAGATTGACCAATTTTAAAAACTCCGTTAATGGATTCGGTCTAAAATAATGTTTAAACAAGGAAGGTCAACAAATAAGTCCCTTTCTTACATGGCAACTACACAGTAACTACACATTTGCTACATATCAAAAATATTTTGACGGAGTATGGACATTTTGTATACCCTACCTCTGAATTGATGTTAAAAATACTGCTTTCCAAGCTAAGTAAGGTGCCGTTTACACTGAGGCTGCGTCTTGATTCTTTGCGTCTTCCCAGAAACGCAGTTTTTTTTACATAGGTTTAGCATAGGGCCCTAGTGATGGCAAAAAGTTGCGTCGTTTTCCGACGCAACTGCGTTTTGGTATTTCTGTGGTATTTCTGTGCGCATAACAGCAATTTTCGTACTTTTCTGCCTAATTAGCGGAACTATCACCACTAATAACAACAAAAAACAGCAGATTCAAATTTAAATTTTGCCGCGAAAAATGTCTGATGATGGAAAAGGTAAATATATACATATATATAATACTATAATTCATACAATAATAGTTCGAATCAATTATTACGCTAGACAGAAGATTTTTGTGGACACATGCTGCCATACAATCCCTTCTCGACCAGTGGGAGGAAAACATTGATGGTTTTCGGGGCGTTCGAAAGAACTCCCACATATATAAGGAAATAGCGATTGCCTTAAAAGAGTTTGGTCCAACATCCGTGGAGGTGAAAAATAAAATGGACAATTTGACAAGAAAGTACAGGTAAGTTTCCACACAAGAGTTCCTATTTACTTGTTAAATTAATTTTTCAGGAGTGAACTAGCCAAAGTGTGTCCTTCAGGCGGGGCTCCATCAACATGGGAGCACTTTGGAAGAATCTCCATGATATTTCAGACGTCCAAGGCAATGGTAGTAGACGGAGTTGAGAGCACAGGTAATAAATAAAACACAAATTTGTAAATAAATAATTTATTCAATACATTCTATTCACCAAATAAACTCCCTACCGTACGATATTCGGCTGACGATCCAAGACAATAAAGAGCTATGGCTATTCTCTTCTCCAGAGGGATTGTCTGTCGAAATGGAGTGTCTTTTTTTTTTAAATTGGGCAACAGGTTAACCAGAATGTTAAAAGTACTCCTTTCCATGCGGAAATTTTCCTTAAAAAAGGCATCGGAGTTCTCCACAACATCTTCCTCCCTAAATGAACCATATCGTGGCTATTGCATACACATAAAATACATTATTTAATTGAAAATAGAAGATTATCTGCACTTTACTAACAAGGGTCCAAACGCGAGGAGGACGTTGCAGTTGCGAGAGGAACTGCAACTTTTCTGAGGATAGCCCAGACACTTCCATGATCTTCAACATATTCGCATCATTTTCCGCCACCGCAGATAAAAGAATTAGCTCGTTTTCTGTCATATTTTGTTGATTTTGAGACATAATTTCTTTTGTTTACAAATTTTTCTTCCTCTTCCCAAGACGCAAAGACGCAACTACGCTGTAGTGTAAACGGCAAACCTGCTTCTCTGCGTCTTCTCCGATATCGATAGGTAACGCACCAAGTGTAAAAAGCCTATAATAATGCAATTTTCTCGTATTGAAATGTTTTTGACCTACTCATGCATTTAATTCGATTCTCGTATATATTCCCGTAGGTCTTGATCCCGATACACATATTTGGTATCAGTAGGAATATCATAAACTACAAAATTTCATTGCGATATCCTAAAAATGTGGAGAATATTTTGCATAACTACTAAACATACAACACAAAGGATTATTAACTCAGTTATTGCGTTCGTTGGACAAAAATTTAATCAATTCCCCCAAAATATCGATATTTTTGAATTGGCGGTAGTTTTGAAAATAATACCAATATATACTATGACAAAATAACATTTTTTGCGCAAAATTTTGGCCATAAAGTATTTACAATTCCATAAATGGTCACGCTGATTTGTACTCTCCACTAAACTGGTCTGGCAGCACTGCCACTGGACCCACATTTGAATTTGAATTTTGCGCATTTTGATTTTCACGTGCTCGACATCGCACCACCACATGAAAATCACTTAATGCTCTGGGGTGGTGTCGCCCGATCTCTAATCTAGACTTATACTATAGTTCACGGCCCCCTGAGATTCATGTGTCTGAAACGTGTTGTCGAAATAAAAAGCGAATGTTTCCAAGGCAAGGCCCCAATTTATATACGTACATACATACATATGCTACACTCTAGCTGGTAGTAGTAGTACCATTCGTATTATCAGTGTTTAGGGCAATGTGGACCAACCAGTTTTTGGATTCCATTGTGTCCATTTTATCCGAGAGATAAACTGGTTTCTCCGGCAGATCAGGCGCGTATCTGGGCGTGGGGGTGTGAGGGTGTGGAAGAGCTAAGGCATTAACTGTTATACGCATTTGACCTTGTCGAAGTTTATTTTTGCGGTTTGCCCTGCCTCCTGCCACACTATACCCTTCTGCCTTTCCATTGACCTTGCTCAACGCGCTTCAGCTGACGAAAGCGAAAAGAAGATGGTCCGATATTTTCATAGAGACCTAAAACCCCCAACCACCAACCACTCTAAGGCTTGGTCGAACAATTTTTTACGATCTGCTGAGTTTAAAAATGGATTTCGCATTTTATATTCTGGCTTTTTTATGTGTGTGTTTTCCGCGTTTTTCGAGCGTCACGTGAAGTTTATTTACGGCGTGCCAAATACAATAAGTATTATAATTAATGACTTTTCCTTATGAACGAAGGCCGGACAGCATCTCGCATTCGCTCTCTCTCTCTTTCTGTCACCCATCCTCGCTAAGTTTTTGTGATTTTCACAAATTTTCCACTCCCTGTCATTAGCCACTGCGTCGCTCTGTCGCTGCATTGACCTCTGGACTGAGGCAGAGGCTGAGTGGGTTGCGTTTCATCAGACAGACGACGCTGCTTTGTCGACGTCATCATCATTGACGTCACAGCAAAAGCTGAGCGCGTGGTCCCCCTACACAAACACACACACACACACAAACACGCACACACACACACACAAAAGCACACATTCAAAGAGTAGGTATGCATATGAAATACACACGATAAAATACTAAAAAAAATCAATTATTTTGTATATATTATGTATGTACATATGTAATACATATGTATGTACCAAAGGCAAACCCTTCGCACTCAAACACATAAATATATACATATCTATATATATATAGATATATGTATATAAGTTTATGTATGCATACATATACAGCGCACTATGTGGCTTTGTGTGTGACGGGGCGAGCCCCCAAAAACTGGATTCCCGAATACTCTCTGCACAGGCCGCTGCCGACATCAACAGCAGGCAGCAGCAGCGAGCAGCGACGTCGCCGTCGTCCGCGTATGCCAGTTGAAGGTGACACAGGATGTGCTCGCTCGTAGGACAGTTGTAAGCTGAAGCTTTTCTGACGAAATACTGAGGGCGTGGTTGGCAAGAGGGAGGAATGAGAATTGCGATTGGGATTCCTGGAACCTCTTCTCTTCCTACGCGTCATGAGGGGGGCAGGGGACGCCTGTCCATCATCCAGTTTTCAGCCGTTTAAAGGCGCTGACTCATCATGCGGTTGCACAGACCTCAGGAACGGAACCCATTGTATTTGAACTTATCGCTTGTATCAATGTTTATGCACTGAACCGATCTACCGCTGAGCTAACATCAGGAATAATAGAATATAATAATTTATTAACTAAATGGAAAACAAGTGAACCGTCTCTTTCTCTCTGTCTGTATCTTTCTCTAGGTCCAATTGCAGCGTACGAATTTCTGCTTTGGCAAAATATAAAAATGTAGTACACTCCCCCTCTTTCCAGCCAGTCGAGCCCACCCACATACACGCCCCCCACACTCCCTCCACCTCACGAGATTTCCACCAAAGCAATTTCCGTCGCTACCGATAAGAGGTTTCACCAAAGAACAACAAAGACCACTCCCCGTCTGGGGGTTTTGTTACCGTTTTAATGTACATACATACACCCACATAAAATACAAACATACATATGTACATACGAATATGAGTAACGGCACCGAAGTCAGATAAATAATAAATGCAAACCCTCTCGAATTTTCCCTACCCTATACTACCAAACCCACAACCCAATACCTATACTATTAATCTATAAAAAATATGAAAAATTGCATATAACTGATATGCATATGTACATACATATGTAAATTTGTATGAAGTATCTATTGAATATTAAAATACATCGAAATCATTTTTGCAATCGGTGTGAAGGTACTTTCAGAAACCTTCGACTGATCTAGACGGTTCCGACATAGTAGATAGTACATAGTAGTATGTACATATGTACGTTTGCAAGTTTATGAGAATAATGAAAAAACAAAAAAGTTGCAAGCAATTTCGTGCAGTTTCTGGCGTCGGCCTCATTCTCTCTATTTGTTATTAACCATTTGGTGTAAACAAATAATTGTTTTGATGGCGAAATCATTCCGACAGACACGTGCAGCAGCCGCTGAAGGTGAATGGGCAGGGGGGAGAGGTTGAGTGGGAGTGGGAGTTGTAGTTGTTGCTGAGACGTCATCTCGCACTCACGGGCTTAGTCAGAGGAAGGCGTGTGTGAATGGGTTGTTAGTGTGTGTTAGGAAGCTTGTATAACAGTTATTAGGCCCACATGCCGACACAGACACACACACAAGAACGCATGCACTCTCTTTTTCTCTCTATATGTACAGATGTATGCAGTATGTAAGTAGATGTGTAGTTATTTCATTAGTTGACGAGCCTCTTGGGGGCCAATGCAGAATGCACCAGAAGGAAAATAATATACATACATATGTATGTAATTGAATGAATACTAACATCAAGATGGCATTGATAATATTTCACAGCTCTCATGAAATCCAAAAGAATAGGCCACATGCCAATGTATGTATGTATGTACATTCGTATGCATGTATGAAAATCCAATAAGCAGTAAAACCAACAGCAACAAAATTCCATTGAGTGCCTGTCTGCCTGCCTGGGAGCAAAAGCAGGAGAGAGTGAACTCAATCAAAGAGAGCCGCTCAGTTGTTGCGCTGGAGCAAGAGTCTTGGCACGTACCTACAAATGTACGTACACACACACACACACACACAAAAATCACTTGTTGGTGAAGAGGGGGGTTGCGCAGACGGCCGGGTCTCAGCAGAGACGAGCCCACAGGCACCAGTAGAAGCAAGAGCAAGAAAATACATAAGGCGGAGGATGTTGACGCGTCCAAATTCCACCAGACTTCCCGTTGGCTCAGACAGGCCGTTGGCCACAGCTATGCAAACTTGTTCTCTCTAGATAGCTGAACTGTTATACAAGCAAGCAGCCAGGCCACGAGCGAGCTGACCAGAAGAGAGCATAAAAGTTTGGGTACGAAGGGAGTGAGGGCTGGGACAGCTCAACACGCAGCCAAAGAAAATCTTTCGACCCTTCATTTGAATGCCCTTCACCATCAATTGTCCAAGATACACCGAGCCAAGCTTGTTAAGCGGGATCGATCCCAGGCAGAAATCTAATGTACAAAACCATGCAGTGTCAAATAAAAAATTTAAGTTTAAGTTTTAATACGATCTAACAGGTGGGGAAAACCCAGTATTTAAGGGTCAAATATTGGTTTTGGTACCTAATGTATATACCTATCATCGGTCATTGGAATTTTTGAAAAATAATGTGTAATAACTTTATGGCAGCCAATTTAACTTTTTATTTGACACTGCATGGTTTTGGCTCTGAGCCACTGTACATACATATGTACGTGTATATGCCTCAAAAGCAGTGCAGCTCGAAGCAAATCGTATGTCAATTCAATACAACACACCTGCGGTAGGGTAGGGAACTTACCGTTTTTGCTGACGACGGCAAAAGTCGGCTCTCTCGTGAGAGGGAGAGCATTTCGTCCAGCTTGGCTACCTTATTGAACTCGGTTTATGCGGCAGACGTACATAACGAAGTGGAAATTTATTATTTCAATATTAAGATAACAGAAATTTAGCCTTAAAGTAAACGTAAAGCATATCAGGTTTGAGTATGTGTACGAAAATTGCTTCTATATCGTTATTATTGATAAGCAATTCACAACTATGTACAATGTACAATGTTATTAAACATCGAGCTTAAATATTGCTCCAAAGATCACAATCAAGCCGCGCATGAACGCAAAGTTGACTCATTCATGGCGCGGCGGCGCATGTACGTGTACTCTGCCGCTCGCTCTGCCGCTCTCTCTGGCATTTCCACATATCGCTCCCGCGTTGCCTTGTCTCCGATATATGTACATTGTACATACATATGTTCGTGTGTATGTTTGCATGTACATTTGCCATATCTCCAACTAGCCCGCCCCAATACTAATTTTCAGTTTTGACCTTCAAGGTTCCTTCACGACGCACACACACAGGCACACTCTCTCAAATACACAGCCAGATGCGACGCATTTGTAACGCCAGCGAAGGCAGAGCAGAACGCTGCAGCGCCAGCAGCAGAGGCAGCGACAGCGACAGCGGCAGCGTAAAGTGAGCAGCGAACGACTAGTGGATTTAACTGTGAACAAACTCTCACAGCAATCGGACGCGTGCAGCGGACAAAAATAAAACGGACGAGCGACTGAGAGACCGAGACTCGGAAAGCGGAACCAGAAGCAACATAACACAGAAAAAAAGCAAAGGAAAAACAAAACTAAAGCAAACTAAAAAGTAACAGAAAATACAAAATAATTGCGTTGCATTCGCGAGTGGAAAATCGCATTGAAACGGTTTTTGAGTGGATTTTTGTGTGTCTCTTTCGCTGTTATTTTTTTTGGTAGTGTGGGTGTAGTGAGACGACTGCCAGAACTGTCTGTTAGAGTGCCGAAAAGATGGACCAGGAGTTGAACGGGGCCATGCGGAGCGTGTCTATAAATAGCAACGGACTGGCGGCCACACCACATCTGAACGGCCACAGCAAAGACGAGCCGGACAATGTGCGGCGGGTGGCGGCGGAGGGCGCCTTGAGTGC
Organism: Drosophila athabasca; assembly: GCA_008121215.1. Lineage (NCBI taxonomy): Eukaryota > Metazoa > Arthropoda > Insecta > Diptera > Drosophilidae > Drosophila > Drosophila athabasca. Next base: position 4,172,234 of record CM017796.1, on the reverse strand, counting down.
ATCTGCATCGGCCGCCGTCAGTGCCGTTAGCAAAGCGACAAATGCATCGACAGCCGCTGCAGCGGCCAGAGCAATCCCAGCGGCGGCATCGTCCGCATCCACAGCCACAGAAGCAGCGTCGTTGTCGGGTCTAGCCGGGGCCAGTGAGGCGGAGAAAAAGAAAATGGTGTACGAGTTATGTCAGCAGCTTCTGCTAACAGACGAGCAGGTGCAGGAGCTGTGCTACCGCATCCTGCACGAGATTCGCCGCGGCCTGGCCAAGGATACGCACCCGAAGGCGAATGTCAAGTGCTTCGTGACCTACGTGCAGGACCTGCCCAATGGTAACGAGCGCGGCAAGTTCCTAGCCCTTGACCTCGGCGGCACCAACTTCCGTGTGCTGCTGATCCACCTGCAGGAGAACAACGACTTCCAGATGGAGTCACGCATCTACGCGATACCCCAGCACATCATGATCGGCTCGGGCATCCAACTATTCGACCACATCGCCGAGTGCCTCTCCAACTTCATGGCCGAGCACAATGTGTACGCGGAGCGACTACCCCTCGGCTTCACCTTCTCTTTCCCGCTGCGCCAGTTGGGCCTCACCTGCGGCATGCTGGAGACATGGACCAAGGGCTTCAACTGCGCCGGCGTTGTCAACGAGGATGTGGTGCAGCTGCTGAAGGACGCGATTGCGCGGCGCGGCGACGTACAGATCGACGTCTGTGCCATTCTCAATGACACAACTGGCACCCTGATGAGCTGCGCCTGGAAGAATCACCACTGCAGAATCGGGCTTATCGTCGGCACCGGCTCGAATGCCTGTTACGTGGAGCGGGTCGAGGAAGCGGAGCTATTTGACGTTCAGGGCAATAAAAAGCCCCATGTGCTCATCAACACCGAGTGGGGGGCGTTCGGTGACAATGGCGCCCTCGACTTTGTGCGCACCGAGTTCGATCAGGACATCGACAGCCACAGCATTAATCCCGGCAAGCAGACCTTCGAGAAGATGATCTCCGGCATGTACATGGGCGAGCTGGTGCGCCTTGTTCTTGTCAAAATGACGAATGCCGGCATTCTGTTCAAGGGTCAGGACTCTGAGGTGCTCAACACGCGTGGCCTCTTCTTCACCAAGTATGTGAGCGAAATCGAGGCGGACGAGCCAGGCACCTTCACCAACTGCCGCCTGGTGTTCGAAGAGCTGGGCCTGACCAACGCCACCGACGGCGACTGTGCCAACGTGCGCTACATCTGCGAGTGCGTCTCGAAGCGAGCCGCCCATCTCGTGTCTGCCGGCATTGCAACGCTGATCAACAAAATGGACGAACCCCATGTGACGGTGGGCGTTGACGGCAGTGTGTACCGCTTCCATCCCAAGTTCCATAATCTGATGGTAGAGAAGATCACGAAGCTGATCAAGCCCGGCATCACATTTGACCTCATGCTCTCTGAGGACGGATCCGGCCGTGGAGCAGCACTGGTGGCAGCCGTCGCCTGTCGCGAGGACCTAATCAACAGCAAGTAGGCGAGATATCGGAGAGATTGAGAGAAACTGCTGCATCCGCCGGAATCATTGGCATCCCAGATAAATAACAACTACAACAACAGCAGCAAGAGCCAAGAGCAATTTCCGATTTGCAAATGAGAAAATAGTTTCCTTCGTTGCCCGACACAGGGCGCCCTAGGGTTGGGCTCTGGCCCGTCACTGCCGCCACGTGTCGACCCTGCCATCGTCATGACCCCAGGGCTGCGGTGCGCGCTTCTTTAGTATTTTTAATTAGGCAAAAAGAAAAAAAATACGTTTTTAAACAGAAAACACCGAAAAAAAACAAAAACTAACTTGAGAATATCTTATAATGATAATGAATGCTTACGATTATGTTCGTTCTATCTCCTTCGCTCCAATTGGATCGATTTCCGATTTTTTTTGTTGAAATTTGTTATATCTATTTTACAAAAGAGAATATACACACACCAACATATATATATTTACATATATATATGTGAATAGTACAATTTGTTAAGAGAATTTCTTTTCGATTTGGAGAAAAAAAAAATTTGTTAACCCCCCCACCCGCACACAGAGAGAAACGAGGGAGAGAGAGAGAGCGACACGTGTAAGATGCTGAGAAGAGAACGAACCGTTATACCACTGTGCTACAGGCATATCCTGCAGAGCAAGCAGGATGTGGCGAAAAATACGCAGAATAGCAGAATGAGAAACGAAACTGTAAAATCGCACATTGTTAAAGCAAAAACAAAAACAAACAAGCAGAATACGAAAAGCAGAAACCAGAGAAAATTAAGGGAGCAGCAAAAACAAATGCGAATTCTGCGGCAACAAAAAAAACAAGATACTAAAAAAGAGGAGAACAGAACACCCGCGGAGGTGGTGTCTGGTGTCCTTCCTATGTAATTGTAAATGTTTATATAGAACCTATTATGAAGCGTTATATGATAATACTTGCATACACACACACACAAACACACACACACATATATTATATATATAAACATAAACATACATATATTATTTAGCCACTATATAATTATGTTATTTTTTTTTATTATTGTCTTCGCTTAGTGAATTTGTTTCTAAGATTTAAGGAGGTAAAAACTAATCAAAAAAAAATTGTGTTTTTTTTCGTTTGATCTAGAAGTGCACTTTGTGAGCTATTATTTATGTAATTGTACATTTTATCTAGTTTAGTGTTTAGTTCTTATCTTAGTCTCTAAATGTTGTCAAAAAAGTCCCACAAAAGCCTCCCAATTCTACCCGCATACATATGTATGTACATATGTATGTACATCGCCCGTCCCCACAAACCCACGGAACCCCTTAATTATACTTAATTATCGTTTGTAAACAATATCGGGGGATGTAAAATGTAAAAAAAAAACAAACAAAAAAAAAAAACAAAAAAGCGAAAGGCGAAGAAGCGAAATGAAAAGCAAATAAAATTTGTTCTTTATTCATACATTTTAGTTAAATAATATTTTCTTGGTACTTTTTTTGTTGTTTGTATTTTGTTTCATATTGTGTGTGGTATTTTGTAGTACTTTTTTTTGATTTCCTTTTTTTTTTGGAAACTCAGTTTTGGCGGCTGCCATGCTGGTCATGCTCAGACGACACAACCGAAAAAAATTCGAAAACAATTCGCAATCAAAGCAAAGCAAAGACACGATTTTGTTTTTTTGTCTATTTTTAATAAAACATGAAAAAACGTTGATATAAATGATATAAAAAAAATCTGCAAATAAATTGTTTATATTTTTCAACAAGAGATTGTAAAAAAAAGTAGCCACTGTTAAAAAAAAAAAATTTAAATCAATTTAAATTAAATTCTAGTTACCAAAGGCGAATACACAAAAAATACTACGCAAATACATAATACGGACACGCTTTGCAGCCTGTTGAAAGGATGAAAGGAGCAACTTAGGAAATGATATTATTAACAAAAGGAATGTTTGTCAAAAAAAGCAGGAAAGGATTTCGAAGTGCAAGAAAATAAAAGAAACGATTGAACCAAAAAACTGAAGAAAACCCCAAGAAAACCGAAAGTAATATGTTTGTTCTTTGGGGGTTATCAAAATAAATCTGCATGTGTATTTTACATTTCATTATTATTATTATACCCGGTACTCGAAGAGTATAGGGGTATATTAGATTTGTGGTGATAACGGATGTGTGTAACGCCCAGAAGGAAGCGTTTCCGACCCCCAGTATATATATTCTTGATCAGCATCAATAGCCGAGTCGATATAGCCATAGTCCGTCTGTCCGTCTTCATTAGCGCCTAGATCTAAGAAACTATTAAAGCTAGAGCAACCAAGTTTTGTATCCAGTCTCCTCTGTTATCACACTACTCCAAGTGTATTTCAAAATTTCGCCCCGCCACTTTCCGCCCGCACAAAGAACGAAAATCTGTGGCATACACAATTTTAAAGATTCGAGGAAACCAAAAACGCAGAATCATAGAGGATTACTATTTCTATCAGAGTGTTGAATTTTGATCAGATCTGATTATTAATATAGCCACAATGAAGAAAACCATTTCGAAAGTCATCGTTCCCTCTCGCTCTCGCTCACACGCGACCCCGTCTGCTTTGCCTATTCGTCCAAATGAGCGCCTAGATCTCAGAGACTATAAGAGCTAGAGCAACCAAACTTCCTATCCAAGCTCCTGTGATATCAATTCAGTACAAGTTTATTTCAAAATTTTGCCACGCCCCCTTCCGCCTCCACAAAGAACAAAAATCTGTGGAATCCACAATTTTGAGAATAAAAAAAAACAAAAAACGCAGAATCATAGAAAATTACCATATCTACCAGACTGCCGAACCTGGATCAGGTCGGATCAATATTATGGCCAGAAGAAACAAATTAAATTTCAGTGGCTACGCAACGCCTGCCAAGCGCTTACTCATTCCCTCTCTCTCTCGCAAACACTTGTATATGTATATTACAATATGTAGTTATACATGTAGAAAGGTAGAAGCAGATGTAAAAAGCATATGCAAACAAAAATGGAAACATGTACATATATAAATTCCAAAAATGGTTTGACTTCATTATTTGAAACATTATTTTTTGCCCAAAATTTAATTCGTCCCTTTTGCGAACATATAATAAATAGCGTAAATCGTAAGCTCATATATGTATGTATATACTGACTGAGTACCGGGTATAAAGTAGAGCCGCGGCCTTTGCCGCGGCTCACAACGTTCCCCCTCGTTTTTATATTATTTTGGATTTATTCACTTGGAATCGAGTAGAAAGAGAGCCGGCGTTTCGAGTTTGTTGCTGCTTCATTTTATGAATATATATTTTTCTGTTTTTTGCTAGTAATTGAATGCAGGCAAGCCACAAGAATTATGCATCATCAGAGGCAATCAGTCCAGTCTCTATTTTGTAATTTATATTGTACGAGTATTGCGCTGCCAATGCACTCACAGGCATACCCTGCACGGGATGGGGCATACGCGTTTCGGCAGCAGGTTCGTTAAGGTGCAGAAGTGCAATGCTCCAGCAGAAAATACATGGTATTCTTGGTGCGGCATTGTGTTTTTGTTTAAATAAATGTTCCTCTTACTTTTTTGATTTGAAAGTATCCATATCTTGTTTGGATTGGAAAATATCAACCGTATCTTCAATCATTGGGATGATAATAATAGTAGTTATATTTCCAAAGTGAAATTTTAAACTATTTTGAAAATCGATGTACGCTTCTTTAACGGAAAGCAGGATGCATTCCAGGATTCTACAAGATCGATCTTACTATAATTTAAACTTTATTTTCCACGTTTTGTTCTAGGGTATTTGCAGGGTTTCATCTCTTTTTGCGATTGTTTTGCTGTTGTAGTCCATTTTAAATTGAGTGGTTTTCAGCTTAATTTTCGTTTGACGCATTTGAATTGCAAGTAGAGGGATACATACCGAGACCAGACAAAGCTTGATTGAGCCATTGAACGTAAATGACAGATCGAAATAAATAGATCGTTGTAACAGAACGTACAGTTTTTCCATGACTGCCATATGGCACTCGTTTTAAATTCTACGGACTGATTTCAAGGCTGAAATGGCTCTCTTTAGAAAGAAAATTCACAAACTCTTGCAACATTTAGCAGTACATTTAAAGAACTTATGAAAGAAAATGAATATATCAGCAAAAAAATTCAGTTTATCTGACAAGCAGTCGATCATTCTGACAGGCGATGTTTTACTTTGGCAAGCAGAAGACGAATTTACAAAGCAGCAGAAATTAAATACTAGTTTTATCTGCTTAACGGCTAATTTCCGTATCTGTTAAATTTTTGTATTTTCAGAAAATGTCATATGGGCATGAGCAACCTGTTCAAATTTCTTTGTAAATATGATATCGTATTTATATAAATACATATGTATGTATGTATGTATGTACATACATATATAGTATTTGTGATCAGAACTGTAGACTGCAGGCAGCTTGCGGTGGTAGCTAAAGGGGTTATTTGCCAATTGCGATTGAGGCAAAAGCACGGCTCAGGTTCCGCGAAAGTTGTTTTTAGAATTTCAAATGAAAAATCTCTTATGGCGGTATCACCCCATTCCGCCATCGTCCCTTCCTCCAGTCTGTGTTTATTCAAATATAATGCATTTTTATTGTTGGAGAGACAGTGAGGGAGAAAGAGAGATAGATAGATAGTGTAATCTCAGCAATTTTTCGATCACGTTTTACTGCCGCGGACACAACAAAACCAATTTAAATATCTCGAATGCAAATTTCAATTTAAAATGCACATGATACCTACGGGTATCTATGTACATATTTACGTATGTACATATGTATGTATGTATATGTATTTACATATGTATGTATATGGGGTATCAGGGGGGAAACCCTAAATGGGAACTAAATTGGAGATACCCTATTGGGGGTATTTTAATGAAAGCAAACCAATTTTCCCCATAAAAGCTTGTCCACTTGGAAGGTGCATACGCCTATTAAACGGAGATGGAATTAGTAGAACTACCAAGAATATATGTATGATCAGATGTAGAGCAGAAATTTGCTTGAAAACCTCAACAAAACGTAATTCGAATTGCGCATACGCCGGGTTTTCTTAGAGAGTCTTCTTGGAAATAAATTAGCCCCTCGTTTCCTCCTTTTTATATTTAGTATAATGTCTTAAATAGATTTCAATAAAAAGGGTGGAATATGGGCGGTTGCGTAGGGGAAGAAATCAGCCTTATCACGGGCTGATGCATTTAAAGATTACATGGTACGCGCACGAGCCTCTCTGATAAGCCACGAGTGTGAGGCTGATAGGGCTGGGCAGGGTTTAAAGGTATTAAAGGCTAAGGCAAGCAAGTGTAAAGCGGTTAATGAAATGATGGGCAGTTTGATAAGAGATAAGATTCTCAAATCGGGCATACTGATTGAGAGGAGGCTTGGCAAAAAAAAAATCACAATATTACGGATTTTCCTGGCTTGTAGTATGGAAACTGTTCCCTCAAAGTCCCCTAGGTTTAGATTCATGTCTCTCAGAATTAGTCGGCGTTTCATACTGATACTGTTACGATAATGTGGAATAGAAGACCACTAAACCCCAGCTTAGACTCTTGTAATTTTATGTAAGTGATCTCTTGATATAAAAAAAGATTTGGGAAGATTTTAAATCTGTGTTATTCTAAAAGATATGAAGAGATATGACCGTACTATACATATAATATATAATAGATGTATTTCATATGTACGTCATCGTATCACTTTATAGGCTTTGATCACGCCCCACCAGTTTTCGCCCATAGTGCGTCAGTCGACAACCGGACGAACTACAATTTATCACAGAAATCAACAACAAAAACAAAAATAATAAAAACAGAAACAGAAAATATTTTGAACATTTTAAAAAGCTTTGACAGATTGTTGTTGGAATTTTCGCGTTAATTTTGCCTCAATTTTACAAAAAATGTATTGTATTTTTGTGGTTTAAAGTGTTTATTTTTATTTTAGTGGTTTTTATCCGCAAAAAGAAAAGGCGACAGCGGGAGTGGCAGTGGCAGAGGGCAGAGTAGAATCACAAACAAAATACGCCATAACAAAAAAAAATAACCAAACAACAACAGCAAAAGCAACGAAACATGTGCCAAACGAGAGAGGGTCACACCGAAAGAGTAGCGGAAGAATGATAGCGCTGCAGGGTAGGAGCGGAAGAACAGAAGAGCGGAGTACAGTTGACAGACAGACAACAAATTTGCTCATTTGATCTTGTATCTCTCTCTCTGTTGTCTTTCTATCGCTCACCTTCGGCTGGCACTCACCTCTCAACATTCTGTCGGACTCGACCCAGGTACGAGTACGAGCACATTCATAACAAGGTAAGGCAATTCCGCTCTCTCGGGTTACCAAGTTGGTATCCCCTTCTCCCTTTTTCTCTATCTGTCGTATCTGTCGAATGTGTGTCAAGCAGCAAGGAACGGCATAATAATCATAAGCCGGTCTTTTTGTGTGTAGGATAATGACCTCGGTAGTAATGTACCTCCTTTTGAATATACCACGAACTCGAGTTCGTTATCTACCTATTCTCCCTGCTTCTGTTTCATCGGCCTCTGTTGCAGATTTGCCCTCCTCGTATTCCTCTTCGTCGCCAACTTTTGTTTTGTTGTTATGCAAATGCTAAACTGCAAAGAGCATTTCAAACGAAACGACAGCAAAATGCATTTTTTTTCGAAAGTGTGAAATGGAAATGCAAAGCGTAAACGAAAATCATGTGAGGTGCCAAGAGCAGCAGCAACAACAGTCAGCAGCAGCAACAGAAACAGCTGTACTACTCGCAGCAGCAAACACTACTCCCGCTCCTGCTCCTCCTCCCCTCATCCAATCATATGCAAAAGCGGGTTGCTAGTTCTATCTTAGCATAGGGGTATTATGATTTTGATTAGATGTTGATATTGGAACCCCCAGTCGATTGGTTAATAGCATATGTATTTACATATGTATGTAGATGGTCCCACAGTCAGAACCGTCGCGATGCCATATAGTACATGAAAAAGCTGAAGGATCGAATGAGCAGCAAAACGATCAATTCACATGCAAGGGGTATCAAACATTTCCGCCTGGTTGGGGTTGTTGTTTTCCGTTGCTCAGTGTTTCTCTTCATTGACAGAAAAAGAGACGGAAACAGCTGCGAAGCGATGGGCACAGTGGGCCTCGCAATGATTTATGGCATTTATTTGAATAATTCAAAAATCTATCAGAAAATACTATAATAACGGACCACAGTATGAGATGCTTTTTTCTGGCTTATTTGAGCAGCCGACGATTATTGAGAGAGAGTGTAAGCACACTTCTCTAGGAGAGGAGACATGCAAAGCTACTTGATATTACAGTAAAGTGCAACACATGTTGAACACTGTTCATGTTATGAAACAAGAGACTGTTGTACCTAGCAGTGCTATTTTTTTAGTCGCCACTGTCTCTAGGAGATGTCCATTCTCTAGAGCAGTTTTCAGAGGAACCATTAAAATATGGGTACTGATGGATTAGCGAACGGAATCACTAATCTAATCACTGTTTGTATGTATGTATGCGCTACGAGTAGTAGTAGCATTAGAGAGGTTTGTTTCTAAATCCGAGAAAAGCCGTTCGTTTGGCTTTGCTATGCAATGCTTGAGGTTTGCCTTCGGAAGCTGTCCGTCCATAAAACTTTCACATGCGGATACATGCCAGCACGAATCGAAAATAACAGCAATCCAGCAGACCTAAAACTAGTTTAGACACATGCAATTCACATGCAATTGCAACATCAACACAAAATTACAGGAAGAAGTGTGTGCGGGACTACAAGTGTTAAGGTGGTGTAAGGAAGAGGAGGGAAGGTCTGTTAGACTGCCCCACCGAGTGGTCAATCTGAATATAGTTGTATCAGCGGTCGCCAAGCCCCTTTCTTATGTGCATAAGAAAGTGTGCTGCTGCTTACGTACACGTGCATAACAGAGGTTCCGTTCCATTTTGCCAAATACTACCCTATACCAAGATGTCGCCATTGGTAATTACATATGTATATCTTTATCTTTGCTTCCACATATGAATAAAAGTTTTTCCTGTTCAAGCGATACACGAGGATTCTGATAACGGAATTTTTTCCCGAAACTCTTGACATATCCATATAATTATAACTAAATTAACATGGGACTGCTAACAATAGTCACGAATGTGATGATAAGAGCCATAAAACAAGTATTATATTGAATTAGTAGATTCAGTTTTCTGCCTGCCATATAGCAGGCTCAAGAGTGGCTTATTTACGAGTCCAATCTAAACTTCAAAATCAAGTTAAGCCTGCCCTATTTCTCAACTTCTTGTTAGATTTAAACTTTCTTGAACCTGTTGTCTCTTGATAAACGCCCTGATATCAAATCTTATCGTCAAGCTTCGCGATAAATCCTTTGATTTCTCAGTCATTAGCAAAGAACGTATAATTGCATGGTTTACTACCCAGATAAAAGAAATAAAGATAGCTAAATCTTTATCGGATCGGTCTATCTGCTGTAGTGTGATATATGTTTGATATACTCTCAGCATTTGACATTGAAGAAAACAAAGGAATTGCATGGAAAAGGTGAGATATGACGCGTTAAGTGACAGATATATGTACTTGTAAACGTAATGAAGCAAGAATTTGAATATATAATAAAAGTTTTCTAGATATCGAAGCTAAATATTATCTTTTGATACCGATAAATCCAGAAATGCTGATAGAGCTATAGTTGCAAGCGCAGGTAACCACAACAATGAAATTGCCACACTCGAAGGTGACTCAGAGAATCGATGGTGCGCTCTCATTGTGTAAATTCTGGACATGCAAGCCCCATGAAACTCTCAACTGCTCAGCCACACTGGGAGAGGACGTGAGAAGATGCGCGAGGCGGGAGGATAGGCCACGGAAAACAACTTTAAATAGATAGGACCATTGCTTATGATCTTTATGGCTATCTTGCTGAGATATTATCGCTGATGAAGGTGGACGGACATGGGCTTATCGACTTGGCTATTGATGCTACTCTTCCTTCTGCTTGTTACATACGAATTGAATATACTCTCTAGTAATCCTTGAGTAAAGGGGTATAAAAGCGAATACCATTTCGCAGTAAATTTGCCATTGGTTCAATCATTTCCTAGCCAAAGAGCAGACAACCGCAACAGCAAAAGCCACAATACTGCCAATCAACAAAATTGTTCACATCCACATCCACAGGTGGTTGCAGGCCATTTCCTTCAGAGATCTTGTTTTATTTGCTTTTTTGTTGTTGTGTTAGTGCCTGCCTCTATAATTTTATAACATTTTTGTGTTGTTTTTGCTTTATTTCTGCACTAAAAACAATACATTTTTGCCGCGTTTTTTTTTTTTTTTTATTGTCAAATTATATTGTCGAGTTGTTGTTTTTGGCTTTTTAAAGAGTTTTAATGGAGAGGGCAGGTGGGCAACGCCTTGGAGCTTTTATCGAAAAAAGTGTTGCGAAATTAGTTTAATTATATTTCAATTAAAGCGCAAACAAAGCGCAAACCGATCTCCAAATAACAAAAACCCCAACCGAATTGAGTAATTAAAACGGTCGGGAAAGTACATAGTAGGTACATATACATATATGTATGTATGTACAAAAATTAGTCATGGAGATGATCTAATTGGGAAGATCATTGTACTCGTGCAATATGGTATCATCCATCATGGAAATTATTTGGAGAATAAAATAATATCTAAAATCTCTACTGCTATTCTATATCGATTAATCAGTCAATCCATTATACTCTGTGTATATTCTCTGACAGAATATTTTGCTTGGTTTTCGAGCGATAACATACTCGTAGTATATACATAAGTTATCGCCCCAAGCATTCCGCCCAAATCTTATTTTTATACCCGGTACTCGAAGAGTAAGGGGTATATTAGATTTGTGGGGATAACGGTTGTGTGTAACGCCCAGAAGGAAGCGTTTCCGACCCCATAAAGTATATATATTCTTGATCAGCATCAATAGCCGAGTCGATATAGCCATGTCTGTCTGTCCGTCCGTCCGTCCGTCTGTCCGTCCGTCCTCATTAGCGCCTATATCTCAGAGACTATTAAAGCTAACTCAACCAAGTTTTGTATTCAGTCTCCTATGTTATCACACTACTCAAAGTGTATTTCAAAATTTCGCCCCGCCCCCTTCCGCCACCACAAAGGACGAAAGTCTGTGGCATACACAATTTTGAAGATATAAGAAAAATAAAAACGCAGAATCATAGAGAAAGATCATTTCTATCAGAGTGTTGAATCTGGATCAGATCGGATCATTATTATAGCTACAATGAAGAAAACCATTTCGAAAGTCATCGTTCCCTCTCGCTCTCTCGCACACGCGACCCCGTCTGCTTTACTTATTCGTCCAAATGAGCGCCTAGATCTCAGAGACTATAAGAGCTAGAGCAACCAAACTTTCTATCCAAACTTCTGTGATATCAAACCAGCACAAGTGTATTTCAAAATTTTGCCACGCCCTTTTCCGCCCCCACAAAGGACGAAAATCTGTAGAATCCACAATTTTTGAGATAAATGAAAACCAAAAACGCAGAATCATGGAAAATTACCATATCTACCAGATTGATGAGGATGGATCAGGTCGGAACAATATTATGGCCAGAAGAAACAAATTAAATTTCAGTGGCTACGCAACGCCTGCCAAGCGCTGACTCATTCCCTCTCTCTCTGTCGCAAACACTTTTACGTCTCAAATCTGTAGTTATACATGTAGAAATGTAAAAGCAGTATACAAATCATATGCAAACAAAATTGGAAACATGTATAAATATTCCTAAAATGGTTTGACTTCAATTTTTGAAATATTATTTTTTGCCCAAAATTTAATTCGTCCCTTTTGCGAACATATAATAAATTCCATAAATCGTAAGCTCATATACATATGTATGTATATACTGACTGAGTACCGGGTATAAGGTAGAGCCGCGGCCTTTGCCGCGGCTCACAACGTTCCCCCTCGTTTTTGTTCTCAATTTTTCTACAGAATATCTAACGAGTATTTGCCAATCAATCATTATAGAAATTCAGCTTAGATAATCTCTGTTCACAAAGCGTTCCAAATACTAAGTGTACCCAAGAAAGGTCCGAGTGATATTCTTGGTTCTATTAAATGGAATTATTCAAATGATATTTTTATTAGTTTCAATCATTTCATTTGTCGCAAATGCTTTATTGCACCTCTCCTTTGATTTGAAATGTTATTCTTTAGATACGTTCTCCGTTTCTAGGCGTATCATTGTTCAAGAAAAAATAAAACGCCATACTAAAAATCACCATTACATAATAATCACCTACCCCACCACCACCACCACAATTGATGTAAAACCTAATAAACAATAATTATTAACAATGAGATTTTCGAAAAAAAAAAACACAAAAAACAGACGGCAATTTCTGTACGATCGTTTGGGCAATAATTAAAAATGGGGATATGGCATGAATGCCCTGAGGCCTGCAAAAAATAATTAGAAAGAAAAAAACTAGAGGACGGGCGCATTGCGCAATGCCGTAGTCGTAGTCGCAGTCATAGTCGTAATCGTAGTCTTAGCAATCAGAATCTGGTGCGGCTCGGTTCGGTTCTGTATGTAAGAGTAGGGTCTTGTCTGGATGTCAAGGTCCCAACTGCTTTCATGGTTCAATTTAAAGGCGGGGCCTGCCCTGCCCTGCTATTGCGACTACAAGTTGCCTTCGCTTCTCACATAGATCTTACGACGGTCATGGCCACACTCGCACTTGGCAGTCGGCACTAAGTGAGCCAATTGGGGTTATGCAAGAGTATGATTTGAATTGAATTGAATTGGGTTGGGTTGTGTGTTTGAATGGAAATGAGAATGTGAATGTGAATGAAAGTGCGACGACTCTGTTTGTCTCGTCTCTAATCACTTAACAAGCCAAATGCAAAACAATTGAGCGGTATGAACCGCCATAAACTGCTTTCAGGGCGGTACAAGTACAGTACACACATATGTACATATATGTATATGTATATATATTTTTTTTGGAGCTCTCAAGCTACAAGTCCGTCAATGAACGAAATTGAAGATGTGCCATACAAATTTATTAGATCAAAGACAAACATTTGAATCAATTGACAGACAGACAGTCCCGAGACTTTAGTTTAAATTTGTTTTGGGTAACAAACCGATCTTCTTCCGAATCGGGAATTCCGAATTTATGGTATTTTTCCCATAAACGAACGGACTCATTTGTTATTTGCTTTCGCAGGAAGTCATCACCGATTACCATTGAACAATTGTTCCAACATTTTTTGTACATTTGTTTAAAATTACACAAATTAGATAAACATCAATGCAAAGATATAAAATTTAACTATAAAATAACAACAATCATAGTAAAATAAAATCTATTCGGTGCATAAGAATCGATCGAGGCTTGGATACTGAACCTGAGCAATCTTCGGATCGATATTTTGCTCCCTATTCGAATTGCATTGGGAATGGAGAGCGGCGGCTTGTGGGTTCGTGTGGGTCCGTGGGCTGGAACATGTGCGGTATACTCGTAAATTAAACACCTTTTTGTGTGGCTGGCTATAAATAATAACAGAAACGAAAAACAAAAACAATAAATAAGCAAACGTAAACAACAAACGAACAAAAAACAACAGCAAAAACAACAACAACAGGTACAGGTACAGCTGGAGACACACACAGTACGCGGCTGATAACCACAAAAAATGTCGGGGAGACAACATGGAATAGATCACGTTTCTGCATTTCTCGAATGGGGCCCCCCCTGCCCCAGCGCACCCTACACGGCCGCACATTGTGCACATGGGTTGTGTGTTGGGTTGCGGCCAGGCGGTAAAAAAGCTTATGTACGTAAGTCATATTCATATCGATTCTGAGTACGAGCATTTGGTTGCATCCAAGCCAAACAAAATAGCTGATGTGGAGAGTTTTTTCGACAGCTCATATTACTCGAGAGTAATTCAATAGTTTTACAGCTCAACATTCAATTAAATATCAAATTGATTACACAGCAGGGCAGGTGATTCAACAGTCGGCCAGCACACCCCATGGGAGAACTTTGAATTGCAGTCAGAGTCAGAGTCAGCCCACACTGTCCATAGGTTGTCCACTCCACAGACAGAGTCCATTCATTCAGCGAAAACTGTGTGTCATTTAGCAACTATTCAGCCATTTGCCATAATATATGATAATTACCAGCAACGAAAACAGAAAAAACTATAAGCAAAAGCAATGCGATCTCGATGTCGATATGCAACTATATTTACTAGATATTTGTATATGTATGTATGTATGTATATCGTTTGTCTTCCGCTTCTCAATTGCGCCGATACGTAGTTTACTGGATTGCATAAGCTCCAGATGGAATGCAATCCAATCGATCAATGAGATCGGATCGGATCGAATGAAGTGCGATTCTACATTTGTATAACTACATACATATATACGAGTATTGTATTTGATTATATGTTTCAATAACCGCCTGAAACTGGAAGCCACAACATTCGGGGCCCTTGGCTTGTTTTGAACGCCCAGATAAGCGAACCGCTCAAGCTCAAGCTCTGGTCAAATGCCAAGGCAATCATCTACTATATAGTACTATGAAGTCAATTTCAGCTTGAAGCCCCGCCAGCATTCTTCACACCTCGGGGTTCTGTAGCAGCTAAAACCCAGGCTTGGTAGAGGCATATACCCTAGCAAAAGCACTTTCCACCTGTATTTCTACATTTATTCAAAAGCAAGTCCATATATTAGTCATGTAAGTCTATTCCTCCGTCTTCCTCCGAGAGTAAAAATTCGATGGTAGCACTGATGTTCGTATTTCTAAGATTCAGCTGTCAAAGCGTATCCAAAACTTCGACCAAATAACATACTCATACTATGCGTTTTTCTACATAT
Source organism: Drosophila athabasca (assembly GCA_008121215.1). NCBI lineage: Eukaryota > Metazoa > Arthropoda > Insecta > Diptera > Drosophilidae > Drosophila > Drosophila athabasca. The sequence continues at coordinate 4,156,800 of CM017796.1, read as the reverse complement.
TTTTCCACGATAATAAACAATATACTATGTACATATTTATGGCTGGCCATATAGAGCCCCCTCCGCACACACGCACAATACACAAATTCGGCAATTGGAATATCGGAATATTTGCAAATGTTTGTGCCAGATTGTGTCGTGTACCGTGTGCCGTGGTTGGCAGCGATTGATGGAGGGGTGGGGTAAAATCATTGGGTGGTCCCATGTCAAGTACATACTTTCAGCAGTAATTAGAATTGTTCCCGAAACTCGATACGATAAGCACAGACCATACATATCGAATCGAGCAATGGCTCGACCATACAACTCGGAAGATCTTTATAGAGTGTTTTATAAGGATTTTGGCAAAGCTAAAACTCGCAATAAGGTATAAATACATGATATAGAAGTTTTTTTTAAGCATTTAACAGTTGGAAGATATCTTTAGATAATTATGTATGATCACTGATGCAAATATCCTTTAAAATAATACAGTTCACTATAATGTGAGATTAAGCTTAAGATTAAGAGATTAAAAGAAGAATTAAACAATAATTTCATTCAGACCCGATCAGGTGATAAGAACTTTTTATTGCCATATACTAAAGGCAGGGCAGGTACACAGCAGAGCAGCTCTCAGCATTTGAAATGAATGGAAACTATAGTATTGCTAATCCTTAATAGTTTCATATTAATTGATAGAGTTTCGGTAGCTTTGAATGGAAACTAATGGAATCTACTACTTCTGGAATGTACAATTGTAAAAGTTGATCATACCAAAAGATTCTAGTACTATAGATTATACCACATACATATGTACATATACATATATGATTATACCTATAATCGTCTGGTGATTCATACTGATTTAAGAAGAACTTTAAAAATAGTAATACAATTTACAATGAATATTATATACTCTATATTTGATTGATAGAGAATTTTGACTTAATTTGAATGTAAGTTTAAGGTCTTAAGGAACAAATTGAATAGTGCATAAAATAATAATTAATTTGATCAAACTTAGATATACATATACATATATTTAAGTGAATTATTATTATTACTGTTTCTAATAATTTCTAAATTCTGTTCTGAAAACCAACAGAACGATCAAGCCGATTGATTAAGTCCATCATCCCAATCAGTTGGATTTTAATACGTATCTGATAAATGAAAGCAAAAGTGCCCCCAGGTCCAGTGAAGCGATAAGCCGAGTACCTTCGCCTTCTACCGTTTTCCCCCTGGGGGGGATCATTGATAAGCGTTCACCTGAAACGTACCCGGACGTGCGGTACTACGAGTACATACCCATACCCATACCATACCATACCATACCATATTATATGTAGTAAAAATACTTTTGCCAGAGGGTAATTAATTCATGTTTTTCAATACCTTTTTTTACTATTTACTGCTCTCTCCCTCTCTCGGTCTCTTTTAGTCTATGGCTCTTCCAATCTATCCCTGAGTGGATTGTTATTTTTGGTATGAAATTAATAAACCCCCCCATCCAGTCAATAGAGCGGGGGTAGGTGTTGCAAACATTATTTTTGGGATTGATTGGTCCGAAAAAAAGCATTCATTCAAGTGGTTCCTCCGGAGGAAGCTTATCAAATGGACTTTTGGGACTTGGCAGTGGGTGGGTTCGCTCGGTTCGCTCGGTGGGTGCATCGAATTATCGGTCGAATGACATAAATCCATCGATCGATTGTGAAGAACTTTTCCTATCGAAGGAATTTGGTTCTGCCTACGATAAGACAGCCGGAGAAAGGTCGTCCGGAAGGGGACCAATGCGATCGGTTCGGATCGATAGCTGAAGAGAGCCTGGATAGCCTTGAAATGAAACAGTTTTCCCGCAAGGCCATATATGTACATTTTCTGCGTCTCCACGTCCGTGTTCCACCAAGGGCCAAGGGACAAGGGGTGGGGTGGCCTGACCGGGCCCCACAATCGATATCCATAGCCATTAATGACTGGAATGTGTGGCTCTCCACTTAAAATACAGATACAGTGACAGAGAGAGAGGGAGGGAGAGAGCAAGAGAACAGAGCAATTTGTTTCTGATGGATAATCAATGGGAATTGCTTAAATATTTAAGCAGACATAGTCCAGAAGGGCAAGCTCAAACACGCCCACGCTCGGCCAGCTCTTGCGGGGGAGGCATAATGAGAGAGTGAGAGAGAGGAGTGGAGTACTGAACTGTGTCGGTCTGCTCCCACACACATACACACGCACACGCACACGAAAACTGACACAGAGAATGGCAATAGTATAAAAGAAATGCTTATACGCTATCTGGCGCACCTCGCAAAATCCTCCTCTCGCAAAAAAAGCAAGAAGCGTGGGAGTGACGGCAAAAAGGAAAAAAACAAAAAAAATTGGGGACCGCTCTGGAGGGGGCTGTGACGTGGGCGAAGCTCCTCGTTTGATTACGATTGTGTAATCTAATGGCAGAGTACCCATAGAGCTTTCGAGTACAGGTCATATGTACATATGACAGAGTATGAGTATGGTAATCATCGGACCAACCTTAGCACCGCACCGGTGAACTTATCAAAATCATGCGTTTGAAATTGCTGTGAAAAGCTTCTGCTGGGTTGTTGGGGCTCGCTTGGGTTTGAGTTTGAGCTTCTCTAGTTTGCTCATTCGTTCCGTATTTGAGTCGGGCCATGAATGCCCTTGAGTTTGTCCTTTTTGAGCAGCGGTTAGCGGCAGAGGCTGGCGCAGACGCCGCCACATCCACAGTTGTAGCAGCGACAACAGCTGTTATACGCTGCGCATATTAACTGTTTTGGCTCTGCCGCCTGGTATAACAGTTTATCCATAGCAGCAGCAGTAGCGCAGCGGGAGAGAGAGATAAAGAGCGACGGCGACGAGCGTAGGAGGCTCGTCACCGGCGTGCGCATATCTCACCCAGCTACATGTACATATATGTATGTATGTATGTATGTATATACATATGTACATATGCGCGCATGTAAGAGCTTGGAAGTATCGGGATATGTGTTTGTGTAGCTTGCACGTGCTTCCATTGAACGCAGCCACCATGACCCACCCACCACGTGAACCAGTGGCCACCAGTTCGAATGATGATGCAAGCTCCTGCCTCAGTGGCGTTATTCTATAAATAGCCGTCAATTTTAGACGCATGCGCCTCGTCAACCAGCGTGTGTCCTGTCAAAAGGTTAATTTAAGGTGAAACAACATGTAAGTCCATTGCAGACCGTCGCCACAGGTTGCTGGCTAAACATCTCTACATCTGCACGTACATATGTATGTTTTTACAGTATGCATACATAAACATACATATGTATGTACAAAACATCGAGCAATAAAAGTCTTGTCCGTTGATGGAATATGATGGGATCCATACAAATGACGGTTACATTAACAGGCTGCCACTACGTTAAAACAAAGTTAAACAAATTTCAACGGAGTGCTGCCGTACTGGGGAAAAAAGATCAACAATTTTAGTCATAGGAAAGTGAATTTTAATATGAAACGGACTTTTTCATTGCCATATCTAATGAAATCGTTCCTGAGGCTTTCTTCTTTAAAAAAAAACTTGCTAAACAAGAAGCAGCCCACAATTTTAGTATTTTTTGGTAACAACAACATTTAAAGAACGTCTGGCAGCGCTTCGCCCGATTCCGAATAAATGCAATGAATTATTGCAAATAAGTAAACATATTATTTGTACAAATAAAAAATATATATATTTGATTGCAAAGATGAAAGATGATAATTCAGAAGTAAGGTATACAAAACGTCCGTACTCCGTCAAAATGTTTTTCATGTGTATCAAATGTGTATTGACCGAGTAGTTGCCATGTAAGAAAGAGACTTATTTCTTGACCTTCCTTGTTTAAACCCTATTTTAGACCGAATCCAATAAACGGAGTTTTAAAAATTGGTCAATAAAGAAAATTGGTTCATCTATCGTGTAAAATTATTTGTTCAGGGTTCAGTATCCTATCCGCTAGTTGTATTAAACAGAATATCAAAATCTAAATTTGCGGTATATTTTATTGGGAATTGCCCACACGTCATGTAAATCAGGTGGGGTGGATTTTACCTTGCAGGCCTTGCATTTTCTGGGCCGAATAATTTAAAATTATGTGAAGGAATTGTCAGGCACGTTAAAATATGTGAAGGAATTTTCAGGAATTCTGTTAAAGCAAAGCCCTGTTAAAAGTTAATTGTTAGGTATTTGGTTGGTATTTTTGGCAAAAAGAAAAACTAATTGGGTCTCACTTCACTTGTTCTTCTTCTCGCTTGTTCTTGGAGTGGAGATGGGGCTCACCACACTCAATATTTTGTTTGTTTTTGTTTAATTTTTAAGTAATTTTGTTGACCTTGGAACGAGAGAAGACTCATCGTCATTTCAAATAAAAAATAAACAGTTTCTTTTCGCTGAATCTCTTTCGTTGATTTGCCGCTCTTCTGGTGCCTCTTTGGTGTGATCCTCGCTCTTCTGTCATCTCTTTAGTGCCCTCTGTGCCGCGAGAGACGCGAGGCGGCCGTGATGCGGGCGGCCAGTTGCAAGGATGCTCTTGTCCAAGGTATACTAAACAAGGTAGGCTTATAGAGAGGAATAAGGAGTTGTTCAAAATGACAACAGAGAGAGAGAGAGAGAGAGACTCACAAATGCGTTGTGAGAAAGAGTCTCAAAGGAGTAATTTGTACGTGCATGCATATGTATGTATATATAATAATATGTAATGACAATAATATGTATATATAGTAATCTTGCATAAAAAGCAATACGGCGGCGCCATTGTAAACGAAAACAAAATCAAAGGGAACAAGAAAAAATTGTCCGCGGAGATGCTTCGCTGACAACTGCTGCAGGCAGACTGAAATTTAAGGAGTTACACAGAGAGCGAGAGAGCCGATAAGCCTACCTTGTTTAGTATACCTTGCTCTTGTCCATAACCGATGTTTTCCAAAGATCCTCAGCAATTTCCCAGGGAAAAATATTATAAACTTCCCAGGGCGGCGAGGATTTTTTACAGCGGGCGGATTTGAAATGAACAAGAGAGTTACTAAAATAATGGATAAATTGCTGAAATCAAAGTAAACTGTTTCATGGGAGATTAGTTCTTCGATTATGTTATCTTTTTCCTATTATTTATGGGTTTCCTTCCAAGGAGTAGCCCCAACACTTTATAGCCCAAATTGTAGTGAACAAATAAAACAATAGTCCCCAAAACAACTAACTCTTCTCCTATCTACAGGGCATCATTGTCGCATGTTCCATTTAACGGAAAAATCCAATGATGCGCCCTAATGTAGAAAGGGTACAACCGGTGCTTTGATTTTTTCGATGTTTTTAGACCTTTGCCAAGAAGAAAAACTTGCCAATCTTGTAGAAAATTGTTTCATCTAACAGTTAAAATTATGTATTCAGGCCTGAATGTCCTGTTTAGCTACTTATATGAAATAGAATATCAAAAGCGAGGAATATGATTTTCGTCAGTATTTTTACGGTATATTTTTAAAATGGGACCGTTCTTTTCGGTATATTTCTGATGGTCTGACGGTATATTTTATCGACAATACGGTAACACGACGCCGAAGTTTCTCGTCGAATTTTGATTTCATTTATAAGATTTGCAGGCCGTCAGTCAGGTCAGACAAAACATAAACAGCAAACAGAAAACAGTCACAGCAGTGAAATTTTCGTGAGAGAAAAGTTTTTAAATTTCAAATCAAATAACACAAACAAATCAAGCAAAATGGTTCGCCGTGGACGTTCAGCCAGCCCCCCACCATCCGCTAGACGGTAAGTTGTTGAACAAAAAATCGTTGGACAAAGGAACGCCGCAATTTGCTGCGTTTGTGGGAGCAAATTGGCCAAGGGAAGAGGAGCGGCGTGAAATTGGCATTGAGTGGGATTTAGTTTCATAACCAGAACAGATCTTGGATCTTCTTCTTATCGCCAGTCGGCTTCTGGAACTTCCCTTGGATCGAAGAAATGGGCTAAGGTTACGTAACCTAAAAAAAAGAAGGGCACAAAGAAAATGAGATGATTCCGTGCAAAGTCCACACAATACCAAAATGAACTAATGTTTTTTTATTTTTAAATCCCAATAGCTCTGCTCCGGCACCCGCTCGTGCTGCTGCCCCAGTGCCGGCACGTGCTGCCGCTCCCCCACCGCCACCAGCCCCAATGGCCGCGCCACCAAGCGCCGTGGGCATGCCGGCGCCCCAGCAACCCTCGATGTTCCAGCAAATGGCCGCCACCGCTGGCGGTGTTGCAGTTGGCTCCGCCATCGGCCACACCGTGGGCCACGGTCTCACATCCATGTTCAGCGGCTCTGGCGACAAGGAAGCAGCGGCCCCAGCACCGGCTGCCGCGGCTCCCCAGCAACCGCAACAGCAGTATTACGCTCAGCCCAACGAACCACAGGGTGCCTGTGCCTGGGAGCTCAAACAGTTCATCCAGTGCGCCCAGGGCCAGTCGGATCTGACGCTCTGCGAGGGATTCAACGAGGCGTTGAGGCAGTGCAAGGCTCAAAATCATATGCAGTAAAGTTGATGGAACACAAGGAAGACAACAACAACAACAATAACAACATTAGACTTGAGAGAACACCCTCGTACACCACCACCACCACGTCACCTACATCGACAGACGGCATAATATGTTGAGCTAAAGTTGCTTGTGGTTTTTTTTTCGTTAGTTTTAATTGTTTAGCCCGAGAGTCCAGAAATGGAGGAAAATTGTTTAACCGTAGTGCAAAATATTGTTCAATAGAAACCCCATTGGCAGCCCCATCGCTGCCGATAAAAAAAATAACAAAAATTGTTTTCTTTGTCTTCTTTTGGATAGATTATGAAAAATGATGCACATTTTGCATTTAATGGTGAAATGGGATTGAAACTGACAAAAAAAAACAAAACAAATTGTGACAATGCTCTTCTAAAAATAGACTAGTTTAGTCAGTTTTCCTATTTATTTTCCCGATTCCTTGTCACGTGCAATCGTGTCTACGTTTTGGTGAAATTTGTTGTGCTCTCTGCAACGCAAACAACAGAAGCGATATTGATAAACATGTTTACGAGCATCTAAGCGGAAAATATTTATACGTTATTCTACGTTATTCATAGTATGCACATAGAGTATATAGTGCACTCGTGTAGATGTACATATATATGTATGTATGTTCTTGCAGTGATGCAGACTTTTATTTAGGTTATTTGGCTTATTGGCTTTCATATTTTGGCAAGATTAGCCAGAAAAGCCGCTTCTATATCGGTTTACACCTCTATATGTACATTTGTTTCAATGATAAATATAGTAGTGTCTGCATTTTCTGCATTGTATTTGTATATACATAATTACACTCTTTCCTTTTCTGTAAAATTAACAACTATAGGAGTATCACATATGCGTGCAATGTTCGATCTAGAGGTACTAAAAGCTTCGGGTTCCAGGCTGTATATTGTATTCCAATTGAAGATATTAATTAGATTATTTATGTATTTTTATTTGTTTCCAGTACGTTACAAAAATGTTTCGCCCTGCCAAAAGAGCTTAATTGGGTTGCAATTTACCCGTATGTACATATGTATGTATGTATGTATATATTTTTACTTGGAGCGGTGTACTCGGCCCGGCAGAACTCGAGACAAACTCATGAGCATTATAATGTTTATGAAGCTCGTCTCCTTCGGGGAAATACCAGCTTCCGCGTGGACTTGCTTCAGAACTTTGCTGGTGCGGTTGGCATAGCTCTCCTTCCCGACCTTGCGCGTCTTCTTCATGCTAATCCTTTGTGCCTTTCCAGCCTTCTGGCTTATGCTCCCAGTTCCAGTTTTTGGCAGCATCTTCTTCTTCCTGAAGTTTTAAAAATTCACTCAATACTCAACACAACGCCTGCCCTGAGGAGCAGCTCAACTAAGCTAAGGATTATACTTTTTATCGAGCAATCTATTCAAGTTTAATGCACATTTTTCCCCATCCCCATCCCCCTCCCTTTGTGACCGATATCTGCTCGTACTCGTATTCGTCTATGGTAGAAGACGAAAGTGATCCAAATACCAATAGCGAAAATATTTATTGATGTAAATGTGATTGCGAAAGTGCAAGCTCCCTCTGAAGAGAATCGAAACAGTTTTCAAAAACAATGATGATATTTCATAGTGATTATAAATAAGCACACCAATAGACCAGGCCAGTAAAAAATGAATAAAATCGTATGCTACTCGCATGCTTCTTCAGAGCTGAACCAATGTTTATTTCTAATGCGATTATATTTAGTATCAGTCTATGAATGATTGATGCAGAAGAGCACTTCGGATGCGGAAGCTGAGCGGAATAGATTTGAAATAGAACTCTCTTTTGGATTATTTAGTGGTCCTGAAAAGGTCCGATTGCTATGTAGTTCAGCTCCCACTCGAGTCTAGTTGCTTCCCATGACTCTCCGTGACACCGCCCACTGACACGAAAGTCACTGAGGAGCGGAACTAGTCGAACTGCAGGAAAGTGGACGGTCTGCTTCTATTTATAGCAGACACCCGCGAGACACGAGTGATGCCGAAGAGTGCGATTTCATCCGTCTCGCTCTCGCGTCAGGGCAATGAAGCACTCGGCCGTGTGCTCTCGTCCGAACACACCACAAATAGCAAATATAATAGATCAGCAGCTCCTCTGACCTCGTATTCTGTGCTTAGAAGTGTTGGAAGCCGGGCAGATGACCCGAACTAAGGCGACTGCTCGTTTCTCGTTTATCTGGAATATTGGACAAGCCCTTTTAAGGGATACCAAACTACTTATACGATATATGTATACATAACAGAAGAGATTCAAATGATCGTTATATGTATGTATGTATGTATGTATATATGTATAGTAGGTAAATTAAGTATTAGGGAAATTCAAAAATATAGAAAGAAAATGTGGCTCAGGCTCAGGAGCAGGAGCAGGCTCAGGCTAACCGTAGAAGCCCCGCATTTGGTTCAGCATCGTTATGGTAGCAGCCACCAGGGGTAGGGATCCCGTGACCAAGAGATCGACTTCAGATTTCATGCCGTATTTCTGCTGGCCGTATTTGTCTTGAACGTGCTCAAAGAATGCTTTGACAGAGACGGACGTTTTCGCAGTGTCCTTTTTGCCGGTCTCCTCGCATAGGCCGCGCCAGGTTTTGGCATTGCGCTTGGCCCGCTGCAGCTCCTCCATGACATTCCACTCCTCGTCTGGCAACATCTCGCCCTCGCAGAAGTTGGGGCAGGGCACAAAGTGGGCCTCGTCGAAGTTCACGTTGAAGCGGAGGATTGTGAGCATGTCTTTGGCATTGAAATCGTTGGTCTTGTTGTACAGCAGGAGCTTCGTGGCGCGGTGGGAGCGGGTGACGGTGTGAAACCACTCCCGGCAGACCATCATCGATTCGACTGAGTCGGCAGTGTCCAAATAGACGTTGTACATGCCGTGCTTGATGACGTCGAAGTGTCCCACCGACTCGAAGGTCTCAAGGCCGCGCATTGCTGCCTGGGTCAGTTGGGTGGACTTGGGCTCCAGTCCCACCACAAACTCGGGCTTGTGGCGTCTGAGGTAGTCGTAGGCCAGCTGGGTGCCCAAGGAGGCATTCAACTTCACGGAATAGTTGGCCTTGCTGAGAAAACGCTTGTGGCTGGGATTGGCCTCGGTCAGCGCATTGAATGTCGGGACACGGTGGAGCATGGCGCCCAACTGTTTGGCCTTCTGGGCCAGGACCTCGCTGCACTCCGGCTGACTCACATTAGTGAAGACGGTGGCCGCCGGCTTCATGATATCCCCCTTGGCCCAGGCAATGTCCCGCATGGACTCGCTCAGATTAGAGCCCTGCTCCCAGCCCAGAGTGCTGATGCCGATGGTTTTCGCGTGCAAGGCGATGTTGGTGGAATCGCTGGGGCCTCCACGGCCTACCTCCAAAATGGCAACATCCACGTCCGCCTCGCAGAACACCTTGAAGGCCATGGCCGTCAAGATTTGGCTGTAGGCCGGTGCGGGATCCATGTCAGCCAGCTTCGGAAAGACGTTGTGGACTAGCTCCGTGAACTGAGCCTCGCTCAGGGGCTCCCCATTGATGCGGATTCTCTCGTACGAGTAGAAGAGGTGCGGGGAGCTAAGGAGGCCGGTCTTGATGCCATGCGCCATCAAGATGCTCTGCACAATGGCACAGGTGGTTCCCTTACCCTTGGATCCTGCCACCTGAATGACTGGTATGCTCTCCAGTTGCTCCTTGGATACGTCCAACTTGTGCAGAAGCTCCAGGGTCTGCTCTATGACCGGATCTTTCTGAACTCCGCCGACCTTCGAGCGCATGCGACCGGGCACGGGCTCGAAGGAATGGTAGATGTTCAACTGTTGGACGGCCTCCAGGTAGGCCATACGCTCGGGCGACTTGACCTTCTCGTCCGGTTCGGACGAGGGATCTGCGGCAGAAGGATTGGGTCCTCCGGACGCTGCAGCTGCAGCCGAAACTGAAGCTGAGTCAATCTTCTGGATATGCTGCATCTTTTTCAGTTGCAGGTCGCGTCCCGCCTGCTGCTTGGCACTCAATTCCTTGAGGAGCTGAGCCTGGTTCTTCTGTGAGCCGTGCATGCGATTCATCCAGACCTTGCGCTGATCCTCGGCTGAGGAGCCGTTACCGTTAGTCTCTTTATCGCCCTCTGGCCCTTTTTGCCTCGGCTGCTGCCAATCAGATTGTCCGGGGGTCGGCCCCTTCTTTGGGCCAAGGACTACTTGGGGTCCTGGCTTGACCCCGCCCTGGGCCGCCAGTTTTGCCCTGAGCTGCATTTCGGTTGAATGTTTTCCCCACTTGGCTCGCTGGTCGGAAATGCTGGGCACCGAAGCGGCTGTTGTTGGTTTGAGGAAAATTAATTGGCTTTTCAGAGTCATAGTCGGAAAGGGAAAAGGAACAGGAAGGAGGAGCATTACCTCTCTTATTCCCAGCCGGACTGGTGTCCCTGGGCAGCGATGGCTGAGAATCCGAAGTGTCCGGCTCCTGTTCCATCTTGGGCTTGAAGCCCTTGAAGAATCTTTTGCTCGCCTGAGCAGTGACCTGCCAGAGAGCCGGGGGGGCAGCCGGGCGACGAGCCTTCGACATTGTTGCTATTAACGAAATCATCGTTTTTCTTGTTGTTGTGTTGGATCCCTCTTGTTCGATCGGCGATCCCTTTTCAGCGGTCTGAAACTATAGAGTTGTTAGGAGGTTTGTTAGCTCGGATAAATCTAAATAAATATATAGTTTTTGCACGAACAAAATGAACGAACTTTGATTTAAGGTACCGTACCCTTGAAAGAATGTTTAGTAACTGATGTGGGGATCTAGTCCAGTAATGTACTATATTGACAGATAAAGAAACGCTAGGGCGGACAAAGTATTTGTTTATGGAAATAAGACGACGACTACTATCGTATTCGCATCGTGTGTAATAATGATCCAAAAATCAATGCCCACATACATACATACATAAGTACACTAGTAGGTACCTTTGAAAACCAAATCATCATTATCATTATTATCGGGAACATCAGATAAGCTCGTAAGGAGATTCCTCTCAGATTCCATTTATGTATACATATGTACATTTATGTACTATGTATGCCTCCCAGTCGGAGTTTGTTATACCGACTCCAGTATAAAGAATGGTACCTTACTAATGCTTTGGCCAAAATACATGACAAATAGGACCAAAAATTACATTGAGAGCTGCAGCACTTTTCGGTGGTGTCGTCGTAGCCCGGCATTCGATGGTTTTCAGGTAAACCTACTTGGTCTAATAATACAAATTTGATACGCCTATGTACCTATAAAATATATTTTATAGGGTAAATGAGAACAGGCGCACAGAGGCCAAAAAGAAAAAGCAGGAAACTCTAAAAGAAGAGAATCAATAATGTTTCAGTTGGAAAATAAAAAAAATTGCTTCCCATACCGGGAATCGAACCCGGGCCTTCTGGGTGAAAGCCAGATATCCTAGCCACTAGACCATATGGGATATGGTGTTCGTCGCTCTTAAGTGCTATTTGTATGAAATTATCATGAGTTTGTTATTTTAAATAATGTAAGCGCCAAATCAGAGAGCGTACAAAAAGCAAAAATTTATAAATAGTCGATATTTTTATATATTAAACAAAGGATAAATTAAATTTAATGGGAAATATGCTTCTAAAAATGATATCTTCGTAAATATCAACGAAAAAGAAGGACAAATAATCAAAAGTAGAGAAGCAGAGAGAAAAAATAACCTTTTGTCAGCTTCCCATACCGGGAATATGGGGAATCCCATACTGAATATCCTAACCTAACCACTAGACAATATGGGAGATTTGCGACAGGCGACTAAACTAGCTGGTTCGACAAACTATTTGCAGCTGTATTGCGAACTATTTCTATTGCCCCGAACGATGTCACTTAGAAGCACTTTGAATCTGGATTCATGCCGATGAGCAGTCCGTTCAATGGTTCTGTTAGTGTCCCACGGCCATCCTCAAGGAAATGTCGCCTACACTGGCCACGAAGTCACCACAGAAGAGTGCTGCAGCACTCAATGGCATTTTTTGCCATCGAAATTCACAAAGCAAAGTGACGCGTAGAACCTTCGAGACTTCACATACACACATACATTCGCAAAAGACTTTTTGGATCGTCGTTCGAGGGCAAACGGTCCTGGGATGAGCAGAGCAAACGAGACCGGAAAAAACTGCTCGTCGGCTGAGCGCGAGCACAATTTTTGTACGAACAATGCAATCGGCTGCTCTCAGACTTTTTGCTCAAAGTCTCAGTGAAAAACTCTTATTCTCTTCCTCTCCTTAAGGTGTGCGTTACTACTGCGCATTTATCAGGGTTGATGCTGATATTCCACCTGCAGGTCCAGTTTTCGAACTTCTTTAGGAATGCTTGCAGAATGTCTGTTGCCTCGTAAATACACTCTGCCCTTGCCATCACGGCTGTGTCGTCCGCAAATGTAGCTACTGTGGGTGTTTGGTTGCGAGGTAGTCTGAAGTCTGCTGGCTTCGGCATGTCATGTGTGAACAGAGTGCATAGAAGCGGCCCCAGTACACTTCCTAGTGGAACTCCAGCCCGGATGGTTTTGGGTGAGGATACAATACCACACTGCGCCACGGAAGCTTTCTCTCAGTTAGGAAGCTTCTGACCAGCATGAACAATTGGGGGTTGATCATTGGTTTGATCTTACAGAGCAGTCCTTCGTGCCATACCCGGTCAAACGCTTGTCGTATGTCAAGGTACGCTGCCACCACGTACAGCTTGCGCTGGAAGCCTTGGAGAATGGTTTTCGTGACACGATGAAGTTGTTCAGGCGTGCCGTGTCGAAGCCTGAAGACAAACTGGAAATCGGGTATCGCCTCCCTGATCATTTCTGTGTCCAGCAGTCTTCTCAAAATACATCGCTCAAAAAGCTTGCTAAACGTGGGGAGCAAACTTATTGGCCTGTAGTTTTCCATGTCATCTGGTGCTTTGTTGGGTTTGAGGAACAGTACAATTCTGGCTCTTTTCCATACCTTGGCCAAGCCTAAGTGCCGAGTTGAAAATGAGAAGCAGAAACAATAGAGCTCTATGGGGCAGGGCTTTGGTGACTTGATTGTCAATGTTATCATCTCCTGGGGCTTTCTTGGATTTGAGCTTTTGTACGTTTTCTTTAACCTCCTGTTGCGTGATTGGAGCCACTGGGAGTTCCATTTGGTGGGGTTCTTCCAGTTTACTAGCTACCAGTTCGGTCCTCCTTGCTGAAGCCGTCTGGTAAGGCTGGAACCTATCCTTCAGGTTTGATGCAAATGCCTCCGCCCTATTCTCTGGAACCGGTATAACAAACTCCGACTGGGAGGCATACATAGTACATAAATGTACATATACATAAATGGAATCTGAGAGGAATCTCCTTACGAGCTTATCTGATGTTCCCGATAATAATGATAATGATGATTTGGTTTTCAAAGGTACCTACTAATGTACTTATATATGTATGTATGTGGGCATCGATTTTTGGATCATTATTACACACCATGCGAATACGATAGTAGTCGTCGTCTTATTTCCATAAACAAATACTTTGTCCGCCCTAGCGTTTCTTTATCTGTCAATATAGTACATTACTGGACTAGATCCCCACATCAGTTACTAAACATTCTTTCAAGGGTACGGTACCTTAAATCAAAGTTCGTTCATTTTGTTCGTGCAAAAACTATATATTTATTTAGATTTATCCGAGCTAACAAACCTCCTAACAACTCTATAGTTTCAGACCGCTGAAAAGGGATCGCCGATCGAACAAGAGGGATCCAACACAACAACAAGAAAAACGATGATTTCGTTAATAGCAACAATGTCGAAGGCTCGTCGCCCGGCTGCCCCCCCGGCTCTCTGGCAGGTCACTGCTCAGGCGAGCAAAAGATTCTTCAAGGGCTTCAAGCCCAAGATGGAACAGGAGCCGGACACTTCGGATTCTCAGCCATCGCTGCCCAGGGACACCAGTCCGGCTGGGAATAAGAGAGGTAATGCTCCTCCTTCCTGTTCCTTTTCCCTTTCCGACTATGACTCTGAAAAGCCAATTAATTTTCCTCAAACCAACAACAGCCGCTTCGGTGCCCAGCATTTCCGACCAGCGAGCCAAGTGGGGAAAACATTCAACCGAAATGCAGCTCAGGGCAAAACTGGCGGCCCAGGGCGGGGTCAAGCCAGGACCCCAAGTAGTCCTTGGCCCAAAGAAGGGGCCGACCCCGGACAATCTGATTGGCAGCAGCCGAGGCAAAAAGGGCCAGAGGGCGATAAAGAGACTAACGGTAACGGCTCCTCAGCCGAGGATCAGCGCAAGGTCTGGATGAATCGCATGCACGGCTCACAGAAGAACCAGGCTCAGCTCCTCAAGGAATTGAGTGCCAAGCAGCAGGCGGGACGCGACCTGCAACTGAAAAAGATGCAGCATATCCAGAAGATTGACTCAGCTTCAGTTTCGGCTGCAGCTGCAGCGTCCGGAGGACCCAATCCTTCTGCCGCAGATCCCTCGTCCGAACCGGACGAGAAGGTCAAGTCGCCCGAGCGTATGGCCTACCTGGAGGCCGTCCAACAGTTGAACATCTACCATTCCTTCGAGCCCGTGCCCGGTCGCATGCGCTCGAAGGTCGGCGGAGTTCAGAAAGATCCGGTCATAGAGCAGACCCTGGAGCTTCTGCACAAGTTGGACGTATCCAAGGAGCAACTGGAGAGCATACCAGTCATTCAGGTGGCAGGATCCAAGGGTAAGGGAACCACCTGTGCCATTGTGCAGAGCATCTTGATGGCGCATGGCATCAAGACCGGCCTCCTTAGCTCCCCGCACCTCTTCTACTCGTACGAGAGAATCCGCATCAATGGGGAGCCCCTGAGCGAGGCTCAGTTCACGGAGCTAGTCCACAACGTCTTTCCGAAGCTGGCTGACATGGATCCCGCACCGGCCTACAGCCAAATCTTGACGGCCATGGCCTTCAAGGTGTTCTGCGAGGCGGACGTGGATGTTGCCATTTTGGAGGTAGGCCGTGGAGGCCCCAGCGATTCCACCAACATCGCCTTGCACGCGAAAACCATCGGCATCAGCACTCTGGGCTGGGAGCAGGGCTCTAATCTGAGCGAGTCCATGCGGGACATTGCCTGGGCCAAGGGGGATATCATGAAGCCGGCGGCCACCGTCTTCACTAATGTGAGTCAGCCGGAGTGCAGCGAGGTCCTGGCCCAGAAGGCCAAACAGTTGGGCGCCATGCTCCACCGTGTCCCGACATTCAATGCGCTGACCGAGGCCAATCCCAGCCACAAGCGTTTTCTCAGCAAGGCCAACTATTCCGTGAAGTTGAATGCCTCCTTGGGCACCCAGCTGGCCTACGACTACCTCAGACGCCACAAGCCCGAGTTTGTGGTGGGACTGGAGCCCAAGTCCACCCAACTGACCCAGGCAGCAATGCGCGGCCTTGAGACCTTCGAGTCGGTGGGACACTTCGACGTCATCAAGCACGGCATGTACAACGTCTATTTGGACACTGCCGACTCAGTCGAATCGATGATGGTCTGCCGGGAGTGGTTTCACACCGTCACCCGCTCCCACCGCGCCACGAAGCTCCTGCTGTACAACAAGACCAACGATTTCAATGCCAAAGACATGCTCACAATCCTCCGCTTCAACGTGAACTTCGACGAGGCCCACTTTGTGCCCTGCCCCAACTTCTGCGAGGGCGAGATGTTGCCAGACGAGGAGTGGAATGTCATGGAGGAGCTGCAGCGGGCCAAGCGCAATGCCAAAACCTGGCGCGGCCTATGCGAGGAGACCGGCAAAAAGGACACTGCGAAAACGTCCGTCTCTGTCAAAGCATTCTTTGAGCACGTTCAAGACAAATACGGCCAGCAGAAATACGGCATGAAATCTGAAGTCGATCTCTTGGTCACGGGATCCCTACCCCTGGTGGCTGCTACCATAACGATGCTGAACCAAATGCGGGGCTTCTACGGTTAGCCTGAGCCTGCTCCTGCTCCTGAGCCTGAGCCACATTTTCTTTCTATATTTTTGAATTTCCCTAATACTTAATTTACCTACTATACATATATACATACATACATACATACATATAACGATCATTTGAATCTCTTCTGTTATGTATACATATATCGTATAAGTAGTTTGGTATCCCTTAAAAGGGCTTGTCCAATATTCCAGATAAACGAGAAACGAGCAGTCGCCTTAGTTCGGGTCATCTGCCCGGCTTCCAACACTTCTAAGCACAGAATACGAGGTCAGAGGAGCTGCTGATCTATTATATTTGCTATTTGTGGTGTGTTCGGACGAGAGCACACGGCCGAGTGCTTCATTGCCCTGACGCGAGAGCGAGACGGATGAAATCGCACTCTTCGGCATCACTCGTGTCTCGCGGGTGTCTGCTATAAATAGAAGCAGACCGTCCACTTTCCTGCAGTTCGATTAGTTCCGCTCCTCAGTGACTTTCGTGTCAGTGGGCGGTGTCACGGAGAGTCATGGGAAGCAACTAGACTCGAGTGGGAGCTGAACTACATAGCAATCGGACCTTTTCAGGACCACCAAATAATCCAAAAGAGAGTTCTATTTCAAATCTATTCCGCTCAGCTTCCGCATCCGAAGTGCTCTTCTGCATCAATCATTCATAGACTGATACTAAATATAATCGCATTAGAAATAAACATTGGTTCAGCTCTGAAGAAGCATGCGAGTAGCATACGAGCAAGCCCCATTTCATTCATTTTTTACT
This sequence comes from Drosophila athabasca, assembly GCA_008121215.1. Taxonomy (NCBI): domain Eukaryota; kingdom Metazoa; phylum Arthropoda; class Insecta; order Diptera; family Drosophilidae; genus Drosophila; species Drosophila athabasca. The sequence goes on along the minus strand of CM017796.1, from coordinate 4,139,564 downwards.
GGCCTGGTCTATTGGTGTGCTTATTTATAATCACTATGAAATATCATCATTGTTTTTGAAAACTGTTTCGATTCTCTTTAGAGGGGGCTTGCACTTTCGCAATCACATTTACATCAATAAATATTTTCGCTATTGGTATTTGGATCACTTTCGTCTTCGTGCTATTATGCATCGTACTTGTACCATAGACGAATACGAGTACGAGCAGATATCGGTCACAAAGGGAGGGGGATGGGGATGGGGAAAAATGTGCATTAAACCTGAATAGATTGCTCGAGACAAAGTATAACCCTTAGCTTAGTTGAGCTGCTCCTCACGGCAGACGTTGTGTTGAGTATTGGTGAATTTTGAATCGTGAAACTTCAGGAAGAAAAAATGCCGCCTAAATCTGGAACTGGGAGCGCAATGAAGAAGGCTGGAAAGGCACAGAAGATCATCAACACTAACGACAAGAAGAAGAGGCGGAAGGTCAGGAAGGAGAGCTATTCCATTTATATCTACAAAGTTCTGAAGCAAGTCCACCCGGACACTGGTGTTTCTTCGAAGGCGATGAGCATCATGAACAGCTTTGTAAACGATATCTTCGAGCGCCTTGCCTCCGAGTCTTCCCGCTTGGGTCACTACAACAAAAAGTCCACCATCACAAGTCGGGAAATCCAAACGGCCGTGCGTCTTCTTTTGCCGGGAGAGTTGGCCAAGCACGCCGTCAGTGAGGGAACCAAGGCTGTCACCAAGTACAACAGCTCCCATTAAATGCATTTCCGAAAAAGTTGCACAAAAAAAATGAATTTGCGATGGAATTGCAACCCAATTAAGCTCTTGGCAGGGCCAAACATTTTTGTAACATGCTGAAAACAAATAAAAATGCTTAAATAATTGACTTAATCTTCAATTTGAATACAAACACAGTGCGGTATCAGTACATACAAATATACATACATACATATGTATGTATATGTACATATAACCCGAAGCTTTTACTACCGTACCGAAGAAATTTTAAAGTAAACTCAACCATCGATCTTTTATTTAAAGTTTTCGAAAAAGCTCATTCGATTTGCAGTCTGAAGAGTTACTTAGAACTCACAGCAGCCAGCTTTAATAGATTCATAGCAGTCAGCTTAGATATTTAATTAATTTTCATTTATTGATTATTTTGATTAATAGATTTAGCAAGAAATAGGTACATATGTCGAGGTGCATGGTGTATGGGGGAAAGGGGTGTGAGTACATCAGCTTTTTCTTTCACTCTTCTTCCACTCACTCGCACCGGACGTCGTGCGAGAGGCATTGGCCGCGCTCCGACTTGAGGGCAAAGAACAAGCCCACGCACAAGAGGGTCACGACTATGAAGACCACCAACCAGTATATCACACGCCAGCAGGGCCAGTGCTTGATCTTTGGCGGTTGCATCTGGATACTATCGGCGCTCTCAGTCGCTCTGTTGACGTGGCGTATCCTGTTGCTCATTTTGCCTGGATTTTAGTTTCGATATTTCCAGCTAGACAGAGTTTTCAACTGCCAAATGCCACCTGCCATCGGCTGTTGCTTGAATAGTTGATTAGATTCTACCCGGCCACTCGAAAGTAGCCGTAACTGAATACTACTTCAACTGTAGAGTCTCTTGTATATTTTATTTTCATTAATTAATTTTGAATCGTTTACCAACTTAACAAAAAACTGTCATTCGCGGTACAGTCAATAAAAAGGAAGGGGATTGGTATTGGGCTTGGGTTTGGGATGGGAGTCGGTGGACAGACAGCACAGAACTAGATACTAGACATTTAGGCAATTCCACAATCGTGACTTAATCTTAATCTAAGGTCAAAGGTCCCGTCGCTGGCGCTTGGAACGGTTCTCGGCGTTGTGCTTCTGCTTCTGTTTCTGTTGGGGATGTCCCGATATTCCGATTGTATCGCTCCTGCCGCTGCTGTTGCTGTTGCTGCTGCTGCTGCTATTGCTCTCGGCCTTCAGTGTGCGTGACACATTGAAATCCATCAGTGTGCGGCGTCCCTCAGTCAGCTTTTCACATTTGGCCAGGACGCGCTCTGCCTTGCTCACAATCTCGTCAAAGTTGAGCTGCTCCTTGGGCGGGGGCGACTGTACCGCCACGACTGGGGGTTCGAGGGTATCTGGTTCGGGCGGCTGAAAATCGTAGTACCACGACGACTGGAAGTAGCTCTTCATGGTGCGTGTCCTGTAGACAATGGCCTTGGGCAGGTCCAGCTCGCGACGCAGCACTAGCTGCATTCGCTCCATGGCCAACATCTGCGTTAGGTCGAGGTAGTTGGCCGCCTCCTTCTCGAGGCAGTGTATGGCCTGCAGGCAGATGGTATCCACCAGATCCTCCTGCTGGCTGACCTGGACATAGTCCAGCACCCACTGGCAGAGGTCCTCCTGCTGATCTCTGCGCAATGGCAGCGCTGGCATCGGTGGCAGCTTGGCCAGTTCCAGCAGCTGGACAATGCGCCAGCGTTCCTCCGGTCGCTCCCATCCGGGCACAAAGTACTCCAGATGGCTCATGGGCAGGGGCTCCAGCGCTGACAAGGGCTCTACGAACGGACGCAGGTCCTGTGGGAACTGGGGATAGTGCTGCAGATCCTCGCCGGCCACCAGCTGCAGGCGACGCACTGCCTCATTGTACAACTCAACGCAGAACTGTGGTGACTCACGGCTCATCCGACGGATGGTCTGGTCTTCGTCTGCAGCATGGCTGAGGCGCCGGAACAGCTCCGGACCCAGGTTGTCGACAAGGAAGCCCCGCAATTCTGTCTGCCGGAGAATCCCGCCGCGGCTGCGATGCGGCTGCTGGGCCAGGAACTTCAGGGCCGACTGCACCACCGACATCAGCTGGTTGCGCTGACACATCTCCCGCAGTCGGAATATCCTCCAGGATCGGAGGCCCAGTTGATCGAGCTGCAGTTCTCGCGACAGCGACTCATCGAGTGTTGCCGCGTACATCGGATACTCCAAGACCAGGGCCACATCGGCGCAACGACTCTCCTGGATGATGGACTGCAGACGATGGGGAATCTCCTGGAGGTCAGTGGAGCTGGCAAAGCAAACGATGCCATCGGCATGGGCCCAGGCCTCGGATCCTTGCTCACCGCGAGTCTTCAGCACACTGAGGGCCAGGCCATGGGCCACGCCGCATATATAGCCGCCTGTATCCGGAACCGGCACTGGCACCTGTTCGTCTGTCGTGTTAAGTGGCGGCCGCTGCAGGAGTCCTCGGTCCAGGCTGTACTCAAACTTGAGTCCCTCCTCGCCTTCGGGGAGGGAGAGCAGCAGCTTGTAGAAGCGTCGCGCACCCGGCTGGCCCTGCGGCAGATACTGGCCGAGCACCTTCCAGAGATCCAGCTTCAGCCAGCAGCTGCGATCCCCCATGCCGGTCAGCAGCTGGTTATAGTTGCAGGCCTCGCCCTGACGATAGCGTCGTATGAGAAGCAGCGAATCCTCCACGGATTGCTCATCCACCAGCTGTTCCGGCTCCTCGGCTCCGAAGCTAAGCGGCAGCTGGTTGAACAGCCTGTCCTTCTGCTGCTGGACACGGCGAAAGTCGCGCCACCGTCGCCAGTAGATGCGCATCAGACTCATCTCGTAGATGGACTTCTGGATTTCTCTCTCCACCACCACACTGGTGATGCTGTCTAACATGTGATCAAAGTGTTGGCGGGCCCGCTGCTCGAGCATCAGCTCACCGGCACAGATACTGTGAAGCGTCTCCTGGAACAGTTGTTCGTACAGGCGGAGGGCCTGGGCCTGCTGGCGGGACTCGCGCTGCTGCAGCTTCTGTTGTTGCTGCTCGCGACGCTGTCTCTCCTGCTGGTCCAACGTCTCCTGCATTTGCCGCGCCTGCTGCTCCTTTCGCTGCTGTTCCGCCTCCTGTTTTTGCCTGCGACGCAGCAACTCTGCCTCCTGCTCTTGCTGCCGATGCTGGCGCACGCGCTCCGCTTCCGCAGCTTTGGCTGCCTGGAGAGCCATCAGTTCGGCCTCACGCTTCTTGGCCGCAGCTATGGCCTGCTGCAGAGCCACCATCCTGGCCTCCTCCTGGGCCCTTTGGGCCTGCTGCTGGCGCTGTTGCTCTGCCAGGGCCACAGCAGCTGTCTCCTGCATCTCCTGCATTCTCGATTTGGGCGGGGAAAAGCTGAAGCCTCCTGTGCCCACTGCCGCCGGCTGCATGGGCACCTTAAACAGGCTGTCCTTTTGATGCGGTGGCGGCAGGAACTCCTCCTCTGGCTCCTGGTTGGGCATCTGATCCTTGGCCGACCAGGCGCTTCTCTTCAGCATTTGGTGCGCATTGAAACTGTTGTGCGGACGATGGCTTTTATAGAGGGTCTTGGGCGGCAGTGGCTCGCCGCAGATGCATTCACCCACGCTCTGATATCGCTTCGACTCCACCAACTGTGAAGCAAAAACCGAGGCAAAATAGTAAAGGATATGTGGAGAAGATTCAGCGTTCACTCACCTCCAGCTGACGTTCCAGCTTGTACTCCACCTCCGGATTGTCCATTCTGGTGAGGACAACGCGATTGTCCTGGTTGATCTCCAGGCCATAATGCTGGACAAAGTCGGCGGCCTCCTGCTGGCTTTCAAAGGCCATCATCTGGGCCACATAGCCAAGGGGCAACGACGAGACCTCGTTCTTGCGTGGTGCCCTGTAGCCCTGGATGAGGCGGTGCAGGGCGAGGACGCGCAGGCGTGTGAAGTACCGCACGAGGATGCAGGCACTCAGATAACTGGTCTCCGGATGCCTCAGCAGCTGGAAAAAGCGAACAAAGTTGGTGTCCTGCAGCGAAAGATAGAACTGGATGGCCTGCCGGATCTCTGGGCAGGTCTGCAGCTCGTCGGGCAGCTGGCCCACGTCCCACAGGAAGTTGGCATCGGCCAGATTTAGCAGGACAATGTAGCCACGAAACTCGGCCTCCCTGGGACACTGGACGCCCTTCAGCCGGAGGTCGTGGTACATGTATTTGAGCGTCTGCAGACATTTGGTTAGATTGTCCGCATTGATCTTGCTATCGAAGACACTGGGATCCTCGGCCACCAGACGACCCGCGCAGTGGATGTGGAAGCGGGCACACTGCTCCACCAGCTTGACGGCCCCCAGAGAGCAGAGCTCCTGCTGGGTGATCTCCTTCCGAATAGAGCGCGTACGGTCCCACACAAAGTGAAACCAATCGCTTAGCGGCTCCCGGTCATTGTCCATGATCTCGTGCATCAGATAGCTCATGGTCATGTGCAGCGCAGGCTCGCCGCGCAGTTCGTGCGGCAGCGGCGTCTCCTGGTCGGCACTGCTGCGGGAATATTGCTTGAGGGCTAGCTCATGGGAGATCAGGCCACCGGGCTGCCGCGACAGAGAGTCGGGCTGCAGCTCGAACACAGACACCTGGCGCTGGAACTCGCGCAGCAGGCGCTCCTTCTCCGGACACATGTCCGGGCAATAGCCCTGCGTGCTGCCCGACTTCTGGAGATCTAGCTGACGGTGTGACTGGTTGAGACGCAGAAGCTTGTCCCGGGCCTCGAGCACCCGGTACTTTTCCTCGCTGGAGTACGCGGGCCGTAGCATCACAGCCTCCAACTCCTGGGCGTAGGCCTTGGAATGGGCGGGCGGCGGTCGTTCTCTACGTTCGCTGGGTGCCTGCGACGAGGATTGCTGTTGGGATCTGGAGCCAGCAGCAGCAGGCAGTTCGTGTGTCATTCTGATGGGCTTCGACGGCTGATACTCATTCGGCCAGCCGCCGCTTAGGGCATTCAGCTCGGCCTGCACTTCGGGATCCACCCACTGCTCTGTCTTTTGGGCCGGTGCGGTCTCGTTCTCGGCATACGACATGTGGAACTCGTGGCCGTTGTAGACGTTGCCCTCGTGCAGGGCCAGCTCTGCCTCTTCCTCGGTGGCATAGCTCACAGTGCAGGTCATGCGACGCGGTCGGAGCACAAAATTGACCAAGTTTCCGAAGCGACCGAAATGTGTGCGGGCCACGAATTTGTCCAGGAACAGTTCGGGTATATTGGTGCATCTGTGTGATAGGCCGGTTATAGGTTTATCTGAAAGGACTTACAAAAAAGAACTTACAGTAGCGTTTTGTAGTTGTAAGCGCCTGGGCGGGAATCTTCCATTGCATTTCCTTCGTTTGGTTCGTCAACATTCAAGCTAGATACTCTTCCATTGTATTTCGGGCTTCCTTATAGGTTTGGGAAAATATCGATAGTGCTATCGATGGTAGATAAATTAGCCGATTGTTTCGGTTCATCGTCAATAGTATCAAACGGTTTTTTTTAGAAATGAGGGTTTCAGAAGGAATTGGGCAGATTTTTAAACGGAAAATTGCTGAGCTGATCATAAAATTATTATAGCCCATTTACACTACAGTGAGTTACCTATCGATAGTTGAGTTAACCCAATAACTCAGAACTGGTTTTGGATGCTGAAACGTGCTTGCGTGCATAAATTTGATTAATATAATTTTATTAATATGAACGAGCAAGAATTATGTTATGTTGCAGTGTTATGTTATGTTGCAGTGCAAGATACAATAGCGATGCTGCGATTTATTAGCGTATAATAGCTGTGATATGGATTTTCTTGGGAACTGTTGAGTTTTGGCTCCGTGGTTCCAACCACATCTTATAAATCATCCACATTGTTTATTTGGTTGATTTAATGATACAATTAGTTTAAAGTATTGGTTTTAACGATTGTATGTATATACATATACATGCAAATATTTGCACCTTTTTCCTCAGCAATAATTTTTACGCGCCAAAATTTAAATTCTGAGCTGCTGATTTTTGTTGTAATTAGTGGTGATAACTCTACGATAGGCAGATCACGGTTGAAATATTCGGAAAATGGGACAAACAAGGTCCCATATGCTTCCCCATATAAATGATACTCGAGTTTTGCCCGAAGCTCAATAGCTCAATAATTCATCCATAGTGTAAACCTGACTATAACTCTAGTCTGGTCGGTTGCTTGTTTGGTTTCCACTTTAGTTTTCCAGCTATAAGTTCTGTGAATACAAATCTGATCAGAGAGCGCGAACAATTGCAAATTTTAAAAATAAAAAATGTTGGCAGAGTACAACCAAGGTAACTGAAGTTCAGCAAATGCTCTATATAATTTATTTATTTGCATTTCAAATTTGCTTACATGTGAACTACTCTATTTATAATTAAATTAAAGCATATGTATTTTTAATTGCAACCGTGCACTTGTCGATACAAATTCTTGTGTGTCCTATCGGATAATCGTTTTCCATCGACGCTTCGAAAACGCCAACCAACGAATCAACGAAACAAAACGAAAAACAATTTGAACAGCGCGGTTGTGTTGCTGCGCGCGCCGTATAAAACAATGAAGCAACGAAAATAGTGACGAATTTGTTTTCCGTTGATGCATTCGACAACAAAAGCTCGCAGCGCGATGTTTAACTGGCAGCTCGGCCAATTTTGTAAATTTTTTTTTAGTTTAAATAATTCGTTAAGAAGGCAATAAGTGAGAAGAGAGAGAGAGAGATAAACCACTACGAAACACGACGACAGCAACGCTGACAACGAAAAATGATCAAGCCGAATCTATGCGCCAAATCTTGGTAGTAGTTTTGGGCCAAAATACGACTAAAAAGCACGGCTAAAACAACACAAAGGAGAACTGCAGCTCTGGCTGGGTCTGCGTCTGCGGCAATCGACTACAAAAAAGCAGATTATTGCAGATATATGTATCCCGTATATATGTGTATATAGTTTTTTTTTTTGCTGGTGTGACGCGCGTTTTGTTACGACGTTTCCGATGATCTTGGCCCGTTGTTGTTTGCCTTTCGTGTTGTTGTAACTCGTTTTGTGCGCGCGTGTGATTCATGCAACCCAACAGCAAGAGCAACAGCCATAGCAACAACAACGAAAACGACAAAAAGAGTGAATTATGCTAAGTAAATGAGTGGCGGCAGGGCAAAGAGAGTAGTAGAAGCCACAAAATAATTCTTTGACGCGTGCATCCTTCAATTGAGAGCGCAAGATAAAAAGCCATAAACACAAACACACCACGATCGCAGTCAGTGAGAGTGAGCGAGAAAGAGAGATAGAGAGTGAGAGATACAGACAGAGAGAGAGAGAGAAAAAACAGAGGTGTGTTGTAGTTGTACAGCTGTCAAGTGCGCCGAAGCAGCGACGCTGAGCTGACGTCCAAGTCCTTTTTCGTTCGACTAGCAGGCCATCTCGCTCGCACGCTAGATCAGTGTTCTCCTCCGCTGCAGCTGCCTCTCTAACACCCGAAAACCGAAAAACCACGAACAAGAAGCAGAGAGAGAGAGGATGCCAACAACAAACTGCAGCAGCAGCAGCAGCGGCAGTGGCAGTGGCAGCGGGCAGACAAGCATAAAGAAGAGCATTCCATTGGAAAAAACGTGTGCATTATTATTAATATAATTAATAATTACATTACTAAAACAACAACGAAATACATGTGCGTTCGTGTGAGTGAAATAGAAAGTGCATTAACAACGACAACAACAAAAACAAAAACTGTAAAGTGTACAAGTACCAATACAACAAAAGCAATACAAACGAAATGAAGGTTACCGTTTGTTTCGGCGATGTGCGCATTCTGGTGCCCTGCGGCTCCGGAGAACTTCTCGTCAGCGAATTGGTCAAGGAGGCGACGCGGCGCTACATCAAGGCAGCCGGAAAGGTAAGAAGCAGCCCCCCAACCACCCCCGTCCCCTCCCCTCTATTCGACAGCGGAAACGCTGCACTTGAGAAAGAGAGTAATTACATAAGAATAAAATAACTGAAGTGAAGCCCGAAACGAAAGATACACAAAGAAAAAAAAAAGGTTCTTTGGGTGGAAGGAGGGGGAGCCGCCGGCCCCTTGGTCGGCTCAATCGGCGGTGCGACAGAGACAAGAAACAATGATGAGAGAGCAACAAACAGTAACAGTGACAGAAGAAGAGTGCATGTGTGTGTGTGTGTAGGTAAAATATTTGAATAATGATAAGACACTGATGGTAAAAGAGGGGGAGAGTGAGCAGAGGGAGTGGGAGTGGGAGAGGGAGAGTGAGTGAGCCATAACACAAACACAAACACAAAAAAACAGAGGAATTTCGAAAAGATGATAACAACAACAAACAAATCGAATCGAAAAGAAAGAAGAAAAGAAAGAGACGAAGCAAAGAAGAGCCAAAATAAGCATGAGAATTATAATAATGTAAGAGGAAAAAAAGGCAAGCCAGCAATCAAAAGAACATTTTTGATATCTCTCTGAACCCATTTGAACCCCGCTACCCAGAGGTGTGTGTGTGTGTGTGTGCGAAGGAGAGAGGGCAAAATAGAGCGCTGCAGCGACAGGTAACAAAAAAAAATATATCTGATTGAGTGGGAAAGGTCGGTGGGGGTGGGAAGACAAAATGCACTGCTGGCGGCACTATGGGGATCCCAGATCTGGGCTTGTGGGACCCCTAATTAATGGGAAATTTGTTCGGATCGGATCGGATCGTACGAGTTGTATAATTAATCAAAAAAGGCTTGGCTTTTCCAGGGAAATCAATTTTCGAATGCTCGGCTATCGTTCTATAATGACCTCTGAGGTGTAGCTTTTCCTTTTTTTTTTTTTTTGATGAAATCATTATATGAGTTATTTGGATGCATACGATGCATGTGCTCCAATAGGGCTAGGGCCTGGCTCCATTTCCGGTGCAACCTGTGGGAATTTCTGCCGTTTGCCTTCATTGTCTCTGATTGGCGGATTGTCTGGCCGCAAAATACCTACGTGAAAACTGTGTCAGCTGTGCAGCGAAAACAAAAAAAAAACAAAATCAAAGAACGAGATGAGTCTGTGGGATCGTGAGACTCGCTCTGGGAGACGCTTTCCATTTCGCGATCACGTGTGCGGCGGCCAATTCCAGACCAGACCAAACCAAACCAAAAAACAACCCCAACCAAACAATCTACAACTTGCTAATTATGCAATTTAATTATACCACAATCCGTAACCGTAACCGTACCGGTACCCCCCCACTTACACCCCCGTACCCCGTCCCCGTAACGTTTTTGCAAGCTCAACAAAAAATCAAAAATGTCGTCTTTCCAGCTTTGCATTTTGGAATTCGGTACTCCCGGTCGGTCTCCCGATATTAATGTACATCCATATGTATATCTTCCAAAATTCCGATTCCATTTTGTGCAGCTGCTGTGTGAGCTCTATTTTCCGTATTCTTTTTCTGTTTATTTGTTTCCCATTCGTCATGGTTTTTTTTCTTTCGGTTTTCTTATCTTTTGTTTCGAGCATGTGTCCGCAGAGCCCACAACCAGAACCAGAACCAGAAACAGATTGAAACCTATTGCAATTTGTTGTATACGTATATTCCAGATACAAGATACAAGATAAGCCTCATTATGGCATTGAGGTGCAAATGTTTCTTTTTGGCATGTGCCCCAAAGTGCAGTAGTGGGATGTGGCTGTGGTTGTGGCTGGAATTTGTGGCGGTTCCATTCTCCGACTAGTATCTGTGGAATGCAGAATGCAGCTATAAGCAGCTGGTTCCATTGTTGTTTGGTTTATTTTTTATAAGGATATACATATGTACATATTTATTATTACTATTAATATTAATTCGATTTCGTTTTTAAATGGAATATTCTGTTTTTAAAATACAAAAAACATTTTCGAATTGATTACGAATTCATTTTTAAAACCAAAAATACAATTAAATTCAAATAAAAAAAATTAATTACTTAAAAATGTAGATATGTATAAAAAAGTCTTAAACAAGTAATTTAATGTGTTAAATTTTTAGGAAATATATTTCATATTTAACTGAAATTTAAATATAAAAATTATAATATTTAAATATAATAATAATATTTAAATATAATAATAATATTTAAATGAAAATAATTTCATATTTAAATATGAATTATATTAAATAGAATTTTCGAAATCAAATATTCTCATATCAATACATAATATTATAATTAAAAGCCAAATGTAATTCTATTCTGATTCGCCGATCTCCTGATTCCCCCCTCCCCCCCTTCCCCCAGAGTTGCTTTGTTTGAGCGCAGCTTCAGGGGGCGTTACGACTTTTCTTATCAAAAAAAAAGTCAACTCTGTTGTTGCAGGGGCAGGGGCTTGGGCGGCAGTAACTGTCCTCCTCTTTGGTCATTTTTGTTCGCTTGCTGCTGTGCGGACTAGCAGATACCCTTTTTACAAGCGGGAAATCAAAGCAGAGACAGAGACTACACCAAAAAAGGGTAGAGAAAAAGCAAAAAAAAAAAGCCAACCAACAATTTCATTGAGCATTTTTCGCTTGTCCTCTGTCGCTGTCGCTGTCACTGTTTCTGTTTCTGTGGTACTGCTGCTGCGGCTGCGCTGCTGCTTGCTGCTGCTAAAATTCTTGGCATTAAGTGGCAACAGCAGCCAGCAGCAGCCCCACTGAAAACCAGTTTTTGAACAATTTGTGAATTTATTTTTTGTTTTTTTTGTTCAGTCATAACGAGAAATATCCAACAGAAAACGCTCTCTGTCTCTTTGGTAGAAAAATGCGTAGACTTTTCTACTCTTCTCTCCTTACCGCCCCTCTCCCGCTAATTGTTAGTGTATTTTGAGTGTGCTATAATTGGTTTAAGCCAGCCCCCCCCCCCCCCCCCCCCCCCGCCAATAATTAGAATGAAAATATGGTAGCAGCACCTACCTACATATGGGGAGAATGAAGGCGTTGAATAATGGAGTGGGGGGAGGGGGCCAGGAGGCCACTGTGGAATGTGGAACACGACAATGAGTAAAGCGGTGACGCGGTGACGCGCGGGGGGCAAGCGGAGCGGATGAAATAATCAATAAATCCAAGCAGCAAACACCTTGAGAAGTTTTCTTTTTATGGCCCAAATGGAATTTCGCGTGGAATTCCCCTTGTGTGTGTGTGTGTGTGTGTGTGTGTGCCAAGGAAGGGGGGTATTCGAGGGGGGGATTCGGATCTGAATGGATCGAATCTACTTATAGTTTCAAAAGAATCTATGGCGGAAGGAGCCCCCGGCTTTCAGGTTCCCATTGCATTTCTTTGTATTTTCATGGCCCTCTTTTGCTCTCCTTTATTCCTGTTTGCTTCTTCTGCTTGTTCTCTTTTCGATGCAAAATATGTGAAGTATTTAAAAAGCAAAAGCAAAATCCCTGCCTTGAAGAAATTTAAGCCAATTATGAGACACAGAAGAGAGGGGAGGGGAGACTCGGGCACTGACCAAAACCAAAAACCATGGCAGATGTTTTACGACCTGCCTCAAACACTTTTATTCTATTCTATTCTACTATATTTCTTCCTGCCATGTACTTATCTTTTTCTGTTATCTAATCTTTCCCTTGCCCTCCCCCTCCCCCAATCTCTCTCTCTCTCTCTTTCTCCTTTCCTACCTTCTAGAAGAAAATCAATTGCGTTTTAATGTTTTTTTTTTATTCACTAAAAAGTACAGTGCAGGTCATAGCTATAAATACTAAAGAAGAAACCGGATTTCGAAATATTTATTTCCTATAAATAAACAATAAAAAAAAGAAAAATAATCAAAAAAAAAAAAAACAATAAAATAATTAACCAAAAAATTGTAAAATAAATAAATTAAAATAAATTTAAAAAAACTAGTAATATAATTAAAATAAATTTAAGAAAACAATAAAAAGTAGTAAGCTAAATAAATAAAAATAAATAAATAAAAAAAAACAAATATAAATAATAAATAACAAAAAAAATAAATTAACTAAATAGTTAAAAACAAATTTAATTAAAATAAATAAAAATCAATAAAAAATATCATTAAATTGTTAATAGCGATATTTTCTAGATGAAAATAAAAATAAAAATCAAACAAAACTTAAGCATTTGTAATTTTTAATATTTTCTTCAACTTTCAATCGAATTGAAAAATTCTTGTTAAAAAAAAAAAATGAATATAAAAACGGATAACCGAAAACAGGAAAAGAAACCAAGGAAAATGTTGTAAAAAAATTAAGTCTGTTTTTCAAGTGTCGACTCAACAATTGCTGGCTAACACGCAGCCCCCTCCTCCTGCTCCTGCTCCGCCCTTTGGCTACCTAGAAGCCAGACCAGCCATCAGCCATCAAACCATCAACCGTCAACCGTCAGGTAGCACTGTACTACAGAACAGAACAGAACAGAGCTGTGGACGAGGGTTGACTGCAAGCCAGCCCCAGCCCCAGCCGCCTGCCTATACTCGTCGTAATAATAATAGTTTCTGTTTCTGTTTTGTCGGTTGTCATGACAGCAACCTGAATATATATACTACATATATACATACATATATGTACATATGTATGCATGTACATGCATGTAATGCACGTATGTACATATAGCAAAAATATCAGTGGACTGCGTCATTTCTTTTGTATAGTAGATAGATAGACATATAGATATTAATATTATTATTGTATTATTGGCAGTGCATTGTGGGCTTTGCTGATTCACTGTCTGTCTGTGGCTCTCTCTCTCTCTCTCTCTCTCTCTTCTTCGCTCTCTGTGGCAATTGAGATACCAAATTAGGAGCGAGAAATTCAATTGAATTACGGATTGGTTTTAGTTTTTTTTTAACCTTCTTCTGGTAATTGAAAATAATTTCCACAGCGACGACACCCACTCGACACAGAAATAATAATCATAGAATCTCGCCCACATTCAATCTATCGATCGATTGATCGATTAGGAAAGAGAACAAAGGGTCGATTGAATTGTGAAATTCTGTTTAATGGAGAAAGCTTTTTCTGTGTGTAATTTACGTGCAGCAGTGTCACTCGGTTCTGACTCCTCATCTTGGAATGATTTTGAATATTTAATAAATTATTGTATTGCTATTAAAATGCCCTGTGGAAAACCTTTCATCTAAACATTGGAAAACTGTTTTCCAAATGTGGCTCCTGCTGGGAAGGGGAAGGGGACGGTGACGGTAAAGGGAAAAGAGGGGGATAAAAAAAGGATGAAGTTTGGGGATTGAGGTATTTTTTTGTTTGTTTCTATTTGACTTCCATTTGGTTGCACGATTTTTTTGTGGGATTTGAATTCGAAATTCGGGATGGGAACGGGAACGTTTCTTCAAATTGTGTTGCCTGTTCTGTTCTGTTTGTGGCAGGAGGGGACAACGCATCTTCCCCTATTGGGGGGACTTGTGGTATTCGTTCCATTCTAGAATTACAAAACGTTTTATAGCCACACTAATTGAGTATCTATTTTCGGTCACGCACGCACGTGTGTGGGTCTCAGTTTGTCCCCGTACCCGTACCCGTACACGTTCTCCCATACCCTATACCTACCTAACGTCCCAAGGGTATGATCTGTATATGTATGTCCATTTGTGCTATTACGGGGGTTTTCTGCTTAGATCTTAGGACCGATCTGTGGCGACCGAAAGATAGATGTTCGACCAAAGGCAATATAAACACTAAGATGTGTCACGCCATACAAAATTTTCAGCGCGATTTTTTCGGTCAGGAATTTTACAGATGAATATTTGAGGAAAATTCAAGCTAAACTCAAAGCTAAACGCATTTCGCATTACAAATACTATTTATAAATATTATTCATCATTTTTATATTACATTTTATTATATTTCTTTTTTATCTTTTTATATCTACTTATTTTTATTATATATTTAATTTTATTTATGAATATTATTAATAAATATAAGTATTAAGCAGGAACCACAACTGTTACAAGTTTATACCTGTTATAAGAAATTTATATTGAAAAAATCAGTAACAAGAGTTATTTTATTTAATGTATTAATTTATAATATATTTTATATTAATGTTATTTAAAAATGTATAAGGGAATTCAGAAGTAAGAATTCTATTACTGATGTTTAATCGCGGCTCAATTTTCGCCACTGCACTGTGGTCCAGAATTCAATTTTTTTGGCATAAACTCTAAAAATAAAGCTACAGACTTGAAACTTTGTACGTTTTATTTTTAAATCAGAAATAGTTTGTAGACAAAATTTGAAGTCCGTGCGACCACGCCCTCTCTTGCCTCCCATATAAACTACTGTTATGACTTAGGATTCAAAAAAGCTCTATACTGTTTTCATCTTCAGAAATGATATTTTTATATTTTAAAATAAAATATTAACAAACATAATAAATGGGTATATGAATATTATTTTATAAATAATCAAACTCTTCTTCTTCTAGTTCTACATTAAGAATTTCGGAATCAGAACTCGAAGCAGAATCTGAGTCCAATATATGTTCTGATGGATCTGGTTGAAAATTAGATGGTATATCCAAAAGCCTTATTACTTCCTTCGGAAGTGATTTTTTCTCATTTTTTCGCTCTCTTTCTTTTAAACATATTGTTGATAAAAGTGGATCCGAGGAATCAATCGCTCTGTGGAAAATATCAGTCATCGTATTGATTCTATTATTTTTCCTGGCATGTGATAGTCGGTCCCTTTTGTAAAATTTATTACGGGCTTCACTCGCATTTTCGCCTAGGCATCCAAGTGGAACCAACGCCGAATTATTGATTTGAAACCCATGGACCAGTACTTTATGGATCGTTGGTGACATGGGGTACCAAGGATATGTTTGCATATATAATTGAAAAGTTGTATCGCAAAAAGAACGAAATTTGTCGGAATTTATATAATAGTTTGATGAAATTGCTATTAATATAATGTGAACCTTTTTTAAAATATTTTCATCGAAGTTGGTTATCGACGAGAATTTGCTACTTGCGAAAGCTCTTCTTGCCGTATTACCATCATTGGTATTGCCGCAGCCATTCTGTTTCGGCATGCTTACTCGTAGGCCCATTTCTCTCCAAATCTCCTCCTGAATATATTTTTTTCGAATATTCATTTTAGCTTTGTCATCTCCTTTTATATGCCATTTTTTTATCTCAGCTCTGTATGATACATTTAAGACAAATTCAAAAAACCGGATCCAAGCATGTAGTGGACTTACCCCAAATTGTAAAGATTTTATTTTTGGTGCAAAGGTTTCTGAACTAAAATTTGTAATTTTCAATATTTGTGTTGGTTTGACTCCACAGATCGGACAACATTGAGTAGATTTAGTGTCTGTTAATACGTTTAGGACTTTTCCATCTATGAGTGTCATATGCATTTCATAAGTAACTTCGATATCACGAGTTTCATCTCATCTATAAGCAAACGACCTAAGATTATTAATTTGAATATCTAACTGATTTTTTTCCATCATTATGTGGGAAGCAGTTTCTTTTATCAACTCAATTTTTAGCGGCCTGCAAAATCGAATGGACTGCGGTGCTTTGTTGATCCAGATATGCCGATCAAACGAGTCTATAATTTGTATGGGTATGACAGAAGTTACAAATAAAGATTGATCACAAATTTCTGTGCCAGGTGTTTCAGTTTCAAATTTCTGCTTGTAAGCACTATTACCAGTTGTCCCATCAAAACCGTAGCTGCAAATTAATTTGATTTTGAAGATATCTGGAAATTGCTTGAAAACATCCGATTGCAACTTTATTAATCTTTGCGCAGTATGATCCAAAAGATTTTGTAATAGCACTTGAGCAGTAGTTTCCTTTACCTCTATACCCTCTGGTCGGCACTGTAATTTTGCTTCGAGCACTTCATTATACGGCGGATATATGTCGCTATTATGACTTTTATTCAAAAGCCTGGTGCTTATATATTGCTGTTTTGTTAACGTGTTTTCCAGGAGATAAGCTAGAGCTTCATCTGGTGAAAGAGGAGTTGGTTTTTGCCATTGAAATTGCATCTTCGATTCGGTTAGAAATTCAGGTTTTGTTAAGGTTTCTTTAAGAACAAAGGCAACGTCACTCTTGCCTTCTTTTTTAGCAGATACAGTTGCTGCATGAATCAAAAGATTTGTGTCATTATCACTTTCACTTGCCAGTTCGGATGCCAGTTTCCTTTTCAATCTTGCTCCTGCATTTTGGTAAGATAAGTTTCGGCGTCCCACTTTCTGTGGTGTCTTACAGTTTTCCCACTCATTAACAAAAATTGTAATTTTAGAAGCCATCCACTTAGTATGTTTGGACATAAATCGATCTAACTGTCTGTTACACTCGGGCAGTTTTCTTTTAATGAATAATTCAAAATTAGCTATTTTTTTGTCAATCTGTTCTTTCTTTTTTAATTCCAGATGGTTATTGTTGATTGTGGAATAAACGTAATCATAAACGTAATTTATTTGTCGATTGTTACCGCTCCAAATGTGTATGAGGTCGCTATGTCTGAACTCGAACTTGCCTATATAAAATCAGATTATTAGAAAACGAGCAAAAACGGGCAAAATATATTATTTTGCCGTCAAAAACAATAGTTAAAGGTACAAACTGGCGTTTTTAACTTTTGTCAGAAATTGTCAGAAAATTAGTTATACTCCACGAAACACAGGGGACATGTTAGAATTTTCTGTAAAAATACACATAAATTGGATGTTGCACAACACAAAAACTCTATAACTACACATATATTAAAAACATACATTAAAAACTACATACCTTGACCTTTATTTTCCATATTTTACTATAATTTGTGGATGCGTATTGACAATCGTATCATGTGCAAAAGTAAACAAATAATTTGGCGCGAATTGCCTTCTCGGAATCAGCTGATCAATACTGAACTTTTAAAAGCTCATAAAAAGCTCAAGTGAAGCTTTTTGTCAGTTTTTTGTTTGTTTTTAATTTATATGATCAATTTACTTTTAGAAAATAATGGCTAAAGTACGATATATTGACATAAAAATTTTGAGTTTATGCCATAATAATCGAATTCCGGACCATAGTGCACTGAATAGACCTGACGCAGGAGAGGGTATATTCCAGTCGTAATAGTTTCTATATTATTATTTTTGTTGGTTTTTGTGTTTGTGTTGCAATTGTTTTGGTGTGGTGGTGGCATATTCCTGTGGTGTTCGCGGGTGTGGTGTGTGTTTGCTCCAGATGGTTTTTGGTTGAGTTTTTGGCTTCCGCTTTTGGGATGCATTCGAGGACTACCTTTTGGAAGTAGCACCCAAGGATCACGGATTCCCTGGCGCCTGCCGTTTGATATTAGGGTGGCATTTCCAGAGCGACAGAGAGAGAGAGATGGAGAGTGTGTGGAAGGGGGAGGGTGTGGTGGTGATGGTGGTGGTGGTGGGACAGCTGCTGTTCTTGGTGGCATGCAACTTGCATGGCAACAAGCCAGGCAAACAGCAAATTAATTTGTTAATTTCGTTGTTTAACTATTGACGTGCGGAAACACACCCACAACTGACTGACCCACCCCCCAACCCCACCACCGGTCTGTCTGCTGACCCCCTCGTTGCACCCATAATTTGAAGAAAAATATCATTGAAATTAATTTGTCGGCTCAAAGGGAGAGCCAGAGCGTTTTCCAGGGGCGTGAGGCAAGGGCGGGGGCGGACTCCATTGAAGGGGAACCGCGGGTCAAGTGCACGGTGATTTTTCAACCTTCACTTATTTCAACATTAAAAAGCGTTTACGATCTATGTATTGCGATCTTGAATGAATAAATGGAGGATGAACCTTAACCTTTACCTGTTTTACGGTATTTGATTACCATTTATTGGAACAGTTTTTCTTGGTATTCAATTCTTGGGCACTTTTGTGCCCAATTTCGGAAGATTTTAAAATATGTGCAGCTATAAATCCGACCCAGACATTTTGTAGATGCAGCTTAACTTCTGGAAGATATTAAACTTTCAAATTCAAATTTCATACTTTTTTGCGGTATTTTTTTCTGAAATTTTGACTTTGAAAACTCAAGAAAAGTCGAAAAAAAAGTCGACAGCGGAAATGTCGTGTTGACTAGTGTTATTTGCTCTTTACTTATTTGTATTACATTTTATTTGTTATATATTTGTTTTTATTATTTTTTATTTATTATTTGTTATTTGTATTATTTTTTAATTTTATTATTTATTATTTTACATTTATTTATATATTTATTTATTTATATATATTATTATATTTATTTTTATATTATTTTTACATTTTTTAAAACTTTAAGGAATAAATCGAAATAAATTCGATTCTTGTTGTTTTTGGGCTTGTTTCGCCTGTTGACTAGTGTTATTAGCAGGTATATTAATTTCTTTTCAATTAAACTTTTTTTAAAACTAGTTTTGTTAGTTTTTGTTGGTTTGTTTTCCGTGTGTGTGTGTGTTTGATTGTGCCATTGAACAAACGGAATTAACAACAACAACAACAAAACAAACAAAGATCAAACACAATGCAGCGATCTGTGGCGTTGTCCAAAGTGGGCGTGACAGTCATCCAGCCGTCCAGCCAGCCAGCCAGCCAGCCAGCCAGCCAGGCAGCCAGCAGCTCCTGATCACCCAGTCCAGTCGCCAGAGTCGCCGCCAGTGCCATTCCCCAGTTCCATCTCACGCCCCACTTGGCCCCATATTCTGGTGTGCAACAACGTGACGTTTTTGGGAAATGAGTAAGCGCAAAATAGGCACGGTTGCCAGGCCAGCCAGTCAGAAGCTTTAGGCCATTACGACTAGTACTATATGCATGTGGCATGTGGCATGTTCATATGTACATATGAATGAATGTATGTATGAACCCTATTAAACCGTTCAACCGATCGCACATGACTGATATATGTACATATGTACGTAGAAGCAGAGTGTATTCTCGTATGTCCAGTGTTTGCCAAAAGGGTTGGATCTTGGGTCAATATACCATATAGCCCCATACCCCCCACGTACCCCATTCCCCATACCACAGTCATCGTCAAATAAACACAAACACAACCGATACTCTCTTGTAAAACGGTAACTCTCTCTCTTTCTCTCTCTCTCTATTCGATTCTTTCGTTAAATTCCTGGCAATGGCGATGACGATGACGGCGGCGTCGGTGGCTCCCGCCTGCGTAACCGAAAACCAAAGAAAAACCTCTCCTCTGCTAAAAATGATTTTATTTCTTTTCTCGTAATAAAAACCAAAAAAAAAATTGCAAAAAATCTTCAACCCAGAACGTCGCTCACGTTTCGGTGATAAAAAATGACGACAAATACATATACACCTACGTACATACACATACACACACACATATATGTACATTTGTATTTATGTTTTGCGCAACCGCAACGTCGAGACAATAATGATAAAGACAGAGACCGAACGAACACTTGGTTAACGCTTCGTTCTGCCAGAGGCGGCTTCAGTATCGAGTGCATTGAATTAACGGTTATTGGGATTCAAACAGAGCTTTCCAAGCAGAGCAGAAGAGAGAACTCCAGATAGAGAGAGACAGAGCTTTGTGTTAGGTCAGGCACACATACATAAATACAAATATCCCCCCAGCTCGAAAGGGGATATTTCTAGGAACTACATACATCGAGTATAGTATTCTTGAAATCGAGGGAACCATCGTTTGTCATTAATATTAACACAAATACATAAAAAATTTGGGAGGCCACATGTGTGTGTGAGAGTCATATTAAACGTTGACTCACATTTCCACCTAAAAAAAAGAGTCGTTTTGGATCGGATCGGTTCGCGGTTGTGTGTATTTCCTATTTATTTATCCAGGTGTGTTTTCCTCTAAGAAAAGCAAAAAAAAGTCAGGCGAAACTTTAGTAAATGATTCATCCGAAAGAGAGTAGAAGTGCGGTATGAGAGAGAGAGAGCGGGAGAGCGAGCGCAAGAATGCTGATGAAGGCCATCGCTAAAGGTTGCCCGATTCCGAAGAGTGCGGAAGATGCCAAGAAGCGAGCGAGGGTGGAGGGAAGGGTGGGTGGGGAGGGTTTGTCGGTGGAAGAGCTTGGAACTCTGGTGTGGCTTTGGCGGCTTTGGTTTTAGCATTCTTGTTGCCTTGTGTTGCCTGTATACCGTGTAAAAGGGTGTATCCATTTCATAACTGATCAAAGTCGAAGCCGAAGATTATTATTGTATTTCATATGTAAATATTTCCATTTTTGTACATACATATTTTCCTCTTATTGATACATATCTACATATGATTAGACTCGATTATAATGTACAAGAAATTGTTTAATGGGTATCCTCAAGTCGTATTCTCGGACATTGGACATTTTTCAGATGATTTTCGTAGGCACTGCACGTGCAAGCTTTTGAATGGAGAAAAACAAAAGGTAAAGAGAGAACCGCAACGTTCTCTCTCTCTCTCTCTTTTTCTGTTGCTCTGTGACTCTGTCGCACTCGCCATGTGGGTGCCACGCCTAAGGAAAAAATTGCGCATTTTGCCGTGTACTGGCTGCCCCCCCCCCCCATTATTCTGCGCGCTAATTAATTAAATAATTTGCGGTGGGGGCGATGATCTCTCTGTCCCTCTCTCTCTGTTTGCATTCCACGTTGATAGGCTCTCGCGCGCTCTCTTTTTTCGCTGTGTCTCTCTCTTGTGTGTGCTTACAAAAGACTGAGGCGACAAACTCTTGGCAAATGGCGGACAGCGACGACGACGACGCGGCGGTGGTTCCAATTGAGCGCGTGTTCGATTTGTGTCTGTGTTTTGTTGTATCTGTGGCCGCAGTGCACCCACATGCCACAGAGTGGCTTTAACCTTGAATTTTCATAGCAACAACAAAAAACAACACATGTTATAAATGCTCTTTTGTAGAGGGTATCCATGATGTTTAGCAGCGAACAAAATAGAATGGAACGAAAAGGAAACACAGAGAGAGATAGAGCGTATGGGGACATTTCTTGGGATATTTCTTTGAATGCTGAAATATCCCCATGCAAATACAGAGAGAGAGAGAGAGAGAGCAAGCAAAAAAGGAACATCTGTGCCAAAACGGCAAACGGCAAATATTTGTATTTTGGAAACCTAATTGGGGAAGAGAGAGAGAGAATGGGAGAGAGATTTTTCAACACGCAAGACACGCTTTCAGTGCGGTTCGGTTCGGTTCGGATCGGTTTCTGATTAGTTAACAAATGTTAACAATTTCCATAGTCGACTTTTCTTCCATCTCTTTCTGTGTCTCTCTTTCCGTGCCACAATTATTTATTGTTTAAAAGTCACCAAAGACTTTCCATTTATTTCATTTCATTTCCTTCGCTCTTCTCGCTTCTTCTTCTCTGTTGTAACCTTTTTTGGGCTTTTAATTTCACCTCCATGAACAATAAACCACAAAAACACACTCACACACACACACAAAAACAATTTATTTCTACATAGAAAACAGTATGAAAAAAAAAAATGGTTTGTCATGGTTTTTTTTAAGGCTTTTTTTTTGTAGTACTTATTTTATTCGGGTTGTATTTTTTTTTTTGCTAATTGTTTAGTGTTATTTTTTTAAATATTTGTTTGCGTTGTTTTGTTTGTTTTTTATTTAATGAACTTTTGTCCAGGGTCTCTCTTGGGTCTTAGAGGGGTTCAGTGCTTTAGGTTCAGGGCCTGGCTGTTTCAGGAAGTGGATTATAGAACATTGGATGCACATTCCTTTTTCACGAATTTACGGTTCTCTTGCGGGCAGCCATAGCCATAGCCGTAACCGTAGCGGTCGCAACTCGTAATCCACATCATAAAAGGCGGACATTTTATGGTCCCACATCACCAGCACATCACTGACAGGCTGACAGACAGGCCATCCACTCTCATATAAAAGATATCTCCCTGCCCAGCCCAGGCCAGGCCAGCCCATAGCCATAAACTTCTCTCTTCCAGTGTAATTTCTTTTTAATGTTCTGTCGCCTGGATCATTGACAGCATTTCCTAGAATTGGGAAATTTTTTGTACCTGTAAACAGCAGTGGGTAGGAGGGGCATTATCTTACTGTATCTCCTCTCCCCCTCTCAACAGCCCCCAACGTGTTCACTGGTTGGATGAAAAAGAGAGTAAGTCAGTCGGACTGCTGGCCGGTGCGGAGTGGTGCGTTAGTGTGCGTTCAAAAAAGGAAGATGATATTGGAATATGGAATAGAAAGGCTTATTGTTCCGGGCATGTGTATGTGTATGAGTGTGCGTGTGTGGAATAGATTATTCTTTGGAGTACACACTACTCCTCAAGTGTCATTTAGCATGAAATCGCGATCCTTTTGTTTGTTTGTTGCTTGTTTGCTGTGCCGTGCCCCCTTTCTGCCTCACGTCTCGTCTTGTCTTGTCTTGTCTCTCTTTGTCTGCTCTGCTCTGCTCTGATCTTCTCTGGTCTTATCTTTGTTTTTGCTTTGTTGTTGTTTGTCTTCAACGTTGTTGTGCGGATGAAAGGAAGCTTTCATTTAACGCTTTCTACCGAACAGTACAGTGGAACCAAACAAAAATGGAGATGACAAATGGCTAACATTTACGATGCTCTCTCTCTCTTTCTCTCTTTCACAACTAACCCAAATAATTCTCTTAAATATCAGTTATCGCTGCATCCCGTTTCTCCCCCTAGTTGCAGTGTTTTTCTCTTTGTGTGGATGTGTGTGTGTGTGTGTGTGTGTCAGTGTCATGCGACATTAATGTAAATCTTCTGCCCCCCGCGCTCGAGTTCTGGATGTTGTTTTGCCCTTTCAATTCCGCAAACAATAAATTATATTGTTTTGGATACCTGTGCCTGCGCTCTGACACACACACACGAAAGCCCGCACGCACGCACATACATACATACATACATATGTATGTACATCTAAAGAAGAGGAAGAGGCTGTGTCTTATTCTTCTGGTTCTTGGATCTTTGCTTTTGTTCTGCTTTTCCTTTTGCTGCTCTCTGCTTGGTTGGTCCCTCCAACAGCAGCAGCAGCAAAAAGGGATCAGTGAGAGAGAGAGAGGAATTCCCAAAAGGGGAATTCTGTACCAATGCACCGTTTATTGTTGGGTTTTTAGCTCTTTGTTTGCTTGTGGGGCTGCAGCCTGCAGGGAGGGGGAGCACAGCCAGGCACAGCCCACACAAAAAGAGAGGGAGAGGGCAGCACACTTATACACTTGATTGATTGATGGATTGATTGATTGAGTGATGCTGCGACTCCAGCCTCTGTCTCAGTCTCAGTCTAAGCCTCAGCTGTGGCTTGTTCGCCTTGAAAAGCACATCGCAATGCGTTTCCGTCTTGTTGTCATCTCCCCTCCTTGCTCTTTCCACATCTCTCTCTCGCTCTCTCGCTCTCTCTCTCTCTCGTGGCTCTCTTCGCACTCATCTCTCGCTCGAAGCGCGTGATGCTTTTGCATAACTCAATACATAATTGGTCGGTCAGAGGGAGACGGCAACGGCAACGGCGGAGACGAAGCTTTTGTAATGAACTTTTGTTGACCTGCCGCGGCCTGACCCGCACTCTAACCCCCCCTTGAGCCCCTGAGTTGTGGACGCAGAGCATTGCGGAAATTCACACACATAAAAACAAGAAAATGGGCGCTTGCGTAATATCCGATTCGATTTTTTGTTTTGTTTTTTGTTATTCGTGATTTTGGGAGACAACTATCCGTATCCGTTGCTTCGATTAGATACAGACACAGATCCAGGGGGATACTCAGCCACGCTGTGTCTTGGGAGTATCTCATAGCAGGAACGATGCCTCTTAGTCGGAGTCATTATTTTGGTGTGTGGTGTGTGGAGTGGAGTGTGGCACGAGAGCCGTCGTCTCTGGGTCACCTTTCGGTCGGATTTGTTACGTTGGCGCTAAATGACTTGCCCAAAAACCCACGACGAAAAGCGAATGACGAACGAATGAATGAGCGCCTGAATAAAAGAATGAATGAATGAAAATGAAAATCGAATCGAATTGAATGGCCCAAATAGTGCCGAATCATTAGAGCGACTTTATTTGACAACCTTCCAAGATTTTATTCCAAATGATTCCAATTAAAGGAAAAGTCATTAATATTGTTCAAGTATTTCCTTTATGTGCCATTCATGGTGTGATCCAGGACTGTAATCCCAGTACAGAGAGAGTCAAAAGTGGAGCCAAAGATCGCTGAATCCCTCTATGGCTACAACCCCACAAAAACCCGTCGATCTATCAGTTTTCTTCGGGCACCAGGATCTTCTCCGCCCCTCTCTGCTCTGCCCCATGAGATTAATATTCAGAGCAAGTCGGTCCATAAATAACGCCAGACGACATTCCCTCAAAAATGTCAAGGGAGGGGTTTGGGCTTTGGGCTTTGGGTTGGGCTCTCCTCCGCCTCCACCCTTAACCTGCCTCTAATCCAGAGCCTCCCTCTCCCCATCCTCCTTGCTCCGACACTGGCAATTCCTCTCACGTTTCCTTCGCGGACTGCGTGTCAAATCAGAGTGCAACGGGAGTGTAGTTGCAGCTCGCATGATTACTGAAGAGGGGAAGGGGGTGCCTGGAGCCCCACCCGCAACACACGACAGCGGCAGCAGCAGCAGCAGCAACAGCAAAAACGAGTCACGAGCCACCGACTTAAGCCGCTTGTAATTGATCGTGTCTTTGACATTAGAAAAACATTTTTTTTCTCTTTGTGTCGCACACACACTCCTTCTCTCTCTCTCTCTCTCTCTCTCTATCTCTCCCTCTGTCTGCCGCTTTTTGTGGCAACACACAAAAGACGAGACCCCAGACCAGACGCCAACTGGTGCACGGCGGCTAATAAAGCGCACGCTGTGGCAGCAACAGAGCAACAGTACAAATCCACTTAAGAAGAGCAGGGGAAGGCAGAGAGAGATAGAGAGAGGGGGAGAGTGGGAGTGGGGGTGGGGGTGGGGGAGAAGCCACACAAGGGGAGAGATTCAGCGAGTGTCAAATGAAATGAGACGTGGAAGAAGTCAGATGGTGGCATGCGGCAGAGAGGTGAAAAGCAGCAGGAAAAGTCGTTGGGCAGGAGAGCGGGGGGAGGGAGTGGGTGGTGTAATGCAACAAGTTGGTGGCAGGGGGCACCCATGCCCCTTCCTCCTTCTACGCGACTTTTATATGAAGTCCTAGAAATGTTTCTCAACAAAAGCTTTGGTTTTTGTATAATTTTAATATTGATTTCGATCCTTACAGAGAGTAGGGAAGAGCAGGGGAGGGGAGTCACCAGGAGTGAAGGAGTAGGGGAGGGCAGGAGTGGGCCAAGCGATTAAGGAGCTAAGGGTGCCTATTGGGGTCGAGCACCTGAATTTAAGGAAACATTTCACAGGGGAGGAATTTACTTACACATGTGTATGTACATACATATGTATACACCCATACATATGTATGTATGTATGTACAATTTACTGGCTGACGCATATAAAATAAACTAAAGAAAGATACAGAGAGTGAGTGAGAGAATAAATAGTATGTGTCACAGGAAAAGTATAAAGTCGATAAGACACCGCCGGACACCAATAATCTCTTGTCCATCAGGAGAAAGCGTTAGAGAGAGAGATAGGTAGAGAGAGAGAGAGAGACATAGAGAGAGAGAGAGACAGAGAGAGAGAGAGAGAGAAAGAGAGAGATAGTGTTAGTGTTAGATAGAGGATGTAGAGGATGAATGTGGGAGATACTCTTCATCCCAGCCAAAGATAAAGATATGTGAGGATCCCAGCCAAAGATAAGGATACATGAGGATCTTAGACAGCAGGATCAGGTGTAGAATTGTCCAAAACTTTATCCAAAAAACAACAAATGTAATCAAAAAATAATACAAAATATATAAATAAATGAAAAAATGTAATAAAAATATACACATACATATATGTTACATGTGTGTGTATTTGTTTATAAATTTTAAGTTAATTAGTTAATAGTACATTTTAGTACAATACACAAACTTCAGTAGAACAAAAAAACGTTTTGTTATCGATGGAAATGGCGGCATCTAACCTAGTTATTGATATTATTATTATTTTTACTAATATCAGAAAGTATTTAGTAGAGAAAATTGGGTTACACGCCGCGAGATATGCGATATGCGGTGTGTGGAATGTGTCCCACTTTGCCCCCAAGCCTACCCCAAAAACAACAAAATTCTAATCAAAAAAAAAAAAAAACCAAACTAAAATGCTTTGTTTTTTGTTTTTCTTTCCATTTACTTGCAGGTAAGAGCGAAAAGAACCCAAGAACAACCCAAGTAAAAACCCTCCCACCAGGCGATAAGAGCTAATTGAATGGAATGAAGAAAAGAAATGGAAAGGAGAGTGAGAAGCGATAGGAGGGACAGGCAGGCAGGCTTGAGAACGGTAGAAGAATTGGGGGTAAGGTAAGGCTACATATAAGGTACATACATACTCGTTTGAGGCATGCCACAGATGACCCAGTTGAACGACCAGGAGGGGGACAACGCCATCGCCATCGCCAACGCCAACAACAATTGACAAATGAAATGCAAACCCAGAGCCGACACATGCCATGGGTGCAGTGCAGTGGATCGTGATGTGGCAGTGGCAGTGGCAGCGTGGCAGAATGCGGAGATTCCAGTTTGAGCCTCCCAAAAGAGGGTGGGCAGGGGATGAGGGGGCGAGGACTGCGGCATATCTTATCAATCGTTGAGATGTGTGCTGCGCTGCGCTGTGTTGTGGTGGTGTGCGGTGTGCTGTGTGGTGTGTTGCAAGCAACAAAATTAGGGCGACCGTAGGGCCACAAATGCTAAAAACTAATCAATTATTTACGTCGGCCCGGCCGATGAGTCGGCACTCCACAAATAACAACAACAAAAGGCAGTTGCAGACCCCCGCCCCCAGAAAACCAAAGATAAGCGGGGAATTTGTTTCGAAACAATGTTTCTCAACAAGTGCCGCCATCTATACAAATCTAAACTCGCACCACAATGGCCGCTGGTGGCGCACTCGCGTTTATTGGCTGGCTTGTGCAGATGACGCCACACAATTCTAGCTTCAATCCCTTTGCGTTTTGTTTTAATGACACTACTCGACAAAATTCAACTTTTTTTTTCCGCTGTCTCCAAAAATGACTTTTTCTAATAGATTGGGAGATTTAAAATTTTTTTAGGAATTATGGTTTTTTTTTCATGGAGTAGTTTTTTTTTAAAGAATTTTTAAAAAATTTGTTGTTTTTTGTCATAGGTAGTGCTTCTATTTTTCACATAACTTAAGTTTCCTACAACTGGTTGTATTGAACTTTGCAGTTAAAAAAAGCTGACAAAGCTAAGTTATAACCGTTTGACCAAACTTTCATATGCCGAATTTCGCCGATAAATTCCGTTAGCCGACGAATAACCGTTTTTTTTTCCTACAAAAATACCAAAAATCTGTGTTTGTAACAGTTTTTAACGGTAAAATGGCATTTGGGATAGTGCCAAACGGCATATGAAAGTTTGGTCAAACGGTTATAACTTAGCCGTTTATTTTTATATTTTTATAAGCGATACCTTAAACGACGTCTAATGAATGTGTCTATCTAAAACCAAAAATCAAGGCATACAAATATTTTTTTTCGACTTTTCCTGAGCTTTCAAAGTCAAAATTTCGGGGAAAAATACCGAAAAAAATTATGAAATTTGAATTTGAAAGCTTAATATCTTCCAGGCGTTAAGTTGCAGCTACAAAGTGTCTGAGTCGGATTTATAGCTGCATTTGTCAGCTTTTTAACTGCAAAGTTCAATACAACCAGTTGTAGGAAACTTAAGTTATGTGAAAAATAGAAGCACTACCTATGACAAAAAACAACAAATTTTTTAAAAATTCTTTAAAAAAAAACTACTCCATGAAAAAAAAAAAACATTCTTTAAAAAATTTTAAACATCCAAATCTATCAGAAAAAGTCATTTTTGGCGACAGCGGAAAAGTCGTGTCGACTAGTGTGATTAATAATTACTGATTATTGATTTTATTTTAAAAATCGTTAATAACAATAAAAGAAAAGACGATATATTAAAAATAAAATGAAAACTAATAATAATAAAATTAATAACTCTGCCTTACACTTTTTAATGACAATTATAACATAAAAATGCAGTTCTGAATTATTAGTAATTAATTATTAATTAATTAACTATTAATAATAATTCATAATAATTAATACTTAATTGAATTTAATACATATTTAATATTTAAAACAGTTTACAGTTTGATTATGGCAATCTGCGAACTACAGTTTTAGATTCACTGAAAAATGGAACCATAGTAGTTGCTAATATTTCCAACAGAGGGCTCCATTGTGTGATTTCTCCTTAGCGCGCTAGGTGGCGCCAAAAAAATTGAGGCGATAAAAAGGTTCAACTTAATTAGAGAAAAAGAAAGAGAGAGAGAGAGAGTTGGTAAGTTATTGTAGGAAAGAGAAGGAAAGAGCGAGTGCTGGGGAGGGCGGGAGGAGGGAGTGTGTTGTGACCTTGAGGTCAACGAAGCGGAAACAAACGGGGCCCACGTGGTGGTCGATGCCAAACCAAGCGGAGCAAGTGCATCCTGCACCTGCCACGCCCCTGCTTTTGAATCAAACAAGGAAATTGGTTTAATCGAGACAGAGAGAGAGATAGAGAGTGAGAGAGTGAGAGAGAGAGAGAGCAGAAATGATCAGCAGAGAACAGAGACAGGGGCAGAAAACGGAACCGAACACACAAATCAAAACAAAAACCCATCGAAAATTAGGTGAAATGGTGAACGAACTTCACACCGATTTATGTACAATACATATGTACATATGAATCCATGTGTGTGCTTCTATTGTTTTAAGCACAGCCCAAAGAGAGAGAGAGAGGGAGATGCTGAAACAATGGACCAGTCAAGCAGCTCTTGGACTTGGACACGCAAGACTCTCGAAAAAAGTTTCAAACGGAATGAACGGCATTCGGATGCAACAGAAGATACAAATACAGACCCTACTCCAGATTTATTTTGGTAAATATATAGACATATGTACATATGTATGTATGTATAGACAATACAAATTAGAGAGAGAGGGAAAAGAAAAGAAGGACAACTGCAACTTCCTGCAACTGTCGCATGAATGTGTACTATGTACATACATACATACATATGTACATATATACCCGACATGATGCTGCACAGGGTATTCAAAACGAGACCAGCTGATGATGATGATCGCTCGAGAGATGGGAGAGCAGAAGATCTGTACTTTAGATAATGAAGCGACGACGAGATGAGAGCATTTTCAGTTGGTTTTTCTATTGGAATCAAGTGGAGGGCGGGGGAGGGGGGTGGAGGCGAATGGTTAATGGTAAATGGTTAATGGAAATGGGAATCGGTGGTCCCATCTCCCCCATCATGGATGCTCCCATGAGCGAAGCTGTTGCTGCTGCTGCTGCTTCCACTGCCAATTGCTCATTAGTGGCGTGCTCTCCTTTCGGTCGATGACAAAGCGATTTTTGGCCTTTGTTGCTGATGCTCCGACGGAAGCTTTGCACGCTCTACAGTTGGAGAGCCATAGGCTAGGCCAAAGAGAACGAAACGAAACGAGCGAATGAATGAATGAATGAATGAATGGAGAGAATGTATAGAGAGAAGAGCCGTCGTAGAAGGTGAAGAAGATTTAATTACGAAAACAGGAAAATCATCTTGATGGCTCAATTAAGTTAAGCTTTTGATTGATGTGAGGTGTGATTGGGTGATTGAGTGATTGAGCACATACATGCTAGAAATTGAATAATTAAATGCAATTAGAGCTTCAAATTAAAACAGAACAAACCCATAAAAACACTTAACTTGCAGAGCTATATAAAAAATCTATATTATCGATATATTATCGATATTACCATCTTCTTCCGTGCGATTTCCTTGCATTTGATTGCACAAATAAAACGTAATGCCAGATGCCAGACTGGAACTTTGTACGGAGATTATAGAGGGTACTACTCCCGGGTAACCGTTTCCATGACTCAAAATATTATCGAAAATGTTTATTTTGAATGCTCTGCATTTGGAATACCAGAAAAAAAAAATCTACATTTAAACATCTCTAGAGACTGCTGGGACATCTCGCTCTCTCTCTCGCCAGAAATCTCTCTCCCTCTTTCCCTGTCTCTCTATGAGCAATCAACAGTACAATAAGTAAAGTGCCACAACTATGGCCACAAATAGTTAGTTCCATACGTCTATTGTTGTTGCTATTGTTATTGCTGTTGGTTTTCTCTCATTAATTATGCTGCCAGCATTGTGGAGTTTTTTTTTTTTTGCTCTGCTGCTGGAAAAGGAAGCGCTTTCCAGTTCGTTTAATTTCATTACAGAGAGAATTTTCTGCACGCAGAAAAAAAGGTGACCAGTAAGTAACAAAAACAACAATAACAACAACAATTGCAAAATACGTCACAAGAAGGCCAATCCAATCCCATTGTTGGGGGAAAAGGAAACTGTTAATGATGATGATTACCATTCATCATTATCATTATCAGGCAACTTCTCCGCTTTGCGTCGTCGTCGTAGTCATCGTCAATCGTTCTTGGCATTTTTTCCTAGCTAAATTCCCCCAGAACAATCAACAACAACAATCAACAACAACAAAAGAAACAGCTACAACAATGGCAGGCGACGTCCTGTCGTCGATTTTGCTATGTATTCTTCTTCCTTCTTCAGCTCCACCTCCTTCCGCTAGCAAAATTTGCATTCCACAGTACATGGAGGAATGTGCAGGGTATATACAGACAGTGATAAGGGTTTTTGGACATGCAAAAAAAAACATCCATACATCTTACAAAATCAGATTTATCTCAGATGTTATTTCGAGTAAATATGTTAAAATATTTTATATTTGTAGAGATAGCGTTTTGTACTAAAAGTAATGCATAGAATAGCGCAAAGTTCGTTATAAGGAGAGAAAAACGTACTGAAAATTGAACGATATTGCAGTGTTTCTGGAAATAACTTCGGTATAGGGAAATTCGACGACTGTGTGTTCAAATGAAGACTAGCGAGCATTGTAGATATTAATCTGGGATATCGGGACCTATTGTGTTAAATATTGAACTAAAGGAAACATGTAGAACCCGAAAAATAGGCTTTAAATTAAATGTTGTTTAGTATTTCTTTTTTCTTTTTTCATGGATTTTTGTGCAAAGTCATAAAAAAAGACGAATATGAATTGCAAATGTAACCTAACCGGATTTTGTTTTCAACTTCTGTTTTCTAATGCATACATTCCATTCTAAACAAAATGTGTAGAGAGGTTTCCAATTAATCATAAATCTAGGGTATCAATGTTTCGTGGCGCTTCATCGCTGCCAGCTGTTGCTGTTTCTGCTGCTGCTGCTGCTGCTGTTGTTGCCGATTGCTTTTTGCATTGGTTGCATCCCCTTTTCCTGCTTCTTTTCAGTTTCGCGTTCCGCTTGAAAAAGTTCTGTTGGAGCGCAGGGCACTGGCAGTATGTTGTGTTGTTGGTCATTCGGCCAGTTTGAGAGGCACTTGTCAGAGCGAGAGAGAAACTACTGCCTCAACTCTCAGAAACTCTGCGACTCTCTGCTGCCTGATAGCTGTCTCTCTCACTCTCTTTCTTTCACCCACCTGTCGACTGCGATCGTTGTTGTAGCGCTGGGGCTTGTTCGGGTTCGGGCACGGGCACGGTCTCGGTGCGGCTCGGTCTCGGGCTCGGCTCTCTGCCTGTGTGGGATTTACAGTTCATTTCTGAAGCGCCATGCGACGTCGTCGGTCGGCCGCAGCGTCGCTTGTCCGTGTTCGTGGCCCCCCGTTGCACGTTTATGCAACTCTTTGGTTTTAACGGTTTGGATTTTGATTTAAACTAAAACGAAAAATGAAAAGTGCAAGAAAAGTGCGCGTTTGTTGTTGTCATTGCTTTCAGATACATGCAATGCATACCCGTTGTTGTTTTTTGTTTTTTAGTGCCAAGAATGTGTGTGTTTTTTGTGTTGTTTGTTTTTTTGGCTGTCAAGGCTGCTGGTGCCGCCGCAGTCAAGGAAATGCATCTCTTTGACAGTTTTATGGTCACTCTTCTAAACAGAGAACAAGAGATAGAGAAAGAGAGGGCGGTCGGGCGGTTGGGCGGTTGGGCGGTGACAGACTTGCGGGGAGGGGAGTGTGCATGTGTTGTTGTTATGCAGATTAAATTGCAGATAACAAAAGGCAGGGCCAGTTTTTAGTGCAAACACTTGTTGCTATACTGTCTCTCTCTCTCTCTTTGCCTCTCTCTCTGCCTCTCTCTCTCTGCTGCTGTCTGTCTTTGTCATTGTTTTTGTTAGGGGGTGATTCTTCTCTCCTTTGTTGTTGGTTTTTGGTTTTGCTGCGTTTGCTGCTTAGTTTCCCATGACGACGGCGAGATGCCGACGCGGACCTGCAGGAAACGTCTTGAAAGGCACACACACACACACACACACACATAGAAAGACACCGACTAATTCCCACAGTTCACGCAATCAGCGAGGGAAAGAATTAGGAACAAAGGCAGAGGCGGAGGAGAAGGACGAGGACAAGGAGTACCCAAATGGGAGAAGAATTGGGAGAATTGTTGTTGTTCTCTTTTGGTCCCCTCTCTAATTAAGAGACAGAACCACCGCTCGTAGTAGGTAATAAATCCATTTTGGGTTTCCTGTTACAATGATGGGAGGGGTGGGGAGGGGAGGGGCGACCCTAGATAATTAAGGACGACAATGGGAAGGGGAATGGGAGATGAATTAGAGTGATTGATCTTATCGGTATTTAAGTATAGAATTCATCTGGCTAAGAAGCTATTTCAAAGCCCCCATTCCATCGATCTCAGCTGCAAAGTGTTTTCGGGGTCTATTTATGTACATATTGGTATATATGTATACATATGTATATGTACATGTAGGCATGTACATATGTATATAGCTATGGGACCCAATTCTTAAGTCTTGATTTCGCTGTCGACATCTGCGACTTTCACTTGAAAGGAATGCAACATGCAACCAGAAGCGGAACCAGAAACAGAAGCAGAACCAGAAACAGAACCTGGGGGCTGCTCTACCAGTTGCAGTTGCAGTTTGCAAGTCAAACTGAAGCTCAAGTTGCAGTCTCTCTCTCTCTCTCTCTCTCGCTGTGCGGTTCTTGCTTTGGCAATGGCTGGCTCTCTGTGCTCTCTCTCTCTCGCGTACTCGTACTCTCGTACTCGTTGTCTCTCATTTTGGTTGGGATTTCTCCCAGTTTCTCCTCTGTTCCTCCGTTTCTCGTTTCTCTGTTTTCGGCTCTCTGTTTATTTTCGGTTGTCGTCGCTGACTTTTAATCTTATCGTCCTTTGCAGATAAAATAGCTTTCTGGTTACGGTTGTTCACGGTTTGTTTGTGTCCAAATTTGATAAAATATTTGCGCCAGCAGTCAGACAGTCAGCCAACCGAGCAGGCAGGCAGGCAGGCAGGAGAGTGGTTTTGTTAGTTATTGTGTTTTTGTGGGTGTGGATGGGGTTTTGTGGGGTTTTCCCTACGCCTCCCCCCGTATCTGAAGGTCGAAAGAGGCTTTGCTTTGCTTTACTGAATACTTAACTGAATCGATGAATCAAAATCAATGCAACAAATCAGAAACAAATTGAAAATTGTATACTGGGATATTTGGGGGAAAATTCTGACATTGAGTGGATTCGAAAACTCCCATTTAAACGAGTCAAAAGCCCTAATAAATACCAATAAATCGTTGTTTCGATCATTGAAAAACAAAAAGCCACAAAATACCAACAACAAAAACAAAACAAATGCAAAAAATAAACAACAAACGAAATGAACAGTTAAATGCCGGCTTGTCTCGTTCAGCGATTCTTCTTCCCTTCCTGTCGCCGCTCTCTTTCTCTCGATCTCTTAAGTCTTTGGTTAAACAACCGCAAACTCGTGTACATCAAAGTGTCACCAAAGTAGCGCTCCTTCATTGCCACCCATCCACCCGTCCCCCGCTACCCCCCCACCCCCCGTCAACCTGTGGCTGCTGCTGGAAAACTTGTTTTCCGCACCACACAGAAGGCGAAGCAGACAGACAGACAGACGGACAGACAGACGGACGGACAGGGTAAGAGGACAGAGCAGCGGGACGGTGGACGGTGAGTGAAAGTGACAGTGAACTCAATTGACCTGAAACGAATGCGAATGCGATTGCGAATACGAAACGAATGCGTTGCGTTGCACGTGTTGCAAGCTCTCCCTCTCTTTCTTTCTATCTCTACCTCCCACTATCTCCCACTCACTTCCTACCTCCCAACCTGCCTTCCTCTATCTGCATCTCTCTTTCCTTCTTCACCGATAAAGCCTCGACCTGGAGAATACCCCCTACCCCTTTCTTTTGCAGAAATTTTAATTTTTCGGGAATTATTACTCAATGAATCAGAGGACCATGGGAAACTAATGGTGTGTGCCACACGTAGAGTTTTTCTTGATGTTTGTTTTCTGTGTAAATCGGAGGCAATATACCCTGCACTGCACGATTACTGGGTACTAGATACTACTACTACTACTACTACTACTACTACTACTACTACTACTACTACTTCTACTACTCGGCATAATCATTGAATAATGAGTGTTTATGTTTTGTTTTTTTTTTTTTAAGCTCATTTAGGGGGTTTCCAAAACATTAACCCATACCGTCCATCAGGTCTGTCTCTCGCGCTGTCGCTCTTTTTGGCGTTGGCTTTTACTTTTCCCCGAAAAACTATCGCAACGCATCTGCAAGGCATCTCCCACTCTCTCTCTCTCTCTCCCGCACTATCTTTGCGTCTCTCTCTCGCATTTCACGTGCAATTAAGCTCAATGGCCGTTTAAATCAATTAAAAATCTGTGTTACTCAATCCCACAACTCATTCATCGTAAAAGCCTGTCACCGTCCCCCCCACTGCGCTCTCCCTCTTTCATCGTGGCTTTGATTGAGGTTCAATCAACTTTTTGGCTGTCAAGAAGCGAACCGGTTCGGTTTTTGGGCTTTTCGGCTTTCCGGCTTTCAGCCGCCCCTTCTGAGATCTTTTTCTTTTTCTTTTTTTTTATGGCAATTACGAAGCAAGAAACGGAAAACGGAAACGAAAGCTCTGGCAGCCGCAGCTTGCAGATAGATAGAAACCCTTGAAAATGCAGAGATCTTTCCTGGGCTTTCTCCTGCGCGCTCCTGCGTTATCAGATGATACATTTCAATGGTACACAGTTTTTCAAACATAGAATGTGGGCTCCAGGAGGCTCCCTTAAAATGTTTGGTACCCATTACCTATGGGTATATGCTATATGTATGTATATAATCAGCCTGGTAACTACTCGAGTACTCTCTTCTCTCTTCTCTCAGTGTACGAGTGTATTCATTGCTCGATTCATTGTATTCATTGTATTCGCTTTGCGTGCGCGCCATGTAAGTGCAGTTTATGAGGCTCTCCACAGCTCCACATTATAAAAGATGAAAGTTTTCCCCCCCTACCCCTACCCCTAGGCTACCCCCTTCACCGCTTTCCCCCTGTTTCTCTGTGCAGCAACAATTAATTTTGAAATACGTAACAAACGCAGACGGAAAGGCAAAAGCCAACAAACATTAAGTAAACAATTGGGAAAGTGAGGGAGGGGAGGGGGAGGTACAGGGAGACCAAATGTCAGCAAAAAGTTCCCTCACTCCCTCCACCAATATCCGAATAATTTGTCAAGAAGCTGTCAAAAGTTTGTTTAGAGCTCCCTGAGATACTGAGATACAAATGTATCTCCCGTGACTGTGAGTCATCAGAAGAGTGGCTGCAGGGGGGGAGGGAGCTAATGAAGAGGCTGAAGCAGCTGAAAATGTCAACCAAGCACGATCTCTCTCGGGCACGACTTTAACTATTTGCATGCGTAAAAAAAAGTATATATTACTAGTGAAAAGATACTGTATCTTAAAGCCCTCTGTAGGCTCCGCTCCCTGATATCCAATGCTGCCCAAACTGTTTGGCAACAAAACCGACATTTTCTAATAGTTTTCGTAATAGTTTTGGGGCTTTGCAATTTTTTAAGGAATTTTTGTTTTTAATTTAAAACAATCTTTTCAAAGTTAGTGCTGCTTTTTTCACATCTGGTTGTACTTCTGAAAAGCTAATAAATGAAGCTATAAATGGGACCCAAACTTTGGACTTTGTAGCTGCAGCTTACCGTCTGGAAATGATTCGTTTTCATTATGAATGAAAACATATATTTCATTTAATTGAAATATGATATACATATAAAATATATATGTTGAGATCTTAAAAGAAAAGTCTAGACACTTGTGAGCGGGTTCGGGTTTTTTTTTATGTAATTTTACATTGAGGGACGGGGACAACTTTGTATTCTATTCTTATCGCTAGACCCACGGAACGGGTGCATCGGTACTGCGTATTTTTTCCGCGTATTGAAACCAAAAGAAAAAAGAAAAAAAGAGAACCAGATTGCAGACAGAACAGCAAAAAAAGCAAAAGCTAAAGTTGATGTGCCGCAAGGAGGTGGCAAGGTGCGTTTGTTGGCTGTTGGTTGGGTGGCAAGGTGCGTTTCATTAGCTACTTCTTCTTCGTCTTCTTTTGTATTTTCTTCCGTTTTGATGGGCTGCATGATGGGGTCTTAAAGGTCTCCTATGAAAGCGGTTTTGTTTTGTGTAATTATGGTAGGGCTTTCTTTGGCCATAAACCTGGAATGGCACTGCTGCTGCCATTGCAGCAGGCAGGGTGGCAGAGAGTCGCCTAGTCCAACTTTTGTGTGATTTTCTCTTTTTTTTTCCAGTCTTGTGAAATATTTGCTCGCGTTTGAACAGACAGACAGACGGACGGACGGATGGACAGATTGCTGCGAGTATATTGTTCAGTGGATATATCGTATTATCATCATCATCTACCCATTCCACATATGGGAAAATTCTCTCTAATGACAGCCACCACACAACAAACGCTTCGATAGTGGCCTTATCTATGTATCTATCGAATCCCATCGATTATTGATAATAATTAAAGTGCTTAATGTGATTTTTGTGCAGTGGGAGGGGGAATACCACACTCAGATACAGATAAAATCAAACACACACACACACACACAGAGACACTCGCGAGAAACACTCATTTATTGGACATTAGAAAGCGTTGCAATTGACATTAATAGCCTTAAATGGCTCTGGACTGCATTTTCACAGGGGTTTTCCCCCCGGCCATTCTGCAGCAGCTGCTGCTGGTTATTATCTTCTCTCTCTCTCTCTCTCTCTTGCCCTTTGCCACCCCCCCCCGCGCCCCCTGACAGGCTACACACAACGTGGTTTTTGTTTTGCAGCTGATTCCACAGCCAAAGATCAACATTTCATTGGCCAAAAACAGACCAGACATATTGTCGATGTCGTTGGTTGTTGTTGGTTCAATTAGCTGCTAATTGTTTGTGTAAATTGTTAGCATGCTCTTATTTTCCACCTTCTTTACGTTAACGTTAATCACATGCAAAAATAACAGAAAAAAAACACCTGCCGCCACAGGGGAAGGGAAGCAAGAGCGAGGAGGAGGGAATACGAATTTTGAATGCCGATTGCCGATTGCCGCCTCTCTCCTTTCACTTCACACGGCTTCCGAGATAGAGAGAGAGAGAGAGAGAGAGAGAGAGAAAGAGAGAAAGATGGAAAGAGAGAAAGATGAAAAGAGAGAAAGATGAAAAGAGAGAAAGATGAAAAGAGAGATGGAAAGAGAGATAGATAGGGAAAGAGATATGTAGATAGAGATAGAAAGTGCTGAATCCATATTTGATAAAACTTTTCTTATTGCATTGCTCACACGAGTCGAGCATCGGCGATCCATGTATCGAGCAGCAATATGCATCGTTATGCACACGACATGTACATAAGTATGTTGTTTTTGCTGTCTCGGAGTCGTCGTGCAATGTAGGAGCATTCTGCCGATTGTGCGTCTATCGGCTATCGGTTTTCGAAAGAATAACGGTCCTATATTAATTGGAGGGAACATAGAAGCTCTGCTTCTGCGCAGCTCTTTCACATACACGTACACCTAATCGTAGACATACACGTACACCTACTCGTACAATAATCGTCACAAATACAATCAAATGTGATATTTTTTCTTCGAAAATAATCCCAAATTCGCGAGTCTCTCTCTTCCACACGTTCCGTTCTGTGTCCGCTCGCTTATGGGAACTTTTTAGAGTAAATTTCCATGAACTGAAGAACTAGTTCCGCGACACAAAGCTTGTAAAATATTGTGGAATGCTTTTTTTTTTATTTTTATTTTGTTTTGCTTAGAATTTCCTTCACGCGCATTTTCCACGTTATCCGTAAAGGCGAGCGCGCGCATGGCCGTCTCTTTGTTGCCTGCCGTCTAACAATAATGTTTTTCAAATCAACAATGGGCCACGCCCACGCTCACGCCCAGGCCTCCCCACTGGCCCAACAACGGAGCTTGTTGGAAGATTATTGGCCTCTGTGCATTGGGCCTCCTCCTCCATGCACCAGGTTGTTTCTCCTTTAGCCACACTCCGCGTGGCATGCAGCAAACATAATGACAACGTGTAATTTGGCCTTTCTTTCCAACGCTATTCCCCCCGTCCCCCCGCATACTTTCTGGGGCACGTTTGTGGCACTAGGCATTCCTCGCCCTCGCCCTCGCTCCCTTCCTCTGTGATTGGGAACCTCACGGCATCTCGTGGGTTGTTAAAGGCCGTCTGATTGCAAATTATGGCCAACTGCCTTTGTGGCGGAAAGCGGGAAAAGCAGCTCCCAGGGCTCCACAAAGGAATCTCCATTTACTCCACCATCTGCTCTTCCACCTACTATTTCATCTTCTCCTCCTTCTACTCCTCCTTCTACTCCTCTTTCTGCTCCTCCTTCTGCTCCTCCATCTCCTCCTCCTTCTGCTCCTCCATCTACTCCTCCATCTACTCCTCCTTCTGCTCCTACTCCTAGGTCTAGCGGCATTAGCGTCTGGGATAGGCGTATCTTTGGAAAACTCTTTTCATATGAGATTGCATTTTATGCTAATTTACGAGTACTTTTCTTCTGTCCGTGTCTTTCTCTCTGTGTGTGTGTTTGTGTGTTTTTTAATTAATTTTTCTCCACATTATATGCGATTAATATGCATGCGATATGCTGTATATGCGATAGTTTGAATTTGGAGGGCAATTTCAATGCCAGGGAGCAATTGTTTCGGGACCAAGAATGGATTTATGGATTTCCCAATTGATGATTCAAATGTGCGTTTCGTGAATAATAAAAACGAGTGCAAAATCTTCGAATAATCAATCATAAGTATTCGAATAATCAGGCCTCAGTGGCTAATGGCTCCCATCCATGTTAATTATTAGTTTTATAAATAAATAAATCATCGCAATGAACGAATGAATAACCTATGAATAATAGTATTCAAAGAGCATACACGAATTTGTATGGGAAAAAAGAAAAATGGAAAACTATTCAAAATCAATGGAATATTTCTGGGTATTTCTGTTGTTTTATCGATTTTGGTAGCATTTACCGAAATATTATTTAAATTATTGGAATGTTGCGAATGGTGAATATTGAATGGTGAGATTCATAGCAAATGATTCACAAAATATTCACAATTAATTGCACAGATATGTAAGTTGCCATATTTCTCTACTCATTGGGTGGGTAAATGAATGAATCAATGCATAAATGAATGAATCAATAAATGAATGAATCAATGAATGAACGAATGAATGAGTGCTGTTGCACTTGAACGTAGCAGATTCAAGAGAGCCTCTTTCTACTCTCTCTCCTCTTCTCTACTCTCCACTTCACTCCACTCCACTCCTCCCCTTCCTTCTCTTTGGTTGACCTTCAAAACGTGTGATTCTATCACACATGTACATACATATGTATGTACTCATATTCATTCGAATATTCGCGAATAAAATAAATAATACATAGCAATCTGCTCAGTAATCGAGCACTTTTTTCGTTCAAGTGTGGATTTTATTTTCGGCTTGAACAAATATTGAATTGCCCTTAAAAATTGTTTATTTTTGTTTTTTTTTTTTGTGTGCCATCTCTTGGGTGTTTCCTCTTTCTTTTTGCCCGAAAGAGAGAGAGAGAGAGAGAGAGTGGGAGAGAGAGTCTTAAATTTCTAGCAAGCAAATACGTAAATCGCATTCGCTTTCCGTCTCTGGGCTCTGGTTTCCGAAGAGATTTGCGTTTGCGTTTCGGGATGGTCGATGCTCGATGCTCGCTTCTGGGGCTGTCTGTCTGTCGCTTGTTGTGTTATGCCTCAGCGGTTTGATGGCGCTTCAAAATTGTCTGCCCATTGTTGTTGCCACCCCTAGACCTCCCACTACACCCTCCACCCTACTCCTCCTGCCCTGAACGTTGTACATATATTTATTACAGGTGTGTCTACACAGTGCTCTCACGGGCAGCACGGCCTGCGTTCGCTCAGGTGCATAATCAAATGAAATGAGTTCAGCTTCAGCTTTGTTGCTGCCACACAGCCGCACAGCCGCACAGGCACTTGTGCCACTGCCACTGTAACTGGCTTTCGGTGTGTCTGTTTGTTAGTTGATTTATCCACCTATCCACCCAAACATCTGTGTACACTCGTCTTACTACACCGTCGCTCTATAAAGCATATTTAATTGTATAATAAAAATCAACTCGAGAGGCACTCTCTATGGGCAACGAACTGCGTATACCCTGCAAAAGTGGACACCTAAAAATGGAGTCGATAATTGAGATATTCTTGGGCATTCGCTTGTGCGTCACGACGAGTCGAGGAAGGTTGCACCCTCCTCTGTTAGGGTATCGTACATATGCCAAATGCCTCCGACATGCACATGCCACACATATCTACATATCTCATGGATACACTCGATTGAAGTGAAAGAAATATTGTACAATGTAGAGTGGTGCCCCTTGTTTGTGGCCATGCAACGAACGTGAAGCAAGCCGGAAAAATCGCATGCGAATGTCCAGAGCTGCTTTGTGGAGTGTTTTGAAGGTTCTAGAAACCGAAACACGCACCGAACCGGTTTACTATTCATACCCGATATTATCGATAGAGAATGCATACTATATATACTATATATCGTTCTCCCTTCTCGAGTCTCGAGTCTTGAGTCTATCTGTATGAAACTCTTATCGGATTGCTCCAAAGAGAACTGAATCACCAGGCGTTTCGGCGACAAGTTCTGGCCTTATAGGAAAACGAGCTTCCCGAATTCGAATCCAAAGAGAATAACGGCTTTGTTTTTGGAATCCTGATGGAATTGGTAGTCGTATGAAAGGGATGGACTATATAAACTCAAGATATGCTTCAAGAGAGAGAGAGAGATACATAGATAAAGAGATATATTTGGATATCTAACCCCCCACCAACTACGAGTGGAACAGAGAGAGAGAGAGAGAGAGAGAGAGAGAGAGAGAGATATATACACACACACACACACACACACGGAAACACTTGAAAATGTGGCTCTGATGAGAGTGCTTTTGCTTTTGCTTTTGCTTCCCATCCCAATGCCCGTGTTCTTGGGGCAGAAATTTCCGTATGGCTGATAAGAGAGCGAGTGCATTTGCTAGATGGGAGGGAGGGAGGGTGGGAGGGATCGGGCAGGTGTTAAAACAGTCAAAGAAGAAGACGAGTACCGTTACCTGATAAGGGTCATAACGGGGGGCGGGGCAGGGGCATTGCATAATCGATAAGAACAAGTCAACAACAAACGATTTACGACACAAAAGAATGACTAAAAAAATAAAACAAAACAAAAACAAAAACAAAAAATTAGTGTGAATCATAACAAAGTCCGT
The DNA here is from genome assembly GCA_008121215.1 of Drosophila athabasca. Lineage (NCBI taxonomy): Eukaryota > Metazoa > Arthropoda > Insecta > Diptera > Drosophilidae > Drosophila > Drosophila athabasca. The sequence continues at coordinate 4,097,104 of CM017796.1, read as the reverse complement.
TCGAAACCTTTCCAGGGAAACCCAACGGTGAAAAGTTCCTCCCTCTCTCAATCCCTATCCTATTCATAATCATGATATCATGATAGAACCGAACCGAAGCGAACCAATTGTGAATATCGAACGCCGAGCGCGAACTTGTGACAAAACCAAAAAATTTAACGAACCAAAAGCGAACAAAAATTTCGAAAAACAAAACAAAACAAAACAAAGTGTGCTAAAACCAAAACTAAAACTAAAACGAGAATAAAAAACCAAAGATTGAATCAAATCGAATCGCATATTGGAGATCAGAGATAGGAGAAAACATTGTACGAGAATTGCAGAATGTTCGACGTTCCGCCCAAGTGCCCGGCGTTGGCCAACAAATTGGGCGGCCTCTTTGGCTGGCGGCACACCTACAAGGTGGCGGCCAAGCACGAGGGCATACCGCACGGCCATCTCCACAAGTCCTACTCCCTCACCCTTCCAAAGCGACCCCCATCACCGTCGGACGATTATTCGTGTGTGAAGGTAAAGATAAGTCGTATATGTATGGGTGAATGTGTGTGTGTGCACCATATCTAATATCTGATGATAATCTGATGGGAGATGCAGATACTCTCTGCAGAGCCATCCGTCGTCTCCCACACGTCGGCTGCGCCACTTGTTAGCCATGCCACGCCCACATATTTGTGTTCCAATGATATATGAGAACGTGATTGTTGTCCGTCTGTCTGTCTGTCTGTCTGTCTATCTGTGCGATCGTTGGCGCATAATTTCCAGTGACAAATGACCATCAAGAAATATAATCATCGGTGCGAATTGACACAGTGGAACCAATTCGATGGAAAAGTGATTAAAAAGGCGAGGATTAAGAAAGAATGCGTTCCACAGCACAACTTGATCAGCGATCAGTGAAGTATCGCATTGATCATGTTTTGAGTGCTGGTAAACGGGAATGATGGAAAAGTGGATGGTCCTCACCACAGCGGACGACGTCACCTTATAGTAAAGTCTTTGTTGCATGGGGATGCAATAAAGGATCCGCCATGTTGTCCATGTCCATGTGTTCTATGAACAAGAAAGCGCATGGCTTTTCCCTCATATGCAGAATGGGGCCGCGCACGTCGCGTGGATGTGTTTGGATTTTTCTCTTTTGTTTTTCCATCAAAATTTCATCAATTTTTTACCCACTGCAACGCAGGTATTCCAAACGGCATTCCTGCCGCTGTCGACTCGAGTTTGGAGTCCCAAGAAAAGTCCAACCTGCATTCGATAGAATGCCTTTGAGCGCGCTCTTTGACCCACAAAACGAGCAATCAACCAACACCAAAAAAAAAACCATAGGAAAATAATAAAATCACCAGAAGAAACAAGCCAAAATACAAGCAAAAAGAGAGAAACAATAAAAACAGAAATAGCCAAAAATGATTGCGCCAAGTTGACGTTCCAGTTCTTCAGTTCAGCGCAGAGGGGAGACGCCTCTACCTTCTGCTCTGCTCTAGTTCTGCTCTAACTCTGCTCCAGCTCTCCCCTACGTCAGAGCCGCAGTCTCTCCCTTTCTCTCTCTCTCTCTCTCTCCTCCAACGCTTTTGACTGGTTTCATGGCATGATGCAATTGTTTTTGTTTTCTGTTTTCTGTTTCTGTTTTCTGTTTCTGTTTTTCGGCATTCGGCATTTGGCATTTTGTTGTGGAATCCATTGGAATTGGAATGCCAAAAGCGAGGCGGTCGCACACAAAAGCTGCAGTGGAATGGAACACAGAGAGTGCCTCTGATTGCAATTTGGGCCGTGGAGGTCGTCGCGTCTCGAGAGTGGCTTTATTTGGAGTCAAGTCAGGGAGTTCAAGTTGAACCCACGGTGTGCCCGAGAAAGAGAGAGGGAGAGGGAGAGGGAGGCTTAGAGTAGGATCGCGTCGGATCGGATTGATGCGGAAGCACAGATGAGAAGAAGCTCAACAGCTTAGCCTGCACTGGAATGAATGAATGAATGAATCAAAGTTGCAGCTCCTGTCTAACTATCTGGCTGTATACCTCTCTGTCTGGCTTGTGGTTGGGCAACACCTGGCAACCAGCAACCTGATCTCCGATCTTGATGGGGAAATGGTGGATGCTTGCAACACCTGAACCGTACCGAACCGAAGCACCTCTGGCTTGTTTATGGCTGGATTTGGTAAGGGAATAGACTGCCTGCCGACTGGGGATATGTTTCAGCAAAGACAATATTGTATATAGTACGAGTCCTGTCGATCGATTTTGCCCTGCATTCCATTTAATCACTTCAAATTTATATATAAAATATACATAGATACATTTTTGTTCTAGCCTTAACCCTAAATTCCCTGAATTCGAAAAATTCCTTGAAAATTTCTCATGAAAAATGTCGTATCCTTTGCAGCCGGATTCGTGGGTGACGGTGACGCATCTACAGACACAGTCGGGCATCCTCGATCCCGATGATTGTGTGCGAGATGTGGCCGACGATCGGGAACAGATACTCGCACACTTCGAGGATCCCGGACCAGATCCGGGTGTGGCGCAGGGCGGCGGTGATGGTGCCTCCGGCAGCTCCTCGGTGGGCACCGGCTCGCCGGACATTTTTCGCGATCCCACAAACACGGAGGCCCCCACACGGGACCTGTCGACGCCCCACATTGAGGTGACGAGCACCACCTCGGGCCCGATGGCCGGCCTGGGCGTTGGCCTGATGGTGCGCCGCAGCAGCGATCCCAATCTGCTAGCCTCGCTCAAGGCGGAGGGCAGCAACAAGCGTTGGTCGGCGGCGGCTCCCCATTACGCGGCCGGCGATTCGCCTGAGCGTTTGTTGATCGATAAGGCCGGGGGCCAGCTGTCGCCCCAATGGGAGGAGGAGGACGATGCCGCCAGCCAGCAGCAGCTCAAGGAACAGCTGCTTCTACAGCAGCAGCAGCAACAGCAGCCCCCAGCTGCCGCTCATCAGCCATTCGCCCGGTCTGGGCGCCTGTCCATGCAGTTCCTGGGCGACGGCAACGGCTACAAGTGGATGGAGGCGGCCGAGAAGCTGCAGCATCAGAGCCAGGGCCAGAGCCAGAACCAGAACCATCATTCCGGCCATCGGGTGGAGCACCATTCCGGGCAATCGTCGCTGCAGTCGTCGCTGCCGAACAGCGCCTACTCCAGCAAGTCCTTGCCGCGGGAGAGCAAACGGAAGGAGCCGCTGGGGCAGGCGTACGAGTCGATACGCGAAAAGGACGGCGAGATGCTGCTGATCATCAACGAGTACGGCAGTCCGCTGGGCCTCACGGCCATGCCGGACAAGGAGCACGGCGGCGGACTCCTTGTCCAGCACGTGGAGCCCGGCAGTCGGGCCGAACGCGGGCGGCTGCGACGCGAGGATCGCATCCTCGAGATCAATGGCATCAAGCTGATCGGCCTCAGCGAGTCACAGGTCCAGGAGCACCTCCGACGGGCCCTCGAATGCTCCGAGCTGCGGGTGCGCGTCCTACGCGGCGACCAACAGCAGCGTCAGCAGCGGCGCGACTCCAAGGTGGCCGAAATGGTCGAGGTGGCCACCGTCTCACCCACGCGAAAGCCGCACGCCGCCCCCGTGGGCACCTCCCTGCAGGTGGCCAACACCCGAAAGCTGGGCCGCAAGATCGAGATTCTGCTGAAGAAGGGCCCCAACGGCCTGGGCTTCTCGGTGACGACACGTGACAATCCCGCCGGCGGCCACTGCCCCATCTACATCAAGAACATACTGCCCCGCGGCGCGGCCATCGAGGATGGACGCCTGAAGCCCGGCGATCGGCTGCTCGAGGTCGATGGCACTCCGATGACGGGCAAAACTCAAACCGATGTGGTGGCCATCCTCAGGGGCATGCAGGCGGGCGCAACTGTCCGGATAGTCGTCTCCCGTCAGCAGGAGCTGGCCGAACAGACCGATCAGGCGGCGGCAGCCGTAGCGGCGGCAAACGCAGAAAAGACCGCCATCACCGCTCCGGCTCCCGCTGTAGCAGCTCCTGCTGCGGCCTCCATCCAGGTGCAGAAGTCTAGCAGCGCCCGTTCGCTTTTCCAGCAGCAACAGCAGCAGCAGCAGCAGCAGCTCCTCAACGAATCTCAGCATTTCATCGACGCGGGCAGCGAGTCGGCAGCCTCAAATGTAAGTGGCAAAAGGGAGAGAAGAGAATACAAACTAATCATCATTCCTCATTCTTCTGTTTTGTGAACCCACAGGATAGCCTGCCGCCGAGCAGCAACAGCTGGAATACCCGCGAGGAGCTAACGCTGCACATCCCGGTGCACGACACAGAGAAGGCCGGACTGGGGGTGAGCGTCAAGGGCAAGACGTGCTCGAATCTGAATGCCTCCAGTTCGAGTGGCAGTGGCAGCGGCAGCGGCAGCAGTGGTCTTATGAAGCACGACGGGGATCTGGGGATATTCGTGAAGAGCGTTATCCATGGCGGAGCCGCCTCACGGGACGGACGCCTGCGGATGAACGATCAGTTGCTGAGCGTGAACGGGGTGTCGCTGCGCGGCCAGAACAATGCGGAGGCCATGGAGACGCTGCGTCGTGCGATGGTCAATACGCCGGGCAAGCATCCGGGTACCATTACGCTCCTCGTGGGTCGCAAGATCCAACGCTCGGCCAGCTCCAGCGACATCCTCGACCAGGGTCAGAGTCAGAGTCACAATCACAGCCATAGCAACGGTAGCAGCGGCAGCAACAATAGCAACAGCGGCCACAACAACAGCAGCTCCAATGCCAGCGACAATTCGGGGGCCACAGTCATCTACTTGAGTCCCGAGAAGCGGGAACAGCGCTGCAATGGCAATGAAAGAGGAGGAGCCGGAGGCAGCAATGACATGAATAGGTAAGTGGAGTGGATTGAAGGAGGAGATCGTTAAAATAAAATCATCAAACTCTCATTTCATAGATGGAGCAACCCCGTTTTGGATCGTCTAACCGGTGGCATTTGCTCCACAAACACACAGCCACAGCAGCAGCCCTCCCAGCAGCAGCAGCAGCAGCAGCAACATCTACATCCACAGCAGCAGCCACAGCAACAGCCACGTCGCCTGCCCCCAACCCCAATCTGCAGCAATGCGGCACTCCGGAATGAGAGCTACTACATGGCCACCAATGACAACTGGTCGCCGGCACAGCTCCATTTGCTCACGGGCCATGGCAACACGGCGCTGCTCATCGAAGACGATGCCGAGCCAATGTCACCGTAAGTCCACTCCATAGTCCACTCCTTGTTGAATATTTATATGCCTATGTGCATTAATGCATTGTAGAACCCTGCCGGCGCGTCCTCACGATGGGCAGCACTGCAACCCGAGCAGCGCCAACACATCGCAACAGACAAAGGCAGTCCCAGTTGGAGTAGCAGTCACTGTGCCGGGCACACCGTCGAGCAGCAGCACCTTTGATGCCACCTACTCGTCTCAGCTCAGTTTGGAGACGAATTCGGGCGTGGAGCACTTCTCGCGCGATGCTCTGGGACGTCGCAGCATCTCGGAGAAGCATCATGCGGCGCTGGATGCCCGCGAGACGGGCACCTATCAGCGCAACAAGAAGTTGCGCGAAGAGCGCGAACGCGAGCGCCGCATTCAGCTGACCAAATCGGCCGTCTTTGGGGGCTCCATCGAGTCACTGACGACACGGATTGCCAATGCCAATGCCCAGCTGGCGGGCTACAGGCACGCCAAGACCGCGTCCAGCATTGAGCAGCGCGAGTCGATGCAGCAGCAGCTGGCGGCGGCCGAGGCCGAAGCCCGCGATCAGCTGGGCGATCTGGGCCCCTCGCTGGGCATGAAGAAGTCCTCGTCGCTGGAGTCGCTCCAGACCATGGTCCAGGAGCTGCAGATGTCCGATGAGCCGCGTGGCCATCAGGCGTTGCGTGCCCCACGCGGCCGTGGCAGGGAGGACAGTCTAAGGGCGGCGGTTGTCAGCGAACCAGATGCAAATAGTGAGTAGAAATCGTAGCATTATCTGTGCCATGTAACTGGATTATTTTTTTGATACAATTTTAGAGCCCCGTAAGACGTGGCTGCTGGAGGACGGAGATCACGAGGGTGGATTTGCCTCGCAGCGGAACGGACCCTTCCAGAGTTCTCTGAACGATGGCAAGCACGGCAGCAAGTCCTCGCGGGCCAAGAAGCCGAGCATTCTGCGGGGCATTGGTCATATGTTCCGCTTTGGCAAGAACCGCAAGGATGGGGTGGTGCCAGTCGACACCTATAGTGCTCTGGCCATCTCTCCACCCTCATCGGTGGTATCATCATCGCCACAGCAGCAGCAACAGCAGCAGCAGCTGCAACAGCAACAGCTGCAACAGCAACAACAGATACCCTCCGCTGCACTGGCAGCTTTGGAGAGGAATGGAAAGCCACCAGCATACCAGCCACCGCCGCCATTGCCAGCACCAAATGGTGTGGGTGCAGGTGGGGGAGGTGTATCGCCAGCGAATGGTGGCATCCATCAGAATGATATATTCAATCATCGGTATCAGCATTATGCCAACTATGAGGATCTGCATCAGCATCAGCAGCAACAACAGCATCAGCAGATTAGGTGAGAGATGAGGCCCTGCATCAATGAAGGAGGATGCCCCACATGTTACTGTTACCCCCACAATCCCCTCCCTACTATAAACCATGACTAACTTTATTAACAATAACAAAATCTTTTCATTTGCATCTCTTGTCTTGTGTCTGTCTCTTTCTCTGTCTCTGTCTATACCGTGGTGATGTTTATATGTATCACACTCACACACACAAACACACGCACATACTTAAAACACACACTTTAAAACACTATCTAACATTTACCAACACTGATTGTTGTGGCTGCAGCACATCCATAACAGCAGCAGCAGCAGCAGCAGCATCAGTCGAGACGCTATCGGAGTCAACGCTCGAATGCATGCGACAGCAGGTGATACGGCAGCGCATCAAGGTGGAGGCGGAAAGGTAACACACACCCATACACACACACACACACCCACACACACACATATACTCATACAGTGGGAATCATGATTATAAGAACAGTTGAAGGAAGGATTTATCCATCAAGAGATCACAATCGAAATTAAAGAGAGAGAGAGAGTCTTTCATCTTATACTACTGAAACGCACTGTATAACCCATACTAACTACATGGTTTTTGGCTATAGATGTATCATTTGTCGCAGATCACTTTTTGTAGATATATACTCTGATCATTTTACTCATTCTAAATGCTTTGTTTCTGCTTTACGCCACAGTCGTCGCCATCAGCATTACCATTCGCAGCGCAGCGCCCGGTCGCAGGACATCAGCATGCACTCGACCAGCTCCTCATCCCATCACCAGCATCCGCAGGCCCAGACGCAGGGCCACACGAATGGCGGCATCCGTCCGATGAGCAGCTACTACGAGTACGAGACAGTGCAACAGCAGCGTGTGGGCAGCATCAAGCACAGCCACCACAACAGCCACAATGGGACAACAGCCACCAATGCCACTGGGTCCTCGGCGTCGCCCATCAATGTGCCACACTGGAAGGCGGCCGCCCTCAACGGCTACTCCCCGGCCAGCCTGAACAGCAGCTCCCGCAGCCGTGGACCTTTTGTTACCCAAGTAACCATTCGAGAGCAGAGCGGCATGCCATCCCAGCTGCTGCAGCAGCAGCAGCAGCTCCAGCAACAGCCTACCTATCAGACGGTGCAGAAGATGGGGGCACAGTCACAGTACGGCAGCAGTGCTGGCTCCCAGCCGCACGCCTCGAAGGTGTGACTATAGGTGCTGGCGCATGCGCGCGCCACACGGGATGTGCTCGTAGAGGATCATCATCAGCAGCAACAGCAGCAGCAACAGCTGGAGCTAAGTGAGGTTAGCGAGGTAGAGATCTTCTACTATGCTACCGAATGCTGAGACACTTCCTTCTTGGGCACCTCCTACATTGCCTCTCTCTCTCTTTTTATCGGATGGGAGTGACGCTGTGTGTGACGCTGGGCAGCCGGCAAAAACCAGAGATTTATTTTTACGTAATGGATTGAAGATGGATGGCATTTTTCGAAAAAATGTCCACATTTTGTACACACGACACACACCCATACATAATGCATTCATACATGCACACACACATCAATACATACATCTTGTATTTACTTTAATTTAAGTTCATTTATTCCCAATGCATATGTACATGTACATATGTACTCTATATAAAATGAAAAGTATTCCCCATTTAAAGCGACGAGGAGTCGATCGATAACTTTATATTGTATTAATTTTTTTTTAGTGTCTAAGTCAAACGAACGAACGCCTTTGTACATAATTAGGTTATGCAGAAGCCAACAAAAAACCACAAAACATGCGAGTTACATTTAGTATATTAGCACTTATCCACCACACTCCTACACCCCCTACACCTACACCCCTACACTTTAGATTCCAACTGCGAACAACCATTTCTTCATTACCTACTGTATCTACCTTTTTTTTTTGTTTGTTTTCGTTTTTTGTTGTATATAGAACTTTTCTTTGTTTTGTTAGCTTTAAAGCGGACGCCATTTTGTGTGCAAAAAGATAGGATTTGCAACAGCGAAAAAGTAAAACTTAAAGTACCCCCTCCCCCCTCCACACACATGCATATATCGTACATGCATACATTTAGCATATAGTACTATATTGTATACCATACATAATACTTTTTTTTTTTTGTCTATATAAGATCAAAGCCGATGCTTCGGCAAATTTGTGCAGCCGACCTTTCGGGGCTTCCGAGGTCTCTAAAAGACATGCAGCTTCATTTAGCTATACGTAATAATTATAATTATACACAATTAAAGTAAATAGAACGTAAGCGTACATATAGACAGTAGTAAGTAGTACATACAAGTAATTTGTAAATTACGGCACAGAATTGCGAATTAAATGTTAACAATTTCCATAAACAATATACATACAAACGTTCACTAATGGATGAATATGGGTGGTGCCTCTTCTGCATTCCGTTGCATTGGGTACTCGGTGCCTTTTATGGGTGCCTCTTCGACTTCGGTCTCCTCTGAAACAGCAAGGGCCACTTGGGCAGCATTGGGAGAACGCTTCTTCTTATGAGAACGTATTCTGCGTTTTTTTGACGAACGAGGCGCTGGAGGAGAGGGCGCCTCTGGCAGGAGTTCCTCTGACAGGGATGGTGCTGGTGGCTTTTTTTTCCTTCCGATGGGCTTCAGCACAGTGAAATTGGAGAGAAGACTGGGATCGGGCGACTTGTCCCAGTGATCGCTTGACGGAAGTAAATGGGGGAATATTAATTTGGAGGAAAGGGAATCAAGAATCATTACTCACTCGGGTATGTCACCGGGTGGCACTACCACGTCCAGGACATTGTCTATCAGGCGAGTCTTGAGCATGCGATCGTATGGAGTGGTCGAGTGCATCGATGGCGAGGTATTGATCTCGATGAGCCAGGGCTTCAGATGTTTATCGATGATGATGTCATACCCATAGACCTCAAAGCAGTGCCGATCGTTGGACATCACTGGGGCCACTGCATCCAGGGAATGGCGTATCGTCTCAGAGATGCGTTGCCAGAGCATTCTGGAGACACCTCTGCCCCTCAGGCTATCCATGTAGAGCCAAAGATTCTGGACAGGCCACTTCCCGCCATGAACCGAATTGTACACAAGCTAAGGGTGAAAAAGAAACCAAATTGGTGACCCCGAACTCGACCCGAAGCATATTCCTGTGTGGTGTTTTTATGGCGACTTACGTTCGTCTTCTGAATGCTGACATTGGTGAGATGCATGAAAATGTTGTTAATGTCAGTGTGGTCATACTTTTCCGTACAGAAGCGACAGAACCCCTCGTTGTAGAGGTAGGCTTTTAAAGGATTAAACGTGGTCACCAGCACGTACAGGCGCAGATCAAACTTCTTGCCGCCGATGAGCAAGGGATTGTCTATGTACTTGGAGATGACATTGGTATTGCGGCTCACCAGAGGATAGAAGGTGCGCGACTCGTTGGCGTACTTCTTCAGCTTGGAGAGTTTGTTGACCAGATAAATACCATTGCCCTGCGACTTGCTGCAGGGCTTGACAATCCACGTGCTGTCCGGTTTCTTCTGGAACTCTTCCACAAACATATTGTAGTCGGTGGGCAGGATAAAGGTCATCGGTACGATATCCAGGTGCATGTAGCGTGTCCCCCCTACGCCCAGTTTCATTGTGGGAGCATAGGTCCGGGCCAATGGATCGCCCTTGCGCTCCAGATCCTTTCGATAGCGCTTGATATTCTTGATCAGCAGATCCTTACGGGACAGCTCCATTGAGTTGGGGAAGTGGTTAATGATTCTGTGGGGAGAGTATCCTTAAGGTCAGATCGACTCTGACGGATCGGAGCAGACGGATTGCTTACTGATCTGATCGCATGCGATAGGGCTGATCGATGCCAAAGATATAGCGACAGGTTTGGGTGCAGGCCCAGTAGAAGTTCCATTCTCCATAAGCCGCCGGCACCTGTAGCCAGCCACGTTTCTCAAAGTTGCAGCTCAGAGACGTCTTCTCACCGTCCGTGCTATAGAGCATGCAGTAATTTGGCTCCGGTGCCTCCTCCTCCTCCTCCTCCTCGTCATGCGGCGAAGGCATAGTCACGTTGGGCATCACGATCTGATTATGGTTTTTGTGCTTGGGATTCTTCAACCGTCTACCATGCTTCGTCGTAGCAATGTGAAGACCTCTGGTGGATCGGCAGAACGGCAGAACTGCTATTCTTCGCTGCAAGATACTTTACAATTTTGAAATGCTACAAATTTTGAAACAGTCGATTTGGGTTTAGATTTGAGTTGCTTTCGTGACTTTATACTTCTGGCCTGGCTGATCTCCATCTCCAATCTTTAGGACTAGGGTTGGAGATGGCCAGATCCGCTTTTGCATGCTGTGGATCATTTGTTCTCACGACACACGACAATCAAATGCTCTTTTCTATGTATCTTCTATGTATCTTATCAATAAGGCCAGGTGGTCAATCCCATCCTATTGCACAAACACTGATCGCCGAAACAACTTCCTCTTTCGGTCATGTGTCGAAAACGAAAGTGTTAATTCCCTGGAAGATGCAATGTTTACACACAATATTCTCATTCTCTGGTTGAGCGCATATCGGGGTTTTTTGAACCATCGATCTTCAGTGGGTTCTAGGTAGATAAACCCAGCGAAACCTTCAGGTAGACAACCGCAACTGGCCAAATTGACTTTGACATAAATATCTGTGACATAGCCATAGCCTGCCTCTGGCTGGACTGACTTGGCCCCCATTGAGTAATTTCACACGTTTAGCCCAAGTCGGAGCCCAAGTTCGTCTTACAGTCTCATTACACAGAACAATCGCTGACCATTGTGGAGTGCCTCGGGACAGCGGACTATAAATGCCCACTGCCGGTCATCAGAGTTCAACAGTCAGCGAGTTGGAGGTGTCGTGGTCATAGCATTTTGTGGATAAGCGCTCAGAAATCGTATCAGCAGTTAGCATCGTCAGCATGAAGTTCTACGGCAGCAGCAGCATTGTACTCATCTGGGTCTTGATGGGCACACTCCTGGCCCCCGGAGAGGCAACCTTTGGCAAGCTGAATCTACTGCTGGGCGGCGCCAGTGCTGGTGTCGGATCTGGCTATGGCTCTGGCTATGGATATGGCTCTGGCTATGGCTCTGGATATGGATCTGGTTATGGATATGGCTCTGGCTATGGCTCTGGATATGGTTCGGGCTATGGCTATGGTGGCGAGAACGTGGTCAAGGTGATCAAGGTATCGGTGGTGCCAGGCGGTGGCTATTCAGGAGGCTACGGCGGAGGCTACGGCGGAGGCTATGGCGGAGGCTACGGCGGAGGGTATGGTGGCGGATATAGCAGCGGATTTGTTGGCGCAGCTCCGGCCATCTCGACATCTGCCGTGGTAACACCTGTGGTCACCTCAGTGTCCACACCCGTGGCCAGTCCCATCCTGACTGGCGGAGCTGGCTATGTGGGCGGCTTTGGTGGTGGACTGGGCGGCTTCAGTGGGGGTCTGGGCGGCTTCGGTGGGGGTTTGGGCGGTGGTCTGGGCGGTAGTGCCTTGCCCGCCTCGTATGGCTTTGGCAGTGGCTATGGCGCTGGCGGTGGCTTTGGCTTGGGCTTTGGAGCTCCACCACCACCCCTCGGCCTGGCATCCGGTCTGTGCTAGACGGATAACGAACGAATTACACTTAACTTTGATTTTTTTTTGTCGATATTTCTAATAAAAAATGCTTAATTACAATTAAATAAATAAAATGTTAAAATAGATTGAAAACATTTCGTTATATTCTCAATTTATTCCACAATCTATACATAATTCTGAGCAGAGAGCGGAAATACTGAAAATACATAATAGAATGCTTTGCGCCCAAAAGCGTGCTATGTCTGGAGGAGAATCGAACTCGTAGCTCGATGGAAGCTCGATCCAATCGTGGTAGCCATTGCCAGAGGGGGTGCGGAGGGGGACGGGGGCAATGTGTAATGTTTGACTGTTGCAATTCAACGCTTGACAATTACAAAATAAAATTTCGCACCTAATTGCAGACGTCTCGCCTCTAGAATGGTGACCTTCGGTGGTCTTCGGTGGATTACTGAATGAAACCGAGAGTTGAATGCTGTTGGGCCCGCCAACTGTTTACGCATTCAGTTAGCCGACACCAACACCGCTCTCCAGCTCTCCCAACTGCTCCTCTCTCCGGCGGAGATCGAGTGGCCAGGCAGCACTAAGCCGAACAATACTGTTAATGGTAATCAAGTGCCAAAAGCCAAAAGCAAAGCCAAAGTCAAAGTCACAAAAGCCAAGCCCAAAAAAATGTTTGGCCAAGAATGCTGTACGCGCGTTGGGTGTAAATTGATATTGCTGGACCAGCTCCAGCTACAGACCCAATCGATGGCCAATACAGGCACAGGCACAGGCACAGACACATAGACACATACACAGAGATCGACTGAAATGCGAAACCAAAATGACAAACATACAACAGAAACCAGGAAGAAAAACTAACGTTAGGTCGAAGCTTTTAATACCCTTGCAGATCGATTGTCGGTTTTGTAATTTATATTGATCCGATCTTGCCATTTACAAAAAAAATCGATTTACTAAAAAATAAATGAAATAAATATAAATAAAGAAATAAAAATTGTCTTTATTTGTGTAGAACGATATAAAGGCACGTCTTATGTCTGTTGTTCAATGCTGATCTGAAAAATATCCATAGAATATATTAGTTGTTCAAACATGACCACATTATTGCACTATCCACGTGCACTCCAAAATTTAAGTGAAGAAATTACATAAGGTAGACAATTTATGACTTCTCGGGTGTGCGAAGAGAAATGATCAGTCAATCCGACAACAAAATACAAGTGTAAAACAACTCTAATCCCATATAGTACCAAAATACCACCACGGTAAACACAGGTACTCTAGCGATAAGAATAGAATGCAATATTGTACCTCTTACCTTATTCGAAAACGTTATTGTACTTAAACAACAAGAGTCTGTACACAGTCACGGAGATAAACACAAAACTAATCTATTCTAATTAAGAAAAAAACATACGTAAAGTATAGAATTTATGACTGCTAGGGTGCGAGCGGAGAAAAAACATCCCAAAGTCAAGTGCAGTAAGCAATTAAGACTCCAATGCAGTCAAAAAATACTGATGCTTGCATGCAATCAGTTGGTCACTCGCAGTACCGATGCACCCGTTCCGTGGGTCTAGCGATAAGAATAGAATACAAGATTCTCCCCATCCCTCAGTGTAAAATTACATATAAGGCCCGAAGTGTCTGAATAAAATTTAGTATGAATTCAACCGCTGCTCACAAGTGTCTACACTTTTCTTTTAAGGTCTAAATACAAATGTCTAGACCCTAGACTTTTCTTTTGAGGTCTTAACAGTAGTAAAAGAATATAAATGCAAATACAAGTAAATAAATCAAAAACAGAATACTATTAAAGTAGTAAATAAAACTAGTTGTGAATTCGGAGATGCTTCTTTAAATCTTCTTGTAATCGGAAGACCCTTTGTTAGGGTATAAACACACATACATAGCATACACGAGCATTGTGAAAAATCCCACAAAATTTGTAAATGGGAATGTGTAAATTGGCTATGATTTAATATTTGCCATGTTTAGACCATAAGACGATGGAGAACGAGATGGCAGAGAGCGAGAGGTAGAAAAGGGAAAGAGCGCTGGTCAGGGTACAGTACGTCTCAGAACTATCATACCACTTGAATATGGCATTTCAAGATTTTGCGTACACATGGCAATACTTAAGGTGTACTCCATGCATCCAGCGATGTGAGTGAACTTCGTTCGACCACAACGGAAATGCCTACTATCTAAAATATTATATGAATTGTATGCTCCACAAAATGTTCCGCTACGCATGTTTCCCTTAAAAGGGAATTTTATTATGCCTCCCTCCACAGATCCACTAAACGTAGAACCTGTTGCTAAATTATGGAAATACAATGGTATAACATTTCGCCAAATTTAGGAAAAGCTTTAGTGTTCTTTTGTTGACCCAATTAGCATAACAGTCCAGATCAACAGACAAAAAAAGCAGACAGCATGATTTACATTTACATAGATGTTTGTAATATTTGATCTCAAATAGAAATAGCAAAAAAAAACACACTTGAGACGTGGCCAGCGTGGACAAGTTTTAGCCAAAGCCAAGCACAGCACTCCGAGATGGGAATGAGAAGATGAAGATGAAGCTGAAGCTGAGCTGAGCTCGGATCGTATCGTATCGTATCGGATCTGTTCGGTGCGATGCGATACGATTCGGTTAGGGGTTGGGTTGGGTTGGGCATGCTTTGGATATTGGCGAAGCGTTGGCCAGGTTGTCGTTGCCCCCCCTTTGGCTACGTGTAGCCATGCACAAGACTTCAGTGACTGAACGAGTGACAAAGACAATACAATGGCCACGCACATGGTCTAGCGTGCACTGCGAGAAACTCATGATGATGATGGGAACAGGGGATGTCATAAAGAACTTTGATGGATTCCAAAACTCCATTCCAAAGTCAAATATATCAGTACAAAGCGATGCAGTATTTCTTTAGATTTAGGTATTTTTCTAAATATATATTCATGCCTCAAAATGAAAGGTTTATTACTAGAACTCTCACACCTTTTTTTCTTCTTTGCCTTGTAATATGTTTTATTTGCTCGCTCAGTGTATCTTTTTTTGGTTTTTTTTTTTGGGAATTACCTGCGCTTCTTGCGAATCCATACCGGCACCCAAAAGTTAGCTGCCTTTTTTTTGTGTTTTGGTTTTGTCTACGTTGAGATTGTTTGTCCAGAGATGCGAGAAAATATCTCACTTGATGGTTAAGTAGTTGAGGTGACAGACAGACATACGGCAGATAGATGGATGGGACCGTGGGACAGGGCGTACAGACAGACAGTGGCGTTGCTCCAGCCAGTGCCAGTGCCAGTGCCCGTGCCCGTGCCCGGTGGCTGTGGCGGATATATGTGAGACGAGATGAGATGTTGCTGCTGCCCCGCCCATGTTTTTTTTTGGGTCTCTGCTTGGATGGGCTTATAAGTAACTATTTATGAATTAAGCAAACAGCTTGGGGAGGCTCCATCCAAGCTGTCGCTCGTTGGATCAAGCTTAGCTCAGCTCAGCCCTCAGCTTGTGGCATAGATTAGAACTATACAAACACTCGCACATCCATACATCCACATCCACATCCACAGATACAAACACGACCAGATACAGATACAGATACAGGTACGGGTACAGGTACCCATCGATAGTCGAGGGAAATGTGTTAGGGAACGAGATGAAAGATCGAACGCTGTCGCTGCCTATAAATTAGTGCGTCGCCACGATTTGGGACATCAGTTGAGTTTTGGTTAAGGAACCAGTAGCACCGAACCGAACCGAACCGAGGCGAGGCGAACCGAACCGAACCCATCAACCCACCAATCCAACCCAATCCAATCTCAATCCACACCATGAAGCTGTTCGTTTGCATAGCACTTGCCCTGCTGGCCATTGCCGCTCCCGCCCAGGCCCTGCTGGGTGCCAAGCTGGCTCTTCTCAAGGCCATTGGCGGCGGCCTCGGAGGCGGCCTCGGTGGTGGCAGCTCTGGCGGCGGCGGATACGGCGGTGGATACGGCAGCGGCGGATATTCCGGCGGTGGCTACAACCAGGGCTATTACAGCCAGCCCAGTCGTCCCGTGTACAACTCTGGATACGGCAGCGGCTCCAGCAGTGCCTCCAGCAGTGCTTCCTCCAGCAGCTATGGCTACGGTGGAGGCTATGGAGGCGGCTATGGCGGCGGCTATGGAGGCGGCTATGGCGGCAGCTATCCCAGCGAGCAGGTGGTGAAGGTCATCAAGGTGGTGGAACAGCAGCAGCCCTCGTACTCCTATGGACGTCCCACGGGCTACAGCAACTACGGTGGCTACGGCCAGGGCTACTCCAGCGCCAGCGCCAGTGCCAGTGCCTCCAGCTCGGCCCAGGCTCTGCCTGCTGTGACTTACTCCGCTCCTGCCCCCGCTGTGACGTATTCCGCTCCTGCACCCGCTGTGACGTATTCCGCTCCTGCACCCGCCGTGACCTATTCTGCTCCAGCACCTGCTGTGACCTATTCCGCTCCAGCACCTGCTGTGACCTATTCGGCTCCTCGTGCTCCTGCTGTGACTTATTCGGCTCCTGCCCCCGCTCCCGTCACCTACTCCGTGCCCGCTCCTCAGCCCGTTGCCATCTCCCGTCCCATCACCTACACTGCACCGGCTCCAATCAGCTACGCTCCCGCACCAGCACCGGCCCCCATCAGCTACGCTCCAGCACCGGCTCCCATCAGCTATGCTAGGCCCCAGAGCCAGCAGATTGTGAAGACCATTAAGGTGATTGTGGACGAGGATCAGTCTGCACATGTCCCAGCCCCCGTGTACGGAGCCCCAGCACCAGCACCAGTGGCCACCAGCTACTCGAGTGCATCCTCTTCCGCGGGAAGCTACGGAGGTGACTACAACGATGGAGGCTACAACGGAGGCTACAATGGAGGCTACAATGGAGGCTACAATGGAGGATACAACAGCGGCTTCAATGCTGGCTCCACTGGCGGCAGTGGCTTCGGCGGTGGCTGGAAGCGGGGAGGCATCTTCGAGAAGCTTGTCGGCTGCTAAGCGGCGGCGGATGACTAGGCCCTGGCTGCCCCAGAAAAGAGTACTCAAAACCCAACCCTAACCTAACCTTACTCAACTGTGTATTTTTTTTCTAGTTCTAAATCGAATAATTATTATTTTTTCGTTGTATGTATAATTTCGAATCGATCGCTGTGTACATAAAATAAATCTGCATAAACATGTGTGTGTTTTCCCCCCCACAACTGAAATCCAGACTATTCTAATTCCCGGTCATTATATCTATATTGGGTCTCATAACACTCACAAATTGCTTCGACCTTAGGTTTGGGGGCTTATGTAATCGCCAGAATTTCAATCGCCTTCGTTTGTCTTCTTCTAATTGGTTTTTGGGGGTTTTTTTTTGTCATGGTTTTGTACCTTCGTTTTTGCGTGTGTTGTCCCAGGGTTCAATGTGTTATTGATTCTATTCGAAATTAGCACCCGGTCGCTAACTCTGAACGAATCGATGGCAATTCCGATTCCGGCTCCGGCTTCAGCCCAGAAGCAAGAGCTGGCAATGAAGACGAGGCTGTGGGAGACTCGGACTCCAGGAAGGCAGACGAGTGATAGATTGGCCTTTAGATTGGTATATTTATTGGATGTTTATTAGATTCTCCCCGCGAGATGAGTCCATCTAAATTTCTTGGCAACGATTAGGGATGTATCAAATTCCTTCGATATTCTTTGCATGCCGATTGATTCGATTGGGATTCTTAGATCACTGGGATATCCCACGCAATTTATTCAATTTTTGTTCGCTTTGATTATGTCATTTTTGACAAGTGCCAGTGTTCGTGCCAATTTTAATAAATTCTTCCATGCACTCCATGCATTCTAGAGATAAAGAGAAATTTATATTCAGATCGGCGACAACATCAGAGATCATTGTCACTGGGTTTTCTACTGTTCTATCGAACGTCACAGGGCAGACATGAACCTGAGTCTTGGATGCCCAGTCAAACGAATGAAGAAAGATTGTTACAAAAGTGTAAATGTTGTCTCTTTGGAGTAGCAGAGATCTGTAAAGAGATGATCAGCAACGAAAAAGGTGTCAAACGATGGCAAAGTCATATATACTTAATGCCCACCGACTGATCTTTATCGTAATGTTGTCATGCAGTTCGTATGCCAAGTTCAGCAAGTAAAAAGATCGAACCCCGATGGGCTTTCAGCCAAGACCAAGAACTTCCGTCCCGAGGTGGCTATAAAAAGTGCTGTTTGTGACCAAATCCAAATTCAAACCCAAAACCACAGTAAAATGCCAGTGGTTATATTCAATTTGCCCATTCTGGTGGCGGCGGTGGTGGTGGCACTGACAGCTGGCCATGCCGTGGAGCACGAGCAGCCACCAACGAAACTCGCCGGCCACGGTGCGTATGCTTAACGCATTCACTTGTTGCCTCCTTTATTGAAGGAGCATTTTATTTCAGGCTATGGCCCGGCAATACACATAAGCTCCGGAGTCCTGCAGCTGACCGCCGATACGGAGAAACAGCCTCTGGTTGTGCCCAGCAGTGTGCACTCCTCGCCCCTAGCCCAGCCGTGTCCGCACTTCTACGTGGATGCTCTGGCCGCACACTTGCCACACGCTGAACTGCTGCCCCAGCCAACAGTTGTGATCAGCGACAACTTGGACTTCTCCCAGCTTAAACATCCATTCGTGAAGTCCCATGGACGCTAGAGCAGGTCCAGGATCCCCTGGTGTCGATGTGTTCCCCAAACAACATATGAATATATATTTTTTTTAACTTAGATTTATTTCAAATATCGCTTCACAAAATAACACAAAAAAAAGAGGAGGAGTAAAACTTGCTAACGAGTAAATCATTGAGAGTTTTGCTAAATTTTGGATTGACTATCACAGCATTAGTAGTGATGGTCCAGACTATGGTGATCCACACTAAGTTGGTGCTCCAGCTGCTGGTGCTCCAGCTGCTGGTGCTCCAGCTGCTGGTGGTGGTGTTCCTGCTGGTGCTCCACTTGCTGTTCGAGTGTCTGGTGCTGGAGCTGGTGCAGTTCGTGTTCGTCCCGATCCTTGAACTCGTACAGGCTGCTATAGCTGAAGGCGCCCTTGCCATGGTCGATGCCCGGCACCGGTTTGTGGTCCTCCTCGTAGTGCGAGTGCAGCTCACTGGCCTCCGCATACTCCTCGCCAGCATCGCTGTTGCCGTAATCGGCCGGGAAGCTGTCCTCGCTCAGGTGATCGCCAAGGGCACCCAGCTGGTCGTGCTCTGAGGAGGAGAACTCATGGGAGAAGTCCAGCTTGGATAGAGCTTCGCCTCCGGTGAGACCGCCGGCGTAGCTGCCCAGCAGGCCAGCTGAGTGGACGCCCGAGGCGTAGTCCTCGCCAATCGGGGAGCACTGGGCGCCGGCCAAGAGATGGCCCAGCAGGAGCATCAGCTTCAGGCGGTAGGTGAACATATTGATTTTGATTGAGGATTGATTCCAGAAATCTGAATTTGAATCTGTGATTGGGAGACTTAACCGACGCGGCGAAATGTTTCGAATCAACTAATTTCTTTTGGCAAACTCTGTTTCATTTTATATGCTTCGGGGGCCTTGCCTTGCCACACACACATATGTACGTGCTGCATTTTCCTGCATTCTCCAACCACAGCAACAGTAACAGCAACAGCAACAGCAACAGGCACTGCAACATCAGCAGCTTCGCTTTGTTTTGCTTTTGTTTGGCTTGGCTTGAGTTGCTCCGTTTGGGCCATGCCATCCAAAATGTTGCAACGGACATCTGCCTGCCTGCTGCCTGCTGCCTGCCTGCTGCCTGCCTGCCCCCTGGCGCTCGGCCCATTCGGCTGGAGCTGATAATTTGCTGCACTTACTCCGCATTACGTGTACGTGGACGCCGACGTAGCCAGGCCAGGCCAGGCCATTGAATAGCCTGTTGCTGCAATGGTGCGTATACGTAATATTTTCGCATTGCTTTTTTCGGCCATTAGTCTGAGGCTGTTCTCGGTGTAAGCTCGTTGCGCAATCCACCTACCCACACACACCACCACCCCTTTTGTAGCATTCTACCCTGCTATGCCTTCTATGTCTGTCTCCCTCTCTATCAGTCGTTGATGCGGAAGCTGCCAAATTTTGGCACAACTCCGTCAATTGGCCAACTAATTGAGTTTATCAACAATAGAATGGCATGGCCACAGCCACAGCCACAGCCACTCTGCAGTCAGAGATGTTCATTGTGCCAAACACCCTGCCCCGCTCGAATTGCACTTGCCACACAGCATAAGCAACTCATAAGTAAGACCAAACAAATGAAGTTCAAATAAAATTGAGGGAGTTGTACTCGTAGTGCTGTTTGCTTGGAGACGCCACTAATAAAGGAAGTATACGTTGATATTTGGCATAGCATCTCATAATCTGCTAAGAAATGCATTGCCTACAGATACTTGGCAATGTACTTTCACAGCAGAATCAGTCTGTATTGGTTGTTGAAAACTAATAGACAATTATATGTGTCGCAGGTGTGGTTAAAGAAAATCTATGCAGATTTTTTGCTCATCCTGGCTATAGGAACCGACGGGACCATAAAGAAGCCGACGAGAGTTATCTAAAGAGTTTTCAATTATACTTTTTTTTCGTACTACGATGTAAGTCATTCGCATTTCGAAATAAAAGTGAGAAAAGCAATTGCAATACCAAATACTCGTAGAGCCACAGACTGATTGTTTCGTGCTCGTGCCATAAAAAAACTAATATTCCTAGGTATTTTTATTTGTTTTTACACTTTAATTTTAAGTGTAAAGTTCTTTAAAAATAATAATTAGGCAAATTGTTATATAAATATGATACGTATTTGTATTTTTCTGTTTGTACAATTCCAGATAGCCTCAAAGAGATGATTTCGATTCCACGAGTCTATTCACTGCCATTAAAAGCCAACAGAGCGAACGGGTCCGACTGCTCCTCGCTCCTCGCTTGATCGCCAGCCCCAAACAGCTGACACACTCACCCAATCCAGTAACCCGAACAATAACCCAAACAATAACTGACTTGGACACGAACGAATATCAGGGGGAAATATTGCAATAGGATGGCAGGTAAAAAGCGAAACAAAATATGTGGCCAACGTTGCATGTATAACATCTGGCTGATTGTGGCTATACAACGTGAAATGTGCGAATAAACTGCCAAAAGTAAAGACAATCCAGTCCAAATCCAAACGACGTTTGGGTGCTCTGTCATAAAATATATTTAAGATTTAGACAATTTAAAAATAATCCAAAAATGCACTGGACAAATACTTGTTTCAATTGAAAGATACAAGACATTCGGAAATCACACATATATGGATAATTTAGGTAAATATGGTAGATACATGGTATGGTATGGTATGGTATGGTATGGTATGGTATGGTATGGTGTATGGTATGGATAGTGTGAGTAAAAAGTCGCTGCAATGATCTGTGTTATCTGTGTGTGTGATATAACTTCAGTTGGAACAAATTTGCGAAATTATTGATAACTTACCAAGACACAGCACCGGGCACATGAATAATCATTTAGTGAAGATTAAGTCGTGAATTGGCCGATCAAATGCTCAGCTCCCAGCACTCTCACTCACACTTTACTCCTTTGGCTGTTGGCTCGCGTGACGGCAACATCCACATCCACAGGGGCAGCAACAGCAGCAGCAACAGCAGCAGCAACAGCAACGGCAACAGAAATTCCAGCAGCAGCAGTGTGGGGCAGTGGGGCTCTAAAATTACAAATTTAATAGCCGCCCCGCAGACTGTGGTTGTACACCCACAATGCAATGGTGGGCCGAGTGGGGGAGTCATAGTCGGTAATTGGTAACAGAGCAAAGCAGTTATTAGTTGGCTCGCATTTTGGCAGTAGCTGCATTTCCTAACGCAAAATATTTCACGAAAATTATGCGATTGCCAATGCCTTGCCTGGTGATCCTCTTCCCATCCATCCACTATCCACCATCCACTATCCACCATCCACTATCCACCGTCGAGTGGGAATGCTACCTGGTTGGGCAAGCGAATCGGAGCTCGCTTGTGGCTCACGCTCACGCTCTCCGTATCATGCAATCCATCATCGTAAGAATCCAGAACGTGGATATCTTTAGGGCCCCATAAATATTAGATTTATTTTCGTAAATACTTTAGCTAGCTTCTAGCCCACATTTGCATAAAAGGGTGGCCATGGGCCGTGGTCTCCTCACACAACTATGAGATTCATTCCGGCGTTGCTTCTTCTGGCTGTGGGCCTGGTCGTGGCTTCGTCAAGCGGTGACAAAGAAGCCGATTCTAAGGAAAATAGTTTACTGAGACTTCCGGATAAACTACTACAACTATTGACTGAGCTCAAGCTGACGCTCACTTTCTCAAAACTCAGTCAACTGTGCGGCAAGCTCATTGATTTGGGTCTTGTTATGCCAGTCATTGAGCCGAAAATGGAACGCATGAGTCTTCTGCTGCGCGCCAACGACTGCCAGAATGTCAGCATTCCGCTTACTGAGGCCCAGCAGCTGTGGGAGGCGCCGGGCTTCTATCAGGATCGGCCCACAGTCATCTTCATTACGGGCTGGCTGTCGAATGTAGAAAATACGTACAGTGGGCCAGTTGCCAAGGCCTATAAGTGCCGCAACGATACCAATTTCGTGGTAAGGCAACTTGATCTAAGACCTATGTAATAGGACCTGGATCTGGATTAGCTACTCCTAACTTAATGGACAACTTGCATTTCCTCGCCAGTTGCTGGATGCAGCCAACTACATTGACCTGCCGTACTCAAAGTCGGCCCTGAACACGGAGGCCATCGGGGAGTATTTGGCCAAGGCCCTGCTGAAGCTGGACAGCAAATATGTGAGCGAAAGCGTTCACTTGGTTGGACACAGCCTGGGTGCGCAGATAGCGGGATCGGCAGGCCGGCACTACAGGGAGTTGTCTAAAGGAGCGCTTGTGGCGCGAGTGACGGGCCTGGACCCGGCCAATCCCTGTTTCTACGAGGGCAGCGATGCGGAGGGCGTACGGAGTGGCGATGCCGCATACGTCGACATCATACACACGAATCCCGGAATCCTGGGCACACCGAAGATCGTGGGCGACGCTGATTTCTTTGTCCATGGTGATTCTCCCATGCAGCCAGGCTGCGGGAGGTTTACGGCCACCAAAGTCACATGCTCTCACCAGCGGGCCGTCGACTACTGGACCGAGACGGTGTACCCCACGAACACAAATAACTTCCTTGGCAAGCGCTGCGGTCGGCATGCGGACCTCTCGAATGGACACAAGTGCAAAGATACCGAATCGGTCATGGGTCACGACGCCAGCGATTGTGGGATCTTCTATGTGGATGCCAATGATGCCGAGCCGTTCGGCAAAAATGCCAACCCGGATTCGTATACCTCAGGCAATAGCCAGTGCGGTGTGTGCTAGGCCTTCTATGTAGGGGCATTTATTATTATATCTTTACCTGATTATAAGCGGTACTTAAAAGGAAGGATGCTTTTCCGACCCAATAAATTATATAGGTATGTTTATACTTGTTCAGCATCAAAAGCCGAATCGATATAGCCATGTCTCAGAGATCTCAGAGACTATAAGACTTAGAACAACCTGATTATGTGTGCAGACTAATGTGATATATCTCTTTCCACGTTCTCTGAAAACTCGTTGTGGAAGTTTAATTTCGAGTTGTTGCCTTTGGCGAAAGTTTCGTTACGTTTTAATTAGGAATTGATTGAGCTATTGAAACCGTAAATCTTTTTAAATTTAAATATTATTATACCCGTTAATCGAGTGGTATAGGGGTATATTCGATTTCTGGTGATAGTGAAGCGTTTTCGACCCCATAAAGTATCTGTTCTTATATGTTCTTGATCAGCAGCAATACCCGAGTCGATATAACCTGTCTAGACAGACATCCGTCTTTCCATATTTCCATCCAATGAAAGTTAGAGCAATCAAATTTTGTTAGGACTGTTAGGCCTCTAGTGGCGTTAAGGATGTGTGGTTGATTCCCTATTTCTGGATATATTGCAGGTGTGTCCTAAACCTCCTCCTTCTGCAATTTACATATCTCATCTGTGGATTAAATGTCTTCGAGTTGTATATACTATTTGTCGACTGGGGTTATATCATCCAAGGACTTATGGGGCAGCCCTCCCAAACCTCGTGATTTGCATTGCGAATCGAAGAGGAGCCAGAATTAATTTTTTTATGACGTATTTTTGGCACCTTGGAGGGGGGAGGGGCATGGGTATGGGTACCCCCACACCAATAATTATCAAATGCACGTAGACGGCATAACAATGGCTTGGGGGATCGGAATCGGGAATGGGAGTCGGGAGTCGGGAGTTGAGTATTGGGAACTGGGTATTCAGAATTTTGAATCCGATGCGGGCAATGAGCAATGGGTCGGTCGGAAACGGGTCCGCATTAATATGGCATTGTCGTCGTAACCGGCAAGCAGCAGGCACTCGTTTGATGTCGTATACGTGAGATTTTGCCTATATTTTGCCTATATACACTCCCGGCCAGCAGACCTTGACAGCTGGATGAGGAAGTTTGCCTCTACGAGAATACCATATATATATATATAAATAAATTGAATTATAATCTGTGTGTGTGTGCCGGTCTAATCAGTTCGTTGTCGACCCCCGGTGCCGTTAGATCAGAGAGCAGTGAGATCAGTAAGAAATTTTCGAGAATCTTGTCATTGAGCATTGTCCGATGAGAGGGTGTTAACCGTATCGGGATTGGATTGGTCTTGGATTCATCGTTTGTTTTGGTTTGAATTGAAATTTATGCAGATGAGCGTTGGGCTTGCGACTGCAGGTTGCCACCACACTCTGTCTCTATCACTGTTTCCAGAACTGCTTCTGATTCCGATTCCAATTCCGATTCCGACTCGGGACTCGGCTGCGTCTCTGGCTGCGGAGGGTGGGCTGGGATGGGCGGGGCGGGGCAAACGATCGAGTGCGCGAATGAGTGTGATCGAAATGGAAACTAATTAAGTGACAAGTGCACCTTATCTGATTGCTGTGATGCGCATGAAACACACACATCGCATCGCATCGCATCACATCGATATGGAATTATATATGTATAAGGTGCCTGCTAGACTCCCTGGGCTATAAATACTTTTGTCGAACCGTTTCCGGCACTCAGTGCGCGCTCAGCTCCCGTTCAGGATGGGTAACCCAAGATGCATTCATGGCCGCCATGGCCAGGCCAAGATGACAGGGCGACTACTGTGGATGGGACTGCTTGTGGTCCAGCTTGCCGGACCCATCCAGTCGATTGAGTGGACCCTGCCTGATGTTCTCGACTCGATCGGCTCCGTCAGCACGAGCATCATCGATCCCAGCCTCCTGCCCACGCCCCAGGGTCTGCTCGATGGCAGCAAGCAGCTGATTGCCGGCTACCCCTTTGAGTATGTCTCCAGCACACTCAATTTCATATGTGAGTAGACGCCAGAGGCAGAGACGCCAGAGATTTGAAGTGCTGAAATATTTTCACAAATCGGCAGGCTCCCAGGCCCTGTCCTCGCATAAAATCAAATCCAAGTTTACGCCGGACATCGATAAGATGCACTTCCAGCTGCAGAGCGCCTGCACGAAAACCAACTTTCCGCTTACCGATGCGGAATCCATGTGGAAGAGTCCGGAGTTCAATCCGAAGAAGAAGGTCGTCATCTTGGCCACCGGCTGGACCACCACAGTGAATGGCTCCGACACCATAGATGTCCTGTCCCAGGCCTACAATTGTCGCGGTGATGTCAACTTTGTGGTAAGTTTGAGGTGCAGTCCCAAGTCTATGGAGATCTGTGATACCCAGTGATTGTTTTAGGCTGTGGATGCGGCTCGGTTTGTGGACACCCTGTACACATGGTCCGCTTTCAACACGGAGGAGATTGGCGAGAACATTGCGCATGGCCTGGTCCATCTGCTGGATCTGGTGCCCGTGGAGAACATTCACCTTATTGGCCACAGTCTGGGCGCCCACATTGTAGGCGCTGCGGGTCGCCATCTGCAGCGTCTGACGGGCAAAACGATTCCGCGCATCACCGGCCTGGACCCGGCCAAGCCGTGCTTCAACGAGGGCGAGATCCTTTCCGGCCTGCTGCGCGGCGATGCCGCCTTCATCGACGTGATTCACAGCAATCCGGGTGTGCTGGGCAAGAAGGATCCACTGGGGGACGTCGACTTCTATCCGGGCGGCATCAATCCGCTGCCCGAGGGCTGCTTCTCGGTGGTCTGTGCCCACGCCCGATCCTGGCAGTACTACGCGGAGTCAGTCTTCCCCGGCAACGAGCACAACTTCATGGCCGCGCGGTGCAACTCCCTGAAGCGGCTGCGCGACCTCCGCTGCCCGGGCAACGAGCATCCCATGGGATACGCCGTGCCGCACACCATCCGGGGCAACTACTTCCTGGAAGTCGGCGGCTCATCACCGTACGGCAAGCACGCCAACATGGTGCGATCGATCGGCCACAGGCGTTGTGGCGTCTGTCCCACTGCAACGGGCACAAGCACGACTCCGGCGCCGAGCCAATCCTAAACCTTTTCCTATACTAATATACCCCTCCCCCCCCCTCATACATAATCTCTACTGCATATCTATGTACATATATATGTGTATATCGCTAGAGCTGGACTAAGGCTTTGTTATTGTTCTATGCTCCCATATGTGTTGACTGCTATCGGTCTTGGTCTTGGCCTGGACTAGATGACGATCGTCTTGGCCTGGACCGGCTGGCTCGATTGCGGTCGGTACATTGGGCAAAATACAATTCGCCTTCTAAGCGTTGACAATTCAATTAAATTTGTTGTGTATTACCTGTGCTTATGCAAAAGCGAGAAAAAAAACAACTTGTGGCTAAGAGGCCAGGCCGCAGTGTCGCCACTAACGACGCTCGTCCCGCCTGGCATCCGAGATCCGAGATGATTGTTGACTCGATTGTCAGGCCCGGCGCCCTGGCCGACTCGTACAGTGGGATCGGTGAGTGGAGGAAATTGGAATTGGATGTCATCTGGTTCTGGTTTGCATCCATCCAGATGATGCTCCATTGCCCGCTAAGGTCAGCCACAACAAACTTGTGAATGTTGTCAGGGATATACTTACATACATTCTATATGTGGAGTGCCACTGTGTGGAGTGGGGTGAGATGCAGCTGGGAGATGCCATGGCATCTTTATGTGTCGAATGTTGTTATCTGAAGCAGGTTGTTACAATGTTAGCTGGAGAATTAGATGACTTTATTTTATTACCATTTGCCAAGTGGCCTATGCGAGATGGCTAAAAAGATGCTGATCTTGCTTGAGTCCTTTCTCTGACGAGTGTCATGTTGCGAGCAGGAAATGCCAAGGGCTCCTTGAGCGCTCTCTTTTCTGCTGATTTTTCCACTGTGCCACTGCAGGCGGCCCCTTCACTTGGAGTCGACTCGATCTCGATCGCGGTCTGCTTGTGGCTAAATCTGCCAGCATGACAAATGACTCACTCGATGCCAGCTTCTTCGCTGTCCGCCAGTCTTAAGCTTAAGCTTAAGCCAGAGAGCCAGAGGCAGCAACAGCTTTTGCAGTTTCCGCCACAAGCGAGCCGAGGAAATGATCCATCAAGCGTGTGAATTATGTATGAAAAATGTTGCAACTTGGTGGCCCCATGGTTGGTTGAGTAGTTGGCTAGCTGCTTGCTGCCTGCTGCCTGCTGCTTCTGCCTCTGATTTTGGGAGAGGTGTCAGCTGCTGGCTTGTAAAGTAGTTGACCCTGGTCAAGAATCGGACGCTCAAAGTGGTTTAATAAACTGCAATTACCTCGACCGGCGTCGGCGTCGGCGTCGGTGTCGGTTGCGGTGTCGGTGCGGTGCGGTGTCTATTTCGCAGTTGGTTTCGGTTGTTTATCACCCAACCAGGGCAAACAACCCCTCATCCCCATCCCGAACCCCATTCTCATACCAAGAAGCATCATAATCACAAGCCCCATGCCCCTGCCACCCACCCACCGTCGAGTGAGATTTATTTTGTGGATTCTCGACTTGACGCGCGATGCCCAGCCCCAGACGAGATCTGTCTGAGTCTGAGTCTGGGCCTGTGTCTGGCTCTGGCTCTGGCTCTGGGGGCACGCAATTTTGCGATAAATACCGAATGCTGACCAAGCATCCATATCATTCGAGTGCCACACTTCGAGACGCACACTCAGGACCAATCAGGACCGATTCCCATCAGGACAATAACACAACACAAGAGACTCCAAAAACACACCAAGAACATGAAGCTGTTCATTGTGCTCTGCGCTCTGATTGCCGGCGCCACCGCCGGCCTCATCCGTACCTCATCTGGCTCTGGCTGGGGCTCCAATCCTTGGGGCAGCAGCAGTGGCTGGACAGGCGGCAGCAGTGGATGGAACAACGGCTGGTCCTCCCAGCCCAAGATCATTAAAGTAGTCAAGATCGGCGGCGGCGGAGGCGGAGGCGGCTGGGGCAACTCTGGAGGCTGGGGCGGCAGCAGTGGAGGAGGCTGGGGCAACTCTGGCGGCTGGGGCAACTCTGGAGGAGGCTGGGGCAACTCTGGAGGCTGGGGTGGCAGCAGCGGCTCGAACAACGCCTGGGGTGGCAGCAGCGGCTGGGGCAATGGATGGTCCGGCTCCGGATCCAACAGCGGATGGTGGTGAATAGCAGCAGATACCTCCATCGTATCCACCCCTTGAGCCCAGTCCCTGCTCCCTACACACCCTCTCCTTAGCCCACCCTGCCACCCTCTCTCTCTCTCTCTCTCTCCTGGCCTGCACTGAACTTGATTCATTCTGAATTTGTATCATAATATTATTGTATTTACCAACGTTTTGTAATACTCATATTTTTTTTGTCCTATGGTTTTTTATTGTAACAAATACAAATACAAATTGCATTGTAAATTGATTCGACTTCGACTACGAAAGATCTGAAAGTTGTGCAATTATCGGGTGCGGTGGGGAGGGGGGAGATCATGTATCTTCTCGAACCAGACCGGGCTCGACCTCATAACTGCCTTGGATCTCGGTGCTGGCATTAACATACATTATTCAGAAGAACTTTGAATTATGGATCGTTAACAATTAACATTCTAAACTTCAGTAAAACTGAGCAATAATTATTATTTTATGCATTTTTAAAATGATTGTGGAACATCGTTGTTGCTGTTGTTGTTCTGGGTCGAATGTTTTCAAGGTGGAGATGCGAGTGGAGAAGTCAGTGGAGATCGTCATCATCATCAATAGCCAAAGAAGCAGATGCACCAGCGGCTGCCCAGTACAGTGGGCCATTGAACCTGTTTACGAGAAACATTTAAAGGAGGCAATTTTTCAATGCATCTCTAATTTTTCTATGATTTATTATATACATACTCTTTTAAGAGCTTTTTCATTGCGACCTTCAAAGAAAACATAATTTTATCTGATAAACATATCAATTTTCTATAGGATTGGGATTATTTGTATAATCGTTACTTTATTGTACTGTCTTCGAATTGAAAACTTTTTAATGAGCTATGTTACGACCATATGGTCACTTTTTCGGACAAGGATTCAGACTGAGTTCTAGTTCTGTGGAACTGTTCAATATTCAAACTCAAAATACCAACACCGAGAGCTAAGGAAAGGGAAACGGAAACCATACCATCTCATTGGAAATTCATAGTGAAGATCGTATTGTGATTTGATATATTTGTATATTATATATTCTCGATCCGTATAACCATTGTATTATTTCTAAAAATAATCAAATCAATATCTGTAGTATCTGTACGAGATCTTGCTTAAATTATAACAATTCACTTAAAGTTTGTGCCACGGTGTGCAGCCAAGTCTCTCTTATGGTTCGTTGCTGGCGGCAGAGGTCGCCATATGGACTTGGCTCTGGGTCATGCCTCCGTTGTGTGCAGCACGCGTTACCAGCCAAGAGGTGCAGAAGTAGGAGGAGGAGGTGGAGGTGGAGGCGCTCGATTCAGGTGGCTTATGGTAAGTAATGCACTTGAGCAATCATCTGTGTGGGGCTGTGTGTTAGCATGCAAATTGACATTGAACTACTGTACAATGTACAATGTAATGTACGCTGTACGTCTGGTCTGGTCTGGTCGGGTCTGGCCTGTGCCTGGGAGTGTGCTGCTGCTCTGGTGTGCATGTGTATGGGAGTCGTGTCAAACACATTTAACAACTGCCACTGCCATTGCAACTGCCAACTGCAACTGCAACTGCTGCGGTTGTGGCCGCACTGAAAATAGAGATTAATTGCCGCAAATATTGCATGGGAACACCAAAACCGAAACATACATAAATGTGACTTCTCATCGTCTCACTATGATCGTAGCTAGAATGCTCTCTATGGGAGTTGCACTAACTGCACTTTGTTCGTTTTATATTGATATATTTCAACGGCACAGTAGGATTTCTTCGAAGATCCCCTAACACAAAGTTAGGGGCTTTTACCAACACAAAGTCCCTCGAGGATTGACCGTTCTTCTATTTTACAGGTACAGATCTAAATTTCTTCTGATTAATATCAGTATACATATTGCAATGCTCTGTCTCCATCAGGGCATCACGCAAAAATATGTTCCGAGCATAGAATTCTAAGACAAATTGCAAGGCTCTGGTGGATAAATGTGTAATTAATGATGCAGCTATGGCTCAGCGGTTTACAAGTGGTTCGACAACGACGCCGCTTCGGTTGCGGTGGCGGTGGCGGTGGCGTATACGCGATGTTCAGATGTTCGAACGTTGCGTATGCGCTTTGTGGGGCGTACTTGAACAGACAGAAAATTGTGCATTGTGTAGACTTATTCGCTCGACTTCGAGTGCAGTTCTCAGCCTTCCTTTGGGAGCGTCAGCGATTCTCGAGGTGGCCAAATAGGGCGAGCGAACGGGGGAAATGCCAAATCGGGCCCTGGATGATTCAGCTGATGTGTTTGCCAGCTAGTTCCGTGGCAAGTGCTATAAAAACGCAGCTCTGCACCCAGTTGGCTCATCAGTGGAGCTAAGGTTCCAACAGCAGTCAGTCAGCGGTGGTTAATCAAATTCCAATCCAAGGACCAATCCCCAGCTCATCAAGATGCGTCACGCTCTACTCGTTCTCTTCCTTTGCGGCCTGCTGTTTGCATTTGCCTCAGCTGGATTGTTGGGTGGCGGCGGCGGCGGTGGTGGCTATGGCGGTGGTGGACATGGAGGCGGCGGCCAAGGAGGCTGGCAAAATAATGGCGGTGGACATGGAGGCGGCGGCCAAGGAGGCTGGCAAAACAATGGCGGCGGCCAAGGAGGCTGGCAAAATAATGGCGGTGGACATGGAGGCGGCGGCCAAGGCGGATGGCAAAATGGCGGCGCCGGCAGAGGTGGACAAGGCGGCGGCCAGGGTGGATATGGAAACGGCGGCGGACATGGCGGTGGCAAGTCCTTGGCCGGCAATCGCGGAAGTTCAGTCTCCTGGCAGGGCGGAAACGGTGGCAGCGGCGGTGGCAAGCACGGCGGCGGCGGCGGCGGCGGCGGCGGCGGCGGAGGCTCTGGTGGCAAGCACGGTGGTGGCTGGTAAGCCATTGCGACTCCAAAATACTCCTTCAGCTGATGCTGATATGTGTTCCATGGCATAGAGAGAGAGACACAATAATCCTTCTAATTTTGTTTCATCCAAAGTTTCTTCCCCAACTGTTTCTATTATTTCTATTTTTTTTACTAATAAATAATTGTATGCATTTTACTAGTGGTTTATTTTTAGTCAGTTTTGGTGGAAAAATAATAGTAAAAAAATACAAGGTACAATCGGGCTTCGGTGTTCAATCAACCCCATGCCAAAGTGCTGTCGTCTCTGCTTCTTTTAACCATTTAAAAAGAAAACGCGAAAGAGTATTTTTGCATTAGACTTGACTCTCCAAAATGTATCGTATCGCAGTAGCACTGAACGATTGGGAATTGGGAAATTACCAAAGCCCTTAGAATGGTAAACATCAATCGAAACTCTACACATGAAGATAGCAAGTCCCTTTTTTTACTCAGATGAGTCTGAGTATCCAACGTATCATGAATCTCTCTTAGTACCGGGTGCAAAGTATTCTATTTATTTGAGCAATAACTAACAGCACACCTGATTTTACCTGAAATTTAAGCATTCCGATTCGATTCAATTCGATTTGATCGCACATCATTGATTTATGCCTCAATCCTTTTTGTATCAATAAATATTTCAATCAGTCTGTGGTCTCATTTTGTTCGAAGAGGAACTCAAATTTTCTCGGAAAAAAAAATAAATAGAAAGTCGCGCGAGGACTGAAAGAAAAAAAATAAAAAATATTTCAGTCATTCGAAACAACGAATTCGTTGTTTAAGGAACTAAAACCCAAAAAATAAAATAATGGAAAAAGCAAATTGAGTAAAGTAAAAATAGAATAGAAAAAAAAATTGGATTAATTCAATAAAACAAAATTTAAAATGAAATTAAAATTTCAGCTGTGGACGTAACCCTCAAGCTATTTTCGTTGGCTATATCGGTCTTGAAGTACATTGCGCGGTATCATGTCATCTTGAGGACAAGCGCCAAGTTATCGATTCATTCAAGGCTTGAAGCCCTTGAAGAATCTTTTGCTCGCCTGAGCAGTGACCTGCCAGAGAGCCGGGGGGGCAGCCGGGCGACGAGCCTTCGACATTGTTGCTATTAACGAAATCATCGTTTTTCTTGTTGTTGTGTTGGATCCCTCTTGTTCGATCGGCGATCCCTTTTCGGCGGTCTGAAACTATAGAGTTGTTAGGAGGTTTGTTAGCTCGGATAAATCAAAATAAATATATAGTTTTTGCACGAACAAAATGAACGAACTTTGATTTAAGAAAATGCTACACACACTTACACATACGGAATAAAAGAAGGAGAGAAGGTAAAAATACATATGGACAAAACAGATCATTTATTATATAGTACATGGGCGAAAACGCGGGCACAGTGGCGGCAAATATTACAGTGCAAAGGGCAAACATAAATGAAGTAATTAATGATGCCAATAATAAAGAAAATGAAATCTCAGGTACTTCAAATTTTGTGTCGTTAGCAAATTTTTTTAAGGATAGAAATGAAAGGGAGATTATCCTATACAATGAAAATCATGTCGGCGAAGCTGCAGTCTTAGTTTCTACCAAAGAATCTGAGGCGTTTCAAAATAAAAGGGCTAAAAATGGATTTTTTATTTTTGAAAAAATAAGGCATCTGAAAATTACAGGTTTTAAAGAAATTGTGGCTCTGGCGGCGACCTTATATAAAATCTATTTTACAAAGGCAAGTGATGCCAATAAACTAGTTAAAAATGAGGAATTAAAAAAAATGAAATTAATAGCCTTCATACCAAGAAACTATGTTGAAACTTTTGGAGTAATTAGGGGTGTCCCTCTTGGTTTTTCTGAGGAGGGAATCAAAGATAATATTATTACGGATTTAAAGGTAAGGTCAGTAGAAAGATTATGTAGACGAGAAAGATTTTTTGATGATAAAAACAAAATGGAAATAAAATATGTGCCAACTGAGACGGTTAAAATTGGTTTTGAGGGGTCGGATATTCCCGAAAAGGTATCAATTTTCGGGGTATGCTCCATGAGGGTTACCCATTACTTTCCCAAGGATAGACAATGCTTTAACTGTGGAAGATTGGGACACACATCTGCACGTTGTCGCTCGCCTAGTAGATGCAATAACTGCGGTGTGCAGGAATGCGATGGTTTGTGTAACATTTTAAAATGTATCTTGTGTAGTGGGAGGGATCACACAGCTAGAGATAGGGAAAGATGTCCTGTATGGGAAAAAGAAACAGACATAACGAAAATAATGACAATTAAAAAAATTGCTCGTTGGGAAGTCTTAAGTACATATTCAGTGCAACAAAACTACAACAATTTGACAAATTATGAAAAAAATTACCCAGAACTTAACAAAAGCTTTCATGAAAGGCAAAACAAGGACAATAAAGTAAACGAAGTGCTAAAAAAGCACAGTTATGCCAGTAGATTAATCGAAAAACCAAGGATACCAAAACAAATACCGCATTTTCAGCTTGAGATTAATTAAAATACTCATGCAGATGAACGGATCACAAATGAATAATGAAACTGGACAATTTAAAAAGAAAGCAACACAAAAACAAAAAGAAACACTAGGGAATAAGGACTTTTCATGTCAAGACATAACTAAAGAGATTCATATTTTGTAATGGGAATGAAAATACTTCAGCTAAATATTCAATCATTGAAAGCCAATAAAAATGACCTAGAATTTTTCTTAAATTCTAACAGTTTTGATGTAAGTAGCAATACTCTCAGAAGTGTTTTCTCATGACCTTAGCTTTAGGAAAATAGCAAATTTTGAACTTTTAGGAAAACATAGGAATGATGGCTATGGTGGAGTAGCTATAGCCTGTAGGAAAAATATTAGACTTAAAAAAATTCAATATAACTCGCAGGATCAAAATGTGACCTTTGTGTCGATCTATTTTGAGCCTCAAATGACAATAATTGATTTTAAAAGGGAAATAGATTTCTGGTTGATAGAACATTTAGACAACTTGGAAAAGGTAATTCTTGCTGGTGATTTTAACGCCAAAAGTAAGGCTTTTGGCGATAGAACGACAAATGGTAAAGGAAATTATTTGAAAGAAAAAATTGAGAGTGCTGGTTTTAGACTAGCAAATGATGGCAGTAAAACCTTCAAAAGGAACATAGATTCGACATTGATTCGATCGGTGCTAGATCTAACCTTTGCAAAAGGATGTGTGATAAAGAAGTGGAAGTGTAATAACTTTTTCTTAGGTGGAAGTCATCACCACCCAATCAGTTTCACCCAATGAAATTTTAAACACTCTAGGCAAACCAAGTATGTTTCTCTCGAAAAGAAGGCTTATGACCAACATTAAAAAAATTGATACATGTAAGGACATTGAAACCTTAACTAAAGATATAAACAAAGGAATTAAATCTGCCACGTATAAAATAAAAGAAAATCGTACTCCAAAACTTTTGACATTAAGCAAGCAAATAAATATTTCGAGTGTCTTGAAGAGCAGATACCAAGTGAAGCTAAGGAAGTTGAAAGTCAACTGTGGGAAAAAAAAGATAATATAAATCCAAAATTTAGTCTAAATGACCTTGATGTAGTATTAGGTAAGGGTAAAAAAACTGCTGGTGGGATAGACCAAATCACGTATGATATGCTAAATGCTTCAAACGGTGGTGTTAAGAAAGAGTTAGTAAATTTCTATAATGCCAAAGTGAAAAACTGTGATATTCCTGATGAATGGCGAGTAATCAAAGTGACCCCGATACCAAAAAAAAATAGAGACTTGACCAACATTAAAAATTTCAGACCAATTTCTTTTATATCTGTGATAGCAAAAACAATAAATAGTATGATTAAGGTTAGACTAGAACAATATATAAATGACAACAAAATACTCCCCTATAGGTCATATGCCTACCAGAAAAACAAGTCTGCGGCTATGTGTATAAACGACTTGATAAACACGGTGGCAATGGAGAAGAAGAAAAAAAAATCAGTGGCAGTGACGATACTAGATTTAAATAATGCATATAACTGTGTTAATTTAAACTTTTTAAAAGTCATTCTGGAATCCGAAAACTTTCCAAAGGTTTTTACGGACTGGGTTCTACATTTTATGTCTAAAAGGGTGCTAAAGCTTGGAGATGCGACTCAAACTGTACATGGTGGTATTCCTCAGGGGTCCTGTCTGTTCAATATGTATACAAAAAGGTTACACCAAATAAATGACAGCAAAACTCATGTTCTGCAATTTGCAGATGATTTTACAATTATTTCCTTGGGATATGATTTAAAAACAGCCACTGAAAATCTCCAAAGTAAAATAAACGACTTTAATTTACTATGTAAGGATTTAGGTTTTAGTTTTAATCCATGTAAGTCTGCGGTTTTGAATATGGGTAAGGGAAAAAAGCAACCTATATGTCTTAAAGTTGACAACATAGACATACCCGGCAGGAAAAGTATTAACTTTCTGGGCAGAGTTATAAATGCCAATATGTCCAACATAACTCATATAAAAGAAGTAACAAAATTCTCAAGACAAAGTGGAAGAATTATACAGCTAGCAACGACAATAAAATCTGGACTAAAACCTAGAGTAAGCACAAATATTTTCAGGACACAAAGGAATCGATATAAATGAAAAAGCTGATAGTTTAGCGAAAGAAGCTCTAAATAGAGGAGAATATGTATGTGTACATTTTAGCGTAAAAGAGGCATTAAGAGAAATAAATAATAAAATAAAGGAAGGCTGGAACAATGATTATATAAGCAAATGCCATGCTAGAGGCTCGACACTTTTTAAATATTTTCAGAATTTACCAAAAAAAACCATGGCATCACAATTTAAAATGGAAAGCAAAAAGCATCAAAGTTATAAATAGACTAATGACAGACCACACGTATGACAAGGTTTTCCTGCATCGCATCAAAGTATGCGACACAAATATCTGTGAAACATGTACTTAATGTAGTAGAATCAGCTGAACATCTCATATTTAATTGCCAAAAACTTACAAATATCAGGAAAAATTTTAAAATCTTTAAATACTACCAGAATTTAGATCAAATTCTCTTAAAAAAAGAACCTCTACACTTGAGGGAGCTTGCCAAATTTATAAGTGCAGCTGACTGTTCCTTTTAAAAACCACTGGTCTTTGTAACACAAAACACTAACTTTCACTTTAAAAATATTCTAAATATATAATAACAATTCTTCTTTTCCGACTGCCACAAACCCACGTATAAACTCTACCAACTAAACTCTAAACTCTTTACTTGTCTATTCTATTTTTTCTATTCTATTCTATCCTCTCTTAAAATAAAAAGAAAAAAAAAAGGAAGGAAAAAAAAAGAAAAGATAAAAAACCGATAAATTTAAAAAAAAAAAAAAAAAAAACTAATACCAATACTAATAATAATAACAAAAAATAGTGTATAATAAACTTTGTTAAAAAAAAAAAAAAAAAGAATAATAATAATTAAAAAAAACAAAAAAAATAAACAGCAAAACGAAAAGAAAGGAGAAAAAGCTTGTAAAGTCTTAGAGTAAACACCTTGAGCAAGTTGGAAACCTGCTCATGTACTACCAGTATCTGGTCAATGCAACCTCTTAGTTGCGACCAAAACACAAATCATCTATCGGATGGTTAAAGCCAAAAAAAAAAAAAACAAAGAGGAACTCAAATTTTCTCGGAAAAAAAAAAATAAAAAGTCTCGCAAGGATTGAAAGAAAAAAAATAAAAAATATTTCAGTCATTCGAAACAACGAATTCGTCGTGAAAGGAACTAAAACTCAAAAAATAAAAATTAAAAAATAACGGAAAAAGAAAATTGAGTAAAGTAAAAATTTAATTGAAAAAAAATTTGAATTAATTAAATAAAACAACATTTAAAATGAAATTAATATTTAAAATCTTAGCTGTGGACGCAACCCTCAAGCTATTTCCGTTGGCTATATCGGTCTTAAAGTACATTGCGCGGTATCACGTGCGGAGAATCGACAAGTGGACTAATCTTGAGGACAAGCGCCCAGTTATCGATTCATTTTTGACCGGTATCAAAATCGTTTACGAGCCAGCAACGTGCTTTGACAGAGCCCTGATCGTCGTCAGAGTTATTGGCCTTTCCAAACATTCGGCCGGAAAACAAATCTTCGAGCTGGATAGGAAAAAGACGACCGTTTGATCCTTTTGAAATTGCCTCACGTTGCTCAACACTGTCTCGTCAACACCCGCCCTTCGTCTGGAATGTGATCTACTATGATTCTGCGCGCTACAGGATACCAAAGCAATAACAAAGCAATGGACATCTGGCACCCAACCAGTCACCACGAACATGCCATCGTCGATCGGACCATTGTCCACCCCAATGAGATGCAGTTCTATCTGGCAGCCATCAGGCCATTGATGGGACGTACAGGCCCACGCGCTATAATATGATTGAGATCACGGGCAACCTGCATATTGAGCAGCAAATGACATACAACCTGTGCCACATGTTTCCACGCTGCAACCGCGCCGTGTCGTATCCGGCTCCGGCATATCTAGCACCTTTGGTTGCCGCCCGTGGGCGGGTCTATCTGACTTGGTGCGTATTATATTCATTGTGGGATTCGTATATTTCTACCTACATATGTATATTGCTATCCTTGCAGCACCAACATCTATCAACATCTTTGGCCAAAGATTATTTGCTCCTCTCTACATAGTCCTCGCTCGCACTCACAATTACAATGTTTTGCAAATTTATTGGCATATTAAGAAATGAAAAACAAAAAAAAAATATTGTGTTGGTTAAACTTAAGAAGAAGACATTTGTGTGTTATGTACAAGTTGAGCAGTGGTATCTAGTGTCGCCTCGTTGCCTGTTGCCATTTGGAGATGCGCGATCTCTTTACCAGCTCCAGCCGCCACCTCCACTGCCGCCAGAGGACCAGCCACCACCTCCACTGCCGCCGGAGGACCAGCCACTGCTGCTCTTGCTGGGCCAGCCCGAGGATCCACCCGAGGACCATCCGCTGCTACCGCCGCTCTTCCAACCTCCTCCGCCACCGCTTCCACCGCTTGACCAGCCTCCGCCGCCACCGCCACCGCCACTACTCTTCCAGCCGCTGCCTAGGCTGGACAAGGCCTGGGACTTCCAGCTGGATAGGCCGGATAAGGCACTCGACCAGCCGGATCCTCCTCCTCCGCCGCCCGAGCTCACTTTCCAACCAGAGCTGCCACCTCCTCCGCCGCTGGGCCAGCCCGAGGATCCCCCCGAGGACCATCCACTGCTTCCCCCTCCACTGGGCCAGCCGCTGCTTCCTCCGCCACTCTGCCAGCCGCTACCACGTCCTCCTCCACTGCTTTTCCAGCCACCGCCACTGCTGCTTCCACCTCCGCCAGAGGACCAACCTCCGCTAGAGGGCCAGGCGCTGATACTGATCTTGTTGCCTCCCGAGGACCAGCCACTGCCACCGCCCCCGCCGCCTCCGCCTCCGCTGCTCCAGCTGCCATGTGGCTTGGCATAGGCGGTGACACCCAGAGCCACCAGGAGACCGACCAGGGCCAAACGTCGCGTTGTCGAATGCATCTCTGCAGCTGCCGTGAACTAACTAATTTCCGACTGGGCCCACTCTCGACTATTTATACCACCTGGCCCGGCAGCCGGCTGCCTGCTGCCGCCAGCAAGAGGTAAGCTCTTCTAAGATTCTAGCTGGCCTCATCAGCTTCAGCAGCAGAACCAGCACCGGCTTCCAGCATCGGCTTTAGGTTCAGCTTCAGCTTCAACTTCGTCGTCGTCGTCGTCGTCGTCGGCTGAGTCGTATAATCAGATGTAATTGCCAAAACTGCTAAAGCCATAGCCGCCTGCCCTGGCGGCCGCTCGTCTGTTGGCCGTGTCTTGGCCTGGCTTGGGCCTCATTATGCCAACATCGACTTTCAGTTTCGTACGCTTTGTTAGCGACCACCAGTAATGGGTCCCGCAGTCTGCCCGGCAACGCCTCCAGACTTATAGACTTATAGACTCTGTTGCGCATGCGCACCTGACTGCATCGATATCTATGGTGATCCATGGCGATACCGCATCATGATCACCGACTTATTGGCTCGCCATTTTTGTGTAACAGCTCAGACTACTTAATTGAGTTCGGTTGCTGGCAGAGCCTGAGGAGAGGATCGGTCTTCGATCGGTCCATCGACCATTCTTGATGTCTGCCCCATTACTTAGAACGATTTCTGGCCAGGCAGCCGAGCAGCCGATGAGTGCCGGAGGTGCCACCAGCTGTGTGTTTCTCTTCAGCTACCGTGCAACGGTTGCACATAATTCGTGCTGTCTGGCAAATAGGTTCGCAAACAATCGATCAATCCATCAATCAATCAATTTCCATTGGGGCTCAATTTGTTTTTGGTGCAACTTTGTGTTCTTTATGAGTTGACGCATAACTTATGCTGATCCACAGACTGGTGTGGGTTCACCGATCTTAGCACTACGTCAGATCTTCAACCCAGACCCCAAGACCCCAAATAAGACCATGCAAAGTGCACTCAATTTCGCAT
This sequence comes from Drosophila athabasca, assembly GCA_008121215.1. NCBI lineage: Eukaryota > Metazoa > Arthropoda > Insecta > Diptera > Drosophilidae > Drosophila > Drosophila athabasca. The sequence continues at coordinate 4,056,877 of CM017796.1, read as the reverse complement.
GGAATGTTCAATTAAGATACGTAACGCCCATACATTGTTTTTTTCACTCGTTTTTTTGTTCTGTTCTGTTCTGTTCACAAATAAAAAGTGCATATAAAAATGGGAATATATGAGCGTTACTCGGCTTACTATATTTGCTTCAGCGACACGATACTCTAATCTCGAAAATTTCATATAACGATGGACTCCACAATGGGAATAACAAGTACAATTTTTGAAAATCCTTCCCTGCAAGTGTATGATGTTTCAAAGCAAGGATCGGATCTGCACAGAGCACAAAGCTGTCGCAAAACATGAATATAGTTTTTTCCGCTTTAAGAGTGTACCATCGGCGGTAACGAAACACTTGCTTTGAACGATCGGAATTTTCGGCTTAAATAAACTTAAGAATCGGTCATTTATCTTCGGTGTGGCAGAGTTACGAGTAGCTTCCATGCATTTTTCTTTTCAATGTAGTTTTGAATTGAAGTGGACTCTTCTATTTCTTTGTCTTCTTCCCAAATGTCATGGTCAGTGTTGGGGCATATAAGACTAGATTTTCTTGTACATCATGTAATACACATAAAATTGTATGAAAAAGAAGGACTTTCGGTTCCAACTAGTGGTTTAAAGACTATTTTATATACTGAATTGAACGTCAGTTCCTGAAGAAACCAACAAGGAATACGACACCGTTCGTGGAATTTCTTGAAGATCTGAGCTACATATATTTCTAGCCGCCAAGAAATCTGGGCTTCTGTACACTGATCGCATTGGTTCGCGAATCTCCCATTGAAAAGCGCTTAAACCTTCTGACTTTTTCACGTTTTGCGGAGAACTCTGATAGTTTTTCATTTAATTTTCATGGGCGGCATAAAAATCAAATTTGGTGGCTTTTGTGTTCGATCAACTGAGTGGCAGACTGGTTGAATGCCTGGTGATCAATCAATTGCCACAGACACAGATCAGCAGATCAACAGATCACAATGGCAGTGCGCTTTGGTTGCGCAATTTCTGCGCAACCGGGCCAAGTGCTAGTTGGCCCAAATTGATTTTCTTTTGTTCGGTCTTCAATTGAGAGCTCACCTAACAGTCCCTGTCCCATTACCGACCAAATCGACTGACTGACTGACTGACTGACGGACTGACGGACTGACGGACTGGTGGCACCTCCAATGATGACCTCAGGCATTGGGTCAAAGCAGGAAGCCGCAGAACGGCAGACCCGCAACCGGTTTCGAGTATAAATAGTCTCAATTAAATATGGAAATTATTTTCTTGTAGATTGCATAAATTCTAACAAAATTAGGTATCTATTATATATTTATGTTTAAAAAAAAACATGTGTACTAAAAAATAAAAAAAAATTAATCTTAAGCTATTGAAGAAATTTTGGGCGTGCTTCTTCTCCTTCTTCTGATAGCTTTTTGGTTGCCAGTTTGAACTACATTTTGGATGGTTGGGGCTTAGGGCGTTTTTTGGGGTGGGTCGGGGGTGAACTTGGAGGGATTAACCCTTTACCAGCCCTTGTTCCAGCCACCAGACTGGCCGCCGGAGTAGCCTCCAGATTGGGCGCCGGAATAGCCACCAGAGTATCCACCTGCAGACTGACCGCCAGCGGACCAGCCACCAGACTGGGCGCCAGAGTAGCCACCAGACTGGGCGCCAGAGTAGCCGCCGGAGTAGCCACCGGAATGACCACCGGAATGACCACCGGAGTGTCCCTCACTGATGACCTTGACAATGATGACCTTCTCCACGGGCCTGGGTGCTGGTGCGGAATATCCACCGCCGCCAGAGTATCCACCGCCGCCGGAGTATCCACCGCCGCCAGAGTGTCCGCCGGAGTATCCACCGCCGCCAGAGTGTCCACCGGAGTATCCACCGCCGCCGGAGTATCCACCAGCACTTGCGTATCCGCCACCACCACCGCCGCCGCCGCCACCGCCCAGCTTGCCGCCGAATCCACCGCCAAGACCACCGCCTTGTCCTCCACCGAATCCACCGCCGAGACCACCGAGACCGCCCAGTTTGCTCTGCAGGAGCTGTCCAATGCCGCCGGCACCACCGCCACCACCACCACCGCCGCCACCGCCGAGCAGACCGCCGAGCGAGGCCTGGCCAACGGCCAGGATGGTGGCGAGGATCACAAGAATACAGGCAAAGGGTTTCATCTCGATTTCGATGTGATGCTGACGAAGAGAAGCGGAAGCGTTGACTAATTCCACCATCGGCAGACTCACGCACATTTATACCCCCGAAATCGAGGCAATCGCAATCGGAATCGGAATTGAAGATGCCCGTGCTGCTGGCCAGACAGAGATGGAGCTGCCGAACGCCTCACCCAATTAGAAGCCATTGATAGACGCCGCAGCAGAGGCAACGCAGCATCGCAGCAACGCAGCGGCAACACGCTATCGATTTCGTAATAACCCACATTTCCATGCCGATCCGAACCGATCCGAACCGATCCGAAACGAAACGAACCGATCAGATGCCGAAGCTGGCCATGTCCGTGTGGCCATGTTTGTTGCTGGCTGCGTGGATGATCGGATGCTTGGATGCTCGGATGCTTGGATGCTTGGATGCCGGCAGTTCTATTGTTTGCTTATGCTAATCTTTGCGCATGCGCGACTAGGTCTGCGGCTTGGAATCTTCATCTTTTGTTTGTCTCAAGACTGCACAGTGGAATGTATTAAGCTAGAGAATAAACAAGTGCTACCCTGTGCCTTTTTTGTCTCCAAATCTGCTCTGCGTTATCAATTTATATTATTTTAAAAATACATATTAAATATTTAAGTTCTCATAATACTGATCTCGTAAATCACATAAGGCTCTTGTTATTATCCAAAAACGTATAACATCTTATTATTCAGTAGTTTTCGAATCGAAAAACACTCTATTGTATTTAAATGCTAGGTTTTCCAGTTGCAGTTCCAGTTCCAGTTATATATGTAAAGATTAGGAGTACATCCTGAACAATGTGGTAATTCGGATATCCGCTTTTAAGAAGTGCACGAACCACAGTGCCTATGGCCGAAAGTCAAACAAATTATCGGAATATAATCAACCCAGCAAACGGCAAACAACAATCAACAATCATATCAATGTTTTGTCAGTTGGCCAGCGGCGAGCAGCGGCCAAAGGCAGAGCCAAAGACAAAGCCAAATCAGAAGCAGAAGCAACGCAAAGTGTCAGACTGATTAATGGATTCTACTTGGAGGAGGGAGAGTCGAGTGCCCCAAGGCCTGCCCACAACTAGAAAGCAAATCAGGAAGATACTCCGCTACACAGAACTAGGGTCCAACTAGGGTCTGTCTGCCTAACGGCCTAGTTAACTCTTTACACCCATATATATTCTATGTTTGTATATTTGGAGACTTGAGGCTTGCTTCTAGCGCTGTGGCGACTCCAGATCAGCGCTTATTAATACATGAAACCGGTTGGTTGGGAAGCTGTCGTTGGGCCGTGATTCTATTTCTATATCTCGGATTGGCATATATTTGCATAGCCGCTTGCTGGATATGGCCAGATTCCGTAGGCCTGGCTGTGTATTTTTTTCTCTTCAGCTATCGGTACTAACTAAATACAAACAATCTCACTTATTCTCTCGCCCGCCCACGAATGGTCAGGTCCATGGGTTCAATGCACTTCTTCAGCACACGCCTTAAACCGATTGAAATTTATGCGAAACGAAGAAACGAAACCGAGAAGCCAAAAAAAAAGAAAATATTGTTTCTGTATCGCAAGTCCGTTTGTGTATTTGGCATTTACATACTCGTTCGCTGCCGATGAATATTCATAATCGCATTATTCGATTATGGTTCAGCCACTATTTGAAGCTGTAAGCTACCGACCCAACGACAGATCCACATAACGACAGATCGCTTCTTGAGGACTGGACATATATCAATTAAGTCTGAAACGAGTCTGAAACGAGCCAATGTGAAACAAGTAGTAGCTAATGCTTAGTGCTTAATGCCTAATGCCATACATTTGCTAAGACATTACTTTTAAAAATAGATAGAACAGAAGATCTAAAAAGCAATGCTCGGCATTTTGGCCTGCCAATCGATGGTTTCCTGATTGTAATAGGCTGCTGCACCTATGGGTACACATAACTACGATCCATGGTCCAGGCAACCATCAGGATCAGAGGTAGAGAATTGAGAATGTCTAAGAATGTCTAGTCTAAGATACTGTCTAAGGATTGTTTCTAATGGTGTAGAAGAGGGGTCTCGATTACCCCCCAAGCCCTGGCTGAAACATATCTGGTTTCCTGGTTAACCCACTCTCAGTCTATCAGTAACTCAGTTCTGTTCAGCTGTGATGAGAGATGAGATCCAAGGCGATGATTTCGGAAGAATAAGGCAAACATTAACCCGTTTGTGTGGCGCCCACTAAAACATGTCTAAGCCTATTGTTAGATCAAGATGCGAATATATACTTATAGCATATACATAGCTTACAATGGATTCAAATTACAGACGGTAATAGCCGAACGAACAGAGCCAACATCGTTTTTCCCATCGTTTTTGCCTTCAAAGTGCTGAAGGCTTCCATTAAACCAACAGAATTAACATATTTAATTGCGAGCTATGTACCCAAATGAAATTACCAGTGCAATAGTAAACAGATGTGCAAATAGAAACCAACACCGAATCCAAAAAATGATTGCTGAATGCTTGCCACAAAAAGGGAATGGAAATACGAGTAATGTAATGCTGATATTTGGACTGGAGACCAGAGTCATCATCCCATCCCATCCCATCCCATCAGAAAGGGCCCGCCCATCAGTCTATGGCAATGTGGAAATGTCTGTGTCTGTGTCTGTTGCTGGACATAAAAACTGAAATTGATGACACTCATAAATCATTGCTGGCTAATATCTAAGTATTATAATTAATATTTCAAATCTTGGTCTAGCATTAATTCGAATTCAAGCAAATTTACATTCGCATTCACCTTTAATGGCAATTAGGCACAATCATAAATAACCATCTCACTAGCTGCATATCTCCATACGTACTTACATATGTACATATTAGCTTATTCTCGTTGAAGCTAAAGGGGGATAAATCCACGGCGAGAGCTCCCAGAGAAACGGCTAATTGATGGCAGAGCGACTCATATAAATATAAGCAAATTACACTGCATTGCCAGAGCATCATTGGTGGGGTCGTAAAACATCGATTGGTAATTGCAGGCGAATCGATTACATTATTCTATGCCATCAATGGCATCGCGTAAGATCGTAAGAGATCGTGCGAACATAACTCTCCAGAAAATAATAGCTCGAAATGGCTGGCTAATAAAAATAGTATAAAATATCTTTAAAAAATATAACATATTTTATAATAAATAAATAATAATTAAAAATAACACATAAGTCTAATACATAGTTTAAAAATATAAAATATTTGGGAATTGTAAATTAATAAGTATTTTAATATTAATAAACCTACTCGTATTGTCATGGAAATTAAAAAAAAAGGTTTTTTCTTCATACCATTTACGAAATCATTTCCTGGATTGAATGATATTTTTTATATAATATTTTGTACCTTTATAGCCTTGCCTTGTTTGGTTCAAGTATTCTGGTTTTTGACCAATTCTATGCCCATTTCTACAATATAATAATAATAATATAATAATAAATATGTATATATTATATTTATATGTAACACAGATTTAATGTGCCTAAAAGATGTGTTCAATACTCAATAAAAAACATCGTTATCAATTAAAAATGCAAACACATTTATATATTAAATGGCTCCCATTCAGACCCCAGCGAAGCCGCACACATGAACGCATAATTTGTTCAGACTTTTGTGTACATAAAATCGAATACCAAAGCGCAATTTAATTTGTGGCTATGTGTGTCTGCCAATTCACTCAGGGCTCAAAGCCTAGAGCCAAAAACCCATACCAAGACCCAGACCATACACAGCACATGGCAAATCGAACGAACCCAGTCGCGAGACTCGTTGACGCCGGCGATCGCGATCGTGATCGCGAGTTCCGAATAAAAACGCACAAAGCCAAAGACAAAGGCAGACTAAGAAAAGCGATGAAATCCAAAGCCAAACACAAAGACCGCCAGCGGAAGTAAAACAAAAAGACAACAACAACGCCAAAACACCAAAAAAAATAATTATAAAAACAATAAAAGCAAGGAAACACATTTTCATACTATACATATGTAGTTTAACCGATAAACTGATGCGATAAATCAATGACAACCAATCAAATGTTCCACTTCAAGTTGGCGTAAAGGCGTGTGTACAGGTAAAGGCGGAAAACAAAGTTCGGCTGGTGGGATAGTGTCATGGATGGGATTAGCTTACGGGGACACATCACTCACTCCTCTCTTTGGCTCTTTCCACACCAACTTTCGCTTTCCGTGGCAGTGACATTGACCTTCGGTAGTCCCAGTCCCAGTTCCAGTCCCCAGCAAGGGCAGAGCGTGAAGTGCACAGCTGAAAACGGGTTTTTTCTTTTTGGCAGCCAATAGCCAATGTACGAAAGACTTGAGCAACGAACTTGACTTGACAGCAGATGATGGCGCCATCTACATCTGAAGCTGCGATGAGCTTCCGAACTGCACTGCACTAAACTACAGGTTGTCCTGCCTCTGCGCTGGACGTTGCTGGAATCGATTTAGTGGGTGAAAGTGTAAACGATGAACGAAAAGAAAACTCTAAAAGTATCTGCCTCACATATAATATTTACCAGACTCTTTTCCTTCAGGCAGTAGCCAAATGTGAATTGGATTGAATGTGATGATGCTTCAGTGTGATGATGCTCAATTATTGTGATATAGAAAATTGAAAGCTTCAGGAGCGAGGTATGCTAAAGCCAACCATACAACGTTAGAAGCGTTGATTTACAGCACAAGCTCTGAAGCAAAAGCTTTTTCTGCAAGCCAAGCTCACAACCATCAAAGATGTGTCGTTAAAGCTAGAGAAGCCGTTGAGCTTTTTCAGCATTCAAAAAATATTTGAGACGAACTGTTTTTGCATTGGGTTTTGCAATTAATTTAATTTGAATATCAGGTCCAGATTCATTTGATCGATTTCGTTACAATTTCAAAAGTCTAATCGTTCCACCAGCCAGCACCGCCACGGGAACCACCGCCATAGCCACCACCGGCAGCAGCACCACGAGCACCACCACCATAGGAGCCGCCGCCAGCGCTGGAGGCATGGTTAACTGTGTAATCGAACTCGGCGGGGTTGCCCCAGGCATTGCCACCGGCGCCGCCAGCTCCTCCTGCTCCCTGCCAGCCACCGGCACCGCCAGCTCCTCCTGCTCCCTGCCAGCCACCAGCGCCGCCACCTCCACGTCCACCACCGACTCCAGATCCTTGCCAGGCTCCGCCGCGTCCTCCTACACCACCTCCATAGGAGGCAGCACCACCACCATAGGATGCAGCGCCGCCAGCTCCAGATCCTTGCCAGCCTGCGCCGCGACCTCCAGCGCCACCTCCATAGGCTGCAGCACCACCGCCATAGGATCCACCGCCAGCTCCATATCCGCCAGCTGCAGCCCCACCACCATGTCCATGTCCCTGCCCTGCAATATGGACCTTGGTGTTTCCATGGGACTGCGAAACATGCGAGACGAGTCCTGCTCCATTGGCTGGTCGACCGCCACCTCCGAAGCCACCGCCGCCGCCGCCGCCTCCACGTCCTCCGCCAGGCAGATAGCCACCGCCACCGCCACCACCACCAGCACCACCGCGGAAGCCGCCAGCATTAACCAGTGCCAGAGAGGCCAACAAGCACACGAATACCTGAAAAAGAGCACAAAGATCAAATTGATGTCCAGATGGCCGCTTGGATGGATGTGGATCCTTCCAGTTCCACGGTTCTTGCCTTCATTCTCGGAGACTGGGATTACGATTCGAGGATTAGATTTCGAGATTTGAGATTGTTCTCAGAGCTGAGATCCAATCGTTTGTGATGCCTTCCCATTGAGAGGCAACGCCATTTATAGTCCAAGTCTAGTGGATGATCTGCTAATGATCTCCTCAAGATTCGGCAAGAGACCAAAAAAAAAAACAATTTGAAAAGCGAAAACCCAAAACATCAATTTGCCCTGCTCAATCATTAGATTGACTCTGGTACTACTCTTCGCACAATAGTTCCGACCTGAACTCATATTCATATTTATCTTTATCTCTGACGCTCAACGCTCAACGCTCTAGCGCTTGGCAGTCTTGTTTCTTGTTTTGTTTTCCTTGGCTTTAATTAAAAGTTTTAAATTAATTGCAAAAGAGCAATTAGCCATCACCGATTTTGGCCTGTGGGCTTCCGATTTGCTCCCCGCTCCCCCCACACGTCGCCCGAGAGCTGACTGCATGACAGCTGGCGCTTAAAAGGCGCCCCAAGTCAATGCTGTGCGTCCAGTTGATGTCCAACAATGGCCACAATCAGTGCTGACCAAGTCCACTGCGTGGGCGATCCACCTACTGCTTGTCTTCCTTTTTTTTCCAGTTTTTTTTTTTTGAAAGTGAGCAAATTTGTTAATGCAACTGAAAGTGCAGTAACGCAACCCGTAAACCGGACAAACATACAGAAATGTAAATCTCAGCAAACAGACTCAATGAGCGGGAAGCCAAGTCCAATGATATTTACAATTTCTGGATAACAAACACAGCGTAGCATTTTCTCCAAGAGATTTCCCACAAAAATATCCCACAGTATATGCTCAACTAGTTTTAGTACCTTTTTTAAGAAAAACATTGCTGGCGGCCCTTTGAATCGCAAAACAGATTGAACCACCAGCATTCCACATTGAGAGAAAGATTAAATAATTCATTGTAAGATTCATAGATGCATTATCCCTGAAGTATCATAATTTGAAAGGCTTTTACAGAAGCCTATAAAGGATCCTGGGGATATATCATTTTTTGTGAAAACTGTCTTAAGATATATTTTACTTATTCGGTATGTTCGATTGAAGTTTATCAGTAGATGAGGTTTATCATCAGACCAAAGAATTACCCAAAGAATGTTAATTAATATACATAATTAATGCAATCGGAACCATTTATATGAACCACGTCCACGGTACTTTCGACTGGCACAGCATCATCTTCTGTATGCTCATCCCTTTTATATTTTCTCTTCCCTGTTATCCAATCCTATTTAACACTTGCTTCAATTAGACCAACAACTATGAGACGACTGGTTAAGCAAACCATCAAAGTCCAAACCCCATAATGACCCAATCCAGCAAAATCGAATGGGGCGAATGTGTTAAGCCGTAAGAAGCGGCTGATAAAGTGTATTTGTTTATGGCGCGCTCTCTCTAATGGGACAGCTGGTGCTGGTGCTGATGCTGATGCTGATGCTGGTGCTGGAAAATTGGAGCTGGCAGTAAGAGATGGAAATTTATGCGAGCTGGAGGCTTCCACTCCACCAAACAGAAGCTGCAGCAAGATGACAACTAAACAGTTTTGTTCATACATGGATCAAATAAATCTGGTGTAGGGTATTCAAAGTGGCAGCCAACAGCCGCTCTCCCAACCTGTGTATTCCTCTGGCAGACTCAGTGTAAGTGCAAGAGAAAGCCTCTCTCTCTCTCTCTCGCTCTCTCTCTCTTTGTCTTTCTTCAGCGTCAGCCACTGAGTCTCTGATACTGACGACTCTCTGCCTTGCCTTTCGCTCTTTCGGTTAATTTTTTGGAGCCGAGCCGAGCCGGGCTTCATTTCAGCCGCTGCAGATTTGGCCAAATCATTCCGTTGCCAACGTTGTAACTGGAAAACGTGTTTGAACGGATCGCTGAGGCACCTGCCGTCCGTTGCGCTGTCGTCATATCGTCTTTGTCGCGAGTCGTGCATTTTCCGGATGATTTATCGCCACTGCCACCGCCACTATCACAGTCCGTCTGCTTGTCCTCCATCCCTGCGTTGGTCACGCCAGAAGTGAACACTATCATCGGACTTAAAGTGCGTGAAACCTTTGGTTTTTGCCGTGTTTTGTTTATTTTTTTGCTGTTGCTATTCATAATCGTTAATCATTGTCGGCAACTATGTATTTATAAATGTTTGAAATTGAAAAAATTTCATTACCGAGCTACAAAAGAAATAAGAAAATAATGATAAGTGTTGGCTGAATCATAGCTTAAGATTGCAAAAAGAGGAATACACAGCGAATAGATCGAGAGCTGTTATTATAATATTTGAAAAGAATTGAGGTAAGTTTAAAAATACCATCGGAATGTATATTTAAAACTAATTAAACCAGCTGCAGACAGGGCAGTAAATTTGTACAAGGAAGACGGAAAATAATATATATACTTACGGATAGTGAAACAACTATTTATAGCCTATAACCGAAAAAACAATAAAAGCATACATTTGTGGCTATAGAACATTTTGTAACATTTTTACGAGTACCCACCCACCACTATATCGGACCAATTTAATTGATTGTCAAAAACTAATGGCCAAGCTGCTCATTCATATTTATAGATTCATATCCAAAGATACTTTTCGCCTGAAAGTCTTTGTTTTTTGTTTTTTTTGTGGATCTTACTTGTTAAGTGCGCATTAGTCAATGTTAAGATGAGGAGGCTTGATTTTGCTTTGTGCGATTTTCTTTCGTCTAGCAAAATGTTCATGGTCTATTAATTGCCGAAGCAGCTCATTTTCTTTTATACATACATATGTATCTATGTATTTATATGCACATATATACATACATACATTTGGGTTTTATTTTTTATGGTCTCATGTGCCTCGATTCATGTACGAGCATATCGAAATATCAAAATCATTTTCAGTCAGCTTTGGGCAATGCCCCTGCCCCATGGCCGGGGCACCCCACTTAGAAATTTCTTTGATTACGATTGAAATTTTAACCGCGACGGAAGCCGTACGCAATTTTCCATTAACCCAAGTCTGGCTACGGGCTGTTTTTAGCAGTTTTTTTTGCTGTTTTTTGCTGTTGTTGCATTTGCAGAACAAAAGACTTGAGCAACAAACTTGACTGCGCTTGCGGTTTTGTTGGTCTTGCGACTAGGACGAGAACGGGGGCGGGGGCGGGGGCGGTTTCAGTGGCGGTGGCTGTAGGTGGGGGCGACAGGTGACAACGCAACGTCTCTATGTGCATTCAGATGGATGACTTTCACCCTGCCGTTTCGTGCCGAGCTCCAGTGGCTCCAGCTGCAGACTCTGGTTCTAAGTGCCATTGCTAATAAGCCGCGGGGATTGTTGTTTGGTTTTTTGTTGTCGTTCGCTCGAGGGTAGCCAGGGGCATGCAGATTTGATGATAAGTACGCTGCGAGCACAACAAATGCGGGGTATTACATTTACACAGGTATACTAGATGTTGAGAGTTAAATTGAATGCATTCTTAATGATAAGACGGGAAGACTTTTCTGGAATATTTATTCGAGAACCAATTTTGAAATGTCCCAATCGATTTCAATGAAACATGTTCATGGTCTTCCTGTAGTTACATTTCAAAACAGAGCATCAAAGGGTCTAACCTTTGGCGAACGCATCTCGATTTCGGCGACGCGCTCACTTGGAAAACAGTCTAAGTCAGCATCTCCGTTTCTGAGTGGGACTAGGCCTCTCGTATTCAAGCTCCAAATGATATTAATTGCCCACTCACACCCCTCATATCCCTAGCCCATACGTGTACCCATACCCGTACCCGTACCCGTACCCATACCCGTACCCACACTTGGGTACTTAGTTGACTTTCATTGTCTTGACGGTGGTCTGTGGGGTCTTATTATGCGGCAAGCGTACGAGTACGAGTCGAGTATTTTTTTTAATCTTTATATATTTATTTATATTTATGTGTGTACATACTTATACTCGCACTGCTGCTAGTGTGTTTCTGCCCTGACTTTGACTGCAGCTCCAGTTTAATCACACTTTTAACTCCGTTTCACATAATACTAATTTCATAATTTGCACCACCCCAACGCACCACCAACACTACCTACCACCAGCACCATTAGCATCACCAGCACCGGCTGCATATCTTTCAGTCGAGCCGGGGCATTTTCACTTTTACACACTGGCACTGGCACTGGCGCTGGCGCACTGGCAACAATGATTAAAATAAATCTCGCCCGTTCATTTTGCATAAGTGGGGACTTTTTCCCAACCATTGCCGATGGGAAATCTTCGCTTTGGGATCGCTGGCCGAGAAGTATTTCCAAGAATTCCGGAGTGGATTGGCTGGCTGCTGGCTGCAGGGTGCTGGGTGCTGGGTGCCACCCATCGCAGTCCTAGGCGTTGACATGCCTCTGAACAAGCTAACTGAGAGTAAAGTTAAAATAGCGGATCATAATTGCTCCACCAGAGATAGAGATACGGGAGAGTACTGGTACTCTGGCACTGGTACTGGCAGCAGGAGAGGATGCAGAGGCAGAAGAAGCTATCGTGTAACCAGCAACGCATTCGAGTTCAGGTCCATGATCATGATCATGATCAAGTTGGGTCTGGTGATGATGTGTTAACCCTGTCGCGGGTATAATGACTTGCTTGAGAACTTTGTCTGGCCAAAGTAATAGAAAGAACTCAGACGATAAAGATCGATTTATTGGCGTTGAACATATACATATATAGCACTTTTTCCAATTGAATATCATGACCTGTTACAATTTTGCCCTTGGATCCCTTCCATCGTAGTTGCAAGATTCCAACAAAGAGCCATAGAAGTTTATCCTAAATCATTAGATTTGATTTGTTCTCAAGAGGCCAATCGGCATACATATATTGTGTCAAGCGCAGAGTATTAAGCTCTTCGGTATTAAGCTTCTTGGGGTGTCGTTTCGTTGTTTTGCGGTTGGCAGTTGTGCATCTTAGTGGCTTGTATCTGTCAGCAGATGCAATAGCTGGTACCATATAATCAAGAAGCGCTCTCTGGCAACCCAAAAGCACTGAAAATAAGTGCCAGAAAATAACAAACGGCCCCACTGCAGTGGAAAAGGCACTGTGGCACTGTGGCAATGTGGCAGAGGGGCCGAGTCGGCCGAGAGGTATAGCGCAACAAATGGGTATCTTTCGTTTGTATCAAATCAACAGTCTAAGAATGAAAGTTAGTTACTGTTGTTGCTTCTGTTGTGCGGAGTGGAGTGTACGAGTACTTGAACAATACAAAACTGAGATGGCTACAGCCCAGAGCCCCATCACTGCTCTCCTACCCACCCTACCCATCCCCTTTCTGGGTCTTTTGTCAATGTGAAAATTTATTTATTGCCGAACACATCATATTTTTCATTTCTCAGTGGCAGTGGCAGTGGCAGTGCCAGTCCAGAGTCCCCAGTCCCCATAGCCTTTTCTTGGGATTGGGGTTTCTTCAGCAAACAATTAACATAATTATCAATGGTGTCGGACTTCCATTTGAGCAGCAGCCCAGCAGTCCAGTCCAGTCCAGTCCGTCCGTCCGTCCACTGCACTTTTCACACTTTCCATGCGGCATGCGGCGCTTTCTGGTTCATAATTTGTTGTCTCTTCTCGGCCTTTGTGGCATTTGTCACAGAAATTATGCATAAATTTTGTGTTCGTGTTCGTGTTCGTCTTCGTGTTTTTTTTTTGTATCTTTCTGCTCGCTTTCGAATTGGAATCGCTTAGTTTTCATGTTGTCTTTTGATCTTTTGTTCGGCATACCAAAACCATTCTATGGCCCATTGTCAACCCTTCACCTTCGGCCCGGCGAGAGATTTGAGGAGAGAAAAGGTAAATTGTCACAAGTATCATAAATTTGGGAGTTTGGCTCCAGACCAAACAATGACAAATCGATGACGGAGCCAACAAATAAATACCATCTGACATTTATAAACAAATTTGTAGGTTGTTTGTTCCCCCTACTCCCCTACTACTTCCATTCATTTATTGTAATTGTGTGTCTGGAAAGTGAAACCTGCGGCATCCGACGGGCATCGTTAATAAATAAGTCTCAGCCTCCCAATAACTCAGCACAATGACAACAGCTGCCCAATAAAGGGGCAACAAATGTTTTTGATCTGAAAAACTACTAACTTTCGAACGCATTTCGATCGAATCTGATCCAATGCGTTGGGACGCGATGCGATGCGATATATAATGCGATTAGGCGAAGAAGGCGATCAGATACTGTTATCGGAGATCTTTTGATTTATATTACACTTGTTTGGGGCTGATTGAGATGGAAACAGCTTCCAGGCTGATCTCCATATCTAGGTGGCTCAAAAACCAAACATATATCCAACATTATAACTAAAGAAAAAGATTAAACTTTGTATTTAGAGAACAGCTTTTTTGGACGCCCCAGAGTTCCAGTAGTCCTTTAATCCTTTGCCTTTTTGCGATCCCTGGCCACTCCCGTTACTGTTTCGCGTCTTTCGGTGTTGCCAAATGTCCTATGAGACGCCCGGTTTGGAAGATGAATTAATGGTTTTAATCGCAGCTTGTTCCTTCTGGCCGTAGGCTTCACCAATGTCATCACACAGTCAGTGCCAGTTGCAGTGTCAGTGTCTCAGGCCATTCATTGCTGACGGCGGACAAATCAAAATTACCGTTAGCAACTTAGCCACGAATATCCGGAGACCTCTGGCAATGCCAAAGACTTTATAATTCCAGGTTTATCCCATATCTTTCCCATTATTTATGCACATTGCAGGTACATGGCGAGTATGTACGGGTGTAGCATAAATTGAATATTTGAAAAATTGAAAAACCAAAAAGTAGCAATTGTATAAGCCAGACAGCCAAATTAAAACTTAAGAGATTAAAGGGGTTATATACTCGCATCATGGGTACAATCACATAATCATGACAGGCAATTCACCAAACTCATTCGCTCCCAAGCCTCATCACGATGCGCATGGGGCATGGAGCATGGGGCATGGGGCATGGGGCTAAGTCTAATCCAGCTGGGGTTTTGGGTTCGTGCACTGGAATCTGCTGACCTTTTGGTTAGAGACTGGAGTGTGAGACTGTGTGGCATGAAGAGTTTTCAGGTAGTGGCATTACGGCTTGACCAGACAACCTGTCACATCTCAATTGGCGCTTGACCAGACCAGAGAAATGGCCAAACACGAGGAAAGAGGAGGCTCTTGACACCAGCTCCAGTATCAGCTTCAGCTTCAGACTCTGCTTCAGTCTTTGCAACAAGTTGTACATACATAGTTGATGCTCATGTTTTTAATTGTGCTCATGTCGCTGGTTGCTGGTGTTGCTGGATATCGGTTGTTGTTGCTGTCGCTGGTTGCTGGTGTTGCTGGATATCGGCTGTTGTTGCCGATTGTTGCAGATTATTGCCAATGCTGCCTTGCCTGTGTCTCTGCTGTTGCTGTTGCTGTTGCTGTTGTTGCAGCTGCTGCTGCTGATGGTCATGTTATCGCCAATGTTGTTGCTGCCATTGCCACGCCTCCGGCTGGCCACCGATCTCTGTTGCAATTTCTGGTTTTTGCTTACATAAAAATCAAAGAAAAAAGAAAGATTATCATCATTTCTTTTCGGGAACTGCCGAAAACACATTTTTGCTGGCAGCTTTGTGACACTTTAATGACTGAATCCGATTGAGAGGCAAACAGAAAAGAAATGGCAAATAAAAAAGTTGTGACCGTCATTAAGTCGTTGTGACAACGAAACAAAACGAATTTGTTACACCACCTTTGGCTTCGAATCGAGCATATATTATGATATAATAAAATATGATATTGTCGTATGCAGATGCGGATGATATTGATTGATTGTAGCGGTAGCATCTGGCTGGGACATCGGTCGCTTCCGTGCTCTCCGATCGGGTCACAGCATGCACAGCCAGTTTCCGGCTCCTGTCGCCGTTGTGGATGTTGTTGCTGTTGCTGCTGCTGTTGGCCATGGCCAAATGCGAATCACGATTCGAGCTTGTTTTGCTAGCACTTCACTCTCGTTTTGGCTTTTACTTTTCGGTCGCCCCATCCGACTTGCACATGACTTCACTTTTACCTCTCGGAGGGTTCGGTTCGGGTTCCACAAACCAAACCAAACCAATCCAAATGAAACGAAAGCAAACTGCAAATCAACAATAGCAATAATAATAATAAAAACCACTTGAGCGGTCAGCAGCAAGCATATTCGGAATCGAATGGAATGGCATGGAAATGGGGAAGCCCTAGCCCTAACCCTAGCCCAGCTACCAGTAGATCATATTTAAATTAAGATTACTTACCAGATACGTTCGCAATCATTTCCAAATGACGCATACACAAAAAGTATGCTTTTTAATGACATAATTAGGCGTTGTTTTGAAAGGTGTTGCTCTCAGCAAACCCCCCATGAAAGAGACCTCGAGAAGGGCGCTAAACGAGGGAGCTGCGTACCACTAAATCATTTAACTGCCACTCAGACAGACAACAGAAAAGACCAGCCAAAAAACAGACAAAAAAGACCGGGTCACCGCCCAGCCTTATTGATTTGACCCGACCGAGACGTAGACGCAGACTTTCACCCAATGCAATCGCAGTCGGTGTCGGAGTTGGAGTCGGAGTCGGAGTCGTTCATGTTTGCCGTGATTTGCGCTACCCACTCCTGGAGCAGGCATGACTGATCGCATGGCATGTACATTGTACATGTAGTAGGTACATCCATCCATACGATATTTATTTTAATTCCTAATTTGGAATTACCGAGACGACGCATTCCGTGCAGCACTGTCTGCGATCATTATTGCATTCGGTTGTTTGCTGCTTTTACGATATGTACGATGCTGGGTGATGTCATCCGTTCCCAGCCATTGGGCCTGCCAGTCGGGAGCTTTGGGAGCAGCACAGCTCCGGAGGCTAGCGACTCCAACGAAATCAATTTTATGTAATTATGTAACTGTATCTGTCGGACCCCAAAAGACAGACTCTGACTGTCTGATCATCAATCAGTTGGAGGGACCATCATTAGCTTACATTTCATCGAAACGTCACACACAAAGCGGAGATGCGATCAAATATCCAAAAGATACCCATGGTGAGTGGTGGCTAGACTAAGTTGAAGAAGTATTGTATCTTATAGCTTGGTACCCACAGAAAAGCTTAAGTTGCATTTATAATCTATTTTGCTCCAGAAATGGCTTTACAGTTTGAAAGAAATTAAATCTTTCCAGTATTAACAGAGATAATAGAAGCGGAGCTTCTTCAGTTACTAACTTGCGTCAAAGACTGCAGCGAACCCACAATAGGACACCAGCAGATGGCACTCCGATCAGTGGTGGTGGAGCTGGTTCCTTCCTGTTGTGCAGAGCACCTGCAGAGCAAGTCACCAACCAAATGGATAACAATTTGAGCTGAAATTGATGGCGATCGAGTGCGTTCAACCTACAGCTGGCCATGGCTGGCAATGCCTGCCGGCGCCCGCTGACGCTGCCACTTCCACTGCCACTAGTTAGCCAAGCTTATTGTCGATCCATTAACGTTGCCAGTGCCTGCAAGCCATTCCATTTGATTTCGAGAGCAAATGCCAATCGGCATCAATTTTGCGCTCCTCCCAAACCACAGCCCCACCGCCCCATAACCCCACAGCCCCGATCCCCCATCAGAGCCCAAGCCAAACAAAAGTTCAATGGCTACAAAGGCTGACAAAGGCGAACCCATCTTGGAAAATTGATTTGCAGTTCGCTTGATTGCCAGCCATCAGGCATCAGTCACCACCTTGGTGGCACTCATTTTCCAAAGCTTCTTGCTCTTCTTGCTCCTCCCCCTGCAGGCTCATGCCCCGTTAGACCCCAGACGGGCAACCAAATTGCTTTCAACTCAATGGAGGAGGACCGGTGGGGCATACACTTATTTTGTAGCTGCCACCACTTACAACAACAGTGATTTCCAGCTATTTCCATTGATGAGTTGCAAGTCTTGTGGTTGGCGCGTCCGGATGGAATGCGCGCGCAGACTTTGTCTTTTGTCGCGGACACGTTTCACACGTCAATACGTGTGGCACATCCTTCAATAACAGTCCGGTGTTTTGGCCTAAAGTGCAACTTGTCTTATTTTTGAAATTAAACATTTAATCTATTTTACAATACAAATAATTATTTTAAGGCCAGTGGCTTGAAATTTACGCGAAATTAATGCAATGACGGCTATAGTAGATCATATAGTAGATCCGTATATTTTTTAGTGTCTGTCCATTTAGAGTAAGTGGATTTTAATGCTTTTAATATCATTTGCTGGGTTTCGAAAAAAATATGAGTTGAGAAAAAAATGTGCATGAAATCCCTAAAGAATTTGCAGAAACGCAGATCTAAAAAAAAACTATTAGTTAGTCAAGTCAAATTAATATAAAAAAAAAAACAAATTACATTAAAAATTATTAAAAAATAATCTTAAAAACTTACTATTTTACTAATATAAGAAGTAAACATTTGAATAATAATAACAGCTGTTATATGTACATACATATATGTCATATTTATATCAATTTTTTCCATTGAGATTCGGAAAGAAACGGAAAAATACCCGAGAACTGTCGACTTTTCTTTTACATTACCACACAAATAAATGACAATACAATACAACGATTAAGTACCTATTTATACTTCAGTATTTTTGGGTAGCAATAAGACTGGTTTGAAAATACATAATGATAATGTTCTTTTGTACGAGGCTATGTGCAGACAATATTTTGGCTTTATTAACCTTATGATTTAATTGGCCAGATACGTTTGGAGTTTATAGAGTTTCAGAACAAATCCAACACACTGCCTATACAATTGGAAAAATGTACCAATACAGACGTATCGAAGCACAAGCCGTGCCTGACTTTCGTTTTCGTCATTTTGAATTGGAACAATAGAGTCTATTCTATTGGATGGAATGCTTGACTTGACTTGTCTCTTTCTCTGCAGTGTCCAATGAATACACAGATGAATAGCAAACAAACGGAAAGAAATAAGTCTCTATTGAACGCTTGGCGTAGCAATATTCGCCGAGGGTCGAGGGCTGACAATTGGGATTGGTAATGCTCTCCCTGGCGAACAAATCTAAAATAGCAGCAGCAAACACAACAACAGAAACCGAAAAATAGCATATTAATTTCACTTTCTTTGCAGTAAGTTGAAGCGTTGTTGTAATTGGTGTTGTTGCTGCTGCCACTGCTGCTGCACGCTCCGGTGTCTTTGTACCCCCATTGTTGTTGCAGCTGTTGCAGACAAGATCCAAAGCTGGGCGGGCGGCTGCCTCAGGTTTATTGACTGCGCGTCGTCTATGCAATTAACTTTACTATTTTTTCCTTCACTTGTTTGCGCCTCAATGGGCCGCACTTGGTCCGACCGACCAGGGGCAGCCAGGTGGGGCAGGTGTGGCAGGTGACGTCGACTGACTGAACCGAAACGTAAGCATCAGCTGCATGAACAATTTTGTTTAGGCAGCGACAGTGGCAGTGGCAGCTGCATGGCCCAATGCACCGGAGGGCATCGCAACACCCAGCTCTGACATTGGCACTGACACTGAGACTGACTCTGAGGAGGAGGTGGCGTCTCGAGCCACTTGTGGCACACATATTTTCACCCAGCAATTAGTGTGTTGCCCCATGGCCCACTCCATGAACGGTGTTATCAATAACGAGTACACATTTTTTTCTATTGTTTATTTTCAATTCAGTGACTATTACATTTATAAACACACAGATAGTATCCCTGTTTATCCAGTTTGGTGTCAGTTGCGTTACAACATTAATACTTGCAGAATTTACATAGTTTGAGATTTTGAGAATTTGAACAGTTGTTATCTTTGTTGGAATGGAATGTTGTTTTCTTGTTTATTTGATAAACATTTAGAGTTTAAAATACTGCATTTTTAATAGCCTCTGCTTCAATGATTGAAGCAAAAATATACTAGTATCTACATGTACGTATGTATGTATGTTGCATGTAAATATGTTTGTATAAGTATTTTGTAAGTGATTTAATCAATACCGCAACTTGAATCTGTGAACACAGTCATCGTGTAGGCTGTTATTTGAATATTAATTGGTAATTGATAATTGTTAATTCAGGTTTCGTGGACTCTAATTTAAAAATTCAAGAAGATACATTTAGATACTCAATTTAGATTTATGTGGGACTTGGAGTGGGAATTGGAGACGAAATGAATGATAGCTTTACAATTTAGTATGGAAATTATAAAACGAGTCAGTCTTAATCCGAAACAATTATCACAGAAAATAAGCGGACATGTCTTAGTCGAGGGCCATCGTGCCCTCATCAGCACTCAACAAAGAATGGACGAGTTCTGGTCCAATATTTGATGAGCCCACTCGACGCTTCATCACCATTTTGCCAACTTCGAGATTGATAAGCCTACGCAGATTTATCAGTTGCTCTCCAAACATCGAGTGCATGCAGATCCGTATCCAGTGGTCAATACACAGTTGCCCCTTGGGGGCGGTGTCCAGCAAGTCGATGTTGCTGCTGGGTCGCTTTGTCATTTTGAGCACCTTTCCACCGGCGATGGCCACATGAAGGGAGCTGACCAAGCTGGTTTGCTCCAGTGACGATTTGTGTTCCGAAACGCGTGCCTTTTCCACGTACAGTACCCACTCGCTGGGCATGCTTCGCGTCTTTTTTTTGCCCAATACGCAGGAGTTGCGGGAGACAAGTACGTTTGGATCGCACTCGGCCACAAGCTCGTTCTTGGTCTGGTCATAATAGGCCAGATTGGGGTAGAGTCCAGCAGTGAGGGCCAGCCGGAGCATGTTGTGGTCGTTGTCATACTTGCTGGAAAGGCGACGGGCGGTCTGATCTAGCTTAAAAATTCTGGAAACAGATTCCCGAAGCGTCAAAACGGCCGAGACAAACATGGACATGGAGTTTTGGCAAAGATAATTGCGCTCACAGAACTGGGTTGCCTCCTTGCTGCTGCGTCGGGAAACTTCATTGTATTGTTTGTAGAGATTCATCATTCCGATCAGATCGCTGTTCATGCTCTCGGTGAATTTGAGGCGCGCCTCATTCGGAATGAAACTCCTCATCCGTTCAACGGGCAGAATGAAGGGATCACGGACGGAGTGGTAGGCGGCAATGATGGTCATGCTGCCCAGACATTGATAGTATATTGAGTATACCACGCATTTCCCCATCTGCACGCTCAGAGGCAGCTCGGCAATGATCCGGCCGAGCAAGGTGATCGACTCATCCCATTCATCGAGTACGCCCAACAGCTTGAGCCTCGAGCAGGCCTGATTGACGGCTTCCGGCTGCGGTGCATCCAGTGCCTGCGACAGAAACCTCGGTATGGACTGCTCAGGAGCAGCAATCTTGGTCAGTACACAGATCTCGTCTAGCGTGCGGCGCTGTATCTCCGGAACAGTGTACAAGTCCATCTTGGCGAATTGCGCGCTGGAGTACAGACGATAGCAGATGCCATCGCGGAGGCGACCAGCACGACCAGACCTCTGCTGGGCATCCGCCTGGGAGACTGGCACTGTGGCCAGCTGCGAAGCGTTTGTTTTGGCATCATAGATTTTCATCTTGGCTTTACCCAAATCGATAACATAGACCAGATCCGGTATGGTGATGGACGTCTGGCCGATGTTGGTGCTCAGAATTATCGTCAGCTGGATATCCGGGTACTGACGGAATACCTTCTTCTGCTCATGGCTCTCCACCTGGCTGTGCAACATTAGTACTTGTATTTTGTCGTTCGGAAGGGAGTTGTGCAGGCTCTCCATTAGCGAGATCATATCTTTGTAACCCGGAAGGTACACAATTACCGCTCCCTTCTCACCCATCTTCACAAGGAGTTCCAGCAAGGAGACAAGCAGGTTGTTGTCAATGTCACCTTCCATGTTTTCCGTGAGGGTATAGGCTTGCATCAGTTCTTCCTCTGTCGCTGTATCAACCTTGTTGCGCAAGATGTCTTGCATGCCTTCGGTCATATAGCCAGTCTGTTGGAGAATCTGCTCCAAATGAAAGATGCGCACTCCGAAGCTGCGTCCTTCTACATCCAGGACGGGCACATTGCCGAAGTATGCGGACAACGCATCTAGATCCATGGTGGCCGACATCAGAATCACCCTAAGCTGGGGATTTCTATTGAGTTCCAGCTTGATTACCAGCAGTAGAAAGTCCGTGTCCAGGTCACGCTCGTGCACCTCATCGATAATCAAGTGTGTGATGGTCTCAAAGAACGCCTGTGTATCCATGGTCAGGGCCCGCAGCATGCATCCGCTGGTGGTCAACGTGAGAGCAGTGTGGCTGGTACAATTGCCTGCAAGCAAACCGCATTAACATCATCGGAATCGGAATCTATCAAAGTAGTCTTTGAACTTACTGTTCATGCGGATTTGATAGCCTACTGTGCTGCCTGGCACCTCGCCCCGCTCCTTGGAGATTCTCTCCGAGACGCTGATGGCCGCGATACGACGTGGCTGGCTCACCACGACCCGCACTGCCTTGTAATTTTCTGCAGCCCACTCCAGCACATATTGTGGCACCTGCGTTGACTTGCCAGAGCCGGTGGCACCCTTGATAATGAGAACCTTTGGACAGGTGGAGGACAAACATTAAGCGTTACCCTTTTATGCATTCGACTTCACTTAAAGACTCACCTGCGACTGTTGTAGAGTGCTCTGAATCTCTGAGCGATAGTGATAAATGGGTAGACTCATGCGTTCCCGATTCATCACATTGTTTTTGAATGCCGGGGGTATTTGTTGGGTACCCACCAATCCGAAGCTGCCTCTGCCTTCCCTCTTTTGGTTTGGTCGAGGACCATTGCAGTAGTGTGCCGCCGAACGCACTTCATGTTCAATTTTGGCCATTGACGATGACAGGGTTCGCGCTACTGTGGAGTTAACCATCAGCACGGGGGCGTCGAGGCACAGGTGGAGACTCGAGCCCGGAGCCCGGGTGACGCTGAGCACCCGGTTGAGTGCGGGCCCGCGGCTGATGGTCTTCAGTCCCATAGTCTGGGCACAGTTGTGAATGTAGCTGCGCTGTGGCTTGTTCATGCCCTCCATCTTGAGCTCCAGCTCGTTGGTGTTCAGAAAATCGGCGAGCCTTTGCTTCAACAGATCTTTCTCCACCGGTGTGAGTGGGAGTGCGATAATATTAACGCTGTTGGCGGTTGTGCCCGAATTTGGTTGCTTTTTGCTTATATTCCCAAATGTTGCAGGGCCTTTCTTCCCCTTCTTATTCTTCTTCCGCTTTTTATTTTTCTGAGAATTATTGTTATCTGCCATATCTGATATTTTAATATTGACAATTTTAACAATAATTTTGCTGTTATACTTTTGACCGATGTAAAAACCAAACTTAACCCACTTAACACCCCTCTTTTTAAACAGTAGAACATCTTGAGTTGTTTTAGGAAAATTATACTGCATGTGAATTATTCCTGTGGAGATATTCTTTCCCATTACCTAAGAAAACACGATATCGTTCATCTGAACTGCGCTAAATTTCTTCAGGTTTTATAATTTTTCGGATATATAGTTTAAAACCCACAGGCCTACAATGGGTTAATTGTTCACAGTCCGTGGTCGGAAATTCTGGATTTCAATATTAGGTTTAATATTACGACCTAGCTGTATAAATGTTCTACAGGACTGGCTAAAAAATTCAGAAAATCAGTTCCGCTGATATCTCTTCCACTTCGGAAGGGTTCAGTGGCTATATTTACATTACATTCATTTAACAGAGAAAGTTAGGCAACAGATTGATTAAAAAATATGGAAACTTTATTTCGCTTTAACAGGTTTCTCTTCCTCGCTGTCTTCCTCGCTAGAATCAACCTCTGAATCATCCTCAGCGTCTTCGTCTTCGTCGTCATCATCATCATCGTCGTAATCATCTTCATCGTCCTCTTCGGCTAAGTTCAGTTGCTTAATTTTGTCCAGAAGCTCGGCGCGAGTGTGGGCCACACGTTTCGCCTTCTCCTCGATCTCCTGCGTCTCCTCGTCCTTCTCAGTCGGCTCCTGTTTCTTGCCCTTGGCCATGTAGCGCAGAAAGGCGCGACGCTTGCGCTCTGAGAATGATTTGACCAATCGGTCCATTTCCACCTGCAGCTGCTGCTCCTCCTGTGGCGTCGGCTCGGGAGCCTCTATGGCCACCTCGTCGGCGCTCTTCAAGCACTTCGCGCAGACGTGAGCCTTGATGGCGCACTCCCGACAGATGACATGGTAGGCCTTCTTCACAGTCCTCTCTTTGCAATGGTTGCAGGTCTTCGCCTGGGTAAGGGGCTTGTACTTCTTGTATTTGATCTTCCACTCGATCACCTCCTTGCAGCGCTGGCAGACCGTCGAGACATGCATAGCGTTGAGGCGCATCTGTTGCGGCGTCTTGTCATGCAGATCATTCTTGAAAACAAAACGATTTTTGTGTTTCTGGGCACGTGTGCGGTTGACGTTACCGCGTTGGGAACTCATAGTGCTATTACAGTCAACTGAAAGGAGTGTTGTTGATGATCGACATATTCGGTATACGCGGTGATTGTGGGTGTTAGTTTTACCTGTTATAAATATTGCGATTGAATGAATCACAGCCAAAAAAACAAAAGCTAAACGGAATTTTGCGTCGAATCCAAAAGAAAACAGTGTGCAGTGTGACCGCGGAATTATCGAAAAACTACGGTCTCATTTTAATATTATACCGTAAAAATACCGACGAAAATCATATTACATATTATTATGTCAATGTATGTTCGCAGGAGAGGTGATTTAGCCTGTTGTCCCTACCTTTCCATAGCCCAGCGTTGCGATCAGTTTCTAATTCCGTGCCCATGTTGTTAGACAATGTCGCTCATTTCGCGGCACATGTTGCTGTCCCATACAAATTAATGTTTGCAACACTAAAAAACATAAGTGAGCCTGGAATGTAAGGGAAATTTTTGGGATGAAAAAGGAAATTGTTGGGATGATACTGCCTCCACAAAATCCCTCAAAAAGCCCCAATAAAATATACGGTCTGACCTAACATATTCGTCGATTTTGATATTCCGTCTAATATTAATAGCTAGCTAAGACTCTACGCCCTGACCACATAATTTTAACTGAAAAATTAAATAATTTTCTACGAGATTGGCATGTTTTCTTTTCTTGGCAAAGGTCTACAAACATCGAAAACATCAAAGCGCCGATTAGCTTCCTCAGAAATACCATTATATACCATGACAATTTCGGCATCAAAAAATACCATACAGTATTTAAATTACCTTAAATGGTCACGCTGACAGTGTGACCTCGGAATTATCGATAAAATATAGAAATATATCGAAAATTACAGTCTCATTTGAAAAATATTTCGAAAACATCCGTCCAAATTAGAGATGGAAAATATCGATGCTACCATCGGTGCATCGATGCTTGGTGCACGCTGCAGATATCGATCTTTTCTCTAAAAATATCGAAAACTTTAAGCTCTCCATGTACAAGCCAAAATATACCATATGCATGCTCACTGTGCTGAGCTTAGTGATATGAAACGTTGCAACGCAATTTATTTCAGTGTGGCCAGATATTTAACACCCGCCCTAATGCTCATTGGTGTGAAACTTACCTCCCTCACCGATAGTCTTTTGGCGGTTAATTTATCGAAATTTGTCTCTTTATTTAGATTTTATTTTCCGCATTTCTATGAATGCTGATTGTAATTACATTGCATTATTAAATCACTAATGACTCATTCTGGCTTTCTTTCATTGCAGATTTGAGTGAACCGTTCTGTCCCATGTCGTCATGCGTGACCTCAAACAGCGCCTCTTCGACCTTCTACGCTCCGGCGGCAACAACAGCAGCAACAACAACAACAACAACAGCGTTGGCTGCAACCAAAACAACCAAAACGGCATTCCCCACATTCAGCACACCATTCAGCCACTGCCGGCCGCCCAGAAACCGAAGAAGCTCCATGAGTACACGGCCGCTGACTGCAATGCGGCCTTTCTGCGCAAGTACCATGACCTCAGCATTAGCAGGGGCATGGATCTTGAGCAGAAGGGAAGGGAACGGGAGAAGAACGCGAGAGATAGAGAACGCGAAAAGGACAGGGACAGAGATAGGGAGCTGGAGTGGGAGAGGGAGCGACAGCTGTCCCACGGAGGCGCTGCCAATGTGATCTACTTCAATGAGAACCTGTCGATGGCCAGCAAGTACAATGTGCGTCAGTTCCCACTGACCCGATACCCCTCCTGTCCGCTGAGCAGCTTTGGGCTGCCGCCCTCCCCCCACGACGGCCACGAGGTCCATCAGGGCCATCAGGGCCATAAGGGTCATCAGGGACACCAGGGCAGTGCCGGCAGCAGTCTGGGGGAGGAGGAGGAGGAGGACGACACGGAGAGCGAGAGGTACAACTTCTGTTCGGATGAGGACCAGAGCAGCAACACACAAACCCTCAAGATTCGTCACAGCCACAGCCACCACATGGACTTGGATGCCGATGGGGATGGAGATGGGGATGTGGACGTTGATGTTGAGGACGACCGGGCCGAGTCTCAGTTGGACTCCTTCTGCACGCTGTGCACTTCGACCTTCAGCTACAACAAGTGCTGTCGCTTCTGCGAGAACTCCCTCTGCGGCTCCAAATGCAACTCGGAGCGGGGCTCCCATGCCAGCCGAATCAGTCGGAATGGGGGCTACCCTCAGGCCGAATCGGAGGACCATCAGCAACAGCTGCCACAGATGCCACAGCTGCAACAGCTGCCACAGCAGCATCGATTTGGGGGCAGCATGAGGATGCTCTCCAGCTATCAGCCGATCGCTCTCAGGTGAGTGCATTGTTCCATTGGGGGCCATTTCATTCTCCCATTCCCCATTCTCCCCTGCCCCTTCCCGCCAATTGAACTTCCAAAGAGCTGGGTCAAAGTTCGTCTGGGATCGTTAACACATCGTAAAACGGCAACAAATCAATCGATCGGCCGCCAATCAACTCTTGCCTCATTAGTGGCAAAGCAATCGACCGATGGACCGATCGTCCGATCGAGGGGCAATACTGATGAAGTGTGTGTTTTCATAATTCTATTAAATTGCATTGCAAAGACCATTGTCGTTGCGGCTAATTAGCTGTAAACTTTTGATTGATTGCATTCAAATGGGCTTTTGCCAATGCCACCTCTGCACAGATGGCTCTGTGGAGGGGTGGTCCGAGAGAGAGAGAGAGCTCGCGCCAGAGAGATTGAGAGAGAGAGAGAGAGAGAGAGAGCAACGACTCAAACAATTATGCATAAAACCTTAAACTGGCCATAAACAACCGTTAGCTGTTAGATGGGAAGATGAGGCCCCATCTAACGCTGCTAACGCGCATGACGCCGCCAGCTTGACCATAAAAAAGCATAAATTCTATTGAATACAACGAATACAAAAGTACAACAACAAAAAAAGATGGATTTAATCCATCTGCGACGCGTCGTGCCGAATTCGCCATGCCCTTCCTTCCGTCCGCAGCTAATAATGATGTTCAGCTATCGGCTCAGGCATTCTACATAATAGAATCTTTTACTTTATAGCAGTGCTCGGCACGGCCCTATCTAATGCTAAAATATAGCAAAAGTCTCTGCTACTGCTCTGTCACAGACGGACAGTATACAAAAGCAGCAAGCCTTCGTGTGGCTTCGGCAATGCGACTTCGGCTCTTGCTATCCCGCTTTTTCAGTGTAAGGCAATGAGTCGATTTCTCCCGCAGGCATGTTCGGGTTTTTGCTACACGTGAGTGTATGCGTGCCGAGCACCGCTTTGTAGTAAAAAGTGCATGATAAGAATGATACGATTTGGTAGTACATATGTACATACATATGTATGTATATGTATGTATATTTTATTATACATAATTTATTAGTATGTTTCCCCTAGAATCATTATATGCATATCCTACAGAGCTCGTTGGGTAAATCATTCAATCATTTAATTATCATCGAGATAAATGTGAAACGCCTGGGCTCGCAAACAGCTGATCGTAGCCAGAATACCTTCTGTAAGGGTATATAGAAATTCCAGCATACTAAAAATACAAAAAGGCGAGCAAGAAAAAGTCTAGCAATGTGCAAAAAGCGCATCGAAAATCAACTGAAGACAAACCACAGTCGCAGCCGCAGCCACAGCCACACACGAGCACACACGAGCACACACACGAGCACACACACGAGCACACGCACGCGCCTGCCGCTGCTGCTGCCGCCGCTGCATACCCGACTGAGCTTGTGTTTACATCCAACAGCAACCAAAGCAACAACAACAACAAGTCCGGAGAGCTTTCTCGATCGGCACTTCTTTGGGGTCCGCTGCTTTTGGCTCTTACATTTCTTTGGCGACCGCTGGCCGAGCTGGTCTGCAACACCAACCACCGGCCTCAAAGAAGCCGCGACCATTGTCCGCCTAGCACGAGCCGCGCTCTACAAACCGCTGCCGCCACAGCCGCCACCGCCGCCGTCGCCTTTTTGAACCGTTCATCGCTCTTTCGATATCGCCACATATAAAACGTAGCTCTATTGCCAGAACAATAGCAAACCTTAGCTGTTTGGACAAAATGCAGCACTAGCTCTGATAAGAACTGCACTTATTGTTTTTTTGTTGTTGTTTACCTGCATATTTGTTTGTTTGCTTGAAACTCTGGTGATATGACATGATTCTTCCACTTCCAAGAATGTGTACGGTGTGCCAGTGCTTTTGTGAGTGACTGATTGACTGTCTGTGAGAGAAATATTATTAGAACTGGAAAGGAGCTTCGACTATTGCATTTCCAACTGGAAATGGTGTGCGGTAAGTCCTCACCTCGCGACTAGGATAATGCATTTTGATCGGAATTATGGTCTAGATGGCCTAGGACAGAGCTCTCGGGAGCCATTGCCTTGAGAAAACTCAAGCCTTACTGAGTTACGACTGTGAGATTTTTCTTCATTTCTGCATTCACTTCCTTTGAGGAATATGTGATTCAATCGATCCCGTCACTAAGATATAGGCTCTAAATTAAACTGACAAGGATCATAGCATTAGGAATAATACATATATAGTATATCTTGGAAATAATATAGGTAAAGCCGGACACTGAGAGCTTTTACTGAAAGAAAGTCTAAAAGATCATCATATCATCCCATCTCTTGAGTTTGGACCTTAACTTTGGAGAACTTTTTGTAGCATCAAAAATCTTCCATGCCACAGGGCAATGGAAACTTTAAAGTGAGAGAATCACAGCACACGTTCAGCACGTGCAGATGGCTTTCTCTATAAAGCTGGTCTCGTATCACGATTCGATTTGCCTAAGTTATACAACCCTTTGGGGCTGCGACTGATTATACGACTTGCTGCGATAATTACATGCGACTCCAATTCCATTCCACTCCACTCGACTCCCCTTCCATTCCCGCCCATGATGGTTTCAGTGTTTTGTAATGGACTCAATGCGTCTGTATGCAACACTCCATATCGCATGCCACACTCCGCAGTGTGTGTTCATACCATCTCTAAAGCGTGTGCCGTGATAAATGAACGGGCCTGCTATCCATATCCACATCCATATCCATATCCATGCTCACTGACGTGATCGACGATGCACGAGCACAGTAGAATCCAAAACCAAAAACGAACGAAAAAAATCATAATAAAACCGCATCAAATTGTATTTTGTTTCGGAGTTGCACACACACATACACGCCCGTTCCCCGTTCTCTTTATGAGCCCCCCTCTCTATCCCCTCCCACCCCTTGGAAAAAATCGCTCATTGTGACACGGTAATCGCAGAGCTTAATAACATTTCTTGCATTATATTTAATGCACCCTCTTGCAAGAGGGTATTCCAATTTTGGCCAGAGGCTTGTTGCCTGCACTCCATGCTGGAGTTACAGAACTTTAAGTTTTACAATAATAGACAGTGATAGTACACACTCAGAGAAAAAAGTTATGGTAAACACGGTTGTGTTAAACTGAATATTAAATACAAAAGTCTTTTTAAAGCGACCAATTAAAAAAAATAAATATAATATGTAGGAAATATATTTAATCTAATTATGAAAATATTTAATTTAAATATGAACATATTAATGTCAAAAAATTTCCACTCTCGCTTAAACTCGATTCAAATCTCAGGGAGTTTTTTCTCTGGGTGGTAGGGTATTTGGCTCGTCGATTCATAGACTTTTGGTTTCGTTTTGCTTTTATTTACAATTATTTCTCTCGCCATTTGTTTTTACGCTAACACATTTTCGGTTAATTTGGTTTTAATTGGAGAAATATTGTAATTCTGTGACTAATTTTGGATAAAGGTAGGGCAGTAGTTTGTTGTTTTCCCGGAGTATCTCCCGAACTCTATCGCTTGAACTCTTTATCTACATAGTATACAGGTTCATTGAACCCGTATCTGCCCTCGCCTCCAACACAGATCCACAGATATTCGCACATAGATACACAGACACTCGGACACACACACACACACACCCACCGTAATTATTTACTCAGATTGCATTGATGGGGCAAAACGATCGAATGGATTGCAGGCCAATAATCGCTGGTAACACTTGAATAGATCGCCAGACAATTATTATTGTATTTTTTTGTTTAAATGTATTTCTGCAATTTGAGATTGTTTTTATTTTTGTATTGCTTTTGTTTTGTTTTGTTGCTCGGCTGTGTTAATTAGCAACGCTTTTGCTGACAAACCAACAAATTTCAATCTGAGGCCAAGCCAAGAAAAGAAAAGCCAAGAAACTGCGAAAGAAAAAGTGAAATTTCGTTTATCTGAGAGGACGCTGGGTAAAGTTGTTCGGGGAACTCGTTTGGCGGTGCCTCCTGCTCTGCTATGGCTGCTTCTCCTTCTCCTTATCATCAGCCTCAATCACATCCACATCATCCTACTCCTCAGTCAGTCATCATCCTTTTGCTTTCGTTGGTTTTGTGTGCTTACCGCCACAGACTTGAAGGCGCGGGCGATGGCTATTTAGCAGCTAGCAGGGCGGGGAGAGCAGAGTAGAGTACGAGGAGGAGAGCTGTTAGCCAATCTCTCAATGCGGTCAACAACCGGCCCGGCCCGGCCCGGCCCGGGCCAGGCAAGTCGGCAAAATGGCAAAGTCGCAGCTTTCCACCACCAATGTCAATTATTAAGGCAAACCAAACCGTTTACATACGACATTTTCCAGGCAAACCGCAGACACACAAAAACGAACTAGAAAACATATCGCCACAGACTCCCCTGACTCCCGTGACTCCCCTGCGACGCGGCGATGGATTTTCATGTTTTCTTTCCATTGACGCCAAACGGGTTTCCCCGTTTCACATCTCACTCGTCTCTCTCTCTCCCTCTCTACCCCCTCTCCGTGCGAGTGAGTGTCTTCGATGCTGTGTCGCCCATCATAATTGGTCATTTGTCCAAGTGTTCGCCTCGGAGCTGCCTCCATTCGGTTTGGCTAATCCACTCCGCACATTTGGTCATTAGCCGCCGCCACCAGCAGCAGCAGTCGCAGGCGCAGGCGCAGCAGCAGAAACAGCGAAAAGAGAGTCGCAAAGTTCATCGATGTTCGAATCGATTCGAATAATGTCTCGGACAGTCTACATAATTAGAAGAGCTTTCAAATGAAATCAAATCAAACCAAAGCCAATCCAATCAGTTTATGAGTTCAAGTCAATTGATTCGCTTCACATCTAATTCGATTTGTTTCAATTCATTTCATTAAAAAACAATCTTGTTCTAGGACTGTTTGGTAGGGCTCTGATTCCATTTTTTTTTTAATTGATGAAGGGTATTTGGGGGGCATTCACTAGCCACACATTCACTAGTCTCGTCTCTGGGTTTGCTTTTCTGCAGCGGAATGAATAGAGAGGGAGAGGATGAGAATCTGAGAGGCTGGGAGGCTGAGAGGAACCGCGACCTGTCACAACTCGAGTGAGTCTTCAGGTGCAAATGCAAATGCATAGCCAGAGACATAGGCAGAGGCAGAGGCCAGAAGCAGATGTCTCCCTTTGCTTGGCCCCTTTTTGTGATGGCTGATTGTTAGACAAATGTTTGGCGGGCTCTGGCTTACTTTCACAGACTCACTTCGTCTGAATCGTTGAATGATTGAATGAATGTATGCGCTTTGCATATGAATGGAAAGAAAAACAAACAGCCAGGGAGAGAGGGAGAGGCTGGAGGTGGGAGGCAGGGAAGTTGGCTGAAATTCTTGATCAAAACTTCAGCTTATTCTCTCTCTCTCTCTCTCTGTTTGCTCCCTGCTCTCTTCAGTTGAAAAGTTTAAAGCTAAACAATTTGTTGCACACATTTACTTTTGCTTTCTATTTTTTCTTTCGCTCTTTTAAAAACACACGCGAAAGTGAAAACTTCCCGCGTCTCCATTCTTGGCCGTTCGAAATTTGAATTTGAATTGCCAATTGACGACGAGATGGATGGCGACGCGAGAGATGGAAGAGATTGAAAGATGGGGAGAGGAGACGAAGCTATCGATCGCTAACCGTTAGATCGCATACTAGCGGTGTGTTCTGCTTTTGATGGGCAAAGGCAGGCAAAAAACAATAGAAATCCATAATGAAATCCAATAATGAAATAAAACAAAGCGAAAAGTAAAAGTATTGAAGCAGTGGCTCCCAACCCTCCGACAAGGGGCGGCGGATCAGCATCCGCAAGCAATCTTACTTCACTTCCTCACTAAATCTCTTGGGGGAGATCATCAAATTTCTAGTTACTCAATTGAAAGTCCCAGATTTTTCCCTTGGAAAATTATTCTAAAATATCCCCTAAGAAAATCTTTTTTTTTTCTAGCCATGAAAATTCTGAAAGTACTACGAATACAGTGAAAACTTATCTGACGGACAACTTTTAAAAAGAGTGTGGCACTTGTTTCCTAGGGTAAATCTATGGTAACTTTATGGAGAAGTTGCAGTTTTTTAATTAAATTTCTCTCTCTATGTGGTTCTCCCCCTCCTATAACCATTCGAATTGCACAATTGCCTAAATATTCATAAAAAATGGATCAAACCCAAAAAGCAGACACAGTTTCGTTTTCTACTTTTATTTTATTGCTCCACTATTAATGGTATTATTGTTGGATTGTTGGGTTGGGGCTGCGGCTGGGGCTGGGGCTGTGGCTGGTGTTGCGGCTGTTCTGTTGTTGTTCGGAGACGGGGCTTTTACGACCATTTCCCATCCGCCACCTGGGGAAACGGCACCGTTACCCACCAAATACGACGTACACTATTTTCCAACTCACCTGCATGAAGAAATTATTCCTCTTTTTTTATGGTTTTACCCCTCAAAATCACTGAAGCATCTTTTTGAGGTGATTTCGGGAGTTTTGGTTTGTTTGTTTGTATTTTTTGAATACTACTTATCCGCCAGATACTTTGGTATATACGTACAAGTTTAAGCTACATTTGGTGCGAGATGGAGTTCTTGACGTGAAAGCTGTGAGGAAACTCCACACTTTTCACATTACAATTATTTTTATTGCTCAAAATATTTATTCAGATTTAAACATTTCCGGGTTCTTTTTAGGAAAATAACGGAGCCAATTATGCACTTATTTTCTTGATTATTAGAATTGGAATATGTATAATATTATCAGAATTCTTAACAAGAAACATTTATGGGTGTAATTATGAGTTGCATTAATTTTCTCATTGTATGCCCTATTTTTACCCATTTTGCACGTTTTTTAAATTTATTAAATATAATTTTAAGGATCTATTTAGTCCATTAACATTCAAACTATAAATAATAATAAAAAAGTATGTAAATATTTTTAATAAGAATTTGTTTTGTCCTGTCGCCCTGTTCAAATGATATTCCATTTTAAATTGTAATTTATGTGGTTATTTTTTAAGATTTCATTACTTTAGCATGCAGCTAAATCTTGACTAACAAAATCCGAGTTTAAAGGAAAGATAACTTGTTCTTCATAAAGTATAATCAGAATAGATTATTTTTCTCAGTCGTACTTTAGTCTTAAATGTACTCGTAAGTAGTGTCGTTTAAACGCAATCTTTATGCTCTTTGTAATAAACATTTTGAAATCATTTCCATGGCGAATATCCAATTAGTTTGCATCAAGCGGAATAATTTTGTTATTCTTCGTTGGAGATTTTCAATTTAGACATGCAAAGCGTACTTTGTATCTGGCTCGATTATCGCTGGGGCCTCCCATCCATCAATTATGTGTCTTATGATACACATACATATGTACATATATACCATATATTGAATGTAGTACATGGGAGTACAAAGTCTCGAAGGTTCTTGAAGTTGATCAACTCAAGCGTGGCAACGCTGACTGATGAGGGTCTGACTGAGGGGCAGGGCATCTGAGTAGGGGGGCGGGGATGAATGAGTATTCGTAATTCGTAGTTGGGCGGCTAGTTTCGGGGTTCCCATTGACTGAGTCGGATCTTCTTCAGATTCGTGACTATGGGCAAATATTCAATATGATTTCATAATATAATGCTTTTTATTTTTTGCGAAAAGCAGCAAAGTGCACCCTTGGGTTCCTGTTCCTGGTACCCCACCCCTCCCGCTGGTTCGAGCATGAGTCATGGTAGCGTCATGTTCAAAAGGCGTGAAGAGTGTCATGATTTCTGGTTGAATGGTGTTCCGACTGCTGATGACACCTACTCTATCTCTCTCCCTCTCTCTGGACTGTGCGATGTTGGGTCTGGAAGCATCCCTAGCCTTCGCTTTCAGCTGCAGCTTCATTTGGCATAGCTCTGTCCAATCTCTGTTTTGGCAATGTGACCCAAAGAGGCCAATGAAAAAATGAAAATGAAAATGTCAGAGATTAAGGCCCATTAAGTGGGCCCCAAGTAACCCTTGGGAGAGGGGGGGCACTGCAATGGCTAGTGTCCAACATAACGAGCAGATGTCGAGCTTAGAAAGGTTGTCACTGAGGGCTCGCCTGGGCCAGCCATAAAGCATTCATAATGCAAATATAGCAGAGCACGTTATAATAGATCTCTGCTTTGGCTGCGCCTCCATCCGCATTTCACGTACGAGTATTCATTCCATTCAAATTCAAATATGAAATGAATTCGCTTGGCTTGGGTTGGTTTGGTTCATCTGCCGAAGGTTGACAAATGTCGCTTGCAGAAATCGCATTCACATCCGAGGCACTGTCCATCAAAAAAACATCTGACATACATTCAGAGCAGTATCAATAATATAAAGATATTGTATTGTACATATGTATGTAGCTCTTGGCACACTTTGCCCGCGGGGTCTACTGGGGGGATTACGCAAGGCGTTTACATTCAGATGGATATTTGCACACAGATTACAATGCACCAGCAAACGGGGGGCAGAACCGTTACCTGGCTTCCAACAGAAGCTGTGGAGAGTTGGCTTAAAAATACCTTCATAATATCTCATTAAATCCCTTTTCAAACTTACTAAATACACCCAAAGATTGATTCAATCTGTCATCAGTTGAAGTCATATTTGCGGATCTTTACATATATAGAGATCCCATCAATAGTCTGAATAACTGAATAATTCGATGGATTAACGTACGACTAAAACTGTTGGAAGAGCTCGTTCCACCAAAATCCACTAAATTCAATGTTAAATTAGAGCTGCTATCGAGTACAAAAATTCTATATCCATTTTATTCAGAATATTGGGTATCAAAATATCTTAAGAATCCTAAACGAACCGGCAGGATCTCTCTTGACCCAAAACCACGCTGAAAAAAACCATAGATTTTTATTATGCAAATAATTTGTTTATTTATATTATTCCCCGCATACTATGATGAGTAAATGTACAATTTTTTTGAAATTCTGTTCCATATGCGAGATATACATACATATTTTAGATAGCCAATCGGTGACGATGTACAAATATTTGTATCTGCAACAACGAAGTTAAGAAATCCATTATATGGCAGCTTGTGAATGGAAAACTCAACCTCTTCCTTAAGGACTATCCGACTATCCGAATTTGGTTGCATTTTTGGTACTTCAGTCTTTCTTTGGATGAGTCAAGTTTTTCATCTTAAAAATGCATTTAAGGGCACATTTAATTTATAGAAATATTCATTTGTAGACGTCCAGCAGGACCTACAATCTTCTTCTTAAAGGAACCAAGTGCCAGCCACTATCTAAGGAAACTAGTGGAATATAGTAGATTCCACTGTGCTCTCCAGATACATAATAAACACATACAATATATGTATATAGTGCGATCATCTGTACATTTATCTGTATTGTTGTTGCTGTCATTGTTGGCCAATTGGCTTGGACAATGCCAATGGCCCAATGGCTGCTGTCAATTAGCTGAGAATAGAACTCAGCTGGCAGTTGAAAATGTTGAATGCAGCAACAATATTACGAGTATTCGTTCGAGTAGGTACATTATTAACAACAAATTTCTGATCGACCCCGCAGGGGGTTTATTCTGGTTGTCGTTGTTGTTGTTGCTGTTGTTGGCGCGTGCGCAGCCAAGTGAAACATTTGGAAGCAGCAACAGGAGTGTTGCCGTTGCCCCACAGCCAGGCCGAGCCGGGCCGGGCTCTGGCTGGGCTCTAGCAGAGTTGACATGGCAGTGAGCGTGAAAAATAAATAAATACGAATAATATTGTACAATGAAATGGGGGTTGCGTCGCACATTCGTCTCTCTTCAGCTCTCGTCTGACTCTTCAATGTTGAGCAAACATCGGCACCGCCACCACCACCACCACCACCACCAACAATAACAATAACAATAATACAACATACAAAAATAAAAACAATAAACAAAAAACAAAAAAACAACAACTCTTAATCATACACTGGAGCTGACAGCGACGCCGGCTGCGCAGTTGGCGGAACTTTTGCATAGGAGTTTTGTGTTTTGTTTCAGATTCGGATTTGGAGTCGGAGTCGCTAGTCGCGAGTCGAAGTTTTATTTTTGGCCAAACAACATTTGCGTCGACGTCGTCACGGAAGGCAGACGCGACAAACGCGACAACGCGACATCGAACGGAAACCGGAAAACGAAAGAAAAAAACTATAGTAGAAAAAAAAACAAATTAAAAGCCATCAGCGGATTGCGACAAAACGAGAGAAAGAGTAGGAGAAAGAGCAGAGAACGCTAACGAGAACGAGAACGAGAACGCCAAGCGGCAATTGGGAATTGGGGGAAGAGAACTGGGAACTGGGAACTGGGAACGGGACGGGACGGGACCATGTCCAGTAGTTCGCCGGTGATCGTGTGGAACGGTGCTCAGTATACGGCCAGCAGTAAAGAGCTCGAGCAGCTGCGTCGCGACTACGGCCTGGATGCACGCATGCTGGAGGCGACTCTCGTGCCGCGCTACAAACGCCACAAGCCGGAGGCCAGTGCCCGCAACGAGCACGTCAAGCTACAGCCAGGAGCAGGAACAGAAACAGGAAAGCCCAGCTCCAGCTCCGATTGGATCCTGCGACAGAATAAGGATAAAACCGTCAGCCAAGTCAACTTCCATCCCTGGCCGGGCACCCACTTCGATCTGGTGCCGTGGCGACGCACCCGCTCCGCCTTGGACCTCACGTCGGTGGCCGACTACAACCAGAGCCACAGCCACAGTCACGCCCTGGTGGTGGATGCCAAGTCGCTGCGCGGCCTAGAGAAGCTCGAGTTGCGCCAACAACGACGCCGTCTGCAGCGGGCCCAGTCCACGCAGCAAGGCCTGCGGCGCCTCGTCCGGGTCCGCCTCATCTTCTCCATCGAGTTGCGCCACAAGCGAATGGAGGTGCTGCGTAAGAGCTCGCTGCCCGTGCGGGTGTTCGAGCAGCGGTTCGCTCTCAGTGAGAACGAGAGCGCCGCCTACGAGCGGGTGCTCCTGGATGCCAATGCCGGGGTGGACCAGCATGTGGGATACTTCAGCAGAAGGCAGCCGCAGCAGCAGCAACAGCAGCAGCCACAGGATGAGCAGCTAGTGGTCGATTTTGCCAGCGAAACGGAGGCTGAAACAGAGGAAAAGGCAGAGCCAGAGGAGGCTCTGTATGCCACGATCGCCAGTCCAGTAGCCAAGAGAGCAGACTCCACTGTCACTGCCACTGTCACTGTCACTCCTTCGTCGGGTCAGGTGCCATGCGTCAAGTGTCGCGACATTGCCATCAAATTAAGGTAAATCTCAGAGGCAGTGAAATCTCCGCCAGTCTTCTGTTCAGACAGAAATTCGAACGGTAAACGAGAACAGAAAAAAAGAAAAAAACGACTTTAAAAATAACTTTACACCAAAACCTAATTGACTACAGTACAGTGAAGTGTGACTAAAGAATACCAAATCAAATCAATTCAAAAGTTGTTCCTTTTTTTTCAAAGTGATTTAAGTGAAGTTTTCTATATATTTTGTTACTTACAAATATGTGTACATTGGTGCTTGAAAGAGTCTTCTCTCTAGTGATTACTCCCATATAAATATTTTAGTTCACGAATTGATTCATATTTTAGCCTGTGCAAATTTCCCATGCTGCCATCCAACAAAAACATCCAATGCTTTCCTAGTACATACCATACATACATATTTACACAATGTAAAATCGCAAATTGATTATCAACTTCCGTTCTTGGCTCTTCTCTCCATGAGAAGCTTTCCCTCCTTCCCTTGGATGTCTTCCTAATGATTTCTTCTTATGCTGGAGAGAAATGAGAAAATGATTTGATAATAACAGCAGGCCTGTTTGGTCTGCTAAAAATAATGTTGTTGCTTCTTTTGTTCATCTAGCCAAAGCCTTTTGGTTCCATTTGCTTCTGTTCTTTGTTAGTTTGGAAAATATATAATAATATCCCCGGTCTAAGAGGTCTTTCAAACTAGAACTTTTTCACTGTAAATCATACATAAGAGTGCTTCTCTTACCATTCTGATATTGTATGTATATATAAGTAGTAACGAACATAGGAGTACTACTTCCTTCAACTGATGCAACAATTGCCTTTCGTTTGACATGAATGTGCTAAATATCATAAAAGAAACGAGGAGTCTACTCTGACTCTCTGCCTGCTGATCAAGTCAGCATCAAGTTTTGACCCCTTAGCACCCTTATTTTATCTTATCTGTGGGACTCGTAACAGATCTTATTGTTGAACCAAGTTGAATGTTGAATCAACCTTTTTTTTCCCTAGCCCTGTTCACCAATTTTGTTGACCAACTGGCCTGCAATGCTCTTGCCAAATAGTTTATTTCACTTTTCCTCACTTTTCTGCTCTTCTGTGCGGTGTTTGTGTGTGTGTGTGTGTGTGTGTTTATGGCCGGTGTTTGTGGCACCTGCCGCCCTGCTTCGTTGACACCTGCTACCGGCTCGTTTCCATTTTGCTGCTGCTGCTGCCGTTGATGCAATAAACTGGAAGAAAGTGTCGTCTTCTCGGCTTTCTGTTTCTTTATCATTCGCCAA
This sequence comes from Drosophila athabasca, assembly GCA_008121215.1. Lineage (NCBI taxonomy): Eukaryota > Metazoa > Arthropoda > Insecta > Diptera > Drosophilidae > Drosophila > Drosophila athabasca. Next base: position 4,017,660 of record CM017796.1, on the reverse strand, counting down.
ACTGGGAAAACTAACACACACACACAGCCACATAAAGCAGACCAAAAGCAACAACGGAAAAGTATTTTTCTCATTTTCTTCAAATGGCAAAAGGTATATCCGAATTGCTAAATCGTATATCTGCCGTAGGAGTAGTCTGTCTTTAAGAAAATCTCTCCAGAAACAAGGGGTATCTGATGCTTCGAACCGCTATCCAGCTTCGCTGCTAACAATTAATTTGTTGTCGTGTGTGTTGGGTTTTCTGCAGGGGCAGGCAGGCAGGGAGTTTTGTTAGTTTTATCATTACGAGAGTATCATTATGATTGGTGCTCCGCAGCGGAAATGGCAGGGGACGACGAGGAGGAGACAAACGATCAAGTGAGTCAGCAATGCCAAAGCATACGCTACGACTGGAGGGGAGCCAGTAGACTTGACCTGGTTTAGTGATTTGGAAAAGGGCACCCAGTGAAGTCAGCCAATGCAGTCGAAGGAGCCCCCAGACAGAGATGCAATCAACGTTAATTGCCAGTATTTCCTTTAATAATTAAGAGGAGCATCTAATCGTTTTGCTTTGTTGAATGTAAGCAAGCAGCTGTTTTGGTATAAATAATTGCACTGTCTGGTCGGTCTTTTTTTGCATTGTTTAAATAATGTAAACTTTAATGCAAAGTGTCATATAGAAGCTTAGATAGTAACCAATTATTCAATCATTTTAACGTTTCGTTTCATCTTTCATACTCCTTAACTAATGTTCATTTAAATTCCTTAATTATACAGACTTTAGGTTCAATTTACTGTTTTATTGCCCTAAAAATTGACTTTTCATTGCACAAAATGATGGGAATCGTGGCCAATAAGTACCACATTTAAGTTTTTTAATTACACATCACACATACATACACGTTGAAGCATTTTTTAACATGAGACAAATATTCATTCGTCTTACGTTTATAAATATGTGCCAAATCTAATAAATTATAATTTCATCATCTATTTAATGGATGATACCAGGCTTACCCACAAGTTCGTGTCTCAAGTCTTTTGTTTTTGCAGCAGCAAAGTTGACTGCAATTTATTTTCACGCGCAAGCGCAAAAGTATGCAACATTTTTTTTAAAGGCGGAGACTCATTTTTAGATTAGGTTACATTTTTGTGTATAGCAAGAGCTTGGGAACCTATCGGCACTTGAATTCAACATCTCATAATCTTAAAATGTTAGTTAACAATATCCAAAAAAAATTTATTGAAGTGTGAGATAAACACAACAAAGAAAAACACAAACAAACTTAACACAATACCCGAACAGCAGGAAGAACATACTTGTTGTTGTATAAATATAGTTAATACCTTTATTTATAATATTTATCCCTTCCATCCCTTCCACAATAACTTTGTTTTAAGTGCGTTTGTGAAATTTTCATTAAGAGCTCTACTTGCAAGTTGCAAGTTGCTCACGCTGCAATAACAAAATAATATCATGCTATCTCTTTCGATGCTATTCTTGAAGAGGAAAGTTAGAACTAAAAAAAAACAAGAATGCAGTTTAATAGCTATGATGAAGTGTTGATACATTCAAAGACAAAATTTTAACTTTGACCTGTTTATTTTTGACCTATGGGAGGAACCACTGTGAATTTTTCAAGTTTTTAAAGGTTCAACCTAACTCTTTTTTTTTCATTATTTTTGTCTGTCAAAGTATCTGGCGAGTCAAATCTTGATTATTGACAAATTTTTAGCGTAGATTATGTTCTATATGTAACAGCTTATGTTCTGGCTATAGTCCGTTGAGCTTCTGACGTTTACAGAGACGTATGTATTTTGCGATTAATTAATGACTAAATATAATTTTATGGAAATTAGAAAAATGATCAAATAAATCTTCCCGAGAAATCAATGGAATCCTCCTTAAAATAAAATTACTTGTTTGTTTTCTGTCCGAATAGGAAACATTAAACAAAAAACAAGAACTTTCTTTAATATTAATATTATTACAATCGAATTGTTCGTTTTTTCATTTACCCAGAACCATAAACGACTATGCTCTAAGCCCGAATCTGCACTTGAAGCACAACCACATCAGCAACAGCAGCAACAACAACAACAACAGCAGCAGCAACCAAAAGCTGAACAATCTGCACAGCAACAACAAAAACAAAGCAATCGGCAACAGCAACAACAACAGCAGTAACCTGAACAGAATGCACGCCCACCAGCTGGATTCGTATCTGGGCGGAGGAGGAGGACCTCTCCAGATGATGAACATGAGTAATATTAGCCAACTGCACCATCCGGGGAATATTTCCGCGAACGAAAGGCCCAACGGAGGGGCGCTGGCCCTGCACTATGCCGCCGCGCGCGGCTGCCTCGATTGTGTCCAACTGCTTGTGGCAGCATCGGTAGATATTTGGTAAGTCAAGACAATTCGATGCCAAAATCTGCATCAAATCCCGTCACAAAATTTTGCATGAAGTGAAAGCTTTTCTGACGTTCTTTATGTGTTTTATCCAGTATCCAGTATCCAATATCCAATATCCAATATCCGATGCTAAATAGAGGGGGAACTCGGCCGACGATCGACGATCGATTGTCGTAGTCCCATTTGCATTTTATTATTTCCTTGATTTGTCCAAGCTCCCATTCGATGGAGTTTTCTTTCGATTAAACAATTATTTCAAGTCGAGATTTCCACTTCATTTATATTGTTTATCAATTGATGGTGAATTGGAGAGGAAACTCTGCGATAGATAAATACATATGTAAATTAAGTTCTCAAGAATGGGTCACTGGGTATGTGCTCTATAACTTGTGTATTCTATGTGACACCAGGCGTTTGCTATAAAATAATTAAAATATTTATCAGTATTCCATTCTCCATAAGCCTGTTGAAGTCTTAGGCATGCAACGATCTGATTATCATAAGGAAAACCCCATCAGATTTTAGCTACCTGACTGATGTTGAGTTGAGAAATTATTATCTTCCCCCCATCGAACATTTCGAGATCCTCGAACAGTCAATTAAATGCGCTAATTAAAACTTATTAGCTCATCCAACAATGAGGAAAAAATGAAGTTGAGCAGGAGAAGGCGTGCCAGAAGGTGCTCTGTGATCCACCAAGTGGGCCAACGATCCCCGCCCGGCTACTCGATTCACCCCAAATTCCTATCGCCCCGAAGAAGCACGCGTCCAAAGAAGATTCATTTAATTGTTCCAGCTCCGAATGGCTCCAGCCAGTTGGCCAGCGACTGAGGCAAGGCAAGGCAAGGCAAGCCAGCGAAGCGAGTTGCAGCTTCCAGCCGGCTTTTAAGCCACATTTGGTTCTATCTTGTGCTATTTTCAATTGGAGTCAAACTGGATGTCGGCAGGCGAGTAGTGGCGGTGGTGGGGGATCTGTGGCAGCAGCAGCAGCAACCACCACAAAAGCACCGTTGCAACAAGTTTCTTTCATTCGAATCGAAGTGGAGCAACCTCGGACCAGTCAAGGAATCAGAATCAATGCCAAAGCCTGATCTTCACTCCACTCCACTCCCCTCCCCTCCCCTCCCATTCTGACCATTTGCCATCTCCCCTTTCTCCTGCTACCCTGGATCTGATCTGGTTAGATGCAAGCTGAAACTCATATTTATAACGCACCGGGCCAGATCAATTGACATGACAACTGACATGGCGACACAGCGACACAGCGACACAGAAAGCAACAAAAGCTGTGTGCGCTGCGGGCTGCTCGATCAGTTCTGGCCATCGAATGGATTGACTGATATATTCACATATGGTGCCATCCGTTTACTGGCTCTCTTTACAAAACATATATAGTTCCAACGGCGTTGGTATAATTCTCCAGAAGTGGCTTTTCTGGAAGTAATTAAGAAAAAATGCCCAAGAACTTTCCAGCTTAAGTTTGGAGCGACCCCTGCATTAAACTATTCGATAATATTGTATGCAAAGACGATACTATTCACCGTCCTGAACGCTGGCTTGCTCCAGAGATGCAGCTAAAGAACGAGGGCTGCTCGATGAGTTCCAACTTGAGACACTGCATTAACTATGGTTTTTCCTATATACCTCGCATGTATATTAAGTTTAAAATTTTATACAAAATATAATACAATAGTAATCTAGTATATATCATTATACCTAAGTTCTACTTTATTTTTACAATAGATTATGCATAGTTAGTCCCTACACTGGTCTCTGGTATGTGTACTGAGTATGTGGACATTTTGACACTACTTTTGATTGTAAAAAGCCTCGAAAAAGCACAGCTTAATGGCTCTGATGGATGCTATATTAATAATATATATATATTTATATATGTAGACTAGAACGAAGGCTGAACGAAGTCGGATAACTCTTACGCCAGCCTGCGTCGTAGACCATTTGATAATATTGCGTGGAGAGGCAGCTCGATGAACGCTGCTGGCAGCCAAGCAAAGCGCTTCTTGTGGCAGAAAGCTGGTTTGCCCCGCTCGAGTCCGCTCCCCCACTCGGCGGCCAGTTGCTGCTGGTGGCTGGTGGCTGGTGGCTGCCCCAGCTGAGCTTGGTTTGAGCTGGTTGGGGCAGCGTTGGAAGCGGCTGTGGCAGCGTTGGCCACTCGATGTGTGGCGCTGGCTATTCGCGTTTGGCCAGTCGAAGCGAACGGTGCTTTCATTTCATTTCGTTCCGTTCGGTCTTGACTCTGCTCTGCTGCACTGCACCGTACCGTACCGCACCGCACCGCACCGCACCGTCAAAGTCTTCGTTTGTTGTGGTGTTGCTATTACCGTTTACCCACATCGCATCGCATCGAAGCGATCATCGCAAAACCGTTACAAGCAGCATCAGCAGTGTCAGTGGCAGTGGCAGGCCAATGCAGCAACATGCGGCCATAGAATGAATTTGAATTTTGATTTCAAATGTGGGATCTGGCACGGTTTCGTCTCGCTTCTTCGGACTCTGATGCTCGATGCAGCAGCTCGGGCCTGAGAGCTGCGGCCACGTCTCCGCCTCCACCTCCTGCCCAGCAGACACTGCCACTGCCTGGGCCTGTGCTTGTGCCTGTGCCTGTGCCTTGTGCCTCTGCCACCTCAGAGAGCTTGCAACGCGCGCGCTGGTCAGCCAGAAGAAGCCGACAAAATTTCGCGCTTCAAAGTATTTCGAATGCAGTTAACGAATCGGAACGCGAATTAATTAACAGTTTCAGTGTACCAAAGAACTGCAAGATACAACAGCAGCAAAAACAACAACACTGGCAACAACAGCACCCAGCACCCATCAAACAGTAGCAACAACATTGAGCTTAATGCTGAAGCCAACTCGCGATCCAGTAACCGCAACCATGAAAAGGTAGCCTCGGCCGCATCTCTCAGCCATTCAGTTCAAAATAATCAATTGGCCAGGCAGCGAGTAGGATGCCTCGAACTGCCTCGACTGCCCCGAAAGACTGTTCCAAGAACAAACCGAATCGAATCGGCTAGGATACTACCATACTACTACCATATATTATATCTCAATAGAACTGTGCCCGTTTTTTGTTTCGTTTTGCGTGGTGGTGTGTGTGTTTGTGTTTGTGTGTGAGCCAAAAAAATTATACCTAAATATGTAATTCCGACAACGAAAATATATGGTTAATATATACTGTGAGTGCTCCGTGCTTGTGGATGAAAATGAAAAATATTGACAGGAATGGAACCTGGAAGGAAATCTGAAGAAAAATACATAAAATATCAACAACAAAATTCCATATTGAAACTGTGACTGCCATTTAATTAAATGGACAGTAATTACTGCTGTACTTGCGGACTCTATAGTGGCATGTAGATCGATGGAAGGAGACTCAAAGGAACCTGTAAAAATATATCAAACAATTAAGTGATGCATGTATTTATTAATAGGGCGAAATACTGGAATTATAGGACATACCCATAGACAGAAAGAATGATAGGATGGATCAGCCTTTCCTCAATAGGATACACAAATAATAATCGATAGTCATACTGATAGATGGATAGATAGAGAGCGTGGTGGATTGCACTATGGATGAGCAATATACATACGAGCATACACAAATGACAGATGATTATATATGTATATATAGATGGATATATAGATAGGTAGATACATGGTTAGATAGCAAGGAACCGAAATATATATTTACTTTAATTTCTATATTCGTTTTGAGATAAAAATGATTCTTTACAAATCATAAAGGTAACAATAAAATTATTAAGACATGGCTCAAAGTATATTTTGGGTAGAGAGATATCAGACAAGTATCTAAGAAAGACAAGGAAACCCTTGAACCTCCCTTGCAATGGTCTCAATGGTGGATCAATGGGGGGCACAAACGGAGCAGAAAGATTAAAAGAATCGTTTCGAGAACGTTGCCACTTGAAACCCACAAATGCGTGGAAATCATTTAAAGTTTTCTATTAATCGATTTGTAAGACAATCGTAATTTTTCTGCCTCATACTCGCACCTTGTCTATCTCTGCCTCTGTCTCTGTCTGTATCTGTATCTGTATCTGCCAGTGGTATATTTGTGTCATCCGAGACCAAGTTGCTTTCATTCTGCATTCTCTCAGTGATCGGCGATTGGCGATCGTCAATCACCAGCCTCACTTGTGCACGCAAATGTTCAATTAAACACTATGTTGGGGCTGCCTCGTCATAAACGAGTACGAGTATATGTACATACGTCTACATCTAACTGTCAACTGGCACATCTAACGAGGTTCGTGTGAAGCCTCTCCACCCCATCCTCAGCCCCATCCTCCTGCTTTCGTCTGCACCTCAATTATTCCGCCTTTCATTTGACGGGGCTTCAATTTGGTTTTCTATATGGCAAGACACATTAAATAAATTAAAAAATAATTATTAAATTGCAATTAGAAAGAAAAAACAAAACAAAACAAAACACACACAGCAAAAACACAGAAAACAACAGAGCAGATCAGAGCAGAGCACACACTGAAAGGAGAAGATATAAAATTGGAAATATATGTATATATATTATATATATTTCTTACTGTATTTTCACCTATTTCACCAAAGAAGCCTCAGCAGAAGAAAAATCAAACAGAAGCTGAAACAGACGAGAGCACGTCATGGTAGAGGCGGGTGGGGAGACGTCTGGAGTGGGGTGGGGCAGAGGGGGGATAAAGATGAAAAATCAGCTTTAATTGGTTTACAATTCATTTCTAAAGCGAGAAAAGCTGGAAAATGTAACAAGTCGTCCGAAGTCGGACGAAGAAAGCCACTTGAAGCGCCTTCTTCCACGCTCTCTCTCCCTCTCTGCCTCTCACTGTCTCTCTGCCTCTCTCTGTCTGCGGTGTATCTCCATCTCCCAGTGCCCGGTGTCGGTCTCGGGTATTCCGTGTGTGCAATACCCATGAAGTCGTAAGCCAGTTGACTAAGTGAACAGTACAGAGTACGAGTATATGTACATATGTATGTATATCTGCACATTACCCATCATCGTCGCCACCGCGCCTCCCCCAACGCCTCCGCTCGGCTCCGCCAGCAGCATCATTGGCGAGGGGCGAAAGCACAGTGGGACAAAGGCTGTGCGAAGGGAGCTACAAATTCCAAAACAGATATAGAAACTTCAACGTTGAGCAAATATTTAGCCCCAAACAATATATGCATAGATACAGATATAACGAGAGAGAAGCTTGAAGGATCTATTCTTCACATATGGATAGATGGAAGGAAGCATTAAAGGTTAGGGAAGATAGGCATATACATATGTATAAGGATAGTGAGATACTTTATGAAAAGAATGTTTATATGTACCTAGACAAAACGTATGATAGGTATAAAGATTGAAAAGCAAGTAGATACATATCTATATGGAAAGAGATATCCTCGTAAAACTATACAGAGATGATTAATACTAATCCAGCAATATTCAGTATTCTTGAACCTTGGTTTTAATAAACCACAAATGATGCTATGTTACCGCTTGCACTTTTGCTCCACTGTGTGGCATGTGGAAAGCAGAGCTGTGCTCGAGTTGCCAGCTAAATGGTAACAGCAGCAGCAGCAGCAGCAGCAACAGTCGTGGCAGACGCCACACGGCCCGCGGCATCAACTGGGAGTCAGGCGTAACACAGAGAAAAGTCTGGTCCATCTCCGCCACCACCTCCACCTCCACCTCATCTCCACCTTCATCCCAGTGCAGTTTTTTTTTGCGCTCTTAAGCGTTAATTTCACCAAAATAAGAAAGAAATAGATGCCAGATCAGAGGAGAGGCAGCGACAGAGGCGAGGCAGCAGAAAAACAGTGTGTTTTACTAGAAGTTTGTCGAGCAGATCGAGCATCGAGGGTTTAATCTGAAAGCAGCCACATCGGAAGCCAGACAACGGATCCAGCGCCGGGCCGAGGCAGACTTTCGGTTTCAGCAGAGAGATCCCGCGCTATAAAAGACTCGTAAAGTGTGCTCCATATGAATCGGGATACGGTACATTAGTATACTCGTACGATCTAGTACGTAGCCCGAAAAACTCGATATGCAAATCCACGAAACCGAAAAGAAAACCGAAATCACATCAAGTGGCGGTTGAATATTCAAGTGATTTTTCCTAAACCAGTTTTATATTTTTTTTGTATGTTGTTTTGTTGTATGTTTTTGGTGTTGATTCAGTGTTCAGTTTAACGGTATTGGGAAAATCAGAGTGAAATAAGCGGAAAACCAGAAGGCAAGGCAGAAGAAACCTCAAGACACACGAAGAGTGGTGCCAAAAACGAAAGTGCAAATCAAATATAAACGTTCACTGTTGACTGTTTTTTTGAGTAGGTAAGCCAAAGGCCATAAAGCAATAAAGAGATTCCTGCAAATCCAATGCAACACAAGCACCAGCACTTCACCAATCAATCAATCAATCAATCAATAAAGCAATCAATCCGAACTGAGACTATCCCCCACACACTCAAACACACCCACCCCCCTGCAAGCCCCTGCAACTGCAACTGCAAATGAAAATTGACCTTGAACCTTACCAACCAACACTGGCCTTCCATACCGCCCTCCTTGCAATCCCCTCCCTCTAGCTACTTCTCCACCATCAACGTTAAGAAGGGCCTGCTGGGCCGCATGACCACAAGTCTGACCTCCTACCGCCGCAGCAAACAGAAGAGCAAATCGAACAATGACATCCACACGATCATCGCCACAGAGGTAACGGCCGCCATCCTCAGCAGCAGTACCCACAGTAGCAATTCGGAGATCGAGCAGGTCCCCGCCGAGCTAGGAGGCCAGGATCAGGAACGGGACAGCCACAGCCACAGCCATAGCCGCGGACAGGAGACCCCCCATCCAGACAGGAGTGATCTGCAGGACTTAAGTGAGCTCATGATGGAGGCACACAAGCACCAGCATCAGCATCAGCATCCGCACCAGCATCAGCAGAGGAAAGCCACTGTGGAGGCTGTGCGGGATCGCCTGGATGTTGAGGACGAGCCGGACTCGAATGACGACGACGAGGCCACGCCCATGCTGAGTGGTGTGGGGCGGAAGGAGCAGAACAATCGCCGGAGTGTTGTGAGGTTCGAATGGGGTATTCTTAAGAGATCTTAATAACATTCCCCTGGCACCCAAATGTTCCAAAATTAGGAGGCTATCGATTCGATGATTTCCTTCAACGGAATCTTAAAGAATATTTTCAACTGTTCTCTAAAGAATACGAGAAATGCAACTTACTAAAGTTAATGTAAATACTTTCAAATGATCGCCAAAATGTCAGTATAATTGATTGAAATTATATCAGAGTACAGCTGTGAATCTTGTGATTGATTGAACTAATAAAAACGATTGGATTCAACTAATGTAATCTGTTGCCCCGAACAATGTCATTTGAATGACCTCCAGGACAAGGTCGTTCAATGATTCTGGTGGTGTCGGAAGTTCAGGCAGTGGCACTTTTCCTGATGGGCAACACATATGTACCATCTGTTTCATATTTGAATTTGAGTGCATGATAATGGTCTCATTCTTTGTGCATAGCACCAATCATCACTTTCGGATGAGCGGAATTATAATAATATATTAGACATCGTTTCTTACATATTGCATGGACTACGACCCGGTTCAAATGTCTTTTCCCACAAATCTACAGATCCACATTCCATTTATCAAAGCTTTTGATCGATCGATTAATGATTTTCCACAAAAAGAGACGAAAGAGTGGGCAAATGAACAGCTAGAAGAGCGTCGAAGGGGATTCATGATGAGCCAATGCAAGCCCCGAGCTCAATCAGCCCATTTCTTTTGCGTACAGACACTGATAGTCTTGCCCGTGGTGATATCAATGTGATTGCTGTATTTTTTATTGCGTGAATGCCATGTGAATGCCATGTGAATGCCATGTGAATGGCTGGTGACTGTCATGTGAATACTTTAGGAGATTTAGCTATTTTTGCAAGGCTCAAATCTGGCGTTCATGCCAGACTTTTTGCTCATTAAACACTTGATTTTCCCTCTCTTAAGACCGACTAATTGGATGCCAATTTATATGAACGTCTTTTTTGTTTTTTGGTTTTCATTTTATTTTGTTTTTCTCTCCTTTTCTGTGGCACGCTTTTCCTTGCCGATTGCAGCGCCAATACGCAAATGGACAATGATGTCACGCCCGTCTATTTGGCAGCACAGGAGGGCCACTTGGAGGTGCTCAAGTTTCTGGTGCTTGAAGCCGGCGGCTCGCTTTATGTTCGTGCACGCGACGGCATGGCACCGATCCATGCCGCTTCACAAATGGGCTGCTTGGATTGCCTCAAATGGATGGTAAGCTGGCTGTGACCAAGTGCCTGTGCAACACATAAAATTTGGCTGCCATGTAGTTAGCAGCAAACTGTAGCAGCAGCAGCAGCAGCAGCAGCCAATGGGGGTCAATTGGAACACTCGAACTCGTTTTGTCCGCTGTCCGGTGTCCGCTCTTTTTTGTGTCCTGTTTGGGGTAACGGGGTTCTGGCGTCTTGACCAGTTTGTCGCCTGGCCTATTCAATTTATCAATTTGGGGAATGTGTCAGTGGAGACCGAGAAGCGAGAGAGAGAGAGAGAGAGAAAGAGGGAGAGAGTGGCTTATGCAAAGCATCACTTGATGCCAGATCCTCGCTGACAATGGTCTATGCATTATATCCGCTCCACCTCTCTGTCTCTCTCCCTCCCACCAAGAACCAGAATGAATTTTTCAAGATCATCGGGGAAGCCTCGCTGGCAGTAGAAAATCACCTTTCTAAATTGAACTAAATAGCTTTTCATTTGCCGCAAGGCCTGACGGGTGGAAAACCACTTTCCACAATACAGCCAAAAGGCAGACTCTCTTAGCGGACAGTGACACAGTGTGCAGCGTGTACAGTGAGACACTGAGTGGACAGTGAGATACTCAACCAAGTAGCCGTTTTAGCCGTTGTAGACACTGAACAAACAAGCAGATATCGCTTCAAACAGGACAATGAGATGCTGAACGAATAGTGAGACACTGAGTGGACAGAAGGCTGGACGGTCAGTGCCGCTGCACTTGACAGACAGGACAGTGATTCGTTAGTGGGAAAGTATTCGCCACACAGAAAGATCACCAGGGTGGGAGTACTTGAGCGGAAGATAGGAAACACCTGGTTGCAGGTATTCGAAGGTATTCTATGTGGCACTGTTTGACTCGGAGACACCGAATAAACTGTTAAATATTCAACAGTCATAAGCATAAGCTTTATTTTATGTTTCTCCATTCAACCATCCACAGGTTCAAGACCAAGGAGTCGATCCAAATCTGCGCGATGGCGATGGTGCCACACCACTGCATTTTGCTGCCTCTCGGGGTCACCTATCCGTGGTGCGTTGGCTGCTCAATCACGGAGCCAAGCTGTCGCTGGACAAGTATGGCAAGTCCCCCATCAACGATGCTGCCGAGAATCAGCAGGTGGAGGTGAGTACGAACTTGCAACCTGCTAACTGCAACCTGCCACAAGCTAACTCTCTGACCTCCCTCAACGCCTGCAGTGCCTGAATGTGCTGGTCCAGCACGGAACATCTGTAGACTACAACAGCAAGAACAGCGTGCAGCGACACAAATCACAGCAGCAACTGCAACATCAGCAGCAGCAGCAGCAGCAGCACCATCAACAGCAGCAACATCTTAGCAGCAGCTGCAACTCAAACTCGAACTCCTCGAAGCAGACGAGCCGCAGCAACACGATCAAGTCCAAGTCATCGTCCACACTGAGCTCCGATGTGGAGCCCTTCTACTTGCATCCCCCGGCCGTGAGTGGAGGCGCTGGAGGCTCAGCCATGGGCTTGGCCATGGGCATGGGCATGGGCCATGGTATGGGAATCTCGCGGAAGAACAGCGATGCCTTGTACTCTCAGCAGTCGCGAAGCTCCTCGGAGAAGCTCTACAATGGCAGCTCCTCCATGGGAGGCAATGGGGGCGGGGGCGGAAGCAGCTCCACGGGCGGTGGCGGTGCCCTGCTGCCCAATGACGGGCTCTACGTGAATCCCATGAGGAACGGCGGCATGTATGCCACGCCCTCGCCCAACGGCAGCATATCGGGCGAGTCTTTCTTCCTGCACGACCCCCAGGACATTATCTACAACCGGGTGAGGGATCTGTTCGTGGACTCGGACTGCAGCAGCGTGAAGCAGCACAACAATCATCACAGCCATCACAGCCACCATCATCAGCAGCAGATAATGCAGTCGAAGGCTGGCAATGCAATGACCATCCAGGCGGATGTCCACTCCAGCTCCAGCGGTGCTGGCAGCGGCTCCGACGAGTCCGTCTCCATCTCGTCCAGCTTCAATTCGCCGAAGAGCAGCAATCACCATCATCAGCAGATGCGCAGCCAGAGCTTCAACCGGCATGGCAGCAGCAGCAATAGCAACAGCAACATCAGCAACGTCAACGGCAACAGCAACAGCAACAGCAGCGGCGCCAAGAACAACAACAACAGCAACTACAAGCTGCACAAGAGCATGGCCAGCAATGGCAATCAGAATGGTGGCGGTGATCACGACTACGAGGACATCTATCTGGTGCGGGAAGAGTCGCGAAAGCAGCACCTGCACCAGCAGCAGCACCAGATGCAGCTGCAGCAACAGCAGCAGCAGCAGCAACAGAAGCAGCAACAACATCAGCTGCAGCAGCAGCACCAGCACCAGCAACAGCAGCAGCAGCAGCAGCAGCAACAGCAGCAACATAAATACAATGTGGGACGATCTCGGTCCCGGGACAGTGGCTCCCATTCCCGTTCGGCCAGCGCCAGCTCCACACGCAGCACGGACATTGTCCTGCAGTACAGCAATCATGTGCGTATATATTTCAACCAATCTCAATCCCAATGCCAAAAAAAACCCCCCATTGAGCAACTATTTTCCATTATTTGTTAGCATTTGAACAACAAGCGGAACAACAGCAACTCTAGCAGCAGCAACAACAACAACAGCAGTACCAACAACATTAGCAACAATAACAACAGTGTGCTCAATCGCAACAAATCGCATTCAATGATCGGCCTGCACAGCAGCAAATACGAGTCCTCGCTGAAGGACAACTACAGCTCGAAGAACGTGAACCTCAAGAATCAGCTGCTCAATGGCGGCATCAAGAGCGACACCTACGAGAGCGTCTGTCCGCCGGAGGATGTGGCCGAACGCACCAAGCAGACCCATAAGAACTCCATGATCCGCAACAATCTGGTGGATTCCTCAATGCCAACGATGCTCGGCAGCAGCAGCCCCAATATTGCCCAGAACGGCACTGGCAACGGCAACGGCAATGGCAATGGCAACGGAAGCGGCAGCAACAGCAACATCCATCAGAACAACAGCAACAACAATCTGGGCAGCAGGAATCTGAAGCGGGTATCCTCGGCTCCCCCCATGCAGAACTTGGCTTTGGGTTAGTCCACGCAATATTATTTTACAAAATATATATATATAATATATATTATATATATAATAATATTATATATATGTATATTTAAATGCCAAAGGATGCTGACGTAGATCGTGCTAGAATTTATGTATATAATACTCGTGGAGTACAATCATCTTTGATCCTCTGAAGTATGTATATGCCTCCATAGTCGTGCAGATATATTTATTTAAGAAACTATTAGAACTGGACCTACAAAATTTTGTTTCAAACATTTTTGCACAGTTATTGATGTACTTTGTATCATAGCAACTATGGATGTGGTTGGCAAATATACCTTATTCGCATGCTATCACAAAAAAGATGTAATCAATCCAATTTCTTATCCTTTCTCCAGTGAATGGGCCACCACCACCGCCTTTGCCACCACCGCTGCGAGCTCCGACTCAGCAGCAGCAACGCAACAACTTGAACGCCGAGCAACCGAGCAACAACAACAGCAACAGCAGCAGCAACAGCAACATCTACAAGAAGAATGTGTTTGGGGCAAGCCCCCCAGTCGCCCCCACTGGCAGTGGCAGTGGCAGTGGCAGTGGCAATGGAAGTAACAGTGGTGCAGTACCAGCTCCTGCTCCTGCTCCCGCCAGCGAAGCCGCTGACTCCGACTCTGGCCTGGAGGTGATCGAGGAGCCGAGTCTGCGGCCTTCTGAGCTGGTGCGGGGCAATCACAATCGCACCATGTCCACCATTTCAGGTGAGCTTGAATATATCGAATATCTAAGCCGTGAAAAGCGACCATCTCTGTGGGTAACAGATCTGATCTGAGCAGAAATTATATTGGGAATAATATTGGGCTTATTTAAGTTATATTTTCATATATTTATTTCTATACATATGTATGTATGTATACACCCATTTTAATGAGTAATTCATGATATTATCATAGCGTGCAACAGTTTTGGCCAGGTGCCGTACTGGTGTATCCCAATATATTTTATCCAGTCGTTCATGACCTAGAAATCATCATTCAAATTGGGTTATCTCCATTCGTATAAAATATCTCTTTGGCTAAGTTGAAAAATTTCAAAATTTGTTAAAAGAAAGTGGCTGTTGTTTGCAATCGAAATGAATAGTTCCGAGTCAAGCGATGATGTGGACCTGATCGATCTGAGGACAGAAAGTTCATCCACCCTGGGCAGGGACACTCGCCGGAAGATGCTGCCAAAGCAACAGCCCGATCCACGGATTTTCAACATGGATGGCCTTAGGAAGGGACTTCCCAATACACCGGGCACCAAGGACAAGTACATTATCTATAGCGTTGGCAATCCCACGCTCTTCCTCCACTCCCTCGATCCGGAACAGCTCAGCGATGATGAGGCACAGCTGCTCGACAAGCACTTGACGGATGTTAAGATGGTCCCACCACAAATGCCGCTGCACCCCGATCCCCGAACAATATTTCAGGGCATCAAACGCGACAACGTCCATCAGAGGGCCTTCAAGGCTGCTAGCAACCGTGGCAAGCCGGCAAAGGGCATATTTAGAGGCAGATACAGGGCCCCATGTGGCGAGGTCAGGATCTATCCAAAGCACGATCACGTTCGTAGGCAGTCTGTGCCGAAGATGGACTCTGACTCCATTCCCAGTACCAGTCGAGGCTTGGCCCCGAATCTACGGTTTGATTACCAGTCCGGAGCCAGTACCAGCACTAGGCAGGCCTTGCAGGACGAGGGCAAACCCACATGTCGGCATCATCGCCACCCATCCGCCAGTAACAACACTAAGCACATTCCAGAGGACAATTTCGACCGTAAGGATCCTCTGAAAACTCCCATTAGGAAGGACTTCCATAAGAAAGAAGAACACAAGAGCGACGCTGCTCATTAGTCAAATACACAAAACTTCAAACATCAACATCTTTCTCTGTCATTTCCAAGGTCTTTCAACTCAGTAACACCTTAAATACATAACAACAACAACAACAAACAGTCAACAGACAGTCGTCAAGTGCCGATGGGGTCTGGCTCGGACATCAGCGTCAGAGTCCAGTGGCTTGTGGCTGTCATCTGTCTGCATTGATTGATCAATTAGGGGAAATTTGCCAGTCATGTGGGTCGATTGAACAGCATGAATGCCCTGCAGTCTGCAAACAAGTTTGCACCAATGAGAACCCAGCCGCAGCCCGGCAGACAGGCAATGTCTTGGAGGCGTCCAAAGAGAGGATTGCTCTGTTCAATGTCTGAATGGACTCAATTGACTAGATGTCTCAATGAAAGTGTTTGCTGTGGCTATTGGTTGAAGTTGGTAGTTGATTTTGGCCAAAGTTAGTAAAGTGTAGAGACAGCTGAGGCTATGGTAAAGTGAGAAACGATTAGTGATTAGTTACACTTACGACTAAGGTAATACAGGGAAAGTTGAAGAACTAACTGGTAAAGAATCCACAGTAGTCATAAAGTCACAGTATGAGTATAACCTCTTTAATTCTTTCGATCAATACGATTCGGATCATCCCGAACTGCAGCAAATGTGTGTGTTGCTTTCTCGTTCCCTTTACCAGAATATCAAATGGTGAGTGAGCGAGAAAAAAAAACCGAAATTTCAGGCTCCGACCCAGTCCGTTCTGTGCGTGTGATTCGATGATTCAAACAGACCGAACGAAGCGCATACCGAATCGCACCGAATCGATTCAGATGCCTGTTCATGCAGATGCCTCTAATATGTGTGTTATTGCTATAATCAGATATAATCAGATCAGATGGCTGAAGACTATGAAGTGAGGATTGGGTTAAGATGATCACTCCAGTGCTTCATGCCGCATTAGGCTTCTGCCAAGCAACCAGTAGTTCCGTTCCCCTGGGCCCTATTTGCTGCCTCATTATCACGCAATAAATATTGAGCTTTGACTTAATTGCTGCAACATTAGCTGAGCAAAACGTAACTGAGGCTGAAACGGAAACAGAAACCGAACCTGAAACTGAAACTGAAAATACTACAGTGACAGAGAAGAAATGTGAGCGATAGCTGCCATGTTTGACTTGTGTTGTTGGCTCGATTTTCCATTTGTTAATTGCCCATTATGCCCGAGGCGGAGGAGAACTGGAAATGCTTGAGATATACGAGTATGTACTATATAATTGAGGCGCCGTTCACACGATAAGGCGGCAAAGATCCGTGGAAAATGTTCGCGAAAACAAAGAAGTGGAAGTGAACAAATGGAAAAGTGGAAATCGGCTGCTATTGAAAACAATCCAAGCCACTTGATTGCCAGTGCCGATGCCGTATGGGGGCAGAAGCTACGACAACGTTTTTCGTCGATCGCTAGTGAAGCGGTTGGATGCCCCAGACCTCGACACCGACCCCCAGATTCCCAACCCCATACCAAATCGAGGGAAACCAGAAAAGCGGTGGGCATGCCAGCAGACAGCCAGACACTGGACACTGGACATGGGAGAGTGAATCCCTGGGATCCGATGAGGAAGCTATTTGCCATTCGCAAGTCACAAGTCACAAGTCGCGAGTCGCGAAGCTTGAAGCCCAAGACCCCCAGACCAGAGACCTGTATCATGTCCCACACATTTCCCCATAATTGGCCCCGACGATGGTTCACTCACCACCCGCACCGCCTCTTCATAGCCTGGGCGGTAGTTGGGGCGGTAGTTCGGCCTCTGCAAAACTTTTACCAATGAAAGTGAACGTGTTTGCCGCAAAAAGCGACAGACGATCGTTGGCGCTGCAGTTGGAGTTGCAGTTGGAGTTGGTGGCAACCTCCACATCGTCGTTGTTGTCGTTGTCGTCGTTGTCGTCGCTGTGGCTGCCGTTGTCGTTGTCGCTTGCGATGTCGGTGTGTGTTTTCGAAGCTTTTCCGATCCACTGTCTTGGGTGAATAACTTTGTCGATCGCCTGCACTCGCATCAGGCTGCCAGCGACGTTCGCCCAGACAACATCGTCGAGTCCCCCATATCATCGTCGAGTCTCCAATTCCCCGAAAAGTGTGTGCAATCAAACTCCTGTTTATTTAGTGCCTCAATCAATTGTTTGAGAATGTGATTATTTATCGATTGTGATATATGTATGTACTCGTTTCTGTGCATCCGCGAATCATACTGAATCTGGTCCCTGGTTCCTGGACCCCGGACTCATCCTCAATATGAACATGCTGGGCTCGGTGAAGATCCACAAGAACTCGCGCCGGAATTACTTCACCCTGAGCTTTCAACGTTTCGATATCTTTCGGTGTAAGTGCAACAAATGTGATTTGAAATGAAATCCAACCGAAACAAAAGGATAACCAAGATATGAGGATAAGATTGATCCAAGTGTCTCAGTTTTGTATCGATCACTATGATGGGAATATCATAAGTTTATCATGGGACTTTGAAAGGATAGACTTTGAGTCTCGTGTTGTGCATTACTATACTTTGACGAATTCAATTCAAATTCAATAATTGAGTTACATATTTTCGTTCCTCCTAGAATCTCAACCTTTAAATGCTTCTTTGTTATCTTCCAAGACCATTTCTATCACTTTGTTAGATATTACAAAGAGTCGTATACTAATATGTGTTTCAAGGTGACAGAATTGCTTACCCTTTTCGTAGTATTGCTCAAATGATTGTTTCTCTGCAAGTATTGATACTGTAAATATTTGAGAGCACATCGGCCAGCAATCCTCAGCAGGCATTGCACTCATAAAGCAAACAAACCGAAAACCGAAAACCGAACCGCATAGCAATTCCAATTTCGAGTTTCACCGTGACATGGACCCGTTGCTGATCTACAGAGCTTGCAGCAGTTGACAGCTACAAACCGCTTTGCTCGAATTGATAGATAAAATGTTGAGACACGTTCGAAACATTCGCATTTCGTTTGCTCGTTTTTCATGTCGCCAAAAACCAAAAAAAAAACGCAACTCGATTGCGATGGCGATCGGATGCGTTGCATTGCGTTTCGATGCAATGCATAAATTCAAAGCAAACTGGCTCGACTCGATCTTAAGTGGTTTGGCCATAGACAATGCCCAGCTAGGTAGTAGGGGTACCAGAGTGCAGCCATGACCGTCACCACCACCACACAAAATCCACGTAATGGCCATGGCCATGATATCCAGACGAAACGAGTTGTCCGTTGCAGAGCCGTGAAAGTTGGAGCAAGACGTTGGCGAGGACTCGCCACGATCGGGTTTTTTGGGGAGCCTGCCACAGCGGAGATTGTTCGCCCAATTAAGTTGTGCTCGCGGCATGGAATCAGTGGCATTGAATCAGCAAACACAATTGGTTTTCATGAAAATCGGGGGTAATCGAGGGGGGGGGAGCTTTTTTATAGCGATACTCCCACGACTGACTGAACACTTCCGTGTATATCGTTGGGCCACAAAAGCCTTTAGAAAAGACAATGATAGGCGTATACATATATACATATCTTAACATATATATATGTACATATATCTAGCAATTTTTGTTAATGCTCTAACCCGCAAATATTCGCATACTTTTCAAGGAACCAACTCTATTATAGATACATATGTATAGAGGGAGTAGGAAGGGAAGCGTTTTCTTAAGGGGAGGATATCCCAAATGGAGATGGCCCAAAATACTCAGAGCTTTGAACAATTTTTGTGAGACAATCAAATGATATAGCAACTTCAGGTTTTGATTGCCAAATGTTTTTATTATTTCTGAATAAATTGACATTTTTACTATGTCAAAATTAAAAATGGCAGCTGCAAAATGGCAGCTGCAAAATGGGGGCTCTCGTCAACCTCTGCTCGCAAAAGATGGTCCCCGAACTTCAAGTCTGCAGATTCCTGTATCGAATTAAAATAAAAAATGAATTTGACATATACAAATTTATGAAGTTCTCTATGGCATATAATAAACTAAAAAAAATGGCAAAACCGGAATTAGCAAAATATAGACAAAATAATTTTTGTTGTTTTTTTTTTCACTTTTGACCTTGTTTAAAACATATAATTTTATATTTTTCTACGCTCTTTTGGTTCAAGTCATACAAAAAACTTTTCACAGCCAGGAACAATTTAGGTTTTTTTAAACGATAGCCAAAGTAGGTGGCATGGTTTTGATACAAACATTTTTGGACTTTCCTCTAAATAGGTTCCTCAAAAATTAATAACTAGTCAAAAAATGTCAAATTTGTGTCATTCTGTAGAACGGAACAGTACGATAAAATATGTCATTGCATACAAATTTTCATTGTTTAATTTCGATGAATTCCCAAATATAAATTCATTTAGTAAGCAGCGAAGCGCACGGATCTGCTAGTATATATGTACATATATATGTTTGGCTGTATAGGGGGATATTATGTTGAGGTTTTATTGTAACCTTATCTTGAACCGATTGTTTCCTTTCCCAATCGATTGGCGACCTACGGCAAATCGAAGTGTGATCTGTGACTGGGTGGGGAGAATCTATGTTCTTGACGAAAATCCGTGCCTTTTAACGAAAACTCTTCGTTTCTAAGAAGCTTTCTATCAGCATAATTGAATCTGAGACACGTTCTAGGCTTATCAGTCGGCACTTGTGTATGATTGTGGCTGCAGAAGTACCAGCGTCTTATCTTGCATGAAGGTAGGGCTTTTTTCGACAACCTAAGACAACCGCAGGCATATTCCATGGCAACATCAGGACTGCTGGACTAGTATCTCGAACGTATTCAGACATTTATCTGACATGAGCAATCGCAAAACGAACTTAAACTTGCTGCCCAGAACTTATTTTATTAATTATACAGATTATGTTTTAAATTCGATCAGCATTTGCAGACGTGTCGCTGTTGCCATTTTATAGTTGATTTTTATTGGCAAATCAATGATGCATGAACCATTAGGTTATCATAGGAAGGATCAGTAGGAATCAGTAGCTGTCACCTCATTTCCGAGTTCAGCCTTTGGGCTTAATTTAAACGATATACGCAATAGTATGTATACTAACTAGTTGCTCCGTTGGCCTCCTACCCTTGGGGCCGTTTTAGCCATGTTTGAATCGGGCTAAATGAAACGTATTTGTGTATGCAACTAGAGCTGCACGTCCATTGGCGCTGTGTTCTTGTGGCGCTCTGTCTGGTGAAAGGCGCCGCGTCTCT
Organism: Drosophila athabasca; assembly: GCA_008121215.1. Classification (NCBI taxonomy): domain Eukaryota; kingdom Metazoa; phylum Arthropoda; class Insecta; order Diptera; family Drosophilidae; genus Drosophila; species Drosophila athabasca. The sequence continues at coordinate 3,996,735 of CM017796.1, read as the reverse complement.
GCATACGCAATGAACTATTGTTGTTGCCGTTGATGGAGTGGATGGGATGGGATGGTGTTGGGATGGTGTTGGCAGTGGATGTTGTTGGCTGCTCAAGCGAGCATGACCAGAGCCAGAGCCAGAGCCTGAGCCAGACTGAGACCGGTGGGAAGGGGAAAGAGCCGTGATGACTGCTAACCCACAAAAAAAAGCGAGCGACGAACGAAACTCATAAATAAATTTGTTCAATTTCAGCGAACAAGAAAGCCAAGCTGCTCAATGGTAACGCCAATCCGGCCAACAATGCAGCAGCCGCCCAAACGAATGGCGAGGCCAATGGGAGCGGTGGCGGTGGCGGCGGGGGAGGAACTGGCAGCATCTATGGCTATACGGATGCCCCCAAGTCCCAGAGGGGCGGCAACTACCAGCAGACGACATCATCCCACTACCCGCAGCAGTCCCAGCAGCAGCATCAGCAGCAGAACCACCATCATCCTTATGCGCCCAGCCTCTACGGCGGCGGCTCCTCGGCCGAGGATCACTACGAGCTCACGCAGCAGCAGGCCCAGTATGCGGGCATCTATGGCGAGACCGGGAGCGGTGTGCCCGGATCGGGTGGCGGGCGCACGGGCGGACCCAATCTGGTCAACAAGCAGCTGGTGCTGCCGTTTGTGCCCCCCAGTTTTCCCAATAAATCACAAGACGGCGTCACGCACCTCATCAAGCCGTCCGAGTATCTGAAGAGCATCAGCGATAAGCGTTCGTGTCCATCCTCCGCCCGGTGAGTAGTCCAGTCCACCGTCCAGTCCAGTCCAATCCAGTCTAGTGATGTGTAGTCGCAGTCCGTCCCGGCCTGGGCCCCTCTCCGTCGGGGCACTTCCACCACTTTCAATTAGCAGATGGCAGCCGATTTAATTTGGCTGAACATCTCGTGCAACGGCACCCATAATTAGTGCAGTGGCAGTGGCAGTGGCAGAGGTACAGTTGCCTCGCCTCAATTAGCCAGCCAGCCAGCCAGCAGATGGATAGGAAGATGGAAAGATACTCGACTCGACTCGTACAAAGATAGATGGATGGTTGGTTGGTTGGATGCAGCTTGGATGCAGCTTGGCTGCATCTTGGCAATTAGCAGCTAGAGAAAGAGCGAGAGAGAGAGAGAGAGAGAGAGAGAGAGAGGGAGAGGGAGAGGGAGTCAGTCAGCCACTTCCTCCGCCGCTCAAGAGTGCATGAAATTTTATGCGTGCCAGTTGTAGATGTGGCATGCCGCTTGCCACGGCTGGAGCTGCAACTCAGTTGCAATCCGAAGATGATACTGCGCACACGCCACGCCTGGCGCAGGTCCGAGAGCCAGAGACCGCAGCGAAAGTAGCCCCCAACTAATCAACGATCTCCCCGTTCTCTTTCCGTCTCTGTGCAGCTCCACGGATACGGAGGACTACATGCAGATACAGATTGCCAACCAGCAGCAGCAACAGCAGCAGCATCATCCCCAGCAGCAGCAGCACTCACAGCAGCAGCATCATCCCCAGCAGCAGCAGCATCATCACCATCACCAGCATCCACATCATCCCCATCATGGGATGGGGGAACAGCCGCCGCTACCACCGCCACCACCACCCTTGCCACACAACATGCCACTGCCACCCATGATGATGCCCCTGATGAATGGTGGCAGTGACTCCACCATGGCCAGCAAGTCGCACAAGGCCAAGAAGCCACATGGAGCCACTCCCAATAGTCAGGACACTGCCACACGGAAGCAGCACCAGCCTCTGTCGGCCATCTCAATACAGGATCTGAACAGCGTCCAGGTAAGGCCCACTCTCCCCCAGCACACCCAGAGAGCGGAGTAGTATTAATCGAGTATCGAATCCAATCCCATTCCAGCTGCGACGCACGGACACGCAGAAGGTGCCCAAGCCCTATCAGATGCCAGCGCGGAGTCTGAGCATGCAGTGCCTCACCTCCAGCACGGATACGTATTTGAAATCGGATCTGATTGCGGAACTGAAGATCTCCAAGGACATACCGGGCATCAAGAAGATGAAGGTGGAGCAGCAGATGGCCAACCGCATGGACTCCGAGCACTACGTGGAGATAACCAAACAGTTCACGGCCAACAACTATGTGGACCAGGTGAGTGTGACTCGAATCCCCCAAGTGAATCCCGACCTCGGACTAAGGCGTTTGTGATGCGTGGCAAAGATCTACTTGCAGATACCCGAAAAAGATCAGGCCGGCAATGCCATACCCGACTGGAAGCGTCAGATGATGGCCAAGAAGGCGGCCGAGCGGGCCAAGAAGGACTTTGAGGAGCGCATGGCCCAAGAGGCCGAGTCGCGGCGCCTCTCCCAGATCCCCCAGTGGAAGCGCGACCTTCTGGCGCGCCGCGAGGAGACCGAGAACAAGCTGAAGTAAGTTGAGCTGGGATTGGGTGAGCGTGGGTGAGCGGACGGCCGGGCTGGCAGGGCGGAGGGCAGGGCGGACTCTTCTCTGACCGCTGTGTATGTGGCATTTTCCAGGGCGGCCATCTACACGCCCAAGGTGGAGGAAAACAACCGCATTGCGGACACCTGGCGGCTGAAGAACCGCGCCATGTCCATAGACAACATCAACATCAATCTAGCCGGCATGGAGCAACACTACCAGCAAATCCAGTTCCAGCAACTCCCCCCACAACAGCATCCGCAGCAGCAGCATGCCCAGCAGCAGCCCCAGGGGGGCAACGGTGGCAACAAGGAGAACCACAGCCACAGCCAGGACTCCAAGTGTGACTCTGAGCCGGAGCAGTCCGCCGCCGTCGGCACCGCCCTGGAGCAAGCCGAGGACCAGCCCCTAGATCGGGAGGCCCACGGGGAACGGCAGGAGGAGGAGGACAACATCATACCCTGGCGTGCCCAGCTACGAAAGACCAACAGTCGCCTCAGCCTCATCTGATCTGATCTGATCTAATCTAATCTGATTCTCCTCTGAGTCTTATAAGTGGTGCATTTTTTTTTTTTGTTTTTTTTTTCCTAACTTAACAAATGTGCAATTATAAAATGATAATTCTACTATATTATAATATTATTCTAGCTTAAGATTAGGCTTTGTTTCAAAACTCAAAATCCAAGGCAAGCGTAAACCCAAAAAAGGCAACAAAAAAGAAAAGATAACCGAAAGAAACGAACGACGAATGACGAAGTGAGAGTAAAAGTATATAGAAACCTAACTTGTACGATAATCATACAATATTATTACCTATTGATCTTAACTCTTAATTATTATTATATATACGTATGTATGTAATGTTTTTTGGATCAGAAACCTATTGTTATTCCTATATATCTGACTTGTGCAGTGCCGAATGTGCGAACCGATTTACTCGGAAATATAATATATTCTAATTGAATATTAATTTATCTGCATATATGCATTACATTTTTGGTGTTGTATTGTACTTTTAATATTAAATTTCAAAGTTTTTTAAACTATTTTTAAATATTATGCATATGTATATCCCTTTCGATTTGACTCTGATTGAATTTAATATGTAATGGCATTAATTTAATTGCTTCGGATAAGACTTTTTTTTATTGTTATTTGTTTTTATACTCGGCTCAACAATTTTAGTATTTTTATCTGAAGATACACACATGCATATACACAAGTACATACTCGTAAATACATATACAAACGAATGATTGAATCAATAAATACATATACATATGAATAAAAGACAAAAAAACACGCGTTTATTTTAAAACTTAAATAATATTCACCAGACATTAACAAACAACTTTGGAACATGTGAGGAGACTTTTTCCTGAACTAGATTTTTTTTTCCAGAAAGAGTCGAAAGATGTCGCAATCGTGTGTTGCTTTGGATTGTCCCATTCTTAGGTGATTCCATTAAAATGCAATATTTTTTATAATCTTAAGAATAAGGACCATTTTTTGTGGTTTGTGGTTTGAAGAATCCATCACTCAGAAGGTTATAAAATATCTTAGATAAAACCTACCCTTAGGGATTCCGTATCGAAAGCATTCTACTAGCATTCTACGACAATGTATAGCTGCCAATGCATTGCTCGTTCACCATTGATCATTTCGTTAGAGACTTTTCCAAGGGTTTTGTTTGTCCAATAGCTCGTTTTGATTCTAAAATTAAATTGGGCGAAAGTATTTTGAGTAGAGTGTTTTCGGAGAGTTATCGATCGAGTTTGGATCCACCCCAAGTCATGAACAGCGTGCAGGTGCAGAATCGGCCCGACACAGGAGATAAGAGCGGATCCTCTCATAATGGGGGTGGCGTATCAGGTGGAATCGAGCTTGAGCTGAAAAAGATCGAACCATAATCAGAATATGTGTTTGGCACTATCTGAAGAGGAGATTACACTGACCCGCCACCACACCGCAGCTGATGAAGAGGCTTCTTTTCCGTGTCTTTGTCTCCCCGTTTTAGAGGGTGCGGGCACCAGCTTTTGCCTCCACGGTGCATAGATAATGCGAAATTAGTTTTGGACTTTGGGTGGCTTAATTAAACGTCTTCGGACCTCCCAACTGTGTACATATCAATGGCATATTAATTTACGAAAATATCTGTACAATGGGCATAGATAAATCGGCGCAAACAATCGCGACACTCCACGCGTGGACACTCCACCGGTGCTGCCGGTGCCGCCGGTGCCGCCGGTGCCGCCGGTGATAGCCCTGATACGGGAGGGGTTCCGGCCAGTTCAGCCGTACTCAGGCGTCTATATAAACAAACGACACGGTGCTGGAAACCAACATTCGTCGCTGAACATTCGTCAAGCAATATGAAGTCCATCACTCTCTGCCTCCTGGTTCTGGTCTCGGCCAGCTGCCTGCTGACCACCCACGTAAGTTACCATCCCTCGGCAGGGCGAACAATCCTAGCCGAACTGGACTGAACTAAACATTGAACAACATGGAATTCTTTGCAGGCCAATGCTGTTGGCGAGAGCTTCACCTATGAACTCGAGATTGAACAGATGCTGGCCGAGCTCGATGGAGACCTCGACTACATGGGAGTGGAAGAGCAGGGCTTCATCCGCTCTTGTCGTGGCGTTCTACGTAAAGCTTTGAAGGGTATCCGCGGCACCAACTGCATCCTCAAGGAGACCTTGGCGGTGCTGACTGCCTGCACCACCTACGTCGATGCCATCGATAGCTGCGGCGTGGCCGTGCCCAAGGATATTGCCAACATTGTGAACACCGTCAAGTCCATGATCACCATCTGCAACAGCATCATCCACCTGCACTCCCAGCTGTGCGCCAGCGACGAAACCACTGGCACCACCACCACCAGCACCAAGTGCTTCCTCAACCTGTTCAAGTCCACCATGTCGCTGGTCAGGAAGATCAACACCGTCATTAAGCAGGCCTCCAAGCTGCCCTCCGACACCAGCTCCTGCTTCGTGGGTGCCACCAACACCGTGAAGGACGCCTGCAACAGCTTCTTGCCCAATATCAATGTCTGCATTGCTTCCATGTAAACATTTTCAATAAATCACACAAATATATACTCCGAGCAAATCAAATTTCGTTGTCCTTACTATAAACTCTATAACCTATCCTTGATATTGACGGGAAGAAGAATTCCCATTTGCGCTCTTTCTGTTCGAACGCCCTCTAGACGCCCCCTTGCAAATGTAAAGACATAAATATTACAATTTCAGGCCTTTTTTCGGTGTAGGAATACGAATTATAGTAAAAGAATTCCCATTCCTATTCGATGCCCATCCTCTTTTCGTTTGCTGATCATATATTTTTTATACAAATAGTGTCTTTTAGACCAGTTCTCCAGTGTCTGTCAGTAGAAAAGAAAACAACAAACAAAACAGCTATCTATGAATTATCTAATGCAAATGCACTCCAAATAAAGCTCTTGGGAATGACAGTCGGCCCGATAAGAAAAGATTTTGAGTTAAGCACCAAATCCCTGCAAATTTTTGATGCCTACCGACAGATAATGTGAAAGACAATGCAAACAAAGGGAGCTTCTGTCGTTGATTAAACCAAGTGCATGGCCAATACTTGCACAAAGAAATACCGAAAACAGAATAGAATATAATGCAGCTGCTTTGTTGTTTCTGTAAGAAAATACTACGTATCGGTAAGTAGATTAAACCCTATATACATATGTATATGTAGTACACAAAATGGCTTTATGGTCAACACTGACTACACTTTATTGCTTCAAGAATGGTACAAGGATATACATAACTGTCTAAGAGGTCAGCTTGGAACAGGTGGTGATGTGCTGGGGGAACAGGATGTAGTAGTTGGACAGGCGCGTTACAGCATCCTTGACGCAGGCTCCAGCATTGGGGGCAGTCTTGGGCAGTCTCGAGGCCAAGTAGACCACATGCTTCACCTGTCGCCTGAGCAGCCAAGTCTTGTACAGAGTCTTGGCGAAGCAGCTGGCGGAAACCTTCTTGGCAGAGTCGTAAGCCGAGGCACAGATGGTCGTCCTGAAGTTGAGGATGGTGTTGGCGGTGTTGATGACCTTGAGGTTGGCGTTTATCAGATTGGTCACATTCTTGCTGGCATCGGTGCCGCAGAGGACGACGTCGCTGTCGAACTGAGTGGCGCTACCCTTGATGCCCAACACCCACTGTTCGATGCATTTGAAGCCTTTGATAGTGCGCAGACACATTTTGAGGGTCTTGAAGAGGATTCCCAGGGCCCCAAAGGCCTCGACATCGACCAAACCATCTTCGGTCATGTCGTACAGCTCCGGCTCCATCTCCTCACTGGGGTATGGCACCACGAAAGCATTGACCTACACGGATTGGACCCCCCAAATTAATTTCTTTAACGACTCTCCTCTCATCAGCTCACTTACGCTGAGCAGGCACAGGCCCAGCCCCAGGAAAAACAGAGTGAACTTCATCTTGGTTTCGACGTCTTGAACAAACTATGCTGACTGTCTCCGCTACTGGCCTTTTTATATGATTCTAATGTATGGTTGATAAGGCAAATCGTTCCCAATTGATCTCAACCGTATTGGGAGTCGAATGATAATTGATCTAACCACTTAGTGATATGCCCGAAATATTTAAAATCCACAAAAACAAAGAGCTGAAGATACTGGGTATCAGTATATCCGTGTGTCAGTTGATAACTGTCCTTATCTATCAGTTACCGGCTTGTATATCTGCACCACAAGTACACCAGCGGCGAGGAGGAGGACTTCGCCATCCTCACGGATGAATTGGCCACCGAACATGTGAGCGCGAAGCCTACGAGTGGGAGGTGAAGGCACTGGAAAAGATTGTGAAGAGGAGATTTGCCCTCGGTGATGTCGAATAAGGAGGATTTGTTCTGGGATTCGCCAACAACAACACCCTTGAGAGCTATACCAAGATTTACAAGTCAAATCTTCGTGAAGAACTGGTGAAGTATACCACCAGGAAGCATTTCCAAGCGATTGGCATCAAAACCTCAAAAAAAAAATGTTCCTAATTATATTGTATAAAATTATATATAATTAATCCACTATCCTGAAAACCGTCATGTCACTAAAATTGTATGGTGTAGTAGCCACCTCGTAGCAACATTTGCGTCACAAGGGCGCTTAGCAACATTTAAGCAATTATAAAATGTTGCGCAACATTTTCCGCAACATGTACATTTTACATTTTACGCTAAATATGCAAGGTGTGTGACCTAAACAGGGTGCATGCGTGCGTGCTTCCATACAAACTAGACTGAACTTAATTTAATGTATTATTAAGCAGAAAATTCAAACTACCGACTTTTAATCAGGAGCAGAACCCCATCAAACCCCAATATGAATATTATAAATGTAATAATACCTAATAAATGACAATACTTTTAAATAGTTTTTAATGTTTAATGGGTTTAGTGTACATATGTATGATTTACCGTATTCATCCCGTATATCATAGCTTTTTAGTTTATGTTTGCAATTTTCGTAGTTTTTTTTTTGCAAGCAGCTTGTACTTTTTATTGAAAAAAGCTGGAATACATTTTGCTCCAAATCTCGGATAGTTCCCAACGTCATTTTAGGTCTTTGCTCACTAAAAATTGTGGACTTTAATGAAGCTGATGAACGTTTTGTTTCATGCAGCCTTGCACTGCCACAAGTCTATATTATTTTAAGGCATCAACATCAACAATACGAAAATATTCATAACGAATAATTATATAGACTACAACCAATAATTTCGAAAGATTAGGTTTTCAGATCTCCTGACGATTGTGAGCAGACGCGGCCTCCATCCTGCGGAAAGATTTCTCATATTCCAAATGAAAACCACAGAGTCCTTTCATATGCCCATGACTACCACAATCACTCGCTCTATCAATCTCCGATCTGCCAACATCCATATCGAGAATTTTTTACTCTGAAACTTTGAAACACTTTTTTACCATTTAAATTGATGCAGAGTGGTGCAGAGTTGGCATAATATATTTTAAGCTTAGCGTTGGTTGGACTGATGGTTTTTCATCAATGACCATAACAGGAATTGCGCAATTCCTATTCAAGTGGCGCAAAATGGTGATCCCGAACTTCATCGTTTGGCGTGAACTCCGAAAGAGTTCTCGAGTTGGGGGCTGTGATGGTTAAATTTGCTGAAAACCTCAGTCGGGGGCAGTCGATGCACGCAGGGCTTCCAGAAAAGTTGGAACTACGGGCATTTCAGCTTCCAAAATTAATAACTTCTGAACGACTAAAGATATTTTCTTGAAAAAAAGTTCTAGGTACTAAACCAATTTTTTAAACTATTTAAAAAATAAGTTATTTTCCGAAGGTACATATGTATGTACCTATTGTACGTACATATATGCACTCCCGTCATGATCTCCTCTGGACACCTGTGCCAATCAGCATTGTCGTGTTGTTGCCGGCCACGTGAGAACTGTCTTATCAGATAAGCTTTGCGATAATAGTGTGGAGGGGTCCGTAATACTATGTACCTAGAATGCGAATACCTCAGTGGATTGCCAGTCGATTATGGGTCGACTTTCCTTATCGGTATGGTTTTATGACGGAACTTGATCGCATACCCATAAATATTTTCATATCTTTTCATATCTTGAATCAGTGACCATAGAGAATACTTTTAGACCACTCGTTCCGTAGAAAACGTTGAAGGCAAGAAAGTACGCACAAAATACATAAATGAGTCATAGACACAGTTACACACGATGCTCTTCCGTTGTAGAATTTGCGTAGCAATGATCTCAGATGTATGAATAACAACAAAGACTATACAAGTGCCAAGATGTGGAACAAAAGTCTATTTCAAATTTTTTTCGACGATTCGTATTACCAGCGTAGTATGGGTACTAGCACTTCAATTCTTTTTGTGGCTATCATTCGCGCTACTCGGCTACGTCTGATCGTCAATAAATGGAACGAGTCGGTCTGATTTGGGCCCCAGAATCCAAAAACAAAATATGTATACAGTTTGTTTAGTCTTTCGCAATGCATAGTTTATCATTTGTATATCCTTTCAGGTGAATGAAGAAACCTTTTGAGGCTCTGTACAGTTTTGATGGAAAATTATTTAAGTATATTCACTGAGCGAACAGACAGGCATTATATGATACAGATCGTTCCAAATATGTGTATGCATTTGAGGTATTTGGTTATCCGCGGAGTGAATGGATCAACAGGTACACAGACAGACAGGAAATCACTACTTATTGGAATGGGTCTATTGGGGGGTAACAATGAAATGTACACAGTTTTCATATTTTTTCATATATTTACTTTATTGTTTTACTTTCATTATGCATAGGTTATTACTATATCTGTTTCTGGGTTCTTTACTCTTTTGTTTGACGCCTCATTGCACTAAGAATTTGTTGGCTTTCTCTTCGTTGCCTTCTTTCCCCCGTTTTCTTTTTTGTTTTTCGTTTTTTTTCGCCGCATATAGCTTGCTCTTTCTATTCCATGGAAGCGCTTGCCTGCTGCTTACTGCTTGCTGCCATCTCGCTCTAACGCACTTAAACGCAAAGTTAAACAAGTATTTAATTATATAGAAATAGAGTTAAACAAATGTAGAAAAAAAAACATAAACAAAAGCGGCTTACAATTATTTGCAAAAAAAAGCTAAATACAAAGTTAATTATTCCGCCATCATACCATATTCCTCTATCATTCTCTGATTTGAATTCCGTTTTGATTTTAATCTACTCTGTCGTTCCAGTGGCAACGCGTTAATGCAAAAATATATAGCTTTATATATATATATATATTTATGTATGTATGAATGTATGTATGTATATAGGCGCATATCGTAGTTTCGTTTATATAAATATATTTGTATATATATTACAAAGTTAATTGTTTTCTCTTCATTTCATTTCGTTTCGTTAATATTACAATTTTCATTTCTCCTTAATCTTGCACGTAAATCTTCGCCGCGTTTTCTAGTTTTTTTTTTTAGGGTTTTAACTTATAGCAGATACAGATACGCAATACCTTTATTTATAAAATAAGGTTACCGTGGGGATTGCAGTTGCAGTTGCTATTGCTATTGCCATTGCTATTGCTGTTTGCTATGGTGGTTGAATAACTTAAACGATTGTTAAACAAATCTAAAATAAAGAAACATTCAACTCGCCTCCGCCGCCGCAGGCACCCAAAAAAGATGCGCGGCATTCTCTCAAAATGGTTCGCTTAATTACAATTGGGGGGCCCTCGCATATATATAAATATATAATAAAACAAATTATCGAAAATAAAAGAACAATATAAAAAAATATTAACGTTAGAAGAACAATTTGTGGAGGAGCTGAGGGGAGCTGGGTTGATGGTGGGGGAGGACGCGGGGTCAAATTGTTTACAATTTTAGAGCTTTAGAGTAAATTAGCAAATACGAAACGCTTTGTTTAGTCTTCCCTTCTTTCTAATTCTCATTACGATTCTCAATCTCGTTCTTATCCATAATTCCATCATTTTGTTTTATATATATTTTATAATTGAGTTGTTTTTGCTGCTGTTGCTGTTTGCTGTTGGCTAATTGCTGTTGTTGGTGGCAACAACTGGGGTGCTGTTGTTGTGGTTGTTCTGGTCGACACTGTCCATATTGGGCACATAGTCCAGGGCCATCATGCAGGCAAAGACGGTCATTACCATCTTTGGCTTCACTTCGGTGATGTCCTCGGGCAGGGCATATACGCGGGCACCGATCTTGCGGGCCATGGAGATGGCATATTTGGCATTGGCCAGATTATCCTGCAGGAATATCCAATAATTAGTATTATTCCAAGCTGGTAGGTAGCTGTATTAAACCACTCACCTCCTGCGTGCCGCTGGTGCGGACCAATTCGTAGTTGATGCTGCCCTCCTTGATCGCATCGATCAGATCGATCACAATCTTGCCATCGGCAATGGCATGATCGTTGAAGTTCCGCAACTGCGACTGCTTGCCGGCCTCCGCCAGGCGATTGTTCACCCACTGCACGATCTCCTTCTCGATGATCGGATTGCCAGTGTTTGCCAGTCGCGACAAAATAGACAGGGTGTAGGCGCGCATAAGCTGCCAGATGAGGGCTAAAATATATAACATCAAAACATTAAAATGAAACCTCCAGAGAGAGAGATAGAGACACTTACCCAGTGTCAGTGTGGCATTGCCATCGTTCAGGTCCTGGCCAGCAATGCCGACCAGAGAGAACTTCAGCTGCTTGCCCAGATCGACGGCATAATTGCAGTTCTCCAGCTTCTCCATGAACTTGCGCAGCGGCGTGAAGCGCTTGTGGACTCGGCTCCAGTTGACGATGCCCGGCTTAATGACGTCAAACAGCTGGAAGATGACCAGGCCATCGGCCAGATCCGAGTACAGCCAATTCACGTGCGGAGACACGCCCATCGAGTTCATCCAGTTGCGGTAAGCTAATCACAGTTAAAGATGAAAATGTTTAATCAAACTGCATTCCGTGCAAGTATTTCCCCCCGCCCCCATCCACTCGACTGCACTTACTCTTCTCCTCGCGCGTCTCCTCAATGGACTCGAGTCCCTCGATCTGCTCGGGTTTGTCCAGGCCGGGATGGTTGTTGAACAGATTGGCGACAAAGGCCAGATTCAGCTTGTAGACACCGTTGACGACGTCCTGGGGCGTAAGGAAGCTGCGACAGTTGAGCTTGCCGGCCTGCTGGAGCATGATCTCGGCCCGCTGCTGCAGATCGGACTCGCGCAGCGCATCCAGATTGACGTCGGCATCGTTGCCGGCGATCTGCTTGAGCAGATGAGAGTAGATCTCGGAGTCGACAATGTCCGACTGGAAGTTGGTGCAGCGGCGCGAGATGCCAGCACGCTCCAGATGGTGGTTGACCCAGCGCAGAAGAATGGCCTCTGGGGACATCTTCATGAGGTCCTCGAGCCGCTCGTTGTCGAAGAGGAGGCCGGCGAGACCGGGACAGCTGTCCAGGGTGATGTGGCTGAAGAGGCCGATGCGGATGATCTGCCAGAGCAGACCCAGCACCAGATGGGGCTTGCCCTTGGCCAGGTCGTGGGCATCGATGTTGACGATATTGCAGCCGATCGCCTGCGAGGAGACGAGGGCCAGCGTCAGGTTCTCGAACTCCCTATAGACGGTCAGGTTCTTCTTGTTGATGGCGCGCTCGTCGATGGTGTCGGGGCAGGAGTGGTTGATGATCTTGCACAGCAAGATGCCATCCTTGATGCTCAGATACAGCCGCTTGCCCTCGCTATCGATGGGCAGGAGATGCTGCAGGTCCTTGTCGTGCCCCAGATTCGAGTTGATCCAGTCGGAGAAGGCCAGCTGCTCCTCGAGTCGCACCGAGTGCGTTGTGCCCTCAGACGAGCTGCTCGACATGCCGCCGAGCGTCTCCAGGTTCTCCTTCTTGGACACCACCGTCTTGAACGTGCTGGCCACATCCTTGCTCTTCAGGTCCAGGCACAGCGTCTCGAATTCCTCCAGATTCAGCTTGCCCTGATGCGCCGTTCTCTGTTTGCTCTTGAACTCATCGATCATCTCGCGCACCTGATAGCCCGCCAGCTTGAATCCCACCTGATTGAGAGCATCCTTCAGCTCGTGCAGGTCGATGAAGCCATCCTTGTTGGCATCCAGCTATGAAGCAAAAAAACCAAAGAAATCTATGAGTAATCCATTTCGATGAGTAATACCCGATGAGCACTTGACGATTGGTTGGGTCAGTGGATCGATCGACTCTCTGACCATCTCTGACTCATCAATCAAATCGATATGCAAAGCAGACGCCGCTCGCTGTGCTGCTGTTTTGCTCGCTCCCATTCCCATACCCATTCCCATACCCACTGGGGCGCCTGCTAGTTTATCTTTGGAATTTTTCAGCCATGCAACACAGGTATGCAAAATGTGTTCTGTTCTATCTCCCCTGCCAACCCTTCCGCCACCTCCCCCACCATGGCCCACACGCTCTTATCGGCCAGTCGTCTCCGTGTGCTCCGCTGCCGCCTTATCGAATTTAATTTCCATTTTTATTTTTTCTTTAGATCTCCCCGTTCCCGTTCCCTTCCCCGCCCCGTCTGTCTTCCTGCAATGGGGAAGTATCTTTCACCTGATTGACGGACGGCCTGACGGACTGACTGGCTGATTTATCATTGAAAATTGTTCATTCCAAATTATATGATGCAGAGGTGACGGTGATGGTGGTGCTGGATTGTCTTTGTGTGTGTGTGTGGGAGACAGCTGAGAGGTGGAGGCCAGTAATTGAAGTGTCTGCTTTGGACCGAGAGAGTAATCATGGCCAAGAGGCCAGCCAAAGGGGAGGGATGCTCCAAAAGTGAAAGCCAAAACTAATTTTATATTTTTGTAAATTATCCAATGAATCAATGGGGAAAATCACTTGATGTTTATGTGTATTCAAATTGTATAATCCCTTTTATGGGATTCCACTATACAATACTGGCATCTACGATGACTAAGATTTTCCATCTATCATCTTTTAATATACAACAAATTTGCCAGCACATTTAATTGACAATCTCATTTGATTATTCTCTATATTTATTTGAGGGAACATCCCAATCGATGGAAGTGGACAACTTTCCTTTTAATCTATCGAATCAATTTCTAATTTGGAGAACAAACTTTAACTATTCATTCGCTAACCAATTTTCATTCGACTATTCATTTATTCATAATTTAATCTCTATCCTTTATCCTTTTGCGGCAGCTTGGCTTAGCATTATGGCCAAAATTAGAACATATGGTAATGTGACCAGATTGTGCGAATATCCGGAAAGAAAGTCCCCAACCCGAGGTCTCCTAATCACCCTATTCTAGGGGAAAACCAATCATTTTGGTCAGGCCTGGGGCTGTGTGGAGGAGTATCGTCAATGTTTGTCTTTTTTATGTGGTGTGAAATGCTTTTCGCTCTGATATTAGTGGACTCTGGAATTTATGGGGCTTTTGGTTGGTGATTCGCCAAAATTGTGTGCGAATGGGTGGGGTGGGGTGGGGTGGGATGGGGTGGGGGTTGGTTCGCTGATTGCTCCGCTTTTGCTGTTTGCCGATAAGATAAATGTTTGTGTGCGCCAGAAACAAAAAGCAAAAGCCAAAGAAATGCTGAACATAAAATCGAAAACAGCCCTCGATTACGTATATGTTAATGATATCAGGGGGTGCTGGTGGTGGTTCTAGTGGGTGGGGAGGGGAAAACCGCCAGGCCAGGCCAACACACACTTGTCCTTGGCCAACACATAGCACATATAGATAGGCAAACCGGAGGAATAGGAATACATAATTCCATGACTGACATCCAACGGAAGTGATTTTGATTTTCGGGTTCTGATTTCTGGGTCTTAGGCGCACGCTGAAGCGTGGAGTGGAAGCGCGTGCACTTTATCGTAGATGTGTACCGTATTCGGTGTATTATGGTGTGCGTGCCACAGTCGTGTGTCTGTGTTATCGATTAAAAAGCTATAAAGTGCTCCGAGAAGCACCGATAGAGAGAGAGAGGGGGAGAGAGAGAGAGAGAGAGAGAGAAGAAACGACAACGGCAAAAACATCTGTGATTACGTGAGTCAAGGAATCGTGAGTAATAAAACTCGTAAAGATATACTACTACTATAAGAAATCGCTCGAGAATGAAATGATCAGGGGAAGGAGGGCATCCAGTGGCACCTACATCGGGCAAAATCTCCTCCAAATGCTGCCTGTACTCCTCGGTGGTCTGGATATCGGCCATTATTTCCAATGTATATAGCACTCGGAATTATTGTATTTATTTAGCCGGGTTTGATTTCTCTGTTTTCTTTGCTTAATGGTTCAGCAAAGATAAACAATAAAAATTAACAAAAACAAAAAAATTAAGTTAATTGATTTGCACACACGCACGCACGCAGGCACACGAGCACGAACACGAGTACGAAGGAAGGGTCAAAGTGGTTCAGAGATCAGGTGGAAGCGCGCACGAAACGATCGCAGTGGAGGGAGTGCCGGAAAGAACTACGAAACGGAATGGAATGGAACTCGGGCAGGCAGTCGGGTTAACCGTTATTAGGTCTCGCAGCGGGAGAGCGAGAAAACGAGAGCGAGCGCAAGAGATCGTACAAAATGAACGAGTGATACGGCAACGAGAGAGCCGAGAGCCAAGGATTTGTTTGTTAAATACCGCTACGTACGTACGTTCGTGCAAACACCCGGGACAATCTGGAGCTGGCTGAGTACTAACTGGAGTACTGCAGTGCCACGGACTATTTATGCCTTTTCTTTTATCAGAACAGTGTGTAAATCGAAGAGTAAACCAGCGCACATCGCTTTACAGCTTTATCAGAGTCACAGGCCCAGGGAGAGGCGCCAACAGAAAGAGAGAGAAAGCAAGAGCCCATACCTTTCAATAGATGTATGACGCGGCGTCATGCCTATCCTGAATCATAAGAGAGTGGTACACTCTCCCAATATACGGATTACTCACTCTACTTAAAAGCGATTCGGAACTGCAAGAAGCAGACACTGAAATCTTGTCTGATTTTTGTGGGGTTTTCTTGAAGTGCATTTCCATACGGCCATTACACATAACAGTTTCTCGATGTACATATGTTGCAGCCAATTAATCAGATACTCTCTGATACATATATGTATGTATATTATATTGCATGTATGCGCAAACATTTTTTCGTTTTTTGTTTTTTGGTATTTCGTTCAGAGACTGATAAGGCGACCGGCGAGTGAGCGACACCTTGCCCTGGCCTGAATCAAGTCCATTCGTCAGTCAATATCTGTAGGTAAGTGAGCGAGCATTCCACATATACATATATAGTATAGGTACATATATGTATACATACATACATATATGTATTGCGTCAATATCGATGGGAGAGTATACGAGCTTCAGCTGCTATTCGCTGCATAGCTTCGTGCTGGAATAGGGTGGCCAGGGTGCAGGTGCATAGAAATCGGATATGTTTCAAGGGTTAAAGATTTTTATTGTTTAAGGATTCATCCGTCTCTTTCTCTCTCTCTCTGTGGATCTATTGAATGATTCAATAGCCATAGTTTTCGTGACTCATATTGAAGAGTTTCAAAAATGAAATATTTATGTAAACTCTTATGTATTTCCCCTGAGTCATGGTTTAGTTAAAAAGTTCCCCCCCACGGACGCCCCACACATGCTTTAGGACAACCCTTACAAACCAACGAAAACGAACCATTCTTCTGCTCAAGTTTCGCCTTTTTCGCAAATTGCTTACGCATCGATAATATTCGGTAAAATGCAAAAAGAGAAAGAGAGAGAGAGAGAGCTTTCGGGAGAGAGAGAGAGAATGATACATGATATGAGAATGGCATGTATGTTGAAGAGAGGATAGTACTGTGTATGATAGAGAGACGGGAGACATGATATTTAAACGTAATTGGTTTTTTAATAGGCATGGTATCAGCGTAGGGCATTATGTGGCAATTGCCATTTAAGTAATAACTTGTACAACAAATAGTATATCAAATTCCACCAAGATAATGAAAAGTCGTTCCATGATAAGACATAGCTGGCAGGCAGGCAGAGGCAGTGGCAGTGGCAGGGAGGGGAAATCGAAAGAACATAATCGAAAAATAGAGCGGGGGATGGTGGGTGGGTGTTGATCCATCCGTTTGTTCGTTTTTATGTCACATTTATGGACGACTTCTTTACACCGTAATTTACACGTAAACGTTACCACTCCTCCCCTTCCCCGCCTGAGATACAGAAGTGCTGAACAGCAGCTGAATATACGAGCGGCAATATCCACTCCTCTCCCATGGGGCACATTCAGTCATTCATTGTTTCCGATCATAACCAGCCACTTTGTTTATCAGTGGGCGGGGCGGGGCGGGGTGCCCTAGGGAAGGCCCTACTATGGATATGATTCACGTACGAGTATACGGAACGGATAGTCCCGAAGGGGAAACTTTTGTGATCTTCCATTGATTTAATTGGAATTCCCATTCAAATAACAGCTGTGCATTTAACGTTCACACATGACTGGCAAGCAACAAGAAACAGCTGCTCTGCTCTGTTATAGTCCTTTCAAAAATCGTACTACAATGTTCTCCCCGTTTGAAGACAATTTGTCACTTCCATTTTCTTTTGTATTTTGTTCATATTTCGAACCTTTTCTTTTAATAATAATTCCTATAGCCCCGAAGCGTCTCTATAACTTATTGGAAAGTATTAAACAGCAAATAAACGCAGGGGAAAAAGGGCAATAAGTTCCTAATTCCAGGAAAAAGTTCTCTTTGTGGAATGGTTTAGAGCACCATCCAGCCATCCATTCATTGATAAGGCAACACACAATAAACGTTAATTGTTTTCCGTTTTCATACGCAATCGAATCGCCAAACACACACGTGACCTCCCCCTGTATTTGATGATTAGCACAAGACAAAAAAAAAAACAAAACCTTCCCAATGGACGGGGCACCCCTTCACCCTTGCACCTTAACCCTCCTTCACATCATTTGCTTTGTGCTTTATGACACCACAAGAGTCGCTTTACCTGACCTGCCAGAGAACGGGGAGAACGCGGAGAATTATGCATAATGATAATTATCGCGAAATATTTGTTAATGAGCGCGTATATTTCTCGGTGTGTGTGTGTGTGTGTGTGTGTCTCGCGGCGATTAATACCCTCTCTTTAGCAGAGAAGAAAGCATTTCATTGACAACAAAGCAACCATTTGCAGATCCTGCCTAACAACAGTACAGTATTTATGTCAGAAATTTCCTATAAAGCCTAATAGTACTAGGCACTGCCCAGGACCATCGACTTTAGAGTTAGATTATTTATAATTTCATACTGTATTTTTATAGTATAACTACAACTCGTATAGCATAGGGGAATACCTTACAAAAGGTATTCCAAGCGTCGAGTATCTTCAAGTTGTATTCATCTCTTTTCTTTCGTTGTCTTCGACGAGGCTTAGTCATTGTCACTTAAAGTCAATTTACAGCAAATGAAGTTCATTAGCAGCAAGACCGGAGGTTGTGGGGGGTTCGAAGATACATACATAGATGCTAACCGACTTGAAGATTGTTTTGTTTTGTTTTGTTTGTTTGTTGGATTGTTTGCTCAGCTTTTAGGGGGAAATGTTTTTTGGAGAGAGAGAGGGAGACAAAGTACGACAAGGGTTCTGGGGGTGAGGTAATGCCAACCCACATTGCACTGTCACCTGGTCCCATAAAAACGTAATAAAACAAATACAGAAAAAAACACACAAAAAAAAAAAAAACGAGAAAATACTTTGTTTATTTTTGTGTGCTATTTTTTCGCTTTCGTTGAACCGAACCGGTTTCCTACGAGTAGTATCTCATGGAACCGGAGTTGAAATTCCATTCAAAATGCCTGGCACGAATGCCTGTACACATACCCATGCATCGTATCGTATCCCCCGCTTCGTTTACATATCCCTATCCTACATACAAATGTAGATATATGTATGCTATATGCAATGCCCCCGTAACCCCTCTCTCGCTCTTTCTATCTGTGTTGCCTCTGTTTAGTGTTTCAGTGTGTCGCGACCTCGACAACAATGGCAGCATTACATCAACCACACAGCCCCCCAACCCGCAACCCACACAGCCCGTACCACTGATTGAACGTGAGTCAACAACATGAGCCCGAAACATGTTAATCAACATTGAATGATAGATAGATACTCGCCCCACCACCGATCCACCATTCCACCGATCCTCCCAGCCAGCCAAGTGCTATTCAAATATAGTCAAAGGAAATCAATTGAACAAAAATTAATAATGAGCCCACGACTATGCTGACGATAATGATGATGATTGTATGCTACATGCTGCATACTCATACATTTGTACATGCATAGATAGGTAGATACCTACATAGATAGATAGATAGTTTACCGTTGCACGACTACGACAACGACTGTGACTGACAAAAGACCACCAATAGAGTGAAGCACCAAGGGTACACCCCACACACAAGACAGCGGAATAGCATGGGAAAACCATGCTTAAATCTGCTAGTGGCATCGATTCGTTTTTCATTTCATTTACTATTTATTATTCCATTTATTTTATTTATTTTTGTATTTTATTATTATTTGGGAAAACCCCTACATCTGATAATCTGATCAGTGATCACTTCTCTTGCGACACTTTTGTCGCCTGGTCCGGTCAAACGGTGTCACACTGCGGCGTTACTCTTTCGTTTCTCTTTGTGTTGTTATTTGCCGGTCGGTCGGTCGGTCCTCGGTCGTCGTTCGCATTCGCTGTATTCGTTTTATTATTCATTTTACGAGTAAATATACTTACATATTTGTTGGCGTTTGTCAATTGAAATTTGTAACACGTAAAGCAATTTTTGTCTGTTGTCGCTCTTCTGCTGCGTCTGCTATTACCCGGCGGGCCAAGCTTTGGCTTTGAGTGTAATCAATTTTTATGTAGAAATTCGCAGCGAAACTCAAGACATTGCGAATCATCATCCTACGTCCGTACACAGACGACTATATACATATACGAGTATATTCGAGTATGTTTGCAGGCATGGCAGCATGTCAAAAAGTTAAGTCCATTGTATAATCAGCAGTGACACATATCCGCCAAAAGTCCGCCGGGTTCGAGGCAAACACAACACACATATTGCCGGACCAGACACGCGGACACTCGGACAATCCCCAGAGTGTAATGCACTACTCTTGGGCTGAAGGCGGACGGCGGACGGCGGAGGGACACTGGTACTTTAGAAGTTTGTCCTTTCATGTAACAGCCAGAAGCAAGTGCAACATCTGCGAATTGGAATTTCTCGCTAATGGATCTGTGGTACTACAAGACCATTTACATACATCCACATTGCTTTGAATGTATCTATTATGAACTCCCAAGTTGCCATGTGAACCTTTATGCTGGACACGAGTATATTCCAATGCTGATCTTATACTGGTTCAGTTATATGTATATCATCCACATTAAGTAAATGTATCAAAACACAATCCAATCCATTTTTACATTTTTATACAGTTTAAGAGTAACTTGCAATATCTTTTAAGGGTATTAATATAGTTAGCTTCTCCAATCGAAAGCTCTCTCAGGATATGTGTCCTTCTTGTGAAGTAATCTATTGAAACAAAAAGTTTCCTATTGGATGAACCGGATGGTACTTCGTTGGTGGGAAGAGAGAGAGAGATTTAACGGAGTGGAGGCTTACATTGTAAGCATACGAGAAATAATCGTTACTCTATTAGTAGTGGATATATTATTCATCCGAGCATTTTTGTTTTTTTGGTCTGCGGACCAAGGAGTGGCTCCTGTCCCGAGTGGCGGGGTGCGACTGATTATGCTTTCGAGTGAGTTGGCGGGCGATACACTATACGCATACACATTAGTCACAAGGATATAAATTACAAAAATTAAAAAGAAGTGACTCATGGAGCTGGCCACTTGCTAATTAGGGTGGGGTGGGGGCAAACACCCACTCCCCCTCATAGGGGGCGGGGGGCTGGGGTGTAAACAGGCGGCTGATGTTGCTGCTAATTGAGGGCGCAGCGACGGTTGGGAGTGACAGTGGTGTCAGTGTCAGTGTCAAGTTGTAGTACAAACGGGTTCAATTGTGGACCTAAAAGATCGTTTAGTTTCACTAATGAACTGGTGGTTCCACCACAGTGGAGAAGAGCCAAAGGCACAGGTAAAGGCACAGGCACAGGCGGGTGTTAATTGCATTGGATATGCCTGAATGGATTCCAACAAAGCATTCCAACAGCCCGCCGTCACAATTCTGCTGCTGCTGCTGCTGCTTCCAGTTCCAGGCGGCGCACGCGACCAAAACGCTGTGAAAGTCGGCGTCAACGTCAACGTTGCTGCTACTGTTGCGGCTCTGCACTTCATTATGACAAATTTACAGTTAATCAACGAGTGCGTTGACAAAAAACAGCAACAACAACAAACACAAACAAATAAACACAGTGAGAGGAAGAGAAAAGGGAGGGGGGGGGGGGGGGGGGGGGGGGGGGGGGGGGTAGGGGGGAGGGACAGCGAAGGCGGAGGCCGTTACACTCGGGTAAATATTGAAAATGAGCCACTAAATCATCCATGTCTCTTCGTTTGACCATATAACCCTTTAACCATTCTGTCTCTCTCTCTCTCTCTTGCTGTCCCTCTTACTCTCCTGCTGCCTCTGTCTGTCGGTCTTTCTGTGGCTAAATCTTGCGTCAAGTGAAATCCGAAAAGAGAGTAAAATTGGGTATGGTAGGCATTTTCGATACCCTTTCAGCTTTAGCTGTGCAGATCCTTTGCTCCTAGTATCCCATTTGTCTCTCGTCTTTGTTAGAAGACCCTACCATTTTCAAAGCTTAAAGAGATCCGATATAGATGGGTTTGTATTTTGTAGAGGATCGGAAATGCTAGTCAAAATTACACAGACCCTACCCTCTGGGTAGTGTACTAAATGGCAAAAAATTGATAAAACGAGAGGCACAAAAACACAAACATAAACACTCCAAGGTGCCCCCAAAAAGGTAACGCGCGCTGGCCCAGAGTTCAAGCAACTCTGCACGCAAAAGCAGTAATCGGAAAAAAGCTAAAGCAAAAGGAAAAAAAGAGGCAAAAAACAAACACAAAAGGCAGAGGGAAATAAAAAGCTTCGACAAAAAGACCAAACGACTTTTGCATAAGGACAGACGGTTGCAAGAAAGAGACAGAGAGAGATAGGAGGAGAGAAAGAAAGAAAGGATGCAGCTGCAGCTGCAGCCGATCGGCCGCACATGCAACGCAATCGACGCATTATGGGGGGCACTTTCACTAGTGCCCCCAACACCAAAGGTGCACACTGGAACAAAGACGGCTATTCAAGGATCTAAAGGGTTCAAAGATCGATTTATGTACATATTTATGACTATTTCGCAGGCAGTCTGTATGTTTATTCTTTTTGTTAATTGAAAGAATCTATAAACACGTATCATTTACGTGACTCTCTTTCTTTCAAGAAATGATATCATCGTCGTTGCTAATCGACTGTCCACTGTCCCCGGTCCACTGTGGTGTTTGCAAACATCACGACCCACTGTACAGGCGAGTTGTGGTGTGGTGTGGTGTGGTGTGGTGTGGTGTGGCACGACTACTTTTGAGTGACAGTGTATTCAAACATCTTTGGCATGTGCATGTGCATCCAAATGACAAAGAAATTAAAAACAAAGTGAATGAAAACAGACAGGGAAAACAGCTTTATGGAAATGAAAAGTATGTTGTTTAAGTGCCTAAGAAGCCAACACCCCCCGCCCGCCCTGTCCCCCCTCCACAGCCACACAATCCTTCTTCTGGCGGGCAGGCGGCCTGCCTGCTAGCCGTGCCCCTTGGGGGCACCACTCAAAATGCACTTGAGTGAGGAGGCAGTATCCGCAATGTTGATAAAAACCAAGCTGCAGCAACAGAGTGCTATCGTGTGTGTGTGTGTGTGTGTGAATGGGAACAGTAAGATCAGAAAAACAACAACAACAACCGAAAGACCTAATAAACGCGCAGCCAAATGAATTATGTTTCGTCGGGAGGGAGGGAGGTAGGTAGGGAGACTATCATACAGCAACATGCAACACATCACTCCACAAAGAGCATTATTCAGCCCCGATAAACCCCATAAAAACACATTGCATATCTCATCCCCCATTGGGGCACTGCCACTGCCACTCAACATGCGCGCGGCTTTGCGGCAATTAACACTGACACTCCCACGCAAAAAACAAAAACCAAAGACGACGCGACGAAGACAGAGACAGAGATGGAGAGACGGACGCGGAGACGGAGACAACAAAAGCAAGCACTGCTTGGTGAGTGGGTGTGTTTTTGTGGAGTGTGGCAACACTGTCCTTACTGTTTTTTGACATACAGGGGACACCCACACCCACTCCCACACATTATATGTATATGTATACATACATACATATGTATTTATGCATGTATGTGTGTGCTAATCCTGCCCAAAAACGATGCACTGCTTGTCATTGGAGTCTTCGATGGCAAAGCCGTCATTGAGTAAACACAAAAAGACTTGCCGCAGATAGTACAGGATTAACAGATCTGACACAGAATTGTATAAGAATTTCTTCTGCCAAAAGAAAACAAAATAAATCTCATATGCAGATCTTATTTAAATAAAAAGGGGAGTTTTCCTCCCACTGCTCGTAAAATCTTCATTTAGGATATCCAAAGACACACACACACACACACACATACGGGAGCAAGAAAACAATAAAGCCAAGAACCGTTACACAGCAATTGAATGCGGAACTGTATTTATCTGCCGCTCTGCTGCCGCCACTCCCTTCCCTCCTCCGCTTTGCATTAGTCATCGTTAAGCGCGGCAGCTTCTCTCCAAAGAACGAAACGAAAACAGATTCCGTGCTCTCAAGTGTCAATCAGTGCAACGCTGCCCTGCCCAGCCATGCCCTGCCCCCACACTGACCTCGGCGCTGTTCCAGACAATGCTCTGGTGCGTCTATGTGTGTGTGTGTGTGTGTTTCTCTTTATCCTGTTTTCATTCTACGATTCTTGAGTGGCGAGTATTAATCGTTTCGTTGGCCACGCACACTCGTTGGCCCCATAACGCATACAATGCCCCCGCATTGTGCTTCTGATTAACGGGTCGCGTCGGCTCGCCTCGCCTCGCGCGTGCAGAAGGAGCTGCCAACTTGCTGGCGCGCAATCTCTTGCAATCGAGCGATCAACCCAACCGATGCCCTGCCCTGCCCTGTCCTGACCGTTTTTATGGCGGGCACTGTTGTGCTGGCAGCGCTGCTCAGCCCCCCAGGGCAAGTGCAGCGTGGGCGTTTCGTTTGGTTTCGATTTTTTTTGTTTTTGGAATTGCCAAGAATCACGAGCTAAGCAAAAGCTGTAAAATAATGGTACTGCCCGGTCACATGCATCCAAAGTGTGGTCATGGGGTGGTGGTGTGGGGGGTAGTACAAAAAACAGATTGCAACAATTGCAAACTATTAAATTTGTGCATAATAATTGAACAGAAACTGCTGCCAGCTTGACTGGTGGTGTGTGCCCCTTGAACCAAGGCACTCGTAAGCGATCGCACAGTGGGGCCGATTCGATTGGTTGCAGAGCATTTGAGAGATTTCGGAATTATGATTTGGAAAACATAGAACATTTTTATTGTAATTATTTTGTGGTTTGTTCACAAGATCAAAGTTAGCTCCATCTGATAGTCTTTGGATGCCTAGTGTTCATGTTATTTTCTAACTAGTGGTCTGCTGCTGCAGTGGAAGCTTCTGATAGCACTAACCCCCCTATTAGAACAGTTTTGGATCCTAGTGAACCACCACCCCATCATCACCCACTGTGCAACGTTGGCGTTGCCAGAGCCGAGACGTAGTTTTTCACGCTCTCCAAGTGGCTTTGCATGTGTGTCTGGCAGTGTGTGTGTGTGTGTGTGTGTGTGTGTGTGCGGGGCTTGAGATTTTTATTTTAAGCAGAAACTGGTTTCAGAGCTGTCTTCCTCTCCCTCTCCCTATCACCATCCTGCCTCTTACAGCCATCATCAACAGCAGCAGCAACAGCAACAACGCCGCTGGCAGCAGCAGCGGCAACGACAACGGCAGCATGCCAGCCAGCTCTTTTACGTGCCGTTTTAGTGTTGTCATACTATGGAAATAAATGAATAATACTCGTATTCAAACAATATTCTCCAGAAATTCCCTCGAAATACTCGTCAAGTGAAAGACAGTTCAGACAGTTGTGCCATTACCGTTGCGTGTTTGTTTGTTGTTAGTCATAGCGTCACAGTGTGCCAATGGATGGATGGGTGGATGGATGGGTGGCTGGGATGGGGGATGTGGGATGGGCGCATGAGCAGCGCAGTCGACAGCGACATTGAACTTGTGCGTTGACAGAGAGCGCATGCGTTTGTTGGCAGTTGCAGCGTTTGCCGACTACCCAGAGAGGATTTTTATGAGTAAGATAAGTGCAAATTTTACAAATGTGCATATTTTATCAGTAATTTTGAAAAATATCAGAAAAAAAAGAAAGAGATATTTGCTTTGCTGCTTCCTCTCAACCCCCACATACACACACAGCAGCAGCAGCACCACATGCACCGTTACCTCCCATCTAGGCGTGTGTGTGTGTGTGTGTGTATGTCTGATGCGTCTCATCTCTTCTCTTCTCTTCATGGGGGGTTGCTTTCCAAGGCCAGCTCTGAAGTCGCAGCCGCTGCGGCGGCGGGGGTATCCATGGCGCTGGCGTTCGCTGTTCGCCGGCGACGACGCCCACATGCACCGGGTTCCACATCTTCTTGTTTGTCGCTTCTGTAGCTTCGTTTTTGTGTGTGTTGCTGTGTGTGTGTGTGTGTACTTGTGTGAGTCATGCAATTGGCATTTAATGTTAATAGCCTGACCCACCTCCCACATTGATGGATGGGAGGCCACCCCCAAAAAGCACAGAGCAGCGGTCGAACAGTTCTTATTGATTTACCGTTACACTTACCTCTGTAAATTTCTCTTTGATCTCTGTTTTTTCATCAATGGAGAGGGTTTTCGTGAATTTATTTAATGTTGCCATTTTGCTGTTTCTTTGCTGCTTTGGATGCTATGCTGGCCGATAGACTCGCTTTCTTAATTATTTCTACTGATTGTTTGATTGGTTGTTATTTTAAATAAATTATGCGTTTATTGTTAATTTCACTTTGTCGCCTGTCGGCGTTTCGTTCGTGTCTCTTTCTCCCTCTCACACTCTTTACAATCTTGTTTTGCCGCGCTCCTTTTTCTTCTTTACGGCTACGTACGTGTACGTCTGTGTTAGCGTCTGTGTTTGTGTATATATTGGAGTGGTAGCAGCGACGCGACTGCGGCGACACTTTCTTTTGGGTGGCGTCGGCGACGTTTTTTTTCTTTATTATTAATTATTATGTTGTTGAATCTCTTATACACGCTACGATGCACCTTCTTCTAATTACTCTTTAAGTTATTTTCGCTAAATGCCCTCTCTCTCTCTCTCTAGCACTCACACACACACAGGCAGACAATTTTCGTAATTGTTGTTGTTCCGTATATTTGCACTTCACTAACTGTTTTCCCAAATAACAAAAAAATGTATAAAAAAATCGATTGTAGAATGAATCTACAAACAACTGCCGGGAATCATTTATTTATGAGGTTTTTCAGTGCTATCTGCATTTGCCGGTTACTGTGCGAGATACAATACACGACACGCTTTTGTTAACAATATTTAACAATTGGTGGGACTTGGGCAGCGTTTTTCGGGGCCGTTTCATTCAAATACGAAAGTAAATACGTTTGTAACCGGTCGCTGTTTTGTTTGTTGTGGGTACTATTGATAATTGATGGAAAATAGGGTGTGGGCCACAGGCAAAACGGTCAAGTAAATGCAACACTTGCTAGGTCAACTCCACCCTATTCGCCTAACATACCTTGATGAAAAATAGGGTATGGACAATAGGAAAAACGGTCAAGAATTCACATCGTATGAATGGTAAAATCCACCCCTTTTGCCTAACATACTATGGGGTATTTCTGCGTCCTAATAGCATATCAAATGTAAAAAATGGCTAGGTAAGGCTCGTACGAGCCTTGAAATTTTACTTGGTTGTTTTTGCCTCTTGTCCATACCTTGGCATAGCCCGCTTACACTTATTTTTGCGTTGCAAGTATGAGCTTCAGGTTTCGATGGAAAAACAAAATATCGATATTTTTGCCGGACGAATTGGCGGTACTTTAAAAATACCCTTTGTTTTTTAAAATACCTGTAAAAATGAAATATTATAGATATACCGTAAATATGACTTCAACGCAATTTTGAAGTTAAAATATACATCGATCTATTAGTCTAGTACTCAGATCCGAAAAGTGCCAAGAGCTGTAAACCGACACGTTCTCAAGGCCGTGTGTTACTTTTCGGAAAACAGTGTGTTTGGCGAAGCAACTCTTTCCGCCATAAAACTGGGGGTGATGCACAGCATGAGGAATGTTAATCCTGTCCATGAATTGGAGCGCGTTATTGAGTCGTCTTTGAAAAACCTCACCCTTAACGGTATTCTGAATGAGATGATCGGTGAGAACAATGAGAAGATTTACAAGCCCAAGGATACAAATAGCTGTCCCCTCATCTAATATTCCCAAAGAGGGTTTTAATAAAATTTGTATGTAAATTATCTAAAAATTACCAACTCCCACAGATCCATTCATTCATATAACTGTTCATAATGAATGAATTTCATTGTCGTTTTCGTAAAATTCTACTAATCGCTTGTTTAGTTTTTGTTTATTGCACTCCATAGCGGTGTGTTTTTATATTTACATTCACGCACACAAACTCAGTTTTAAATCTATTTTATTTAAAAATCGAATGCCCAAAAAAATACCACAAATACCATGAAATGATTTTCCAGTATATATCGTCGTGTTTGTTTGTCGATCGGAGCACTACGGAATGACCCGCAAAATCGGTTTCGTACGAATCTGTTCGAATCTGTCCTGGAGGTGGAAATTGAGCGAACGGTATATCGGTATATTTAATCAATTTTTCGGTATATTTCTGTTGGCCACTATCGACAGTCTCGATAGTCGATAGTGGAAACAAACGATAGTAGTCGGAAGTACTATCGGAAGGATAACCCTCTAGATCAATTTAAAAATCTTAATTCAATTTAAAATATTCCATATATCAATGTTCGATGTCGTTATCAACGTCATTTTGTTTGCCGATACTATCGATAGTGAACCGAAACTGTCGATAGTAGGCCAATTTTTCAATCATTCATAGTATCGATGGTGCTATCGATTTTTTCCCAACTCTAGTTTCCGAGATCATTCATTAGATCGTCCTGAATAACCATACTTGCCTTTTTGTTAAGGTCACGTCCGTCTGCTACCAATCCGCCGGAGGACACTGCTTCATCCAGAGGTAGGTCGTTACCGTCAGAACTTTTTTCTGGCCGTGTGTGGGTGTACCTGACCCGTGCCGTGCCTGTAAGCTTAGTGTGCGTGTGTGTGTGTGTTTCCAGTGTTGACATGTGTGTGTATATGTGATTGCTGAAACAACAACAAAGCAAAGGCTGAAACGCATTTTCATTTCAACATTTCCTACAGTGTACGCCGCAACAAAAGACCTGCCCCGCCAGCCCACGAGACTCGGAACAGAGCTCGCCTTGCCGCAATAACAAGTCCCCGCACCCACACAGGCGCAGCGGAAGAACAAGAAGAAGCAAAAGCAGAAACAGAAACGAGCAGATTGAACGCCGCCGACGCCGCTGCAGTCGCCGCTGTCGCAATGGATGTGGAGGAGAACTACGAGTCCCAGAATGCCACAGAGAACCAGGACCAGCACCAGCACCAACACCAGCAACAGCAGCAACAACACCAGCAACAGTTGCAGCTGAATCTCCAGCAACAACAACAGCAGATGCAGATGCAGTGCGAGCCGCTCTTTGGCCTGACGACCAACACAACAACAACCACAAATCCCATGATGGAGACGAACAGCATCGCCATACCGCTGCCGGCGCCGCCCGGGACAACGGGCAGCGTTGTTGTCTCCTCGTCAGCACCAGCCTCACTGCCGGCATCGTCGCCAGCGGTGCCGCACCAGCAGAAAGGCCTGCCCACGAACGACTTTGACATCGACTCAATGCTGCTGCAGCAGTTCAGCTGCATGGGCACCACAGACCATGAGGATCTGATTAGTCAGTTCCAGAGCCTCATGAACAATCAGATGAATCGGGAGTCGGCGCGCTTCTATCTGGAGATGAGTAATTGGTAAGAGACAACCAAGGCAATCTATGTTCATATATCTAAACGCATTTTCTCTCTTTGCAAACCGAAGGAGTCTGCAAACAGCCGTTGGCTGCTACTTGGACTTTTGCAGCCTGCAGTCATTGCCATCGATGAAGATCGTCCAGGGTCAGCATGTAAATGCCCAGCAGCAGGCGTTTCAGCTGCAGAACGACGGCACCGAGCGGTGGCCCAACAACTGCTATCTGACCTCGCCCATCCAGACGCAGCGCATCAATATACCATCTTTGCGACCGGGGGAAACTTGTGATATACTGGCTGATCTGATGCCCACACAGCCGCCGATCATGTGGCGCCTTTGCACACCAAATGGCTGGTATTTCGGCGGTGAGCGACGTGGCAGCAAAGCCATCCGTTGAGACTTGTTGCATTCCCCCCTCCCCACCTATTGTTGCAAAAATTCCTAATTGGTTATTTTCCTCCTTCCCCAACACACACGCACATGCACATACATAGATGCTATTTGGATGATACCGCCGGGAACACAGGCCAGCCAGGACGAACTGCAACAGCGAATGGTGCAGCTGATCACGTCGGAGGCCAAGCCGGAGGTCTATCCGCAAATCAACATCGTGATAACGGCGCACACACACTGAGGAGGGTGAATCGTCCGCAGTCGCAGTCGCAGCAGCAGCAGTAACAGCAACAGCTCCAGCATTATTTTCATAAGAAATTTCCGACAAACGAAACAACAAACAAAATAATTAAGAAAGAGCAGAGTACTTCCCGGGCTCAGAGGAAGGATATTGGAGGAAACTCCAGCCACAATTCTTGACACAATTGAAAAACGAGGAAAGATATATCCCTCACAGGCGGACAGACAGACAGTCAACCAGACAGACAGATAGACAGACAGACAGTCAAACAGACAGGCATTTCAGATGTTTCAAATTGAGCGACTTCTATTATAAGATTTAGGTCTGTCCATCCACCCCTGACCCACTGTCCCCCTGCACATGCCCCTATATCCAACACGCCTATACTTATCGACTAGCATAATATTGTTCTCAAGTAGTGGATTTGTACACAAGATATCTTTTGTAAGACAAAACCCTCCCCTCTTCCCCTCCCTCTACCCTCAATTACATATGCGATTATTATGTAGACGCAGCCATTAGGTAGTTGTATGTAAACCATGTATCAGTTTCCCCCTCCTACCTCTCGGGGGAGCCTACCTCTATATACACACCGCAAACCGAACACCGAATACCCTTCCTCCAACTCCACATACTTGTTGTATGTCGGAACAAAGTTGTTGAGTTCATATGTAGTTTACTTTTCCTCTTTCTTTCATTATTATTATTTTCCTTTTTATTTGTATTTTGGTGCCAGACGACGAAGGTCGGCTTTTATTGGTTTTATGCCCCGGGGTATGAAATTGAAATGAAATTGTTCCAAGTTGAAGCGGAGAATGTGTGTATAATACATAACATTTATTTTTTTTAGTTTTTCTAGTTTATTTTCGAATTTGATTGTTGCTTTTCCCGCGATCAAGAACTTGTACCCTGTAACAAAATTAGACATATAAGTGTTTAAGTGTTTTATTAAGCCTAAGAAAAATTAAAAAAAGAGGAAACAAAGATCACCTGGAACTGGGAACTGTCTGGGAGCCACACCATCCTACGCCATATCTCTGTCGAAAACAAATCCATGGCATCCAACCAGCAGCAGGCGAAATTGAGCGAAAACGTTTTGTTAGCTCACGCATCTAATATTGCAGTTTATGGCCGCAAACAATAGATTTAACAATTTTACAATGGCTGGTGGGCAACGCTCTGTAACGCTCGTGTCGAGTCAGTTGATTTGGGGGCTATTGTTTTATTTGTTCACTATAATTTGGGCTATAGTGTTGGGGCTACTCCTTGGAAGGAAACCCACAAATTATAGTGAAAAGATAACATAATCGAATAACTAATCTCCCATGGAACAGTTAACTTTGATTTCAGCAATTTATCCATTATTTTAGTAACTCCCTTGCTCTTTTCAAATCCGCCCGCTGTAAACTTTTTCCACTTATCCGGCAGCCCATACAGTCCATCTTTGTTGATTGATACGGCAGCACTGGAACTATGACCATTCACAGCGAAGCGGATTTATTTTGAAAAGTTTCCGCCAAGCATATGGAAATCTATTTGATTTAAATTTATTTTAGGCGATTTCAGACGAATTTCCCCCAACCATGAAAAGCATGTATGCTTGGCTTTGGTATGTTTATCAAATCATGCAAATCCGATTGCCAGCGCCATAATTTATGCGTGCACTTTGCATTTTGCTGCCAGCGGCATCTTGGTAGGATCCGTGGCATGAAAACTGTAATTGAGTGAAATAATTCAAAAAGAAGAAAACACCTTCTTTGCGCACAGTGCGGGCCAAAATATTAGCAGTACAGGTCCCTGTACATCCCTACATCGTCCAGGTGGAACCAGTTTGATCTTCTTTAATATACTGCAACTGCAATAGATACTGTCGTCGGTCAAGAATTTCAGGAAAATGGTACTGGACAAAATGCCATTAATGAGGATTCCTCTATCTTCGGGTGTATACCAAAAGGTTGGCTGAGAACTAAGATTGGTCTTCAACCCCCGACAGGCCCGGACAGATAAGATTCTGATAAGACCTTACCTTTAAAAAAGTGTAGCGGAGTCAAGGTCTCCGAGTCAGCTGTGGTTGGTTTTGGACTTTCTTAATATTTTGAAGCATTTGACAATTTCAGGACAGCTCGAGAATGGCCTGAAGATAACTGTCAGGTGATGAACCTCAACGATCTGATCTTCTTCGAGAGGCTTGCAAAGAAAAAAACAAACCGACAGACTTGATAAATTTTCTTTTTATATGTAGTTGCTGTATTTATATGCTTTATGTTCTCGACAAAGCATCCTTCTGTCGGTCTTCAAAGGTATACAAATACAAAAATGATCAGGACTCTGACAACACTTGACTAAGTGGAGCCGAGTCCCCTACTCACCGCGATTGCAGTGCCCAGCAGCTCTCATCCACTCCACTCATCGGGGTCACCAACACGGAAACTTATCTGATCGATTCTTTGACTTTGACTGCCATCAGTTTCATACAAAAAAAGGGAAGACGACGATCTATTTTTTAAATGTTTTTTAATTGACATTAAGACTGTCCGAGCGTGGTGCTCCCACGCTGACCTTAAGACTGTCCGAGCTCCGAAGCTGAAGCTCTTGGACCCCATAAAACATCGATTTCTTGGGAAAGTAGGGCTCATATTCATAAGCATGTGTACGGCGGAGGAGCAGATTGTAGGCCTCGTAAATGAGCGCCTGTAGGATGAGGTAGTGCTAAGATAGGGAACAGGAAGCCAATATTGATGCCATACGCTCTGAGGAAGAATCCCCAGTAAGCCCAACTGGTGTTGCGGACGTGGTTGGAGACAGATAAATTATAAATTAGGCTTTTAATGGGCTACAGGGGGTATTGCCGCCCTAAGCAACACACCGAAAAATGAAACTTTATTTTCCATTTCTTCTTCTCAGAGAAGAAAATGAAGCAAGTTTTCTTTGAGCTACAAAAGTAAGATGACCATTGCAATGGTTATTGACTCTGAATGCCATAGTGATTTGCGATATCTAACCAATTGCATAATCCTTTTCAACCTCCGACCTTGGGGCATATAACTATGTGGTAGCCTCAGATTGTCTTTGATGGGAATGGTTCTTTGACCATCCCAGCAGGCGCTCTTCACTGAAAGGATCTTCGTAACACCGCAACAAAATATAACAAATTCGTACCTTGAACATTCTTTGGACAATTTTGATGATTATTACCTTATTTTGTTGCCACTAAAAAACCATCACTGGACTGTCTAAAAATAAGACGATGAAATGAAAGAATAATTTAAAAAAAAAATATCAAAGCTGAAGAAACATTAAAAATGTTAGATATTTGCAACTTTGGCTCCATCGTATCGACACGAATACGAAATCCTATAAAGGGTCAGACAATTCTGTTTTGAAACAATTAATTTATGTGGAAATCCGTACAGCAAATACTGGGGGAAAATTAAGAAAAGTGGTGCCATGTTAGCTAAGCGCTGCTTTGTTTATTATCCAAATTATTATCCGAATTTTGGGGTACTGAATGAATTCCAAGTATGCGGATATGATCTACTTATCCAGGAATAAAGCATAATATTTTTCTCTCACTGTAGCACAGTAAATAGCTTGTATTCTTTCAATTTTCGATGGCTTTTTTCTGTCATACCGAATTCGAATACTATTCTTTGGAGCGCAACTGTACATGAAGGAGCACTCATGTATGATGTAGAGACGGGATCAAGGGTCGTTCGTGCGTTGGGACGGAAATGAAATGCATTGAAACGGAAAAGAAAATTATAATCCGTCGAGGACTGCCTTTTGACTTGAATTACAAATGGCGCACATGCAACGAATCTGATGAGCAGAGCGGGGGGAAATGGGTATGGGCTCCATGGGGAAGGGGATGGGAATGAGGATGGGTGGGTGGGTGGTAGGGTGGTAGGATGCTGTCACCCTCCCCCTCCACTGTCATGTCACGGACAATCAAATCAAAAAGGCGTCAAAGCACAAGTCCTGCGCTGCATCTGTGTCTTCTTCGCACACAACCATATATGCCACGTCTCGCTCGCACCTCTGCCATGACAAACAGAGCGTTTTCTCGTTCCATGTAACATTGTAAAATTGCATTTTCTCTTTCTCTCACTCTCTCTCCATCTCCATCTCTGGGACTGGGCCTGCCACTGTCTCGTCCTCATCCAGCATCGCATCGCATTGCCCGTTGTTGTTGTTCTAAAATTCAGATTAAGATTTGATTGCCAAACAACTCTGGTGCCACTAACCCATCCCCATGCCCATACCCATACCCATCCCCATGCCGTGTAACCACCATAGTGTATGGGTCCTGAGTCCTGGGTCCTCGATGGGCACCAAGCCTATTTGATATTCATAGATTGGGAATTACAAGCAGCCATTGCCAATTGTCAACAGTCTTTTACACAACACACACACACTCCAGCCAACACACTCCAGTGGAAAGTGGAAAGAGGGGGGAACCAAGATGGAAAGAGGGGGAAACCGAGATGGCAGACGGTGGGACAGAGACAGGGACAGGGAAAGGGAGAGGCACGTGCTGATGTCAAGTTGTTACATGAACAGGGCGCCAACGACGCCAATTTGTTTGTTCATTTCATTTCATTATACCCTTCCAGAGGGCTCAACAATTTCGACTCAAAGTATGCAACAAAGAAAGTCCTATATGTAGATGTACATATGATATGAACCGTCATCGACAACAAAGTCGGCATTTAAATGACATTCTGTCCTTAGTTTTTCAGCCAAAATTGACTGAAACAATTCATAGATGTACGAGTGAGAGTGCTCCTTGCAGTAGCCTAGCATGAAGATCAAAATTGAATCACTATCGGGCATGCTCCGGTTATCGCAAATCACACATCGAAAAAAGATTCCAAATCGAAAAACGTGCATGCTCCGGTTTACGAAAATTCGCAAGATTCCTACCATTTTAAAAACAGTTTATAATATAAAATATAAATATACATATTAATGAGCCATTCAGTCAGTCATTCAATATGCTAATACATATATAGTACATATATGTATGTATGTACACATATATAAATATAGAATGTAGCTGTAATTTGAACATTTAAAAACTGCAAGTGTATCTAACACTTCGGCCCACTAAGAAATCTTTTGCTCTCTTGTTTCATTTAATTTCATTTCGTTTCATTTGTTTTTCTCTCCTTGCCAGATTTTATCATTTCGCTTTTGGGGTGGGCGATGGGCTAAGGGCTATGGGCGATGCGAGATGCGATTGGGGCAGGAGTGGGCTGGCAGGGTGGGCGTGTCAATTGGAAGCTCAAGTAAAGATGAAAAAATTGTCGACTTCCTCTGGGACACGCCTAAAAAGCTAAGGGCCAAGGAGGAGCAGACAGAGCATAATATTTTCCTTTAGGATCACTACCGTTTGAAGTGAAGAATTTCCTAGATAGAGCTTCATTCACACATGAGAAAATATCACATATCATGATATATGAACATACCCCAACTAAACTTTAACATTTCTATTCATTTATACTCGTATTTTAGTATTACTCACAAAGATTTCTTCACAATCGGACCACACTGAGGATAAAGATTTAGAAAATATAAATGTATTGGGATTTCTATTTTTTTCAGAACTGTAAAAACAGAGTTTTCATTGGTTTCCCTATGCAGACTTCCAGGCTTATCCTATTTGGGTTGAACGTTGATTAGACACTTAAATATGTTAGAAAATGATGTTGATAACAATCTGCCATGTCCAGCGCTGGTCCAGCTAGTCCTCGACCTCGTCAAGTCGCCTTTAAGCCAAGTCCCCCCCTCCCTCAGGCATTTCGCATTCCATTCAGACTGATCCCACCCCATAGCATAGCTCCTGCCAATCGGCAATATACCCCTTCCCCTGCCACATCGTGGAGCCCATTAAATGCATAAAACAATTGCCAGACAGTTTGACGCTGTTGGGCAACCTAAAAATGCAAGCTCCGGCCAGGCCGAGAGGCCTCCAAAGTGTCTGTCTGTCAATGCACGGACCAACCCGACCCGATCCGTCCCAGTCTCAGTCTCCATTCGATTCGATTCGATTCTGTTTGTCAGAGCCCTGGCTGGTCCATGGTTGCACTGGTCGCTGTGCACCGCCCGACGGTCCACCCGTCCGCCCGTCCACCCGTCCACCCGTCTGGTCTGTCCCAGTTGGTGGTCGATTTTTATGAGCGCCGCGCGTTGACAGCTTAAAAGTCTCTTAGCATGAAAAATATTGTCAACGCCAAATGGCGATTCTCGATTGTTTGTGGTTGTTGCGTTGCTCTTGTTGTTGTGGGTTGTTGTTCATAGGTTGTGCTGGTTGGTTGTTGAGAGGAAAACTTTTGACTTTTGATGTGTTTTGGCGATAAGATTTTGATAGAGCTGCGATTTATGCGCGGCAACCTCTCTGCCAGCCAGGCAGCCAGCCAGCCAGCCAAGCAGCCAGCCAGCCAGGACTTTTAACTTATCTGCAAAAACTGACAATCAAAAAATATCAGTGGTGTTCGTGGAGGAGTAGGGGTACTCATAATTAGCACAGTTTGACAAGCATTAAAGTGGAACTCGATACCAAATCCGAATCGAAGCGACTCGCAGTCGCAGTCGAGAGGCGAGTAAATTAATTTCACAAATTGTGCGGCGATAAATTCGATTTTAGATACTAACTCTATCCCACTAATTCTCTCTCTCTCCCTCTCTCCCTCTCTCTGTCTCTATGTGTGTGTTTATGTGTGTGTTGGCTTTTTAAACAAACATGATTTTGTACTTTTATTTTATGCCATATTTAAACTGATTTAATTTGATTTTCAGTCTCACTCTTCGCCGGTCGGTCGTTTGCCTTTCGATTTGTGTCTCGATTTTCGTTTCGAGATTCTGTTCGGTTCGGCTAGGTTTGTCTCTGTTTTTTTATGCATATTGTTCGGTTGGTTTGTCTATACAAATTAACATAAAACTTACCCCCACCCTCTTCTGATAAGAAATGCGGGGAAAACTTTTCTGTTTCTGTTTCTGTTGCTGGTGCTGTTGTTGTTGCTGCCGTTGCTTTTGCCTTTGCCTTTGCCTTTGTTTTTGATTTTATTTGTGGGCTCTTTTTGTACGATTTTGTCACGGGCCTGGGCGGCCTTTGTTTGGTCATCATGATATATAACAGGCGATAACGCCTAATCGCCTCGATGTGAGCATATATCACTCGGAGCACAGGTTTAACCATCTCTCGGAGTAAGACTGGAGCTGGGGTTGGGGCTGGAGCTGGGGTTGGGGTTGGGCCCTTCGATTTTCAAATGAAACTGGAGCAGACCGTAGCCACTCCAAAAGCCATCCAAGACCGGAGAAGATCGCAGGGGGAAATCAGAAACAGTCGGAAGAGGATTAGCATAGAGGTGCGCAGGTGGAATTCCCTTCGGGGACCCTCTGTTGACATCCTTCATTGCTGACTTTTTGTTGATTTTTAATTATTTTTTCGCGCGAAAAATGTTCTTATTCGATTTTCTTGTATTTTGGTCTGGTATTAAGCTTATAAAATGTTTCTACCACTTTTTATGGTAATATTTGGAAATATTTCTAAATGTTTAAACCATTAAGTTGGCTTCAAAATTCCGTCTGTAAATATCTGCTGTAAATGTTCTCTAAAAATACACCAGTTGGTTCGAAGGATTTTCAATATACACCGAGGCCAAAAAATTAAAAATCAATAAAAACGCATTTGAATATAGTTTTCTCGGGATGTTATTTTTAAAAGATATTGGAAATCCGTCAATTTAATTAATTGACATATAATTTCATTAACTTTGATCTGAAAACCTATTAAAATTAGCAAAAGTTTACTTTTTTTGGTATTTTTGTTTTGTTTTGTCATGTTTTCCATTATTATATTCGCCTATAAGAAAGATGATTCTTGATAAAAGTTTTTCCTCAAAGTCTCCCTTACATATTGAACTATTGAACTATAGCCAAGCACTATCTATAGGGCTAGTCAAGTGGTGAATCATAACGTTAAAACAATTTTGAAAATCGGTTTTATTTTGACATTTTTACAACTTGAAATGCGTACGAACGTCCAGTTCGACATCAGAGAAATGCCCTTATATTCAATTTATATAACCAGGATATGGAAATGATGTATACATATGTAACTACTCTATTATTAATTCAATTTTCTGGACCCAAAACTTAAAAAGAAATCATTAAATCATAGGAAAGTTAATTTTCATAGATTGAGTTTGACAGAAATGCTGCGTAAAATATTCGGTTTTTTTTGTTGGTTTTCTCTTCTGTAAATTCCAAAAAAAAACTCTGAAAAAACACTTTCTTATTCATATCAATCCTAAGGATATTTTATATGTTTTTTAAATAAAAAAATCCTTACAAAAGTGTACTTAAGAAGTAGCGTTTTATATCTGAAATATCTAATTTCATAAAGATTGAATTGCATGGTTATAAATACCATTCAGTAGGTGACGATTCCATCAAGACTTCTTATTTCTTCTCTACAAAATGTCGGTTCAAAGACAAAAACGATCAACGGCCCCCTTCTCCAGGCCCAATTGAAGCGCTCGAATATTTCCGTAATTTATGTTCCATTCATTTTCATTCAGAGAATGATTTCTTAAAAAATATTTAGGTATATGTACATATGTATGTATATGTGTACGCTATGTATTTATTTCTGGGGCACCTAACGAGGGTCGAATATTATGGTCAAACGTCAATATTATTAAATATAAATGCCGCAAACAAATTCGGAGGATGACTGATGAAAAGAGCCGCGAGTTGTGTTTTTTTTGTCCGGCTATTTTTTCCGTGTCTTAAGCGCGGACGCGACATTGCGTGATGAACAAACGTCGAGCATTTCTCAATGAGATCAGAGGAATCATCAGGGCCCTGGTCTCTGGCTATATCTGGAGGGGAGGAGGGGGCCTACCAGGCCCCGAAATGAAATGACATGACGTGTTGTTATTAAGCCGCATAATCAAAATAAAAAACAAAACAAAAAAAAAAACAAAAACAAAACAAAGCCCCGAAAGCAGGAACAATTTTTATGAATGAAAAGGAGACGTAGCCCGTAGCCCGGTCGATGTCTGAGTTACCTACTAGAGAGGCCCCATACCACATGCCCCATGCCCCATGCCTCATTTCATACCTGAGGGCCACACCCCGATCGGGGGCACACTGACGCAAAAGTCGACATTAATTGGAGTTGCAGGATGCTGAAGCGGTTTCCTAGAAATCTTCAAGATACTTTAACATGGATTAAGTGTATTCCAAATCTGGATCTACCGCAATGCATTATATTGAGGGTTTTATTGGGTTTAAATATGTTCGAGCCTTTATCTGAGAATATATCTGATTACTTAATCGATCAGTCTATGATCAGTCCGACAGGATTCATCTCGGAACTAGGATTGAAGTCTAGGTATCCTTCTGTAATCAGAAACAGAGACTGATTAATGTTCGGATTGGGATTGAGTTTGAATTCGAATTGCTTTTGAACCAGGGTGCATCATCATTCGTGGAGTGGCATCGACAGCGGCGGCAACGGCGTCGTCGGCAGCTTCAAGGCGATTAGCGAAAAGCGGTAAATGTTGTGTTAAACCTCAATTAAGACCGAGGAAATCCAGGTAGAGAGCCGAGAGCCGAGAGCCGCCAACAGGATGTTAAACTCTTTTGGGCAATTTGAATCCGCTTTGACTGACGCCACACGCCAGGGTCAGATTTGAGAATTTACGACTGATCCACCAGGCAGCTCCACTTCTCCTCTCCATCAACTGCTAAATGATCTCACACAGACAGGGGCGAGGAATGGCGCCTAGAAGAAGTCCAGTCTTCCAGGGGAAGATCTTGGATGCTCCTCTCCTCCTCCCCCGTTACGACGCTCTTCCTTTTCCTCAGGCTCTGCCTTTGCCTCCTTCTCTGTTCTGGTGACTCCCCTCGTTCCATCGTTAAGTGCTTTTTAATTTGTTTGCATTCGGAATCTGAATCTGAATTCCCTCTGTTCCGCTTTTATCGAGAATCAAGTGAGCTGAGTGCAATTACGACACCTTCAAAAAGCCAAACACAGGATACGCACACAGGGAGATACATGGCGAGAGAGAGAGAGAGAGAGAGAGAGAGAGAAGGAGGCTCTCATCCTCAGGCACTTAAGCTCATCCCCAGGGGGTTGTTGTTTGCTCTCCTTCCACCATACCGTAATGCCGTAACACCCATCCACCCACCCACTCATTTCCCATCGAGGCCAGTGGGTGGTTGGCTGGTTGGTGGTGGCTGCTGGCTGCTGGCTTCTGGCTGGTTTCTGGTGGCACGATTGTCTGTTTTGGCGAGTGGCAATGGCTAATTAAAATTACTTTCCAGGGCGTCACTCTGAAATTTACACGCAGCTCCCCCCATCCGAGGGTGCTGAGACCTCACAAAAGGTGGGTGTGGGTGTGGGTAGAGAGTGCCGCATTAATGGTCAGTTGGTCATTTTGTAGCCACTTTTAATGAGAGTCCCAGGTCCGCTGGTCCGCTGGTCCGCTGGTCCCATAGCCATTCATTGCTTGGGAAAACCACTCCCGTACGCGTACCGTACCGTACCGTACCTTCCCGCTCCAGCCAACTGTGTATTTGTCATTTTTAATGTCTTTTTAAATAATTTCGTGTGGCTGATGAATGCCGCCGAGTGGCGAGAAAGGTGAAATACACTCCACCGAATGGGTTTAATGGGTCTCTCGTTGGGCTTACTTGATCTATGGTGTCTGTGTAGTATAGTATTTGTCTTTCTATTTCATCAGAACTGTAATTCACTTGAGTAAAGTGCCCGCAAAATGTTGTACTCTAAGATGAGGTGTTGGTTACTCTATTTATTTCATTCAGTATCATTTCAGTATCTTTACGGGGTTTGATTGTGAATATTGTGAGGTATTTTTGCTGATAAATAAAATACAGCCAATGACTTCAGTTTTCGTATCAATCCAATCAGATTATGTATGCCTGAAAATAAACCCAATAGGAATACAATATGTGTGATATTGTTGATTAAATGAGTCTCGTATTTGTTCTTCATAATCAACGATTATTTGTTTTATTTAAGATGAATTTCACTTTAAAATGTTGCTTAACCTCTCTATCGCTCTCTCTATAATCTACACATGTATATATGTAAAATCTAGATAAATTTGAATTAAAAATTGATTAAATAATGTGAACATGTGTTTCCACATACATTCCATAAATTATCTTTGGTTGAATAGATAGAAAAATAGATTTTCTACTCCTTATAGGAGAGTATTTTAGTTTCGTTTTCAACGCAGTGTGTTTTTTCCCCGTTTTTTTTTTTCACTAGCTTCCATCTCATCTTTAATTAACTTATTTCTCCTGTGCTGTGTAATATCTTTCGCTTTGCCATAGGGATGGGGTTTGGTGTTGGATTGAAGGGGGCGGGGGTTCATTGAGTGAGCAGCCAGCGCCGTTAGTTAGTTGAGCTATCGTTTCAACAAAATGGCGGCCACAGTTGGAAAATTCGTGTCCAAGGGGGGGGGGCGAAAGTCAAGCTGCCTCATTAGCAGGCAGTTCGGGAGAAAGGAAGGCAGGCAGCAAGACAAATCGTTGTCACATTTTTATGGGAATCTAATTAATGGTGTAGAGTAACCCGGTGAAAGTCGGTGTGGAAAACCCTTAACAGAGATAGGTGGAATATTTCTGAAATAATTAGGCAATTTTTTTCATAAAATTAATTGCCCAAAATGTACTAAACATTTCTAAGATTTTCGTATTTGTTTGAAAGAATTCAAAATAAAATTTGCAAACGATACGGTCTCCCATTTATTCATAGAATAAATGTATCTAAGGAATTTCCATTGATAAATGTACACATGTAGATATGTAGATGTATCCATATATTCCATCTGTCATATCTAATACATATGTATGTACATATGTACCTATCATTAATAAATATATGTAAGCATTAAATAATGCAGTAAAGTAGCCATATGAGCACTTCCTTCTATTCTGGCATAATGTTACGTTCCTATAAGAATATGAGTTTACAAAAATAATTAAAATTCGGTTAATAAAAATGCAAAACTTTGCGAATTTATTGGAAAATATCTGAAATATTGAGTGCTAATTCTCCAATCTATTATTATTTTTTGTTTTTGTATTGAATCCCCGTAGGCACATTGTTCAATATGTTGGGGAAACTCTGGGGAAGAAGTTTTATCAAGAAACATATTTCTTATAAGAGATGCAAGTACAGCAAAATACATGGACCACCACATGAACTGATCAAGGATTATATGAGAGATATTTCTCTATGAATACCCTTCCGCCTCGCGTTACGTCACCCGTTGATCATCGTGAACCTGATCGATTGCCATTGCCATTCCCACATTGTTAGCCAGCTCATAAAGGTTGTAGATAGATTGTTAGCGGATCATTCCTGGAACTATTTTCGACGGCCATTGAAACAGGAACTTGTCCCCACAGGGAGGGGAGGGTGGAAGGGTGGCCGGGGGGCAGGACTTGAGCAGCAACAAACAATTTCAGACAATTGCTGTCATTGTCTTTGTAATGAAGCCATTTTTAAGAGCAGCAACAAGAAGCAACAAGAAGCAACATGCAGCAACAACGGTCGAAGCATCCGCCTCCAGGCGCCAGGGGCTGGGCCTCCACGGCTGTGTCTTCTCCCTCCGTCCCTCCGTCCCTCCCACTTCTACCTCTCCAACCACTTGGCCCGGGCAGCAGCAGCAGCAGCCATAAACTAGTTGCAAGGCCTGAGAGCCATTCACTTGCACATTAGGCAGCAAATTGACATCGATACAACCAGAGGACGAAGGAGCAGAAGAAGCAGAGCATGTACAGACACACACACACTAGCACACACTAAGGGGATTTGGCTAGAAAGAGAGCGGGATAGAGAACAGTGGGCATCATTTAACTGCTGCCAATTTACTGTTTAAATGCCAAACAAAAAGTGTTAACAAGCGCAAAAATAACAAAAGACAAACAGCAACAGCCACAATTAGAAAGAAAGAGAGAGATAGAGAGTGAACAGCGGGCGATTTGTTTAAGACAATGTCTTGGGCAAGAGCGAGTCAGATATACATACATATTTATGCTCTGCCACCATATCCCGTATATCTCATTCTGATTGTGTGCATGTCTCTCTCTCTGCGCGTGTGTCTGTCAGCTGTGTGTGTTTGTGTGTGTGTGTGCATGACAGTGAACCAGTTTCAGGGGGCGTGGCCTGGCACTGGCCAGATACTGCATGGAGAAATAGGGTTGACAGCATCCCATCCATCCATCCATCTTGCTGTCTGGTCTGTCCGTCAGAGACGAGACAACAACAGCAAGCACAGCTAGAGAAGAGCGTCGGGTCGGGGCTCGCTCTGCTATAAATGTGTTGAGTTCCTGCAGCTGCTATAAAAAGTTTATGGATGGCGG
Organism: Drosophila athabasca; assembly: GCA_008121215.1. Taxonomy (NCBI): domain Eukaryota; kingdom Metazoa; phylum Arthropoda; class Insecta; order Diptera; family Drosophilidae; genus Drosophila; species Drosophila athabasca. The sequence continues at coordinate 3,953,520 of CM017796.1, read as the reverse complement.
CAGATTGAATGCTGCATATTGAGGATCATCGAAACTTGTATGGAAATTAAACGAGTCACAACAGCCCTGAATTGTACAGTGAACAATAAATGATTGTAAATTTATATTTATTTATTTTTATTGGGTTTAGCTGCAAAGTGAAATAAAATAAATAATAATAATATGGAATTTAGAAAAATTAAATTATGAAAAACTTTTAGAAAAACAAAAAATTTGTTTTATTTCAATATTCTTAAACTCTGTAAAGTATACAAAATAATTTAATAAAAAATCGACTATAAAGCAAATAAATTATATCGAATACCAAAATTCAATTATCACCAGCGCCAGTCCTCAGATAGAATAAAATCGCAGCCAACGCTTTCCGCCTTGGAGCCATAAAAGTAACCGTTATATCTGGTCCGTGGACCGCGGCCATTGCCAGGCGGATACTCACCACGTCAGAGACACAGAAACAGAGACAGAGAGACAGACATACGCGACAGAGACACAACTACACAACGCTGCTGCTGATTGAAGCCTAATGAATGTCAATTGCGCCAATTACGACCAATAAATGCGGGCAATAGACAGCGCACACAAGGAAGGAGAGCGCACACACAGACACACACAGACACACACAACCATCGGGGAGAGAGAGAACGAGAGCAGAGAGCAGAGAGCGTGCGCACAGTCAGCGGAACTCACCACGCTAAGAGCCCACTTGGCCAGGCCCTCAAGTGCTCAAGTGCGAGCGGGACGACGACAGGTGACAGCGCACCTCTGAGTGGCTCGAGCGAACGGCCGAGGCTGAGGCTGAGGCTGGCTCAACTGGTTTCTGCCGGCCGTCGACAGCCAGCCCAGCTGCTGACACTGCCACTGCCACTGCCACTGGAAGTGACTGAGCCGGGTCCGTGCTGTGCTTCAGTTTCGGTCGAAATCCACAGACGAGCGGTTGTCCACACCGGCTCTGGTTCGCGGCAGACAAGCACACAAGGCAGAGACGACAAGTTACGACTTCAGAAGTGGCAGCAGCAGCAGCAGCAGCAGAAACATTAAAATTACATACTCGTAATATTAACAGTAATCGAGTGCCCGCCCGTTGGTGCCCCAACAATTATTTGAAAGTTGACTCGACAGAAAACGCGCGTGATAAATAGTATTTTTTGTTGTTGTGCCCCATAAAGTGAGCAGTGTGTCCGCGCGCGGGGGAGAGAAGACAGCAGACAGCAGGGAGCAGAGGCAGAGGCAGAAGCAGGGCGATCAGACACACACATGACCACAATGCCACCGGAAATGTCCGCAGCAACGGCAGCTCCCGTTGGCACAGCACCCAGTCCGGCCATTGCCGTCGGCGGCGGCATGCCGCGCGATTCACCGCCCGGAGGTGGCGCCGTGGCTATTGCCACCACTAGCCCCAATGCCACCAGCACCACCACCACGCAGGCGACGCGCTCCCGCTTCATGATCACGGACATTCTGGCTGGGAGTGCGGCTGCCGCTGCTGCTGCAGCGGCGGCAGCAGCAGCTGCAATGGCAGCAGCCTCCTCAGGGCATGACACCGATTGCTACGGCAGGGAGAGGGAACGCGACCGGGACAGAGAACGGGAACGAGAGCAAGCTGCTGCAGCGGTGGCCGCCCATCATCATCACCAGCAACAGCAACAGCATCAGCAAGCCGCCCTCCAACAGTACATTGTGCAACAGCAGCAGCTCCTGCGCTTCGAGCGGGAAAGGGAACGGGAGAGGGAGCGAGAGCGAGAGCGGGAACACTTTAGGGAGCGCCACTCGCCGCCAGCGAATCCCGCCCTGGGCTACCACCATCAGATGGCGCCCCATTTACTGGCCCACTTTCCGCCCTCTCACTACGCCGTGCTCCAACAGCAGCAGCAGCAACAGCACCAGCAGCAACATCCGCATCCGCATCCGCATCATCTCCAGCAGCAGCTGGAGCGGGAACGACTGGAGGCCCTGCACCGGCATGGAGTGGCTGTAGGAGCGGGAGTCCATCTGGAGCCTCATCACAATCAGCATCTCCACCATGCGGCTCATCCCCATCACGATGAGCGATCACGGTCCCCGTTGATGTTGCAACAAATTGGAAACAACAACAACAACAACAACAGCAGCTCCAACAACAATAACAACAACAACAATAATAGTTCTAGCAGCAACAACAACAATAACATAAATAACAACAATAATAATAATGGAAGTGGAAGTGGAAGCGGAATGATGCTTGGAGGAGCGGGAAGCAGCATCAGCGGCGACCAGGCCAGCACCATCGACGACAGCGACAGCGACGATTGCGGTAAGTGCGAATCGGAATAGGTAGCGGAATCAATATCGGATATATATTCCAAGGCAATATCGAAGTGAATAGGGATACAGATCACACAGAGATACCACATAGTGTAGTTAGCAGGAAGGGAGTGCAATTATCAGTCAATGCAATTTTTAGCAAATCGAAAATTATATTTCAGATTTATAAAGTTCATAGGGAGGTAACATAATATATTAGTTAACATTGTGTATATTTATAGTTTCAAGGAACATAGTTCATACATACACACTTGTACAATATATTATGATTATCCTTAATGAATGAAATCTAAGTGCAGGAATGAGCGAGAGATAGGCATATAAGTACGCTTATTGGAGAAATAATATTCGAGAAATATTTGGTGAACAATATGCTGGTGTTCCGCATATTTGAATACGAATCTGATATAGATTCAGGAAACGATGTGGGATACAAAAAATGTGTTTGCTACTTCTAAGAGAATATCATCATGTAAACTATGAAAAAATGCAAGAATCCACATTTTGAAAAATTCAACAAAATGCACTTTAAATTAAAAAAAATGCATATGGTGTATGTTTCATATGCGTGACAAGTAACTAATGAAAATAGATCATTTGCTGATAGATCGTACATAATATTATAGATTATAAAATGAATTATTGGGGCTTAAAATCTTCGAATTCAGAACATCAGATCTTCAAAGTTTTAATATTAAAAACATTTCTAAATTAAATCTTTTGAAGGAAATGTCCTCTTGTTAAAGATTCGATCTAAAAAATAAACAGAAATTATGTGAATGATTTCCAATAGTGGATGATTAGGGCAGTGTTTAAGCAATGTTTTTGGAAACTATTCGTAGCATTCAGTAGAGATTTTCTTTATATATATACATATGTATGTATGTATGTTCAATTGCCTGAGAACTACTATTGAGTGCAGCCTGAAGCCGCTAACAGTTCTGGCTGTTGTTGGCCAATAAGTAAGATAACTAAAACAACAACAACAAAAACAACAACAACAACAACTGCAACAGAAACTACTGTGAACTGTGTGGCATGCGGTTAGCGGCGGCAGCTCCGGGCCTGAATCGAAATGGGAAAATGTTGCCTTGATAGTGGAAGCCTCTCGCTCAGCCCAGTCAAGTGGCAGCAGAAAAGTGGAGTGTTGTGGAGAGGGGAGGGGTGGGATAGAGATAGATATAAATATAAATATAGAGGTGAGGCAGGGGCAGTGGCAGAAGCAAAAGGCAGGTGTCTGTGGCCTGCAAGTCGACGGGCCAGGTCTCTCGAGCAGATTAACAAAGTGCACACTTTTCATTTCGTATATATGTACATATGTACATACATATGTATATGTAGTAATCGTATAATTTCCCAGTCAAAACTGTCAACGTTAGGTACCCTTGACGGGGGTAGCCAGCCCAATACTCTCTTCTCTTCCCCCGTGATTTTCCCGATTGCATGCAACAATTTAATTGATTTTGTTGCTTGTTTCGGTTTCAGTTTCAGTCATAGTTTTTATTTTTTGCAATTTAGTATTCTTGCTTTTATTTGTTTACTTGTTAAGTGCTTTTAAACGTTATGCAAATTATGACAAATTACTATTAAATAGTTGTAATCGTGCGTTTGCAATTGATTTTGTTCTGTTTATTCTGTGGGGCTATACCACTCAGAGAGAGAAGTGTAAAGAGAGAGAGAGAGAGAGAGAGAGAGAGAGAGACTTGTGAATGGAGACCATTTTGCAGACTGATCAAATAATGTCTCCCACATAAAATAAATAAGTATTATCAAGTGGTAAATGTTGCTAGAATGAACTAAACAAGTTAATAATAAATACTTTGAAGTGGTGCAGTTTAGCCACAGCTTCACCATCTTTTTCGATTCGAAAATCTCCAAAAAACAAGAGGTTTTATCATCCGCAGGTTTGTTGGTCCATCCGCAGTTCTTCTAGTCTATAGATTTACGAGTATATGTATGTATGTATGTATATTCTGTGCTTGTTCGTCATCATCTGATCTTATCTTGAAAGAATAACTGATTATATAAGAGGGAAAGCTACCCCCCACACAAGCTGAAACAAAACGATATTTAATAAAGTGAATCTTTGGCTCTATAGACCATAATTGTTGTGTATGTTTGTAGCTTTAGGAGGAATTCAAGAATGTAGAAATCTAGTTCCCTGATTTGTTTCAGTGTCCGTATCTCTTTGTTCTTTTACACTCAATAATTTGCTGCAATTTCATGGACAATTTTCACAGTTGTGTTGTGCTTTGCGTGTCTGTGTGTCTGTTTGTTTGTTTGACTTGTGCCAAAATCAATTAACAAATTAAATTATAGCCAGAAAGCGCAGCTTAAATCAAAGAAATCCACTCGTTCATCAACCCACTGCAACACAGACCGACCCGACCCGTCCGGTCCGGACCGGACCGTACCGGACCGACCCCCTTCTGTTTTGACATCCCGCTGTCAATTTTCCCGAAACAGAAATTGCTTTGATTTGAGACACAAGCCAAACGAAACAGAAAATAAGAAAACAAACGAAAACACCTCCAAAATAAATACAAATAAATATCGAGAAATAAAAATTAACTTTAATCTGCTGGCGGGACGACAACAGCACAACCCACACACACACACGCACACACAGTCACAGTCAATTCCATTGACAGTTAGGTTAGGCTCTGATTCTCTCTCTCTCTCTCTCTTTCTGCCATCTGTGTAGGGCCCACGCGGAGCGACTTCGAAAGAAAGTCCAAACCTTTTGATACCCAGGCATTTCGAGCATTTCGATTGAAGCCTTACCTTGTCGGTGGATTCGGGGATTAATAATTGGAATTTAAGAAGAAGAAATACTGAGTATTAAAGATCAAATATTTAACTCGAAGCTCTTCAATTTGGTTTAGTGTCCATCCAATATCCGATTGTCCAGTTTAACAAGCAAAATCTCAAATACTAGAGGCCTATGTCGAAATCTACAATATCATGTATCTATCCATCGATTTTATGATTTGTATGTGCTTCTAGTGTTTTCTTCGTTCTTGTTAAGTGCTTAAGAGGGTATTTGATAGCTGGGATACCCTTCAATATCGTATAATTCCTTTGTTTTCCTACGTTCAAAAACAAAACCAAAACGCAGCTTTTAACGGCTTAATCGGAGCCCACCAGCTAAAGCAGCAAACACAAAATACCCGTAAAGAGGGAGACCAGGAGAGCACAGAGCAAAATTGAGAGAGAGAGAGAGAGTGAGAGAGAGAAGGTCTGGGTCTTGGACACTCGCGTGTCACTTGAGACGCGTGCGAGCGACAGTTGTTGCTGTTGTTCTGGCTCTCGTTCTCAGTCTTCTGTATGTGCCTCTTTTGGCCCAAAAGGATCGTTGTCACTGGCTTATAGCCGCGTTTGAAATTGACCCAAAAGCTGGTCCCCGTTCCCTTGCCTGCCCACTGAACTGTTCACTGATCGATCTGATCTGGCAAACGGGAACAGGGGGCGAGCGGCGAGCGGCGAAGGGCGAAGGGCAGGCGAAATCACTTGAATCACATTTCTGTTACCGCCTCAATGCCTCCGTGCCCCACCATCAAGTGCCAAGGATCAGCAGCAGCAGCAAAAAAAAAGGAAAAATTGATTTCAAATTGAAATTGATATTTTGGGGAATCATCTTTCATATGTGGCCGAATTTTTAGGTATTTCAAGAATGCCTCTCTTTGTTTGGCTTCCAAGCAAAACGAGCAACAACAACAAGTGGAAGAAGAAGAAGTAGCAGCAGACCAAGATAAAGATTAACACAAAAGCAAATCCACTTAATTCACATATTGGAAACCCAAAAAAAAACAAAAATATAAATAAATAAGTGCTCACGTGCGCCACGTAAGAAAATCGTCGGCAAAAGCGAACCAAGTTCTCTGCCCAAGTCTTTTGTTTTGTTTTTTCGCATTCCACTCTCGAAAAACATAGACTTGCATCTTCAGCCTTTCGTCTTTAGTGGGTGCTGGATACCCTAGGAAAGTCTCTGAACTCGTAGAACAGCTAATATTTGAAGGATCATTTTTTGTAAGCTTAATTTTGAAAATATTTTTAAGGAATGTATATATTTCTTACATTTGTAATATTTCATTTAATATTAACATTGTTCTTTATATCTGTCAAGAATGTTTAGTTCGCAAAAATATTCTTACCAACTAGAGACTTGTAGACCTATTTGTGGATCTGCTGTCCGCTTTGGGGAAGGGCATTCAGTCTTCGTTGGGTTTTCTGTGTCAGTTTTGCTCATTTGATGTTGAGGAAATGGTAAATCATAGACCCAACTGCATTATAACAACATTATAACTATAAATTATAATGAATCCAACACGAGAGCCAAGTAACCGTTATATAAGGTTAGCCCTCCCTCTGCCACTGCCTCTGCCTCTGCCTCTGCCACTGTTGAAGTCTCTTCAGTGCACTAAACGCCAACATTATCAAAATGTTGATAAACGTTTAGCCACGAAACAACAAAGAAAGGAAAACGGTAGAAAGGCAGCAGGCAGAAAGAGCGGAGGCAGAACGATAGTTCTACAAAAGGTGGTGTGGTGTGGTGTGGTGTGGCGTGGCGTGGACGGAGGTAGGTGCATCGCCTTTAATTAAAATGCAAAAAGGCCAATTGCAAATGTGTTTCACTCCCTCTCCTACACGCTCTTTTGCTGCTTCTCATAGCTGCTGCTGCGGTTGCTGCTGCTGTTGCTGCTGCTGCTGCTGCTGATGTTGCGCAATTAAAATGCAAGCATAAATAAAATAAAAAATTGCACAGACCAGGGCGAAAGGAGAGCGAAGCAGCAGACAGTGAGAGATAGCGCAAAAGGAAGTCGTCGCTGCACACTTAAGCATGTTTAATACAGTTTAGCCACAAGCACTTAATTACAAATGCGAATGACAAGGGGGTAGGCGAGGGGGGAGGGTGTAGAGTGTAGAGTGTAGAGTATAGAGTGGTGTGTGGAGAGTGGACCAAAGACACCCGGTAGAGGGAGCACTACAATCGCTATCTATCTGTACATATGAGCGCCATTCAACAGCAAAGTGTGGAACAGAAATTGCGGAAATGCTTTGCAGCTCCAACTTTTCTCCGAGACCTGAGAATGGATGTTAATGGCGGAGTACTCCATACAAACACAGAAAGAGTGAGAGAGAGAGAGAGAGAGAGATATGTGGATAGACATGCCATGGGGGGACAGGGGATGCATGGATAAGTACGGAGTATCCACTGGAGCAGAGATGGGGGGAGTGTCTAGATTTCGGAGAGTGCCTGAATGGGTTATTAGAGAAACATTCAACAAAGTATGAAAGATTTAAACAGATTTTAAAGTTGAACTCACTCCAAAACCACACTGAGAGAAATTTGAAGATACATACTAACTACAAAAAATACCAACATTTGGAGATCTATTCATTTCCATCATAGATAAAGGACTCAAATTGAAGACGTAGAGGACATACATATGTACATATACTGCAGATCAAGGGTTCAATGTTGGAGGCTGAAGGCTTCTTCCCGTGCTGAAGGAGTACCATTATCAAGTGTTAATTTTGTCCATTTGTGAGGCCTCCATCAGGAGTTTATCTTTCCCAAAAGATATTTATCCCTTCCTGAGCCCTGAGCATGCAACGTACATACTAGTACGAGTATGTTTGTATCTGCAGTGCCAGTGCTCACTGTACACTGTACATCATCCATCAAAGTAATGCTGATAATTGTTTGTGGTTGTTGTTGTAATTTGTGCTCATAAACTGTTTAATTGCAAATTAGCAAAAGGCATTCGGACCTGCAGTCGGAGCGGCAACAACAATGTTGCCACATCCGAACATGGTCTGTGGCAGCGTTGCAGTGGCAGTGGCAGTGGCAGTGCCACTGGCAGTTGCTCTTGTTGCATGTGAGTTGGTCATAAAAAGAACTAAAAAGCGCTTAAATGTTGCAGAAAATTGCAAATATGAGGAGATGTCCGATCCTAGTATGACTTTGGGGTGGGGGTATGGCTGGAGAGGCAGGAGCAAGAGGCGGGGGGGAGGTACAATAGAAATGATTCAGTATACGGGGTACCTATACCTATTTAACAAATATTTTATTTATTAGAAATCCATTACCTGTTAATAATGAGCATTCCCCATTGTTGTTCTCCCCCTTCAGGTGGCAAAGACGATGATGGCGAGGACAGCCTGAAGAATGGCAGCTCCGCCAACGGCGACTCCTCTTCCCACCTGAGCCTCAGTCTGAGCAAGAAGCAGCGCAAGGCACGCACCGCCTTCACAGACCACCAGCTACAGACGCTGGAGAAGTCCTTTGAGCGGCAGAAATACCTCAGCGTCCAGGATCGCATGGAGCTGGCCAACAAGCTGGAGCTTAGCGACTGCCAGGTGAAAACCTGGTATCAAAATCGCAGGTGAGTCTTCCTCTCTCTCTCTCTCTCCCTGTCTCTCTGTCTCTGTCTCTCTGCAGAAGCGGTCGCGCTTTGAGGCTTTGTCAGGCCGCCGTCTTGATTGCCGCCAGTGCAGCACTCAGGAGACCAACTGGTCGCTAATCAGCGCCTTTAATGGGTTGCGCCCATTTCTTCGCGCACTTTTCCAATAAAAATCGTTTTAATGGCGTCTGCCTACCCCCTACCCCACCCCACGGCCTATTCTGCCTCCCCTATTCAAGTGTTCCAAGGTATCCATTTTGTGTGGAGTGTTTTTATGCTGATTACTTAATTTGCTGAATTTTGCGCTGCGAGTCGTAAAATCTCGTCGGCTGTTTACTAAATGAGTTGTTTACTTTTTTTTGCCTTCATCGATGATGTGTTGTCGATATTCGTCCGCCAGCCGCCAGCCACCAGCCACCAGCCGCCGCTTTTCTCTCAGTGCAAGTTTGTTGCCTAAGTCTTTCGTTCTTGGTTTTCGAACTCGAATTTCTGCTGCTGCTGCTGCTGCCGCTGTCGCTGTCGCTATCGCTGCTTTATTCTGCTTTGGCATTCTATTTTCGGTTTTAATTATTGCCCAATGACTTGTCACTATTTCGATGAACAGCAACAACAACAACAGCAGCAGCAGCATCTGGGTGGGTTAGTAGTGGGGGTAGGGGCTAGTGCAATACTTAGACGAAGATGGAGAGCGGCCAAAACATCTTGCGGACCTGACGGAGCAAAACGCAACCGGATGTGAGTGCTGCTGTCTGGATCATACTTCAGAGCACTGGTTCTATTTATGGTACATAGTTTTCATATTTTGATTTGTTTAAAAAGGTTAAGATTCAGATAATTTCCTGGGATTTTCTTAGTTCACGATACTCATATTGAAATATTATTATTAATACATTTTTTGTGATTTTTTCTGGTATTTTGATAGTCTTGGGAATTAACTAATCGGGGGAGAACCGACTTGAGCGCGTTAGGAAAAACAAACGTCGTCCATTATCCGATCCCAAAGTCAACACATCCTCTTCTGCCCCTGCTCCTCCTCCTTGATCCCCGTTCCGGATAGAACATTTCACAGCTGCTCTCTTCCTCTCCCTCTCCCTCTCCTTTTTTATTTTTTGGGCGATGAATGCGCAAAAAGTGTAAAAAAGGCCCGGCTCGACCTGGTTCTAATTCTAGTTTCAGTTGCAGTCAAGGGCCCTGGCGCCTTCGAACAATTAAAGGATTTGCAAAAAAAAAAGGAGAAAAATAAGGAAAGCAGCTCTAGCGCGGGGCGGGACGCTGTCAATTAGGGCTCGGTTTTCCGTTTTCAGCTTAGAGTTGTGGATATTATTTTTGTTGTTTTCGGCTATTTCGGTGGGCTGGCACAAGATTAATGACAAAACAATTAAGTGCGAAATATAAACAGTCGGGGAGGACCGTGCAGTCGGTCGGCTCGGGCGCCCCGGCGGGACTCCGGGACTGCGGGACTCCGGTACTCCGGTACTCGAGCGGTGACTCGGCAGTACTCCGGCCATGATTAATGGATAGGACTTGCTTCTCCTTCTTGCTCTCTCTCCTTCATCCTCGATATTCTGGCCATTCTTCTTCATCATCATCTTCATCGTTCTCTTCTTGTTATTTCCTCGATTGCAGAACGAAATGGAAGCGACAGACGGCCGTGGGCCTGGAATTGCTGGCGGAGGCTGGAAACTACGCGGCCTTCCAGCGGCTGTACGGAGGCGCCACGCCCTATCTGAGTGCCTGGCCATATGCGGCAGCCGCTGCCGCCCAATCACCCCACGGCGCCCCTCCCTCGGCCATCGATATCTACTACCGCCAGGCGGCTGCCGCCGCCGCCCTGCAGAAGCCCGCGATGCCCGCCTCCTACCGCATGTACCCCACCAGCATGCCGCCGGGCATGTCGCTTCCCGGGATGCCCCCGCCGCCCCCCGGTGCTGCTCCAATGCTGAGCGGCTACTACGCGGCGGCCGCGGCAGCCGCGGCTACTGCTCAGCCAGCGCCGCAGCAGCTAATACCGCCGCGCGACCGTTCGCCGGCCACCAGCCAGAGCGCCAACAGTGAGGCGGACTGCGAGCGGGGCAGCAGCAGCAGTCGCCAGCGCCTGCTCACGCCCAGCCCGCCGCTCAATCCGGGCAGTCCGCCCCGCCGCGACCGTGAGCGGGAGCGGCTGAACGAAGTCGAGGATCTCCCGGGAGCACCCCTCAAGCTGCTGCGCTGCTCTCCCCTTCCCGCCGACGAGGAGCACAGGAGCACAGGGGTCGAGCAGGAGCGCGAACACGACGACGAGGACGACGAAGAACTGGCCCTGGAGGTCTGATGAGCTGGCCAAAGGCTCCTCTCTAAGCTGGATCTCACAAACTGTCTAAACATCATGGGGGGATATCTATAGTAAGACCTACGAAATGTTAGGGAATGTTTTGGTTTTAGTTGTTTTTTTTTTTACGAGATGGTCCTCAAAAGGATTGGATAAGCCTTTTTCAATTTGTTTCTAAATATTTAAAGTGGAGTATTAAATTGTTCATAAAATATAAAAAATATATGTAAATCGAAAGACGAATCTGCAGAAAAATGGGAGTATCTTTATTCGTTTTGGTATTTGCTTAAAATTTTTAACTAACCTTTGATCAAGGATATTTTCCGATGCTCCAAATTGAAAACATTTGTCGATCCTTTGAATCCGAATAGAAATGGTTTAAAGCGTTTTCAGTATTATCCGATTTTCTGATTTCCCGATTTCGTCAGTCTTTTGGAACAGCCCCAGTAATTGTGAAGAGGAAACAGAATACTTTTTTTTTGTATACATATACATACATATACACATAGGTATATAATTAAATTAACTTAGACTAGTGAAAAATGTTGTAAATTTTTGTAAATGATTTTTGTACATACGAAGCAGACCAACAACAGCAGCAGCGGCAGCAGCAGCAGCAGCGGCAGCAGCAACACAAAAAAAAGAACAATTTTTTTTTTTCAAACAATAATTTTTTAAAACTTTTTTTTGTGCCTAGTCTTAAGACGTCTATTGTGTGTAGTAATAATAAAGCAAAGAAAAAAGAGCAATCCAAAAAAGAATGAGCGAACTGGTCTTTGTTTTCCAACTGTTCTCTCGGGCTGAAGGAGTCGCGATGAAGGACTTTCCTCGAGCATGAGCCTAATGCGAGCTGACACACGAGCAAGCAGCCAAGCAGCCAAGCCACCAAGCCACCAAGCCACCATGCCACCAAGCAACCAGCCACAAAGAGAAACAACCCAAGGGGAACTCGATAGGGGCACTCGAAAAACTGTTGCATTTTGGCCTGGGAAGCGTCTGTGGTCCATTAAACTGCTCACTTAGAAATTGTTAACATTTGCCAAGAGCCAAAAGCCGAGAGCCAAGAGTGAGAGAAGCTCGAGCGAGAGAGAGAGAGAGCGAGAGTCGGCAAGACTCGGGCCACTCCAGGCCAAAGACGCCGCTCGCTTTCCGTTCGAGTGCCGGACGCCGAAACGCTTTTAATTGACTCCTCGCCCAAGAACAACCCTTTGCCCTATTGACGAAGGGCGATATCGCTGTGGTGATGGGAGCGTGACCCGAGATCAGGAATGCTAAGGACTGAGCGTGTACGTGTACGTATGGTGGGTAGCATCGGTGGTGTCACTACAACTGAGCTTCTTCTAGGTCTCACTATGTTGTGCTCTCTCTGGTTACTCCATGGAAAATCTCCATCCTTACTTGTCTATCTGGCTTGTGTTGGTTTCTGTGCTTCATCAGGGAGTCATCCTTTTCAATGGAAAAGCTTATACTTATGTAATAGTTATCGAATTGTAGTTTCCCCTCAAGTATAGTACATATTAATAGCATTTATGAGTGAGGTTTTTGAATCAAAGTCTGAAAGCAAAGCCTCTCTCTTCCAGAGCACTCCCTTGATCCTTGATCCTTGAGCCTCAACGCCATCCATCACGCTGCCATCTCTAGCTCGTTGTACTTCGAGTACCTACCCCGTTGCTGTTTGTTTTGCCTGTTTACATGCCGCTTGCCATTTTCGCTACTTTTATGACAATTTCAATTTTTGCATTCTGCCTTCCCTCTCTGCCCCAGGCGCTGCCACTGCCACAGCTACTGCCACAGCTACTGCCGTTGCTGTTGCCGTTGCCGTTGCCAATGTTAATGTTCTAATTTATGGGGTTGCGGCTAAGCGAATTCAATTTGCGTTGCCTTCGAGTGGCGGGCCGCAGCCGCAGCCGCTGCCGCTGCCGCACAACCCCTACGAGCGCAATCGGCAATCCCAACCGAACTCAGTACCAATACCGTTTTCTCATCCTCATCCTCATCCAAATCTAAAATCCGAATCAATGTCGACTTTGGGACTCTGCGTGAAGTGCCTGCGTCGTCATCCAAGTCAAGTGTCGGAGGGTTCCGCGATTTGTGCGTAGAGTTTCCTGGGAGTCATCGACGTCGTCGTCGTCGTCGTCGCCGTCGTCGCCGTCGTCTGCATAACGCCTCTGTAACAAATTGATTATTCGGTGCGGTTTTTCTTCGGTTTCAGTTATTCTTTCTCTATATACGACGAGTATCTACATTTTTTTCACTTTTTTTTCGCATCGATTTGAAATTTTTATGAGTGCCTCGAGCGAGGAGTAGAGTACTTATAAATTTATGAGTGGCCCGTCAAATCGGCCGACCGTGCGAAAGTTTTCACTGAGAACGCAGCCACAATGGACGGGCCCAACGGGCAGCTTAGGTGTGGGTTGTGGGTTGTGGGAGGTGGGAGGTGGTGGTTAAGCTTCAAATTTGCATATTATTGTTTTCATCTCACAGATGATTGGGCAAACAAAGTGTCAGTGGGAGCCAGCCCCCCTGAACCACCACCCTCTCAGCGGACCCAACCTAACCCCCACACAAAGGAGGCTGGCTGTAAGGATGGCTAAATTGGGGTCAAATATGGGTATTATGCAAATACAATTTATGGCAATATAATCGTATTGAATTGGTTGCTACTATAATATTTATATTGATGCTATTAAGAAATGGTTTCATACAGAAATGTACATTGCAAGAGCAAATCCGAATTGCATTAAGAAACATTTCCTATAATACAATATGCTATCCCCAATCCTCTTCAGTTCAGGTCTATGCCGATCCCATTCTGGGCTCCAAGAGTGCATCAAATAGAAGGAGATCCAGTAATCCAGAAAGGCGGTCTGCCTTGTATCTGGGCATGTGGATAATTCAGTAAAATAATGGAGATTCATCGAAAGAAACTTCGTACATATCCCCAGCCTAATTGATCGCGATAATCAAGAAAAATGTCACCTTTTTTTCTGGTATCAAACTAACTTTTTTTGGGGATTATTCAAAAATAAATTAAATGGTATTAAATGGCTTTGCAGGAAATTACTCTATTGCCAGATATTTCCAGAATATTATCATCTTAGGAGTAAAGCTAAAGAGTAATGGTTTTCTATAAGGATTGTCAGATAAATAAAATACATATAATATAACTCAAAGATACTTCTTATTCAGTGACTATTTATTGGGTAGAATTTCAGCATTTCTATATTTCACTTCTGCCTTTTCACTCTCCTGTTTTCGCCATCATCCGCCCCCCAGGCCTGGACAGACAGACAATTCCCATCGTTTTTTTATCACTCGTTTGAATGATTGCGTCCATTGTACGCGTAAGTAATTCCTTGGCTACGTTTCCCTTCCAAGTTTGCCGAGCCACTGACTGCCACGGGCTGCCTGCCGCTGGCTTCTTTTGTGCATCCGAGCTGACAAAGTGCTTTCACACCGGAAGCAATTGCAATGCGTTCGCCGTCGTCCCACATCCACCCACAACCACCCACATCCACATCCACATTGCCTCTCCCTGGCTCTTTCCCTTCCGAATTGTTGTCGCAATCTCTTCCAGCTAATTGACAACTTTCTGCTCAGGGTCCGCTGCCATCGACTTGGCTTTTTTCTTCTTTTTTTTATGCTGCTGCCGACTTCTTTGTGAGGCTAATTTGTCACAGGATGCAGGCGATGAGTTGCGATGAGCCGATGAGGAGTAGTCGGGATGAGAGATGCTGCTTCATTACACAGGCAATTTGTTGCGCACAAAGCGCTGCTCGGAACGGAACGGAACAGAACAGAAGCGAACAGAAGCGAACCGAACGAAATGGAATGAAATGTGGAATGGTGACGGAGACGCTGACGCTGACGCTGACGGCGGGGGTGGCTAATGGGGTTTAATGGGAGAGTTTGGAGCTTCCGATACTAATAAATTTGTGCGCTTAAATGCGTGTGTTTATCGAATTAGACTTTGCCGGAAAGGAGGATGGGTCCCCGGGCCCAAGTACAGGAAGTTGATGGAAATTTATGTGTGTGTGCGCCAAACGGGTCAGAGGGGGATGGATGCTTGGTTACTTTTGATGCTGGACACAAGATTATATCAATACCATGTCTGAGGCACCAACCCACCAACCCCTTACAGTGGCTTACTCCGGCTCAGCGGATCCCATCGGACGGTCGCGTTGCCTTTAAATTATTGTAAATGGGCTTTGTGGCGCCAGGGATCAGAAAAATCGATTTGTCGGTCGTCGCCGCCAGTTAAACGCTGCCAAATTGCTGCACTTCCATGCACTTCCATGCACTGCACTGCACTGCACTATGCTCTAACTGGTCGTACTGGCCCCGCGCTGTGGCATCAGTGGCATCAGTGGCATCGTTCGGCTTTGGCGGCGGTGGCAGTGGCGGCTACTGGTTTTTGAACCTGCCTCCGAAGCGGCACCGCGGACAGTCGGCTCGGCCCAATTTGCATGCGTTCGATTTGCAATTCGCTCTGCAATTGCATTTGCGGTTTTCGGTTTTCGGTTTTTTAATCAATTCTAACTGTGCAAACTGCAAAAGGCAATCAGACGGACCATGAAATATACTCGCTGCCAGTCGCTCTCGACTGCGCTGTTACCCTGCAAAAAGATGCGAACCGCCTTACTAGCGGATACACTAAGGAATGGGATAAATACATACCTACGAATATATGTATACTATTAATGTGCGGGCTTAGTTTAATTATTGCTAGAGTAGAAAGGACAATAAGTACCACAAATGTCCTCTTGAGATTACTGATACAAAACCTAGAATATATACAAAAATAAATAAACGAAAACCGAAATACCCACATTAAAATATATAAAATCTATTTAAAGATATTAAAATAAAGCAAATAAATATAATAATAAATATAAGTAAATCTTGCAGCACTAAGATAGAACACCTAATAAATATCAACTTCATCTAACATTCATATGTATTTATATATATGGAATAAAATCCAAAATTCCAACAAAATAGATAGAATATTTGCAAAATTACCCAGAACTCTTCTGCTCTAAGCAGAATGTAAGTATTTATCTATCAAGGTGTTCCCATGGATGCATCCCAGAGTATATAGATTACACCTATGTGTGTAAATTCTCAGTTCTCTATTGAACGTTTAACCTAACTATTTCATGCCTTATACATCCCATCTAAAGGGTGGCCGAAAGCTTCATTTCGGTGCCTGCGCAGGGCACACGCCAATGTCAAAAGGTTCTCACAGCCGACCGACCGACCGACCGACCGAAGATGATGTTGATGAGTGGAGAGAACGATACGTTGCGATGCGATACGATATACTCGGACTCGTGTATCGCAGTAAGTCGATACTTTCTGGCTTTTTTTTTGTCGGCTTGGTCGGGGGGGGGCAAGTGCCGTTAGCTTTTGTTGACCGTGTGTGGTCCCAGGATTGGGTTCAACGCCGAACGGCATTGCAAGGCGCCAAAAGTCAAGCTTTTGTTTGCCTTTGACGAGAGTGCGGCACCGGCACGTGGTGCACATTCGTAACGGAATGGCTATGGGCTTGGGTTGGGCTTGGGTTGGGCTTGGGTTTTGGGCCAGGATCCGGGGGGACAACTGAAGTGTGACTAAACTGTGCCCGCGGCTATGTAAATTGTTCGTGCTAGTTTCTGAACAGTCTGAACAGCCCCCGGCATGTCCATCAATTCAGTCCAACAGTCACTCAGTGCAGTGCAGGCCAGACCTGCGGACCAGAGTCCGGAGTTTGTAGTCCTGAATGGACCTCACGCTGGGCGCAAATGCATTTTCGGCTGGAAACAAAGGCCAGCAGTGCTAGCAGGCTAAGGAAAGCAAACAGTTGCTACATTGGTATCCAATTACCCGGAGACGACATCAACATTGACTGCCACTGCCACTGCCACTGCCACTGCGACTCGATGGCTTGGCTTGGCTTGGCTCGAGTTGAGCCAATTTACAATTACAATTGTGCCAAGGCCCAAAAAAAAGGCAACAGCAGGCAGGCGATGAATGCCTCGGCCCGGGCCTGAACACGCAAGGCCAAAGGCGAAAGGTATGCCGGGGGATGGGGGATGGAGGATGGGCTGGCGAGGGTTGCTCAGCGAGTGGTGAACGGATGGAAGCCTGTAAAAGGATGCCTGTACATACAAATTGTACCACTGATGAGGATCAATGAAGACTTTCACCTGCCGGACAAAACGTGAAAGAAATCATAGATATTGTCTCACAGAAGCTTCTGAAAGTCTATAAACTATTTTCTGAAATTTAGCTTGAGCTAAATTTAATCTAATTATCAATTTCTCAAAATGCAAAGTCTTTTTAGGGAAATACTTGGATCGTATTTATGAGGCCATAAGGCCCTCAATCCACAATTGAAGTATCAACCCCCGCTGGGCATTGTTTGTGCTCGTCCTTGGCTCGTGCTGCCGCTGCCGCTGCCGCTGCCGCTGTCGTTGCTGCTGCTGCTGCCACTGCTGTTTCGTCCTGTATGCAAAATTGTAATTTCTGGCCTTAATTTCCTTTGTGTTTGGCTGCTCGTTTGCTCATTTGCTAATTTGACAGTTGTCAGCCGTCAGTTGGCATACGGCCACTGCCTCCTGCTGTACAGAGTTTTCATTTTCATTTCCAATTCAACATCCATTTCCACAACCATTTCCACTGCGCTGTCTCTCTGTCTCTCTGTCTCTGTTGCTGTTGCTGTCGCTGTCGATTTCCATCTCCATGTCCATTCATCAAAATTGGCTTTGGGTGCGAGGCCGCAGCTCATAATAATTTGTCATCAATTAGCCGAGGGTGTTGATGTGCGCGGTAAACCAAGTGGAAGGTGAAGGGGACTCAAAGGAGCAATAGCAGGCAGAGGCATAGTGGCAGGCATGGCGGGCATTTCGGGCAGGGCAGGGCAGGGCAGGGCAGGGCAGAAAGCACCCCGTCGTCGTGTAGCATACGGTATGTGACCAAACCCGTAATACGGCCATCCGGACCCCGGCGGGATGCGGCCCGGCCCGGCCCGGCCCATCTGAAGGATGCGGCTCTAATGCCTCTCCTGGTTCAAGTGCTGCCGCCTGTCGCCCATGCCTCCTGCTTGTTGTTGCTGTTGCAAATTACTTTTGATTATTATTTTGATGTACATTTCATTTTCATTTTCAATGTCCCGCAGAATTCCCACTGCGGACGACTCTGGGGTCTGGGGTCTGAGATCTGGGGTAACTGCTGCTGTAACTTTGTAAGCGTTTCGAATTACCAAATGAATTTCTCTATACTCCGTTGCGGAGCAATCCCGATATTTGATTACAATGATAACAATTTATAATGAATATTAACATTTTCATTTTCCATTTGATATGGACATTTTCTGTAAATTGATTCGAAGGGACAACGATCAATGAAACACTTAAATATGAAACACTTTAAAACGAGGCCATGTAAGAATTTACATTTTTATACTCATAATAAAGATCGAATACCCTTGATTATAGGCAGCAAAAAACCGCCAAGTCCCTATACATGTCCTTCTATTTAAGTTTTTTTTTCAAAGTTACCTAGTACCTACCAGAACCCAATTATTGTGGTTGTATCTTTGCGAACACCCTACAACCGGTCGAAAAAAAGGTGTTATTTTTTCAACAAATCGCAGGGTACTACATTTTGTACGTAACTCACCAAATAATAAAATTTCGGTATACTATACCATCTACATATGGTACTGTATAGTCATAATAGATCGATCCATTCGGCTGAACCCCTTTTTTTGGTTCCGAAGACAACCAAAACTCAAAAAGATTCTTGTATTTAACAAATATATATAAAATCTACGGCCCTGAAGCTAGCTTTCATATTTTATTAAAAATTTGGTCCTTAAAGTTGTAAAATGTAGTCCCTTTCTTTAAGTAGAGCTTGAGTTCATATAATAGTTTTATTCATGTTTAATTTCTATAGTTATTTTATATTATTTATATATATTATTTATATTATATTTTAATACAAATATATAACCAAAGAGAAAAAGGAAAGATGATTTTTACAAAGAAATGAATTATGAACTCATATTACATTTTAGAGGATCTTCTTTTAATCATTAAATCTGTTATAATTACACATATATCTGGACGTATCAAATAATAATCAAACTTACATTTTCAGTTGTATGACAAAGAATTCCATTTCCATAGCCCGCTTACAGGTGGTAAGACGAGTTCCCATAGTCCGTTCAGGGCAAATGGAATCGGTTCGATCAAAAAAAGTCTTAATATTGGATGTTTATGACTGCCACCAGCATTCTTCTGACTGGAAAGCATGAATGAACGAGGCACAATCCCCATTCCGAGGCAAACATGGCCTAAACCAAAGACAAAAGCATACATACATATATGGTATGCCATTCATATCCTACACATTATACAAAAGACCACTTAAAATCTAGAGACACGACAGTGGCGAGCGGTGAGAAGAGGAGGGGGAAGGGGGAGGGGAGGGGAGGGCGGACAGGGAATAGAGTTAAATGAAAAACTAGATAAATGTTGTACAAATTGTTAACTGCTTTTTTATGCTAATCGCAGGCATATTTATATCAACAAGAAAAATGACAAAATCAAAACGCAAAACGTTAAAGGTGAAGCAATCGAGCGCTAAGCGCTGACCGCCTGAGCGCTGACAAGTGGCCCAAGATCGGAGCCAACGGATCGCAGACGGGGCCCAAAAGCGATATGCCCGGTCTGTGGGGTTAATTTATTAAATCACAACCGACTCGCAGTTCAAATCGAAGACTTTCCTCCAAAGTCAAACATATTTACGGCAATACTCACGAGCACAGTGTGTTTCGTTACTGTATGTCTATAGGAAATAATATAGGAATAATACGCGTACAATGATTTCAGAATAAGCCTTGAAATAAGCTGAGCTGAGTGTTGTTTCCATTATTAAAATTGTATAAGTAGTAGAACTGAAGAATCTTAAGAAGTCTACGCATATGCGAACAATTGTAAATGAATTACTACATTTTATTATTCATATAAATCAATTATTGACATGATATAAAGAAATAATTTGTAAAAAATGTCTCAATAAATTATAGGAATCAACGGAAATTTTTAAAAATATTTCTAAAATGTATACATGAATTTTTAAGCGGATTAGCATTTTTGTTGGGTTTCAAGTTGTACAATTAGATACATATATCATTGCTTCCTTATGGCTATGAAACGCGCTGTTTACTACATATATATTTTGGTTTTATTTTTTGTCAAATGAAGCGATTTCTGACAAAGGCTGTACGCATATAAATGATTTTGCCCTCGACCAGGGGGATACTCGTATTGTGGCTGTGGCTGTGGATGCGTGGATGCGTGGCCTGGGGCAGTGGCAGTAGTGGCACTCGTTGGCCTGGGGAGACGATGGGGATGGAGACGAAGGGGTTTTGCTTTGGCAAATGGCTTGCTAAGTGGTTTTAACACTTTTATGGCGTTAAGTTTTTAATTTTATTCGCTAATAAATAATTTAAGTCAATTTCCAACAATATAAAAGATTGTGCATTAATTAAGTTTTGGAGAACGATGCGACGACGATGATGGCGACACGTTTTGTTTCCAGCTCGATTCGAGTTCGAGTTCGAGTTCGATTCAATTCGATTTTCGTTTCTTTGTATTTCCCCACCACCCGATCGCTGCCCCACCGTTCAATAATGCTTTGATTCGATTTCGGATTTGGAACCTCTTAGGCATTCGGACATTCGGCACTCGGCGGAGTGCGACGACAGCGCATTTGTTTTTGTTTAAAATGACGTTAAAGTAATTATCTAATTAAGTTAACATTTTGCTTAAAGATAAGTGCTAAATTATTTATTTTCGAATCTCATTATTCGACATTCGTTATCCGCCATTCGCCGTCGCCGTTGTCCGCTCCGCATTGATCTTCAGTCTTTTGTGCTTATTGAATACACATGCATGGGGATGTGGGGATGTGTATAAATAAATATAAATAAATATTGTTGCTATAGTATGTTGTGTGCTCATGTATCTCTGATATTTTATACGTGTATGGTTATGGTTATGGTTATGGATTTCGTGTGCGCATTGTTCAAATCAATTTTTCTTCCGATCTCTGCTTTGTTATGGTAAGAGCAACTCAAGACATCTGTGAATGGCAACAGATTTTTATTTTGAGCGAGAATTTATTGATTTCAACTTTAAAGCCTATACCCATACCAATATTGATTAAATATGTTTAATATCATTTTGTTCCATGTTTTTTATAGATGAAATCATAACTTCTTACATTTATTAAAATATATACAAAGAGTATATACATATTTACGTTCGGGCACCAGCCTGGAACTTTTTGAAACCATAGAGAGATCTAAACATAAAGTGCATTTATTCTATCGAATAAAGTATTGTATATACCTCAAGGTACCTTAAAATCCCTGCGGGCGAGAGTGCCACGGATATCTAGAGCTCTCTCTGAACACATCCAACATTCCTCAGCTTCCATTCAACTTCATTTACAGGCCATCTACATAAATCAAATAGTTCTTCAGTCGCTCTTTGCCTTTGTCCACGCTTTTCGTCTTCGTCTGCAGATTGATGCATTAACATGCTCAGCGCCAGCCCCTCGCCCCCAGCCCACAGCCCCCAGCCCCCAGCCCCAAGCCACAGGCCCCAGCACAGAAAGCTGGAGCAGAGAGCGCACAGTGATTCAGGGGTCGGTGTTGGTGTTGGTGTCGGTGTCCCTCAGTACCGAGGGATCTCTGTCTCTGCCTCTGACAACGTGCAACTTTATGACGCCCCGAACTTTGGGCGCGATAAGCCCACGCGTCGAGGAGCTCTGTCCGATGACGATGACGTGCGCCAAGCTTCCCTACCCCTGCCCCTTACCCATACCCCTACCCCTACCCGTCTTTCTTCACTCTTCCTGTTACCGTTCCTGTCTCTGGCCATGGCGATGGAGATGCAGATGGAGATGGAGAGATGGCACATCAATTAGCACACCTACCTACCTTCAGCTCCAGCTCCAGCCTCAGCCTCAGCCCCAGCTCCAATCCCAGCCACAACCAGAGCTACAGCCACCAAGCACCAGTACGGTACTGGGACTGGGACTGCGACTGGGACTGGACTCTCCGTGACCATTCATTAAAGCTCTGCGTTCCTATCAGTTCTGCTGTGATGAATATATTTTAGCGGAGACAACAACCAAGCCAGGAACTGCCCAAGAAAGAGGAGCACGGAAATGGGAGTGAAGTGGAGTGGAGTGAGGAATGGACTGATTGCATACCCAGTGTTTCCCCTTAAAGCATAAGGGGAATATACACATAGTACATATATTTTTACAATTTAGACACGTCTTATCAAAAAAAGATCAAACTGTATTTATATGTAGATATATATTATATACGGAAATTTGTTAAGGCAAATTCAAGGAAATAAATATGTACATATATTTGTCTGATTAAGTGGGAGTCGTTGGGAGCTTTGAGGGGCGATTTATAAATATTGATATGTATAGAAGCTTAACACATAGAAACATAGCATTTCTGGCCTCATAACGTACATGTAATATATTCCTAATGGGTAGGATGTGCCCAGTGGTATAATTTTCAATCAATTTCAATAAAAATCTAAGGTCTTATGTAGTGTATATTGTATTTATGGTAATTAGACTCTATTAAATGATTCTGTGAATATTGTTTTAATTTGAAAAACCTTCAATACACCATACATACATACATACATATATCTTCTTTCAAACATACACATGAGTATATAATATATATGCCCCATAGATACCCCTGGTCGGAGCCTACAGATTTTCAACTCCAAATCCCAGTACGAGGCCAGTCCGAGGCCAGTCCGAACAGAATCCGAGGAGAGTCCGAGGATGGGGCACAGGTCTTATCTGCACAAGATGTATTCAAAAGTGCATAATGTAAAAGTTGTACGCGATTGCTCCAGATACATATACACATACAAATCTGTCCATACACATACACAGATACATACACATTTACGTGCTTGCTTGTGTAGTTGTTGTTGCTGTTATCTGAGGCATTGCTGATGCTTATCGCTAGGTTGTAAACGTGTGAGCTAAAAATACAAACCCCAGATCGCGGCCAGGTCCCTTTCCATCACCATCAACATCTCTCACTCTCTCGCTCTCTCGCTCTCTCTCTCTTTCACTTTTCAGAGTCTCTCTCTCTCTCCCTCTCTGGCTGTGGCTGTGGCATCATAAAAGTTGCATCAATTAGCCAAGTTCGGTTACTTTTTGGAGTTTGTGATGCTGATGTTGATCGGCTTTTTGGTCGTTGTTTTTTGGGCCGCTTTTGTTGTCGCTGCCACTAAACTATAACAATAACGAGAAACAATGTTAAACTTAAACATCAACACCTTTTAAGAGCCTGCACACACACACACACACACACACAAACACAGACACAAAGGCACAGGGACACACAGGCAACGGCGACCTGGACCAGGTCGCAAAGACGGCCATAGCCAGGCCAGGCCAGGGTCTGGGCCTTAATTCCAGACTGAGTGTCTGGTGGCCGCTGTCTCCGCCTCCGCCTCGGCCTCAGCTTCAGCCTCAATCTGAACCTCAGTCTCAGCATCAGTTTCAGCCTCGATGTTTCAGCCTCTTCTGTCCCGTCCCTGCCCTGGCTGTGTGTGTGTGTGTGTGATATATTAAAATGGATCTGGGTTCGGCTCGGCTCGACTCGGCTCGCTTTTTCGTTCTCGTTTTTTATGGCACAGTTTAGGAGATAACAAATTTTTGTTACAAGCAAATTAAAAGGTTTTCCCCCTCTCACTGGCCGGCCGGCTGTCTCTGCTGTCTCTGCTGTCTCTCTGCGAGTAAGAGTCTCGAGATCCTCGAGAGAGGTTCGGCCAAAGGCAAAAGAATTCACTTTTATCGATTGTTTTTGCTTGCATCGTTTAGTCGATAATTTTGGTAATAAATTTTAAAATAAACAGCCCAAGCGGTCTTTTCGATCTCTCCTCTCTCTCTCTTGCTCTTCTGCAGGCGGCCGAAGGGTTACCCTACTCCAACTCCAACTCCATCTCCTCTCTGGGTTGCCTTTGACGTTGGCCCGCTTGGTGTGCGCGTGGCATTAACGCAACGACACCAAACAAGACGGGCCAAGATGGACCCCGATGCGGCACGGCCAGATGAGGCACGTTGCGGCAAGACGGTACAAGACGAGACGAGACGCCGCCTCAAAATTCCATGGCCGCACATAAATTTAGAACATCAGATTAAGAAAGTGTTAATGTCGCAGCAATTTCCTTTTATCTCAACATAATTGAGCGATAGAATTTGAATTTAGCTAAGAGCCAAACATAAATTTAACAACCACAAACAATACCCGACCCGACCCACAGTCGAACCCTTACCCCAGCCCGTACCCCTGCCCGTACCCCTGCCCGTACCCATACCCATACCCACACCCGGACTCTAACACCTAACTTCGGTCCCTATCTGGTCAATTCTTGTGTATGTGTGTGTGTGGGTATTTTCAATCGAAACATTGGGGAAAAATGGGAAAAGTTTTCATTGTCACAACAAAAGTGGACAAAGTCTTGAATCTTCATTCGCGTCTCATAAATTTGTCGCTTGTTCGGACGATTTTTCATTCAAAATTCATAATTGAATACTCTACCTGGGGCCACAAGGGATCCAAGTCCAATGATTTTGTCATACAGCATGTCAGCATTTGCAGGAGATCTCCACAGGATCTCGATAGGAGATCAATGGTTCCCCCAATGCAGCGCTAAGCAGAAATGATTTATCCCCGATATGTACTACGTGCATATGTCGTACTCGTACATATGTCTTGTACATAATTCGATCGATCGTTTATACACATATGTACACATGTATATGGCTTCATTTAAAATGTTAATCTGGCTTTTGCCACCAAATGAAACAAGAGAAAGGACTAGGGCTCAAAGCTCATATATCCCTCGGTTTGGCTCAAGTTCTGCCGGAGAGAGAGCATCCAGTCGTTCGAAATGAGCCGTATGTTTTTTTTTCCATATTTCAATGTATCGCTCTTTAGGAAGATGATATATGGGCGATGTTTAGTTTACGATCTAGCCAGCCTTCGTTGTAATCTGAGAATACTTTTCAGGCCGGCCCGCTTCTATCCTCCTATTCCCAATCTCCCAAATTGTTCCCCCATGGCCCCCTTGGCTCCCCATGTTTCGAGTGAAAGTCGGAATAGATGGAGGATTACCTTCAGAGCGTTTCCAGCTGCGTCATCTTAATGGTGTAATAACCATCTGATGCCGATGCCGAGCCGATGCGAATGCCGGGCGGAAGTTACCAACATTTGGCCACAAAGCCTTCTCTCTCTCTCTCTCTCTCTCCCTGTCATAGGAGAGGGAGACAGCCAATTCATATCCTCTCTTATCGAATCGTATTATGTACGTGTGTGTGTGTGTGTGTGTGTGTGTGTGTCTGTGTGTGGGGGCCATGGTTAATGATTAATGAATGGAATCAATTAAGTTTCATTAATGAACAATTTTCGGTAGCTTGGGCACGAAAAACGAGTTGAAGACAGGCGTCGACGTTCTCTCCTCAAGTGTCAATAATTTGGGTTTTCGATTTTTCCCTATTACACGATACCCCCCCTCTCCAACTCCAACTCCGACTTCGGACCCATCAACGGTAGCAGACGGCGCTGCCTAGCCCCAGGTCTCGTCTAACTCTGCCTGCAGCCTCCGGCTTCCAGCCTCCAGTTTCGCATTATAGTTGAATGAACTTGCCACCAAACCCCCCGACAATATGCAAAATCATCGTCTTCTATGGCGAAAGCCCGCCCAACAATAGATCGCTAAATAATATTTATATCAAAATATAGGTACGGGCACACACATACTAGTATGTGTATCAATGGGAATGGTGTATTCAAATGAGCGACTCCCGTGTGGTCCTCACATTCACTTCGCCTCATCATGTGAAACTCTCTGGGCAGATCTCTGGGCTGGAGCTCTGGGCTGTGGCTCTGGCAAAAGGTAATTTAATAACAATTAAAAGGCATTCGGTGCATGGCTTTTGAAGCCAATCTCCGTGTTACGCATTAATGAGCACTTAACTTGGTCAAAAGTGGCCTGCTCCACATACCCGATACTCGATTCATGCACTCCGCTCCCCGCTCCCCACTCCGCACTCCTCACTCCGCACCCCACACCCCACACTCCACTCCACACTCGAAGACAAAGTCGCACTCGCACTCGCACAGGTTTTGGTTTCGGTTTACGCATCTCGCATTGATTACATTTTGAACGTTTGTCAATTTTCTTACCATTCACTCCACTCTCCACACACCTTGCCCCCCACACTGCCCCCCCTTGTGGGCCCTGGGTTCGGGCTTGGCTAAATTGCTAAAAATTATTCAGTCGTTAAGCGTGCGAAAGTCGTTGGTTGTTGGTCCGATCGTTGATCGATAAACATGGAGACGTCGAAAGAAGGGCCGGCCGGGCCGGGCCGACAGAGGAGAGGCGATCGCACTAGTTGCGACCAGCCACACCGCAGGGGTTTCTTTTAATCCATCGCTAGATGGCCCTGAAACAAAGATGCCCATACCCTCTATCTCTACCTACTTTGGTTTCAAGGGCTCAACATTTCTGTATAATAATCAATTAAGTGGAAAACTGCAGTCTCAGAACGGTACTATAATATACAAATAAAGTTCTTCTAGTACGCACAACTAAACGAATCGGATAGGAACATTTGACCGATTTAGATAACACTTTTACTAGGACTGGGAAGAGCTCAAGTCGGGCTTTATTTTGGTAATGACACAATAATCGAATGCACTACATAAATTTATCAGCTTCTCAACGATACATAATATATATACGATATAGATACGTTTGCTGCTGCATATTATCACATTAATTGCCACAAACTACAAGAATTCCCTTGGCCGCGTTGATTTCACGTAAGTAAATTTATTAAAGAATCGAACTATGTATTTTCAACCACTCATATACGCACTGATATACCCTCGTTATACCCTCGATACGGGGTATCGCATCTAACTATAAAAATACTTCATCGAATAGTTCGTTCTGAACCACTTTGCGTAGGCGTGGCAATCGAGAGCAGCAGCCCACGCCATGCTCTCAAATTGATTGATGATAATTTGTCACACGGTCGACTATCAATTTTCGGCCAAAAAGGATGCGACGCCGTCAACGGCGGCTGCGGCTGCGGCGGCGGCGGCGGCGGCGGCGGCGGTTGTGCTCTAATGCCGTTCAAAAAGGCACTAACATGGTCCAGACAGTGGAAGGGGTCAGTCAGGCAGGGTCATGAATTTCGATGTGTACGAGCATGTATGTATGTATGTATGTGGGAATGTATGAGTACATGGTATGAGTAGTGTGCTTAGGTACCGACATGACAGTTTTCGGCACAGTGGAACAGCAAATCAGAATGCACGAAAATATATCGAATGAAAAAGGATTCAGCTTTGCATATACCTAAATCTATTCCGATGAATGTTAGAATATTACGAAAAGTATATTCTGATTCATTTCCCATTCGTCTGGTTTCTTTAATTTTATAGTCACTTAGCATCAGGGATTGCCATAGGAAAGTGTTCGATAATTAATGCGATTTCCAGCATCTGAGAGAATTGGCCAAAGACCAGGCCCACTGTAACTTTGGGGGGCAATCGGACTTCAGCTCTAGATCCAAGCAGCGACACCGACAACCGGACACGGGCCGTTTGCCCGTCCCGTCCGTTCGATGGCTGGCTCGTTCGTCCGTCCGTCCGTTCGTTCGTTCGCTCGTCCGTCCGTCCGTTCGTTCGTTCGCTCGTTCGTTCGTCCGTTCGTTCGTTCGCTCGTTCGGTCAAGTGTGCATGATTGATGAACTATTTTGTTTTGCGGTGAATCAAAACGACACCATTTTCCATCACCCCCAACTCTTCTCTTGGCCACAATTTGATGACATACTCCTCCCGCCTGGCCCCTGCCCCTGAAACGGAGCTAAAAGTAAATTGATATGAGGCTGACATTGTCCAGACCCAGGCCTGGCCTCTCAAGCCTTCTCTAATTGTTGAGCGAGCGCTAGAGAGAGAGAGAGAGAATGGAAGGGGGTGTGGTGGGGGAGGGGGGGAAAGGTTTGGTCCCATATCATCAAAAAGGATATTGGTAGGCGATAACATGGCTAAAATTGATTGAATTGTTTCTGTCGTTGACTCTTTTTTTTGTTTTGTTTTTGTTTTCTTGTGTGTGTCGTTGCTTGTAGTTGATTCATTCTGGTTTCTTCTCTCCTTTTCTCCTTTCCAGCTGCTGCTCGTCGAATCAAATTGAATTGTACAGCACGAAGAGTGGCCGTGCTGGAGGAGGAGGAGCAGTAGAAGGACCACTCAATAGACCAAAAGTAATTAAGATAAATACGCAACGATAAAAATAAATAAATATAATTGTTTCTCTATTTTTTTGTTTGTTTTTTTTTGTTTGTCGCTGGGCATTTGACAATCAATTGGCTGGACTTGGCCCGGTCCGATGGTTAATGGATTGTGATTAATGAACAGATGGAGTGAGTGTTACGGGTAGGGGCTTACAGGTGAGCCTGAGGTTATTTAATGCGATTAGAGAGAGCCAAAGAGAGAGAGAGAGAGAGAGATAGACATGGTCGCAGCATAATGGATCATAAGTTAACCAACTTCTTAGATTTATTCCTATTAGAATATTCCTTATTCCTTAGATTATTTTATTTAAATTTTAAATAAAGGAAATTATTTATGTCTATCCAACATTTGCCATGAAAAAACAAGCAATATAATTTCTAAAAATCTAGAGAATTTTTCACGAAACTCCTTGCTCAGTCCAAGACATTTCAGCCTAGAAAACTATTGTAAAATCAATTCAAAAAAAAAGAAAAAATAAAATGAAAGGATGAAATAAAGTAATGCCAGAAAAGACTTTCAACAGAGCTCAAGCTCGAGCCGATATACCGCGAAATTGAACATCTTACATGGCTTTGTACCGTACCCCCCTCCCATCTCATACTCATGTACATATGTATATTATATCCCATTGTCATTAGGTAACCATAATAATGTGTTGTACAATGTACATAGTTACAAATATCTAGATACATTTGCATTTGCATGTCTAAAAGCGAAAATGCTTTTCATGGGGCATTTCCTGGCGTTCCTGCTGCCATTTGATTTTTAATAAAGCCAACTAAAATGTAATTAAACTTAATTTATGCGCTAATGAAGAAATTTTCATAAAAACAAAAACCGAAAACCAAAAAATTTACAAATAAACACGAGACACCCAAAGCTGTGTAGATGGATGGAGATGGGGCGATGGAGAACCGAAATGAAATGAAATAAAATGATATGAATGTGCTCAACGATGGGACGACGGACAGGTGACAGGGGACAGGGGACAGGGGCCAGGGGACAGAGGCCAGCGGACGTGTGTGCATTCATTAGCATTCATGTTGCCTGTTGTTTCTCTACTCTCTAGCATTTTCGGGTGACAAAAGTTTCCGGTTGGCTACGGCTATGAACTAATGGCCCCACGGCGAACGGTGTCCACTAGAAATCACACGAACAAAAGACATTTTAATTGAAATTTTTTGAAGTTAATTAGTGCGAGTCCCTCGCACATTTCGCTGCGTTTACGCTTGAAGAAGGAACCATGAACCAAACCCAAACCCAGACCCAGACCCAATCCAATCTAAATCGCTAACCGAACTCCCGCTTGCTGTAATAATTCCAAGTGCCGTAGGAAACCTGTCCAATACCCGTACCCGTACCCGTACCCATACCCATACCCATACCCATACCCCTCCCGGCCATCGCTAATGAGAGACAGTTTTTTCCATTTTTATTGTTTTGAAAAAATATTTTATGATTTAAAACCACAAGAACAAAATTTATGGACTTCCCCATAGCCACAGCCACGGCCGCAGCCTGTTGCCCGGGTGCCCCGGGTCTTTCCTTTCTCAATGTTTTGTTTTGAATGATATAAATTGTCATTAGATAAAGTTTATGACTCAATTATCGTTAGAGGTTGACCAGTATTTTTGTTGGCTTGCTTTTAATACTGACATTGAGTGCTCTGTCTGTCTGTCTGTCTGTCAGGGATTGGGGATTGGGATGTGTGTGTGTGTATGTGGGGCGTGTCTGAAAATTTACGAGTGCAAGTATTGCACCTTCTATCCAGATCCAGATCCAGCCAGACACTCTCTGTCCCCCCTGCTATTTACTTATTTTGAAAGTGGCTGCAGCATTCGCCTTAATCACATTTTATTTCCATTTTGCTCGTGAAAAATCAGATTTTCATTGAAATCGGTTGACCAACAATGACACTACTTATGTAATCTGCATTCAGTCAGTGGAAATGATTTATGCTCGCGTCATGAGCCGATGACGATCATGGGACCCACTATCGTAAAAGCAGAGAGAGAGAGAGAGAGATAGAGAGAGAGTGCTATATATATATATATAATATAAATATATTTTAAGTTGGAATATAATGAATAATAATTTTAAGGACTTGCAAAAATAGATTCAAATTGAATTATTGTAAGAGTGTATTCCAACGCCAGTTGAAGCTGCAGCAAAGACAATTTAAATAACAAGAAGATTCGATGATCCGGCCTAAAAGAAAGTCATCTTACTGTTAACACAGTCATTGTTGACTTTTGTTGACTTTTGTTTAGAGAATTGTTTAATTTGTAAATGCCGAAAAGGATATTTGAGGCTGTCATAGACAACCTCTAAATGCGAAAGAAGTCTGTACCAAAAGAATGGTTCCGTTACTCTTCAACGTTGAACATCGAGTGACAAACGTTAGTTCTTCCCTTCCAACCATATCGAGATGCATATCCATTTACATGTCATCGTTTGTGCTGCTCTTAACACTTAAACTTGATCCGAAGCCCATCGTCATGGATTTTTTACATGTCAGGCAGGCTTCTGAGGCTCAGTTCCCCCACCCCCTCCCACTCATTTATTAAAAGCATACAAAAAGTGCAAAGAGAGCGACTAACATTAGCATATTTTAAGAGCCAAACGGCATTTGCATAATTTTTGTTGAGCCATCACCATCCTGCCCCCCAACCCCATGGCCACCATTATGTAGGCTAACCCCCACCCCCCCAGCCAGCCAAAAAAAAAAAGTTGAAGAAAATGCTGCAAAATGGCGGGCACTTATGCCAAATTAAACTTTTTAACAAAAATGGCGCTCAAAGTGGGGAAATGATGATGTTGATGCTGATGCTGGTTGCTGTATGCCACACAGCATCTCTGGCTCTGCGGCTGCTACTGCTGCTGGTCCTGGTCCTGGTCCTGGTCCTGGCTACCATTATGTAACAAATTACTTTGGCAAAGTGCTCGTGTATTCGCTTTTTAAATATGCAAAAAGAGCGCAATTTGCATAAATTTTTGGTTCTCTCTTACTCTCGTTCGTTCTTGTTCTTCTACACTTCTCCCTTACCCTCCCTCTCCCTCTCCCTCTCCCTCTCTCCCTCACCATCACCCTCTCACTCGGCATTAAAACAATTTGAGCTCTCAACACCAACAGGCCAACAAAAAGAGAAGAACAAGCCAAATAAAAGTATCCTCTGTTTGTATGGCCATGTCCGGGCTATGGGATACCTTATATTTATATTTCAATTTAATTACAAATATTTTTATTGAATGATGATAACTAATGAGCAAAGAAAACAAAATGAATTGATCAAATATTTATCTGAAAATTATACCAACATATTCACATAAAAATAAGTTTGATCTGCTGGGAAAATACGAGTATCTTTTGGCGGATATTTTGAAGCATTAAGCCTGGTACGAGTATTCCCAGCGATTGCTGGGCTCGGAGACACCCCAAGCGAGTGGCAAGGGGGTTGCCTGTTGCTGGCTGCCCTCCTCAGCTCAGCTCAGCTCAGCTCAGCGCAGCTCCGCTTTGCTCAGCTGGTACGTGTCCTGGTCTGGCTATGTGGCTGATGGTGGTGGCTGTTGGCTGTTTGTTGGCTTTGGACTGTTTTGGGTTGGTTGGTTGGTTGTCATCGGTGCCAAATTAACAAATTTACGCCAACATCTCCAGCTCAAAAGCGCAGTTGGGCTGCGTGATACAAGTAGACAGGGACAGGGGCTGGGGCTGGGGTTGGGGTTGGGCGTGGGCGTGGGAGGGGGAGTGGGAGGGGGTGGGAACACAGGAAGCTATTGCACACAGTATGAAACAGAGGGGGTTGGCTTCACATTTGACATGCTTTGCGGTGTGTCCTGCCCCGGCCCTGGGCCTGGCCCTCACGGTGGGTGGCTGGTTGGCTGGCTGGCTGACTGGCTGGTTGGTCCTTAATGTGCTTTCCCTTTTGGCCCTTCCGCATCTCTTCACCTAAAAAGTGCCCATGGACAAGTAGCTCGTTCTCTCGCTCTCTGTTTGTTGCCGTCCTCGTCGCTCGCACTCAAATTAAATATTCCGGCACCATTAGTGTTAAAAGTGCTCGCATTAAAAACATTTTGCATTTTTTGTTGTTGTATTTTTTTGCTGTATTTTTTTGTCGCCCAACTTCTTCCTTTCGCCTGTGTCCCTCTCCTCTCCTGTCCTGTCCTCTTTTGGCCCGCTCTCTGCTGGCGCTGTTCGCTCTGGAAAATTAGCTGGAAATTTCCTCACGACAACTTTGTTTTTAAGCACGGTCAAGTTGGTTTTTCGGTCCTCGTTCTCGTCCTCGTTCTTTCCGGAGGAAATTGTGTGCTCTTCCATTGCCTTGCGGCAAAGAGAAACTTCTACATTAGCTGTGGATGGTGGGGGTAAGTGGGGGGAGGGGGTGGCCATTTGTTGCGATCCAAGTGAATTGATTATTTTACGGTAATTTGGGAGAACAGTTCAATGAATTGAAATGAAATAATGAGCATATTGAGTGTTCTTTTTGTGTTCTTTTTGAAACAGCTGCATCAAGATCATTGAAAATTAGTTTATTTCTAATTTCGTAGTATCGAAAACGAATCCCAAAACACTTGAGTATTATAACGCTGAATACATAGTTTCGTTTGACAATTGTGTTATCCCATAGACATCAAATACGAAAAAATATACATAAATATTTTACAAGCAAAAACAAAAAATAGAAATGTCATTGGAGGAGCTATGCGGCCTCAAATCCCTGCTAAAGACTAAAAACTATATCAATTCCATGGATCCCATGAGTGAGCACGATTTCCACGAGATCACCAGCAACTTCAGCAACCCATACCGACTGATGGCTCCCATCCCGGGCACACCAGACCTGACGAAGGCGAAGGCGAGCTTGAAGGTTGATCACGGTACCACAACTATTGGTTTTGTGTACCAGGGCGGGATTGTCCTCTGCGCGGACTCGCGGTCATCGAGTGGCGTGACCGTCTCCACCCAAAAAATGAGGAAGATCGTGCCGATCAGCCAGCACATTGTGGGCACTCTGGCTGGCGGGACGGCCGACTGCATATACTGGTATCGCGTCCTGGCCCGCGAGAGCCGCCTGCACGAGCTGCGCTACAAGAGGCCCATGTCCGTTAACGCTGCCGCCAAAATGATCTGCCACGTGTCCGAGATGCACCGCGGAACGGGCCTGAACATGGGCCTGCTGCTGGCTGGCTATTCGGCTCAGGGTCCGTCCCTTGTCTACGTGGACTCCGACGGGATGAACATCAGTGGAAAGAAATTTTCCGTGGGTAGCGGGGCAAGCAACGCCCTGGGCATCCTCGACCCGATGTACCGCTTTGATCTGACTGACGAGGAGGCCTTCGATCTGGCCCTCCAGGCCCTTTGCCAGGCCACCCTCTGTGACGCCTATACGGGCGGAATGGTGGTGCTGTATCACGTCGGCCCAGAAGCCCATACAATTGTCCGCGAAGTGGATTGCATGGAGCTACATAAGAAGTACAGCCTGGATGTTCTCAAGCAGGATGTTCCCTCTGGATGTTCTCAAGCATCTCAGCCATAGAAATTGATTTCAGTTGATTTTGCCTTTTTGTTTGTTTGTTTTTTAACAAAACGTGTGTTTCAATTGCCCGTGATTCTAATTGCTGCCGATTTTTACTGAATTTGTACCAGAGTTCTACTTACGCGAACATTGGGAAATCTAGGGCGAATGGGGTTTTTCCCAAACTAACTGCTCCAAGGGAAAACAGAACACAAAATAAGTGAATAGCCCTTTTTGGGACCCGGGCCAAACAATGAAGTTACAATTTAATTCGAGTAAGGGACAAGGTCGAAGACATCAGATATCAACATGTCAAGAAAAACCGAAAGAAGCTAAAAGTCAGTACCATGTTGAGAAGGCTTCAGCAAAGACAATATAGAAAATAGAAATAAATTTCTTGGGTACACCTTATTATATACCTCAGTAAAATTGATATTTGTGCATCATGTTTTTTTAATTTTTTCCGCAAATTTTACTTCCTCGATTTTTTTTAAACATTTTTTTTTTATAGCTTATTGATCTTCAAATTATATACAGAAAATATTTTTAACTTGTTTTAAATTTTATAAATGTAACAAAAATTTTAATGAGATCTCCATGTAAAGTTGATATTTATATATTTATAGTTATTTACTTTGAACTAATTATTTATTCGATCTAAGATGGTATCCAAATTGATAGCAAATTGTATTTAAAGCAAATGTGAATTTTGAGAATCATCGATAAGGATCAGTTTCCTGCTT
The DNA here is from genome assembly GCA_008121215.1 of Drosophila athabasca. NCBI lineage: Eukaryota > Metazoa > Arthropoda > Insecta > Diptera > Drosophilidae > Drosophila > Drosophila athabasca. The sequence continues at coordinate 3,918,838 of CM017796.1, read as the reverse complement.
CGTTTATGGAAAATGGCGTAAAATAGTCTCCAGTGTGTCCCGTTCCTCAATGCAAAGGGAAAGGGAGCAGGAATGAGAAGGGAGACGGGAACGGGAACGGGAAGTGGAGGCAAACACTTGCTAATGATCCAGGCACACCCACCATGCTCTGGAATATACATATGTACGGAACGAGTACTGAACGAGTATGTTTAACTAGATGGATCTGATCCCATTTTGGAAGGTAGCATAGCATAGCCATTGATCAAATGTTAATTTGAAAATAAATGAACGTTAATTATACGCTTCGACTTCCTCCGACTGGCATACACTTGACGCATTCGGGGCATAGTCGGACTATGTTTTATGTATGTTTGTTTCGAACAAATCATGTCTGGTTTGGTCTGGTCTGGTCTGGTCTTTTGATGTTATCGCCACTCATTAGGCCGCTGCGGAGGAGTCTAGTAGTATAGAGGGTGTGACTGCAGGGTCCGTCCGTCCATCGGGCTGGCTGGCTGGCTGGCTTAGCATTTGTTGACAGCTGGTAGCACTTTGATCGCCCTCTAACGAGGCCTCAAGTGAAGGTCGATTGTGGTTGTTGCTGCGGTGCTGGTGCCCGGGTGACAGCTGCCAGTGCATTCTGGCTTCTCCTGGTCCTGGCTCCGGCCTGCACGCACTTAATGTCCGTCCACTGGCGGCACTTGCATACCTTTCACACCTTTTCTGTAGCCGTTGTCTTCCTCTCCTTTATTTTTTTTTTGGTAGGTGTGAAGCGGAATTTCCAGTCCAGGCTCGGCTCGGTTTGGTTCGGTTCGGTTCGGCCAGGCCTTATCTAAATTGCTTTTCAAGTATCAATATTTTAGCTCAAGTGTAAATTATACGCACACGCTGCCAGCAGGCATGGAAGAAGAGGCTGCAGAAACTAAGGCTGCAGAGGGCGAGAGAGGACGAACGGGGGTTGGGTACCCCGTACCATGGTACCATCCATATCCATGTCCATCCATCCATCCATCCGTCCTCCGGTAGGGAGTTTGGAGTTTATTTAGTGCTAGACCATAGATAAATCTAAAAGCCTTGGCCAAGATCGTGGCCATAGCCGTGGCAGTGGCCATGTCAGTGGCTTTGGTCCACTCCACCCGTTGCTGTTGTCTGTGTTCCAGCAATTAGCCAAAAGCATTTCCAATGGCATAAATTACGCACGCCAACGTATTCATAATTCTATTTCCGGCACCATTAACTCTGCAGACGGATTCACATGCCCGGCCCGGCCTGGCCCGGCACCAGAGAGGTCAAACCCCAGTCAAGACATTTCACGAGAGAGAGAGAAAAGATTTGTCGTTGACACGCAATCCACAATGCCATGAGATCCGATATGATACGAAATGGGGACGGGATTCAGAATGGGAGAATGGGAATGGTAAGGGGTATGGGAATGGGTATGGGTATGGTCATGGAAACGGGAACGGGAACGGGATGTGCTTCATTAATTGGCAGCGCAGCCGAAGACAGAAAGACATTGAAAACCAACCAAAAGTCATAAAAAATCTCTTTCGTTTCAGGTAAAAGTTAGTTAATAAAACGAAAACTCAACTAAATTAAAAAAAAAAAAAAATACACATACGAAAACCAAAAGCAAAATATAAACTAAAACAGAGTCAAACCGAGCGCATTATAATCAGATTATGATCACTAATGATCCTTTAATGATCGGCGTTTAGGTCATTGTCGGAATCAGTTTTTCTCTCTTTCTCTCCGTTTTAAAATTGGTTTAAAATTGAAAGACGGAGCGCCCCATCCATATCCATATCCATATCCACATCCACATCCACATCTACAATAAAACGCAGCCAACAATAATATATATAAAACGAAATCAAATCGAACCGTAGCACATTTCTTCGACTGTTAAAGACTTATATTTTCATACCCTAACAGAAAAGCATACCAGACTGGTCTGAAAATATTTTTGGGAAACGCATTGCTGAAATCAACAAGGCTTTAACTTGCATAATCCTTTTACCATAATTTGTAGTTTTTCTTCCACTTTGTGACCTATGTGATCCATGTAATTACGCGTAGTATGGCCATCTAAGTGATGATCTCTAGAGAAAGTATGATAGGAATATTTAAAATATAATAATATAATAAATATAAACATGGCTATAATTATAAATAGTCTCTTTGTGTCCCTTGTGATCCTTCTCATATTAAACTCATATCGCCGAGCACGAAGCGAGTGAGCCGGGGGCAGCTTTTTTCGAACAAAGTTTGAAATGATTTATTTCAAACTTGAATTGTAACATGAGATCGTCTTTATATAACTCTCTCCTGCTCATGCAGGACAATTTCAATTAGATTTTGGTTCTAATTCTTGAGAAAGAAGTCAACGGGAAACATGATATCTTTTTGGTTCACTTTCCATTCCCGATAGCGTATTTGAACTTCTGATTAACACTAATGTTTGACCTTCCACACTCTTCATGTCTCTCTCTTTCGTTTTTCGTATGAATGAAACACCAGGCAACGGACGCCGTGGGGCGCCTCGAGGCATGCCACGACGTCGACGCCAGTGCTACTGTACATTCTTTCCGTTGTTCCCGTTGCTACGGCTAATTATCAACACAAATACACACCACACACACACACACACACAAGCCGACCACGTGAGATACGGTAGAGATACGCATGGGGTTAGTCGGCTGGTGGGCCTACTAAGCCTAGTCGGGGATCCCAATAGACCTTTAACTCTCGCCCCAGAGACATTTCCGGCGCGCAGGCGCGTTAATGAACTTTTAAGCGGTGTCAGAACCAGAACAGAACACAACACAAAATATGACCATACAATACAAAACGGAATACGGAATAGGGTATACGAGAACCAAGGAGATAGGGCAGGGCAGGGCAGGGCAGGGTCCCGAACCAGGACAAAGGCAGCAAGGCAGCAACTGGGACAGGTGTAATTTAATTATGCAAGAATAGAGCACAAAGAGAGAGAGAAAGAGCGAGGGAGAGAGGGGGACACTCGCATCTGGAGGGAAGCGGCAGGTCCTGAGACAGAGTCCTGTTTTCAGTATTGTTGGCGTGTTCATTAAACAAAGTGCAGCAAACGAGAGGCAAACGAGCAGAGCAGCGAGCAGAGCAGCGAGAGAACGAGAGAGAGAACTGCGAAGGCAGCGCGTCCAATTTTAATGACACATAAAATTGGTCACTTATGTTGGCCGCAAATGAAAACAAAACTGGCCTGGACATGACAGGACAGGACAGAACAGGACAGCACAAAAGGACTCACGAGGTTGCACATGTTGTGCCCGCTACACTGAGAACAAAACTTTGGGACTGGTTTTTTTTCTTTTCTTTTTTTTTTTGTGGAGAGCAAAGTAGGAATATTCTTAGCGAAGGAATACAAATAGGATATTGGGCTCACGGCAGGAATCCTTTACATAAAGTATGACCCCATAAATGATAAATAATAAAATAATTATAACTGATGATATTTATCGTCAGAATTTTAAAGGCGATTCGATGTGGCCTTGTATTTCGGTCCGTATATTTTCTGTTACCAACGAATCAGAACAGCATTTATACCCGGCAATCGAAGAGTTTTGATCCCAGTTTTGATAATAGTTTTGTCCTGGATCATAATTTGTACGCGTGTATATATGTATGTATATGTATATGGGAGCGAAATATTTACTTATAAAAATATATCACGTATAAGGGTTACATAAGGAATTCGATTAAAAGCTAAATAATTATAAATAATACAGAAAATAATGGATACTTCCGGCAAACTACGGATATAACATTTCGCAACATCCAAATCCACAAAGATTAGGTGGTTTTTACATGGGGGGAATGCTTTCTCTTAACTGTCCTATTGTGCCCTTAGGTTCAGATAGTTTTTCTCTCAGTGTAGTGGAACAATTTCTGTGGCGTCATTGTCCTTGTTCGCGCAGCGGCTAGATAAACATAGCGACATGTCCTTAAAAGCCGCTTAGCGCACTAGAGGGCTCTGGGCTGGAACTGAGGTAATGTGAACCTGTTAGAGAGCCTGGCCATGTGCTCACTTCACTCTTCTCCAACCCCAACCCCTGCCCCTACCCCATACCCTCTGGCCCATACCCAGAGACCATTGCCAGTCCCGTTGCACCTTTTTTCAGGTGTTGTTTGGTTTGCTTTTGGCTGTTTTTGTTTTGTTTTGCTTTCTTTTCGCTCCAGTCTAACCCCTGACCCGCACAGTCCCTCGACCAGGCTTGTCGTAGTCCATTTTTCCGCTGTCCGCTGTCTGTAGTCCGTTGTGAGTTGTGAGTTGTCCGTTGTCCTTTTTCTGTGGCTGGGCGACAGGCGTTAAAATCATGTATCGCTGACTCGTTTAATTACAGTTACACGTAACAGCGCGCTCTCAGGGAGGAGAGAGCAGGAAGGAGCGAGAAGGGAGGAGGGAGGAGGAGCATTGGGCTCGATTTCTCTGCTTTTTCCATTTCGCGGCTCGCGGTTCCCGGCACCCGCCTTGACCTTTTTCCGTGGAGAGTCGAGTCGAGGCGAAGCGAGTGAAAAGTTTACAAACATATACAAACATACGAGCATGTATCCGTTTCCAATTATTGTCTCGAGTAGATAAATAACAGTTATGTGCCACGACAGTAGCAACAGCAGCAGCAGCAGCGTTTGATTTCCATCAAGAGCTGGACATGTCAAATCATGGCTTCGCCTCGGGCTGGGGCAATGACGGGGAAGAGGACGACGACTGGAGGCCAAACAAGGAAAGTAAAGATTGTATTTTGGTCTACATATGACATGGGACAGCAAAGCCCCACTACACATTTTTTAATGTTGATCCAATGCGGATTGTATTTATACGAGCATTTTCGCAAGTTGATTTACGGCGTTTCCTTTCAGAAATGCTTTATACATATGTATATATGTATGTAGTATGTTCATTTATCCGATTAAAACGCAATCCTTTTACCTCAAATCAGACTCAAATCGATGGCTATTCTATGTTGATCTTTGAATGAACAAAACTGGAAAACAAAATTGTGGCTAAAAACAAAGCGAAAATGAAATCATTAAAGCATTAAAGTAGAAAAATTAATTAAAAAATAATCAGCATTACGTGTGCGAGATGGCGTGACAGCAAATCATATTTAATAATACCGTCATAATATTTATTTGCCCCATAGATCCCCCACACCCCGCTATTTGGAGTCCACCATTGGGAGAGAATTGTACTGGCACAATAAACAAAAATAAAAACCATGCAATGATATGAGGTTGTTTCTATCAAATATATGTACATATGTAACTTTTAGATACACTTTCAGAGAAGATGATATCTAATCGAAAATGGACAATAATCATTTGAAATATGTCAAATGGGTTACCGTAGAGCTACAAAAATTGCAATGACTATATCTAGTTTAAATACCTAATATTAAAATAAGTACATACATCCAGATCACGTTTAGCTTCATATTTGACGGATTTGAGAGTATATATGTACATATGTACGTCTTGTCAAATGAATATTACAGAAATATATAGGATATATGTATAGGGTATACGAAAACTACATATACATCGGTACTATATTTAAACGAAAATAATGTACCTAACTAGTACTACCAACCTACCTAATGTTTGCTAACGTTGAGGTAGACCCTGGACACCTGGCCACACCTCCTCTCCCGCTACATCTGCATCGGCAGAGCCATGCCGCCCATCTTGTTGCATGGCCGCAAAAAATTAATTGCACTTAAATTGTTACTGGAAATTGCAATGACTTTGTTGCCTCTCCGTTGCTGTTATCGTTGTTATCGTTGTTGTTGTTGTTTGCTTATCGTGTTTTATCGACTGCGGTCATTTCATTAGTTCGTTGTCGGTGATGATGTCGCTGGTTGTCGCTATTCGCTGGTTGTTGTTGCTGGTTGTTCTTGCTGTTGTTGTTGCCTGTCGGTTGTTGGCTGTTTAAATGCAACTAATTAATGGTAATGGGTCATTTTGCATGGCCATCGCCATCGCCAGCCAACAGAGACCGGCATTGCCTGCCTGCCGGCTTGTTTGTTTATTTTGTAAGCAATTTTGTGTGTTATTATTTTAGTTCTATAAAACTTTTACTCCGCCATCGATAAATTCTATTATGACAACAATAGCTGTTGTTGCTGTTGTTGCCCATAACCATAGCCATGTTAACATGAAACAATTTGGCAGAGCAACATTGTTGGCGTTTTCGAGGCAGATTTGTGGATTTTCGATAGATTGTGTGGCTCCAACAATGTATTTTGTACATGAATGGAAGATATAGCTATAAACCTACATATATATTTGTTTGATTCTTACATATAGTATAATGTTACTTGAGAATTGTACAAATGGGAATAGACTTTCCATCTCCAAAGATCAAATCTTGTATACATAGTATACTCGTATACGTATGGGACCTGCAACATTCTCTAATCCAAAGTTTATCTGTCATATGCGTGTGTGTGTGCCCAGCCAACCATAGCCTCATCCTACGGCACTCCAATCCTGTTTCCCACTCTCCTGCTGCAGCAGCTCCCCGCTCGTCGCTCCTTCCTCATCCTTGCCACGTAGTTTCCATCTAATTGTATAAAAGTGTTTCCGTTACGTACGCCATTTTCGCCCAGCCAGAGAGGAGCACAGAGGAGGTGGGTGCCGGCAGGGAGGATAAGCTCGGCCCCCAGCCAGAGGGAGACAGCGCTGCCTCGACTATCGCCCTCCCGCTCAGGCTAGCTCACTCGGTCAGTGGTGGTGGGCGGGGTGGTACGAGGCGAGGTGTGGGCCGCTGTGGTGTGTCTGTGTGTGTGCGTGTGTGTGGAAAAGTTCGAGTCAAAGTATCTAAACGCACAGTTTTTCTGTATCCAAAACTGCATTAAATGCCATAAAATAACTTTTAAAATGCTTTTTACTTAACATCCTGCCACGGCCAGCGCCAGCGCCAGCGCCAGTGGCAGCGGCAGAGCCAATGCCAGCGTCTACGTCTACGTCGGCGTCTGCATCAGCGTCAGCCCTAGCTGCGGCGTCAACGCCAGCAGCGAAACGAGCAGGCAGAGTCAGAGAGGTGTTAAAATTTATTCAACCCGGTACGCAGGAGCGAGCAGGATGGCGTAGCAGAGCAGATCAGAGGCAGATTAGGGCTGGAATGGAGCCAGTCCCGTGAAGATTAATTAACGATTTGCCATAAAAAAAGCCAAAGCCAAGTTCTCATTTCCCCTTCCCCTGCGTTACCACTTACCACTCTACACCCCTCTCACCCCTGCCTCTTCCTTGTCACACTCTGCTTGCCCTTTTCTCTTTTTCTCGTTTTTGGCACTCGTCGTGTGCCGTTGTGCCGTTGCAATCGGTGCTGTTTATTGGTGCGAAAGCCGAGAGCGAGACGGCCACACAAACACACTATCTGGAGTTAGTTGGGCGCGACAGAGAGAGAGACAGCCAGACAGTTGCCGCCTCACAGAGGGTGTGAGAGCGAGAGGGAGAGAGACGGCAAAAGAGGTGACTGGAATGGACCAAAATTATCGACAGCGGAAGTTAACACACTTTAAATCAATTAGAAAATAAAAGGCGGAGTTTAAGCGACGCAAAGCTTAGCGCAGGCAAAGACAAGCACAGACATGACGACACGACTCTTGGAATTCACCACCACCACAGCAGAGCAGAGCAGAGCAGAGCCAGAGTAGACCATCAGCAGAGGGAGTGGGAGAGGGTGAGGGTATGGGAATGGTGAGGCAGAGGTTGTACCTGGGGGCCATGCGTGCGCAGTTTGTTGTCTTTCTGGTTATGCTGCTCTTCCGCCTTCCGCCTTCTCCGCTCCATTCCACTACCTCTCTTTTCTCTCTGAGTAGCTGCTGCCTCTCCCAACATGTTCAAACGGTGCCTCTGGTGTGGTGGGTTTCTGATTTTTATGGCACCGTGGCGGCTCTGCTCACTCTCATAATTAGCACTACACTACAGACCACTTTGGTCGGGAATGGTCCGTCCCGTCTCGTTTTGGCTTGGTTTGGTTGGAATTAAAATAGGAAGCGCGTAGTCTGGTCTCTGTCTCAGATGGTTATTACATGGATAGTTTTCTGGCAACCTACCCCCACCCCCACCCATTCTTGAGGTTAGTCACAGCTGTGTCAAACAACAACAATGAGACTGCACAATCGGCGTATGAATGAATTGGATTTGAATTGAATGACTCGGATCGGACCGGACCGGATCGGGAAATCAAAGAGTGGCAGCGGGAAAGAGCCATCATGGTAGCAATAATTCAGATACAAATTGTGTTGGGAATCCCACGCTGAAAAGATACTTGAGATCATGTGTGGCTTGAGGGAGGGATGGATGGAGGATGGACTTGCTACCTCTGGGAACCAAATTTCTAACGCATTCCAGGACACTTCACTCTCAGGCAGTGCAAAAATTAAAATTAAATTAATTTTTCAGTACAATTTTGAATATTTTCTGGTACTGGTTCCATGATTGTTGGAGAAATACATACAGAATTTTAATATCTAGACTAGAAAATGGATTCGAAACGTTTTGAAATAATCACGATTACGAACGGGTATACCTAACAGTATAAGTTACATATGTATCTTTCTAGGTCTAAAATCAATCAGGCTAATATTTGTTAATGCATGCTTCCTGGTAAGGATAACCCACAGCACACGCGAGGACATAGGAACTAAAAAATGAGTAGAAGAAGGACTAGAAGATTTCTGGATTCTGGAATTGGAGTAAGTGCGAAAAGAATCACCAAACCAAGACACCAAAGGTAACGAGAGAGAATTCAAGAAAGTGAAAATTCGATAAGTATCTTAAGAGAGTGTCAGTGGACCTCACTATATACAAACGTACTAAAACAATTCGGATTACTCGTATCTCATTGTAGCTTTAGCTTATGACAAAATAAATCTACAAGCAGTTCTTGGCCACTCTGTATCATCTCATAAGCCATAAAAAAATGTATAAAACGATGATATCATTGCGATGATTGCGGCATACTCCAGCGAAAAATGTCTCCCCATTTCGATTCAATTAATTTGAGCAAATTCCTTTCGTTTCAGGCGGCAAACTGCAGAATCTTTTTTGATCCCTCCCCACCCAGCGCGTGGAGTGGAGTGCAGATCTGATTGGTTTTGACAGAACTCCTAGTGACACTTGACTGGCACCTTCGGCACATCTGATCTGAGTGGGGGACAAAAGGCACTGGAAAGGGAAAGAGGTTGGGAGGGACATTATTAACGCTTTGCTGATTTGATTAAGCGTCAAAACTTTTGTGGTTTTCGGGGCTGCCGCCGCCGCCGCCGCCGCCGAGTCTCGCCGGATGGCCCAGACTAAAGCATTCTCGACCCCCAAGTGACAGGTTGGTTCAGTGTTCACTGTGTGTATCCTCTGTTTAAAATACACTAAAATGCGTGAAAATATATGAGATTTCCCATTGACTCCACTCCTATTAAAACTATCTATTTCTCGACTTATTTGTGTCTCTATTTTTCTCTGTTTTTTTTTTCTTGCTTTTTTTATGGAAGTTTATTTTTAAATTTGTGCTGTCGTCACCGTCTCAATATGATGGCATTTTATAGTATTAAACTAAGCAGTATTTTCCCTCTCTTTCTCACTTTCTGTTGTGTGTGAGATTTCAGTCATCGTGGCCTCCGTGGCCCCCGTAGGTCTCCGTGGCCCCCAATGGCCCCCATGCCTTCTTTGTGGGCCCCACTCTTGTCGCATTTTCTGCGTCGTTTTTTGGTTAATTGGCTAAAAATTTTCTACCAAATTACTTTAATTATGACAGTTACATAGACCTTTTCTTTATATTTTTGTTGGTTATTTAGCTGCGCTTATTGCCTTACCTTCATCACCGCTCCGTTCCGTTTCGACCCGTCCCGTCCCTTCCCCATCACGTCCCGTCCCGTCCGCCATCCCATTCATCATTTCATTCATTCACCATCTCCCAAACAACGCCTGACCGTCCGTCAGTCCATCATCTCTCTCTCTCGCCCTCCTCTGCCTCGGCAATTGGTTACAAAATGTGTTAAATAATTGCCACGATTATTGTTAATATATGTATACAAATGTCTATACATGCATGCATATACCTTGTACCATCTACCATCTACTTCGTCTCCTTCGTATTTTTCTGTTTTTGTATGGTCTGCGCAAAATTGAAATCTGGGTTAGTTTGGGATCGCCGCGGCTTGAATGGATCGTTGCTAGAGGTCAACGCATCGCATTTTTCTCTTTTTTTTTCCTTTGGAGAGTTTAAATTATAATTTGTGATTCGTATAATGAGGCTGGCGGGGATGGCGATGTGATGACATGACGGAGCTAACAATATACCCCATGGAGACAATGACAAATATACCTGCTATTTTTATGTATTTTTACTATTAATTTAGGGGTGTTTAATGAATAAATAATTATTATATCTCAGTAGAGTAAACTAAATCATTGAAATACAGAAGATTTATCCTCCTTTAAGCATTTTGGAAACTCGAAAGATTTTGCATTTTTTCTAGATATTCCTTGAGATAAATAATAATAATAAATTATATATATTATAATAAATATTTTTTTGAATTAAAAGAGTATCAATTCCCTATATAAATATGTTTATATAATAGAAATTGTAGAAAGTAAGGGTTTCAAGTTTAAGGAGCTTAATAAAATAATAATAATCTTTTAAATAAATATATTTCTTGTTTAGTAAAATACAAATTAAAATATAATTAATTCTGATAATTTTCACAATTTTTATCTTGACTTTTCTAGCTTAGATTTAATTTTGGTTATGTCACTTGACCTTGATTTGTATCCCATGTGGAGCCCCTAACCCCCCGCACCGCCCCAGTCTTAGCCCGAGTCACAGGCACAGTCGCAGTCGCACTCGCAGTCGCAGTCGCAGCCCCTCCTGCTTCCGCTATCCGAAAACTTTAGCCAATTTGCAATTCGATGCGGTGATCTCTGTCCCCCTTCTGCCCATTGCCTCACTGCCTCCTCTGCCCCGTGGTCGTATGTTATTAGCGAGCAACTGGAGAACACAGATTTCCAATATAATTTGCAATTTATGTGTTGTATTGCAAATGCATTTCATTTCCCTTGATTACCCACGGAGGAGCGCATTTATGCACTGCCCGCCCGGCCACACACACACGCGACGACCCAGCAACCCAGCAAGCTGGCAAACTGGCCAACTGGCCAACTGGCAGCCGAGCGATCCAGCAAGCCAACGGCCCAGCAAACTGTACAAAATATTTGTACCCTCCCTGCCAACAAGGGTATAATGGTTTCCATGCGGAATGAAAGGGAAGCACTACTGACCCAATGCAGAATATATATCTTTTTATTCGTCGAGCATTGAATATGGTCTCAGAGAGTTCAGGATAACTGAATGCATTTAATATCTGTGAGATACAAATGTTTTACCAAGTGTATAGTTTTTATAGAAAATATGTATATAATATGTAGGTATATGAATCAAGTATATATACCTAATTATTTCCTATTATAGAACCACATTTTGAAGTGTATTTCAAGCGTTGGCCTTACCTTCTTGCTTGCCATATTTTTTTTTGCCATATGCAATTAAAACTCAACTGAAAACTATCGACATGGCTGGCGACAAGGGGAAAGTGTGAGGGGGGAGGCAGGGACAGAGTGGGGGATTGGGTGAGAATGAGTTGGTGTAGGAGATGGAAGCGAAACAAAAGGAAATGTTTAAACAAATTATTTCAAATTAAACCGCAGGTATTTATTAATGTTTTGTGCTTGGCCGAGCGTATCTCTGTCTGTGGGCTCCCGGCTCCGGCTCCGTCTCCGTCTCCTACATCTGCGCGTCTGCGTCTGCTTCTGCTTCTACTTCTGTCTACGATTACTACTACTACTATGTGCATTTTCCGAGCTGGTATTGCGAGCGTTTGCAATTTTACAATTAACAGCCGTCTATCCAGAGGGCACTGGAGGGAGGGGTGTGCTGTGTACTGTGCGGTCGGTGGTGTGGCCGGTGGGGTACAAAGCGGACCGTGCTCGTACCCGTACTCGTACACGTATGCGTAATTTGTAATCGTTTCCCGCTGCTCTCGTGCCTCAGTGACTGCAAAAACGTTTCAATTTCAATTCGTCTCATTTCATTTTCTTCGTTTTCTTCATGTTTGACTCTTTCCTGGCATTTCTTTCTTTCATTCGCGGAAGTTTTCTTCACTCTTTTTTGGCAGCTTTTTTCGGCTCAACTCGTTCGTTTGTGAGTGTTTGTGTAAATTTTAATAACTGCATCTTAATTGGTTCAGTCGATACACAATTCCGTGAGGCATGCAACCCCAGAAAACAACAACAACGGCAACCGACTGGCTCGGCAATTAAAGCTTAAGCCTTATGCAATCGATTTCGTTGTGCGGCTTAAGTACAGTCTCGCTCCAAGCTCACAGGCTTTTGACTCGTTGATTCGTTGCTCGCTGGCTTGCTGGCTCGCTCGCTAGCCCGCTGGCTCGTCGGTTGCTGCTGCTGTTGTTGTGGTTGGTATCTGTTGACAAACGGACAAACAAATGCAAGGCGGCGGCACATTTACCCAGTTAGCCACTGGAGTGCTAACACAACTTGTTTGCCAAGAGATTCGATAATATTTGACTCAAGCTCGATCAAATCGTTCGGCACACGGGATTCGCAATTATATTCAGCCGGTAATTGGGATTGGAATTGGATTAAATCGTTGCTAAACGGCCAATAGATATACCAAAGCCAAAAACCAAGTGCAGTTCTCATGCTGTTCGAAAGGTGATGCTGATGACATTCAAGTGATTTAGGTGTTAGTTGGCCTTTAAGCAATTTGCTCAGATATCTTAGTGTTGGGGCCTTTCACATAGTCCCTGTGGTGTAATCTCACCGTCTTACACATACAACGCTATCAGGAGTTTTCGAAAGCTAAAAATATTCCTTCAATATCCAAAGTGATTGATTTATTTAGACGTACACTGGTACGTATACTTATTTACGTTTCAGTCAGACAATAATTTGACACACGAAAGCTTCAAACACAGGAAGTCTAAGGAAACCTTTTCGATTATCAACAAAAAATGAATCCAGAATCGATTCGATATCGATAGCAAACGGAGAATGTGGTCTGGTCTCACCTCTACATATGTACGTACACGTACATTTGTATCTCACCCACTCAAAGTTAAATTTTTAAGCTGTTTTTTACAGATTACAGGTTGCCCCCCCTCTACATGTACATACATATATGTACATATGTACGTACTGCTTGGTTAGTCGATGCAGGCAGACAGCGAGCGCCCCAACACCAACAACAACACCAACACCAAGGCGAATGCATTTAAAGTCACTTAGGGTGATATACGTATAATATTAATCGCATGTCCAATTTAATGCGTTTTAGCACAACTCCGAGCAGCGATTTGAGCGACAAGTGCCTGCACAGTAAGATCGCCGCTACCCGCCCATGCAACAATTATAAAGAGCAAGAGAGAGAGAGAGAGAGAGACAGAAAGAGTGGGGGGTGGGAGAGACAAACTTTAATTAAATTGGTGTGCGCATTGAAATTGAATTGAAAATCGTTTTTGTTCTGCTTTTTTATGTCATGATTATGGCCGCAACGAAATCTGTTTTGACTTTGCGCAAATAAGCATTAAATCTTACAGTTTTTTGGTGCTCGATCCGAAAGAGACCCCGAACAATCCAGTGTCTGGTCTGGTGTCTGTGCCTGGTGCGCTCGATTCCCCAGTCCCTTGCTCATTCCCGATAGCTGCCCACTCCCTGGGCTAGCTTTTGAGTGAGATCCCCAAGCTTGTTCCGCTTTGAAGTTGCCTCTCCCCTCTCCTCTCTCCACTCCATCCACGAGTTGAAACTGATTCTGATTTGAATTTTTATGCATTTTGACAAGGCTTCGGTTGTCGTTGTCGGCATCAGGCACCAGGCATCAGGCATTGGGGCATCGTGGCATCGTGGCACCCGGGCCATCGGCGTGTGGCCAAAGTTGTTTGGCTCGTTATTTGTCTGTTTATAGAACGTTTCATTTGTCTCAATCAGCAATCAAAATAAATGTTGTTGTTTTTTTTCTGTTTTTTTGGTGCTGGAGCTGGTGCTGGTGTGTGCCTTTGATCTTTGTCTGGACATGGTTTTTCAATTTTCGAGCATAACTTTTTATGGCTCTATTCATTTGTCTCTCTCCTCTCTCTCTCTCTCTCTCTCTCTCTCTCTCTCGCTCGCTCTGGGGCACACCACCAGACACTAGACACTAGACAGTGTGCTCTAGTTTATAGTTTGAGAATAATTAAGTGTGCGAATTAATTTGCCATTTGCCATTAGGCTTTCCCACGAACGCCGTCACCACATCACATCTCTCCGCATCTCGGAGTCTTTGGTTCTCTCTGCCTCTGCCTCTGTCTCTTTCTCTGTCTTTGGCAATCCCATCAGCAGTCACGAGTGTCACATTTAAACTGGAGACTCAACATTAAAGACGACAAAAAGCCAACAAGTTCGCTTTGCACTTAAGAAATCTGATAAAATGAAGAGCAGCAGCACCAGTCGGAGCAGCAGTCGGAGCAGCAGTCGGAGCAGCAGCGGAACCTTTCCATTCCCAGCTTCATCCTCGTTGCACTCGTCACGTGAGTTTTAGCGCAAAACGATTTGAACGATTGAGTGCATCGGGCGATGCGATGGGTCTCAGACTCGGGAATCAGAGACAGACACAGATCCCCGAGCCTCGTACTCCTCGTACACACAACCCTCTGCCAGGTCTCCCTCTGCCATGTCTCAGTCTCAGTCCCAGGCTCCTACTTCAACCTCTCAAAGAAGTGTCACACACAATCCGCTTGCATTTTGGCATTTGTCAACTTTTTCCCTGCTCTGCCCTGCGCTGCGCTGCGCATGCGCAGCAGCCGGAGGAGAGCGGCTTAAAGGTTCTTTGTTGCTGCTGCTGCTGCTGATGCTGATGCTGCCGATGCTGCTGTCGTTGCTGGCTCTGTTCTGCGTTTTTGTCCTTTATCTAAAATGCTTTTTGCGTAAATTGCGTATTGAGTTTAAATTAAATTTGCCCAGATTAAGATAAGAAAATGCAGTTTGTTGCTCTCAGAGTACGAGTAGCAGCAGCAACAGCAGCACCTGGCGGCAGCGGGCTTCTCGGGCTGCGACTCCGCCGGCTATGGCTCGACTCTGAGTGCATTGCTCAGTGCGCATTGATGCGTAACCAAAAAGGTGTCTTAAACGTTTCCTTACCCCCCTACCCACCCTTGATAATGCAGCTGAAAGATTGGAGGCAGCCAGCACTTGCCTTGCCTCATTTTGTGGCTTAAACAGGTAGAGATATGAGTGGATATACTCGGATAAGTAAGTATGGATAATGTTGTGTGAATGCGAAATGCAAATATGAATATGTACATATGTATATGATTCTATGTATAATCGAAGGTCAATATGAATATGAATATATGTATATATATACATACGCTGTGGCACTCGGTACCCGTCTGGAATTCTGTAACATATTCTACCTGTTCTTATAGGATGGACAGTTTTCACTCTACAATGATTATCGGCATCACCTAAAATAAGAATAGTTATATGAATAGTGCATATGGCACTCCTGTTCGTATCGTCCATCTGTCGTTCACTCATTCATTTCTATTGTTTCCATTGATAAGTATATTTCCTCTCAATTCAATCATTCAATCATATCGTTTAATTGTACACAGCTACCGAATATTGTTCACCAGCATTCACTCGCCCATCATATCGCACTCTTTTCTCCATTCAGGAGATAGATCCATCGAAGTGTCTTTCAGGGACGGGATTGATTGCCCCTGGCTCCGCTCTCAGCCACTTGACGTCCGTCCTCCTTGCCACCGGCTACCACCTTTTGGTGGCTTTGGCTTTGGCTTTGGCTATTTGAGTTATTTCCTCTTATTCTTTGCTTTGCTTCTCTTCTCTATTCTTCTTTGCTCTGCTTCGCCCTGTTTTTCCAGACTAATGTGAATGTGCGCATTCATTGGATACATTTCTTAAGCGGCGCAACGCACTTCCTTTCGGGGCAAGTATAATATTTTGTGGGGCAAGTTTTCCAACGCCTTGCCCCTGCCTCCGTCTGTGTCTCTGCCTCTGCCTCTGACTTTTGCCTCACTCAAATATACGATATTTATTTATATAGACCAAGTGTCAGTGTGTGCTACTGCCTCGTCCTACTCCTCCTCCATCTCCTCCTTGCCCCGCTGCGTGCAACGTTAACGTGTCAAATGTCTCAAAACACTAATCCCCTAAGAGGCTTAAAGATCGCGATGCGTTGTGTTGCGTATTAAGACCCATATGCCCGAGGGTGAGCGATCTCCTTGGCCAGAGGGGGATAGCAAGTCAGGCCTGCTCGAATGCGCTGCTGCGTCTGCGCGGCTGCCTGGCTGTCTGCTTGATCGCTCCAAGGTGTATTTATGTAAGGTGAGGTAAGGAAGGCGCAGAAGGCCGAGAAGGCACAGTAGAGGATAACTTTTATTCCCCTAAAACATCAACCTCTGGAGAATAAAGTTAGTGGATCCTGAATAGGTCATCGTTGAGCGACCTCTGGGAACTTCCCACCATATATTCATGTACCTTGGCCCGAGCGATATTTCGAATTTGTTGCTGGTTGCTGCTTTCCATTGACTGGTGCGACTTACACACGTTCATTCATCAGTTTCTATATATTTTTTTGGGATTTCTTTTTGCTTTCTCTTAACAGTTTCTTTCTCATCTTCCTCCTCATCTCATCTCCTCTCCTCTCCCCTCCACTCTACGCCACTCTCCCCCCTAGCTTGTCGTAGTGCGCGCTAGCTCGCTCGTTGATCTCTTTATTGATATCACTTTTGATTTTTGTCGTTTTCAATTTGATAAGTTGTCAGGAAAACGTAAGTAGCCCGTCGTCTTGGTAATTGAAAAATGATTTCTAATATGCAAGAAATTAATCACATTTTGGATTTGGATTTTACCATACCCCGAGCGTATCCGCCCCTCGCCTCCAGTAACCACTCGTCGGTTGATCGCCAGTTGATCGCCAGTTTGAGCGACAGTTAACACAGTAGCCCGTCCGTCCATTGAGCATGGGGCAGGCAGTGTGGTGTCGGGCAGGCAGGTAGGTAGAGACAGGAGAGGAGAAGAGAGCAGATCTGGGAATGGAACAGAAGAGTAGATTGAATCAATGCAAAGCTTCGCTGGACTTTTCATTGGCACTGTAAGCATTGAATGGAAGCAATTTTGCAGACCCAATATATTTCCAATATATTTCCAATATTTTCTACAAAATTATCGTTTGCTGTATTTTGAGACTCTCGCTTGAAATATTTTTTTAAATTAGTAAAAGTAATGAGAGATTTTATTAATCCGCGAACTGAGTGTTAAATGTCTCTATGGGAGTAAAAAATTCTGCAATATTCTCTGATTGCTTGAAACTTCTTTCTCTTAAGAAAACCTCAAATCTGGTTTTACTTTAACATATTTCAGAGTGTCGAAATACAACAAAATTTGATTTTCTCTATTCTTTAATGCATTTTAAATTAGTGAAAATTTGAACACATTTGGGTACAACAGAAAAAAAACGCATTTTGCTGAACTTTTCGACGGCACTGTTGTGCGTTGGCCGACCAAGTGAGAGGCGGCCACGCTTAGCTGTTCTCTCTCTGGCTCTGGCTCTGGCTTTGGCTTTGGCTTTGGCTTTGGGGCTGTGCTGTGGTGCTGGAAAATTAACTCGCTCATTGGTGTCTGTCAATTGAGATGTCAGAAACGATTTATAATTTTAGTTTTGCACTGTTGCTGTTGTTGTTGTTATTGCTGTGGTTCCGGGTAACAAGTTTATTAAGCACTTTTGGGGTCTGCTGTGGGGTTGATCCTGAAGGAGCCCCAGTCTCTCGAGATCAGCCAACTTTAGCAAAAACATAATGCTGTTAATTGAAAAAGAGAGAAAATGTCAAATTGATTTTCGCATTGATGATTTATGTACTGGCGGAATCATGGCAAAAGAAAATGCACGCAGCGAAAAAATATGCATATATTCACAGACATAAAATACCTATAAATAATAAAACTCATTATGCAATACAAATTGAATATTATTTGATTTTTATTTAAATATTGCTCATAAAAGTCTTAAGAGATACAGTCGTACTCCGACTGTTGAAATATCTTTAATTACATATCACAAAAAAGTAAAGTAAGCGATTGATTAAATCCTTTGCGGATTTTCTATTTTCGATCAAAATTGAACTATTCATTTTCACCCTTCATTTTCCGACGATAGCGCCATAAGAAGTTTATGTACACGAGGTGCAAGCCGTCTGCATATTTGCTACGCTCGTTTGCCAACCCCCGACTCACTCGCTTCGTTAGCTAGCGCAGATATGAGTTGAATACGAAGAGCCGAATCGAACTGAGCGATCGCTCAGTGTACGAAGAGTATAGCTCATTTAACGCATCCGCACTGACAATCTTTGCAATTGAGTCAACTTCTGGGTAAGATCATTAAGCAAATGTCCCGGCTGTTGTCAGGTTTGACACTTTAGCCATACGAACGACACATGGAATGGCTTAACGAATATTGACAGCGAGCCTAAAAGTTCGCCATTTGTGTGAGCCGCGATCGCTGCTCATCGCGGGGAGGGGGCTCGGGCGGAGGAGGGGAGGCCACACGAAGTGGAATGAACGCGTTGCGGATGCGAAGCAAAATTGCAATCAAACAGCTCAAAGAGAGATGCAAAAGATCTTGATCAGGTGATCGGCGGCTGGGATCGCTGAATCCGAGGATCGTTCGATCGTTCGATCGTTCCATCCATCAGCGGACGTATCGTATCGTTGGATTGGGAACAGCACACAAAATGTGTGACCGTGGTAATGCCAACACTCAATTAAGGCGATCGATAAAATCGATTGCGCGCGGCACGAGTTAGAGATTCGATTTAAAAATCGACTTGCATTCGATAACAGATCGATAAAGTGCCCGATGATCATTGTTCAGATCATCGTCTACAGTACAGTTGCTGCTGTTTACAGATTTAGCATAATTATCACTACCTTTTCCCGGGTCCCAGGCCTCCTGCCTCCTGCCTCCTGCCGCTTGCCGCCTTCGTGGCCATAAACTGGTGTAAAATGTTATGCAAACAATTCACAAACAATCGAGGGAGGGCCAAGGGAGTGTCGGAATGGCCTGGGGCGGCAAAATGCAGAACCAGAAGCAGCTGCAGCAGCAGCAGCAACAGCAACAGCAGCAGCAGCGATATGTAAATACATTTCAGAGAGTGATGCGAAAACCGCAAGCTTGAAATTAACTGCAAATTAAGCGCTTTTCTTGGCCTCTTCTCGCTCGCTGTGTCCCCGCTGTCGCCCTTCTCCACAACCCCTTGTGTCTTTATACCTGACTCTATCTCTCCCTCTCTCCCACTGCAGGCTTAATTAGTTACAATAGATTAAGTTTCAAAGGAGATTGGAAAACCGCAGCAGCTTCGTTCCCAACTAGAGATGGGAAAGCGCCGCAGGCAACAGGTAAGACCTGAAGTATCTTTACATGGTATAGTATACTAATAAATGATCTCAGTTTTGCATACATTCTTTTATTGATCAGGATTTCATAACTACTAATGCAATTAATTCCGAACCCTTTCAAAATACTGTTCTGCAGAAGATTGGAGCATACAAGTTTGGGCTTTGGCCAGACATTTCGAGTTTGAAGAGGGTTAAAATGAAGTCTATTCAGAGTAAAATGCGTATTTTGTGGGACTGTGTCACGCTGCCATCTCTGGCCGACAAGTTGGTCCGTTCAGGGCGCTGGCAAGGCCGCCTCAGCTGCTACTAAGTATGACTATGACTAATTATGAGCGAGTCTCAGAACCATTCGTCGCTCATTAGCGAGCAAAGGGGGTAGAAAGAGCGAGGAGCGAATGAGGTGAGTGTGCGTGCTTGTGTGCGTGTGTGTGTGTGTCTGATAGAGGCATGTTGCAGTTTTGCATCGCTGCCAAAGTCCATGGTCATGGCTCCATCGTACGCCCAGTGGATCCCTGCTCCCATTCCCATTCCCATTCCCATTCTAGGTTCCCTGTTCCCGTTTCCCGGCTACCTCTGTACCCCCCCTGTTCCCACCACCTGTTCCAGTCTGAGCCCGAGCGGAGAGTGAATTAAATTGCGGTGGCGTCAGTTCATTACAGGTGGTTGACTTTAATGCCGCACTCCTCTAGCCAACTGCTCCCTGGCCTGCCTGCCTGCCAGCCTGCCTGTTCGGTTCGGTTCGTCTCTCCAGTAGCCTCCAGTAGAGCCGAGCCGCGTCGCGTCGTGCACTCTCTGGGTTCTCCAGTCTAAAGATATTTTGTTCGTCACTTGGGCCGTTGTTTTCTTGGGTCTCTGGTGCTTTTGGTGTGTCAGCTTTTTGTTTTTGTGAAAAATTTACGAAGCGTTAACGAAGCATTAAAGCGCGCATTTAACAAATTTACTTAAAACTGCATAAATTTTCTGTCCCAGACCCAGACCCAGACCCAGACGGTGCTCTGTCTTGGCATTCAGATCCGTCTCCAGCAAACGGAAGTCGTCGGAGTCGCGCTTTTGCGCATGCCCAGACATCGCATAGCATAGCCAGCCAAGAAAATGCTTCTAATTTTCCCTCGCGCCTGCCTTGCTTCTCTGATGTTTTATTTTTCCGCAGTGCATTGCCAACTACAAAGCGTGTAGTCAGGTGCTCACTGAGCCGATCCAGCGACATTTTCACGACTTGTTAGCTGAAAAACATATCAAGGAAGTTCGCGGACAAGAGGCGGAATTGTATTTGATTTTGCAAAGGCAAAGGTAATCCTGCCAACAACTTTGATACTCGAAATTAGTTCAGACAATAATACCTATATTTAATTTATGGAATATTCCCTAATACAGCACAGTACAGTAGTAGTAGTACAGTAAAGTAGAGTTCAGACCTGAGACCTGACCCTGGCCCTGGCCCTGCCCCGACTGCCGACTTCTCCGACTGGGCTTATCTGGCCCGATCTGGTAGGGACATGATCTCGTTTAGATAAACGACTCTGCCACTAATATGCATATGAAATATTTATGTGTGTGCTCATCATCTAATACGACTGGTAGTAGTCGTAGGATTCCCCGCCTGCCGTACTTGCACCGTGTGATTAATTGCGCCCCAAAGATCGCCGATGCGGAAAACGCTTGGAAAATTCGGCTAACTCAAAAAGTAAAGGAACTCAAATGCTGAAACAAGAACTAGACGAAGAAGTTCATCTATTGTGTGTACATCTACCAGGGTGTCTAATTTATGGGGTTGGGAACAAGTGTTTCCAAGAGCCCAGTCCCCAGCCCAGTCCCCAGCCCAGTCCCAGCCGCAGCCGCAGCCAAAAAATTGAAGCCAAGTCCAGTCCAGTCCAGCGCTGGTCGATGGTCGGTGGTCATTACACCAACTGAAGCGCGTCTATTATTACCACATTATTTAAATTTTTACCTTGTTGGGTTTTCTTTGGTTCGCTGCCTGTCGCGGCCCGGGACTCCGATGGGAGGTCTTCTGTGGCGATGCTTCGAAGTGGAAGAGGCACGAGGAAAAGGTGAAAAGTGGGAATTTTTGAATGATTTATAGTAATTTGGTTTAAGAGTTATGTTCACACTAGACCCGAGCTTCGGTCGAGCATTGCATTTAATCTAATCTTCTCTCATTCTCGATTTTTTGTTGTTGTTTTTGTTTTCTACCCTTCGTTTGTTTTTTTTTTGTCTCCAGTGGGAGTAATACACTCGGAGAAATTTGGACAAGAAAATTTGGGATATAGAAACATGTGTATGAAGAGATTTCTGCCAATAAGCCTAGAGATGTGATCATGAAGTGGGATTGAATGTGGATCATGGGTTTTAAATTAGCAATGGGAAGCACTGGGTATGGGTACTTCCATCAATATATTAGGTGGATATTAAAGGACAGGTAGGGTTCGAAATGGTTCTAAAGCTGAGTCTTAAGTGCTTATTAATATATGGGTAGATACAAAGTACAATATAGATTTTCTATCTCTTGTTTACTCGGTATATACATACATATTATATAGCTGGATCGCATCAATATGTGACCTAAATGCGTTCTTTTAGATATGCCTATACAGGGTAATTTTCTGCCAGTGTAAGCCCCGTCTTCATTTGCTTCTCTTCTCTTGGTATTTTTTTTTTGGGGTGGGTCCCGTGGCTCCTTGTCCGTATGCAAATTAATGACAAATTAAGGTGTGTGTTTTGCAGTCTCTCGACTCCGTGGCGCGTTAATGAGCCGACCATAGCACGGCCATAGAGAGGGATAGATAGATGCAGGGAAAGCAACAGGAATGAGATAGAGGGAGAGAGAGAAAGAGCCATAGAGGAGGCTCATCAAAGATGTGACCCCCTTCCCGCCGCTCCACTCTTATCTGCTGGCTAGGCTCAAATTGGGTGTGAGAATAAATTTCTCAGTTTTATGAGTCGCTCGCTTCTCGCTTTAATAATGGTCGGCCACCACTCAATTGGTTTTTAAGCCTTTTAAATACAGATAGACAGAGACAGAGATAGTGGTAAAGAGAGAGAGAGAGAGAGACTATGAACTGTAGGGCCGTTAGATTTTTCATTCAAGATTAATTGTAAATTTTTTATTGCCGGTCTCATTTCGGTGTGTGTTGGCCACGAAATTAAGTTGAGTTTAAGTAGTTTGCTTCTCTCTCCCTCCCACCCCGCATCCTCCCTCTCTCTGTGTCTCTCGTCGAACGGAAATGTTATCGCCGGAGCAAAGTACCATAATTTGTAGCCATAAATCTTTTAATCTAAACACCAAATAAAATACAATTTCGGCCCCATAGACAACAACAGCTTAGATGAGTTAGAGCAGAGAGATGGCTTAGATACTTATGTCTATCCCATTCCCCATTCCCCATCCCCCATCCCCCATCTTCGTCCCCATCCCAAGTGGGTTCCTCGGTTCGTCCGTGGGCGTGGCTGTGGTTCTTCTTAGTCTTGGTGGCTAGCTCTGTCTCTGGCTCTGCCCCTCGCTTACCAAGTGTGGAAAGTGATGCTTTTCTATCCACATAAATTGTGTTGAAAAGTTTCATTATATTATTCGTGATTTTCGTCGTTCCAATGGGCTTGGATCAGGCATGGGCCTAATGTAGAAACCGCCATAAAAGCGTCTTCCAAATTGATTTGCGTTTGGATCAGTTCTGATCCGATTTTGAACTGGATAATTCATACATACACGACCTCGGGGGCTGGTCAACAGTCGAGCAACAAATTCAACCTTCATCGCCTCTGAAAAATTGCAATGGAGGAACAAAAGTCGGACTCGTATTCGGAATTCGAAATTCATGGTGCTAATCCAAAATTGCATGCCACTGAGAGCCGAAATCGGGCGAAGGGAGGAAGAAGGGGGAGAGACCAGCTAACCGTCAAATTAAATTCAAGAAAAAACGGACCGATTAAAAAAGTTTTTAATTGTTGTATGTCGTGTCGAGATTGCGCCAGCCACAATCAAAGTGCAGCCCCACCACCACCGCCAGCAACAACAGCAACAACAGCAGCACCACCAGCAACCAGTAACAACACGCATGCCACGCGAGAGGGGAATACCACCTTGGACGGTCCAAACATTTTTGTGTTAAATGCGATTAATTGCGATATTATATTCTTATGTAATCGTAAACGTAATCATAGTCGTAAAAACGCTACACAAAACATTATAGCTGGCCCCGAAATAAGGGGCAGTGGGCGGTAGGCGTTGGGCGTTGGGCGGTGGGCGGTGGCAGGAGGGTGGAGGGTGGAGCGGCAGGAGGTACGTGACCGCAGCGCTCCGGCTGGATGGATATCAAGAGTCGCAACCGTAAATGGGTAGCGAAGTGCACCCTGCACTCGGCTCGGTGCTGGATTCCTTTGTGCATTGAGTGCGCTTCAGAAATGATGAGAATGTTTGAGGTGGAAGCTGGAAGTTAGAAGATGGAAGGAAGCTGCTTGACAACAAATTGAGAGCAATCAACCGATGGATGGTCTGAGGGATCTTTGGATTATAATAATATTACTAGTATTAGACAAAGTAGGTCTCTGTTATATCTAAATAACCGCCGGGTGTATAGGGTACTTTCATGTCGACATTGTTATTGTTGCCGCCAGGAAACAATCCACAAAAACTGTTCCACTTCCGCCTTTTATATATTTACTTTTTTGCTGGGCTTTTTTTCTTTCTTTACTTTTTTAAATTTCTAATTTCATTTTAAGCTCAACTCTTTGGCGACTTGGGTTTTGTTGCACTAGCTGCTGCCGCTGCCGCTGCTGCTGCCACTGCTGTTGCTGTTGCATGGACATGCAACTCTGCTTTATGACTCATGACAACATGCAACATGACGTTCGAGGCCGGCTTTTTAGTGGCACACTCGCTGCTGCTGCTGCTGCTGCTGCTGATGGCCCAATCTGTGCTCCCGCTTAATGCTTCTCTAACGAGCCGCCAGCCGCGAACCGCGAGTGGGGGGAAGCGCTAGATAGAGCATAGAACAGTTAGTCATTTTGTCTCCCACTCGGTGGCGGCAGTTCGTTGACTCCTCCACTGCCTGCTGTCGGCTGCCTGCCTCTGCTGCTACCTCTGTCGCTGCTATATGTAATTGCCACTAAAAATGTCAGGTGCTAAACGCTATCAGTCGACTAGAACCAGCCATTACATAGAAACAGCAACACACAAATTATAATGACAATAAAAACAAATTTACAGATTTCCATTTAAAATGCACGAGACACACAGAGGGGAAGTAGAGTGGAGTGGAGTGGAGTGGAGTGGAGTGGAAGGTAGATTGAGGATAGATTGGGGTAAATTAAGTGTAGGTACCAAAAATTAGTATCGCATTTTCTATCTCCGAACAAGGGGGAACAGCATAGAAAACAAGAGAGAGAGAGAGAGAGAGAGAGAGAGAGAGAGAGAGCAGAGCAACAAAGAGATAGACAGACGCATTTTTATGCCTCCCCCCTGCCCGGGGGTAGTCGAGGAGGTGCCACAGACCCCATTTGATACACACGACTAACCTCAGTTCCAGTCCCAGTCGCAGACCCAGTACCAGTCTAGTCCAGAGCTCAGTCCAGCTCATTCCCGGACTCTGTACTAGAAGCAGTAGCAGAGACCGACACCAACGGCAGGCAGACCGGAAGCGATGCTTATCGGGCTTATTCTCAGTCTACGCTCCGCTCCCGCTCCCGCTTCTCTTCCCACTCCAGCACCCCCTCCCCTCCTTCTGACAAAAGTTCCCCGATCAGTTGCCCCTCACTGGCCTGCGAGTGCCGACCATTTGGGATTTGGCAAAAGATAAGAGAGCAACAGAAACAGAAAACTTTTGAGTTTCTCTTCTGTTTTGTTCTGTTGTTCTCCTAACACTAGAATTTAGAGCTTTGTTCTTCTCTCCGATGTGTACTATTTTTCCTTTTTGACCAGATCTTCCAGACATCAGTGGAATCCACCTGATCTGATCGATCAGTACAAGATGGGGAGAAGAATATCGATTGGTAATTTAATAGAATTTTATTTTAGTTAAATACGATATTATATTATTATATTCTAATGTAGAGTAGAGGGGATTTATTAGAATAAACTATAAAGAAATAAAATAGGTGGGGGATGGGATAGGACTGGCAATGTTTGAGGGTCCCTTGGCTTGGTGGAATACAAACCACTTGAAATGGAAAATAATAATAACAGACCAATTAATAATAGTAATTGATAAGATATAGTCTTAAATCAAATACTGCCTACTGTGTATATACATACATATGTACATATGTATAGACTTAAATTCTGAAGGTATCCCATACAGGGTAATTCGATTGACCTTTTCCCAACATTTCCCTCTCGCTCTCTGTGCATTCTAGCCCGTTTTAAATTTATTTTAATGCCTCTTCCTGTGCTGGTGCCGGTGCTGGTGCTAAACAAACCGATTAAAATATTTAAATTTACCCTGCCGAATGCGAGAGAACAATTCCATTCCATTCCACTCCACACCGTTTTACTCGTATAATATTTCAGTGTGTCTGGGCTTTTGTTCAGGCTGCGCAGGCGCGCAGTCTGATAAATTGGACAATTTCCCTGCGCGGCATTAACATATAAAACCAGGTGGGGGAGGGTCACACACAGAAGAGGAGAGAGTGAGAGAATGATAGAGGGGTTGCAGATAGAGAGAGCGAGAGCGCTGTCATGCTTGGCTGCTTGTTTAATTGTTCCTGTCGCGCGAATTTCGGTTCCTGGCCAACAAAAAGAAAACCACAATTCACCTTATTTTCCATCCCCCTCCGCCACACCACACCACACCACTCGACACGACACCACACTACACCACCGTCTCCTTACCGCTTACCGCTTACCGCTTCCCGCTTCCCAATTCCCGCTTTCGGCTTGCGTGTCATTCTCTGCCTGCGTCGACGCCAACGTCGTCAGCTGCCTGCAATTATTTAAATCATTAAACAGAACTTAACCAACTGTTAAAATATGAACTAAAATGCATTTAACTGTTTTCGAGCTGTTTTGTCAACAAAGAGCTGTCATCATCATCATCATCATCGTCATCACAATCATAATCATCATCATCTCTCTGTCACCCACTAGAACTACCACCTACTCCCTATCCACTTACCCTTCCCCACTCATGCCGCCTCCTGATCCAGCGTTACATTCCAAGTCCGCTCGTTTCCTGTCACTGATTTCCAACGTTTTCGTGTCGTTCGTTCTGTCAGCACTTTCAACGCAATTACCTGGCCACACTAAACACACTCCAACGCACCCACACATACATACATAATTGTTATAATGACATTTTGAATGGCATTTCATGGGGTGAACAGGAAGTGTTCACCCTCAACTATAGAAAAACAAAATATAAAACAGAGAAACAGGTAACGTCGAGTGCTTCAAGCATCGATCAAATTGAACTAAATGACACTGGAGCAAGGTTCCTTGGATAAGGTTCCTGGTTACTGGTTCTCATCCTCTCTGTGACGGTTCCTTGTTTTTTGCGGAATATTAATTACTATACCCGTAGATCCCTGTAAAATAATACACATTGAAAAACCATATCCAAAATGCCGACTATTCAACTGCAGTTCTCCGACCAGGTAATCTTCGATATCGATAGATCCAGATCACGAAGTACTCAGCAAGAAAAGAGCGTTGAGGACTTTAACTTTAAATATTATTCTAGGCCACACACACACATCCAAACTGTTAGCATAAATTGAAATATCAAATTGATGAGAATAATCGATTTCCATCCTTAGCAGTCCTTAAGTTGAGATACAGATTTGACAGACAGACTCCCACAAGACTGATCTTCACATCATCTGAGGATCTCAGAAGCGTCCAGTCCTTGGTCTGGGTGTTTTTTTGGGTACTTGTGCTCTAGCAAGCTCTGAAGTTCACTCTGTATCGTCACAGTAGTGCCATAGCACCATAAGGCGTCCCATAGCCATAGGATTTGGCAGTAATATCTTTCTTATACTTGGTTGTAAGTAAATGCTTCTGGTGACAGCATGATCTTCAGTCAAATCTTTTGTTTTAATTATCAATTTTCCGAAGTCTTCACGGAGACTGTGAACTTAAGATTCAACCATAGCTTTTAGTATTCAATGATCTAACACTCTATATTAAGCTAAAAATGGGGTAGATTCTGTTCAATGACCGATTGACCCTCTTCTTTGATGAGTTGAAGCCGATTGCAGTATTTATCGTTATGGTCCTGGGAAATCGGGCTCGATCACAGTGCAGTTGTTATTGATCTATCCCGACGTGGTTGCAGGATGTAATCCAAGGGGCGAGATGTGGTTTATTTTCCCGTATTTGGGGACTCTCTCCTGTCTCTTTCTCCTTTCTCCATCCTTTGATGGAGTCTGACTTCATCTAGCCCAGGAAATGTCAAGGGATTGAAGGATTTAATAAACAGAAGTCTAGTCTAGTCACTATTACTATTCCCCTCTCAATGGCAGTGACATTACAGTCATCGTCAGTGCATTTCGAGGATCCAAGGATGTGACTGTTCAGGAGAAGCTCCAGTGCTTCTTGACTGCTCTTCGCAATTACTGTGTTTCGGCTGTGGAGCAGTTCAGGTATTCGATAACCGAAGCTTTATGTTTTCGATGGTCTGTGCTCCTTCCTGGGTATTGTGTTCGTCGCCTTGGCATTGTTGAAGGATCTGAGTTTCCACGATTCCATTCTGATTTGCCATAGCAGTCCCGTAGTCCATCAGTCAGATCTGAAAATATACGATTATAAATGTATCGTATATCGTATCGTAAATCGTATGTACAATGTACATCCAGGCACAGTTAATGGTTGTTAGTGGCACGTTTGGTGTGATAAATTAAGTTTAGTAATCGTACATACACATGTATACGCTGGTATATAGTACATATATATATATATATGTATAGTTCTGTTATTCTTTGTTGCTTTCCAACTTGTGCACACCTAAAAGTGAATTTAAATAAATTTCACGCTTGGTTAAGCCCGCCAGCCACACTCGGATACGCACACAAACAGATGCAGATACAGATACAGATATACATACGTAGAGAGACAGATACAGATACAGTTGCAATTATAATAATCATTTACATTTGACATTGGCTCTGGCTGGCTGTTTGAGTACGTGAGAGAGGGAGCGGGGAGTTTGGGTAATTTATCATTTGATTTTTTGTATGTTTGAGGTTGGAACTTTGAACTCCTGACTCGCAGGCTAACCGCATTAGCGAGGGAAGTGCATGCTAATGATCTTCAGCATCGGCATCGGCATCGGCATCGACCGCGGAATCGGCTGAAGGACTCGGACACGTATCTCCTGCATTTGCATAAAAAACGCATAAAACCCCAGCTATTGTAATCGCAATTTAAAAATTTTATAATTTGTCCAATCGAGCAGTCAACTGGAAGCCACTTCTTCTCATCCTCATCCTCGTTCTCGTCCTCGTTCTCGTCCTTGTCCTCCCTTTCTCCCCGTTTTCACCCGCTGCCACAATTGTTGGCAATTAATTAGGACAACAAACAAGGCATCGGAGTAGGGAAGGGGGCCAACCCGATTGCCAAGTAGACAATTGTTGAATTAACGTTAATTTACCACGGAACGGGCCACGGTCTCAGCCAACCGGGGCCCCAACCATCCGATTCGTTCCGTAATTATTCTGGAGCTTGTTAAACGCGTTTTGTGGTCGCCATTATTACCTTCTAAACTATGCTTTTTTTGTGTTTTTTTGTTGAATTTTTGAGTTTTTGGTGGTAGTAGCATCATTATAATTATATCAAATTTTGAAACCATTTAAAACGCATTA
This sequence comes from Drosophila athabasca, assembly GCA_008121215.1. NCBI lineage: Eukaryota > Metazoa > Arthropoda > Insecta > Diptera > Drosophilidae > Drosophila > Drosophila athabasca. The sequence continues at coordinate 3,889,561 of CM017796.1, read as the reverse complement.
AATGCGCCACAAAAGCCATTCCGATGCCAGCCCAAGAAAAGCGGCCAACCACAAAAAGAGTGAAACATAGATGTATTGTATTGTATGTTTGTATATTTCTATAGACACATACTCGGACTCGGACTCGTACTCGTATGTGGCAAAAAGGAATAGGCAGAGATGTATGTACATTAAAGCTGATCCGTAATTGCGCTAGCTCTCCAGATCTCAAGTTCAATTATTTACGAGCTACTTCAGAGGGATGGGATAGGGAAAGCAGAGTACGGGTGTTACAGATGTGTATGTGGATGGGTTACGTGTCCATTCATAAGAGCTCTTAATCGATGATGAATGGTGGACAAAGTGGAGAGGCAGATGTCGTGTCGGAGATGAATGATCGGCAAGAGAGTGAACTGAGCAAGAGAGCGGCTCGATTGGATTGTTATCTTTTATTCCGTTTTCTTCAGCTTTCTAATTTACGCATATCAATCGAAATATTATTGTACGGCTATTCTCACTATGACTTAGAACATTTACGAGGTTCTTGGGACGGATGTGGCCATAGAGCGCTGATGAAACCTTGAAGGTAAGTAGCATCCCATGAATTGATCAGCTACATCACCAAATCTGTTAATTTTGCATGATAATGATATCTGCAGATACATTTGGGCATCCTTGATAGGAGTCATAAGTCGGAGGAGACATGCATGCGCGAGGAGACCATGGAGAGTGTCCAGCACCTCCCATGCAGCTGTCCTGCACTTCTGGAACGGCGCCACCAGATACTCGTTCGGGGCCTATTTCTAGCCTAACGATACTGAAACTCTCTATAGAATCCGTTCCGAAATCGTCCTCAAATTATTAAAAACATTTCAGAACTCTATTATTTTGCAATTCCAATGTGTAAAAATGTTTACCAGCCATACAATATTATGTGTTTGCATAAATGTATTGATCTGTGATTTTATTTCACAAAAAAGATTTATTTTCGTGCTCTGAAAGTCCTTTTTTTTAAATAAAATAAAATTGCAATAGTGTGACACTCCTGTGAAGTGTGGAAAATAAATTAGGCTGCTCTAGTTCTTGCAGTCTCTGAGATCTAGAAGCTCCAAACTAGTACATACGTATACTCTGTGGCACATAAGTTTCGTAATTAGTTTATTTTTTCTTATATATATATATATATATTCCTATTTCTTCTTTATTTATCATATGGCCAAGTCCTACGTGAACAACAATTTTCCATTGCAAATCCGACCAGTCCCTGGCTTTTTTCTCACTAAAAATATTTCTTGGAATAGCTGCAAGCCTGCAACGTTGGCCACTCAAGCGATGGCATAGCTACTGCCCATTACCAGTCTGAGTGTCAGTCGCTCTCCACCTCTCTTCTGTGCGCCAGCAAACAAACAAAATGAAGAACAAAGAGACAAGAGCGAGAAAAAAACAGTTTGTATTTAAAACCGGCAGGGAGATTGCTTATGAAAAGCCTTAAAACGTTTTCGTTTACGAGAGGAGTTGGCCAAACGATGTGTGGTACGTGCACAAGACCACCATTAAAACACATACAGATAGATACTATGATATGTATGTACATACATATAGAGACACACAGATACAGATACAGATAAAGAGCGAGATTCTGTTGGCAGCCATGATGGCCAATTACAATAACAATTGCGAAACGAAATATGCAAACGAAACGAACCAAACCGAACCGAACGAAACGAAACGAAACGAATCGAGATGGAATGAAACGATCGACGCTATAATTAGGCTAACAACTTCACTTTGTTGTTACTACTCGCAGTTGTTGTTGCAAATAAATGCATCTGCGTGATTGTGATTGGATTAAAAGGCTGAAAACGAAACGAAACGAAACGAAAGGAAAGGAAGGGCAGAGCGGCATCGAACCGATTTCAATCCCACATAGATCTTCAGCATTGCGATCGCTAATTTTTCGCGTTTATCTCATTATTCCACAGCTTTTGAGCATTTATCTGGCAAGGCTCGAGGGGGGTATGGTATGGGAATGGGAATGGGAATGGGTATAGTCCTCTCCAGTCTCAACGAATGCATCCAATTAGAGGAAAGATCAGCAAAATATCTCTTAGGGGAATGATCGTGCTAAACTTCATTAAATCTTTCTTGCTTTCCTCCTCCTTTCAATGGCAATCAACGCTGCCATTCCCTCCCCCCTTCCCCCCCCCCCCCCTCCAATCCTCTTCTATCCCCGCATTTCCATCGGGCAACTCGATTATTGGTTTGTAAAAACGTCTATCTGTGCTTTTTTTTTCTTTCTTTCCTTGTTCGATCGCTCTCTCTCTCACTCTCCCAAAAGAAATTTATGCAAAAATCTTGAAAAATGGTTGGCTACTGTAAATGAGGCCCCATTCGACTTCGACAGCACTGGGACTGGGGCCGGGACGGAGACCAAAACCTGAGGGGGGGGGTTTACCTTTTGCCTGTGGCGCATTTTCTCTTGGGCTCTTATTAGATTTCTTTTCTTCAGTTTTTAGGTTGCTCAATTAAGTATTTGACTAAATATTGGCTACTGGTATTCCCAGAATATGCAATTAATTCGAATTTCTTTCTTTGGAAGCCCTTCCATGATCGATTAGCTTGGAGAATACATTTACATTTACATTTACAAGAGCTCATCTAAATAATTATGAATTTGTTAAGCAGTATCAGGTATCAGCTATGTCAGTGGTGGGCTCGTTTTACCACATGACGCGCTACATTCAAGCTAGACTCGAGACGCACAAGCGAATTACCGAACAACAACGTGCATTGCGTGTGCCTGACGACACGCATTGATGTTGAATCCTCAGACAGCTTTTGAAAGGAATCGAATTGAAGGATTTCTTATTAGTGATCTGTTAAAATTGTAATAACAATTGGTCGATGATCTCACTGATTCGACGGCTATTGGCCGATCCTTCCCACACTCCGAATCCGATTCAAATTCCGATTCCGACTCCGACTTCGCCCGATCAATCCATCTTCCCATTCACACAACACGATCACATCGGCCGCATATTGGCGTCCATACATTTTCGCACCTTTACAATTTACAATTACCGCGGAGAATAATAATAATGACAATAGGAGAGGAGAAATAAAAGCTTCACACAATTAACAATCCGCATCATTACGTTAAGTTTTTGTGCGGTTCAGGTTTCCCAGAAGCGATCAATCAATAGGCTGGCCAGAGCCAGAACCACCGCCACCGCAGCCCCATCCACATCCCCGTTCCCATCCCCACGGCCTTCCCCGTCTCCTTTTGGATGCGTAAATGTTTCAACAAAAAATAACTAACGAGATGTTATAATTATAAAAGAGACACATAAACGTGTCCGCATGAAAGCGAATCGAAAACGTTAATCTTTTACAAGGGTTGATCGAGACCGGATCAGAACCAGATCGCGGCCAAAAGCAGTCTCGGACAGGCGCTTGTCATTAGAATATATTGTTCGGCCAGTCAAGATTTGTTGACTTTATTACTGGATGTGTCTAATAGCTGAACGCGATGTACCTGAGCATTCTGCCGTTTCATTGATGACTCTTCGGTCTTCGATCTCGCTCGCTTTTTATGAATGAAGCCAACGCGCCTGGGAGACCTCGAGACCGACCGACCGACCGTTCGTTCATTGATCGTGGCCCAAACGTTTCAATTCGTTTCGACATTTTGCTGCGTAATTTGTGTTAAGTGGTTTCGGCCCACTTCAGATTGGTCTCTGATCCATCTCCCATCCTCAGATGGGGCTTCTACCAAAGCTTCCGCATGGGTATTACTCGTTCAAGCATGCAGAAATCCATCTCTCTCTCTCTCTCTCTCTCACTCTATCTATGTATGTGTTTAATTTGGTTTTATGGCTAGAAAATAAACAGCAGCGAGAACAGCAGCAGCAGCAGCATCAGCAGCAGCAGCAGTGGGAGCCGTGAGTGAAGTTTAGGAAATTAAAATGCGGCAAACTGTGCATTTATCCCGTCATGCCACGCCCCATGCCTTTCCATGAGTAGAATGGAGCTTCACCAGTCAAGAGGCAAGATCACTTTGATCTATGCCGTACGATTTTGTTTATTTTTGTTCATAATCGACCACCTTCGCCTTTGCCCCTGCCTCCTCCACCGCCAAATGATCTTATTGGAGCTCCCTCGATGAGCTTCCTCGACTTGGTCCGGTTCGGTTCGGATCGGATCGGATCGGCTCCCTCCTCTGATCGCCGGCTGCCTTTTGATCAGGCGCGAAAATTGTGAGCCTACCACCGCAGTTGAAGTTGAAGTCGGAGTTGAGGTTGAAGTTGAAGTTGAAGCCGAAGCTGACGCTGAAATTGGAGGCAGCGTCAGTACGGTAGTTGCTACCGACAATGACGAAGAATATTTTGCCACCGAACTTTGCTGTTCGGCACAGACAACGATTATCGCCGATCGCTGCTGATGATGATGATGATGATGGCGATGACTCAGTTATTTGTAGATCACTGCAACAGCCAGTGGCATACAGCAACAGTAACATACATAGCTACATATAGGCATAGCCCCACACAATAGCCAATCGCCAAATGGACGGGAGAGAGCGGACGTCGACGCAGACCATAGCTGGGCAGATCAGCGAAAGATCACACAGGACTGATCGCAGATGATGATGAGTTTCTTTGTTGTTCTCTCTGATTCATTTCGGTTCGGTTCGGTTCGGTTCTGGTGGCGGTGGCGGTGGCGGTGGCGGAACAGTTCATTAGCTTAAATGGTAGCTGGAATGTGTGAAATCTAGTTTTGCTTTAATCGATCATTTAGAGATTGCATAGCGTTCATTTATGGCACTTGCAATCGGAAATCCCATCAAGGATTAGAACTACAGAGACCATTTACATTGACAAACAGTTCTAAGTGGATGGACAGCAATAGATGTTTGATTGACAAGCAAGGAGCAAGCAAAGATCTGATGATATATTAAAATAAACGAAAAAGAGATTTTGATTGATTGATTGAAAATTGACACGAAATATATTTAATCTAAATAAGTTTGAAAATGTTTAATTTAAAAACGAAATCTATTTATGGCAAAAATGAAATATATTTAAATTAAAGGTTTTCATATTCAGGCAGGCTCCGGTTTTCACTTACTTTTGCTCCCGTTTACGTTACGTTTATGTTTTACGAAAGTGAAAACCGGTGCTGGATTGATATATGCAAATCTGGCCTTTTTATGAGGCAGTTTGGTGCCCGAATTTTGCATGGCCTGAAAAATGAAAGACTAAAAAAGGAAATCATATGAATATCTATGCAAATCGATACAATCTTACATGCATATTCATACAATATCATTTGGTATCTATTTTCACATAACTACATATTGTATGTATGTGCATCGAAAAAAGTGTAGACGGGGGAGGGACCGTACCTTTGTATTTAATCATCATATCTTACCATTAGATGAATGCAGTACATAGTGCATTAGCACAACAGCATTAACAGTGTATTTACTGCAAAATAACAGTGCTCATAGTTGCCCAGGGCCGGCCCATGTCATACCCTCGAAACCCTTACCGAAACCCTTCAGAAAAACGCAAAAATTTCTACGCTTGACTTTCTGTCTTTTCGCGAAAGTATGTCAGTCTCCCTCCCACTCGCACAGTCCGATCGCTGCTGCACTATAATTTGCTACGCACAGCCTGTGCCGCCGCGCCGCAGCTCTTGCCGCGACACGATTCTGATTCCGATTGCTGGGCGGGGAACCTTGCTCTGGGTCTGGCGCCTGGCCTAGGTATAGGGCTGAGTTGCTGGGTAGCTGGGGTAGCTGAAGTAGCTGGGGTTGCTGGGTAGCTACGCTTCACTGTTTCCATAAATTGCAGCGTTTTGAAAAAGTTAACATTACTTTTTCCAGTGAATTTTTCCCGATGAACTGTCCCACTCGAACTTTCTTCTATTGCAGTTTCCTCGACCCTCTCGCTCTCACGCCCACTCGCACTCGCACTCGCATTCCTACTCCATGCTCCGCTCCTTCGCTAACCACCTACCTCGGCCACGGAGCGAAACGGAAACTGGCAATTTGCTGAAAAGAATGTGTATGGTAAAAATGTAACCAACTATTTCTAGGCCTCGAAAAACCACACGCATCTCTCAAGGGGATGGCACGGTAAGGGGTGGTGAGGACCACAGGGAGGGGCGGAAAATCGGTACATTGACATTATGCGTTTAGTTACGCACTAACATTTTGCGGGCATTTATTGCACGCAATGCTATTTGATGCCTAAACTGGACAATTTAGTGCGCCGTCTGTAGCTCCAGCTCTAGTTGCGACTCTGGTACCGACTCCGACTCCGACTCTCTCAGTGGCTTTGACTCGTGACTGTGGCCCCCAATCCTAGTCTACTCTCATTTGTTGCTCTCACCCCGCTTTTAATGTAGTCATTTTGTGCCGGACCGGGACGATCCCAACCAATTTGCTAAATAAGCATCTTTGGGTCGAACGCATACCATTCATTGTTTTTGCAATGCGTCAGTGGTTCCGTTCTACTCGGAGTGTCGTCGTTTATAACCCAACTACATACATTACGCAAACCAGAGAAATGTATATCATTTGCCAATGGTCTCTGAGATCTATAAATATGAATTGCTAGCCAATATATGTATATTGCAAATTCACTTGAACGGTTTTTAAATATGACAACTTTTTACAACAATATCTACCTGGAAGTTGAGTTTCAAAAAAATTCTATTCATAGAGCCCGGAGAGGGTGCCTGTGACTACAGCTCTCACTCCGAGCAGAGCCGATACCAGAACTCTGTTGACGCGTGTGGGAGAAGTCGATGACTTTACGAAACACACACATTTCTCTCCATATAGAAGCATTTATAAACTGATTAATTATGCAACGAGGCTTCCTGTCTTGAGCAAAACATTTCAAATTTTCTATTGTCTCGCTTTCCCTAGCCATATGTATATGTATGCATATGTATGTGCACACATTTCTCCCAGCGCCTATCCAAGTTTCTTGGCTGCTGGCGGTTTCAAAGTCAAACGTCAAACGTCTAGCTGCCTGAATTTAGCCGACAGTCAAGTCACGTTTTCACCTCAAACAGGACGGGTCTTTGGCAGAGTGGAGTAGGCACAGAGGACAATAGAGGCCATTCGATCAGTCGATCAGGGGCTATTATAAAATCGTTAATAAACGCTTGTCAATTTCCAGTAAAGTGTACAAAAAACGTTTAGAGTCATTAATAATAGCAATTTCATAATTTCGTATAGAAAACCAAGTGCTACTCCCCTCTGGCCCCCGCGGCCGACTGCCGACTGCTAACCCTTTGCCTGGGGCTCTGGACAGTGAGAGAGAGAGAGAGAGACAGGGAGAGAGAGAGAGAGATCTCGATTCATTTTTGGTCTCGGGCTCCGGGCTCGGTCTCTGTCTCGGTCCCGGTGTTGGTTTCGTCGTTTGCCTTTCGTCTCTTGAGTGCGTCAAACAGTAGCTAACAATTTTTTAAAAGCTCATTTAAATATTTGAAGCCCAGTGGTTGAATAAAAAATATAGAAGGAGAGAATATATAAATAACCAAACGATAGATAATAATACACACGCTACATAATATTTAAAGAGAAATCAATATGGAATGGAATGCCGATGCCGTCTACTTCAGCCTTTGCAGATCGGAAATCGAATCTGTAGGGGCATACATATGTATGGTACATATGTATGTATATAAATATATATAATAATAAATAATAAATATGTGTAATAATGCAGAAATCGAATTAAAATATGACTGCTAGTATATATGTATGTACATAATTGGTTTATATATAGAGCTTATTTTCATAAGGATATTCAATAGGTCCACGGGTACATAGAGGCGCTTTCTCATATTTATTTGAGCAGAAACTTTTTCAGATCAATTGTTAATCCAGGGTTTCGTCAGACTGGAATTCGAAAAGACTGCCAACTACTTGGATGACCCACACAAGATGAGGGATTATATGCTGCTCTGAGCAGCATGTGTCTGTGTGTGTGCGTGCTGGCCATGAATTGCATCATTTCTCATTTACAAATCGGGCCAGAGCAGGCGAACCGTTTAACACATTGCTAGCCAAAAGGCCAAAACTGTTTGTCCGAGCGAGAGAGAAGCAGAGGCTGAGGCTGAGGCTGAGGCTGAGGTTGAGGCCGTGAGACATAGAGAGGGTGAGAGATGAAATGGATCAATGAACCTAAGAGGCTCAAGGCTCGAGGCGTTGCTGTCGGCAAAGAGCAAAGCCACTGTGGAATCGGAATCGGAATCGGACTCAGAGTCAAAGGCGGAGGAGTTGGAGAAGGCGCGCATTTAAAAACCTTTTAAGTCGTCAGGCACGCCCACTTTTTAAGACCCACTGCCGCTCCCGGTACGCAGGCGCCACCCTGACGCCAGCCGGAAATGGCGGTGCCACAGACGGAGGCTGAACGAGAGAGAGAGAAAGAGAGAGATAGAGACTGAGAGACGACCCGGGAAATGTTTTCTTTTGACGCTTTGACTATTCAAAAAAAAGAAAAACGGAAAACGAAAAACAGAAAACCGAAACCCAAGACCGTGGAAAGAAAACACTCAAAATGCCAAATGCCGGGAAAAGTCGGTGAGCTCCTTGACTAATTCGATTGCAATTAGTTGCATGCCTCGGAGCTCGGAGCTCGGAACTCGGAGGGGGCAGGGGCAGGGGCCGAGTCGTGGGTGCGTCTTAGCCTCGTCGGTGACAGGATTTGGCCATAATCCAATTAAATGGATGGCAGTTGCCCCCCCTTCTCGCTGCCCCCTGCCTCCTGCCCCCTGCCCACTGCTCAGCTCCCTCCCCCTCTTTTGGGCCACTCTCTTCCTTCTCGCACCTGTGCGGTCTTTGGTTTATAATTTTCTCTGCCTTAACATTTCTTTATCTTTGTTGTTCTCTTCTTTGTACGCTTGAGGGGCATTTCGTTTCGTTTTTGGCAAGTCAAGCGGCGACTATTGATCGATCAGTCAATGATTTTGCATAAATTATAGGAAAGCAGCTACGAAATGAAAACGTAAATTTCGATTGACTACAAAAGCCCGAAATGCCGACCCAAGAAAATAAATATGAATCCATAAAGACTACACGCCTAATAATATCCAGATACTCAGACACCGAGATACCCAGACCATTGCGACGACAGCAACCGAAATGAGAGCCACAACGAAGTGGAAATGCACTTTCCCATGATATACCCTTAACAATCGATAATACTTTAATTTAAAGGTTTCATTATTTAGGAGATAGTTCTTATCATTTAACTAAAAAAAGAAAATACTCGAACAGCTCTTGGCTGTCACAGGACTACGCAATATTATTTGAATTATTTTTTACTCGAATGAATTAAAACATTTAAAATGTTCATAAAATTAGCAAACCATAATACATGAATTTCCAAAGTCGATTTATTCAGAATCGTAATGGAATTCGATTCGTTTCGATTCAATTCATTCTACTCCCAACGTTCCTGATAAAGTTGTTAAGCTCAGCAGAGAATAGTCGTAAAAGGCAGTTTATATTTGGGTGGCAGTGGCAGTGGCAGTGGCAGACAATGGCGGCAGAGGCAGCTTTACGCTTTATTAATGCCACCCAGGCAGAGCAGAGCAGAGCAGAGTAGAGCTAATAGATAGATACAGATACTCTTACAATGCTTCACGCAGAATAGATACAGATACAGATACAGTTATGGCTACCAATTTCGATTATATGGCATTACTAATTTTTTATTTATTTTTGCATGCGACAAAAACATTCAAACAAATTTATCATTCAATTGTGCGTCATCGCAAGTTGTCGAGTGGAGGGGAGGCAGTGGAGGGATGTTTCAGTTGAATAATGTAGTGGGCTTGTGCATGGGGGACTGGGGTAAGCCCAATCTCTCTTTCTTTCTGTTAACAAGCGGCTAAATGGCAGTGCAGATCTACAGCCTTTGTGGCCTTAATTACAATCTTTTGAATACATTTGGCGCTTAATCACGAGGCCATGATCTGGGAGCCGACTCGTCTCACCTGCCCGGTGCCCGGGTCTCACATCAATTCCATTTTATTCCCAACTCTTGATTTTTTAACATTTGGATTTTTACTTTTTGGCCAGGCCAGTTGAAAGGCATCCCTGAGCTGCAATCATCAATCAAAGAGTCTCTCCTTCGGAGCGGCCTCTTGACCGGCTTTCAGCACATTTAGACGCGCTTCAGCGGCTTGAAATTTCAACTGGCGACGTAATCCACACACTCACATAGACAGAGAGAGAGAGAGAGAGAGATTCAGATACATGGATCTGCAGATACAAATAAAATACGATTACATATACATATGCCTATATTTGTATGTAGCAGTGTATAAATTCCTGACCACTGGCCATAATAGTTGAAGTTTTTGCCGTTTTATAGCCACCAACATCCAGACTCGACCCGACATTCGCCTCTCGCTTTTGTGGCTTCATCTGCTCCTTACACACATTTTTCTCCTTCCTCGCCCCTTCAGGCTCCCTCCTTCGACGGCTTTGTCAAGTGGAAAATGTTGAAGATACATAAGTATACTGCGTACATGTATATGTATATGTGTGGTACTTAAGTCCGGCACCACCACAAAACCGCACAATTTAATACCAAACAAAAAAATTGACAACGAAAAAAAAAAAAAAACTGCTATATACTCTAGCTGCCAGATACGTTTTGAGCGACACCCAAACAGGCCATCATGATTATCTTCTTTCGCACCCACAAGTGGGTGGGATGAGGGAGAGAGAGAGAGAGAGGAAAACCGGCAGGAAGAACAGGTTGAGGGTGGTTCGGTTCGGTTCGGCTCGGCTCGGCTTAGTCCCCTCAGCGAAATTCGATCGCTCTGGTATCTACTATTGTCCGTAAATCAATCCGGCAATTGAGCAATATCCATCGAAGACCGAAGAGAGGTTGAGGGCGGGGAGAAATCAGCAATGCAATCAATGGCATATGTGTGTGCATCGAACGAACACTCCATCACTCACAATTATACCATGGACTTGGGGATTACTTTAGCGTACACTTACACTCCATCCCCCAAGGCATTGTCTAACTTATTAACAGTACAAATTATTTAAGAATAAATCTTTAAAATAAATCAATATATTCAGAATACTCATTAGACTTTTATGTCGGAATTGGAATGTTGGAATAGGACTTAAGCGTTTAATCTAATTAATTCCCTAAATTCAGCTGGATTCTACGGTACATCAGTTCTACAATATATTATCCTATTTCTCTGCAATCCAGCCATAATTTCAGTTCGCACCCTGCAGCTCTTACACTCAGTCCCCCACCGCTGCAGCGGTTCGTCGCTGTCATCGCTGCCGTCACCACAAAAACCGCACAAAACTCATCGGCAAAACACCGTTGGACTGGACTTGGACTTGGATCTGGACCTGGACCTGGTCCAAGGGCCCCTTGGACGATGCCTGGTCAGTGGCCAGTGGGTAGTTTTCCCCCTCTTCCCAGAAATCAGTCAGCAACCTGCTGGCGGTTGGTCAAGTTGGCCATTGGCTGCCTCGACCCTGATCCTCCGCTGCGCTCTGCTCCGCACTAAATTGGTAACTAAATACTTAAACTAATTTTAAGGTTTAACAAAGTCCAAGCAAAAGTTGTCGCTGACGAGCGGGGCGTGGAGAGGAGGGAAGAGGGAGAGGAGCGCTGGGGTGGGGTGGGGTGGGGTAAGGGAGGCGGTTGACCGCAAGCAATGAACTGTCAGAGTGTGTGTGTGTGTGTTAGACAGTGTGGCAATGTGTGGGCCACTATGTGGAGATGCCTGTGGTCGGACTTCGAGACAGTTCTCCCATTCTCGCTCTTTATTCCCTTCTCCATATCTATTTCTGCAGGGTGGTCGAGCAGGGGGTGGTTCTGGGGGTAGCTAAGTAGCTACTAACTGTTATTTATTTTACATTGCTTACTAATTTCCCATACAAAATTATTTCTATGGTTTCGTGGGAGAATGAAACGACGCAACCGAAAACAACAAAAAAACGAACAAAAATGAAATCCAATAGGGCGGCCAAAAAAGCGCAGCGCAGCGTGAAAGCTGAACAAATTATCGGCAGGGTGGGGGTGAGTATGGTATATACATACATACAAAAAATGAAGAGCAGAGCGGAATTATAACTGGAGAATCAGGAGCAGACAAACAACGTTTTCAATTATAATTGAATACCAATAAAGATATACTAAATATGTATATGTATACACAGATATCTGCCAAATACCGTTGTACTGGATATGGACCTGGGCCCTGGAAGGATGTCTGGACAGTGACCAGTGCTCATTGGGTTTACCTCCAGTACTGCTCTACAGATTAAAATTGGAATATCATATTGTACCAAAACACCTGTGTGTTCCATTAAATCCATAGAAAACTCTTGTGATCCCAAGTAAATGCACAGAAGGAAACCTCACATTTTCATAGATACTTACGATTCTCAGTCTTTGAAATCTAACAATAAAATTCTCTTCACAGATCATACGAGTACGAGTAGTTCTAAGCTAGTTATCGCATGCGCATATTGTAAGAAGAGAGAAAGAAGTGATTTTGTAATTCTTGAGAGATAGTTTTTATTTTAGAAATATCCAAAAATAGTCCACAGGAGTCGCACTTTCCTTATAAGAATGCTACCCCAATGCTTAGCCAATGCTTAGCCAATGATCTCTCCAAATGAATCAAATCCGCTGGACAGTTCGCTCGACAGCGATGCACCATGTCCATACGTACTACGTATAGTACTGTGATCGGCCTGATTTATGAGGAGTCACTGTTTTGTGCTATAACTATAACTATAACCATCACCAGATACGAGTATCTGGGCATACATCTGTGGCCTGGCATGGGCTGGCCTGCTAATTATTCATCGGGTTCATCACATCGTGTGAACTCGGTTTGTAGGTTTTTGTTATAAGAGTATGCTGTTTGCTGTTTGCTGGTTGCTGTTCGTGTTTTTAGCTCTGTTGCTTTTTACCGCAAATGTCTAATGAAGTTGGCCCGCTTTGATTGAGTGGGAGCAATTAAGGCAGCTCTCCCGTAGCTCTCCCACTGGCAACGTGCATTAGATACGAACACAGCTACAGCGACAGCTACAATAGCCACGGATACAGCAGATACAGATACAGATACATCCACAGATATGTACATGTACTGGAAGATACAGTTGCTGGTTGCGCTGCTTGCCGCGCATATTTCTCACTCATAATTAAGTCGTTTTGAGCGCGTTTAGAAATTGTTTTCGCTGCGTGTTTTGAGCTGAACTTCCCCATCCCCATCCCTATCCCTCCGACCCACTCCTCGTTTTCTCCACGCTTCTGGTTTATAAAGGCAACAGCTAATTGCAACAGATTTTCCCAAGGAACCCAAGCCGAAACCAAGCTAAAACTGAATCCGAACCAAACCACTTGGCTGATCCCAGTAACAGTCCCAGTCCCAGTCCCAGGCGAAAGTCACAGTCAGAGGCAGTGCAGGCCGTGGGCCGTGGGCCGTGGGCCGAGAGCTGAAAGGGGTTCTGTCTAAGGCAATCTTAAATTGGGTTATTATGTGCATAGTTATGGCCACAATGCCGACGCCTCCATTCATAGCATGCGACACTTAATTGCAATGAAGAATGCGCGCCCTGGTGCAAAAAGTTGTTCCAACATTAGGGCCAGAAACTGGCACAAATCTCAGCAAAATGTATTTAATTACAGAAACAAAATATGATAATCTGATTCCTATGCTAATCGACAACAAGCGAATCTTCTAACCCACTGAACAGCTGCCATCTTCCATCCATTACAAAAGTATTCCCTGAGCCAGATTAGACCCGGATTGTAGTTTCCGATTCGAAAGATTCGATCTCGAAAGACCTCACTAGAATCTGCGGTAGATTGTGTTGTTCTTCAAGAACATTGCCGAGATAAATAACTGAAAATGAAGAACAGCAAAGAATCAGATGGATACGATATCCAACAAAAGGATTCACCCGATCGATATCGAATTTATCGGTTGGTGCAACTCCTAATTGGACGGGATGTATGGGTACCGTTTCTGTCCTGCGTGGGATTAGTATTAGCTTGGGTTGCCATTTGGATCGATCGATGACAATACTTGGGATTATCTGTGTGTATGTATGGTATTATTTATGTAGGGCTTTGTCTTTGGATCCTTGATTTTCAGAAGCATGTAATGCGATGTATTCCTTAACACTGGGCACCTAAAATTGGAGGGTATGACATCAACAGGAGCCATAAACATTCGATTCAGACACTCCGGAACACTAGCCAGAGGACTAAGCCACAGACATGGATATACTCGCATGTACCTGGAATAGGATAAAGGATAGCACGAGGCACATTGGCACATTCAGAACTGTTTTTAACAGGGACCATAATCATTATTTTACATAATACGATTATAATATGATTATATTGTATTTGAGACCCTTTCTTACTCCATTTTTTTGGAATACAAATTGTTGGCATGCCATCAGAAGAGAGCTTTGATAGCACCCTTAATTTGATAAACTTTCATTCACAATAATTTAATATAAAATATTTCTGAAATGTTCTTGCTCAAGTCTGCTTGACTCCTGATTGTCGTATTAGTCTCATTGCTTTTTCAATATTTTTTATAGCTTTTGGAACAAGCAAGTAATGGCAAACACTTGCATATCGGGAGAAGATATGTAGAAGACTCTCTTCCTTTCTTCTTCCTGGCTTTCCTGTCATTTATCGCCTCCATAGAATGTTCGAAAATATTTCAAATGCCGAAATGTGGGACTGATTTTTAAAGAATCGACGCGGATGATCAAGAACATCAAGAGCTGATCAAGTACAATAACTTCAGAAAGGGTATAGAAATATATGCTCGTATTAGAATGTTTATGGAACGTATGCAACTCACAAAAGGATGTGCGTAAAAATGGTTCGATTTCAGCTGGATTCCAACGGAGGTGATTATTAAGATTAATTATTACGCATGCGACGCGTGTTCCATGATATAATTATGTGCGCGTAATGCCTTGAGTAATTGAGGCTGTTTTGGTTACTGTGGTTACACGGACATGAGTACGTATTGTATAGGTGTTTCCGACTCGCACAACAGATACAAAGATACAGATACACATATCTTTGGCAATTTCAGTGGTGGTGTGTGCTGGTGGCTGCTTTTGTTGTTTGACATGATCGAAAGCGGAAATTTGTGTTGAAATTTCCATTTAATATTCGTTGGCGCTACGGAAAGTGGCGGTGGAAAGTGGAGATCTGATGGGAATATTTTCTGGCTTTTGGACAAACAGAACGAACCCCAGACGCAGCTCCAGCTCTAGCTGGAAATGGCTGATATTTTTGTGTGTTGGCCTCTCAGAACGGGTTTGTTCCTGCAAGCACGAAGTAAATGAAAATCGGTTCAACGCATAAATTTGTACGAGTACGAGTACGAGGCTTATAAAGAATACACCCAGTCCGAAACGAAACGAAACCGTTTCGTGACCAAATATGCTAAACAGTGACAATTTCACAAATGCCCATTGTTGTGGCTAACGCTGCTCTGTGGCGCTGTAATTATAACCGAGTGCTACTCACTCGCACAGATACAACACAGATACAAAAACAAAAACAAAAACAAAAGCAAAAGCAACAGCAACAACAAAAACAAATACAAATGTATCTGCAGCTGTAGATGGAGCTGGAGCTGGAGCTGGAGCTGGGTTCAGCTTTTGTGCGGCAGATACAGTTTGCCAATTAATTTGTGAAAAGCGTACGGAAAAACAAAGGAGTAGGCGAGCGGCAAGGTAGAGGGGGAGACCTGTACGAGTAGTGAGAGATATGTACATATACATATATCCCCTAGGAAAATAGATGGAGAGAAAGAGAGAGAGAGAGAGAGAGAGAGAGAGAGATAGAGAGGGGAATACAACGTGGCGCACATGAATCTAATTGAGTTGGACGATTCCAAACTGAAACTCAATTATGTATGCACCCCAGGCCCCGCCTGCCTCAACCTAGGGCCGGCTATCTATTGTTTTAATGCGACTCTTTATCTGCTTTAATTAGTTTTGCGCTACCTTAATTCCCTCGGATACCAGATCTCCCATTGTGATGCAGATGCTGCAAACGCTTCCCTTTCCCGTTTCAGATCGCGCTCTGGCTGCCTGCCTCTCTTTCTCCCTACATATTATATATCGGTTTGTATCTCTTTTTCTGTCTCTCTCTCTCTCTGGCCAATCCCCATCCCCCATCCCCCATCCATCAGCATCATCATTTTGATTTCGAAAGCAAATTAGACTGAAAATTATCATGTTACTCGTACTATTACTACTTACAGCCAGAGCTACAGGCATAGGCACAGGCACAGGCATAGCCACACAAAAAATGATTTCATTATACACGGACCGAAAATGACTTCCGTTTATATTCGACTTTTGTTTTAATTTCGGGAAACGTAGTCCCAAATATGAACCCATGCCCATAGGCCATGGTCCATGGCCGGAAATCTTGTAATCACCTTCGGATCGGAAATATGTATGACGAGAGCAAAGCAGCAAAGAAGGCCGAAAAGGGTTAATCGCATTTTGATGGCTCCATAAATGTGAACCTGCGACCCCTGCGTGAAACTGTGGTTCCGCTTCGAACAGAAACAATTTTCAATCTTTAATGCACATATGTGCTCGAAGCCCATTGGAAAATGACAAATCCCACATGAATTGTTGCCAAAAACGCTGGACTGTGTCCTCCACCCACCGTCCTTGCCAAGCACTTAACCAACAATTTTATTTTGAATGTTACTCTAATCTTCGATAAATCACAGACACGCGCACACACACACACATACAAATAGTTGACTGGGCACATCCGTCCTGTCCTCTATCCGATTCTCCATCTCCGTTTACGAGTGAGTATATATGTATGTATGTATGCATGTAAGTGTGTGTGTGTGTGTATATGTATCTATGGCACATCAATTGAATTTTAATGGAAATCGACGAGGAAAAAAAGAGACTAAAATGCTGTAAAAAAAAGACCGACATAAAAAAAACAGATAAAAATCAAAGGAGCTGGTGCAAAGAGGCAGAGAGAAGTCTAGGAAAACTGTTGGAAAACGGGAAAATTGTACGTGAAATTACAAATGAAAATGGCAATGAGCAAACGGTTTTTAAAAGTGCAACGGCTCGTGAATTTGTCTAAAGTGATGCCCCTTGTTTGTGTCTGTGTCTGTGGGGTATTTTGACATTTTTGTTGCATGTTTGTTAGGTTGGTAAATGAAAATCTATCTATGTATCTACTATATTAAAATTTAATATTGAGGATAAAAATAGGAGTTTATTGCAGCCTGCATGGGAGATTCCATGCAAGAAATGGCTGAGCTGCTCAAAAGTATGTAAAAGTCGTTCAATGTATTACACCGTGCATTATAGTACTTTATAGTACATATGTTGAATTCGATAGTTTGCATACCCCATTAAAAGAAGGCCATTTGATTGCAGGGTATGGCCAAAAAGCGTCTCGTTCGTTTCGTTCATTTGCCAACGATTTTTTCCAGCCGCTCAGCGGCTACGTTCTGCTTCAATGCAGCCAAATTCTGTTACACACAGAATCCCCCAGCAGCCCCAGCAGCCCCAGCAGCAGAGCTCTCCCGTATACGAGCCAATCACCCAACCCAACCCCAATACCCAACCCCAATACCCATCCCCATCCCCATCCCCAATCCCATCCCATTCCTGGCTAGTCATCAGCCATTGCCCAGCGTAACCAAAAAGCTAAAATGGCCAATTTTACAATTTTCGAGTCTCGAGTCTCGATGTTGTTGCCGTTTTTGTGCGCGACAATTTTTCTACACAATTCTGGTCCTTTTTTTGAGGAAATTTTCAGTGGAGCGAGATTTGGGAGTGGTGGGATGCGGCAACGCTTCAGTGGTGACTGTGACTGTCTGTGTGTGTGTGTGTTTTTTTTTAATGTTTTTCTCTTTTTGCCGTTTTTAAATGGGCTTTTTATGCGCGGCAGATCAATAATATATATAAAAGATAGAGGACGAGTGGTGCAGAATGGGAACTGGGGATGAGAGTGGTTGGCAGGGAGAGGGGCAGGGGCAGGGGCAGCCACTGAGTCCTGGCTGGATAGGAAGCGCGGACAGGATATGCGCGCCAAGCGGAAATGTGCACATTTATTTATCCTGTTTCGATTTTGATATTATTTTGGTTTGCTTTTCTTTTTTTTTTTCTTTTTTTTTTGGCATTTTCCTTTATTTTTCCGTCGTTGTTGTTGCTTGTTCTGGCGACGCTAAACGCAATTTTCGAATGGTTTTCCCATGGGGAGGGATTCCGGGCAATGTTTAGTGGCTTGTGACCAGGCTCGCAGCCCCACTACCACACACACAGACACAAACACAAACACAAACACACACACACACACTTACTCAGACGTGCGGATATGTAGGCCCGATTCGATGGCTCCAAATGGCGGCAGGCGCAGGGTCAGGAGCAGGACGCCGACTGACTCCATGTTTAGGCAGGCACAAAAAATGCTGTAAAATATTTGAAAACGAGATTTTTCACGGCTGGTAGTTTGCATGTTCAGCACCGTTACTGCCACCAACTAGCACCGGACCATTCCGGACCATAGCGGACCGGAGACGATGGCATTTGCATAAAGGAATATGTACATGCATATATCCACGATATATGCGAAGGCTCCACAATTTCGAGGCGACTTCCCGTTATACGAGTGTGTGTGTGTGTGTGTGTGTGTGTGTGAGTGTACATTATGGAGGGTCAAATGCAATTATGTGGCTTCAAAATACAATCAGAATTGACTGTTTGTTTGGAAATGCTGTTTGTTTGTGTCTGAAAGGTTTGAATTCCCATTTTATCAAATGTTATTCCTAAAGTAAAGATAATGCTTTCTTTCTATGAACATATGGACCATCGGTATTAGTAGATTATAGTAAAACAATAGTCAATAAAGAAGTATTGGAAGGTATCCCTTTATCCTTAATTTCTGCAAAAATATAAACTTAAACATTTTAAAGTATTTCAAATATCCATATACCAAGTTCCGTTCTCCACAGTTTCGGTTGGAAATATGTAGCTCCGTCGCGGTAGCCCCTACCTAAAATTTGCCACCACTAATTGAGAGCAATCTTGCATCCCAATCTCCCGGACCGATCCCAGAGCTCGTGCCCTCCAGATGCAATTGCACATTTTGTTCATCGCGGCTACTGGCCTTTAGAGGGAGGGGCCGGGGCCCCGGAAGACACTACAGTGAGCTCCATCTTCGGCTGCAACTCCAGCTCCGGCATGGCGACGATTAATGGAACGAAATGGAACGCTGCTGGCCGCTGCCAGGGCTCGGAGCCGTTTAAAAATTAATGATCAATGTAAAAGTTATTAATGAATTGCGCCTGGGCCCAACGTGCTCGCGCCTACCCTCTGTCGTTGTCGCTGTCCGCTGTCCGCTGTCCGCTGTCTCTGTCTCTCCACTGCATCAGCATCTCGTCAGCAGCTTCTGGAGCGGAGCAGATCGGCAGCTGCCGGCTTTCGTTTGTTGTTATCGGAATCTTTTAGCCAAATGTGGCTACTGTGCGTTACTTCAACTCCTTGCTTCTTGGTCGGCCCATTCTAGGTCGGCCTTTGTGGTCGCTGGGACGATAGCATCGTCCAAGGACCGACCGCCAACGCAGGCATGAAAAATGTTGGCATATATGGCATTTGGGCCGAAGCCAGCCACCCTGAAGCTGCCACAGATCTATGATCAATCCAAATCAAAATGCAATTAGTTGGCCGTTGGGTGGCACAGCCGCAGCCATGGCCATGCCACCACTCAAAAGAAACGCCGCAAAGTGCCCGAGTAAATGCAAAGACGAAGGCAGAAAATATTCCAAAACAATTAATATGATTGTTCTGGGTGGGAGTGGGAGTTGGTGGTCTCTAGTTGGTGGCTATGTTTGAGGCATTTTTCGAACTGGTTATAAAAGATTGGTACCTAGAATTTGAAGCATTTCGAAACCGATAAATGTGAAATAATAATGCTGTTTAAAGCTTATGAATATCTTCAAGAATAATGCGCCAACCCCCGGCTCACTTGCTTGAGCAAAACCTTTGTATATAATAGAGAGAGATAAGAAATCTCTCAATTGACAGTACAGACAAAGTATAGATAGACATTGCAGCTATCAAATGCATTGATACTCTCATGCAGCATAGCCAGGCTTTAGCAGTAGTAAGCCAGATAAGGTACAGTTGTGTACAACTTAATATGGCTGCTTCGCTGCTTGCTGTAACCGATACTTACAGTACTATCTGTCGGAATACACAGCTTGTCCAACCAAGCCATTTAAGATCAATTGTCTAGCCGCAGTTCCATCCCATCCCAGTACCGGCCGCCCCCGCCAGAGAACTGATCCGTTCATGGGTCAGGGATCGAGTTACAATGCCCGACTGCTGGCCACAAAATCTTATAAATTATTGTAAATTTGTTAATGGTAAATGTTTAAGCGCTTGATTACATAAAATGGCAATTCCAGCCAGACCACAAAACTGGAAGGCAGAAAACGTATCTAAAGTGTCTAATGAGCTGCGATCGATTGACGGTGAGCGATCATTATGAAAACCGAGCCCAAACCCCAACCCCAGCCCCAACCCCAATCCCAACCCCAGCCCCAACCCTGTGCCCCTTCCATCTGGAAGCCGCAACAACAATTACAACAATGAAATTTGTTCGCCGAAGCTGCCGATGCATGTTGCAAGTAGCTGGCAACAATTTTGCGGCCTAAACTGTTAAGGCGAGGTTGTAACACTGAGGGAAAAAAATGTGCAGAAAGATTACGATTTTGTTAATGTCCGTGGAGCTGAAAAAAACTTTGGTACAAGAATTCCCTTATATATTTCTGCCAGTGCTAGTCCACAGGCCTCTTCACTCCAGAGCCCATTCGCTCGGTCTGGATGATTAATGCAAGGCAATCAGAGCCCTGACTACTGCAAAGCCGCCTCCAACTTCTCCAACTCCTACTCCATCTCCCAGCTCCCAGCTCCCAGCTCCATTACAAATGAAGCCAGTTGACTTGTTTTGTTTGGCGACTGATGAATGCAGATAAAAAGAGCTCGGGCCTGAGGCCAAGGAATGCCTTTGAAGGCTGCGCCTCCGGCCATCGTAGGACAAAATGCAACAATAAGCCCGAAAACCACTTGACGAGATATATAATGTTAATGAAACCGCTTCTCGAACACAGCTGAGTCGCAGATCGTGTATCGGAGCAGTTCAGGCTCCGATCATTCAAGCAGTCCAGCAGCAGCAGCAGCAGCAGCAGAGAGCAGCAGCAGGCAGCAGCAGGCAGCCTGGAAATGAAGTGAAGAAGTGAAGCAGCCGCTTCAGGTGATTGATGATGACCTGGCCTGTCTCGAGACCTGGCTGTTTTTTTTGTTGGACTCAAAGCGACAGAGTGGAGTAGTGGGGAAGTGGGAAAATGGGGAGGGGAAGCGCAAATTAAATTGAAATTAAATTAACGCATCTTCGCTGGAGTCTCCGTCTGCACGGGACAATGCGATCAAAGTGTGAAATTAATATTTTGCGCTAATCAGGCGAGGCACGCGTTCTGGGTCCCGAACCGAATGTGGATCTGTCCCAGCGGGTGGCTCCACTGGCTCTAACACTTTGGGCCACCATCAGGGATCAGGCATCAGCCATCAGCCATCAGCCGTCAGTAATCAGCCACCAGCTGAGCTCTACCCAGGTTCTGTTGATTTGAGCGGCTGCCATCAAATCTTCCGCTTGATAGACATCTGGTATCCCGAACGAACCCCTTTGCCTTTTCCTTTTTGATTCTGGTTGAGGACAGCTAGAAACCGATCCAGAAAGCATTGCACTTTTTGTGGTAATTTACATTGCGCCTCTAGATCTTATCCCAGAGATTTTATCTAAACAAAAAAATGAACAAAAATCTCATTCAGGTCATGGGCAGGAGCAGGGACCAAGAATGTGCAGTCGTAAGGAGTCTAAGGGTAATTTCGAAGGGTTGGTGTTAGCCTGATTTGTTTTTCTGAAAGTTTTTAGCAACATTTTCGAGGTTTACGATTGAGAGAAAGTGAGAAAGAGAGCAGGTATTGATCAAATGAATGTATGTACAATATATGTATACCATAAGCTTATTATTGATGTGTGTGGGGGGAGGGGCCTCCAATAGGACATGCTCTAGCTTCAAAGGTGTTGCAATGGGTGTTAATAAGGAAGTTTAATTCCCTATCGACCTAGTCCCCCAGCCAAATGGACAATCTCGGCTTAAACACCAGTGGTTGTGCTGCTGCCAGGGTCACAGGGTCACGCACAGCATTGTCTGTCGTATGTGACATCATTTTCTCATCAGCTGTAACCATTCGTATTGCAGGACCGTGTCATAAATCGACCTATCAATAATTGGAGACCACATTGTCCTCTACTCCTTCTTCCTCGGAAGAGAATACCTCTGGAGTGGCATGTGGTTAATGGGATTATTGGGTTGCCACTACTGATATATGAATTCAAATCAACGGATAAAAACAATAAGAATAAATGAAATGAAATTAATTTACACAGTCGAATGATGCAAAAGAGAAGGCTCAAGAGTACAGAAACAACAATCATGTCATGAGCGTGACGCGGCTTGTGATTTTTTTTTTGCTGTTTCTGGGCTGGATCATTGGACAACTGATCCTTGCCAAACGCTACCATACAGTCTCAAAGTGCTCCGAAGGGGGCCCTGAACCAATTACAAGAAATACTATTTTTAATTGTTTAGAAACTTATCATTTAATTGGAATTCATTTAGAATTTAATGGGAACGATATTGCTTGTGCGAACTGATTTTTTTATATTGAATTAATACGCAATATGTATGGGTAATTCAAATAGAGTTTCGCAGCCATTCAGGCCATTATTCATATATGATTTCTCAATCATTTCTTTGAAGATGTTGTATTTCTTCCTTACACCACGCCACCACCATATTCCTCCATGTTGAAAAGGCGGTTTTATTTTGATTTTTAAATAAATAGGCATTAAGCAAAACATTAAGCCCCAACACTTTAAGAGTGAACCTTTAAAATAAAATCGAGTAAAGTAAATAAGTTGCAATGAGTTGAATTGCAACTGTCGACTGCCGCAGCACAGCACAGCAAGGGACCTGCTTCTAGAAGGGACCATTCGTGTTTAAATATCGACGATATATGTATTTTAGGTATTTACATATCGATCGAGACGATCTATGACCATACCATAACCGTCCTGCTGTTTAAACACCTATAGACCTATAGATCTATATAGAGCCACCCTCAAATGTTGCCACGAGATGTGCCACTTGGCAGTGTGGATGCTCCACGCACCTTGAGCAAGCCCTCACCTCACTCCTGCCCATAGCATAACCGATTCGCGAGTGAAGAACTGAATGATTGCGATGGCACTCTCGTCTGAGCGATGCCACCGCATTGTTTGGGGCTTGTTCACACAATTAAATTCATTTAAGTGCTTCATTATGGGCATCTCTGTGTGCTGTGCTCCACTAAGTAAATCTCGTTTGCAACAACCAACAACAGGCAGTCATCAACGAGCAGCGAGCAGCGAGCAGTGGGCTGTTGCTGCTGCTGCGGCTGCTGCTGCTGCTGCTAATTGTTGCACAAAGTTTCACCAAACAATCCACAACAGACTCCGGCCAATCTCTCATCCTCAGCGTCATCATGTTGGCCGCTTTTCCACTCATACTCGTAAGTACTTGTTGTATAAGATGAAACTCTGTTGCTGTTTGCATTTTCAATTAGAGTCGAGAGTCGAGAGCCGAGAGTCGCCTCTATCTGCCGATCTTGTTCATAATTAATTTTTATCAGCCTGAGATCTGACCGCGATTGGACTTGTACAGTAGAGGGGGGGAAGCTCTTTCAGAGGGACGACTCGGAGTTTGAATGGGACACGATGTCGATTTCGATATCGATGTCGATGTCGGAACAGATGCGGACTAAGAATAGTTCCCGAATCGGATTTCGATTCCCCCCATCAATTTTGGGCATTTAATTTTCGCATAAATTCCTTATCGTAGTCGAGTAATCGCAGCCGGGACCCCAAACATGTTCGGCCAATTTAGTTTTTGTTAAGTTTTCTCATAAAAATGATCGAAAAATATCAAAATTACAGTCTTGCTAACATCAAACTATGGCCCAGTCTCAGTCTCAGTCCCAGTCCCAGTCGCATTCCCAAAACCGAAACCGAAACCGAACCCGAACCCGGGTCAGGTCGGGCGAGATCGTTCTGTCTTTTCATTTAATTCCATTCCATTCGAAGACAGTCCAAGCCCAAGCAAGCTCCATTGCCATTCGTATTCCCATTCCCGTTTCAGACGTTGAATGATGGCCAGTTGCGTTTGATTGTTTGATTGATTACCGAGTGGAATGGATGGCAAAGGCATTTAATTTGCAACATTACAACCGATAATCAATACAATGAAGAAATATTGCAGTCCCCGATCGAGTCTCTTTGACCGTCCTCCACTCTGCCTCTGCCTCTGCTTCGACATCCTCCTGCCCGCTGCCTCCTGCCCGCTGCGACCCGCACACATTTCAAAATTGTTGCATTTGCAACGTTGATGGCCGAAACGTGATTTCTATGTTTGCCATTCGCCCCAGTCTCTGTCTCTGTCTCTGTCTCAGTCTCTGTTTCTGTGGCAGCATCAGCCTCAGTCACTGACGAGCAGTTGTTGGCAGTGCCACGTTAGCAATGCCATCGACATCAGCAGCGACGAAAACGATCTGGCTTATAGCAGGTTTAGCTTTTTTTATAGGGGCTGTCCATCGAAAAGGACTCGGCCACAACGATCAGCAGAGGCGCTGCACTTTTATTTGTATTTACTTTGTGGTTTTCATAGGGTATCTATTCATCCAATCGCTGTTTTTGTATCTATCCAACTGTCATCCGTTGCAATGGATGAATGACATTTGTTCCTTGTTTTTCTTTGATATAATCTACTGTTACGATGCAAATGAACTCTGGAAAAAATATCAATATTCGTTAAATGCTTCATAAAAGCGAACGAACCCAAAACCCAAAAACCGAAATCGTAGCGCAAACTGTAAAATAAAATAATTTTTGTATTTTTCATGATTTTGATTTCATTTTGTTGCTATCTTCTTGCCTTCTCTCCTACCATTCCCTTATTTCTCTAAATTGCAATTTGTGCAAATTATATGCCAGCGAAAAAGGCTACAAATGCTGCAAAGAGAATGCTGGTGCGGGGGGGTGGTGGAGTGGAGTGCCAGAGCCTGCTGCTGGACGTGCAGCAGAAATGCATTTTATTTTGCCATTGTCGATTGTCGACCCGGCCAACTCTCCGCCAAAAACAATTGGTCCGTCGCTCAAAATTATAGACGGGCCAAAACAAAAATGTCTGCAAAACGTGAGCCAAAGTGCCTGAGGCCCGACTCCAGCTCCAGCTCCAACTCCAACTCCAACTCCGATTCAGTCTCGTCGACGTCGCATCGATCCAGTGATCGGTCGATCAGCCATTACTCCGCAGGCGGACAGCACCGGAGAGAGGGCGGGCAGGCAGGGTGGTAGGTGATGTGATGATGGTGGATCGCCCGGATCCAGCTGCGAGCCAACTGCAATTGCCAATTGGCGATTTGAGGCCAAAACGTTGGACGACCATAATGCGATTGGTGCATTTACTTCTTGCCCCCCTGGAGTGGGGCCGCAGCCCCAGTTTCAGTCCTGGTCCTCCTTCTCCTCCTCCTCCTCTTCCCAGGTCACGCTCTGTTCGCGAGGCGGCCATTTTGGAAATGCCAGCGGCGGCAGCTGGAGATTGAAAATGGAAGCGAAGCGGGAAGGTGGGGGCAGTGGTGGACCAGGGAAATGGAGCCACGGATATGGCTGGCCATAAAATTAACAATTTCCGCGCATTTACAAAAAAAAAAAAAAATAGGAAAATACAAAGAAGGAATCTGTGGATTGGGCATCCAAGCCAATGCTGACAATAAAACCGCTAACGTTTAAACCAAATTGTATGTGAACTGTGGTACTATACAGTGAAGCTTTGGCTGGCAAGGACTTTGCTAGCAAGAGAATGTAAGGGCCAGATCCTGAATGGCGCGTAATCCTGTCTGGAAAGAAATGGTGGCTTTCTTTCCGAATTGTACTTTTCCTGTTGGTATTGCTTCGACAGTCTTCCCTAGAATCCTCTGTTCCAACACATGGCGGCACCACTGTACAGTGTACACAGCTTCCATGCTCCTTGCTTCCCCCTTCCTGTCTGTGTGTTTGTATGTTTGAGTGTGTGCTGCGGCGGTTATGTGTGCCAAAAAGAAAAATGTGCCAAACTTCGGCTTCTGCCAGGGCAAGGCAAAAATATCAATTTCCCGTTGGCGACATTTTGTGCCCCATAAAAGGAAGAAAGAGCAGGATATACGCGCAGAAAGATATGGCGGGTGTGAGAGAGAAGGCAGAATATAAATTGTTTAGTATTGAAATGGCAGTAAATTGTATGTGAAAGAAGGCTAAAAGCTCCAGCGCACCCCAAAGACAGACAGACGAGTCGGAAAGAGACAGACAGACAGACAGCAAGAGAGTGCAGTGCGAAAGAGAGAGAATCGGGTGGAGCCGGAGCCGGTGCCGGAGCCGGAGCGAGGGTAAGCATTAGAAAAAGGGCGCAGCAAACGGGAGACAGTCAAAGCCTTGGCCAAATGCCGGAAACGTGCGCTAAAGCGAGATGGCGCTCTCATTGTGGACGCGTGTGGAGGAGATGGGGCTCCATATCCATACTCCATACTCCATACTCCATATGGGATATGCCATATAAGGTGCTGTTCTCAGTGGGTGGTGGGTGGTGGGTGGTGGGTTTGGTTTGGTTTGACTGGTCTCTGTGCGTGCGTGAAACATCCGAATTTCTTGTTTGGCCTGACGTCAGATGCCTCAGCGAAAGCCGAGTACTTTCTGTCACAAAACTTTTGGCAGGCACTGCTGCACATTTACATATTGATATGCTCTCTCTCTCGCTCGCTCTCTCCCACCATGTGTGTGTGTTGGGGTGTCTTCACACGTACTCATATTTGTATTCGTACTCGTAAGTGTTATTTTTCTGCGCTAGAAAATCGGAATAATAAACGTAAATGACAAAAGAGATGTAGAAACAAATTGCCAAAAGTCTGTGCTCTGACATCTCTCTATCTCTTATTTCTATCCCGGCATACCCTCATCTCTCTCTATTTCCATATCCATCCCACACTCTGCTCTGGTTCCGTTTCCTTTTCCAGCAAATAAAACTAAATCAGCGGCACTTTGTGCAATTTATATGTTAATATGATTTGCCTTTGTTGTCAAATTTGGCTTATCATTCGCCGTCCGTAATTGGCCCCCAGGCAAGAGGCAAGCGGCAAGCGGCAAGCGGCAGGGGGCAGGGGGCAATGAGGGTGGAGACACACCTACATATAAGGATAGGGTGGATACTCGCAGAAGGACATGTGTGTGTGTGTCTGTGTGTGTGACTGCCATCCAAATTTGATGAGCTAGAAGACTATGATGCGACAAAGTTGCGACAAATTAGGTTAGCTGGAATTCAATTAAAAGGAAAAGGAAAATGAAAAACGAAAAACGAAAAACGAACATTAGAAAAGGAACAACAAAAGCAGAAAAAGATATTGAAACACTCGTACATAGACGGAACGGAAGGAGAGGCATTGGGAATGGTAATGGGAATGGGGGAAGTGCTTCGAAGAAGTGATTTTGGGATATATTATATGTATGTATGTATCTGTATAATATTATATATGTTGCCTTTAAAGGCTGTACTGAAGTGCATGGAAATATTCTAAAGTATCATTTAATTTAATATTCATTTAATTGGGTTAATTCTTATGCCTATTATGCATTTATTAGCACTCAAAAGCGCCTTCACTCGTAGAAAATATGTATATTTAGTATCCTGCGATTCTTATACCCATGTTTCTCACACCCCAAATCACGACTGCAATGAGCCACAGCTAATTGCACACTAAACCAACAACAGTATGTATAAAATATATAAACATACAATAAAAGAAAGCCAGCGGAAGGCAAAGCAAAGCAAAGCAAACATTGGGCGAACGTCAAGCGGAAGTTGCGTATGCGGCGTGTGGGACGAATGGAGGAATATTGTGGCAGTGTCTAGGAGTGAAGGACTAACTATAAATGCTGATGACGAGACCGAGACCTTGGACCGAAAGACAGAACGGTGAAGGGCCAGTAGGTGGAGTTGGAGTGGGAGTTGGGAGTTGGGAACGTGCGGGGCATAAAATGTCACACAAGCAACACACACACGTGGCAGGAAGTCAAGTGGTTGGCCATAATACGGCTGACACTCATAAATCTAAACAAATGCCAAGGCAAACAGGACCGTGCTCCGGAGACCACAGACCAGAGACCTGAGAGCGGGGAGCGGGGAGCGGGAAGTGCGTTTGCATATGCGTCGTCCATGACTAATTTGCATTATGATCATGGGGCACGGGGCACGGGGCACGGGCCGGAGAGGCAGAATTAACAGAAGGTGGAAGGGGAATTGGGAGCAGCAGCAGGAGCTATAATCTGCCTCAAATCGTTTTTATTGTTCGCACTTAAGTTGCGTAAAATAAAAATCATGTTTCTAACGCCAAGCTCCAGTCGCCCAACCTCCCCTCCACCCCCCAAACCCAACCCCAAATCCCACCCATGGAAAGGAAAGAAAAGAAAGCTCTGTGGCATGTGAGGAATGGTCGTCTGGTGCCTGGTCTGGTGGCTTCTTCTGCCGTCCTAAGCTCCATTTGGCTTGAATGCCATAATTTTTATGTGAAAGCATCACGCATGGGTCCCTCCTCCCCCCACCAGCCCATTCCCCTGCGAGGAGCTTTATCAGACTTAGTTTCCTTTGTTTGGCTCGAGAAAATCTGTCGAGTCGAAAGAGTCGAGATTTCCTTGGGGGGGTGGAGGAAAGCACACTTTATGACCATGTATGTATGTTCGTTTCGTTTTTTCTTCTGATTTTTTTTCCTTTTCGGGCACAAAGTATTTTTATAGCTCAATTAGCATATGCAAGGGAAAGCTTGGTGACTGGTGGATGGGGCAGTCGAGCGCTTTCCCGGGTCCACCCTCGAAAAGAATCGTGGCTTACGGGCTGGCTGGGCCACACAACCCTTTTACTAAAGCCACACACAAAAATTCTGGCAGTCAATTAATCAAAGGGGTGTCCCCCTCTGACTTTCGACTAACAAAATCACTTTCTCCCCAGCTATGGGTCTGGGTTCATTGTGGGGCTTTAAGCGGTATATGGGTCAGTGTTTAATAATACATATTTGGGTGGGATATTTCAAATAATGGATCTGTTCTTGCTTACAGATTATCATTTGTAACTCATTAACGTCTCATAATATACTTAGTACCCGTTCAGACCAGCTAACATTGGGTTCCATGGGGTTTTCTTATCCCAAAAGTGTTGCTCAATCAAGTTTTCCCAGATCCTCTGTGAGGTTTGTTGACTTTATTTCGTTTTTTCTGCAATCGCAAAGCCCTTTGCACGTAGGACCCAATGCTGGGAACAGGCTACAGCTCTCCAGCCACCACATGACATGACTCACTTGCCGGCATGCGTGAGTGGATGTTTGCATTGCCTACATTTGTGCGCAATTAGAAATTAATTTCAGTTCGAGTCGAACCGACGCCGCCGCCGCCACTGCCACTGCCGCGTGCTGAAAGAGTGGGTTAAATGACTTTAATCACTTCCCAAGGCAGCCCGAACCTGCCACCACCCTGCACACTGCACCCTGCACCCTGCACCCTGCAACACCCCCCCAGTTCAGCTCAGCTCAGTCCACGTGCAAGACAGCCACCACCAGAGTCAAGTGGCCCATTGGTCTGCTTGTTGTTCCTGTTCTCACTAGGAGGGTTTCAAATCCTGTGGCCCGTTCCGTCTCTCTCTCTCTCTCTCTCTCTCTCTCTGGATGATTTATGCTCGGCAATGGCAACAATAACAAATCAACGACAAGCGACGGCGACGCCAACGTCAGAGAAAAAGTACAAACGGAAACAAAATACCGTTGGAAAGCACTTAAGGACCTTTTCATTAAGTGCCCACCGAGAGGGGAACCCGACCGAACAGCAAACAGCCAGCCAACAGCCGCCAGCCCAGGAACATGAAGGTTGAATGTTGAACGCTGAACGTTGAACGCTGAACGTTGGCGTAAAATTTACTTTGAGGCTGATTTGACATGTTCACAGGCAAATTAGTGTCGCCCTGGTTGGCGGCACATTAATTTCAACGCCCTGTAACCCCTGTTGCCCCTCTGTTGGCTAACCTAACCCCTGAACAACGGTCAGGATGTGGCCCATGAAGGACTCTGCCTAAAAATGTTATTTAGCGCATGTTTTAGCGTTATTTATTAAAGCGAAATTATTGTTAATGAGGTGAAGTCTCGACTCGACTCGGCTCCACTCGACTCGACTTGACTCGAATCGACTCCAGGCACCTTCCGACGCCTTTTCGACGTCCCAACAAGAACAACCAACTAATTGCGTGAATTTCCCTCCGGGCTGCGCTGGGTTGGGTTGGGTTGGGCTGGAAAGGAAAGGAAAGGAAAGCATTTCTCTTATCGCTCGTTTAAACGAAGGCATTTGATTTTTGTACCGATAGTGCCATGAAATGATTTAAGCGAATGCCTTCAACACGGCCGCACAAAGTTCCCAAATAAAAAAAGAGAAAACAATAATCACAACTATGGCTCGGCGGGTCATTTCGGTCTCCGGACTGTTTCCCGGGGGTGGCTCAGGCTATAAAAACTGGAACAAAAAGGGGACAAACTCATTTAAGATATTTTTGAAGTACTTAGACTACAGATTTGTAGTTTAGTTTCGCATAATTTGGGATCACCGGTGGGTATAGGTAAGATACTATAGGTACTATGGTACTATAGTGGTTAAGGGAGTAATGTATGGGGAATATATAATATATTGGGAACATATTCGTGTCGGTAACAGCCAGACAAACCCCATAAATATTCATATTCTGATTTCACACTGAATAAAAACAAAAAGTATATTAAAAATGCAGTACTTTCTAGATATAAAAATTCTCATGATCCGTGGAAAATAGATTCGCTTCTTATGACTTACTTTGTAGAACAAATAATGGAGATAGTTAGAAGATGCACCAGTAGATCAGATCTGTAGACTGATCTAAATACAGAATATAGTATTCCCTTTGTAAATTCCCTTGGAATTCCGATTTGTATTATTTTTCGAAATAAATACCTAATCTTTAAACCATATTCAGGGTTCTCACACTCCTCCTTCATTTTCCCATTGAACCTTTTTGATATTATCAAACGAATCGCTTTTTACTGCCAACTCTTCTTCGATTAGGCATCTAAGAAAAGTCTTGACAAAGACGAGAGTTTCCAAAGGTCATTGTTTTGCCGCTTGTTAGGCGAAGCTTCCCACAAGCCTGGCCACGCCCATACGAAAACATATGGCCACAGAAGGAAGAGCATTTCCGTGCCCAAAGACAATGCAGATGGATGGAGAGATTCAGACAGATCTCGTCCGAACCACACACGGCGCCAAAATTGTAATCGAGAGGGAGAGAGAAATTGTTTTGGCAATTAAAAAACTGCCGGCGAACAAGCAGGAAGATGAGAGCCCAGGCCTCAATAGCCATGGCAAAAATGAACTGGAAAAAATAAACGTATAATAACGAATGAACAAAAAATTGCCGCATCATTTGAAATTCATTAGTTGAATGATGGACGGATAGAGTGATAGAGGCATAGAGGGATAGAGGGATGCCGAGGCGTGATATGGCCCCGTGGAATGGCTTCCTTGGCTCGGTTTGGTTTTGGTTTGGTTTTGGCTTGGTTACTTGCTTCTTTGGAGTGTGCACAGTTGTTGTAGAAGGGCATACATAAATTTACAGCCTCGCGTGCACGACAGTTGCTCGTCAACGGAGAAAGAGATGGGATGGCTATTGGATTGTGAAAGAGAGGGGGGGGGGGGAGGGAAAAGGAGTTCTGGCATCGTCAATCATGACAGCGAAATGTGTCAACAAACGTCAAACAACAGCGACGGCCACAACTCACTCAAACTCAAAGTGAAACCTCGAAAAACTCAGATTATTCCAGGCCGAGAACAGAGTCCAGCAGCGCTCCCCCCTCCCACTTTGCGCTCCAGCCCGCAGCTTCATCAACTGTCACAGGACATCGTGTCCAGGATCCATGCTCTTCAGACAACACAAATTTGAGTGATGATCTGGCAATGATTTGTCACATTTGTCCAGGCACAAATGCTACATATGAAGCATATAACTGGAGTAGGGAGCGCCCTGTTTCGGGGTTTTTTGTGTACAACCAGGCGGAGGGCAAGGGTAATATTTAATTGTGAAGGTTTTCCCTGGATAATTGTGCAATAATGTAGATAAAATATAAACAAAAGGTATGTATCTTACTGCTTGGTAATCACTCGTTTCACGCCCATGTGTACAATATGCAGGCCCAACAAAATCGAAAAAAATATAATAAAATGTATCACCTAATGGTATTTCTTAGCGCGAGACAAAAGTTAGGCTGGAGGCCCGAACTAGTTGGAATTTGGAATATATGTACACCCTTAATTTCTTTTTAAATTCAACAAAACCACAATTTTATGACATTGCGCACTTTTATAATTTTTCTTAGGCATCCGCAGCGCGGATATCCACAGATATGGATGGTTTAAAAAGATAATTTTACAACCTTTCGCAGGATTATTGACTTGAGTCGATAGAACGGACATACTCAAAGATTTAGCGACACAGAGTTGAAGTTTTCTACCATTTTAAATGTATATTAAACTTTACCATTTAAAACGAGGGGGATGTTGTAAGCCTCGGCAAAGGCCGCGGCTCTACTTTACACCCGCTACTCAGTCAGTATAGATCTCTACTACCTCCAGCCCTTTGTTTTATATGCCACATATGGTGTTTATTTTAAAACTGATATAAAAATCTTCTCCATAATTTTGTCTAATTTTCCTGTATTTTCTTATCGCTAGGGGAAAACATTTAGTCCGTGTTTCATTTTCTGTTTCTGCCTGTGTAACGACTATCGCCTGTCTATCTATTTGCCTGTACCCTTCCGGCTGACCCCATGACCACTGGATCTACTGGAAAAGCCAAATTGAAACACAAAACGAAACGAGTTTTAATGCGTTCCATGCGTGCACGCATTCTGAGTAAATGAAAATGCTAATCAGACAAATTAAATGCCACGCAGAGGTCCCTTCAAGGTC
Source organism: Drosophila athabasca (assembly GCA_008121215.1). Lineage (NCBI taxonomy): Eukaryota > Metazoa > Arthropoda > Insecta > Diptera > Drosophilidae > Drosophila > Drosophila athabasca. The sequence goes on along the minus strand of CM017796.1, from coordinate 3,856,316 downwards.
CACTCAACCTCGGCTAGTCGGTAGGGGTCTCCAGCGGGTGGCTGAAGTATCTGGGATCTTGGCTAGGTATAGGTAGGTATAGCTTTCGGAGAACACATGAAAACAAAGAGAGATACAAATATAAATATAAACCACTGAAAAGTGAAAATAGTATCCTACCATAGATATAAATCCCTACAGCAAGTGACTCTTAAAGCAAATTAAATAAAAATAAATAAATAAGGTGTTGGCCGAGGCCCCCGATTTCCCCAATGGGGACCCCGTTTGGAGTACAATTTCCGATTTGAATCCGCTGTTCAACTGGAAAAAGATTCCCCAAAGACTTGTCATGCTTTCTATCTGAATAGTTTCTATATGTAGCACCGATACAAGCTAACTCTGGGTGGTCCGAGAGCAGTTTTCTTCTCTGGTGTTTGTAAAATCTCATTGCGTGTGTCCCATCAACCATCCCATCCCATCCCATCAGATCCCATCCCCCAATCTGCTCCCCTGTGCGTGTTATAGTTTTTTACGCCAATTGCCAATATGGAAGCAAAGTAACGCCAACTATGTAATGGGCGGGCCACAGCATTGTAGCCTGTGGGGCCAGTGGAGCATACACACATATACATAGTACAAATGTATTTGTATTTGTATTTGTTTGGTGCGTGGTGAGATTAGCTTTTGCATGACCAGCAAACCGTTTTTTCTTGTTGTTTGCCATTGCTGCCACTGTTGCCATTGCTGCCACTGCTGCCATTGCTGCCACTGCTGCCACAGCCACTGTCGTGGTGTGTGAACTATTTTATGTGAATTTGATTGCGAGCGTTTATGGCGGAAAACGCGAAAGAACCGCAAAACAAAGCACAACAGCAAATTAAATGAATGAAAAGAGTGCAGGGTGGGCACAAGCTGAGGTTTTCTTTCGGCCACCAAGAACTTTTTCTTTTTCTTCCGACGGCGGTCTGAGACCTGTTCCTTCACTTCTATGTTAATCATAATTATGCAAATTCCCCCTTGGGGGAGGTGTGTGTGTGTGTGTGTGTGTGCGGGCTGTTGGTTTGTTTGCACAATTTTCCACCTTTTATAGTACAGTTAATTTTCGTGCTCGTTTGGTGGGCTTCGGCTTCAGTAGTGGGTTTCTGTACCCCTCTGGGCAGGGTATTATCATTTTGCCAATAGACTTGTAACAGGCGCAGCAAACTGCTCATAAAACGGGATACAAGGATACAAAATAAGGATACAAAATAATTCAGATCATGAGAGATCAACCAATCATAATATGGGCTATAAAAGCCACTCAGCCTCGGCGTGTAGCCTATGGGAGTACCCCTAAGCCGGGGGAAGAGTAGGTGCAGCAGAAGTGCCCGTGGTGGGAGGTGAAGGGAAAATATCTAATACATCCCAATAGTCTTTAAAAATCCCGTAAATATTAATTGGATTTCAAAATCGTTACGATCGGATCATTATGTTACCCAGAATGAAGTTCTCAGTGCTGATCGGCTCTATCTCTCTCTCTCTCTCTCTCTCCATAAAAGCTGATAAAGACTGCATCTCTTCCCTCGCGAAGTCAGCAAGATATGCCGAGTAAAGAGTAACGGACAATGGAATACATCAAGTGCGCTGCATATCTTGGGTATGTCCAACCAAAATCTCCGTCGCGGCGGTTTGGGGAAGAGTCATGCTCGCAGTTGGTTTATTTGGTAATTTGATCATACAAGATTTACTTGTATCTAAAGCACTAGTCACAAATTATTTATACATTGATTTTTTAATACCAAACATTTTTACAATCTTGATTGATTTTTTATTTGTTTTTGTAGTCTTTAAATTTCAAAATTGAATGGAAATATTTTGTTTGTCTTTAATTTATTTTATGTAATTTTGTATATTTATTTGAGTTTCTTATTTATACATTTATATATTATACAGATTAGACAGATTCGATTGTATATATATTCGATTTATTAATCGCCTAACTTCGAGGGTATATAATCTTCGGTTCGCAATACAGACCTTTCTTTGCAAAATGCCGTCAGCAATGGAAAAGCATCTCCCAAAACCGGGTGGCAATGCAAGTAATTCCCTTCCCTCCCCTCCCGCTTGGCAAGTTCCCCAGCAGTTTGGAAAATACTTTTGTTCAATTTATTCAAGTCGCGATTAGCGTCGACTGTGCACTAGCTGGTGATATTTGTTGGTTTAATTGCGGTGGCGGACGATTGGAGGCGCTTCAGACGGAATGGGAGGAATGGCAGGCAAGTGCGGCCAACGAATGCGTGAAATGCGTTTTGGCGGCGCTGGTCGGGAATCGAGTGGCATTGGGCAGGGGCAGACAACATTCTGAACTGCATTCCGATTATTTATTATTGTTTATGTACTCAAACAGCTACACAAACAGCGACACGCAAACGTCGAGTAGGACTCTGAACAAGTTAATTTGGTGTGGTTTGGATAGGAAATAGGAGGAAATACTTACGCTGTCTTTAATATATCTCGAAAATATTCTTAACCATGTTCGCAATATTTTCTATTTTCAGAGTGTCGAGGAGAAGCCAAAAACCATACACTAGGCTGGTGGAAAAACTGTTCTTGTCCTGAGACAATACACCTTCATAGGTGCCTATGCTTATCATCGCAAAAAGATTGAAAATCAGTTCTTAATTAATTAATTGGAATATAAATTATTATGCCACTGCACTACCCTAACCTTTTAATCAATAATATTTTACATTTCCTCCTTTTCCTCCGCTCTCAATAAAATATTTGGATGGAACCTCAGAGACACCACAACAATACAACAAAAATTAATAATAATTAAATAATTAAAAAGCTAAAGTCAACCAGGAGATGGGTGAGAGGGGAAGGGGTGGCCGTAATGGCAAATTACGGTCGAGCTTGTCCCGCTGTACCCGCCAATGCCAGCCGCGATGCATACACAATGTGTGCAACATTTCATTGGCATGGGGAAAATATTTGGCTGTGAACCACAACGACACCAGCGCGCAATTTATAAATAATTTCCCAGAGATGAACTCCAGTCGCTTCCTCCTTCTCCCTCAATGGCTATGTACAGACAGACAGACAGACAGACAGACAAACAGACGGCCCTCATGGGCTTGTAATTTTCAGAAGGCTATAAGCACTTAGCAGAGCGTAATCCCCCCTCAAAAGAGAAACACAACTAGACATTCTATGACAGGACTGCAGTACTGAGGTACCGAGGTGAAATTACTTTTCCGAGTCGAGGGCAACAGTACATTTTGGTACTAATTATTTCAGACTTATTTAAAGTATTTCCTTGCATTATCAATTGTTTTGGAAGGTACTCAAATACGCTGTAGGGACGATAGGTGCTCCTCAGGCTGTATGTATTCATCATAGGATTAGAGATAGTTGTGAGGGGGGGTATCAAAGTCGATCCCCTCCTTGCCATCACAATAGAGCTTTGTCCAAGGAGCCTGGCATTTAACCGCACATTAATCATCTCGCCGTGGGTCAAGAGGTCACCAAAGTGAAATGGAAATTCTCTTAAGAAACACCTCATTGATTGATTGATCCGTTTCACTTGTCCAAATGGCCTCCTAATGCGATTCTGTCATTAATCAAACAGCGACTGCGACTGATATAAAAAAAAATACCGAATATCCCTATCGAGTGCAACCCTGTCAAAGTCGCTCAACCCTGACCACCACCCCCCTACAACTCTCCACCCATCCGCTCAGAAAATGCATGGCGCAACTAAAAAGCGCTAAAGAGTACAAAGTTGAGTGTCTGGGCGGGGGATGGGGGGATATGGGGTTGTGTCCGGGCGCGTGTGAGTGCAGATTTGCACGCGGTCACGTTAAACGCTAAGAATTAAGAGACCCGAATACCCCCGACCCAGACCGAGACCCTCGGTGGAAAAATCACAAGCCCGTACCCCCTTGCACCCTTGCTTCCCCACACCCCGAACCATGGAAATCGACTGACGTGACACCAAAAGGCTGAACCGTACTTAAGCTAACAACGCAACGACAATCAGAGAAGGCAACGGCAACTCCAACTCCAGCTCCAGCTCCATCTCCATCTACAAACTCCACTGCACTCCACTCGACTCCAGTCAAGTCCGTGGCTCCAAAACGCCTATTTTGAGGTGCACCAACAGCCCCACGTGGAACGACACTGCACTGAGAGAAAATTGTGGGCAGACCGAAGAAATGTCCTTGAATTAGTTAGGCTTGGAGTACACTTGAGAATATTAGAGTTGAGTCAAGTTAAGAGATTAGATCATTTTCAACGACATCATAGAAAATCGCTCATAGATCCTATTCGTGTCATTCGTAAAGGTTGTGGCCGTTTGCTTATGGGAATCTTCGACGAGAAAAACTTTTCAACGGAGAGATAGAGAGAGACTGGCAACAGGTAGGCGAACACTTATCAACCTCCTGACATCCAATCGGAAGGATAAATTACCCCAAAGTAGTGGGCGAATCTGGAGGATTGTCGGACTGCCTTCTGGCAGGAATCAACTGGCAATTGTCTCATCTTGATAGTCCCTCGGGACAGCTCGGGAGCTGTGTGCTTTTCCGAGCTTGTGTTTCTTTTGTCCTGTATTAAGTTGGTGCCAGTAATTTCCGCAAGTGTAGTCAGTGTCCCCTCCCCGTTGGCCCTTTGAACAATTATGAAGCTTGCATGCTAACATTATAATTGATTGCCTAAGCTTACCCTGGGGATGGATGGCATGGAGTGGGGGCTTGTGTTTGGGTTCTGTAATTTGATTGCGCAATTTGCGCGCATTGTGTTGCATAGTTTTTGGCGCGCGAACTTGTCCCTCACCAGCCTGCCCCCACCCATTCTCAAGCCTCCTTTATGGAGTTGGCCACGAAGTGGGGCCGGAGAAATGCTGGAAGCACGAAACCGAAAACAGCCAACGAACATGACATGCATTTATGTCACGTCACATGTGCAACACGAACACCCATCACACACTCGCACTCATTCTTTCGTATGTGTGTGTGTGTGTGTGCAACAATTTTAATTGGCGACATTCCGCAATTTTATGACTTTTAAAATTCTACATATATTTCATACCTACATATGTATGTACGTCCTGGCCTAACCAAACGACAACAGCCACATGCAACGTTGCCACACTTCAATTGGCTTTTTTGAAGGACACCACACACACATACACACATACACACATACTGAAACACACAGACACTAACACAACTGCACTCGTATAGAGAACGATATGGCTGTCTGAGACTCATTCCTGCGGCTGCCGCTTTCTGGTCTGCTTCCTTCTTGCTTCCTTCTTGCTTCCTCCTGCTGCTGTTGCTGTTGCTGCTGTAGTGGTTGTTGTTGTAATTAGTGAGCTGCATTTCTTTGCCACTTTCGGCCATGGCAATTAAGCCAACTGTTTGTGCGGCTGGTACGAGTGTATGTGCGGGGAGGTGCGGTTATGGCCCAACATCTAGAGCCCCGCACCACAAACAACAACTGCAACAATTTGAACAAAAGCCAAGCGAATGAATCGCCGACTAGCTTTACTGGCCGACCCTTTTCATACTCTTGCAGATCGATTTTCATCCCATCTTATCTTCTCAGCCAATCGCTCGACTGTCATCAATGCGACACAGTGTCGGATCCTGAAGGATACGACTGCGAAAATTGAAGCCAGATTTAAGCCAAAATAGTTTACAGGTCATTCCTATATCGATGCTCGAATGGTTAATTTCTTTACTTTATTTTTTGTCGAAAAAACTTTCTTCTCTGCATCTGAATCTGACCCTCTTCAAGAGTATTCAAATAAAGGCAAAAAGCAACCGAATATGAATTTTTGTAATTACGAGTGAGCACCCGACTGAGGTTGGACAAGTGGCATGAGAGTGGTGGGGCAAGTGGTGGGGCAAGTGGTGGGGCAAGTGGTGGGGCTTGGGAATAGATTACCTAACATAGGCCAAGGGCAAATGGGCGTTCACGAATTCCGATTCGCGATAATTTTTTGAGCAAAGAACAGCATGGTGGTTCTATACAGAAGTTCCGTTCTATTACAATCTTGCCGGATCCGGGCTGAACCTGGCCTAAATTTTTGTATAAATTATTTATATCACTCATTTTTGGGTCGATTGTCCAGCAGCTTTCCTTCAACGTGCTCCTGCTTTCAGCAGTTTATCCTCCTAAGCGGCTTCCCAGCGGGGTGTCTGTGATAGCTGTGCGGCATCTGCCACGGCCACTGCATCCGCATCTGAATGGAGAATGGAGAATGGAGAGTGGGGAGTGGAGATCTCTCACTTTCGGTTAGGGTTAACCTTCTTGAAGACTGACAATGAGCGATCAGCAGCTGCCTTGGCTCCAACATCAACACCTTGCCCACTTTTATGGCCCATCATCAGGTCTCTGCCCCTGCCCCAGCCCCAGCCCCTGCTGTTCTGATGAGCTCACAATGTTGCCGCTGGTCCGGCTGCTGCTGCCGTTTTTATGGGACGATGCAGCGGTGCAGGCGCATTTTGCATTTCACTTTAATTCGAAACGACTTAATTTCTTTCTGCTGGCGAGTGGGAAGGGAACCAGGAACCAGCCCAAAGGCTATCCCTGCCCTAGCCCCCGTTGGCGCGAGAAATGCTTATAAATGCTCAATGCGCGTAGCCGATTAATTGCACATAAAAATTAACAACAATCAGCCAAGCAGCAACAATAACTATTGAACGGCCCTCACCGAACTCACCAAAAATAAAACAACAAAAGCCGACTAGTTATGACATCGTGAGCTGCTGTTGTATGTGGGGCCAAGAGTTTCGGGAATCGTGGAAGGATCGAAGATATCATAAATGGACCAAGACCCCTAAAAGTTGATGGTGGATCACAGCAGCTGAAGATGTAAAACAGATCGCAGATATCTTAAGAAAGTTGAGTATCTTGCTTAAAACAGAACCCCAATGAGGAGGAAACGCTTGAAATATAAAAGCTACTACACTACCTACCGTTAGTGCATGTTTATCAATGGAATTTCATCAGATTAAGATGAGCAAAGCATACTCGAAACTATGTTACACATTAAAAATAAGAGAATTTTGGGAGCACAAATAATAATAATGATAATGGATCTGATAATGGATTCAATTTTCAATCATACGGTAGAAATGTATAGCCCCAAGTCCCTAAGAAAAAGTTAATGTTGATGCTAGAACAAAACGCTCGAGATTATCCAACTTTCGCACCATCTCAATTGCACCTTTTGGAGCCTGAATTGCATTCACTTGAAATATCCTAGTTGGTCTTACTTTAAAGGTAAAAAAAACTATATATTATACGATATTATATATTGTCACTTACCATTCCCTTGCAAGAAAGGGCTTTGGAATTATTTGGCTCCACAGACTGTAGGGCAGCATTAAAGATTGACATTTTGAACTGTGCCATGGGGCATGTTGTTATGGATCACCAAATAGTCATCCAGTATGTCCTGCGGAAGAGGAATTCATTAAACTTGAGCATGGTATTCGTTGTGACTTCTGAATTTCGAAATTCTATTGGCACCTCAGACATACGAAAAGCAATTTTCCATTACAAAATACACAGAAGTACGTATTGGGCGATGGTGAATGATATCGAAGGTAGCCGATCACGCTGCCATCCCTAATTGTGGCTTGCATCACACCTTCGGCATCGTTATCGGTGTCCCACACAAACACATACACACACACACACACACGCACCTCTCGGTCAGCAGACAATGTTGCACTTTGAATGGCTTAGGCCACAAAATATTTCCCCCAGTTCGTTTTATGTGCACCAAATTGAGTCATAAAATACATTTTCACTTCGTCGACAGTTTCAACTTCCCTCTGCCTCTGCCTCTGCCTCAGCATGCCGGGCTCTTGCCTCCTCCTTCTTCGATTTTTAAGTGGTTGCATTTGGAAATGCATAAGCATGTTTTTATGGTCAATGCAAATGTGGCAAGTGTCGCCCGGCAGAGCCGTTTAAGCAGGTTGCTCTTCTAATTAAGAGGCCCATCCCCAGATAAGAACATGAGGCATGGCTTGGCATCGATGAGCGTCTTCTGGCTATTTACAAATTGCTAACAAAATATAATAGATACAGACGAAATTTCTTGCCAAAGAATTGTCTTTTTTTTGTTGTGTGGCACGAGCTAAAACGGACCCCGAAACGATCCCAAAAAAAGTGTGCTTTGGATCAATTTGTTTTCGCCATTGATACTGACAGAATTTATGGTCATTGTTTGGTTCGGGCTCGGCTCGGCTCGAGTTGGAGAGGTTTTTGGCGATAAGCCAAGGCATCTTAATGAATAACGACTGTCAGGAGAGCATTCCCTATCGCCTGTATGCAAATCTGTTCCAGTGTAGCCAAGGACCAACCGAAATAGCTCCAGCTCCTCCTCAAGCACCAAGTGCCAATCCTCAACCCTAAATCCCCAATCGCAGCGAGGTGTTGATTAGCCGTCCAGGCTAAGCTGAGCCATTAAAAGCCGACCAAGAACCGATACAGATGCCAAGAGCTACACAGCTACAGACCCGGCCTTCTTTGGGCCTTCTTACGTCTCTTTTTGGCTAGGATCCAGGCATGTATTGGATTTATAGTCGCAGGCAGGCAGTAAAAATTTAAATAGCATCCATTTAGTGGGGCGACATCAATTTTGAAACGAGCGCCGCTCTAGAACGCCTTCGACGGATGGCGGACGGTGGATGGTGGATGGTGGATGGCGACCCAAGACGGCAGCGGAATCAGACGGGGAATCGGGGCTTTATGTTTATCCTGTAGTTGTTTTTGTTGCTGGCATGCTGACTGATCTGGAGCAGCGATAAATCGGCCCAGTCCGGCCCAGTCCGGCCCGGCCCGGTCAGAGAGATGGAGAGAACACCTTTGTTGGCCACGTTGTTGACAAATCAGTTGGCAACAAGGTTGGCCATCGACGGCACACGCGACCAACGAAAAAAAAAAAAACGAAGCCAAACCAACTAAAAATAAAACAAAAAATGCGGCCCACCTTTGGGACCGAATATTTGTATACCCTTGCAGATCGATAAATTCATTGGTTGTTTATATGGAATACGTACCTATATTTATGACCCACAACTCAAGCCTATTCACTTTTTGTTGGAATATCTTCAGTAATACAGCTTTTTCAAAATACTTTACTTAAACACCGTCAAGCCTTTTTCCATCTAATAAGCTATGATCCAGATTCTAGAATGATCCCTCACTTTGAGAGAAAGATGGAATGGGAGCAAGGAGAGTCTCTCTCTGTAATGATCCATTTGGCAAATAAGATAATTATTTATGATTCTGCAGTAACTTACGGCATTCTTGTAGTACTCAAAATCGCACAATTTTGAAATACACAAAATCCTGCATATATGTAAATACATATAATTTATAGTTACATACATACATCACCAACAATACTGTGTACCCGAATCCTGTAGAACGTAACCCGATAAAAAAAAGAATCCCAAATCGCAGTCTTGGTCTTGCTCTTGCTCTTGGCTTGGTCCAGAGAGAGAGAACCAAGAACCTTTGTCACCTACAGAGCCATTTACCCCCACGTCGCGAGATGCTCGCTCAACGAGGGTTCGTCGAGGGCAACACATTAAAAGTAAATTAACTTATCAGCGACAACGATCAGTTATTTTATTACGTTTGTCCACGCAGCAACACGAACATTATAATATCAAAGATGCCGATTAAGATTCCTCAACAGAATAAGGGACGGACCGAGATGGGGACCAAACTGTGTGATGGTTGCCAAAGGAGTTCGGATTCCGCTGGGGCTTCGCATGTGGGTTGATTGGATCGGTGATTCGTGTTCACTTTTGGGGAAGACTGGTGCTGGTGCTGCCTGAAACATTTCGTTCGGAATTTCATTGAACGGAAATTTCAGATTTGGACTAGCACGTTGACATTCTCTCAGTATCCTCTCAGAGATGGGCTGGTCCGAAAGCATTTATCTGATTGGAGAACAGGAGAAATGGCACACATCTTCCTCGCGGCCTCATGCCATCACCTGTAGCGATCCTTCATAAGTACCAGCACTTATTTTCATCGACGATGATTGCATTATATTCTAGAGTTTATCCCCAAATAGACAGAGAAGGGGTAGCTCTGACGGCAGGAGTCAAGGAGTTCCATAACTATTTTTATGAAAGGCCACTTTGATTTCAGACTATCGCCCACTACCGGAGATCATGACAACTACAGAATCGGTTGCAAGCGTGAGATCTTCATTAAAATGATTCGTCGAACAGTATTCCTGAACGCATATGATATCCATGTTGTTCATCCACCGGGAACCAAGATTGGTTGGCTTCTTGATACCAATGCCATTGGATCAGGTATCATCGTTTTAAAAAATACCTTAATGATCTTGTGGGCATTTACGCACAAACTGAAACAGATCCTTCTTTAGCTAGTTTTCTAAACTGGGTGTTAATGGAACGCTGAGATAATCTATATCCGTATTACTCACGACAAAAAGGACCAACAGCAAATAGAGGAGTACCAAATGGAGTACCGATCTTCAGGCGCACCCAGGAGTCGCACCCCCAGGCTGAATGATCTCTCTAGTTCTCTGGTGGATGATTTGAGGTTTCTGTTTTCAAATCGTTCTTGATAAAATCCTAAAAAAATATCTTTTTTTCAGGTCTATTCAACTGGTTTCTTCCTCAATCTCTTTTTCTATCTTCCTTGTTGGAAAATATTCTTCGATGTTGGCATGGTCCCACACAGGGCGAGAGCAAATTTTCATATATTTTCATTCTATATTTCATAGCGCCATCTCAATTTCATGTTACGTTGCAAGAGTTGGGAATAAAAAACATGTGAACATGGGCATTGCGTAGCTTCCTTGGAATGCCATCAAGACAATGCCCTCTGCCTCTGCCTCTGCCTAGCTATGGTGGGGGGCACCATGCACCATGCACCATGCACCATGCACCCAGACAACGAGATGGCAATTAAAATTTCACGCCAATAGCTCGGCTCTTCTTTGGTTGGGTTGGGTTGGGTTCGGTTCGGTTCGGTTTGTGGCCACATGTTGGCCAAGGACTAATTGCTTCTCTCACGGGCGGAAGAGGAAGGGCGGCAAGGCGAGAAGGGAGAAGGGAGAAGGGGAAATACAATTTGTCGAGAGCGGCGCACGTTTGATTGGTATTGATTCCGGGACCATTTGTGGACTGGGAAAAAGGTCGGATCGGCTTGGTTTCGGCTTGGGTTCGGCTTGGGCTGGGGTTGGGGTTGGGGTTCAGGTGAGCTGCGTGGGTCATTAGTGGTGAGGTGCAACGAAATTAGAGTGGGAACGGGAGCAGAAGCAAAGGAGCAGGAGGAAGGACGCAAGCGCGCGCTTCAATTGCGAGGAGCATTAAAATAATTAGAGTCTGGTCTCTGCTGAAGCATCAAATGCGGCGCACAATGCCCAAGGAGTCGGAGAGGGAGACGGCGACGGAGTCAATCGAACTGTTGTTTGAGCCATTCATGTCCGTGTCTGTGTCTGTGTCTGTGTCCGTGTCCTTCATCCTGATGACGGTTATTGCACTTAAATGCATATAATTGGTAGACCAAGTCGCATATCCTGTGGTCGCCTGCCCTACCTCCCTCCCTCCCTGCCTGCCTGCACCACTCGCTCCGCTTGCGTTCTGCGGTCGAATCCAAATGTGAATGTGACTGTGAATACCAGGGCCAATGCCTATGCCTATGCCTATGACCATGCCTATGCCAATGCCAAATAGCAATTCCAATTGAATGCTTATAATAATTGTGCTCGCACAACAGCAGCTCCTGCTCCTGCTCCTGCGAGCCGCCAGCCAACAAAATGTGAAAAACAAATGTACAACTCGTAAAAACTGCGGCCAAACCGCAATGCGCAGTTGTCTCCGCCCTCGACCAGTTACCAGTTACCAGCATACCATATACCAGGCAGTCACTCAATGGTGACTGCCTTCTGCCGCTGACCACCGCCCTGCTGGAACTGGCGGACCTGCTGGACAGTTGCCAGGCTCTCGGGGAAGTTGCAGTTGGCAGTTGGACCGTATTTTCCGGTCGCTGCAGGAAGCCTCCTCCTTCCCGCCTCTCACTCTGTCTCTCCGTCTGTCTTCTGCGAACTGTTTAACAGTTGTCCGCATCCAGACACACATATCTATAATGTCATATCTATTGATCAGATGATCAAGCCATGTCCATCTATATAATTAGCGTGTGTTTTGTTTGCCAGCTAATATTAACACATTTACTGACTTGGCTCTTTTCGTTCAGATACATATACAGATTCGATTCAGATCCAGATCAGATATGAACATCCGCATATCGAAAAATCATTTCTAGGCTGCCCGCTTGCTGCCTTTAATAGAAGAAAATTTTGTTGAAATACAGGAGATTTGGTGGTAGCAGAAAGCAGGACGTCCTATCCTCTCTGGCAAAATCTTAGAATAATTGTTATAAAAAAAATAAACCAATAAAACTGAAACATCTTTGTCGTCGCATCTCCATCGCATAATTCAGAACTCTCCCAAAACTCCATGCAAGTCTTACGATATTTATAAGAGTACTCTCCGAGCCCAAACACTCCTCGTCCCCAAAAAGGTATCAACGTTCCACTCTTCGCTATAGCGCCATTTTGATGCTCTGGCACTGTCCCGCCCACTCCTTGCAGTCATCCGAAATGAACATCATCAGAAAGAAGCAGAAGCAGAAGCAGAGGCAAAGGCAGAAGGAGATTTGGAAGATGCGGAAACAGCTCTCTGTTTCAGAGGAAGAAACTCCAATCGTTCAAATATTATAGCTCCGAAGGCATTTGACCGACATTTGCCGTAGTTTCGTCGGCGACTTGCCATAAAAACTGAGACCGAGAGACCGAGACCGAGACCCAGACCGAGAGAGAGAGAGCGAAACCCACCACGGCTCAGAGCTCGGTCCACGTGGTGGGTTTTGCGTCGCTCGCGGACCAGCTCGCTCACAACATGGCGCCTAAGCCAGAGCAGGACGGCTAGTGAGATGGCAATACGCAAACGGAGAGAGAGACTGAGCCGCGTCAAGCACTACAGCGCTCTCGCTCCAGCCCAGGCCCAGGCAATGAGCCACCACCGCACCGCTGCTGGCAGCCAAAGCAAAGCCACCACCCCGCCTATGACAAAGTGGCAAAATTGTTGCCGACGCCGCCGTCGTTGACGGCGGACTGGCTCTGCCGCTGCGGCTGCGGCTGCGGCTGCCTCTGAGACCGGACTGAGGCAGCGGTAGCGGCAAATGCTGAGGCTGACGCTGAGGCTGAGGCTGAGGCAGCGCTCGCAGGTGCGGTTCAGTCTCGTTTTGGCAGCCACAGCGCGCACGACGTTTCCACCGCCGCAGACGGGAGAAAAGACTCAAAATTAACTCTTAGGCCTAGGCCCAGAGCGCAATCCAAGAAGGTCCAAAGGCAGTGAGCGTGACAGAGCAATCGGTGGAATTTTTTGTTTGTTTCTGGGCCCCAAAACGTGTGGCCGAACGCGGAGTGAAGTGGAACTTGAGCGGGGGGGAGAGGAGACGCGGGAAACGCGGAAAATCGAAAAACGGAGTGTTTTGTGCTAGAGAAATGAAAGACTCGATGGGCATACTCACCCAGTCGCCCAGCGAGACGCCCCAAGCGCACCATCCACAGCTGCACCATCAGCTGCACGCCCTGCCCCACCCGCTGCACGCGCTGCCGCCCCACCACCAGCTGAACCACCAACACCACCACCCCCACCACCCGCTGCATCAACACTATCCGGGCCTCCAGCCGCCGGCGGTGAACATGTCGACCACCTCGTCCAACCTGAAGCCGAACCGCTCCCGGTTCATGATCAACGACATCTTGGCGGGCAGTGCGGCGGCCGCCTTTTACAAGCAGCAGCAGCACCACCACCACCAGCAGAACAACAACAACAGCAGCAGCCACAACAACAACAACAACTCCAGCTCCAGCGGGGACAGCAGTCCCACCCACAGCCACAGCAACAGCAACAATAACGACTTGGAGCACTTGGAGACAGCGATAGCCCCACCAGTACCGGGCGGATCAGCGGGTGCGGGTGCGGGAGCCGGGCCACCTGCAGCCGTCGCAGTACCGCCGACAGTGGCCCCCCCCTTACCACTACATCACCCACATCCGCATCCGCATCCGCACCAGCATCCGCATCCACATGCGCTGGTGCATCATCCGCATGCAAAGCTGAACCACTTTGCACCGTCGGTCAGCATCGGCAGCAGCGGTGGCAGCAGTGGAGGTGGCGCCACCACCCAAATGGGGTCCAACGGCCTCAACGTGGCTCAGTATGCAGCGGCCATGCAGCAGCATTACGCGGCAGCCGCCGCCGCTGCCGCAGCACGCAACAATGCAGCAGCAGCAGCAGCAGCCGCCGCCGCAGCGGCAGCAGCAGCCGCAGCTGGAGGGGGGCCTGCAGTAGTGGGTGGCGCAGTTGTGGGTGCACCGACGGGCGCAGAGCTGGACGATAGCAGCGACTACCACGAGGAGAACGAGGACTGCGACAGCGATGAGGCGGGCAGCCGCAATGGAGGCGGCGGCGGCAGTGGCAGCGGACACATGGACGATCACAGCGTTTGTAGTAATGGTGAGGTGAGCCTTAGTACTATTTGGGGAACGGGAGGGGGAACGGGTATGGGTTGCGGTTAAAAGCAGGCAGATACTCGTATTATGAACGGGAGTATCAATTGCTACTTTCAAGCCGTCTTCAAAACAGTCTTTGACAAGTGAAAATAACTGAAGAAAACCTGCTTACCAGTGTACCAGTTATGTACTAATAGAAACCATAGACAAATTCAGGGTTTCCTGTGAATATTATTCAACTAGTTTTAGGGGATTTCAATGGTTTATAGACTTAGAAAATCTACCGTGGAATCATCCGCACAAATCCAGAGTTAATTATTAAAATACTCGCAAGCTTTGGGCCGTGGAAACTATTTCTTTTTGAAAAAATAATAAAAATGAGCTTTAACTTAGGGACTTCAGGCACTAACCCATCTGAAGTACCCCTGGTTGTTTTAGAGTTTAATTGAATTAATTAATTAATTCCCTCCAGTACTATACATTCATATAGTCTGAAAATCAAAGCTAAATCAATTGAGGCTTAAGTATGTAGATTCAAGTTCGTTGCCTAAATCTTTCGCATGTGAAAGCATTTTCCTGGCATGGCTGGGGGAGGGGGTGGTTGGGGCGGGGGGTTTGGAAAACAAACTGTCAAAACGATTGCATGACCGTTTTACATTCTCGAGTCTGCCGCTGTGGTAGTTTTTCCAGCTGATGTTGTGCACACACACACACAAACACACAAAACGTACATTTTCACGCTTTGGTTGCGTCATTGCAAAGCTATAGAGCCCCCCCCCCCCCCCCTTGCTGGTTCCCCATTCCCCACCGCTTGGCATGCACCTGCACTGCACAACAGTCCATTATGGCAGAGTGGGGGGCGTGGCCTTTTCCGAGGGGGAAGGGCAGAGCTGGCGAATCTCTGGGGAAAGCAGCAACAAAATGCTGTTTAAAAACGCAGCAAAAAACAAATCTCAAATAATTACATGTCTCTATCTCTCTTTCTCTCTGTCTCTCTCTTTCTATCTGTCTGGCTGTTCCTCTCTGCCTGTGTATCTCTCTCACGCACTACCCGCCCACCCCCCCTTTTGGCCCTCTCTGCGTACCTGACAATCATTTAATTGTGGAAATTGTTATAAAAATGCATTTAACCCTTTTAATAGATGCCCCATGGCAACAGTTATTGCTGTTGCAATAACAGCAACAGCAAAACAGATAAAAATGTTGCATTCTGTTTGCTCATCTCTCTCCACACATCCCCACACCCCGCATCTCCACTCGCTCGCCGTTCATCTGGCCCTCTGGCACTGCTCTTTGGGCTGGACTGGGCCGGGCCGGCTGCATCTGGTTTCTGTTTTGTGGCATTTATTACGGCAATTTCCTGTTGCCAATTGCAATTTTATAAACGGTAGTTGCGTCCACTACTCCCTCTCACTCTTTGCGACTGCCCCCCTCTCTCTCTCTCTCTCTCTCTCTCTCTCTCTCTCTCTCTCTCTCTCTCTCTCTCTCTCTCTCTCTCTCAGGGGGCCTGACCGAGAGAGGGGTCTAAATGATTCGCCTCCAGGCAGACAAATCGGGAATCCATCAATTCGTCTGCATTCGTCGCTCGATTGCAAATTGAAGAGGCAATTGCCATAATAATTTACCTTGAAATCTCTTATCGAAATATCATCGAATGGCAAAAATATCGATAATAGAAAATCTTAAAATCTTCTAGATTCTTTCTAGACTCGAGCTTTCGATGGTTATTCAATAAGTATTAGTATTTGTCCGATGGCAATAAACATTGTTTGCGATAAATTGACCTTTACTGAATGTTTTAATTGCAAAAACGATTTCTCTGAAATGTCAATCAGCTGCTCAACAAATTATCGCCAGCAAATCAATAACTTGACTTAACGAGGCGGCAATTTCACCATTCGTGAGTAATTTGCCGTAATTGTAAATGAGTTTTATTCAATTGCATTATTGTCGCTTATTTATCGTTGCAATTAGGCACTTATCGTCTTAATTTTATCTGTTTAGGGGGTTCCCTCTTAGTTTTATACTATCATATTGCTATTGGATTTCTAATTTGAAACATTTGATATATATATTTGATTCCGGTTACCCGGCAGTGGTTCCTGCCAATATTTAAGGACCAAAATACAGATTTCCTCATCGTCTTCTGCATTCGAGTCGCCCATTCAGCCCGCCACTGACATTTCAGTGCCATTTGGGTGCCCCTGCACTCCACTACACTCCATTCCACTCCACTCCACTCCACTCCTCTCTGAGCAACTCTGACTGCCTCCGAATGTGATGTGGCACTTGGCAAATTTTCGTTTTAAATAATTTAACGCTTGAGAGTTTTCCGCGTATGTTCGCGGAGCCCCCGCCTCTCCCCTCCTGGCCGTGGCCCAAAAACTCGCTCTCGCTTATCAGCGAACCGCAATCTGATGAATTTACATAAATTCTATGTACTAAATGGCAAACGAGCAGCGCCTTGCCCCGCGGCTTCGCAACTCGCGGAACTCGCGGAACTCGTGGAAAAAGGTGGAAAAGCGGGCCTAAAGAAACCTCTCAGACGACGACTACGACGACGACCAACAAAGGGGTGAGCACGCTCTCCCTGTCTGCTGCGGCAAGTTTAGACATTTTGCTACACATTTTTATTACACTTACACACACGAAGAGGGCAACCGCTTTGTGAGCGGAAGCGGCAATTGCGTGGCCATAAACGAGCCTCTAACTGTAACTGCAACTGCAACTGCAACTGTTTTTGTCTGAGCCCCGGGCCGCGGGTCATACCAGATGCGAATGTCCATGCGACTAGTAATCTATATACATACATATATGTAGTACATATAGTAAAGGACGTGAATAGATCGAAGTAATACAAAGGTCACCAAGTAAAATTCATTAACAGGATCAAATAACAGGATTAATACGAATTTGAATTGCAGGGTTTGGATGCCTGTTTCTACGGAGCATGCCTACAATTGTCTCTATAAATGGCATTACCATATAGTAGATTGTATTAAATCAATTTTATCAAATATAATTATATTAATTGCTGGGAAACAGTTGAATGAAAAGTGCTGTTTGGTTCACTGCCAAAGCAAATAAAAGGGGTCTCAATTACATTATTATTATTACTTTCATGGGACTATCTTTCGAATGGTACATTTCTTTCCAATATCTGTATAAATCAGTGACTTGCTGGAATTTTTGGGTATTTGTTTGCAATCTTGGGAACGTCTTGTAGAAGGTCCTTTATACACTTAGCATTTTAGGAGATAAATGTTGTCTCTCCTCGAATCAAAGCATCATTAGTTTCTATAATGCTCCACTCTCTGTTACAGGCGGCAAGGATGATGATGGCAACAGCATCAAGAGCGGCTCCACCAATGACATGAGCGGACTCAGTAAAAAGCAGCGCAAGGCCCGCACCGCTTTCACCGACCACCAGCTGCAGACGTTGGAGAAGTCCTTCGAGCGGCAGAAGTACCTGAGCGTTCAAGAGCGCCAGGAGCTGGCCCACAAGCTGGATCTGAGCGACTGCCAGGTGAAGACCTGGTACCAGAACAGAAGGTAGGTCTTCCCATCGATGCGACCCCGATGCGAGCACCACCCTAAAGTCGTCTCTCTCTCTCTCTCTCTCTGTCTCTCTTTGCTTTGCTCCACGCAGAACCAAGTGGAAGCGCCAAACGGCTGTGGGTCTGGAGCTGCTCGCAGAGGCCGGAAACTTCGCGGCCTTCCAGCGGCTGTACGGGGGATCTCCGTACCTGGGCGCCTGGCCGTATGCGGCAGCTGCCGGCGCCGGGGCCGCTGCAGCCGCCGCGCATGGGGCAACGCCTCACACCAGCATCGACATCTACTACCGCCAGGCAGCCGCCGCCGCCGCCATGCAGAAGCCCCTGCCCTACAACCTGTACGCCGGCGTGCCCAGCGTCGGCGTGGGAGTCGGTCCGCTTGCTTCCGCCTCCGCAGCCCCCTTCTCCCACCTGTCCGCATCAAGCTCGCTGTCCTCCCTGAGCAGCTATTACCAGAATGCAGCAGCTGCTGCAGCCGCCGCAAACGGTCCGCCGCCAGCGTCCTCAGTACCGGCCCCTGGCGGCCCACCCATGCTCGGCGTATCTGTCTCCGCCTCCGCCTCCGCATCTGCATCTGCATCTGCTTCGCCACCGCATCCGCCCTCGACACCGAGTCCCACGCTCAATCCGGGCAGTCCGCCGGGACGCTCGGTGGACAGTTGCTCGCAGGCCCAGTCGGATGACGAGGATCAGATCCAGGTCTGAGAGAGGAAGCTGCGCCTTTGGAGTGCTAAATGAGAGGAGCGTCTGCTTGAATGTACTTTATGTGTATGTGTTATGTGTGCTTTTGTATCCCGTATTCGTAACTGTATGTGTATGTGTATATGTATGTATGTGTTTGTATGTATGTGTGGACAAGTGGGGTTATGCGGTGCCGGATCGTGATAATTCAAGTGAAATATTTTACTGAGTTTGTGTTGAAAACAAGGATACAAGGACATTCATACCCCTAGAAAAAGGTCCAGTGATCCAGTCCCAAGTTCCTGATACTGCACAAAAGCCAAATGCAATCACAATTCGAGTGCTATACCTTTCATAGGAAAATGCTCATATGTTGCCTGGAAATTTGTTGTCTTTTGTATTTTTTTTATTTGATATTTATTTGTCAACAATTTCGCATATTTCTATCCATTGCCTAATAGAATTCCACAAACTAAAGATTGGGATATGTTTTTCTTTAAAACTTGCTTCGGTTATGATCATAAAAAAGCCCATATTTTCAAATTAAAATGATTGGACATTAGAGCAAAACATTTGAGTATTTTCCAACCGTTTAAAATTCTCCGAATTGCGAATTCAAAGCGCCGCATAACCCTCCGCCATTTGGGTGGCGCTTTTCTCTATGTGCGTGTGTGTGTATATAACCGTATATGTATGTATGTTTGTGTGCTGTGTGCTTGCCTAATTTATTTGATTTGATCTAAGTAATTTATTCAAAATGTTTTATAGCAAAACCACAAAAAACTTTTTTTACACTATGTAACATAATCGTGAACATAAATGAGCTAGAATACTATTAATTTATTTGAATGTTGTAAAAATTAACAGCCAAAAAAAGAAAGCAAAAGCCTAACCACAAAATGTATTATCACCAACAACAAAAACAACAAACAACAACAATAACTAAACGATAACGATAACAGTTCGGGTAGAATTATGAAGTACATTTTTTTTTAGCCTAGTTCTATAATCGTTGTAACTGTAATATCTAAAGTATTCGACTTTTTTTTGTCTATATATAATTTTTTGTCTAAATAAAAGATAATAATCTGAAAATAAAGCATCGTTCCTTGGAGTAATGTGAGTAGGGGATGGTTGGGGGAGGGAAGGCGGTGGCGGTGGCGGTGGAGGTGGGATTGGCACCGACGTGCCCCGGCGGCAATTAAAATAATGACCAACAGAAACAATTTACAAACGACGGAGGGTGGTGGCATAGAAAGGGAAAGGGAAAGGAGAGAGACGACGACGTGCGAGCCAACCCCTAATGATAATAATTGCATGCAAAATGCATTTAACCGCAATTAGTGCATTTATTAGGCCAAAAGTTGATATATTGAATAACTGCCGTTGGCCACCAGTTGGCCAAAACAGCAGGACAGTCAGTACAGCCAGGACAGCCAGGACAGGGGGACAGGACAGGACAGGAAAGGAAAGGAAAGGTTATTTTGGACAGCTTTGACCATGTCCCCTCCCCTCGGCCACGGCCTGGGCCTCGGCCTCACCGGCTCAAACGACTTGCGTGCTCGCATGCAAGTAGCGCTGCAGGCAAGACCAGCCAAACGATCCTTGAAGTACAGAGCCAAGGATACCAGGACAGCTGACTGGCAGAGAACTGAGAGGGCGAAAAACGGGCAGTCTTGCTTTGGCTTGCTGTGGGTCGTCTCGTCTAACCAAGAAAGAGTAGAGCCTAGAGCCCATCAAAATGAGGAAAGTGTGAGCTTTCTTTAGAGAGTGAAAGAAAATGATAGAAGCTGGGACAGCTATGATTTGAAAATTCTTTAGTCCCACGATATTATATGTATTCATAATATATTCTTGTACCCACATATGTATTCACTCATGTACCAGACATTATTTTCGAACTTAAAATAGTGTTGAACAGATAGTTAAATTGTATTGTTCCATGTCCAGTTGTAGCATGTACAAGAGTGCATCTGTTAATGGTTAATGATCGCTCGCCGTTTAGGGTATGCAGCAGTTTCTGCTGTCCCTGTCCCTGTCTCTGCCCTCTGCCTCTGCCTCTCCCTATCCCTGTGCCATGGGGGACACCAGATAGTTGGTCGGCACCACGCACGCGTGTTTTGTTCTGTGTTCCTGCCGTTTCTTGTGTTTTTGCGCCTTCATCGACAAATTGGCCGCAATGTTCAAATTGCTGTTGGCTTAAAACAAAAGCGACGCTTGGTAGGACAATGAAATGACAACAACACAATAAGCGGCTCGGCTCGGCTCGGCTTGGCTTGGCTTGGCTTGGCCTGCCCGAGACTGGTCAGGTCTGCTCTGGTCACTGCTCTGGTCTCTGGTCTCTGGCTTGGCCAGAGGGCAACCTTTCATTAAAGACAAATGACACAAAACAGAAACTCTCTGGCCTTGCTGGGGCACGCTCAATTAAACACGATCGCTGTTTCAGTAGTTGTTTCAGTAGGTTGCCCGTTTGCTAATTATTACGAGCAATAAAAAGTAACTAAAACATTTTTCTGTTCCGAACAAAAAATTGTGACGGAAACAAGAACGGAAGGACGGGCTTTCTTCTCAGGCTAGCAGGTTTCCTGATACACTACATACCGACTACTTTGCGACCATAACCTACACTCTACTATAGTCTTGCCCAGCCTAGTGCTACGACCCATATAGTAGCTCTACCGAATCCCATACCTTGGTTATATGCGTACATATGTCATTCCATTGTCTGGCTCTAAAATTCAGGAGATCTCACTTTCATCAGTTCTCATATGGTATTTCGCATATGGTTACATATAGACTCGTTTGTTAATACTGATCAAGGATGAGTATAGTATGAACTTTAGAGAGTCGGATGCATGGTTTAGTACGTTCTCAGGCCAAAAAAATTGAATTCCCTTATCGTCGAATGTATTCCACTTAAAAGTGCGTAAATTTTGCAAGGATGTTAGGAAATATTTAGAGGGCAAGCATTGATGGGGAGACCACAGATTGGACGCCACTCTTGGCAGGTGCATCGTCATTCTTGAAGATTATAACATTTTGTTTGTCTTACAACCAGATAAAAATTCGCCAAAATTCGATTATAAAAATTACACGAACACAAGTAAATCACACTTGTGCACATATGTTCATACATATTTGTTCGATGATGTCTGTATACATATTTACATATATTGAACCGAAATTTCCGAGTTAAGCAAATTGCCTGTAGATTCATGTATAAATTAAGGAAGCCACCATCGCCATTTCCATCACCAATGCCATCGTCATTGCCGTCATCGTCACCATCATCATAAGCACCAGCAGCAATGACATCCCATCCCAAACCATCCCAAACCATCCCAACCCATCCTCCTCGTGGAAACGTTTGATATGCAAACTTTGCCAGCTGATGGATGGATGCCGTTGGGGACTTGCGATTGGGGACTGGGGTATTGGCCCTGGACGCATTTATGAAATGAAGCAGAAATATTGCCTGCTTACTGTGCTGTAACATCAATTTGCATGGAAATCAGCCGCCGACTGTCAAAGACCTGCCAAACAAACACACTCAAACACACACGCACACACACACTCACACTCACACTCCCACTCCAACCGCCCACACAGGCAGAGCTCTGCCGCTTTTCGCCATACATAGACATCCAATTAGCCGCACGTTTTTGTGGGTGGACCAGCAGCAGCCACAGCCACAGCCAGAGCGCCATCAGCCGTCACCAACCACAATTCGGTTAAGCAGGGAAATCAACAAGGGTTGCTACGGTGGGTCGCCACTTTGGATGGGTGGCTCCGGTGGCTCGGGTGGCTCGGGTGGCTCCGGTGGTGGTGTGTGGAAATGGGAGTCGCCCTTCTCAAACGGTTCACCGAGGAAATCACATGTGATTATCATACCGATTCCGACATCTTTATTCCGTGAAAAAAAGTTATGATATTTACAGACTATACATATGTACATATGTATGTATGACAATGATTGGAAATGGTTTCGTACATTCCATTTTGAAAATATATAAATATGTTGTAAATTTTATAAAAAATTGACATATATTAGATCTTTAATGTAATGCGAATCTTAGAACACTTCACGGGCCATCCTCACAGTCACCTTTCTTCAGTAGTCCACAATTTGTAGCTGTTGTTAGCTGAATTTATTTCATCATAATCATTGATCACGTTGAATGAAAGAGACTCCAAAGGGGCCCCCGTGTGGCATACTGGACACTCCCAGGCCTTTTCCCCCCCTATTTATTTCGCGGCGCGGTACCTGAAACTTCATTTGGTGGAAATCATCATGAGTATGTTGGGCATCAGGCGGCCGTAATCGTCGCCCAAAACCATCTAAATATTTAGCTAGCTCGAAATTGACAGAAGGCTGTACTAACATACACATTTTTTGAATCCTCTCTGCTGGCATTATGGGTCTGTTCTGTATGATATCTACCATTTGACTGATGGAGAACTTTCTGGCCAAAAATATTGAAACAATAAAGATGCGATTGTTGTCCGAACTCCATTGCATCGTTATTTTGTTCTTGATATTCGAATGTTCAAGTGTCAAATTGGCCGTAATATCTATGGGCTGGTACTGTGGGGATACAACACATTAAATATTTTACTTAACAGGCTATGACGGATCAGACTCACAGTTTTAGACGAGAGTTTTGTGAAGAAAAGTGTTGGTTGGGGCTGTACCCCCTGTAACCCGTAGCCCTCTGTCACGGAAACCGAGCTCTCTTAAATTGCATCCATCTGATTTGGCGTTAGTTTTAAGTAGACGGGCACTTGCAGTGAGGTGTGGCTGTCATCCAGGGCAACTATGAACATATACATATGCCTCGTGGAACGGGGGTCTGCACAATAGTTGATCGATATTTTGATTTTAAGTTTCATATATGTACATATCTTACCTCTGCACACTTTTCTCCTGTTTATCATCCTGTCATCGTCTACCATAAATCGCAGGAGCTTCCTATCCTTCACACTCCCATTCCCACTCCCAGGAACCGGAGGTCCTTTGCATGTTTAATGATTTCCATTGTGTAGATGGCGACAATTTAAATTGCATATTCTTCGGGGCCAAGTGCAGTGCAGTTTGTGTGTTGTTCCCCTTAGGCGGGGCGGTACTGTCATCATCTTTGTCTATTTGGCAGCCGTTGCTTTGATTTATGTGCACTTCACGCTTTCCCTGTCATCCCGTACCCTGCCCCGCCCAGCCCCAGCCCCAGTCCGGATTCGGACTCGGACTCGGACTGAGGAAGAAGAGTGCATGGGGCATTATCCCGACACGTGTGCGCACAAATTGATCCTTTATGAGCATTTTGCGGTTAATAATGCCCCGGCACGTGCCAGGGTGGCCAACTTCTCCGGCTCCGGCTCTGCTGTGCTATGCTGCTGAGCCGTTAAGTGTAAATGATAAGCTCAGCTCCGATGAGTAGTGGGTGAATGGATGAGGGATGGTAGTTGGGGCCGTCCTGGTCCTGCCTATCACTGTGCCTGTGCCTGTGCCTGGGGTTAAATGTTAGTTTGTTTTTGGGCCAAGGATCGCTGGAACGAAGGGTGAGGAGAGGCGAGGCGAGGCGAGTGGATCTAAATGACTAAGAGCCTTTGACATGTGACGCCTTTCGTCGACTTTTTGTGTGTTCCCTTTGTTCGGGCCTGTTTTGTTAGTTTTTCGGTTTTGTGTTGGACTTTAAAGTGCTCGGAGTGCTCGCTAAGCGCCTCAGCATCAGCATCAGCCTCAGCATCCTGAGTATCCCTCGTCCTATGTGTGAGTAAATCTCAAATGCCACTTCACACTTAATTTGCTCATAATGCCCAACGTAATCCGTTGACTGGGACGCGGCAGGACAACCCCTGCTAATATCCTGCCAATTACACTGACAACAACAATATTTTTGGAAAATTGTATTAGCCCAGACCCAGACCCACCACCAACCATCAGCATCAGAAATAGCAGTGGCAGCACCACCATCAGGGCCAGTACAAACAAACAGTAGCAAATCCAGAGAGCAGAGCAGCGGCAGAGCAGCGGCAGAGGATAGGATAGGAGAGGCAGGGGAAAAAGGCAGCCGCCAGATTTTCTGCTGCATTGGCATCATCCTCAAACAGATGATCGGCTCAGATGGGATCGGATCGGATCGGCTCGGATGGGCAGGACTGGACTGGGATGGCCTGGGATGGCTTCTTATCAGATCCCCGCTCGCATATGCGGCGATAATGCCGCGACTAATGTGACAAATACTTCGAGTCCATGGCCCTCTGATGTCCTTTTGCAGCGCCGCTCATATTCTCATCAGTGATAAGCATGTTCACATCTCAATCGACAAATCCTCTCCAGCTCTCCAGGTCTCCGGCGTCTGTTCCTGCTCCTGCTTCTGCTCCGTCTCCTGCTCCTGTTCCAGCCAACATTTTATTTTTTGCCTTTGCCGCATTTTAATCTCTCGGCCGGCCCATTGACAAATTGCCTAGATTGAAGGCTGCCGATAGAAAATGGCAACAAATGTTTTAATTTCTTTCTTCCTTGCGCAGGGGATTAGACCGGGTCCAGGACATTGCCGGTTGTTGAGCTGTGAAAAGCGTTTGGCAGCTGATTTCATCAGATAAAAATGTGATTTGAAACTTGGTGGAATAAATTCATACTCGCACATACAGATGTACATATGTATGTACATACGTGAATGACAATTACCTTAGAGGGTTGCAACACAGAATTTGGAGGGGTCTCTTCAATTTTTCATAAATGTTTAGGCACATTTACTTATCAGGTTTGCACTTACACAAAACGCACTCTAACGCAATTAATCCAGTAGATATACATATATATTGAATGTACATATACAAATCCAGATCAACTCTCTATCTATACCTAGGGGGTTTTTTATAAGCATCAATAGAAATGCAAATTATCGAAATTATTTCTCCAGAAAATCCAGAGAAAATCCCATTCTTATAGACGAAAATTGTAACTGAAACTGCAGCTTTAAATAATCTTGAAACGGCTTCAAGAATTTGCATAACTATAGCTGGGTCTGGCGTATAAATCTTCTATATGCTTTCTATTTAACTTTTACTAAAGACTTCCGACACATTTCTGCGCCAGCCAATTTGCTAGCCCCCCTTGCCACAGCGATTCCGCCGTCCCCAATCTGGATTCTCTGGCTATGTGTGGCAGGTGCCTGCAGCCACTTTCAACACCTACACACCAGGTCCCAGTTCCAGTCCCAGTCCCTGTCCCTGTCCCTGTCCTACTGCCAGTCTTACTCTCAGTCCCAGTCCCAGTCTCAGTCCCAGCCCGTGGTCTAGGAGGGTGCACTGACGATAGCGTGACTGGCCTCCATTTGGCCAGTCAGCCCAGGCCCAGTCCCAGGCCCAGTCCCAGACCCAGTGGTCGTGCCCGAACTGGCCCCAGAGCTTCACTGTGCAGCGGTTCGCTTTGTCTGTGGCCCTCGAGGCTTGTAACTTATCTAAATGAACACAATTATTGAATATAATCGTGGCAAAACAACGAAGCGAAAACAAACACTTGAATTTTTGCATGCCGTCTTTTAGGCGTTCAAGCGCCTCAGTTAATTTTTGAAAAAGCACCCAGGGAATACTCTTTCCAAGCAATCGTAATATTATGATAAAGCTTGCCATAAAAAGATATGATTTGAAGTGGTGTTTTCTAGATATCTAGAAATTATCAGAACTGCATCAGAACCACTAAATGGCAATCTCCAACTTGTATCAATATTTTCGAGTTCCATTTTATAGGTAGATTGCTGACGATTGCTGACGATTGCTGACGATTGCTTCCCTGTAAAAAAAAAGGGTATCGAAGCAGAATCTTATCGGGCGACCTCTTCGCTGTCGCTTTCCTTTTAATCGTTTGTACAAACTCCTTGACCAAGTTCAATTATCCCAACAAAGCGATTGGGCCAGGCCAACAAAGAGAATAACAAAAAAAAAAATGCTGTGCAATTATCAGGCAAATATTTATTTAAGCGCAATTATCCGAACACGACGAAAAAGACCAGATAAAAACCAAAAACTAAAAAGGGTAAAAATCAAATGAAAAATTCAACATGCTGGCAATTAAGCGCAATTTCCGTTCGCTGTCAAATGATTATTTAAAATGCATACTACACGACTATATGTACATATGTACATATGCATGTGTCTTGCCATATAGTTTATGACGATTAAAAAAAAAGGCAAATTACATATACACAACCCTACCCAACCCCCACATCATTTATTACAAGATGGATGGAGAACTGAAACAAAAAACAAAAAAAAACACAGATCTGAAAATTGAAAGGTGAAAAAAATAGTATAAAAATAAATAAACAGCAAATAACTATCCATTTATTAATACACGACCAGCGACTACCTCCATATGGCCAGTGTCTGTGAATAAATGTCCAATAAAATGATACAAAAATGCAAATATTAAAAATATGAAAACAAATACGTATATTAAAACTTAAATTCAACAAAGTCGATTCCCCCACCATCGGCTTTTAAAACCTTTTTATTTCATTCATTTCTCCCGCACTTCCTCCCTATTCCTCCCCTATTATTGTAAATTACACATTTGGCGGAGTCAAATTTGCCAAGACGAAACAGGGTGAAGAGCGGAGACCGGAGGGAAGGCAAAGACCCACATCAGCTAGCGATTTTGGGGGAAAATCCGCGAACCGTGGGCGTTCTTCCGGTCCGCTCGTTCAGCCCCCGTTCAGCTTTCAATGAAATGTCTGCTATGTGTTTAGCGTGGAAATTTTGCAAGTTTTCAGCAATCAAGTCTAGAAAAAGGGGCATGCAACACATTAGCCAAAGCTCAGGGAGTAACAACAAAATGTTCCACAGTTTATTATTACAATATAATAGAATATTTTTGGGTTTTTGTGTTTACACACACTTTTCGTTTTTTATTTATTTATTTAATAAACAATTATCTGCTAATATGGCTATTAAAATGAAGAAGAGAATTAAAAATAAACTATAATAAAAATAAATTACATATTAGCTCAGTTGGTTTGATATAAAGAAGGCTTTACTTGAGAAAATACCAAATATCAACTATCAGTGTGTGCGCTGAGTGGACGATACTCCTTAGGATCCTTGTGAGTGGGAGTACCTCAGACCGCAGACCACCGTAGTCACCATTTTCAACCCCTTGACTTATTATTTTACTGTCATCCAAACTTCATTTAGATCCCTAGGATCTTAGGTTTGTAGTGAAGAAGAACCAGTTGATCTCTCATATGAGGCGCATCATTAACTGGTCTACTACCACTTCCAAGCTCTGGCAGTTTGTTTCAGGTCGAGAAGTTTTTTAACGGCTGAAGGGCTCCTTTTGTATTTAATTTTTTAGGAAAAATGTTTATGTAAAAAAAAGTTGTTAATAAATTGTGCGTTTATTGCACTCAGTGGGTTCACACTTTTGTCTGAGCAAATTTTAACAACAATTTTTAAGATGCATATGATACCAAAACTTCAATCTTTATCCTTATCCATGTCCTTAAAAATGGCTTCAATACCAGGATAAAACCTTGAACTTCTGCCTATTAAATTTCGAATATATAAGATATTATTTTTGCTTTCATTCTCGGTGTGTTTTGGGCTCTGGTATTTTCGCATAGCAGTATTTTCATGGCAATTTCCAATTTCCAATTATAACGCAACGCGGGATTGCGGATTGCGTGCAACAAATGACAAGCTTTTATGGAATCGCGAGAAGGTTCCCAAAGCTGATGTCGTGGTCGTGGTGCTGTGGCTGTCTTCCTGGACACCCTTGAAATTATGATTTCATACTCGTGTGCGAGCCCTGGCTCTTTCAGTGCCACTGCTGAGGATGAGGGAGCACCCACACAGGACAGGAAACCAGGATGAAGTGAAATTATGCTAGAGGTTTCAGTCGGCTCGCCACATCCTAACCAATTATGGTCATTAAATTGGCATTTGAAATGAGCCCCTGGCAGAGAGAACGGGGACCAAGGAACAGGGAGCTGAAGCGAACCCAAGAGTGTGTTTCAAGTCCCAGCTAAACTATTTAATTTTGATTCAATTCTGTGGCTGGCAGGCTGGCAGGCTGGCCGGCCGGCAGGCAGAAGTGCATTGGAGCAGAATCCGAACAACTGTCATAAAAATCACGGAGCGGAAATTATTTTGTCACCATTTATAATTGCATTGTCACAGCCAAGCGACAACAGTAGTCAATAGTGGTCGCTGTCGCTGTCGCTGTTGTTGTTGCTGCTACTTCTGCTGCTGATTCTGCTGCTGCTGCTGCTGCTGTTATTATTGTGATTGGAGGGTGTTGAAAGTAACACCCCGCACATTAAATCAAGTGCCCCCCCCAGCCCACTCCACCTCATTCCATTCCACTCTAGACCGATACCCGAACCCACCCAAGCCATCATCACCAGCCATCACACCACACCACACCACCCCCCTGTCGAGGCCGAGTTTCTGTCGACAACGTCATACATAAATTATTGAAAAATCATTCAACAAATAAACTCGTAGCCAACGAATGAACAGGGAGCCGACGCAGGAGCAGAAGCAGAAGCAGGACTCGACAGACAAGTAAATAAAATCCACCACCTCCGCCACAGGACACGCTCTGACTGTGTTGATTGCTTTGACAAGACCGCAAATAAAGCAGTAAATAACTGAGCTGGGAGCTGGGAGCTGGGAGCTGGGAACTGCAAACCGAACCAAAAGGGTGCGGGCTGGAGGTGTGGGTGTCTTTTCGTTGGGGCCTTGGTGGTGGCTGGGTCGAATGGGAGCCGGATTACATTGCGCATACGCCGCTTGGCCGACCACAGTTTAGAACCATAACCCACTCAATGTCCCACCCAACGGACACAACGGACTGTACGAGTGTGCACGATAAGAATGAACGAAATATTCTGTAGAGGATCGGTTTCCACTATCCTGAGTGGCACTACTCATACCAATGCAATACGAAAAACTCTCTTATCTCGTATATTTTGGATACAAATGTATTAAAAGATTGTATTGTTTAGCCAGTTTTGTATTTGCACAGAATACGTTGCAATTCAACAGCTAAAAAGCTTTCTTTTTAAACAATTTCAATTTCTGTTTTCAATAGACAATTTTTATTTAAATTTCTGCACAATCAAATTTTATATTAAATTTAATTTAAATTTATTTTAACTCTTTCAAATAGGGCCTATCGAAACGAAAACGTATCTAAGCAACCAAAAAACAACGAGGATTTTACCGCAAGACCAAATTATGATCAGTTTATTATTTATCTATTATTATTATTATTTTTTTATTTAAGTTGGTTAATAATTATATATGTTTATTGATATTTATTTAATTAGTATTTGATTGTTGGGTTAGCCACGAATGGAAACCAATCAGACGAAAGAAATTAACAAACACACACAACTTTTCAGCAATTACTTTATTACTTTAAAGGAAATTTCAACCAGTTTTGGTTAGCTTTCTGGTCAAGCAAAAAAAGAACGCTACTTCTAGGCTAGGCCAGGTGGAGACTAGATTTTGGAAGACTTAAAGTCGATATCAAAGATGAGCGGTTCTTGCCCCACTGTGGAGGCTGAAGGTAGCGCCGAAAGAGCAGAGAACGGCTACAGAGAGGCGTCCCGGCCGCAGTCAAATCCAATTAATTTCATAGCGCCTAAAAACTTTAAGCGCAAGCGTCGAAGCACAGCACCAGCACCAGCACCCCTTCCCACTCCACCAGTCCATTCCCTTATCCACAGCCAGCACAGCACCCCCTTTGGGACGCAGAGCGTGTGTCTGTGGCTGAAGTCTCTGGGATTCGTGGCTCGTCAGTTTCCGTTTCCGTTTGAACGAGTGCCCGTGCCCCTGCCCCTGCCCCTGCCCATGCCCGTGCCCGTCTATTTATTTGCAAATGCAACTTGTCCAATTTGACAGTTGTCGCTTGTAAATGTCACAGGCGGCGGCATGAGAACGGGTAGGATGGAGGGGTGGATGGATGGATGGATGGATGGATGGATGAAAGGAAGGATGGGCACAGTGGAGCGGAAAGTGTGAAAGCCAGTAACGAGGCATATTGCTATTGGATTTTGTGTTAATTTATTTATGTTAATTAGTTTCAATTTGATTTAATTTGCGCTTAGCAAGTGAGAAGAGAACTGAGAGTGTGGAGCGAGGAGCAAGGAGCATGGAGCATGGGGGGGGGGGAGTAGTTCGAAGAGCGTTGGATGGAGTGGAGCACGAAACAGAGGGGTAACCGTCAACGACCTGACAATTAAAAGCACGTTAAAAACGCATTTAGCAAACGGGCCCGAACATCGGCCATCGCATCGCATCGAATGGCATGGCATGGCATGGCATGGTGTGCAGGAGAGGAGAGGAGAGGAGACCCTGGGCTCTGGGACCCGTTTAGGCCGAAAACGAAATCGCCTAATGACAGCCGCATCAATCCAGTGCGCTAACAAAGCGTTGAAGAAATCACTTTACCAGCGGCGTCCCATAAAACGTAACCCCAGCGATGAGAAATGGACCCAAAAAGGAGACGCCGCCGCCGCCGCCACCACCGCCGCCAACGAATCCAACGAAACGCAGCCAAAATGACAACGAGACATGCAAACAAATGAAATCAAATCAAACCAAATGACGCAGCCCCGACTCCAAGTCGGACTCCAAGTCCGACTCCGAGTCTTGGTCTTGGCTCGTTCGACGAAAAGTCTAATTTGCTGATAATTTGCGACCGCCGCCGCTGCATCTGCATCTGTGCCTGCCCCTGCCTCTTGCCTCCTGCCTGTGCTCCTGATCCTACCATATTGACCGCCAACGATGCCCCACGGGTGACTCCAAGCGTTGGCTTGAGTTGGGGACCAGGATCGCAGTGCGGGACTCAGTCTCCTCAAGAGATACTTCCGCCGCCTGCCTAAGCGAACAGAGAAATGCTTCAAAATTCTGAAAGCGCTCAGTGCCTGCTGAGTGCCTCGATATGCCTCAGATGTTGCGGCCATAAGATACCTGCTACCCCGATTTCATTTATTATTGGGTATTATACATTGGGCTATACATTATTGTTCTTGTGCCGCAATGGGTTCTGTTGAAAGTACTACAATAGCACTAAGCTTTCTACTTATTGTACACAGCTTCCTGTCACTGTTAAAAACAATATACCCTTCCACTCAACGAGTTTAGGGCATTGAAAAACAAACGATGGGAACACGGAGAGGTATTAAAGCAAGGTGGGGTCTGGGGTTGGGTGCTGCTTGGATTTATGGCGCACAGCGCCAACTGCCAATTTAAAGACAATTTGGCCAAGAGGCGCGATTTCGGCTAAATTGCAACACAAATGCAAACAATAAAGGACTTTTTTCCCCCAAGTCCAAACAGGCCAAATGCAAGTCCGAGCTGCAGTTGCAGTAACAGCCCCACCCCCCTAGCGGAAGGTCACCTGCCATCAGCCAGGCTATGCTATCCGAGGGAAGAGCTCTTTGACAGATGATCGGTGGGGCCGCGCCATGAGCCGCACAA
This sequence comes from Drosophila athabasca, assembly GCA_008121215.1. Taxonomy (NCBI): domain Eukaryota; kingdom Metazoa; phylum Arthropoda; class Insecta; order Diptera; family Drosophilidae; genus Drosophila; species Drosophila athabasca. The sequence continues at coordinate 3,824,036 of CM017796.1, read as the reverse complement.
AATATCGCCCCAGTTGAGCGTTCAAATTAATTGGATTTTAACGCGAGCCGACGATGGAGGAGCGGGCATGGGCATGGGCATGGGCATGGGCATTGGGCTGCATTGGAAGTGGCTGGATGCTGGGCGTAGGACGGAAGCACGAATGCCACCAGGTGGAATCGCATCATGGGAGGTACAACGGGCCGCGAAATGGGTGTAGGACTAGCATAGGACTCCTCCCTTAACGAAAGGCTTTATAATAAACATAGATGACAAAGTTTTATAAAATGGATCTTTTGTAACGCATTCTAAGCGTATAGGCCAGCCATTCATTAGTCCATTTTCAGCGCGCAAAAAAGAAAGAAATGAAAAATGAAATGTATTACATACATACGAGTCTATGTTTATATTTTTCAGATAAAATGATATGGTTGATGACACGGATACGGATATCCTCTATAAGAGCATAAAAATAGACTGCAGAGGCATCGTCTACCCAAATATATGTAGGTACGGAGTTCTTCCTCCTTGAGCTAGTCAGAGCTTTAAGTTTCCAGTATCCTGATTGGTTTACTAGCGTAAAACGGAAGCACATCGTAACTATATCCATGCCGTATGCCACATAAACTATGTCTTCCGAACGTATTCGTCAGATACTCCAGTCACGTAACGTAATTGGGGCACGGCCGAGCCAGTCAAACACTTAGCGCAATCCAATCGCGAACCGAACGGTAACCAAGTACCGTACTTAAGTGAAATAAACCAACAACTAGCTCCAATAATTGTCACTTAGAGCACCGCCCCACCCCACGCCTACTCTCTCTTTATCTACGTTTCTCTCTCCATGCTGTGCTGTGCCCCACCCGATTGTCAACGCCGTGGGCCATATTCGATTTGGCCGAAATCCGGGCCCGGAGGGGTGAGGGGGAAAAAGTCGGGCGACAAAAATGTTGACAGCTGCTTTGGGTCGTAGCCCCGCCACCCCACCCCCTCGATCCTTTCAATTTCAATATGACGGAAGGCAAAAAACAGAACAGAAAAAAGGAGAGAAAAAATAAAAGAAAGCATGCAACATTTGCACCTGACCAGGGTGACACCATGAAAGCCCCGAGTCCGACAATGGCATTGTTAATGCAGCCACTACAACTTTATTATAGACCAACCCCAACCCCCTTCGCAGGGGCGCAGGGGCAGTAACAGTAGCAGTAGCAGCCCCATTGAGGGTCTGCCACTCTCGCTGGCCGAGTGCTTGCCGAGGCGGATTTTAATTTACCCTAATGCGTCTATAATTCGAGCCATTAGTGCAATCACATTAACCATTTTCCACAGACCACCCTTTTGTGGTTGCGCGTAGAGGGCGGGCGGAGAGGGTAACGGGACACGATAGCTTTCCTGCGACACGGTAGCGATCTCCGTGGCAGGAGCTGATCCAATTAGATCGGTTTGAAACGCACATGCGAACATCGAGGACACTGAATTCGCGCAAAGTACGAGTAAGCCAATCAAATGGTTGGGTCTTCCGCCTGCACAGAGCGTCGGGATCGGGATTATTACCAACAGATGTTCGTCCAGCGGGGAACCATACTGATTTAAGGGTTAGACGAGCCATTGATGAATAGCTATTGAATATTGTCACACACATACGAGGTAGCTCTCAAAGGAGATGCTTTCACTGATTGAATCTGAATAATTAGATACAATATATGCATATTTTTCTATATTCTTGACCTCCCATCTCTTAGCTACAAATTAAATTTGATGACTATGATTTTAATAATCGAAATATCTAAAGATCTCAATCAAATATTAAATATATTGCTACAAAAGTATTAGCCATAAAACCCATGTACATTCATTCGTTCTACCTTGTGAATAATAGTGAATAGTGGATGGTCTTGTATGCCGATACTTGCCAGCTCCACCAATAGCATACCCGTCCAACCCAAGCACCACTTCCGCTGTACGCATGACCAGAGACAGACCCCTGAACAATGTACTACCACCTCTTAGACACGCACTTGTAAAGGGGTTTCTATTTAATGGACGCATTTATACCAAAATATTATTTCATATGTTGACACTCGCACGTAATTAGGCACCGACTGTGTTCCGATTGTTCACGCTTGATTGACTTTGACTTTGACTTTGAGTGACAGACGACAGGCCAAAGGAGCGTCCCCTCCGTCATGACATACTCGGCGCGGCCTGTGGCCTAATTAAAAATCAATCGCTGAGCGTCTAATTAGGGGCCACTCGTTCATTGAGAGGCCGCAATTAAGGGCCATAATACCCAGTGTACCGCCCGCCTGCACGCCCGCACGCCCGCCCCGCAACGGGCACGTGTCCTGGCCAAATAGAGTAACAAAAAGTTGTTTAAGCCATAAACGAAAGCCAGCAAAAACAAATCGCTGCTGAATGGGGGAGAGTGTTTATATGTTTTTGATATTTATTTATGCCTTGTCCAACAAATTATGCGCTTCAGTTGCATAAAAAGGCGAGGCAGTCATCAGGCAACACGTGCCGCCGACTGCTGCCGACTGCTGCCGACTTGTCCCATGGCCCTGCCTCGGACCGCACTCTCTAACATTTTCAAAACTGAATGAATCTGCAGTGAGCGGAAAATGGATTTCTAATATTTTTCACAAAAAAAAAAAAAAAAAACAAAAAAAAACGGAGCTGAATAAAAAAATATATTACATCAAGTTAAAGAGGGAAAAGTAATCATAAAACATGAAAGGAAGGCTGGCTTCGTAAGCCGAAGTGTTTTATACCCTTGCAGATCGATGTTCGCGTGTCATATCTTCAGAAAACCATACTATAATATTGTCTAGATAAGATCTTGTCGGTTCGTATTAATGTAATGGACAGACAGACACAGAGTCATGGCTATATTCATTTTTACACTGATCAAGAGTACACGCCTACATATGTATATAGTATATAGTACTCTATTGGATCGAAGATCCCAACTTCTGTTCGTTGCTATCAAAAAAAGTTGAAATACTCTCTGCAAGGGTACAAATAGAGAGAGGCGTGGAGAGATGAGCTTAAAATATGCTGGCTGCTATCCGGGTTTTTACACAACTTTTCCCACAGGACGTCCGGGCTTAAAAGTTGAGAAAAATGAAACTTTTATGAGCGCATCTCGTTTGGACATTTTTTTCCTAGAGTTTTCCTTATACATAAACTTATTTTTGTTGTATTTCTTATCATAGCCGGCCGAGCAATATTCTTTTCGATTAAATGCTTGAGCAGGCACATGGCGGACAGGCGGCCGGAACAAAATGGCGCGCATAAAGAGTCGCAAAGTGGCCGGGGAGAGCTGTGCAGCAATGTCCTCCCGGACTCCTCTTGGCCCTCTTGGTTGACGGACTTGTCCACGGACTACACTACGCCTTCTTGAGTCGCTTGGCCGGCCCCACCGATGGGAGGCCGCTATCAAACTCAGATATGTTGAGGGCTCGCGACTTGTTCAAGCTCTTCATGAAGCTACTCCGACCAACGGCGCCTCCTGCTGGGGGTGGTCCTCCTGCTGCTCCTGGCTTCTTCTGTTCCTTGCTCTGGCTGTCCTTTGGCTGCATCTGACGCACTTCCCCGCTGACTGTGGTCGTAAAGATGCGTCGCTTGCTGCGCTTCTCCTGCTGCATCTTTTCGGGATCGCTGCAAAGATATGCATAAGATATGATCAGATACCGCAACGATATGGCAACGGATTAGGGCGTGAGTCAATCGTCTATCGATAACTTACCGCTCCGTGTAGGTCAATCGGTTGGTGGGTGGCGGGGCCTTGGGGGCGGCATGTTTGCCTGCGAACTTGGTAGGGGCCTCCTTGAGGGCGAAGCTCTTGGCGAAGTGTCCCATGTGGGCGATGCGTACGTTAAAGATGGGCTTCAGCTCCTTGGGAAATGTCGAATAGAACTTCATCCAGGACACAAAGGCTGCAAATCAAACAAAAGAGTAGCGAAACAAAGGTTAGGGAGAGTGAGAGAGAGCAGCAGTAGCAACACAGGGGTGGGGGGGAAATGTAGCATGTTAATGCTTTTAGAATTAATTGATGTCTTGGCTTAAGTGCTCTCTGCCTCATGTGTGTGCATGTGTGTGTGTGTCTGTGTGTGTGTGTCTGTGGCATTCATTACAAAATAAATTTGTTAAAATGACAAATGAGCAATGTCACCAAAGGATTTCCACATCCATGTCGTCTCCATTGTGCGACTCAGTGCGGTTTGCCTGTGTTCTGTGTTGGGTTCCGTTCTGGGTTCGGTTCTGTTCTGTTCAGTTCCGTTCCGTTCCTTTTGGTGTTGTGGGCATGTCCTTGCTAATTACGCAGCACTTATGCCAGGCAAATCCAAATTATACAACAATGATATCAAATTACCAACTGCGGTGGCACTCACCAACAAAGACCGCAATTGTTACCCCGATAAGCATCTCGAGCGAGCCAGAGACAGCTATGCCAAAGACAGAGACAGCGAGAGCGAGAGCGATAGCAATTGCGATAGCGACAGCGACAGCGAAAGTGAGATATGTAAATTTGATGTGAAATGAAAAATGCAACGAAATGTACAAAGCATCCTCGTATCTGTACATCAAATAAGGCAGATGTGAAGTGGCAGACGAGTAGAGGAGGGTGTGCACCCATTGTGCGGAGGGGTTATCCAACTAGATGCTGGAAACATTTGAAACCGCAACAAATCCTTGTGTCAAAGACATTTGGGAGGAACCTCACCACAGACCACCAAGAGACAGATCATATAAGTAACAGGAACTAATGATATCCTAAACGAGTACACAAAGTACAAACACAGATATCTATTTCGAGCCAGAAATGGTATCCAAAAACAAGCTGCTGTAGTCATGAACTTTGGAAAACATTCCAAAAAAGGATCGATTAATATACACAATATTTATGTATCAATATGAACTTACAACATCATAGCAATAACTATTCAATTATCCCGAATATATTTTGTTACCTATCCAGCTATAAAACTGAAATAAATATCAACCAAATGATTAATCAGATTAATTAATGAAGAGTTAATGATAATTATTACCAAAATGGGAACAAAGTGGAGTGGAATTCTGGGCAATGATTTAAGTCGAACCATAAGAGTACTACGATATGGAATGGTTTTACGATCGGTACTAAAGAACACAGAAGACCCAACTCGATTGTATGAAACTAAATACATTTTAAGAGACGATTCTTTGAAGGTTTTCGTTCTTTTTTTCGGGCTTCACATTATCCGTACTGCATTTCAGTGTTTTTTCAATATTTACATATTTACATCCCCCTGCCCATCATAACCCTAACAAAAACAATTTCCAGCTAGTACAAGTATCATTAACCAAATGAAGCAGTTCCATTTCCTTTTTAGTGTCCCCATAATTGATTGCTCATGAATCAGAGGCGAGGAACCGCAAGCCGCAAATCCGAGACACACCACACACAAACAGACACCTCAAGCTCCCAGTGTGCCACCCATGCCATCCAACCATCCACCCACCCACCATGACCAACTCATATCCTGGGGTGGATATGTCAGCAGAACAATCCGGGGAGTGGGGCGTGGGGTGTGGGGGTGTGGTACTAGCTGCTGGACGAGATGGATGCAAAGACGTTCCTGCCCAAGCAATTAACTCACAGCAGCCGTCTCGTCTCGTCTCGGTCGCCTTTCAGTCCGTAACCGTACGCCGTATCCGTACTCGCACTCGCACCCACACTCTCACAGGCGGGCCATTCTTTCCGTAAAGTCAGAGAGTCCTTTGGTCCTTTTTGTGGGTCTCTCGAAGTCTCAAAGTCAAGCCCTTGTCTCTGGGTCTGGCTTAATTGCCGCAAATGCGATTACAGTCAAGTGGCAGACATTAAATAAACAAAAAGTATGACGGCAGCGGATGTTTAGAGACGTCTGCCAGCCGGAAGTAGCGAATAAAATAAATGTCATTCGAGAGAATATACTCCACTACTCCCTATTATATACTCTATACCATTTCCCAGTCTCCCACTTTCTCAGTCTCCTTTGAATTCACCACAGAAACCGCACAAAATGGCTTTTTATGCTACTTTGCCTGCCGCCTGCCGCCTGCCGCCTGCCGCCGGCCTGTCGTCCTGCCATCGTTTTGGCCCATTGTCTCGGCTGGCAAGGAATTTGAGCGTGATTGGAGTGGGTGGTAGTGGGTGGTGGGTGGTGGGTGACCCTGGATGTCCCTGGGAGTGGGGGGTGTAGTGTAGTGTAGGGTGACTGTGTGGCTAATGCGCCCGTCATCGGCTCAACGGCTCAACGGAGGCCGAAATGCAAGCGGATATTTTATAAAGCGCGCGCGTGTCCATGCGGTTTTCGTTTGCTTTGTTGTACGGTGTAGGCGTGGCAAATTGTTGTGATTGTTTTTGCTTTTGTGTCCTTCTCATTTTCCTTCTTAATCCCCTTTCTCTTACTCTCCCATTCACACTTTCCCTCTCTCTTTCTCGTCGTTCCTTTCGAAGGGTTTCACTGGCGTAGGATTTTCGCAAAAAGGCCTTTTTGTGTGTGCTGTGCGGTTCGTGCGCTCATGTGATACTCTGATATGCGGATATACGGGGCATATAGCAGCTAATAAGTGGCTTAAAATGGTCAAAGTTGAATGCGAATGCGAGGGCGAATGCGAAGGAACTGTTTAGTGGTTGGGTAGCCACAGAGGTACACTTGCTTCTCGCTTAATAACTATATTTAAAAAGTACTTAAAATTATTGTTCAATCAGGAATGTAGAGACATCCACTTACAATTTTGCACTAGAAAGATTACTATTTCCCAGACGGTAAGCTGAAGCTAGTAGAAAGGGTTTTTGGGGTCGAAGTTATAGCTTTATAAAAACCTCCAAAAGGATAGATTCCAATAGAAAATGAACGTTTCTTTGTTTTCGTAAAACTGAACAGAATCCATTATGGTTTCTTAATAGATATATTTGTGTATTTCGTGCAGTTTCCCTTGAGATGGGTTTGCACCCTTGATGCGCACTGTAGCACACGTGGGAGGCGGGCAACACATCTGTGGCAGATACCAAAACGTTGAAAGCTTTCAACACAGCCCACTATTCCGCCTTGGATTCGTTGAAGAACAAGTGAATTTCAACTTGAAAATTGTTTCATTTACCGATGGAATGCAAGGGACTCCACTGCCACTGCCACTGCCACAGCCACAGCCACCCACAGAACAACATCGTCTGCCCCATTTTTTGGTGCAATCTCTCATCTGCCACATTGGCTCCTTTCGTCTCCCCTGCTGATGGCTGATGCTGGCTCTTCTAACTGCTTTTATCTGCTGCTTTGTACAGTTTTGTTCAAGCGTAATACTTTTTAATGGCTTTTTGATTGGACGCAGCAAAGCAGCAGCAGCAGCAGCAAACTGCATCCCCATATATGCATCTCTCTCTCTTTCGCTCACTCTGTCTCTCAGTCGGTATCTGTCTCTGTCTCCGTTGGTTTTAGTGCACCCCATTTCTCCCCCTTTCGGCTGCTGCTCTTAAGTTTTGCCAAGTGGCTTCCTGCCTTGACGCTTGACTCGGCGCTTAAGTGCAATTGGAGTTGCCATTTTGACAGACTCGACTCGCCTCGCCTCGCCTCCTCTCTACCTAATTCTCTTTCTAGTAATCCCTCTTTCTCCGTTCTCCATTTCTCTTTTTGGTGTTTGCTCTTCTGTTTCTGTAGCTGTTTCTGTAGCTGTTTCTGCTTTTGCTTCTCCTCCATCATACGATATTTGTCTTGTTGGCTCTTGCTGTCTTGCTATTGTTTTGCGATTGGCCTGAAAGCCATTTGGATATTTTTTGCTCAGTTTCCGTTTCCTGTTTCGAGTCGCCATCAGTCGAGTCGAGTCGAGTCGCCGTCTCCCACCTCCGGTTCTTATGATTCATTTTGCATTCATTTTGTGCTCTATAGTCTCTCCATTTTGGGGGCGTTGTTCGATTAGAAGCAATTCCCTTTCTTTTTCCTTTTCCATTTCCATTTGCTTGGTCTCCTTGGGCTTTTCCTTTATGTTTCAATCGGGAAAAACATGGGAAAAATTTCTTCTATAGCCACGGTTTTTTTTCCCAACCCCACCCCTTGGAAGGACAACCCTTCAACCAGGGCCTTGGTAACATCTAATTAACTTTTTTCCCTATCCATCCAAGGCTCCAATTACAATTTCAACAGGACATTAACATTACCATTGATTGGGTGGGGATTGACAGTTGTAAAACGGAAAAAAAAAGCAGAGCCATGCACTTGGGATACCCTGTAGTTGCAGTTCGCTTTGTATACCGTCAAATGTACTCTTCTAATCGCAGATTTCTGATGTCCTGCTTCGGATAATGATTCCTATGATCATATATCAATGTGGTTTCCAATCAAATTCAAATCAAATTTGGAACAGCCTTCAGATGTACATAAAAACTCTATTAACGATTCCAGACTAAAAAAATATAGATATTCTCCAATATATGTTAGCTATAAAATACGAGAACTTTGTTTAAAGGTGTTATGGTATTTCAAAGACTAATTTCAACAGTTCCCTTCATCCACAGCATTCATATAATGCTGGATAGGAAGGAGTATTCATGATCGATTCCGTCAAAATAAGGCAGAAAATATTTGCAGAACTACCGAGAATTCTATAACTTTGAGGTGGCATGAACAAGGCTTGCTCGGAGATGTAGAGTCCTGTTTTGGATGTTCGGAAATAATTTCCTTGTCTTTCTTCAATTCGGTCATGTGCAATATTTGTAAATAGATCCTAGTAGATAAGGTAACATTTGAAACTGGTCCAATACAAGCGTGAATATACCGATAAGAAAATGAATATACCCTTTTCCACACTCTCTTTTCAGTAAGAGAAATAAAATAAAATATAAAGGGAAATACAAACAACAAAAAAAGCAGAAAGAGCAGAAAAACAGAAAAGGTTCAGGACGATGAAAGGAGTCGCTGTTGGTCGTTTGGCCCCCCAACCCCCTGACTATTGAGGGTGGAAGAAAGGTTAGATGGCTGGCTGGCTGGCTGACTGGCTGGACAGAGAGCTGGGCGGAGCGGAGTGGAGTGGAGTCGAGTGGATCCATTTGACACGCAATCGAAATTAACTTCAAATATGAAATAATTTTTGTGTTTTTAACGCGCGTTGCCCCGTTGATGATGGCTGATGGCTGAATGGCTGGATGGCTGGTGTGGTCCAAGGGCAGGGGACTGACGGAGACAGTGGCCTGTGAAAGGGGTACGAGGCAGGGATAGGGATAGGGGGCGTGGAGAGTACGTCCAACTTATAATTGGAAAAATAGCACAGAGCACAGAGCACACTTTGTGTGTGTGTGTTTTCCCCGTTTCTGTCTGTTTTTCTACTTTTTGTAGCCCCCGCCCACCGCCTGAAGAGCGTCGAGCGAGAATTGTGTCGTAAAAAATCATAATTACAAAGTTAATGTTCTCTTGGTGAAAGAATTAAATTGCTAGTCTGTCCAGAGAGTCCAGCGAGTGTCGGTCAGCCCTTGGTTTGGAATTCGGGCCAATTGGAAAAGTAAATGCCATGGGAACTGGCCAAATGAGACACTGACTGACTGGGGGGCGGCGGTAAGGAAAAAGGTAAAGGCAAGGACTCGGACTAGGAAACGGAACATAACCTCACCTTTGCAGGATTTGTCGTGCAGCTCGCGATCATCCTCGAGCAGCGTTTGGAATTTGTGCTGCAGATTGGACGCCGCCTCCTGAACGGTTCGCGCCTCGTCGTCGAGCGGCAGCAGGGTCTGCAGATAGGCGTACATGTCGCCCTGCTGGATGCGTATGCGTTTGTTCTCCAGATGCCGCACAAACTGCGACTCGCTGGGTGCCAGAAAGAGTACGGCCCTGCCCTTACGGCCCGCTCGCGCCGTCCGTCCCACACGATGCACAAAGTCTGCCGTGGTCTGGGGCGGCGTATACTGGATCACAAGCTTAATGTCAGGCACATCGATTCCGCGCCCCACGACATCGGTGGCCAGTAGCACACAGCTGGCGCAGTCCCTGAATCCCCGAAAGACACCCTGACGCTCCGTCTGGGTCATGGAGCCGTGCAGTCTGTAAAAAACAAAAGTCAATGGAGATTCAATTGCAGCAAAAGGGAAGCATCAAATAGTCTTGCAGCTATATCGTTACATTCGTTAGATTCAATACCTATAATCCTAATGTGCAATAGTCTTCCCATAATATAGTGTTAAACATGAGATTAAATATGTGCAGGATTTGTACAATAAATAATAAGTAGAAATGTTCGTTCTTGCAAATCTTGCAGATAGTAAACCGATTTCTCTTGCTATTCAGCTTATATATATCTATATACTACGTATGTATATATATTTACATACGATATTCATATCGGAGAACTTTGCAGGTCCTTTACAGATCGAAGAGCTAGCAGAGTACATCGAGTTCTTTGGACAGTATAATCTAGGGAATCTCCACTACCTCTATTTTACGGATATAGTAATATGAGTCTATATGCCCACTATTTATCAATCGCCATTCAGAAATCTAGGTTCCACAGACTGCTGCGTAATATGCCCGCACAGGATAATGATAGCTAATTATGTATATAAGAACACTACTACCATTGCTACACTACTGACATGCATATGAAATCGTACCTGGCAACTGAACTAAGAATTTCTCAGAATATTTATATGATCCCTGATATGATACCTCAATTCTTTCAATTAGTTTCATGATGATTCTGCCACTAAAAGATTGCTTTATACAAAACTGTCTTCAAATATCTCATCTACTATCTGCCATACAGTCTACAGTCTCGTCTAAATTACAGCAAGAGCATAATGATCTGATTCCCCTCGCCATGCCCTTCCCATACGCCACTCACTTGAAGAAGCGCAGTCCCTGGAGTAGGGGTTTGCTGGTGTCCTGCCCGTCAGAGTCCTCGTCATTCTCCTTGACCTGTTCGTCATCCTCGTCGAGGACACGTCTGGTGAGAGCCTCGTTGAGCATGTCGTGATGGAAGTTGACCATTTCCGTGGTGCTCATAAAGATGATGGCCTTAAACTGCTTGGGGCTGGCGGCCAGTTCCTTGGCCAGGAGCGAGGAGAGGGCCACCAATCGGAGCTTGGCCGGCACCACGATGTAGCTCAGGTGCAGGTTCTCTGGGATGCTGAGGACGCCCGTCACATCCTCCTGATACTCACCCAGGCCATCGTCCGGTTCCAGCTGGGCCTCGATCGAGTCCTTCTGGTACCCTTCCTTGCTCTTGAGCGCTGCACTGGCCGCCTCGTCGCTGTTGTCGATGTAGATGGGATCGCTGAGGGCGAGCCCGGCCAGCTCCTGGACCTGGGCAGTGAGCGTGGCGCTGAGCAGGAGGCGCTGCAGCTGCGGCAGCTTCTCGTCCTGGCCCTGGGCCTCCAACCGGTGCTTTTCGATGGCCTCCACCAGCTGCTTGACGTCCCTCTCGTAGCCGAGCTCTAGCAGGCGATCGGCTTCGTCCAGCACCAGGAATTGAAGGCGAAACAGTTTGAAGGAGGCCGTGTGCAACAGATGGTCGACCAGGCGGCCCGGCGTGCCCACCAGCACATTGATTCCTTTCCGCAGGCGCGCCTTCTCACTCTTGCGACTTTCCCCACCCAGCAGGGATCCCGGAACAATCCACGTGTAGGGCTTGACCAGCTTCTGGAGGAGCTCATACGTCTGCACGACCAGCTCGCGGGTGGGAACGATGATCAGGGCTACGACGCCGTCGGTGCGCTTGATATGCGGCACCTGCGCCTGGAGCTTCTCTACCAGCGGCAGGGCGTAGGCCAGAGTCTTGCCGGAGCCCGTCTGAGAGCGCACGAGCACATCCTTGCCGCTTAGTACATGCGGTATCGTCTTCTGCTGCACCGTCGTCAGCTCTGTGATGCTAAGCAGATCCTCCAGATTCTTTACCGCATGCGCATGCAGCCCGAGACTCGCGACTTTGCTGCCAGCGAATATAGTCTCCCTGACGGGCTTCACCGTCCGCTGGCCTAGCTGCTTGAGGGCCTCCACATCGCTCTGATCGAAGAGTCCGATTTTTTTTGTGCGAAACCGATTCACCGATGGCCCAGCGGATGTCTTCTTGCCTCCTCCATCATCCTGCTTCTGTTCCGACGGCGACTGCTCTTCCCGTTCTTCTGGCTCTTTTGGTTCTGCTGCTGCTGCATTTTCAGCGAATTTCTTCTTTCGTTCCTCCTCGATCTGCGCCTTGAAGATGTCGCCAGCGCGTGGGAGTTTGTTGGGGTTCTCCGGCTGGCCCTTCCGGCCCTTCAGGGCGCGATTGAGCTGCTCGTCGCTCAGCTTGGACACCGGATTGCTGCGTTTCTTGCTGCCCATGCGCTCGGCCCTCGTGGTCTTGGGCTTGGCCTTGGCCACCGCAACAGTCTTTGCCGGCGCTGCGCTCACATTGAGCATTAGATCATGGCCCAGGCTGGGAGTTGGCTGGGATGCGGTAGCATTGAACATAAGATCGCCAGAAAGCGATGAAGCAGCGGCAGCGGCTGCGGGAGCCAGAGCAGCAGGAGAAGGAGCTGTAGCCTTTGCCTGGACCTTGGTGGGGACCCGTCGTCGCACCACAATGGCCTTTACCTTGGGCTTCTCCTCCGCATTGAACTGGAAATCGAAATTGCTGGACGCCGGAGCGCGTTTCCCTCCCACGGGCTGCCGCGCGGTTTTCTGAAACGGAAGCCAAAGATTATTGAGCTGCCTTTCGCGAATATGCTATGGGGAGCACTCACCTTTTGCTGGGTCTTACCGGCCGATGCCTTGGCACTCACATTCAGCGATATGTTGTCCACCATTTCTATGACATTTGGGTATTATTGCAATATTCTGAAATGCTTGATCAAAAAACGTGCGCGCACGCTTCCTCTTCTTAAGCAGTGCCATTCACAGCGAGTAGCTGACAATCAGCTGTGGGTGAAATCAGAGATGCCAGACCGTCAAATAAAGGTGAAATGAGCGCGCAATTTTAAATGCCCAACAGCAATAGACTATGTAATTTATTTAAATCAATTCGTTTATGTTTTCTGTGTGTGTGTGTATTTATATATTAAATATATTATATATGTATATATGTGGTATATATTCCGGCAAATACAGTAACAGGGCTTTTTTCGCTATAAAGTAATGCAGCTGACAGCTGCTCCTCTCGCTCTCTCTCTCTCTCTTTCGCTTCTTCTATCTTTCTCTCTCTCTTATTATGCCTACAACAAAAAAATTACTCATCCGACTGCCTTGGGCACGGATGAGGCGGTGTGTGTGTGGGGGGGTGGGGGGTATGGGTGGTGGGTGGGCGTTGTTTGCGTCAAACACTTGAGGGGTGGGGTGGGGCGGTCGCTTTCAGCCCCAACTGCGTGCTCCGCAGATGTCAACCACAGACCAATGCATGACTGTGACAGCTGATGATGCTGATGCCTCCTCTGCTTCTCCGTCTGCATCCACTCCCACTCCCACTCCTGCTCCTCCTCCCCCCACAGCTGCCACGCCTGCTCCCACATTCATCGCAAGGCTGCAGTGAATGGTTGCCGGCGGCTCCTGCTGCTGCCTCTCCCTCGCCCGATCCCGCTTGCGCTTCTGTTCCAGCTCTTGCATCATTTGCATGCCGCCGTGGCCGTGCGTCGTGTGGCAGGCAGCATACAACAACTATGCTGTCACGTAGTACTCTCGCTGCCGCTTCTGGCACTTCTCCCGCGCAATGTAGCACAGGGCAATCGTTATCAGCAGGGCTATGGTCACGCCCATGCCAATGCTGACCCACATGATCTCCTCGTTGATGCCCACGTACGAGCGGCCTGGCCGGAAAAAGAAACCATAAAAATATTCATGAATAAATGTAAATCAATCAATGGATGCGGGATTGATGGCTGGCCGGGGCGGGGCGGTGTGTCCAAGGGATAAGCGACATTTTCAGAATTGTTCGATCGAGTGGAATAGATGGGAGGATACCCTGGGAACGGGTATATTCCATGCACTAGAGGCTACACCATGAAAACATGAGAGCTGGAGATGCAGGACGATGGGAGAGCATCTCTCTCCCAAATTCATTTGAAATGTTGCCATTATTGTCTGTGGAATTTAATACAAAAAATCTATTCGTAATATATTCAAGTGAAGGAAAATTGATCCAAATGAAATCATTGTCAAAAGGGTACGCATAGCGTCGAGACCGTCGGCTCCCCTTACGCAGAAAATGGCAAATTGTAAATGTTGTCTCTTTAAGCCCTCATCAATGGAGGCGTGGGTGGTGGGTGATAGGTCGAGCATGGAGGATGGGGGATAGTTATCGGAACACTTACCATTGTAATAGTGATTGGAGTAGCCGGCTTTGCCAGCCACACGACCCGCTGGCATTTTTTTTCAGCTTTCAACCAAAAAAAAATGCCACGCAAAATGAAAAGTTTATCCGACTAATAAAACAATTGCGCGCTTTTTGGTTTCCTTTCCCCTTTGTGGCGCCCTTGCCAGCAAAGTTTAGTGTTTTTGTTTTGTTATTCCTTTTGGTGTTATTTCAGTGGCTGGTTTCCGGCTCTGCTCTCTCTCTCTCTCTCTCTCGTTGGCTCTGGTTTAATTACAATTTATGGGTTGAGTAGACTGCAATGCATCCTGCGTCCTTGGCCGGCAACTCGGTCGTTACGCTGGCAGTGGCGCCAATGCAGCGCCTGGAACTGCCAAGAAGCTAAATGGAGACGAGACGAATTGTAAATTTAAATAATTTGGGCAAGACAAAGAATATATGTAGGTAATTTTTCCATTTTGGCGAGAAAAACATTTGAAATTAAATTTGAAAGTGAGCGGGCGCGCGCGCTTCCGTCACTTGTCCTTACAACACTGCCGCCCCAGTGTTCGTCGTTTGCCAACACCGCACGCCCTTGGCTCAGCTGATTGTGCTGTGTCCGCACATAAACAAAACATTTTCGTTAGAGTATCAGTTCAAATTTGTGAGTTTCAAGATTATCGGTGTGCAACATGAAAAGATCTGCACCAAATCCGAACAATGCAGTTCCCGATGAAGTCCCGGCAAATAACGAGGAGGCCAAAAAAAGCACAAAACCGGACGATATCAGTCTGGATTGCTGCAAAAATTCCGGCGGCCAGCAGCACAGCAAAGAAGAAGAACCTGAACAAATGCCGGCTGTGGTGGTGGAGAAGGTGGAGGAGGAGAAGGAGCAGGTGATTGTGACGTCATGCGTCGGAGGGGACCAAAAAGTTTGCCTGGATGCCAGCACCTGTGGATGCCGTACGTTCTACAAAAAGTTCTTTGAACATACATTCCATACCTATACATATAAGCATACACACATACATATATGACACATGCACATACCCTTCTAAGGTGCGTTTCAAAACTATACGACACTCCACCAACAGAAATTGTGAAACAAATAATGTTGGGCCATTTACGAGTTGGATTTATATGGAAAAAAAGAGAAATGAATTTGTTATTTAAATGAATCTCCTAATGGAGTATGCATTGCTCCAAATGATTGAAAATAAGAGCAAGGCTAAACTACATGTTGTCAAATCGTAAATAGGCGACATATTCTGTTAAATGATTAATTTAAAACGTGATAAGTTACTTTATTTAGAAGTACAATCGATTGGTGTCCAACTTGTAGGCCAATATGCCCTTACCACGCTGGCAATTGGCATTAAACTGCCTTAAAGTCTTGATACGTACTGTAATCAGAGCTGCCTCAGTGAACCACTTTATGGTACACTGTCTTATCTAGAAAGTACACCCATGAAGGAAACCCCATTGAGTATCGACATTGGGTATCGCATTAGTCATTATTTATTATTATATTTTCATAATCTAGCAGAGCATATCATAATGCTGCCCAGAAGTTTTCATTCCCGATACTCTCAGACTGTTTTCGCCTTAAAGTTTAAACGAACTGCTTGTCGGCCCAACCCCTTGTTATCTTTCATATTTTTTGCTGTTATCAGTATTGATGATACCAAAACAAGAATGAGGGAAGAGCTAACTTTGGTGGTTCAGGTGCACACAAATATATTGGAAGAAATTCATTTTGTGCCTGATCGGAACTCGAGGATTCGCCAATTTCCATTGCCCGAAACTATTCCAATGCGGGAAGACATTTTCGATACAGAAGATACAGAAACAAAGATACAAATAACAATACTATAGGATTGTATTTTGAATCAGTCAACGTTTCACGCTTTCTCTGCCTTTTTCCTCCGTTAGAGGATGCAGTGCAATTTTGTTTATGCAGATACTTTAGAATATGATAATTGCACACAATTATGAGATTCTGGAGATCCTTCGGGTACTGACTGGCTCAGTTGCTTCTTCAGTCGCCACACGCTTGTGAGGCGAGCCACGCCCAGAGCACCAGCAGCGACTCCAAACATCTTCAGTGGCTTACTCCCTCCTGACTTGGCCAGCAGGACGGAGCCCATTCCGATCAGACACATGCCACTGAAGGAACGACGGCGCAAAGGATCCCGTTCTCTGTGGCGAAATGGGAGAATCATTTTCTTTTGTACTGTATGATCGAAAAAAATATGTATTTGAAACTTTCACATATAGAAAGTCCTTTGTAAAGACAAAGGAAATAAATGGAACTTCTGGAAGTTTTGATTTGTTTTCCAGAGCCAATTGGGATCCAAATATGAATTAATCATAATACGACTTTTTAGCAGAATTAATTTTTAAACAGCTGATTGGCCAGCATGGTCGTACTTAGGTTAGGTCGCTATAGGTTCAATACTAGTTTGAACCGTTCTATAATGTATGAACTATGCGTTTTATTCACTGATTTCAGACTCAGTGCAATCCGAGTACTACCACGTTTAAAACCAATACACAAATAAAAATAAAGGCCAGTGAAACGAAAAGTTCTACAATAAGATAACAAAATTAAATGAAGGTGTACCAAAATTTAATTTAATTTTGATAATTTAAAGCCAGTAAGGACACATTTCCATACACTTACATATGTTCCAATATTATTTTTTATATGGGCTGAAACGTAAATAATTTTACCAATGGACATGTCATTTTATTAACTTTGATCTGAGAACTATCTTAAAAAAATTGTAATATATGTATGGACTCTCTGAGTTGGCGAGCATTATCCAGAGATAATGTCGATCCTTATGCCATAATTACCATATCGCCAACTCAGAGAGTCCATACATATATTACAACATCCTTATGCCACAGCATGTCCAAGGACATCGCACATTTTCTTCGCTCATTTCCCTCATTTGTATTCGCTGCATGTTTTGCCAGAATCCATATCCTGGCGGCAATGATAGATTAAAGTTACGCCCAGGCGCCCCCGCCTAGCCTGCTGCCACTCCACTGCCAAAGCGCACAAATTGCATAGAAAAAGCGAACGACGCCCCCTTTGCCCCCTCCACTTCATTCCCAGATCCATTCGTTCAACAGTTGCGAAAACTTTTCCCAACCAACCAACCAGCAGCCACAACAGGAAGCGAAGCGTTGGTCTATTTCTATTTCTATTGCTGCTTCTGCTGCAAATTTGGGAACTGCAATCGAAATGAGTCCGAAGGTCGCTCCCTTCCACTCCACTCCAGGGCGAGACCTCAGCCCAAATATTCGCCACAAAAACACCAAAAAACAAGACACGAGAAAGAAAGACTAGCTTTTGGTTGCCCTCAAAATACTCTTGATGATTTATTTGAGTACCTCTTTAAAGGCGAAGTTCCAATGGCATATCCAATATTGTTGGATCAGGATTAGGCAGAGTCATATTACAATAAACTAGCACTAAAGATCTCTCGTGCCTGTGAGCTTTCTTCTAAAGACGTCCAAGTATAATGAAAATTGCAGTATGCAATGCATCCTTACAGTTTTTAAAGTTTTCAACAAAAGTTGTAAGGCCTTCTCGGAGAAGACTTAGTAAAACTAGTTGTTCGTATATATTTACGCTGCAAGCTGCTGCGCAACTAAAATACCCTATAAAATATAGGGTACTACTCAGATGAGGCCGACCAGGCCAGACCAGACGACCAGAGGCAGCAAGCGAACGTAAAGTGAAATTTCGGGGCCAAGGATTCCGGGGCTAAGGGCGCTCGTTCACGTACTCAAATGTGGGAAAGTTTGGGATGAGCGATAAGGCCGATAAGCCGAAGCATGAAGCTTCTCCCCGCTGCTGCTTTAAAGCGGAGGCCGGCTATGGAGTATAATAAATATAAAAAGAGAGCTCTACCATTATTTAACTGCGCATTAAGTGCAGTGGACGTTCCACGTCGCTGCTAATTGAAACGAAGTGCACAAGTGCCATGCCATGCCATGCCACAGTTGGCCAAGCAGAGAAGTATTCTGCTCTGCTCCTGGGATGGGCAACCTGGAGAGGAGGCCCAAAGGAGAGGAGTATCTGGAGAGTTTCATATTCAAAACTTTTATCAATATTGGAAAAAGATCATTATCATCTAGTAGCTCCCAACTTGGCAGACACTTGCTCCACTCCCTGCCATTCCTATCATTATACTAGGATTATCGGGGTTTGAATTGAATTGCATTTGAATAAAATCTGAGTAATATTATTAATAATAATTCATTGCGGAATATTTTCCTATTTTCTATACTCACATACTCTCATAAAGCATATTTCAATTAGTAATTTCTGGCTCGCGATCTTTTAAATATTCCCACCATTAAAAGCAGTAGGAGTTACCAATTGCTTGGCCATGACACTGTTCAATGGGTCAGTCGTTGTCCCTTAGCGCACATTGAAAAACTTTGGGAAACGACAAACTGGGAGGGAACTGGGATAGGGACTGAAAATGGAAATGGCATGTGTATAGGTGGATGACAGATTGACTCGACTTGACTAAACATCGGACATCGGGGAAACTCTCGTCGGCATCGCCTTGCAATTGGGGCCACCGCGCAATTTTCTCTGAAGATTAGGCGGGTCGTTAGCCATGCGCGATAAGTCCGGACTGCGCTTGGGAGGAGGAGGAGGGGTTGTGTGGGATCGACATCGACCCACTCGTGCAATCCGCACTTGCCCCATTTGAAAGCGCACACTCGAGCAATTCACATCCGGGAACTGCAATTCAAGAAATGTTCAGGCACACTCATATAACACCGACCCTTGCAGCTCAACTCGAGGCGGAACCGGTGCTGGACAACCGGCAGCTTCTGGCATTCCAAGTGCGTAGTCGGGACATCGACTGGCGCCACTACGTCCAGCCCCTGGACACGCGCATTCGCTCTGGCGGAGTGTACCTGGACAGGCAGGCAGACTTTGTGAGCAATCATCGACGTGCTGTCGATGGGCAGAACAGACGCGAGCTGCTCGTCTGCCACGACATGATGGGCAACTACCTGGAGGATCGGTGAGTGGAACGATGTGTATTCCGAATTCCCGATGACAGCATCCTGTCTTTCTGCAGTCACTTCCACAGCTCGGAGAAGTACGATGACTATCGCTTTCTCCACTGGTCAGCAGTGGACTACTTCTGCTACTTCAGCCATAAGTATGTGACCATTCCGCCCAGCGGCTGGCTAAACGCCGCCCATCGACATGGCGTACCCGTTCTAGGTACCTACATTGTGGAGTCAGCGGGCCCTCTCATCGAGGTTCTGGCCAGCGAGGAGAGCGTCGACCGAACCGTGGCCGCCTTGACCCGTCTCTGTCTGCACTTCGGCTTCGAGGGCTGGCTGGTCAATGTCGAAGTGACTGTACCGCGGGAAAGCATGTCCAATCTGCAGTGAGTACTGAGAAGATCATCCAAAGATCTGATCATTCTTCTCTCCCCACCTTCCACCCCCAGTCGATTTGTCCGAGAGCTGCGCTCTGCCACTGAGTCGCAGGTGCCGCATGGACGCGTCTTTTGGTACGACAGCGTGATCGAAAGCGGAGAGTTGCGCTGGCAGAACGAGCTGAACGCACGGAACGTGGACTTCTTCCGGATCAGCGACGCCATGCTGATCAACTATGCCTGGAATGATGGCCACCTGGAGCGCAGTGCCAGCCTGGCTAGGCAGGAGGGTTCGCCCCAGCATCGAGTCTTCATGGGGCTGGATGTTTTCGGGCGGAGTCGGAAGGGCGGCTTCCAGAGCCTGGACACGATGGAGCGGATTGCCCAGAATGGTTTCTCGGCGGGTATTTTTGCGCCGGCCTGGTCTTTTGAGACTCTGCGAAACTGGCGAGGCTACGACATTAGCAAGGC
Organism: Drosophila athabasca; assembly: GCA_008121215.1. NCBI lineage: Eukaryota > Metazoa > Arthropoda > Insecta > Diptera > Drosophilidae > Drosophila > Drosophila athabasca. The sequence continues at coordinate 3,803,892 of CM017796.1, read as the reverse complement.
GAATGGCGACGAGGAGGTGAACGCCGCTTTTCTGGCTAGGAACGAGTCGTGGTGGGCTCGCCTCTGGCCCCTGCTGGCCACCCACCCTTACCAGGCGCTGCCATTTTATACAGACTTCTGCGTGGGGTCAGGCCAGGCCAGCTTTGTGCGCGGGTCGCGCGATGCCTCCCCGACGGGCCGACCCTTCTTTAACCTGTCCCGCCAATCGCTTCAGCCGTCGGTGCCCCTGGACAAGAATGCCCGGCACTGTTTCCACACGGCCTTCGCGGGTGGCAGTTCCCTGCAGGTGATCAACTACGAGCGTGCCTTCCGGCTCTTCGTCACAGACTTCGTCTTGCAACGGGGTGTGCTGCTGCTGGGCTATGCATACCGCATGGATGATACCGGCAGGGATCAGACCTTCGATGTGCTCGTGAGGCTCTCCCCCTTTCAGCGCCATGGCCAAGATCTGTACTTGTTCTGCGGCTCCTACGACAGAAACATTGTAGCTCCGCATCTTTGCTACATATCCCCAATGGATCCCATACATCCACTGCCCTCCGGCCTGACCCCCGTGCAACTGCCACAGAGTTCCGGTTTGCTGGGCGAGGGCTGGCGAGTGCGGTACTATCTGGCTCGGTTCGATGGGCCCGTCGTGGTGAAGGACATTGGCCTGAAGTGCCAGCGATCGTTGGCGTCCACATCGGAGGCCTATCTGGGGGCAATCTATGTGCAGGGCCTGTTCCAAGAGGATTTTGCGGCCTCGCAGTCCAGGCAGAAGGCCAGCATTGATGTTTATGGCCGGCAGTTGTGGGAGAACCAAATCTAAACTAGATAAACGTATTCCCCTCTATCCTTAACCACTTTTGTTTCTCTTTGTGGCTAGCCTTCTTGTCCTCCTTTCTCCCAACTCGGACTGCCTTTACAGATGAAATCTTTCCCAGCACGAGTATCTTCAGGAATGGGCTTCAATCGTTTGGTACCAGCTTCTGGCCACATTATTCTGCCTTGGCGCTCAGTGAGCTCCTCCTCACCAAATACCTTTTTGTTTTTGTAACATTTCTGTGTATAAGTGTGCCTGCTTCATTATTATCTATGACTTCGAGGAATTTGTTATACATGGCTGTATAATATGTGCTGTAACCATAAACATTTTATTAAACATACCGATTTAAAAGAACGCTTTCTAAGCGTTTAAAGTGACAATACGCTGCAGTGTAACGACACATTTTTTTTTTCTATTGTACAAATATAAAATAAAGAATTAACATAACATTAACATAATGTTTAAAAAAAAGTGAAATAAACTTAATAAATGGAATCGCATGATTGTAACAAAATGGCATATATACACGATTGTATACGATTACCATACATCATGATGCACACATATCTTTCAACCCGCTTAATAATGTGATAAGTGTTTACTTAATGTGTTGATTTAATGTACAGCTGCAACAGTGATTCTTTCATTTTTGTGGTGAGGTAGAAAGTATGTGTTTTTTTTGCAAATAATATCTTCACATTTACAGCGAAATGTGCAAATGGTCTGCCTTTCAATTATACATTTCACTTCATTCAAAATTCAGAGAAAAATTTGAATATTTTTTACTTGAATATCCATTTTGTTCAATAAATCCGCATATTAAAATCGGAGTAGGTGCCATTATAATCTCATGATTCTCTTATGGTTCTTATATACATATATACATACATATGTACATATGTATGAGCTTACGCTAAAGAAACTGTAACCTTTGTTGCTTCGTTGTGAGATTTAATTTTTTTAAGCAAATCCTGCGGTTTTTTGTCTCTTGTCATTCTCCTCTTCAGAAGTACTTAAACTGTAAGCTCGTTTTTCCTAGACTTACTTATATTTTATTTTATTAGCAGCTTCTTGCATTTAACGAGCTTAGTTTTATAATTCAACTAACCGCAAGCTATGCACAGACTGCAATCCTCCTTTGTCCTGGCTGGCAGCTGCTGATCCAGTTGCCTGCTCACCTCGTATACCCTCGTACTATCTGTGCTCCTAAACTGTTCTGTGTTTTGTGCTGTTCTGGTTGCCCTGCTTGAAAAACTGCAAATTGCGTTGGTGTGCGTGTCCGACTGACCAAGAAATTTCCATTTAAATTTGCTGCTGCCGTTGCTGTTGCTGAAATTGAAGCCGTGTCGTGGTATTTTCCTTCCACCTAAAGAGGTTTCCACCAAGACTAGACGAGACCTTTTTTGCTTCCTTTCCTCAGCAACGTGAGCGGCGTAATTTTTTGACATTTTTTAATGCAGTTTTCAGATTGTTTTTGTTCTTGTCTCTGGCACGCGCTGTTGACATCATTTCTGCATGCATGAAAGCATCTGCAGTCTCGCACCGCACCGCACCCCCTACCCCCTGGCCAATCCGTCTATGGCACGGACTTTTGCACAGTTTTATGGTATTTTATTTGTTTAGTTCTTTGCTTTTTTGTTTGACTTTGGGCTTGGCCTTCCCCTTCAACTTTGGTGGGCTGCTCTGCTCTGCTTTTGCCGTGCTGTGCCGTGCTGTGCCGTGCCGCTTTGGCTTTGAGGGCGCTGAAGCGGAAGCTGTAGGGGTGATAGGGTAGGGGGGAGGCTGACGAAGTGTTGCTAAAAGCAGTGCATCATCCGTTGCCCAGTAACAGCTCCCCCTCTCTACCTCCCTGTCCCCCTCTCCACTATTTAGTTTATCAAGAACATTATCTGCTTTCGTTGGCTCTTCCCTATCTCTCTCTCTCTCTCTGCCCGCCTCTTTGGCTGTCAGCTTTTTGTGTAACTTGTGTGCCACTGTCGTAATTAGCCACACCCTTCCTCTCCAGCACTGCACTGCACCGCTTAGCTGTCGATGAAACTCTGCCACTGACCGCATTTCAAAGTGATAAACGTCATCAGCTGCATCGCTGCTGCATTGATTTCGGTTTTCGCCTTTCATTTAAATCCAAAATGAACTCTCCACCCCCGCCACAGACGCCGTTGGAGATGGAAATGGAAATGCATGGCAAAGCGTGCGGAAAAGCGAACCGCAAATCAAACGGTGGCCCTACTAGTCCCATGGGTAGGTTGTAACTTTTCTGACCTTTCAGCTGCCGCTCTCTTCTTTTCAACTATTTCTTGCAGTACAAATACAGCCCCAACAAATTGTGCAGCTAAATTCGACCACAAGATGGAGGTAGAAAGCTAGCTGCAATATACTTACTGACTAACATTTTTTCTATCCTAATTTCAGGACTTATGGTTAAGTTTGTAGGGCACTGTATAAGCACAGGGAAGCTAACTTGAAAAGGGAAGGTAAATATAAGAACTTTGTGTTCATAAAATCTTGAAAAAGATCTTCGCAGAACGACTTTCGTTGATAGCTACGTTGAGGAAGTATACAGGTATCCTTGAGTATGAATGGAAGCAGTCTAACAATACAAAAAAAATTACCATTTTCGAGTCGAGCAGCGATTAGCCTCGTCCCCCACAAATTGTGTGGGTATTTTTTTTTTGCATTATCGGGCGCGAAAGCGATCACACAGGAAACCCCACGCACCACAGGTATGTACATATTTCATTTTTCGGGCATTCTCGGACAATCTCTTATCCTTTTTCCGCTTCTGCGTCGGGCTGGCGCTAGTTGCCGAAGAATAATGGCTGCTCGGGCTAATGGCTGCTGTTGGGAGCAAGTGGAGGCTTTTTGGCGTTTGTCTATCGTTTGAATGTTTGAATGTACTATGCATAGGCACGGTTCTCCACAAAGAAAATATATGTAAGTATATCTGCCCTTGTATATCCGAGTGGCGGGCCAAACGTGCAACAGCTACATAAAGCCATTGGGCCTGACCTAGATTTTAAATTTGGCTGGAAAGAGTGGCCAGGATGAGAGCCTGGATGCAGCCTTTTTAGTGGAATTTTGCATACATTTTATGCATTTAAATTGAAATGAAAATTCAATTGAATATGCCACCTGCTCGGAGAGTCAGATTGCTGGTGGCACAACCACCACCACAGATGTAAATGTATCTGTCAGCTATTGTAGAGGGAAAATGCGATTCTCTCTTCCTCTCTTCCATTGCCCGGCTCCTGTGGCTCTTGGGCATTAAAGCCCTGCAAATGCAGATTTTGGTACAGTTACGTGATATTTCATATCTGCTTGGCCAAGAATGAAATACTCCCATGCTATCCGACTCAAATAAAATATCCATTTTGGCCCTTTAGGATATACTAGCTGAAGTTATTTGTGCCCTGCAGCGACCGCCACTGGAAGGCACTGAAAGGCAACACCAATCCTTGTTCATCCGCGTCCTGGCTCTCGCTATCTCTGCGGAGCGTTTTATCGTAATTGCCGCATCCGGTTGCTAGCAGACGCGGGGCACGGGACATGGGGCATGGGGCACAGTGAAACCAAATTAAAATCAAGTGTGTGGCAATATGCAATTTTAAATTACCCTTCGTGCATCCACACATACCCCTGCCCATTCCAGACCACGCTCTTTTGTGCGGGGCGTGACTTCTTCATTAATGTGGCCAACCCGGCACTCCCATGCATGCCGCACTAATGAGTTCTCATTGCCGCCGTCTTGTCCCTCCCTTCTCGCCATCAGGCGGCTATCATCCATTCGACATCAATTACAGCACGCTTCCAGGCGCTGCTTTAATTACTGTCAATATCAAGGCCAGCGTCCAACTATAGCCAAAACCAAACCGTGCCCAAAACCATGAATGCATCGAAAGCCAATACGAAATGACAGCGGTAGGGAGAAAGTGCAGCGGAGAAAATGGGGCAGCAACGAAGCTGGGAATATCCTAAAATACGTGTACGACTCGACCCAGGATAGCTTTCAATGTACTCTAGGATGGATATCGGTATCGCTATCAGTATTTTTTCCAGGTAATTTTGTAAGCCCCATGGAATCATCAGACCCTGTAGGCTGGACCATCGGAAAATGCCGAGCCATTAGCGTGAATTTTTGTTTTTGGTTAATGGCATTCATGCAGCCCGCAAAAGCACAGCATGACATATGCACATATGTACGTACATACATATGTATATTTAGGTCAAAATGGATTTTCGATGTTTTTGGTTGAACATCATTTGGGGGCGGGGAGGGCAGGGCAGGTCACTGCAGATTTTAACATTTTCATGCATTTTCGCATATTTAAAGTGGCAGAAATGATAATATGGCAGCGGCCAGAGCTGGGCTCGAATTTTCCGAGAATATTCTTTATTTTTCCGTACTCTTCACTAAACAGACGGAGCATACATTTAATTTTTTGACATTTATTTTGGTAAACTTTGGAATAAATTAGTCATACTTGTTTCATGCCCTTTGGATTCCTGTTTTTCAAGCCATTCAATTAATTTTCATTACCTTCTCATGCAGAAATTTATTTTTCGAAACGTAAACTTTTTATTGGTTTCTCAAAAATTTACTTCTGCGTTGTAGTCAATATATGCGACTCCCTGCCAGTATTATAAAAATTTGTTTGCTTGATCTAAAGATCCTAACTGTATTTTTCGGAGATTTCCGGTTTCCGGGTTCCTCGCCCCGGGGCAAATTTATTGGTGCATTTTATGAAAATGAGATTTAGTGCGCGGCCCCTGGCCACTGGGCTCTGTTCATTTTTCTCTCCTTTTTGGCAGGCATCAGAGCGTCAAATCCTTGAGGCTGGAGCTCATTTCTTTTTCTGTGTGTATTTCTGACTGGTTTGCTGTGTGTGTTTTGGGTCGCGCGGCGCCTCATAACTTTTCCACATGGCCAGCAGCAAAGGAAAATAAAAAGAAAGTCTCCACCCCAGCATCAGCACTACAGAAATCCTGGAGCTGTGGGGCACACAAAACAGCGAGAGTGCAAAAAAATATTCCGGTTCCGGTTCTGGTTTTCGTTTTCGTTTTGGTTTTTTTTGTTGACTTTTTTGTGTGTTTTTTTGCTTGTTGTTGTTTGCTTTGAGAGCAGAGCAATGCAGAGCTAAGAAACGAGGACCTACAACGTAGAGAAGTTCCCAAAATATAGAATACCCTCTACACAAATACTTGTAATATTTAATGTGACTTATTGCATTATTATCTTTGGTTCTAGATCAAAAGATTAATACCTCAAGGTTATGAATATACCTCAGGAGCCAAATTAAATGCCAAAAGGCCAGTAATGGTGAGGTTGAACGATACGTTTTTTTTTTAATTTGTAATTTGTTAATATTTAATATTCTAATAAAATTTTATAGTGTGAATTATATCTTTGAAAGAAATATGGAAGGGCTGTAATTAGTTTCAGTCATGTTTAGGCAACAATTTTTTAAAAATAATTCTATAAAACTGTATTTAAGCCTATAGTGACTGGAGAGCATAACTATCCAAATTTCAAGTCTCGGAGACGTGTTCTTACATTTTTCGAAAACTCTACATGGGGCACAATGAGAATAGACACTTCGGGTCAGGGATAAAAGGCCAAAACAACCTGGAAATGTGTCAGCCTCAAATGTAACTTGAAAATAAATAAGTCTTGTCTTATCTGAGCTTAAGCAGATGTACTATATAGACCAGTGCTCAGCACGGTCCTATCTAATGTGGATAGAAAAAGTCTCTGCTGCTGCGCTGTTGCTCACGGACAGTATAAAAAAGCAGCAAGCCTTCGTGTGACTTCGGTAATGCTACTTCGGCTCTTGCTATATCGCTTTTTCCAGTGTAAAGGAATAAACCGATTTCTCCCGCGGGCATGTTCGGGTTTTTGCTACACACACCATCGCACTTGAGTGCATGCGTGCTGAGCACTGATATAGACGGATTGACAGTCTAATTGTGTGTGATATTCACGTTGGAAAAACCCCCACGCAGAACCCACATGAAATAATCATATCTTCATAATCATATCTTCGAGTTCTATGTAGATGCTATAATATGTATTGTAGTCTGTCACGCAAATCGACACGACACCCATATTCCATATACCCGTCTTTCTGCTTGGTGCTGGGCATGGAAAATGATGGATTTCTGAAGGGTTTCCCGCTACACGAAACTCATTCTTCTTGTTTGTCGTCGTTGCTTTAGCTAAACAATCATTATTTCACTTTCGTGTGTGACGCGTATGCGAACAGGTGTCTGTCTACGGCTTCCATCAATTGTAAGCTCTGCCCTGGCCTCGTGCCTGAGGGGCTTAATACACGGGAATACACATGGAGTACATTTTGTTATTGCAGAGCAATTGTTTGCGATTTGCTTGCCAATCATTTGCCAATCAGCTCAGCAAACAGTTCTTAGAGCCGGGGGGGCAGACGGGGCATCTGCATCTGTCAGTAGCATGCCACATGCAGCAACAGGCGAAGCGACTTCAACTGGAATTCTAGACAAAAAAGACTACATTCGAGTGCTCTCAGAACAGTGCAGGCAGAAGGCAAGAAGGATCACTGCTGTTCAAACTGCAAGGCAGGAGCTCAGAAATTCTTCAATCACGTTTCATTTATCAGAGGCTGACAAAGAGCCTTAACGGCAACAGGGAATAACCGCTCCTTCCGCTCCATGGACCTGAGTCCTCAATTGCGCACAAAAACCCCTCTACTTCTACTTCACCTTCACCTTCACTTTTCTCTTTTTAATTTTCCCTTAACCATTTTTCAGCTTGAGGTTCGGTCATCCAGACATATTAAACACCCTTTCTACCTATCATATAAACATGAATTCTTTAATATTCATCTTAAGGTTTGTAAATATGATTTCACCGACCGATAGCTTTTTTAATGATATCCCTTTCGATTTCGGATATCCCACAGAGCATCCTAAATAGCTTATAAAAATTTCTTCCCTTGGTTGCTGTCGCTTGTTAGCTGCAGATTTCCTGTCAAACTTTGACGATTCCTGGAAGACTGTACCAAGTACACACACAAGCAAACACACACACACAAACACTGTTTGAACAGCACTTTGACGTCACATCCAATTGACTTTCGGTTTCCTTGTTGTTGTTTCTGCTGCTGCTGCTTTTGGGGGCCGGAGTAAGTCAAGCTATAAAAGGAAAACATCATCGGGTAAGTTTTTCCAGTGCGAAAATTATGCGGCAGTCTACCAGCAGCAGACCGTACCGTACCGTACCCGTGAACATCTCCCCATACTTTGCCTCTCGAGATGGAAACCAAAAAGAAAAAGGGAAGGGTATTTTCTACAGTTTGTTTTTTATAATGGATTTGTTGTTTACGAGACAAGGACACACAAATACTAGAGATCTTTGCTCTACCCTTAGCTCCACTTCTACTCATAGACCCATCCCATTCCCATCCCAATATTTCGATACCCATTCCGTTACCCATATTTCGTTTTGTTGATAATTTTGACAAAGAACTGAAGCGATAGCATAAATAAGAGCTTTAAGCAGGAAACGCCATCGGCTGGGCCCAACCATCCTTTCCTCTCCGACTGTCCTGCTGGCTGGCCTATCTCTGTCCCAGGCTCCTTTTTCCTTTTCCCCATTTTGCTCCGTGCCATGGCTGCCTGTCGTTGTATGCCCTGACAGAACTTCCGACGTGACCATGTCCTCCATGTGGAAGCGACATATGCAAAAGCCGCATAAATCAAAAGATCTTCCAGCATGAAAACTGGCAGCGGCACAAAAAAAAACGAAGACAAAACGAAGGGAAAAAATCCAAGCCTGACACTGACTAACTGTCAAGGGCCGACGCCGATGCCGAAGCCACGACAATGTTGCCAGGACCCCGTTTTGCCAACTCTCTGTCCTGGACAAGGTCAGGTCAGGCCCCCACAGAAGAGTCTTAAGGCACACTTTTCCCCCCCCCCCCCCCCCCCCATTGGAATTAAAGGGAACTCAAAGCGGATGTCGAGTGAGGAAGTTGAAGGTCATGCCGGATGCGCGACGGAGAACGGTAGAAAGGTAGCGCAGCCGGAAGTAGCTAAAGCAGCTGCACTGGCATTACCTTTGGCGATTTGGGCAATCGAATTAGGGCAAATACATTTCATATACTATTGTCCCAAGCTTAGTGTGAGCCACTAGGGAAAAACTGAATCTGGAATGCTTGAGGGCTGGCTTTAACACATGAAAGGAATGAAATGCTAGCTGTCGGGGGGGACAGATAATAGCTAATAATAGGTTTGTTGTCCTTTCCGATTAATATACTGCATAAGGCGTAGGTTATAGTTTCTCATTCATCCACAAATCAGGAAAAGTGCCAGTTAGTAGAGCACAAAGAACAGACGAAAGAATCTAACAGGATAACGAGAATGTGTGTCAGCGATGGCAATGACACTCACAGATAAATACATCGAGCATTTACCTACATCCGATTCGTTTCTTCGTCTCTCAATCGAGTATGAACCAAAAATGTTGAATATGTCGCTCATCCGAAAGTGCTGATTGGTTCTTAGGACGCAGTATGTCAAAGTTGTCATGCGCTCAAATTTAAGCAAGAGTCAAATGGATAGGGATAACCATTAAAAGACTTGCTCTATGCCACGGATCAAGATTTAAACCTGTTACTGAAATTCAATAGCACCTGTTTCCCAATGACTTCGTTCTGAGCAACAGAAAGACATAGCTCACAATACTGCTGCAGACCATATATACTACCAGATCAGCTGGTATAAATTATAATTATCTATTGCTATTATAATCATAATCCAATGTCTTGTAAACTTGTCTCATGACTCAAACACAAGTTTTAGGCTGAGACCTGTTTTTGTTGCCTGTTTCTTTTTGCCTCAGACTTTATCACAACATCATTCCATCATTTAATGGCTAGACATAATTAAGCAATCCATGGTGCAGGAATATGTGTGCTTTACATGGTTGAACATCGTATCCGCCCATCCATCAATTGCCAAGTGTGTCCGTGTATCTGTCATCTTAAGTGACATTCACATTGATGTCCTCTCAATGCATTGTTTTTCCAATATCTCAATGTCAATGCCAGCGCACACAAAGTCACTGCAGTTCTCTTCTGTATCTACATATGTATCTCCCAAGCTCCCATTCCCTCCTCCATGTACACAGACATACATACATATCTTGTCAGTTTCAATTAAAATTTCTCCAGCGTTCCGCAGACCCAAAAAAAAAAGGGTAACTAAAAAAAAGGTCTCTTCACAAGGCCAAAAAAAAAAGAAAAAAACCAAAACTTTTTAAGTGACATTTGCCAGCCCAGCGACAGCTTCTCCAAATTCCGCATTCACCCCCTTTCCGCCTGCTCTGGCACGTTTCGCTCATTTGCAACTTTTTTTTTTGAAAGTTTCTGTGCTCGCTTTTGGAACTTGTCTAGCGCTCCTCGCTGGCCACCAAGAGCCACTAAATGCGCTGAAACTGAGGGGATATAAGATGCACATGTGAGGCTGGGATCGTGTGTAGCCAATGGCTACTGAAGGACTGGCAGGGGAGTGGTCCTTTATAGCAACAGTGGACCCACTGTATCCACTGTGTCGTTCCCTCTTGTTGCATTTCCCTTCAACTTGGCCAAATATTTTTTCTGTCATCTGTGGCCAAAATTAAATTTAGGCAGTACTCACAGCGGTACTATCCCCTACTGTTCAGTTGTTCCATTCCGAATTGTTGTTTCTTCTTTCGAGCTCTCCGACAGCTCTTCCCTTCAACTCCTCCTGGCAGTCCAACCATTACTCTCACTTAGAGGAGGACTAGAGGACTCCCATTCACCAGCGGATCGAAAATGGCGCATTGTGTTTTAATTAACTTTCGAAACTCTCTCCCACCCACAGATAAACATCACTGTTTCTGTTTCTGTTTCTATGTGTGTGTGTGTGTGCTTTCGAAATTCATATGCGTATCCACGCTACAGTCCCCACTTTCTGTCATTCTATGCTCTACCCTCTGCTTCCTCTGCTGTCTACCAAAATCGTTTTATTTCGGATATGTCCTGTGTACTGAAAATTTCAAATGACATTTCCATACGAATTCCATTGGTCAAGTTATGATAACTGGATGGCTAAGCTCCTGGGACGTGGTCCTGTGGCTGGCTTAATAACGACATTAATGGGTCAGTAATGCCAGCATGCGAACCGAAAATTAATTAGACAGCTCCACTCCAATAAATGCCGTGCGGCACCCTGCACCCCACCCTGCACCCCACCCTGCACCCCACCCTGCATTGGCCGCTGCTCCTGCTCCTCCTGCTGATGCTGCTGCAGTTTCAGCTAAATTCTGTCCCTGCTTAGTGGGCACTTGGGAAAGTTTTGACATGAACTTGCCCACAGAAACTTGGCCAGGGATTACTGCTTACTGCCAGAATATTCCAGGCCAAAATTAACAGTTGAACGAGCGCGTTTTCAGAGCATTAAACTAACTCCCAATTTCCATGAAGTAAATTATGCAAGTTCTTGTAATTGTGTAATGAACATGAATCGAATTTATTCATGGAACCAGTAAGAGACTTCTAGTAGCAAAAGGCTTTTAAGTGTAAAATGGACTGAACTCAAAGTTGCTTGTAGACAATCGATTTGGTAAATAGTCTTTTTCCGGTAAAGGTGAACAACACAGGACTCACTTTAAGATACTAGAGAATCGGCAAATACTGTCCTGCTTTGGCAAACAAAATCTTTAGCAAATAAGTAATTTGTATTTGATGCATTTTTGCTTACCCCCAAAACAATGCAGTGAATAATTAACTGCATTTTTCAAATAATAAACTATTTGCCGTAGTAAACCAGGGCCTTCCAGACTTCGGGGAATATCCTTTAGCCGTCACATTAAATGGCTACAGCTACAGCTCTGGCAAAAACTTCAACAAAGTTCTATTCGCCCAAACTTAAGTAATGAGCCTCGCTTGGAAACTGCCACAAGATGCTCGACAATAATTAGCAGCCGAATGAATTGTTAAACTTACTGCCAAACAAAAAAAAAACAGCAGAGGGAGAGAGCTTGCCACATTTCCGTACGTACCTAGCTGTCAAGACCACACTATTCTCTGGAGGGAGTGAGGTAGATGCTGTGGAATTCGTTAGGAAAGCCATGATAGTGACAGCAACAGGAACAGCAGCAAACAGCAAACAGCTACCGAACTAGGAACAAAAACAAAGCTGATAAGAGCCTGGCTTAGACTACCGGCTCAAACTACTGCTGTGTCTGCTAAACAATGGCAAAGGAACTGCACTAATACTGTTATATATGCACTTGTAAAATATACATATATATCTCTTATTATTTAAAGCTAAAGCTATATCTATGAACATTAGCATTGAACAGCCCAAAGCAACATTAAATAGAAATATACCTACTTTGAAGAGACTCACGTTCTGTGATACTTGAGCAGAATCTTAAAAATCTTTAAATAGCAGTATTGGTTTTGGTGGTAATTAAAGGCAAATACCATCCACCTTGGCCGGAATAAACAGCAGCAATAAGCAACTGCTTGATGGAGAATGAACTGTCCATCCTATTATTGAATGATTGCAGAAAGGCAAGACAATATGCAATGCTCTTAACGAAAGGAATACAGTGACTACCTTCCAATCCAGCACTCTACATAATTCCCAAGTAATTCGTATGGAATCAACACTTGGAGTTTGAACGTTCTTAGAGCGGGCCTCTTTATCTATAATTATTTATAAATATATATATTTATTTATTTATAAAATATTTAAAATGGATTAGTCAGCAGCTAACCGCACTGGCAGATAGCACAATAAAGTTGTGAATTCAAAATGCATTAAGGGATTCGTCTCTGGATCTGTGTGCCAGTGGGGAGTAGCAGCTAAAGACACTCTGGCTCCCACTCTAACGAGCATTTAAAGACAGAAAACGAAACTTCGATTTAAAGGTAGGTATAAAGACAGACGGACATAACCATTAACCACATGATGATTGAAACACATAAAAACAAGCTAATTAAACCGAAAGCTACATGCAACAAAGTGTCGTATTTGCTCAGACTGAAGATAGCTTTATACATATATTTCAAATTTGGAACTTTATTGTGGAAATGCACTTATGGCTATGCATTTATTCTTCAAAATACTTTCCATCGTTAGTCACCCATTTCTCCTCCTGAATCCTCGTCTTTATAAGCTTTTTAGGAATCCACCCAATTATTGGCCTCTTCGAAAGAATGGAAAAGGCGATCAGTCAATAAATGAAGTCCCCAGATTTTTAGGGAATATGGCGGCGGGTGGAGTCGCTCTTTCCATTTCATTGTTCTCAGGTCCGATATATTTCTTTGGATACCTCTTTACCTCTCTTTGCACATACAATTATGCAAGTGCGTATTACTGTAGTAGTACAGTGAATACATATTTCCGTTCGTTAAGCTTTTATTGCTTTATGCCTCTAGCTAATTAAAGCATAAATAAATCTTGCAAAGTTTAATTGCCAATAATTGTAGATGCATATTATATTTACATTAATTTGGACATATGTATGTATGGGAGGTCATGGTGCACCTGGCTCATACTTTAGGCACTGCTGCTGCTCCTGTTTTTCCAACAAATTGCAAACATTTCGTGAACAACATTGTTGGAAAAATTCCACATGAGCTTTTCCTTTGTTGGCACATTTCTGTGGCATATTCCAGCGACGTGAAGCACGGAGCAGAGAGGACAAACTGTGCTCCGGTGTGGCGTAGCGGGTACTGACTATACATCCAAAACAGCTAAAGGACTCTATTGGGAACACATTGCGGCTCGATTACAAAACCTTAGTACCTTTGATTATTTTATAAATAATGTTTACTTTGAAACGAAATAGTGCCTATTTAAATAAATTCAAATATTCACCATTTAAAGAGTCACATTTCAGACGAATGTTTGTTTTTAATTTTAATTGCACTTAGTCGATGAATTAAATCAGCAGAAAAAATTCGTTTCATTTGCATAATTTAACATGTATTTTAATGTATGTAATTACCGCTTTAACCATGGCCAAAAAAACACTGTTGTGTTATAAAGATGGAAACGGAAGAGGTCAAAATGAAAATGGTCGTTTGAAAGGTAACAATTTCTGCAGCGAAAGCCAGACGGCAAATGTTCAAATAATCAACGGCCATTCTAGGCTTAAGCTTTAAGGACTTTAGAAATTTATTCACTTATTACTTCAATTGAATTTTCGTTTGAATCTTTATTTGATCTAACATTCGTCGAAATTATCGATCAAATCGACCATGGGTTGGCTCATGAAATAGACATAAATATTTAATTGATTGCAGTCAGGATTACAGAGTACGCTTCAATTGGAATCCCCCAACCTTTTGCATACCTAATCTGCATCCTAATGGGTATATACAAAATTTCCCCTACTCTCCCCAATCTGCAACGTTTAGCAAATTTTTCCCAGCCTCAGCTGCTGCTCTTCCGTTTCCGGTTAGACCCCACACTTGGTCTTTAAACCCTAATGCCCTAATGCCCTAATGCCTTTGTCCAGTTGTCCTTCGCCCCTTAGTTGAAACGATTGTTGTATTTTTTCCTCCTCTGACGTCTCGTCTCAAGTGCTAACAAAGCTGTCTAGATGCTCCACCGCTAAACCGCACTACCCCACATTGTGCCCCACGAAGCTGTGGCAGCACTTTTCCAACCCCAAGCCCCAGATCCCAGAGCCCAGACCCCAAGGCTTCGCTGGCATGGCTTCGTGCCTCATGCCTCATGCCCGTGCCGTTTGCAATGTTTTGTTTTGCATTATCTGCATGTTTCTGCATAGATGCCTCCAAATGCATGACTTTCCTTGCCCCCTTGCCACCCCTCCTCTATGGCTATGTGGCATCCCATTACTGCTGTTGCTAGTGTTTATAGAGCCACAACCGCTTGCCGGCTTGCAACCGGCAATGAACAGACCTAAAAAGTTCCTAAGCGAAATGAATAAAGCCGGCTGGGATAGGAAAGGTACAGTGAAAGCTGTCTTGAACGGACCCTAAAAGATCCAGTATTTGAGAATTCGTTGAGGGAGCTTTCGCTGTACGGGGAAATAAGAGGGCACGACCAATTTGCTAGACCAACACGTGTCGATTCACAAAACAAATTGAGAACCCTGCAAATGGGAAAATTTCACGCTGAAACCTTGGTAACACACACTTTCTCCGTTCTACCGGCCAACCAACCAACCGCACACCCAACCACCCACCCGTCTTACCCGTCGGGAAAACACTGGTAAAAATTGCTACATGGAAATGGACTCTTTATTGTGTTGCCAAATAACATCTAGAGTCTGGAATACTTTACCCTTTGAAACAGTTTGTTGCAGTGTAGAAAAGAGGGAAGGTGGAAATCCAATACCAAAAGGAAACTTTGCTCCGCCATGGCGGTGCAGTCTGAAGTTTTCTTTACGCAATCATCATAAATTAACGATTTTCAACAAGTGGCAACAAACAGTGCGAGTGAAAAATGTGGAAATGAAAAAGAAAGCAAAAACAGGTGAAACTTTTCTAGCAGAACAGAACAAAACCACAACAAGCAGGAGCAGGAGTAGGAGTAGGAGAAAGGTAGCCTCAAGCCTGATCCTCGTTTACTCCTATGGCCCAACCTATGGGCTTACTTGTGCCTTAATTTTTATTCAGCCAAGACTTTTGCCGATCCTAAGACGCTGACCAAATTATAGATATACATAGGTGCAAAGTTTCAAGTTCCGTTGGGGATGGCGGAGGCTGAGAGCCTGGCGGAGGAATTCCCTTTCAATTAGCGTGTCCTTGCGGGAGTCGCACGACCGAATTATGTTCTTGCATATTTAAAATGCTTAATGAATTTTATAAAACTCGACGTTGTCTGTTCGAGTTTGATGGGCTTAAGAACGCCAAGGAGACTGCCCCCCGCAGGTTGCCTGGGAGATTTGACGAATGGGTGGGGGGTGGGTGAAGAACGTGTTCTGCCTGTTGCTGCCTTGTTCAAGCCACCGCCTCGTCCACCCATCAAGAGCTTATGGCATAATAGGGAAGCATGTTGTCTGCCTTTTGCGATTCGCTAGTGGAATAAAGTACATATACTCATATACATATTCATATAATTCTGGTGCATAAAGTCAGGAGCCGACAACAAAAACCGAGTAGATGAGACGCACACTTTCTCGGTATTTCCTCAGATAACCTTCAAGATTTTTCAAGATTTTAAATCAATGTAAAATCTACTACTTTGCTAGAGATGAAGCTCGTAGCCGAAGAAAAGAAGAATAAAATGCCTTATACATTTTGTGTATAAAATATTAATAAAACATTAATCAAAATTCTAAATTCGATGGTGAGTGCCCCAAACAAAAAAATTAAATATATGCGAGCTTGATAGATCCCTTTTTCGTATCGTTATAATATTTTGTACACCGAAAACACAAACAAAAATAATTGGTCAGATAGAATGTCCAATATCATTGCCAACGTGGATACCTTCTTTATTATTTCGCAATGCGGATTTCCGTCTGGATAAGTAACAAAACAGAAATCAGACTCTTGCAAGACCTGCAACAAAATGTACCTGACATTTATTCAATAATGCCAAAGACTTTGTGTTCACTCTCTGCTGGCTGCCCTATCGAACAGAAATCTCAAAGATGTTAAGCCTGTGGTCTTCATTTAGTTCTATAATCCACGAACGAATTACAACTTATGTAATCAAGTGAGAGTCAAGTCTACTTTCGGGCTGTCATAAAAAGGAAGTTTATAGACTTGAATTGAATTGATTTTACTTTGAAGGATGATGGATGGAAGTCAGCTGTAGGCCATCATTGAAGAACTGAATGGAAAAACGTACGTTTTCTGAAAATGTCTAATGTCCAAATGAAGACTAGCCAAACATCTCTTTCAATCTTGGACTATCGTGGACCCATCTCAGCCGGACTGACAATGCAGTAACCTTCATTCAAGCAGCAGCAGTATCTTCTCGGAGGCATTTCTTGAGAAATGTTCCTCTATTGTACTTTTTTCATTTTTAATTACTTTCATGGAAACATAAATACATAGATGGCCATCAGAAGATTCCATGCCTGATTGGCTGGGGATAACATTTGAGAAGAATGAGCACTAAATTGGGTTAATTTGTTGGGTAAGTATCAGTCGTGCCTCTTCTGATCGATGAATGGTTTCCAAAACAACCCAACCCACTTTTAGGGGCACTCCACAAAACCTTAATGCTTAGAGGAAAAAGGAAGGAAGGAGAGAGCTTTCGACAACTATTCAGTCGGGAATGTGAGTCGGCCGGTTGCACATACATACGAACCTTTTTAACTGCCGTCTCTCCCATAAATCGAAAGCTGTATGCAATCTTTCTGTCATTCGCTTTCGTACATTCTTTTTTTCTGCTGTTTTATTTTTTTGTTGTCCTTTCTTTTTTTTTTTGTTTTTTTGGTGACTCTCATAAAATTGTAAAACGAAAAGCCCTCAGAATGGGAGCAACTGCCTCGCTGGCGGGCAATAAATCTAACGATAATTTGATACGCAGCGTTTTACGATGCTTTAGCGGCAACGCGGCAGCCCCGCGGCAAGCCATCCGGAGGTTAATGCTCCTGAACCTGACTGGTTGTCATCGCTGTAAAAATGGAGCCTAGAGGGGCCTAGAGTGCTGAGAGAGCTGAGAGAGGCCCTAAGCCCAGAGCTCAAGCTAAGCCAATTAAATTATACATCGGACTGTTAACTGTTGCATGTCTTGAGGGGCAACGCTAGGGAGTATTTTCCCAGTCCCACTCCCAGTCGCAACCTCAGACTCACACGCAGACCCAGGTCATTCGTGATTCTCAGACATCTTATTGCCGATTGCTGGCGCGGTAACCGTTTTATTATCGTTCTTCATTTGAAAGTCCTTTCTTCTTTTGATTCTAGAATGGTAAAAGGACGATTTTTATTTTATGGATAACTGCAGCAGCACTACCATCCACTGCGATTGCATTGCACATTTGCAGTTGCTTCCATTTCAGTGCAGCTTGAATTATGGATGCGCTCCTCACGAGTCTCGGCTGGCGGACTGGTGGGCGCCGCGCCGAATCACTCAGCACCTGCCATGCATATTTCATGATATACAAATGTATCCCCCCCCCCCGAACCCCCGAACCCCATAGCCACCCTCCCCCTATGCAGCCCTATCTCTATGTGCACAAAACGTTTAGATGGTTGAAATGGATGAATGGTTCGGCATTATGCAGCTGTGCCATCAGGCATTGAAGCCAATCAGAGGCCAATCGCAGAGGCTGGGGGCAGATAAAAAGCATTGTCAGGTGGCAGGAAATTGCAGCGTTGCACACACGGCTGATTACCGAAACGCTGCCACTCTGCCACAATTGCTATCGAGGAGCAGGAGCCCAGCAATCAACGTTGTGGCATAAATATTAAGTATACGACTCGTGGAGCGCGGAGTCCCAATGATAGAAAATGGAAATGAAAACGGAAAACGGCTGAAAACCAAAACTGCCACATGGCATCGGTATACAAATGAATCCCTGGTCAGATTAGGCCGGGAGAAGGATTGAGGGACAGGGAGTGCATCTCTTCAAACCAAGCGTGTGCTTGGATAAATTAAAACCATTCCTTCGATTAGGACTGGGCGAAAGTCATCGTCCTGCACTCATGAAAAGGCAATGACCAATAGAATTGTCCCAGACTGAAACAGAGACTGAAACTAAAACAAAGCAAGTTTTGGCCATAAGCCCAGGACAAAACACACTCGAGGGCCCCATAAAAACATCAAACCCGTATGTGGGAGTGGAAATCATCTCCACTGCTATGAAACCTCCCCACAATCATAAGTGGCCGGACTAGGGAAAATAGAATGTAACGAAATGAAAGATTCATGTTAGTGGCTTTCAACAAGAGAACACAACAAATGGGGAAGGGAATCCAAATTGCGTTTTGGCCACAAAAAGAAGAAAGGCCTGGACACTTGACACTTGCCCATAAATAATAAATTGGGCAGAGATTACAAGTGAAGTGCCATAAAAGGGCCAACATACATGCGTTAC
Source organism: Drosophila athabasca (assembly GCA_008121215.1). Taxonomy (NCBI): domain Eukaryota; kingdom Metazoa; phylum Arthropoda; class Insecta; order Diptera; family Drosophilidae; genus Drosophila; species Drosophila athabasca. The sequence goes on along the minus strand of CM017796.1, from coordinate 3,785,056 downwards.
CAACAGTGGCAATTGGCAAGTGGCACAACAACATCACTCACCTCACCTCCAGCAACGATCTTCGGTCCTGGATTCTATCGCAACTTCTAAACAACAAAAATGGAACGAGGCGTTGGCACTTTCAAATCTTTAACTGAAATTTCACGTCGTTACGGCGCCTGACTCCGTGTGTTGTGACTCGGGCAAACCCTACCGATTCGGCGAGCGACAGCGACCTGCCACAAGGCGAGAAAAATGTGAACTGAAGGCGCCGACTGATGCTGCACGCACGAACGCCGCGTCTAGCTGGCCTGGTCCCGAGGACGCGGCTACCCGAAGACTGCCAGCCGATTCGGTACAGTGGTGGCGCCATGGACAGTCGGGGCAAGCAATCAGACGCACGCCCCTGACTGTGGCAGGCTGACTCGGCACACAGTCGAGGGCCCATATGTATGGCAGCCACAGATTTGGAGACACTATCAGAGCTGCCTTCTGTCAAAATTTCTTTCACTGTTGGCACTTATTTCTTAAAAACAAGTACATTTAATCTTTATTAGGAGTATTAGGGCTCAAACTCTGATGCCTTCAGAATCAATCAACTGTTTCTAACTCAGATAGAACTTAGAGTAACTCTCTCATAAAATTCGTTGAGAAAAGGCTGTTGACCCCCGGGTCAACAGTTGCCCTTATTATTGACACTTTTGGCAGATGTGCACGAATGCTGAAAAAGTCGAGATATTGCAACACATCTTGAAACGGTTTTGTAACGTAAAAGTTCCAAAACTTTCCCTAGTTTACAGAGCTGACACGAAAACAGGATGCAAAACTGATTTGGGGTGACCCCGACCTTGGTGGTGCAGTCTTCATACAATACCCCAAAAAACCCTCTGTTTTCCTTGAGGTAGTACCATAGTTCTGTAAAATAATTGTACATTCATCTGCTATTATATATATTATATATATATATATATTATATAACCCCCAGATGGTATTGATCTTATATATAGTGGAAACTAAGTGTTGTTTTTTTGCTGCTGTGACGTAAAAGGATATTATATTTTGCTAGCGATAAGCATAATTATTTGGAATTCTGCTTCAAGCTTCTCCCTCCCCCTTCCCCCACTCATTTTCCGCTTGCAGGTTTCCCCCTTTGCTAGCCGACCCCTGTGACTTAGTGCGAATTGGAGGCCTTCTTTGGTTATGCCGACAGAGGGCTCTGCCCCAGCACATGTTCCGGACAATTATCCCGACATTCTCCAGTGTCAGGTGGCAGCCTGTTCATTGGGCCTGTTCGGGTGGCCAACTCCTTCATCAGTTTCATCCCGCCCCACCACCAACCCCAACAACCACCACCACCACCATCTTCACCGGAAAGTTTCCGATGTCTTCGTATCGGAGCCATGTGTGCAGCAGCATGTTCTTTCTCTGTTGACACAAAGTCAACGTTCACCAATGCCAACCGACCGGGATGAACCCAATTTGCACCTGGACATGCAAAGTCAGCAATGTCGCATACGAGTATGTGTCTGTACATAGGACACGTTGACAGGTTGGGCAGGCTGGGCAGGCGCCTCTTGGCTGTCCCTGATGTATTGTAGCTCTTGCTGTTTGTGCATGCAACAGGGCGAATGCGGTGAGGCTAATTGGCCAGCGGTGTGCAGGGAGGTAGCTCACAGCAACAAGTGACGGTAAAACTGTGGTCGCAATTCGTGGAACCACCACAGCGACATACAGTTTGATAATTGTTAAATTTATGAATAAATTTACATACATTTCCATATACATACAATTTACATATGCACGTGATAGGTTGATTATTATTAGGCGTCGCTAAAGAAGGTGAGTCTCAGCCCGTCTACTTATCATTATAACTACTTTAAACTGGGCTTAATGCGTGATCAAACGATCTTTTGAACAGAAAACGGGAAGCGAGAGTCACGAACAGCTTCCTTCTCGATGGCACCCACTGTGCCCACTGTGATACTGCGATACTATGATACAGAAAGGGCTGTCAAAAACAGTTTGACCGGAGGTCAAAGCCCTCACATACAGTACATGTACAACTATTTCTTTGTTAGCTGCTGCTGTGGATGCGACATTTAATTGAAATGCAAAGCTGCCGCCCAAAGCTGGCCACATTTGCCACATTTTTTTGCCACACTCTGGTCGACCGGTGCTTGTTGCGCTTCTGCAAAATAAAATACGCCAGTAGCAGTTGCCAGTATATCAAAAAAAAAAAAAAGAAACATTTAATTGGCGACTGCCCACGGCTAGTACCTCGTCCCGCTGCATTTGTGGCACTTTTTTTTATCTGGGAACTTTCTTTCCGCAAATAAGATATTCGTAGGAAAAAAAACAGTCGACGACGAAATGGAAGCGACACGACACCCACACTGCCATTGGCATACAAATGAAGAGTAATCGTTGTCCATGCTGCCCCCCGATGCCATGCCACACACACACACACACACACACACACATACCTCTCTTCTCCACCCTTCCACCTCTTCCCCATGATCCATAAAATTGAATTCACGTCGCGCTTATGCAAAAGTAAAAAATCCAAAAAAAAAAAAAGCGAAATTAAAAATACAAGAAAAACAAAAGAAAAGATAAACGAAAACAAAAAACAACCAAAAAAACAAAAACAAAAGTCATTTGCGAATGATGTGAAAAATAAAAGCAATTAACAATTATAAACAAATATTGTAATAATTGTCGTATAATCGCCCAGCCAGATGCTAACCCCCAACGGAGTCGCAGACGGACAGAGGAAGAAACACGAATAATTAAATAATTTCTGGCTGGTCACAGTGGCGGTACAAAGTACGTGAACGGGTATGGCTATGAGTACCAGTGACAGTGGCAGTGGCAACAGTAGCTGCAGCATTAAGATTGTTATATAATATTTCCCGATTATGAGGGTTATTGTTTTTCATGGCCTGCCTTTTTGCAGGTGTTGGTGTTGTTGCTTAATTGCACCTTTCTTTTGTTGCATATTCTACACTGAGAAAAAACTGGCAACAAATATTTCAATTAAATATTCACATTCGGTTTTTATATGCAAACATAATAAATTTATGTAATATTCACTTTGATTTAATTATAAATTCATTAAAACAAGTATTTTTTTTGTTTAAATATAAAATATTTTGAAATAAATAAAATAAATAGGTACATTTTTAGGAAATATATATTTAATTTAAAAATAAAATTATTTATTTTAATTATGGAATATATTTATTTTTAAAATGAAATATATCTAAATAGAATGCATATTAATATCAAATATAATGGTATAAATATTTGAATCAAAGTGAAGTCTCAGGGCTTTTTCTCTGGGTGCATTTTCGGGGTCACTCGGTGCTTCTTTGGGGGGTTTCCCCACGGATCGTCTCGCCTCGCTTGGCTTGGCATCTCTTTTTCCTACACCAATTTAGCCATTGCAACATTCGGGGGCAAAACAAAATGCTGTGAACAAACACTTTCCTGTGCTGCTCGCGGGTGTGGGTGTGGGTGTGGGAGAGTTAAACATTAACCCATTAGCATCCGAAATGGAAATGGGAAGGGGAATCTTTTCCCAAGCAAAGCAGACATTCAACAAATTCTCAATTCTCGATTCATCTATTAATTTCGATTTTGATTTGAGTTTCAGATTAGAAATTTCCTTGGGCATTTTTCTTTGCCAAATTTCCATGTGGCAAATTGACCACAATTGATGATAAATTAACTGTTAGTACGAGGATTACCACCCACTTTCACTATGACAGTGACGGGTGGGTCGGTGGGGTCGGTTGGGTCAGTAGGAGGGGGAGGAGGAGGAGGAGGAGCAGGAGTCGGCAAACTGTCACCGAAGACCCATCCGTGGCAACGCTTTGACTGGCCACCATGCATGCAGTCGTCACTCTTCATGGACTGGGGCAAGTACTACAGCCGCCGCCTGCTCAAAAGCAAGGCTATCGAGTGCTTCGGCCGCGCCTTGGCCGCCTTCAAGGATGAGCAACCGGAACAGAAACAGTCCTGCAAGCACAAGCAGGGACTCGGCCCGAACGATTACAAGCCGCTGTTCCATCGCGCACTGTGCCAGCAATCCATTGCCCAGTCGGAGGCGGCCCTGAGGGACGCCACTCGGGCCAAGGAAATGATGTGGCGGACCCAGAAGCAGGTGAACAGCAATGTGGTGAGCACCGCTGACGTTGTAATGGCCGAGTACGATGCCCTCTTCGATTGCAACGAATTCGAAAGAACTCTCCGGAAGTTGCATACGGAGGCACGCTTCTTCGATCCCGCCAGCCAGATGCAACGTCACTTTGACGTTCGCAAAATTAAGGTGAGTCCCAGCATAGCATTCAATAGAGTTTGCGGCATTCCTTTCGGACCTCGGCACCTCCACTTGTGCAGACTATGGGCGTGTTCGAGGACAATATGGGCGCAACGCTCGGACCATTCATACAGCAGAATAGTGGAACCATCGATGAGGTGGTGCGCCGTCGGCAGGAACTCGCCGCCTTTGTGCCTCGCCCGCTGTGGAAGACGCTGAAAGAGCAGCAACAATGCGACGTCCAGAGCGTGCTCGAGAAGAACATAGAAGCGCTGACCCCCATGGAGCGGGCTAAGCGGCGGGCCAGCAAGAGCCTCTACAACCACCAGTATCTGGGCAAGAGTGCCGCAGACGTAGAGCTGCTTCACCAGCTGCGCAGCAATCACATCTTTCTGAATCCGCTGACGAACGGCACCACGCCCTATCTGCGGCAGCTCGTTGGCGAGCAGTATGGGATCGTCAGGAAGTTCATGGTGAGGGACTATTCGACTGACTTATCGACCCATGGACAGATATTTTGGGAGCCTATTGAACCAATTCTGAATTTTACAGAAAATGATGCACGCCCGCAATCCGCTGTACAACAGCAAGGCGGCGAAATGCCAGGGCACGATCGAATGTGAGAAGAGCCGCGAGAGATATCTGTACCACGTGGAGTACCAGACCCGGCGCGACTGCATCCGAGTGCTGCGAGAGGTGCGCCAGCTGCGATCGGATGGCAACATTGAGGGTCTGACGAACTACGTCGAGAACATTATGTCCACCATAATAGACCTCAAGACGCATCGCACGCTGCCCTGGAAGTGGGAGTTTGTCAACGACGTGTATAACTGCCTGGCCCTGGCCCATGTGGATCGGTGTGCAGTACCAGCGAACGTTGAAATTCTGGATCCGAAGAACCGGCTGGTGCTCTACCTGCAGCAGCCGGAACGGGTCAAGGACATGACCATTAGGTTTGGAGGACCCAATCTCTACATGGAAATCAAGAAGGAGGAGGTGCGCCAAAATCGATCAAAGTAAGTTTCCCGCCTTCATTATCCATCGATCATCCTTAAATGTCCTGCTGTTCATCGCAGCCAGAAGATGAATAAGCTTAAAGATCGACTGCGCCACTCTCGCTATCCCATCGAGCGGGCCTATCTCCGCTTCGAGATGGCCCGCGTACACTTTAAGGAGTTCCGCTTCGAAAAGAGCCTGGTCCTGGCCCGCAGCGCTTTTAATGGTGAGTCGCTTCTCACTATCCTATCCTATCCTATCCTATCCTATCCTATATATTTATGAGCATTCGTTCATTCGTAGAGGCGCGCAGCTGCAACAGCCTGATCTGGCGATACAACAGCATCTTCCTGGCCTGCCAGGTGCACGCGGTCCTCTGTCGCCACGAGCACCTCAAGGAGTCTCTGGCGAAGGCCAGTCAGCTGGCCAAGGGACTAAGGTCACCCAAGCTGTTGGCCTACTTGGCCATCTGCAACATAGTGAATGACAACGAGATGAACCTGCACAAGTTGCGTCGCTCACAGCTGTCCTAGCTGTACAAGCGAAACATCGGTCCGGGATCCTCGTTTCACTCCCCATCCAACAGCAGAAGCTCCAGCAGTTGCAATTGGCTTTCATCTAGACTGTTTTCCAAGTGAGAAATAGAGAGAGCCAAAGCAACTCCTGGAGCTTCTGCTGCTTTGGATTGCTTGCGAGTATTCTTGACCCGCCTTGAACCCAGTTGACGCTGCAGATACACGTAATGTTTAGGATTTAAATTATTCGCTTTATTCGCTTGAGTTTGGCTTTGAGTGTTTGTTTCAATAAATAATAAATAGATACGTATTAATTAACAAGCATCAACGTTCGTTTAGCATTAACAACTCATTAACAATTACAAGTTTTACAAATTACGATAAATTACGTTTAAATTACGAGGAAATTAAGAGTACAGGAGAGACTGCTGGCTGGCTTGCTGGCTGGCTGGCTGGATTGACTTCGTATCAGACGGTATTGACGGTGCCATGGCGGCGACGTTGCCGATGCAGTCGATGCAGACGCCTGGACAACGACTTGGCGACAGCTGTTGCCTCTGCTGCTGCTGCTGCTGCATCTGCTGTTGCCGATGTCGCTGTCTGTATGGCACTACTCGGACTTACTTGGTCATTCACTGTTTGCGGCACTGCAGCATTTTCAGCGCTATTTTGGGGGTTACTTGCGAGGTTACTTGTGGCCTCTGTTTGAGCCCCCTCATTTTCTTCGTCTTCGTCTTCGTCCTCCTCCTCCTCCTCGTCATCCTCCTCCTCCTCGTCCTGATCAGCGTTATCTTCCTCCACCTCAGCCCCATCTTCAGTGTCGCCTTCCTCCCCCTCTTCAGCATCATCTACGTCCGCTTCTTCCGCTTTATTGGCCCCCTCGGCAGCTGTGTCATCGTTTAACACTGCCTCAACCTCTCCCTCTGCAACTGGCACTGCCAATGGAATATCATATAACTCAGTGCCTGTCTCTGTCTCTGTCTCTGTATCCGTCGCCGTCTCCGTCTCCATGCCCGTCTCTATCTCCTTCTCCGGCTGCACTTTTGCTGGGGGTTCCTTCACCTTGGCATCTTTCCCAGCGTCATCTCCATTGCTATCGTCATCATCCACATTTATCTCGTTGTCGCTAATGTTTTCGTTTTCGTTTTCGATTTCTTCGGCCACTGTGGTGGTGGGTGCTTCTGTCTCTGCCTCTGCCTCTACCTCTGGCTCTGTCTCTGTCTCCTCTTCAGCTGACATCTTCACCTCTTCCACCTTAGCCTCGTCTTTCTCGGTCTCCTCCCCGCCATCGATCTGCTCGTGGTATGTGTCGCCTCCACTGACAACAATGATCGGCTGCCTAGTTGTCGTCGACGTTGTCGTTGTCGTTGTCGTTGTGCTGGTTAGAGGCGCTTCAGTGGCTCTTATTGAATTGGTAATTGTTTCAATTACTTCGTTTGGCTTCAGGCCGCTCTCGCCAGCATTGGCAGGTGTCTCCGCCTCCGCCTCTGCCTCTGCCTCTGCTTCAGTCTCTGCATCTGCCTTTGCCGGTTCCTCCTCCACCTCGTTGACGGCCTCCACTTGATCTTCTTTGTTGTTGGCCAGGTCTTGATCGCTGGCCATTAGCATTTCACTTTCAATCGGCAACGGTTCAGGCTGCTCCTCCTCCTCTGCCACCTCCTGCTCGGGCTGCTGCTCCGACTGCTTCTCCTCCTTCTCTGGCGATTCCTGTTCGTTATAGTCATACTCCGCACCGGAACCCGTTCCCGGTTCCATTTGCTCCTCATCATCAGCATCATCGTCATCGTCATCGTCGTCGCCTTGTGATGGTTCGGCGGGAGGCAGCACAGGCTTGCCATTCTTGTCCACATACTGGAGGCCGTCGAGGCCCATTCGCATGCACTGGAAGTGCATCTCGAAGAGATCGGTGGTGGCCAGGCGCACCACAAAGTCCATGCACATATTGAGGCTGTTGTCCACCAGCTTGACGTCGGTCATCTGAACGCACATGGCCATGGGCACCCCCATCATGACGGGTATGCAGAACGGTGCCGGATTCCGCACCGAGATCCCGTACTTGGACGAGGGACGCTCATTGAGGTACACCTCTAGCTGCGCCTCCTCCAGCTGTGGCACGAACGTGACGTTGGCGCATACTGCAAAACAGAGACAGAGGGAGAGAGAGAGAGGAGAAACGAGTGAGTTAGGGGGTGGCAAGAGTGAAACAGTGAAACAGTGAAACGATTCCATTCAATGAATGAAAGTTGCGGGTGGCAAATTCAGATTCGCTTCGGAAATGCAGACCAGACTCAGACCCAGACCAGAGCGAGGCACAGCGCTCGGAGCGCCAACAATTTGTGGCATTTTGATTGGCAAATGCAACCATGTCACGAAACGAAACGAAACGAAATCGAAACGAGATTCAAGTAAAGCTAAACCACTGTTATTGCTATTGTTGTCTCTGTCATGCGCCACACCACACACCGCACATCGCCAAGATCTTTGCCAAGGAAATCGCTCAGGACTGGGTACAGGTTTGGCTTTGATCTATCTTTCTAGGGCCTGCAAAGGGGGAGGGGGAGGAGGAGGAAGTACTTGCACTCGTACTTCCATATGTGGAAGCACAACGGCTCTTGACTCTGGTTGACGATCGCATCTCTAGCCATCGATCAAGCGAAGCGATTGATCCATGAAGTTGTTTCAATACTATAGGTAATAGATCATAGATCGTCTAAAGGAACTTCACAGCCTTGATAAGCTGGGAAAACTGGAAATTCCTGAATGAAACTGATCTTGAGACATTGGGAGAGCACGTGGAGCACGTCCATTATGGAAAATCTCCTCCATCCATCACAGACATCTGCTTTTTCCGACCTTCCGACTCACCTTTTTGATCGAATTTGTACTGATCCACCTTGAGGCCGGCACAGCATCCGCAGACGGAGCCACGGCAGTCACACGGCTGTCCGAATGTGGACCAGATGGAGCCCTTCGAGGAGTACTTGACGCTGGCCAGATTGCGACCACGCGACACGCTCACAGTGGGCGGCAGATAGGGCGTGTGCGTGGCCAGCTCGTAGAAGATGAGGCCGCTGCTGTAGCTGCGGCCGACGGTACACTGTGGATGCCACGCGACGAACAGTAGAGCCAGGCATAGGCAGGCCGCGGAAGGGGTCAGCATTCTGTAGAGGATCCTGGCCAGCATGCGTAGCGTAGCACTTAACAACAAATCAAAAAATCACTGAACAAAAAGATCGCGTAAATATTGGGGCAAAAAAAAACAGCCTGGGGCACGGGTGGGCTGGTGGTATACGACACACAACGTTTAATGTTTAACGGTAAGTCCGTGGCACTGACACTGGCACCAATGGACAGAAATAGCAATAGCAATGGGCAATGGCAACCGCTCGCGATCGACGACAATTAAATATTAAAACGCTGAACGCGCTGAACGTTAGCTTAAAAATGAAATGGAAACTGCTTGCCGAGGCAGCAGCGCAGCAGAGAAGCAACCACACTGGCAGAGGCAGCGGCAGCGGCAGAGGCAGAGGCTGAGACAGTGGCAGTGGCAACAACAGAGGCCAAAACTCCAACGGCGGCATCAGACAGCAAGTTCATAGCGGTTGTTGCTGTTTTTGCGAGCAAACCATTTTATACCCTGCTCCGCTCCGCGGAGAGCATATGGGATGGATAGACAGACAGAGGGAGAGAGGGAGAGCCGGGTTAAGGGACTCCGTAGAAGAAAAAAGCAGAATCTGGAATCGATATTGATTTGAAAATAATAGTAGGCACTTTTAGACACTACCGAAATACGACAAATGTTCTTCGTTTTGGGTTAATCGAGATCCAATTGGCGATTAAATCATTCACTACCCACCTCCATCTCAACCTCAAGAATTAAAGACTTGCATACATAGATCTATCAATAGATATGTGCATACATATATCTGTGGCATATTTAAAGGGACACTCTATAGCCATATAGCTCTCTTATAGCCTTTTTGCACTGCCGCGCGATAGAAATATCGTTATCGGAAAATACGCAATAACGCAGAAGAAGCGTTCACATTGGAGAACAGCTGATTTGTGCGTTTGATGATGAGAAAAGCGAACAAATTATGGAAAAAGTTAGGGAAATGGACTATAGAGATGATTGACGCTAATATTTCTTTATTATCATCAGCCATTTCTTAGCAGAGTTTGTGGGTGTTCTTCTTGCTGTCGCCCCCACCGCTGATTCCAATCAACCAATCAATCAATCAAATTTTTTACATATAGAGGCTTCCGCAGAATGTTTAATTTTTGTGCCGTTTAAAGGACGTTTAAAGGGACCCTTATATCAGAGATTTAAATTTCGGATTTTTTACACATTTCTTTTTATTAAAAATGTTTAATATATTTTTGTATTATTTTTAGTTTAATTTTTTCTAGCCACCGAAAAGCACCACCAAATTCAATGTCAAATCTGTAAAAAGTTTGGTATATTTTCGTAGAACAAACATTTTCAATAATTTATAAGCATTGAAAGATCATTTGACATTCGGTTCGATTTCTTTCCACAATTTCCTTCTTATCAGCGCGGCAATCGGGAGTGAAGTTGTCTCTGCTGCTTCTGCTGCTGCTGCTGCTGTAGCGGCTGCTGTTGCTGTTGCAGCTGCTGCTGCTGCCACTGTTACCATTGCTGCTGTTTTTGTTTGCTTTGATTGTTTGCCGTTTCAACTACCGCTGCTGCCACTTCTGCCACTGCTGCTGGTGCACGGGCACGGGCACGGGCATGGGCACTGCTGTTAATGCTTCGTTTTGTTGCGTGTGCCGCAGCGCCGCGCTTTTTTTTTGGCTGACAGTGACAAGAAAATTGCGACGGTCGTGACTGGCTGGGAAAGCCAAAAAAACAAGAGGCGGCCAACGTCTGAGACGTCCGTCCGTCCGTCCTACACCCCCGTCCATTGTGTTACGCAAATCACTTGGGCAGGTCATGGCCCGAAACAGGCTCCCAGCCGAAAACCCCAGGGAAACCCTTGGGGCAATCTCCGGCCAAGCTCTCACCAGAAAGGCCAATACGGCGGGTGTTACACTTAAACTATGGCTGCTGATATCCCATACATTGGGGGGCGCATGGGGCTTTCGATTTATCAATGGAGACCAAAGTTATGGCTGCTCCGTGCCGTGCCGCAATTGGGCTTCTGTTTGCCAATTTTGGATCCAGCAATCGCGTTTAACGCATCGCATCGCATTGCATAATGTCTGGGCCTGGGCCTGAAACTGGAGCCTCCCTCTGGATCGCCCTAATGCAATCCCATTAAGCGTTAAGGGGGACAACAGTTGCCAAGTTCGACGATTGAACTGCCGATGAATGCAGCTACAAAAAACATCCCAAAAAACCAAAAAAAAAAAAAAGTAAATGAATGCACCGATACCTGTATGCCCTATCAGCTCCCTGGTCATTTATTTACATATATATTTTATACATATATACGATATATGTAGCTGATATCACAGTCAATAATAATAATTGTATATTTTTCCTTGGAAAATCTTTCCATTTGAAATACTGGTACCCTCTGCTTAAAGGGTATACAACCGAAATAAAATATGGAAAAAAATTGAGAAAACTGTCTTGAAATGGAAATAAAATAAAAGAAAAAAAGGTGTCGCCAGTTGGGGAGCTGTTAACAATTAACTCTAATAAGCCCCGCAGACGGGCAGACTGGGAGACTGCCAGACTGGCAGACGGGAGTCGGTGCAATGCGCCATCGTTTATGTAATGAGCCGTCACCATCCACATCCACTTCGTCATCATCAGCGCTGTCGGTCCAAAATGGTAGATGGTGGATGGTAGATGGGAGGTAGCGGTGGTGGTGTCTGTCGATTTCGAAGTAGTCGCCGCTTATTAGGCATGGCATTATTATTCATTGCTGATCAAATCAATTTGGTGTGTCGTCGTAGCCCCCTCCCCGCCCTGACTCTTGATTTATTTCATTTCTTTCCTTAACTTTTCTCTTCCTTCCCAACATCTTTCTGTCTCTGGCAACTGTTTTGGTGGCCCTTATGCCAAATTGTCGCAACTGCCACAGTTTGGCCACATCGATTGGGCAGCTGCATGTGGGTCAAGCAAGCTACGGGATGACTTTGTAAAAGTAGCTAACTAAGTTACAGCAAACAATATTCTATTTTTACTATGTTGTGATATTAATTTAGTCATACTTAGTAATAAAACACCACTAAAAAAAAAACAAAAAAAAAACGGGATCACAAGCTCCGCAGACAACTGAAAATTCGAGTTCCCGAGATCAGAACAACTAAAAGGTGAAATTCATGTATAGGTCATTATCCTGGGGCTACAAGATTTACCTATTATTTAATCTAATAATATACATATGTACATTGGTTTTGTAATAATAAACATTTGTTGAATCGTAATTGATTTTTTTAATTTCTTTTTAGCATCTTTAAATTTAAAATAATTTATTTTTATACAGACTTGTAACCCAATCGAACGGCCTCAAGCCTTTGAAGAAGTCATCATTTCTAGACAGTGTGTATTCGAGAGAGACTCCATACTCTGGAACCTCTGGGATTGGGGCTATTTCCAAGACACTGGTCACTGGAATAACTCCATGACCAGCACCTCCCGTAGATTATTGAATATCCCAGATATCGCCCTCGTGGATACATGAAGTCCATTTCCTGTATGAGAACGCGGACGACAGGATGCAAAAGTATCTTCTTTGCTACATTTGTTGCAGACACACTGTCGATGGAGCCCACATAAAGCTGACAGATACCCCAAATTCATTATGTATGGAATAAGTCGACTATAGTGTGATGAGGCAGAGGAGTCATACCTCTGTGTCTGATGAGCAAGAGGAAAGCTCGGCCTCTGATTCCCCTGAAGACCCATCCGTGCGCAGAGCTACTGGGGCTTTCGAGGAGCTCGGAAGTGGAGGTGTACCTTTAATTTACACACCGAGATAACACGTTTTGGTGATCATATCCTGTTGTGTATATGTACATGGGTCAAAGGTCGACCCAATCCACAGAATACTACGATCGTTATAGAAATATTTTTCTAAAAAACAACTGAAATTGTTGTATATATTTGTATTATCCATATGTCGTTATACTCTGCATTCAGATATGTCGTTACGCCAGAGAACGATTTGGTCAAATTTCTTAAGCTTTAAATTTATTTACCGAAATTATTAATTTGTCTTAAAAACCCAATCAAATCGGCGCGCCAATCACACATTTACCATCACTACAGCGAACAGCTGTCTCGCAAACGGTCACACTAGCGAGGAATTGCAGCTTTTTCCCACATCTGTCAGTGCTGACAGAATTTCAGAGTCAATACAAGCTAGATGCTAACAGTGGCTAAAACCAAAAATAAATAAATTATATGAACACCCAAAGATTAACAAACTTTGTCGAAATGGAAAATGGACAACAAATAGGCAGAGAGGCAGCCATCGGAACAAAATTGTTTTTCATATGAACGAAATTTGCAATACGAAATACACAAAAAACTAGTTCCGATCAACAACAAAAAATGTAATTTAAAGAAATTTAAAAAAAAAAATAAATGCATCATTTTTCAAATACTATTAAAAGTATGCTAACCAGCTAATATAAGCTATATGCTAGTTTTTAAGCTATGTCACTTTTATAAAAGTGGCATATCTAGCAAGAAATATGCTAAACTGCCAGCACTGCGGTTTGTTGGTAAAGCGAAAGTGACACGACGACAGACAGCGAAAGCAAGCATCCAGCCGCCTGATCCTATCCTACACTTCGGATTTGTTTCGTTGCTTTCATCCGCCAGACCGACCATGACCAACGCCATCGATGAACTGCAGGCCATCATCGCCGAGCTGAAGACGGAGGTGGAGGAGCAGCGGGCCGTCATCCGACAAAGCCGCGACCGCATCGAACACATGTCCGCCGAGGTGGTAGACTCGAATCCCTACAGCCGACTAATGGCCCTGCAGCGCATGAACATTGTCAAGGACTACGAGCGCATCCGTGACAAGTCGGTGGCCATTGTGGGCGTGGGCGGTGTAGGCAGCGTCACGGCGGATATGCTTACGCGGTAAGGCAACCAGGAAGAAGGTACTGAAAATCTGAATGTCTCTTATTCTCTTTGTGTTTTGAGTTGCCTTTAGGTGCGGCATTGGCAAGCTGATCTTATTCGACTACGACAAGGTGGAGCTGGCCAACATGAATCGACTGTTCTTCACGCCCGACCAGGCGGGTCTGTCCAAAGTGGAGGCCGCCGCCCGCACCCTGACCTTCATCAATCCCGATGTGCGTATCGAGACGCACAACTACAACATCACCACCATTGAAAACTTTGACAATTTTCTTAACACGATCACGGGCGGTGGCACTGTGGCTGGCCAGCCCGTGGATCTGGTCCTGAGCTGTGTGGACAACTTCGAGGCCCGCATGGCCATCAATGCGGCCTGCAATGAGAAGTGCCTCAACTGGTTCGAGTCGGGCGTATCGGAGAATGCCGTCTCCGGCCATATACAGTTTCTACGTCCCGGGGACACAGCATGTTTCGCCTGCGCTCCGCCCCTGGTGGTGGCCGAGAACATTGACGAGAAGACCCTGAAGCGTGAGGGCGTGTGTGCCGCCTCCCTGCCCACCACAATGGGCATCACAGCGGGCTTCCTGGTGCAGAACGCCCTCAAGTATTTGCTGAACTTTGGCGAAGTCTCCGACTATCTGGGCTACAATGCACTGAATGACTTCTTTCCCAAAATGACCCTGAAACCGAATCCCCAGTGCGATGATCGAAACTGCCTATTGCGGCAGAAGGAGTTCCAGGCGAGGCCGAAGCCCGTGGTGGTCCAGGAGGAAGCACCCACCGACGAACCCCTGCACGCTAGCAACGACTGGGGCATCGAGCTGGTGGCGGAAGATGCCCCCACCAGTGCTCCCACCGAGCAGTCCAAGAGCACCGATGTGGGCCAGGGACTGCGTCTGGCCTATGAGGCACCCGAAAAATCCAGCTCGGAGATAACGCAGGCGGCCACAGCGCCGGTGGATGACACCAGTCTGGAAGATTTGATGGCGCAAATGAAGTCGATGTAAAACAATTCCACTGGTAGAACCAAACTCTGTATTTATAGATATTTTTTTAACAATTATTTTTGTACACAGTTAGCCTTTTTTTTTGTATTTGAATGTGGAAAATAGAAGGACAATTTATGTAAAAGTGATTATTTTATATAAACTTTTGAAAGACTAAAATATTCGGAATATTCCTGATATTCTGAAATTCCAATTAAATGATTTTTCTCTATTCCCCATTTCTTCAAATTTCCAACCGTGAGGAAAAACAACTCTCTTGTTTAAATATATATTTGATAAAAAATATTTCATTTTATTTTGGATGCTTTTTGAGTTTTAGAAGTTTAAAATGCAATTACCTTGGTTGTTGATTGCCAAAATGTTTTTGTTTTTAAATTGGTAGTTATTGGCGGTCATCAAATCAAGGGTGAATCCGATACCGATTAACCATCTGTTTAGAGTTGTATGGATGCTGTAATGTTATGTTAACAGACAGCGTTGCTATTTTTAAAAGATCGGGCCACACGATATAAGTTTTTAAAACACTTATATCGTGTGACCGTACTTGCAGAAAGAGAAAGAAGAAGAGAACCCATAGGGTTATTTTGTCGAGGTGGAAAAACATCGATATTTGAATACAATGGGGACCAGGAACTTTGCCAAGAAGAAAAACTTGCCCATCTTGTAGAAAATTCATTAATTTATCTTTTAAAATTATGTGGTCAGTGCGTAGTGTCTTGGCTAGCTATTAATGTTAGACGGAATATAAAAATTGATCAATATGATTTCCGATCATGGACATTAACGATTAACCCTTTGTAGACCAAGAGGTATTTAAACATTTCCACAACATTATGAAACTTGAAGAATTTTTCCGCAGTTTAGACGAAAGATAACGTTGTTTTTGGAAAAGGATGGCCCGAATGATAGGATCGATCTACAAGAATAATTTACAAACATTATTTGCCGCGGCTTAGCCCAAGCTGTTCACTTGTTTAATTAGAGGGGGCTTAAGTAGGCTAAGTTCGTACCGTTGGCAACATTATTTTGTATGGGCCAGCAACATGTGCTCCGAAATTAGCGACATTGTCCCACAACATTTGCACGGAATTAGCAACATTTTTAATACCCTTAGGAAAGGAAATTATAGAATTTAAGAAAAGTTTGTTTTACTAGGCACCAATTATTGCAGAAACTAGTCAGTCTCTATCTCAGAAAGTTTTACGGTTTTTGGTCTTCTTATAAAGACTGAAAATGGGTATCGGGATCGATATGTTACTAAAAATAAATTCATCAAATGCATTATTGGGTCAAAAATTGTAAATATGTGCAAAATACAATATAAATTACGTTTTAAAGCATCTAAAAAAAAAAATGTTAACATATATCAAATGAAAAAGGGTATATATATCTCCATACCACCGGTTAAGTTTCCAAATGACGTGACATTTCATGCTCACTTACGTTTTCTTACGTCGCATGTCATGCTCACTCAAGTTTTATAAACGTTATTTGATAAACAATCCCACCAAACGGAGTCCTTAAAATTAGCCTGTCTTGTAGAAAATTGTTTTATCTATTGTATAGAACTATGTGTTCAGGCCTGAGGGTCCTAGTTGTCTAGTAATATTAAACGGAATATCAAAAGCGAGGAATATGAGTTTCGAAATTACCGCCACATCACCAAATATACTTTATTATCGATGTTTTGTTGCATGATCGTTTCGAACTCATACCGTGAGAGTAAAAGAGAGTAAGAGCTCATACCGTGAGAGTAAAAGAGAGTAAGAGCTCAAACATGAACGCGAAAATGAGAAAAAGAGCGCGTCAAGTGTCAAACCGATCGGTTCGACACAACATTTTGGTTTGAGCTTGGGTTGAGCCAAAAAAGGTATGGATAACGGGTAAATTTAGCCAAGGGAAATTTCACGGCTCGCACGATTTTCACCCTACCCGAAAAAATCCCCGATAGGCTTTGAGGGGCGCATGCGCCCCTCAAAGCCTATTAGTCAGCTGGGTGGATTTTACCTTGCAGGCCTTGCATTTTCTGGGCCGTTTTGCCTGTTGTCCATACCCGACATTTTCCGAAGAGCCTCAGCAATTTCCCAGGGAAGAATATTATAAACTTCCCAGGACGGCGAGGATTTTTTACTGCGCGCGGATTTGAAATGAGCAAGGGAGTTACTAAAATAATGAATAAATTGCTGAAATCAGAGTAAACTGTTTCATGGGAGATTAGTTAGTCGATTATGTTATCTTTTTACTATAATTTATGGGTTTCCTTCCAAGGAGTTGCCCCAACACTTTATAGCCCAAATTACAGGGAACAAATTAAGCAATAGCGCCCAAAACAATAAACTTCGGCACGAGCGTTACAGAGAGTTGCCAACCAGCCATTGTTAAATGGTTAAATGTATTATTTGCGGCCATAAACTGCAATATTATGCTTTCTTAAGTCGCATGTCATGCTCACTTAAGTTTTATAAACGTTATTTTATTAACAATCCAACCAAACGGAGCTTTAAAATTAGCCTGTCTTGTAGAAAATTGTTTTATCTATTGTATAGAACTATGTGTTCAGGCCTGAGGGCCCTAGTTGGCTAGTAATATTAAACGGAATATCAAATTGGAAACAATTTTCCACCAGAGCCGAATAAAATCATATCGATTAAATTTAGGGGTGTCTGGCAAAAAATCGATGTTTGAAAATCGATTATATCTATCTATATCAGCTCTAATTTTGTTGTCGCGTTGTCAAAAGAATAAAAAAGCGTTGTGTTTGTAAAAACTGTGTTCTGACTGATTTAATTAAATTTGAACATTCCAGCAAAGCTCTAACGAAAAACAGAACCGCCCACAATGACCAAAAAGGAGGACAAATCCCAGCCAG
Source organism: Drosophila athabasca (assembly GCA_008121215.1). Taxonomy (NCBI): domain Eukaryota; kingdom Metazoa; phylum Arthropoda; class Insecta; order Diptera; family Drosophilidae; genus Drosophila; species Drosophila athabasca. The sequence goes on along the minus strand of CM017796.1, from coordinate 3,767,301 downwards.
GCGAGGAGGTAAGAATAATGGGCACAAATGAACGTAAACTTAGAGCCGGCTCGGCGCTGCCACTGGCGCTGGTCAAAATATAATTCTATTGTACACGTCATGTGTTGTGTTATGTTTTTAATGGAAAATCCTTTCTTGCACATTCCACAGCTCGTGAAGGTGAACAAGTGGGATGGTTCCGCGGTGAAGCATGCCCTGGATGATGCCGTTAAGACCTGCCTGCTGGGGGATCGTCCCCATCTGAAGGAGCAGTTCGGTCTGGTCAACACGCGCCTGGCCCTGTGCGCCCTGGCCGTTGGCGTGGCCATCATGGCTCATGCCTGGGACTACACCCACCCGTTCCCCCAGTCCCGTCCGGTACTGATGTTCAGCGTGCTGGCCTACTTCGCCCTGATGGGCGTACTGACGCTTCACACAAGCTTCCGCGAGAAGGGCACCTTCGCGGTGGCCGTGCACAAGGAGAAGGAGCGCACCTGGGAGGCAAGCTCCGACATGAAGAAGTACGACGACAAGTATCTTCTCACTCTGAGCGTGCGGGACTCCAAGGGACAGCGTGAGTTGAACAGCGCCAAGTCCTGTGCGTCCTTCATCGACACCAATGGCATCATTCTGGACAATCTGGTGGCCAACGAGGTGAACCGCCTGTACAATTCATTGTCCGCGGAGAAAAAGGATAAATAGCAAGAATCGGTATAACGACAACCAACTCCAGCAAATGTCCCCCTCATATTTCACCTTTAAGGAATGGCAATTCTTTGCTTTCCCCTCCTTTTTTTTTTAAACTTGCTGTTGTGTAACTTTGGTTTCCTCTTCTCTCATTAAATTGTAACTTGTATGGTAAGAATTGTGAGTGTATTGGTTTTTGTACGACCAGTAGATCTGATCTGATCAGAGCTACCTGGGGGCAGGAGTCTGGAGAGGATAGGAGAGCTATGGGAAATGTGTCAGAAGAGAACAAACGATGCTGCAGTAGGGTAGTGTCGTCTGGACGTTTTTTCTACAAACCAAAATTCAAAATTAAGCTAGTGGCGAGGTGTATGTGGAGGGTGCGGTTGCGGTTGCGTTATGAGGGAGATCGTTACCCTGCAGATTGGCGGAGCCGGCAATGCTATCGGCGATGCGGTGAGTATGTGCCGGCGGCTCCTGCGAGCTGTGATTCCTCATTCCCTTATTTGTGCGGCAGTTCTGGCACGTCATATCCCATGAGCATGGGGTGGACTACAATTCGGGACGTTTTGGGGGCACCAGTCCCCTGCAGCTGGAGCGGATGAATGTCTTCTTCAATGCTACGGTGAGCAAGCGTTTCTATGCGCGCAGCATAGTCATCGACACGGAGGCCAGCACCATACAGCGGCTGCACAACAGCAGCCAGCTGTACAGGCCCGAGAACTTTGTGGCCGGGACGGAGAGTGCGGGCAATAACTTTGCCCGCGGCTATCATACGGATGGGGCCGAGATCCTGCAGCAGGTGCTGGACAACACCCGCCGCGAGGTGGAGGCCGTGGACTCGCTGCAGGGATTTCAGCTGCTACACTCGATTGGCGGCGGCACGGGCTCCGGCCTGACCGCGCTGATCATGGAGTCACTGGTCGAACAGTATCCGGACAATCTGCTGTGCAACTACGTGACCATACCCTCACCGAACATGTCCCAGGTGGTGGTTGAGCCCTACAATGCTCTGCTCAGCACACCCGCCCTGGTGAACAATTCACATTTGACGTTCTGTTTGGACAACGAGGCCCTGTTTCAGATCTGCAATCGGAATCTGAAAATCAACATGTCCGGCTACGAGCACATCAATCATATCGTGGCCCTGACCATGTCCGGCATCACCACATGCCTCCGGTTTCCCGGCCAGCTGAATGCCGGCCTCAGGAAGATCTACGTGAACATGGTGCCATTTCCGCGTCTGCATTTCCTAATACCCGGCTTCGCGCCGCTGGTCACCTGCACCCAGCAGCAGTTCAGCAAGGGTACCGTCGCCGAGCTGGTCCAGCAGATCTTCTCCAGCAACAATCTGCTGTGCGCCATCGATTTGCGGCATGGCAAACTCTTGACAGCCGCCGGCATATTCCGGGGCAGGATGTCGCCCCGTGAGGTGGACCAAATGATGACGGGCGTGCGCAACAAGAACATAAACAACTTTGTCGACTGGATACCGAACAACATCAAGACGGCGATCTGTGACATACCGCCGCGTGGCCTCAAGATGTCCGCCACATTTATCGGCAATACGACGGCCATTCAGACGCTCTTCCAGCGTCTGCTCGACGGCTCTTCGGCGATGCTCCGGCGCAAGGCCCATCTCCACTGGTACACGGGCGAGGGCATGGAGGAGCAGGAATTCATCGATGCCCAGCAGGAGCTGCAGGCCATCATCGATGACTATCGCAGCAGTGCGGAAATGGATGGCGAGGGCGGCGGTGGCGGTTACGGCAACGATGATGGCAGCACCGATGCCAGGTCCTCTGGTGCCTCCGGTGCTGCTGGCGGACCCCAGTGTCCCTATTGTACCAATTGATGCGGGGATTAATGGCGGCGACATCTACTGCTTTCCAAAAAGAAAATTCCAAATGCCATCCTTTTGTCGTTTCTTCTTTGTCAAACGGAATACAAATTGAATAGATATTGTCCTAGATTTATCAGTAATTTGTCCAGTGGCTATCATTTGTGTCCCATTTCCATAGGGATCTGTGTGCACTCTCTCTTATGCCCAATTTCCCAGATCGTCCTTGGATCATCCCCAGAGCATCCCCAGATTTAGTGGCCAAATCTTTCGGAACGGTACGGCACGATCTCGCGATCTATTTTCAGTGCTGGGCAAAACATTTTGCGTAGGTCAAAAGCCGGATCTGCTAAACTTGAAATGCCGCCAAGAGGGAGTTGGGAGTACGGCCAGGGATTGGGGTAACAAAAACCAAAAACAAAAAAGGACGCCCCTTTATATGCACATACAATGTACATATGTGCGTGCGTGCCATGAGAGGCGGGAGATATGTAGTCTATGCAGCATTATTAATAGATTGATGCTAAAGGTTTTTGCACTTGGTTTATTTCTGGTGCACCGCATTCCTGAGATGCCGTCGTGGTGACAAAAATATATTATATCCACGGTACACACACGCACACCAAATACAGCGAGGCGGCGTCAGGCACCGGCATGGGCACTGGCACTGGCACGGGCAACGGCACCGGCACCCAGCCTGCATCCCATTCCCATCCATGCTCATGCTCATGAAAAATGCGCAGCGGCGGTCTGCAAGTGGAGCACACACACGCACACCCGTTATGCTGGGTGGCAGGCAGACACACCTACACGCCCCTTAAGAAAGAGAGAGAGGGAGAGAGAGAGAAAGGCCTGAAAGCATAAATATAAATTAAGAATTCAATAGAACGCGAGCAGAGACGTCAACTATTTGTGGGCTAGGCAGCAGCCTGCTGCCAGCTCCCTGCCACCCCACCCCCCCGGGGCAGGCATCGTCACAAATTAGTTGACCAGGCGCCGCTTAACGGCATTGAAGCAGTGCCCAACGTGTGTACGGCGTGCATTATTTCAAAAGTTTCAAAAACCACCAACAAAAGTATGAAAAATATTCATATTTTAAATTACGGCACGACTGTTTTTTTTGTTTGATTATCGATTTTGTGTTCCGATTTGTCGATTTCGATTTTTCCCAGTCCCTAGTGTGAACATCTCCCAAGCACGGCTTCAATTCGCTGCTTACCAACACTCGACTGGAATCTATCAAATTTAAATCCTAAAGGTAATAAAAGAACATAGGGCATTGACGAGGCATGCTTCCCAAACAAGCGTAGTAGAAGATGGAGAAGGTGTGCCCGAACATGGAGCTAGATGTCGTCCTTGGCCGTGTTTTGTTGCTTATCAGCAGAGGGATACAAGAGGCTGACATTTTGATCGTATATTATAATTGTGATGTAACATGTTTTAATGTTGATTGAATTACCGCGTTTCAGTGACCCTTTGAACGAGCTAATGGGCATTTCCTGGCGGTCGAACGGGGCAATCGTTCAGATTGCAAGTGTTAAAAAAGTTAGAGAACAGATTTTCAAAATAATTCCTTGGCCCCGGTGGACTTTTCGCGGGAAATGCCATGTATAGTTTACGAGATCTAGAAAAGGGAAAGTTCATTTTAAAGAACATTGGGTATTTTCAAAACTACCGCCAATTCGCAATAAATATCGATAATTTGCATTGCTCATGCTGCATGGTTTGTGCTCATACTTACACGAAAAAATAAGTTGTCAACATTAATTTGTATGGGCCAGCAACATCTGCCGCGAAATGAGCGACATTGTCCCGCAACATGGGCACGGAATTAGAAACATTTTTGATACCCCTTAGGAAAGGATATTATAGAATTTAGGGAATGTTTGTCATACCAGGCGCCAATTAATGCATAAACTAGTTTTAAAGCTACCCTAACGAAATTTTGCATTTAAATATATTAAAATATATAAATCGGAATCGAGATGTATATACAGAAAACAAATCAAATCCATTATTGAGTCAAAAATATCAATCTGTGTGAAACACATAACTAATTATATTTTAAAGCAGCTGGAAAAAAAGAAGAATTAACATGAATCAAATGAAAAAGGGCATAAAGATGTCCATACCACCGGTTAAGTTTCCAAATGACGTGACATTCCATGCTTACGTACGTTTTATGCCTTGACCTTCCGTGTTTAAACCTTATTTCAGACCGATTCCAGTAAGCGGCCTTTTTTGTAATTAGTCAATCTTGTAGACAACTGTTTCATCTATCATTTAAAATTATGTGTTCAGGCTTGGGGGTCCTAGTTAGCTAGCAATATTAGTCGGAATATCAAAATTTGAGAAATTTGAGTTTCGTTGGTATTTTTCTCATGGTATATACTGGTATTTACCGCCACGGTCATACTTTTAACGCGAAAATGAGTAAAAGAGAGTAAAAGAGCGCGTCTACTACTACTTTTTGGGTTAAGCCAAAAAAAGGTATGGATAACGGGTAAATTCAGCCAAGGGAAATTTCACGGCTCGCACGATTTTCACCTTACCCGAATTTTTCCCCGATAGGACGTGTGGCCACACGTCATGTAAATCAGATGGGGTGGATTTTACCTTGCAGGCCTTGCATTTTCTGGGCCGTTTTGCCTGTTGTCCATACCCGATTTCGCCGAAGATCCTCAGCAATTTCCCAGGGAAAAATATTGTAAACTTCCCAGGCCGTTTACGGTTCGTGCGCGCTGCGAGGTTTTTGTACCTACCAGTGCTGCCAACTTTTTGTTGGAAAAAAAGCTGTTTTTAACGGGGAGAAAAGTTAAAAAAAAGCTGAAAAATTTAAAATTAAAGCGTGAAAAAAATCTATTTTTTATGTCTTACACATAATGGTTTGTATAGTCATTCTGCAGAAAGAGTTTCCATAATTTCTTCTAAATCTAAATCGGCCTGGGACTCCTTCTCGTACGACATATTCGTACCAATCTAGCAGCTCGTAGCTATAACAGCATTTTCCTTTCCTTCGTAGCCCATATCTGTATATGTACATACATAAGTTCGAAATAAAAATCAGTTAAACGGGTTTGACTGACAAAAAAATGTACCTTATGCTGAGTATGCTATTAAATGTGCTAAGGTTAATCCTATTTCGTAGCTTGGATTTAACAAGGTTAACCTGGCTAAAAACTCTTTCTATCTCTGCGTTAGACCATGGTAGCGACAGAATTTGAAGTGCAACCATGGACAGGTCTAAAAATCGACGGTTACCTCCCGAATCTTTATAAAGGTATACTTCTTTCCAAAAGTTTGTTGTGTCGCTCACGTTTTCCCAATTGACTAAGACTAAGTCTTTACATTGGCGCTCAATTTGCGAAATATTTTGGACATTAAAGAACTCTAATATATCTGTGATGCTTTTTTTTTTGCTCGCAAAATATTACAAATAATAAAAATGACAGTTTGCTTAAACTAGATGTGGAACATTGAAGTATCGATAATAAAGTTACTACTTTTCATAACTTTTGTATTAAACAAAAACAAAAGAGCGGAAAAAAAGCGAAATACATTTCTAAAAAATCCAGAATTCCCGCTTCCCGCATTTGCAAAATTGAACCCGCAATTAGGCATCAAAAAAAGCCAGATTTGACGGGAAAAAAGCGAAATTGGCAGCACTGGTACCTACCTAACCATAGAGCCGAACCGAACCAAACCCAAGCAAACCACCACCACGAACAGTGAACAGTGAACAGTGTGCCGTGCGTACCACAAAGTTTTAGATATTAACCTTTGCAGCATTTGCATCCAGCAATTGTCGTGTTTTTTTGTTTTTGGCGCTAATCGGGAAATACGAAAATAAAATAAAGGAGAAAGAAAAAAGAAGTTGTGCCTGCAGAACGGTACAATACACCACATATACATACACACACAACTACACACACGGAGAGTAGTGAGAGAGAGTGGAGTGGAGTAAGATAGAGTAGAGCCGCGGGAATTTTTTTTCGGCTGCTGTGCATGCCTTGTGTTTGTGTGTGTGTGTGTGTGCGTTTGTTTGTGTGTGTGCTGCAGTTGCACTGGAATTTCTGTAGTGTGACCACACTTTAGAGTTGTGTATGTGTGCGAGAGAGTGAGAGCAGAGCGCGCCCTCAACGTTTTTCAATTAACGAATTTGTCGTGTGTTTACCTTGTTCTCATCTTCCGTTTCTCACTGTTTTCTTTCCTTTTTGTTCTTGTGCTAAAACAGAGTTTAAGAATATAAAACGTGCGGCTCCCCGTCTCCCCCCTCCGGCCAACCCACCAACATCAGAAAATTAGTCAAAAAAAAAAAAAAAAACCGAGTCCCAAAAAAGAAACAAAAAACGAAATACGAGAGAAGATCTGATCTTCCCCCATAAAAATACCCCGCACACAGATCCATAGATCATGTTCACCGAAAAGGGAATCTTTCCCATAGGCGATGGCCTTTTGGATGTGGATGCCGAACGCTTGAAAGGATTGCTCGTGTCGCATGACATCAACGAGATCTACGAGGTGGAACAGACGCCGTTTGCCAGGTGAGTAGTATCCTCCGGTTCCAGTCGGCCTCACAAGAGGGATATCTTCTATCTCTCTTTTTCTCTCTTCTCTTTTTTTTTTTTTTTTTTTTGGCACAAAACAAGTTTTACGTTTTCTCAAGCAGCTGCTGCTCTCCAAAATATACAAGAAAAAAAAAAACACCCAAATACTACAAAAGCGAAAACAGAAACAAAGCTTAAAATGTTGAAGAAAGTCTGAGTCCCGGAGTCGGGAGTCAGTTTTGTTGTTTTTTTGTTGCTGTATTTTTTGGTTTTTGTTTCTCTTCTTTTCTGAAAACTGAAAACTTCTGCGTCTCAAAACTTGTTTTATTTCGTTTTCTTCTGCCTCTTGTTCGAATCTTCGACTCTATGGCTCTATGTGTGTGTGTGTGTGTGTGTGAGCTGTAGAAGCTCTCACACACGATCAGCAAAGCGCACATGCAAGGCTGGCAGACAGAGACCGAGAGTTGTGTGTGTGTGTGTGTGTGTGTGGATAACGGCACAGTGTGTCTCGAGAAGGATTTCCCGGGTTTCAAACTAGAGTTGGATAAACCACTTGAACCCAAAGGCCCTACGTGTTCATGTAGCTACGAAGAAACTTTGGATAATCTCCATCGCAATTTGATATACCTCAATCTTAGCTATTTTCGGAGATAAAAAGGCTTTCTAGACACTCATTGAAGCACTTCAGATAAAACTGAAAGATACTCGTGTACTCGCAGTGATTAAATAATTCTCTGGAATCTCTGTAGCTCTCCAGATTGTTATTACATTTCTTCGCTATCTGAACTATTTACAAATGATAATGATTCAGATGAAAATGGATAACATGCAAAGATTTGCGAAACATTTCTATTCTGTTGTTATTATTTTTTGTATTTTCTTGGTGTCTTTTTGGTTGGGTTCTTGTGTCACTGTGCATCGCATCTTTGCCTGTTGCTGCCCTTGTGGTATTTGCCCGCCGTTCCTCTGCATCTGCTGCTGCTGCTGCTGCTGCATTCGGCCTGGCTCACTCTTCTTGCTAATGCCCTCCTCCTCGCTCTCACACTGCTCTCTCGCCCTCACAGCAGAGAGCAGCTGTTACTGTTTTCCGTGGCCGAACTGACCCTCTCTCGCTCTCTCTCTCTCTCTCTCTCTCTCTCTGTGTTGATCTCCGTGTGCGACTGCTGCTTCATTTCTTGTATTGCATTCCCACTGACCCTCGGAGTGTGCTCTATCTCCCTTTCTCTGTCGGTTGGCTTGTATTGCATACATACTCCCTCCCTCTACATCTGTCTCGGCCTCAGCTTCTACCTCTACCTCTACCTCTCTCTGGCTGCCCGTTTTGCTTTTTGCTAGATTTGCATTTTCTCCTCGCTTTATATTCACATTACAAAGGGTATGATTATTCCGGCAATATATTTGCAACGCTCCAAACTAAATACTTTACATTATATTCTAAATCGGAATGAAACATTAAAGTCTGTACATATACATAGATATGCGAATGTTCCCTGGCAAGGGGTATCAGCGGCTTCGACCCCCCGAAGCTAACCTTCTACTCTTCTGTTTTTCATGATAATTTATTTTGCATTTCGTTTTCAACGTGCTCCGTTGTGTTCCCCTCATTAGTTTTTTTTTCTTCTCTCTCTCTCTCTGGCAAAGCCCTGTCTCCAGCTGCAGCTTTAGCTTCAGCTTCAGCTCCAGCTTTTGCTCCTGCTTCGTCTCTCTCTCTCTCTCTCTCTCTTTCTCTCTACTTGAAACGTAAGTTCTTCAGTTCTGCAGAGTTCCTCCCTCGGTCTCCCTCTCGAAGGTCGTTGCTTGGTATCGCCACTGTATGGGGCTGACCCTATCTATCATTATCATTATTGATACTCCTTACCATTTCCACGATTTCCGAATGCCCAGCTGATAAGCTATCGAAGACAAAACCAAAACGAGAGCGCACAATCGAAGAGCTTCGCAAAAGAGCGGAATAAAAAAAGAATCAAATAAAAAATCCTCTCCATTTCGCTTCATTTTTTCCGCGTTTGGTTGAGAAGCCACTTGTTGCTTTTTCTACCACATTTTGTCTCTTCTTACGAAGTACAGCATATACATACATACATACATATGCCATATCTGTATGCCTGTATGCGTGCATGTGCATGTGTATATGTATGTGTATTATGTACTTTTTTTAGGTCATTTTTTGGATTGTTTCCATCAACTAAATGATGAAAAAAACCTTTTTTATCATTTTATTTGCAAAGATAAGACTTTCGTTTGCCTCTGAGGGGTTCCATAAATGTATCTGAATGTATTTTACTTAGCCATTTCACAATAACTGAGCACATTGTTATTTCTTCTTAACTGGACTTTTTTCTGAGAAATATGAGAGAGAGAGAGAGAGAATATGTATCCAAATGATCTGGCAGCTGGAAAAGAACTTGGCAAAACCGAAAACTTTGTTTGTGACAATTGCAAAAGTCGGTTGGCAATCAATAATGGAGTGGGGCTGGCCAAAATGCGTTGGCCAATTGGGCGAAATATATACATATGTAGATACATAGATGTACATATGTATTTGTCCCTGCTTCTTCTTTGAGCTGTGCATAATTGGACTTGGATGGATCGGAAAGAAAGAAATAAAAATGTTACCCCGTCTGTTGTTGCTTTTGTTGTTGTTTTTTGATTATGGCCCAATTTATTTGGTAAAAAAGCAAAAAAAAAAAAATGAAGGAAAATACAAATTGACAGCGAGACAAATGAAGTTGTGGACACACACCGGAGCACCACCGGAGTTGCAGATATGTTTTTTTGTGGCTGTGACTGTCGCTGTGTGTGTGTCTCGGTGCTGCCGCTGCCGCCTGTTTTGCTGTGTGTGGCTGCCACAAAGCCCACTTGACTTCCACACTATTGGCACATTGTCCAGTTTTGGAGTTGTTGTTGGTTTTGGTTTTCGGTACGGCTACGGCTACGGCTGTTGGCCTTTCAATTGGAAATTAGGACGCATTTGGTGGGCAGCCGCTTGCATAATGAAAATTTTATACAATTTGTTTTTTTTTCTTTTGGTTTGTTGCAAAAAATTAGGTACAATCGTCGTACCATGAATAAAAGTCATATTTTTAGAGTGTGGGAAGAGATTATTGGAAGGTTAGTCTCTCCCTCCAGACATTGCCGAAAGATATTCGAATATTTGTGTACATTTAATACCTCACTCAATGTATCCCTGATTGTGTCCTGTGTGACTGACGTCACAGGAAAAACCAACCCCAAAAAGTCGTGGGCAGGATAAAGAGAGGAAAAAGGAGCATTGGGGGGAAAAGGTTCGCTCCACCCACACGCCCACACGCCCACAGCTGACAGATGACTTTTGTTTCTCTTTCTGTTTGTGTGTTGGTTGCGTGGGCTGCCACGGGCCACAGGCTGCAACTGGGCCAAATATATGTATAACTGGTTTGTGCGTGGGCGAGGTTCAGCCCCTGGGCACCCGGCTCTCTCTCTCTCTCTCTCTCTCTCTCGCGCCAGCAACCCCCTCGTTAGGACAAGAGCAATTTTGTTGGGTTTTTCGATGGGAAGAGGATGCTGGAAGTGGAAGTGGGAGTGGGAATTTGATTCTGTGGTAATCTTAGATTTTCTTGAGGGTCGAAGTATAGTAGGGTTGTCCTTTACAGCCCCTACTTAATCTTACTCCTCCTCCCCATTTTCATTCTTCTTCTCTTGTGCATTGATGGAGGACCCCATTGAAAGAGTCAACAAGATTCGAGATTTTCTTTTGTTTTTACAGGCGAAATCGATTTTGCCACCATCTGTGGCAGTGCCCCCCAGACATACATAAGGGGATGGGGGCAAGAACGTGTGTGACAGATAAGGGTAATGAAAACAGCCAAAGGGGATGGGCCAATGCGAAGGGAGATATTACAGTTTCAAACAAAATTCTTCAACATTTTCACCATTTCACAGAAATTTTCATTTGAAGATTCATAATGATGATTCCCTCCCCTCCCCTTTGGTTGGTCCTCAATATCCATGAGCTCCATGACACTCCATAGATTCTCTGGGATTTGTTTATCTTCCAACCATAACAAAACCCTCAAAGAATAAATAACCCTTAAATTTTTGTTTTTATTTGTTTGTTCTATGGCACATGCGAACGACTTCCAAATGCGATCGCAACTTTTAGCCTTTTGTTTTTGCATATAAATACATACATTTTTGTTTATCGCAGTGTGTGTGCGTGTGTGCGTGTGTGTGTTGGGGAATTTTTAATGCATAAAAAAAAGACAACAAACAGCAAAGACAGGCCATGCTTTTGCTCCTCTTCTTCAAAGTAAATAAACATAAATTATGGAGAGACGGAGATGATTATTATTCCCCAGTGTAGACGATCGTCTCCAGCCGTTCCTTTTCTCCGTTATTCCTGGTATTCCTGCCCCCTGCCATTCATTGCTGCACCTTGTGACTGAGTGCGAGAGCGCTCTCTGAGGTCCTTGCTATTGCTGAGTGCGAGAGAGACAGAGAGCGATGATCTGATCCGAGTGAGCGGAGAAGGAGAGGGAGTAAATAAACTTGTTCTCTCTCTCTCTCTTTGCCCTTTCTTGCAGGCGCTCTTTCTAACTGTTTAATCGGCAGCTTTATTAGTTTGTTTATAAATATTTGTGCATATATATACATACATACATATATATATATATCAACTCCTTGGCAAGTCTTTCCATTCCTTTCTTTGGTGCTTTATTTTTTGTTTATTTGTTTTTGTGCGTGTTTTTTTTTGTATATTTGCAAATTAATTTTTCAAATTGCCATTTTGGCTAATTAAGCGCCGCCGGACACCACATACGGTGGCGGGCGCCGCTGGAGTCATTGGGGGACGCCCACGCCGTCGTAATTTACTGCCTCTCGTATTGATACTCTTTTGATTATCTCTTTTATGGGATCGATCTGGGGTGCTGCCACTGCCACTGCCGCTGCCGAACAGTCGATGATGGGTTCATTTTAATTGAGTTTTTCAATATGCCGATTGCTGCTCCTCCCCCACCTCCTTCTCCTCCTCTTCCCCGAGTGGGTGGTGGGTGTGGTGCCAGTGGGGGAGCAGTAGAGGATGGATAATGGCTCTCACTGGGGGGAGGAGTCAGAATTTAACCTTGGAGCCCGTATAAAATATGTATATTTAGAAATGCCAAATGGGAATTCTTTTGTTGTTTTTATTTTATCCAAATGGAAATGGAATTTTAGTGGGAACATTCATAAATATATATATGTACATATATTTCTGTGTGCGTGTTTTTCCTTTCTTCTTTCAACAGAAATCACAGAACTGCACTGAACAGGCAACTGCAGCCTGTTCTGCAGTTGCAACTTCCACCCACATTCGAGTCTCAAGGGTAGAGATGCCTGGGGGGGGGGGGAGGCTAGGGGTTAGAGTGTGGTTAATCCCAAAGGTCAATAAAAAGAAATGGCAAAACATAAAATTAACTGAAATTTTGACCTGTTTTTGAGGGGAAGGGAAGGGTGGGTGGGTGGGTGTTCGGCTTTAAGCACCCACCCAAACCATTAATTGACCTTTCTAATGCCTGGCAACCCCCTAAACTAACCTCCCTGCTACACCCTTCTCCTCTTCTACCCATAAATATTTGTTTTTGTCTGTCTGTCAGTCGTCTCCTTCATTGAGCTTTGATTGCTCTCACCCACAAGGCATATGGTGTTGGTGTTGGTGTTGGTGGTGGCTGTGGCACGCTTCCCCTTTGTTGCAGCTGCATTTTAATGGGGTTTTTGGCTGTCAGGGTTGTCAGGACACAAAAGAGACACACACACACACACACAGGGGTCATTGACAATGTGACTGAGTATCGGTGACAGCTTCATTCTATGAAGAGGAGGGGGAGGGCTCTGTTGTGTATACCAGAAGAAAGAATACTCGAAAGAATACTCCGAGAAAGATCATTCCCCGGCATGAAAGTGTTTCTCGGGGGGTTGTGTTGTATTTGAAAGAGGGTTTTTTTCATGAGGAAAGTTTCTTCCTCTCGAAAGAGATTGTCCTTTACTCGTCTCTCATGGCTCTCTCACAGACTCTTGCTCTCTGGAAAAGCCTCGCTGTAGAGGGGCCATCCCCTCCTTCAACGTTACGACAGCCCCTAGTGTGTGCGCCATCGCCCTTGACTGAGGCACAGTTGGATATTCCTCAAATTCTGACAGCTGATAGCAGACAGCAGACAGCAGCAGTGAGGGGATGGGGATGGGGGCTGGGGGGGGGGTGGCCACCCCGCAGTAAAAATGTCAAGGACGACTTCTCCGCGTTGAAGTATTTTTCCAATGTTTGACTTTTTGTGTTGGAAGCGCCAGACATGCCGCATGCCGCATGGAGTTTCTGTCTCTGCCTCGGTTTCGGTTTCAGTTTTCAGTTGCATGTTGGGGGGAGGTTGGAGGTTGGAGGGGGGGGTTGGGTTATTATTGAGTAATTTTTGCGCCTTGTCTCTGGCATTTCAATTTTGATCTCCATTTCCGCTTGACGTGTTGCTGTGTGCGTTGCTTGCTCGCTCGCATTGGCCTTTAACCTTTTTGTGGTTATGGTTCTGTTTTAATATTTTCGTTTTTTCAGCTTTATTTTTGGTTTTTTATTTATTTTTTTATTGTTTTTTTACTGGGTACATTTTGCTGGGTAGTTGACTCCCCAGCCAAGGTCGTTGTGGCCACATAACTGAATTATTCGAACTCGGATTCGGACTCGAAGCGGAGCGGAGTGGAGTCTGGCCTATGAATGAGATTTGGTAATCAATGTGCACTGACCTTGAAGTGTGGGGTAGTGTGGCAGCGGCAGTGCGAGAGGGAGAGGTAGACTGTTTTATGAACTGAGCAAAAGTTCTTGCAAATCTTGGAAACGGGCTGGACAGAATGAAGTGGAATGGAATAGGAAGAGTAGCTTATTCTCTTTAATCCAACATTAAAGTGGAACGAATGAGAGTTGGATTTCACATTCCTGTTTATTTCCAGACCAACAAAATAATGGAAGTGGAATATTTATTGATATCGTTCCTGAAACAATAGAATTGAAATAGATATTGATTTCGTCCTGGAACAATGGAATGGAATATTTATTGATATCGTTCCTAAAAAATAGAAATGAAATATGTCTCGATATCATTCCTGAAACAATAGAAATGAAATAGATATTGATTTCGTCCTGGAACAATGGAATGGAATATTTATTGATATCGTTCCTAATAAATAGAAATTAAATATGTCTCGATATCATTCCTGAAACAATGGAAATGAAATAGATATTGATTTCGTCATGGAACAATGGAATGGAATATTTATTGATATCGTTCCTGAAAAAATAGAAATGAAATATGTCTTTTTTTCGTTCCTGAAACAATAGAAATGAAATAGATATTGATTTCGTCCTGGAACAATGGAATGGAATATTTATTGATATCGTTCCTGAAACAATAGAAATTAAATATGTCTCGATATCATTCCTGAAACAATGGAAATGAAAAAGAAATTGATTTCGTTCTTGTAACAATGGAAATGGAATAAATCTATTTTTTTCGTAACATTTCTACGACCCTGTGAAATGTGTGGAATTTAATATAGGCCCACAAAACTAGACGGACGGCCAGTGAGGGGGGTTTTCTCCGCTCCCCCCCCTATCTGTCTGTGTGGCTGGCTCTCTTTGTCTGTCTCAGTCTCTTCTGCATAAGCGATAAGATAATCAAAATGTGAAAAACACATACATATATTTCGTCGTTGCTGTTTTTGTTGTCTCTCGAATAATAATAATAATATCTACACTCCACTCCACTCTCTTCTCTGCCACTGTTCGTTCTGTTTTTTATTTGGCATTTTACACGTAGTACAAAAGCCACTGGTTTGACATTTCATTCCACCATTCCACCATTGCATTTCAACATTTATAATTCTCTCCTCCTGACGACCGAATGACGCATTTCCTTGAACCTCGAGGGGGGACTCTGTGTGGCTCTGACTTGGCAGTGGACAAAATGCCCCCCAAGGGGGCGACAGATGTCTGGCCGAGGAATGAAAAGAAAGAACTGAAAATGTGACTCTGACATTGCAAATAAAAGTTGTATTTTCATTAAAAAAGCTACCAATATTAAATAATTTTTAAGTTTTATTTTTGCTTTAAATGGTTCTCAAAATCTGGGGAGCTGTTCCCTGGGGAACTAGTTCAGTTCGTTGACTCTCACGCCAGATGATGCAACAAACTTGTGTGTGTTGCAGTGTGGTGTGGTGTGTGATGTGTGTAGGTTTGGCTCTCTGGTTATTCAATCGCTTTCAACAAAAGTTGCTTCGCATGAGAAAACAAAAATTTCCATGTGGAACTTTGGGAGGGGTGGGTGGTAGGAGGAAAGGGACTTTGCACCATAGAGCACCCAACGCTAGACTTAAAGGCTCCCCAGCTCTATCTCTATCTGTATCTCTATGTAAATATATACATATATATGTATTTGTGGATGGATGGATTGCTCTTATCAGCTGAAAATTCTGTCCTGGGGGATGTTGATAATGATAATGAAATTTCCAAATTGACATTGGACCGATCGAAACACTGGAAATACAGAACTAATCAGGCGATTAATCGATCAATCAACTGACACTGGAAACTTATGAGCCTCACACACACACACAAACACAAACACACACACACACACACACACACACACACACACAAATGCATACAACTAGAAAGAGAAAGACTCGGAAGAGGGTGAGAGTGAGAGGCAGGGAATACATAGATCTGTTTAGAGTTGATTTTACCAAAATTGGAAACGGGGGACTATGAGGCGCGGCTTAATTAAAGTCAAAAACAAAGAAAAACAAAACAAAACAAAAAATGTTCCATCGGTGACGAATTTACGTGCAAATGAATCGAAATACGAGAGAAATTCGGAATTGGAAGCTATGTAGTTTCGTGAGCAAGGGGAGGGAGGGGGGTTGGAGCAGAGGAGAAGACGAGACGCATAAACACTTCCGCTGAATTGATTAGAAAAAAAATGACTGATGCAACTGCGACACAAAAAAAAGAGTAACATTCTCGGTGCAAGTGCAATGCCAATAAAAACGTTGACATTTCAACTATATACATACATACATACATATGTATATGTACATATACAGTTGCGAAAAAAATAATAGCACCACTACTATACATTTTGTTCGTGATAGAAAAAAATGCGAATCATGTGACGATTTCTTTAAAGTTTGATTTTTTTTATATTGCTTAGTATTCCCCATAAACAAAAACTGCGTTACCGTTCTTCAAATTTCTGTCTATATATTTTTTTTTGGGATTTTAAGAAAAAATTTCCAAAAAATTGCGAAAAAAAAAAATAGCACCACTAGCACTTTTCTTAGTGAAGCTTCTATATTTCTCAAAATTGTCTTTGTAAAAGGCACGTATTCATTAGTTTTGACTAAGATTTCATTGTTTCTGTCATAAAAGTTAATAATAATCATTACAATGGGACGTGGAAAGCACTGCACTGCGGAGATGAGAGATCTGACCAAAAATCTGATATTAAACGGAAAAACGTACAGAAAAGTTGGTCAATTGGTATGATATTCCAATAAAATGATTAAAAAGTCTTAAACTATGAAGAAAAGACAGAAACACGCGGACGAAAACGATTTATGGCCCCTCTTCATGGCAATAGACGGATTCGTCAGAAAAAGAAGGTTCCCTTTAGGTCAGCTACCGAGCTTAAAGAAGAGCTTAAAATAAATGCGATGGATCAAAAAGTTAGTTCATATCTTAGCCAACATAATATAAAAGTCTGCAGCGCAAGAAAGGTACCACTTTTAAACGCGACACATATTACTAAGCATATGAGGTTAGCCAGTGTTCAAGCAAATCGGACATCCCAACAATGGACGAATATTCTATGGTCAGATGAGTCCAAAGTGGTTATGTTTGGTGGAAAAGGATCTCGATCATACGTTAGAGGTCCAAGGAAAGTAGAATACAAACTTTAGTACACCACAAAAACCGATAAGTATGGAGGGTGTAGTGTAATGGTATGGGCCTGCTTTTTCCACTATGGAGTAGGTGCACTAAGTTGGATAAAAACCATCATGGAATAGCACGTGTAGGTGAACATCGTGGAGACAGTAATGCTACCCTTTGCAAAATATGAAAGTCCGTTCGTATGGGTCTTTTAACAGGTTTATGACCCCAAACACACCAGCAAGAAAGCAAAGGAATGGCTCAGGGCAAACTGTGTGAACGTTTTGGAGTGTCCTGCTCAGTCACCTGACCTGATCCCATCAAAAATCTGTGGCCCTACGTCAAGAAGCCGGTTGCTACTTCCAAGCCAGCCACTATTGGATCACTTTGGGTATAAATTAAAGGGTCCTGGTCCTAAAACGATGCCAGGACTTGATTGATTCCATGCCAAGGCGCTACGCAGCTGTTATTGCCAAAAAAAGACATTGTACTAAATGTTAAATGATAAATATAGATTTAGTAATAATAGTTAAAAATAGTCAACTAAGGAATTCGTTACTTTTTGGTCATTATTTTGTTTTTAACTCAATTTTTGAAAAGTGGTGCTATTATTTTTTTCGCCTAATTTGATCACTTTCAAGGAATTTTCTTAAATAACTTAAAAACGTTAAAAAGGAAGACAATTTTTTTTATATTCATATGTTTATAAGAGTCTTCCATTTCTAAAAATGTGCTTAAAGTTTCCTTAAAGTTAAAAATGTGAGTTTGGCAACTATTTAAAAATTTCATGTGGTGGTGGTGCTATTATTTCTTTCACAGCTGTATCTAGGATATATGTACATATGTATGTACAAGTACCAGCACATACGAGTATGTACAGTAGTTTCTCGTACCCTCAGAGATAAATGGCATAATAAAAATATATGTAGATTCGAACTTCTCTATAAGGAACTTCTCTTTAACAAATATATTTGCAGATTTCTGCGATTTCCTTCGACTGTATTCGGTTAAAAAAAAAAAAACATAGTGATATTTAATAGAATTCACTTTGATTTTGACATAAATATATTTGAAAAGACTTTTAAATCGAAATATAAAATACTTAAAAATAAATAAATATGCATAATATACTAAAAAGTATTTAATTTAAATATGACTTCTATTTATTTTTATTATTAATAATTTAATTTAAATGAAAATAATAATAATTAATAATAATAAAAAATAAAAATAAAAATTAATACAAAAGTAATAAAAAAAAACTAATAAAAAAACAATTACAGTAAATAATGATAAATAATAATAATAATGAAATTAAAATAATTTAATTTAAATATGAATATTCAGATTCAGCATGAATCGTCCATGAGATTATTTACCGTGCATTATCCATGATCTTCTGATGGCGCCTGTTTCCTTGATTTTACTGTCCGTTATTCTTCTTATTTGTCCCCTTGCCAGTGCTGTACCTCGTGAGCGAGTGAGAGAGTGCTAGAGTGCCCCGTATTGAGGGGACTCTCGCTCAGCGAAATAGCTGTAGCATTATTATTTGAATATCACTCATAGAAACTGAAGACTATGTGTAGTCTGCCTCTTCGGCTCAAATGTTTGCCTTACAGTACACATATGTATGGTTATATGTAGATATACATATATGTATGTATAGGGTAAATCTAAGAGTAAAATGAACATGAAAAACGCTTTTGGCATTGAGCCAGCCATTGAGCCCCAGACCCCGAGACACAAGCCCTTGAAAAAAGAAGAACAAAAAGCGAAAAAGAAAGAAAGAAAATCAGAAATGGAAACGGAAAGTGGAAAGTAGAGAAGCGTTCGCTGGAAGCCAGCTAAAAAAGTTTACGGTCAAGTTAAAAATAATATTTGCTCTTTGACATTCAGAATAATACAATTTTCCTTGCATTACCATTTCGAACGAGCGAACACAATGTGTGTGTGTGTGTGTGTGTAGCCCCGCGATATCTAATCGATGGTCAGGGCAATTAGAGAGCGCTTATCAGGGCTGCGGGGCGATAAAAATGGCGTTGATAATAAAATACAACTTGCTGAAGAGTTTTCGTTTTCCCTCCATATTTAATGTATCTTACCCTTGGGTTTACATTGCTCTCTGTTTTTTTTTTGTGAAGCCACATGATTAATCGATTGCCATGTAAAATATTAATCCCCCAAGCACTCAAGATAAGGCTGAAAAGTAACAGAATATGAGGACACTTCCATTGATTTTTTTCAAGTGTAGGCCACGTATTCGGATCGGGTTTCAGTGTGATCGGACAGAACGAAAGAGGTGCACATTGGGCAAAAAATATTCTTCAATTTCAATGCGCCCTAAAAGGGTGTTGAACAATTTTAACGGAATACCCTTCACATTGGTATTATCGGTAAAAGCCGGTAAAAAGCAAGAGAATACCACCCTATCTCAAGAGCCAGAGAATGAAATTCTAAACAAAAATAAAGTAAAGAAAAACCTTATTAAAAACTAAAATAAACGAAATTAAATAAAAAAAAAAACTAAACTGAAATAAAAAATTAAAATTAAAATTATATAATTACAATTTTTAAAAGAATTACAATTGAAAAAAATAAGATTTAAATTTAAAAAGAAATTACAATAAAAAAAAATACATTTAATTTGTTTACTATCAGTTTAGCTTTTTTTTTATTTAAGTTAGTTTTATTTTAATATAATTTTATTAATACATTAAAAATTATACAAAACGAAAAAATATGTATTAAAAATTCTCAAAATTCAAAAATAATTAGAAATACCATTTTAAAATTAAAAACTAAATTCAAAATAAAAAGAATAAATTAAAAATTAATTTTAAAAAAAAATGAACTAAAAATCAGTGCTATAAAAGTTACAAAAAAAAGTTAAAAATGCAACTTTGTGGCTTATTATTAGATACTGAAGATACTAAAAATACTAAAAAAGGGAATTTTTGTGCATGGTGGAGTATGCAGAACTTCTGCTCAGATCAAAATGCCCTCCCTTGACCCGCAAACGGTGCAAACTGGCGACAAAATTTCCCCACTTTATGCTGCCCCTCCCCTGCCCTGCCCTGCCACCAAATACAACATCAATTTACCGTTGCATCAGAAGTAGTAGTAGCAGCAACAAATGAAATTGTCTAATTGCCGAAGCAGCAACAGGCAGGGACGGACCAGACGAAGAGACGAAGGAAAGGAAGCCATCAAGCGGACAGGCGGACAAGCAACAAAGCAACAACAGCGACCGCTACAACAAAAAACTCACATACATACATACATACATATAACGTATGCAACGAATGCGCAACATTTTGCCCAAGCAATGGAAAACATTTTACGTGATTTGCATGAACAATTGCCGAAAATCTACTGAAAAATCCCAACTCCCAGAAAAAAATAAAACAACATGAAACGCAGAATACTCTAGGGAGATCTGCAAGATATATGTATATGTAGAATATATATATATATATACATATATATATATGTCTGTATATATATATATATATATATATATATATATAGAATATATATAGAAGCTCTAACCGAATTGAAGGCTTAAATGCCATACTTTTTGAATCTGTCTTTTGAAAATCATGGTACCCCGCTTTGTCATAGGGTAGAGTAGAGGGTATCCCAAAACCGTAACCGTGATTCGACGTCGTTTGTTTTGAAGACACTCACGAGAGTAGGGTAGAGAGAGAGAGAGAGAGAGAGAAAGACAGAGAAGGGGGGACGGGGACTGAAATTTGTAAAGTTTTTTTTTGAGTTTTTTCTTCTTTTTTTTGTAAGTCAAAAGACTCCTTGGGAGCAGAGATAAATAAACTTCTTATTGCTCTTACTCCTCTTACTTCTTTCTCCACATTCTCTCTCTCTCTCTCTGTTTGCTTTGTTGTCGCGTTCGCACAGATCCATCGTTAGATATATGTAGAGTGTGTATATAATTTAGGATTCCTCACGATATTCATATCTTTTTTTACTGAAATGTTATGCTGAAATTTTTGTAAATTTTGAAATTTTTTTTTTTTTAGAAAGAAAGCAATTTGGTTCGTTCTTTAAAGGAAAGATTGAAATCAATGGTGTCTTTTAATACACAATTACACAATTAAATGCTGATCAGGATTATTAATAATACCATAATACCCCCTGAACGTAGGGTATTAACATGTTTCGTTGGAGGCAAAAAAAAAGAAGAAAAAAAAAACGTGACATCGTTTTGGGTCTCGAAAAAATTGGTGTTGCTGCCGCTGCTGCTGCTGGTAATGTTGTTTGTGGCGGCTTTAACCCATGTTGACCTGTCTGTCTCTATCCGTATCTCCCATCCCCCCATCCCTCACCCTCACCCTCACTCTCCTATCATTTCTGCCTCTGCCCCCCTTTTGCCTTGTATTTCAACAACAGCAGAAATGGAAATCATTTTTTTTTTTTGTTTTTTGCCGCTTCGGGGGCTTGACAAATTTGAAATTTTTAATTTTAACGGTTTTTTCTTGTTTGTTGCCATTTTAGCATTTTTTTTTGGCCAGTTTTCGCGAGAGAGAGAGGGGGGAGGGGGGCAGCAGGAATTGCCTCTCATGCGTGTGTGTGTGTGTGTGTGCATCGGGTTTCAAGAAATGGACACCCCACCCTTCCGCTCTAATCCCACTCAAGCCAACTCACCTTTGAACCCTAGCCAACACTCGTGCAACCAGCGCACTGGCGCATGCTCTGTGCTCTTGTTAATTATTTTCTATACTTTTATATTGCATTTCTTATCGTTGTTTTAATTGTTGTGCGCATATTTGTTGTGTATTAATTGCTTTAATTGTTATTCAAGAAATGCGCCGCCGAACCGAACCCATCCTCTCCACCCCCTCCGCCAGCCCAGATGCATCGCCTCATCCCTCTCGATTCTTGATGAAATTTGCCCACCGACCAAGACAATTAATGGCTTATGGGGCTTATTTTGCAATTTGTTGTAATTGAGTGAATGGAGGAGGAGGAGGAGGAGGAGGAGGAGGAGGAGGAGGAGGAGGAGGAGGAGGAGGAGGAGGAGGAGGAGGAGGAGGAGTGCCAGGCAGAGAGTGGGGGTTGTGATATATGTATGTATGGCTGAAAGATCGCTACTTAAGTACAGGCTAGGGGGCACAGGAAAAGGTTGCTGCTAAAAACTGTATAAATTGTTTTGTCTCTAAGAAATACCAACTCAAACACCAGAAAACAGAAAACAGAACACAGAAAACCCCAAAGAGACTTTTAGTCAAATGAGCGACAGGCCACACACAATATACTGTCGTACGTTCCGCACTATAAACGCCCTGGCATGTCAAGTATACGCGACACTCACAGAGAAGAAGAGAGATAAGAGGAGAGAAGAAGAGAAGAGGAGAAGAGAAGAGGAGAAGAGAAGAGCATATAACAGAGGCAGAAGGAGGACAGAAAGATATGCGTGGAATAGGCCACGCCCGCTGAAAAGAATGGCAAAGGAATGCTGGAAAAATCAAATCAAATCAAATGGACGAAACCAAAGGAATGCGGCTTTAACGATCGTCAGAGACAGAGACAGAGAGAGAGAGAGAGAGAGGGAGAGACCAGGTCTGAAAGATGCTGTCAAGGTCGTTGGTGTTTGCCTTGAAAACAGCAACAGCAACAGCAACAGCAACAGCAAAAAGATGCAACGAATGGAACTGGCAGGAAAACTGGTCGGTCTGTCTGTCGGTCAGTCTGCAAGAAGATGCACCCATGCCGAACCAAGTCTTGTGGCAAGGGAAGGACGGGGGGTAACCAAGAATGAAGAACGAAGAACGAAGAGGAGGAGGAAGCAGATGGTAAATAGCCAGATCGCTCTTGGGCCATTGTTCTTTTTTTGTTGGGGGAGAGCCTTCAAAAAGTGCTGCCAAAAACAAAAACAAACAAAGAGCACTCGACTAATTAGCAGAAACATCAACAAAAATGATGATGAAGATCCCCTTCAGTGTCTCTCGCTCTCTCTCTCTTTCTCTCTCTCTCTTTGGCTAAATGATCTCCAAAACAAATCTGACAAATGGCATTGTCTCTTCCTTATGTTCTGCGCTTCCTTTCAATCTGTACATAACTTTCATGCCTCAAAGACTTTTGGGGCTTCAACACCAAGCAACAACAAAAATGTTGTAATCCATTAGCCAGCGGTTGAATGGACTGCGAAGGCCGAAAGGAGCGGTTCCGTTCGTTTATGGGACATTTGTACAGCGTTTCAGTACCAGAAATAAAGTATAATAATAAAAAATAAAAAACAAATAATAATCAAGGATAATAGATAATAAAATAATTATAATAAAAGATAAAAAAAATAATAAAAAAGACGAAGAAAACAAATTATAAAATATAGAAACAAATAATAAAAAATATATAAATAAATTAGAAGAAAAATAAATAATTATAATAAAAAATATATAAATAAATTAAAAGAAAAAAAATTGTAATAAAAATATACAAATTATATGAAAAAATTGAATAAAATACATGTAAAAATATAGAAACAAATAATAAAAAATATATAAATAAATTAGAAGAAAAATAAATAATTATAATAAAAAATATATAAATAAATTAGAAGAAAAAAAAAATTGTAATACAAATATACAAATTATATGAAAAAATGGAATAAAATACACATGTCTAGAGGTTAAATGAATTAATACTAATCCTAAAAAGGTTTCGCGTAAATTTGTAAAGCTAGAAACAATCAATGAACAATAAATAAAATACAAGAAAAAAAAACCTATAGCTTGAAGCTCCCGTAGACAGTTAATTTATTATCCTTAGCATTGACAAGCCTGCTTGAAGGTCTGTGTCTCATTTTGTGAGGTGTCTCTCATTGTTGGCATTGTGTAGGATTCTTTCTGTGTCTTTTGTCCGAACTTGAGTATTTTTTTGTCTGCCTTTAAAAGGTAATTAACACTCGGCTTCAGAAACAGCAACAATTGAGAGGGAGGAGACTGGCAAAAGTTAATTTGTTTTTAATTATTGAGATTTATTGATTTTTGGCATGGAGGCTTGGAAGCCTTGACCTCTTGAACTTGTTTTCACGATGTGCGAGTTTGAGAGCAAGGACTCTGAAATGTTGTATCTGTATCTTGTCACCAATTAACCCAAAAGAATTTCTGATCTACGCGAAACTTCGTTTCGGTTTCGGTTTGGGTACGGGTCGGAGTTGGGGTCGGGGACGGGGTCGGAGCTCCTGAGTTTACGGAGGACAGAAATAAATATCATAATAATAACAACAATATCAGAATAACCGCCACATGGAGCGAATTGTTGTATTTATAGCTCCTCTCGGGGCTCTCTGTACTTCCTTTAGCTTTGGAGGTGAGGTGAGGCGACGGTTGGCCTTTGACCATTTTTTATGGCATTTTTGTTGATTTTTTCTTCTTCTGTTTTTTTTTTTATACATTTCAATGCATATTTTTTATTGCTGGAGACAAACAAATACTCGCATGATGAGGCATTTTTATTTGAATATTATTGTTATTTCTGTTCTGTCTTTTTTCTCGTTCTCTTCTAAAGACTAAAAATAATGTATTCCCCTCTTTTTCTCTCTCTTTGTTTGTTTTTCAGGTAAGAGATGCTCATTTAATTGCTATTCGAATTGTACTTGAAAAGGGAGGGAAGAGGATGACCATAAGCCAGCCAGCCCCAAACGCTCGTAAGTTGAGACTTGTCAGATTTCACCCCCTGTAGTTGGGAGTGGAATTTCGATAGAATAACCATTCAATGATCGATCGTAGATCGTAGGCTCCATTAGGGCCAACATGTCCCAACCAACAGAGATCCCTCAAAAATAGAGCTAAAAAAAATGTAAAATAATTTCAATATCAAAATCAAATATAAAACTTATTTTAAATTTATTACATACAAGTTTGGAAATAATTGTTAGATTGCCATTTTTATGGTCCCTGGTAAAAAGTGTAGATTTATCGATTCATTATCGTTCAACATCGATAACTAAGCGATTTTTACAATATAAATCCAGGTAAAGAGATGAAATTATCGCTTGGTTATCGAACATATGACAAATATTGACAACTCAAACTAAAATCAATGTAATTAGGGTACATTTATCGATTAATAATCGATATATCACTGGATCAATAAGCATACATCTAGAACATCGAATACTTTGATAAAACTCATGAGAGTCGAAACAGTATCGAAAGGAATGGAAAGAAAGTAATGCATTATCAGATATATATCCATCCGATCACTTGGAATGGCCAAAACGATTGACATCCGAGAACGATCAACAATGATGGGAGATTTCCCAGTTCCATCAAGAGGTTGCTGATGATGGCTGGAGCCAGATCACAAAATGCAGTTGTTGCTGAAAGATCTAATGATCAATGTTGCGCTTGCTCTCCCTCTCGCTCTCTCCCTCTCTCTCTGGGGCTGTCTGTCGGCCTGGTTGTTGTTTGCTGTAGAACAGGGGTCGGCAGCGTCCTATCCCATGTGCATAGCAAAAACGTCTCGGGGCAGCGCAGTCGGCACACGCATAGCGTAAAAACTTCGAGTACCGTCGGCCTTACTGCTCGGGTCCCGCGGCGGCAGAGAAATTGCGTCGTGTGTCTTCGGGCATATGCACAAGCTGCTTCGGTATTCTGATCGTCAGCGTTGCGAGAACAGAGATGAATCAGTTTGCGTTCAGAAGTCAAATGGTGAAGACCACGCTGCGCAAATTAAATTGTACACTGACAAAAATGTTCAATATAATGTGGGAACATGATTTTATCTTTTTAGAAAATATGGATGGCGGGGCGTAATGTTTTTTTTTCTTGTTTTTAGCTGTTTATGATGCTGTTTTTTTGTTTTTTTATTACTACGATTTTTTCCCCTTGTTATTTTTTCTTTTGTTTGGCGTAAAACATTTCTCCTTATCTGGATTCATTTCTTTCAGTGCAAAGCAAGAAACGTTCTGCCTTCGTGTTGCTTCGTGTCTCTTGTCTGCGCACACAAGCGCACAAAACATGTGAGTGTATTGCGTGCCGACCCCTGCTGTAGAACGACACACACATTTCCAGGTTATAAACTTCAACTGTGAAGGGCCTTGCATAATTTGTGCCTCATTCTGTACGTACAACCTGCAAACCAGCAGCAGCAACAGCAGCTGGCTTAGAAAGAGATGGCCAGCAAAAGAGAAAGAGAGAGAGAGAGATCGGTAAAGCATGAAAAGATGATGAACAAGTTCTAAAAGAAAGATAGAGAGAGAGAGAGAGAGAGAGAGACAGAGGAAAGGAAAGTCCCAAGTCGGAGTCGAAGTCAAAGTCGGTGGGAAGTCAAAGCACTTTAAAGCACTTTGAACTTTTACAGTACCTACATGAGTGTATGTTTGTCTCTATACAGAGATGTTTTTGTATCTGTATCTGTATTTATGCTTGTATCTCTGTGTGTGTGTACACTGTACAGTGCCACAGTGCCAGAGCCCACAGTTTGGTTAATGAATAGGAAAGAATTTCTACAAATAAATAAATAAATGCTGTAGCACAAGCGGCAAACGGTAAACGGTAAATTATCTTTTTTCTATTGGAGAACATCTTGTTGCACAA
Organism: Drosophila athabasca; assembly: GCA_008121215.1. Taxonomy (NCBI): domain Eukaryota; kingdom Metazoa; phylum Arthropoda; class Insecta; order Diptera; family Drosophilidae; genus Drosophila; species Drosophila athabasca. The sequence continues at coordinate 3,740,766 of CM017796.1, read as the reverse complement.
TTGAAATCTCTTTCCCTAACAATTCCATCGTTCATTCAGAAAGTATTGTATCTTTTACTAGATGTTTTCACCAGATACAAAGCAGATCTTTAAAATTCGGTTTGTTCTGTTCCAGGGTATGCGAGTATTCCATGTTTAAACAGCTTTCTTTTTGCCAATATCTTGATTCGATTTGTATAGAAATTGTATAGAAATTCAACGGTAATTGATTGCCAGTCAAAAGAAGACATAATGATGATAATGATGATCGTTGATGATCGTTGATGATGATGATAATCATTTTGAAGTTAGTTCGCTTGAATCACTCGATCGATCAGTTTTAGGCAATGCCGAAATGTACATAATTTCATTAACCTTAACATTGTTCGTCTGTCGTATCTGTATCTGACGTATCTGTATCTGTCGTATCTGTATCTATGTATGTTTCGATTCATAACCGTTGATTGATTCTCTCTCTCTCTCTCTCTCTCTCTCGCATCAGTCGTCCAATGACTTGTCAAGTCATGCAGAACGGAACCCCATCGCAAAATAAATAAATAACGACTCTTCTTCAATTGTTAAGCACCCCACCACCTACCCCTCCTGCCTCCTGCCTCTCCCCACTCCCCACTAATTGCAAAAAGGTTCCCCCGGAACGGATCGCATGAGATATTTGTCAAAAGATGTGCGTGCTTCGTACCCGAGCCAGTGGCAAGGTGGTTTATGGGTAGAGGGGTTACACTGTGTGTGAGGGGGGGTGTTGGAGGTCTTTAAATTACTCACAAAAGTTCAATGTCAAGATTTTCGTTCACTTTTTCAGATGTTTTTTCTCTGTTTTTGGTGGATTTCCTGCCTGCAACAGTTTGTTGAACTTCCATTGCTCTGTCGGAGATTTTTTACAACGAAATACATAAATCTCGCAAAAAACAATAAAAAACAATACTATGTTCGTATCCCTAAATTCTCAAAGATCCTCTACCCCCCACCCACCCATTTCTGGGAATAAATTGGCAATTATTTGATCTATTTTATTTATTGAGAATTATGAATAAAAGCAGTTCACCAAAGACCTCTTGGGGTTATTAGGAATAAATTATGAGAATTTGGTTTGGTTTAGCCCGAAATTTGTAGATACAGATACAGATATACACACTTGTAGTTAACAGATACATTTTGCTTGGCAAAGTCTCTTGCCGCCGCATTTTGCCGTTAGTCATGCATACAAATATCTTTATCCAAAGCTCTCTCACAAATATTTGAAACTTAAATAAAAAAACTTCTTGGAAAACATACCACAGATACATAAGTATCTTTATCCGTATCTGTATCTGTGTGCACGCATATAAATGCCAACACAGCAAATACTCTTAAAAAGTATTTTGTGGCCATTTTTTTTGTGTGAGCCAGTTTCAGGTTTACTTCGTTGTACAAAAAGTATCTCATATTGTGGCCAAAGAGAGGGGTGGGGAGGGAGGGGGGAACGGTGTGCTGTGCTGCTGTGCTGCGGTGCTGTATACATATCTTGGAAACGACCTTTGCAAGCATTTTTGTTTGTTACTCGACGGCAACCAAAGTGGGCGGTGGCACACAGAGAGAGAGAAGAAGGAGAGGAGAGGAGAGGCGGGGCACAGAGAAGTCGAAGTCGAAGTCAAACAAAAAATCAAACGAAACCAGATCAGATCAGATCTCTAAGAGTAGGCCAATCCCAAACCATTCTGCCCTTGTCCTACGAACCCTAATGGATTGGGCTCACATTATGGTAAACATTGTACGATCAAGTTTAAAGACACAGAACAATGTTCCACAGAACGACACGTGGGCAAATGAGTCTCATTCAGGCGTAAACCACAAAGTACGAATATAATCCATTCAGAACTAGTCGAAGATATATGTATATATGTATCTCTTATTGGGAGTCTAGACTGTGGAGTCTATTAGAACCATCAAGATCTAACTGCGAGAGATCTTATTTTTTAAGATGGATTTAAAAATGTTTACCAATAGTCAGCTTCGATAGTGGAAATTGTAAATTCATAAATTTAATGAGCAAATATTTGATTTAATATATGTATATTTTCATATGTAAATTAAATTTTTTCATATATAAATTACAAAAAATATATTTTCATATTGAGATTCAATATTTTCATATTTAAAATAAATATATTTCATCTTTAAATTAAAAAAAACATATTTTCATATTTCGATTCAATATTTTCATATTTAAAATAAATATTTGTATATTTCAATTAAATATTGATATATGTATTTAAAATAAATAAATAAATATAAAAAATAAATAATTTCATATTTAAATCAAAAATATATATTTTCATATTTGGATTAAATATTTTGATATTTAAAATAAATTTCATAATTTAAATAAATATATTTCGTATTTATAGTTGATATATTGTTGATATATTTTTTATTTAAATAAAATAAACTCCCTACAAAGTGAATATTATATTTATTATATTATATTATTTTTAAGTGTTTTATATTTTGATTAAATATCTATCTAGCTATCTATCTATCTTTATTCATAAAACAAGCTGAATTCTATTTAATCTAAGTTTGTTTTAAAAAAAAAATACTTAATTTAAATATGAATGTCTTGCTTTTACTATTTATTGTCTTCTTCGTTTTATGGCGAAAAATAGCCAAAATACGAGCATAATATCTACTCTACGACAATGATAATCGAAATCTCCGCCCAAGCCACAACGAATCTCATGTGCAATTTTCCTACCAACCACATTTTCATTTGCAACTCTTTTGCATCCGGCTACAGGTTGATGATCATTATCATTACCGATCATCGTCATCGTCACTCTCATCCAAAACTGTCACATTAACTTTGATGAGGTGCTGTTTGGTGTATGCTGTATGGATGGATGCTGTGGCAGACGCTGAAGCTGAGAAAAGAGGCAACCGAAAGTAATCGTCGCGTCGCTTGGCTTTGGAAAAGTGCAGAAATATGCCCGGGCGCAAGCGAAAATCGAAAGAAGAAATGTTTATATATATATATACATATATATGTATATGTTTATGTATACGTATGTATTTTTTTTTTGTTTCTTGTTGCGCTTTTTGCTTTTCTTTTAACTTTCACCTGAAGCCGGCGACGGCGACGACGACAACCCAGCGGCTAAAAAGCAGCACAGCATTAGAAGTCATCATCATGATGATCGAGATGATCATGATGGAGTTTTGCTATGAAGTCTAGTCGCAAAAATTAAAGCATACCAAGAGCAAAAGAGCACCAGAGCACGCTGCGTTGTGTGGCAATGTCACTGTGCTCTGTCGGCCATATAGCAACAAATTGTGGCAAGTAAATGGGACCGGCTCCCTCTGCATCTCCATCTCCCCCTTTATTGCTCCATCTCGTGTGTGCGCCCATCTGTTCCCCTTTTATCTTAGAAAGTTTTCATATCTCGTACGCATGCGCACATACTTAAGCAGAAAGGAAACATAATACTTGATCTTCCCCCTGGCACCTGCACCCTGCACCCTGCACCATGCCCCCCTCCCCCCTATCTTGTGCCATACGATATGTGAGAGCCCAAGTGAAGGTTTTCCTTTCCTTCTTGTGGCATTGAACCCCTTCGTCTACCTCTCTCTCTCTCCTTCAGTGTCACTCTCTCTATATCTCTCTGATAGATATACACACATACATATACACATATACATATGTAGAACAAAGATCCGATTGATCCGACAATACGTTTTACAAAAAAAGAAATAATAATAAAATAGGTAAAAAAAAATAATAAAATAGTAATAAAAAAATAATAATAAATAAATAAATCAAAAGAAAAATAAGAAAAGACTACAAATAAATATAAATAAATAATAATACTAATAAATAATAATAATAATAAAAATAATAATAATAAAAATAATAATAATAAAAATAATAATAATAAAAAAAATAATAATAAAAATAATAAAAAATCATAAATAAAAGTACAAATTAAAAAAACACTAATAAATAAGTTATAAAAATTAAATAAAATTGAATTAAAAATAAATCAATACAAAAATGGTGAAGTCATGGTCTAAATACCATTTAAATGAAGAGCGGATCTCCAGGGAGAATCTTTTTAGATGATCGCAACACTTCTTAAATTATTGAAGATTCTCTCACTCAGAGATTCTCTTAGATTCTCTCTCACTCATCAATAGCATCACTAAGGAAACTGTAGAAATAAGACTGAAATACCATTGAAATTTGTAGGATAAAATGATGCACAGTGTATTCTTATGTTTTCTAATACCAATGTTTAATTAGCAAGAGAGTCATCCCTCCTCTCGTTACCTGGCCAAATCTGGCAACGTATTTGTCAGCATTCGGCATTCTCTACTGCTTGCATTTTCCCACCCCCCATCAATTTTCCATCCATTTCCATTTCCATGTGTGTCCTTTTGCTTATGCGAAATTTTTAAAGCGAATCAAAATCAATCGACGAATACATCCGAATATGGAACAGGAGGTGGAGTAGGTTAAGGATTCGTAGAATTACGAAGGGTGGCAGCGTAGAAGAGCCCTTGGCAAGGGCAAACTCTGGCATCAGTCGCTTTGATGAGGGCGCTTTGAGGGCGGGCGCTTTGAGGGGCGGGCGCTTTAAGGGCCGGGCGCATATGTAGCAAATGTGTAGATACGCATACACACATACTGTGTGTCTCTCTGTGTCTGCATGTGTGTAACCACTAACTGGCCTTAGCACTCAAAAGATCAATAATAGCTGGTGATCACTGTAGAGGCAGAGCAAGAGCCATAGCTAGAGGTAGAGCTAGAGCTAGAAGGAGAAGGCAGTACAATAGTGGATGGCAGTGTAAAAAAAACCTATGAAGAGTGAAGCTTACGGAATCCCCTTAAAAACATATACATACATACATACAAATATATCTACATATGCATATTGTTCCCTAAACTAAAGAATGAATAGTGAATGAATGAATAGAATATTTATATTATTAGGAATATTATTGCATGTCGATTCTCCCCCGATCTGTCTACAAATTCCTGTAAGAGTATCTAAAGAGCGAGATGGAGGGAGGGAGGGAGGGAGGGAGGGAGGGAGATGTGTGACTCGTTTCTCCATTTGTTTTGTTTGTTCGTTTCGTTGACGGTTTCTTCTGACTATTGCCACACGTAAAGTGGATTTTATTTCTGCCATTTTCTCTCTTTCTCTCTTTCTTGGTTCTTGTAAACAAAAGACCGTTAATTGACATAGAATTTTGAGGTTTATGCCCCGACGACACCGTTGACGTTCCTGTCTCTGTCTCTGTCTCTTTGCCTCTCTTTTGTCAAACCACCGAAAAATAATTTCCATAATGTGCGCGGTCATATACCTACATAATTTCTTTTTAGTTTAAAACAAAAGCAGTCCCCCAGCCCCACCCCAGCCCCAGCCCCAGCCCCTTATCGCACGCACGCACGCAGTTCAATAGCCTCTTGAACTATCGCCAGAGAACAAAAGTGTTTGCCCTCCCCGTCCCTGTCCCTGTCCCTGCCATTGTGACCTCTCCTGATCATCAGATGGTTGTTTGTGTGTGTGTGTAGGGAGGGGGACTGCTGTGGTTTCAATGAGAAGTGTCAGCTGATTGGGCAGACAGAGAGGGCAGACTAGACAGCGTGTGGCTCAGAATCAGAAAAGAGAAGATCCAACTAGGGACAGTACCGTTGCTTGTACCATGGTAGATGGTATTTGCTGAGAGCGAGGCCTGAGAGCAAGGAAGAGCCAAGGAGTCGACTGACTGGGGGACCCTCGAAAGAGGGCAGAAGTTGTCTCACATTACACCTTGGAATGGCACAATTTCGCGAGCAGATCAAGAGATAAGACAGTGTTGAAATGGTTAAGAATCCCATACTTTCATTATTTTCGTAACTCAATTTTCATATTGCTTATAAAATCTTTTTTCTGTAAAACAAACCAAAGTTAAATGATGATTAATTCAATCGATTAATTACATTTGATGCAGATCCATTCCCATGATTAAAAGCGACTCATCAACATCATCTTCGCGATGATGTTGATCATCTGTCATCATCTGGTCTCGGGGTGGACCCCACAGCCTTCCCTCAGAGGGAGAGACAGAGAGCAGGAGGAGGGAGAGGAGAGAACTGGAATTGAAATGTTGCTTTAATTGTGACTAATTAGTCATCAATATACTACGCGTAGTAGTAGAGCAGTTTATCTAAGAGCAGGAAACTCGAAAGAGATCGAGATTGAACGATTGAATAAACGAGTGAATGAATGAATGAATCAATCAACGCGAGAACAAGTTTCGAGTGACCTTTGCTTAAAAACGAACTTCGACTGAAAGACTGAAACATCAACGGCGATAATTAAAAGATAATTTTTGTATTCTTTTAACAAACGATACGATTGTGGATTGAAGGTGATTGAAGCCCAGCGATGACGAGGGGTAGGGAATCCATAAGTATTATAATCATAATAATAACTTTTTATTTCTTATGCAAATGAAGGTTGAGATTCATTTTTATTACATCTCCGCCTAGCTCGTGTTCTCCCATCTTAGTCACTATAAACCAATAATAAACAAAAATTATGAAAAAAGTCTAGCGAAGCTGTTGATACCCTATAGATCTTAATTAAATCTGAAGAAAATACCAAGTGTATTTTTGAGCCCACTGCTCATAAATTATAAGTATAATAGTATAATTTATACATTTAAAAAATCAATAATAACTAAAAAATTAATTGAATGATTAATAATTATAATTAATAAATAATAAATAAATCATAAATAATATTAATGATTTTAAATAACTAAAAAATAAATTTAATGATTTTTAATAACTTACAAATAAATGTAATGACTTTTAAATTAAAGGAAAGGAATTAAAGGATTTTTAAAAATTCATAAATACATTTCATGGTTCAAAATTGAATGATTTTTAATAGCTAAAAAATAAGGTGAATGATTTTTAATAATTCAAAAATAAATTTTATAATTTTTAATAGTTAACAAATAAATTTTGCAATTTTCAATAATTAAAAAATAAATTTAATGGTTCAAAATTCAATGATTTTTAATAACTAAAAAAATAAATTCAATGATTTTTAATAACGTTCTATGTTTGTTAATAATTTAAAAATAAATTTTATAATTTTGAACAGTTTAAAAAAATGTATTTTTAATAGTTCAAAATTTAATGATTTTCAATAATTCAAAAATAAATGTAATCATTTGTATTTTATTCGCTCAAAGATAAAACTCAAAATGTTAGCTTAAAAAAAGAGAAAAAATCATTGGGAAAAAATTAGACAAATCAATTAGAAAAAAAATTAGAAAAATGAATAAGAACGAATAAATTAAAAAAAAAATGTATTTAAAAAAAATCATCGTTACTTACGTTCCTCGGTATTAACAGCAATATATGTACATATGTAGCTCTGTTTCTATAGCCATGGCATACGCTTACGAGTACTATTACGAGGGTATTCAAAGAATTCGAAGCGTGGGCGACACTATCTGTGCAAATACTTCCAGATATCCGCTCCATTACTCACTCGGAAAGGAGATATGTGTAGAGGCATATGTAGATCCATTTGCGAGGGGAGGGAGGGGTACTCGCACTCGCATGTCGTAGTCGTAGTCTTACAACAGCAATAACCATCAATTATCGTCTGTCAACTGTGAGTCTTGTAATGTGTATCTCGCAGATACAGATACATGGCTTGCAGTGCAGATTATATTGATGGATTTTTTTGTATTTGTTTTTGTTTTTATTGCAAACAAAATGTATTATTCATAATTAATTGATTTTTCATTTTTTATAGCCCAGCTGCTTATTATAATGATTCCCGGGCAATCCAAACCGATTCGATTCGTGCCGATTTGAGCCGATTCGAGCCGATTGTTGCATAATAATAATCTTTTTGCAAAGATTTTTTTTTTTTTTTTTTTAGTATTTTTTTGTTGGTATTTTGTTGGATTTTGTGAAAGGTACTCACACACATACACATACACAACGGGAGATTGTGGCCACGGACTCTGTTTGAGAGAAGAAAAAAAAGAGTTCAATAAACCGCATGGAATTCAAATCTATTGACCCAAAAAAAAAACTCCACACACACACACTCACACTCACACACAATAGCGGTGTACGAGTATCTGCAATAAATGGCAATTGAAAGACACAGATACGAGCATATGTATTTTCCACATTAAAAAATAATAACACTCAAAAAGATAGCAATGCAAAATCATTAAGAAAACAATGAGCAATCAGCAAAACAGACAGCAAGCAGAAGTGGTAGGAGGAGGAGGAGGAGAAGGAGCAAAGGGTGGGATTGGGTATTGGGTTGGGTACCCGTGGTCCAGGTCCCAGGCCAAGGCCAAAAACAGCAGGAAGACAGCAAGACAGAGAGAGGGAGAGACGAGAAACGCGAGAGGGAGAGAAATATTCAAGTGGGACAAGGCCAAGATAATTTACGGAATTGCGGAATTGGTAATCAGGGGAAAGATCGATCGATCGACCGGTCGATTGATTCGCTGAAAGGCAGAAGGGCAGAAGGGAAGCGATGGCAAAGATTACCCAATCATTGTGTTTATCAAGAAAAAGGAAGGAACAGGAGCCTGGCTGGTGGCACTGAGAGCAATCTGCGTGGGTTATTATGACTATCAGGATATCGACACCGATAATGCTGGCAGCGCCTCCTTTCTCTCCACATTCACACATTGCATTGCGTATACGCAGCATGTGACGCCTGATGCCTGACGCCTTTGGCTTGAGCATACATATCTCTCTAGTGTATGGTCGTTGCTTTTTTTGTTTTATTTTTATGGACTACCTTGAACGACCTTGCCGCCATTTAGGCGCCTGCTAAACAACAAACTTGGTCAAAATGCATTAACAAAATCACAAAATACGAGAAAAACCGCACGACAGTCGCGCTTAACATTTTTCTTTATTTTTTTTTTATTGTTGTTGTTGATATTCGGTTTCCAACCGATCGTGCCACCTGCCCCACCCCTTGCCCCTTGCCTGACTATAATACAATTTGGATATTTGTTGTGTGTATTATTCGAGCCGATTCGAATCGGCTGCTGCCGTTTGTTGCGTTTTCCAGAGTGCGTGTTGTGTGGGCCGTAAGCTTTGGTCAGCGACAGCGACAGCGACAGCCACGGGGCGATGGGTTACTCTTGTGACGATGATATGGTGTCATCATTGACACCAAAGACAGACAACAGACAGACGGACACGAAAACCGAAACCAAAACCCAAACCCAACGAACGATCAACAAGAAATTAAATACGATATATTATATGTATATAAAATCCACAAGACACTGAATGACGCCCACTCTCCTGCGTGGCTTCTTCGTGGGGTCTTTCAATCATTGATTTTCTTTCTTTATACAAGTATGATATACATCAGTGTATTGTCTGTGCCTACACCTGTCCTTGTTGCTACTTTAATTGTGACATGAAGCTGGCGTGAGGGAGGGAGGGAGGTTGTAAAAACCGCTTTGGGATTTACCAGAAGGAATGAGATCTTCCACTGGAAAAACGAAGAGCACGAGAAATGCATGAGTCGAATATCATTGATTATTTTCATCCATCAAAAGTGAAATAAGACCAAAGAATAATATAAGAATTCCACGATTTACTCCAAAATTCAGAACAAAAAACTCAAACTATCAAAAATGTATTGGGGACATTCAAAGTGTTCGGTGTTCCCACAATCCCATAAAAATGAGAATAGTGGTGGAACATCATCTCACTAAATGAATGAATCTCTCACCTGGCCATTTCTGGCTCTCAATCGTCGCCGTAACGGCAGAGTCTGCTTTATAGACCAAGAACAAATGACTTAATCAGCTTGTGACCAAGAGAACTTTCCCTGCAACAATGGAGACAACAAATTTACAATCCCCCCCGCCCCCCCCTCTAACTGTTACATGCCAAAAGCGAAGAAAGACAAAGCCAAAGCCAAGAGCTAAAAGCCAGCCAAAGCCAAAGCCAAAGCATGTGTGAATGATTTGTGTAAAGGCCTCATTGGTTCAACCTTGAACTTGATTTCGACCATGCGCATTTCGCAAATATATATACGATACCTACAATATATATAATTACTATCGGAATTAAAGAGTTTGGCACGTAGCCGAAAGAATCGTGACAAAAACAAATCTATATCGAGCAGAGCCCAGACCACAGAGACCTGAGAGCAAAGCCAAGACTCGAAATCTTAGACTTTGGCAAACAACTGGTATGACTGTTTTGACTGTTTATGGCCTGAACACGACATCGATTTGGCAATCAAAAACGAAACGACAGGCGGAACATGAAAATGGCACCGCAAATAGTTTTTTTTTTTTTATTTTTTTTTATTATTATTATTACAGAGAGCAAGAATCGCGGCTGGAGCCAAAAATGAAACAGATTTCTATAACTGGAAACTGGATAGAACGAACGAACGAACGAACGAACGATTGAACCCCAAGAAAATCTACATCCAAGCGCAAAATTACTTAAAGCTCTTCAGAAAGAAATAAAATCCACAATCCTAATGTCAGTAATAAAACTGAGAATATATCAAAAGACTCGTCTGATATTGACACATACAAGACAAGACACATGTGTGCCATATAGGAAAATCAAGTAACCATTATCTAGATTACAAATGTGTATTTTACATGGAGAAACTGGGAGAAAAAGTGACTGAAATTGTAATATTTACAATTGGAAGCTTTACACATTTCAAAATGTATGCCATATCAAGGGTGGAAATGGGAAAAAGAAAGTGTTTTCACTTACATTTTGACAATAATAATATATACCTATATAATATAATATTTGATTAGAATATGTTTTTTATTCGAAATAAATATAAATAAATAATAAATAAAAAATAAATAAATAATAAATAAATAATAAATATTAAAAAATAATAAATATAATAAATAAATATTTATTTTAAAAATCATATTCAAAATAAATATTTGTTTATTTGAAATAAATAAATAATTTATTTTTTTTATTTAAAATAAATATTTTTCATATTTAAATTAAATATATTTTATATTTAAAATAAATATTTTTCATATTCAGAATAAATATTTTGATATTTAAAATAAATATTTTTCATATTTAATATAAATATTTTTCATATTAAATATAAATATTGATCTAACTGAAAAGCTGTTTTCAAAGTGTATGGAAAAGCAAATGCCCAGCAAAGTTTGTTCTCTCTTTAAAAGAAATCTTCCGAAGACAAGAGGCAGAGAGAGAGAGAGTGAGAGAGAGAGAGAGAGAGACGGACAAACAGCTAAGTAAATAAGTATATTATGAATGTGTTTTGTCTTGTTTTAATTAGCATAATTTACATGCAAATGCTAAATAGAACGAGCGCAGACAACACAAAGAAGGAGGGCGGCTGGGGGGCTAGAGGCTAGAGGGGTGGCCTGCCACAGATCAATTGTGAAATGTGTCGACTGGCTATGAAGTTGGATTTGACAGCCACTCAGAGAGAGAAAGAGAGAGAGAGAGACGACTCTAAGAGACAGAGACAGTGACGAGATGACGCTCGGGCGTGTTCCAGTGTCAAATTAGTCGCCATTAAAACGCGCCAAAGCTGGTTACAGAGCAGCTGGAGGGAAGGCAGAAGCCAAAACGGGCTAATAAAAAAAAGTAATAAAATGATAAATCATAGATCGAATCGAATCGGTTAGGAATACTATCGTATATATGTATGTACATATGTATGTATGTTTGTATATAGATAGAAACGTATTAAATATGAAATTGTAATTGCCATTGCAATTGCAATTGAAATTGCCATATTTTTTATTTTGCCTGGCTTGGCTGCCTGCCCTCCGTTTATGGGGCCTTAGAAACGCAGACCAGACTCACCAAACGCTAGCGTTTTTTTTTTTTGTGTGTTTGTTTTGTCTTTGGCGCGTCAATACCTCCACCCGCGCACACAATCGCGCGGAAAACGCGATCAAAGGCAAAGCGGGCGCGCGCGCTCGCGCTCGCGCGATTCTCTCGCTCTGTCTCGCTCTATCGACAAAAAGATACCAAATGTAGATAGTGGAGACTCTTGATCATTGCCTTTTTCCGTGTTCGCCCCAAAACGGGGCAGCATTTGTGTTGTGGCGCCGCAGCAGCAGCAGCAACTACATTGATGCAGAATAAACGCGCTCGCGACAAAAACCGCCAGCCAGCGTCAGCTCATGATTTAATGCGGTTTTCAGTTGCCCAGTTGTTTGCAACGTCAAACTTCAATTAGCTTTTTAACTTATAAACTTAAACGTTCAATAAATTGTTAGACCGCTTCCCCACACCCCACACACCACAGCCACCCGCATCCCCCCCCACCCCCATTAGATGCTGCCGCTGCTGCTGTTGTTGGCAAATTAACAACAAAAAATACCAACAACTCAGGGGTTCAGAAAATTCCATAGACATCGATGCAAACACGTTTTTTGTGTGTGTGTGTGTGTGTGTGTGGAGGAAACAGCCAGAGAAGTAGCCAGAGAAAAATGTTTAGGGGAGAGGGGGGGAAAGGGATTTCCCCCCCAAAAGAAAAGTCGAGTTTTTATCGTTTGGAAACTGCCAGAAGAAAAGCTTTCAATTTGGTAGGTATGCTTATGAATGATCCTCCTCCTCGCAGCCAGGGCCCATGGAGCGAGCTCTATGGCTGGTCTAAGCATTGATTTATGCATGCAAAAAAAAAAGATACAGATACAATAAACGAGGAAATGGAGTGAGTCAGTAACTCAGCAGCAGACCGTACCCGTACCCCGTAACCGTACCCGGATTAAAAACCGAAGGGAGAGAAGGGGAAGGGCGTGGGGGGAACAGAAGGAAACAAATTGAATTTTCGCACGCAGGGCAGACCACAGGGAAAAACCCAACTATCCCATCGAAGGATGGCATTGTGGGCGGGGATTGATTGCATTGATTATGGCCATTTATCTGAGGGAAAACTTTGACCCAATTATATAGCAGAATAGGAAAAGGCATAGCAGAGTGGAGAAGAGTGGAGTGGAGACAATGGAGGCGAATGACTGTGACATGTACATAAGTGATTAAGTCTGTCGTTATTTCAAGGATCTGCAAAAGTGGACAAATTCTCTGCTAAATAATTCGAAACAGAACCATCTGCTGCTGGGAATGAATAAACCTGAATATTTGCATGGCTAACACAATTTACCATGTTCATGAATCACTTTGGGCACCGCATGAATCATTCAGTCACTGGAATTCCACTTCCCTCTCCCTCTCCACCAACACAAAAACCCCAAACGAGGCAATAATATATTTGCAATCAATTACAGTTAGTTATTCAACCCCTAAACACCGTCCACCCCCCTTGTAAAGGTCCCTAATTATATAGCACATATTAGAACAAATGTTAGAACTGCCTCTAACTGTGGGAGCGTTTTTAATGCGTTTTAAGACGCGCGCAACTGCAAAAAACGCTCACTGCTGCTGCTGCTGTTGTGGCTTTCCAGCTGCTTAATTTTTTATGATTTTATTACGATACTTTTACAGTCGGTTAAGCCTTTAAGCCTGCCACAGTGACAGCGCCTGCGACTGCAAATGCGACTGCAACTGCGACTGCGACTGCGATTAGTGATAGTGGAAGCGAATGCATTAGCGACTAAAACAGCGATAGCGACTTAAACAGCGACTGTAACAACCACAGACCAAAACAGCTAACAGCGAATGGCAGTGGCAGTGGCAGTGGCGGGCCTTTGTTTATTTGCCGCCAACAGCAGCAACAGCAGCAGCAATGCAGCGCCGATTAATGTGCAGGCAATATTTATTGTCTTAACAATATATTTATGCAATAATTGCATTGAAGTGGTGCCATTAATTATCTTTTTGCCACTCCACCGAACCACCTCTTCTCCGCTCTGCTCTGCTATCTCTTTCTCTCCTTCACCCGTCCGCCCACACGCGCTTTGGCGGAAGCGGTTTTGTGGATGACCTTAAGTGGTTTGCATCTCCACTAAAACAAAAAAAAAAAAAAAAAAACAGCGCCGTGCCGCATTGCACAATCGAAACGAACCCACCCGCTCACCCGGCCAGTCGGTCGCGAAGGTTGCTGTCTTGACTGTGGCTCAAGACTGCCCAAAATGCAGGCCACCACCACAGTGGAAACTGTCCATGAGGAAAGCCAGAAACCAACGGAAACCAACGGTAACCAAAAACCAGCTGAGGCTGAGGCAGAGATACCAAAGTGTTGCAAGTGCATCCTTACGATTTGAACAAACAATCATGGACTTGCTTAACTTTTCTTCGCTTTATTTGAGTATTCACTGTGTGCTGACACATATTTCGAACCCTCCCCCTACCGCCATCACCCGCTGCGTTTTGGCCGCGTTTTCAATGCGTTTCCAGTCGCTATATGTATGTATGTATTGGTTGTTTTGTTGCGGGTGGTCGTTCAGCAGCCCAGTACACGTGGCGAGGGCGTGGCTCCAATCGAACAACAACAAAAATCGTGCAGTTGTCCAAATTCGTAAATTGATTTCATTGTGGGGACTCTTCTGACAATCGGAAATTGTAGACCAATTTTTATTTTTGTATACCCTTTCTTTTCGGAAGCTTAAGACCCGCCAGGAGGGTATTCAAAGCTTCGTATTGCAATACAAATGAATCGTATCTAGCCATTGTTTATTATTTGTTTCTATTTCAATATACAAATATTCTTTTGTTTTTGTGCATTGCTTTTTTTTTTATTATTTATTTTTTATTTAAATGAAACTAAACCCCCCACCCCATTTAGGGGGGGAAAAGACAATTCTTTTGAACTATTGCCGACACGACATAACGAGCGGACATTCTGTCTGTCTGTCTGTTGCCTGGGGGCAGCCGTTGCTAAATGCAAATTAAAGAAAGAAAAAAAAACAGTCTAGAAATCAAGCAGAACAACAACAGCAGCAATAGTAGAAGGGGGGGGGGCACCCACAAGAAAAAACAGCGATAAAGGGAGACTTGGATGCGGGTGCGGGTGGGGGTGGGGGTGGGGAAGCTTTGCCAGATACGAGATATTCACAGCGAAGCTAGGCCATGGCTTCTATTCATCTTATCACTAGAGCGCGCCGAAAACCCCCCGACAATCCCCCACCCACAATGACCCAAACTCCCCATAACCCAAACCCAAAAGAAAAATTCAATTATTGTTTGTGGCCCTCTGAAAATAGTTTGGTGTGTGTGTGTAAAGCTAGCACATTTCCTTAGAAATGGAACCCAATATCAATATTCCTTTAATTCTTTTTCTATTTGGTACGTATACATATTTTGATGAAAAATTAGCTGCAACTTAAAGACAGTTTTTTTTGTTGAAATTAAAGCAAATTTCTTCTTATTTTTCCTGTGATATTATTTCAGTCATAAATAGTATATATTGTACTTTTCCGATATATGTATGTACTTACAAATGCAAATACCAGTTATTATAGTGCTCCCAACTTCTGCCATCGCGTATTTAACTAAACAACATACATGCCATGCGCATGATGCGGCATTATTTTGATGCTCAATTCTAGTTTCGGTTCTAAGGGTTGTTATTGTTATTGTATAGTGTATTCTCTGAGCGATCTCTGATTCATTTTTCCATTCCATTTTCTTTGCTTGTTATTTTCCTTGGCTTTCGATAACAATTCCCAGAGCGACATTTGTTTGTTTTGTTATCGTCACGCCTCTCTCTATCTCTATCTCTCTCTGACCCCGCTCGATGCTCGATGCTTCAACCAAGAGGCTGTTGCGTATGATAAGAAGAGGAGGAGGAGGAGTGGGAGGAGGTAGAGGAGGGAGGGTACCACTACTGTCGTGCAAGGCGTGGAAACAGAACTGTGAAGCCGACTTGAGACGGAGCGACTGCCGGCTGTCGACTACTGTTGCTGCATTTTAATTTATTTCGTTGTGCCATTTTACGCAAATTGAGGACAAGCAACAACAACAGCAACAGCAACAGCCGATGCGCACGCAATGCGGCCCCCGGGCTCCCATATAATAGTAGTCGTAGCTCTGTTCTGTTCTGTTCTGTTGTGTTCCGCTTCATTCTGTTTCTGTTACTTTTGTTGATAAGAAATTGTCATTTACTATGATTAGAGTTGGGAAACAAGATCTGGTCTCGAATAACAATTGTATTAATGTGTGCCCTTCCCCCTTTTGCTCTCTTTCTTTACAGGTAAGATAAGAGAAGAACTGAAAGAAGAACTGAACTGAATGAAGAACTGGATAAGCAGATAAGCAAGGTTTGGGGCGAGTCGGGTCGGATCTTCGAGGCTTTTCCAATTTATTTTCCAGCCATTCGATCCTTCAATTATAAACATATTTAAATTACAAAAACCATGACTGATAACAAAATGCATGTCGTGTGCATGAAGCGGAATAAAGCGGGAATGGGAGAAAGGAGGCACTTGATTCGATTCGTTTCGACTAGATTCTACTACTTGCATGTAAAGTAAATGCCACATAATTTCAGTCGAATGCTACCCAGAAAGGTGCTGCGCTGCTACCCAACATGCGATGAACTTTGATCCCTGAGCGGCGCCTCAATTCGATTCGAATCCAACTCCCCCCAAAAAAAAAAAAATTGTGTTAATTGAATTTTGGGCTGTTGTTTGTTTCAGTTGCCATTTGCCAATTTGCCTGCCATTTGTGGTCACGTTTCGGGTTTGTCTCCGGTCTCTGGCACCGCCTCCTTGAGTGCATTACCAGCAGACTTACCAGTGCCACCCTCCACACACTCCACCCTGCGCCACTGCCACTGCCACTTCTCGCTCTCGCATTTTGGATTGCGCAAAAAAATGCTCAACACTTTTTTGGCCAACATTTTCATTTCGTTTCGTTTCGCTTCGTTTTTTGTGTGTGTTGTTTTTTGGGTCAGCCAGCCTCATTGAAAAGTTGACTGCCAATTGCAGTTAACCAATTAGCGACGGCTGCTTCGGCTGCCTGCCTGCCTGCCTGTCTGTCTGTCTGTCTGTCTGTCTGTCTGCCTGTCTGTCTGTCTGTCTGTCTGTCTGTCTGCCTGTCCGTCTGTCTTTTTAACAGTCGACGGCGATCGGCGGCCGGGTGGACAATCCGCTTTTCACTTACCCGCAATTTCTGTGCAATGGGCAATCATCATTTCTGTCAACCAGCCACAAAAAAAAAACCAACAATTTTAAACCTTTTTGGCCAAAGCGTTTACGTTCTTGGCCCAAATAAGTTTTTTTTTTTTTTTGTTGCCCCAAAACTCTCTCTCTCTCTCTCTCTCTCTCTGTCTCGCTGCCTGTTTTATTATAAAATAATTGATAAGTTTGTGCGTTGGCCATAAAAAAAAGATGACAAAGTAGAAGACAGAAGATCCGTCAAGTAAAAGCCGCAAAACGGCACAAAAATTAAATAACATTGCAAGAAATGAAAAGCGCGAACAATTTGCACAAAGAAGAGAGGAAGCAGGAGGGAGGGTTGGTTGGTTAGGGGGGAAAAGTGCATTGTAGAAGATGGCAGACAGACAGACAGCCGGCTCTGAGCTCGAAAAAGAAAGTCTAGTCGAGTACGTTGCAGAAGAAAAAGTAAAGCAGCAAAAAGCCGCATAGAAGAGGCAGCAGAAATAGCGACTTTCTGTTTGCAAGAAGCGGTAAATGGAATTCAAAGATCGTAAAGACCCGTAATGGGTAGAGAACAAGACTGAGAAGCAGAAAAGATAAGAATGATAAGAGCAGATGAGAGAAGCGAGTATCAAAAGAAGACGGCATACTAGTTGGAAAGGGTGGAAGAAACAGTCGAGAAGAAAATGGAATTTAAAGATTCCGGAAATCAAAGCAGAAGCAGAATACAGACAAGACAGAAGATAAAATGGAAGCTGAAGCCACCAATCGTTACTCGTTGCTGCACTGGTATTCGTTGCTACACTGGTACTCGTTGCTATACTGGTACTCTTTGCTACACTGGTACTCGTTGCTATACTGGTACTCGTTTCTGTACTGCTACTTTTTGCTACACTGGTACTCGTTGGCATTTCGGAATGGCGGCACACGTTCCGCGACACAGTAATACCCACAAATCTTTATGCAACGACTTCTTAGTGCCTTCATTGACCCCCTATAACATTTCTTTAAAAGTTGCAATTAACTGAATACCTTAACCATTCCTTGTACGCATTTCAAAAAACATTTTCATTTTTGTGTGTCAAACCTCAATTGCCAAATGATTCAAAGCGAGTGTTTGCCAATTTTCAAGGTAATTTACAAAAAGAAGAATTGCATAAAACTGGTAAAAGAAAAAAACCCCCTGTACTACTAAAAAAAAAAAAAGAAATAAAGGAAAACCCAAAACATTGGACAAAATGACGGCTAAAACGAACGCGATGGCGGCGGCGGCTTTTGTCTCTCTATTATCTAATGGGCGGGTTCGGCTCGGACTGGGACACATTGTCCAAGACAAGACAAGACCGCAAGACAAAACGCACAAAGACTACTAAAAAAAAAACACAAAAAACAAAAAAAAAATATAAAAATTGCAGTCGAAGCGTAGAAAACATTTCATGGTTCAATGCCAAAGCAAAAGCAGTAAAAAAATGTACAAAATTACAGAAAATATAATAAAACTGCACCGAAGTCTCAATACCCTATAAAATGCATATCGTAATTAGTCTTTCATCAAGTTAATATCCTTTTGGATTCCACTGATCCGGATACTTGTTAAAAAGGATGCTGATCTTAGAACCAATTAACGGCTGCTCCACCTTATGGTTCTTGAGGGTGTACAAATACCGTGTAACAGCGTGCGACCGACAGGCCAACCCAAAAGGAAACATTTCATGTTACAGCTTTGACGGGTCTGCTGGGTCTGCTGGGTCCGCCCAAGTCTCCGTCTTCGTCTTAGAGTCTTAGAGAGCGATGTGGTCTGGTCTGTTCGGGTCTGGTGGTGGCGGTGCTTGGTGCTTGGTGTTGGTCTGGTCTGGTCTGGGGCCAAGTCATCCAAGCTGACGATTAGTTTTAAACGCTTGGCCAACTTGTCTTAAACGGGCGAGAGGGCGCAAGCAGGGCGGTGCTTGTCTGGCCCGGAGAGGAGAAGGAGGAGGAGGAGGAGGGCTGGTTACTTGAGGAGGAAACTGTTTTGTCGCCAAGTTGCGGTAATTATTATGTCAGTCGGCTTGTAGCCAGAGATCGGCTTGAGGCTTGAATGGGAACGGGGCGGTTGTGCTGAGGTGGGGGGTAGTGGGGGGGGCATGACAGCTGAGAACCCGGTATGACTGGAGGGGGGGACTCTGGACGCCTGCGGCATTTCCAATTAGCCAACATCTTACGGGGGCGGGGGATAGGCAGACAGAGAGAGAGAGAGGGAGAGTGAATTTAATAGATTTGCATACACGTACAATGTACGTTTGTATGTTTTTTTATAAAGATTACAATTCCAAAGATAGGGAAGTTCTCGCAGTGTCTTGAGGAAAAAATCAACAATAAAAATAAGTCAAATAACTTTAATCTTGCATCATAATTGAGGGTTGCTTCTGCTGCATGGCGCATATAACTGTAATTTGTTAAATAAAATTTAAAAAAATATTCAACTAATAAAGGGATCCGAGCCAGATTTTCCAAGATGAATTATTCAATGAATAAAAACAAAATAAAAATAAAATTTAGGAAACTTTGAATTCATTTATGATATTTATTATTAAAATCTGAAAAACTCTTAAGATTTTTTTGTTTTATTTTTTTTATCGTAAAATTTGTTTATACAATTTTTTCTTTAAAATTGGAAACATTTTATTTTTAATATTTGTCATAAAAAACTTAAAAAAGAAAAGTTGTAAAACAATTTTTATTCCTGAAAATTGTTCATAAAACTTTAGCCTGTATCCGGCTGTATCCTGTATCATGTATCCTGTGTAGCTGTATTTTATAATGTGATGAGTCGTCTATGGAAATCCTTGTCGATACCCGAAAATATGTAGGGCTTGCAATGAATGCAGAGGAAGACAGAGAGGCGGTGGTGCTGGTGCGGTGTCACTTCAAGGCCGCCAGAGCTGCCAGAGCAGAGGCTGGTTCGGAGTCCAAGTCGAAGTCGGTGGCAAAGTACGGCAGAGAAAAGACAGCAAGTAAGGGAATGAAATATCTACAAAGTATAACAATTTCCCCTCATAAATTATGCAACATTTCCTATTTCCAAGACGTTGAAAAGCCGAAAGCCGAAAGCTGAATGAAAACCGATGCCTCTGCAAAACGGCGGGAGGGAAGCCTGAGAGTTTAATTTTCTTTTGCCGCTGCGATGCTTTGCGCTGTGGCTGTGGCTGTGCCCCACTCGTCGTATCTGTATCTGTATGTAGATGAAGACGCATTCGATCGGAGCAGGGAGTGTGGGAGAGGCAGCCAGGGAGAGGCAGCAGAAGTAACAAATGCGGACTCTGGTTGCTGTGATGACTGCGAAAGTCGCAAAGCGTCAAAGTTGGCTGGAAAAACAGAAAACCGCAAAAAAGAAGACAATTGCCTGCTGCTGCTGCTGTTCGTTCACTCACTCCATTTCGGGCCGCCAACATTCCATTGTCTATATTTTGTATTGCGCTTCGTTTTCACCTATTTCGCCTACCCCCAGTCCACCTGTATCCCCTCCTCCGTGCAATCGGATTGCCCTTTGCCTGAATATGTAACAAGGAAACCCTTTTGTTTCGCTTTGCCAGAAAAAGCATAGAAAGGGAAGCAGTGCAGCAGAGTAGCAGCAGTCATAAGCAAGCAGTGTGGCAAAGTAGATGTCGGAGAAACAAGCAGTGCCCAATATCGGTTACAGTCTGCAGCTTGCATGCTGACAAATTCGTAAACAGGTCATGATCTTCAGGACAACGAATCAATAAATCAATCAATCATTTATCTAATTTACTTTTGCGTTGCTCTTATCGTTTTTCTCGGATTATTCTTATCGATTTCTCAGCTATCGATCGTTAGAAGCCACAACAGAAATGTATCATTGATGAATTCTATATTTCTATATCGTAGGGAGTCCATCACTGACTGATCAAGAATTAAGTCCATGTCCCCATGCTGCTAAGAATCCTTAATCCTTATGTAATCATCATTTTCATGATTACCACAATTCAAGTTGGATTATCTAGCGGATAATTGGAAGTTTATGGAAGTATTTGCATCTATTTTGCTAGACAACGAGAAAGACAGAGAGAGAGAGAGAGAGGGGAAGGGGAAGAGCAACCAAAAGCAAAAGCTTAAAATTGAAATTTAATTGACAAATGTCAATGTGTCTGTTGTTGCTGCCGCCTTCGTTGCTGTGCAGCGATGGAGGAGGAGGAGTGTGCGGAAGAGCGGCAGAGAGGGAGGAGAATAACCCCCCCCGCCCCCACCTTCTCCTCTCCTTCTAGCGGAGAGAGACTGAAGCGCGGCGGCAAGCTAAGAATAAATAAACAATTGTATTTTCATGCTCCTCCCGCCGCATATGTACATACATGCATGTATGTTTATATGCATATGTGTATGTATGTGTGTGTGTGTGTGTGTGTGTATATATGTGTGTGTATATGTGTGTGTGTATGTGTGTGTATATGTGTGTGTGTGTCCGTTCCTTAATTTGTGCTTGAATGAATGAAATGAATGATCGCACGCATGAATGAATGGAACACCAAAAGCCTAGTCGATTGTAGAAAGATACAGACGGAGAGAGATAGAGAGAGACAAAGAGAGAGAGAGAGAGAGTGGTAGCGGTAGAAAGAGGAGGCGAATGTGGGGAATAGGGAAGAGCGTTGTTGGGTGTGGGAGAGATCAATGAATGAAATTTCAGTGTGTGTGTGTGTGTGTGTGTGTGTGTGTGTGTGAGTATGTGCTTGCGTTTGTGTGTGTAATTGAAGCTAAATTTGTTGCTTCTGTTTGTTGCACATTGCGGCGCAAGAATATAGAACATGAATGAATGAATCCCTTTGCAGCAAATTAATATCGCATAGATCTGTACATATGCATATCCCTCCTCCTACGACTACCCTCTGTACCCCATACATAACACGGCCCCCCCCCTCGTGCCTTTCTCTTCATGAATCACATATCGATTTGCTGATTTGTTGATTTCTTGATTGAATGTTGTCTGTCACTCGATATGAAATGACTTCCTGAATTTCGTTGTGAATTCTGAACACTTTACACACAATCTTTTTGATCGTTTCGATGAAGTGTGACAAACAAAAAAAAAAAAAAAGTCGGCAGCTCGGTATCAATTACCTTTCATTTTGGTGTATCAAATGGCCCAAAGCCACAGCTGCTGCCTGCCTGCACTCTCCGTTCATTCATTCATAGACATTTATTCATTCATTCATTCATTGATTATGAATGGGGTACCTAGGTGTATACATATTTCTAGTAAATGAATATATCTAGGGACGTGTTTTGGCTTCGATTCATGATTGCAAATATATGTATAGCATTCCTATTCCTAATGGAATGAATCATCATTTGTTGTCCTTATCGATCGTTCATTAGGATTCCTTTGGGGTAGAAATCTTTCGCTGAAATCTTTCCATCCTTCCGCTGGTTCTTCGGCTGGTTACTCTTGACCCATTTGTATGGTCAGCATTGTACTCTCAATCACTCTCTCTCTCTCTCTCGCTCGCTCTTTGTTGTGTATTTTCTCCCTCTAGCGGAAGTAGCACAGTCCCTCGTGTACCCACACACACACACGCATATAGAACCATTCCATTCACAGTCTGGTAGAAACGTATCTTTACGCATGATTTTACCTCGTTTTGTTGTTTTGCTGTGTCGATGGGGCTGTGGCAGTGGCAGTGGGTGGGGTGGGGGGAGGTACAAAATGTTTTTATAATAAAAGAATCATAAAAATGCATCGCCTCATGTCGGAAGCCCCCCCCCCCTCACTTGGGGCTCTTCTTCCGCTGCAATTGGCGGCGTCGGCTGGGGGCAGTCATGAGGCATAGATCATTGGGGGAGGAGAAAAAGGGCAGGGGGGGGACTACGTGCTGTGCATTAATGCAGCACACACACGAGAGCTGGAGCTGGAGAGTTGTGGCAGCCATGTCCACATGCCCCATGCGTAATGAGTCCAATGCCAAGAAAAGGTCTAGCGATGGCATCGTGACACGAAGCTAGAGTGGAAGATCTCCCTCTCGCTCTCTCTCTGCTGTCTTGCTCCTTCCCACTCTCTTTAGCACCCACCCACTGCTCTGCTCATGGGAGAGGAAAGTTGTGTCCGATCTTATGGCGAAACTGAAATAAAACTACACTTTTACTCCAGCCAGACGGCATTTGGCATCGTCATCATCCCCATCCCCATCCCCCATCCTCATTCCCTCTCTGTGCAGCAGCAATCCCTGCCCCTCAGCTGTGCAACGAGTTAGCCGGCTAGCGTGCAATTCGACTGCCATCTCCTCCTGCTCCTCCTCTTCCTTCGCCTCCTCCTTCTGGCAAGAAACCTGTAAAGTAAAAGCTGCTACTGCCACAGACGGCGTCACATGTTTGACCCATATTTCCACCCAAAAAAAAACAACAAAAAAAACTACACAAAAAAAAAAAGCAGCTACATTGTGGTCTGGACTAGGCCTAGGCCTATTTCGAATGATGATGATGATCTTTATTATAATTATAATCATCATCAGTGCAGTGCATCATCAGATGCCATACGCATCATCGGTTGAAGTACCTTTAACTACCTTTTTTTATTTTTTAGTTTTTATTTTGATTGTTGTGGTGTCCGCTCGTAAATCTGTAAAGAAGAAGCTTAAAAATGTGAAAAATAATTAATTAACATTTAATTGTTGATTTCACACGCTGGGCGAGGCGGTGGCAGGTTCATGGCTGCAAAAAAAAGGGAATGCCAGAGGTACAGAGGAATGTGATGTCAGAGGCCTTTCGGTGGCACTGTCCTTGCCCAGAGGCAGAAGATTGTTAAAAATAACACAAAAAAAACAATATTTATTTAGTTTATTTAGATTTAATCTACAGGCTGTTGTATTCGCTCTCTTCCTCTCCCAGTGTGGCTTAGTTTGGTAATGATTTATTTTCAATCGAACGATTTTTGTATATCCAATATCGAATTCGAATTATCGATTATATTTCCATTTTAATCGGCGAGCAGCAAATCTGTGTGGAGATCTGTAAAAAGATATTCGATATTCGTAATCCAACAAGTAATAAATCAAATAATCGTTCAGCCTCGCATACATCCCCCACCCTCTTCCCACCCCTGCGCTCCCCGTCTTAATTATCATTAAGTGCAGCTTTTTTCCATAATTTCTTCAATTTTGATTTGATTTGTTGTTTATGGTGGATGACGGGGAGGGGGTGGTTCTTCTTCTTATATCCATTATCCAGTGTCTGGTCTCCTCTTTGCCACCGCCACCCCAAGCCCCTCTTCTCTGATGATGCCCCACACACACACATGCAACGGCGAGTGGCGCCCGCCGTCAGTTTTATTTATTTTGTTCAACTTTTTCTTTCACTTGGCCAAGGCAATCCGGCTATCCCCTACTGCCGCCACACGCCCCCACGCCACGCCACGCCAAGCCACGCTACGCTATGCCTCGCCATGCCTCACTCCTTCCTTCCTGCTGGTTGCTGGTCCCCCCTTTCCCCCCTCCAAGACTGGCTCTGTCCTCTGGCTGGTGCGCGGGGCTTTGCGTGCTTGGCTTTTGATTATCTTCTTATATTCGTATTTAATTTTCTAATATGACCAACAAAAAAAAAAAAAAAAAAAAAATGATGATATTTCTCTGTTATTGAGGCAGCAGGTTTTCATTAGTTTTCCATTTCCATATTTCCCATTTAACGTTATGACGGGCAGTAGTGCCAAGTTTATTATTATTATTATTTTTTTTTTTTTAATTTTTCCATGATTATCATTCACATATTAAAGTTTTTTTATTTGTTTATTTGATTCATGTACTGTGATAAAACAAAAATGATCGTTTCATTGTTTATGCAAAAGACTTAAGAGACGTCGGGAATGTAGGAATCATAAAAATATATTTTATGACACGATCAAGAGATTAAATGGAGAAGAGAGAGAGAGAGAGATCTGTCTCTGTCACTGGGCACTGTAGAGAAGGAGAAAATAAATACAAATTTGAAATATGAGAAATAAAAAAATATCAAAATATATACAATATTTAATTAATAGTATAATAAAATAAAAAATTATAAAATAATAAAATAAAAAATAATAAAATAAAAAATAATAAAATAATAAAATAAAAAATAATAAAATAATAAAATAAAAAATAATAAAATAATAAAATAAAAAATAATAAAATGAAAAATAATAAAATAAAAAATAATAAAATAAAAAATAATAAAATAAAAAATAATAAAATAAGAAATAATACAAATAAAAACAATAAAATAAAAAATAATAAAAGTTATAAATAATACAAGTAAATATATTAAAATAAATAAAAAGTAATACAAATAATAAAATATTTTCTAAGATCTTTAATCTGACTCTACGAGTATGGAATTGCTTCGAAAAGATAATTAAATATTTAAATAAATATTAATTATTTAACTATACAAATATATTTCGCCCAGAAATGTAATCCTTTAGTAAAAAAAGTACTCCATTCCAGAGAATTCCTTGAGCCTTAACCTCTCGCAATGGTTTAATCTCTACTTCAGGTTTCTGGTTCTGTTTCTGGTTAAGATTTAGCTTCGGATTGAAGATTGAAGATCTGCAGACACGCTAATGGGGCATAAAAATGTAAACCAGCGACGACGACGTGAGAACCTTTTTGCGGGCCAATGGCTAGACAATTAACAAAAGAGCGGTAGAGAGGGGAGATACCATATACGGAGAAAGAGAAAGAATTTAGTAGAAGAGAGTGGGGGGGGGGGGGGGGGGGAGGAAAAGAAGTTCCTCTCTTTGTTGCATGCAAAGAATTTCGGAGACTTTAATTTACTCTACTATAAAATCGAGCTTTTGTATTCCATTTATGCCACTCCACTCCACTCCACTCGAAACTCTCTCACTTCCTCTCTAGGCCCCCCTGCATCATGCATCATGCCACATGCCATCTCCTCTCCCCCTTGTCTTACGACAACAAAAAATTGTTTCCATGAAATTTCCCACAATTTTCGTGAAGCGCAGACGACGTCTTGAAACTCGTTTCCATCAACGTTTGCCGGCAAAAAAAAAAAAAAAAAAAAAAAAACTTTCAATAGCTGCCACACAATACCGCCACCCCACCCCACACCACCCTGCATTGCTGCACTGCACTGCTGCACTCCCCCATCAATCTACCCCGCCTCCAGATACAGCCACAGCCCCAGCCCACGTCGAGGAAAATGCATTCGCATTCATGTGTGAAAACATTTCCACTTTTTCCCAGAGAGAAATGCGAGCGAGAGAGGCGGAGCAGTGAGCAGAGAGCAGAGCAGAGGCAGAGCTCTAGAAAAGGCAAAATCGGAGTGAAAAAAACAGCAACACAAAATTAACATAATTGTTTAAAAATTTAATTGAGAGCACATAAAAGGTCCAGGGGGCCTTGGGAGGGTCTAGCCCCAGCCCCCAGCCGCAGCCAAGCGGAACCAGTTTTAGGTTTTGGGCTTAGTTTTGACATGAAAACCCTCTCCCCCGCCCCCTCTGGGGTTAAAAAACGAATGTTTTGGAACATTTTGAGACTTAACTCTTTCGATTCCTGCTGGATCCAGTGTGATATATGGAATATCTTTCTTTGGATAATATTCTAAAAAAAACTTTATTCAAATTTAATTAAATTAAAATTTTAGTAAATTTTAGTTTTTTTCATTCTGTAGATTATCCTTTCCTGCCTCTCCTCCACTTTCATTCTCCATCTTCTGTAAGACTGTTGGCTCTCCACCATCTTTATCGCTCTGCCTCGCATCATTTCAAGGTGCTGGGTGACTCATCGTCCGCTGATGGGATGCTGCTGCTGCTGCTCCTCCTCCTCCTCCTCCTCCGTCGCCGTTGCCAACCGTTTCTGTCCGCTGGTGACGTGGTGACGCGCAGTGTGGCCCCGATGCTGCCTGCCTGCTCCACAGGAGGAAAACGAAGACGGCGAAGCGTTCTTGTTGAATGAATCATACAAATGGGCGACGAACAGGGAATGGGGGCGTTCCAATCCGTTTCCATTCCATTCCTTTCTGCTCTTTTCCGATACGATCGTGCGCTTAACCGAAGAATAATCTTTCTTCTACTGCCATATGATGTAATCGCGAGATTAAGGGCTCTCTCTCTCTCTCTCTCTCTGCCCCAAGGTCGATTTTTGCAGAAATACAAAGTATAGTGAGAGTGTGTGAGTGTGTGTGCGGGTTTATGTGTTCATGGGTGGGTGTATATGTATGTGTGTGTGCGCTTCTGTTCAACCAAAGTCAAAACCAAGGCACCAGCTCACACTCCACCATCAGCATCGCCATCTCCTTCGCACACACACACACACACACACGCACTTGCTAGAGATGGAACTATAAACGATATTATTTTTCTTTGTTTTCTCTATATCTTTTCCAATGTTTTGTCTAGTCCTAGGTCCTAGTCCTAGATATGACTCGAGTGTGGGATAGTCTAGTCTGCCATTTATGTATCTACGAGTGGAATTGTTTATTTACAAAAGAAAAAACAATATTTAATTATTGAAAATAATGAAGAAGAAAGGACCATAGATATGGGGACGTAGTACGATCGCTATGCCCCATGATCATTTCTTATAACTAATAATATCAAATGATAATATTTTGTGTGTGGTGCGTGGAGTGTGGAGTGTTGAGTGCTGGGGCATATAGAGAGCCACAGAGACATCCATCCATGTGCTCATCTCTAAGAGAGCCACAGCTACAGGCTACTGCAACAACAACAACAACAGCAACATTTTGTCGTGTAACTCAACGCTTTGAACTTTAACGCTTCGTTGAGTTTCACGCATGCAGATTTCAAATGCTGTGCTGTGCTGTGCTGTTACCATGTGTGGTGGTGGGGCCCCCTATCCCCCTCCCCCTTCCCTGTGTAAGAGCTGTTGTCGTCCCAATTCTGTCAATCAACTACAACTATTTTTTTTCCATGCGTCGTATTTTTGTGGGTGCCAAAGCGTTTTGTTTGGATAATGTTAAACCACAAAAGGCCAAAGTCAAAGTATTAATGACAGCAACAGCAGCAACACCAACGAAACACCAGCTCTCGCAAAGGGAAAGGCCCAAGCTCAAGCTCAAGCTACAAACAGAAATGCATCAAATTGCAGTTGAGGTCAAGGGCTACCCTCAAAGTATGTTTACTTAACCGACTTGTGTGTATTTTTGGTACCACCTCCCCTTACCCTTCCCCGTCCCCGTCCCTTACCCAAAAATGAAGTTGTACAAATATGAATCATTTCACCACGAAAACGAGCATTAAAGTGGAACAACTCTTGGCTCATTGTGAGTGTGAGTTGGTTCTAAAGAAACCCTTTCTTTCTTTCATTCTTTCTTTCTTTCTTTCTATTCGCACTGTGTTCGTTCCTGTTGCTTTCGTTCTCTCTTTAGTGGTACAATACATGTCGTTCTCTTTTGTTCCCCGTTTGAAAACCAGTTCCATTTCCATCAGGAGGGACATGTATGTACGTGTGGCTATTATATTAGTTTAATTTCAATTCCTGTGTACTCGTAATTATGTAAGCTTAGAGAAAACATCATACTAGCACCCGCCTGACCTTCAATTGCAGCAGCTGCATTTCAAGCTGCTTTTTAACAAAAACAGAAACAGAAAAAAAGAGCAAAAACAATTAAAGATAACCAGAGAATGAAAGACCCGGAAAGGAGAAGCCCCGAAGCTATAGATACTCTGGCAGCCAGCCTCATGGCATGTCACCAGTAATCGTCCAATTGAGTCAAGCTTCCCCTTCTGCAGGTAGTACCCTTCGCTGGGGTAGTGTATTTATTGTACAGTAATTTGTTGTTGAATTTCCAAAGAAATAACCAATCCCCGCGTTGTCTCTTGCTTGGGGCCGTCTGCGTGCATGCAA
Source organism: Drosophila athabasca (assembly GCA_008121215.1). Lineage (NCBI taxonomy): Eukaryota > Metazoa > Arthropoda > Insecta > Diptera > Drosophilidae > Drosophila > Drosophila athabasca. The sequence continues at coordinate 3,711,850 of CM017796.1, read as the reverse complement.
AGCAGGAAGAAGAAGAAGTTTTAATCGCCGCCAATTCTTTCCCTCTCTTTCTCTCTCTCTCTCTCTCTCTGTCTGTTTGACACATTGTCAGCGTTAATTCGTCTTCTCCTGCTGCATATCCGCATTATCGAAAGAGCGACGGGTGGCGCGGGGCAATAAAAAGCAGAAAACAAAAACATACATGAATGAGCATAAGAAATGGTTTGTTTTGTTCTTTTGCCGTTACTTGAGGGGGTGGGGGAGACCTTGATTATGCTGCTGACACGTACAATATGTTAAATGTGAGAGAGAGAGAGAATGCGAGAGAGCTATTTTTACATATCCCCCCCTTCACTCTCGCTCTCTCTGTGATCATAGAGAGCAAAGGAGACCAGAGACATTGACAAGCGACAAAAGGAATTTCCAGCGGAGGGGAAGTGGAGTTGTTTGCTCTTTTAATGCGTGCTCCTCGATGGATGGCTTCCAAGAGCAGATATGAACATCTTCCTTGTGGGATGTAAAGAAAATTTCGATTCGTAAGCTCTCAGTTATGTGGCAAGATCCTGTATGTACGATCGTTATTTTATCTTCTTGTTCTTCAGATTTGTTGCTGCCTTCATTTTGTCTACTGCTGCATGTGTCACGATACATATTAACCTCTGCCTAGGGCCCCCCCCCCCCCCCCCCCCCCCCCCCACACAGCCGTATGGCAGCTGGAATCGAATGGAGAGCTAAATAGTTCTGTTTATAAGAATTTTCACTGAATAATCGAATCGGTAGTGAAGGGGAGTGAGTGGTGGTGTGGTGGTGTGGCCGTCAGAACTGTAATTAGTGGAAATGTTTTTGCTTTGATTTAATTACGAATTTCAATTGCGATTCAATTAATGAGACTCTTCACAGCTGTTCTTCAAACAAGAGTATTGGTTAGTACCATTGCCTTTCTTCTAACATTTTAAGCCATGAGTGTGAAGAATCATGCGCCAAAGCTCATTAGATCTTGATAGAAGAATAGGTTTCTACAATTCTCACACAAATTCAATGGTTCCTTGCCTGTGTTTGTTCATGTGTTTGTGTGCTTTTGCATAGCTCCAATCTGCCGACAAGTCAACATGTCTCAACATGCAGTCTCTCTCTCTGTCTCGCTGCCTCACCTCGCCTCTCCTCGGCTCCAAAGAACTCGTGGAATGCGTCTTATCAATGGCCCAGCCAATACGAAAGCAACAGCGACAGCTCAAGGATAACAACAGGGAGAGTAAATCTGCTAAGCCAATTTATTATAATTAAAGCCTCTTAAAAATTGTTACGAAAAATATTATGCAAAAGTGTGAAGAAAGAAAGGAAGGAAGGAAGGAAGGAAGGCAGTCGGCAGTCAGTCAGGAAGCACAGAGAGCGAAAGAGATAAGGAAGGCAGAAGAAGACTGGATAGGAGAGGAGAGGGCGTCCCGCTAAGCTAACGAGCCGACCGAGGAGCCGCCTGACACAATTTCAAGTGGGTGCCGATTACTCCTCTCCGTTTCTTTGTGTGCTCTCGACACTCGTTGCCTCTCTCTCTCCGGTGAGTGTTGAGTGTGTGCCGTTGACTGACTGACTGAGTGAATGAATGAATGGCATGCTCTCCTGCTGTGAAAAGAGGACGACACTACTGGGACGTGTCTATCCTGCTGCATTTACAGTAAGCGAGAAGAGTATTGGCACCAAATGGGGAAAATTTACATCTTACATTCAGATGAAATATGTATATATGTACATACATATGCAGGTATGAACAATGTTTGATGGCTGCCAGTGTGAAAATATTACAAATTTGTCCCTTATTAATAAGCTATACAAACATATGTACATATGTATGTCTGTATGCTTAACTTTATCACCCACTGTTACTCCTCTCCCCGGCCTTCTGCCGCTCTTTTGTGTGCACCGCTGCATAGGAAGGAGCGAGGAGCATGTGTCCGTGTCTGAAAAGCTTCATCCGTAATAATGTCAAGTGCTTAAAGCAAAGGCAAACAAAACGCCTGAAGGATGAAAGAAAAACCATACATACATACATATGTACATCTGTACATATGTGAATGCATGGGATATACATACATATGACAACCCCCAGGGAGGGTCCCCCCAGGCTGCCAGTTGCCGGGTGAGTGCCTTGAAAAGGAAATAAAATAAATGCAAATTACATTTATTATTATTGTATATGGAGAGACGAGAGGAATTCAACAGAATCCTGGCTACATTCAAATCAAACATTTTGCGTGAATTTATAATTATTAAATAAACATTTATGTACATATGTATGTACATATGTATCTGTGTCTATACCTGGGTGCGTGTGTGTGTGTGTGCGTGCTGAGTGATACGTTAAGCTCTGACCAAATTTGTCCACAATTAAAAACAAAGCGCGCGCGACACCCACAAGATTTTTTTGTGAGCGGCGCTGTTTTTTTTAAGCCCACCAAAAATGGTCAGCGAGAGATCGAATCAACCAGCAGTCGAAATGTTCGAAGTCGACTGCTGTTCGACATCAACTTGGAGTCGGACTTGGACTTGGACTGTGTTTCGCTAAGACGCATTAACAATTGCCGCATTTAACGGAAATTATTGATGTCAATTTGCAAATTGGAAAGTGCTTGACGACGAACAACAGCCAAAAATCAAAAATCAAAAACCAACAGACTATAATCATACATGTTCGTGGTAGTATTGTCATCGAGTGGGTTTCTCAATATATGTACAAACATATCTACATATCCATGTATGTATGGATGATTGGATTGGGGTGTTTGTTTGGTCATTCTGATGGTGTTTCGATGTTCGGCCCAAACGGGAAATGAAATCTAGAGAAAAATTCCAAAAAAAATAAAAGAAAGAATCCCCCCAGACTCGCCGCAGATTGCAATCAAAAGGTTAAGACTACTGGTTACCATACAGATCTTGTAGTTCCCATAATAATACCCATTAATACCAGTTAGTATTATAATTATTTGATATCCAAATAAAATGTTGAATAATTACATCAGGCTGTTGTGCTACACGCAGGCCCAACAAGATTCAGACAGACAGACAGACAGACATCGTGGTAAAGATGTAAATACACAACCTTATCTCTAGACACTTGTATCCCGCGTGTCGTCGGTTCTCGTCTCTCGGCTCCCCCTGCCCTTGCCACGGTTTGTTGACATTTTGTGGGTCAAAAACCTAATCAGTCCCTACACTCCTCCTCCTCCTCCTGCTGCTCGCCTGTTAACCGTGTTGTTATTTGCATAACAAGAGGCTTGTTCTTCTTCTCCCTCCATCTCCTACATCTCCTCCTCCTCCTCCTCCTCCTCCTTATTCTTCTTCTTCTTCTCTGTGTACATCTCTGGTGCTTTTCGTGACGCATTCCCAGCTAGTCATCTCTTTCGCACGTGCTGTGCTGCTCTGCTTGCATTTTGCCTTTCGAGCATTGTCATACCGTCCCATCCCATCCCAGTCCGTCCCATTCCATTCCATCTGCACTGCTTGCCGCGGGACGGGACCCTAGGCAAATTTAATTGTCACATTAGGCAGCAGCCAGTGAAAGAGTCCCTCGCGAATGAATGTCTCTCGTCTAGTTAGTCACCTCTCAGTCAGTCTCGAAAAAGAAAATGAAGAAAAACTATTAGTGCCTTTGGATCCAGATGAGGATGAGGATGAGAATGATGATGATGACTCCCATATACTCCACTACACTACACTACACTACACTCCACTCCACTCTTCACTCTCCATTCCATTTCCCCACTCTACATCTCCACTTCACTTCACTTTGCTTCTTTTCTGCTGCTGCTGCTGCTGCTGGTGCTGCTGCTGCTGCCGCCGTTGGGTGGTTGGTTCAATGCACTCGCTCTCTTTCTATACATGCCACTCCCTCTTCCTCTCGCCCTGTGCCGCCTCTTCTCCTTGCACTCCCCATTTATCTGCACCGTGCTAAAAGCATCCATCCAGCACTTTGGATGCACTTTGAGACCCAGCCATCAAATGCAACAAAAATAATAGAAAACGTCGAAGATGTTGAGCCCCCAGGAAGTGGAAGCAGAATTGTACACTACACATGGTACATATACATGCATACATACATATGTATATCTACATACATATGTAAGAAATTCTTTTGGGCAAGTTGTGAAGTTTTAAAGTTCCCTCTTTATATGTAGATATATTCCATTGATAGTACAGAGAGAGTTACACAGGTTGCTAATCTCAGACAGACAAAGAGATTCGAATTTGGATATTTCATTCATGCCATTGATCCAATATTTCATAATTGAACAGATTTTCAAGTACATTCAGAAGCATTTCGAATCGCACTTGCACTTGCACTAGCACTTGCACTATGAATATTTTTGTTTGCCATTAACTGTGTGTTTTTTTGTTTGCCAATAACATTTTGCCGCTTTTAATAAACCGGATAACCTTTTGGTGCGATTCGATGCGGAACACCCGCCTAACAATTTACACCTTGTTAACAAAAACGGAATGGAATTGAAATTGCAAATTAGCTACATAATTGAAATGAAATGAAATGAAATGCATGTGACATTGTTCCGGATCTGTTTCGATTGTGATTCGGATCGGATCGTAACGCAATGGGGGTGTACGTGTACATATTCGCCTTCTACTCCACCCACGAATTGCATTTGCTGATTGCTTGCTGACTGTTTGATCTTCGTTGTGTTTCATCAGAGTTTATTTGTTTGTTTTTGCCTTTGTTTAGGTTTTGTGTAGCCAAAGCCAAAACCAAAACCAAAACCAAAACTGACCCGCACAAGAGTGGAATGCGTATACAAGAAAAGCAATATCTTCGATTGGTGGGGGAGAGAAGGAGAGAGAGACAGAGAGATGCCTACCCAATAAGCAAAAGAGCGAAAAACAAAATTCGAAAGGCGAAAACAATTAAAAAACCATAAACAACGGAAAACAAATGCTGCCATGGAACGGGAATGGGTATGGGTATGGGAATCGGAATGGTATGCCATGGGATGTACTATATAGAGAGCGAAATACCACCAGAGATCTGCAATGTGCAATCTGGAATGGGGATGGAAGATGGAAGATGGAGGGCGTTGTTTATTTAATTGAGCAAAAGTAAACCAACAAAAGGGAAAAACAGAAATAACGATGGTATGGATGGAAGGAAAGCATGTGAGTCCAGAAACGGTATGTAAATGAGAACAGGACAGAACAGGACAGGACGGAGGGTGAACAGAGATCACTGATCCGAACGATAACCGATCCATTATAGTTAGGTACAGCTCGTTAGATGTGTGTCTCTCTCTTAGGCCCTTTTATCATTTCTGAATTCTCCTTCCTCATGGTACGTACTACTGATATATGCATGATATGGTATATGTATTTCCCTCAGGTGAATCCAACCAAATATTTCACAACTTTTCTGCTTTTCTGTTGATTTTTACCCAGCCAGAAGGTATTATCTCTTGACACGTGCACGCGCCGCGTTTTTTATGCGCGTTTTTAAACGCCACCTTATTTGGACTTTTTTTTCTCGAGCTGTTTTTTTTTTGTTTTTGGTGGATCAAGAAATAAATGTACATACATACATGTATGTGTGTGTGCGTCAGAAAAGAGCTGATCGGATCGGAGTGACAGGGTGCGAAAGAGAGGGGTGTCTAGTGTACGCCATGTATGTAGATGTAGATGCCATCGATTGACGATCATTTGAGGCGATCAAGCTTAAAAAACAAACGTTGCCAAAGCTGACCAATTTTAGAATCTTCTCCGATTCCACTGCCACTTCAAATCGAACAAAATTCACACTCGAATTTGGGGATCGCTTAAAGCGACTATATTATACGAATGAGAGATTTCGACGGGGAGGGGGGAGAGGGGGGGGGGGGGGGGGGGCAAAAAAAAAAAGGGCAGAGCTGCGTGGGAGTGGGAGTGGCGTGGACTCTCGGACTCGAACGCGACTCTGCCATCGATCAACCATGAACTCGGGCGTTACTCTGCTTCTGCCTCTGCCTCTGCGCCTGCCCCTCTCCCTGCCAGCTCTCTGCTCATCGCGTTTAACCTTTTAAAGTTCACTTCAGCCAAAAAAACACTGGACAGTTTTTTTGTTTACGTAATGGAGAGAGAGAGAGAGAGGGCATGATGAATGGAAGCAGAATAAGATACATACATATATGTAGATATGTACATAGATACACTCGGAGAATAGTAGTAGTAGTTGAGAATAGTAGTAGTAGTAGTAGTAGGAATAGTAGTAGTAGTAGTAGGAATAGTAGTAGTTGTAGTAGGAATAGTAGTAGAAAAAACTCACTTTGATTTCAACATCAAAACGGCGTATATATATTCTTGAAAATATGTAAATATAATAAATTAAAATTTTACTTTCAAATGTTTCATAATTATGTTGGAAATTATGATTACAATAAAATATACAAAATATGTATTTCAAATTTAATTACAAGACTCTTTAAATGTTTTAAACATTGCGTATTATAAATAAATATTTATTATATAAATTGAAATATTTATGTACAAATTTAAGTGCAATTTTCAATACACTTTTTATATCGAAATCCAAGTATAAATATTACAATTGTAGGACCTTATTTTTTATAGGTTTTGGATCTCGCAGGTCCTAGGGTATCAACTATTTCAGCCTTCCCTCCTTGCCTCCCTCCCTCTTTTTTCGTTTGGCTGTTGTTTTTCGTTGCCTAAGAATTCCAGCGCCCACGCTGCGTTGTCCCCTCTCAATTTCTTCAGTTCTCCCTTCACCGCAACTGAACTGAAGTGGAGTGGAGTGGAGTGGCGTGGTACGGTGTGGCGGGCAGCTGCGTCATCTGCTCCAACTGTAAACTGAACAAAATCCGAATCGAGTCGTGCCAAAAGCATTTTAACTGTCTTACGTAACGGATGAGTGGAAAGAGAGGAGCGAGAAGATGAAGCACAGATCGCGAGGGGGGACAGAGAGGGACTGAGAGGGAGAGGGTAATAACTTTATTACGATCTGAAAAGACCTTGCCCAATTAGACAATGTGGTTGTTGCGGTTTTTGTTTTGTCGCTGTTGTTGTTGTGGCCGCTTGGAGTGCAAAAAATTGTAATTTAATTAAAATTCATATGGTAATGATGCAGCGGCGAAGCAGAGCTGAAGCAGTGGTATTCTTGGTACCCTGTAGAGGGGGGGAGGGGGGACAACAATTAAAAGCGATTTATCTATTGGATGCTTCTCTTTTATTATGAATATGGGTAGATTCATACATATAATAATATGAATAATATGAATATCCAGAATAATCATGGCGATACAGTGAAATTGTACGACTCCATTGTACACACACAACGAACGAGTGATGGCAGTGGCAGGGAGTGACGCTCCCAACGCATTGATGGGCCTATTGGCCCTTTAATTAGCGAAGGTGAGCGTTCTCCCTCTCCCTCAGTCAAGATCACAATCTTTGAGTGATATCTTGTTGGGAATTGTGGGAATATCTTGGCAGGGTTTGGCCAGGCAACTTTGTTGCCTCATTGCGTATGCAGATCGCAGATCGTGCTGCTAATCGAATCAAACGAAAAACATGAATTCATTGAAATTTTGTGGTCAGTCATTAGTCGTACAGTATATACCAGTTGCCATGCCTTTTGCCTGCCCGACGCCCCATTTTGCCCACTCCGAGACTCCCCGAGACTCTGCACAGCGCTTAGTATTTCAATTTAGTGCCCACAACTGTTAATACCCCGTGTTCCTTGGGGGTATACTGGATTCGCATGGAGGTATGGTGGCGGTGGATCCAAGAGACTAAAATTTGGACTAGATGAGAAAACTGATGGTATCCAGTAGCTATCAGAGATCGAATAATTATTGGTAAAAAAAAATGGCAATTCCCTTACTAAGAATTTCTTTCTTCTATATAGTATTCGATTCGATACGAATTAGCGGTCACGATCACAACTTTCGTGTCTTTTATTATTGGATTCTCGCTTCCGATACTGCCAAGCATTCGCTCTCCCTCTTTCTCTCTTTCTCTCTCCCTCTCTCGCTATTCCTGTTTATTTTGTTTTTGAATTCTCATGCCCGAGCCTCGCAGCAGTGGGAAGCAAATACTGGGTATCCCTCTGGTCGACAAATCGGCTAAAAGCCTTTTCTACGTGTTTATGATGCGACATCAAGATAATTTGTTGCTGTTGTTGGTTTTGGTGTTGCTGTGGCCTGGCCCAAATGCTAAACACGGCAGCGGATTTCAGTCATGAACGAGAGACTACTAGACAAAATGTCCAGCGAAGAAGGGGGGAGGGTGGGTACGCGTAAGAGCGACAGGAGCAACAGAGTCCAAGTCACTGTTTGTTTTTATCGTCTATCCTGCTGTCCTGCTGTCCTGCTGTCACTGTCAGGGAGAGCTTCACAGAGGAGCGAGCGAGCGGCAGGCAGGCAGAAGAAGAACTTTGGCTGCCGGAAAGCAGAAGCCAGACACTGGAGACAGTGACAGCCAGAAACAGTGCCCAGATCCAGTGCCAGAGCCAGAGCCAGAGCCGGAGCTGGATAAATATATGTGTGTGGGAGGGGTGGGGAATAGGGAACGGACGCAAGGCAATTAGAAAACCAGTCCGGCGAGAGCGACGACAGCCAAGCGCTTCTCATTATTGATGGGGTGCCCAAGCAGAGCAGGAACATTTGAGCGGGAATATTAGCTAAGTGATGAGACAGGGAGACAGAAGGAAATCTCGTTTTCAACAGCTGATTTATGTACATATAAAAAATCGTCTGTTTTGAATGCCTTGGACAGCTGAGTTGGTCCAAAGAATCCAATAACAAAATACACAGTCCCATGGATACACAACAGACACACTCGCATTCATGCATATATATGCATGTTTTTTTGTGGTGTATATACAAATATCCTCTCGTATCCCAGGGAGAGACCTCTGTGCCGGCAGAGTATCCAATCATCGCCCTTTCCACGCACATTTCCAATCCAATCCAATCCAATTCCCATTCCATTGGACTTCTTTGCGATGCCTGCGTGATGCGTTGTCGGTCGGTCCGTCTTTGGGCTCACCTTGTTAACAGCAGGAGGAGTGGCCAAGAAGCCCAACCAGAAGCAGAAGCAGAAGCAAAAGCAGCTGGTCAACTATTTGGTATGCCAGAGTTGTCACCAATGTTTGTTGTTCGTTGCCTGCCTGCTTGTCCCCTCCTCTGTGTGTGTGTGTGTGTGCTTTAGTTGTTGCCGGAAGTGCAATTGCTTCATTACGGCACGTACTTTGTCAAAAGGCGTTTGGCGTTGAGTCATTTTATTTGATTTCTGGCGGGGATCCAGAGCTCTTCTCGCCTCGCCTCGCCTCGCATCTTCTCTTCCAACTTTATGAATGAATGAAAATTATCTGTGGTTCACGCCATGTGTGGGCTGTACTCAAGAATGGAAACCACATGCTAATCTCTCGCCTTTTCTATCTTTCTTTTTTTCGCAGGGGCAAATTCGCCGCCGTTCGCCGTGCCATTCACAAGAACACGGGCTCCCATTTTGCGGCAAAGTTCCTCAAGCGACGCCGACGCGCACAGAGCAGCGACAAGGAGATCAAGCACGAAATCGCCGTCCTCATGCTCTGCGAGGGCGAGGAGAACATTGTCAATCTGAATGCGGTGCACGAGACCCGTTCGGACACAGCCCTGCTGTTGGAACTGTAAGTGGATTCGTGCCTGAAGGCTCCCCATTCCCTTCTCATTCCCTTATTTTAATGTGCAACCCCATCCTTTTGCTGCAGGGCCACTGGTGGCGAGCTGCAGACCATACTGGACAACGAGGAGTGCCTGACAGAGGCCCAGGCCCGACACTGCATGCGAGAGGTGCTGAAGGCGCTGAAGTTTCTCCACGACCGATCCATTGCCCACTTGGACCTCAAGCCACAGAACATCTTGCTCGCCGGCGAGCGTATAGAAGGTTAGTCCATTCGAGTCCAGTCGAGACCAGTCCTAGCACACTTCAATCTTTTCTCCTAGATGGCCTCAAGCTCTGTGACTTTGGGATCTCGCGCGTTGTGTGCGAGGGCATCAATGTCCGCGAGATGGCGGGCACACCCGACTATGTGGCCCCCGAGGTGCTCCAATACGAGCCGCTCTCGCTGCTAACGGACATCTGGTCCGTGGGCGTTCTCACCTATGTCTTGCTCTCCGGCTTCTCGCCCTTTGGCGGTGACACCAAACAGGAGACCTTCCTCAATATATCGCAGTGTGCGCTCACCTTTCCGGACAACCTATTCGGTGGCGTCTCCCCAGTGGCCATCGATTTCATACGCCGCGCATTGCGAATTAAGCCAAAGTAAGTGGAAAATGGATTACCATGGATTAGGCTCTGGGAGAAATTTCAATGTTTGTTTTCATTTTGTTTCAGCGATCGCATGAGTGCCGCTGGATGCCTAGAGCATGTCTGGTTGAAGGAAGAGAGCTCGCTGGATAGACAATTGTATCTGCAGGCTCAGAGCGATGCCGAAGAGGAAGAGGAGGAGGAGGAGGAGGAAGACGACGACCTAGAGGATGACGAGGAAGTGGAGGAGCCAGTGGCAGAGGAGAAGGCAAAGGAGCAGGAGCAGCAACAGCAACAGCATCAGCAGTCACAGGAACAACAGAAGCAACAGAAGCCCAGCAGTGGCAGCAACAAATCCACGCACAATGGCCACCATCGGGCCCATAGCAATGGCAGCAGTAGCAGCATCTCAAAGATACCCATTGCCACCGGGAAGCTCCTGGGCAGCCCCTCCCCCATCAGCAGCCCCAGCACAGAGACAACCACAGCCATACACACGCTGAACAGCAATGGACACGGACTCGGCCACACGGTCTGTCTGCCTGCCAAGCCCACTCAGATCGTGACGCCCACACGTCGAGCATCCGACTCGGACAAGGAGAACACATACACGGCGACATTTGTGAAGAAGCCCCCGGTGCAGGCCACCATCCAGCTGGGCAGCAATGGCCTCGAGGAGTCCTCGACAGTGGTGGCCACCCTGACACTCTTTCCCGATGCACCCACCACACCGAAAGTGATCCGCAAGACACCCACGGGAGAGTCCAATGGATCGGCCACATCGGTGAAGGCTCTGGTCAAAAAGTTTCAGCTGGAGGAGACACTTGTGTGCCCGGGAAGCAGCACCAGCATCAACAGCAGTAGCCACAATGGCCATAGTTCCATGAACGGTTGCAGTGGCAGTGGCAGTGGCAGTAGCGGCAGCTGCAGCAGCAACAGCAACAGCAACAATATACGACGCAGTGCAGCCGCAGCCGCCGCGACAGCAGCACGAATGAACAGCATTCGCCGCGCTTCCGAACCGCTGACGGCCGTCTATAAGAAGCAGCCACAGAACAGCAGCGCCAACAGCAATAGTTCCAGCAGCAGCAGCAGCAGCAGCAATCCCAGCCCCGGCAGCAGTCCCAGCACGGGCAGCACGGCCACCCTGCTCCTGAACAGCCATCGCCTGGCGTCCGTGTCCGGGCCAGCGAGCACGGTCACCAGCACCGCTGTAGCCTCAAGCAGCAGCACCAAAGCCAATGCCAATGCCAATGCCACTGCCCACCATCTGCACCATCACCACATGCACCACCACCACCATCATCATCACCATGTGGTGATCGCCGCAAAGAACGCCGCTGCTGTTGCCGCCACCAACAACCTGAGCTTGGACCAGGGTATCATCTGTTAGCTAAGGGCCAGCCGTGCGGGCCGCAATGCCAAAAGTTTCTTTCATCGCTTCCTCTGCTGCATGTAACAGAGCCCGACCCGGCCCGGATCCCCCCAGTTGTCCCCCAGTCCCACAGGGCAGCCAAACAGCAGCTCTCCTAGCTGCTGGTCTACTAGGAAAGAGTGCCACCGCCACCCCACTGGGAAATCGAATTGGATAAGCATTGGTGATGGTGATGGTGATGGCAATGGCAATGGCAATGGATTTGGGATCAGGTGCTGCAGAGGAAGATGGCGATGGGTAGGGAGCTGGAGATGGAAATGGAGATGGAGAGAGGAACAGCTGGATCATCAGGAGGATGCATTGATTTGATTTGAGTTCGTCTTAGTAAATGTTTATTGCCTTAGCGTCTAGTTTGATCTGCAGCAGAAAGGAAACACCCCAGCCCCCCTTCTAAGTTAGTATTAGTATAACCGATCCTTCCCCTCACCATCTACATACATGCATACACACACATGCAGCAAGGAGAAAGTGGAAAACGGGAATCCATCATGATGGATGTAGCTAAATCTAAACGAGTTTTATATAGTCTAAATCATGTTGGCAGCTCTGCGGCCGTATTGGCAAAAAAAAAAACAAGTAAACAAAAAGCAAAAACAAAGGAATGAATTTAAAAAATGAAAGAGACGGATAGAAATGCCGAAAAGAATATAGAGAGTACGAAAGTGAGAGAGCGAGCAATATGGGGAGATATTTAGTAGAGTAAGCAAAAGGATTTCAACGGAATTTTGGTAGACATATCATTCATGTTTGTTATACATATACATACATAGATACACACACACACAATGCGTGTCCGGGAAAGAATAAACCAGAACGGAATGAAATGGAATGGAATGGAACGAATAAGTTATGGGCTTCACAGAGAAATCCATTGTTTCAACGAAAATACATAAATGTCAATTAGGGCATTCTGGCATAGCATAAATTATACAATTATGCGTTATATACGTTATATATACATATATACAAGAGAAATACATAAACCCATATACATATAACATATAAAACATATAATATACTATGTACCAAAAAGATAGATTCATTTTTTATGCTAAACGAAAAAAAAAAAACAAAATTTGTTGCAAATCCGTTATAAGATGAATAGATATCACACGTATTAACGTATCAGCCGTATTAAGCAATCAATCAATCAATCATGTAGAACTGTTGTTCGATTAAAGGAAATTTTAGAGAATGTTACAAGCCAAGCAAAATTGTTAATTGTGTGTCTGTGTGTGTTCGTTCGTTCGTTCAAATCGTTCAAATCGTTCAAATCGTTGGATAAATGTTGCTAAAATACATAATACATATTACATAGAAAGAACATACATATATAGTTAATATGTCTGCCCATCCGGAGAGAGAACACTTAATGCTTATACATATGTATCTATATCTAGCTCTATCTCTAGCTCTAGCTCCGCTCCCGCTCCTATTCCCAATCCCCAAACCCCATCCCACTCGTTTCGTTTCCCCCCAAAACCCATTTCCACTGTTTCCCTTATGTTGAGTCGGTTTTTGTATATATTTCGCAGCAATCCGAAATTGCTGTGTACTTTACACGTAATTCTTTTTTTTTTAACAATAGATATCTTAGAGCTTCAAACGAGTTGTATTTATTAGGCAAAACGTTTTGTGTGGTCGACGGATGAGGATTAGGATGGTCAGTTAATTGTTAAAGAGAAATGCTTAATTTATCGTCATTGATTACCCTACCCTCTTTTATACTTAATAATTTTAATTATTACTATTAAATATATACGTTTTTTTTTTAAAAAACTTAAACCCCTGTTTTTGTGTTTACTGTATACATATGTACTTGAGTAGTTGAAAACAGGAGCGAAAGCAGCCCACATACATATGTACATACATATGTATTTAAGTAAGTCCAAACAGACGAAACGATGCGAAAATTGTGTTTTAACTTTTAGTACTTTCAATTGATTTTTTTGTGTTAGAGAATCTGTACATCTGTGGGGAGGAGAACATGATGCAAACAAAGATGCAAATTCTACTAAATATGTATTCTATGACATAGTAATTATTTTATAGATAACTAATTTAAAATATATTCAATAAAAACCATACAAAAATGCAACTGTTTTTGCCATTGAATTAAAACACGGCTTCCTAAAATACTTTCTCCCATCAGCTCTAAACATTTGCACAGAATCGGACACCATTAACCCTCCTTTCTGATATTAAGGAGCAGAGCTAATTGGCCCGAAAGTCGTCTCCAAGCACGAATAGCCCGGATTCGGATTCAGCCGATTAATTAAGTCACTATTTGTGCCAGCAAAGAAAAGCAATCGATAATATCTGCCGCAGCGCTGCTCTCAGCTCAACTGGAAAAACAACTGGACGCATATACATAGGTATCTCTCTCGCTCTCACTGCACGCTTTTTGGCATAAGGCTGTCTCAATTTTTCCAGCTAGTCCAGCTTCAGTCTAATATCATACGGCTATAAAAGCTAGAACATCCGGAATTTGTCTGCCGATATTAACAATCAGTGTGATATCACACGGATTTCACTACCTCACAATTTTGAAAAAAAAAACGAGGGGGAACGTTGTCAGTATCTATGTACATACATATGTATGTATATGAGCTTACGATTTATGTAATTTATTATATGTTCGCAAAGGGACTTATTTAATTTTGACCAAAATAGAAAATTTCAAAAAATTAGGTCGAACCTTATGCTAGATTGTTATATATCAAAATCTAATATTATCTGCTTCCATTTTTGGTAAACATATAATTTTTATATCAGCTTCTACATTTCCATATGTACATGTATAACTACTCATACGAGACGTGGAAGTGTGTGCGAGAGAGAGAGGGAATGAGAAGCGCTTAGCAGGCGTTGCGTAGCGACTGAAATTTAATTTGTTCTTTCTGAGTATAAGAGTAATTCGACCTGATCCAGATTCGGCAATCTGGTAGATATGGTTATTTTCCATGACTATGCGTTTTTGGTTTTCTTTTATCTTAAAAATTGTGGATTCCAAAGATTTTCCTTCTTTGTGGGGGCGGAAGGAGGCGTGGCAAAATTTTGAAATAAACTCGTGCTGGTTTGATATCACAGGAGCTTGGATAGAAAGTTTGGTTGCTATAGCTCTTATAGTCTCTGAGAACTAGGCGCTCATGAAGACGGACAGACGGACAGGCGGACAAACGGACGGACAGACAGACATGGCTATATCGACTCGGCTATTGATGCTGATCAAGAATATATATACTTTATGGGGTCGGAAACGCTTCCTTCTGGGCGTTACACACATCCGTTATCACCACAAATCTAATATACCCCTATACTCTTCGAGTACCGGGTATAAAAATACGATTAATTAAATAAAACAAAATTTATTCCGACCAGAATATAAAGCATGCGCCAAGAAATCAAAAACAATGCAGCAGGAAGTGGGGATTCCACAACCCGTTAAGACTTTACCACCGTATCAACTGCAGGGTAAGTGACGACTTCCAGGTCCTCCGTCTCCTTAAGCTGTAGAGTGTACTTCAGGGTCCGAAAATGGGGATCGATCACCTGGCAGAAAGAGCAGGAAGCAATCCGTATTGAATTGCCGAAGGATTGGTAAAATATAACATACCGTCACTTCCGCCCCTTCGGACTTGCAGATCAGCTTCTCCATCGTGTAGCATGAGGCACGCCCATCGTAGGCGGAAATCGCACCGCCAAAAAGCTCAACTCTGTACAGCTCAAAGGCATCACGATAGAACTTCTTTGTGGTAGGCCACCGATGGCATTTTATCCAAGTTGACATCTAAAAAATTGACGGCAACTTGACCAGGTTTCCCCAGGGTTCCACGCTTTATGTTGCCACCTGGCCACCTGGCAGATGCGGCCCAGGACCTCAAGTGGACGGCGACGGCGACTGCTCTTCGTAAATTGTTTTTAGGAACTTGTTCTCCAGCAGCTACAGATTCGTGAGTGGAAGAAGTTAACGTTCGTTAAATGTACGATACACGGACCTGCGCTACAAAAATCTAAAACTACAAAATGTAAAACATCCTTAATGGATCGCGATTTATCAGGAATTTACGTTTATAAACTATTTGACGGTCGGACACGGTTATTTTGCAATTGAATTAAAAAGTTTCATCACCGTTTCTACCCATACAAATTGGTTACAATCGAGTATGCCCTTAAATAAAATGTCAAAATTTAATAACTTGTTTTTGTTAAGTTCGGCCGTAGGTTTTTCTTCGTACTTTGCCTATGCGATAAAAATACAAAAAATTAAATCAAAAACAAAAAGTCGCGTTTCATCTAGGTTTAGGACGTTTTTAATTCAGGTGATAAAACCCCCACAAATTCATCGATCGAACAGGATGCGGAGGAAGAACGACGCCTTGTGGAATTATTCAAAAACACCAACTTCGTAGCCGATTCTCCCGGGCTGGTCTGTCCGAGAAAGTCCAGGTTCACTCTCAAGGGTATTGTGAGCACTCCGTGTGACCTGGGAGAACGCCATCTGAAGGCGTTCATCTCCAACTCGTTCCTTCCACCTACAAAGTTGGTGGCATTCTCCGACCAAATGCATCGGGGAATGCCGCGAGTAGCGTCGAAGCGTTTGAGGGCATAGCAGCGGTTTTTACTGGTTGCGGTTGTATGGGGGCGGCCACTGGTGCGAGTGGTGCCGCCTGGTGCTGGTGGTGCTGGTGGTGGTGGTGGTGGTGCATCTGGTGCTGGGGCGTACGATGCACTGGAGTGTAATACGGCCTGCGTACAGGGTGGGCAGTGGCACGTTGCTGGTGAAGCGGCTGAGATATGACTCCTGGGTGCCAGTTGTCCATTGCTTTGTTATTGCTTTGGTATCCTGTAGCGCACAGAATCAAAGTAGATCACATTCCAGACGAGGGGCGGCAGTTGACGAGACAGTGTTGAGTAACGTAAGGCAATTTCAAAAGGATCAAATAGCAGTACCGATCAAATCGGTAATTAAGTCAATGGTCGTCTATTTCCCATCCAGCTCGAAGATTTGTTTTCCGGCCGAGTGTTTGGAAAGGCCGATGACTCTGAAGACGATCGGGGCTCTGTAAAAGCACGCTGCTGGCTCGTAAACGACTTTAATACCGCTCAGAAATAAATCGATAACTTGGCGCTTGTCCTCAAGATTAGTTCTCGTGTCGATTCTCCGCACATGATACCGCGCAATGTACTTCAAGACGGATATAGCCAACGGACATAGCTTAGGGTTAAATTTTAAATTTTAATTTCATTTTAAATTTTGTTTTATTTAATTAATCCAATTTTTTTTTCTTTTCTATTTTTACTTTACTCAATTTGCTTTTTCCATTATTTTATTTTTTGGGTTTTAGTTCCTTAAACAGCGAATTCGTTGTTTCGAATGACTGAAATATTTTTTATTTTTTTTCTTTCAGTCGCGCGACTTTTTATTTATTTTTTTTTTTCCGAGAAATTTTGAGTTCCTTTCCGAACAAAATGTGAGCACAGACTGACTGAAATATGATTTCCTGTTGGTTGATACAAAACGTTTGACGCATAAAACAATGCTGTGCGATCAAATCGAATCGAATCAAATCGGAATGATTAAATTTCAGGTAAAATCAGGTGTGCTGTTAGCTACTGCTCAAATAAAGAGAACACTATGCACCGGGTACTAGGAGAGATTCATGATACGTTGGATACTCAGATGAGAGTATAAAAAAGGTACTCGTTTTGTTTCACGATCTTGCTATCTTCATGTGTAGAGTTTTGATTGATGCTTACCATTCTAGAGACTTTGGTAATTTCCCAATTCCCAATCGTTTTTTATGAAAAGGCAGTGCTACCGCTATGCTTACCAGCCACCGCACGGTGCACCGTGCTTGCCACCAGAGCCCCGCTGCAACAAACGTTGCTGGGAGCGAATCCGACCCGCCAACCATCGATGTAGTGCAGAAACAGGGAGAGGAAATAGTGGAGCTCGTACGGGAAATAATTGCACCGGATGCCTTCTCACTGGGTACGTAACCCAATATTGGAGAGAGGTGAGAGTGGTCTTTATTCCCAAGGTAACCACATATCACCCAAGGACCACAGACCCATCAGCCTGTCCTCGTTTTTGTTGAAAACGATGGAAGATCTATGCTCAACGAGCGAGTTTTCAGCGTAGCTCAATACGCCCACCTTAAAGGTAGATCAGTAGAGTCCGCACTGCACGAAGTAGTTGGGTAAATTGAAAAGACTCTTATCCATAAGGAATATGCATTGGCTGCCACAGTTAGTTAGGGAGGAGTAATATCTCCACTCCTGTGGAACCAAGTTCTCAATGACTTTCTCCTGTAGCTGAGGAGCAGTGGGTACAAAGTCACGGTCTACGCGGACTATCTATACTGGATACTGGTATCGGGAATGTTCTTGCCCGTAACCCTAGTCAATACGACTTTTCCGCTGTCGCCCAAAATGACTTTTTCTGATAGATTTGGATGTTTAAAAATTTTTAAAGAAACTTTTTTTTTTCCAGGCTTAGTTTTTTTTTAAAGAATTTTTTAAAAATTTGGTATTTATTTTTTCAGAGGTAGAATGGAATGGAACCGTATAAGAAAGGCCTTTCCATGTCTTCCGACAGGCCAAGGTAGAAAACCCGGTAGTTCAGAGTAAGATTAAAGACATTATTTACAGAACTTCAATTGATTTCTGAATGATAATCCCTGATTTAGATGACAAGAAACGGGCAAAGTATCTGGAACCAGTGCTACCGGCCTTCAACAATGAAATTATTTTTTATATTTTATAACTCTTATTCTTTCTGGGCTGTCGCACTCGTACTGTCGCAAAGAGTGGAGGGTTCCATAGTGAGCCGTGGCCGTCGATCCCTCTCGATCTGGAAGCCCCTGGAATCCCCTGGAATCTCCATTTAAATCAAATGCAAACTCAATGCGATTGACTCCCACTGATTGTACCTTCCATTTCCCGCTTTCAACTTTGTAGCTATGTACATACATAAGTTTGTATGTACAATGTTCAAACATTGAGTGTCAACCGAGAACCCATTAGCAGATAGGACGAGCGGAATTTCAACTGTGCAGAACACTAAGAAGATAATGAATCTATTAATGTTGTGTTTGATGGTGTGGTGTTCACGGAGACATACAGGTGTCTGCGGTGATGGTCATAACGATGGAGTGTTCTAGTGTCCAAAGCAGCAATAGAACAACAATGCCCGAGGATGATTGACAGATAATAGTGGACTTGCAGCAGTTTCGTCTGTTTTGGTTAGTCTTTGTAATTCTGTAATTTAACCCGGAAGAATAAAGCTCGTTTCTTTTCTGCCCTGTACCCGCCCTCTGGCGTCTGTACACGCCCTCTGGAGTCTGTGCGCGCCCCTAGCGCATAGTTGGCAAAACAACCACCTGGCGGCAAAAAATGTAAATTTAAAAACAACAAAACTTCTTTTAAAGCAGGTTTACTCTGTTTACGAAACTACTACTAAGCTTCAAAGCTATCTAAAGAAGTTCGAGAACTGGGCCTGCCGTTGGAACATCTCAGTTCACCCTGAAAAATGTGCGGTGGAGCGGAGTGGTTTTTGCGCAATAAAGATATTGCCACGGAACTTGACATCCTCCTCATCGGCGATGTAAGGATCAATCAAACCCAGAAGAACATCTCCAAGCTTGGAACTCACCCCAATGCACTGGCGAGGAGACTCACTAGAACCACACAAAGAAGACGGCTACGAAGAATTCACCCGATTGACCTGACAGACAGGATCATCTAAGAACTTATATAAGAATACATATACTATGCTCTTGTATTAATTAGAAATTAAGACACAAGCCTCACTCCAACCTGATTTTTTTCAAAAACCTGGATTACACTTAGTGCTTTCCTTTTATCAACATTCACTATTGTCAAAGTAACTATTAAGTAACAGCAAACAATATTTACTTATTATTATGTTGTGGTATATGTAAATAGTTTTTAAGTCATAGTAATAAGTTCCAACCATATAAAAAAAATAAAAAAAAAAAACCGTTCGTCGCTCAGTTGCTGCGAGTTAGTAAGTGAGCAGAACAAGTAAATCAAACTATTTTCAACAAAATGTAAATTTAAAATAAAGAACAAAACTATTTTTCATGTACATAGTTAATGAAAAATGCACACATAATGAAATAATAAAAACATTAATTCGGAATTTACTTTAACACTCTCTGCAAACGTTTACCTATACACACGCGCATACATACATACTCAAAAGACCGCTTGCCGAGTTTTTACGAAGTAAAGGGTTTCGACTGAACAGATGAGCCGAGCGAACAAAAACGCTCGTTGATAGAACGAAGAGCGAGACAAAAACGAACGAAGTTTGAGGGTTTTTCCCAGCGGCGAACAGCATATATGTACGTCTACAATACGTCTACTAGATGCATTTCAGAAAGGCCCCACATTATGTATTATGTTCAGTTTTTTTTAGTAAGCAAGGTTGTAATGGGAAGTTTAGCACAGAGCTGTTGTTGTTTCGTTCGTTTACTACTTCGGCTGTAGAATTCATCACTGTTCGTACATTCTTCCGATTTATTTTTGACGTTTACGCATACAAGTGTAAAAATTCAGCTATACATGTAAGTATGACGTGGCATTTCTGTTCATCCTTTTGTGTTTGAGATTTGTCGCCACTCTGATTTTTTTGTCGTGCTGTACGAATCTAGCCAACGTTGAATTAATTGAACTTTAATTGATTAACTGAAAATCGTATCAGGTAAGTGTTTACAAATTTTAATTAGTAATATACAGTAAAGTTTGTTTTTCATTAGCAGGCTTGCCTACCAGCATACGTACTTACATTAGTGTTGCAGTTTTGCTTTTTTTTCGTAAAAAGTGCAAGCAGATATACATACATACACACAAATACATAAGCTAGAAAAAAATGCGTAGCAAAAAAGGGTTCAGCAAAAGATATTTGCGACGGCTGGCTGCTGCCGAAGTCCGAAAAATAGATAGCGTGCACAAAATAATTAAAAGTAGCTCGAAAGAAAAAATTTGCGATTTTCGAAATTGTGAAAATATTGAAAATTTCGAAATAAAATCTATTACCCTTACAGAAAAGCTGAAAGTCTGGTTTTTGCAGCACAGGCCGGCAAGAGCTTGCGTACGAGACCTTTCAAAAATTTTAAAAGGTTGTGGGATAGATGGGCCACGCTTCAAATGATTATTACTATAATTTACTTATTCTACACACAGGATATCGATTACTACTTACGAAATCCAGGTATAAAGAAAACTTGGTCATAAGGTCATAGGCAGTATTTTCGAATAATTCGTTAGTTCGTTTGCGGAAATTTATGGTAAGCAAAATTTATCGTAAAATGTCCACAACGTTTTGCATATGTGCGAGTCTGTCGACGAAATGGGATACATACATAAATGACTTAACAGCATACAAATTTGAAAATTTTCTGCAAGAATTAAAAATATCAATAAAAACTCCCACCAAAATATTGGAAAAAATTCAAAATATATGGACGAAAACAAAAAGTATCGAAATTACGGTAAAAAGGTTTATTAAAAACAAAAAGGGGACTATAAAAAAGTATATTTCAGATACATATACACTCACTACAGATTCCCCAAAGAACTATTGCTGCATGGCCCCATGCATTCCAGTTATGATTATTAAATTTATAGAATCAGATGAAATAATATTTGTACAGTGTAGAAGATTTTCAAATTTAAATCCTTTTTTTATGAAGTCAGTCAACTCGCAGACTATGGGTATAGTAAGTTCAAGAAAGGAGATGTTAGACGAAGAAATAATTCCTCTGGAATTAATAGCTCACAAATATGTCTGCTTGCCATTTAACGAAAATTTAGTTTTTATCCCAATACTGCACACTATGTAAATTAACAAGACTGGACTCTTGGATGCTGTAACATAACTTGGTATTGTAGTTCATTTTCGATAATAGTAAATATATATTTCAGAAAAATGTTCCCGAAAAAATTTTCATGTGGCCAGTGAGTTTATGGAGGGCGAAAACGATGTTATCAATAAAAGGCTGGAAAAACTGGAGGAGGGCCAAGCAACCATTATCAAAAACCAACTAAAGATATTGGCAATACTTAACCGTATGACACAAGAAGATGTAAATCTGGAATCCGTCTTCCCCATAAATAGAACAGATAACCTAGAAGCTTCAGAAGAAAAAACCATACAATATATTGTATAGTTAGTGCTAGTAGGCATACCAATTCATGAAGAGGTAATGGGCTACGTGGGGTGTTTTTTCGGCGTTGGGAGGATTCAGGTCTGGCCACTGATCTGGTGAAGATTCTTGAGGGATCTGATCAGGAAGTGCCCGAATTTGTACGCGCTCTAAGCAGCGGCCGTGCTTTTGGTGCCCAGTTTGGGGGCTATGATGTTCGCGGAGCTGGCAATGCCATCCAGTACTGGGACTAAAAAAAACACTGACTAAACTATTGTAGTATCTTTATATTTTGTAATGTGAGTTCTATATATGTACATAGTTTTTTTGTGGAATGGAAAGGAACCTTCTGGCAGGCTGGTCAAACCAGCGAGTAAAAAGATGGCGGATGCCGCTCAGTCGACTATCGGCAAAAAATGGCATGCAGATGAAAATTTCGGGATGATACAAAATCAGGGACACTAAAAGATAGATAAGCAGAAATATAAGTGCCTTGAAGAGCAGAAGAGTGAAATTATGGAGCTATGTGGTAAAATGTTGGAGAAAAAGAACAATCGCACACACACAGACATAGGTGAAAAAATGGAAATACAGGGTGTACATGATATCTTACATGAGGAAAAAAATAATGTGACCGTACAACAGCCAGCATCTTTGACCAAAGCGGTTGTCTACAGCCATAAACACAAAAGAGAAGCAGCTGTTTTAGTATAAACTTAAAGATTCGAAAGTATTGATAATAAAAATTTTAAAAGTGGTCTCTTTCTTTTTGAAAAGATAAGACACTTAAATTTGATTGGCTTTAAAAATATTGGTCTCTTAGGAGAAGACAAAGAAAACGACTGCACAAAATGCGCCAAATCGGAGGAAAAATATGAAGATATGGAGGAGAATATAACTCGGAGAATTGAGTTTGTCGTCGGCAAAGTAGCCGAATTTAAAATAATGGTGGGCCAGCTTTTAGATAAGAATGGAAACAAGAAAAACAATATCATGACATGCTGTCCCATTAACAGCTTCAAAGACCTCGCTGACCTTAACGAACAAATTGGAAAGGGAAATCGAGAGGAATACGTACGTATTTTTGACGTAATGTAATATCAAACTAACAAAATATTTTTAACAGATTAATGCATTAATACAGCCTACATCCGGGCACGGTGGGGCAAAATTTAAAAAACTTTCTCAGACGCGGTTGGTTTTGAATATAATGTGGATAGGGTGCTTGGCAAAAGGTGCCTAATATCATTGGAACATTTGTACAACGCGCTCATTGGTAAGTATCAATGCAAAATCCAATGTTAAATAACAGTACTTAAAATATATCTTTAATTATATATTCAGCATCAATTGAAATGGGAGAGCCAGAACCGGGTCTCAATCACCTGCGCCGTTTTTTGCACCTCCAAAGTAGAGGGTGATATACATATATGGGGTCGGAAACGCTTCCTTCTTGGCGTCCGTTATCACCACAAATCTAATATACCCCTATACTCTTCGAGTACCGGGTATAAAAATATACAATAATAGAAGGTAATAGAAGATGAAAATGAAAAAACAGAAAAAAGTGAGAATAAGCAATCAAATGAGAAAAATGAACCAAGCGCACGGCTTTTATAGGCTGGAGAGTCGCAGTCGTAGCCATTCTGCTGCGACGCTGCGACTGCGCATTCGTCTTATTTACTGTCGTCGACGATGATTTCATACATATGTACATATGTGTATATGTGCATACGTAGACTATATCTGTCTCGTTCAAACGCTCCAAGCTTAGAAAAAATCTGGGAAAAATGGCGGAAATGCTATGAAAATATGTGTGTATGTACATATGTATTTTTGTTCCTCACTGCCACAGCAAAAATACATACACACGCACGCATAAATATAGAAATTGGCTGCTTTGCGACAGCGCACTATGGGAAATTTTGCCACTTTTTGTGTCCAAAACCCATTTTTCAACAGTCGTGAAAAAAATTTTTTTTACCGATTTAAATAAGAAAACCATTAATCTTTAATGTTATGCAAACATTAACGGAGCGCACAACTGTTAAGGTAACAGCAGTTTCCTAGCGAAAAGCAAGTGCTTTTGCAACGGGAATTTTTTTCTGAAAAGTTGAAAGTGCTCAAAAGAAGTAAGAGAGCGACAGATAGACAGAGAGCGCTCTAGCCACTAGACTCTAGTGCAGGGGTCGGCACGCAGCACTCACATGTTTTTAGTGCGTTTGTGTGCGCAGACAAGAGACACGAAGCAACATGATTCATTTTCTCTGCCGCGGCGCTGTCGAGCAGAATAATAAAGCTTTTTGAGCATAGGGCCGAAGCCACACGATTCATTTTCTCTGCTGCTGAGACAGCAGATAAGAAAAACGAAGCCGCGTGTGCTTAGGGCCGACGCTGCAGTTTTTACACTATGTGTGTGCCGACTGCGCTGCTCTGTGGCCTTTTCCTATATGGTCCCAATGACAAGTTTTGTGGGCTAAAACCTCATTTTTAAAAGTTAACAGAACAACTTAGTTTTGACCACTCTGTATTGGAAAAAGAGTGACCTCTAAAGTTGCGTACCAGAAATTTCGATAGATGGTGCCCCATTTGTTAAATCTGTCCTGCAACCCAGCTGTTGTTATCGAAAAGCACGTGCAGTGAAAAAGTGCAAATTTCATTACAATTTTAAATCGTTTAATAATTGGAAAAAAATCCATTAACTGATACAATTTTTGATATGAATTAATCAGTCGGGTTTGTACTACGTGTTTCGTAATGTCAACTGTATCTAGTAGTTGGGATTTCTTTGTAATTTTATGTTAAATTGAGTTTAAAATTATTAAAATTGAACTAAGTTCTAATAAAAATTAATTTTTGAAAAGGTATACAAAATGAGTCCCACAGAGTCCCACCAAAGACAATATAAACACTATGATGTGCCGCGCCATACAAAATGTTCAGCTCGATTCCTGACGGGCTGGAATTTAAAAGTATTCCAGCTTGAAAAAGAGAGAGACAGATAGACGGAGAGACAGGAAACTTCCGAAAATGGGGATCGATCACCTGGCAGAAAGAGCAGGAAGCAATCCGTATTGAATTGCCGAAGGATTGGTAAAATATAACATACCGTCACTTCCGCCCCTTCGGACTTGCAGATCAGCTTCTCCATCGTGTAGCATGAGGCACGCCCATCGTAGGCGGAAATCGCACCGCCAAAAAGCTCAACTCTGTACAGCTCAAAGGCATCACGATAGAACTTCCTTGTGGTAGGCCACCGATGGCATTTTATCCAAGTTGACATCTAAATAATTGACGGCAACTTGACCAGGTTTCCCCAGGGTTCCACGCTTTATGTTGCCACCTGGCCACCTGGCAGATGCGGCCCAGGACCTCAAGTGGACGGCGACTGCTCTTCGTAAATTGTTTTTAGGAACTTGTTCTCCAGCAGCTACAGATTCGTGAGTGGAAGAAGTTAACGTTCGTTAAATGTACGATACACGGACCTGCGCTACAAAAATCTAAAACTACAAAATGTAAAACATCCTTAATGGATCGCGATTTATCAGGAATTTACGTTTATAAACTATTTGACGGTCGGACACGGTTATTTTGCAATTGAATTAAAAAGTTTCATCACCATTTCTACCCATACAAGTTGGTTACAATCGAGTATGCCCTTGAATAAAATGTCAAAATTAGCAAACTTGTTTTTGTTAAGTTCGGCCGTAGGTTTTTCTTCGTACTTTGCCTATGCGATAAAAATACAAAAAATTAAATCAAAAACAAAAAGTCGCGTTTCATCTAGGTTTAGGACGTTTTTAATTCAGGTGATAAAACGCCCACAAATTCATCGATCGAACAGGATGCGGAGGAAGAACGACGCCTTGTGGAATTATTCAAAAACACCAACTTCGTAGCCGATTCTCCCGGGCTGGTCTGTCCGAGAAAGTCCAGGTTCACTCTCAAGGGTATTGTGAGCACTCCCTGTGACCTGGGAGAACGCCATCTGAAGGCGTCAGGTGTGAAGAGGTCAGGTGAAGAGGTCAGGTGTCTTCGTCCGACTGATGAACTTCTGAACGTAGCCGAATATGCGCAGCATAACTCCAATTGATTTGATGTGCTTAAACGAAAGCGAGATATCGGCACGCTCAGACGACAGCAATACCCGGTGTCGAACTTCCGGAAGGTTGATTTCTGGCGAGCACCCTTCAGGCCAGCAACTTCGTTCGCCTTGCAAGAAGGTAGGTCCATTCATCCACAACTTAGAGTGCAGGAGATCCCGTGGTGCTGCTCCCTTAGAAAGAATGTCAGCCGGGTTCATCTCAGTTGGCACATAGCGCCAATCCATGCCCAAGTCGTTTTTCGCATATTTCTCACCGAAGTTTACCGAGTACCGAGTTTAAGAAGGCTTTCACGAAAGTGTCAAAAAATAATAAATATTTCAACTAAATTCCCCCTTCCCCCAAAAGGTGGAGAACGATCCGCCACTTACCCTGCAGTTGATTCGGTGGTAAAGGCTTAACGGTCCATGGCATCCCACTTCCAGCTGCATTGCTTTTTGATTTCTTAGCGCACGGTTTATATTCTGGTCGGACTCGCTCGCTGTTAGATTTAAGTTCCGTTCCGAACAAAACTCACTGACAGACTGACTGAAATATATATTTCCTGTTGGTTGATACAAAACTTTTTGCTCTGAAAAGGCCGGCACTGATGAGGACAGCTAGAATCTTAGATGAGCTTACCTCTAGCGGTGGTTGGTCCTCTGGCGGAGGGGGAAGCAGCAGTGGCGGTGGCTGGAAAAGCAGTGGCACTCCATCGCAATATAATGAGTATAACAATGTGAAGCCGGAACCATCGTCGATCGTACCATAGTCCACCCCAATGAAATGCAGTTCTTTCTGGCAGCCATCAGGGGACCTACAGGCCCACGCAATATAATAGGATTGAGAACACGGGCAACCATATTGAGCAGCAAATGACATACAATATATGACACATGTTTCCACGCTGCAACCGCACCGTGTCGTATCCGGCTCCGGCATATTTAGTACCTTTGGTTGCCGCCTCCTTTTCCATTGCGCTTGAAGTGTGAAAGCAATTTGAAATCCGAATTTGTACGCGCTCTAAGCAGCGGCGGTGCTTTTGGTGCCCAGTTTGGGGGCTATGATGTTCGCGGAGCTGGCAATGCCATCCAGTACTGGGACTAAAAAAAACACTGACTAAACTATTGTAGTATCTTTATATTTTGTAATGTGAGTTCTATATATGTACATAGTTTTTTGTGGAATGGAAAGGAACCTTCTGGCAGGCTGGTCAAACCAGCGAGTAAAAAGATGGCGGATGCCGCTCAGTCGACTATCGGCAAAAAAAGGCATGCAGATGAAAATTTCGGGATGATACAAAATCAGGGACACTAAAAGATAGATAAGCAGAAATATAAGTGCCTTGAAGAGCAGAAGAGTGAAATTATGGAGCTATGTGGTAAAATGTTGGAGAAAAAGAACAATCGCACACACACAGACATAGGTGAAAAAATGGAATGAAAATGATATCTTACATGAGGAAAAAAATAATGTGACCGTACAACAGCCAGCATCTTTGACCAAAGCGGTCAAAGTATAATTTTTTTACCGAGAATAAAATGTCAAAATTAGCTAACTTGTTTTTGTTAAGTTCGGCCGTAGGTTTTTCTTCGTACTTTGCCTATGCGATAAAAATACAAAAAATTAAATCAAAAACAAAAAGTCCCGTTTCATCTAGGTTTAGGACGTTTTTAATTCAGGTGATAAAACCCCCACAAATTCATCGATCGAACAGGATGCGGAGGAAGAACGACGCCTTGTGGAATTATTCAAAAACACCAACTTCGTAGCCGATTCTCCCGGGCTGGTCTGTCCGAGAAAGTCCAGGTTCACTCTCAAGGGTATTGTGAGCACTCCCTGTGACCTGGGAGAACGCCATCTGAAGGCGTCAGGTGTGAAGAGGTCAGGTGAAGAGGTCAGGTGTCTTCGTTCGACTGATGAACTTCTGAACGTAGCCGAATATGCGCAGCATAACTCCAATTGATTTGATGTGCTTAAACGAAAGCGAGATATCGGCACGCTCAGACGACAGCAATACCCGGTGTCGAACTTCCGGAAGGTTGATTTCTGGCGAGCACCCTTCAGGCCAGCAACTTCGTTCGCCTTGCAAGAAGGTAGGTCCATTCATCCACAACTTAGAGTGCAGGAGATCCCGTGGTGCTGCTCCCTTAGAAAGAATGTCAGCCGGGTTCATCTCAGTTGGCACATAGCGCCAATCCATGCCCAAGTCGTTTTTCGCATATTTCTCACCGAAGTTTACCGAGTACCGAGTTTAAGAAGGCTTTCACGAAAGTGTCAAAAAATAATAAATATTTCAACTAAATTCCCCCTTCCCCCAAAAGGTGGAGAACGATCCGCCACTTACCCTGCAGTTGATTCGGTGGTAAAGGCTTAACGGTCCATGGCATCCCACTTCCAGCTGCATTGCTTTTTGATTTCTTAGCGCACGGTTTATATTCTGGTCGGACTCGCTCGCTGTTAGATTTAAGTTCCGTTCCGAACAAAACTCACTGACAGACTGACTGAAATATATATTTCCTGTTGGTTGATACAAAACTTTTTGCTCTGAAAAGGCCGGCACTGATGAGGACAGCTAGAATCTTAGATGAGCTTACCTCTAGCGGTGGTTGGTCCTCTGGCGGAGGTGGAAGCAGCAGTGGCGGTGGCTAGAAAAGCAGTGGCACTCCATCGCAATATAATGAGTATAACAATGTGAAGCCGGAACCATCGTCGATCGTACCATAGTCCACCCCAATGAAATGCAGTTCTTTCTGGCAGCCATCAGGGGACCTACAGGCCCACGCAATATAATAGGATTGAGAACACGGGCAACCATATTGAGCAGCAAATGACATACAATATATGACACATGTTTCCACGCTGCAACCGCACCGTGTCGTATCCGGCTCCGGCATATTTAGTACCTTTGGTTGCCGCCTCCTTTTCCATTGCGCTTGAAGTGTGAAAGCAATTTGAAATCCGAATTTGTACGCGCTCTAAGCAGCGGCGGTGCTTTTGGTGCCCAGTTTGGGGGCTATGATGTTCGCGGAGCTGGCAATGCCATCCAGTACTGGGACTAAAAAAAACACTGACTAAACTATTGTAGTATCTTTATATTTTGTAATGTGAGTTCTATATATGTACATAGTTTTTTGTGGAATGGAAAGGAACCTTCTGGCAGGCTGGTCAAACCAGCGAGTAAAAAGATGGCGGATGCCGCTCAGTCGACTATCGGCAAAAAAAGGCATGCAGATGAAAATTTCGGGATGATACAAAATCAGGGACACTAAAAGATAGATAAGCAGAAATATAAGTGCCTTGAAGAGCAGAAGAGTGAAATTATGGAGCTATGTGGTAAAATGTTGGAGAAAAAGAACAATCGCACACACACAGACATAGGTGAAAAAATGGAAATACAGGGTGTACATGATATCTTACATGAGGAAAAAAATAATGTGACCGTACAACAGCCAGCATCTTTGACCAAAGCGGTTGTCTACAGCCATAAACACAAAAGAGAAGCAGCTGTTTTAGTATAAACTTAAAGATTCGAAAGTATTGATAATAAAAATTTTAAAAGTGGTCTCTTTCTTTTTGAAAAGATAAGACACTTCAATTTGATTGGCTTTAAAAATATTGGTCTCTTAGGAGAAGACAAAGAAAACGACTGCACAAAATGCGCCAAATCGGAGGAAAAATATGAAGATATGGAGGAGAATATAACTCGGAGAATTGAGTTTGTCGTCGGCAAAGTAGCCGAATTTAAAATAATGGTGGGCCAGCTTTTAGATAAGAATGGAAACAAGAAAAACAATATCATGACATGCTGTCCCATTAACAGCTTCAAAGACCTCGCTGACCTTAACGAACAAATTGGAAAGGGAAATCGAGAGGAATACGTACGTATTTTTGACGTAATGTAATATCAAACTAACAAAATATTTTTAACAGATTAATGCATTAATACAGCCTACATCCGGGCACGGTGGGGCAAAATTTAAAAAACTTTCTCAGACGCGGTTGGTTTTGAATATAATGTCGATAGGGTGTTTGGCAAAAGGTGCCTAATATCATTGGAACATTTGTACAACGCGCTCATTGGTAAGTATCAATGCAAAATCCAATGTTAAATAACAGTACTTAAAAGATATCTTTAATTATATATTCAGCATCAATTGAAATGGGAGAGCCAGAACCGGGTCTCAATCACCTGCGCCGTTTTTTGCACCTCCAAAGTAGAGGGTGATATACATATATGGGGTCGGAAACGCTTCCTTCTTGGCGTCCGTTATCACCACAAATCTAATATACCCCTATACTCTTCGAGTACCGGGTATAAAAATATACAATAATAGAAGGTAATAGAAGATGAAAATGAAAAAACAGAAAAAAGTGAGAATAAGCAATCAAATGAGAAAAATGAACCAAGCGCACGGCTTTTATAGGCTGGAGAGTCGCAGTCGTAGCCATTCTGCTGCGACGCTGCGACTGCGCATTCGTCTTATTTACTGTCGTCGACGATGATTTCATACATATGTACATATGTGTATATGTGCATACGTAGACTATATCTGTCTCGTTCAAACGCTCCAAGCTTAGAAAAAATCTGGGAAAAATGGCGGAAATGCTATGAAAATATGTGTGTATGTACATATGTATGTATTTTTGTTCCTCACTGCCACAGCAAAAATACATACACACGCACACATAAATATAGAAATTGGCTGCTTTGCGACAGCGCACTATGGGAAATTTTTCCACTTTTTGTGTCCAAAACCCATTTTTCAACAGTCGTGAAAAAAAAAAAATTTTTTTTACCGATTTAAATAAGAAAACCATTAATCTTTAATGTTATGCAAAAATTAACGGAGCGCACAACTGTTAAGGTAACAGCAGTTTCCTAGCGAAAAGCAAGTGCTTTTGCAACGGGAATTTTTTTCTGAAAAGTTGAAAGTGCTCAAAAGAAGTAAATTGAGCAATTCAAGTGCATTTCGTATAATAGATTCAAAGCAGAGGGGTATCTTATACGTTTTTTTTACTTTAAACTGTAGGAATTGTCGTTTTTTTATTTATTTGTGTAATTGTTAATCGTGTAGCGAGTATAAGCGTGTGTAGGAAAGAAAAACACTACAAAAATTAAAAACGAGTTATCTGTTTCCATTTTGGTTTACATATGTTCTGTTATTTACATCTTTTGTACATTTGACATTTACACATTCGTCTTTACCAAAGACAATTCAAACACTAAGATGTGCCACGCCATACAAAACTTTCAGCTCGATTTTTTTGGTTCGAAATTTTACAGAATTCCTGACTGAAAAGAGAGCGACAGATAGACAGAGAGCGCTCTAGCCACTAGACTCTAGTGCAGGGGTCGGCACGCAGTACTCACATGTTTTTAGTGCGTTTGTGTGCGCAGACAAGAGACACGAAGCAACATGATTCATTTTCTCTGCCGCGGCGCTGTCGAGCAGAATAATAAAGCTTTTTGAGCATAGGGCCGAAGCCACACGATTCATTTTCTCTGCTGCTGAGACAGCAGATAAGAAAAACGAAGCCGCGTGTGCTTAGGGCCGACGCTGCAGTTTTTACACTATGTGTGTGCCGACTGCGCTGCTCTGTGGCCTTTTCCTATACACAGTGCATATGACGCACTATGGTCCCAATGACCAGTTTTGTGGGCCAAAACCTCATTTTTAAAAGTTAACAGAACAACTTAGTTTTGATCACTCTGTATTGGAAAAAGAGTGACCTCTAAAGTTGCGTACCAGAAATTTCGATAGATGGTGCCCCATTTGTTAAATCTGTCCTGCAACCCAGCTGTTGTTATCGAAAAGCACGTGCAGTGAAAAAGTGCAAATTTCATTACAATTTTAAATCGTTTAATAATTGGAAAAAAATCCATTAACTGATACAATTTTTGATATGAATTAATCAGTCGGGTTTGTACTACGTGTTTCGTAATGTCAACTGTATCTAGTAGTTGGGATTTCTTTGTAATTTTATGTTAAATTGAGTTTAAAATTATTAAAATTGAACTAAGTTCTAATGAAAATTAATTTTTGAAAAGGTATACAAAATGAGTCCCACAGAGTCCCACCTTGAAACTTATTGTGTGTCGTAGATTAATAAATTCTTGTTGAAATGTATATAGTAATGCTACATTTTGCCACATTTCTTGAAATTTGACTTAATAGATCATAACCTCCAATTCAACAATTCTGAGTTGTTGGCCGTGTGGATGTCGGAAAAGCGTAAAAGCTTTAAGGCAGATATTATAAATTATTTTACAACCAAACTTACTGGCGACACTTCAGATAAAGTTAATAAAGCCCTTGAAGAAGCCAGTAAGAAAGTTGGTTACCATTTGGCACCTAAATGGAATATATGCAAGTCAAATGCAAATATGTTTAAAAGCAAATATGTGGATTGGCTGAATAAAGAAACAACTGTAACCGTTCCAGAATCCTTAAAGTCAGTGGTACGCCCTGCACTATCGTATTCCAGAAGAAGTCTTAGAGCACGAAGAAGACAGGCTGCAGATCTTGTAGTATCCGAAAGGGGGAATATTAATTTATTAGTTCAAGCGGCAAGCATGGCTGCACGAAAACAAGGAAAACATGACCTCTCTTATGTCCTGAAACTTTTTTCTTTGTGCCCAGAGAAGGCTAAACTAATTCGCAAGACTGTAAGCGACCTAGTCGGAAAGCCAACACCTATCTCACCCAACGAGGCGTTAGCCTTGCTTCTCGACAAAAATCTCAGCAAAGATCAATACTGCGCAATAAGGGATCAATCAAAACGGAAAAATTGTGACATATACCCTTTGTCGGGTCAAGCAGTATAAACCAAAACCATAATGTAAATGCACATCTCGATGTCAACTATTGCCCACTGTAAAATATTTTGTTACCGCATATGCCTACGCATGGCAGCGGCTTTCGTTCGCATACTTATGTACATATGTATAAGCATTCTTTGTACTCGACTTAGCAGCAGCCCGAACTGCTCAAGCTCTCTTATAATTGCACTCTCTCCCGCTCGGTAACCCAGCGGCGAACAGCATATCCAGTACGCCCACAAGATGCATTTCGTAAAGGCCCCACGTAATGTATGTATTACGTGTAGGTTTTAAGTAAGCCAGGTTGTAATGGGAAGTTTAGCACAGAACTGTTGTTGTTTCGTTCGTTTGCTACTTCGGCTATAGAGTTCATTCCTGTTCGTAAATTTTTCCGAGTTTTTTTTTACGTTTACGCATATTATTACGCATACAAGTGTACAAATACAGCTATAGATGCAAGTGTGACGTGGCATTTCTGTTCATCCCTTTGTGTTCGACATTTGTCGTCACTCTGATTTCTTTTTTTGAACTGTGCGGATCAACGGATCAACGTTGGGTCAAGTGGATTTTAAGTAAATTACTGAAAATCGTATCAGGTAAGTGTTTACAAATATTAATAAGTAATATATAGTAGAGTTTGCAATAAAAGTGTTAGTTTTTCATTAGCAGGCTTGTCTACCAGCATACGTACATGCATTAGTGTTGCAGTATTGGGTTTTTCTTTTTTCGTAAAAAGGGCAAGCAGAAATAGATACATATACATTACACACACATATGTACATAAGCTAGAAAAAAATGCGTAGTAAAAAAGGGTTCAGCAAAAGAAATTTGCGACGGCTGGCTGCTGCCGAAGGCCGAAAAATAGATAGCGTGCACAAAACAGGTAAAAGGCTGGAAAAACTGGAGGAGGGCCAAGCAACCATTATCAAAAACCAACAAAAGATATTGGCAGTCCTTAACCGACTGACACAAGAGGAGGTAAATCTGGAAACCGTATTCCCACTAAATACAAAAGATGAATTAGAAGCTTTGGAAGATAAAATTAAAAAGGATTCGTCGTTTTATGTAAGTATATATGTACATGTTGAATATTCAACATTTTTTTATGCTATAATTTAGGTATATTAACAAAAACACTTTCGTTTTGCAAATTTATTGCAGGTTAACATAATAAAAAAAATAATTAAAGATGACCTCGTGAGAAATTTTGATTCCATTGTTGGCAAAAATATAGTTATGGAATTTAACTACGATGGCGTCCATGAGAAGGCTTCATTTAAAAATTTTTCAGCATTAAACAATGCTATACACTGTAAGCCGAAATGTTTTATTTTTATTTAATATTTATAATACATTAACTTTATCGTTTTTTTCTTTCTAGGTGCTGCGAAAAATTACATCCCTGGCGAGAGGGAGTATATAAAAAGCATTCGCCACGCATTTAAAATTTTGAAAGGCCGTCTATCTAAGCGCAAATATGATGCGAAAATTAAAGTAACCAAGGATCCAGAAAATAAAGAAAATATTCAATAAAGATCAAAATGTTTTTGTATTTGTTCCAGTATTAGCATTAC
Source organism: Drosophila athabasca (assembly GCA_008121215.1). Classification (NCBI taxonomy): domain Eukaryota; kingdom Metazoa; phylum Arthropoda; class Insecta; order Diptera; family Drosophilidae; genus Drosophila; species Drosophila athabasca. Next base: position 3,677,507 of record CM017796.1, on the reverse strand, counting down.
TACTACAATAACTTTGTATATTGGGTAGTGCAGTATTCGCATTACAGGCACGCACACATTTTTTAAATCGTGTGTCGTACAGTGGAAGGTCTGCCCACAGCCAGCATTACAATTTAGGATACATATGTATAATTGGGTGTAATGGAAGCCCGAAATAAACTCGGATTCTTTGCCCACTTTCTCGATGAGATTGTAGGCATTCAATCCAGAAAGCGGCCAAGCAACGTTAAATTTAATGGGAATCGTAATCCATTTTCGAAGGTAGTAGGCATACCAACTCATGAAGAGGTAATGGATTACGTGGGGTGTTTTTTCGCCGCTGGGAAGCGTTGCCTCATAGGGCACGGCAAGTACGCCGTCAGCCCTTGCATTTTTAGTCTGGAGCGAATACTCGAAATCAACGCATCATCTCTCGTCGTATACGCATATCTAAATACATATATACATCTAGCTAAATAAACCTGGCATTAAATCGCCTATATACAACCAAAGCCCAATTGCAAACTCATACAATTCTGTTTTGTAGGGAGAATTGTTTTTAAAAAAAAGCGCTATCTCGCTCGCACGAACTCCAGTGCGATCGCAGATCTAATAGACTTTTTACACTAGGGTTGAGTTATTGAGTTTCGGGCAAAACTCGAGTTTCGTTTACATGGGGAAGCATAGGGGACCTAGAGGTGGCAAAAAAGTTGAGTTTTGGTTGCGTTAAGTTGAGTTTGTCCGATTTTTCGAATATTTCAATCCTAATCTGCCTATCGTGTAATTATCACCACCAAAAAAAACAACAAAAAACATCTGTAACAATGGAGAAAAAAGGTAAACAAACTAATTTTTATTAGAATTACTTAATATATATCCAATTTTATTACTAGAAACTAGATTCGTTTGGTCGCCTGAGGCCTTGGAGTTGCTACTCGATTTGTGGCATGATAATAACGACGGGTTCCGAGGTGTCCGTAAAAATTCGCACATCTACAAAGAACTGGCGGAAAAAATGAAAGATTTCGGTCCCTCGCATGCCGAAATAAAAAATAAAATAGAAAACATGCGAAAAAAGTATAAGTAAGTACCATCTGTATACCTAATTATAGTTTGATTTATTTCTTATAACTTTTTAGATCTGAACTGGTTAAGGTGGGACCAAAGACAATATAAACCAAGGCATACTAAACAAGGTAGCATTATTGGCTCGCTCGCTCTCTTGTTTTGCTTCTTTCGACTCAGTCTGTTGTGAACAGTACAACGCATTTGTGAGAGTCTCTCTCTCTTTCTCTCTCTTCTGTCATTTTGACACTTAAGAATACCTTCTTTGCTGCTCTCTATGCGGCTACCTTGTTTAGTATACCTTGATATAAACACTAAGATGTCCAGCGCTCATACAATTCTGTTGTGTAGGGAGGGTTGTTTTTAAGAAGAGAGCTATCTCGCTCGCACGAACTCCAGTGCGCTCGCAAATCTAAAAATAGAATGAGCTTGCTTGTATAAGTACACACGGAACGTAAGTACGTATGTGTGTGTGTACGCGTGCTGAGCTGCCGAAATTGCCAGCAAAATACTTTTGAGAAGATTTCTTGAGACACAAATTTATTTGCTGAGTGTTGCTTATTGACGCGACGAACTAATACCCTATAGACAATTAATATAATTTGATGTTATATCTGATATACATTTTTCGTTTGTATATATTTACATTCGTTCATTATATTCGTTTATAGTACATTAAACAAAATTAGCATATGAAGGATATACAAAATATACAATTTTTTATATTTTGGGCATGCGTCATCGGAAAATCATAATCTCCATTAAATTCTAAAGTAATGGGTATTTTCTTCGACAGCGGCGTCGTCAACAACCAATACAAACAAGCAGCCATACAATATATGCACACATACAGTTAAAGCTCAGCCTCACGTACAGAACGTGTGAACTAAAGCGCTCTCTGTCTCTCCGTCTATCTGTCTCTCTCTAATTCTCGCTGGAACATTTGAAAGTTCCACCCAGTCAGGAATTGTGCTCAAAATTTTGTATGGCGCGGCACATCATAGTGTTTATATTGTCTTTGATTCCAGTAATATGCTGCAGACAAAAGCCCTTGACACACCAAATAGACTCCTATACGATATTCCACAGTCGATTATATTGTCTTTGGTGGGACCGTCAGGAGGCAGCCCATCGAAGTGGGAGTATTTTGAAAAGGTGTCACAAATTTTGTACTCCGCCAAAGACCTGGCAGTAGGAATGAAATACAATGTGGACAGCACAGGTGATGTACTGATTGTGAATAATTTAAATTATTTTTTTAAATATGTATGTACATTTCTTCGCAGACTTCGACAGATTTGGCGTGATATACGGTGGCGAGAGCGAGGGCAATAGCGAGGGCAACGGCGAGGGCGGGGGCGAAGACTATGGCTTAAGCGAAGCTCTGTCCGAGCCGAATAGCACGTCGCTGAGCGAGACCACCGCGGAAGAGCCATCTTGCTCTCAAGCCAAGCGCCGTAAGATGACACCCGGCGACAAAATGGTTGAAATTGAAGAAAAGAAGCTGGCGGTCCTCGAGAAGTGGGCGATCGAGAGCCGAAGCCTCCACAGGGAAATGTTAGATATAATAAAAACCAAAAAATGAATAAAATATATATTTTTTTAATTATTATTCACATTTCTACTTATAAAATGTCGCGCCAAAGCGTGCCGTATGGTTTCACCCAAGGTATACTAAACAAGGTAGGCTTATGGAGAGGAATAAGTAGTTGTTCAAAATGACAACAGAGAGAGAGAGAGAGAGACTCACAAATGCGTTGTGAGAAAGAGTGCTGCAAATAAGACCGGAATGATTTAATAAGTATAAGTATATAGTATAAGTATATTGTAATTTAAGTTTATTTTTTTTCTTTTATAATAGAATTTTTAACAATTTTTAACAAAGGGAACAACAAAAAATTGTCCGCGGAGATGCTTCGCTGACAACTGCTGCAGGCAGACTGAAATTTAAGGAGTTACACAGAGAGCGAGAGAGCCGATAAGCCTACCTTGTTTAGTATACCTTGCTTAAGAATACCTTCTTTGCTGCTCTCTATAAGCCTACCTTGTTTAGTATACCTTGGGGAGGGTTGTTTTTAAGAAGAGAGCTATCTCGCTCGCACGAACTCCAGTGCGCTCGCAAATCTAAAAATAGAATGAGCTTGCTTGTATAAGTAAACACGGAACTGTAAGTACACATGTGTGTGTACGTGTGCCGAGCTGCCGAAATTGCCAGCAAAATATTTTTGAGAAGATTTCTTGAGACACAAATTTATTTGCTGAGTGTCGCTTATTGACGCGGCGCACTAATACCCTGTAGACAATTAATATAATTTGATGTTATATCTGATATACATTTTGCGTTTGTATATATTTACATTCTTTTATTATATTCGTTTATAGTACATTAAACAAAATTAGCATATAAAGGATATACAAAATATACAATTTTTTATATTTTGGGCATGCGTCATCGGAAAATCATAATCTCCATTAAATTCTAAAGTAATGGGTATTTTCTTCGACAGCGGCGTCGTCAACAACCAATACAAACAAGCAGCCATACAATATATGCACACATACAGTTAAAGCTCAGCCTCACGTACAGAACGTGTGAAACTAAAGCGCTCTGTCTCTCCGTCTATCTGTCTCTCTCAAATTCTCGCTGGAACATTTGAAAGTTCCAGCCAGTCAGGAATTGTGCTCAAAATTTTGTATGGCCCGGCACATCTTAGTGTTTATATTGTCTTTGGTTTCACCCCTTACGTTGGAATTTCCTACCCAATATTCCCGCATAGGCTGCTCTTACTCTATATTGGTCTCTGCTTGACGCTGCCAGTGTTCGGGAAATGAGCAGTTCTCCATCACACAAAAATTGTGGAGGATACAGCAGCATGCAATCATTTCTGACGTGTTTCTGATATTGTTGTCAAGACCCTTGCCGATCCTCCGATACCGAGCTTTAAGGTGGCCGAAAGCGTTCTCCACCACACGTCTGACCTTCGACAGATTGTAATTGAAGGCCTTATGTTCAGGTAAGGCCTCAACCGTAAAGGGATACGGTTTCATAACATTTTTACTGAATCGAAATGCAGAATCTCCTAGGATCAGTACGGGTACTTCGACATCATTTATAATTTTGGCATTCTTGTCGAGTAGATCAGAGTCCTCCAATATTCTTTTGAGGTTGGATGTTTCGAAAATCTTGGAGTCGTGACATCTGCCCGGAATTCCAACACTGATGTAGGTGAATCTGTAACTGTGAATGTACAAAGCTTATACAATTCCATTGTGTTCATACGAAAATTGATTTCTTACCGATGGTCAACCAATGCGAATAGTATGGTCGAATACCAACCCTTGTAGTTTCGGAAATCCACTGCATCCTGTCGTCTCGGTTGTATTTCAATATGACAGCCATCTGTTAAGGAAATTTCGCACTCAATTTTTATCATAATATCGTTTAAATATGCACCACTTGCCCATTGCTCCAAAACATTGTGGAAATCCCAACTCCTCAAATCCCTTTACTGTCTCCGTGATCTTCTCCTGGGTCAAAAAATCTGCCGGCAGATACTTGTCAGCGAGTTAAGCTATTACCTCGCGACAAAACTCCAGTAAAATGCGGCTGACAATGGCCGTGGATACACCAAACAGACTCCCCACCGTACGATATTCTGCCGAGGACCCTAGGCAATAAAGGGCTATGGCAATCCTCTTCTCCAGCGGGATGGCCAATCGAAAAGGAGTGTCTTTCTTCCTCAGATTGGGCAACAGTTCAACTAGAATGTTGATTGCACTCCTTTCCATGCGGAAATTCTCCTTAAAAAAGGCATCGGAGTTCCGTGCAACGTCCTCCTCCCAAAAAGATCCATATCGCGGCTATTATAATTTGGGATACATTATTTAATATAAAATAGAAGCACTAGAAATTGAAATGCCAATTCCTTACCAGGGCCCAAATGCGTTTCTTGGAAATTTCATCCAAATAGTCCACAGCTGCTGGAGACAACGTCGCCAACTCCATACATTGCAGCGCCATTATCGTCTCTTTCTCTGCCACATAGAGCATCAATAATTCCTCGGTATTCATATTAATAAAAATTAAAAAAACCAAATTTTCACAGACAAGCACGTGCAAGCAGCCGAAACTCAATAACTCAACTTTGGCATAGTGTAAATCCAAATTCTGAGTTATTGAGTTACCTATCGATAAATGTGGTAACTCACTGTAGTGTAAAAAGGCTATAAAAATAGAATGATCTTGCTTGTATGAGTACACACGGAACTGCAAGTACAAGTTAACAAGTAACATTCTCGGGCCACCCTAATGTTTGGCACCACCCTAACATTCTCGGGTGACTCTATTATGTTTGGATCCATCCTAACATTCTTGGGTCAACTTCTGCACTCAGAGTGCTGATGCAGCAAATGTCGCTGAAGTGGGCTGCGCCCCAACACCATTGGCTACCAGCGATCGCCTGACTTTTGGATCTGTTGCATGGTCAGAACTTTTCGAATATGTGTGGCCGGCTCGCCGGCTATGTTTCTAGATATTAGTTTTCAGTTTTGTATGAACATTGATTCCGAGCACTTGGCTCCAATAAATACTACTCCGGCTTAAGCCGTTAAAATATCATTGTTTTACTTTGCCGAGCCACAAGGCCAGCAAAAAGGAAGGTAGTTCCCTTCCACCATAATCTTCTAATAAGAAGCAGCGGAATCGCCGACCGGCCGACACGCACCCCTCCTGCAACGGAGCAACAACCGCACTGCCGCCGCCACCCCTCTGCGTGCAGCAGACTGACGCCGGCCCACCACAGCAGCCGTCGCCCCCCGCCAACGCGATCGGGAGAGCAGCGCCCCTCAGCTTCAGCCGCCTGTCCCCGTCCATCACGAGGGACACCGCCGCGAGGCACACCACTTAATCATAATTTACAAATGTGTGTGTACGTGTGCAGAGCTGCCGAATTCGCCAGCGAAAGACTTTTGAGATGATTTTTTGAGCTAAAAATTTATTTGCTGAGTGTTACCACTAACCATACAATATATTGTATGGTTAGTGGTGTTACTTATTGACGCGTCGGACGAATACCCTATAGACAATTAATATAATTTATATTCATTTAAATAATATCTGATATACATTTTTCATTTGGAGATATTTACATTCGTTCATTATATTCGTTTATGGTACATTAAACAAAATTTGCATATAAATTATATACAAAATATACAATTTTTTTTATTCTGGGCAAGCGTCATTATAAAATCATAATCTGCAATCAATTCTAAAGTAATGGCTATTTTCTTCGACAGCGGCGTCGTCAACAACCAATACAAACAAGCAGCCCTACAATATGTGCACACATGCAGTTAAAGCTCAGCCTCACGTACAGAATGTGTACCACTTAAGCGCTCTCTGTCTCTCCGTCTATCTGTCTCTCTCTTTTTCAAGTTGGAATACTTTTAAATTCCAGCCCGTCAGGAATCGAGCTGAACATTTTGTATGGCGCGGCACATCATAGTGTTTATAATGTCTTTGATAACACCATTGAGGCTAGTAGATTCCTCCGGAAACATATTGTGGAATAACCGAACTCCTCAATCTATTAGATTTTGTCGGCCCTTAAAACTAGCATTTATGAAAGAGACCAAGGAGTGTATTTTAAAAGAAAATTTTGACCTATAAGAACAGATAAAAGACTTGAAACCCTGTAAAATAATTATAGAGGACGGAAAATTTGTTTATATCAAGTTAAATTTACAGCTAACAGCTATCGATGGCAAAGTGCTTAACGCCTTGACAGACACAAAGTCAACACACGCCTGTCCAAAATGTGGGGCAACGCCTTCAGACTTTATTAATAATAAAAATTTCCAATGTGAAAAGTTCTTGCCTATTTTAGATAATTTGAAATACGGATTAAGCCCTCTGCACTGCTGGATTCGTATGTTTGAATTTATTTTACATGCCGGATACAAGTGCATTCTTAAAAAGTGGAGAATAGTATGCAATCAAAATGCTAAAAGGGAAGTCTATGAAAGGAAAAGGCATATTCAAGACTTGTTTTGGGAACAACTTTCTCTGAAAGTTGATAGACCGAAAACTGGCGGATTTGGCAGTACAAATGATGGCAATACAGCTCGCCGTGCGTTTAGTAAGCCAAAAGTATTTTCTAACATCACTGGCATTGATGAGCAGCTTATTAGCAACTTAAGGATTGTGCTGATAAGCCTTTCATGCCAATTGCCAATAAACGTACACAAATTCCAACAATTCTGTTTTAAAACTGCGGAATTATTTATTGACAAATACCCCTGGTTCCCAATGACTGCAACACTGCACAAAATTCTGGTGCATTCAAGTGATATTTTAGAAAGCACTGCTCTTCCCGTAGGATATTTTGCAGAAGGAGCCGAATCGAAAAATAAATTTTATAAATCTGATCGGTTACATCATGCTCGAAAGTGCAGCCGAATCAATAATTTTACAGACGTGTTCCACCGAGCAATGGATACATCAGATCCCATTATTTCATCGGTAAATCTTGATAGACGTATTCAAAGACAACATAAAATGAACCTTCCAACTGAAGTTTTGGAAATGTTATCAAGCGAAAGTAGCCCTTTAGAAGACCAAGGCCGCAATGAAGATGTTTATGAAGATAATTTTGAATTGCAATGGAGTATGGAACTGTAAAACGAAGAGCATGAGGTTTAAAAACATGTAGGTGTGTATAATATGGTAAACTAATTCTAGCACGTCCAGGAAAAATGTAAATCTTTTATATATTAGAGCCCCTTGACAAAAGCGATCTCCTCTTTGCGGCAACTTATCAAATTTTTTTTCGATGTATTTAAACTTAAATTTAATTTTTAAGGCGTGCAGCGCCTTTTTTTTAAATGGAAATGTTAAAATGGACAATACCTGTTACCCATTATTACTTATAATTTCAATATGCCTTAACAAAAAAAAGGCGGTGCCACACCAATATTTTTTTTTGCAAATCCACTTCTTATTGATTATATCTATCCAATACAAAAAACGAAATGAAAAAATCTCTTTCCGTTCGCGAGTTATTAATTTTGCCTTTTATAGGCTGGAGTCGCAGTCGTAGCCATTTTGCTGCGTTGCTGCGACTGCGCGTCGACGAGAAATTCCGCACCGAAGCAGCAGCTATTGACAACCTAGAGACTTCGGGTAGGAAACGATTCATTCGGCTCCGCTGTCGTCATGTTTGGCTCATGATGTGGCGTGATCCGAACCAAGGCATACTAAACAAGGTAGGCTTATAGAGAGGAATATGGAGTTGTTCAAAATGACAGCAGAGAGAGAGAGAGAGAGACTCACAAATGCGTTGTGAGAAAGAGTCTCAAAGGAGTAATTTGTACGTGCATGCATATGTATGTATATATAATAATATGTAATGACAATAATATGTATATATAGTAATCTTGCATAAACAGCAATATGGCGGCGCCATTGTAAAGGAAAACAAAATCAAAGGGAACAAGAAAAAATTGTCCGCGGAGATGCTTCGCTGACAACTGCTGCAGGCAGACTGAAATTTAAGGAGTTACACAGAGAGCGAGAGAGCCGATAAGCCTAATTTTTTTTAATTTTATTATAAAAGAAATAAAATAAACATTATTTGCAATTTATAATTTTGTCTGTTATACTCATTATTTGCAAACGCATTACTCCTTTGAGACTCTTTCTCACAACGCATTTGTGATTCTCTCTCTCTCTCTCTCTGTTGTCATTTTGAACAACTACTTATTCCTCTCTATAAGCCTACCTTGTTTAGTATACCTTGTGTGCACATACATTCTCTTGTACTTTGCGTGTGGGCAATAGCAAGGTATACTAAACAAGGTAGCATTATTGGCTCGCTCGCTCTCTTGTTTTGCTTCTTTCGACTCAGTCTGTTGTGAACAGTACAACGCATTTGTGAGAGTCTCTCTCTCTTTCTCTCTCTTCTGTCATTTTGACACTTAAGAATACCTTCTTTGCTGCTCTCTATGCGGCTACCTTGTTTAGTATACCTTGGGCAATAGTATTGATGTGCGCTTGAACGAAAATTTCCATAATTAATTTTTTTCGGTATTTTTCACCGAAATTTTGACGTTAAAAACTCAGGAAAAGTCGCAAGTGAGTAGAAGCAAACCAAGCACAAAAAAATAAATCATTTTAAAAAAAATTTTTTAAATAAAACTAAACCTGGAAAAAAAAAAGTTTCTTTAAAAATTTTTAAACATCCAAATCTATCAGAAAAAGTCATTTTGGGCGACAGCGGAAAAGTCGTATTGACTAGGGTTATGGGCAAGAACATTCCCGATACCAGTATCCAGTATAGATAGTCCGCGTAGACCGTGACTTTGTACCCACTGCTCCTCAGCTACAGGAGAAAGTCATTGAGAACTTGGTTCCACAGGAATGGAGATATTACTCCTCCCTAACTAACTGTAGGGTGCCCCTCGTGACCGCTTTCCTTGAAGAGGAGAGACCTAAATTGGCGGCTATTGTCCTGCTCCTGAGAACGCGATCCTTACGTAATTAAAGGCGCCACCTATATCGAGGAAGGCCGCCAATGCATATTCCTTATGGATAAGAGTCTTTTCAATTTATCCAACTACTTCGTGCAGTGCGGACTCTACTGATCTACCTTTAAGGTGGGCGTATTGAGCTACGCTGAAAACTCCCTCGTTGAGCATAGATCTTCCATCGTTTTCAACAAAAACGAGGACAGGCTGATGGGTCTGTGGTCCTTGGGTGATATGTGGTTACCTTGGGAATAAAGACCACTCTCACCTCTCTCCAATATTGGGTTACGTACCCAGTGAGAAGGCATCCGGTGCAATTATTTCCCGTACGAGCTCCACTATTTCCTCTCCCTGTTTCTGCACTACATCGATGGTTGGCGGGTCGGATTCGCTCCCAGCAACGTTTGTTGCAGCGGGGCTCTGGTGGCAAGCACGGTGGTGGCTGGTAAGCATAGCGGTAGCACTGCCTTTTCATAAAAAACGATTGGGAATTGGGAAATTACCAAAGTCTCTAGAATGGTAAGCATCAATCAAAACTCTACACATGAAGATAGCAAGATCGTGAAACAAAACGAGTACCTTTTTTATACTCTCATCTGAGTATCCAACGTATCATGAATCTCTCCTAGTACCCGGTGCATAGTGTTCTCTTTATTTGAGCAATAGCTAACAGCACACCTGATTTTACCTGAAATTTAATCATTCCGATTTGATTCGATTCGATTTGATCGCACAGCATTGTTTTATGCGTCAAACGTTTTGTATCAACCAACAGGAAATCATATTTCAGTCAGTCTGTGCTCACATTTTGTTCGGAACGGAACTCAAATTTTCTCGGAAAAAAAATAAATTAAAAGTCGCGCGAGGACTGAAAGAAAAAAAATAAAAAATATTTCAGTCATTCGAAACAACGAATTCGCTGTTTAAGGAACTAAAACCCAAAAAATAAAATAATGGAAAAAGCAAATTGAGTAAAGTAAAAATAGAAAAGAAAAAAAAAATTGGATTAATTAAATAAAACAAAATTTAAAATGAAATTAAAATTTAAAATTTAACCCTAAGCTATGTCCGTTGGCTATATCCGTCTTGAAGTACATTGCGCGGTATCATGTGCGGAGAATCGACACGAGAACTAATCTTGAGGACAAGCGCCAAGTTATCGATTTATTTCTGAGCGGTATCAAAGTCGTTTACGAGCCAGCAGCGTGCTTTTACAGAGCCCCGATCGTCTTCAGAGTCATCGGCCTTTCCAAACATTCGGCCGGAAAACAAATCTTCGAGCTGGATGGGAAAAAGACGACCGCTGACTTAATTACCGATTTGATCGGTACTGCTATTTGATCCTTTTGAAATTGCCTTACGTTACTCAACACTGTCTCGTCAACTGCCGCCCCTCGTCCGGAATGTGATCTACTTTGATTCTGCGCGCCACAGGATACCAAAGCAATGGACAACTGGCACCCAGGAGTCATATCTAAGCCGCTTCACCAGCAACGTGCCACTGCCCACCCTGTACGCAGGCCGTATTACACTCCAGTGCATCGTACGCCCCAGCACCAGATGCACCACCACCACCACCACCACCACCACCACCAGCACCACCAGCACCAGGCGGCACCTCTCGCACCAGTGGCCGCCCCCATACAACCGCAACCAGTAAAAACAGCTGCTATGCCCTCAAACGCTTCGACGCTACTCGCGGCATTCCCCGATGCATTTGGTCGGAGAATGCCACCAACTTTGTAGGTGGAAGGAACGAGTTGGAGATGAACGCCTTCAGATGGCGTTCTCCCAGGTCACAGGGAGTGCTCACAATACCCTTGAGAGTGAACCTGGACTTTCTCGGACAGACCAGCCCGGGAGAATCGGCTACGAAGTTGGTGTTTTTGAATAATTCCACAAGGCGTCGTTCTTCCTCCGCATCCTGTTCGATCGATGAATTTGTGGGGGTTTTATCACCTGAATTAAAAACGTCCTAAACCTAGATGAAACGCGACTTTTTGTTTTTGATTTAATTTTTTGTATTTTTATCGCATAGGCAAAGTACGAAGAAAAACCTACGGCCGAACTTAACAAAAACAAGTTTGCTAATTTTGACATTTTATTCAAGGGCATACTCGATTGTAACCAACTTGTATGGGTAGAAATGGTGATGAAACTTTTTAATTCAATTGCAAAATAACCGTGTCCGACCGTCAAATAGTTTATAAACGTAAATTCCTGATAAATCGCGATCCATTAAGGATGTTTTACATTTTGCAGTTTTAGATTTTTGTAGCGCAGGTCCGTGTATCGTACATTTAACGAATCTGTAGCTGCTGGAGAACAAGTTCCTAAAAACAATTTACGAAGAGCAGTCGCCGTCGCCGTCCACTTGAGGTCCTGGGCCGCATCTGCCAGGTGGCCAGGTGGCAACATGGAACCCGTGGAACCCTGGGGAAACCTGGTCAAGTTGCCGTCAATTATTTAGATGTCAACTTGGATAAAATGCCATCGGTGGCCTACCACAAGGAAGTTCTATCGTGATGCCTTTGAGCTGTACAGAGTTGAGCTTTTTGGCGGTGCGATTTCCGCCTACGATGGGCGTGCCTCATGCTACACGATGGAGAAGCTGATCTGCAAGTCCGAAGGGGCGGAAGTGACGGTATGTTATATTTTACCAATCCTTCGGCAATTCAATACGGATTGCTTCCTGCTCTTTCTGCCAGGTGATCGATCCCCATTTTCGGACCCTGAAGTACACTCTACAGCTTAAGGAGACGGAGGACCTGGAAGTCGTCACTTACCCTGCAGTTGATACGGTGGTAAAGTCTTAACGGGCTGTGGAATCCCCACTTCCTGCTGCATTGTTTTTGATTTCTTGGCGCATGCTTTATATTCTGGTCGGAATAAATTTTGTTTTATTTAATTAATCGTATTTTTATACCCGGTACTCGAAGAGTATAGGGGTATATTAGATTTGTGGTGATAACGGATGTGTGTAACGCCCAGAAGGAGGCGTTTCCGACCCCATAAAGTATATATATTCTTGATCAGCATCAATAGCCGAGTCGATATAGCCATGTCTGTCTGTCCGTCCGTTTGTCCGCCTGTCCGTCTGTCCGTCTTCATGAGCGCCTAGTTCTCAGAGACTATAAGAGCTATAGCAACCAAACTTTCTATCCAAACTCTTGTGATATCAATTCAGCACAAGTGTATTTCAAAATTTTGACACGCCCCCTTCCACCCCCACAAAGAACGAAAATCTGTGGAATCCACAATTTTTAAGGTAAGAGAAAACGAAAAACGCATAATCATGGGAAATGGCCGTGTCTAACAGATTGTTCCTTCTGTCCATAATAATGATTCGACCTTATCGGACGATTTTAAAAGTTCAGAGCATTTTTTACAGTCCTCCTTTTTGAGCAACTTATGCTATAAATACCCTGCATAGTATCGTAATGCATTATCATTAGCTGCGGCTTGATTAATTAAATCTGTTCTATTGAAAGCTCTAACTCTGCATCTTAATCAACATCGTATCTTCATCGGGAGAACTGTTCCCAGATACTGTTCTTCACTCCATACTTTTTTGGCCAATGAAAGTATGGAGTTGATTGTTAAAATCATACCCTTTATGCAGTGGACTTCCTGTGGATATTTGAATGAAGTGTGCGCATTTCCAACAGGGTCTCATTGACAACATTATGTTCCTGCAGTGCACTTCTATATGGGTTTTTATCATAAAGAACATGACTATTGAGGCAGTCAAATAATCTGTTCATTTTTGTAATAAATATGGCTGTCGCTTCTGCACTTTCTGTGCAGTTTTCAAAGCTTCCAGTGCTAATCATTGTTCGAATAGCAGCGGCTACACTGTGGCTAAATATTTGAGTGGAACATTTGACCTTCATTTTCTCAAAACTATTTGGATTTATATGCTTTTGTGTTAATTTTGGACAGAGTCGCGTTTTATTTCTGGAATCGATTTCATATAATTCATCACTATTTTCCATGAAACAACGCCATTAGGGGTATCGAAATCTCTAGTTTAAACTATGTTCCTAATCGATTTAATCAAATGTGGAACATCGTAGATCGCAAAAATTTCTTTGTTTTGAACTTTAAAGCTGGGGTTCTTAATGTCAACTCCCAGTCTTCTGAAAACAGCTCTATTATTTGAGCACTGGTCGCAAATAGCTGCTCTTACAGTAAGCCCAAAGGCTTGTGCTTGTTCAATATTAGCCGTCACTTTATTCAAAAGGGCTTCGTGTTTTATACCGTTTGCAGATACAGTATAGCTTAAAACATATTTCCAGTTTTCAAATAGGCCTCTAATCATGAAAACACAGACTTGCTGCCCTAAAAGCCTTTTTGTATGTTGGTCATCATTTTCGTAGCCTTGAATTTCATCTATTGAAATATTATAATAAAGACCTCGTCTGATCTTCATTTCGTCAAATAAAATTACTGCCTTACTCTTCCCTTAGCACTCATTCCTTCAACAATTGTCTTTAAATTGCTGAGTAAATCAGGATTAAATCCTGGCCTCATGTTTTTCAGCACAGCCCATCGCGCTAACGTGCGTTTTGTTGGCAGTTTCATATGTAGAACATCTCGAAGAAATTCATACATAGGTCCTTGACGCGTAAAAGTTTATATTTTGCGCAATAACTTTTTCTGCTGGGCTATAGTTCACTGTCTATTTTAAAAGCATGATACATATCGTTTTTGCCTCCGCAGAAACATGAGACAAATTGGCTATTGTGGAAATAATGTTTGGTTTTGAGTTAGTTCTTCTGGTTCTGTAACGCCTATTCCTGCGAGATGAGGTCAAAAATTGCTTCTTCAATTTTTTAAAACCATTATATCTTTTTTTTTGGTCAGCCATTAATTCATAATATTTTTTCTATAAAATGCCTCGTTTTGCTCTCTTTTTAAGCAGTTGTTGCAAAACTCGATATAAACGGATTCATTATTTTCTAATGGAACTTTATCAGGCGTTTCTGTTCCACACTGTTGCTCTACTTCGTTTGTAATTATATTATTCTCTTAGCATTCACAAATTGTCCTATTTGTTCATTGTCTTGTTTATTTTCTAAAAATTCATACTCATCACAAAGATCTGCATTGAATGAAGTTAATAAAGTATTTTCAGACAAGTTTAATGTTGGAATTGAATTCGACTTTAATTTACGTGATCCAAAATGCTGTGCTCCTGACCACACTTGTGACATTTAGCCCTATTCTTGCAGTGTTGTGCCAAAGACAATATAAGCGCTAAGATGTGTCACGCCATACAAAATTACAGAATTCCTGACTAAAAAAGAGAGAGAGACAGATAGACATAGATCAAGAGAGCGCTCTAGTGGCAAACGCTCTGTATGTGAGGCTGAGCTTTAATTGTATGTGTGCACATATTGTAGGTCTGCTTGTTTGTATTGGTTTTTTACGACGCCGCTGTCTAAGAAAACACCCATTACTTTAGAATTGATTGGAAGATATAATTTTATGATGACGCTTGCCCAAAATACACAACATTTTATATTTTGTATATCCTTTATATGCTAATTTTTTTTAATGTACTATTAACGAATATAATGAACACAAGAATGTAAATATGTACAAATGCAAAATGTATCTCAGATATGACATCAAATTATATTAATTGTCTATAGGGTATTAATGCGTCGCGTCAATAAGCAACACTCAGCAAATAAATTTGTGACTCAAGAAATCTGTGTCTCACGTACACACACATATGAACGTACTTGCAGGTTCTGGCTTTGGATGGACATTTGCATCAGAAAAGAGGGATGATTTCAGATTTGACGCGCAAGTATGACACTAAAATCGGTATGGACCCATTTATATGTCATTAATATCCATATTCAAGGATGATATATATATTTTTTTTAGCGCATACTACTTTTTTATATGTGATCAAAAATATCATTGTATACCACAATAAACCATACAATTAAATATAGATTTGTATATATATATATGTACATATATCAGCTCATTATATTAGTATATTCTATATTAAACAAATTTAGCATCTAAACATGTACTAAATAACAATTATTCTGGTATTGTATGGGTTGCGTCTTCAAAAAGAGTCGACTCTAAAAATGCTAAAGTGACCCAGCGGCGAACAGCATATCCAGTACGCTCACAAGATGCATTTCGTAAAGGCCCCACGTAATGTATTACGTGTAGGTTTTAAGTAGGCCAGGTTGTAATGGGAAGTTTAGCACAGAACTGTTGTTGTTTCGTTCGTTTGCTACTTCGGCTATAGAGTTCATTCCTGTTCGTAAATTTTTCCGAGTTTTTTTTGACGCATACGCATATTATTACGTATACAAGTGTACAAATACAGCTATAGATGCAAGTGTGACGTGGCATTTCTGTTCATCCCTTTGTGTTCGACATTTTTCGTCACTCTGATTTCTTTTTTTGAACTGTGCGGATCAACGGATCAACGTTGGGTCAAGTGAATTTTAAGTAAATTACTGAAAATCGTATCAGGTAAGTGTTTACAAATATTAATAAGTAATATATAGTAGAGTTTGCAATAAAAGTGTTAGTTTTTCATTAGCAGGCTTGTCTACCAGCATACGTACATGCATTAGTGTTGCAGTATTGGGTTTTTCTTTTTTCGTAAAAAGGGAAAGCAGAAATAGATACATATACATTACACACACATATGTACATAAGCTAGAAAAAAATGCGTAGTAAAAAAGGGTTCAGCAAAAGAAATTTGCGACGGCTGGCTGCTGCCGAAGGCCGAAAAATAGATAGCGTGCACAAAACAGGTAAAAGGCTGGAAAAACTGGAGGAGGGCCAAGCAACCATTATCAAAAACCAACAAAAGATATTGGCAGTCCTTAACCGACTGACACAAGAGGAGGTAAATCTGGAAACCGTATTCCCAATAAATACAAAAGATGAATTAGAAGCTTTGGAAGATAAAATTAAAAAGGATTCGTCGTTTTATGTAAGTATATACATGTTGAAAATTCAACATTTTTTTATGCTATAATTTATGTATATTAAAAAAAACACTTTCGTTTTGCAAATTTGTTGCAGGTTAACATAATAAAAAAAATAATTAAAGATGACCTCGTGAGAAATTTTGATTCCATTGTTGGCAAAAATATAGTTATGGAATTTAACTACGATGGCGTCCATGAGAAGGCTTCATTTAAAAATTTTTCAGCATTAAACAATGCTATACACTGTAAGCCGAAATGTTTTATTTTTATTTAATATTTATAATAAATTAACTTTATCGTTTTTTTCTTTCTAGGTGCTGCGAAAAATTACATCCCTGGCGAGAGGGAGTATATAAAAAGCATTCGCCACGCATTTAAAATTTTGAAAGGCCGTCTATCTAAGCGCAAATATGATGCGAAAATTAAAGTAACCAAGGATCCAGAAAATAAAGAAAATATTCAATAAAGATCAAAATGTTTTTGTATTTGTTCCAGTATTAGCATTACTACTTCAATAACTTTGTATATTGGGTAGTGCAGTATTCGCATTACAGGCACGCACACATTTTTTAAATCGTGTGCTAAAAATAGCACAAGCTGTACATTTTTCGGGCGCTGTCTAGTGCAGTGTCGGCACTTTAACGAAAACAATACACAAGTGTAGAGAGAGAAGTCTGCATTTGCTGCCCGTCTGGGCAAAACTTTACCCCTCTCTCCGCGCGCAGCCGCACAAGAGGGGCAATAATATCAACAAACGCTGTGCTTATCAGCAAAAGTGATCTGACCTACGAATGACCTCGAACAAACTCTTCATAACTAACTGTTTATAAGATTAACTTTAACTGTAAAGTTAGCAAATATAAAAATCAAATGGATAAGAACATTAATTCAAACTCTCAGCTTAGTAATAAGCAGATTGATTATGAAAAAATGCGACAAGTAGCTGGGAAATCACCCTTGGAGATTAGGACTGACACCGACTCCCGAAACCTCAGCACAATCAGCACAACCATCACATTTACTAGTGCTATTAGTATTCCAATATACACCGCGGCAACTACGACAACTGCTGCAATCAGCAGTACGATCCCTAGCGAAGGCATGGATAGCCATGGAGCCTCTCAACACCATGCTCCTCACAAATTGCCTCTCCAATACTCAGTGAAGCTGCTACGAAACTAGCGGCAGCCCAAAAAAGTCTAAAGAATAAGAGGAAGAAGCCGTCATCTCCCACTGTTAGCTTTAAGAGGGCAAAATACGAGTGCAGGCCCAACTAATGCTTCTGTTGCCGACCACCACAACACTGCTGTTGTAAGCGATACAGCCAACAACCAACAACATAATGTTTCCATTAACAACAACCAGCCTATCGGTTCTCCAAAACCACCGCAAATAGTTGTGAGCATCACTGATCACATCTAAATGATCTTTTTGAAATCATTAAGGAAGTCACTTGCCTTGATAATGTGTCAGTCAAAGTAAACCAAGGAGAAAAGCTAGAATATTTCCAAAAGCCAGTGACACTTACAGAGACATTGTTAACCATTTCGATAGTATGGGTGTTGAGTTCCACACATACCAGTTAAAGGAGGAGAAACCTTATAGAATAGTGGTTAGGGGACTCCACCACAGCACTTTAAATCAGGACATAATTGCCAATTTTAAAAAATATGGCTTTGATGCTCTGCAGGTACACAACCCAAGATCAAGGACTAACAGGGATGAAAAACTAAATATATTCTTTATAAATATAAGACCATGCGCAAAAATTAATGATGTATATGATATCAACACACTGTGTCGGCAAAAGGTAAAAGTAGAAAGGATGCGAAAATCATCTGAAATCGCCCAATGCACACGATGCCAGGATTATGGCCACACGGGCAAGTATTGCCGTCGCCATCCCAACTGTGCTCGATGTGGAGAAGACCATTTCACCAAGCAATGCGTAATCCAGGTTTTTGAAAAAAATCAGGTTGGTTGTGTCTTAATTTCTAATTAATACAAGAGCATAGTATATGTATTCTTATATAAGTTCTTAGATGATCCTGTCTGTCAGGTCAATCGGGTGAATTCTTCGTAGCCGTCTTCTGTGTGTGGTTCTAGTGAGTCTCCTCGCCAGTGCATTGGGGTGAGTTCCAAGCTTGGAGATGTTCTTCTGGGGTTGATTGATCCTTACATCGCCGATGAGGAGACATCCTCCTGTTCCCTGGCAATATCTTTATTGCTTATCAGGGTGAATTGAGATGTTCCAATGGCAGGCCCAGTTCTCGAAGCTTTGAAGCTTATTAGTAGCTTCGTAAATACAGTAAACCTGCTTTAAAAAAAGTTTTGTTGTTTTTAAATATACATTTTTTGCCGCCAGGTGGTTGTTTTGCCAACTATGCGCTAGGGGCGCGCACAGACTCCAGAGGGCGTGTACAGACGCCAGAGGGCGTGTACAGGGCAGAAAAGAAACGCGCTTTATTCTTCCGGGTTAAATTACAGAATTACAAAGACCAACCAAAACAGACAAAACTGCTGCAAGTCCACTATTATCTGTCAATCATCCTCGGGCATTGTTGTTCTATTGCTGCTTTGGACACTAGAACACTCCATCGTTATGACCATCACTAGGTACATTTTCAAGCTCTAGCCCTCGGCACCAGCAGCACCCTCGGCAAATTAAATCATAAGCAAATCTTTGCTTATTTCGTTCCGTAACTGAGAAGCGTCCGAGTGCACTAATTGATTTCCCAGCAATATTGTTAGAAAATAATCAAAATTCCCTCTTGCTACTAGGTACTGATGCAGCCGCAGACACCTGTATGTCTCCGTGAACACCACACCATCAAACACAACATTAATAGATTCATTATCTTCTTAGTGTTCTGCACAGTTGAAATTCCGCTCGTCCTATCTGCTAATGGGTTCTCGGTTGACACTCAATGTTTGAACATTGTACATACATACTTATGTACATAACTACAAAGTTGAAAGCGGGAAATGGAAGGTACAATCAGTGGGAGTCAATCGCATTGAGTTTGCATTTGATTTAAATGGAGATTCCAGGGGATTCCAGGGGCTTCCAGATCGAGAGGGATCGACGGCCACGGCTCACTATGGAACTCTCCACTCTTTGCGACAGTACGAGTGCGACAGCCCAGGAAGAATAAGAGTTATAAAATATAAAAAAAAGTTCTCGTTTAGTTCTCATTTTTTATATCCTCTCTTTCCTCCCAGTTGAGGGGGGAATGGCTCGGCGGCTTTTGGGCGTGACTGCTGGCATTCGTTTCTTGTCATCTAAATCAGGGATTATCATTCAGAAATCAATTAAAGTTCTGTAAATAATGTCTTTAATCTTACACTGAACTACCGGGTTTTCTACCTTGGCCTGTCGGAAGACATGGAAAGGCCTTTCTAATACGGTTCCATTTGCGCTAGATGTATAGTGCACATTTCTTATAATATGTTTTAAAATACCATATCTTAGGGCGAACGGCCGCACATTTCAATCACTGAAAAATGTACATATGTATTGAATGTAATTGGTTATCGTTGATTCAAGCTTTCTTGTAATACTTCTTCTTCAAATTTGAGCACAATTTTTTATGGTGAGAGCCTGACATTGTGTCTTTTGAAATATATTCAGAAATTCAGATATTCAGTTCGGGCTACCTTCTGTGGTTTGTGCCTGTTTTTCTTCGCTTTCCATATTTTAACCACTGCTCTTAGGGTGCAATGCTGACGAATTCTGACTCAGTTAGGCACGAATGTGTTGAAAAGCAGGGTGATTTCTGGTCGGTCCTCATACTACTGACGCCGACTTTGCTCGAGCGGTGCACTATTATATATAGTAATATGTAGTAACTCTCATAGAAACTGAGAAGCTCTCTTTCTAATGAATGACAAAAACACAATCGGAACCGAATCAAGATTCATTTAGCGTTAATCATAAATGAATGTACCTAAAACCTTTGGATGCCTTTGGATTGCGATTCCACTGTTTTCCTGTCACGCTTGACAGCTTTTGATCTGTCAAGTGTCAACTGCCGAGCTTCGATCTGTCTATGCGAACAGCTGTACTGCCAAATCCGACAATATATAACATATGGTGGAGCTTTTAAGCTTTTCAAATTCAAATTATACTGTCTACTCTCCGGGCTGATCCGATCCTTAAACGAAATCTACAACAGTCGCTTCGGGCGCTGCTATACTTTGTGTGGGTAAAATGCAAATTTGAATTTGAATTCGAAATCGAAATTTGAATTGGCCCTTTTGTGTTATCATTGCGCAGCGTGCCGAGTTATTAAATTTTTTTCTTTTTTGGTTTTTTACTTTTCCGTTTTCTCTGGTGCAGGGTTATTGTGTTTGACTTGGCTCCAGCCCGAACCGACCCGACCCAGCCCCCGGCTGTATGCCCTGCCCCGCTCCAGCCCCATTGGCGGCTCAGCTCACCATTTCAATTATCATACGGGGGAATGGGCGGCCATGGGAATGAGGGCTTTTGAATGAGAGCCAGAAAGAATGAAAGGAAAGCCTGCAGCAGAAGCAGGAGCAGAAGCAACTACAAGCAAGAAAAGCCCATCTCCAGGCACCGAAGCTGATAATACTCTCACAGATATGCCTCGTTTCACTCGACTCAGATTTATCGAAATACATTATACGACAGCTTGTTGGCAGCTTGAATAGTCCCAATCTGTGGCAAATCACAATTTATCCAATATGTTAATTGGAATGTTTTTGGTTATCTGGAATCTGAAAGGGTATAACAAATTGTGAAATGGTCAGGGCAGAGGAGCGTAAATGTAAAAAGGGTTTTGCTCCTTCTGTTCCTTTGTCTCCATCATTCCCTCTTCCAAGGAGTAATTAGTGTGCATTTCCGTTACCCCGCTTCCCCAACACCAACCCCAACCCCAACCCCACCTCTACCTTCATCCCCAGCACCCTGCCTTCTCGCCACGGCATGCGTGTGTGTTTTGTGCAACATTTGCGTTTCCACTTCGTTTGCGACAATCAAATGTAACAAGGGAGCGGAAAAAAAAGAAAACAAGAAGAAAAGAAATCAAGTTGAAGCGGAACAGGAAGAACAGCAGGAGCAGGAACAGGAGGAACAGCAGCATCTGTAGAGCCTGCCATTCGCCATTTGCCATAGCACTCACCTGGCTCAAGCACTTTCATCACCAAAGTCGTGGGCCTCCACTGGAACGTGACATTGAATACATGCAACGCTTTCTGCATCCTCGTTCCTGGGCCATTCACCATTCACCGTCGCCATAGCCATCGCCAACGCAGTCTTACTCCCAGCTCCCTTTCCCGTTCCTGTTCCATTCCCAGTCCACAGTCCACCACTTCTGGAGGTCCATGGGCCATGCTAATCTCTCTGTAATTAAGACTGTCACTCTTTCAGACATTCGCTTGCCATTCAGTTGGCCCCATCTTGGGAATTATTCCTTTCTCTTTGGAAGGACCTCCTCCACTTACATCATGCGTCAATGGCACCTAACGACCACTCTCAATGTTGATGCATGTTCCATAGATGTTTTTTTTCTATTTAACTTTGCAAACTGCGCATCACATTGATTTACATTTTTTAATACTCAAAGACTATTATGTATGTACAGGGGTACTCTTTGACTACCGGGTATTCAAAATATGAATCTTAAGAATACACATCAGTTTCTACAAAAAACCTGCTGTTGGCACAAAAAGGCTCTAAATCGACTGGATGTCACATCAATTTTATCCGACATATGTACATCGCTTAAAGTCATCATTCTTTTGTTTCTTTGTTAATTAATGGCACTTTAGAGAGACAACTGGAAAATTGGCTACCAAATTGCCAAGCTTTCACCTCGTTAATTATCACCAAATAAATGTCAAGTTAATTAAAATCTCATTCTCTAGATCAGTTGCATAATTCTGTTTGGATCTGTGTGGATCTGTTCGGTGCGGTTCCGTTCTGGGAGTGAGCAAGTGTTCGTTCGGTGCGGCCATTAAGATGTTTTATGATTGTCTACAATAAATTAGCGCTTACATTGGATCAACTTGGCTTGCCGGTCTATTTATATCCGAGTGTTTTTTAGTGCGTGCGTGTCTTCGAGTGGCTGTAGTTGTGGGTGGAGACGGATCTCGAGAAACTTGAGATTAATGGGATCCTATGGGAATGCGTGGGAGGTTATCGTAGGACTTGGACTATCGTCTATGCTGATATGTGTTTGTAAATATATACATACATACATATACATATGTATATACACTATACAGCACATATGTATGTATGTATATATATATGTAGTTATACGAGTGAACACACGACATGCAAGTGTGAATTTCATCTAGCCCCTGAGAATTTATTCACATCTCAATGTAAATGTAAATAGTGCAACTTTTGTTCCTATGCCCCATTCACCCAGCCACTAGACGCTCGTCTCGCCCATCTATCAAAGTCTTATGGGTCTGGGGAATACAGAAGGAGAGGTTGAGGGAGAGGCGGAAGAGTCGTTTGAGATTGTTTTGGGGCTGCGCTGCTGCTGTTCGGCGGATTGATGTGGCAACTAAAACGTTTTGTTTATGGTTAGTTTCGGCATTGTCGGCCAACTCTTTGCGCCCATGTGCCTGCCCATGGAGGCCAGCAAGAGTCTCGTGACACGCGCCATGGATGGGAGCGTGACTGAACCTTTCATCGTGACAATATGCATTAATTGATCCATTTATATTAAAGGCAAAACCAAAACCAAAATCCAGACGGATAGAAAAGGTCGATTCTGTCGAATGTTGATTTTTTCCATATTTTCCATCATTCAAGTAAACAAAAAGACCAACAAAAAGGCCATCTTGTTTCTGTGAAGGCACAAATCGAGTGAGAGAATACCAAGTGAAAACAGATCTTAATTCGTTGGAGCTTAGGTAGCTATAATTCCATTCCAAATGCATGTTCGATATGCATTAAGCCCGATCTTGCCAGTGCATGCCACATTATATCGCAAGGACGTGAGTCGTTCACTCGTTCATCCCCATCTAATGTACTCGCGATGCACTCGTATCTACTGCACTTCTTGGGTGTGAAGACTATTTATATGCACTCACTTCAAACTATGTGAAAGAGTACTTATGCATGCGTGTAGATCTGATCCATAGTCCGAGTGTGACTGTGAGGAATGCCCAGCTGTGGGCTTCCTCTTTATTGTTGTTATTGTGGCTGCGGCCTGCTGCAGTTTTGGAATCTCATCGGCACTTGAACGGAATGTAATGCTATGCTAACATATGTACATATGGTATGGCCGAGTACATAGCGATCATCATCAACTACTTCCTAAGTGCAACTTCATTTTCCTATTGAATCTGAATCTACTATATCTAGTGTAATTTTCGCACCAGCACCAGTGATAATGTGTTCGGATTTTGATCTATTCCGCAAGAAGCAAATGCTTCACTGACGTACAGTTTCGAAACGTACTGTACAGCTGGAGAATGCATGCAAAGTATCTTAGGCATACATGTATGTATGCATGCTCAAATGTAGTACTATATATAGGAAAATTCCTGAACAGTCGTAAACCGAACCTGCAGAATTCTGCATCAGTGGCCGTCATAAACGCACTTTTCCTTATTTTCCCCATAAAAATTGTTCTCCAGCAATTAAATCAGAAAAGAACTTTACATTCAAGAAATTGAAGCGGAGCTGGAGAGATCCAAGAAATATTGCTGGGAATTCTATGAAAAAATACAACAAAAATAGTCTACTTTGGCTTTTGAGAGAGCTTTACAATGTTTTCAAAGCAGCAAAAAGATTATAGCCGATTCGTTAAATTTCTTGATATTTCCTTGATTTAAATCGCATATGTTTTTAAATAAAAATCTCGTTTCAGCAGCTGTCATCACATACGAGGGCTGCGTGATAAGTTTCTGGCCTAATAATGAAAATGCGATTATTTATCATCAAAAATGGTTTTATTGTTTTTCAAAGTATTCTCCAGCATGATTTATACACTTTTGCATGCGCTCAAACCAATTGTCGAAGCACTTTTTCCACTCCGATTGAGACACCTTCAAAACATGGTTTTTGAACGCTTCAACAGCATCTTCTGGGGACGAAAATCGTTCACCACGCATTTTTTTCTTGATGTGCGGGAATAAAAAGAAGTCATTGGGTGCCAAGTCAGGGCTGTACGGCGGATGACTCATAAATTCGACGTTTTGGCCAGTCAAAAAGGCGCTGGTTTGTGCCGATGTGTGAGAGCTCGCGTTGTCATGGTGAACAATGATTCGTCTTCTCTTGTTCGCTTTTCGAATTTCTCCGAAGACTTCAGGCAAACAAATTATAGTGTACCACTCAGAATTGACAGTCCTTCGTTGCTCAAGCGGAACAGTTGCCACATGACCAGTTTTTCCGAAGAAACAGGCGACCATTTGCTTCGAAGTGCTTCTTGCACGAACAACTTTCGTTGGATTTGGCTCGTCTTCGAAGACCCACACGGTCGATTGTTGTTTTGTTTCGGGCTCATACGCATAGATCCATGATTCGTCACCTGTGACGATCTTATAAACGTCTTTTGAAGCACCGCGATCGAATTTTTTTAACATTTCTTTGCACCAATCGACACGAGCCTTTTTTTGAGCGATTGTCAAATTGTGCGGGATCCAACGACAACAAACCTTTTTTACGGCCAGGTGTTCATGCAATATCGAATGTATGCTGGTGGTAGAAATGCCCAAGGTTGCCTCTATCTCACGGTATGTCACATGACGATCTTGCATTATCAGTTCACGCACGGCATCAATGTTCTCTGGCACAACGGCCGATTTTGGACGACCTCCACGGAATTCGTCGTTGAGCGAGCGTCGGCCACGATTGAATTCATTGTACCAATTTTTTACGGTGCTAAAGGATGGTGCTTGATCCCCGTATAACGATTTAAGTTCATCGATGCACTCTTGTCTTGATAATCCACGTCGAAAGTTGTGAAAAATTATCGCACGAAAATGTTCGCGTGTTAATTCCATTTTTTGGCCGAGATGAATTTTTCAAGTCACTGTAAATTAAAAAATTCACCATTAAATGACAACACGTTCCGAGAGATGTTATGCTAAAAAATGTCAACCTTTCCAATGGAAATATCAGATTGCACCTGGCAACACTTAGTGTTGCCTAGGCCAGAAATATATCACGCAGCCTACGTATGACCCCTGATAGTATCTCGTCTTTATTTAGCTTTATTTCATTTTATTTATCTTTATTTATTTAGCTTTATTTAGTTTCCATTTGTGTTATTTCGGTAGTCGAACTATTTGGGAAAGTGTTGGGGCATTCATTTTGTTTTCTTTGTGTAATTGTACCTGCATTTGTATGTACATATGTATCGATACAGATCTGCCTTTTGTTGGGTTGTGTGTGTGTGTGTTGGTGTGTATTTGGGCAACACTATAATTTCCGTTCGATTGAATATTTTGTTGAAATTAACAGCAGAAGTTTAGCTGACAGCCGTTGCATGGACTTCCCAATTCGGAATATCGAATATCAAATGCGGAAGCAGTCTGGATGTACTATACATATGAGGGACGTGAAGGGGGACTGCCGTCCTGGGTGGTTTTGGGGTCGGAGTGATTGAAGGTCCGGCGGAAGAAATACATGTAAAATAAGAGGAAACGGAACCGGCCAAGCATCCATGCAAATTGTCGGAAATCACCCACACACAGGCACTCACACTCACACTTACAGGAGTTTTTGGGTTGCAGAGAAGAGAACTGGTAAATAGAGGATGAAGTCGGGGATGGGGATGGGAATGGAGATGGAGATGAAGATGCAGATGCAGAGTAACTACGGACAGTTGGGCATGAAATTTACATAAAAACCTATGCAAGTCCAGCTTGTTAATGCCAAGGCCTGAAATGTGCTTGCAGACCGATCTTCCCTACGATAACTATTGGTATACCCCATTTCTTTGGCTTAAATAAGAAAGCGTACTATAATTTTAGATGTTTTGCTTAAGCAATAGGAATCAATGTACAGACCTTGACAGCTTGTGATACATATATGTATGTATGTAGGTTGAGTATATACACATGTATATGGTACGTACCCCATCACAAGTCATTCAATTCCGAGTTCAGATTGGCAGCAGCTGCTCCGATTTGCCTAGACGATTGTGTCGTTTTCTTTGTTCTTTCTGCTGGCTAACTCCTGAGAATTTAAGAAATTGCTGATAAGGATTGGATTGACTGTAGTGCAGGATGTAGTGCTTACAGTACACATATGCACAGAAGTGTGTAGTTGTAGTAGTAGTAGGGGGCTTTGGGAAGGTCTGTAAATGTTTGCGTTAGATGGATGCATCTGCTGGCTGGACAAACGAAAGACCAGACGGAAAACGAGCTTCGAACACAATCGAGAGGAATGAATTAATGTCGGAATTACAAGGACTCTGTCTGGCGATGGGTAGGTAGTGGTTTCGGTGGATCCATTCGCCCACATTCGTGCCTCGGCGAGCTGCCGCCGGATTTGCATGGTGAAAAGTGAAAATCGCTGCCCATCGATAAGCGGCTTAGGCGGCTACCCATTGAAATCGAGCGCGTGCCTCTGTGTGCTGTTTGATAATGAGTATGCCTATTGTGCCACTATCCGTAATGCAACCCACTTCTATTCAACCCCCTCGCTGCCCTGATGTCCGTTCTACTGGGGCACGCGCGTTTTTCAAGTCAAAAACTTTTTGACAGCAGCCACCACATGCCACATGCCAAAGCCACAGCCACAGCCCCTGCCACACCGCAACATTCGCCGCAAAGTATTCGAAATTAGCACGCAGCCCTGGCAAACCGCACTCTCACTAACACACACACACACACACACACACACACACCAACCCACCCATACAGAAAGTTACTTGGCCGAGCCGGAAAAAACACCATAAAAGTGAAATGGATGTCAGAGCAGGAGCGGTGGGTGGGAGCAGAGAGCAGAGAAAGATTAGATACCGAAGCATTAGACACCTTTCCAGCTTCTATACGAGTATTAGCTAAATTTATAAGTGAGTATATGCAGCCATACATACATACATATATTATGAATGTTGATTTGTTATTACATACATATTTATGTATGTTTTCCTACAATCTAGACGGTTTTTCAATCCCAGATACATAAGTAAGTACCCACCAACAAATGCCAATACCCGAAACAGCCTCTGCAAGGGTATGACAAAAGTGGAGGGTTAATGACAGGCCAGAGCCGTGCTAGAGAGTGGGTGGAGAGTGCGAATCGAAATGGGAGGGGCGACCAGATTATGACACGTTCCTGGTGCATATATTAATGGCGGTCCCAGCTCCTGTCGCTGTCATATCAACGTAACCCGCACCAAAAACCTCAAGGCATCTTGCGGATTTCTGAGATTTTCTGCGGTATTCGGTAGATAATTTCCGTGACAGAGGTCCAAGGTCCAGAGGGTGGCGGCAGGGGGCCAGGGCAGTCGTGTGGGGAGGGCAGCAAGGATGGCTGGCATTGTGTTGGTCAGCAGTCCATTATCTGCTTAAAGCCATTAACTATGGATTCCCGTTATACAGCCCTGACCGACCACTAAGCACTTCCAGCCGCACGACCACACAGCATATACTCTCACGTATCCATCGATGGCTGTTCATTAATACACGCAAATTGAAAGGTCCCTTGGGCGGGCAGGAATAAGGTAGGTGTCCGTCTAAGGCAGAGAAAGGATGAAAGCTCATTTTACTGGCCAAAAGAGAGATGTCTGTCCGTCAGTGTGGGTTGGGTATAATATGGACTCGGGCTTGTTTAAAGTTGATTAAATTAAGAATTCTGCCAGACATTTGAAACCAAATTATAACTTTCGATTGAGCATAGTTAGTTGTGATCGATGGATAGCAAATTATTGCTGAGAATCGATAAACAAATGAATCAATGATATCTCAATAATTGGCATTAAGTCGATCATACGTTAAAGCTCTTCTTCTCTGTTTATCAGAAATCGGGTATCAACTCGCAATCTTTTTGTGACGTTTCCATGGATACAATTACGACAAAAACGGAATAAAAAACTTGACTTCGGGCCTGGAGGAGTTTGGGGATGACTTGCCTGAAAGCAAGCCAAGTAGGGGTGTGTGGGTGTATGGGGGAGGGAGGCAGGATCTGTCAAGTTGTGCAATACAAAGTCATTTCTGACTGTCAGGCAGCGACCCCCTGCCATGCTTTGTGCAACCTTTCAGCGATTGCTTCATAAACTGTCTCCAGATCCCCCCCCTCCTGGTGGTAGACATGCTCAAAGCCCCAGCCTTCCCCCCCTTCGATGGACCACCGTGTCAGGCCACCTGCTTGGCTGTTCGCTTGTTTGTTAAATTGAACAATTTATTTTATTTGTTCTTCTCGCCATTTCGATGCTTGTTGCCCGACTCCGGCATCAGGCATCAGGCGTCAGGCATCGGACAGCAGGCAGCAGGCAGCAGGCAGCAGTAGTAGCAGCAGCACCAGCTTCCCATGCCGAGCAGCAGCGACAAAGCTGCTGCAAGGATATCCTGCTGCTTCATGAAAGCACAACAACCACAGGTAGAGCTGTGCTCCTGTTGCTCCTGATGCTCTTGCTGCTGTCCACGTTGAATTGTCTGTGAAGTAGGATAGTCTAAATTTGTTTGCGTTGCTTTTATTGCAAATGAATGCGCTAGATTTCACTTGTATTTTATTTGCAAACAATTTTCTATGTTTTTTCTCTCCATCTGCCATCTGCATACCTGCATACCATCATCCCCTCTCGCTTCCATCCTCTGTCCACCGACTCTCCTCCTTTACGTGGATATGATAGAGGCAGTGGCTCTTTCAGACCATGGTGAATGTGGTCATGTCGGAAATGTCCTGAACCCAATTAAATATTTCGAAGTGAACGAATAAAATGAAATATTTTATATAAAAAATGCGCCTGTCTGCCCCCCCCATCCCCCAGAAGTCTACAAATAAACTGACACTCTCTTCCACAACCGAAACACATCGAAATCGATATAAAGTCGTACAATATTTATGACTATATTTCTGAGCATTTTATTGGGTTGCCAGATAGTTGCTACATTCTTTAAATACTCTACAAAAGGGGGGAACTGACAAGGGAATACCATGAAAGGAATGCAAACAAGGAAGAAGCATGCTGGAAAGTTTAATCACGGGAAAGAATGGAAAATAAACCTTTTCTGAGTTTGAAATCCTTTAAGGAACACCGCGTCTAGACGATACGGAGTAAGGACTCATGGAAAAGAAATCCACCCATAAGGTATCCCAATTTATTGAGAGTGCCCATCTGGCCATAGTTGTTTTCTTTTTTGTAATTATTCGCCATTTGTTGAATGTACTGGATTAGGAAAGAGCTTATTTGTGGAAATGACCTTTGAAGGGTTCAAAGAAAATCTGGTCCCGTCTCTGGCCCCAGTTGGGGTGGGGGGGAATCACTTGGGCGTGGCCTGCTGGGTCTTGATTAGGCCCGCACAGAAGGCTAATTACCAACTTGATGACGGTCATTAGATTCGAACTGCGGAGTGACTTGGTTTGGAGGAGTGAGGCGTGGCTTTGACAACAATTAGAGCAAGTGCAGCGAAGTGCCACATGCAATAGCAGCGGCCGCGCCACTGGACATCGTGCACTGTGCACCGTGCACCGTGCAACATGCAGCAGCTGGCCAAGGGTGCGTGTTGTCACGCCTGGTCTCTATTTGATGGCCGCCCATAAACCGAAACAAAAAGGGGAGCGTAAAAATGAAAGAGCTCATAAAATAAATCACTCATACGCGATGGGTGGGGTGGTGTATGGTGGTGTGGTGTGGTGTGAGGGCATGCCCCAATTTTAAGCTGGTGCTCCGGATCAGGGTCCCATTTCAAGTAGTTGTAATTGAAGCAGTCCTGCGCTGTGCCATGTGCAAATCCCAAAATATATTCTGCCTCAATCTCAATGCTCTCCCTCAGTCTCTCCTTCTGCCTCTCCCTCTCCCTCTGCCTTTTCCTGTATTTCCCCAGTCTTCGCCCCTATGGGGACTTATCCTTGGCTCAGCTTTCCACTTAACCTTTTTGCGCTTGACTAAGGCCATGGCTTGAGTTGGCTTTGGTTTTTGTCGCGTCGGCCTTGCTCTCCAGCTCCAGCTCCAGCTCCACCTTCACCGCCACCTCGGCCTTGCCAGCCTCGATGCTGCTATCGCTTCCTTCTGGCCTTGGCTGAAGCTCTTGCTAGCTCCTTCTGTGGTGTCTCCCCCAGCTTTTTCTGCCCCAAAACCAGCTCTCATGCTGCCTGCTTCCTGCTCCTTGCTCCTGGCTGCTCCTTCTATTTTGAGCTTCTGCATGTTCTCGGATTTTCACTTGGCAATTCAATCGCATGAAAAAGTAGACGACTGCCGCCGCTGTCGCTGCCTTTGCTTTCAGCTTTTGCAACCCTTCTACCCCCCGTCTCCCCATGCGTTGTTTTTGGGTTTTTCCTTTGGTGTGATATTAATTCTATGGGAAATCCATTTCCAGCATAAACGTGCCCATTGAATCGCGTTCTAGCAGTTGTCAAATGCTTGGCGCCAGACTTTTTTACCCCACTGTTTCGCTTCCTCTCTCTCTTCTCCACTCTTCCCCCCCGTTTACCCACTTGCCACTTCCCACTGCCGACTTCCTTTTGTTTTTTATTTCCAGCGGGTCCTTCTATGTGGCAGCTCCTTCATTGGCTGCGTTCGCATTGGATTGAATTGGATGCGACTCCAGTCTACTCGTTTCGGACTTGTTTGAACGCCATTGCCAAAGATATACTGAGCATTTACCAACTCTGGTTCTGGTAGGGGAACAGTCGAAAGAAACCATCGAAACAGGAAACAGCGGAGGACAGAACTGCAAGGGGTACAATGGGAAGGAACAGTGAAAAAGAAGTCACGTAGAAGGAACTGTGGAAGGAACTGTGGAAGGAACTGTGGAAGGAACTGTGGAAGGAACTGTGGAAGGAACTGTGGAAGGAACTGTGGAAGGAAACTGTGGAAGGAACTGTGGAAGGAACTGTGGAAGGAACTGTGGAAGGAACTGTGGAAGGAACTGTGGAAGGAACTGTGGAAGGAACTGTGGAAGGAACTGTGGAAGGAACTGTGGAAGGAACTGTGGAAGGAACTGTGGAAGGAACTGTGGAAGGAACTGTGGAAGGAACTGTGGAAGGAACTGTGGAAGGAACTGTGGAAGGAACTGTGGAAGGAACTGTGGAAGGAACTGTGGAAGGAACTGTGGAAGGAACTGTGGAAGGAACTGTGGAAGGAACTGTGGAAGGAACTGTGGAAGGAACTGTGGAAGGAACAGTGGAAGGAACTGTGGAAGGAACTGTGGAAGGAACTGTGGAAGGAACAGTGGAAGGAACTGTGGAAGGAACTGTGGAAGGAACAGTGGAAGGAACTGTGGAAGGAACTGTGGAAGGAACTGTGGAAGGAACTGTGGAAGGAACTGTGGAAGGAACTGTGGAAGGAACTGTGAGAAACGAGTCACATGGAAGGGACTATGGGAAATGATGCTGGGATTTTGTGAATACCAGTGAATATCCTTGTGCATATCTTGACCGATCTATAGAGGTACATTTTAATCTAGAGTCGCAATCGGATTATAAGTATCAAGTTCCATAATTTGGCCGGCCCTACATTGTTTTTTACCCAAAAGGCAATCCTCGTATTACCATTACCATACAATAAGGAGAAGGTTGGATAGACAATTATAATCTAGTCGAATTTTGATCATTAAACTATCAATAATTTTATAATTTCTCACATTAACAATTGTCACAATTGCGTAGATATTAATCACAAGCGGCACGAAAGCATCGAGCATTCGAGTACGAGTCAAATTTGAAATATTCCGCTCATCCGAAAGTGCTGATTGCTGCTATAGACAATAAATATCTACTTTGTCAGGCGCTCAGATCCAAACATGGAAAACAGGAAAAGTGCAACTATCTGGAACCGCAACACCATTGGCACCGTTTAACGGCTTGCTCATGGCAGGGAATTAGATTCAATGCAGTTCCTGAATAAATGTCCATTCTTACATTCAATTCTCAGTCAAGGGTCAGCTAGTCATTCCATGAATTGAGTACTCGATTATAGTAAAATCAAATAAACGACTAAGCAATCAACTGTCATTTGACACCTTTGGTGCCATCGGCACTTGTTAAATTCGATTCGTTGAACATTTATTGACCGTTGATTCGATTAATTGTCGCTTGGCTTGACGCA
The DNA here is from genome assembly GCA_008121215.1 of Drosophila athabasca. NCBI lineage: Eukaryota > Metazoa > Arthropoda > Insecta > Diptera > Drosophilidae > Drosophila > Drosophila athabasca. The sequence continues at coordinate 3,644,758 of CM017796.1, read as the reverse complement.
TAATCGATTAACAATCGCTTAGCTTGGGACTTGGTCAACAGTCGATTGACTGCCGTCTGTAGCTTGATAAGCACACGATTGCCACTTTCGATGACGTCGACGGTTGGCTCAGAGAAATATGGGAAATAAGCTGCACAGCCATTTCCCACATCTGCACCCATCCATCTCGCCATCTTCCATCAAGCCGTCACACTTCCACATACTGCCACACTTCCACATTTGCACATCAACCTACACCCAGCCCTACCCCTAGCCCCACCCCTAGCCCTACCCCCTACCCCTACCCTACCCATATCCCACCAACTGCCACCAGGACAACCCGTCATCAGAGCCATCACAGTCATCGTGGGCGCAATTCCCGTTAAACTGTTGAGTGACTTTCAACGATTTTTGGATGCATCGTCAAGTGACGGAAGCTGCCGTCTGCTGGCCCCAAGATAAACCAGAGCCAATCCCAAGGCAAGCCAGCTGCGTCTGTTTCTACCTCTTTCTCTCTGGAGCCCCTTCCTTTTGTGTGGCATGCCACCAATTCGCATACTATGTATAGGGCTTCTCAGACCAGACCCTCACCTGTACCATCCTGAAAATCTCTCGAAAAACTTTGCTTGATGAGACTGTTGCTGCTATAGTTTCTTCTGTTCCTGCTGCTGCTCCTGCTACTGCTCCTGCTACTGCTTATGCGGGCTCAGGCAGGGAGGGGGGGATCGACTGGGGATTTCAGTGGATGGGTGCTTCAGTCCCGGCCAGAGTCGTGCAAAAGTTAAGCAAATCGCATATTTTATTCATGTGTTCATTAGGCAGCTACAATGTGCGACCGAAAATGTTTAGAGGAAGCGACAGGCGGCAGGCAGCAGGCAGCAGGCGGCCGGCGGCAGGAACAGGTGAAGGAGTTGAGCTGATGCTGCACACATGTGTGCTCGTGTCACTGTGTATGCGAGTGAGTATCTGTGTGTTCGGGCCAAGCAATTCATGAACCAGCAAAATGGGTCGAAGCTACCACAGAGTCAGAGGGGGTGTCAGAGGGAGGGAGAGCTACTGCCAGATACTCGTACTTCAAAGGGGAAACCAAAAAGGATGCAGGGACATTCTGCACCTACTGCCAATAGAAGTGGCTAGTGGAGAGGAAAATAATCGTAGTGTGGTGAAAGAGGTCTATGGGAGAGGGGGAGGGCAGGCAGTGGCATGTGGCATGTGGGGCCCAGTGCATCAGCATTATATAAGCCAAAAAATGGGGACGCTCTGATAAAGTCACTCCACAACTGGGTTGCCACCTTCCTTTTTCCCCCATTTTCCAGTCCGTATCTGTGTGTCCGCATCTCTGTGTGTGTCCGCTTGCGTCCGCTTTAGTATGTGTATGTGTCTGTGTCCTTAAAGCATAAGGACACAAATTTTTGCTTAAATTATATGACGCGACATGACTCCAACTGACACTCAGAGAATGAGGAGAAAAATTGCTGAAAAAAAATACAGGGAAAAGAGCAAGAAAAGAATGGAGGAAAATGCCCGCCGCATAAACAAAACTCTTCATTTGGATGCAGAGCAACTACAGCCAGCTTCACGTACATACCTACTCGTATGTATAACGGGAACCTGGAAACTGGGAACTGGGAACAAACCCCTTCATAGGTATCCTTTTAAGCGTCATGGTTATCCTGGCTGTGGGCAAACATGTCGTGACGTGGTCAAACGCATTTACATGCACGCGCCCAGCCCGAACTGCAAACAAATTGTTTGGGCTTGTGCGGCTTTTGGCCTAAAACCGTGGCAACACTACGACGGTAGTTATGGGAACCGGAAAAAAGGACAAGGACTTGCTCCGACCTGGACCTGGACCCCTGAACCCCTGGAGCCCTGGACCCGGAAAAATGACTGCAAACTGTTGCCAGGTGGAAAACTCTCTAATGCCGGTATTTCCAGCGGCGTTCAGCAAAGATCGGGCTCAGCAACGAATTCTGTGAGGATGTTTAGGGAGTTGAGGTTGGCTTTAGTTGGATAATAGTTTTCCCGATTCAATGCGATCAAAAGTCTCATAGATCTAGAAGTTTGCTTGGACATTCGAGATGATACTCGGAACAGTATCATCTAGCCTCTACTCTACCCATTTCATTTATTTGGACAATGAAACTGTTTAATTTGAATTTAATGCGCAGCAAAATCGTTTGCTTGTGTTGAAATGCAGTATTATTAATAATCTATTTATTTTCGTCTAAATTTGCAAATGCATATTCCTTACTAATGAGCAGGCCACATTCAAACATCCTCAAACTCAAACGATTTGAGTACTCCCATTACAATTTCGTTAACCATCATCATTCTACAGTAGATTGTCCAATGGTCATAATTAAATATCCTCTCAGGTGAACCAAATACATTTTCTATTTTCAATTTCAATTTAATTTCCATACGCATTCGCAAATTCTAATTACAGCAGCTCACACTTCATTATGGTCAAAATTTAATCAAGCGTTTCGACTTGATTTCCATTGAAGATGCGATTGGATTGAATTGGATCGGATTCGGATTCGAATTGGTTTGCCTTTGGGTTGGATTAATGAGTAAAATCGCTTTGTGTATAATGTGGGTAACACTTGGTTTAGGTAAATCTTCACTGGTCTTTGGATTAATCTTTAGTTTGATCTACGTCGGCATTAGATTCGTTATGGACTGCGGTTTCTGTCACAATTGATTTCACTGATTTGGATTTTCAATTCATAAATATATTTCTTGCATGGATTTTGATGAATGCTTGGATTGGATTAGGTTTAGGTATAGAAATGGTCTTATTTTGATGGATTTCCCGCTTTCTTACGGCCATATTCACTGACAATGCATAATTATCACCCATACGACAGGTGGGCAATATTTTAATTTTTGTGAAAATTTTCTTGTCATTTCTGGTTTCATATTTTAATGTTGCTGTTGCAATTTTTTTTGTTTTTCATAAATCGCCGCAAATGTTGTTGCTCTTCCTGATGCCCCTGCCTGTCACTGCTGCAGCACTACTGCTCCTGCCTCCGCTGCCGTTGCTGCTGCCTCTGTTGTTTGCATAAATTAAATGTTGCATTTATACACATCAGTGCGCTTTTAAAATTGTACAAATTGATTAAGAACGATTCGCATTAAAAGTGTTCAAATTGGATGAGTGCGTTGTACGCCATTGTTATTGTTGTTGTTATGATTGTCGCTTGTTGCAGTTGCAGTTGCCGTTGCTGTTGCCGGCTCACATTGCTGATAAATGATGCGAAAATCAATTAAAATAAATTATAGGCCATGGCCGCTGAGGGCACCAGAGAGAGAAATTCCGACTTGCCCAGACAATCGCAAGGCAAACATTGCATGCTGTGCAGAGGAGTAGGAACGGAGTAGGAGTAGAAGTAGGAGTATTGCAAGCCTTTTAATGGTTCGTCTTAGTATTAGCTTGTATAGCGATGCATAGAAATGCATATTGTATCTGTTGAATTGTTGGGGTGGATTTCCATTCAATTGGAAAACCATCATTAAAATCAGCATACAAATTCCATTATAATTTTATTATGTTCCTCATTTTATTTCGCTTATTCCGCTATTTGTGTCGTTATTTTGTTCCCTTCAGATTCCTTTGCCATTGTAAGCGCATTAGCGGAGCATAGGGCGTAGAGCGTAGGGCGTAGAGCGTACAGGTGAGAGCGAGAGAGATTGAGATAGATTGGTGGATGACAGAGACAAGAGATGGGAAACAAAATGTTGATGGTTGACAAAGATGCTTCGCTGGTCCATGGCCATGGCGATTATTTATGCATATTGTTTGGATTTGCATATGGAGAATGTTCGACAGGGAATTTCGTGAGGTAGGGGGGAAAGGTGTTGGAGTGGTGATACGCGGACCTGCCACAGTGACACAGTGTTGCATTTTGTGCAGTGTTGCATGCATTTAGGCGTTCAACGTTCCACGTTCCACGTTCCCCGTTCGACATGCATTCATTAATATTAAAATCAAAATTACCTGTACTCTTCATCCCTTTCTTCTCTTTCTCTCTGTCTCTCTCACCCCCCACCCCTTTTCTTTGTGCCCCACTTTTGTCCATATCGCTGACGCTGTGATTTTTAGCCCCATTTTCGTCGCCGCTTATACGCTTGTCCAGTCCAATTTAATTATGCAGCCCTAGACGAGCAGTAAACCGGCGGGAGGACCTTTGGAACCACATCGCTGTCCAGCGCCTGTCTGGCCAGCAATATCAGCAATATCTCCCCATAACCCATACACACGCACATGTGCATTGGATAACATAATAGGTACATGCACACATGCATACCTACATATATTCATATATGTATGCATGCACACGCAGCACATTGGGGAGCAGTTCGAGTTGTGCCTGTTCTTCCTGTTGCTGTCCGCTGATATGTGTTTTTTGTCCAATTTTTGCGGCTTGGCGGATGGCGGAATTGACACCGACACGAACCCCGCACAGTGGTCGAACAGAGATTAAGTGGGGGGCATGCATTTCGTCTAAATATGCGTTCTTAGAAGATCGTATAAATTATCAATTTTCAGACATTGGGCCCCTCTCGATGGTTCTTTGACCTGGTCAGTCACCTTGGCCAATACGTCCGACAACACAACGATAGGCAACGGCTCCATTCTGCCAGTTTCCAGCTTCCTTTTTTGGGTATTGTCCGACCTTTGCTGTCATCCAATCTACCACGATGATCGCTCCCTGTTCGGAACTTATGCAAACCATTTGATTTTTGCGCCAGCTCTACTATCTCTGCTCGACCCAACACAAAGAAGACGAGGAAGAGGAAAAGGATATAAATCATTATTGAAAATGTTCTGAATTTAAAGCCGGAAACGGGCACAGAGAAATTGTCTTCTGGAGAAATTGGAGGAATCATGCACTTACAATAGCCGCACAAAAGATTTAAAATACTCAGATATTGCTTTGAAGATAATCTATGCATAGCCACCAAATTGGATCTAGCATATCCATCTAGTATCCATAATTTTTGTTCATTTTTATCACCAAAGATTAAAATCGCAAATAGAAACGGATCTTTATCTGTCATAAGACTTAAAGGTTGTTTTTTACTGTACGATTTTTTGTATATGAATTCCCTGAATTATCCAGATTCTTAGGTATAGAAAACTACAGAACTTAAAGATTTGTAATATCACTTCGATAAAATAGTTTTAGTCGCTTTTATTGGTATATTTTGAATATTAACGGCTAAAGGCCGGCGGATCTGATTTAAGTGTGCCCGTGCTGAATGGAGGGTTTGAGATTTGGGATTTGGCCCGAGTTGGCAGTCGGCACATGGATGAAGAAAACAGAGCATTGTGAAAAAAGCGAGAAAAGCGTGGTTTTGGTGAAGAAAAAGTCCAAATTAATAAAAATAGTGTGTGTTTCTGGTGCATTTTCGCTGGTGAACGAGACCAGAGCTGCAAGGCAACGATATCAGCAAAGGTGCTGTGGCCGATCCCAAAATTGCCACCTCTTTTGCTAGGTGAGTCAACGAGAAAACATTTTGTATAGCAGATTCCAAAACAGCGTTCGTACGAGTGGCCACTTCAAGGAGATTTTCATCGGCCTGATGTAATATTACAGTAATCTTTATGATGTTGTGATGCGTGCACTTGTAAAGCGGTAACCTATCCGCTTGGACAAGGGCTTAATCGGGCATTCCTCAGGTGCATTTTCAAGTGACTTTTGTCACTGTGCTGATAGTTTTTTTTTTTGCCACCTGCTTTCGTGTAGTCGTTGTTGTTGTTGTTCCGGGGATATGCATATTTTGCCCATGTTCGACATGTAAAGGGACATGTCGTGTCAGTTTTTTGCGCTTTTATGGGCCAATGATCCGTCGCTCTTGCCCTCAAGATGTCCCCTGCTGGGCTCCATTAGCGGCCATCGGGATTTGAATGGATGTGTGCCAGTGTGAGTGTGTGTATCGGTTTCTGTGAGCGTGTCACGCTTTTACTTTCAGAATAATTGGCCAGAATGGGTGACACTGGCCATTCCTCTCCCCTATAATTCCAGCTAAAACCCCCTCTGGTGCACTGAACTATTGAGCGGCGACCACAAGGAAAAATACTACAAAAAAAAATTCCCAATAGTGCCATATGTATATAGGGCTCATATGGATCAGCGACCAAAAAAAATAAAAACTGGGACATGAGTACATTTCTTTTCTGCCTCTGCTGCTGCCACTCTATCGTTTTATTTTGCTGAATGAACGCATAAATCTGTGGCCCCGTGCCACTTCTGCCAGCGGCTTGAATTTCTTTATTTTTGCTTAGATGGCAAGACGATAACCGGCAACGGGGAACGGCGGATGCCGAATGGCAGATCCGGCCGAGAGTGGTAACAGGAACAGGATTCGGTCTGAGGCAAGGCAGTTGTTAGGCAAATTAAGTGCTGAACTATATATAATATGTACATAAATATGTATAAATATGTACATATACTCGTACGTAGTCCCACATTCGGGAAGGATTTAAATGGATATACATATGTAATATTTTGTAAAAATATACCTCTGTGATAGTTATTTTCCACTAGTATGCATGTGCTAAAAAATATCGAAAAAATCATACATAGCTGTCCGAAGAACAGGGCACTTTCCAGTGATCTTATGATGGGGAATGCAACGGCAGGAACAGCTGAATTATAATTTGATAAGACCACAGTGGAAGGACAGCAAGGATAGCTCCAGTTGTTACGACTGCGGCTGTTGCCCTCCCGCCCATTGCCGTTTCTGTTGGACGGAACGTGTTCCCATAAATATTTAAAGGCCAAAAAGTCACGTCTTGAATAATTGTTGAAGTTGTTCGAGTGAGGTCTTCCAAAGGGTATGGGGTGTTGTGGCATGGCATGCGGGTAGGTGTTCTCATGCTGTTGCTATTTCAAGAACTTTTTCAACTAAGTGCAGCTGTTACTTCCATCCCCTGGCCCTCGTCTGGTGGCAGCGTCTTGCGTCAATGGGCCGAAGGATTCATTATTATGAACGCAAATTACTCAAACTCCCACAAACACAAACGCGCACACAAACGCGCACACACACACACACACACACACGCACAATTAAGTAATATTCATGTGTGTTTGTGTGTGCGTTGGTGTGTGCCTGGCATGGGTGTACGTTTGCATGTATGGTGCTGTTAATTTTCATATTAAATCCGTTAAAATGTGCAAATACCCAACAGGCACTCACCGAGCACGGACCCAGCGCACGTCGCAGCTGGCCAGAGATGGGCACGTGAGTCAGTGCGAGTGGGCGTGAGCAGCGTGAGAATTGGCCCATCACACATGATCTGTTTTTTAGTAGCTAAAGAGTGAGTTCAATGCAAAAACCATCGCTTAATCGTGTCCTACATTGGCAGCAAAAAACAAAGTATTTATCACTCGATTATTCTGGAAATTTTACCTATAAAGGCGAATGAAATGAAAGGAACCGGGAATCCAGATGCATCCATGACTCATAATCCGTTTATTTGGGCGAATCGCCTCCGGCTTCAGTGAAGTGCCTCCTCCCTAAATCTACCTTGCAATCACGCCGTTGATATCACACTCCCATCGCTGAATCGAACCGCACTAAGCAAATCCCATTCGAACCGGGGCAAAGTCAAGAAAGGAGCGCGCATGCCACCGGGCCACCCGTGAGTGGGGAATTTCAATAAACGAGCATCGTGCAAGTAAAGTTATTAAAGGTCCTTACACAGCCCAACCAGCTATGAGCCCCGGACCGAGCCACAATCCACAGGCACACCCACATGCACACACACACACACATACACATACACACATTCGAGTAGTTATCCACTTTTTACCTGTGTAACAACTTACATTATGCATATTACTTTCACCTACTTTCCGCAGGTTTTTCGGCTCTTCAAATATGCGATATGTAATGAGGCAGGTGCGAGTACGAGTACGAGTACATGTGTAGTGGTAGTGGCAGTGGTGGTGGTAGTGGTGGTGTCGCGGGAGGCACTAGGGGGCGGCTGGTGCCTGGTCTCCATCAAATTCCATTATAATTGCACACCACATCATCATTACATATCATCACATCAGCCACCACAGTCGTGGAGGGGGTCTTACCTTATCAGAATTCTTGCCAGTCTCTAATTTATTTTGAAGTGCGCTAATTGGGAGCAAAAACCATTGTTGAGACGGCTTCTGACTTCAAGTAGGACAATTAGAGCAGAAGAACTCTGATTTAAAAGAGCTTTTGGAAGTCTTATCCTTAAACGTTGTACGATACAGTCTCTGCTAGTCTCCTCCCAGAACACCGAAGGCTAAAAATCGTTCACTTTGGAATAGATATGTCAATAGGTGTGGTAAGGTAACGATAGATCGAGAGAAAAGATGTCATCGGCGACGATGAAAAGATGCTCTCGGCCGCAAAAGAGTAACGGCTCCAAAAAAAGATTCAATGCCGATTCTATATCAATTGCACTGAGGGCAAAAGAAACAAACTTATATTTAAATTAAAATTGCGGTTATTAAATACCTGCATAGTGAAAGTGAACAAAACTCACATTGACACTATATAAATAAATGTATTAAAAGACTTTTTAGTACGGAACATATATAGTGTAAATATAAAACACTATACAATAATTTATTTTTTTATTTAATTGATGTCAGAAATGGCTTGCAAAGCCAAGTCCGGCATGAGATCTTTAATCGTGCTAGCTGCCAGGGCCATCGACTACAGAGTTAATTAGATATGTACAAGTTTTAAAGCTATGATATTATGTTTTAAATTTGATTAAGCTTAGATTTCGTGGTATATATTTGTTTCTTTTAGATATTCTATTATTAGTTTGATGTTTTCTTTGGATGGATTACTTAGATATTGGGTGATATTTAGATTTTTAAATATTTTTTGTTTAATTTGGGTAGTTGCAGGGCATAAGTTGAGGATGTGCTCCATGGTTGCTGGAGTATGTGACTGGCAGATCGGGCAGTTTCGTGACGCTGTGGGATCCAGGTAGTGTTTGTGCGTAAGTTTTGTGTGACCTCGTCGGAGTCTGGTGAATTTTATTTGGTCGAGTCGCTTTGTTTGTTTCGGTATTAAATTTGAGTAATGGGATGTGTGTGTGTTGTTGGTGTTAATGTTTCTGTACCAAGTGTTGCATTTGGAGACAAAGTTTTTTGTGTTTTGGGCTAGTTGTTCTTTTAAAAATCGGTTAATGTCTGTAGTATTAAGGTTGTCGGTGTAAATTAGTGGCATTTTTAAGGCTGATTTTGCTGTTTTGTCTGCCAGTTCATTTCCTTTGATGAACCTGTGTCCTGGTGTCCACAGAATTGTTATTTTTGGATTGTGTGCTATGAGGATTGATCGGATGGTGGCTGGGTATGTGTTGTTGTTGCTTGTGTTGGCTATTGCCTCGATTGCACCAAGCGAGTCTGAGCAGATTACAAACTTGCCCCTTTTTTTAGCTGTTCATTTTGTTGCTTCAAGTATGCTTATAATTTCGGCTGTTTGTATTGAAGAGTATGTTGGTAGACTTCCGTATTTTAATATGTCTGTTTCTGAGGTGACTGCGAACGTTGTAATAGAGTTATGTAATATATTTAGTTTGTGTTTTAGTTCGTTAAATAGTTTTTGGTATATATCGGGTGGTGTGTTTTATTTTTTGTGGATGTGCAATGATGTGTCTATTAAGTTTTTTGGTAGCTGCCATGGGGGTTTTAGTTTGAGGATTTTTTGGGGATGGTATATTATTGGCATTCTTTTATTGCACGCTGTATTGTTGAGGTCCATTTTTTTTTGTAAGTTTTCGCTTTTATGAATTTATGTATTGGGGTGTCTTTGGCATGTATTAGAGATTTCAAGAGTTTTGCTGTTAAGTGATCTCGTTTCTGTTCTATTGTTGGTGTGTTGGTTTCGTACAATAGGTTGTAGATCGGTGTGGTGTGAAACGCTCCTAGTGTAGTCCGGATTGTGAAGTGCGATAGTATTCGTCAACTTGTTGAATGCTATAAGAAATAGGACTACAGATAAAGGAGAGCCCTGTGGTATTCCGTTTTCAAGAGGATGTATAGCCGATGTGTTTTTTCCTGTTTTCTGTTTTTCATAATGTTTTGAATGTATTTAATTTTTTTTTTTCCGCATTTCCATTCCAAAAGTTGATCTATTATTGAGTGTGTACCTACTCGATCAAATGCTCTTGCAAAGTCAAGAGAGATGAGTGAGATATGTCTTTTTGCGTTGAGTGACTTCGTGATAAGATGGTCTACGTAAAGTAGACTATCTGAAGTCGATTTTCCTTTCTTGAATCCAAATTGGTTTGGGTGTACAAGTTTATTATGGGTTAGAAACCACCACAATCTTTTAGCAATGATTTTATCCAGTACTTTTCCAATGCAACAATTTAGCGAGATGGGTCTGTAGGAAGAGATATCCGTTTTATCCTTTTTAGGTTTCAGTATGGGTATGACGAGGCTTGTTTTGTATGACTGTGTTATGTAGTTGTCGAAGATTTGGTTGAAACGATTGATAATTCGAGCTTGGATTATTGGATTGCTGTTTTTTATCATGGGGTAGGAGATTCTGTTGAGTCCTGGTGTTGAGCCTTTAAGAGATTGTAAAGCTAAGTGAAATTCTGTTTTTGTAATTAATTTTTCAATTTCTTCTGCTGATTTGGATATGGTGTAGTTTATGACTGTGTCTTTGTATTTGTGAGTTTGGAAGTTTGTGCTAAAGTTGTAGTCTTTGGAGAGATCGGACCAGTGTTTTGCAAGAGTGTTGGCTATTTCCTTTTTATGTCTCTGTTTAGAGTTTTCGATGCCTTTCTTTTGTTTTGATGGAGGATTTGTAGCGTTTTGTTCCACCAAGGGACCCTGTGTGTATGTGTGTTAGGTGTTGTTTGTGGGATGCTATGGTGGGCACTTTGTATCAAAATTTTGTTGATTGTAGCGGCTTCCTTGTTGATGTTTGTGCTTGGGGGGTGTGCGGTGTTGATTAGGGTGTTTAGGTTTTGGAATTTTTCCCAGTTTGCTTCTTTTATTTTGAAGTGAGGTTTGTCGTAGTTGTGGTGGGGTCCAGTAGGGAAAAAAGAGGTGAGGATTGGGAAGTGGTCTCTTCCGTAAAGGTCGTCAAAGATGTTCCAGCTTGCGAAGGGTATCAACGAGGGGGAGCAGAGGGCTAGGTCGATGTGTGTGAAAGTGTTGTGTGTGGTGAAGTGTGTGGGAGATTTGTCATTTAGAAGAGTGAGCTGTGATTGTTCTATAAATTTGGCTATAGTTTTTCCTCTTCCGTTGGGAATCGGGGATCCCCAATTGGGATGCCATCCATTGAGATCACCTGATTCGTGAGATGGTTTTGTTGGGTGGTATATACATATATTGAGTAGATTGTAAGATTTTGTTTAGATTTGATTTCAGCAGCTATTATTTCAAAGTCATCATTTGTATTTCTCTGTGTATGTTGTATTGATGTGTGGATTAGAGTACTCTTGGGGTACTCGGTCATTGAAGTCCTGGTTGCGCAGAACCCGGCGCACAGTTTCCAAACTGCACTTCTTCCCCATTTGGTCCTTCACCTGTTGGGTAAGTTTTGGGGCCGATAACTTGCACCAAAGCTTCCAGAAACTAGGAATCCGATATGATTTCCGGTTCTACCAGGATAATGACCCGAAACATTCCTCCGGAATAGTGCAGTCCTGGCTTATCTGGAACTGCCCCCACTTGATGATTTCCCCAGCCCAGTCTCCAAACTTAAATGTTATTGAAAATTTGTGAGCTGCGCTGGAGAAAAACATCCAGAATCCCAGGATTTCTAGCAAAAAGGACCTTAAAAAAGCTCTGCTGGAGGAATGGAGCAAAATAAGCCCGGAAAGCACTCGGAAGCTGATCTCTTCCATGAATAGTATGTTAAGAGCCGTAATAAAGGTTAAGGGATTACAAACTAAGTATTAAAATACCTGTTTAACCTTTTATTCGACTAATATTAAACTAGTTTGTGGCTGCATCGTTCGAGCTCGGACTTGTATTTAAGATATATTTTAAGTTCTTATTTTATTTTTAAACTGAGCAATATTTAATCAGCAAATAAAGTTCCATTTTTAAATGTGATAAAACATACAACAAATTGGCGTTTAAACATTTTTTGTTTTTCCTCTAGCTTAAAATCTGTAGCACCTTAAACTTTTTATTTGACACTGCATAGTTTCAGCTTTGAGCCACTGTATGTATATATGTAGTCCCGAGACCCACGGATATACATATGTATGTACATATATGTATGTATGTATGTGCATATGTCCTGTTTATTTAGAAGCATTGGTTAGCGTGCACTCGTTTTCGGATGCCGGTGCTCACTCGACCACTTGCGGATAATTGTCAATTTGGTAACTGAGGTAACCATGTGCTCGCAGGGCTTCATTCTGTCCAGTCACCAGTTGACAGGAACAGCGTCGGTAAGAGCGTCAGTAAGAGTAACAGTGACATTGTTGCTGCAACGAAGTTGCCTGGCAAACACACGGCGAAAGTGGGGGCGAAACAAGCCAACCGAATTGTTATCAACTGCCAACTGGTACGTGCTTCTTCCGGGAGACAGCCCTCCCTCAAAACATACATTCTCTCACCTTGGCTGCCGCAGCCGCGGACCCTGCCGCGGCCACTCATCCGCACTGGCTGTCCGTGAAGGTGGTCATAAAAAGCCAAGCGTAAGAAACAAATTAGTGGCACATTTAGGAGCACCAACTCCAGCTTCAGCTGCACTCGTATGTGTTTAAGGGCCTGTCATGCAGCAAGTTTCCAACCACCAAAGAGCCAGCAACTAGGTGGCCAACTATTTTAAGCCCTAACAGAAGGCCAAGATAACTTTTGCAGGCAGCCTTTGGCTTTCGCTTTAAGTGCGGCTGCATCTGGGGAAATGTGTGGATTCAAAGTGTCACATTGTCAAATTGAGACTTTATTGCAGCTTCAAATGAACATCTCAGCAAATTCCTTAGATTTTAATAAAGAGACAGACAGAGAAACAATTTGTCGCATACCAATTTTAAGTGAAAGAAACAATTTATTTTTTGGTAAATTTCTGCAAAAACCATAATCCATTGTGAACACCTAATAACCGAACAGCTGAGTATCTGAGTATCTGAGTATTGTATTGGGGTATTGGGGTAAGGCTTCCTTTTTTGTTCATACCCAGCCTTTTAACCTCTCCACCGACTTGGGCATCCAAGCATCCTTTGCTAGATGACTCCGTGCACTCTCCGTGTGTGTGCGTTTTGCCCTCTTAAGGAATTTATTTGAGCTATTAGACTGAGACCATGACATACGAGTACATGGCCGACGGATTCAATTACTCTGGCTTCTGTTTTCTCGTTATTGGTGCAAAATAATATTCATTATTAAAAACTAAAGAAACATTTCTAGAGACTTTGGAGCATGCATGTGCTTTCGTTCATTTGATGCCGCTGCTGCTCGTGTCCGGCAATTATTAGCAAAATTATGGCAAAACAATAGTGCCCTAAAATATTTAACCATATCAATTAGTAAGGAAATAAATGTATTTCAGCAATAACAATATTCAATTGTGCAACGAAAGGTTGAGGCACAGTTAAGAGCCCAAATCCGACTTGGGCATGACTTCTCAGGCTCAAGCACCTCCACCTTATATGCAATCAATTAATAAACATTAATCGGCGTGGTAATCACTGAAGTTCAATCTATAAATTCTTCGAGAGAAGGAAGCTGCGTTTGGATGAATATCCGTCCTTCTATGCCTTGCACACACATGCCCTTCGCAAGGGTATACAGATATTCGATACATGGTACATAAAATAAATCAAATATTTTCAATATTTGTCCAAGTTCCTCCACAACTATTATTTGGCTAAGGTTTCGTTTTGTGTTCATGCCAGCGTCTCAACGCTTTCCACCTAGTTGGCCATCCTTTAGCTAAAGTCGACTTTTATTACCATATTATTTTATGCAGCATATAGTTTATTCCTAAGAATTTATTTAAAAAAAAAACCCTGCTGCCAAACTTAATTAAATTGAGAAAAATTCCTTTTAAAATTAGAGCGTGTTTCGGCCATTGATGTCTAAATGGCCAAAGCGAAAACCCATCAAAACCAGAAAGAAAATGGTCCTGTAAGGCAGGAAGCCCTACCTGTAAAAAAACATTAAAAAAAAGGCTAAATAAAAATAAAATCAATTAATAATGCATCGCATAGTTTTAGAACTATGCTACATCTCTTGATACAACAATCCGCATCTAGAGTTAGTCGTCTTAGATATGTGGAGCACTCCCGCGATGGGATCGAGAAAACTATTTCATGCCCAATATTTGTATTCCAATAAGCTTTTGCCCCACGAGCAGCGGATTCACCTGTGTAAATGTATGATTGATAGTTGTCAAGGACATCAAATCTGTTGGGTGGTGTTGATTTTGGTGTGGTTTATTATTGTGAATGTTGGTACTGGGGGCCGTCATTCTCTCAATCAATAAAGAGCCCCAGGGCAGTCCCTCCCTTTCGCTGAAGCTCATTACAAACAATAAGCAAACCACAGCACCAGAAATTACACACAAATTAAGCACGGATTCATAAAATGGCCAATGAGATGGCACTACAAAGAGCTAGAGATTATCCTCCCCAGCAAACATCACTAGAAAAAACAGTTATGTGGATGGTTCTTCATCATGTAGGCTTGTTAAACCTGTACAGCAGACATTAATAGTTATTTTTTCATTTATGTTTCCGATACACAGATGCAATATTTTCGTGTTCAATACTTTCGTGCAATACTTTCGTGTGTTCCAGCAAACCAAATGCTCAAATACGAGACTTAACCCGACTAAATTTTCGCAATCGAATACATATATACATTCAGATCGTGGCTGTGAAAGTTTTCTCTACGATAATCGTTTTGCGTTTGTTTTTTCCGATGGCGAGTGTTTTGCGCACATATTTCGAGACTCTCGCAACTCTCTAAGTATGACATCTGTACGGTTATATCGCCAAAAACATAGCCATTAGCCGTTAGCCATAGCTCATCAACAGTTAGTCAAATGTTTTCGTTTGGGGGCTACTCACCAGGATCCCTCGTATTCCATGGCATTCACTGTTCTTTCTTGAGCCAATTCTTTGGGAATCGAAGTTATATCCCTACAGAGTACTTTTATGAGTTTTTGTGAGCCGCATTACGTACTCGTCTAATGGTATTTAAGGGAGATGTCAACCTTCTGAACCAGTGCCATGCTGTTGGCACTGTTGGTTTTATTGGCAAGCCCTGTCCACAGGCTATTAAACATCAATAAACGGGTTTAGTCTGATATCAAATGGTCCATATTATCACACTTCTTTCTCCCCCTCCCCCCTTATATATCGCGATATCTCTCTGGAGGAGGGGAGACAATCAGTAATTTTATGGGCTTTGATTGCTTTTGACATTTATTGATTTATTTGCAGAGAGACATGCTTCTGTGCATCCGTGCGTCCGTGTGTCCGTGTGTCCGGGTGTGTTGGGGGCAGTTGGGTGTAAATATATTTATGTACATATATCAATTGCTGATACGCAATTAAAAATTACAACAACAGACATCGGCCATGACAGGTGCCCCAGGTGCATATCTGTCCGTGCGTTTATGCAACTGTTTTTTCCGCTTCTTTCAACTCTTTAAAATGTTAATGCGTGAAAGCAGGAGAGCGGAATGTGTTCGACGTATGTATCCGGTGGACACTTTCATTTCGAATTTCCTTCATTGCAAAAATGCTGCCTCTGGATGCTCCTATATTCCTCAGGCTATTATAATTGTAGAGTTACGGGTATATTGGGTATCATTTTTTCGCACAGCTCAGTAATCTCTTTGCTCTAGAGCAGGGCTCAGCAAGACCCTATCTTATGTGCATAAGTAAGTGCGCTGCCGCTCACGTACACCTGTTTAATAATGGATGTGAATGTGTACGGGCCGATCCCTGTTTTAGAGTTTTTCACACCATTTTCAGTCCAATAAAAACACACACATTATACAATTCTGCTCCTTGGTAATTGTTAATGAGTCCTTCATCATTTCACTCATTCATTTCCACTCTTTTTGGAAATCCATAAAGGTTAGCTTATTATTTAATAAATGTATAATTAAACAAGATTTATTGCACTCACAGCTCTTTCAACGTTCTCCTATTTGCTAATTCCTTTCATTTTTCTAATTACTTTTTATTTTATTCAAGACGAGGCTGTCCCTACTCTCCGCTCTTCTCCTAAACTGTCTAGATGTGTGCCCTCTAGCCGTAGTAAGTGGTGCGAAGCAGAGCAAAGAACTGATACGACATGCTGATGACCTTCATGAAGGTGTTGAACGATATGGGCGGAAAGGTCGGGGGTCGTATGGAGGCGGGCTTCTGGCTGCGCATGATGATGTACTTGAGAATCATCTTGTATTCGGTGCTGCAGGGCAGCCAGTTCTGATTGAAGGCGGCATGACCAATCCGGGAACTCTGAAAGCCCAATGAACAAATCAACCAATCAATACTGAAAAGAAACATTAGAAATGTTAGATTAACTCACCGAAGAGATCATTTCATCGCCATAGTAGCAGACGACAAAGACCTGAACCAGAGAGGCCGAGAAGAAGATGAAGTAGAGCACTATATCCTCCACATTGGAGGCCGTGATCTGAAACCCGGCAAAGCAAATCACCAGAGATGCCGCAATAAAGTTCCACAGAATCGTGAAGCTGAAGATGCTGTTCACCTCCTCGCTGAGACTGCAAAAGGAAGAGTACCAGTTAGCCATCGAGTACCAGTTAGTAGCTCAGTAGTAGTCACCCACTCTAATGCCCTTGAATGATAGACCACCAGTTCGTGCAGATACTTGATGTTCTCCTCGTCCGTATGGTCCCCGCCGTCGTAGGCCTCCAGAGTGTCGGCCATATAGCTGAAGTGCATCGTCAGCTGGGTGATGGTCGTGATCAGGAGCAGATCCACACAGACATAGGACACCCCGGCCACATAGGCGCAATGGGCCAGGCCCCAATAGGAGAACCAGTAAACGGTGAGATCCGTCTCCGCATCGTAGGGAAATAAAATGTGAAATCCGTAGTTCCGCTCAAAGATCTCCGAGCCCAGAAAGTAGTACTTTATGGTCGACTTGATGGCCGGATAGAAGCTGAACGACGAGGTGTACGTCATGCACAGGATCGTGAACAGGGTCATCACCTGGTTCATGTGCCGCTGGTAGTAGGACACATTGTACGCCTTCTGCGTCTCCGGGGTGGTGGGAAATAGCGCCTTGAGATCGTCCAGCAGCTGGACCAGGCGATTTCGATTCACCGTCAGTCCGAACTGCTTGAAATCAGCCATGAAGCTGAAGCCGATGCACGGTGCCACTGCGGTGGCCTCCAGCAACGTGGTCGTCGACGTGATGTGCACTATGAAGTAGGCAATCTCGCCCACCACGTACGCGTTGAAGTTGAGAAAGCCCAATACCAGATAGAAGCGGAGGAGATAGCGACGGACGAGGTTCTTGTCCCGATCCGAGTACAGATCCTCGCCGATGGTCTTGTAGAAGGCCATCGGGAAGCGGGTGAGGTCCTCGAAGGTGCGCAGCTCTCGCTTCTCCTTCCGCTTGCCCCACAACATGACGATGCTTTGAACGTAAGCTCTGCTCCGCCGAGGCTTTTATAGATGGGCCCAGGTCTGGGCGGGCATGAAATTTGCATGAGGGAGGGCTCCCGGGTGCGAGACCCTTAATAATTACTTAATTGAATTCCGGGTAACTGCAGACACCTGCATGGGGTCACCAGTACCAGCTGAGCTTGTTCAAATATTTAGTTGGCCGTTCATCCAGGTGTTCCTTGTCGTCCTGGACCCAGGCCGTTTCCTCTCCTTTCGGTGGTTTCGACTGGCCCTGGAAGGCATGTTCCAGACAACACATTCGGCTACAATAGAATTCATTTTCCAAACACACACACACGAGTCACACATTCATCGAAAACATCAAAGACAGCGTCACAAATCAAGTGGCAACCTGTAAGCACCATTGTGGCCATGTGGAGCCCTAGAGCTTGAGCTACTGAGAAAACATTTCCACTGGTTGCGATTTGGCTTTGACGAATGCGGTTTCCAGTCCCACTCCCACTCCCACCCACTCTGGGTCCCTTCTTACGTTCTTACGTTCTTACGTTCTTACGTTTTAATGTTCAAAAGGTTCGTTCTTGGCTACAAAATGCCTCAATTATTCATCTGAAATGCCAGTGAAAGCGCATTGACAGGCTTTTACTTACGTATTTATGGACATCACACACGATTATATTTGAATATGGCTCTTTGTCTTCATGTCTTGCCCTTGACTACGGTCTAAACTTGCACTTTTGGTGGCTTCACAAGAGGGAGACGGGGAGGCAGGGAGACAATGGCAGGAAAATACCCGTAACATTGATAGAGACAGGACGTCAATAGGAGGATGACGAACAATCGCCCTTGGCTGTGACAGAGAGAGAAGAGAGGGGAATAAGGGTTTCCTTGGTAATTAACAAGTTAATAAGTGTCTAATTTATTTGTAGAAACTTAAACAGTGTCAAGTCAATGTACAATTACGGGTGCTTCCCGTTTAATAATACATTTAATCAAGCGAATAGCGACATTCCAAAGAAAAACCACATGCTCTCAATAAAGATACAGCATCGGTCCAAGAATTTACAATATATCCACTAATTGAACACGTATACCATATCGTAAACGGACGTAGAGTTGATCATATGTTTGCCTTACGGTTTGTTGTGCGGTTAAAGTTTTCCAATTAAATGCTGCATAAATTACATGCGTAAAATCATTTACGGCAAATTGAAATTAATTTGAATTATATTCACACAAATGTGTGCGCCAAGCATATCAAATATAAGCTCGAAAAATAGAATAACTTGAGAGGAAAAGCGAGAGGCAGCAGCAGCAGCAGCAGCAGCAGAGCCAAGGCAAACAAACATGAGGCGACGGAATGACAGCCAGGGGACGGACAGATGTACGAACAGTCCAAGGCGACAGAGCGACGTACAGACATGGTGTCGCCAGACAAAAATCTGTGTCTATGTGTATGTGTATGTGTATGTGTGTCAGTGTGTGTTACAGTGTTGCTCAAAGGTCCGACCAAAAATAGCCAAAAGGCAGCCCAAACAACTGCATTCCGTTGCAATTAGCCAAACCAATACACAGAATCGAAGCTTTTGTGTGTGTGTGTGTGTGTGTGTGTATGTGTACATAAGAGTTTAGCGAGGACCATGGCCCAGGGCTCAGGGAGGTGTCCACCAAAAAGGATATTTGCATTTTATAGAGCCGAATCTCTGCATTGAAAACTGATATGAATGATTTATGATTCTCCAACACAGAACAATCTAATTGTGATTCATTCAAAACACATATACTCTATGTATGTATGTATGTATATGTATATATACATATGTAGGTATATTTTAATAATCTGTGAAAAGCCAAATGGGCGGTCATGCTCCTGCCGTACAGCCTCTTGTCTGACATTAAAAAATGCTTTATTGTTGGCACTGTCGGCGTGTAGATATTTGGTGGCCACTTTATGACTGTCGTAATTAGTTTCATAAAAAAATATACGACTGTATGCTCGTACATATATTTATGGCACTCATCCCGATGATGTGCGAATGACTTCATTTGTCGTATTTATTGCCTGTTAAAATACAATTCCAGCACAAATGTATAAATTTATTGAGGATAAATATTTAAATCAGTGATATCACTGCCCATTGAGCTAATAATTGAGTTAAATATTTGCACACTGACATTTCGAAATGGCTTAGACCGGGCGGGGGCAGGGGCAGGGCAGGGCATGTCCCCTTCATATGCATTCAATTCAAATGCATTTTCATTCGAAGCGTCAGTCATGTGACTCAATAATTAATGCAAATTAATTTTGTTGCCATTTGCACAATGCACGAAGAGAATACGACTATTATAATTATTTTTCATCCTAGTGATGGCCGGCTGCTGCCAACGCGGTCTCAGATATCAAAGTCCATTTGCACACATTTGCACAGAGAGAGCGAGAGAGATAACAACAGCAACAGTTGTCATCTGTAATTTCGATTCACTATCAAAATATATCACTATAAATGTTTATATTTTATTTGCATTTAATGGACAATAGTTGGTAATTTGATTGGCTTTTCTTTTTGTTCTGGCGACACGTATTGATACCCTTGCAGAGGGTATGATCGTTTCGGGCACACTCAAAACTGCACACAACAAAAGGAACAAAGTCAAGTCTTTCTATATGATGTCCGTAAATGGCGCTTAATTAAAAAATGTACCAATGAAACTGATTCAATTGAGTTTCCCGTTAATCGAAGGACTATACCAAAATTCCCCAAAATTGGGCCATTCTCAGCCACTGTTAAATTTTTAACGCCAGATGCCTCCGCGAACTTAGAACAAAAAAAAAGGTGATAAGATTTACATATTTAACTAGCAGATCGGCGTGCTTCGCTACTTACTAAATAAATTTACTGTTTAGGAACTCATCGAAATTAATCAATGCTGAAATAGGCTTTCAAACACACATTTTTGGCTCAAATTTGAGATTCTGTTGACTAATTTTTAATTTTTGGGGAACTTGTTTCAAGAAAAGTAAAAAAAGCTGTTACAAAAACCATGCCACATACTCTGGCTACTATTTAAAAAATAACGCATGCAATTTGGTGCACGCGTTGTGGAGAGATCCCCTTACACATGGAAACATGGAAAAACGAGGGGGAACGTTGTGAGCCGCGGCAAAGGCCGCGGCTCTACCTTATACCCGGTACTCAGTCATTATATACATACATTTATGAGCTTACGATTTATGAATTTTGTTATATGTTCGCAAAAGGGACGAATTAAATTTTGGGCAAAAAATAATATTTAAAATAAAAAAATGAAGTCAAACCATTTTTGGAATTTTTATGCATGTTTCCATTTTTGTTTACATATGTTTTTTACATCTGCCTTTACATTTCATAATGTACATGTATAACTACATGTTCGAGACGTACAAGTGTGTACGAGAGAGAGAGGGAATGAGTCAGCGCTTGGCAGGCGTTGCGTAGCCACTGAAATTTAATTTGTTCCTTCTGTCCATAATAATGATTCGACCTAATCCAGATTCGGCAATCTGTTAGACACGGTCATTTCCCATGATTCTGCGTTTTTCGTTTTCTCGTATATTCAAAATTGTGTACGCCACAGACTTTCGTTCTTTGTGCGGGCGAAAAGGAGCGGGCCGAAATTTCGCATCACATTTGGAGTAGTATGATCACACAGCAGACTGGATACAAAATTTGGTTGCTCTAGCTTTTATAGTCTCTGAGATCTAGGCGCAAATGAAGACGGACAGACGGACAGACGGACGGACGGACAGACGGACAGACGGACGGACGGACGGACGGACGGACGGACAGACGGACGGACAGACATGGCTATATCAACTCGGCTATTGATGCTGATCAAGAATATATATACTTTATGGGGTTGGAAACGCTTCCTTCTGGGCGTTACACACAACCGTTATCACTACAAATCTAATATACCCCAATACTCTTCGAGTACCTGGTATAATAACACTGAATATTCTTTATGTATGTATGCACAGAAAATGTTATACAGTTAGGCTCTATGCAATTCGCAGAGATTTTTTGTTTGCGAATAGTAGTAGTAATTAGTAATTACTGTATGTATTGGCAGCAGACACCAAGCCGAGTAATCGAGTAATATTAGAATTAAACTGAATTAAAGAGCAAGTATCCATAGAAATTACAAATAATTATAGCATGAATGTTAAAGGGTCGGTATGTTTTAGAAGGGGGAAGAGAGTAAGGGATTTAGTGGTTCATACAATTTGGTACATGGATATCTAAGCATCGTCACTGCGAACATGTTCATTGGCGAATTAATCAATTAATTTGCGTTTTGCGAGTGAAAACCATAATTTGAGACTGTTGTGCCTATGCAGTGCCTACGATGTGCCATGTTAATTGATGCCAAGGCGTACATTTTGGAGCAGCAGACAACAGGAAAAGTGCCAGTTCATGTAACCCCACCCGTGACCTCCCACAGCTGGGATATTGGAAACTTTACACAAATGTTCTTTGACAAATTAAGCCGCAAATTGTTTGGAATGCGACCAGTATAGGGTCCGACACAAAGAGAAGGCAATTGCTAGAAAATTCTTGTCTCTCTTCAGGCCTCTTTAGGGACCCAGATCTAGAGGGTCTATAGGGACTAGAGTCAGTCAAGGCGAGCACAAAATATGCAGCTCAAAAATTCCTTTCTTTTTACCCCCGTTCAGATGGGGTCCCTTCAAAGGCCAAGGTGGCTGCACGAGAACTCGTACATGTATGATACATAGATCCGGCGAATCGGTGGCATCTCGAAAGCGATGTGTGTGTGGGTGTGTGTGTGTGTGTGGCTTTCAACGGACCCACACTCTCCCGAAAATTCAAGTCGAGAATAGAATTGCCTTCTGTGCATGCGTGGGTATTTTTTTCCTGTGCATTGTGGAAAGGGTATTTTTTTCCTAGCAATCAACCAAGGATTTTGGAATTTTCTGGGAAATTTATCAACGAATTCCTTGACCAGCTTTTGGAATTGTTCAGAGGGGGATCTGTCTAGGGGAAGGGTGCGATTATGTGTTCTTACAACACCCAATCAAATGGCCATTTTTCTGGAATATTTTTCATTGAATTCCCCATCAACCAATGGCATTTGTGCGCTTGGGATACCTTTCAAAGAAATTCCATGCTATTTTTGCTCGCAAATTGAACCACTTTGAAGGAAAACTTATCTTAAGAGTGAATGGGATTCCTGCGAGATCATACGAGTATGGGCTGGTTTTATTATGATTTTGGTTATGATTATCCAAGCATTTCCTTGGCAGTGCATCAATCTTTCGTTGTATTGCGTTCTGTTAAGGTTTTCTCTCCCTTTTATCCTTTTTTTTTTTTAGTGTGTTTTTTCATTTTTGTTACAATATTCAAATTGGCCAGGCAAAGATATGCAAACTCAAAGAAGTCTGCTATCTCCTCCTCCGACCCGCTCTCGATGCACACACCTAAGTACTATATACCCTCGCTATATACATAGATATGTAGTAACCAAAGTGTGGGTCCGGGTGGCGGGAGATGGAAGCCAAGGCTTGCTTCCGATACTTGCACCGTTGCTGCCATATACTGTAAGTCTTTGGCATTCAGGCGAGTAAAGAAATCTGCCCGCCCATAAGGAAAGTGGGGTCGAGGCAGATGGAGGGCTCCCTAGAGAAGCACGCTAATTGCTGTGGTGGAAAACAAAGACGAATGTACTACTGAATCAATTGTCACATGAGGAGTATGGGAACACGATCTATTGTAATATATTGTATGTTTATGGATCTGCAAGTACCTACAACCTATAACGTACATATATCCTTCCTGACACATATATACGTTTTGTTCAGTGTGTAAATTGAACAGTGGAACACAGACATTGCAAATAGGGGGTGTGGCAGCACTGGCCCGACACGGTTTATCGATACTGAAGTGCAGGCGGCAGGCGGCAGGACAGGAGCTTCCGTCCGCCATTGGGTATGGTAACGGTACCGGTAAAGGTAACGGTTACGTTTACGGTAAAAGTGGAATGTCTTGCAATTTATCGGATACTACGAGGGCACGAGAGTGGGGCACCAATGGCCATTGATTGCCAGTTGATTTGTCGCGTGCTGGAGCTGCGGCTGGGGCTGGGGCTGGGGCTGACCTGAGGGCGTGGCTGGTCGGTAAATTGTTTTAAACTTAAAGAACGAAAGACAAAGTTGATCGTCTGGTTGTCTGGGTGCCTGGGGTCGGTGTGTCTGCGGCTTCGAGTGTGAGTATGTGCCAAGCCGAGTCAAGCCAAGCCTCAGCTAACTTATGAACGGTCGAACGGGGTAATGGAGCAGGATCTGTAGGTGAAGCACGACTTGGAATGAGAGCGGCAGCAGGAGCAGGAGCTGGCCAGGACTTGCATATTCGTTAAATTTACCGCAGAACGAGTACGACTGAGAGGGGATGAGGTTTTGTTTAAGGTCCCTGGCCTGATAGGCGACAGGCAACCGCATAGCTTATGCAGACGAGACCAAGAACGGAGATGGAGATGGTAATAAAGCCCCCGGACCCAGACCCAGACCCATACGCAGACGCAGACCGAGACCCAAGCCCGGACCCGGAGCAGGACCCGGACCAGGAGATCTGATGGGCGCAGGACCTGCAACGGTAACGGTAACGGTAACAGCAAGGATATGGCAAAGAGGCACCGACAAAAGCACGTAAAAACTTTGTTGCAAAACACTTAGCACACACACACACACACACACACACACACACACAATCCAACATGTATACACATGTACGTACGAGGATGTGCAACACCCAAGCGATTGGGGCAGGTGACAAATGTGTCAACAAAGCAGTAGATTGCTGACTCACAAAATGTCTACTGCCATGACAATTTTCATTAAAAATCTTCATCTTAAACCCAATTAACAGATCAACAATTTGTATGTAAATAACCCAAGGGACTGCCAGTATATCGTTGAAGTCATCCGAAATCGAATTATATTGACCTAAAGGATCTATTCCAAAGATTCCTTCAAAACAACTCAAGTTGCAAGACCAAGGCAAAGGATGCTGAACATTTTAGCTGCTGACTTGCCTGGAAGGCCCTTTGTGCAATATAAGCCAATCCTTTGACTAGGACGAGCTTGTCGCCTGGCCTCCGCATGTTAAATGTGCCCCGCCACACATTTCTCATTGAGTGTGGCCATGCTGTGAAAGTGATGGTGGCCATGTAGTGCGAGTGCCAGTGCGAGTGCTAGTGCCAGTGCTGTGCATTGTCTGGTTAGTCCTTTCCGCATATATTTGAAAATAAAGTTACGACAAGTTGCACTCAATTTTCAGCATTTACTGTCAGCACACAGGCACGCCATGCCACGCCACGCCACGCCATGCCTCGCCACGCCGAGCAGTCATCCAGCCAGGCAGTTGAGAAGTCCACTAAAGTAACAAAAAGACACAGGCACCCACTTTCGGGGGGAAGGACAACAAGAGAGAGAGAGATGGAGTGCGGGATATGCCACTGTGTGGCAACAAAAACTGTGTCAGGCCCAATGATTGTGGACAGTGGCTAGGACATGGTAAAAACAAAAGCCAAGCAACGCATAAAAACGCTTGAAATGAATACGTGTAACATTTGTTGGCCCTCGGTTTTTCCATAGTCCACAAGCGAGCCCAGTCCTTGCCCCATTCTCCATTCCCCATTCCCCATCTCCATCCAGGACACTATCAACTATTGCAGACGGACCCAGGGGCATATCAACACCCGCTCCGACACGAGACTGCCAACTAGCAGAGGAGCCTGGCTCCTGTCTCTCCCACAGCTTCCGCCGGCCTTGTGCGTTTTGCAAACCCTTTCATTACACTATTACGGACATTTCTCAGCGTTCCATTATGATCTGGAATACTCTTCTAGGGCTCACTCTTTACAACAGTAAACCAAAGAAAAATGGTGTTTCCTTTCGAGGGTATTCAGAGTGCGTTGTAGCCCAGCAGCAGTAGTCGCTACTTGTTCCAGCAGCTGTGCTTTCTCATTAAAACGTGTGCGTCGGTAGAGATTCGGTGATCCTGAAATCCCCACCGTTGAACCGTTGAAATCCCTAATGAAATTCCTGCTCGTGAGTCGTGAATGTATCGAGTTCCCAAGTCGTGAAGTCGGGGTTTCTGTTCCTGCGATCACATAATCTCGCAAAGAACCGATTATGATTGGGTTAAGTCACAAGTCCCGAAAGTGGCCAAGTGGGTAAACGACGAATGAAAGGAAGACCCCCATTTCTAGTGCTCCTTCATGTCAGTCCTCCGGTGTGCAGCCGGTGGGCAGTCGTGCTCGTGACTTTTCAGCTGTCTTTTGGCCCATCCCAGACCCAAGGCTTGGACGCAGTGGCATTATTGTTGAGGGACGTTGCTGCTCGACTCGCACCAGAGAGATAAGCTCTGCAGGTGGTCGGGTACGGGACCGAACAAGACCGGACCATGCCGGACATACAGAACATTTGCATACAGAATTTCGCTGTGCGTATAAGGTAATGCCAACGTCAACGTCAACGTGGGCGACGGACGATGGAAAATGTAGAACGTGCGGCATCAACAGCTCACACAACACCCACACAGCCACTCATCCACTCAGCCACTCAGCCACTCATCCACTCAGTGGCTGGGGAATCGGGAAAGGGAAAATCTCATTTTGAAAAGTGTCACAACACGCCGGGCATCAAGCTGTCACTGCCTCCGGCAGCTGCAAGTGTATTTGAATTTCCACAAATTAGCTTAGTAAATTAGCTGCTCATAAATCTGCGGCCGTAAAAACAGACAGCCAGACCGACAGAAAGACAGACAGACATAGGGCCCTGGAGACAAAGAGACAGCTCAAGAGACTGCATCTGTCATCGGTTTAGTTACCATTTAGATCTTAACATGACCGTACTCGTAATTAAGTGATGTGACGTGTCGCCAGTGCCAGTGCCAGTGTCTCTTATACTCGTATTTAGCATTTCCCATTTACCATTTCCCATTTCATTTGGCCCACAGAAACCGCTTGAACAGTGTTCGGTATCTGTACTTGGGATTATTCTGCATTCAATGGCACCTGTTTCTGTTTCTGATTCTGTTTCCACCCATCCACCCATCCACCCACCAACCCATTCATCACTCAACCAATAAACTGTTGAGATTGCTCTGCTCGCAATAAAAATACATCTCTCTATACTACATACATATATTCTTATAGGTTTTGCCGAGTGGAGTACAGTACTCCCAAAAATCAGACGAAGATCCATTCATCCGACAATTTATTTATACGGATTCCCAGAGATTCCGATAAGTCAGTCATCAATCAACAAATAGCTAAATGCAAAAGCTCTCGATACAACTATAAAAATATATGCATGGCTATTAGATAAAATCTGCTATATTTTTTACACTCATTCCAAGAGTTCATCCTCAACCGGAAAATTAAGCAATCACATTTTTAATAATTCTGAAATAGTGGCAACTTTTTATAGACCGATTTTAAATAAAAGAACGGAAAATAGACTACATACATATATATGTATGTATATATATAACAATATGTTGCACATTCCGGTTAAAAATCTTTCACTGATCAGATTTGTTTCACTTTATTCGGACTATACAAAATTAATAATGGATCCAATGATAAAAGTATTTTAAAATTATAATGAAACCTCTCATTCGGCCTGCCAAAAATGTAAAATATTTGTCTATTGATTCTGAGTCATATGTAATAAATGGTTTCATAGGGTGAGTAATCTTAATGGAACTGAACACATATTCAGGCTTAAATTGCACAGCAAATATGGTTGTGTGGTGGACATCAGAGCTGACACTTTATTATCAATATTTCCCCATCTATGATAGTGGTCTCATACTGACCTAATTTCTGGATATCGTCCCGCCTCGAAGCCCTTGCCTTCGTTTCGGTCAAAGCCCTGAGGCAAAGTGGAAGTAATTGCAAATGTGCCCCTTGACAAGGTGGCGGTGACTTTTTAATTAATAACGTCACTTACATACCAGTTCGAATTTAATTAATTTAATACAACTTTATAAATTTGCCAATGAATAATGACAAAGCCGCATGAGTAATAAGACCGCACTATTCGCTTGGTATCCCCCAAGAGGGGGAAACCATCGACACAGACATTCTGACCGCCTAGATTTCGTGCTACATCGAAGAGTATCTGAAGAATGGAGACTTTCCGGCGAAGGAGCAACCTAAAATGTTGGTGCCGTTTGTGCGGAAGGACACATAGACCAAGGCTCAATCAGACTCACTAGCCAGCAAACAACGCCACAAAGTAAGGATTCTTTAGACTCCAGCAACTATCTAGCTAAAAACTCTAAATTAATAAAAAAAATTGTTTGAATATTGTATTAATAGCTCTATAAATATATCACTTTCAAATAATAAGATTGTTCAAGGTAATCAAAGTAGTAGGCACATAACCTCTTCATGTGACTCAGCATTTGAATCCCTTTCAGCAAGGAACAAACGAGCTAAACCGCTGTGAGCTGCGGCTAAGGACGCGGCTCTACTCTTATAACGGGTTCTCAGTTGGTATTTACATATGAATGTGAACATTAACATCGCTGTTCGCAAAAAGGATTGATTTGTTGGTTCATTTGGGGAGGGAGGGGATCTCCCCGATCTCTCTCGATTAGAAAGCCCACAACCTCTATTTATGCTCCGTCTTTTTCTCACTTTTCTCGCACCAACACCATCTAGTCTATATCTTATTCCGCTCACCTCCGTCAGTGGGCACACACTGCACGAAGAAAAGTATATGAACGGGGGATGTCTTCAGATTATTCTTGTCAGAGGTTGCTGCTTATATGTAATTGCTTCTTGGGGGCAAAAGTAAAACGTGCGTTAATATCACATACATAATATGTTTTAATTTGCAGAACGAAACGACAATAAAATTTGATATGTGGCGAGTAAATTGCATAATAAGATTCATAATTTGTTATGTGGCCAAGAGGGAATCGAATCTGTGGTGTGTGGAGAATTGGGAGTGTGGCTAACAACTGAAGTATTAATTGGAGTATGTATCCTCAGTCGCCCTCCAATTGCAGCAATCGATGGCGCCTGGATCTCCGGCGCATTCAGTTGTTTGGGCAAAGGCTGGAGCGGGAGCAACCAGGCGGTTCTTGTAGATGCCGACCGAGCGAAGGCGCTTCTCGACCTCCGCACTCGAGGACCAGATCTGATTTTCTTTCTTTGGTTCGGCCAATTGTTCGGCCAACAGGAGACCGATGGTCAGCATCTGACCGCGACGGGAAATGATGTGTGTGCCAGTGCCGTTTCCGTTTTCATCGGGGATAGGTTCTGGCTTGATTGAAAGCTTGGCCATTTCTGGGCAGTTGGCCAGTGACTTTGGCCAGGCCATTACTGGATTGCTGCCACCGGGATGTGGCCCCACCCGGTTGTAGAGTCGCTTTTTGATCTTGTCGCAATCTGGCTGGCCCGACAAGTTGGACATTCTATTGGAAGTGTCTTTATTGCCATTCAAGTAATTGCTATCCAGTTTTCAGTGGTCTTACCTGATTCGTAGTCAGAAAAATAATTTCCTTGTCCAGAAAAAATATTTGATATTCCAAAACCAGATTCGATTCCAAACGATGTAGTTGCTTGACTGACTAAATGAATTTTCCCTCGGGTCATCAGTGACAGGCCGTAAAAAAACCCAGCCTACTTGGTCAAGAAAGAAAACTAGATTTCATGAGTCGCAAAAGCCACGACAATCCCAACGAAGATGCGGAACATCTTCCAAATCGAATGTATCTGAAGTCCGGTACCAAATAGGTCCAATCCCCCACAGAAGTCTCATGCCATATAGAGTGAAGAAAACATTGACAATTCTTTAATTGAAATTGAAATTATAATTTGAATTAAAACAATCCGCGTCGTCAACGGGTGGCGCCAGTGCCTGGATGAGGAGTGCCCTTGGAAGAGGAACCAGAGCTTTGAGGTCCTCCCTCTCCTTCTCCTTCTCCACGGCTCTGAATGGGGCCATCGCTGTGTGTCGTTGGATTGGAAAAGCCAGAGCTAGTCCCCTGGTCGCGCTGGCCATTTGATCCATTGTTATGGGGGTGCTCCCCATCTTGGAGCTGCCCCTGCTGGTTGCTCTGGTGGCCCTGCAATTCCTGTAATTCCGAACGGTCGCGAGTCTGGCTGCCACCGGACCATTCTGCGGCAGGATTGCCGCGACGTCCCCCCCGGTTTCGACCGCGACGCCCCCCCCGGTTTCGACCGCGACCAATGACTAGCTCTAGCTCTCTACCCGATTCTGATGCTGGAAGATCGAGCCAGTTTACTGTTGGTGGCGTGTTTGCGGCTGGGGCTGGTCTTCCCATCTGCACTCCAGACTTGGTTGCACGACGACTCTTAAGGTAAGAGGACCAGGTCAGAGCCACGCCATTGTTCGACTGCATCCGATACACGGTGCCAGAGTCTTCATTAGATGATCCATTCTTAGATGCACCAGCAGCAGATGCACGAGCAGTGGATGCACGAGCAGTGGATGCACGAGCAGTGGATGCACAAGCAGTGGATGCACGAGCAGTGGATGCACCAGCGGTTGATGCACCAGCGGTTGATGCACCAGCGGTAGATGCACCAGCGGTAGATGCACCAGCGGCACATACAGGAGCAGTAGATGACCCTCTACGTGGCACAGAAGAGCCACCCATGTTGCGTGGTGGCTGGGGTGGGGGTAGTCGTGGTCGGGCCCTCCAATTTTCCGGCTGTTTCACACCCATCGCCAGTTCCTTACGATTGATGCGCCGAAAGTATTCCCGCACTATGGCAGGTGCCTGGCGCCCGAACTCTGCGACTTGTAGAGGATTCACTGCCGTGGTATCAGAGCTGATAAGAGAGCTTGGAGCTTAGATTCATCTTATCGCTTACCTATCTCAACCTTTGACTGCTCGCTGCGCTTAGGGTTGGGGTTGAAGTTGGGGTCGGGACTGGAGCTAGAGCTGGAGTTGGGATTGATGCTGGGGTTCTCTTTCGGCGCCTGTTGCGCGTCCTCCCTCGCCGTCTGTGGCTCGAGCTCCTTCGGCGCCTGTTGCTCTTTCTCCTTCGGCTCCCGTTCGTCCTTGTCCTCTTTTTTGGCGGAAGCCCTTTCGGGCTTCATATCATCATTCGATGACATTTGAGCATTAACTTTTCCACGTTTTTTCGACAAGAGCAAATAAAATTTTAACGAAACTCACAAATATTCGAATATTTTTACGAAATATATATTTTGTGTGATATACAGAGCGGAATATTAGAAATATGTCCGATCTGTATGAACACTCTAAGTGCTTTGTGAGAATTGAGCCAAAACACAATTTAGAAATCAAAGTTTGAGCCTGCTTCTCTGCTTAAAACTCTTTTCTACATTCAGCTTGTGAAAAATGAGTGTCCAGAACACATATTTGCAAGGGGAAATGGAACTCCTCTGCGCAGGTAATTTTACTCATTTCGAATTGAGTTGAGTTGTTTCCTACCCTTGTCAAATGCATCATCATTTTGAGCAAATGCTTGCAACGGTAGAAAGGGAGTGAATAAAGCCCCCCACCTGGGGCCCTACCCCACCCCACCCCATCGCACCCCACTCCACTCCACTCCACCCAACACAGTAATATTATAGATTTGAATCGAGCAGATTCCTACGACCATCTCTCTGTTCCTTTGTTCCTCTGTTTCTTCTCTTCTCTGTGTTTCTTCCATAATATGTTGTATTGTCATTGATATGTGGGTGAATCTTATTAAGTATACTCGTACTCGTACTATTACACTGTACAGTTGTCCCATCAGCGCACATTTGGAGGGGGACTCAAGGTTTATTGGACAGCATTTTCCAATGAATTTTCATGAGTATTAGGCGGATGTTTGGCATGGACATTGCCTGTAACGCCCACAAATAAGCTGCGAGCTCCCAGAGGACGAGAGGACCCATTGTTCGCCCCATAGGTGGATGCGGGTACACCCCCATCCAAACTGCCATCAAGGACGAGTGACGCAAGGCTGGGGAGGTGCAATTGCCAGGCAGTTAAAATAATTGCAACAAATTTTCAAGTTTTCCTTATTATCCCATTTTGCATGCTCCTGCACATAATCCAAAGCAAACAACGAACTCCGTTCAAGGGGCGGTGGCCGGGGGCGTGGGGTTGCTTATCAGATGGGCGGAAGGGGCAACAGTTTTCCAGAGAGTGCGGAGAAGATGATCAGGGCAGGAGCGGGAGCGGGAGCAGGAGCCGGGCCAGGCGAGCTTTGGGCGGCAGCCACATAAATGTTTTAAGCTGTTGTGAATTATGGTAATGAATGTCAGCGCAAACTTCCGGATGCCTGGGCATAGACCCCCGGTTCAGAACCAGAGTCAGAGCCAGACCCCCGGAGCAGAGTAGACCCCCGAAGCAGACCAGACCAGACCCCCGTAGCCCCGTAGCCCCATGGCACCCTTTTTTCACTGTCTTTTGTTTTGACCATCTTTTGTTCTCGGCCGCCACGTTGCCACTCGACATTGGCCCGAGGCGATGGCAGTGGCACAGTGGCAGAGGCAGGGGCACAGGCAGCAGCAGCGTCAGCGGAAATGCAACGTTTTCAACTGCATGCAAAACACAATTGACAAACGGTGACTGTGCCAGAGCCGACGGTGGTGCACAGTGGTCCCAGGCCTACCGAAAAGGGAGCCAAAAACAATGTTAACTTTTGCAGACATTTATTTTGAACATTTAAAGACAAGCATACATATTAGAGATTACTTTGAGAGAAGACTTATATGCGAGAAAATTCTAAAAAAAAAGCAGGCACAATTATTCCCATCAAATATTTAACATCTAAACATCTTAGCAGGCTAAATTGTGAGCTTAACATACAATAACAGACAATACTGTGCGCTTAACAGACAATATTGTGCGCTTAACAGACAATATTGTGCGCTTAACACACTATATTTTGCGCGTAGTAGACTCTATTTTTGCTGTTAATATCCAAAGAGACTCAACGAAACTGAAAAATAATTATTAACATTATAAAATTTATAAATATTCATGAACTTACAAATATTTATGAATTATTTTATTGATAATATTGATGACAAAAATATGCGATACCGAGAGCACCTAAATATATGAAATATTGTTCCATCAATAGCAACATTCCATCATAATATAACTATTTATTTAAATATTTGATAATCATTGACCTCATATAGCTCAAGGGACTCTGTACCACTACACCACTGTACCACTGCAGTGGTACACTGTACAGAGGCTCAACGCGCTCGTTTTTGGTTAAAACAGAAAGGGAATTTTTAATTTCCTCAATGCGGTTGAAGATGCCATCAAAGCCTATAGACTGATTACTGAATGGTCCACCAACCGAAGGGAGAAAAGAGCTCGCGGCAGTGAGGGTGTGGCCCCCACCCCGTCTTTGTGGGGATGATTATTGGCTCTTGCCCCACGGTTCGGAGGGGGCTTGCCCCAAGACAATGCCACAGTCCGCTTAATTCGCTTGCCCCTGATGAAAGGGTCTCCTTAGGGGCAGCAGGACACACCGAAAAATACACACAGAGAGGCAGAGAGAGAGAACGAGAGAGGGCGAGAGAGAGAGAGAGAGAGAGAGAGAGACGGCCACAGGCACACCTGATTTACAGCGTCGCGCATTGCCACTTTTAGCTGTCCATAACAAATTGGACACCAGTTGATAGAGGCGCCAACTTGTCGCAATGCAGGCAGAGGCATGTGCCAGTCCAGTCCCCGCTAACCACAGTCCTCCCAACCACCATCTCCCCATTCCGTAGCATCCACCGCAAATAGCTTTCAGACATCGGGTTTCTACCACACAAGATTAAAGGGGAATTAGTTATTGTCTAGTGGACTCTGGGACACTGTGCGGCGGCGAAAGGTGAGCGGGGAGCAAAGGCGTAATCGAAAATAATCGCCACTTATCGATGCAAAGAGCACTTTGCCAACGTTCTTGATAGCTTCAGAATTATTGAGAGTAAATTGTATTTAATTAATAATTATTCATATTAATAATTAATTCTAATTAGCTGAACATTTACACTAATACACATATGTAACATGGTCAATCGATTGATTGCCAATAAATCTCATATGAAACATCACCTGTCCATTCATCATATCTTAATTCAAAATATTATTAAAAATCGATCTTTAATATTCTTCTTTAAGCCTCGAGTTTTGTCCATATATGTAGATACATCTGTACATTAGTCACTTTAATGTTAATATGCATTTTGTTTACATATAACCAAGCGCGACAGTAAATAGTCCCGCCTTGAGAAAAACGATTCAATTTTCTAGATTATAGGTGTGACGAGTGGGAATGCGTGGAACGAGGTCTTTCAAAAACATAGAGAGCAAAAGAGAAACCACCACTTTATGCTATGTTCTTGTTTTTGCACTTTGTTTATCATCTATCCACCTTATGACATATATCATCGGAATTTTAGAATATTTTATCTGGTTTTTTTTTCTATTATATTTTTCTGCTAGTGGAAGTTTCATTAGTTCCTTCTGGTCTTAATAATAATCCGTTCTGATGCGGATTCAGCAATCTGCTAGATATTGTCATTCCTTTTAATTTCCAAGTACTTTGCTTTGATTTCCAATAAGAAATATATTATGTCAAATGAAAGTCATTAAAAGGTCACAGGATACCACACAATTGCAATCAACTTACGAACTACAGGAAACAGAAAAATCTTCAATCAGCGATAAGTAATATTCATGTAACAGAAAAGCAGAAAAAGGACGCCTCATTAGCGCGATGGATTAAAATAGATCATGTTTCAAACTTACTTTCGCGAATGCAAGGAAAAATGTAAATGCGCAGTAATGCGAATACCGTTAACAGAACACGGTAAAAAGGAGCAAAATAGGTACAGTTGCGTTCAATGAATGACGATGACGTGAAAGTGCCGTGCCGTCGCACTCAACTGTTGAATCAAATGATAAGCACAGGACACTCGTTGAAATGCTAATCAAAGGAATTGGAGTACATGTGTGTACCAAAGGGAACGGTGCCTTAATGAATTGAAAAGTGAACTGCGGGCCTCGAATTGTATATGCCCTGGAGAATATATCCATTCATCGTAAATAGTATACTTATGTCGCTCATCGGAACCGACTGACGGACAGAGAGACATACCGGCTATACCGTCATGAATACATATACGTTATGGGCTCGGAAGTCCTTCCTTCTAGATGTTACACACATCAACAACAAATCTGATAGTATATCCAAATCCCTAGCCCCAACCCAAAATCCTACAGATTTTCTGTACAAATTTCCCGATAAGTGAACGATGACCCAATGTACTTTTATCAACAGCAAGACATTCAAAAAGATGTTCATTTCGAAGTTAACTAATTCGCTGGCAGCATCTAAAACAGATATAAACGGCAGTTAGCTCGATGGAGAAACTTTTAATTGGACCGAAGAAAAGCGGATTTTGTACAACTTCATAATGGAGCCCAAAGGAGTCGCTGGCAGCAGCAGCAGCAGCAAGGGCAGCAACAGCCGATGGCAGGACTAGTGACAACTTAAGTGCTATGTTTAGTTGATTTGTAACTATTGTGGCACTTGTCCCAGGCTCCCTTCTCCCTTTCTCTTCTCTCTCTCTCTCTCTCTCTTGTTTCCCCCTAGAGCTGGGAGAACATACATACTCCTGATGTTAATCGATATAATGTCATATTAACAATACTCAACATCGGTAATGACAACCGAAAACAGTCTCAAACGAGTGGACTGGGGGACTGGGGGGGAGGAAGGAGGACAATGCTATTGACACCTCAGTTGACCGCTCCACTTCCCCACACACACACACACACACACACACACACAATCGAATTGGGGGTTGGATCATGGGTTGCGGATCCCCCCTGAAAACTCCATCAATCCATTTCACACTTCAGTCCCCTCCCTTAGCCTTAGCTCACTCAATGTCCCATTAGTCACACAAAGGAAGATGTTTGATTAAATAAGCCATTTACACATATGTATATATGTATACAAACAGATTGCTCAGATGTGCCACGCCCACAAATACGATATTAATTCATCCTTCACGGCGCACCCAGACGCCGTGTGTGTATGTGGGGGGTGGGGGAGAGGGGGATCCACATTGGAAATTGCATTTGCCTGATACGCTTCATTTGGCTGAAACTCAAATTCGATTAGCCAAAAGTGTTTGCGTCCGTATTGCAATCCGTTTCCGTATGCCTGCCGTATCATATCCATGAGTCTGTGTCCTGTATGCTGTATGCTGTGTCCTGTATGCTGTGTGCTGTGTCCGTATCTGGCACCGTGTGTCCATCGGCCATCTCCGTGAATTCGAAAAGTCCTAAAGTCTGTGTCCACATCACGACGAATGCCAATAATGCAAAGTCCTGGCTTATATTCCTGTCGAAATGGCATTGCCACGGGGCCATGCCATAGTACGAGTATAGTTGGGCTTGCTTGCATGATGGGTAGGTGTTGATTGGCAACAAAATCAAAAAGAGGTGCCCAGAGTAGGAGCAGAGTACCAGCCAAAGGGGGGGGTCAGAGTAGGGGGCTAGAGTGGGGCCATGCAAAAGTTGCAAATGCCAAAGAACAAACAGCAACAGCAATAAAAAGAATCGGTATCGAATCGAATCGAATGAAATGGAATGACTACTGCAGGAACTTGTTGCATACTGCACCCACCTCCCCCTCCAGCAGACAGGGCAGGGTCTCTCTCTATATGTGTGTGTGTGTGTGTGTGTGTGTGTGTGGCAAGGTTGCACTGTGGTTTTCATGGTGTCGGATGGATTTTCATGCGCAAATACATTTGACAGCTGCTAGCCGAGGTTAGCATAGTGCTCTCTTACCCTTTCTCTCTAACTCTGAAGCTCTGGATGTTTCCAATTTTTGACCGGATTTGTTGCATTTGTAATCTGTATTATATTCCAATCACATTTCAATATTCCACTACAACCCCAATCGAATATTCATTGCAACATTTCATGCCAATTGTTGTCTCATGAGTTACATTCATTTTATAATCCAGTATTAGGCAATCTATTGAAAAATATAGTTGCTATCCCATTTCCAGTTCCATTTGTTCCCCTTTCAATAGTTTCCAAAAATTATTCCAAAGCCATTCCAATGTTCCTCCTCCTACCATTTCCACCACAGAATCGTTCTCTAGTTTCCACTTCCCCGAATCCCGCTTTTGTTTTCGTATCCTTTTTCTCGCTGATTTTTCGCTTTTTTTTGCTGCATACTTTGTGTGATTTTGCAACGAGCTTGTCAACACCGAATGCCGCTGAGCTGGGGATGGGTGAGGATTGGTGGGTCCAACGCGATGGACGAACGGATGGCTTAGAAACGATGAAAGGTTGGTGGGACTTTCTCCCCAATGCAGAGTTGTGATTTGTTTTTTCCGAATGCAAATCATCAGCATATAGAGCAGCTTTTCCTGTTCCCCATTCCCCGTACCGCATTTCCCATTTCCGACAGAGACAGAGAGACAACCCCCGCTCCGCATCTGCTTAGCCGTTGCTTTCCATCCCTGCTGAGCATAATTTTTTAAGCACATTCAAATCAATTTGAGTGTTAAGCTATGTCCGACTGACCAATCAGTTGACCATGTGGAAATTGAATGGATCACAGGTCACGGGTCACAGGGAAAACGAATGCGAAGCCGAATGGGATGGGAGGCGAAGGATTGTGGACTGTGAAGTGTGCTGTTAATCATTTAACTCAATTAGATATAATTAAGTTGGGCTGCCATTTTTTATCCGTTTTGTTTGTGGAGCATTTTTAATGAAGCTGCCAGCATTCTGGCAGAATGCCGGAAAAACCGACTGCGGTGCGGGGAAATTATGTATAGCTTGTACATTTATATGTACATACATATGTACGGGTATGTGCGTAGAGCACGAGAGTCTGAAATATGCGTATAAATATTTCATTATTAATTAATTCCAAATGAAACGTGCTGCTCTTCTTGTGAATTG
Organism: Drosophila athabasca; assembly: GCA_008121215.1. Classification (NCBI taxonomy): domain Eukaryota; kingdom Metazoa; phylum Arthropoda; class Insecta; order Diptera; family Drosophilidae; genus Drosophila; species Drosophila athabasca. The sequence goes on along the minus strand of CM017796.1, from coordinate 3,607,186 downwards.
CATTGCAAATTGTAAGTTTATTATTTGATTTCGAAAGTCTGTTTTTATTCCATGCCATTCCATTCAATTTTAGCAATGTTTTTTTCGTTTTCCTGACATGGAAATTATCTGCTTCATTAGATTAGATCCATTTGAGTTCAATAAAATCAATTTTTAATGCAATTCAATCTATGTATCTCTATTCTGTTCTCTGTAATGCACTATAGGTCAAAACGACAATTTTCTGATATAAATTAATAACTCGAAGGTTTTTCAAGTTTTTCCTGAAAAGTTTATTGGATACCATTAAAGATCTTATTTGGAAATGGGTTTTGAAAAAAATGGGCGTGGCACTGCCCATCAACGCCCCTAAAAAAATATATAAAAAAAATTTTGTTTTTCAAAAATTTTGTTTTTCAAATAAATATTAAAATAATGTTTTAATATCCATTCTTGGTATATTTTATATTTCATATATGTATTAATGCAACATTAGGAACACATCATGCGCAGTGGAGGATATGTTGTGGCGAAAAGACATGAATCGGAACCACTCGTATAGGTATAGGCGTATAGGTAATTTGCCAGATCAGTACATCCATCGAAAGATCAACTAACAGAAAATCAGTATTCTGATCAGCCATCACGTGCAGTATAATATCTTCTTGCTAAGCAAAAAGTCTACAACGGTATGGTTCCGAAGATTTTGTAGACATCATCGGGGGGTCTGCATTCCTTATTTCTTTCAGCCACTTCGTTATAGTGAGGATAAATATCACAATTTCTTTTCTTTGTTTGTATCTTCTCTAATGGCTACGTATTGGTCTTTTGTAAGCCATTGCTCTAATATTAAAGCCAATGAATCGTCTGGTGGAGTTTGTGCAGGCTTCTCATTTGGCTTCTTCACAGATTGCCTGAAATGCTTTGCCTTGCCTGGGCTAAAAACAAGTAGCTTTACAACAGCTGCAAGGTCAGCCTGACCACTTTTGCGAACAGCCGTGCTTGCTGCTTGAATCAGCAAACGAACATTTCCACTAGCAAATTTTGAAAGGGCACATGCCGTCTCACACGCTGTCTCTGTCGGGATGTCCAGGTGGGTTGATGCGTCGACACTTTTTTAAACGAAAATTTAAGCAAGAGCTTCCTTTTAGCCAAGCAGCATGCTTTTTTTGAAAATTATTTAGATGGTATCTACATTTTTTCCATCTCTCGGATAAATTCAGACAAAATACGGCTTTTTTCATGTAAATACTAATCAATATATGATCAAAATACGACGGACACATTTACATCGATATACGATCTAAAATAACGGAGACGAGCATCCACTCCATCAGTTCTTCCTTTAGTTTTCGCCATTTTTCATGCAGACAGGCATTGCTTAGATATAGGTTATGTTCTATAAAATGTTAAATTATGGGAAAAGTGCACAAAATGAGCAAATTATCTTAACTGTTCTGAATTAACAAAAGATTACTCTACAATATGTATATAGTCACTTGGCTAACATGTGCTAACATTTTTTTAAAAGCCTTCCCAAAGATAACGTTTCGTGCCAAAAAAATTTTTTTTGGGACGTCTCTTTATTAACACTTATTACAGCCAACACGAACAATACCAACAACACAGATCTACCAACATAAAGTACAAACCCCACTGTTCAATATTCATCATAATTTGTATTAACAAATTTGAATTAAAAAAAAATTGAGCCACTTGAATTTCGACAAAAATTTGTGCACAATTTATGATTACGTGCTGTTGAATTGAATCTGCTGTTTTAACAGCTGTTAACTTAGCATCAGAACATAATGTTAACATTTCTGGTATGCAACATTACGGTTTGATGTATTCCTAATGGGTACATAACAAAAGATAGATATTTTGAATACTTTTGAAAAATGAATTTATATCAGAAAATAGTCGTTTTGACCTATAGTGTAATGGAAGGACCTGTACTCTTATGACCATATTATGGCTATTCCAATCCTGCAACCCAATTCTTTCCGGCGGCATGCAGCAACCCACAGAGACCATGTAGTGGAGTGGAGTGGCGCACATTTTCCAGGAGATCTAGATCCCCGATAAAGTAACGGACTAGACAGCCACTGCAATCCGCTTACAGGACAGCAACCATAAAGGAATTCCCCTTAATAGGTTCCCCCCTGGCTACTCCTGTGATTATCTATAATTTGAACGGTGTTTTTCGACCGATTTCAAATAAAAGATACGGAAAATGTATGAATTAAATAATAATCAATTTTTTCGATTGGATTTTCTGGGCCATTTCGGGTTTTCAGAACCGTTTTTACAGTTCTTTAACGCCACCTGGAATTGTTTGCTCTTTCGCTTTCGATCCGTTGCACAGGTACGATTTTGTGTGTATAAATTATAGACAATACCATTCGCTTAATGGTATTTCATGTTTAATTTAATCAACTTTTTGTTTTGGCCAATTTCCTTTGGCAATCTTCCCAATTTGCAGAACCCTTTTAAATCGCATTCCCCGTTTCATCCTTCAGCCATCAGCCGTTCTCTAGCACCCCCTGTCCTTATGCCATTTTTGTTGATGGTGGAAATGTCTCCCCCGGGCACCCAAAGGTAGGCAACACTTTTTGTTTGCCATTTTAGAGGCAGCAATAAAAAAGTTTTCCATGGATTTCTGATTCTGATTTGCGTGTGTCCAAGCGAAGCCAAGCGGAGAAAAACAAGCAAGCAACTCAAGGAAAGCGAATCTCGAACATAAACTCAAAACACACCCACACACCCACACACACACACAGACGAACACACAGCACTTTCGCTCTTTCTGGCAAGTTTTGACCGAAACGTCGTTGGTCCACGCCATCGTTTCAGCCAACTTGTTGCACGATTGCAAACATCCGGCTCACAACAATACGACTACGACTACGAATACGACCTGTGCGTGGGCGGGGCCAGCAAGCAGGTCCTGAATTGAGTGCAAAATGTCGAGCCATGTGTATGTTTTGACGAGTGCAATTATGATGTGCCTTCAATTGGATGCAAAAAGCATAGTCAAAGGCGTCGTTTCAATCAGCACCAAAAGGCACCCCCCCCTTTTTCTTTCCCCCCCCCTTTTGCATGCCCTACCACCCAGAGGGTGCATGGACTTCAATCAAAGGTTTGCCATGCAATAAATAATAGTCTAAGATATATTGCCTATATGTATGTACATATGTATGTATCTTGAAAGTATTGTTCATTCATGTGCATTACATAATTCTATGATCTAACTATTCCATGTTGAAAATTATATGGTTTTATCTCTCTATTATGTAACATTTTTTGGGTCGTCGTCGCTGCCCGATAGCCCGGTGCTGGCCCCTAGTTATATTTCATATACTTATAGTATATTGATATTCATCAGTTTAAATGACATCCTTCATCCTTCATTTCAGCTTCACTGCTTGGGTATTAAAAACTTCGATCCCCAAAACTTTAAGTTTTTTGGGGCTTGTTTTTTAATATTTGTAAAAAAAAATTTTTTGTTTACCGTCGTATTGTCAAAAAAAACCTCCTCCTTCCCATGTACGGCTGTGTCTGTGGCTGTGATTGTTTTTATTTTTTTTACCGTCGTATGTATGGCTACGTATGTACATATGTAAGCGTTGTATTGCCATTTTAGTGAAATCGCATTAATAAAGTAACTGGAAAATGCGCTTCATGAGTACATATGTGTGGGTGTGTGTGTCTGCCAGGGATGAGCTCGTGCCACAATCTCGTGCTCGTGATCGTGATTGCTTTCCACTTGAATATATTTACGTATGTATGTGCTCCGATATGTGTACATAGGGTACGTATGTAAATTGTATAATGGTGCCATAATAGGCATTCAATTAAGCGTAATTCAATTAAGGAAAGACTTTAATGAAGCCAACTCCTCTATGATGTACAACGGACGTTACAATAATATTATTATATTATTCACGTTCACAGAGCCATTAGATGATTTTATGGTAATTATACAATTATTTATTTAGGTACATAATTTACAAGGTACTCAGAAGGAAGCATCTAAGACCCCAAATCGTATCACTATAAGCATATACATATGTATGTACATATGGCGACATATGCTATATACGACGATTGGATGTGTTGCGTCTCCAGGGCATATACAATTCGAGGCCCGCAGTTCACTTTTCAATTCATTAAGGCACCGTTCCCTTTGGTACACACATGTACTCCAATTCCTTTGATTAGCATTTCAACGAGAGTCCTGTGCTTATCATTTGATTCAACAGTTGAATGCAACGGCACGGCACTTTCACGTCATCGTCATTCATTGAACGCAACTGTACCTATTTTGCCCCTTTTTACCGTGTTCTGTTAACGGTATTCGCATTACTGCACATTAACATTTTTCCTTGCATTCGCGAAAGTAAGTTTGAAACATGATCTATTTTAATCCATCGCGCTAATGAAGCGTCATTTTTCTGCTTTTCTGTTACATGAATATTACTTATCGCTGATTGAAGATTTTTTCCGTAGCTGATCAATTGATTGTGTGGTATCCTGTGACCATTCAATGATCTTCATTGCTGCAGTCAAAGGGGATTAATATTTGCTTTAAGATATTTGTTATTGGAAATCAAAGCAAATTACTTGGAAAGCATTCTTTTATTAAATTTTTGATATATTTGTATAGAATAAAAATATATTTGCGAAGAATGTTTGATATGCTTTTAAATGCCGTATTTTCGATAAAGATTTCAAAGAAGTAAAATGATCGAAAAAGCAATTCGATGGTTCATCAATAAATAGGTAGAAATAAATAATAATAGTCGATAGCCATTGCAGCCAGCCCTCCTCTGTTTAAATTTAGTTATTATATTGTAATAATTGTATTATAATTGTTTATTTATAATATTTAATATAAATAAAAAAAATAACATACAAAGTAATTATACTCATTAACTGTTAAGTTAATAAATGTATTAAGAATACAAAAATGTCTGAGGATAGTCTTTATTTTTAAGACATCAACAAATAATAATTTCTTTCAATTTAGTAAAAATGCGTTTAAGAATTTAGTTTTAAACATAGACATCGTAAATTTTAGTATACCCATGCTTTTCAAAAATGTTTTTTCTTTAAAATGATTTCAAATAAAATCATTACGCTATAGTTGAGCCAAAAGTTGTATCGAAATCGGTTGACTATTTCTCACTATACATATACATGAGTACACATGTATTGTATATGTATGCAGCAGTCAGAGATTATATTATGCCCCTGCTGAACTTGGCACTTATTCATCGAATGATGTTGATTCGTTGTACAAAAATTTCCCCTAAGTGAAAGGAAACATTCATTTTGAATGCTATCCCTCATGCGATTTGGGATGGGTCTTAGCCGCCACCACTATCCGAGAATGTGAATGGCACTTTTGGGCTTAACTGGAAATGTTACTGTACTCGTTCCTTCCTGACGAACCTGAGTCACGATCTCCGATCTGGCATCTCTGGTGGCAGCACCTTCCCTTCCTTTATTCGTTTGTGTGTGTGCCATGGTGGTGGCCGCAGCGCATACAAAGTTTTAATTGGCAGACGACAAAGTTGACCTGTGACCTCTGGCGTGGGACACGCACACATATGTATGCAGAGAGGAGCGCAAAAACCATTTTTAAGTGCATTTTGAAATGCATGCACATTTTATTTCGCATCTTTTTCTTGCGTGCCTCTGCTGCTTCTACTTGCTGCTTTTGCACTCATTTGCTGCTCATCCCGAAAGGAGTGGAAAGAGAAGGCTATACAATGGGAGGCAGTGAGCGACAGAGAGAGAGAGACAGAGAGAGAGAGAGAAACGGCAGAGAGATGGCGGCGGAGACACGCACACAACTAACAATTGCATTACATTTTGAATACATTTTCATGGTGTGTTTGCAAGTGTGTGTCCGTATGTGTGTGTGTATTTCATTTTAATGCAATGCAGGGGAAAACGCCAAGTTTAATAGCCAAAATGTGTTGTTAACACACTTAAATAAGCGAGGCGAAACAAGGCCAAAAGCAATAAGAACTTATTTGTTTAGCGCACTCGCGTACATGAATTTTCCATTAAAATCGTCCTGTAAAATTGAAAAAATCATCGTAAGTGCGCTTCCACTAATTATCATCATCATGCTGCAGCAGCAGTCGCCCATCGGCAGCAACACCTGTGGAGGAGTGCAAAAGTTATGCCGAAAGTCACTCAAAGGCACTCGCTTTCATATGTAAACGCCTTCCAGGGGTAATTCTGCTCAGGCGATGCTCAAGAAGGGCAGTTATTCGTCAAAATTGTTTGCATTTTTCAAACAACAACAGGAATAACAAACCCTCCCACTAATTATCCGCCGCTGCAGCGATTTTCCCGAGGATCCGTTCGGAAGTGCCTAGGAGCTACACCAAAACTCACTCAAAGACCGTTCAAATGTAACCGCCTTCGATGGTAACCCGCTCAAACGCTTCGCACTCAAACGACGACCAGATGGCGCCAGTCAGAGGGCGGGCCGGGCCGCTCGCTTACTCCAACACGAATGCTTTTCCGATAGGCTGTGGGACAGTGGAACCAAAGTGATTTGCTTTGAGTGATTTTCACATTATCGCATGGAGTGATCATATATGAGACCCTGTCCTTACAGTATGTATGTGTAAATACAGTAAGATTACAAAGTATTCCTCATGACTGTTTTAAATTGAATTTCTGAAAATAAATGCTCTCAAATTTGAAGGTTCTCCATGAAATTCATTAAATTATTTATATATATTATTATTCGAATGCTATTATTCGACTAGCTTATGAAATATAAATATTGACTTAATTTCCATTGCATTTTCTTCTGCAGGAAAATCATGTATGTATATATTTATATATTAATAGATTTATTAAGAGTATTTTAAAATACTACAATGCAATACCATATCCCCCCAAAACATCAAGAGCTTCACATTTTGCGCAATGCCGACCACTGTGCGACGCCGGCGCTGGCACTACTGTTGCTGCTTGTTGGTGCCTCTGCCGGTGTCGACGTCGCCATCGGCAGAGCAGAGCCAAACCAAGCTGGGCAAGCAACGCTGCTCTTCAGCAGCAGCACAGTTTGTTTTCTGCCTGCGCGCATAACGGTCGTTCTTGCCGACTACGTCGCATTGACGTCGTCATTTTCGTCGTCGCTCGTTGTTCGTCGCTTTCGGTTGCGTTGCTCCACTGCCTGCTGCTGCTTCTGTGTTTTGAAACACCAGACCAGAGGAGGAAGAAGTCGAAAGAAGCAAATGGTTAATAAAAGAAACAACATTAAAAGCAGGCGCAAGAGAAGTAAATAAAAGTTGTCCTATCCCATTCCATCGATCTCCCTCTCTCGCTCTATCTGTTTCTTTTGTGTTTTTTTTCTGGGAATTGTGCAGCGATCGCGCGCGCTACTGCAGCGATCCCTCTCACCCAAAATTTTTGTTACTATGTATTTTGATGTGTTTCATTATGTTTTTTTGTGAGTGTGTGTTAGTGAAAATAAGCAAAACAAAAAGCAAAGTAATGCGCCAAAATGAAAACGAAAAGAGCGTCTAAAACATATTTTATAAACAAAATTAACCAGCATTTTGGAATCTTTTGAATTCGAACTTGAGAGTGTGGCTGTGTGTTCGTTTGTGTGTGTGTGTGTGAGAGAATTGCATATGGGAAAAACTGGTTCTTGCAACCAGTCCAAAAAAAACCCAAAAGCGAAAAAGGGTTCAAACAAACGGCAAAAGAGAGAGGCAAGCATTTGCCGAGTGAGAGAGTCTGGTCAGAAGAGAGCGGAGTGGATCGTGGTAGTAGCGTGGCGCGAGAGAGAGAGATAATTCCAATTAAATTTTTGACCTGGCTTTGTCCAAGGGGTTTCTTGTCTAAGGTGAGGCATTGCCGACTCCCCGATCTATTGTTTCACGATTCTATAACTATCTCTCTCTCTCTCTGTTATCTTTGTGCACTCACGCCGCATCGAAATTAAAAATTAGTTACATTTTGTTTGGCTGCTCTCTGGGATGCCTCACCCCACCTTATTTAAATACACTTTGGGCTTAGCTAGGCCGCTGATCGCAAGCGCTCTGTCTCTCTCTCCGACTACAGAGGTCTGGTTTCAAAGCGTGCCTCTCTCTCTCTCCCACTCCCTCTCTCTGACTCAGAGCGATCGCGCTCTGTCTTTCGCGCTGCTGCTACCTGTGGCAGGTGTGCCTATGACTGTATGTGTATGTGCATGTGTGTGTGTGGGTCTGGCGAATGGCTGACACAAAGCAAATGAGAAAACTTAAATAACGTTTACCATGTTTCATGTTTTGGTTAATGTTTGTTCTCTCTCCCTCTCTCATTCTCTCTCTCAGAGTCAACATGAATTAAGAAAAACGCAAGAAAATTCAAAAACAATTTAACTTTAATCAAACAAAACAAAAAAAAACCAACAAAAAAAAGCCAGAAGCAGGCAAAAAGAATCAACGATACCGAAGAAAAGCAGCCCAGCCGAAAGAGAGAGAGAGCCAAAAATGATGAGAGACCAGCGGCGATCTTCAGCGTCGTCGCTGCGTCGCAGTCGTCGTCAGTGCGTCGACGTCCACGAAGCAGGAACACGAATGTTGCTCAAAAAATCGCTGTCGCAGCCGCTGGAAACGTCGCTGCTCTTGCTAGCAGCGCTGCTGCTGCTCAACGCGGACAGCTGCTCATGTTACGCGGGTAAGTGCTGTTCGCGTTCTCCTCTCCCTTATAAACTCCGCTTCGTACTTCCCCCAACCACCAACCCATTTTCGGTTCACATTTTTTTTTTTTCGTTTTGAGGTTCTTTTGGTTGCAAGAAAAACAAGTACATACAAAACAAACAGCCGTGGGAATTTCGGAAGCCCAAACGGCGGCCGACTCTTTCGAAGTCGAATTTCGGCGATCGCATGGAATTTTCGATGAGTTTCGGAATTTTATCAGGGGAACAGAAAACCCCGAAAGAAGAACTTACAGCGGATCTTCGTCATTCATTTTAAAACAGAAATATTTGCTCATTTGTGAAATTTGAAATGTGAGAGCTTTAGCGATAAGGTCTTTTCCCGTTTTCCACTTCTCTTCCCTTTCTCTGTGTGAAAATCTTCAACACTGGAATTTGTGTTTATATTTTATTTATTTTTTTTTTTAATAATTTTCTACTTTATTGTTTTTTCTGTGAAGGGAAAATGGAACCGCCCGTGTGGCTGTTATGCGAACCATTAAGAAGTAACTGTAAGATGATAGCCTGGGCATAATTTCTGCTAGGTTTTGTGGCCCAAAGAGCGACAGAGTGTTGACTGTTTATTCGAGGAACTAGAAGAGGATCCAGTGCGGAGAATTCTCCTGAACAGAAAACTGCAGAATATCCATTTATTCGATCCGTTTTCCTCCTCTTTCCAACTTATTTAAGACTGAAAATAATCTCTCTCTATCTCTCTCTCTCTCTCGAAACATGTGGGAATGCAATTTGTATAATCTTCCGCCAGAACTTCTTCAGCGAGAAGTTCTGTTCTGCCTTATCGCCTGTGAACCGCACTGTACAGTGTACATTGTACACGTGTAAGCGTTGCATGCCCCCAATTGTATTTGTGCAATATTTGCATACCCTGGAGGTCTGGACAACAAAATATAAGCTACAGGCATATAATTCCCACTAAAATCAAATATTTAATACAAAATCAACAAATTTCCGATTCGAATTTTGCGGGATTGGAATAAAACCCCCACAACCCAACCCCTCCCCTCACGTTTTCACTCATTTCTGGGGCAATTGTTGTTGCTGTTGTTGGGTGGAGGGGGAGGTGGACCACAATGGGTCCCTCAGGCTGATTGTTCAGGCTCTGCTCTGTTTGTACTGTTTGTTGGGGGCTATTTCGGTGTTCGGTATTCGGTCGGGTCTCTGGTCTCTGGTTTTTGCGAGGGGCGTTCCTTGAAGCTTGAAATCGTTGTTCAAATTGTTCAACTCTACAGATACACATGCATACATATACATATGTATATATACCGATACGATACAGATATATATACATATATGCTTGAGTTTCCAGAAGTGAGATATTTTGCGAGGAAACGGAGAAAAAACAATTAGAATCATATTGATCACTCTCTTTTCGGATATTTCCTATATCTTTTCGCTTATGGTAACATTAATGCAGCGAATGATTTGCATTATTGGGCGAATGGAAAAGGCACTTTTGCTGATACTTTTTACATTCTTGTGGCAGGTGCATGTCAAACTGCCCCTCCCCACTGGGCTTGCAAAAAAAGGAGCAAAAAAGAGAAGAGAATCATCTGAAATCTGACAGAAAATGCAAATTGTTTGTCCAGCTGTTTATACTTTCGTCTCTCATCTGTGTTTCTTCTGGCCGCCTATCCTTCTTTCCTTTTGGATTTTTCTTGTCTTCAGTCCTTCGATTTTTTTGTTCTTTCGTTTTCTACTTTGCCCAGATATGTAGGTATTTGTGGCATAATCTCTCGGGTTACAAGGCAAACAGAAGAAGTGCCATGCCGTCCAAAACTGAATCCGAAACAACAACAGATTCCCCCCAAACAGCTAGCACTACATCGAAGACAGTTTTATAATTGGCTTCAACTTTTTCGTTGTTTATTCGTTGTTGCATGCACCTTCTGTCTATGCCACAGACACGACTCTCTGTCTGTCTGTCTGTCCGACTGTCTGGTCTATTCATTAACTTGTGACATCTATTTAACAGTGAAGGGAAATCGCTTTTCCAACTAAAAACGAAAAGCAAAGAAAACTCAATGCCAGCCAATCCGAAAATTGTATACCGTACCACCCCCCGCCCAATTCTTTTGTTTTATAGAGCAAATCAATATTATCTGATATCTACATATCTATCTAGCTTATTTCACAAAGATTTTAATAATTTAATAATAATTAAATAATAAAAATAAATTAATAAGTCTTTATACATATGTATATGTAGGTATTCCCACCAACAAAAAATTCCCAAATCATTCTTCAAAACCTTTAAAAATTAAAATAAATAAAATATTAATATAAAATAAATCTAGCCCACCTAAAGCCAAGGCCTCTTAGTATAGTATGCCATAAACTCCATTTCTGCTGTTAACTTTTATGTGATGATCAAGCAAAGCTTAATCTGCATTTTCATTAGAATTCTAATAATACTATAAGATCAATTGTTGCTGACGGAAATCTAGAAGAACAACTTCTAGAGAAAAAAAGAACAAAGTAGAAAACATTAATTTTGGGGCGAAATTTGTGCAACATTTTTAAGAATTATAATATAAGACATACATATGTATGTTTATACTTAATAAATTAGGAATATCCAAAATGAAAACAATATTCAAAAATTCTGCTTCGAATATCTTTTAAATTAGCATCCAGCCTGGTTGGAAAAATGCATGGAAACTGCCTGTTGCAGTGGGAGGAAAGGGGGGTGTGTGGGGGTCTTCTGTGGGCACCAGATTTTTAACACCGTCAACCGCAGCGTAGGGCATAAAGAGACTCGTATAACCCGTAACCGTAAATCCACCCAAAACGAAACACGAAATGACTTTTTAAGCTATTTTTGCTCTGCGTAGCGTAGCGTCTTTCGCAGAAGAGAAGGAAAGGAGGAAGGTGGAAGGTTAAGGCGACAAAAAAAAGAAGTAAAAACGTTTAAAAAGATTGTCCAAGGGAATAGACTGTGAAAGATATTCGTAAAAGATACTCCAAGTGGAGTACATTTTGCATGGGGCATATATAGAGCATGATGGATGGATGGATAGCTGGATGGTGCGTTTCGTAACTGTAATTCACAGTGTTAGACGATGTAATGATGACCTTTGTTTTAGTCTTGATATATGTAAGTATCTGTAGAAGAAAATAATATATAAAAACAAGAACTTCCCACTGGAAAATGCGTAAAAATATTTAATTGTTAAGCAATGTTGTAATTAAACTATGCAACAGCCAATAAAACTCTGGTATTTCAAGGATCAAAAAATTAGATATATATATTACGATATTACGAATATTGTATAAAACATTAAGTAACACGACTTTTCCTTAATTTAAAAGTAACGATTTGTTAAACAAAAAAATACCACAAAAACTGATTCATTTCGAATTCGTAAGCCCAATAGCCAAAAGAGAAGAAGGGGAACACCCTGCCGCACACTCATTCCCATTCTCTCTCTCTCGCTCAGACCCACTCTTCCTCGTGCAGTGGCGGAGGAGGGAAGCGAGATAGCAACACGCATACCCATATACCCATAAGTGTAATACTGGAAAATGTATCGCTGATTTGGTCTGATTTCTGCATTTGGTCCATCAGCACATTAAAAATCCTTCAGTTTTCATTACCTTTTTTCAATTTGCCTGTGCATTGATTGTGGGGCAGCAATATTTCAGGTGGCCTGGGGCAATGGGGAGGTGGACGTGCTATCCCTGGTGGAGAAATAATCAACGGATGAAAGCCAGAAATTAGGCATGCCCCGCCATGCTGCATGATTAGTGCCCCAACCATCCGTCCATCCATCCACCCATCCATCCACCCATCCATCCACCCATCCATCCATCCATCCTGATGCTGCAATTATTCAAACGCAAAATGACAATCGAATTTAAATATAAATTATTTAAAAACCCTCTCCCTCCCCCCTCTCCCTATCCCAATGCAGAGAGGTTTAGCCCCACAGAATACCCTTTGTTTGATGGCTATTTCTGAAAGGGTCTCATCCCTCATTCCAGGGTATTCCAGGGCAAACATTTTAGCTTTCGACTAATTAAATGAGGAATTTTGCGTTGGCTTTTGTTTTGAGGCGGCAACACCGACCACCCCCCACCCCCCGCCCCCCGAAATGGATGATCACTGACCGCCAGCGAGCGACCGCATTCGATAAATCACATTTTTCCAGCCGCCGCTGCCGCCGCTGCTGCCGATTACTTTGCTGCGTCAAAAATTGATTGACCCACAAAATGGGTTTGGGGAGGGGGGGAGACACGGGTTGGACGGTAGCAGGCGGTAGGCGGCATGCGGCACGCGGCCAGAGCATTATTCTAATTCATTTCTATTGACATATTTGTGAGGCGGGAGAATGCGACAATGGGGATTTGCATTTGACAAATATTTTCGTACACACGCAATGGTTTTATGCTCTCAAAACCGAAAAAAAGGAAACAACGGAAAATGCCACAGGCAGCGGCCAGCAAAAACAACACGACTCATTTGCCACCGATAGAGGATTTTCCCTTGCAACGAGGGTAGAATAATTTTTATTATAAATAAAAAATAATAAAAAAAAAAGAGAAAATCTTATATTTAGCAAGATATTGATGGAAAATTGCATTTATGTAAGCGATTTCATGGATGAAAAGTCAAGGAATTGGCAGGAAAGAGAGTCACAAAGAGTGATAAAAGAAGCGAGAGAGAAAGAGTGAGCGGCGCACTCATAAATAACAACAATAACAGTTATCAACGATCTGTTGACATTCACCACAGCCCACCCCAGCCCACCATCCCCCCCACCAGCCTTCTCTATGGCGGCCCCTTCCTCTCAGCCAAAAGTGTTGCGGTATGTGGGGAAAATTCCGGCGAAGGGGGGGTGGAGGAGGACAACACAAAAGCTGCCCAATGGGTACATTCTCTATAATGCCAAATTACAACCAACGCAAGGGGAAGGGGGCAGGGTGCAGGGTGCAGGGATGGACATTGTGTTTTTGACCAGCAAAAGCGGTGTCCCCTGATCCCTTGGCTCGTCCCTCCATTCCACCTCTTTGGAATGGCTTCCTCCCTCTGCCCGCAATGCAGCTTTCCTTTTTTTTTTTTGTATTTTTTGGCTAAAACCCATAGATGATGGGGCTTTTCCGTTGCCTTCCCTTCCCATTGAATTCCATTGGATGCCTGCTCCCAGGGTGCGGCGAGCGTGTCAATAGCCGCCGAATGCGTCTCGCACAGTTTGAGATTATGGCCCAAAGGAAATGCATTTGAACATTCGTTGGGTTTTGGCTTACAGTTTCGAGTGCCTTGAGCTTCGAGTGTGCCGCTCAAACTGTGCGTGCCCAATTGCTAGTTAACTGCCACGAACACCAATACATACTTACACACAGGTGGTCCCAAACAGGAGGTACAGATACATATGTACATATGTACATACATACATACATATATTTCTGGCTTATTTTGCTATTTTTTGTTTTGTTTTTGCCTTGTTTTACATTATTTCTGCTTGCCACGCATTGCAATTAGCATGGAAATCCACTTGCCACACACACATAGACACACACACACAGAAAAGAAGCTTCAAATGAAGCACAAGAGCAATAAATGCAATCAGAAATTGTAAAAATCCATCCATGCAACCAAGCAACCAATGTGCAGCACACCGTTGCACACAACATTCGCAAAAAAGGTGGATTTTTCATTTCTAAAAATATGTGTATATAAAATAAATAAATAAAAAATCATAGTTTTTCGGGTGGTTTTAGCTTTTTTTTTTATTATTTTGTTGTTGTTGTTTATGAGGCACGGATGAATGAATGCCATTGGCGCTGAAAAGTACAGTCATAATTGACTAATTGAAATCACAAACTGCACCCTCCTCCCCTCTGCCCTCTCCCCTGTACACTACATTGTTTTCTTGACTTCCACAAGAATTTTATTGCCTCAAACCGTTTCTCCCTCTCCCTCTGCCTCTCCCGCTCCCCATCAATTTTTGTGTTCAATGTTCAATTAATATGCGAAAGAAGTAGAAACAAAAAAAGAAAATGAAACCCAAAGGAAGGAGAACTCGAAACAAAAAAGAGAGACTGAGTCTCAGATAGATACCCTGTAATCGGAGGGATTACCTAGATTTCGAAGCTTTATCTTAATCGTGTCCGTTCGCTTATGTGAGCTTTTGTACTGCTTTTGTACATGTAACCTATGAAAGGGTATACTTAATGACTGACTGAGTGAGGATTGATTGACTGACTGACTGACTGAATGATGATGAACCATGCAATAAAGGGGAGAATCGAGATGGACAGACAGGGAGGTGTGTAGCGGGGTGGGGGGACTGCCTTGCAGACAGTGCATGTCAAACCGAGAGGCGCGAGAGCCGACGAATGATTGAGTGTGGAATTTCCACATGCAACAGCTCGCGCGCTGCAGAAGAAGCAACGCCACGATCAAGGCCAGGCCAAATGGGTGAGGCCTAGAAGTGAAGTCAGAGGAGGGGTAGGGGGGTACGTGAGGTGCACATGGGTTATGGACAGGGCAAGAGTGAGGGCTGTGATGGAGGGTTTCACTGCTTGGTTTTTGCCTTTTGTTGGAGGGGGAGGAGGGGAGGAGGTGGGGAATGGGCATAAGCATTTGCATAAGCGGCAGAAAACAGCAGCAAAAGAAACGCACACAACACACAACACACAGACACACACACGTCTCTTCGGCGACTTGCATACAAAACAAAAGCAGAAGGGAAGGAGTGAAAGAGCGAAAGAGAACCATCCATCACAGATGGATACCCTGTAAATCAGAATACGTAACGCTTTAATCCCCAGCCACATTGAGTACTATGTAGATATGTATATATATTTTTACAATTTCTGAAACATTTAAGGAATGAGAAGAGTATGCCCTTCGATGGTTCGTTCCACCCTTGCAGCCGTTGGGGGGGGAGCAGTGAGGAACGAGTGGTAGCGGGTAGTGGTAGGACCCATCCAGGTGCAAATTGAAGGCACAAACAGAACTAAGAAACGAATGAGCGAATGAGCGCCAGGCGACATTCGCCTGTTCTTTGGAGGGGCCCTTTGATTGCTGCGAGACGCCGACGCCAACGACGACGACGACGCGTCGACGGTGCCGCTGCCCGACGAATGCTATCATTAGACATTTCCGGTCTTTGGACTGCATTCACACACAGATAGCCGCACTCCCTCCCACACAAACACACACACACGCATGCATGTGCTGTACACATGCTCTCACGTTTCAAGGGAAACAAGCAGCAGCAGCAGCAGAAGCAGGTAGAGCTGCTACCAAAAGTATGCCTCCTCCGGCAGAGAGAGGGAGAGAGAAACTGTGGATTGGAGTTTCAAGAGGTTTTCTTTTTCGGGAAATCAACAAAACAACAAAAGGCACAAAATAATAGTGTGGGAGAAAAATGCTAGGAAAAGGAAGAACCAGACCCTGAACCAGAACCAGACCGAGAACATCTGTGGGATTTTGTTTCGCAATTAATTTGAGTTGCAAAGTCTTTAAAAACTGTGGCGAGAACTTTTCAATTGGTTTCCTTGAGAAGCAAAACCTATGGAATGGAACTTTCGGAATGGAAAAGATGGCAATAGAGAGAGAGATCTTCCCTTCTTGTTTATTCAAAATAATGGGATAATACTCCCATTTGATGATGGATTTAATCAATGGCAAAATTATCGCATTATTATCGCATCCCTCTCGCTCCATCTCTGCTCTCTTTCTCTGCTCTCCGTTTCCGGGTTCTTTCCGGCCTTCCTCACTTTTTCGAACCCTTTTGTTTCGGTGGAAAGCATTTCATTAGCTATGCGCTTACACGTTCTTATCAGCTTATCATTTTTGTGTAGCCTACATAACTGTCTTGCCACACCTCCACTTCAGAAAGAGCAGGTGGTGTGTGGGGGGTCAGGGGCTGGGTGCGCGCAACGGTACCTATCGCTAATTTTATTATGCACACACATTCCTCGGGGCAGTCCTCCTCTTCACATTCTACACGCTTTATCATCTTTTGCTTCCACTGGAATCTGGTCACACCTCTACACTCCTCCACTCCTTCCCCATTGCCTGGAGTATTTGTTCATTTCTGGCTACCGGGCGACGCCTTGTTGACGCTTTAAAATATTAAATAAGAACAAAAATAAAAAGAAAATTATACAAGAAGGAGGAAAACAACAGGAAAAACAAAGAAAATGGGGAGCATCGGGTATATAAGAGGACTGTGCCAGGATGGATAGGAAGGAGAAAGAAATGATGGAGGGAAGCAGAATGGGTGGATGGGAATGGGAAGAAGAAAAGGTGTTATGCTCTAAGACTTTTCCGAGGCAATAGTCACCCGATTACACGTGTCTTCAGGCGAAATGTCAAAAGAATTTTCTTAGTTTTTTTTTTTTTTGTTTTATACCCTATACTTATTATGCGACCAAAGACTGTGTGTATTTTGTTTTTGTAATCTCGGACCCGAGTTTTGATGTATATTTTGTTATTGGATTCTCGGGCATTTGAGTTGTTGCAGTCTTGGTATCGGGATCGAAGAAAACAAGTTCCGATTCTACGCTGAAACTCTTTCTCTCTCTATCTCTTTCCCACAAAAAAGAAATGAGAGAAGAGTATCTTAATGTAGAGCAGTCCTGGATCTCTTTATTTTTGATCCATCGATCACTCCGATCACTTTCTATGGATATAGTGGGGTTGAGGGGCACCCTGTTTTTTTTTGTTGTTTCCTTCTGTTGACAAGATGCCTCCTCCTGGTCCTCCTCTTGTTCCTGTTACTGTTACCACCCGCCTGTCCCCTTTTCTTGTCGCTGTGGGCTCCTACATCTTGCTTCCCTTTGCTTCCTTTACCTTTGCGACCCTTCCACTTAATTGCGGCCACTTGATGGTGGCAATGATTGGCGGGTGGCGGGTGGTGCGCGGGGGGGACAGGTGTATGTCCTGCACCTTTCTCTCGCTTATATTTTATTGCTTTTGTGTTTTATGACGCGCCTTGGCGTATGCTATAATTTATTTGGATTTTCATACCTTCTTCGCTTATCCTTGACAACCATCCTCCGAACACCTTCGCTTTTTGTCCTGCCCTGCCCGGCCCGGCACCGCCCCATCCATTATCCATTATCCGCTATCCGCCGTAGCGCCCTGCCTTATCCGGTGTATATTCCAATTAAGCTGCGACTATAATTTCTCATAATTTGCAAATTTAAGAGTGAAAATTTCGCATAAGATAATAGAATCTAAATGCCCAAAGAAAACTAAGATATTTTCTGTAACGAAGGATGATATTATCGATCACCGCTTCGATATACATATGTACATATATCGAATATATACCATAAGAATGACCTTTTATGAGTTGTACGAATGTTATCGATAGTTTATACAACGCTTAATACTAGTTCAATGGATTAGCTCTTTAACATAATCGGCTTAAATGGCATTTTGTGTTATAGAATGAGTTTATCGATATATTTATCGTTTAACGTAAATGTTGATATATTTCGATCCTTTTTTAATGTGAATATCGATACTGTTGGAATATATTATACGATACGGGAATGAGTGTGCTATTTCCCTTCGATTCATATTCATATTCGTTTCTGTTATTCATCTATCTGAATTCATTGCTCTCAGACTGTCTCAGCAGATTTCTTATAGCTTCAGGTCGAAGCCCGATATTGGTATCCTTTCATACCCTGGATTTTGCTTACCCTGCACACACACACACAGCAAACATTTGGGGCAAACTCTGACCAAGTCCGCTCCTCCTCCCCCTCTAGCCCGCACTCGCTCAGATAATACTAATAACAGCTGACACAATGAGTCCAAGAGCTGCAGACAGAGGCGGAGCGGGAGTGGAGAGTGGAGAGTGGCAGGAGGCCACAAGTGGAGCACATGCATAATTTGTGATAATGGTCGCCACCACCAGCGGCAAACCCCAATCCCCAATCTACAATCACCTGCAACAAAAACGTATCGACCAGAGACAAAAACCACGAAAATCTTATCGCACACCAAATTGTTCACAAAGACAATAAAAAAAAACAAAAATAAAAGAGTTACCCGTTACCTGGCTTTTGTTTGCATTGAATGTGCAACCCCACCACCGCCACCCAATGTCACTATCATCATCATCGCCCCACTCCAATGAGCCTCGTGTGTGCTGGCTTTAATGTTTCAACATTGTATTTTGGTTTTTATTTTTCTTTCTTTCTTTTTTGCGTACTTTAATGCTATCGTTAAATGCCCTCACCGACACGAGAAGTACTTACCGCGATTGGAAAAGGATAATACTGGAAAATGCCAGAAAATACAAGAAAATACCAGAAAACACAAGAAAATACCAGAACATTTTATAAAAAACCAGAAAATACATAAAAAGGTCAGAAAATACTGGCAAATACCAGAGATAACCAGAATAAACAAAGATATACTGGAAAATACCAAAAACGTCTGAATATACCAAAATACCAGAACATTTTATACAAATAAAAATATTGGCAAATACCAGAGATTACCAGAACACAAAATAAAATACCAGAAAATACTATAAAGTACATAAAATACCAAAAAACACCAGAAAATACAATAAAATACCGGAAAATTGTAAAAAAAATACCAGAAAATACCACAAGTGACAAAAAAAAATTCTTGAAAATGATTGGGTGAATCGCGGGAAGAGTTCTGGCCTTAGTTCTGGCTTTATGTGGAATTGTGCACCTAAATCGGTTCCACTACATACCATACCGCATTTTCCTTCAAAAGAAACCTGTCTCCCCATCCCAGAAGGCATCTAAGAACTGCCTGGTACACTATTCCTATTCGGGTGTCTTTCTGTAACTAGGGAAACGTAAGGGTATTACCAGCTTCGTTCTTCTTTTCTTCTTTGATATTTTTTCGTTATCGTTTATCAATTTGGGTTTCACTGGTGGCCGCCTGCCATGTTCCATGTGCTTTGGTACCGGTACTAGGTATCGATGATGGATGTTGGCCCGGCGATTAGCTAATAGCCCCAACACACAGCACACAACAGTAATAGCAACAGCAAGAGCAACAGCAAGAGCAAGAGGAACAGCAACAAAAGCAAAAGCTAGCTATAGCCAATACAGCGGCTAGGTGTTTGCCATGAAACCGAAATGAGAAATGTGAAAAGAGAAAGGGGGGGGGGGTGGGGGGGGGGGGGGGGGGGTAAATGCGGTCAAATCAAATCGAATAGGAATCGAATTGAAACGAGTTCCGAATTTTTGTCAACGAGAAGAGAATGGTGCTTAACTCATAAAGACCGGTACCCTATGGTCCGGTGTGTCTCTAAAAGACCACCTCTTTGATGTATCCCAACCACCTCTTTCAATATAAGAGTCCAGTTCCCGCATGCATCTGGACAGATGCATGCCAATGGCATGATTCATGAATATTGATCTCCCTCTCTGAATTGAGTCTTGTGTTTGTGACTCAGTTTTGTTGTGGTTTGCCTTCGGTTCTTCGGCCTTTCCTCTGCCTCGTGTCTCTTGTCTGTTTCTCTTTCTGGCTGTTGCCAACCAACCAGCCAACCAGCCGCTTTTTGGCCAAGTGCATTATGATGGGAAGCGAATGAGTAGGGAAGAAAAGGGGGTCCATAAACAAGAAACGGAAATGGCCAACAGCAGCGCCAGCGGCAGCCCAAGTTGAATGTATTCGAAAACTTTTCAAAATGAAATTAGCATCATCATCGTTTTCGTGCTGCGGCCATTGGTGACACCTGGCGGGCGGACAACGATATTTGCATGCGGCATGGCACAGTGACGGGATGGGAGGGGTACCAGTACGGGGAATCTCTTGATGAATCACCCTGGGAATTGTTGACGGATGGATGAATGAGCGAATGAACGAATGAATGACCTATTCAACTCCTGATCTATGGTCTAATACTGATAACTTTATTTTCGATTTTAGTTTTAAAACAAATCTGTATTTATGTGCATTAAAATGATTGGTTATCGATTTACAAACTATCGATTGACAGAAATAAATAGATCGACTATCAACGATTGAATTATCAATTATCATCATATGTGTATGTATTAATGTATCGAAGTGTGAATTTTCGATTATAGTGTATTGGACGAGTGGCTCTACGTTCATAGTAGATTATCGAGTACATGTCTGTCTAATTATCGAATTTAATATTATTAATTATTATTATTATTATATTATTAATATTATTTAATATGTCTGTTATCGACTATTGAATGAATCTGTGGGAATCCAAATCTTTGGGATCTATCCCTCTCATCCTCTAGTGTTCTCTTGTTTGACCTTGGATCCAACTGACATTAAAATGTTATTTAATTCAAATTTGAGTTTTCCTTTTGTGAAAACTCTGTTATTAAAATTCTCAGACGAATTTCTGATTGATGCAAAATGCTTGGACTTTTTCCTAGGCCTTCTTTCTGGTGGGCGCCCCTCCTCTCCCGCTTCTCCCCCGCTTATCTCTGATGGGAGCACTCTCAACAGTCCCCTAATTGGGCTAAGTGGCATAGATTCTTTCAGCCCCTATTTAACCCTCCCCCATGTGCTCCCCCCTTTGCCTGTCTCTGGCTTTTGTCTGTTCATTGTTCAACTAAATATTTGAGTTATTTGCAGTTTGCGTGCGGGCAAAGCATTTGGCATTCCCATGGAATGTTTTCGAGTCGAAAACGCCGGAGTCGGAGACGGATTCGGATCCGGATCCGGACTAGGTCTCTTTCTCCCCGTTTCCCGTCTCCGTCTCGGTCTCCGACCAGACCATGTCTCATGCAATTGCTAAGATTTTTTTCTGTCTAAACTGGGTACATTAGGGTGGGGGTTAATGCTTAAGGGTTGACCGATTGAAAGCCAGAGAGAAAAAGCCTGGCCGAAGTCTGAGATACCCTTGCAGATCCATCGATTCACAGTTTCATTCACGTTCGTGAATAAATGGCAAGTGATTATTCATGGAATTTTTCCAACTGATTTCCAGATGCCGATTACTGTGATATTGAGTAAAAATTAAATTTAATAATAATAGTAATTAATTCAGAAATCAATTTAATAATTAATTAATGAGTAGGTACATGAAATAATTAATAAATAAATTATTAAACTAAAAAACTAAAACTAAAACTAAAATGAATAATAATAAATGAATAATAATAAATGAATAATAATAAATGAATAATAATAAATGAATAATAATCATAGCTCGCAAATAACTGTTGACCGTTTGGTTTGCTAACGCTCTGCTCGCGAGAGCAACCGAAAAAAAAAACCACCCTCGATCTCGCTCTGAGCAGGAGACTTCGTTTCTTTTCGTTTCGGTTTTCGGTTGACCGATTGACGATGAGCGGTTCGTGAAACGGTCTTTTACCGAGCATCGCACAATGAGAGATACGAGTTATGCTCGCACAGAGAGACTCACTAAAAGACCGATTGACTGAAAAAGTCAACCCAAACGGTCTTTTCAATAATTTGTCTCCTTTTCAATGCACAGTGGTACGTTGTGTAACATTGTGAGATTCGATTTTCACGTTAAATTTTCTTGAAATTTTAAACATGAATTTTTATATTTCAAACTATTTTTTGTATTAAAAAATGAATAGTTTCTTTATAATTAGTTTATTTTGAATTAAGCTAACAACTTATAAATAAATAATAATAAATATTGAGTTTAGTTTTTGTGTACTCAAGTACTCAAGTGTGGCGATTTCAGCAATACATTTCTAAAAAATGTAATATGTCTTCGTTTAATGTTTGATATTTTGTCAATATTCTCGACCTACGATCACTGTACCATCGAAATTCACAAAGCAAAGTGACGCGTAGAACCTTCGAGAGTTCACATACACACATACATTCGCAAAAGACTTTTTGGATCGTCGTTCGAGGGCAAACGGTCCTGGAATGAGCAGAGCCAAAGAGACCGAAAAAAACTGCTCTTCGACTGAGCGCGAGCAGAATTTTTGAACGAACAATGCAATCGGTTGCTCTCGGACCCTTTGCTCAAAGTCTCAGTGACGAACTCTTATTTTGTGACCGCACGAATCGGTTAACAGTTATTTGCGAGCTCTGATAATAATAAATGAATAATAATGATAAATGAATAATAATGATAAATGAATAGTAACAAATGAATAATGATAAATTAATAATAATTAATGAATAACAATAAATGAATAATAATAAGTGATAATAATAATAATACATAATACAATAAATGAATTCCTATGGTATTGAAATATTTCCGATCGTTATGAATCAAAAAGTCTGCAATCACTCAAATGCCGAATGCCACTCTCTATTCGTTGCATTCGTGTATAAAATCGTACATTGTCCATTCGCTTATGGGAACATTTGATCATACAATCTCGGAGATCCGTCTCAAGTCTCGCTCTAAAAAGCACGGACCCTCGCAGTGGTAGAGTACACATAAAATAAAAATATGAAGAAATTTTTATATCAAAGCGAAGCTAAAATAAAAAAAACTTTCGTTTTGATGTAATTTTTGTTGTTGTTGTTGCTCCAAAGAAGAGCAGCAATAGGGAGGGAGGGGGAGGGGGTGGCACCCCATACTTATATAATTATGTGGTAATTATGTTGTTCAGCTCTTTGTCCCAATTGTTGTCTGTCTGTCTGTCTTTCTTTCCTTGTGTCTGTCGTGTCGGTTTGTTTGTTCACCGTTATAATAACAGTCGCCGCAAATTGTATGACAATTGACAAACGAGAGGGGGTGAGGCAGGCAGGCAGGCAGACAGAGGGAGACGGCAGGAGACATGCCAAGCTCTTTTAAATCGAAGTTTAAGTGGTCTCCACCACCACCCGCCCGCCTCGGTGAAAACCCCCCAAAACAGCGAGGCATCTGCTGGCTCGGTCTGTTACAGTTTTGCTTCTCCGCCATTCAAGTGCAACGAAGGGTATATTGTTTATTGTTCGGCGTATGCCAAAGATCTTCAGAAGAATGGAAGCAGCACACTTCCAGGGAAAACCTATGGCTGCCACACAGTTAAAGACAGTCCGGAATAGTCCTCAATGTCTGACTTGCTCCCTCACTCTCTCTCTCTCTCTCTCTCGCTCTCTCTTGGGAAAGCATCTTCCTAATTAATTTGACATACATTTCTGGCAAAATAAAGTGCCAGAAAAGGACAAAACATGTGCATTGTGCCTCAGAGATACCCCACATAATGCCACACACACACACTGCCAACCAGTTGCACAGTCAGTGGCAAAAGTTTGCGCTCGGCAAATTTGTTTGCTTAAGCTCTTTGTCTTCTCGGGTATGTGTGTGGGTGTGTGTGTGTGGGTGGGTGGGTGGGTGGGTGGTTGGGTGGTAATGCGGCTTGTACTGTGCTGTGCATTCGAGTGTCTCTGCCTTCTGTTTGTTTGGGCCGCCCTGAAAGGACGATTGGGCAATGTAAACTCTTAATTGCATTCATTTTGCCACCCACACAGCCGCACATTCGCACATCCACGCATCCCCATCCACACACACACACACAAAGGTATCTATAGACCTAATTGGGTATACTATTGATCGGGCGACGAGGCATCGGACGTGGCACTTCATTAGGCTGCTTTTCAATAAAGTAAAAGCTCTTCACTTCAATCAGTTGATTGATTAAAAGTAATTGCAAACAAAAAAAACCTCAATAACAATGCCAATCAATTTCTTCGATTAACTATTTCATTATAAGAGCCAAGATACATTTGATTTACATTTGAAAATTCTGATCAATATTGAGGATATTGGATATCCATATTGCCATAAGTATTCCATATTCCATTAATAGTGAATGATCTCTCTAGACCCCTACGATTCTATTAGTTTTTCTTTCTTTAATTTTCCGTAATCTCTTTACTGGAATTTATTGTCTGTTCTTTGGTTCAGCAACTTTTTGCATCAACTGTAGTGATGCATTTTATTGCAGATTCTTTAACTTCTTCTCTTTTGTTTCTTCCTTACCGGGGAACCCCTCTCTCCACGACTTTGCTTCAGTTCGTGGGTGGATTGTAAGCTGCTGCTCCCCCATTCCATTGTTTCTGTTTCTTTTCCACGTTCTGACTTAATGATTTTTCTGTTTAAGTGTTGAATGCTTAAAGGCATATTCATGTTTCTTATCGGAAATACTTGTTGTTGTTGTAAACGATGTATCGTACTTTCCCATGGAAGTTCAATATCCGATACGATCTTCAGGGATATATGTACTGTCTGCTGCATAAAGGATAATCCAATGTCTGCTGAAAATCATTATACCCTCGTGCCGCAAGGGTACGATTCAGTGATTCATTGGATGAGTGGGTGGCTGGGAGAGGGACCGGACCGTTGGCTCATCATCATCATCATTGGGGGGAAACCCCCGGTATCTTCTCCCATATTCCCAGCTATTTTTCTTCATTTTCTTCGCATTTGTTAATTTTAATGCCGTAATTATACCCGGTACTCGAAGAGTATAGGGGTATATTAGATTTGTGGTGATAACGGTTGTTTGTAACGCCCAGAAGGAAGCGTTTCCGACCCCATAAAGTATATACATATATTCTTGATCAGCATCAATAGCCGAGTTGATATAGCCATGTCTGTCTGTCCGTCCGTCCGTCTGTCCGTCTGTCCGTCTGTCCGTCCGTCCGTCCGTCCGTCCGTCCGTCCGTCTGTCTGTCCGTCCGTCTGTCCGTCCGTTCCCTCTCGGTCTCTCTCTCTTCTTTTTTGCCCAAAATTTAATTCGTCCCTTTTGCGAACATATAATAAATTTCATATATCGTAAGCTCATAAATGTATGTATATACTGACTGAGTACCGGGTATAAGGTAGAGCCGCGGCAAAGGCCGCGTTCCAACGTTCCCCCTCGTTTTTGTTTACTTCTGTGGGGCTCTTTCTCCCACCCTACCACCCTCCCCTCTCACCCTCTCTTGCTACCGCTCTCACCTATGCCTGCTGGTCTGTCTCCCTCTTTTATATTCATTTAACGTAATCGGAGCCGAGAAAAACCGATGCTGAATTTTCCATTTGCTGTTGTTTTTACTTCTTGGCTCTTTTTTCTCGCTTTCCTTTTGCTTTTGTTTTTCGATTGTTAATTTCAGTCGCAGCAGAGCGAGACGAAGAGGGGGAGAAGGGGGCAGAATGAGGAGTGGAAAGAGGTAGATACATATTATTATTCGATAAATCCAGACATCTATATATGTAGTTTTTTCCCAACCTCCCTCCCACCTCACATTCCCGACCCACCTTTGACCCCCCTGGAGTGTGACAGCGAGAGAGAAAACGGATTTAATAAATATGACGACAGATAAGGTGAAAAAAAAACTAGATCTTAACCCCCGAAAAGTCTGAAGAGAAATGCCAAAGGAAGGGATATTTTAGAAATGGGATCCAAAAACTGTTGCCAGAACTTTTCGACCTTTTGTATCGCGAGAACTTTGCAGGATATAAATATACTGTGTATATTTATAGCCATAAAATGTCCTTCAACTCTTGCCTTATCCTGGCAAAGTCGTTCCTTAAAGGCTTGCAAATATTTCCAACGAAATTCCAGAGTCAAAGTTTTACTTTTGTTTTCTGGTAGCTCTCATTCAGGAAATGCTACAGAAAGTCAGAGAAACAGACTGAATGAGAGACGAGAGTGATTCTTATACCTTGAGTTGTTTGTCTCTCTCACTCTCACTCTGCTCTCTGTCTCCGTCTCTCTCTCTCTCTCTCTCTATGGCCGCTTGCTGTAATTGGTTTATTTGCTTTTGCTGTTTTGCTGTTGTGCTCTTTCATTTCTCTCGCTTTCTGCCTTGCAATTTCTTAATTTTATTTTTATTTGTTTTCTTCTTTCATATATTTTTTATTTAATTTTTGCGTCGTTAATGACTTTCGGTTTATTTACGAGTATTTACGAAATATTTAAACACATTTAATTATAATTTTAAATAATTTTTCATTCCTTTCAACTTTGTGGCTCTGCCACACACTTTCTCACACTCTTTGTTTGCCTTTTATGATACCCTGGACGAGGTGTATGATGATTAAGGCCTGATTGATTACTATACAAAAAATCTTTTTGAACCCAGAAAAAAAATGAGAAAGATTCGCCTTAATATATTTAATAGATTAATATGAAAAAATGTGATCTAAAACTATTTTATATTTAAAATAAATATATTTCATATTTAAATATATTTTTTCATTAATTGATTAAATATAAATTTAGTATCCAATATATAATATTTATTTAAATTTTGTAAATACATTTTTAATACATTTACGCTGAAAGGAAAGTCAATTCTATTTGAAATATTTTTTTTAATTTTAATTTAATTAATTAATTAATTAATTAATTAAATTAATTTTTAATTCTGAGTGCAGAAACGATCGTTGAAGAGTAATAAGCTGGAGTTTCACTTGGTTCTCCACATGATTTTAACGATGGGTTCTGCGAGGGTATTTGTGGCGTCGTTCCCCCCACCTCTATAAATGCCGGCCTTTCATTTTTCTTTTTGGAGTAAATCTTGTTTTTTTTCGTGGTCTGCTCAGCTCTGCTTTTCTGTTGCTCTTTGTGGCATTGCGCAAATATTTTTACACCGCATGACGGTTCGCCTTTTGTAGCAGTTACCACACGACCCACATACCCACCCACTGCCCCGCTCTATCCGTTTGCCACTCTTTGCCACTTTTGCATTTTCTAAGTGCATTTTCCAATAATTATACAACTATAATTCATTTAATTCTTTCTCTGGTTTTTCTTTGGGATTTTCACTTAATTTATGGAATACTTACGAGTGAGGGAAAACTTTAACAGTTGTTCTATAGATTGAAATCTCCTGACAGCCGCTTGAGGGTTAGAGCATCCAAAATTCGGTTTAGATCATGTGAAGCCTTCATTCCGGATATTTCCTTCACTTCGAGAGCTTAAGCCTCCGTCAAATTTCCGTGTGAAAAGCGGTTTTTGTGTGGGGGCGGCATAACCACCGTCACACAAACACACACACACACACATATGAGCGCCTATCTCTTCAACACTAATGTTGATTTTCATTTTCACTCTGTTTCTTTTCTGTTTTTTTGTTTTTGCTTGTATTTTAATGGTATTTTCGCTTCATTAAATTTGGTTTCTTTAAAACAAATACGGAAAAAAAGAATCAGAAGTCACATCGACAAAAAGAGTGGCGAAGAGCAGCAGAAGAGAGCGGTGCATGGCGGGGTGGGGCGGTGCAGAACAGAGCTGCTCTGTCGCCGTCAGTCGTCAGCTTAAAAAATTAAGCACTGGCTAAACGAGGCAGCAGTGGAAGTGCATATGAGCGATTAAAAAATAATAAGAAATAATAATATGAATAATAAATTATAAGTAAATAATTATACAAATAAAAAAAATATTAAAAATATAAAATAAAAAATTATAAAAATAAAATAAATATATTAATATTAATATTTATAACAAAATTACTTCAATTTGATTTGTGTATTATTTTTTAACAATTTTCTGCCAACTAGGGATTTAATTTAAAGGAAATATTGGCAAGGAAAAAGGAAAACAGTAATTAAAATTTGGGATGTTTCAACTAAGCTTAGATATTTTACGGAATTTTAACTATGGGTCAAATGGGTCAAGCATTAAAATATTAATTACGGGGACCGAAAATGTTTATTTTTAATTTTTGTAGCCAAAGAAATCAATGACATATAATAGTCACACAGAAGATAGATAAATATAGCAACAGACTGCTATAAGGATACTCTACGCATATCCAACATATTCCTGTTCCACTTTGAGTTTTATTTTCGATCGAATAAAATTAATTATTTTTTATATATTTTTTATGGATAATTGTTATCCATAAAACTTAAAATGTTATTAATGTTGTGTGATTTTTTCTTATTTTCTTATTTTATTTTCTTATTCTTATTCTTTTATTTATTTTTATATTTTAATAAAATATACTATAGAAAAATTAATGATCTACTGTTCAGCTGCTGTTTGGTTTGGAAAGTACTTAGACTTTTTTCTTAATTCTTGTGCTGCACCCTCTTCTGGGTGCCTCCGCTACCGATGCTGCCGATGCTCCTCTGCTTTTTGTTCTGCCTTCTGTTGGCGCATTTCCATTTGTCTCCGCCTTTGGCTTTGGCTTTGACTTTGGCTGCCAGCTGCAGCTGCATTTTGATGCTGA
The DNA here is from genome assembly GCA_008121215.1 of Drosophila athabasca. Taxonomy (NCBI): domain Eukaryota; kingdom Metazoa; phylum Arthropoda; class Insecta; order Diptera; family Drosophilidae; genus Drosophila; species Drosophila athabasca. The sequence goes on along the minus strand of CM017796.1, from coordinate 3,578,384 downwards.
TGCTGATTCTGCTTCTGCCTCTGCCTTATCTTCTGCTGCAGTTGCGGTTCTGCTGCTGCTCATGCTGCTGCTGCTTGTGCTTTTTTTTACTTGTTTGTTTTCTGTTTTTTTCGTTGTCTCTGTCTCTGGGCTTTTCGCTGCTGCACTTCTGCTCTACTTCGGCTTTGGCCTCTGCTCTTTGGCTTAATTGAGCTTCAATTAAAAATGTCTCGCCTCATTAAATATTCGTTAAATAAAAGCAAAAAACAAAAGCAAAAAAACCAAACATACATTAAGGGCGAAAACCCACCGATCGGTATATACCCTTTGGCAGTAAGAGAGTGCAGATCTGCTATAGTCATGCCTCCGAGAGGGTAGTTGCCTCGCTCTGTCGCAAGTATTTATCAGGCTGCATATGCATATGCTTGCAAGTCCCTTTTACGTCTCTGTTCATCGGCAATTACACTAGTCGACACGACTTTTCCGCAGTCGCCAAAAATAAATAGAAGTTGAATTTTGTCGAGTAGTGTTATCAACCTACTCATGACCGTCCTTCTCTGCAAATCCCCTTTTAATGGCAGAGAGGGAGTCTCTTCGAAAGCTCGCTCTTGATTTTGTCATGACTCATTTGCATATAAAAGCGGGAGTGCGGTCTCGAGGCATGAATGCAGTTATTTATCAAGAGCCTAAGCGGGTGGGGCACACACTGACTGAATCACCCGAAGAAGAAAAACAGACGAAATGCTGGTAGAAAGTGCGAGGTTCTGGTGTTCTACTGGTCATCTGAAGGTCAACGAAATGTGTCTCTATGCAAGAGACCTACAAGTTTCCCATAAGCAGACGGACTTCTACGGAGGAGCATCCGCTTCGTTTCTTCTTTTCTCGCATTCGAGCACGAGCCAAATGTTGAATATTCCACTCATCCGAAAGTGCTGATTAGTGCTAGGGACAACGAATATTCACATCAGGAAAAGTGCAATTACCAGAAGCAAAATCAAAGTAAAGTATTACTCAATATCAGGAATCAATGCATTTCATTTTTATCAATAAAATTTTCCAATTGTTTTAATTGCATTTCTATTGCTTAAAAAACGTAATCACGATTACGAGTATTTCGTAGATTCACTTTCCCTTTCAATTCTTGATTCTCCAAAGTGTTATTCACCGATTGAACGCAACAGTCGGCGGATCGCGCTTCTCTGTGACCTCCAACCTTTGGCCCACTTGTGTTGTAATTAGATTGCACACAGTCGTCCCCCCTCTCTCTCTGTCTGTGTGTGTGTGTGTGTGTCTGTCTCTCTCTCTCTCTCTCTCTCTCTTTTCCCATGACCAAATTAAAATAATTCCAGAGAACATAAATGCCAAGTCCTCGCATATAAATCAAATCTTTTACACTCCTCCAACCGCCACCCTTTTTGGGCTTGTAATTAAAAGATGCACAGCGTCCAGAAGCAGAACCAGCAGGCAGTCGGTGGGTGGGGCAGGGTAGTAGGCGGCGGCGGGGTCTGTTCCACACATGTTTGACACAGAAACTCACAGAAAGCTCGTAAAATGCCACAAAAAAAAAAAAAAAAAAAAACATGGCGGAAAGCAAAAGATGTTGCATTTTATGAGTTCAGTTCTAAGTGTAATGAAGAAGTGTTATGCTGTGTAGTGTAGTGTACACTGCTTACTGTGTACTCATTTATATATATGATTGAAAGTAGAACAGACTCTTACAAAATCGATATCAAAATGATCTTCGGCACACGTACCGCGACACTCTAATATCCTTTGTACTCGGCTACTCTGTGATAGAGAGCGAATACGAGGATCACTCATTCTGGCCTGTAATAGTGAACCGAAGATTTGTATCTTCAAGAACGTAGAATATTTTGTATGCAGACATTTTCAAAAATATCTCGAAAAGTTATACAATTGTTGACTTCTGAAGTAAGAGCAGTCGAGGCAATAGCCACTCTCTACTGTACTTTAAACAATTGTAATCCCCATGCACTCAGAGAAATTTAAATATTTATATGAAATATTCGGTATTTAAATAATAAATTTACCTTTAATTTAACATAAATGGATTAAAAACTTTATAATAAATATAACATAATCAGTTTTTAGGACAAAAATTTAATTTAATTTTGAAGTATATTTAATTTAAATGTGAAAAATATTTAATTAATCAAATGGTTGTAAATATGTAAATGTTCTCTGGTTGTAGTACAGTGCAATGCCTGGGAGCGCCAAAAGCTGGGAAAAGTAATTGGGACACCTGTCCACCTGTCCATCCAAGAAAATGTCAAAAATAAAACAAACAAATTATAGTTCAGTGGTTTAGGATTTGGGATGGATCGGACGGTCTGATGATTGGCATCAGAATCGGGTTGGAGAGGGAGTGCAAAATAAAAATGCACAGGGGTCAATCGAATGCTGTCGCTGATATGCGAACATCTCTCGTTCGATCATTCATCCAAAATGCACGGCGAGTTCCCATTTACCGCTGCCTAAGCGTGCGCGCTCCCCTCCCCAAGAAAATCGCTCTTAAAGCGCAACCTAACCTCACAAAAATGCGAGAGGGATTCCTCGTGTGCCCACGGGCTCTGTGCGTCTCTCTTTCTTCCCCCTCTGAGTGGAATGCATGTCCCTCTGTGTGTGTGTGTGTGTGTGTGTGTGTGTTTGTGTGCAATGTGGCGGACTTCCTGGTTGGGGGCGCAGGTTTCTCTTCTGCTCCTGCTCCTGCCTTCCACCTGCTTCTGCTTGTGCTTACTTCCTTTCCACCGTTTGTTTCTCCTTCTTCTGTTTGTTAATGAAAAGACTGAAGTAAACGACATGAAGACTGCCGAAACGGATATACCCTTTAAAAGGAGAAGAGAACTTTGGCAACGAATCTTTAAAGAGGGAAATTTTAAGAGATAATTTACTTAATCCTTCGAGGATTAATACGTAGAGGTTCAGGGAATTCTACATAAATGAATCGGAATGAATAAAAACTGAATAGAACACAGTGGAGGCGGACAATTAAAGCCTTGATCTTCTTCTTAATGTTTGTCTCGAATATTTTGTATAGGGTATAAGTAATTACATATGGAAGAAACGTATAGAGAGAGAGAGAGAGCGAGAACAACGCGGAAGCGTCAGCTTTCGCTGCTCTCTGCCGTCTCATCGCTTCCTCAGATTGTTGTTTGTTTGCTCAGGACGCGAGTCTCTTCCCTCCCCTTCCCTCCCACGTTCCAGACACATTCTGGGCCCTGTCTGTGGCGGACTCTGTCTCTATCGTTGGATGCCGCTGCAACTATTTTGCAACAATTTTTCCAGCACTCGTTTGTCAAATTATTTGTTGTTCCATTCCTCAACGTTCTTGCGATTTTTTCTTCTTCCACTGTGCCACTTTACGGATTGAACCAGGCAGTGGCAGGGGCATGGGGCATGGTCGCGGGGGATTCTCCCCCCTTCGCGACAGATATGTACATGTTTTGGAGCTGGAGCGTGTTTTCAAGTCAAACATTTTGCCGTCTAGTGTCCAACCGACTCGCCTATCCATTACCATTTCTATCTACGATTTAGTCTGTGTTTTTGTAGTAATTAAAATGCCAAATGCCCATAAATAGAATATAACTACAAAATGGGAACGAAGATGAACCAGAAACAAAGGCAGAAGCAAAGCAGAGACAGTGTGGAGAAATGGAGGCCTGAGACCGAGACTGGGAATTGAGTGAACACAAAAAAAAAAAACACACACGCACACACACTAGAGATCTTGTCTTTAATTGATCATAATTCTCTGGAACTGCACTCTGCACACAGCAGTCCATTCCATTCCCCTATCCCACCATTCCCCTATTCTTCCATTCCACAACTGAAGATCCCTTTAAAACCAAAACCCGAAATGAAGCGTACGAAATATTACGAATACGAATACAAATACTCATACTATGAATACGAATACTCATAATATTCGGACGTACAAACATTTTGTCTGTTGGCTGGTTCTTTCGGTTTTGATTCGCTGGAATCCAAACAGGAAGTTTGTATTTAAAATAAAAAATAAAAACTAGACGCAGGTCACGAACCAGGCGACCCAAGGGACGGACACGGATACGGGAATGGGCATGTTCATGTGCATGGGCATGGGCATGGGCATGGGCATGGCATTACGACGTACGGAGTGCAGGGCGATGAGTGGTTTTACAGGCATTTAGCATAAAGAGATCGAACGACCTTTGACTTCTGTGTTCTTCGGATGTGAAAGATGGAATGGAATGGAACAATGGAAATTTGATTAAAGTTTAACAGAGTCTACCCTCATATTGTACATCGAAACAGTAAGATTTAATGGGGAATCAAGTCTATGAAATTTTACAAAATTTATGTATTTATTTCTCAGAAGATTTATCATCCCAAAGTTGGATCCAAAACGCGACTTGTTTGATCCATGATCCATGGCCAAAGGAGGGCCTCCATAGTAAATATTTATATAAAAAGAAACCCGTAAAGAATTACTAGATAAATGTTTATAAAAAGAATATTTAGAGAAAAATTGAAAAATAATAAATCAAAGAAAGAAGAAAACTTGCGAAGGAAACAAAGAATTAGGAACGTTTTCCCAATGTTTGCGTGGAAAATGTGGAGAGGGAATGGATCAAAGATAAACTTTTTGGTGATGACAATTCTTTCGGGGTTTAAGAGTTTTCTTCATTAGATGGTTCATACCTCTGTCGAGTTTTTGGCTTTTGTTTGTTTCTCCCTCTATCTCCTGCCAGCTTTGTGTTTGTTTCTCACTCTATCTTCTAGCATCTTTTGTGTTTGTTTCTCCCTCTATCTTCTACCAGTTTTGTGTGTCTTCGGCTCTTGGGTTCTGTGTTTGCGTTGGTTTTGTCGTTTTAACGCATTTAAAAGTCATTAGTCGCAGGCCTCCATCGGCATTTCCCTGTCCATATTTGTAGAGAGAAAGAGAGAGAGAGAAAAGGGGCCCCCTTTGCCTACTCTTTTTATTCTGCTTTGATATACTCTTCCAGAAGAGGGTAACATGATTTTCACGATAATTGATGATGATAGATAGGCCTTGGGTAAGGGATGGGTTATGCAAGGGTATCTAACAATTGGCTAACATCTTCATCTGTCCCTATTTTCTTGTTGGCTTGATCAGTTATGGCCAAGTTGTGGCTCTGCTCACTCTCTCTCTCTCTCTCTCTCTCTGTCTCTCCTCTCGCTTTATCTATCATGCACTGTCATTAATTGTCGTTTAGTTTGGTCCTTGCTTTATGGTTTACCCAATCCGCAATCGGCAATCGACAATCCGCACAGCCACAATCCCCCTTTCCCTGCCCCAGCATAATTATGTCCATTAGCGTGCCGTGCCAGAGGGAACCCAGAGGCTAGAGCCAGAACCAGAGTCAGGGGCAGAGCCAGAACCAGAACCAGAGCCAGAGCCGGAGCAAAGCCCAGGAATGGTCAGCAAAACCATTTGGCTCAATTGTCTTAGCACGTTTCCTGGGCCCTGTTGTGGGACTTGAAATGAATTTGTGCAACTCACGCACACAAAATACAGAAATACTACAGATACAGATACGCATACAGATACTCGTACGAGTGAGAATGGTCGGGGCGATGGGGCGGCATAAGATATTCCTTCTGTTGGAAGATTTATGCTGCTCTTATGCCTGGTTTAAAAATAATTTCCTTTATTTCGATTTTCTTTTTCTGCTGCTTTGCATAGGCTCCAAACGATGCCTATTTATATAGAACATTGGGAAGACATTAGGGAAGGGTTTGCCCAGAGGCTAGAGGGAATTTCCATAGACACGGAAAATATCTTTAAAGTATCTTTAAGTTGAATTATTTTTGCCACAGAATATGAGTGATTCTTTCAAGTTCAATATTTCGCTCTTTGGTCTTTTGGCCCTTTGTTCGATTGAGTGTTGTGTCTCTGTCCCCAGGTTTTGCCACGCAAATGCAATTTCTTGCAGACATTTGAGAGGGTCTTTTTATTTGATTTTATTTATTTATTTACTGATGCCACCACGTACTCTCCCCCCACTCCCCCTACTCGACTCGCTCCACTCCGATGGTAACCGACTTCTCGACAGGCAGTTTTTGTTGTTGTTTGTTTGCCTTCGCTTTGGCTTTTGGCAGACGGCACTCGAAGCACTGTTGCATTCGGGTGGAAGGAGGCAGGAGCAACAATTTGTAGCTGCATTCCAAGAAAAGGATGGAACCCAAAACGCCCCAGGGTCCACCCTATTGATACCCTGGGTTCTTCTGCCTTCATTTTCGATTTGGTATATTTAATGGGTTTTTTTTTTCGATTAAAGAACATGTGGCATTATTTAAATGTCGTCTGTCTGCTCTGCAATCAAAAAAATGTTCCAGATCCATCATTCCGTTGTAATGTTTCATATTCAAGACAATTTGATGATCCGTTTTTACTGTTACTGTTACTGTATTTCATATTCCATTTTCATCGTACCATAACGTCATTTAGAGTCTTCTGCCATTTATTTTCTTTCAATTCCACCATTCCATTTGTGCCATTCTACCATTCCATTTGTGCCATTCCACCATCCCAATCTAACGTTATATTAAATATGTAAACTTGCATATTCCATAACATGTTTTGAATACGTATTCCCTATCAATCATTCATCATTGATGCTGTATTGTTCCGTTTCATAATTACACTATACATATTTTCTTCCACATTCCATATTTTGGCTGATTTTATTTAATTATTCATGTGCCATTCCGTTTGTTCCAACATTTAACAGCATTCTTCTTCTTAATCATATCTTCGTTGCTCAATGTGTGTTTCATGTTTAACTGTCGCTTAATATTGGCCAAATCCCATCATTCATATATTTGGGTTCCATTCTCAGCCTCAGCCTCTTTGGGGTTTGCCGAGGCGCCACCAGTCGTGTCGCGTCGTGTCATTTCTTGAGCGTTACCCTTGTCAACAATGAAATCGAGTCGCAATGTTCCCCTTGTCTCCCATTCCATTCACTGTATGCATTCCCCTAGTACCCATTCCACATTCCCGTTTCCGAATATACATATGTATGTATGTATGTATATGTCTCGTATTTCATTCCGAATGCAGATGGTCAATTTCTTTTAGCCAAAACCAGAATGTTATGACAGCGTTTTCTCCCACAAATAAAAACAAGAGGAAGAAGTCCAAGTCTGAAACGCATTTCCCCCACAAAATGCTCCCTCTTGCCGGGGCTGGGGTTGGGGTTGGGCTTGGGCTTCTTGTTTGTTTTGTCGCTTGTAGTCGGCGTTTAATTGGGCATATAACGTCGCGACGAGTTCATCGTCATCAGCATGAAGAAAACATTGTTATTGTTGCTTATGTGTGACACATACTCGCAGTAGAGCAGATGACGATGGGGCAACCGAAAATAAATGCTCGGCATTTGACTAAATCATCTCTGACTACGAGCAGCTGCCCCTCACTCGTCTTGGGGCACACACAATTTATATTTAGAGTAGTAGCCTCAAGTCCCACTCCCCACTCCCGACTCCCACTCGCACTTCCCCTTTCAATACCAATCTGCAATAACATAATCTCATATACATACCTATTGCCCTAATCCCAATGGCCGAACAATTGAATAACAATACCAGAGTCTGACCTGAACGCAGTTCTAATTAATTTTACCCCCTTTCCCCCATTGTCTCTTTTCAGGTAAGTTTCCTTCCGACTAATTACCAACTTCAGGGTCTACTCCGGATGATGGAAAGCCTCTTATGGAAAGCCTCGTGTGGTTTGTATATGTCTAGCGCCATAGTTAATCAGTTTAAACTTGCAGCGCTGCTATGAAGCCATTCATACATAATTATGAATACATATAAATTTACCTTAAACTCTCTGATTAAGTCCAGATGTATGTACATATGATTATGCCATTCCCGATCCGATCCGATCCTTCATCAAGAAATCAGTTAAACTGTCTCTCTCTCTCTCTTTCGCCAATTCATTAAATAATCGTACACCTCTGCTCTTACTATATTTTTTAAATGTATGAATTTACTTTTTATGAATGTTTCAACAATTTAACATTTTTACAGTTGTCGCATTCTCGCATCAGACAAACAGCGAAAAAAGCAAATCCACATTTTGGCATTTTGTTTGTATTTTCCATATTCTCATTCATAACTCTGTGTATAACGGTTTGGCGTGTGTGTCGGTGTGTGTGTGTGGATGGAGGACTCAATGTTCTGTTGGCATGATGAAAAAATAGCACTCTCTCCCCCTGCCCCTTCAGTACCCACCGCTGCCCCAGTTATCCAGTTCAGTAGCCACAAAGTCAAATTTTTCCTTCATTAAGCTTCTGTTTTACAGTTTTTGTTGTTTGTGTTGTTGCTTTTGCCATGCAACTATGCGTACAATTTTTTTTTGTTTTTTATATTAATGAAAATTCAGATGGAAGACAATCGCCATCCATTTGATTGCTTGTCCACAAGAGGAAGAGGGGGAAACTCGTGATATCTGCTCATGGAAATGATTGAATATATCTACCTTTTTTTTACCCTTGTCACGCACACGACTTGTATTTTGTTTTTGTATACTTTGTATACAATAGATCGTGCCCCTGTCCCTATCTAAGCGCTTTTGTAATGAAAGGAAGAGAATGGATGCCAATGATTCTGTAAGTCTCTGCCGAAGATCGTCTCCCTGAATCTGAAGATGCGACCACCATACGATGCAGAGTTGAAGGTGGAACCCTTACAAAAACCCATGTACTTTGAGATCCTACAATTAAGGGCTGAACAGATTACAAGAACCATAGCTTTTCGGAGAGAGAGAATTAGTGGGTATCTGTAATTCGTATGAACAGGAGAGCATGATAAGGGAAGTTACCTTTCTCGTCGCTGTCGCTCTTCATTCTTGCTCTTCGTTGATTACATTTGAGTGCACTTTGTCCCAACCCTCACCTCCCCCCACCAAACCCAACCCAACACAGTCTATCCATCCCGAGATGCTTTGCCGCTTCTCTTCTTCTCCACATTTATGCCGAGTTCCGAGTTTTTCGTAAAGTAAAAATGCATTCAATATAAATTGTATTTAAAATTTTATAGCCTGGCATTTTATTGGCACCTTCGTCCCCCTCCCCACTGCCCCCCTTCAGTCTATCACTTTTATGGCTCTCCTTTCGTCTGGCCATAATTCATTGGAAAATTCGATTTTCTTTCACACAAAAACAAACACACACAAATACACACGACGACAATTATTCCATTATAATAAACCATAATTTATTTATTTTTTGGCTATTTTTAATTAAGTAATTGATAGATTCTGAACAGAGAGAGAGAGAGACGAGGCACACACAGAGAGAGGAGCGAGATAGAGAGAGAGAGACAGAGACAGAGACAGAGAAAAAGTCTAAAGAGGACAAAATCGATGAAATTTAATTAAATATATTTTCCGTTTTCTTGGGCATAAAGTATTATGAATTCATCGGGAGAAAAACCCTTTTAGAGGCCCTGGCCCTGCTCTTGACTTCCGCTTTTGGGTGGGCTGTCTCTCTCTCTCTCTCTCTCTCTATCTCTCTCGCTCGCCTTCTCTGGGTTTCTTGTGGAAGGGAACGTCAAAATGTCAGCCGCGGGACCGAACATAATCTTTTAAATCTGTCTCGCTTCCATTTCCAATTCAAGGACTACCTTCTAGAGGACTCTGCCACTCTCCCACTCTGAAGTTAACCTGTGCTCTTTGTCAGTTGTTTATTAATCAAACACAATTCACACGAAAACACGCACATACACACACACACACACACACAACGTGAAGAGAAGGAGTAGGAGTAGGAGAAGGAGGCTAGTCAAATAAAAGGAAATAGGACCTTGTTTTGGCCTTTTTGTGTGTGGAAGCGTGTTCTGTGACTCCACTCGAAACAGCTCTGAGCAAGTAAATAGGGAGATGGAGAGAGCGAAGAGGCAGAGGACAGAGGAGGCAAAAGGACACAAGAGGGTGTCCACAGGCAGCGTGTGGCAGCCACAAACAATGCGACCAGGCTCTAGTCACGTTCGTGATTCGTGTAATCTTCAAAATGAATCGGTTTACATGGAATAATTATTAACAGATTATGTCGCTGTCTCTGTCTCTCACTCCCACTCCCACTCCCCCTCCCTCTCACTCCCACTTATTGTGCTGTGTTATTTGCTTTTGTTTGTAATTGCCATAAAAGTTGATTAACTCCACGCGTTGATAACTGAAATCTGGTCACTTGTTTAATTGCGGGAAACCGTCGTGCCGGGTGCCGGGTGCCGGGTGCCGGGAGGTCCTTCTCACCTCCTTCTAATGATCTCTACTGGTGGGTCGCTGGATCACTGTTTACTGGTAGGCTGCGACTGTTGCCAACATTCCTTCAGTCGCTCTCGCTCTCTCTCTCTCAATCAGACGCAATGGAAGAGAGAGAGCGAGAGATTTTCTCGTATTTTCCATCACTGTTTTATCAACACCAATTACGTTTTACCAGCCACGGAAAAGAGCGCCTCATGTTCACGAAACTAAACCAATTTTCAAAGTCAATGTCGCGACATGCACACCCACTGGGCTCCCACTTCAGGCCACACCTCCTTTCCCATATTCACGCTCCTTTCCATTCCTTTAACCCTTTTTCAACCTAGCCCAAGTATTTTCCTCTCGATCTGGTACCCGCACTTTGGCGTCTTGGGTTGGAAACTTCCTTCCTCAATGTGTGTGTGTGTGTGTGTGTGTGTGTGTGCGTGTGTGTGCGTGAGAAGTTTTCATTATATATTCATGGATGGCAACACAAACATTCACACACTCGAAACCCACATGGAAACACTAGCGCACGCACACACATTTACACACTAACACACACATTCTCACACAATTTGCTATTAGACGCTCATTGAAAAGTTTCCGACTTTTCGGTTCTCACAATTCAATCAACAACAAGAATAGAATTTTAGATATTCGGGAAGGTCGAAGCTTCGGATACCTTAAAAGATCAGTTTATGGTTCTGCTATAAGAAAGGTTGAAATGAGATGGAGACTGTTCCTGTTCCCACCATTCCCATAGTGGATATAGTGTAGTAATAGTGTAGTCCCATTACCGAACGGCCGGCATAGCGAAACTACCCTTGGATTTGAGGGGTATATTTTTTGAATGCAATGGCAACAGAAAGAGCCACTTTCTGGCTGAAAGTAGGGAGCGGAGCTTGTTCTAGCAGCTGTATAACTATTCAAACTCGGATTTGTTCTCAATGAGAACCAGAAAGAGAGTGGGGGAGTGGGAGAGTGTGTGTGTGTGTGTGGATGTGGATGGGTGGCTGGTTAGAATCGAGCTATAACAAAAACGTGTTGATTTGCTGAAATGATTTTCATTTGGATTTTCATTGCTTGAACAAAAGTTTTCACTTTCGAATGTGGCAAACTCAATTGTTTCAGCTTCTTCTTGATGATGATGATGTTGTTTTTGGGCACAGATTTCCCTCTCTCTCTCTCTCTCTGGGCCTTCCTTTTTCATTGTTTGATATGATGTTAACTTCCGTTTAACTGAATCTATAGAGCACACACCATGTACATACATACATACATACATAGATTTCCCTGTCTAGAAATGCAGTATCCTGCAATGGCATGTGAATCAATCCATTGCCATTCATACATATGTGAATCGTTTTGTTTTTCCTTCTTTTTTAGATTGTTACTCACTTCGAGAGTTTCAGTTTAGTTTTCTTGATTGGAGTTTGTGTTGTTTTATGGCCTTCAACCATTACAAAATCGATTTCTAGTTGATATTCGGACTATAATCGATTCACTTAGCAGCCTATTCGCACAAATGATTCTGAACCCGTTCAATACCGTCCATCCCTTATCCTTTGGGGTTCCAACCTTAAACCCCAAAAAGTTGCTTAGATCTCTACAGGGATTGAACCCCTACTTTTAGGGGAATTTCTCCTATTTCGTGGACGTGCACGTGCACTTTTTGTTCCATTATCCACTCAAACGATCCCTGTCTCTCTCGTACAAAATACAGTAGATCCTATTGTTGGATACCCTTGCAAAGGGTATTCGCCACACAGAAAGAGATCAAATCTTTCGGAACCGTAAAGATCCAGAGAACTCTTTCACATTGTGGCTGAGCAGATCTCTCGATAGACCTGTTCGAAGACCGAATCTTTAAAGATTCGAATATCTCTATCTTTTATCTGCACCATCCTCTAGGAGCAGGAGGGTATCCGAAGTTTCCTGGAGACACAACGTCGTGTATCTGTTGATGCGAGGAACGCAAATAAAACTGAGAAAACAAAAATTGAAAATGGAAAAATTTGTTTGTCCATATGCGGATGGTGGTTGGTGGGTAGTGGGTGGGTGGTGGGGGGTCCAACAAACATTTTGTGCGGAAATAATTGGAGAGCTGCTGTTCCGATAGCCGTCCCGGCAGCTGGGACGCTGATTAGCTTTTGTGAAGTGGAGTGCGCTTCCAGCTAGAACTCTTGTTGCAATTTTTCTATGTGCCAGCCAGTGGCTGGCACTACGTGTCCACCTTCTCCCCCCCCACCCGAAGCCCCCCGTAGCCGCCTGTAGCCCTGTGGCAACTTGTATCTTCCTCTGAACCTGTACCTTTTGGTCATACTTTCCATGCCATGGGGCTGCCCTCGCTCTGATTTCTGGCATTTGATTGATCAGAATATTTTGTGTGTCTGGTCTGTCCTGTCTGCCCTGTTCTCCAGTCGGGTCCAGTGGACGGACGACCAACAAATTTTTGGTCAAATGTTTGCGCATTCACAAAAAGGCAGGAAATCAAAGGAAAATACGATGGCAGTTGTTTGTTGTCTGGGGATGGTACTGGATGGTAACCAATTTATCTTGCGATTTTGCTGACAAGATTCCAACGAATTTTCATAATTTCCTTCTTCTTCTTTTGGGAGCAGCGAATGGAATTTTAGTCCAGGATATACCAAAAGCCTGGAATTGATCCTTAATCCTGAAAACCTGAAAATAGTAATATCTTGTTGACGAGTTTTTTTCGTCATTTGCCTCCCTTTTGATTAGTAATTACGCTGCCCGGCCCCCTGGACTGGACTTGACTGTTCATCAAAACAGACGGCGCTCTGACGGATGATTCAGTGAGTGAATGAGTAACTAAATGAATGAATGGATGAATGAATGGTCGGGTACCGTACCCGATAAGCCACTGAATGAGTGCGGCTGCTGGTGTATCTGCAGCTGCAGCTGGCGTGGCTCTCCTGTTTGCACAACTGCACTTCTATTTTCCCATTTACTTTCCACACTTCATTTCTACATTTTCCCCCGGGCATCCCGGTCTCCAGACACTGACTCTGACTGTGACTGTGACTGTGACTATGACTATGACTATGACTATTTCTGCTATCATTTAACTTTCTCCTGCTTTGTGCGTTGTCCGAGAACCGAGAATGGCGCTCTTGTTTATTCTTTATTATTATTTTTTTTTTTTTTTATCAGTTTGGCAAATGTTATTCATACTCGTGGCCTTTGCAGCAGCTGCTGCGATGATAAGAAAACTTTTGATTTTCCAAAAGGAAAACATTCAGGAATGCAGATTGAAAAACTAAACAAGTGCTACTTCAAGTGGCTTTCCTCTATTTTGGATCTGTTTTCCCTACCAAACATTTTGTTTGGGTTTTTTTGCTTTGAAATTTAAAATCAAATATATTTTGTTTCATTTAAAGTGTAATATTTTCGACTTTGATTTCTATTTGTAGCATATTTTTTAAATTTGACTTTATTTTATTATGTTTTTTGCTGCTTTTATTTTTACCCCAATTATTCTACGTGTTTTTCAATTGATTTCTATATAAATATTACATTTCTTAAATTTATTTCGATAAAAGTATTAAATTTTAAAAATTTATTTTGATATACATATTAAATTTTTTTAATTTATTTTCTTGTAAGTTTTTCTTTTAACTATATTTTTCGGAACATTTTTTGTTTTCTTCTTCTATTTTTAAAGGTGTTTGGATATTTTGTTCTAGAACGTTCGTGTATACATTGACCCGATCTCGCGCGTACGCTTCCCGCACTTTCCTTGTGTAGACAAAACCCCAACCAAGCGGAATACATAGTTTCCTTTCATGTGGATTTGTGTTCTATTTTAATTATATAACTCGCCTTAGACGATGTAATTACCCTTGAATCCCGTGAATATACACATACACATATACATATAGATCTACATATGTATGTCGGCTCTAGTCTCGCTGTGCTCCCGCTCCCGCTTCGTTGAACCCTCTCCTTTGAACCCAGAGAAAAATGCATTTTGTTTGTTAATTAAAATTAAGAAAGAGATAATAATGAAACAAAAATGAGCTGGAATGATGCGAGGCTCCATAGCTTATCGCTGTATGGAGGGGAGGGGGCATATTGGGGGGCATCTCCTTAAAGGGCCGTCTGTGTGAGAGTGTGGGATGAGTGGAAATAAAACTTTTGATTCTTGGCTGCTGTCTGCTGTCTGGAGGGGCGATAACAACACAAGTTGACTGCACTTTTCATAGTCGTTTTTTTTATACCCGGTACTCGAAGAGTATAGGGGTATATTAGATTTGTGGGGATAACGGTTGTGTGTAACGCCCAGAAGGAAGCGTTTCCGACCCCATAAAGTATATATATTCTTGATCAGCATCAATAGCCGAGTCGATATAGCCATGTCTGTCTGTCCGTCCGTCTGTCCGTCCGTCCGTCCGTCCGTCTGTCCGTCTTCATTTGCGCCTATATCTCAGAGACCATTTAAGCTAGAGCAACCAAGTTTTGTATCCAGGCTCCTGTGTGATCACACTACTCCAAATGTGTTTCAAAATTTCGCCCCGCCCCTTTCCGCCCGCACAAAGGACGAAAGTCTGTGGCGTACACAATGTTGAAGATACGAGAAAACTAAAAACGCAGAATCATAGAGAATGACCATTTCTATCAGAGTGTTGAATCTGGATCAGATCGAATCATTATTATAGCTACAATGAAGAAAACCATTTCGAAAGTCATCATTCCCTCTCGCTCTCTCTCACACGCGGCCCCATCTGCTTTGCCCATTCGTATTTTTTGACGCCTAGTTCTCAGAGACTATAAGAGCTAGAGCAACCAAACTTTCTATCCTAACTCCTGTGATATCAAACCAGCACGAGTTTGTTTCAAAATTTTGCCACGCCCCCTTCCGCCCCCACAAAAGACGAAAATCTGTGGAATCCACAATTTTTAATATAAAAGTAAACCAAAAACGCAGAATCATGGGAAATTACTGTATCTATCAGATTGCCGAATCTGGATTAGGTGGGATCATTATTATGGACAGAAGGAACAAATTAAATTTCAGTGGCTACGCAACGCCTGCCAAGCGCTTACTCATTCCCTCTCTCTCTCGCAAACACTTGTACGTCTCGAATATGTAGTTATACATGTCATGTACAAATGTAGAATCATATGCAAAAAGCATATGTAAACAAATATGGAAACATGTATAAAAATTCAAAAAATGTTTTGACTTCATTTTTTTATATTTTAAATATTATTTTTAGCCCAAAATTTAATTTTGCGAACATATAATAAATTTCATAAATCGTAAGCTCATAAATGTATGTACATATGTATGTATATACTGACTGAGTACCGGGTATAAGGTAGAGCCGCGGCCTTTGCCGCGGCTCACAACGTTCCCCCTCGTTTTTTTTTGTTTTTAGGGGAATGAAGAGGGGTTCACAGTGCAGGAGAAAGGGGAGCGGGATGCTGGTTTTGGGAGGGGGGGGGGGGGCACACTTATTTGGAAATTATAAAACTTTGCCTTCATATGAAATGGGGATGCTCCTCCACCATTTCCATTACCATTTCCGTATTCGTTCCTGGGCTTCGAATGTCCTGAAGTTGTCAACAAAGTTTTTGGATGGATAACCCCGCCCCAAGACACCTCTCTTCTCCCTTCAGCATCGCCGAAGCCCAGTTTTGGTTTCAGCTGCGGGCTTCCAACAAGAAACTATACTACGCGACTGGGGCCACCCACTATCTCCCTCTCTCTCCCATCCACACCGAGGGGACGGAGAAGGAGCTGTAATTGAGGAGCGAGAGCGGGGGAGTACAGAGAGCGAGCCTTCTTGGCGACTGCCTTGCAATTGATTGAATAGACGGATTGCTCTTATTGCAGCCACAGACAGACATCAATTCCCACAAGCAAGGGTTGGGGCAGCCCGATGGGGTCGGGGGAGGGGCATGCCACATGGACATGAACATGGACTAAGTGGATAAGCTGAAATGAGTTGAGATGCATCCACTTCAGACAGAGAGAGAGAGAGAGAGCGAGAGAAACACTCCAACAGTAATTGATTTATCGTCAAGGGTCATCATTCGAGAGTCCATCTCTAGCATACGCTGATGGGCTGCAGAAACGTGCCCCTAAGCGAACGGCCACATTGGAAGGAGTCCATCTCTAGCTTAAATCGAATACAACGAAAACATTATAGAACAAGACTTCTTGCCCCACTTTACACTCGGTTTGCTTTAGGCTTAACTTTGTTATCTGCAGCGCGATAGCGATAAAAGTGAAACGCAAACACTGCCCCCTCCATTGATACAGCCCCACCTTCTCCACAAATGATACAGATGTGCATATGTATGTGTGTGTGTGTGTGCTCCTTGTGTGGCGGGTGGGGTGGCTTTGGCTTTGTGGCACGGCAGCGATTTCGATAGCTGAAAGAATGGATCGATCGATGGCATTGTCGCACATTTCAATTTGAATTACTATTCAGAATGACACATCCACACGACTGTGTGTCCATGGAAATCCAATTCGACATTGGCCTGGGGCTTTGCTCGGCGTCATGTGCTATCGATGATGATTGGTGTTTCTGTGATAAGTCTTTTATGCAATGTCCACGAATCGAGCTCCGGTTGCAATGCAGTACATCTAATCTATGTAATGGTGATCGTAATCGTTGTCCCGTGCGGTAATCGTTTCACTCGATGAATATTTTTTACTCGTTGTTGGTGAAATGCGTGAAGGAAGGAACTGATCTTACTCCAGTTAAGGGACGACCAGCCAAGCCGGAAGTCCGATTTGTATAACCTTCCTCTCGCGGTGACCAAAGACGCGACGCTTCATTTTCTGCTCCAGCTCGACTCGGACATGAAAGGAAATCGGATTTTTGCCATCAGCCACTGATGCCACCTGGGGCACTGTGGCAGTCGACAATGTTTCTGCCAATTTCTTGGGTCACTTGTGGAACGGTGGAAAGGTTGCCTGCCGGCAGTAAATCGAACCGGAGCGAAGATTTTATTGGCTCGTTTCGACCAGACCCTGACCTGACTGCTTCACATGCCTGTTTACGCGTCCCGTTTATGTCCTGTTTATGACCTTAATTGAATTGTTTTTGTGTAGAACAGGGAATCGGGCTTTTATCGATAATTCCTATTCGATAAACATTTGATGGCGACTAATTGCATTGGACCATCTGTCGCCCTAGCTTTTTCCCCCTTTCAAGAGTTGCATACGAGTATATGTATATGTGCATATGTTGTCTATACAGTGTTGGGTGTGGCACCAACCGCCCCCTCGAGCGGCATTCGAGTGGAACGAACAATCGGCGGGATCCACCCTCGTCTGGCTCGAGCGATAACCTTGCCACCGGGCTTCACCTGGCCCTGCAACAGCAGTTGTTGCTGTTGTTGCTGTTGTTGCTGGGGTAGCCCGCCCGTATCCTGAAATATGAAAATTTAAATTAACAAATAAACGAAATTGGCCCGTGAATTGAGTTAACTTCCGTTGCAGTTGTTCGCTTTCTTTTCGGGGTGTATTCCCCCGCGATCCCTCCGCGTTGCATGATGCATGGGCTTCGTTGCAGTTGCTGTTGCTGTTGCAGTAGTTGTTGGGGGCAGCTCTAGGGTTGCCACAACAATTTGGGTTAAAATGATTGCCCAACAAATGAAAGAGCAACAAAGCGAGAGGCCAAAGGCAGCAAGCGAGCAGGGGAGCAGGGAGCAAGGAGCATCGCAGGCAGTGCAGAGGCAGAGGCAGAGCCAGAGGAAGGCCTGAAAAAGGGGGCCACAAGAGTCAATAGCGCGCAGCAACAAAAGAAGCGAATAAAAGAGCAAAACAAAAAGGCCAAATTCAACAAAATGCACTTCCCTGCATTCGCATCTCTCGCTCTCTCGCTCTCCCTCTCTTACTCTCTTTGAGTGAGCGTGTAAGTGTGTGTGTTTGTGTCTGTGTGTTGCAGCAGCATTTCATTTCATGCTATCGACACTTGGCGATTTGTTGCAGCGTCCACTCTTGGCTTTTGTCGACGCCGCTCGCCGCTGCCTTCGCCGTGCCGCCGTGCTCTTTGTGTGTGTGTTCCACTTTCGAGCACAGCACAGAAGCCTGCTGCTACCCTGTACGCTGCACGCAGTAGGCAGAGGAACCAAGGGTGTTGCAGCAACACTCAAGCAGACAGCTCTTCAATAGATAGACTGAGACATGGAGTAGGAAAGAGAGCTCAAAGTTTATGAAATCTTAAACAAAAAAAAACGAGGAATCAAATGATCAATCCCCTTGAGCATCAGTATCGCTCAAATCTGATTTATTATCGATATCTAGGAGAAAGGACACCTCAATGTGAAAATCATTAAAAGTAATCAAAAATTCAGAATTTATGTGAATTAACCCTAAAACATAGATCAATCTATCCCTGAATCTATAGATACATATGTATGTGTATTGAAAGACTGATCGATCATCGATAGACATTGTGTACATACATGGTGTATCGTTAAAATAATCGATTATTACATTTCCGATGCATTTAGTTTTCTTTTGTCTTTAGTTTTGTTTTATTGAGACTAGGCTTATGGATGACAGGGGGAAACACCCCCCCCCCCCCCCCCCCCCCCCCCCCCCCCCCCCCCCCCCCCCCCCCCCCCCCCCCCCCCCCCCACACTATATCAGATGAGAACTTCATTGATTGCCCTGAGATTACAGGTCATCTACATGGTCGCGGCTTTGTCTCTCTTTGGCGTTTTCTTAGCCGTTTCTGTTTCGATTTCTGTGCTTAACTGCTGCTGCCACATGTAGAAACTGACCCCACACCCCACCCCATCAAAAGAGGTGGGATCAGCAGAGAGAGAGAGAGGGTAAATCTATGGCAAAGAAAGAGAATGAAGAGGGGTAAGGATTGGGGCAGCCAAGAGCGAGCAGCATTCAAAAAGGCGGAAATAGGCCACTTGAAGTGACCTCAAAAGGAGGAGCACCACTAGCAGACGCTAAGAGGGCCGGCAAAAGGAGCGGAAAAGGGGGGGGGGGGGGGGGAAGCATGTGAGTAATCGTGTGCGCTACTTGCCACACACGCTCACACACACACACACTCACATACACATACTCGTCCACTTG
Source organism: Drosophila athabasca (assembly GCA_008121215.1). Classification (NCBI taxonomy): domain Eukaryota; kingdom Metazoa; phylum Arthropoda; class Insecta; order Diptera; family Drosophilidae; genus Drosophila; species Drosophila athabasca. The sequence goes on along the minus strand of CM017796.1, from coordinate 3,559,056 downwards.
CACAGTGGCCACCAAAAGTCTCCAACCGATTGTGTTCTCTCTGCCGCTGGTGCTGGATTGGAGCCCCAGCTGAATGGAGCTGCCACAGTTTGAGTTGTTCTCTGCCTGCTTGCCCCTCTCCCCTCCCCCCACGCTTTCCGACCCTCTCTGTTGCACACCTGTGCCGCCCTGCTGTGGCAGTGGCACTGCCACTGGCAGCTGCTCCCGCTGCCACTTTTCCCCGCTCTCCCGCCAGCTCTTCCTTCGACTCTTTTTCGTCTGTGCAATAAAATGCTTGAAATATTTCAGAAGCAGGCAGGAAGGCAGGCAGGCAGTCTCCAAACCCAAAAGGTTAATACTTTGACGACCAAAAACCAGATTTACTTGTTCTCGAAGCCCCCCTCCACCATGCAGCCCCCAGCTCCATGTCCACTGTCCCATGCCCCATGCCACGGCATGACTCTGCCTTGACTTATTCCACAGCCTTTTGTGTGTACCCTTTGCAGAGAGGGTAATGTGATTGCCACGCAGAAAAGGAGGCCAGTTTCTTCTTTATAATAAAGATATTAGATCACTTAAAGTCTTCCCTATAAGTCTGCTAAATGTACGATATATATATATCTAAATTGGTTGAATATATGTAGCTATCATAATGTTTCAAATAGAATGGATCTGAAAAAACACCAAAAATATCGTCAGGCATCATCGCACAACGCCCGACACCCAGCCGCCTATCGTCCTTCAATTTTATAAGTATCGGTATAACTTAAGTATCTAGTAAATGGTATCTGGTATAGCGGTATCACATCAACTGTCTCTGCCTCTCCCTGTGTGGCTTAGCAATACACTTATGATCACTATTTTTCTATTATTATATAGAACCATAGCAAAACCATCTGCTGATCTACATATCCGCAAACTCTTGGTTTTTTAGATCCATCTTTGGGTTTTTCTCTCTCTGTTCCTTTTTTAACCTCTCTCTCTCCATATTTTCTCCTGGGGGAATATGTTGAGCATATGGCTTTCAAGTGAAATCATTCCCGACTGCAGTTCCTTGGATATACATACGATTATCTATGAGAGTAATTGCATGTATCCACATATGCCTGTGTGAGTGTGTGTGTTTGTGGAGTCTACTGCTGCAATTGACTCCCCCTTTATCGCCCCACTCAACCCGCTCTCTCCCACTGGCACCATTCCTACGCCAAACACCAAAAATAGAAAGATAAACAAATCCATTTTTAGACGATTTCATCATCATCAAACATCCACATCCAACATCCAGCATTCAACGCATGCAACAACTCCACCGCTCATGCCACTGCCCTGCCATGAAAGCAACACTTCCCCTCCCCCGTGTACCCCACACCCGCTCGTACATATATAGCACTGTAATTCCCGATGTGCCCCACTGTTCCTTCCCAAAAATAAATCCTGGGCAATTGCAATTTGCTTTGATGGGGCATGGGACATGGGTGAGAAGCGGGGTATTCCAAATCAGGGCAATCAAGGGGTAGCACGGACGTCTAGCAGGGGTCGATTAAAGTGGGAGCAGAAGAGATGTGAAGCTCTCGATGCGTTTTGTGAATTGGGTTAATGCGAATCACAATTCGAAATCTATCGAGTGTGTGCGAGAAAAATTGAAACTGCAACAGCAGCAGCAGCAGCAGCTAAGTGATTGGAAAAGTGCAACATCAGCGAAGAAAATCAAACGTAAACTGTTTTAAAGCGCCTTCGAAACGGTTTAAGCTAAGGAATCCCCAATAATAAAAAAATCACATTATGGTATCCTTTAAAAACGTATAGGGATGGGGTATGGATTGGATTGTTTTGAAATGTGATTTAAACACAAATACATACAAAAATATTTGTCAACAGTTTTCCAAAAATTTCCAAGATTTGCCAAGAATTTTGGTCAATCTGCTGAGAAAAAGCATTCATAAATAAATGTTAAAACCATTTTTTTTTTAAATTTTTTAAATTAAAATTATTTTCCAATGAAAACTAAAAATTTAATTTTCTCACGAGGTAGACGGAAACGGTCATGAAAATATCCAATTTTCCACTGAGAGACAGAAATAACAGAAGTTATTGAAGCGGAAAATCAGAAAAATCAGCATAAAAAAGTCGATGCTACGAAATGGAAACAATCGAAACGGTATTGAAACAGGTTTGAAACGGTTATGAATCGGCTGAGAATCGGCTGAGAATCGGTTGCTCCTTAAACTGACAAAAAACGGCCAAGAGTGAAGCCTATTTATCTTAAACAAATTGCTTGCATCAATAATTGCCAAACATTCCAGGACTCCGAAATCCAAACCACTTGCGAATCCTCCTCCTCTCCCCTCCAGACATCCCTCTTGGCTTTCGAATGGTCTGGGGGGATGGGGGTGGTAGAGGGGCTGGCAAAGGACCAGAAGGGGGCGTTGTAAAAATAAATTGCTTTGCTCAATTAGCGGTTTCTCCTCTTATTTCTCTCTCCACCCGCTATCTCTCACTCTCTCTCTCTCTCTCTTGTCGCTGTTCTCATCGCTGTCCCCCCTCTACCTCTCTCTTTCACTCTCTTGCCCATTATTGCATTTCTCAATTGCCTCGAGGAGACTCTCGAGTCCAAAACTCTTTTCAATTTGTCGACCCATCATCATCCATCTACTATCTGAAGCGGTGGGCGGGCCATGGCCGCCATGGCTGGCAATTTTCCCCAATTGATGTAGATCTCCCCCAGCACGCCACCACGCCACCACCCCACTACTGTCTGTCCCTTCTGCAATCCCAGCGATTAACCAGGTGACCCGATGCCCTGTCAGTCCGCTCTATGCTCTCGCCCGTCCATTTTCTGGTGGCTTTTTTTTATTTAGTTTTTTTTTCCATTACATTTCGTTTCGTTTCCGTCTTGGCTTGAAATCTGAGTCGGACGAGAGCGTCTCAAATTGTGAGAGTTAATCGAGCTGTAAATTGTCAGACATACAGCAGCTGGCACCCTCCTGCCCCCCGCCTCCACCCCGACGACCACCACCACCGCACATGGCGGTCCCTGGCGCATCTCCAACGAGTGTTACGCTTCAGCGGTGGCAAACAAAACTTAATTATAATAATCAGGGGAACAAGAGAACAACTTACACACATATGACAGAGGCTCAGAGGCCAGGAGATGTGAGGGCGCCTTTAGAGATGGCACTTTGAAAGGCCAAAAGCATCGCTTGAACGACTTCCTTATTGGGAAGATACATTCTTGTTGCGTTAATTTTAGCAAGAACTCATCAACTATCGTGATCTGTTACGGTTACACGCTGCCATCTCCAGGCGATGAATCCGGCATTGTTTCAATGTCACGTTATCATGCCATGCCAGGCCATGCCATGCCATGCTCCCGCGCAAGTCTCCTGCTACTCCGGGCTGGGAGAGTGCGTGTTTGAAGTGCCAGACACTCGTAAGTGGCGAACGGGGTGAGAGGCAGGGGCAGGGCAAGGCGTTGCACGCTCCTCAGACACGGATGATGCTCCTGTTACAGCTGCTGCTGCTGCCACTGTCAGTGGCACGAAGGAAATGCGCTAATTATGTTGTTCTTGCCACACTCAGGCGAACTTCCTTCAGATGCAGAGCCACGACCTTGATTGCAACCGAAGAAGACCAAGCAGAGGTGGTGTTGGTGGTGGGGGAGGAGAAGGAGGATGCGGAATAATAAGGAAGCAGAAGGAACAATAGGCAAAGTTTTGAAGCTATGAAAATGTCAACAGGAAGAGAAGACTGAAGACACAGCCAGACAGCAGACAGCCAGCCAGAAGACAGAGAACAGGAACAACAAGTGCAACAAAGCGAAGGAAGGAAGGACCTTTCCCTGATTGTAGCCAAAACCGAAACTTTCCGAAGGTAAACTTTTGAAAGAAATCCAATAATGATGTTAATAACGAGAGGTGCAAGATGATGCTTAAGTGAATCACTCAAGGAGAAAGAATACATGAGAGGATCCCTGAAAGGATACAGTATTAATGGATAAAAGAAGAGGAATTCCCCATCCACCATACTCCATAGAATCCTACGAATCAACGAATGTTCTCAATGTGCCGATGTTTGTCGAAGAGCATCAATCAATCAATCATTTGAATTTGATTAAATTTTAAATAAGAGAACCACAAGTTTAAGCAAAATTATTACACGCTTTAAACAATGCCAAAAGGCCCCTTGTTGTTTTTTTTTTTGTGATAATTTATATTTCATTAGATTCAAATTTGTATACCATCAAGCCGGATACTAATTTTACTTTGGTCTGTCTCTCTGCCTTTGTCTGGACAAGAAAAGAACACGGAAAATGGACAATAGAAGGGCCAGAGAATGGAGGAAAAAAAACCAACGGACAACAGCAACATGGAGAGGTTGAAATAAAACATCATTTATATGTAACATACATATGAACATATACTCCAATTTCCAAGAAGCTACCATCCCAAATTAAACTACTTAAAGCACAAGAAACAAAGGAGTAGGGTGTGGGGGGCTGGGGGACTTAAGGGGAAAGGTGCAGGGACTGGGCTTCCCTTTTTTATGTTTGTGTTGTTCGTTGCCAAGTTCGTGTCCAAGTCCCAATAAGATGGGGCATGTGTTGCCAACCAACCAGAAGACAACAGCGACAGCTTTGAGAGAGAGCTTGTCTGGGAAGGGAAAGAAACTACATAAATAAAGGGACAACCGGAGTGGGACAGAGCAGGCTGACAGACAGACCTGGGGACCAGGAAAAGTCTGGCAAAACGGCAGCGAACAGGCAATGACAATTGCTGGAAAATCATATTAAAATAAAAGCGCAATAAACAACATAGAAAAAAAAAAACCCAGCAAACACCAGTGGAAAGAGCCCCACTAGCAGAAGAGGATACTCCAGCTCTTCAGTCCACTTATGGCTGCGGGAGTCGGGTTTATTAAGTCGGATCAAAGCAATCATAAATTACCCAAGATTTGGACAAGAATTAGTTTAAATAACTTGAGATTGAAAAGGCCAAAACATTATGAGGCCTATATTAGAGGGGAGACTGTGTTTTTTTTCTGTATAAAAATAAAAAAAATAACGAGGTGGCATCACCGAAATTGATAGGCGAAGCGCTGCTAACTTCATGCCGTACAGAAACCAGATGGCAACGCTTAATATGCATTTAATTGAAGGAAGAAAGGATATTTACTTACAATCAAGGTTTAAATGCGCTGCAAAGACAATAAGGATGCCCCGAACAGGTTGCAGAAGCAAGCTGACGAATTCCTTCAGTTACTTTTTAGGCAATTCTGGCATAAAGCAAATCGTGGTTGCCAGATTTTGCTACATATCATTGAAGAAGGCGGCTATAGAATTAAGTGTGTGTATGATAATAAATTCCAAGAATACTACGCGTAGTTTTCGCAAATAATTTTGAAATATATTGCACTGGATTGGAGCACCCTTGAGAGCCTGCGAGAGCCTGGAACCAGCGAGACACAACCCGCTTTGTGTTGTTGCGGAAAGTACCACAAAACGCAGTGCGATGAATGAATGAACTTCCTTGTTAGCATAATTTAAAAATATGATCCATATACTCGTGCAGATTGCGTCCTTCATGCTCAAATGATTTCCTCCACCGTTCTCAGTCCTCACTCCTCGGTCGTTCTCGTTCTCTTTCTCTTTCTAGTTGTTGATGTTTATGTTGATGCCGAAAGAGCAGGAGCCAGAGCAGATGCCGGAGCCAGTGACGGTGACGGTGTCGCGCTGTTTTGCTGCTATTCTGCTTGGCACAAATGCCTTTCCTCTTCTGGCTTTTCTTGAGCGGATTTGCCATGCACTTCTCTTGTTGTGTCTTCTGTTGTGCTTGTGTTCCACATATTTTCCCTCTATTTTTCTTTTTTTCATCGCCCTGGCTGCTGCTGCAACTCAGGTGCATTGTTGCCCCACCGCCTGTTTATAATGAGCCAAAGAGTGAGAGTCTTGGGCAGCAGCAGAAGCAGCAGCAGCTGATAAAGAAGCTTGACAGCAAAAGCAAGAGAATGGCCATGCTAAAGTCTACTAAAAGAAAATTGCCTGCCAACCAAGCACAAACACCAGTGGAGACAAAGACCAAGACCAAGAGCAAGTCGGAGAAACAGGTTTTCCTGTGCGAATTTTCATCTAAAGATGAGAAATTGTTGGACGCACAAGAGAGCACTACACTTGGGCGATGCAATGGCGATGGCCATGCAGATGGAACTGGTTCAGTGAACATAATGTGGCTAAATGCTTTCTGTTCAAGCCAGGTATACTCGTACCGCCCGTGCCCGAACCCATACTCATACCCGTACCCATACTCATACCTGTACCCGTACCGGTATCTGCGTATCTGCGAATTTTTCATCGCCTGGGAAACTTCACTTTTGTTAATTTTAGCCGGCAACTGATTATCGCTTCTATGCAAATGGCGGCAGGGGCAGGTCACAGTCGTGGCACAGTAGTGTGTCTGGCATTTTCATCAAAATACTGGTAGAAAATTAAAAAAAAAAATAATGCTACAGCCATGCTCCGGTTTTCGCGAATTAAAATCTGAGTGCTCCGATTTTCGCAACAATTCCACTTTAAGCACGATTTAAAATTATTTCCACACGACACATGTCAGTGTCATCGAGGTATCTACAATTTGCCATGTAATACCCACAGGAGCTTCTCTTTCAGGACGAAAAACAGCCTCGACCAACAATAGATAAATATTCGATTGTCGCAGTCCATTATGAATCGAGACAACAAACAAGCAGAAAAGCAGACGAGCGCTCCATCGTTGGTTATTTTTATCCCAGATGCAGTTTCAGTTACAGTTCTCTTTCCCACAAAACGATGGCCGATGGCCATTTGCCTCCTCGGGCTCTTAGCAACAACAATTCCCGGCACACACACACCATGCACTCGTACTCGTGTATATTTTTCTACAACTGGCCTCACTATCCACTTGGCTTGTCCCTGTGTCACCCTGGGTAGCCCCTTCCCTACCGCACCCTGTCAGACAACGACCACTTTTCTTGGCCATGGCTGTTGTGTCAAATGGCAAACTAAATGCCTTCCAGCGGGATTCATCGGTCCAGTAGCAGTAGAAGCAGTAGCAGTAGCCGGCAGCAAGCAGCGGGCAGCAACTTGTGTGAAAAAGAGCGAAAACATCGTGAAAATCAATAAACTCTGAACTTAAGTTTTTTGAACTTTCTTGTTCGAGTTGTCGGGCCAATTCATTGTCATGCAATACACATGTACAAATATGCACGAGCCAAGAGTCGGTAGTCGAGAGTCGATAGTCGGGGTATATATATGTATGTATGTATGTATGTTTGGGGACATAGCCGCCGGATCGGGCAGGTTATGGTCTGATGTAATCAGATTGGGAAAATGGGTGGAGCCACCTTCCCCCTTCCACCTTCAGCCGCAGAGAGGAGTGCTGGATTGACTTTATTCGCAACTCACTTTAATGAGTCGAAAACTGTTCTTCGTGAGTGCAGTGTGAGTCATGATACAGAACTTAATAAAATACAGCAAGAATTAAGAATAGCGATCGTGGTTCCTCTCTGTCTCTCTCTCTCTATATCTTAATATATATAATAACTATATATTTAATGGGTTGTATAAATCATATGATTATACATATAGTTATATATACGAGACTGTACTGCTTGAGTACCGGGTATAAAGGTGAGCCGCGGCCCTTGCCGCGTATCTATGGCTTATCTATAGTTTTTATTTTCGCTTTTTGATATCTTTCATATCTTAAATTAAGATATAGCATCTTTATATGTTATCTTACTCCATCTTCGAGTATGTACATCTCTAAGAGCATTCAATATTCTGTTCTAATTTCTTTTCCCATCGGGCTATGCCTTCTGTTAATTCAGTTTCGAGTTGTGTCGAGCACTTTCTGCCAGCACACATACATACATACAGATACTCGTGTACACATGTTCCGTACATGTATGGGTGCCAAGAATTTGGGAAATGTCATTTTAATAGTTTCGCCTTCGCTTGCAACAGTCGATTGTTCCAGCAGTTGTCCTTGCAGTTGTCTAGTTGTCTAGTCGGAGTTCTCTTGGTAGTCCCAATTTGCCCATTTGTCGCATTCCAACTTTGCATAGATTCAATGCCCCACAGAGACTGGGAATTTGGGGGGGAATTGGATGTTTAACTTTGGTCTTTGGTCCTTAGTCCTTGGTTCTGGGCTGACGACAATACTCAAACTCGCAAGAGCAGTTCGAGGGACACAAAGTCACTTGAGTTTTTTTTAATTTTAGTGATTCAATGATGTCTTGAATCCCATGGAGATATTATATCCCCATTTTTGGATCCCATCCTCCATTACGTGACTTTACATGGTCGCAATAGATTAAAGCTGAAATCACGGAATGAATTTAAGGAATGAATATGGCACCAGTGGAAAATGGCATGGCATGTGAGCGGGAGAGAGAGAGTGCAAGAAGCAGGCAGAGAGGAAGGATAAGTGATAGGTGCAATTTCTCACGTGACACCAGAGAGAGAGAGAGAGAGAGAGAGAGAGAGAAAACCGGACAGAAAGAAAGACAGTAGAGAGGGAAAGTAAAACGCGGATTAGGCAACGGGGACCAGCGACAGCCATGAAATTTATGAGTCGTGTCAACGGCGGCTGTTGGTCAGGAGTGATAGAGGGCGAGAGAGAGAGAGAGGGGGAAACAACAGGAAGGCAAGAGAGATAAAGTGAGAAAAGTGCTGGAAAAGAGGGTTTAGAGGGTTAGAGAGGTGTTCTGTGGGTAACCTCCTTTTGACAAACGACACAACCGTCAGCTGGCAACGAAATAAAATTAAATTAAACGAAACGAAACGAGACAGGAAAAGCGGTACCCAATGGTGGGGTGGTACCCGCTTTTACTCTCGTGGTTTGGGGTCCGATCTTGACTAAACTGAGGAACTATGCATGTACCAGTATATGGTATCGGCTATTGAATCGACTGTTGATGCTGCTCTTCGGGAATATCCTATGTGGCGCTTCTCTTCTTGCATTTCCTTGGGCGCAGTCGCAGTCGAAATTTCCTAAACTCTGGATCTGCATTTTATCTGCGAGCTTTGCTCCTCTCCCTTAATCCTCAGTGCTTGCACTCGCAATTTCTGCATTCTGTTGCTCTCTCTCTCTCTCTCTCTCTCTCTCGCTGACTTCAATACATGCTGCTCGTTCTTCGTTCGCTCTCTCTTAGCAGTTCCGACAGCTCGTCGTTCGCTTTTTCTCTCTCTCTCAGCAGCAACCACAACACTAAGGCGCTCTCACTCCTCGGCTCTCAGCAAAGGCAAAGCACAGGGAAAAACAAACGGGACTCTGACTCGGTTTTGCCGTGTAGCTTCTTGTCTTTATTTCGATCTTCTCTTATTATTACATTTCACTTTGACTACAGGCGACTACGGATCCCCTTTGATCCACAAATATCCCACAAACTTGTATACTTTTTCGGTGTTGGATACGCTTCCCTTTCTTGCTTGGCCTCTGGAACGATATGGAATGGGATAAAATGTAAAAGTGGTTACAAAATGTTGTTTTTTTTTTTTGGTATGCAGTGTCACCCGCTTCTTTTCCCCTGATCCACACATATCTTCCTTGTCCTCCACATTTGTACTGTATCTATCCACCTCCCTGTCTTTACACATACATATGTATGTAAAGTATGTAAAGTGTGTGTATGTACATCTTCTATCCCTCTCCCTTGCCCGCCAGCACGCTCAAAAGTAATTTAAGGCGTCACATGCGGTTTAAGTGGGATTCGGAGGTGTGTAATTTTGTTGTTGTTGTTTTTTTGTTGTTTTCTGTTTTGTATAAATTATTCGCTTCTTGAGTTTGAGTTTTGGGAACCTCCCACAAAACCACGGGGGAAAACCACACCCGCTGTACCTCTCCGTACCTTATTCGAAGTCTATAATTACCAAAAATTCTCCTTCTGCACCACCGTTATGCCGCCCTCTCCCCTCTTCTTTGCCCATAGTCTGTGCTGTGTCCCCGCCACCCAACCTAAAATATTCTGTTTTTTTTTTTTGGGTGAGGGTGAAGATTTTAATTATTATTGAAAATTTGTCGCCCATTTATCTTTAATTCTATCTCTCTTTCTGTTTTCTAAATTTTTTTCTCTTTCTGTCGTTACCTATACTCTTTCGTTCTCTATCTCTCTCCCTCTCGCTGTTAATGTATTCCTATATTTGAAGGGAAAATTAAATAAAATATCATTAAGATGAATGTTTCGACCATTTATAGGGGCCAAGCGATGGATGTAACGAAAGCGAGAGAAAGTAAAATCCGAATATATGTATTTAAGAGAATATCAAGAATAAATGAAAGATGTATTCCCAGTGTTCAGATATTTACTAGATTTAAATGTAAAAGACATGTTGGAGATCAAATGAAACCCAAGAGAGCTGTTATTGAATGCATGGAAACACTACAGACCATCAGTTATCGTGCGAGTATCGATAGGAGGACACTTAGAATCCGCACTAAAACTAAAAAACTGTCTGTCACAAGCCAAAAACTCAACACTTTCTTCTTCAAACACTTGAATTGCTCGCATATATTCGTGGATTTTTAACTTCTGGAAAGTATCTGCCAGCTCTGAAGAACGGGCTAAAGAGTAAGCTGGGAGGAGGAGGAGTAGGCAGGGGGCAGGGAGTGCGAGTGCGAGTGGGAGTGGGAGTGGGAGACGTAGCATGGCTAAACCGAAGAAATCAAGTTTGAATTGTTTGTGCGGGTTAAAGTTTGATTGATGTGCCGTGCTCGTCGTGCAGACAACATGAAAATTAGTTGAGAGACTCTCTCGAAACTTGAATGCAGATGGTGGGGTGACGGGGGGGCTGTGGGTGAGGGTAGTGCTTGTGTGCACGGGTGTGTGTGTGGCCTGCAGTCTGATTGATTGACAGCTAAACAAACGAGAGAGACGGGATCTTTACTCTGGAAACAGAAACGGATTTCGGGGCAACAGAATTCGAGGGATATAACTTGATCTAAAGGAGTTATAAATACTCGTAGGATAGTCCAAGAGCTTGACATTTTCCAGATACATGCATTTCTATAAGCTACGATCCAATAGATCTGGCAGATGTTGAATACAAATAAATGGGAACTATATCCAAAAGATATTGAGAGGTAAATATGTACATATACCCATGGCGTGGTGAACCATTTGAAGGCGCTGATCTGTTTCTGAAAATTCCAGTTGATCTGTCGATGAAATTTCACTGCTGTCCTGCTGTCCTCGAGTCCAGAGTTTAACTGAAACATTAGATATTTGAGACCTTATCCTGTGGGATCATCGTATCCTTTGCTGGGACCGGGCCCACCCAGAAATTCAGGGCAACTGCATAGCCCCTGTTCCCGCTCCTGCTCCTGCAGCATCATCCACTTGAAATGGGGAAGCAGAGCAGTGCAGAGCAGGCCGATGGATGCTATCACAACTACTCGTAGCACTATCCCATTTCACACTCACACCGTCACAGCATGGGTCCATGTGAGTGTGTGTGTGTTTCTGTGTTTGTGTATGTGTATGTGTTTGTGTGTGTGTGTGGCTGTTTTATCATTAACTTGAGATGCCTCATGAGGAAGTTGCTTGGGAATCCGCCTGCCTGGCGTTTCGTGTCCTGTCTGCCAGACATTGGAACGAGGCAGGGGGCTGGGGGTGGCGGGTAGGGGTGTGTGTGTTAAGGAGGGGGGCTGGGGCAAGCATTGGGCAAACAAATTCAGGCAACAAAAGCCCAGCCCAATATACTGAGGACAAGTGTCGTGGGCTGTTGAAAAGGGTTTGAGGAATGAGAAATGAGGCATGCGGCATGCAGCATGCAGCATGCAGCATGAGACTAAGGCTGACACAGTTTCCTGTCGTCTGTCGTCAGTGTCGCCTGCAGCACTTGGGTGCGTGTTGCAAATTGAGCGCATCACTAAAAACAGCAGCAGCTGCCACAGCAGCAGCAGCAATGGCTGCGGCAGCCTTGCCAGGGGGCAGGGGGCAGGGGGCAGTGCTGAAAGTGTCATAGCATATCAAATGTCTCCCACTCGACCGCCCCGTATAGAAGAGAAGCCGATGTCGATGCCAATGCCGAAGCCATGCAACACGCGGTGGCTGCGCATGCGCAGAAAACCAACCGCAAAAACCCCAGAGACCAGAGCAAAGCAAAGCAAATGAAACCAAGAGCAGAAGCAGCAACAGCAGCATCGCGGACAAGAGCGTGCCAGCAGCAGTAGTAGTGCTGGCAATTTAACGCCTGCTTTGTTTGACTGGTGGACAGGACACTGGGAGCTAGGAGGAGAGCTGGATGGGTGGCTCGGTGGCTGGGAGTGTGAATGGGTCACCTGCCACACCAATGGATGGATGGCTGAATGGATGCCTGGCTGCCTGGCTATTTGGTTGGATGAATGAATAGATGAATGGATGGGCGGACAGACTGGTCGCCATGGCAACAACGCCTCCGCTGGCTATACTGCGGCTGTGGGCGCCATTGGCCTGAACCGAAACCGAAACCAAACAACGGCTCAAACAACAGAAATATAAACAGCCAATATCCAAAAGGCAGGCAACAGGCAGTGCAAACAGTATAGGACGCATGCCGCTGCCATTGAGGCATACCCCATACTGCGGTAGCAATGGGCCAACAATCTACTCGTTTAATGCACTTTTGATAGGCGTTTGATCAACAATCAGCCCATTGTCAAAAATCGAAAGGGGAATGGGAATGGAAATGAATATGGAAATGGAAATAGTAACGCAACTTCAGGCTTTGTGGGTCTTTAAAGCAGGTACAGTTGTGCTTGCCTCAAAGATAAATGTGAACTGACAGGCATTGATGTACAGTTGTGCTTGTAATTGTGATTGTAGCCCCTAAAATGGATGGAGGGATTTCCCTCTATTCTGAAACAACAAATGCATTTTTCTATTAAATATCCTGCACTATTTTCCGATTTCTATCGCGATTTAAGGTCCAAAATAAATGCAAATTGTCGCTCCTTTGATAATTGTCATCTGTATCTGTGTGTGTGTGCAAATATGTATAAAACGAATATTTTATAAAAATAATTTACTCTGCCACTATATTCCCCCTTCCCCGCCTCTCTGTACCCTTGTACCACCCCTTGGTGTCCTTGGTGGCCAAAAAGTATAAAATATTGTTCTGCAAAATGAATTTATAATCCCCAGCAAACGGGCAAGGGGGGAGGGGCAACTGAATTCTATTACATCCTCTAGAAGGTTATATGCAATATGGGAACCCGTTTTGTTCGTCCACAGAATTTCGGAGAATTTTTTTAGAAATTTCAAATGAAGATTTGTATGCTAAAGATTGCTCCAATGCTTTTTGCTATTTTTTGCCAGATATTCTCTTAACCAAACAACATACATTGCGTGTGCATGACGCCACTAAACTGCTGATCGATAGGGTATTTGTTACTCGGTCCGTGGTAAAAGGTTACCCTTTCTGCTGCCACCACAGTGGCTGTGCTCGATTTCAGTTTTGGGTTCGATTTGTGTCTGAAAATTAAATAAAATTGCAAAAAACAGGCATCAGACAAAATAAAATTGAAAATACATGACATGTGATATTTTTTACACAAATGAAATAATATGTGCACCCCTATGCATTTCATCTTTTGGTTATATTTTTTTCCATTAAGTTTGCAATTTATTGCCGGCCCTCCCCTCCCCTCCACCCAACCATATTGCTGTTGTTCCGCTAACCAAAAATATACTTTGTCCAGAAAAAACCAATGGATGGCTTCCCATCCCCAAGCGAAAAAATATCAGAATCAGAATTGGGAAAACTGCCATCGATCTCTGTTGTTCTTCAGAACGAACGGTTTCTGTTTGGACACCACCCGCCCCGCCCCCACACACCTACCGGTATATAAATCATACATTTTCAGCTATAAGCCTCTCGAATTTAAGCCAAAAGCCGAGCCAAAGCTCGTGTTCGTGCCTCCTCCACAATTGGTCTGTAAAGTATCTGTAAGTTATTTCCTTTCAAAATATGTGGAGATCTATAGATGGATTGTGGGATCTGCAAGCGGGGGATGGGATGTCCTCTTTGGATATTTTTATCGTCAATATGCAGAAGGACTTTTGGTTTGTACTGCCTATAGGTGAGTCTCATGCGTCATGCACACGACATGTATGTTGTTTTTGGCATTTTCGGGCATTTCTCATTGATTGATTGTTTATGAAAGAGTTTCCGTTTCCATGCGGACTGTATCATAGCCTCGTGAAAACATCCTTTTGATCTACCACAAAAAATAAACCTTCCCTTTCCATTCCACCATTCCCTGAAAAGTGTCCCCTGTACCCCACCCCACCTCTCCTGTTCTTCTCCTGTAAAGCGGTCGGTAAAGCCATAACAAGAATAACTTAGACCTAAGTTGAACAAATTCCTTGAATGCCTTCAGCCTCCCCCCTCCCATCATTGACAACTTAAACTAAAAGTGTCCATCACTCGTACCCTTACCACTCTCTCACTCACTCTGTCTCTCTTGTATTCCAGATGCCAGTCCGCAGCAGCAACAGCAGCTGGTCCAGCAGCAGCAGCAACAGCTCCAGGCGCCACGTTTCACCACGCACCCATCGTCATCGGGCTCGATTGTGAGCGAAGGCAGCACCAAGATCCTGCAGTGCCATGCTTTGGGTAAGTCTTTGCCTCTCACACCGCCCTGCAGGAGCAGAGGGGTCCTTCTTCTTTCTAAACATAACACTTGCCCCTCAAAGCGCTCTGACAGCTAAGCCGAATGACGGCAACCGAGACACGGGGCTCCGGATTGGAACTTTGGGTCTGTGACTCCGCATTCAACTCCGACGCATTGGACTCTGACTGTGGGTATGGGTCTGGGTTTGGATTGGGGTCTGACTCTGGGTCTGGGGTGTAAAATGAAACCATAAACGAAAACACTTTTTCTTTCTTTGCTCTCCGCGCGCTTTTGAAAGATAATGAAGTAGAAAAACAATAACTTTTATGAGGTTTCTCCCAGCTGGGGCGTGTGTCCAAGCCGTGTCCGTGTCTGTATTCGCGTTCGTGTTCGTTCCCGGTCCCGTTCCCGTTGCCGTTCCCAAGTGGCCGCTCGTGTAATCCTTTGAGCGCTTAAGGGCGTTGCCGAGCTCCGGTCTGGTCCGGTCCAGTCCGTCTGGGCCAGCTCGGCAAGCTCGGACAATGGCCGCACCGCACCGCACACCAGGTACACGTAATGTTTCCTCTTGGGCCTCTTGGGCTTCGTTCTCGTCCTCGTTCACGTCCTTGTCCTGCATTTGACAGTTTCGAGTATCGGTTTCAAATTGTTTGTGCGTGTGTGTGTGTGTGTGTGTGGGTGTACCCTCCCATCTTGTGTGCCGCCGGTTCCCCGAAAATGAATGAAATGTTATGAACTTCATTTTAACCATGTCCTTTGGCTTCGGCCTTCTACTCTTTACTGCCCTACCTTCTTCCTGTCTACCAACCACCCACTCCACCCACTCCAACCCCTCCACCCTCTTCGATTCCCACGAAGCCCGGGTGCTTGTAGTATTTTATGGCCAGCGGATTCGCAAAATTAGTCGTGAAATATGTACTCGGGACGGGGACTTGGACGGGGATGGGGACTGCGACGAGGACTTTGGTGCCTGTTGGGTGAATATCTTATTTAAGATGGCAAATTACAGCTTAACAGCGGCCAAAGGTGCGCTGCTCGAACATTTATTTGAAGGTATTTTCGGCTTAACATTGGTGGCATACTTAGCCCCCAACATGGCAGTTTAAAGGCAGGATTTTAATAGCAAATAAGTATCAACCGAGTGCATGATATACATATACATATGTACATACATATATGTATATATTTGAATATTTAAACTAAAATTTACAAATATTTATACACGAACAGATTTGCTGCGAGAGTGGAATTTTGATATTCATTTGAAAATTGATTTGATTTCAAATATATTTCATATATTTTGTATATAAATTAAATATATTTCAATTGAACACGTTTTTTGTTTAAATGAAATATATTTTATGTTTGCATTACATTTTTCTTGTAATTAAAAAAAAGAAATCAAACTAAAATTAATATTTAAATGAAATATTTTCATATTTAGATTTCATATTTAAATGAAATATGTTTTTATATTTAAAGTAAATATATTTCAAATTTAAAGTAAATATATTAAAAATTTAAATAAAATATATTTCAATTTAAAATAAATCTATTTAAAATTTAAATTAAATATTTTTCGAATAATTTTTCATAGTTAGATATATTTCGGCCGAAACAAACTTTTAAATAAATTTCTGTTTAAATAAAGTGAATTTTAATTTTCAATTAGATTTATTTTTTCTACTTAAAAACTTAATATATGTATATCTTAAATATGGGTGTGTTTATTTTCTTTTCTCTGAGTGTAAGTCTTCCAAGTGGTAAAAAATAGCAAATAAATAAAATAACAATACAGAAACACAGTTGTCCTTGTCGCAATTGTAATAATACTATTAGCGGGATAGAACATAAAGGTCTGTCTTGTCTATTAGTACCCCCGGTATTCAAATAGTAATTATTATGTGTCCTGTATCCATCACCATCTATGGAATGGAGGAGTGGGGTCACCATCGAGTGAAGGGTGGGCTGTCAGATTTGATTCGACTTTGATGCCGCTCAGTGGCTTCTGTGGTGTGTAGTTGCGCGACCGTTTTGATGCACATTTGTGGAATTCAATCTGCCACACACACATACACACACACACACAAACGCACACACACACAAACGCACACGAATACTTGCCAGAGCTCTCTGTGGCCTGTGTCTACGAGTGTGTGATGGGGGATCTATGGTACCTTACCCAAGGGCCATACACTCTGCATAAGCGGCTGGCGGTATGCCTCGAAAGCCGAAGCTTTAGATACTTTAGGCTCTACCTGACAGCCTTATACCAAAGACGATTTGGTTGTTGGAATGTAGTTGCATTTTGGGGACTGACTCAGCATTGCCCAAAGCATTGAAGCGGTCAGAGGCGGTGGATATCGCCAAAAGAGAATTGAACTGCCAGTACCCAGTTGTTCCTGATGCAATATCTATTTATATCCTCCTGTAAGGGTATGAAAAAATTGCGATAGAATACAAAAAAAAAAAACAAAGAACAACAAACAAATGGGAATCTCTTAAGCTGCTCTTTGGCGTACATTCATCATGACGATGATGTTGCTGTTGTTGTTGTTGTTGTTGTTGTAGTAGTAGTTGTTGTTGTTGTTTTTGTTGGGGAGGCAGTGTTGCCTTAGTGTCGTTCTCGTCCGCGTTGTTGCCTTTGTTGGTGTTATCACACATGCCGCAACAAGCGTCGACGTCGAGGTTCGCGTTTACAGTCACTTTGGCGCTTTTAACCGTCAACACACACCACAAGATACTCGCACCCGAGCTCTTCCCTGCAGATAGTTGATGGGTGGCTGGGTGGGTGGAGAGGGGGAAAGGTTAGGATGGGGATTGGAATAGGGATAGGGATAGCGATGGAGAAGGGAAAAGGTGGCGGCAGCATCAAATTATGATGAATAGTGAACAGTGTGCTTTGTACTTTATGTTGGTAGATCTGTGTTGCTGGTGTTGTTCGTGTTGTCTGTAGTAAGTGTTATTAAAAAGACGTCCCAAAAATAATTTTTTTTGCACGAAACGTTATCTTTGGGAAGACTTTTAAAAAAATGTTAGCACTTGTTAGCCAAGTGACTATATACATATTGTAATACTAGAGTAATACTTTGTTAATTCAGAACAGTTAAGCTTAGTTCCCCCTTTCGCCCACTTCTCCCAAAATGTAACATTTTTTAGAACATAACCTACATAAACATTTTTTTTATATTTTTTTTTAGGGGCGTTGATGGGTAGTGCCACGCCCATTTTCTTCAAAACCCATTTCCAAATGAGATCTTTAATGGTATCCAAAAAACTTTTCAGGAAAAACTTGAAAATCTTCGAGTTATTAATTTATATCAGAAAAATAGTCGTTTTGACCTATAGTGCAGTGTAGGGCATGCAAGCGGCACAAAAAGCTACGAAAAGTCTGTGCTTGTGTGTGTGTGATTTGTGTGTGTGTGTGTGGAAGGAATTGTTTTCTGGCCAACAAAATGAAATGCGATGTGGCAGCATTAGAGAGTGTAGTGTGTGAGGCAGAGAGAGACTGAGAGCGAGGGAAAGAAGGGCCAGAAGCAGTCGGCTTTTCTTGTGCTTCTTTTTCTGTTGTTGCTTCTCGCTCAAATGTAGCGCATTCACTTGCAACAAAGACTTTTGTATATGGAAACAACAAAAGCACTAACAACAACAAAAGCAAATGCACCAAGAAGCCTAAGGAAGGGCGAGAGGGGATGGGATGGAGCATCCGCAGAGGAAAGCGATAGAGGAAATCTCGACAAAAGAGATACCCGGTAGACACGGTAGAGGCCATTGCGGAGATGTATCCCATAACACAGTTCCACAGTTGCAAGTTGGATCCACGGGGATGGCTAACCAAACCATTTAAAAAACAGGAAACAGATATTTGTATATATATTTAAGAGCAGTATCTACAATTTATCCTTCCAATTATATTGCTTATTTTTCTAATGTATTTGCATTTTCAATCATGCAACATTGATATCTGTTTCTGGTGCATCTCAGGGGTTTTTAAATACCTAAGATCGATGACAATCCATTTATCGATGATTCACGATAAAAGCTCTTCCACAAAGTCTCTCTTAGACGAGTTGTTCTCTTCTTGGCCTCTATTTTCTTAGAGATCTTGAGAACGAGAAATTGAACGAGAAATCAAGCTCAGCCGAGGTTTTCTTTTCACTTTAAATGTGTATCTATCGATCGATCGATATGTATGTATATCGATCTTCTTTTGGGGGAGTTCGGAAATGATTCTTGCACTCGTCCAAACCGGATATACCTTTGTTCCTCACGTGGAAGAAGGGTGTATTAGTGGTTAAAGTGCTTCGTCTGGAGCAAGAGGAGGGAGGGGCGAAAGGGGGGTGGGAAGTAGGAAGCAGTTGGAGACACAGACGGCATTCGCGTGCGTGGTTACTTACTGCATTTCTCCCTTTGCCCCCAGTCTCTGCGAGGCTTCTGCTGCATCTTGAGCTCCTTATGCCCCCTCATTTCCCCCTTCCCAGCATTTCCTTTTTTTTTTTCTTTTTTTTTTCTTGTCGTCGCCTACAAACAGCAACAGAAAGTGGAATAAGTAAAAGATGGGGAAAAGGGAAAGGGAAGGCGGTGTGCAGCGGTGAGGAAGAAAGAAAAAGTACGCTGAAAAATTGCAAACTATTGTTTTTTGGTGGTGCCAGATTTTTGTCGCCGTTTTTTTGTCGTATGTATGTACATATATCCTTCCAGAGGGTATCACGGGTGTACAAAAGGCCATTTCCGATCCATTTTATTGTTCAGTGATCCACACACACGTCCCAGGGGATATATCATTGCATTTTGATGTCCGATTATTCAGATACATATGTATGTATCAGAGATCTGCAAAATTCACTTTTTTCTTGATTTACTCATACGGTAAAATTCTCACTCAATTCCACTCAATGAACGAAAGTCTGCGTTGAATGAAAATCAGCTCATGCTGATGAGCACATGAATTGTGTGTATGCACAGCCTTCGGTACACATTTCGGCTTGGCCGAATAATCGTGCCATTCGGCTCAACCGATCAAACATTCATATGTACACAAACTCAGTGTTGATTTAAATTCACTCTAATGCGCTCATATTTTTTCTCTCCCTGAGTTTATTCATGCTCAATGAGCAAACCGATCATTTGGGCGTATGTTCATTCGGCTCAGCATTGATTGAGTTGAGTAAAGAATAAAATCAAAAGGCAATGAATCAACGCGTATGAGTTTGTTCATGGGCGAAGTCAAAGAAATCAAAATACTTAATTTCACAACAGATTATATATTTTCATATTGAATGGCAATGGCTATAAGAAAATTAACAAATTAATAAAATAAAATAAGAAAATAATTTCACACTTACATATGTATATATACATAAGTATACATTCATATGTTTAACATAAAAATGACAAAATTAAACTAATTGTGCTCATATCAACCAACAACCGCAAGCATTCTCAAAAAAAAAAAGAAACAGTAAAAACAAAAACATAACGGTAATGCATCTAAACGAGCTGAGTGATTGAGTGGTTTCGGCAGCATGAGCTGATTTTCATTCACCGTTGATTTTCGTTCAGTGAGTGGAATTGAGTAAGAATTTGGGCGTATGAGTAAATCAAGAAAAAAAATCAATGCTGAGCCGAATGAACATACGCCCAAATGATCGGTTTGCTCATTGAGCATGAATAAACTCAGGGAGAGAAAAAATATGAGCGCATTAGAGTGAATTTAAATCAACACTGAGTTCGTGTACATATGAATGTTTGATCGGTTGAGCCGAATGACACGATTATTCGGCTATTTTTGTGTATGATTTTTTTTGCAATCACGCCAAGCCGTTCTCTGGTATGTATATCATTCGTACTCAAATATAAAACAAATCTCGCCAAAAACGTGATAAAATTTGTTTTTCGATGTAAATCTTGGAATGGAAACGACGGCGCTCGCCTTGAATGACCTTTTTATTTTTGATGACATCTAAAGCGATTCATTTGAAAGGGCATTAAGGGTATTCTCTCTTCTGCTGTTGCTGGTGCTTTTCTCCTTTTGTTCCTTGTGATTGCTGCTGTTGTTGTTCTCCTCCTTTTCCTTTCTACTTACTTTTAATGCTGCTGTGCTGCTGGCTTTCTTCCTTTGCTGCTCTGACTGGCTGAAAATCCTCTTGTTTACGCTTGCCAGCAGCATCTTATCGAATGGACTTTAGCATGCGGAGGGGGGAAGGGAGAAAGCCAAAAAGGGGAAAGACACAGGGAGACAACTCATGTCGTCATCTTCGGCTGAAGAGTGCTGGAAAGCTGTGTTTCTAATTGGTTTTTGAAGGATTGAAACAACGAGAAGCCTGAAATTTTAGAATTTGGAAAATAAGACCAACAGAAAAAGAAAAAGTATAGAAAAAGATACAATATTTTCAGGGTTTAATCATGGGAATACTCTTGCAACTTGTACACCCCTCGCTACTTAAATAGGATCACATTGGGTCAGTTCTTTATTATAAAGCACATTCAGGACTTAATTTATTTTTTTAAATAAAGTGTACTAAATGCTTTTAGTCTTGTGGATCCTGCAACACCCACCTACCGATTTCAAGAGTAGTATGTAACTCTTAATTTTTCATAGAAGAATATCCATCCAGCAGAAAAGAACAGACCAGGTCCCCAAATACCTTAAGCCGCAGCAACGTGTGGCAGCAAAAAAATATAAAATAAAACACAATTCCCTTGACCAAATAATTCTGTTCACTCGTGTGGTGGCAGTAAATGGGGCAAGGGGCAAGGAAGGGCGAAACGAAGGGCGACGGAGAGACGGAGGAGACTAACAAAATGTGTAAACAATTGTAAAGGCATAAAAGTTAAATGCATAGCAACTACGAGTAGAGTAGAGTAGAGTTGAGTAAAACGAAAAAGCAGAAGAGCAGAACAGAGCAAAAAAAAAAGCAACAACAACTAAAGCGAACAAAAAAGGCTTTTAGGCACTTTTGAAGTTTATACCGCGCTTCGCTTCTTCGAGTGTGTTGCAACACGAACAGGGAAGTGCCGTACAACCGTACACCTGCATCATGTGATGGTTGTTGTTGTTGTTGTTTTTTTGTCGTTTGCCCGTTCCAAAAGGCGTCAGCGCATTGCATTGTGCATAATTTAGCAAACATGTGCCATGACTGCCACAACAGCAACAACAACAAAAACGACAACGAAAACAAAAACAACGACAACGACAGAAGGAACAGAAGTAGCCATTTCTCAGAGACATTTACTCTAGAAGGATAT
Source organism: Drosophila athabasca (assembly GCA_008121215.1). NCBI lineage: Eukaryota > Metazoa > Arthropoda > Insecta > Diptera > Drosophilidae > Drosophila > Drosophila athabasca. Next base: position 3,537,205 of record CM017796.1, on the reverse strand, counting down.
ACACTCAGAGAAAACAAGCACTGAGAATTGAATGGATTTTAATCAATATTTAAACCAATAGATTTGACCATTAAATAAGTATTATAAATATTAAATAAGTAAATATTAAATAATTAAATATTAAATAATCAAATATAAATTAAATTTGTCAGTTTATATAACTTAATTATTAATTTAATTTAATAATTAATTTAATATTAATATAAATACATATTTAATTTAATATAAATATAAATAAATATTTAATTGAATATTTAATTACATTATTATAATTATATTAATATTATTATTATTATAAAATAATTAAACATTAAATTGAATATATAACTGACAAATTTACTAGACCGCATTAAAAAATCTTTTAAATTTATATTTAGTTATTTAATATTTTATTCTTTAATATTTTCTTATTTATAACACTTAGTTAATGGTCAAATCTATTGGTTTGAATACTTATTAAATTAAATTGTAAATTGTATATTAGACTGCATTAAAAAATCTTTTAAATTTTATTTTTATGTATTATTTAAGTATATCTATAAATCAAAGTGAATTAATTATGTGTATTTAATTTCACTAGGTATATTTTTTGTATTTCAAAACCGAATATTTATTTTCAATATGAGTGTGTCTCTATTTACTATTGCATTTTTCTGCGAGTGCATTTAATCGTGGTGGTAGGAGAAATGAATAAAATGAAGCAAGCAGCAAGAAAAACCAATGAAAAATTAATATCCATCGCAGTTATAAAAACAACTCTTGGAAAAAAAGAACCCAACAAATTCCATAATGTTTCTAAAAGGGAAAAGATTTTTCCATCACAGCACTGGAGTGAAAGGATTAGCTCCTTTTAATCATAATAGAATCCGAATCACAGACTTAATGACATTAGATCGCACATGATTCACACACACACAGCCAAAACTCCTCCTGTCTGTTCCATCAATTCCTTTCGAATACTGAAAAAACTCTTCAAGGGTCACATAGGGAACCCGAACGACCAGATTATGTCAGACTTTCGCTTCAGACATGGTGAGCCGTGAGCTATATACTAGGTCAAAGTCCTCAGTCCTCAGTGCTTAGTCCTGTCTTCCTCCGCCACTCGTTTCGCTGAAAGAAAATTCCCGTGGATGTTAAAATGACTGTAAATATAACGTATACGCACTGGGTGTGTGGCCTGTCTTGGTTGGATGGTGGTGGTGGTGGGGGATTGTGTTGAGGTCGAGCCGGAGACAGAGGCGGCGCTCAGACTGACGGATTGGCAAAGGGACTTGGGAAAGCCCCCGCCATGGTACATACATACATACATATATGTATGTATGTCTGTAAGTTCTTGACAAACACTGATAGAACCCAGAGTTATGAATAGCGCCCACACCCACGCCCCATCCCGTCCCGTACCGTCCCTCGGCTAAAGAGGTTGAGAGCCAGGTCTGGGTCGGTTCCTGTTCCTGTTCCTCTTCCAGTTTCTATTTCTGTCTCTGTCTCTGTCTCGGCTCTGGCTTTGCTCTGCTCTGGTTCTGCTTCTGTGTAAATGCAATTGATTTCGCAGAGCGGTTAGATGCATTCGGATGACTATGCTGTAGCCACAACTCAAACAATTTCCGCTATGCGTGCCACCAAAAGGGCCACATGCCGTATGCCGCATGCCGCATGCCACATCCCACATCCAGATCCAGAGACGTTGCATAATGCGCGTACGAAGGCAATTTGTAGCATTGCGTTGCCTGTTTATTGAATTTATTTATATGCAGTTGCTGGGCTGACGCTTCTTTGACTGATTGATTGATTGATTGATTGATTGAATGACTAACCGATTGAGTGTCTCACTGTCCCACTGCATGGCTGGCTAGATGGCTGGCTGCTTGGCTGCTTGAGTGACTGGCATTTGGCTGGCTACTGACAAAAACCACAGCCCACAAAACAAGGACTTGTTGCGAGATGAACAATTTCATAGCATACTTTGCAGGGCAAAAGGAGAACGGGACGCGTCGCAACGCACAACAAATTCCAGTCCTGTGAATGGTTGAAAAGTGGATAAAATCTTCAGAATGATTGAATTGAGCCACTTGATAACATTCCCCGGCTACATTGATAAGCGAATCAACAAAATTTGCCTAAACTTTTAGGGCCCTAAGACCCAGTGCGGTAGGGGGGCAGGGAAGGAGCAACGCGTCAGATGTCTGGGTGGAGAGGGAGGGGCGAAAGGTAGGGGAAACCAGCAGGAATAGGAAATGGAATCTTTAGCTCGAAATTCTGTTCTTTGTCAATTCCATTTTGGGTTTCATTTTGCTTTAAGAAGAGGGCGCTTTCCCTGCCCCTGCCCCAGCCCCTGCCCCTGGCCTGGTCCCCCCTCCTGACACACTATCTGATTGACTTTGGCCGCTTCCCAAGAGAATGTAAATTTTTTCTCTGGGCTTCCGTTCTCCCTAAAAGGGCGGGCGGGGTGTCTCTTTTTCTTCCTTCGTTTTTCGTTTCTTTTCCTTGGGTTTTTCTTTTGCATTTGCTGCTCCTTTGGAGTGACAGTGACATTGTATGGCTTTGGCTTAAAGGATTTTTGTCAGTTTAGTTATTAAAAACTCATTACACATACGCCAACACACACATGTGCTGGCATACATATATGTATGTATGTATGTATGTATGTATGTGTATGTGTGTGGTGCCATTGAGTCGTTCGTCAGGGGACTGCTGCTCCTGCTGCTTCTGCTATTTCTGCCCTTTGCTTTAGTACCCAGTAATCGTGGCTCCTATGGGGGTATAATGTATGCGATGAGACTGCCAGACAGGCCAACAGGCATTTCGGTTTTCATCGATACAATAGGGAAAATGGGTAGCAGCCAGGTGCTTATATCGATATTCCCTATCCTAGAGAACTAATTACAGGGTATTACTTCTGCTCTCTCTCTCTCTCTCTCTCTCCCACGTCTCTGCTTATTGGACTTTTGCTTCGATTTAGCGCTGACACATTTCGCCGGAGAACGTTTGTTTCCCTGCTTCGCCTCTCCTCTTTTCCCTTCCGCTTACTCTTACTCTAACAGCCTGCTGCTGTTGACTAACGGAACTCTCATGTGTGTGTACATATATACATATGTATGTATGTATGTATGTATGTATGTGTCTGTATTTGCCTTACAATTCCCCAAATTGTAATTTTATAGCAGCGTCATTGCCCAAAATGCTCAAATAGACTTTTGCCTTTTGGTCCGTTCTTTTTTTTTGTCGGGGCAACTTTTCTTTTTTTTTTTTTTTTTTCTTTTTTCTGTTGTGCAGCTTTTGCTCTTGGCTCGTCTTTTTTTATCCTTGGGACTTTTTCTTTTTTCCTTTGCTGCCGCTGCTGCTGCTGCTGCTGTTACTGGGCCAACACTTGGGAAACTTTTGGCTGCTTCTTCGTGTCCGTCTGCCTGCTGCCCTTCTGGCTGGCTCTGCTTCTCTGCTTCAAGTTGATTCCAGTAAGCTTCCATTTGATTCTTATTCTCGGCCTGTAGTTTCTAGTTTCGCCTCCTAGCTAGGGCTCAATTCGATTTTGTCTGCAAACTGAATGAAGAGAAATGCCATTGCCATTGCACTGCCATTGGCCATGTTTCGTCCATCCACCATGTTGGGGGAGAGATACCCTGATACCCTGTAAGTAGCAAAGAGGGCTCAGATCATTCCATCTGAGAGAGAGAAGTATTGAAGGGTGTCCGAAATGGTAGGGAAATACAGTCTCAGAAATGAAAACTGATGAACCGATCATCGATTGACCGAGTGATTGATATCCCATGGAGATGGAGATCGGTTGGGTACCGATACCTGATGAGGATCATCATTTGCAAAGGATCTCCTAGGGCTATGGAAATATTCCATGACTTTGAGGTGTTTCAAAAGGCTATATAAGAGGTCGACCTATAGTCGAACTATTCCTTCTGGCAGGATGACTATAATCTCAAATGTGTAGACACCCATTTGACCCACTTCTGGGGCTGCTTAAAGCCTTGCTAACGCGCTGAAAGCACGGCCAAGAGTCAGGGCTCCCCCTGACTTGATGATCCAATCTGTCTGAACCCATTTTGTCCTCGTTTCGCCCCCCCTCCCCTGCTGCTGAATCCTGTTGCATCCTGGCCGTTCTGGCCAGACCAGTTAGGTGAATCTCATATTTTATTCAGGGTCTCATTTAGTTCGGTCAGAGCCCACTCACATGTAATTTTTGTTTAGCCAATTCCAATTGCAATTCCATTTCGCAAAGGGAGATGGACGGACGGACTGATGGGCTGATGGGCTAACGGACGAGAGAGCCGTATAAATCAACTTTAATTTAAATGCTTGACTGCTGCTGCTGCTGCTGCTGCTGCATCCAGCGTCCAGTGGATGTCGCTCGCTCCCAATTCCCAGAGTAGAGTGTGGACAGTGTGGACAGTGGGACAGTGTTCCGGGCAGCAGCATCGTCATCCTGGACCTGTCCCCTGACAGGCGACGGAAGTTCCAACAACTGTTGGTCGGGTGTCCGAAACTCGCACTCTTTTGTTGTTGTTGTTGTAGTATTTTTATTTAATTTTATTTTATCGCTGCCAAACTTTACGAGAATGGGATTTCCATCGATTTTGTATAGAGTTTTTTTTGGTGGCTGGGGGCGCTAAAAGGGTTAAAAAATATCTAATAGAGGTGGATACAGGTGTTACCGGATACTCGATCAATGATTAATCTAATAAAAGTCTTACTTGAAACTAATTCCATAGAACACCCAATCCCCCCTTTGGAATATATAATTTTATATGCTATAAATCTGTAATCGAAGTTGATTGGAATTCTTTCGTTGTTTCTTTTGTTGCAGGCTACCCACAGCCCACATATCGCTGGCTGAAGGACGGCAAGCCCGTGGGCGAGTTTTCATCGAGTCAGTTCTATCGGTTCCACAGCACTCGGCGCGAGGATGCGGGCAGCTATCAGTGCATTGCCAAGAACGATGCCGGATCCATATTCAGCGAGAAGAGCGACGTTGTAGTGGCCTGTAAGTTTGCCAAGGATTTGGAAGGGAGCACACTGCAGTGTGTGCTATGCCTATAAGTCCATTCTGTTGAAACGGCCAGACATAAGCGCATTAGACAGCCATTACATCCAGTCGATCATTGGGAGGCACAAGCAGAACCAATAATAGCCAAGGAAATGCACATCAATGGAAAGATGTAAATGTGCGAAATGAGAGGGAAAAAAATAATTGGAAATTAAATTACGAGTATTTCGGGGATTAAGCCGTTCCAGGAAGAACGACCAGGGGCAGGAGCACGACCAGGAGGAAGCAATCAAGCAATAACAATGGGACTTGAGTTACCAATTATGCCCCCAAGAACACTCAGCTCAGCCCGTAAACCCCCTCCCCCTCCCACCCCCCCCCCATATTGGATGCCATTCGCTCGTTTCATTGGCTTTCAGAATGAATCGACCCTTCCGAGGGTCGATTTTCCAGCACAGAACAGGTCCGTGCGGGCGAGTGTATGGTATTCTAGGTTCTAGGTGGGAGTCGTTCCTCCTCTTCCCACATACACACACACACACACACACACACACACACACACACACACACACACACACACACACACACTCACACTCACTCTTGATGAATGTTTAGCTGCTAATTTTTCTTTAATGCGAACTTAATTACATCAAGACCGACAGGGAGAGAGAGATCTATGGGGGGTGGGGGGGGGTTAGGGGATGCTGGGGAAGCCAAGTAACGAACAATTAGACAAGTAAGTGTGAGTGACACTTGAGCTCTCGTATGTGTGTGTGTGTGTGTGTGTGTGTGTGTGTGTGGAAGGGTGCTTATTACCCCACTACTTGAACCTAATAAATCGAGCTCTCGGCATGAGACCGACCTCCGAGCACTCTCCAATGCTGCTGTTGCTGCTGGTGCTGGTGCTGCTGCTGCCACTCCCCTTTCGCTCTGGTGACCTTCTTTTTGGTGGAAAGGGGCATGGAGGGAAAGAGCATGACGATGGTGATGGTGATGATGATGGTTGCCCATCCGGGCGGGTTTTCTTGGGAGTGGCTCTCACTGACAGACTCACGGACCCATTGACTGACTTGACTGCTTGACTCGAAGCAGTCGAGCAACGCCTTAAGCACTTAATTAATTGTAGGAGTGCGCTTAAACTGAACTAATAACCTTTAAAGCTCAGCGGTGGTCGGGACCAGGTCACCGATGGCTTCTAGATAGACTCGAGTGGAGGTGGAGTGGATTGTGCCTTGTGGATCCACAAGTCTATGACGATGACGATGAGCGAGGTTAAACCGCCTTGGCCGCAGGCCGACTTGCCTTCAATTCAATTAGCGATTGACACCACTGGAAGAAACTCCAGAGCTCCCAAACTCCCAAGCTACTCTTGTAGCCGACACGACACTCGATTTGGACGGGGGCTAGGTCTTCTTCTTAGATGCAATAACGGGAAATCAGGGCAGTGGATTGGAAACAAAAGAGAGAAACAATTAAACGGAAACCAAGGAGTAAAATCCCTTTTATCAATCGATTTATATCGATCATTTGTATGGGGAGCTGCCATAAGCCTCTGCTATCAATAAAAGCTAGTCAATGGTATCGATTTTTTATCGAAATACATGGAAAATTCTTTTGCCATTGATCGTATCTGTTCTCTCTACCTTCTCCCGCCTAGACATGGGTATCTTTGAGAACGTCACCGAGGGCCGGCTAACTGTTGTGAGCGGACATCCGGCCATCTTCGATATGCCAGCTATTGAGTCGGTGCCAACGCCATCGGTTCTGTGGCAGTCGGCGGACGGGTCCCTCAACTACGACATCAAGTACGCCTTCACCCAGGCCAATCAGCTGATTATCCTGAGCGTGGACGAGAACGACCGGAAGGGCTACCGTGCCCGGGCGATCAACACGCAGCTGGGCAAGGAGGAGATCAGTGCGTTCGTGCATCTCAACGTCACTGGTGATCCCTACATCGAGGTGGCGCCGGAGATTATTGTTCAGCCTCAGGATGTCAAGGTCAAGACCGGCACCGGCGTCCTCGAGCTGCAGTGCATCGCCAACGCCCGACCCCTGCACGAACTGGAGACGATTTGGCTGAAGGACGGTCTGGCCGTGGACACGGCCGGCGTCCGGCACACCCTCAACGATCCCTGGAACCGCACCCTGGCCCTCCTCCAAACCAACAGCTCCCACTCCGGCGAGTACACCTGCCAGGTGCGTCTGCGCAGCGGCGGCTATCCCACGGTCACCGCCACGGCCCGCGTCCAAATCCTCGAACCGCCAGTGTTCTTCACGCCCATGCGAGCGGAAACCTTTGGCGAATTCGGTGGCCAGGTGCAGCTGCCCTGCGATGTGGTGGGGGAGCCGACGCCCCAAGTTGAATGGTTCCGGAATGCAGAGTCCGTCGATGCAAATGTACAAAGCGGAAGGTGAGTGAACCGAACCTGCCTTAGTCTGCCTGGTGCCAGGCGCCATTATCAGTCTATCAATGTCAATGTACCCAATCCTTTTCAGATACTCACTGGGAGAGGATAACACGCTAATAATTAAGAAGCTGATCCTGGATGATGCGGCCATGTTCCAGTGCCTGGCCAGAAACGAGGCCGGCGAGAACTCTGCCAGCACCTGGCTGCGCGTGAAAAGTAAGTCACGAGGAAATCCAAGAAACCCCAAAGCAAACGCTGCCTGCCCCATCCTCCAATCTTCATATCTATTTATATATATATCTTTCTCTCTCTCTCTCCCCTCATATATACATATATATATATATCATATATTGTTATGCCCTTAATCCCGTTTTGCATTTTGCATTAACCATTTTGATTAACATAAATCCCCCCAAAATATAGCAGAAGCAGCCAACAGCCGCATCAAGCGCTTGGCCCAGCCACGAATCTTAAGAGTAAGAGCTTCGCATGGTGGTTCGGGATCGGTCGCGGGATCGGGATCGGTATCGGGATCGGTATCGGGATCAGGATCTGGTACCTCTCCCAACTCCCATCAGCAGGGTAGACGCAAGCAGTTTCGCTTTGGTATGGGCATCAAGCAATGCAACACTCACTCTCACGCACTCATAAATCACACTCGCACTCTTACACTCTTACACTCTTACACTCAAGCAACCTCCTACATCACCCTCAAGCACATGCATGCCACACACACATGAACACACATCCGCACACATCCGCAAACCCTTAAACTAAACTGCACTGCACCCCCGAATCCCCGAATCTAGAATTTTGATTGTTTTGTGATGGAATTTGTTTGTTTATTAGCCTGGCTTGTTGTAAGTTTTCTTCGGGTGGCGGCTTCCTGTCTGACTGCTGAATGCTGGCATCTGCCTGTCTGCTTGCCTGTCTGCTTGCCTGTCTGCCTGCCTGCCTGCCTGCCTGGGGGCTCAACTAAGTCTAAGCTAAAATATTATCTTTAGTTCTCCATTCCATCTCCCATCTCCCATCTTAACCATCTTTACCATCTCTACCAGCTCTGCCCTATTTTCCATTCCTAATTTCTTTGCGCCCTTCGGCTGATGAAGCTTTGTTTTTAGTCAGCTGCAGCTACTACTTAGCTCCAAAGGGCACTTGGCTCGAGGCAAAAGCAAGGAATTTCATTTGCCTCCCACCCCCCACTCTCCAGTCTCCATATTCCATCTACGCTATCTCATCTCTAGCCCCCCGCTCGAAATTTGTCGAAACGCAAAACGAATTTTGTATTCAAGTTGATTACCCGAAACCTCCTTCAACCTTCCAGCACCCAACCTCATCTCTTCCTCTCTCTCCCTCTCTCTCCCTCTCTCTATTTTTTTAACACCCTTGCAGAGTTTTAATATCATTCATCCCAAAAGTTTACGAACGCACAGATTGAAGTGTGGAAAATGTTTTTGGTTTTAGTAGCATAACTTTTTAGTAGATCCAAAGGACAGATTGAAATTTCTTTGTATACCAACATTTTACTCGTATTTGCAGTGCACTGAAAAAGTTATGCAAAATCGGTTAGGTATGTGCATGTATATACGAGTATATTTTGGTTGAACAAATTAAGCTTGACATGTGTGCTCCTTCCTTATACCATACTAATCTAAGCTAATAAAATGCCATAAGCCAGCGGTGGGAGCACGTCCTGGCTCCCGCGTAAAGTGCCACCTGGATTCTCGCAACTTGACACGCACAAGCAAATGCTGCAAATTGAGAATGTCTGCAAAAACAACATGCATTGCTTGCGCATGACGCAGCGTATTGCTGAGCGAATCGAGTTTCGCTGATAAGCGATTCTCCTGGGCTTTTTAAATCAACAAAGCCTGCCCCCGCCCCGCCTGACTCTATCTAAACGGCATATACAAAATATACCAAATTACCTGTAGATATCGTATATATATATAGTTTTATCTTCTATCGTATTTTCGTATTATGAATTGCTCTTAAGTGAGAGCAGATAATAATGGATTAACTCATTTGGAACTCGGCCTTTTCCATTGCATTCCTCCTGTCTGCTAACCTGCCAATCTGCCACCATGGTGGCCTGTTGCGCATTTGTTGTGACACCCAAGTACCGTTAAGTGCTTGATAAATGGCTGCCTTAGGGCTGCCACCCACACCCAGACAGCTCTCCACACAGCCACACAGCCACACAGTCAGACAGCCACACAGCCAGACAGCCAGACAGCCAGAGCTACGGCCACTCTGGGTGTGGGACAAATTTTGCATTTTAATGAATTTCATAATGCGAAAATTAAGACTGACACACACACACAAACACACATACACACAGAGATAGGGAGTCCTGTCATGCTGACATTTTATCCTTACGGTAGGGTTTTGCCAGATATGCTGGTGTTTTTTTTTTGGGGACCCCAGCGCTTGAGAGACTAATTCATTCATGAGCCTAACCAACAGACTCCGCTGACGTTTTAAATATTTGACAGAGAGACAGACAGAACTTAGAACTGAGGGTCCTGCTCCTGCTGCTCCTGCTGCTCCTTCTGCTGCTGCTGCTCCTTGTGCTGCAATCGTTTGGCTTGAATTATGATGCAGGAGAAGAGCAGAGCAGGGCAACATCCAGCTTTCAACTAAGCGAAGAGGAGACATATTGTTTTGCTGGGGCCAGAATAAGTTTCCATCTCCCTGGTTGTTTGATGGGACTTTAAGCAGAGTTTTTGCTCTGCTCTGCTCCGCTCTGCTCTGCTCCGCTTTGCTCCAGTTAAATTTTGATGGCCAGTTGTCGGAGTCTGTAGCTGGAGCTGGGGACTCATGTAAATTTCAAATTTCTATGCATATTTTGTTGAGTTATTCTTATGTTGCAGCAGTATCTCTATCCTTTATTCTCTCTCGAGCTCGCTCTCGCTCTCCCTTCCCCGTTTCTGTATCGTCCGCCGCATTGTATTCGTAGTTTATAGTTTAAGGATTTTGTCGTCGTCGTCGGCGTCGACGGCCGCTTATTGAAAAACTTTTCAGCTTTCAGGCCCAGCTTCCCCCACTGCCGCATGGGACTCAATCGTTGTGGCTCATTTAATTTTATTTGCCTAGGATAATTCGAGTCAATTTGTTTGTCTGCGCCAACGCATTTTATGAGAGTCGACCAGCCGACAGCAGCCAGCCGACAGCAAGCAGCAGCCATCATTTAGCTGAGCCAAGTCTCTTAATTCTCTGCCTTTCAGTTTCCCCTATAAATCTCCCAGCGAAGGGCCAAGTTTTATTGCCAGCAGAAGTTTCTTTCTCTTTCGTCTGACTGCTGCTGCTGCTGCATGCAATCCGTGGATGAGTGGATGAGTGGATGGGGTGATGGGTGGGTGCAGGTCGCTGGGAAGGCTTCTCTGTGGGCGGAGCTGAGGTCCTGACTGGGTCTAATTGATCTACTCTAAGGGATAATCCGTATCAGGATCAAAATCGTATTAAAAACACCTTTGGCAGCTCCCAGCACCTCTCTCTCTCTCTCTCTCTCTCTCTTTCTCGCTGTCTCTGTGCTCTTCTCTGAGCTTTTCTGCATCTCTTGGCATTGGCTTCTGGAGCGCCCTTCGCGGAGTCCGGCCTTGGGTGCGCACTTGAGAATCGCTTGATTAAGTTTGCAATTTCATTCCTTTATTGTTTGTTTCTTCATTTATCTCTAGGTACTCTGGTACTTGCTCCTGCTCCAGATTCAGATTCAGTTCCAGGCTCCTGCTCGGGCTCAGTCTCAGTCTCAGGCTCCTTAGCCTTTGCTATGGCCACAAGTGTTTAGCATTTGTAGCGCTGACACCCCCGGCATGCACCCCCTGTTGCCATTTTCCGCTTGGAAGGCTACTTGAAGGATAATCCTTGTGCCGGAGCACTTTTCACTTAGATAGAGAGGCAGCTGAAGGAGAAGTTGAGTTGCGAAATTATTTTCCAGCTAGCCGCGTTCAAGGAACGTCGGGTGGGATGGGGTAGGGTGGGGCGGGGTGTGAGAAGTGAAAGGGGAAAACTGGCTACATTTTAATTGCAGCCCGCTGCTGCTGCCACCGCACCCCCCTTCCACCCTACACCCAATGTTTGTCAAAGTTTCTTATCGCTCTCTCTTTCTCTCTCTCTCTCTCTCTCTCTCTCTCTCTCTCTCTCTAGTTCGCTTTCTTTCTTTTTGGCCTCTGCTGAAGCCTCCCGCCCTGGTTTTTCACTTCATTTTTGTTAAGTTGCCGTAAAACGTCGGCTCCTCTCGTTCCCATTTGCACTCGCTCCCCCGAAAAAGTTGCACCTGCCACAGTCAGAGTTTTCCACATTTCTTCTGTTTCTGTTGTTGCTGCTGCTGCTGTTGGTTGTGCATTTTCCGGCTGCCCGAGCTTTCCCGCCCGCCGTCTCAACTCGAGTAACATAATTTCGTAATTTCCCGAAACGCAAAAGTGATTTTAATCGCTGCTTCCTGCCATTTCTAAGGCGCACTCTACACTCTCTGGCCCCCTCACCGCCCACTCTCTCTGTCTCTCTTGCTCTAGTTGTGTGTGTGTGTGTGTGTGTGTGTGTGTGTGTGTGTGCGTAATTAGGTGACTTTTGGGCGTTAGGCGTGGCCGGACATCCGTTGGCTGACGGCTCAATGCGGATTTCGCTGTGGGAATTCGCTTTTCGCTGCGCTGCCACCTGCCTGAATGGCCGACCGCCAGCCACAGGTGGCACCCCTGAGGTCATTGGTCGCCCCCCCACCCCCCAAAAGGTGACGGCTATGGCGATGGATGGCGAGGAGTGGAGTGTCCCTGGAGGGTGCCCTAAGCTTGATTTGGCAGCGACATGCAAACCCCCTTTTACCAGAATCACAGGTGTATGTACATATGTATGTATGTATCTGGATGTGGCGGCCACAGCCTTTAGCTCTCCCAGGCGAAACATGTGGCTGAGGATTATCCAGGGAACATGGATTAGAACTCAAAGAGCAACTATGTAAAGCTTTCAAATACCCATATCCGTAGCCGCATGGAAATGCCACAGGGAATCTGCACTAGAGAAAACTCTGCTAAAAAATACACCTTAAATTATTGCTTAATTCTGCCACTATTTATTCCATAATTTTTGGAAGATATTAAAAATACACATATATAAATATATGGGTTTATTTCGGTCCTGTTTACCGTTGTTCTCTCAGCGTATTACATGTCCATGATTTGATGTCCATGATCTGGAAATGGTGTAAAATTGCCAGCGGAATTTCAGTGCAAACTGCCCTCAAAGGACGTCCCTTTATGCTTATTAAAATGCGAAAAACGAGCCACAACTAAAAGCTAAAAAAGGAAAACTGAAACGAAAAACCATTTAATCGGACGGTGGTCGAGGAGGAGGAGAGGGTGCCGGGCCAGGCCGGCCGCAGTCCGCTAAGTTTTAGCGCGGGCACAAAAGACGTAGGCAAACGGCGATGGCGATGGAGATGGCGATTTCCATGCAAATGTTGAAACTCCCAAGGATGGCATGGCATGGAATGGGGTGACCATACCAGACCCACTTCAATGGCCAAGTAATAGCAATTATTACCATCGCATGCCATTCCAGACCTCCTCTGCGGGTCCTGGGGTCCTGGGGGTCTTGAGGTCCTAGGCCCTCGCTGAGTGAGCGTTTTATTATGACTTTAAGTTGATGGCGCGCAACCTCTTTAGTGGGTCAACTTGAAATTAATTACGTTCAAACGTAACGACTATGGCCAGGGATGGCAAGAAGTGGATGGGGGGATGGATTGGGGGATGGATGGGGGGGGGCAAAGGGGAACTTGTGGCCAACTTGGGCCATTCGGTTGCGAGTACGCAACGTCGAGTGTAGAGCGTCGAACGTCGAATAAATCAGTCGGCCACAATTATCAGCTCGGTTGCAGTTCAATTTCGTTTGGTTTAGTTGGGGCTGGTCTCGGATATATCATAGATACGAGTAGGTCTCGCATAGATGCAAGTGTAGCCATTCCGTACACTTCACTCCGCCCGGCCCTGTTCCCGTTTCAGGCTGCCCCGAGCCCCTGCCCTCGACCCAAGTGCGCCACAAATTGTTTCTCCCTTGTAGGGTCGTGCAGGGTCCCCTCTTCGTGTCTTCGTGTCGTCGTGTCTTTAATATGCGTCTTGCGTGAGCCATAAAAACACTGTACTCAAAGGAGGGGTTGCAGCAACAGCAGAGGTGGAACGAGACCGAGAAGCAGGAGGAGGAGGGGAGCGAGAAGAATGCTTTGAGGTAGAGACGGCTTAAGCACACTTAACACGTTGCTGGCCTGGCCAGAAGATTTATCTAAGAATATTTTTCTTAAATTTCACATACTCGCTTTTCAGGCCCCCTGTTTGCCTTTGCCTTTTTCCTGTTGGTTTTCATTTAATGCATGCTTGCAGGCAGTATGATAATATTCATATTCCGATCATTTCCAGCGTGTATATGTATGTATATATTCGACCAAGAGGTACACCAAGACCAGAAGATTAAAACTCAATAAAACTGCACTTTGCTGTGCTTTCAAAGTCAAGATTTCCCTATAAGAAAGTTGGTTCTATAGATGAATATGTAAATGATTCGATGAATACGATCGGATCATAATGACACCCCCCCAGTTCTCTCCTTAAAGGGGTCAGTCTATGTCTCTCTCTCTCTCTCTTTCTCTCTCTCTTGTGCTCTTTCCTAGTGCGACCCGTACCCGAAAAGATGGATTACTGTATTATGCCATGGAATGCAACAACAATCGACGGGAAGCTTCCCTTTCCTTTCTGGTTTCACTATCCTTTTATTAGCTTAATGGTCCTTTAAGTGGATATTAATACAGTCCTCAAGAGCCACCCACCCAGCCAGCCTCTTGGCACGCCCACCCCATCAGCCTCCCGACCGCTATCCATCATCTTTTGTGGGATGCTCGCTTTAAGTAACTTGAAGCTCTGTTACATCCACACGTAGCCACGCCGCCTGTTTAATCGTACAAAATATATTATAATAACCCTCGGTGAAAGTTTCCTGCATGCTGTACCCCTACCCCCCTCCCCCATCTGTATGCATATCCTTTCTTCACTTTTTTTCCCCCTCTGATTCACTGTTCGGTGCGTAATTTTCAAGCAGAGTTGATGTCTTTATGATTTCCAACAATTGCACTTGCTTGCTGCTTGCAGCTGCAACATTGTTGCATACCTTGTGGCGAACCACACACACACACACACACACACACACAGCCACAGACATGGAGCACTTAATATCTTAATGTTCAAGGAAAAACAGCAACAGCCGGGAAAAAACTTTTATTGTAATTTTATGCACTTATTTACATAAGCGTAGTTAACGGGGGACGGGACTGCTTCATCATGGGAAATTATTGCGAATATTATTACATATCGTATAATGGATGGGAATGGAAAGGGAAAGGGAAAGGAAACGAAACGAAACGAATGGAAACGAAAGGAAAGAGAGACGAGGTGGTAGGCTACAAGGCAATATAGCACTGGCTATAGCCTTAATATGCCTTTAACAGCGCGTGGCATTTGACCATAAGAATGAAAAGCGAGCGACGTTGCGACGTCATCATCATTGCCCCATTGCCATCATCGCCATCATCATCATTATTCGCCAGTGGCAGGAGTGGCAGCAACAGCAACAGAAGCAGCAGGAGCAGTGTATATGTGTGTGCCACTCAAAATCCAATAAATAATTTACATTATCCGAAGCGCCAGCAAAAAACTGGAGAAGGCTTAAGGAGAAACAGTGGAACCGTGGAACTGTGGATCCGTGGAACTGTCGAACTGTTAAACCAATAAGAAGCCACCATCAGCATCAGTGCAGTGCAGAGCAGAGCAGGGCAGGGCAGGGCATATCATGGCATGGCATCGCATCATGATTAATTGCCCTGCCTGTAATTCCGTGTAATAATAATTGCAAAAGTCAGGTCAGCTCAGTGGCAGGGCGAAAAGAAGAAAACAAAAAAAAAAAACAAGAAGGAAGGAAGGAAGATTGCCCCAATGAAGCAGTTAATCGCTGTAATCATTGGATATGCAAATATTCTCCAAAAGAGAATATTGATATGATCGAGGGGTGGGGTAATGGTTAAGAAACAGAGCACTGCATGACCGAACAACTATCGTGGTAGAAGTAAATGTAAGATCCTAGATCAAGGAGCAGAAACTACATAGCATAAATACATACATATGTATGTATATGTACATATGTATTATATTACTGATATCAACGCACACACGTACCAAGAACACCCCCCTTTTACACCCCCCTTTTACACTCGCAATTATTGATTTGATTTGATTTAATTTGTTCCTCAATCGAACTGTGTCTAGTCCTCTATTTGCATTGCTCTAATAATCCAATATGTTCTATCTCCTTCCTTCGTTTTGTATAGCCTCAGCACCCGTCTTTGAGCAGCCGCCCCAGAATGTGACCGCCTTGGATGGAAAGGATGCCACGATCTCATGCCGGGCCATTGGCTCGCCCAATCCCAACGTCACCTGGATCTACAATGGTGAGTGTGCCAGTGATAGTTACAGTGCCAATGGCAGTGTGTCTGTCCAGACCGTGGATCAATGCTAATGCTAATATCATGTTCTCTTTCGTATCTTTGTGTTCTTTTGTATGCCCCTCTAACCAATTGATAATCCTAACACACATGCAAAAATTACCAAATCCTTTCGTTGTGTCAACCGCTTGAAAATTGCTTGCTGCGGAATCCGTATCTGTGTATCTGCTACTGCACCTGCTAATAACCAACCAACCAACCAACCAACCACTACTACTGCAACATCCTGGCCTGCTACTGTCGCATGCCGTCCGCCGTCTGCCGTCTGGCACCTGCCCTGCTGCCTCCAACGAACAACCGACGCACAATCATCGATAATCGACAATCGTCCATCGCCCAACAACAGAAACCCAACTGGTTGAGATATCCAGTCGCGTTCAGATACTCGAATCGGGTGATTTACTTATCTCGAACATCCGACCCACGGACGCGGGCCTCTACATCTGTGTGCGGGCCAACGAGGCGGGCAGCGTCAAGGGCGAGGCCTTTCTGAGCGTGTTAGGTGAGTTATGCAAAACCGCGCTGATCCCCGCAGCCCCGCAGCCCCGCTGCCCCGCTGCCCCGCTGCCCTGCAGCCGCCTGCTCCAGCCCCTAGACCTTAGTCCCCCTGTCTAGGTATCATCCTACCCCCCGCCCACCCACTGAGTCGCCGAAATTTAATTGCTTGCTGGCTGGCTGCTCCACCACTCTGTCTGTTAGTTTTAAGCGAGTCTGTTTTGGTCTGGTCTACGTCCGACCGAGTTGAGTTGAGTGTTTAACGTTTAGTTAACAAGGCTTGCCGACTGTTTTTGTTCGCCTGTATCCCACCCAGTAATCCCAACCGGTCTGGCAGAGAAGGGTATCCTGTTTTGGTGGCAGTGTTGGTGGTAGAGAAACATTTGCCAAAAGGGTAATGGGTATCTCCGAGTCGGATTGCTCGACGCTAGTGTGGTGTAAAAACTTGTTGTTGTTTTTTTGTTGTGGCATTTTCAAGTGATTGCATTCCATGCGTAAGAGTTTGGCTTGTGGCACAGCAATAACAAAAGCCCCAGAAATTCCGTATAAACCCAGCTCTAGCTCTGTTTTTGGCTCTCTCTTTTCACTCTCTACCTCTCTCCCACCCTCAACGCCCATCAATTGTTTGGTGACAGGGCTTTGATGTGGCCAACGCACATCCTTCGACTGTAACTGAAATGTTGTCAGTCGTGTGACCACAAAAGAGATTCAAATTGAGTTTACTTAACGAAAAGTTCGCTCCACCTGGCTGTGGTTGGGTGGGGTTGGGTATGGTAGGGTATTAGATGGGATAGGACCGCCCAAAAATCTCTCTCTCGGCACCCTGCTCTCCCCTGTCTCCCCGTCTGTCTGATTGCCAATGACATTTGAGAGTTGCAACTGCAGAATGACATCGTATCAAATCAGCTAAAATGCATGGTCCAATAATAATAATGCACGAATGTACGGGGCTGACACAGCATCGCCGAGGGGACATTCAGGCCACCAGCAGCAACACCCTCAACCATGGGACCGTGGCTCCTAGTACTAGTGCTCGTGCTCGTGCTCGTGGTTCCATTGGAATTACACACTGATGCTCCTGGGCAGCATCAATTGCTTTTGAAATATTTGGTACAAAAATCTGCTCTCCGTCAGCATGCACTGGTATTATGGTTTGGGCTTTGACTGCCCCACCAGAAATGCCCAATTCAAATGATTATTCAAAAGCTGTTGATGCCGCTGTTGCCGCTGTTGCCGCTGTTGCTGCTGTGTGGCACAGAGGTCCTCCATTGTGTTGTTTGTGCAATTAAAGCTGATTCGCGGTAGTGGCGCCATGCAATACGTTTGCACGCTCGCTCGTATTTTTGGCCATGTGCTAAGCTCTAAAAGGGAACATCAGAGTGCAGCTAATTGGGAGAACACGCTGTCGCTCAGCCGAAACCACGAGGAGCAGAGCCACCACCTCCTAAATGATGCCAGTTTTCCACCACTCAACACTCAAAGGGAGTGTGTTTGGGTGTGTTTGTGTGTGTAGTGTGTGATGTTGCATAAAATACAGTGCACTATGGGGAATTTGTCCACTTTTTGTGGCATTAATTAATAACTTTCAAACGAAGCAATATTTGTGAGTTTGGTTTTTTGATATGACTTAATAATAGTAAGAGGAAGATATTTTGAAGGATACGAGAAAATTAAAAACGCAGAATCATAGAAAGTCATTATATATATATCAGAGCTTTGAATCTGGATCAGATATGATCATTATGATAGCCTCAAAGCAAGAATCTCTGAATTTTGGATTTTTAGATTAAGTCCTAAAATATCAAATTTCAGAGAAAGTGCGGAAAAGTGCACATTAATATGATATGCATTTGAAAGAAAATTAAATTCGCTACAATATGTATTAAATCTTGGAATAGGTTTCACTCTTTTTTGTAGGCCTCTTTAAAATTTTTGTCACAAAATAATACCGGTCAAACTAGTCAAAATTACACGAAATTTAAGGAGAATTTGCACAGTTCAAAAAGAAAAGAATATATTAAAAACCTCTTAGATTTGAATCCATTGTTAGAACCGCACTAAAATTGGTCAATTAACCACTTTTTTTAAGTTTAAACTTAAGGAAAAATTATTCTGTGCAAAAAAACGGGTTTCTCGCCAGCAAACAGCTGATTTTGACAGCTGTTAACTTAACAGTGGTTCGCTCTGTTAAAATTTCGATTACGTGACATTGAAAACCAATGTTATTCCGATATATATCCGTTAAAAATTGTTCATTTTAACGACTTTTGGAAAATGGGTTTTGGCCAGAAAAAGTGGTCAAATTCCCCATAGTGCAGTGGTGGCCCAAGTCCGGCAAAGAAAAATTTATAAAAAAATAAAAAAAAACGTGGAAGGGGGGGGGGGCCACCACAGAATAAAACTTCCATTTGCAACGACCTTTCGGTGATGGTGATGGTGCTAGTGCACCATTCACCTCAGCCGAGGCCCATCCAGTCCATTCCAACTATTCCCATATGGAATATGGAGTACCAGTACCAGACCCCACACAGCAACACCCCAAAAGCAACACCAACAATGTCTGGGCCATGGGGCACGTTGAACCTTTGATGCATGCGGGCCAAGTGACTGAAAAGGGCTAAAAAAATAAGTACAAAAAGAAAGAAGAAAAAAAACAGGGAAGTGGAAAAAGAATACATATATAAAATAAATAAAATCAAAAGAGAAAGCCAAACAGAAAGGAACGCCAGCCCCCAGCCAGAGAAGAATGAGGTCCCAACAAATCAATGGCCACGACTGGACGATACCCAGTAGTCCTCAACAGAAAGAATGCCTAACAATATCTGTAGACTCGTGATGTAAAAAAAAACCAAAAAACTATTTGTTGTTAATCTGCATGTTTGCCACCCACCCCCCTGTCCCTCTGTAGTTGGAATCTGTTGACTAACAAAAAAAAAAACATAAATAAAACAAAAAATTACCTTTACATGAAGCGAAGAAGGTTAAAACTCTCCATGGGAGTTTCGATCCGAATCTGTTCCATATTGGACGATGGACTCACCAACACGAAATGGAAGACATCCACTCTTTTGGATGTATATAGAGAGAATCTTCCCTGCTTTAAACTTGTGGATTCCAGCACTTATTTATCTGTGGCATTACCAGCCCCTAGCCGGGCATGCCTCGCTATCTAAAGGTGGAGCTGCAGCTGGAGCTGGAGCTGCCACTATGCGGGCCTTGTGTGTCAGTCTGTTTGGGGCTTTAAAACTTAATTCCCTTCCTACCTACGCGAGTCCATTGGGGGGATCGGGATGTGGCATAGTCCGTCTGCCAGTCTGTCTGTCTGTCTGTCTGTCTGTCAGAGGGGTGGGTAATGAAAAGAGGAGGGGCACTGTCACGACTTGTCATTGCCACTTGCGGTCGGTGCAACACATTGGCCATCGTCTCGCGGCACTTTTAATCTGCATTGCCGTGTTGTTAATGTTTTCCCGTATCCATTTTTCTCTCTCTCTTCCGTCTCTTTTGCTCTCTTTTGGTTTTTGCCCGCAGTGCGGACACAAATCATACAGCCGCCAGTGGACACCATCGTGCTCCTGGGCCTGACCGCAACACTGCAGTGCAAGGTGTCCAGCGATCCGACCGTCCCATACAACATCGACTGGTACCGAGAGGGCCAAATGGCGCCCATCAGCAACTCGCAGCGGATCGGAGTGCAGGCGGACGGGCAGCTGGAGATCCAGGCGGTGCGGGCCAGCGACGTGGGCAGCTATTCGTGCGTGGTCACATCGCCCGGTGGCAACGAGACACGGGCGGCCCGGCTCAGTGTCATCGAGCTGCCCTTTCCGCCCAGCAACGTGAGGGTGGAACGTCTGCCGGAGCCGCAGCAGCGTAGCATCAATGTGTCCTGGACGCCCGGATTCGATGGCAACAGTCCAATCTCCAAATTTATTATCCAGCGACGTGAGGTCTCCGAATTGGGTAAGTTTCCACCTCTTGGAGCATTTTTGGTTGTACTTTCCTTTTCGGTTTGTAGTTTTTTCGGTTATTGGTTGCGGGTGGGGTGCGGTGCGGTTCTCCTCCGGATCGAATCGGATTGTATTGGATTGGATTTATGATTTATTCCCGTAATGGGAGAGCAGGTGGAATGTAAAATGCGGAATGTGGAAGGAGGGAAGCAACGCAAAATAAAGATAAAGATAAACATTAATCCGTTCCGTGAGGAAGGGGCAAGGGAGAACTTTTCAAAGCATTTTCCATAACGAACAAAATACAAGATTTTGATACATTCATTATGTTCTCTCTCTCTCTCTTTCTCTTCCTCTATCTGTATCTCTCTTTTCTTCGAATTATAAAACATAAATCAAACTTTGTATTATATTTTTGTTTATATTATATTATTAATTATTGATGATAACCTTTGGTACATACGTTGATTGACTAATTTTCAATTGTAATTTGTTGTTTTGCACTTCGTTTTCATCGCGTTCACACATCACACATCACACATCATCAATACACCATCAACACACGGAACACGCTGTAAACTCTATCTTTCTCACTCATCCTTTAACCCACTAATCACTATTGATCCATCCATCCATCCAACATTCATTTCTCACCACTAAACCCCAATAATCACCACTCTTTCTCTGACAAACTTTCACTCTCACTCTTTTCCTATGGAAACTCTCACACATCTCTTCTACTACTCCTTCGACTGTCCTTCTGCTGTCTGTCTGTTGTTTTTTCTCCAACACATTAACATCACAGAAAAATTCGTAGGTCCAGTTCCAGATCCTCTTCTCAATTGGATCACCGAACTGAGCAACGTTTCGGCCAACCAGCGCTGGATACTGCTTGAGAACCTCAAGGCGGCCACCGTCTACCAGTTCCGCGTCAGTGCCATCAATCGCGTCGGCGAGGGCTCCCCCTCGGAGCCCAGCAATGTCGTTGAGCTGCCCCAAGAAGGTGAGTACGGAAAGATGTTCCATCAATCGATTAAGCCCGTTCGTCCAACCAAATCACTTTTTTTTTTTGGTCCCCCTATAATCTATTTTTTTTTTCCACTGTATATCGTATTTTGTGTGTGTATTTTTGGCGCTTTTCCTCAGTTAATTAAAATTCATTTTGATTTGATAAAATATCCTCAGTATATCCCCTTTGTTTATAATCATTATTTTGTATTCGACAGAGATTTACCCATATTTTTTTTGGCCAAATTTCTGATTTTCTATCTGGAATACGATACAGAGAGGGGCTGTCCACCTCGGATCTCTTATTTATTAAAGAAAATCAATATCTGAATTGTTTTTTTGCATAAATTCATGGATTACATTTAGCATAAAAATAGTACGCTTCTTATAAAAAGTAAGGTATAAATTACTCGCGCTTACCAGCTCTCAGAATATGATTCACATTGATCATTGATCACTGATACTTCACTGATCGCTGATCAATTTGTGCTGGTCTGTGTTGCACCATCGCCGTGCTAATTTAAGTTGCGATGCATCAGGAGATGTTGCTTCATCCTCATCCTAAAAATCTCTCAAAATAGATATCTGGGAACTGCGGCTACAAAGAGAGTTGTGAGATTTCTGGAATCGTTTTTTGAATTCTTCCTTTTTGGTTTTAGCCCCTAGCCCCCTGGTTTATCGTTTTATAAGTTTTAACTTTGAAATATTGTTACCGCCTTTGATTTGATGTTGTTATTGCAATCATCCAGCCATACCAGAGTATACTATGTGTTATATGTACATGTACATACATATTGCTGTTTTGTAGTTTTGTATACTAGTGTAAAGAACTAATGCTGAAACCCTGTATGTATTGTACTTCTAATTGCTATCGTTGTCGTCAAAATCGCATATCGCCATCGTCGCCCGTTTGGGATGATCAAACGCGCGTAGAGTTTCCGCTTTACCGAGGTACATTGTACACACACACACTCCTCCTACACTACATAACACTAGAATCCAGAATCCTCACCCGAAAACACCCACTGCTGGCAGCTGACAGCTGACAGCTGAGAGCCGGGAGAGAGACATGTACAGACTGTGCCCTCCCCGCAGAGCACAACACCACACTTGAACACCCCGACAGTCCTGCAACTGCATTGGGAATCACCCCCCACTGATAGTTCTCCTTTGAATCCAATCCCACAGCACCGTCGGGCCCGCCTGTGGGCTTTGTGGGCTCCGCCCGGTCCATGTCCGAGATCATCACACAGTGGCAACCGCCGCAGGAGGAGCACCGCAACGGACAGATCTTGGGCTACATTCTGCGCTACCGACTCTTTGGGTACAACAACGTGCCCTGGTCCTACCAGAATATCACCAACGAGGCGCAGCGCAACTTTCTCATCCAGGAGCTGATCACGTGGAAGGACTACATCGTCCAGATTGCCGCCTTCAACAACATGGGCGTGGGCGTCTATACCGAAGGGGCTAAGATCAAGACCAAGGAGGGTGTGCCCGAGGCACCGCCCACCAATGTCAAGGTGAAGGCCCTCAACTCGACGGCGGCAAAGATAACGTGGAAGCCACCGAATCCCCAGCAAATCAATGGAATCAACCAGGGCTACAAGATCCAGGCATGGCAGCGACGGCACGTTGATGGAGAGGAGCGCGACGTAGAGCGGCGCATGATGACGGTGCCGCCGAGCCTGATCGATCCCCTGGCCGAACAGTCGACAGTTCTCGGAGGCCTGGACAAGTTCGCAAAGTTCAATGTGACCGTCCTCTGCTTCACGGATCCCGGTGACGGTGTGGCCAGCCAGATGGTGCCTGTGGAGACCCTGGACGATGTGCCCGACGAGATAACGGCCCTACACTTTGACGACGTCTCCGATCGATCCGTCAAGGTGCTCTGGGCACCGCCACGCTTCGCCAACGGCATCCTTACCGGCTACACGGTGCGCTACCAGGTCAAGGATCGCCCGGAGACCATGAAGTCCTTCAACCTGACTGCCGATGACAACGAGCTGACAGTCAACCAACTGCAGGCGACGACCCACTACTGGTTCGAGGTTTGTGCTTGGACGCGCGTGGGCAGCGGACCGCCCAAAACGGCCACCATACAGTCGGGGGTGGAGCCGGTGCTGCCGCACGCGCCAACCACCTTGGCCCTGTCCAACATCGAGGCCTTCTCGGTGGTGCTGCAGTTTACGCCCGGATTTGATGGCAACTCGAGCATCACCAAGTGGAAAGTGGAGGCCCAGACTGCGCGCAACATGACCTGGTTCACCATCTGCGAGATCAGCGATCCCGATGCGGAGACCCTCACCGTGACCGGCCTGATGCCGTTCACGCAGTACCGCCTGCGACTGAGCGCCACCAATGTGGTGGGCAGTTCCCGACCCTCGGACCCCACCAAGGACTTCCAGACGATCCAGGCCAAGCCTATGCACGCCCCATTCAATGTCACCGTCCGCGCGATGAGCGCCCTGCAGCTGCGCGTACGCTGGATACCCCTGCAGCAGATGGAGTGGTTCGGTAATCCGCGCGGCTATAATGTCACCTACCGCCAAATGGAGCGCTCGGGCAAGCCCTCCAAGCACCCGCCACGCTCTGTGATGATCGAGGATCACACGGCCAACTCGCATGTTCTGGAAGGTCTCGAGGAGTGGACCCTCTACGAGGTGATCATGAACGCCTGCAATGACGTGGGCTGCTCCCTGGACAGCGGCCTGGCCATGGAGCGCACCAGGGAAGCCGTACCCAGCTACGGTCCGCTGCATGTGGAGGCCAATGCCACCTCCTCAACGACGGTAGTGGTACGTTGGGGCGAAATACCGCCCCACCATCGCAATGGACAGATCGATGGCTACAAGGTGTACTACGCGGCCACCGAGCGCGGCATGCAGGTGCTGTACAAGACGATACCTAACAACAGTTCCTTCACCACCACCCTAACCGAGCTGCAGAAATTTGTGGTGTACCACGTCCAGGTGCTGGCGTACACGAGGCTCGGCAACGGAGCCCTCAGCACGCCGCCCATCCGGGTGCAGACATTCGAGGACACGCCCGGATCACCGTCCAACGTGAGCTTCCCGGATGTGACCTTCTCGATGGCACGCATTATCTGGGACGTGCCCATGGACCCCAACGGCGAGATCCTGGCCTACCAGGTCACATATACCCTCAATGGTAGTGCCAATCTCAACTACAGTCGTGAGTTCCCGCCCTCGGACCGCACCTTCAGGGCCACCGGTCTGATGCCCGAGCGCTACTACAGCTTCAGCGTCACGGCCCAGACACGTCTCGGATGGGGGAAGACGGCCTCGGTGCTGGTGTACACAACCAATAACAGGGACCGTCCGCAGGCACCTTCCGGGCCGCAGGTGTCGCGCAGCCAGATCCAGGCCCATCAGATCACCTTCAACTGGACACCGGGCCGCGATGGGTTCGCTCCGCTGCGCTACTACACGGTCGAGATGCGTGAGAACGAGGGTCGCTGGCAGCCGCTGCCTGAACGCGTCGATCCCACTCTGAGCTCGTACACGGCCCTGGGTTTGCGTCCGTACACCACCTACCAGTTTCGCATTCAGGCCACCAACGATCTGGGACCGTCGGCGTTCAGTCGAGAGAGCATTGTGGTGCGCACATTGCCCGCCGCCCCTGCGGTGGGTGTCGGCGGACTCAAGGTGGTGCCCATCACGACCACATCGGTGAGAGTGCAATGGGGGGCGCTGGAGACGGGCATGTGGAACGGTGATGCGGCAACCGGAGGATACCGGATACTGTACCAGCAGCTTTCCGACTTCGCCCCGGCACTGCAGTCGACCCCAAAGACCGACGTGATGGGCATCAATGAGAACAGCGTGGTGCTATCCGATCTGCAGCAGGATCGCAATTACGAGATCGTGGTGCTGCCATTCAATTCGCAAGGGCCGGGTCCGGCCACGCCACCAACTGCCGTATACGTCGGAGAGGCGGTGCCCACTGGAGAGCCGCGAGGCGTGGATGCAACGGCCATATCCAGCACGGAGGTGCGTCTGCGTTGGAAGCCACCGAAGCAGAGCAGCCAGAATGGAGAGATTCTGGGCTACAAGATATTCTATTTGGTCACTTGGTCGCCGCAGGCCCTCGAGCCGGGCCGCAAATTCGAGGAGGAGATCGAGGTGGTCTCGGCCACAGCCACTTCGCACAGCCTGGTGTTCCTCGACAAATTCACCGAGTACCGCATCCAGTTGCTGGCCTTCAATCCGGCCGGAGACGGGCCGAGGTCCGCCCCCGTCACGGTCAAGACGATGCCGGGCGTGCCCAGTGCCCCGCTCAATCTGCGCTTTTCGGACATCACAATGCAGAGCCTGGAGGTGACCTGGGACCCGCCCAAGCTTCTCAACGGAGAAATTGTTGGCTACCTGGTCACCTACGAGACCACCGAGGAGAATGAAAGTAAGTCGAATCGATGGTCGCAGCTCTGAACACTTCTGAACACTGAACCTAATGTTTTATCTTAATCCCGCACAGAGTTCAGCAAGCAGGTGAAGCAAAAGGTATCCAACACCACGCTCCGTGTGCAGAATCTGGAGGAGGAGGTGACCTACACCTTCACGGTACGCGCTCAGACGAATGACTATGGACCGGCGGTGAGCGCGAATGTGACCACCGGCCCCCAGGACGGCTCCCCGGTAGCCCCACGCGATCTCACCCTCACAAAGACCCTGTCCAGCGTCGAGATACACTGGGTCAATGGACCCTCGGGCCGCGGCCCCATCCTGGGCTATCTCATCGAGGCCAAGAAGCGAGGTGAGTACTTAGAGTAGTTCAAGGATATCTATGGCGGATGGTGGCTGCTCTCCTTTCCATACGAGTATATTTACTACTTATACAATGTATCTGTATTTTTCGATCTATTTCTATAACCCTTCTATTCCATTAATCGTTGGTGGCTTGGTTCTAAATCCAAAAATTATTATATCTATATAAACAAAAAAACCAAAATCATTTTCCAAATCAAATGCTTGCGTAGAAAATGGAGAGCCCTCATTTATTTGTAAGTATTGCTATCCAGTAGATACTAGAACCAAACTAATTAAGTAACAAACTAACCAAACCCGAACCGATCCGACCCGATCCCACAACTAGATTTATTCATTTCACTTGAGTTGATGTTAGACTTGTGTAGATTCCCTCCAAAAATTCCCTCCAAATAATACCTACCCCATTGCAACCTCCAACTAATCGTAGCAAAAAGCAATACCCTTAACATCTTAACGTCTTAACCCTTCCTCAAATCGCAGCTAATAGAACTCCCTATCTTCGCTTAGACGACTCCCGCTGGACTAAGATTGAGCAGTCCAGAAAGGGGACCATGAAGGAGTTTACCGTCAGCTACCACATTCTGATGCCATCGACAGCGTATTTGTTCCGGGTAATTGCTTACAATAAGTATGGAATATCGTTCCCTGTTTACTCGAAGGACTCGATACTGACGCCCTCGAAGCTGCATCTGGAATACGGCTATCTGCAGCACAAGCCCTTCTACAGGCAGACCTGGTTCATGGTCTCTCTGGCGGCCACCTCGATCGTCATCATTGTCATGGTCATTGCCGTGCTCTGTGTAAAGAGCAAGAGCTACAAGTATAAGCGTAAGTGAAGCATTCTCTTGAGGAAGAGATCCTTAGAATAATCAAAATGTGGCATGTGCTTTTATTGCAGAGGAGGCACAAAAGACGCTGGAGGAGTCCATGGCCATGTCGATTGATGAACGCCAGGAGCTGGCCTTGGAACTGTATCGTTCGCGTCACGGCGTCGGTACCGGGACCCTGAACAGCGTTGGAACTTTGCGCAGCGGAACCCTGGGAACCCTCGGACGTAAGTCTACCAATCGACACCAGCCTGTGAGTGTTCATTTGGGTAAGAGTCCACCACGACCCTCGCCCGCTTCGGTGGCGTACCACAGCGATGAGGAGAGCCTGAAGTGCTACGATGAGAATCCCGACGACAGCAGTGTTACGGAAAAGCCATCCGAGGTGAGCAGCTCGGAGGCATCCCAGGTATGTCGGCTCTAATTGTGCGATGGTTTTCGCACTCGTTGGACCAATAATAACATGACGACTCTCTTCCACAGCATTCGGAGAGCGAGAACGAGAGCGTGAGGAGCGATCCGCATTCTTTTGTCAATCACTATGCAAATGTGAATGACTCGCTGCGGCAGTCCTGGAAGAAGACCAAGCCGGTGCGCAACTACTCGAGCTACACCGACTCCGAGCCGGAGGGCAGTGCAGTGATGAGCCTCAATGGTGGCCAGATTATTGTCAATAATATGGCCAGATCGAGGGCACCACTGCCCGGCTTCTCGTCATTTGTCTGACAATCAACCGAATTCTAAGATCTATGCCGTGGTAGCAGCAGCACCGTCATCCGGGAGACTTTTGTCTGAGTTGGACACGAACGGAACGGAAAACGGAGGCTGAAGCCGATCTGGAGCTGGAGTTGCAGTGGGAGCTTTCTAAGGAGTTGGACACGGAGCTGTGGAAGATGTAGCGAGCGAGCCAATAACACTACACAAATACACAATTGGACACTGGTCCCTGGCACCTGGCCCCTGGTCCTACATGCAGCTGCTGTCTGGCTCTCCAGCTCTCGCTGGAGCTTTGGCTTTCCGGCGAGGCGCTGCTACGTGGATAGCTATAGTTATCTATCTGTATGTCCTTAGTTATAGTTTTTAGTTACGAGAGATCTGAGATTTACCAGCATTTAGTTTTAAAGTTTTCAAATGTGTGTTCGTTCGTTCCCCATGCATCCCCTCAAGCATGACTCTACTCTACGCTCTGTAAGTTATTATTTTTTTTGGTAGTTGTATTTTTTTTTAGTATTTATTCTGTTTGTGTGTCCGTTGCCACGTTGCCCTCTGGCACAAGCCACCGCAACTCTTGGCATTTATCGAAGGCGCAGGTCCTGTGATAAAGCGACTCTCGCCCGATCCAATTTTTTAAATGATTTTCACGTGTGTTCAGCGCGTGGCACGGCACCTGTGTGGCTGAGTGTACGTCTGTCTGAATGTTTTCAGCGTGAATGATCTGATCGCTTAGCCTTGCGCAATCTCATTATGTTTAAACGAAAATTGACAAACTCGCTCGAGGGTAAACGTTTTTTTTTTTTGTTTCGAAAGGAGTAGATAGAGAAGAATTTTTTTTGGAGACGGCCACCGATGCAATCGGTTGGCTGATGCAAACTGCTAAAATATAAAAGAGAAAATGATCTAGTAAAATTTGACGAGAATGAGAAACAGGACAAGAGACAGTAAGAAAAGAATCAAAAAAAAAAATCATGCGAAAACAAAAATTATATGTTATAAGAAAAAGGTATATTAATTTTTTTTTAAGAAAAGGAAAAGATTTTGATGTGCGGTATGTGCACGATAAGATGGATTCGCAGAAAAGGTGGCAGCAGCAGCAGCTCCTCCGATAGGTTTATAAGTACTTATATGTGTATTCATATAGATATATAGGCCATATTAATGCAATTTTCTTTAAAATATAAGAGACAGCAACAAAAACTGCAACACACAAAACAAACACAAAGAGCGAAAGCGGTATCGATAGCGATAGCTAGCGAAGGAAACGATATAAAAACGACACGAAGTAAGAAAAGGAGCAGATGCAGATGCAGATTCTTTCTGAACAAAGGCACGAAAGTTTAGCACTAAGATATGATTAATATGCATACAATATTGGATAATAGCGGGTAAGAGATGATTTTTTTTCCGGCTTAGTTTGAGGCGCAAACAAGGCCTGGGTAAAACTAAAACTCTAGGGTTAAACTCTTGAAATGTTCGATTCAGATCATATATGTAATTGTAATTGTAATTGTAATTGCGTTAAGCGACAGTTCATATCTAATCGTATGTGTGTGTGAATATGAATATTATAGCGACACGGGTATGTGCGCGTGGGTATTGTATATCTATATGTATGTATGTTTATATTTATATGTATGTATATGTATATCTACAACTTAAATGACTGATTATATATTTTCCCTCGATTAATTGTATACTTACTTGTATCTCCTTTTTTGTACTAGCCTATGCATTAACTAAGTTTAGACAACTTTGGCGCATTTTCGCATGAATGCGGGGTGAATGGCCGCCGCGTAATGAGTGTGTGAGATGTGAGATCAAGGTTTTTCCATGCTGAAATCGATTTTTTGAAAGTTAATCCCTACTTCAAAGACTCGGTGCACAAGTTCATCTCTAGATAAGTAAATGTAATTTTAATTGTTGATTGATGTATTGATTGGACCGATGCTGGAAGGATGCTGCGGACGCTAGCGGAGCGGCAGCGATGATGGTGATGGGGGAGCTCCAGGTACGGGCTGGGCTGGACTCCCGGATTAGTTGAAATCGTCGTGCAGCAAGCGCAAAGTATTAGAATATTTATAAAAGATACCATATAAATGTGTAAATGTACTTGATGAAACATACGAATTCGACTCAATAAATGAAAGTGAAATTAACCAGAAATCGGTTACAATGAGTTATATCATGGGTTTGTCTACCGACGTCCATAGATTCATCGTGATTTCTCAAATTTTATTCAAGCGAGTTGGATTTACAGGTCGAATTCCTAACTTATTGGGCTTTGAAAAGGGAAAACAAATAGTATCTCAATCACCAACAGATCCGTAATGATCTACGTATATATTCTGGGAATATATACAAGTATGATGCAGTCGGATGATACCAAACGTTACATTTTCCTACCTGATTGTGGTTCTAGCATGTGCGCATATCAATATATATAACCTTTAAACCCTACTATACAGTAAGACCTATTAAACACGGAGAAGTATTAATTATATAGCCTCTTGCCTATATCCTTTATCGATAGAAAAGGAAATAAACTTGGTCTCTTGGGCATTGCATATTTTAGATATGTTAGTAGAGTCGCGGCCCTTGCCGCGGTGGAAGCCACCGTTTTTTTTTTGTCGTATATGAGTGTTGACATTGGCAAAAAAAGCAATCCCCCTCCTCGTTTTGGCCATGCAATGCAAAAAAATTGAATAGAAACTTTATCGACTTTTTTTGAGGCTCGCAATTTATTTTCAGGTGGAACAAATGTGAGAAAAAAAAGAGTTTGGGGAATTTTAATCATATGATATAGCTAGAACTGACATATCCACCCGTTCTCAAATCAGTCAAGGTCTTATTAATACTACGGAGTGGACGTGACTGGGAAGGCGGCATTGGCATTGGCTAAACGGGGCTGTTCGATGTCGTCTCCTGGGGGTCGGGCAGTGCTTTGGTGACCCCTTCTTCCTCCTCCACGTCCTCCTCATCGTCATTACTCTCTGGGTCTCCTTCTACCTCTGCATCCACATCCACATCCGCGTCAGCCTGCATCTCATGGCTGTCGATGTGACGCGCCGCTGGGTTGGATGTGGACGCACTGCCGACGGCTGCTGGAGCGGTGGCAGTGAGGGAGCTGCTCATGCTGGGTACGCTGACGGGGCACATGCAGGGCACGAACTGTATGCGACTAGCACCCACTCCCGCTCCCGGTTCCGCCAACCCTCCCTGCGGCTGGTAGTTAAAGTAGTCCGGGTAAGGGTATTGGGGTCGGGCGTTGTACAGGTTGTTCACCCGCCGTGTGTAGGTCGGGTACTCTCCATAGCGCAGCAGTGAAGATGAAGATCCAGAGGCCCCGCCCGAAGAGAAGGAGGC
The DNA here is from genome assembly GCA_008121215.1 of Drosophila athabasca. Taxonomy (NCBI): domain Eukaryota; kingdom Metazoa; phylum Arthropoda; class Insecta; order Diptera; family Drosophilidae; genus Drosophila; species Drosophila athabasca. The sequence continues at coordinate 3,506,121 of CM017796.1, read as the reverse complement.
TGTCTCCGAGATGCTATTGGCGGGCGGAGGAGGTGTGGTTGTGCTGCTGGTCGTCGTGGTCGGCGCCGGAGTCGTCGTCGTGGTGGTGGTAGTCGTTGGAGCGGGTGTTGTGGTGCTAGTAGTGCTGCTAGTGGTGGTGGAGCTGCTGGCCGGCGGCGTCACACCTGGCTTGGCGGCGACGTCGTGCCGCCTGGCAGCAGCATAACTGGTCACAGCATACGGGTCATAGTGCGGGCTCGGCGAAAGGAGCGGCGTCTGAGCCGCCCCAAAGCCAAAGAAGGGGACGCTGAAGGGTCCGCCCGCCATCGGCTGATACGTGTATGTGCGGAAGTAGGTCAGCGGGATCTGCTGGAGCATCTGTGCATTGGGTGCTTCCCTGAGAGCAGAAGGGTATACATATGGGTTAGGATATACTCGTATCATCCTCCAGAACCTCAAGAGATTTGTGTTTAGGACTCACGTTGTGGTCTTGGGCCACCAGAAGGCATTGGCACCACCGCTCATCCCAGACCCCAAGACGGCGAAGATCTGTAAGAGCAAGATAAAGAATCGCATGAGTCTGGGAAATCCAATCCATTTGATTCCTTTGTCTGTTTTTAGGCCTTTCGGGGCTTTCCTATCGTTTCACTCTGTGTAGGGGGTTCACTTTTACCCCTTTTTTTTTCTTTCACATACCACAAAATATTTTTGCCACATTTTTGGTTAACAATGCACTGCACTAGGACGAGTCGCGTATCCTTTGAGAGTATAATAATAATTAAAAAAAAAACCAACAAAAAAATGTATGAATCGTTTTCTATTATCGGATATCTGCTCGAGAGCCACTCGCGTTCGCTGTTGCCTTTGTTCTAAGGCCAGAAAGAGTCGCGACCCGAGCTTTTATAGCCCCCAGTTCGAATCAGCCGACAGATGGGAATGAATGGAGTGGGGATTGGGATCTGTGTAGGCTCAGCAGCGTCTTTGACTGCCCCACAGCCATATGGGGCTCTGGCTCTGGCTAGAACATAAAGGGCCGACACCAGGCCAAGCGGGTTTCTGTCTGGAGCTGGAGTTACAGTTGGAGTTGGAGGCACAGCTCGTAGAACAACGAGAAAATTAATTGCAGCCCTGAAGAGTCTCCGTGTTGGAGCAGAGCGAAAACTAAGCTGGGAAATCAATAATAATAATGAACGTGCGTCCAGTCCAGCATGGAGAGGCACATCATTGACAAAATGATTGAATGAATGATGGATCCGATGTCTGGTCGGCCTAAAGGTACGAGAGGCAGCCAGCAGGGAGCGGGGAACGGGGAACGGTGAACGGGGAAGGGGGCACGGCTCGAAGGGTCTTCGATGGAGATCGCTTGAAAGGGCCGCACCGCACACCATTCGATTGGCCATAAAAATTTGTTGATGACTTTTCCCCGGGCTACCCCCTCCCACCACACCCGAAAAGTTTTCCCCTGCTGCTGTTGTTTTCCGCCTTGCTTTTTAACACATTGAAATTTGTTTTTCTTTCTGATTCTGATTCGGAGTTCTGGAATTTGGGTCATACGCCCGACGATGCCTCTGCCCTCCATTGGGGATTCTTTTGCACAGCTCGATGGGGGCTATGGTTATGCAACTGGATGTCCATGTCATCCCCAATAGAGATGTTTCATTCTTCCGCGCCCTTTCTTTAGAGCCCGATCTCCAATCTCCAATCTCCGATTCTCGGTTTACGATCGCTTTCCAAAGCCAGATCGTACCACTCTTTGTGTCCACCAGGAATTTATGGCTGCTCTTTATGGCAGCTCGCATGACTGTTCTACTTTAGGGTCCCATTACCATCTAAACTGTCTCAAGGGGAGATCTTTCTCTGGTGTAAAATGTATGTTTTGGAGAGGCGTTAATGATCGTCTGGATGATTGTCTCATAATTCTTATTGGTTTCAGGGAGTCCGCACAATGACATCATTGATCGAAATCGGACTTCTTTCATTTCTTTACGAGTACGATTTTGTACAGTCTTTATTTGCTACATTTTAAGCACTATCTTCGCGGTCTGAATGCATTCTCTATGTACTTGGATGTGTAGTATTTGGTATGGTTGTCCGTTCCCATTCCTGGCCATCGGTGATGAGGTCCTTTGTAGCTGAAGATCAAAGAGCAGATAGAGATCAGTGGGGAATGCATTGGGACCCTTTCAGACTCTTTCAAGACTCACCGCGAATTCAGGATGAACCAAGTGCTAGAGGGGGCCTGCTCAGAGGAGCTCCTCCCTGATCGTTCGGTCTTCTCCTGATTCTCCTCCATCTGGGACTCAACCTGGAGCTGGGACTGGGGCTGCGACTGGGGCTGCGACTGGAGGAGCTTGCCCAGCGTGTAGACAGGAAAGGCATAGTATTCCCGCTTCAGGGCGTATCGGGAGCTCAGCCGGAGCTGCGGGGTGGAGATGGTGGTGCTGTCCGGTGCGTCGGACTCGGGTCGCTCCAGGCTCTCATCGAAATACACGATCTGGAAGGGACTGACACTGGCTGATGTGGATGTTTCCAACTCCTCGACCTCTTCCACAGCATCGGGCTGATCATCCTCTGTCAGCCACTCCTGGTCCTGTACTTCTTCCTCCTGGAGCTCTGCCTCAACCTCTTCCTCCTCCTTCAGCTGCTGCTCTGCCTCGGAGCCTGAGTAGTGGCGGTGGTTGTCTCCAGTGGATCGCCGGAGCACTGACTGCCATTGGACTACCTCCTCGGGCGAGTGGAAGGCATTGTACTGCTTGGCTTTCTTCCGCTTCCGTTTCTTTTGACTTCGAGGCAGCTGCGTCTCGTAGGGCGTGGGCATGGGCGTGGTTGGTGGCAGCTCTGTGGTTGTGCTGCTGGTACTGCTGGTGCTGCTGGTGCTGCTGGAGGTGGTGATGGCCTCGTGTGCGTAGAAGGGAATTAGGGTGAGGTTGAGCAGCTGGCGCTGGCCGGGTATCCGGAATCGTTCGACGATTGGCTTGGGCCGGAACATGGGCGTCGATGGGGGATAGAGCACCTGGCCGGGAACCGGCTCCTGCATGGGATAGCGCTGGCCGCTCAGCATAGTGTTCAGGATCATCTCACCTCTGGTCCCGTTATAAACGAAGATGGGATGCTCTGCCCCGGCCAGGGCATTGTCCCCCGGCCCGTTGTCGAAGACGGGCAGGTGGCGGTGCCGGCGCTGGTGGCTCAGCCTGCGGTGGCTTCTGGTCCTGCTCGGACTCGCTCTGCGCTGCTGCACATACTGGTGCGGCAGCTGCAGCGAATGGGGCATCATGAACCGTCGCTGGGGCAGCTGTCCTGGGGCAGGAACAGCACGTGGCGCAGCGGGACGATCCTCGTGCCGCACCAGGAAGGTAACGGAGCCCAGCTCACGATCATGTCGCCGCCATTCTACGGGCTTCCTGGTTGTGGTTGCATAGTTTCCCTCCGCACGCTCCTCCCGTTGCCGCTTCGCCAGCCCATCTTCAAGTATCCAGAGCGGGCGCTGCTCCGCCCGCAGGCCGTAGGGTCCCAAGGCATTGCTCCAGTTGAGCAGCTGCAGCAGGCGCAGAAGAGCCAGTGTCCAAGTGGCAATCGCCTCCATTTGAATGGTCAGCGAGCGACTGTCAACCCATGCCTTTATATGGTCTATTTTGGGTTTGGGTTATTTTTGAGTTCCGGTTGGACTATGGCGTAACTTACTTTCGTTTTGGGCGAAAATCGCACAACTCGTTCTGGGCTCGGAGTGGGTCATGAGCCAGTTGCCAGGTGGGTAACTCAGTGGGTCAAGCCTCTAGCCTCTCCGAAACTGGCTGCCAATATCTGAACCAATTCCAACTATTCTGAAAGGATCGTGTGCTTTTCTAGGATCCCCATAGCATAGATTAGATGTTTCTGTCTGTGAGCAGTTGGACAGCTGCCAGCTCTAACTCTATCTGCATCTCCATCTATGTCCGAATCATCGCCTGGACAGCTGTCAAAACTGAGATTAATCAAAACACTCTTAACTGATGCGATGATTCTCCCCACTACCGACTCTCCTTTGCCATCGAAAAGTACCGAAATGGAAGTGAAATTCTGAGGGATTCTTTGATGATCGGCGGTTATAAACAACCTTCAACCTATCCCCTCTCTGGGTTTCGTTTTGCGCTCCGGTTTCTGCCTTGGCCTTTGGGGCAACTTGTTTCTCAGGGCCCGAACTGGGAGCCGCGCAAGTGTGGAACAAGTGGAACGTTCTACCCGAAAATGGGGTTAATAGCCTTTGACAGACGGACAACCGCGACGGACGGCCCCCGGGCGATCGTGAGTTCTCACTTTGGAACTCCTCATGGGCCAATGGGAAGAAGGTAAGATGGGCTACGGCACTCACTGGCCGTACGTATACATATGTACACTGGGAAATGGAAAATCGAAAATGGAAAAATGATTTATTAGCCTGTATCGCCAGCTTTGATCGATCAATCGGCGCTTGCATGGTGCATGCCACATGTAGCGCTTGTAAAACTCGGGCTAATTACAGAATGAGAAAATTCATTTTCGTGCCAGGGATTCTGTGTTCTGTGCTCTGTGGATCACCACTTGTGGATCAAGAGAAAGACGAGAAATTGCCCAAGCAAAATGCATTTCCCATCCACCAGCCACCAGCCTCAATCGGTGTCCAATCCATTCAGAGTTCGATCCATTCATGATATTGTCTTGTATGTATTGTCTTGTTGGATAGCTGCCGTTGAGGATCCCCCAGCTGGACTCGATTGATGGCGTGACTTGACAAGATTATTAGGCTAGGAATTGGGCAGTTCCTGCTCAGGTCAATCCCTGCGGAGAGCTCCCTGGATTAATTCGCTTTTAATGGCCTCTAATGCGTTTTAAATTCCCTCCAAGTGTCGGAGACTTTCGATTCGCTCTCTTGTCTCGGTCGCAGTCTCAGACTCGGTTTTAGTCTCAGTTCCCCTTAACGCTTGGCTTGATTTGAGGTTCGTTTCTGCAGTGAAGGTAAATATCTGAAATTCCACACATCCATGCATCCACATCTACTGGTATCTCTCCATCTATACTCGTACCTACATATGTACATATGTATGTACATATGTATGTATGTATGTATTTATCAGTCACGCTAACTCGTGCCTATAATTAACAGCCAGAAATATTTGGACAATCATAAAACACACTCACACACACGCACTGATGGATGGACAGAGATGCAGATGCAGATACTGTGCTCCCCCAGCCCCCCCCAACCAAAAGAAACGCATCTAAATCATAGGGAATAGTTTGAAAGGTTCTCCTCGATCTGGCCATAGGCCGAAAGGGTGGGAGCATTTTTGACACCAACAATTTGTTCTATCAATTTCGGTATAGAATGCATTTATGTAAATGAAAGTTGTCCTCAATCGACGAGACGAATATCTCGTGGCTCCATGGTTTCATGGCCGTTCTCTCTGATTGATGCCCGGTCTGCAGTGAGCTATGAACAATAAACCAATCAAGAGCCCCAGCTAGATCAACAGATGAGCAGTTGACCAGATGCAGATGCAGATGCAGATACAACTGCCATCCAAAGATACAGGCCACGATCTGGCTACACTTGCGCTCTGACAGATGTGGAAAATGTCAAACGATTTGTTTGTTCATTGTTTCTACCTCTCTCAGTTTCTTTCTCTCTCTATCTCCCTCTCTATCTTTCTCACTGTCTGTTTGTCTCTGAGCTTAAGAGTATTTACATGGGTGAGGAACATCGTTAATGCGATGCACAGATAAGCCATCTAATGGATGCGATATGGCCCGGGTCTGTTCTGGTCTGGTGCTCAGGTGTAAAGATTCTTGTTCGGAGGTGAAGAAGGAGCTGTTGGTTAGATGGACACGTTTCTTTGATGTTAGGTTTGATGTTTCTTTGGTTCCAAGGAGATCTTTGGCATGTGACATCTGATAATGAGTACTCGTAAAAATTAAGCGGAGCTTCATATAAAATAATATTTGACAATCAATCTATCTATCTATATATCCCTATCCCTATCTGCTATCCTTCCTCTACCTTATCTCTCCAACCAAATGAGACCTGCAGGCTGCATCCGCTGACTCGCTAAGACTGAGCTGTCTTACAGATAACCTAATTGTGTTTGTATTTCTCTAGTTTATTCAACTCGTACATCGAATCGTGGTCTTCATCATAGGAGAGATAGTTAGATAGTCAGTGTGTCACTTGTATGGTTTTTCAAAGCATTGCAGAAGCTCCCTCGGGCTCATCAAAACTTTCCATTGACAGTTCCCAACCTACGCCCGCTCCCTCCCACACCAAACACTGCTCAAAAAGAGCTTGCTCTCTTTGTATCTTTCAGATAGATCTTTGGAGCTTTTTCAGCGATCGGACAGAGGCTGAACCAGAATGAGAATCCGAATCAGAGGCAACAGTAGAGCTTTTCGCACGATCCAATCGACAAATTCAATTAGCGACAGCGACAGACAGCCCACCCCGGCGAGCACTTCCAGCACATGTCACAGCCACTGCCACTGCCACTGCCGGTTCTCTATTCTTTGTTCTCCGCTGTCTGTTCTCCGGCGAAAGCTTAGCAGCCCCGACCCCGTTCCAGCGCACCTCGCCATCCCCCTTGAGCCGCCAAACCCCTGTTGGATTTACCAAATTTCTCTGCTCGGACGGACGGACGGGGCTCGGACTCTGCCGCGACCTACGGTTCGGGTTCGGGTTCGGGTCCGGCAGCTGCTGTGCTCGCAGTGCGAATTGCGTTCTCGAAGCGTGCGGCGGCCTCCGAGCGTTCTACGGTTCATTTACTTATTATTATTTACATTTCACTTTCCGATTGTTCTTCTGACTGAGTGCGAGTGCTGCTTTTGTACTGATATCTGTACTGCTGCTTGTAACGCTGACACTTGCAATCGGATATCAAAGTGAGCGTTGACCGATTGGCACTTTAAATTAAAAGTTTGAAAAATTCAATCGTCTCGATAAAGAACTAAGCAATACCGAAAGCAAAAGATGACTACTAAGGGTGCGCCAACACACGAAATATCGGCAGCGAAGCGGGCCGCCTTCCAGGTACTGGCCGGTGGATCGGCAGGCTTCCTCGAAGTCTGCATCATGCAGCCACTGGACGTGGTCAAGACGCGCATACAGATCCAGGCAACTCCGACCGTCAGTGCCATGAGTGCTGTCAGTGAGGTAAGTACTTTAGATGCCGCCAGTGTCAGCTGTTTTCACAGCTGGCACTCGGAAAAGGGCATAGCAAGGTCACGCCCCACCCACCACAAACCACGCACCACTCGCCAGACCAGTCTAGACTTTCCAAAATTATACACAGATAGTGCCTGCTCTCTCTCGCTGTTTCGGTCTTCTCCGGGCTGGCATTTCTTCGATGGGCAAGCCGACAGTCGTGTCGCGCGTCTTATCAGCCGCAGCGGACCCCACCCCACGCCCATGCCAGACACGACGAATCCGGCCCTCTGACTGAGTACAGGGCTCGCCCCGAACAATCGAAATGGAAAACTAACAACTTTCGGGCCCGGCACGGCTGTAGGTTGTAGGCTACAGTCTCGTCTGATTGCCAATCAATCGACACTGTGGATTCCGGCTCAGCACTCGACGAGTGCACCCCATATAAGCAGAAATTCAAGGGGCTAAAGAACAGACTCAAAGATTGAGGATGGAAATGTTTTATGTTCTTCTTATCTAATCGGAGTAATTATGAGAATGTTTTGGACATCTTTGGGTTAGCTCATGAAAACCATCAAGTTGATAAGTCTTTGGTTGAGTAGAGTATTTTGTGGCAAGTGGCAAGTGGGAAGTTATGTAGATATGGAACAAGGAATAGGGTATCTGAAAGCCTTTGCTCTAGTTTTTCAGGCAAAACAAAGCAACATCTTTATTTTGAGACAGAATTTTATTTGCTTCATAAATAGAACAAAAGTATATTCGTAGTAGAAGATTATTAAATAAATTTATGGATCCAAATTAAAGCAATGGAAGAAAAAGACACACACTGCGACACAAAGAGGGGTGGAGGGAAATTAGCACACGCACCGCACCGCACAGAGAAAATGTGGCACAATGCACTCGGTTCTCGAAAAGTTGTCCAGTCTGTGGGAGCCTTGCGTGCCGTGGGCAAAGAGCAAATAGCAAAGAGTCTACAAAATCAAGAAATAGCTAAGCATGGAGAGAATATCGAGAGATCTTTGGTGCATTCTATATCCACATATATCTTAGAAGACGAGGAGAGCAACAGCAACCTAATCATCTCTCATTATCTGTCTTACAGGTCCACTACAATGGCGTCTTCGACTGCTTCGCAAAGATGTATCGACAGGAGGGAATCAGCTCGTACTGGAAGGGCATCATGCCACCAATCCTGGCCGAGACCCCGAAGCGCGCCATCAAGTTTCTGGTGTTCGAGCAGACGAAGCCGCTGTTCCAGTTCGGATCTCCGACACCCACGCCGCTCACCTACTCGCTGGCGGGCCTAACTGCGGGAACACTCGAGGCCATTGCCGTCAACCCGTTCGAGGTGGTGAAGGTGGCCCAGCAGGCGGATCGCCAGAAGAAGCTGCTCAGCACGTTCGAGGTGGCGCGTGGCATCGTTCAACGCGACGGTCTCGGGCTGAATGGCCTTAACAAGGGCGTCACCGCGACCATGGGCCGGAACGGTGTGTTCAACATGGTGTACTTCGGGTTCTACCACAGCGTGAAGAATGTGGTGCCCGAGAACGAGGACAGCACCCTGGAGTTCTTGCGCAAGGTGGCCATAGGCTTCACGGCCGGCACACTCGCCTGCTTCGTCAACATCCCCTTCGACGTGGCCAAGTCGCGCATCCAGGGCCCACAGCCAGTGCCCGGTCAGATCAAGTACCGCGGCACCCTCAGCTCCATGGCCACCGTCTTCCGGGAGGAGGGCTTCCGAGCCCTCTACAAGGGTCTCGTACCAAAGATCATGCGCCTGGGACCCGGCGGTGCCATTCTCCTGCTCGTCTTCGAGTACTCCTATGAGTACCTCCTAAAAAACTATTCATAGTCCTAGAGTCCTAGCCCACCCTGCCACTCCCCACAACTGCATAGTCCTAAGACCTCTTTTTTTTTGTTATTGATGTATAGTTCGCTATATACATAAATAAATATGTACATTTTAGGTAATAAATATTTGATGCATCTAGCGGATCAAGGAATGAAGACCGTTTTTGAAGTAGGACTTACATGTGTGTGATTTATTTGTTCTCTTGTCTGTGAAATAAAAACGAAATGAAAATATTGTAATGAAAACGAGGGGGAACGTTGTGAGCCGCAGCTCGGATCCGGCCGCGGATCTACTTTTTTTACCCGGTTATACTCAGTTAGTATGTAGATTTGTTTCAATACCTGGTATAATGAAAATGCGGAAAATTTAAGAACTCAACAGATTCTAGTACATCTTCCAGGCAACAGGTGCGCGCTCAGCAGACTGAGTTTCTAATTCTTTGACCTCTAGAAAGAGCTGCATGGTTTGTGTCTAAATAAACAAATGTGTCATACAGATAGCGCCACAGTTCGAAGTCAATAGCTAGATGGCGTCGTCAGTGTAGCTGGGAAACCAAATGGCGGCATTTTTGAATCCTTTAAAGTGCCGTTACCAACCTAGTACTGCATGTGTGTTTGGGTGCTTGTGTGTGGAATGTCCTCTTTAAGAACGTTCCCCCGGAAACGTTCCTTTCAAACGGAAACCCTCGCGAAATCGGTTCGATTTTGAACCGGTTTAACCACCCTGGTTTTCGACAACAGCCAAGCACCTGCTGCTGCTTGTGTTACATCCACAACGTTACATTGCACAGGCCAATTCCCTGATTCCACCCCAGTGGCAGTTTCGCACTTAATATCGATCCTGGGCACGCGCGGTGCGCCCCAGCGACAACGAGTCGAATCCAGTTCGAAGGAGCAGGAGCCACTGGGCGAGCGCCCACTGAAGGCAACGAGTTGCTCATGTGGTCGGTGCCACTCGCAGTCGTTTGTGAGCGTTCGCAGCGCAAGGTACTTACAGCTCCAGCTCTCGAAGCCATCAACAGGGATTGGAACTGAGACTGGGACTGGGACTGAGATTCTCAGTGCACAGCTCTCAAGCTCCAGCTCTCGCAAGCCTGGCTCTGAGAGCAGCCGATAGAGAGAGAGACAGACAGAGAGAGAGTGAGAAAGAGCGAGAGGGAGACACCCACAGACACTTACCCAGAGAGAGACAGAGAGAGAAGAGAGAGACAAGAGCATTCAATTACCACCAAACTGTTTTGTTGTTGTTCTTGTTGTGTCGGAACTAAAGAATTGTTGTATACTTTTTTTTGCTGTTCATAAAGTTGTTGTTAAAGTGCGAGTGCAAAGCAAAGAGAATAAAAGAGAAGAGAAACAGAAAATAGAAAACAGAAAAACCGAGTGCTAAAAAAATTCTCACAAAAATCCGAAAAAACGAAAAAAAACTTAAATCGAATTCGATTTGTTGTGCCTATTTGACAGAGAAAAAAAGCAAGTTTCCTTTTGCTTCTGAATCCGAGTGAATTTTCGCCACTGCGCAGGACCGATGAGAGCGTGGAAGAGTGCCAAAGAAAGGCAGAGAGAGAGAGAGAGAGAGAGTGGGAGAAAGTGCGTGCGCAGAACCACCATGCGGACGAGGGGTGTTGCAGAGGGGAGTGCATATTTGCGGTCTTGCGTGGGGGCTGCTGGCCCAAGTAACGGAACGAAACGAAACGAAATGAAACGAAAAGACACGAAACAATACGATGCGACACGACCGATGGAACTAACCAGAACCAGAGGCAGGCTGCAGCTGATATTTTTGAAGAGCTGGGGGAAAATCCTACGCGTTGTTCATGAGAAATTCCTTAATAGAATGTGGGGGGAGGAGGAAATTATATAACTTAATAAATCTTTAAAAGGAGGGGCAAATATTTCCGTTGTATTTCAAAATTCCGGTTCATTCAATAAGCTAGTGGGTGATGTACGATGTAATTTTACATGGAATCTTTAAGTAATCCCAACCGCAAGATAACCAACGAGTACACACACAGACAGAGACAGTGGCAGTGGAAAGGCGAGAGCCATAGCGCACTCACTCTCCCTCTCTCTCTCTATTAGTACTCTCTCTCTCTCTCTCTGCGTTACCATCTACTACGTTCTACAATCAAATACTACGACGACGACACACACCTACACACGCTAACGCACATATGTAGACACATACACTCGCAGTCGGATTCCACAGTTGACATTTTCCGTTGCACAGCTTTTGGGGCAGCGCAAAAGGAAAGCCAACGCGGAGGAAAACGCAATCAGAGACACAACACAAGCAGTGGAACAACATAAGCGCCACAAATCGAACCGAAATCAGAGACCGAGCCAAATCGTAACGAAAAACGAAAAGAATAGAAAAGAAAAGCACACGAAACAGGGAACAAAAGAAAGAACCCAAAAGAAAAGAACTATACAAAAAAGACAAATATACCAAGAAGTAAAGGTTTTGTTTTTTGTTGTTGTTGTTCATTCGTTCGCTTGCTAATGAAATTTTCTGTTGTTGTTGTTTTTTTTAATTTCTTGTTGTTGCCGCCGCTATTGCCTCGTTGCCTCGTCCTCGGTCTGCAGTTGCAGCATAGTGTTAAACGAATAAGCCACCAAAGCAAATACTCGTACAATTAACCCGAGCAGCCCGAGACACCCGTTCAGAGACAGCCGCATCTGCAGCCAGAGGAGCCGGATTCCCTTGGAGAAGGAGAAGGAGGTGCTCTTCGCCAAAGACTAAGACAAAGACAAAGAGAAGGCGACACAGCCGCACAGCACAGCACAGCAGAGCAGAGTTGAGCCAAGGCCGAAAAGAGTGCGAACAATGTGCGCCGCGCTGCGTCAACGCAATTTGTGGCTGCGGAGCCTCTGGGCCGTCGCCGTGGCCGTCCTGGCCATTGGCACTGTTCAGGTGAGTCACCCAGTCAAGCATGCTTGTCCCAGTACCCAGTCCCGGTCCTAGTCCCGGACCCACTCTAAGACCCCCCTCTCAGCTGAGGTCCCGGCGAACGAAAGAGTAAGCCGAAACCGAAACTGAAACAGAAACACAAATCCCAACCACACAGACGTACACATACACAAACACACACACACACTCTCATACGCACAGAGAGGCACACACACACATACACACACACGCACACTCACTCAGTAAAAGACAATGAGACAGATACACAAACACTCGAGCAGGGAGGACCTGTGTTGCGTCCGCGGGCTAAGCAGCCGCAAAGTATGCTTCGAAAAATGTGCCATCGCTTAGCAGCGCACCAGCACACAGGAATAGCACAAGTGGCGGTGTGTGTGTGTGTGTGTGTGTGTGTATGTGTGTTCCACCAGCTCTTGCCAAAAACTAACCAGTCGACAGAAGGCGCGAGTGTGCGCAAATATTGGCTTAATTGAACCGTTTTCTTTTCTTCGTCTTTTTCATTTTTCGCCTTTCGTTCTCGCCTTTGCCATGGCCTTCTCTGCCCGAAATCAGCTTACACAATGCTGCCACGGCCCAGACAGGCCCAGATAGCAGTTAGCAGCTGCCCTCCAACCAATTTGCATATGAGCAAGGGCAGGGGCAGAGCCAGCGGCGGTCGGGCGGGGTGGGGAGGTGCACTGTCACCCTTCCAACACTAATGATGGCAGTTAAGCATTTTGATTTGGGGCCGGGCACTATAAATTATTCCTTATCATTTCAGCTATTTTCCCTTTGGCTCCTTTTTTTCGAAGCGAACAGTAAGGATACACAAATTGCTCACAATTAGAGAGGTATCCGATCCTGGAAATGTAAAGCAGGCCAGGATAGGGCCACTACCAGTCCCTTCTTCAGCTGGTCCCCTTGCTCAGATACCAGTCCCGATGCCGTTCCCATTCAATTGCTTTCAATTATTGCCAAAACTCAATAGCAATAGCAGCAGCAGCAGCAACAGCTCGGATAGACCTCAAGCTCTGAGGGGATAATCCACAAATTGTGCGGTTTCCTTCGGCGAGCTCCTCAGATTCCGACTTGAATAGCAGTCTCTATTGCCGCTTCCATTGGTTTTTCCTTTTTCCTCTTCTGCTGCGTATTCATCAATTCCTGGACAGGCGCAAAAACACACACAGATACAAACATACACATACACACACACACACACACACATGCGTAAAGGGGGGGAATATTGCTGGCTTAAACTGAAATGCTTTTTCAAATCATTTCAAAACAATTTCAGTTCGGGGTCGAGACATCTCCCTGCTTCTGTCGGTACCCACTGCTCGACCCACAACCAACGACGTGCCTTGCCTTAACAATTCTCCGTATTTTCTCTTAAATAACTCAAAGCAATTTGCCTTGGCAACGGACAGCGGACAGCGGACAGCCTTCATTGGACAGCATATAGCACTGGCAGACACTGGGAGTCACTATGCTGCCACTGGCCCGAACTAGAGCGTTTTGTGGGGTGAACGAAGACCTTATCAAATTCATATACATTCAAGCTTAAGTAATGTAAAGAAAAGGAGAGCAGAAGGTGGAGCCAGAGACGGTGCTCTGAAGCATCCAAATCCTGGGCAGGGGAGTAGTTAAGCTGCTTTATGGGGGCAACTGTCTCTCCTCCTTGTGCTGCTGCGGCTGCGGCTTCTGCATTCTGTTCCTTCTCCTTTACGCCTTTCAGGGCTTGTGTTTTGTATGCAGCCTGCAATTTATTGTGCCTTCTTTCATTCACTCTATCGCAGCCTCTATCTCTCTCTCTTTTTCTCTCTCTCTCTGGCTATGCCATCCCCGTCTCTTTCTATCTGCGTGTGTGTGTGTCTTTCTCTTTTGTTGGCTGATACTTTAATGCCGCTATTCATGCCAGCATGTAGTTTGTTGTCGGCTCTGCTTTTGCCAGCAGTTTATGACTGGGTCCAGCTTCAGCTCCAGCTATAGCTCCAGCCATCGGCTGGCTATATATATATATATATATATTATATGTATATATTTATTACCCCATGTTCAGTTCTCTCTTTTTTACTTACCTCTAGCCAGCAGTTACCGCTAGCGACACCATCACCATCGCCGTCACCATCACCGTTATCAGTGGCACGCATCGCATCGCATCGCAAAGCACAGCCCGTCATCGTTTTGTGGTTGTGTTGGTGGTTGCTTACACTTGGTCTCGCCCTCGCGTTGTGCCCCTTTCTCCTTGCCTGCTCTTTCTCCTGCCCTTCCACACCTCTCACGTACTCCATCTATCCGCTTTCCTTGTACTTGCATTTTTTCTGCTTTTTCCACAAGGTTTTTTTTTTTTTGAAGGACTTCACGTTCGTTCATGGCTGACTCATCCATGCCATAGGGACATAGCGACAGGGTGGGGGTGGGGATGGGGATGGACACACAATGTGCAATATGCCCGAGCATACCCGAAACACTCGATGCACCCTGCACCCCCCAGCACCCCAGCACCCCAGCACCACCGTGGCACAGCGGAGAACACGCAATCGTTGCTGCCAAACAACCCATACAAAGTTGCACCACACATGGGAGATGGGTGGGCCATGGGACATGGGCAAGGGGGCAGGGTATGTGCTGGATACAGGGTGCAGGGTGTCGTTAGCCATTTGATTGTCGGCTGCAAACCGGGAACAGTTGGAACAGGCCAACTTTAGCTGTCCTGAAACCCTGTCCTTTTCTACCACTCGAACCACCCGCCACGCCCGAGCCCGGCTAGAACTCACCGAACTGCACCGAAGTCAACTGAATTAGTTGGTTCGCTGCTTTGCTGCCTTGCTGCTTTGCTGGAGGAGTCCAGAAGGGAAGAGCAGTGCCGTAGGGGCTGTGGATGAGTTACCCACTGGGCGAAAATGATTCATACGGGAATGAGATCCAGCCAACAAGCGGAATTTCTGCCCCACCCACTGTCAAACTTTCCGGGGAATTCGCGCTTCGATCCAAAAGTCATTTTCCATTGCTCATTTTCCGCATTGGGACTTCTGTGGCCCGCATAGTCTCTAAGCCACCTCACCTGAGGCCTAGTGTCCTCGGAAAATATCCCGGCAACTACTTACTTGGCGCCTGCATAGCCACATATGATGATTCGATTCGATTCGATTCGATTTTGTTGAATTCGAGGTACTTGGCGATATTCGATTGGATGGTCCGGCATAGTTACATAGTCTGGCTGGCCATATGCCATTCCTGGAGCGAAGGAACCGCATCTATTGCTTAGCCATTATTGAATAGTATTCGATTCGTAGTTCCCAAATCGCAGGTAAAGATCTCTGTCTGTCTCCCTCCCTAATGGAGTGACTCGCTTGGATGAGACTCGATTCGATTCGATTGGGTTGAGTAGAATTTGGTGGGATGGAAATTTGTCCCGTCGAGTGGGAATGGGTCACTCTAGAGCACAGATCATCGGGTGCTACTCCATCTCTCACCTGGAGGTTACTCTTAGCTGGAGGCTCGCCCATAGCCTGTGCCATTTGTCAGTCTCAAAGCCTCTCCATGACTCGTTCATTGGTTGTGGTATCGGTGTCGGTGTTGATGTCATTCATTCGCTCCACAGTGGAACACAGAGACAGGGACAGGGACAGGGACAGGGACAGATAGAGGTAGAGTAGCTGTGCAGTGACCCCAACTTCCGTACAGTTTTCCCTTTTGCCCCTCACGGCACAAGTCGCTTTCCCCTTCCCCTTGCCCCATTTACATTTCCATTTCTGTCTCTGTTTTTGCCTCGAACTCGGTGCTCGGGTTTTGCTTCGTTTTGGGCTCCGCTGGTTTCCTTTGGCTTTCATGTTGGCTTGGATCCACATGGACATCGGTATAAGCTTACTTTTGTCCTGCCATAGCCCCTCCAGCCTGGCTGCCCCGCGTCCCATTCCTAGTGCCGTATCCTGTTACAAAGCATTTACGCTTCAATGATTTTTTTCGATTATGCATTTTGCTCATTTCAACGTTGACAAAGGCATTGCCTACCCAACCGCCAAAACCCCCCACACTACCCACTACCCCTTCCCCCTCTGACTGATTGACCCCTCCATCACACACCACCCACCCTATACCCCGGCTTACCCCTCGATTGGCTTTGGCTAATGTGACCATTGTCTGTGTGGCTCGGCTCTGTTGATGTGTCAGAGTTGCCTGAATTAAGGTTAAGTGTTGCCACTGCCCCATAAGAGAATGTTCTCTCCCTTTCGCCCTTCCCCCCATATAGCTATTCTCTATATACATACTATATATATAAACATATATGAGTGTGTGTGTGTGTATGTATGCTGTGTGGGTTCCTATTCAAGTGAAAGATACCTTCAAGAGCAGCATCGAGTGAGAAGTGGGATTTGGGAGGCAGGTGCGAGAGGAACCTGAATTCAATGCTAGGCCCAACGTGGGTCAACAACTCTTATCCGGCCGTCAGACGCAAGGTGACAACCCTTCAAGCGAACAGGCAACCCTAGGCCATCCTATGCCCATAATATGCGCGCCCTATGCTGCCCTGGAAACTCTGACGATGGCAGCTCTGATAATGATGATGACGATGACTCACAATTGAGTAAATGAAGCAGAATGAATGACAAACGTAAAAGAAAGCAAATGAAACCAAATGAAACCAAATGAAACCAAATGAAACCAACTGAAATGAAAGGAAAGGAGGCATAAAATTGTCGCTGGCACAGAAGGAATAAACTGAAACGCAAAGGCATGGAGATTCAGAATACTTCAGAATATTTCGTGCGGTGTGGCATATTCCTATCCAATAGAATGGTTGACTAGATCGGCCAGACTATCTGGAATTAGATCGATAGCTCTCTGTTTTCACTCCAGGCTGATCTAGCTCACGACTAACACGACCGCACACTCACGACAATCACGACACTCACCGCCCACTCAACCCTGAAGAGAATAAGGTTTACACTAACAACGGCACCCACAACGACAACGACAACGAAACTTAACCAATGCAAACGATGGGGTGATAGGGTGATGGGGCGATGGGTAGAAGTGGGCAGAGTGGGATAGGTTCAGTGGTTCAGTGTTTCAGTGGGTGGATGCGGATTGGAGGCGGGGGGCCAGGCCAAAGCAGCTCGAATACGAATATAAAAAGTTCATCTGCCTCCCAGTTGCCTATCGCCTCTGTTCCCGTTTTATGTTGCACGTCTTTGGCAGCGCCGTGCGGTAATGTTTTATACATTTGTATGGCAAACATTTACGAGTACGAGAAGGAAAACTTCCCCAAAACCAAAACAGAAAAGAGAGAGCCAAGTGTAGAGGTAGAGGAAAGGCGTGGGCTGAGAGCAGACTGAGAGCGGGGTAGCGGGGCAGCGGGGCAGCGGGGGAGTAGTGGCAGCGACAACGTGCCGAGCTAGAATTGTGGCAGGTGCTTGAATTTGGCATTTTGTTGACTGAGCCTGAACGACTTTCCTTGTAGTTTAGCCTCAGCCTGCGCTTCAGCTCCTGCCAGGGATCCAGGGATTCAGCATCCAGCTTCATCCTCATTTTCGTCCTCGTCCTCAGAATCCGCTTCAGCTTCAGCTTCTTGTTCTTGTTCTTAAGGTTGTTGTTTCCACAGCCGCATGCATTATTTGTTCGAGTGGCTTCTGTGCGGTTTCTGGAGAGGCGCTGGGTCTGGAGGTGTCTGATGTGGCTGCCGCTTCCTCGATGCTCAATAGTTCGTTGCTGATTTCATTTGAGTGGCACGGATGGCATTTTACCCCCTGCCCACCCCCTGACCCGTAACCCAACCTAGTCACGTTGGTGCGAGTATCCGCAATCGGATTCTGATTTGGGCTAGGGCTGAGCCCTGATTCGACGCATACGCGGGGAATAAAGCTTGACTTGGCTTGACTCGATTCGACTTGACTCGCCCCGAGTTGACTTGACTTTTCCACTCGAATTGCTTTGGCAAAGCTTTTCTGGAAATTGAAAATGGCAAGCAGATGCTGGATGGAGAGGCGATGTAGGAGAGCGGCCATAGAGGCAGAGGCAGAGAGAGGAGAGAGAGACAGAGTTGAGCAGCGGGAACAGAGCAGCATCATTATCGGTGGTGTCATTAGCAATGAGCATCGAGTGGATTCACTCGACGGAGCTCCTCAAGAAGGCTTAGTGCGAATAAATTTCCCCGAATGGGCTGTGCCTGATGCAAGGATGCAGTAGAGTACTGGGAATGAGGGCTGATTGAAATTCGTAACGGTTTCCCCCTGACCATCAGATGAACCATAAGAATGCAGGTGCTGTGTGATCAAAGAAGCAGAAGGTTCTCCCTGATAGGCTCTTCAATAAAAAGGAACAACATTTTCATGAATTTGATAGCTTAATAAATATTGGCAGGAGTAAATGGATAGGGTTTAATACTCGCTGAAGCACTCGCATGACTCTTCGTCTAATGCGGAACCAGCTAAACAATGGCCCCTTAATTTTCTAGCCTCTTCTACACCTTCGTTGAATAGAATTTGCGATTCGCAGATCCCATCCCATTGCTTTTGGGTCTTCACAATTTTAAAATCCGATCAGGTCCACCACGATGCGTCCTGACTCCTAATTGATCACGCACCCGCACCCAATCAGCACACAATGAACCCGTAATTTTCCAGCCTCTGCCACACTTTTAGGTAATCAAATTTGCGATGCGCAGATATGCTCGGGTCGCCCCATATTCCTCTGCGAGTATATGCATCTACGTCGACAAACAAGCTGCTAATTACGTGACCCAATTAAATCTAAACACACGCCCCTACGCCCCTACGCCCCTGCACCCCTACACCGTACGCCCCTACGCCCATACATCTACATGACTCTAGAGGAGAAGCAAATTTTCGTTGGCTTTTTCAGTGATTTTTCGGTTATTTTTTGTTGGCTTTTCATCTGTCGACTGACGGCGACAGTAGCAGCATAAAAGTGTGGGAAAACTCGGAATGAAATGCTGAAAACATACACGCAAGCACACACACACACACACACACAGACACAGAGAAGAAAAAACCGAAATGTTTATTTGAAATGTGCGCCAGGAAATACATTTGGAGCAGAGCAGTCCAATCCCAACATTCAACATCCAAAATCCAGCATCCAGCATCCAGCAAGCCGTAACGAGAGCGAGACCAACAACATTTAATTTTGCTGCCTTTTTGTGCGGTACGGAAAATCCAATTTTATTTGCATTTTCATTAACAGCAAATAATAAAACGGAAATATGATTTTTATGCCATTCCCATGCAGAGTGGCGCTGCAGTGGGGAGTGGAGTGGAGTGGAGTGGAGAGGAGCCCGGACCTAGAGCCGCGCCCGGAGCAGCTGCTGCTGTTGCTTCCCACTCTGCCCCTCCGGCCGCACTTTATGGCCTGCTCCCAGTACCCTGTACCCTGTCCATGCGCCGCCCACTTCCAGGCCATTACAACGTGCATTTCCGCTTATTCCGCTTGCTGTTACTCCTCGTCCTGCCCTTCCTGCTCCTGCTCCTGCTTCTGCTGCTGCTGCTGCTCTGCTCCTTTTACAGTTTTCGGTATGCTTGTTTGCATTGGTGTTGGTTTAGTCGTATTGGTGTGCTTCCTGGTGGTACAGTTCTTGTAGTTTCTGCCGTTTCTGCCGTTTCTGCTGTTGGATGATTATAAGCAATTTGTGTTATAAAATCGCAATATTGCATTTTCGGCTGTGCTTTTTGCGACCTCTTTCCATGCCTTCCTGTGTGACCCTTCGCAATCTCCCCCTCTCCTGCCCACCTCCCATCCAGCCAATTGCCACTTTCCATTTTCCACTTTTCTGCAAGCATCCACGATTGGATTATTTTTCAATTGGCAGAGCTTTCGCATCCTTGGATTTTCTTTTGAACATAATAACATTGTATCATTTACTTTGCGCGCTTTAGGCCAGTTCGAAGACGAGTCCCCAATGAAACGTTGGGGACAGAACAGACGATGGGAAAGGGAACGAGTGGGGAGTGGGAGTGATAATGGGAATGCGCATGACTGATTTAATGGGCCATATAAGTGATCATGAACTAATATCAAAGTTCAGTAAAAAAGGTAGTTTCATGCAGTTACGGAGTGAAATTATCAAGCATTATACATCAAGAATTTAGCAGCAGAATTGATTCAGCGATCACTCATTCGTTTAGAACTCGAATATTGTCAGAATATGTATCCTTATATCAGCACAAATCATTCAATGGCTCCCATTTAGAAAAATGAATCCACTAGTGAATGAATCGGAAACTCTGAATAAAGACAGACCCATTCATGCCATTCATTCATTCATCAGACAGAGTGCCGGACCATAATTCCCTCAGGTCATTGCTTGACCTCTTCTCTCTTTCTTTCATTTCATTGGCAAATGATGTCCGGAGAAAGTTGCGGATGGCGAAAAAAAGAAACGTGAAAAGAGAGAAAGTAAAAGAATGGGTGGGAGAGTGGCTGGGGTGGGATGGGATAAACATTTGACAGAGCTAACAATGAAAGCAAATCAAAGGCCAAACCCCCGACAATCCGCCGTCAGGCAACTTCAGTTTGACACTTTAATGCATCCACACGCCCCTTTTTACTCTCCCAATTTCATTCCCATTTCCAATCCCAATCCCAATCCCGTACCCTGTCTCCGTCTCTGCCTTTCCGCCTTCTCATCATTCCCTTTCCAATCCTCGCGCTACCCCTCTGTCCTGCTTCTGCTACGACTCTAGATCCATTTCCTGGCCCGACTCCATTTACATCTCCCATTCCTGGTCCCCGGTCCTAGTCCGTGTCCTGGCATATTCCCCAAATCCCATTTGGCTATCAGCACGGCGGCAGTTAGACCCCCAGATGGGGGCAGGAGCAGGGGCAGGAGCAGGGTGCACATCGCTTGTTGTCAACTGACGCCCTCCGATCCAACGGACAATTTGAGGGCCATAAAAGTGGGCTATGCGCCTCATATGGAAAAAAGTCAGGAAGGGAATTACGAGGGGTGTGCAGATTGGGGACTAAGAGTAGAGCAAAAGTGGAGAAAATAGGGGGAAAGACGGAGGGGGGGGGGCGTGTGGCAGTCAAGTGAATCGCAATATTTGTCACATAAAATTTGCTATTAAATTTAATTTTATTTGCACATTCATTCAAAATAAAACAAAATATATATTCGTATACTTGAAGGATAAAAGCGAAAAGCGGGGAGCGGGGAGCCAGGCTTAAAAATCCTGGGTGTCAAGACGGGGCAGGGAAGAGGGAAGGAAAGGGGAAGGGGAACCAGTGTTTGTTGAAGAAATTGATTTGATGTCAAAATTTTATGTGCGCGTTTGCAGATAATGAAATTCATCCGCACAGACATCACAGACACAGACAACAGGGAAGAATAAACCACACAGCCGGAGACGGACAAATAATGGATAGACATCTCAGTCATTCGTTCATTCGTTCATTCGTTCACCCGCTCTCTCAGTTTACCATTGCGTCTGTCTGTCCGTCAGTCAATTGTACGTGCAGACAAGTCCATGTCTGAGCAGAGAGAGCAGCAGCAGCGCCAGACGAGTCAATGGGGTTTGAAGATTGAGGTTGAGGATGAAAAATTATGTGAAATTATGAAACTAAACGAGCCACTTTAAGCCACTTTATTATGTGGAAGTGTGTGTGTGTGTGTGATAGCCTGATAGCCTATGAATTGCACATCAAAGAGGAGACAAGATAGGGGAAGGAGTAGAACGATTTAAATAAACAGCTATGCACATATTGTGGCGTCGATCAGGTTTCTCTTTATTTATTGCACGTCTATACGTCTCGATCTACCTCTTTGGCAATGCACATAAACATCGATAAAAGCGGGCATCGACAAGGGGTATATCGATAAGGATGATCGAGTATCGGTTGAGGGTCCTATGGGTTAGGGCTAGGGTACTTAGTTAAACTGCACTACAATATAATATATACATATCTACATATTGTGAGAGTAAATAAAACTGTTGTATTGTCACGTCTCTTTATTCTTCTGTACCTCTCGCTTCCGATGCCAAAAGTGCTCGAGCGTCGGTCTACACATTTGTAATGTGGCCGTATATCTAGTATTCTTATAGTATATTTTGTTATAGTGTATTATAGTATCTTATGTACTAGTGTTGCCGTATTGGCTGGATTAGGTATCCTACCATAATATGTACATATGTTTAGTTTGTCCTTATCATTTTCAGGGAGCTTCATTGATACAGACACGTATGTATGAATGTATGTATGTATGTAAAATGCGTAATGAACATACATATCTACTCGTTTGTAAATTACTCTTGTGCTCTTGTGTTTTATTCTTTTAGAGAGGAGATGGGTAACAGAGTGGGTGGTAATGGGCGGAGGGCCATGTACCATCTCCTTTTTGCTTTTCGCTAAAGGGACCGATTGGGATGCCTCGCTTTGGGGCTCTTATGGTGCTGTGGCATGCAACCGCAGAATGTGATCTCAACGATGCCAGCCATAATTTCTCAGTCGCTATTCCATGCCCCATTCTGCGGTTTGGCGGACTTTGTCTGACACGTTCCGCTCGTTGGAGGAATGGGATGGGGAATGACGGCGACGGCAACGGCGACGACAACGTCAACGCATATTGTTTCTGGGGCCGGCCCCCCACCCTTGTTGGCTCGTCTCACTTAATAAAATAATGTTGTATGCGTTGCGGCGCATAATGGTCGACTCACACACGCACACACACCATAACAGAAATGCATGTGTTGTGCTGGTGGCGTCTCTATTAAATTCATCTGCTGCCACCAAATTTCAAAACCTCCAACCATCTCGCCTCGCCTCGCAGATGCGGCAGCAGCAAGTTAATGGCCAGCGAAGGCCCAGGCACAGACTCCTGTCACAGTGTGTGTGTGTGTGCGTGCATGTGTGTTAGGATGCCTTTCTCGCTTGGGTTCTATTAGGCACAAGCAAACACAGACACACATAAACACACACAAACTCGCATCGCGCACATACGAATTGTGACTTGGTGTACTTTATCGTTTAAATATTTCAAGTGCCATACCCACACACCCACACACCCACAGGGAGGAATGGTGCGAAAGAGAGGCCGAAACAAGCTCATCGTGTTGTCTATGTAAGGCACATTATGTCTTATGTGTGTGTGTGTGTGTGTGTGAGTGTGGCACTTGGATGCGACAATAGCCACCAGACGACAACCAACTTTGGGCTTTGGGACCCGGGGCGTCCCCACCCCTCTCCGACAATACAAATTTTTAGTGCTGCAGTCAAAGTAATGACTTTTTAACGTCTCGCATGCGCGATCCGGTCTAGTTTTGGCACTGTATGCGTGGCGGCCGCATGTGTCACCACCGCACAGCGGTGGGGCTCCACGAAGGAAGTGTGGGGCGGTGATGGGCGGTAGCGGTGAGGTAGCAGAAGGTAATCATAAAAGTCAATTGCCATTTAAGAGCTGATTTGTACTCTTTATTGATTAATGGTATAGTACGAGGACACAGCTAAAGGAAGCTACAGAGACAGAACGAGAGCAAGAGAGAACGAAAAAGAGACAGAGGTGCGATATACTGTATTATCGATAGTTGTGCTCGTATCGCATAAACGAATCGAAGGTCTTTATCGATGTACGTTGCCGTTGTCGTCCGGCAATGCGCCACGCACTTTATGAACCACTCGAGCGGTAAATTTGATGATGTACAACATTTGACCCACAATCCTGGCCCACACTCCCCCCCCAATCACTCTATCATCATATCCCGCTCACTTTTATTATTACATTTCAGCGTAAGTGTGTGTGTGTGTGTGTGCGTGGATGTGTGTGTGGAGCAGCGTTTGGGGGCAAACGTGTGTATGTGGCCAGCCAAGCAGAAAACGACTAAAGTAAGTTGATGGAGACACAACTAGCACGGAAGGGTGGGGATAGGGGAAGATTATAAATTTATAAAGAGGAGCTGATGGGGGGAATGGGGAGGGGTAGCATTCCCTGCGGTTGTGCAAGGATAAAGAATGTTCCATTGAGTTCCGATTTTGTGTGTGTTTAAGCCACTCGAAAGCCGAAAGCAAATCAAGCCACCACATCGCTCGCCTCTCTCCCGACCTGGCCACGCCCATGAATGTGAGCAGGGGGCCCAATGCTCATGTCGTAAATAAATCGGACACAGAATGAAATAAATGCAAAGGCAACCGAAACTGCGCACAAAAGTATGTTACAAACGTCAGTGTGGCGAGCTGTGCATTATGCTGCGTGTGTATTTGTTTGTATGTTTGTATGTGTCTGTGTGACGAGGATTTTGAGCGCAAATAGAAGTCTATTGATATGCCTCTGCCCTCTGCCTGCCCGCCCTCCCTTTCCCTTTGATGGTGTCACATTATGAGCTCAGGGCCAGGGCCCTGCAGGGCTGTAAAAAATATTTTATCGCTGGCTACCCCTTTACACCTCCCCTGCCTTCGTTTGTATGTGGGTGCGTTAGTGTTAGTTTTCATACAGATAAAGGGACCCAGATCCAGATCCCGATCCGGATCCGGATACGGATCCGGACATGAACGCGAGAAGGGTCCTCAAAGTGGGGGGCACAAATACTGTGATTGAGAGGCGACTGTTCTGCATCTGTTGTGATTTTGCGGTTGACAGTTGAGTTAATTTGCTTTCTCCTCTTGCCACCATCCACTTTCACCATACCAACCCTCATATTCATATGTACCCTCTTTCAGGGTGTGTGTGTGTGTGTGTGTGTGTGTGTGTGTATTGGTGGGTTTAAGTAGCGGCAATCGTTTTTTAATATCCCTTCTCAATGATACGGAAAATGAAGTGGTTAAAATACACTGAATGCCAGAAGATGGTTTTTTCCTTTCCATCTTTTGCTGATTTTCCGGATTTTCTGTTTTTCCGCAGCTTTTGGTACCATCTCTACTCAAACCATTTTGGGGCAATTCATGTGTGGTTAGAGATGGGATTAAGAGATGGGTTGAACGAGTAGGAGGAGAAGGTGGAGAGAGATCCCACCGCTAAGCCCTTTGTTTGTTGAATTCAGTTGGGAATCGTTTTGCTGGAGTTGCTTCAAATGTTTATCAATATATAACATACTTAACTTCTGGAACTTCTTTAAGGGTAGCCACAGCATTCCATGAATAAGCTCTACAATTCACCGAATAACTTACACAAACCAATTATTAAACTACAGCTGAATAAAATAACTTTGCCTTTCTTCAAATATCCATCGATAGCTCGTTTGTTCTATCGGTAATCGAATAAAAGCTCTGCACAACATCTTTTGACCCATTGTGCACCTCGGAGTCCCTCAGAGTCCTGCCACAATCCGACAGCGACCTCAGCCAACAACAACCGAACCCAAAGCCAAAGCCAAAGCCAAAACCCAAATCCAAATGCCACACTAAACCTTCTCGCATGCATGGACTGGTTTGTACTTGTGAGTGTGTGAGTGTGTGTGTGTATGGGTGGGTGGCTATGGTGTTGGCAAAATGTTGATGTCGACGTGTTTTTAATTTAAATTTTTGTGCCTTTTGCCATGCTTCGTTTCGCACGATTCGGCATTTTGTTGCTGCTGCTTTTGCTTTTGCGTTTGCTGTTTAGTTATTTCGCCTATTTGCATTTATCTTTGCTCTTTTTCCTCTCGTGGAAAGGTCCTTGGTGGAAAAGCCCTTGCTCTGGACGGAGCAACTTTCGGCCAGGCCACGATTTCTCATGTTTATTGCGAATGAAGTAGAAAGTGGGGAAACAGAAAGGTCCGTATAAATAAAGAGCTGAAGGGTAATGGGGCAATATGCATATACATAGTAGAAGTAGTAGCCTGATCCTGGATTGTACTGCTTCAGTTTGGGCAGCAGCTTTGTCTGGGGTGTATTTTGTATTCATAATTGAAATGAGTTTCTCCTGCTGAGTTTTTGAATATTAAGTCAATCGGGTTTTCAGTTAAATGTTTCTGGTGATTGAGATGGGTTTGGGATCGGATCTGGTGAAGGGAAGGGAAGGGACGCTTCAATGGCCTGGAAGCTGAATCTGAATCTGATTTTGAATGCGAATGCAAATGAATGCTCGACCTTGCCACACTCGCACAGTCACAGTCGTAGATAAATGTGTTTCCATTGTGCAACACGGTGGCAACAATAACTATTATCTGTGTGTGTGTGGGAGTGTGTGTACCCATAGGGAGCTGATAGGGGATAGCAATGGGTGGAACAGTGGGTGGAGTGTCTTGGGCTCAGCGCAACTTTCTCAAGAGTTGCTAATGCTTGAGCTTTATCTGTGCTCGCCTTATGAGCCTCCAGGGTTCGCTCTCTCTCTCTCTCTATCTCTCTTTCTTCGCCACTCTATCACCCACCCACCTACTCACCCTCTCTGCCTCTGCCCCTATCCCTTGAACCATTCCCTCTCTCTCTCTCTCTCTCTCTCTAGCTCCCTCTTTCACTCCGCAATGTTTGTTAAACTTTTGGCCTTGTTGAGGAAAATACCTTTTTGGCAGCCTTTTAGGTGGAACCCTGCCCTGGTTTGCCCCTGGGGGTGGGCGTGGGTGTGGATGTGGGTTGTAGTAGCGTAGCGTTGCCACCGTTTTTTGTGGTAGGTTCTCGATGCCGGCGGCAGATTTCACCACGCTCATCGCATGTGTCGCTCTACGCGAGAAACGTGAGTTTGGGTAGTGGTTTGGGGGTGGTGTGTGCGTTGGCGGGTGGTTGAGGGGTGGCGTCGACAACATCGTTTGCTGCTCGTCTATTTTACACACAAATTATTTTGAATTTATTTCGGTTTACCTGTGTAGCCAGGTTCCGCTGGCACTCACCCTTCGCCTCCCCCACCCCACCCCATTCTCTCTCTCTTTCTCTCTCTCACTCTCTGTTTGCTGTCCCTTCTATTTTCCTGTGCTTGTGTGGAATATATTTCGTAGTATACTTTTCTGCGTTCGCTGCCAATACCAAAAGAGCCCAATTTCAAGCATTCATTCAAGACACAACGGTGCAAGGGAGATAGCGATAAGAGATGTGTGTGTGTGTGTGTGTGTGTGTAGGTCGGTGGGTGCCGAGGTGGTCTCGCCTGAGGCTCTTTTGCATAGTGACGATAGAAACAACCCCATTCCGGCCGACACGGCTTTGAAATATGCTTCAAATTTGCGTTTGATATCTATTTAATTTGTTCGGCTACGGCTGCAGCCATCACTCCCTCAGCGTTTCATCCTTTCCGTCATCTATGGCATGGCTGAAAAGCGAACTTTTCTTATTCCTGGATGGCCCTCCGCAACGCCTGCCCCGGACAGGAGGGTATCAATGTCTCAATAAGAACATTGTTTGCCTCAGAAAGAGATTTATTTACATTTTGCTTTAATCGGCCGAATTCCAGAGCTGCAGCAAAAGCAGCATCCCTGTATACCTTTGCGTGTGGAACACTTAGAGCACATGTAAACGTACTCTTGCATACATATGTATTCACATACTCGTATACCCCACGAATCATAACAATAATGGCGAGGACAACCAGCGAATTCCCAGACCTGCATTTGGGGCTCTTCAGCAATAGAGTTCCATACTCTTCAACCGTCCCATTCCATCCCACCCCGTTCGGTTGCTCCCACGTTGACATGGCAGTTCTCAAGCGATTTGAAGCGACTCCGCGTATGTGGAACAAAGTTGTTGAACCCGGCCAAATTGCCAAAAGAAAGCGGACAGGCACAGAGTAAGGCAGGAGCAGGGAGCAGGGAGCAGGGACCAGCACTGAGGGGGCGCCACAATATCGATTTTATTTTATTGACACGAAAAATTGCGCCTTGAAATATGCAATGCAAAAGTGGAAAATTCAAGAGGGAATGGGTGAGAGTGACATGAGGCAGTGGAACAACAACAACAAGAGGACAAGATAAGAGTCATAAAAACGCACACACATACACACAAACAAAGGGGGTTGGATGGAATTGGGTGTGGGTGTGGGTGTGTGGATGGATCCGTGGGTCCCTTCTTTTGGGTATTTTCTTAACTCAACAAGGAACTGGAATATGATGCGAAGTGGGTTGGTGGTGGAGGTGGACCGGCGGCAGGACAGCGAATGGGTGGGTGGCAAGGCACACAGTGACAGCTTGGGCCCTCATAAGCAAAGGAGAGAGAGAGAGAGAGAGGATGATGGAGAGTACCAGCCTGTGTATGGAGGAGTGTGAGAAAAGAACTGATGATTATGATGATGACGACAAAGAGAGAGAGAGAGGAGGAAGCGGCAGAGGAACAACAACAGAATGAAAAGAATAAGAACAAAAAATCAAGGGACAAGAAGTAGAATCAAAAGCAGTCGCACAATAACATCGGAAAAAAAAAACAGAAAAAACAGAGCAAAGGCGTAGAGGCAAAAGGCACACGAACGTCAGTGACAAAAATGCCAAAATAAATGACACTGCGACAAAGTAAACTTCCAGCCCCCAATCCCCCCTCAATCATTCACATCCACTCCAACAGAGAAATAAGCAACAGAGAAAGGACTAGGGACGAAACTGCTTATACCCTTGCACATCCATTGCTTCTATTGATAATGATGATTGGATTTTTATGAAATGATGTGATGCTTGGTTTAATTATCCTTAATAAGCCAAAAAAAAAGTGAAATGAAATATCCAGCTTTATCTAGAAATATGAGAAACTTGTTTGAATAGAATCCATTAGACAAACAGAAGTTTATGGCTGCATCGACTGGGTCATGGGTATGGTATCCGTTGCGTTGCA
The DNA here is from genome assembly GCA_008121215.1 of Drosophila athabasca. Taxonomy (NCBI): domain Eukaryota; kingdom Metazoa; phylum Arthropoda; class Insecta; order Diptera; family Drosophilidae; genus Drosophila; species Drosophila athabasca. The sequence goes on along the minus strand of CM017796.1, from coordinate 3,477,568 downwards.
AAAATTTGATTAAAATCATAATACCCCCTGCATAGAGTATAGAACGAGCTTTGGTGGAAGAAGAGGGGGGATATTACGTGTTGGATTCCCGGGTTACTGTTGTTGCTGCCGCTTGGCATTTTTGAGGGTGGCTTGTCCACCGACCGACCGCGCAATCTCACTTCCTCCCTCCGCACACCACCAAACCACAACTTGTGTTGTTTTCTGGCGTTGTTTTTTGAGGATTTTGAAGTAATGCAGACTTTAGAGATTACAACAAGAACAATGCCGCAACAAGAATACAAAGCAGGCAAAAAACAAGAACAAGAAGACGCACGGGGGGTGGATGTTGTACAAAAGCAAATCCAAAGAAAGCCATTCGAAATGCTTAATGAATGAGCAGAGAGCCGATGCAGAGACCAAGCTGAGAACAGTCAGGAGGCTCAGGCTGAGCAAACAACAACACAAAAAAAAATACCAAAGAAAGATACAAGCAAATTGGAACAAAAGCGACAACATTAAGATGCACAGGCGGCAGTCAGGGCTGCTGTTAGTCTGCAGAGATGCTAGATTCCAGATGCCAGATGCGATGCAGCTTGGGTGGCAATGGGAATGGGAATGGGAATCGGTTCGCAGAAGCTCCACGGCTTTTCACTCCATTTGCTCGATTGGTATCGTATCTGCATGTTCCAAACGAACGAATCAATGCAAATTCAAAAGTAATTACAATTCATAATCATTCCATATACATACATATGTTTTATATATATATATACAATATATTTCAGGGACCAAAAGTAATGATTAATTTGTATTTTTGTAGCCGAAAAAATCCTCCACTTAGAATAGCCACACAGAAGAAGAAGAAATAAATACAGCAATAGAAAGCTCTAAGTGCGAAGATAATAACTATCCATAATAATTATTGTTAATAATTATCCATAATGATTATTTTTGAGCCAACCCCTGCACACTCGCTTCGCTCGCACGCGACGTTATGAGTAAAATATTGATACTTCTTCAAAGAAATGAACTCTTTTTAACTGTATTCTATTGAAAAAGTAACCTGTAGTAATCGTAGCTTCTGGCTTAACTTAGATAGGAATTACCTTGGGTGGCCTAATCTGATTACTCTTGACGTTCGCCCATCCGCCACTGCACCTACGTATGCTTCCAATGGGATTTATTACCATTACCCCATCACCCTATCCTATTTCCTATCCCTTCATGCCTTCATGCCTTCATGCACTCTTATATCGGGAGCGGAGCTCGAGGGGATTTCCATAGTAGTTGGATTCTGTGTAATTTGGGTGCCATTCAGAAGTGTCCAAAAGCTGAAATTGCATATTTTGCCATTATGAACTTGTTAACGCTCCACCCGCAACAGCCAACAGCCAACCCAACCAGCCAACCTTCTAACTAACTATCTAACGCTAGCTCCAGCTCCAGCTCCAACCACTCACCCCTTCCTTCCCAGTTTCCACCTTCCCTTTCCCCCTTGGCAGGCGTCACTAAAAATTACGTCAATTAAAGTTAATTGTGCTAATTTTAAGCATTTTCCCTGCTCCTGCCCCTACTCCTGCCCCTACTCCTGCCCCTACTCCTGCCCCTACCCCCATCCCATGGCTCGTTTCCACTCCTATTCTGGTTTACTTTTCCATTCCAGCATTTTATGTTTTGTTTTTTTTTTGCAGAATATGCACAAATATTTCGTGGACAGGGGGCTGGGAGTACTGGGTACACGGTAAAGGGAGGACAGGAACGAATAACAGTACAGCGGGGCTTAAGTAAGAAAACAAAATGGCGTCAAGCTGACAAAAGCAACAACAAAGGAGGCAGAGTGGCGGGGGGGATGAGCGCAGCGTAGAGGGGTTAGGTTAGCAAAAGCGCAGCTGGAAAAGTTTCTGTTTAGTTTTTTCCTCTGCACGAAAATGAAGCTCGTTTACTTTTATCAAAATGAAGTTTGTTTTTCCTTGCTGATTGTGCGCATAATGAGGGGGTAGGGGATGGGGAATGGCCATGGGAATGCCGACGGGAATGGGAATGGGGATGGGACGATATCATGGCCTGGACCTGCACTGGACAGGATAGGAAGGGAGAGGTGAGGAGAGGTGAGGAGAGGAGAGGACAGGAGAGGGCATGGGAGGACTGGATGGGACGGTAGTGTCAAGAGCAGCGGAACGGAAAACAGCTAGCAGAATGAGGAGGAGGAAATTTTTTAAAAAGTTTTCTGACCTTTGTATCAAGACCAGGAAGAGGCAGAGGAAAGTAGGGAAATGTTTAATGTGATGTGGGGGGCGGGGGGTGGAAGGTGGAAGGTGGGTCACCAGCGGAGTATCATTCAAAGTTCGTGGACAGAGGTGTGAAAGTTGACAGCAAAGTTCATAAAAGGAACAATTTTAATTTATTTTATTTACACTGCAAACTCTCTTAATAGCGAATGATGGGGTGCGGCGGTGAGCGGGTGAACTAAGATGGTGCGGCAATTCAATCACTTAAATTGAGTATTGGCAAAGTATTGGCAAGGCGTCTCCTGAATCCCCGAAGATCCAGATACCTGGCGAGATAGGAAAGTAGAGTGCCAGAAGGGTGCCCGTAGAGGTGGAAGTCCCTTCTTTGGTCTGGTCAGATTTTCCAGCGATTGTGTCACGCCACTCGAGACCCCAGTCATCTGCGACCTCCCCCACTCGGCTCTTCCCAGTCAAGGACAAAGCCTTGAAGCAAAACTTTTGCCTCGCCCAAAAATCCATTTAGAACCCGCAAACCCTCCGGGTCCTCCCTCCCTACCACATTTTATAATGGCATTGCTCAAGAAAGCAGAAGCAGCAGAAGGCGGGAGCGGAGCAGAGCAGGTGGGGGAGGTTGAAAGCTGGAAACAGGAAGCTGGATCCAGAGCCAGAGGAAGAGGATGAAAGAATTACGCAGAAGCATATGAAGAATTTAATTAAAGTTCATTTTCTTGGCGCTTCTTTGCCACAGCTCTTCCACACCCTCTCTCTCCTTCCCTCTCACCCGCTTTCCTGCTCTTTCACAGGAAACAGCTCAAAGAAGGCGCCAGTGCCAGTGCCTGTGCCAGTGCCTGTGGAACTCTACCATTTCTGACTCAAGTAATTGCAGTTGTCAGACATATGTATACGTACTTGTGCACAGTAGCACCCCACTCCCTGGTGACCTATTAACACGCGCAGGGACTCCTTGGAAAAGCTTTTGCATATCGATTGCTATCGATTTTCGATACCCGTACTGTTCTCAATGGGGAAACACTGTAACGAGCTTGACATGTGCCAGCTCTCCACCCAACGGGACCGCCAGAGGTGCGCCATGTCATATTTGATTTTGATTTTCCTTTGAGTGGGGGGAAGGCATATACTCTTTTCGATTACGACTTAGGTTGCGAGGTGTTGTGGCAGTTTTCTTATTAATAAGTTAGCTCTACAAAAATCAGATAGCGAGAGCTCTGGAACTATCCATTACGTGTGATCGCCTCCCTTTCCCAGTGATTTATAAGCCGTGGTCTTGCTCATCTTCACCCCTTTTAATTGATTCGTCCCGGCTCCCCTCCCAAATGAGTAATGGGCTCCTCCTGTGCAGTGCTCCTTTTCCCCTTTGTTACAATTAATTAAAATGTATCCCAGCGTTGCCCGCTTGCGCTTCGGTTTCCGCTTCCGCTTCCGACGCCATCTTGCATCGCCGCCGTCGCCTCCGAACCGATCTGAGGGACTTCTTCGCTAAGCAAAAGTATTCGCTATGCATCCGGCCTAGATACATATTTATGCCTTTATTCCTTGTCCTTCATATCCTGTAGAGGGATCAATGCTATCTGGCCCACCTTTCGGGACACTTTTTGGCAATAAGTTTAAATTGCATGTCTCTCAATGTGTCTTTGTGTATGTGTTGCCAATACGTTTGTCGCTGCTAACATTCTTCTCTCTCTCTCCCATTGCACTCGCGCTTTGTCTTTTTGGCCAAATTGCGCATACAACCTGTGTGCTCGCTTCTGTGTGTAATTTATGCACGTAAGTCACGCCTCACCCTACACCATCCCCCCCTCACCGCCAACTGCAGTTTCGAATGAACACATTCATTGACTTTCTTCCCCTTCACACACACAAAATCACACACACACACAGATAAAAAGAGAGGAGGGCCGACAGAGGAAAGGAGATAATGAGAAAAGCGTAACAAGAAAGCACAGCAAGTGAGAGCAAAGAAATTCAAAATACGAGCTCGTACAAAAAGCAAAAAGGGAAGCACTGGAGGGAGCAGAACGGCGAGGGAACACAGTGGGAGGAGCATTGGGAGGAACTAGCTAAAGCGGGAGCTGATTTAATGAACTAGGTGGCTTGCGTACCCCTTCTCCGACCCCAAGCGCCAACCTCAATCCCGAAACCCCACAGTCAACCTTTCACCCGCCATTCAATCATGGCATTTATCTGGTGAATGTGCTCCTAAGCTGCTGCCTCGATGAGTGTGGGTGGGTGGGATTTTGACTCTTAATGTGAGTGCCAGTGCCAGTGCGAGTGTGAGTGTGAGTGTCTGGGTGTGTGAGTGTTTGAGTGGCTGCTCCTTCACGGCTCTCTGTCTGTAATGAGTGTGCCAAATGCTTCGACGCCTTAAATCGACGCTTATCAAAGCGACTGCGACTCAGCCAGAGACTTTGACTTGAAACTACACATTCCACTTCCACTTCCCACTTCCCTCTTGGCTCTGTGCTCTGCCTACCCGCCCTAGCAGCCGCAATTATCCTGAATCCTGAATTCAAAGTAGAACGCTATAGGGCCAGACCTAATCACAAATGTGTCAACAACAAATGGATCAACGGGGAAAGCGGAATCAATCAGCATGGAATCGATGTAGACTCAAGCTCTGCGGAGGCAATGGGGAATGCTAGAGGGTGTGCGAACGCTACATACGAGTATGTGAAAACTTGGTCGTGTCAGACTTTTAGAGATCATAAAACAGGCAGAACTATAAGAATAGCTGACGGGATTGCAGAAATATGGCAAATATATGAAGACTCTTGGGTGTATCCTCATACAATATTTGAGGTATATCAGGGCACATCTTCAAGAAAAATCGGGATCAAAGTTATGGCTAAACTGAGTGTTGATCTTGGTTTTCTATTTACGTGGGTTCAGACCAAATATTAGCCACATAAACACATATATTTGAACTCACTTTGGTTAGTTGGTTGGGTGGTTTCTTAGCGGTTCTACCAAGGATCTACCTCTCTGACATGGCTATTATCATATCGCACTAGTGACACACATGCAGGATGTTCGCATAAAGATTGCACTTGATTGTTCTCAGCTCTGGGGGGCTGAAAGTGGGCAGAGACTGAGAAGCTCTCTCTCTGCCTCCCCCCGACCATGTCAGAGACCCAATCTGCTTGAGTTTTCTGGAGGAAATTCTATTCTAAAAGAGCATAAATTATGCACACACTGAAATGGCTTTTGGCTGTTGGCTGTGCCATTGTTGTAGGTGTTATTGTTGCTCTCAGCTCTCGGTTATTAAATACCGGATAACACACAGGGAAAGGGATGTGGCAGGCAGATGCAGGAGAAGCAGATAGCTCTGGCTTCAACTTTTCTCCGACGATTAACTATTCTTTCGGATAGCTTAGATACATAATATTTGAAAATCTTTCTCTTCCTCCATATTCATTCCAGAATATGAGGTGTGCGTGTGTGTGTGTGTGTGTGTGTACTAACAAATTGAAAAAGCTTTCCATTTGGCTTACGCTCCTACGATTAAAATGAATGTGATAAAAGGAGTAAAAAGGCGGGGGTAAGAGAGCGGGCCAGAGAAGTGGAATTAGTCGCTGTCAGTTGGAGCGTGTTGGAGGGGCGGAGGAGGATGGCAGAAAAAGTTTTTTCCTCTCAGTCTCCTTGAGTTGGCTGGCAGGCCATTAGCTCCAAGTGTTGTCGAAGTCGCCATCTTGAAGCACGCACGAGGAGTCATCTTCTGGCACCCCCTTCCTGTCTTCCTTTCTTCCTTTCTTCTCTTCTGGCTTTCGGCTCTTGCTTTTGCTAGATATTGCTCCATGAGCTTCCAATTTCAATTTGTTGGCAAGACGAGGCCAAAAGTTATGCCAAAAAGTATGCAAGCAACACACATGCAAATATCTGACACACACACACAAACACACCCCCTGTTAGTGGTCGGGTGGGATGGGGTTGGGTGCGGGTGCGGGTGCGGGTGTGGGCGGGGCTGAGTTTGGGCAGCCGTGTTGCATACTGTCCTGTTCCATCGAGCCATCGGGCCATCGGACCCTCGGGCCGAGTCACTTAATTAGTTTTTACAGTTAATTGAATTGCAATGGCTGCAGCAAACTCCCAACAGCCCTGTTGCTATCCATCGCTCTCTACCTATCTCTCGCTCTCTCTACGTCTCTGGCTGGTCGTCGCTCTGGTTCTCGTTCTGGTCCTCGTCCTGGTGCTGCTTCTGTCCACTTAGCTCTCATAATTTGTTGATTAGTTTTTTGTTTTGGCAGCTTTATTGCTTTTTGGGCATACACTTTTACCCCTTCCACACACGTCCAGAATGTTTTGTGGCCAACTGTACCGTGCACTCTCGCTCTCGCGCTCTCTCTCTCTCTCTCTCTCTCGCTCTCTCACTTTCTCTCTCTATCTTTCTGTTCTGCCTGTCTCGTTTTGGCTGGTGTGTAGGCTTTTATTTTTGTTAAATTAATCATATTTATTATCGAGCGAACGCTTTAAGCCTCAGCAATTTGTGGCCAGGATTATAATGTTGTTAGCCAGCATTTTCATTATGGCTGGCTGCAGCATACGTGGCTGTCCATTCACCGTACCCCCCGTACCACCGTCTTCCGGATGACCCGTCGCCGCTTGCATGGCCATTAATGTTGCGTAATTTCTGTTGATTACTGTGCTGATTCAGCGTTAAATTTTCAGGCAACTTCGTTTCGTTCTTTTCTGTTTCTGTTGGATTTGGGGCTGGAGTGGGAGTTGGAGTTGGAGGGAAGTGGATGGAGCGTAGGGGTGGTGGGGGTATGGAAAGGCTCCGTGGGAGCGAAGAGGAGAACCATTAGATCAATGGGCTGATTGAAAATTGTGTGGCAGGACGATGATTTACTTCCGATTAATAGAAGAACTAAATAAAACATGCAAGGTGTATATAAGTCGAATAACAAATATGTACGAGTATATTTATTCAATCGGAAGAATCATGAAAAACCAATCGATTGCATGAGTGCGGCGCCCATTAGAATGGTTTAAATTGAAATGTTAAAGAAATAATAGCTTACATTTACTTCAAAATACATTCAGATAATGCAGATGCAGAACATTTTAAATCTGTCTTGTTCTGCCACAAGTTTGCACCTTTCCTCATTTTCTCAGCCCTGTTTCAGACGCGTTTTCCTGCTCTTACCCAAGTGGCAGCCGGGTCTCATCCTCTCCCGTTTTCTCATTTCTCTGGACTCTCTAGTCTCTGTTCTCAGTCTGGGCTGTCTATACCTGATTTCTGTGAATGAAGCATAGCCTACTTTTGGGGAACTGGCAAGCCAAGCTATCTATCGCTTGACTACATCCACATTCACCCATTATAAATGACTTTCCAATTGTCATCTGGAGCCATTAAACGCACTCTTACACCGCTCGCGCTCAATTAGCTGAACAAAAAACCGAACTGAAATTAGATGAAGTGAAATGAAATGAAATGAAATAAAGGAAGCCAAGAGGGGCCGAAATGCGGGAAAACCGAGAAATAATGAACCGCCCAATAGACACTCGATTCGGGGATGAGTGCCACGATGAGAGCCAGAACAAGATTCAGGACCAGAGCTAACAGGAAGTGGAATGACCCAAATTATCTGGACGGAGCAGGAACCTCGACTGAATCGAACATTCTCCAAACTAGGCGCGAAGAGAAGGGAAAGAAAAACCCAAAGCAAACCCAATCCGAGTCCGAGTCCGAATCCCAAATCCCAACCCAACCCAATGGAAGCGTGGAGCCAAACTTGAGTAATTTCATTTTGGGGCCAAAAGTTCTATAATTGAAGAGCTTCTGCAGGAGATAGATACGGGCATAGATACGCTGCAGGAGTACCAGGGGCCACAGATCAGGCCAATGGCTATGCAAAATCAATTAGATGCGGAGAAATGGGGGTGGGGGAGTCAGCCTGGAAAACGGAAAACTGTGAGAGGTGGGAGGAAAAGCAGTTGCACGATAAAAGTGCAAAAATGGAAATTGAAAATGCCATTGAATCAATGATGAACTGGTGGGCAGCTGGGCTATCCAGCTGAATCTAGTCCAATAGCCACAGCCACTGCCGATGACGATGATGATGATGACAGTGCTGACTGCCGATGAGCATTCGCCAGCTTTGAGGGAAGCACTCCAGTGGCAGGTTTCTCCTGTTCCTCCTCCCAGCCTTTGGCAGGCACCTCCCGCAAATGTAATTAAAAGCGCTTTCATAAGCATCAATTAGTAGAACAGTACTCTGCACACATACACACACACACACACACAGAGTGAGAGACACGCGCATACATACTACTCCTTGTCACGTCGCAAAGTTAGCTTGGAAAAATTGTGTTGCATACTTGCAGGCACTTTTCACAAAATTAATTTCACTTTGCATGGCAGTGTATGTGAAAGTGTGTGTGTGTGTGTGTGTGCTCTGTCAAAGCACTTGTCTGACTTACCTGAGAGGGGCAACAGCTCGAAGAGATGGAGCAAGAAATGAAGAAATTTTTAGGATTTTACTCGCCAACTTTTCTCCAAAAAAGTTTCCGCTTTTCTTCATCTCTTATTTCCCTGATTTTTCATAGCACCTGAAAGCAGCTTTCGATCTGCATTTGTATGTGTTGAATACCTTGCTTTTCACACACACTCACAGAGAGAGAGAGAGCGAGAGAGACTGACACATGTTTGAGTCCAAAGATAGAAGGAAGAGGCCAAGCCGAACGGAATTTCATGGCGAATGCCCAAAGAGCCTCACACTCCATATGACCACTGCCACCCCTCTGAGGCAGTTGCAGGCTTAGTGTGCTGAGTCATCAACGAAGAAACAACAGCCAACAACCAACAACAACCACATCGTTTTTGACACTCGAAATCGAGCCACAAACAAACGGAACGAAAAAGCGACAGCTAAAATGAAAAAAACCAACAAAGAAAAGATGGGAAAATGATGCAAAAAAAGAAGTTAAATGGCAAAAAGCGAAAATGCACAAAAGACAGCAAAAGACAGCAAAACGTAGAAAACTCATAAATAATAGCCAAGCGACACACAAGGCTCACTTTTTCCTTCTATATGTGTTTGTCTACATGTACATGTGTAAGTGTGTGTGTGTGTGTGAGACGAGCTCTGGCCAGCTCCCACAGAGTCCCGCTGCCAGAAAGATGGGACAAGCGTTTCCTCGCATTCCCAAAACCTTTGACTTACTTCGAGCGACACGCTACTTAGGCAACACTGCCTGCCACTGCCTGCCACTGCCTGCCCACTGTGCCACCCTCCCACTCCCACTCCCACTTCTACTCTCCCTCCCCTGCGCCAAAAGTCCGTCCCTTCTCCCATTGGCAGCCCTTGCTTGTGGCTATTTTTCACAATTTGTTTTTTCTTATATTTTTCGTTCGTTTTTTTTTTGTTTTTTGCACTTGCTACGTGTTTTTTTGTTGAAGTCCCTGCTTTTCCATTTCCCACTCCTCTCTGCCCCGATTCTTCCCCTTTTCCCCTCTCCGCCCTGACCATTTATTCTGCTTGGCTGTTTGGCCCGCAAATTTAACATGCAAAGCATAATTCGAATGCCCTGAACACTGCAGAAAGGTGGCCTGGACAAGGTATGGTTTGGGCCACACAACAGCTACGGTCACTTTGGATTCTCCTACCAGAATTCGAGCATACAATACAGTGCAGTTCGTGGCTGTAATTTGAATTTGAATTCTCTTACTTTTAGTATTCATATTTGGATTATAGAACAGTTGAACATTGATAAATCGAATCGAACAGCTTTCTCAACAAAATGACCTGTGGCACTTTTGAGATTACCCTAAACTCACTTTGCAAATGGCTTCCTATCAGAGAGAGAGCTGTTACGAGAATCAGTCCATATACCGGGGAAACGGTCTGTAGTTGTAAATTTCCACCGATCAGAGCATTTGTTATTCCGTTTGCTTCGCCCTCGCCGCCTGGTTACCGATGGCACACGGGACGCAGACCAAACACAAAAAAAAGAAAGCATTTTGCGTTTTATTTTGCATTAAAATTCTATTTGTCTCCAACTCACATTAAGCATAACGTTGGGTAAGTCGCAGAAATAAGACGGTGGCTACGGGAAGGACGAACTTTTTTACGTGTGTTATTATAACGCAATTTTCTTTTGTTTGTTTCGCCTTTGCTCCTGTTTCCTCTTCTTTTCTCTCCTCCTTCTCTTCGCAAAGTTGCTTTCAACTTTGGAGCTCAGCTCTCTCTCCCACTCTCTCTCTCTCTGTTCTGAGCCTGTTCCCGGTTCCCGGTTCCTAGTTCCAAGCTCCCAGTTCCCGGCGTCCGGCTCCCGCTCGGCTGAAATTAAAATATTATAAATTTGAGTTAATTACGGTCGAGTAAACATTAACATAATTGTGTTTCTGTCGTCTCTGGTCGGCCCAGCTTTCACTTACGGTCCTCTTTTGGCGCGTCCCGTGACTGTGCCGCCTCTAGGCTGGCTCGTTCTGGCCATTATAAGTATCCCCCAAAGTACTTATTGCCCGGTTTGCTTTGCTCTCGGCATTCTTCCCTAGAAACATTCCATATACAGCTCCAGTTCCCCTCCATCATGGAGGAGGCAGGAGGCAGGAGGCAGAGGAGGGTTCCCAGTTTTTATATCGAAAGTGGGAACTGAATGCAGTTTGATCTCGCACATTTGTCAAGAGTCTACTTATGTATGTATGTAGCGAAGGGATGGTAGAATGTGCAAAACGATTTTCTTTTTTACCCACTGTACTCTCTTTGAAAGGAGTTTTGCTGCATACTTTTCGGTGCTGGCCCGTATTGTTGATTGTTGAGCTTGGCAAATGGGTAACAACGAGTATAAGCCGAGTATTTTACTATTCAGCAGTTAATCAATGTCCATTCACTGCCCTTAAGCATGTTTTTTCCGCTCCCCTAGAGGCCGGGCAGTGCCAAAAACCTGTCGCATGGCCACGCCCACATCCACGCCAACGCCAACGCCGCCTGGGGAAAACATAGAGACACTCATGCGTGCATTTGATTACAATTTGTCGCCCTTTCAGCTTTTTCAGCAAACACAGCGGATGCAGTGCAGTGGAGAAGGGTCGACGGAGGGGTGCCAACGGTGCACGGCGGTGAGGGGAGGGTATTGCCATGATTGCCATTCAGCAACGAATGCAGCAACAACAGTTACGGCTACGGAAGAACAAGGAGAAAACGAACAGAGACGCTAGTTGCAGACGGAAGCAGAAACAGAAGCGCAGCAGGTGGAAAGATTGCCTGTTTGGCGGGCGTGGCCTATCCTGGCCTGGCCTCGCCTGGCCTGACAACTTACAGCCGTCGGCTGTTGCACATGCAACATGGCCCATCTCCCATCTCCCATCTTCCCCCCACTCACTCCTTCTCTTCGATGTTGTGGATGTTCGCGTTGCAATATTTCCTTTTGTCACTTGTCACTTTGTCAGCATCTGCCCGTCTGTATATCCGTGAGTCTGGTCTTGGCGGCAGTAGAGTGAATTTCTTTGATTTCAACTCAAAAGCAGCCCCTAGTCGGGCCAGGATTATCGTATGGTATCCTTGAGAGAACTACAAAGCAGGAACTGTAACTAATGACTCTCTAAGTGAGTCTTTCTGTGTCATTGGAGAGAAGCTTTCCTGTCTCCCAAACCACAAAAACCTGATATACCGCATAATTGTCGCAGGACATGTATTCTCTAGCTCTCTCTTTGCCTCTCCCTTTCTTTGTCTCTCTCTCTCTCTCTCTCTCTCTCTCTGTTTATTCCCTTGCTCTTTAGCTTTTCGCTCACACACAAAATAACATGCCTGCCACAGTATTTTGCGGCAACCGAGCATAAGTCCCAGGTCCGAAGTCTAGAACGGAACGCCACTCAAACTGATTTGGTGCCCAAATAGAAGACTCTCTCTATCTATCTCGGTTCTCCATGTCTGCATACGAGTATACTGAATGTGTTTATGTGTGTGCCTCTCTCTTTGGCAATGTAATACTTTAAATTTCTCCGTTTTTTCCTCTGTAATACTCTTCCACTCTCTGTTGCTGCCTTTATGCCTGTCGAATTTGTCTTTGTGGCTTTGTTTGCACATTGCGTTGCCATGGTTAGCGACATTATTATTGCCCCACTCAGCACGCCCTCAGGACCACCTCAGCCCCTATGCCCAACCCCCCCTGTAACCCATGTCACACTCGTTGTTGTTTGTTGTTTGGCATATGCCATTGTTGGTGTTAGTGTAAACAACGTAGCAGCAACGTGGGGCAGCAGTAAGGGCGAGGGCGAGGGCGTGGGCAACAACAAGTGCAGTCCTGGCTCCAGTCCCAAAGCCAAACAAAATCTGCATAAGCAAACACACACACACACACTCATAATAGAGTAGAGGGCATTGCCCAAGCATATGCCAATGTGTTAGTGTGTGTGTTGTGTGTGTTTTAGGGGGGTATGTGTGTGTGTGTGTGTATGTGTTGTTGCTGTTGTTTTGGTTGAATTATTAGATTGCCTGGAAAAATGGCTACCCGTCCTCTCTGCATTCTGCTGCTGTCAGGCGGCATCTATCCAAAGGAACAACGGACAAACTGATAAAAGCTTCAGTACCACATTGGCGCCTTTTTGCCAACTTAATTACTTTTGAAATAGTTGAACGAACGCACACCAACACACACACACACAACACACACAACACACCGAGAAGGAAAAGTGTACGAGGAGTGAAATGGAAATGAAACAACGCAGGGGGTGTAAAAGCAAAAGCTGAGTAAGGGCTCTGCTATGGACTAGCACAGAGTCAGGAACAGATCCAAGACCCAGGAGAAGCTCGAAATACGTGTACGAGGATAATGCAATGCATATTTGAGCTGCCTGGCAACCGGAAGTCGACTTTAATGAACTTTCACAAGTATCCGTTACTCTTAAAGCAGTTAAATGCGTACGGCCAGGCGTGCACATGGCGTGTTGGACATGCAGGGTGCATCTACTCGTACTCTATGGCGTGGGTGATGAACATGAATAGCTTCACTCTGCTCGCTTTTTTTTTTATTTTTTGTTTTTGGGAATTTGCCAACATTTTCCATCAATACCTATAAATATTAATTAAGGCTGTTTGTGGTTGGTGGTGTTGATATGGCGTCTCTACCGCAATCTTTCTTCAGGTAATCCTCTAGACAGGAATGCAAGGCAAGACTCAGTTTTATAATAAATACGTTTTTTCTGGCGTATTCTGGGTATTTCTGGCGGTAAAATCCATGTGGGATGAGATTACCATCCAATTGAGGGCCATAAATAGGTAAAGTAGGAAGTAGGAAAATGCAATGTAAAATTGGAAGCCCCTGTGGCAGTATTAAAATCCTAGGCGGAGTTACGTTTTAATTGGACCATTCGGCTATTGAAGGCGTCCTCGTATTCACTCGATTCAGAAATCATCACAGAAATCATCACATCGTTCTCCAGGTGGTGCGTGAGTGAATGGGTGAATACATTTCGAGGATTCTGGGAATCGCTTGCATCCAGCGAACTTCAGGGAACAATGCAGGACCAGAACAAAGGCGAACCCTGGGAGGGTAATCCCACTCGAAGCGAGCCGCCTGCTCCGTTTTGATTGTGCCAGTCCAAAACTGTAACAAAGACCAGGGACTTAAGCCCCCAGATTTGGGAAGGACCAGCAAGAACACAGGCCAGAGCCAAATAGAACAGAGCGAAACAGAGTAGAACAGGGCGGTGGTGGAGTAGAGCGGAGTGGAGGCGGAAATTGAAGCTGTGAATTAAAAGCAAAGCGCAGATCGCAAAATACGTTTATTGTTCACGGTCATAATTGAGAGCTGGAGAGCTTTGATTGCAATCAGCGTTGGCATTGTCTCAGATCTCTCCCAGGCCGTATTACCCATACCCCTCTGGCTGGGCTCGACTATTCTGATTCTCTCGAATTGTCTGCCATTGTCTCGGGTGATTATCCATTTTATGGATACGCAAGAGGTACAGACATACTTTAATACTCGTACAAGTAGAAGTGTTGAGCGTTGACTGAAATTCTGGCTGTCTTGCTCTTCAGCGCCCCTGCATCTGGCAGGACATCAATCAATCAATGTATCAATTGATATCGTTATGCATAATTTGCCAGGACATTCATCATCTATAGAAAAGGGAGGGACACAGGGACTGGAATGGCCTGGCCTGGCGACCTGACTGGCCATGTCATGTGGTAATGAAGCGTTTACCCCCCCAGCCCCCCCTCCCCCCTCTTTCTAATGACACCCATTAATTGCTCTTTGGCATGGTGCTAGCCTCTCATGTGAGCTCTCTGATCTGCCTCTTCAGCTTCTGTGCCGACCTCCTTCCTTTTTAGCTATTCTCTGCCTGGCTTGGGCTTGGGGCATCATTTTTTATCGCTTTGGCACGCCTCCCACACACAGAGAAGGGGCTGGGCTGGGCTGGGCTGTGCTGGGGTAGAGCCTCAGGAATGTGGGATGTGCCTGCACAATGTGGCGTATGATTAATGTTACTTACCATGTCTGTGTATACGTATACTGCTCTTTGCTGTCTTCTTTCGTGTTTCGTTGTCTTGTCTTTGGCTTTGTTGATTCCCCCATTCCACCCCTCACACACTCACAGACACACGCACAGCAGGACACATGTATACACATAGCTGGCATTGCGTATACGCATTGTTGAAATTTCCCGAATTGGAATTTCTGAAATATCTCGCATGATTTCGGCCTCTACAAGAATCCGACAGCTTGTTTCTCCTTCGAAGGGGTGGAACCGAGGAGTGGGACAATGGTACTGAAAGTCAATTAGAAATTTCTGAATTAATCTCACATAATCACAAATCTCACTCGAATCTAGAATTACTATAACATATATTCTTCTATGTATTCTATGCAGGCCGCCTCGCCACGATGGGAGCCGCAAATAGCTGTGCTCTGCGAAGCCGGACAAATCTATCAGCCGCAATATCTGTCCGAGGAGGGACGCTGGGTGACGGACCTGAGCAAGAAAACAACTGGCGCCACATGTTTGCGTGATAAAATGGATTTGCTTGATTACTGCAAGAAGGTAAGTACTGACCAGCTGTTGGAGGGGCCCCATAATGCGGTAGTGGCTGTGGCTCCCATTCCATCTGCCCTGCTCTGCTCTGCTCTGCCCTATGCATTTGATTGAATTGAAGGCAAAAGCCAAAGAGGAAGCCGCATGAAAATTTGCAATTTCCATTGCACTTTGCATATGGAAAAGTTCCTTGATGCCTTCATTCCGTTTCACCCATGTTGGGATTGCGCATTCGCCATGTGGTCAGCCAGTGGGAGTGGGGCAGGAGGAAATGGGAGTGGCAAAGGGTAGAAAGGCGGGAGGAAATGCAGCTTGCAGCGGCTGGGAAAATGTAATTTTATAGGGAAGCTAACGCTCAACTGAGGATCTAGCATGCAGGAAGAGTAGCAGGAGCAACAGCAGCAGTGGAAAATACACACTGGAGTACACATACAAAAAATGGTTGAAGAAAACCAATAAATCAAAAGCAGCCACCAATGTTGTGTGTGTTGCACAGCGGGCTGATGGGTACGGAGTGTGGCACAGGAGTGGTTCTGAGTGGTTGGGTGGGTGGTTCTGGGTGAACGTATATGGCATCAACAATTTAATTTGCGCTGCGTTGAAAGCGTTTACATTGAGACAACATTAAACGGCACTTCATTAATTTTCCATTTATTTTCGCTTTTTGCATTTTGTGCCGCCTCCATCTCCAATATGTTGCATGTGTGTGTGTGTGTATCTCTGTATACATGACCTCCCAGTCGGCGCTGTCATAAATTGGCATTCCATAGTCAACATTTTGTCCTGCTCCTCCTGCCACTCTCACTGCTTCCACCCCTGCCCACCCTGTGTTCTCCCCACTGCCTTTTGCTTTTTTAATTAAATTTTTCTTTTGCCGCTCGCTGGCTAATGTAACCGTTGCTGCTGCTGCTTCTGATGATGCCGATGAAGCTGCTTTTATTGTTACATCATCATCATCGTCATCAGAGACTCGGCATCGTCAAATGTTCAATAAATACTGGTAGTTCATAAATATTTACACCTCATTGGCATTTCTCGGCGGCTCTTAGGGAAATGCGCGGAGAGTGACATGTGGAAAATGAACTCATGAACTCATGTTAACATGAGTTGTTGCCGTGTTTATCCAGGCCTATTTCCCAAAGCCAAGCTTCTAGTGTTTCTATCCTCTGAAAACTAAAGCCAAGGCATTTTGGGTATTGAATAATCAGTACTCATACCCAGAGCAAAGGCATTAAATGCCATTATTGAAGGAAGAATGCGAGACGAGCTTATGGGAATATTTGTTTTTGTATTTGTTTCGATGTCTCCACGAATCAGGTATCTATCATCCAATCATTAGTCATGGGCTTTAGTTGTTCTCTTTTCATTTATTTGATTGTGTTCTGAACGATTTGTGATATACTTTTCGATCGTACCATCAATTTCGCACCAAAACAGATACTGGTGTTTTACAGCATACCAACAATTCGCATATTTTACATATTATATATATAACATGACAGCTTACGAGTAAACGTAAACGAATATCAAGTATTCAATGCAAGCACAAGTCTCCCTAGTAAATTCAATCAACAACACTGCCCAGATAAATACATTCATTCATAGACCAACCCCAGTGACGAGTGTTTGTACCGATTTGCTCCAGTAAAAAAGTTTTGAAAAAGTTTATTTATTTCATAAAATCAAAAATGAGTAACCAGATGGAACAGATGAGGGCAGTGCATCGAGTCCTTTCATGCGGCAACAACTATTATGAAATATTGGAGGTGTCCCAAACTGCCACGAAGGAACAAATATGTCTTGCTTTTAAGCGTATGGCCTTGCTATTACACCCAGATAAAAATGTTGACCACAGGGCGTCTGAAGCCTTTTTAATAATTTTTAACGCTAGAAATGTCCTCCTGGACACTATCAAGCGAAACAAATTCGACCAAAAACTACGTCAATTCATTGGCGGCAATGGCAGGCGCAATGGCAGGCGCAGTGGCGGACCCAATGGCGGACCCAATGGCGGACCCAATGGCGGACCCAATGGCGGACCCAATGGCGGACGCAATGGCGGACCCAATGGCGGACCCAATGGCGGACCCAATGGCGGACCCAATGGCAGACCCAATGGCAGACCCAATGGCGGACCCAATGGCGGACCCAATGGCGGACCCAATGGCGGACCCAATGGCGGACCCAATGGCGGACCCAATGGCGGACCCAATGGCGGACCCAATGGCGGACCCAATGGCAGACATAATGACGACCAATCGCGGCACAGCCACATTATCAAAATGACAATCTTTTCTTTGATATTGGCCTATCTATATGCCTCTCTTCTGTATGCCCAGCCAAAGTCTGAGTAGCTCGGAAGAATTTCCAGTGAAGTGCATGAGATTTCATATTATTTAGCAAAAAACCGGGACTGCTTCTCGAAATATACATCTTTGGCAAACAAATGGGAAGTCAATATTGAAAAAGAGTACTCGGCTACTTTACGGGAGGCATGCAGTGCGGAGACTCATTACCATGATACCATGTTGGAACAGGCTCGCCAAATTAAGAAACCCTCGTGCAACAAGCTGAATTTCTTTGAAAACGGACACTAGATCTCATATACTTCGGTATTCCAGCTATGCTACATTTTCGATACCTAATAATGAAACAAACTCAGTGTTTATGTTCCTGCTATGCTACATATTCGATACCTTATAATGAAAAAAAATCAGTTTATTTTAATGTCGTTTGTTATTATTTGCTTCAGAATTTTCTGTACATCTTCCGGAACTGAGATATCTTCCTCTCATCTCTTACGACACTTCTCTAAAATATATGCAGGAAATAGCTGCGTTATAGATCAAAAAGAATTCGGATATGTAAGCCACATTACGTTTCTATAAGAGGTCTACTAGTAGCTGCCCCTTCATGCATTTTTTCATTTCAGCTTTTTGCGGTTCAATGTTTGATGCTTTCATTTATTTGAAAAATGTCTGCATATCTCGCCTAAGGAAATTGTCTGCAATGAATTAATGAAGCTGTAATTAATGTATCTTCCCAAAATTTGAAGACAACATATTATACAGATGCATTCCAAATGTGCTGTATTTTATTTATACAATCAACGCCGAAGTAATTACAGGGAAAGCTTTTGTGCATCTCTCCAAGGGAACCTTCTCGGAGTTCTGCCAGCTGTGACTCAAAGGGGATCTAATGCGGTTACATTTTGCAGGCATTGGAGTTTGGTTTTGATTTGGTTTAAGGTCTAACCGGGTCGGGTTGGGTCGGGTTGGGTCGGGTCGGGTCGAGTAAGGATCTTCTGCGTCCATGGCTTTGTGGCCTTCACTTTGTAGGCACCCTGCTTTGGCCCCATCATCGGCGGCGTCATAGCGTCATCTGTATGCAAATAATGAGCCCGACGAGCTGTCAAAACTGTCGCATTTGAATCTGACAGTCAAATTGCATGACTCTGGTCTGGTCCTCATTTTGCTCCTGTGCGCCTCGATTGTTCTGCTTGTCGCCTGCAGTTGCTGCCACAACATAAATCGAAATTATACAGAAGCACACACACACTCTACACACCTACACATTCAAAACATATGTATCTGTGATGTATGTAAATGACAAATATTGTATTGGTTTATCATTTGGATTTTGCATTTTGCTCTTTCCTTTCATTTCGTGTTCTATTTTTTTGCGTACATATTTTTTGTGATATATTTTATGTCATTTTTGCTCGCGATTTATTCGATGCTGCTGCTGTTTCTGGTGGCACGCCTCTTATGCTTAATAAATATGGTAATTTATTTATTATTAATGGCGGGCAATGTTTGTGATGCGGCTCCTGGCGCCCCTAGGTGGTCGGCTCCTGTCCATGTCGTGGGCACTCGTAATGAAATGCAATAACATCATAATTAAAGACAACAGTCAGTAGCCATCGAATCGACTGGTATTTGGATGTATGCGCGTATGCGCGTATGCACGTATTCTCGTGCCACACTGCCACCGTGTGTGTACGTAATTTGGAAAGAGGATGTGGTCGGTACGGCCCCTGGCTAATCGACTTGTTAGGCCTTGCTGACCGCACACACTATCGCGCCCACAAACTGCCTCTGGTGATGGTGCTGCTGCAGTACGTGCACATTGCGCGTTGCACGCAATTTTCAATCCGCACCGCTGCCCTATGAAAAGTCTTCAATGCAGCCTGGCGAACCACTAACGAAGGTCCCGCCCCCAAGACCGGGCCCAGGCCCAGGCCCAGGTCCAGGCCGCAGCAAAGGCAAAGTGCGAGTGGCAGGCAGAGAGTTTTTCTCTCCATTAATGTCAAGCATGGTCCAGAGCGAGGGGTGGCGGGGGAGTATGGCAGTACGGCAGTGGCAGCATCACTACAAACTGCCCCCTTAAACATTTGGGCCGGGTAAATTTGGCTATTTGCATGCAGTTTTTTCACTCACTTAATTCACACACACAAACAAACACACACACACACAGACACAGAGAGAGAGACAGGGGAAAGCACTCTACGCGTTCCATTCCACTCGTTTCGCCACACACCAGCAAATAAATCAGGCCGCCCCGAAGTATGCAACACCTTTTTGCCCCGAAAAAACCGAACGAATATTTGATGCCTTCCGCCCCCTGTTCTTCCGTCTTCTCTTTTGGCTATGTTTTTTGGCTTTTACCTTGGCGCTCGACAGGAAAAGAAATTAATTAAAAGCCTTTTATTGTCCTTTTGTCCATCTACTCCCGTCGACTACCACCCCCGAGCACCCCTCAGAAGCTGCGCTTTCTGCTGCCACCCGCTGGAGAGTGCTGCACATAACATATTTATGTTGGTATTTATTTTATTCTTTTCAATTTGTTTTTGCCAGTTCCAGTTTCAGTTCCAGTTTCATTTTTTTGCTGGTCTTATTTCCATTTTGGTGGCAACTCAACTTTGTTCCTCCCTGTCCCCCTGTTTCCGCCCCATCCTCGTCCGAACTCTGGCAGTTTGCTCGCTTACTCTGCAATTCAAATGGAAATTAATTAATTTGCTGGCAGCCCTGGTTGTCGGGGCACTGTTTGCCTTGCGGTGTCAGACTTCAAAATGTTGCCAGCTCTCTGTATTTATTCGACTGACCCATCTCTTCCGCGGAAAATCCCCGCTATGTTTGCCTGTTTGGCTTGGCTAATGAGTTAAATTACATGTCCCATGGATGGAGTGAAAAGCCCCCATGGGTGAATGCGAATACGAGTATAAAAAATGGCACGAATATCTGCTCTGTATTCTGGCTATTTTCAGACGAAATTGTCGGGCTTTTTAGTCAGCGAATTCGCGGTACTCCGCATTAATAATGATAAATGGGACTTTCTGATGAGTTGTTCTCCTTTAGGCCAGCCACGGTCAAGCCATTTGGTGGCCTGAATGCTAGATTGTGTCCTTCTTCGTATATAGAGATGAGGAACTTGCATTTTGCAGACATAAATCCCATGCAAATTCAATTAACCGCATTCAATTCAATAGGCACTGTGGGAGTGCGTGGGGGCCTGAAGTGTACGCTCATTTTGCGGAAATTCTCATTAGGGTACTGGACGAGGGCCACGCAACCGCGGACCAGAACGTTAATTAGGAATGCTTGTAATTGAATATCCCCCAAAACCAGTCATTAGTCACGGCCCTTAGCTTAACTATTTCTTGCATTGATGCATTGTCATCCCCCGTACACTTCAGTAACGCGATTCATCTTCCATTGATCGCTCAATTAGCAGGAGCGCCCTTTCTGCCTCCCCCAGTCCTGCTCTTCACAACAGCTATTAAGCCGCCGGACTCCATGGGCCCCTATGCGCCTCACATCGAGCGGGTCTTAGTCGATTGGAGTCGCTTTGCATACGTTGCCAACTATTTAGCCAAATTCGATGCGCTAATTATACGCTGTCAACGTCTCAATTCAATCCGATCTGAGAGCAAACTTGTGCTCATTGCGCTCCATATGTATGTCTGTCTGCCTGTGTGTGTGTGTGTTTGTGTGTGTGTTTGTGTGTCTGTTTGTGTGTCTGTTGTGAGTGGGACTGGGTGTGTGGGTGAGTGTGGGAAGGAGGGCATTTATATAGACACGTCGCTTCAAGAGATGCACAAACACGACTGCAGCAGAGATCCAGCAGAGTCAATTGCGCTTCTCTTTGCCGTTGTTGTTGTTGTTGTTTGTGCATAATTGTATGCTGGCTGACTGGCTGACTGGCTGGCTAGTTGCAATAGTTTGCGGATCATTTAAGCGACAGAGCGCTCCTTGTAATTGCCACTCATCTGAAGTTGGCTGACCCCATCCTGATGCTGAAAACCATCAGGATGCTGATGCTGATGCTGACGCTTATACTCATACTCGTATGGATGGTGATGCTTTTGCTGTTTCTGTTTCTGTTTCTGTTACTGATGAGGTGGTTGCGGCTGACAGGTGAGCCACTCACCGTTAAAGGACACCAACAGCATCATCAGGCAGCCAGGCGGCAATGGACGGGGCTTGTTTTTGAACTATATTTATGAGACGCCCCATAATGGCCGTATTGAAATTCAGTGAACAGGCAAAAAGTAGTTTAGTCGCTAAATAGTTTGGCCAACCATTCAGGTCCTGTGTGCTCCAGCTTCCAGCCTCCAGCCTCTCTACTCATGCTACTGCGATGACTGTGTGTGTGTGTGTGTGTGTCTGTGTGTGTTTGTATGTCCAGCTTATGGCTTAATATAGTTAGCCGGGCTTCAGTGCCCATTCGCTCTCTGAGCTAGACACGGCACTCGGCAACAAATGGGTACATTTTGCCGTTCAGCTAAGCCGCTCGCTCATATGGCTCCCGCACACCAAGGGGCCCATCCTGGGGCACTGACACTGGTCCCCTGGATCCGATGGAATTGGAAGCTGAAACGGGTCCAGCGTTCGGCGGCAGGGTAGCTGGGTGGCTGGGATCGAGGCCTTAATTCAATTGTTTGTAATGTTACTGGACATTTAGAGTTAAATGCTTGCTTACACATAATGCCCATTAAAGGTGATGTATGTGTGCCCCGTTTGGGGATACTGGCTCGGATACCCGAGGCTTCAGCTGCGGCAGGAACGTAGGAGGGAGATACGGAACCAGCACGATTGGATGCGTCGAATGCGTCGAATGCGAAGCTTGTGAGATGGTTGGCATGTGGCGTTGGCATGTACCGAGGCAATTATGGATATATGTATGTAGTTTGTCTGTACAAAAGTGGACAACAACTGAATAATGGTAAAGCAAATACATAGAAATGGAATATAGTTATGGTCTATATTGGTAGAATATAGGGTTAAGTATATATTTAAAGTATAAATAAGCATTAGCTGAGAACTTGAATTATTTGAATCCCATGCATGTCCCACATATAGAAGTTTCCCTAGATCCGCTGACTAGAGCATTAAATCCCATACAAATCCAATTGCCGCTTACAGGACGCACTGCTGTGTAACCGTTACCATGGCACAAAGTACAGTCGCAATTACACATGGCATTACCTCTTAGTGCGTATCAGCTAAATTGTGCCATGGGGAAGGGCTTTTCCGGGGACACGCAATGAAATAGAAGCCAAGCACTCAGCTGACCCTTGGAGAAAGATGAAGAGAGGCGTAGCGATTGTCAAAGCGGGCCTTAAACACACATGCGGACACGCTAACGCACACTTTGGCCACATACAGCCACACATACATACCCAGTGTTGCCTTAAAACAGTGTTGACTTTCTACCCATTTTGTCAGGAAAAGAGGACTTGCCACCAACAAAATATACGCTTTATGAAGTCGGAGATGTACCTTTGTACGCACTGTGTAAGAGGTGTCAATGCAAGGACTCTGACTAGGCTCGAAGAATAACAACATTTAGCCTTTTGGCCTTAATGCTGTCCTTTTCCTTCCCCTTACGTTTCTTCTTTCTCTCCTCACATGCTGCGGTGTGAGTGCCGAAGAGAGTGTGTGTAGGTGTAGGTGTAGGTGTGTGTGCACAACAGGGCGTATGGGAAATTATTTTTACAATTTCAATGTCAACATGTTGGCGGCGAGGAGCAAAGAACCAGGCACGCGCGAAGGCCAAGTGGCCGGGATGGGGAGGGGAGGGGAGGCAATAGCGTAAGGGTTGACGGTGGGTGCTGGAGGGGATGCTGGGGCTTGGTGCGGGGCTTAGTCATTGAATGGAATGGACGAACTAAAAGAGAGCCACCAGCCGGGGGAGTAAACTAAAAATACGTATACGCAGCGTGGCCACGTTTCAGACTCGTTTCACTTGGAAACGGAAGCTTTGACTGGGCTGGAACGAAACGCAATGGAATGTAGAGGAAAGGAGAAACCTGCGGCGAGGTGCTGCCGAGCCTGTGGATTGAGGCGTGGCGTGGCGTGGCAGTGGGGCTTTGGCCAAACTTAAATTAAAACAAGCTCAGCGGCCTGTGCAAACAAACGCCACGAGGCATGCTACACCATCACTACCGCCACAAACCTCTTTCTTCTCCCGCCCCGTCCAACAACTTCCCGTCATTGCAAAGAAGGCACAAAAATGCAAATAGAAAGTTTCCACAAAATGATTTGCCCAAGCACGCACCAGAAGAGAGACGGAGAGAGAGGCAAAGAGAGAGAGAGAGAGAGCTGTGAGTGAGATGCTGATGGCAACGTGATGCTGGTGGCCTCATGTCAGTGCCACATTAAAAAATCATTTTCAATAACGCGCTCCACTGCCGAGCGCAGCAGAGCAGGGACTTCCTCATCTTCATCCGCATCCGCATCCACATCCGCATCGCCATCGTCATTGCCGTGCCCCGCTGGGGCCACCAGCTCGATTGTTTGCATTTGGCATGCATTGACTGACATAGCACACATGGGAGCTGCTGAGCTGCTGAGCTGCCCCCCCCAACCTTTATCCACTCTTATATAAAGATGTTATCTGGATGTGAGGCGCTGTCAAATACGTACATCCAGTGCCGCTTTTAACGGGATTTGTGGCGCTCACGTGGCATCTTGATCAGCTTAGGTAACAAACAGGGGGTTGAGGGGTGGGTGGGTGGGTGGTGCCCCGCGAAGAACGCAACTGTTTCTTTATAGAACCAATCAAACGGATTGTTCTGCATTTGCATAACACTATGCATGCCACAAATTCTAGCTGCAACAGGATGCAGAACAGAATCTCGAGGATAGCAATTACAATGGCTAACGACATTCGTCCGCTGTCGTTAATGTCTCATATCGTCATCCCTTTGCACTGCTCAAGGATTCTTCTGGCACACACCCAATGGACAGCAACAATGGTTGGAACAGGGATCGCGACCCGTGTGTCCTGTTTCCAGTCCTATTCCCACGTGCATGCAAATGTATGTACGAGTATGTATGTGTATGTGTGGTTGCGAGAGACAAAGCGAAATGTCAAGTTTAATTGTTTGTCTGTCATTAGCACACACACACACACACACACACACACACTCAAACGCCCATACGCGTAGTAGTCCAACCAAAGGGAAAGCGGTGCAGCGGAGCGTGGATTTTTTTGCTCTCTACTAATTTTATACAATTAAATTTGCTTGGCTCATCCCATGTCTATGAGTATGTATATGTTCATGTATGTGAGTGGCAGGCAGTGTGCGTGTGTGTGTGTGTGTGGGTGGCTGAAACAAAAGAATCAAATGCTGTTACAATAACTTGAGCTGCGTGTATTTGCCGCAAACTCTCTCAAGCGAGCCACTTAAACAGCATCACGCTCGGTTGAATATGTTTTGATTAAGCCAAGTATAACGAACACATTTGAGCCAGGACGACGACGACGAGGACGAGGACGAGGACGCAGAGAGGTTACATGCCCATGCCCATGCCCATGCTCATGCTCATGGGGTATACGAAAGTGAGTCTCACTTTCCACAGATGTCGGTCTGTGTTTGCTTGCGTGTGTTTGTGTATTTGCGGCACGTTTATATACTCCAGCGACCAGGGCCTACCGGGCGACCATCGACCGCTCTGGACAGGCACTGGGCCGTGTGAATGACATGACGTCGTCGTTGTGGCCATGCCCACCGCCCAAACGGTCTCCACCTCTGCCTCAGCTGCTGATGGTGTGCGTTTCTTTATTTTTAAAGCCATAGCCATAGCCGTATGTGAAGTAGGTGAAAAGGAGGCAGCGGATGGGACAAGGTGCTTGTTGGTGGCCTGGCTGTGTGGCACGCACGCAATGCGAGGCACAGACACCCAAATCGAAAACGCAGCTCTAAAACAGGGGACGGCCTCGACCCTCGACCCTTGAGCCACACGCTGGACTCTGTTATACTTAAATCAAAATGTATGCATTTCAAATGGGAATGGTCAAAAAGTATCTAGCAAAAGGGTTCTAGACAACTGCTACACACAAAACCGTTATACAAAAAACGTTTAGAAAATAGTATAAGTCCAAACATCAGCTTGTATAACAGGTTCCACATACATACATGAATATACATATATATATGAATATGTATCTTTCGCCACCAGCCCTCAAAACGTGTGATCCCTGGCAGTGTGCAGTGTGCAGTGTCTCCCCACTGTGCCATTATGTGTTCATACACATATGGAATGACCACGGCACAAGGCCTTGCCAGGACTTGTTTTATTTTATTCTTTATTTTCTTTCTTTTTTTGCTGATTTGAGAGCAGGAACTCTGTAGGTGCCTGCAGCGAGGGGAGGGGCTGTGAAAGTGTGAGGACGCAGGCGGCTTCAGAGGAGAGACCTTTGGGGTTTCGGTTTTGAGTTTGACTTGACATGCATCAGCATCATTATTTTGTGCTTTTAATGTTTTATTTAGCCTGGTTGCCGACAGCAATATACTATACTGCTCGCACATGTGGGGGCAGGGGGGAGGTATGAAGGGATGTGTGTGTGTGTGTGTGTGCTAGTGTGGGTGTTGTCTGACCGCCTGTTCTGTGGCAGTGGCAAGCGAGTAGCGTTGTGTGTTGCCTACGTGTCGTTTGCACTCATTGCTTTCACTCTGCTTCTTCCCTCTCTCTCTGCATCTGCCCCTGCCACTCCCTCTCTTTTTCCCCTCTCCTTCCCCATGTGCGCCATTTGCAACGAAGCACTCAAACAACATTTAAAAAGGCCTCATTTTCATGAGCCTCTCTTCGTGTGTGTGTGTGTGTTTGCTTGAGTATATGTATGTATGTGTGTACATGTGCCACTCGGCACATAATTGTTTGAAACAAATGTAGTGCACACATACACTGTAACAATCGTACACATATGGGTGCCCACACACACACACACACATAAACAGATATCCCACACACCCATACATGGCATGTGGGATATTTTATTAGGCCATTCAGTTAGTCAGTCATTTAGTCAGTCAATCAAACGAGTCGGGCAATTAAAGTTTTACTGGCCATTGTCGGAAGCCAGAAGCTAGAAGCCAGAAGCAGTTGCAAAAAGGGGGAAACAAATATAGCCCAGACAAAGACGAGTGGATCCAACAGAGAATCCTTTCAGATAAATGAATTTCCCCCATTCACCATTCACCATTCCCATTCCCCATCCCTCATGGGAACCAATTTAATAATGCACCAATGCAACGGAAACAGAAAAGGAAAAACGGAAACTAGGGCTTGTACTCGAGTATTTATCAGCTATCATTCTTATTTATTCCAGGCCTATCCCAACCGGGACATAACCAACATTGTGGAGTCATCGCACTACCAGAAGATCGGTGGCTGGTGCCGCCAGGGCGCTCTGAACGCGGCCAAATGCAAGGGATCCCACCGCTGGATTAAGCCGTTCCGTTGTCTGGGTGAGTACATTGAAAGACCCCGTCCGTCGGTTACTACCATCTAATCCACATGTGCTCTCCGCTCCACTCCATCGAACACCAACATCCAACTATCCCCACTTCGACGACGATCCACAATGTTTGGCTTCAGAAGGACCATTCCAATCGGACGCCTTGCTGGTGCCAGAGGGCTGCCTCTTCGACCACATCCATAACGCATCGCGCTGCTGGCCGTTCGTAAGATGGAACCAGACGGGCGCCGCCGCCTGCCAGGAGCGGGGCATGCAGATGCGCAGCTTCGCCATGCTTTTGCCCTGCGGCATATCGCTATTCTCCGGCGTGGAATTCGTCTGCTGCCCCAAGCACTTCAAGAGTAAGTCGTCTCTTTCAGTGTCCTCAGTCTCCCCCATTGAACCCCCGATTGTCCTCTTTCTTCAGCCGATGAGATTCATGTGAAGAAGACGGATCTACCGGTGATGCCCCCGGCCCAGATCACCAGTGCCAACGATGAGCTGAACCTGAACCTGAATGCCAACGAGGAGGATGACAGCAATGATTCCAACTACTCGAAGGATGCCAACGATGATGAGCTGGACGACGAGGATGATCTGATGGCCGATGACGAGGAGGACGAGATGGTGGCCGACGAGGCGGCTGCAGCTGGCGGCACTGGCACTGTCACCGGCTCTAGCTCTAGCTCAGCTGCGGCTGGCGATGCTAGCAGCGGCTCCCTGGACGACATCAATGCGGAGTATGACAGCGGCGAGGATGGCGACAACTACGAGGAAGATGGCGCGGGCTCCGATGGCGATAGTGACTCGGATACCTGGGATCAGAACGGCAGCTCCAGCGGCGCCAAGCCCGTGGGCCTGAAGGTTCCAATTTTATCGGTGGCCTCCTCCTCCTCATCACCGTCCAGCCTGCCCATTGGCTCCGATGGCATGGGCATCGGCATCTCCGGCAGAACTCCCGTGAAGCCCGACCAGGTTACTCGCATTCCCTTATACTCGCCTGCACAGGCCGCCGCCAAAGACGGTAATGCCAACCATATCAATCGACTTGCTGCCGCCGCTGCCGCTGCCGCTGCCGCCGCTGCTGCTGCTGCCGCTACTGGGGCTGCTGGAGCACCGCCGTCGACGGCCCAGCCCACCTCTGATCCGTACTTCACCCACTTTGATCCGCACTACGAGCACCAGAGCTACAAAGTAAGTCAGAAAGTAAGTGTTTATGACGAGGGCGCAGGTTTATTTATCGATGCAACACAAAACGTATTCTAAACAAAGGAAGCCCAACAGCGCCTTGAGGAATCGCATCGCGAGAAGGTCACCCGTGTGATGAAGGACTGGTCCGATCTGGAGGAGAAGTACCAGGACATGCGGCTAGCCGATCCCAAGGCAGCCCAATCCTTTAAGCAGCGCATGACCGCCCGCTTCCAGGTTAGTCATCCATGTGACGCACTCATCTCTCACTCTCTCTCTCTCTCTCACTCTCTCTGTCTCACTGTCTCACTCTCTCACTCTCCTACTCTCTGTCACTCTGTTAGTGTCTCTATCTCTATCTCACTCACTTGCACTCTGCCCGTCTCTCCATGTTTATATCTAACTTTGACTGCTTGCCAATCTATCACCTAACCTATCTCTAATCTTGATTCTATGACCTGTATATATTCGTATATGCTAATACATATATGCTAATATCTGCATCCGTGTGTGTGTGTCTGTCTGCGTCTGTAACGGAGGCGTCATTTGGCAAAGGATCATAAGCTGCGATCGAAGATCGATCGATCGATGGCAATCGATGAAAGGCACATGAAAGATTCAATATTGAATAATCGACGAGCTCGAGTTTTGTAGATCGATTGCTATTGTAGCGATTGCGTATTCGTATGTCCTGTGTCGATAAGTCCTGTCGGTGGTCGATAACCGATACAGACTACATCCTTGCCAAAGGACGTCACTGTTGCTGCGTGCTTTGTAACTTGTATCTTGTACCCATTTGTACGAGTAGTATCAGTATCAAATAGCTACCTACACCTTCGATTATAATTTATTTATGTTCCTTCCGATCCTGTTTTAACCCATTATCGTATCATGTCGTATCGTATCGTAATCGCTTTCTACTCTATCTATAACGTAGATCATTGAGTCGTGTTCATTGTATCGCCTGCTTTTCATTTATCCACACACTTGTGCCTGCACTATCCCGATCCGATACCGCATGCTGTGCATAGTGATCTGAAATGGTACTATACCGTGTCCTGGCTCTGGTTCTGGATAGTGCGGAGCAGGGGTGTGGTTTTTGATTATTTTTTTTGTTTGTGTATCCATATGTATGGCAAGTGGGAGCGAAAGAGGCATCAGATTGTAATCATAACAGCAATAACAATTACAGTAACGATAATGCTAATCTAACAAATTTACGAAAGCAACATTAACCCAGTACTGCGCTACCAACAATTACAACCGCTACAAACAGCAACAACAAGAATTACCACTACCATTACCCAATATACTCCAAATACCTATACAATACTTACCTCAAAAGTGCTTTGTAGTTGAACTGATTGATTGGCTTATACATACATATACCCGTACTTGTACCATAGTCAAATCCTTTAATCCGTAATCCTTAGTTTTGACGCCCTTTTCACCCGTTTCACTCTAACCAAATAGTGCTAACCCCGCCCCTGCCCTACCCCCCTACCCCCACACACACACAGAACAGAACAGACAAACCAACCCGAACTGAACCGAACCGAACCGAAACGATCCAGGATACCCTTTGGAATGCCAGCCTCGGCCTTGGGGCTATATCTATTTACATATATCTGTGTATGTGTGTGTGTGTGTGTGCTACAACGCTGCCTACGTAACAGCTACGCTTCTCCATACAGAGCACAGAACCATCTACATCCATGTGTACATACGAGTATCCATCCATGTCCCTGCCAGACCCGTTTGGACCAGACCCGACCCGACCCGACTGCTACTGCATCAATCATTTGTGGCCTGCACATTGCACCGCACTCGCGCTCTCCCTCCCACCCTCTCTCTCTCTCTCTCTCTCTCTCTCTCCCCCTCTCTCTCTCTCTGTCTTTCTCTGCAGCACCAGTTCTGTAGCGGCACCACTCAAGCAATTCTTGTCCAGACATTGCTCCATCCATCCTAGCAAGCCCCTGTCATTCGGCGAATGACAAAAACCACCTCACACACTCCCCAACCTGTTCCCAACTGCATTTCACGCGATACGAACGAACCACTGAACCACCGAACAACACAACCACAGAAAATTTGAAAGTTAACTAAAAAAAAATGCGTATAAAAACCGTTTAACCGATCGACTTATTGATACCGATCGACGGCAAATTCCCCATGCTGATAATCTTTCTCTCTTGGTGTGCAATACGTCTTTATATGGGAATGTAATTTTAGACTTCTGTTCAGGCACTCGAGGAAGAAGGCAACGCCGAGAAGCACCAGCTGGCCGCCATGCACCAGCAGCGCGTCCTCGCCCACATCAACCAGAGGAAGCGTGAGGCGATGACCTGCTACACACAGGCCCTTACCGAGCAGCCGCCCAACGTGAGTACACAGCCACAGCCCCTCTCCTCACAGCACCCAGTCTGGTTCTATTGGATCCCATCCCTACTAAACGAGTCCTTGAAGCATTGCCTATTTTATTGTGCTCATAACGTTCGAGTAATAACCTGCTAATCCCCCGACAGGCCCATCATGTAGAGAAATGCCTGCAGAAGCTGCTGCGGGCCTTACATAAGGACCGCGCCCATGCCCTGGCACACTACCGACACCTGTTGAACTCGGGCGGACCGGGCGGCCTGGAGGCAGCTGCCTCAGAGCGACCCCGCACCCTGGAGCGTCTGATCGACATCGATCGAGCGGTTAACCAATCGATGACCATGCTGAAGCGCTACCCGGAGCTGTCGGCCAAAATCGCCCAGCTGATGAACGACTATATCCTGGCTCTGCGCAGCAAGGACGACATTCCCGGCTCGTCACTAGGCATGAGCGAGGAGGCAGAGGCGGGCATCCTGGACAAGTACCGCATCGAGATCGAGCGCAAGGTGGCCGAGAAGGAGCGTCTGCGTCT
This sequence comes from Drosophila athabasca, assembly GCA_008121215.1. NCBI lineage: Eukaryota > Metazoa > Arthropoda > Insecta > Diptera > Drosophilidae > Drosophila > Drosophila athabasca. The sequence continues at coordinate 3,446,523 of CM017796.1, read as the reverse complement.
GGCCGAGAAACAGCGGAAGGAGCAGCGTGCCGCCGAGCGTGAGAAGCTGCGCGAGGAAAAGCTACGCATGGAAGCCAAGAAGGTTGACGACATGCTCAAGTCGCAGGCGGCCGAGCAGCAGTCCCAGTCCCCGTCCCAGTCCCAGTCTCAGTCCTCCTCTCAGTCCCAGTCCCCAGCCCAGTTGCAGGCACAGCAGAAGCAGCAGCAGCAGCAGCAACAGCAGTCGCAGCAGCAAGACAAGAGCATCAATAGCAAGGAGCTGGGTATCGATGGCGGTCTTGTAACCGCAGCCAACCTGAATCTCGACACCACCAAGAGCGAGAAGGACCTGGCCGATGCCGAGTACGCCGAGGCCACTGTCAGGTGAGTTCTATCTCCAGACCTTCAGATCTCCAGATCTATTTCTCTGAGTTAAGGACTGACTGATCTGTTTTCATTCTTGCAGCACCAAGGTGCAGACCGTGTTGCCAACGGTTGACGATGATGCCGTTCAACGGGCGGTGGAGGATGTGGCTGCTGCCGTGGCCCACCAAGAGGCCGAGCCGCAGGTGCAGCACTTCATGACCCACGATCTGGGCCACCGCGAATCGGTATTTGAGCTGCGGCGCCAACTCGTGCCGCATCTGCCTAAAGCCTATCCTCTCTCGTTCTCGTTGCAGAGCTTCTCGCTGCGCCGCGAGTTTGCGCACGCGCACGCGGCCAAGGAGGGACGCAACGTCTACTTCACTCTCTCGTTTGCCGGTATCGCCCTCATGGCGGCTGTCTTTGTGGGTGTGGCCGTGGCCAAGTGGCGAACATCGCGCTCGCCGCACGCCCAGGGCTTCATTGAGGTGGATCAGGTGCGCATAACTCTTGGCGGGATTGGAAGAAAAATTCCTCTATGCTGTGTGTTGTATTACAGTGTAAAGGATTTTTCACATTTCTGAGCAATATCAAAGCTTTCGATTTCTTTTTACTGACTGTATCCCTGTTTTGCACTACAGAACGTGACCACACACCATCCCATCGTGCAGGAGGAGAAGATCGTGCCCAATATGCAGATCAACGGGTACGAGAATCCGACCTATAAGTACTTCGAGGTGAAAGAGTAAGCGCCCCAAGCAGCCAGGCAGCGGTAGAGCAAGCGAGCAGGCGAGCAGGCGAGAGCACGGCACATCAACAGCAAAAAGCAAACAGCAAAAAGCAAACAGCAAAACGCAAAAGCAGCAGCAAAAAACCAACAATTTCAAAAAGGAAACTTAAACATAATATTAATTACAAAAACAAATGAGTTGAAGAAGAGGTTTTTTTTTCGTCACAAGGAGCGCAGTTCCAATAAGAGATAAAAGCAGTTAAGAAAAAAGGAAAGAAAGGCAGAAGATGAATATGAATATGAAAATGAAAATGAAAGGAGATTCGGATGAAAGTATCCAATGAATGGTAACGCATCTATATATTAAATTAAAGCAAGCAGAATGGCAAATAATATAAAGCAAGCAATTAAATTTAAGTATTTAAATGTTTAACAAAATGCAGTCAGACATCCTCCCTCTCTCTCTATCTCGAGCTCACTCGCTGTCTCTCACTCACTCCCTTTCCCTATCACACACACACACAGACACACACACACACACAAACATCAGTACTCGTACGAGTACGCACAGAAAAACAGCATTCTGTTGGTTTCCCAACAATATTTCCCAATATTTGAAAAGTTTACTCTATTTGAGAGTATTTGAGTCCAGCGAAGAAGTCGAAAGCAGGAAAGCAACACACACACATACACATACACATACACATACACAGACAGACAGACAGACACTAAGGAAGGAGCTAGAGTTGGAGCAGCAAAAGGACTAGAATATAGAGAAGAGCAAAAGCAAAAGCAAAAGCAATGCAAAATGCAAAAACAAAAACAAAAGATATTCCTAGTAAATCAATTGTCAAGTCACACTCACACAGATGCCCACTCATAGATACATTCACTCTCTTACAAAAGCCCACATATACATTCGCATATACAGTCACTCTCTCACACAGCCACAGTCACAGACAGAACTCACAGACAGTCATGGCTGCTTCGTAGCATACTTTCGAACATCGCCAGACCGTCAAAATGCTTGCAAAACGGATATCATATCTCAGCAACTCTTACCAAATTACGCAATACTCGTACAATTAAAGCCACGCTAAGAGCTGAAAGCATAGATACACACAAACACTCACACACACACACACACATACTGAGACACATGTGAACCTAAGAGCTACCTACGCGTACTAATCCTTATACGAGCATGCATCCCTATATGCAGGACTCTCTATATACACACACTTAAACACCCTCCCAATACACACACATACATACAGCTATATACATATACGGCAAGGCAGAGGCAGAGTAAAATCCCACAAATTATATATACACATATATATATACATATATATACAGTATATATACAGTATATATACAATATATTTAAAGCAAATCAAGAAGAAATGTCCATAAATGTATTTATGTATCTATACACAGCAAAAACACAACCGAAAGGTCAGGTCAGACCCATGAATAATGAATACAAATGGGTATTACGAGTATATATTGTATGAATCCGCTACGTAACAGAAACAGAAGCAGTAAAAAACAAATCCAAACGCAAACGCAAATGCAAAACGCAAAACGCTAAGCTAATTGCAAAAAACACAAAAACCAAAGAGAAAGCGAAGATCTTTTATAACTTTTTCAGCATTTTGTGTGTTAGTCGAAAGAAAAAATGTTCTCTCTCTCTCTCTCTCTCTTATGTTACATGTTTCACTCAAAAGCCAGCACAAAACACTCACACACACACACACACACACAGAGAGGAGGAGAGCCCTTGTAGAGTAGCCATTGGATTTCATCTTATATGTTTTGAAATCTCGAACTGTAATCGAAGTGTTTGCATAATTTCCTTAGCGCCAAATGTCAGCGATATCTGATAAGCACAGCACAGTTGGAGCCCCAAATAGAGACGGACCCGGACACGGAGACAGACCCCGGAGACAAGGACAGAGACAGAGACGGAGGCAAAGACAAAGACAAAACCTGGCACCGACTAAAGTGGCCGGAGCCTCAACAGATAAACCATTTCGAAATGGCTAGTTTCATTTCTCAGCTCGATTGCTTGGCAAATATTTGGCCAGCATTGTTCGAGCAGCCAGATTGTTACTCAATGAAATCAAATAATCGAAAATTCTTCCCAACTGGCAGTCGAAGTGCAAATGCTCTTCCCTTGCCGCAACTTTAACTGAGAACCAAGAATAACACAGATTTTAAATTGAGTTTGAGACTAAAGAGGGAAATGGATAAGCGATTGAATGTTAATTCGAAATTTGAATGTTAAATTGTTAAAGTCACCAAGAATTACTAAGATACAAGCCTATAATGGGATTTCTTTTAAAATTAAGATTGATCTTTAAATTGTAACAAATATTGAAAGCGATGCTGAAATTGCAACTGGGATAAAAACTGAGATTGCTATTGAAACAGAATGATGTGTAGCTAAAATGTAAATTGAAACCATAACTATAGTTTAAATTCGAATTTAAATGGAATTAAATTGAGATTGACGCTGAAATTCAGAAGATCATTTTCACTGAACCTAAGACGGAAATTGTAATTGAAGACGATATTGAGGCTGGGAATGTGATTGACACTGAAGTTGTAATTGAAACTGGACTCGAAATGTGAATTAAGGCTGCCATTGACATTCGCAAATCAAAGATCACAACTCGGCGATCAATGCTTTGATTCAATTTCGAACTTAATTCCCATTTCGCCTTCAATCTCAACTGCAATTCCAGCTTCAATCATTATTGCACTCACAATACCAATTGCAGATTCACTTTTAGGAGGCGGTCAAAAGGGCACTTTTAATTTTAGAGTCAGACCCAATTTCATTATCGATTGCAATGACAATTTAATCATCAATTATGGTTTCAATTAAGATTTTAGCACTTTAGCATCTTTGGCAATTGCATTTTCAGTTTCCATTTTTGCAGCAACTTCAGTACCATTCTCAATTCACTTTTGTTGCCAATATCAATGCCAACCGATTACAATTATTTTTTCTATATCCATTCCAATTTCCATGAATTCACTTTATACATTTTTCCATGCCACGTTTCAACATTTTCTCCAACTTCCGAGGCTCTCCTGCACACTCTCAACACACACATACACACCCTTTATAATGCTAAATATATTGCAACAACAATATATACATATATACGTATATAAACACACAGACACAGACACAGACACACACACACACACACACACATCTATATATTTCAACAGAAACCAAAAACCGAAAACCCAAAAGGCAAATCAACTACACAAAAAAGCGTACGAGTAAATATGAGAAAACTCTAACTAGTCAAAAAAAGCTTGAATATTTTTTAATTTATTCATTAATACAACAAGAACAACAGAAAAATGGAAAAGTATACATATATATATATATAAAAACATAAAAACCAAAAACAAACAAAAAAACAACCACAAAAATGGAAAAAAAAGCATAAAAAAAACAATTGATATTTACACTTAGTGAAGCAAAAAAGTAAAACAAAAAAAGCGGAAAGTAATATTAAAAGCAAACAAAAAAAACCAAAAAGAAAAGAAAACGATGCAAATGTGTAAGAAATAAACCCCGTCCTGCATAAATAAAATAAAATTAAATAAAAGAATAAATAAATGGAAACGTAAAGAATATCATAATGCAAAAAAAGATTTACACAAAACTTAAAAAAATGCAAAAGCATATAAGAACAACAAAAAAGAAAGAAAAGAAAAAAGCAAGAAAAAGCTGCAACTAAATTGTAACAAAAATCGGATGTGTTTTTGTCGTAGTGTCATCATTGAAAATAAATATGATAAAAAAAAAAACAAAAACAAAAGATGAATGAAAATTCAAACAAAATGGAAGGAGCTGCAAAAAAATTAATTTTGTGTAACTCTTTTTGTCCAACTATGATTTTTGCATAACGGATGGCCAGAGAGACGTATAAGAAAATTTAAATATTAAATGTACTCAAAGACAATTGTAATTGCAACAATAATTGTACGCTATATATACTATTATTAATGTGGAAAAGATTTCAGCATTCGGCATTGGTCGGTCCCTGGTGGTTGGTCCATGGTCCATGATGGATCGGTATTGGGGTGACCTGATCCCCAGATCAGATACACAGAGAGAGAGAGATAGGGACGCGCTCCTGCTTCTACCCGTACTCGTACACGTACTCCTCTTCGGATGGGCCCAGGCCAATGCCAGGAAATGGAAAATTGTATAATGTTTCACACAAAACCCAAAGATGGAAAACCAATAACATACAACATAAGAATGCAAAGGAAACAAACAACAACAACAACAACAAGAATGAAAACCGACCCCAAAAAAAAAACAAACAACAATTTTCAATGTATAATCATTTAATTTTATTTTGAATTTTTGTGTTCTTTTTCGAAATATTTTGCATAAATAAAATAAAGTAACAGAAAAACAAACAATCCCCCCAATGCCGCAACTTTAACTGCTTTATGGGTGTGTGGGTGTGGGTGAGGGTGAGGGTGAAGGAGGGGGAAGGGGAAGGGGTTAGCAACCTCAAGATTATATTGATTTATTTAATATAGCTCCCAGCCACCTGATGGGTCATATATTTCAGTGATATATCGCCTCGAACCTAATCAATTTCCCCCGTTGCCATTCGGATTAGCATTGATAGGGGAACGGACTCAACACGAACAACTTTTCATCATCTGAAATCGAGGATAATCCCACTCCCAGTGGAATACTACATGGATCGTGCTTAAACATAACTTTAACTTGAGTGGGGGCAAACTATTACAGAAGCATTCCCATCCACCCATCATTCAAAAAATCTCACTAACAATTATACGACCACCATGGCAGACACATTGGCCACACTTTACCCATTTCTCAAGCGGATGGGGTTGAAGCTTAAATGCATTGAGTAGAATAAATCAAATGATGTATGACATATGTATCACATGTTCTCCCATCCTTAATTCTGAAGAGCTTCTTCAAAAGATAGAACCACAGATAGAAATTGCAATCGAGGCAGTACTCTTGCCATACATATCGCAAACGTACCATACCATAGATGATCTCTAACTCAATAAAATTATCTTCAACTTACGGCACCTTGAAATCCTCTAGTCTGTGGGATCTGTAAAGTACCGTAGTTAAAGCCCCCGAATCCTCCCATAGATAGCTAACGCCTTATCACGCCTTAGCCGATTTCCAAGAACGCCATCGAGTCGGACCAGATGAACTATGGACAGACAGACAGACAGACAGACAGACTTCTAAGCCGCAGCTCTAACAGAGATAGAGAGTGAGAGAGGGGGAGATACAGATAGAGACATGTGTACAGGTGTACTGGTGTTTGCTCATTATGAGTTTCCAGCTCGAGTGTGCCTACAAGCCTTTACAATAAATCACTTGAAAACGTATATGTGAAATCAATGTAAAGCACTTCAGTCTATCAAGTGTCCGAAGCATGAAAATTGACGTACATTTTGATATATGGGCGAAAGAGCTGCTGCTGGTGCTGTTGCCTCTGTTTCTGGCTCTACTGACTAGCATTGAGTTTTCCGATTGGATTGGTTGGGCTAGGGGTTGGACTGTGCTCGGTTTGGCTGGGTTTGGTTATTGGAGCACTCACACACACACACGATTGATCGATGTAGAACTCCGCTATGTGGGGCACGCTTGGGCAGATAGTGATATTTCTTTGAAATAGTTCGAGTGCAGCCCCAGTACCGGTACCGGTACGGGCACCAGCTCCAGCTCCAGCAGTACAAGCTGTGTCCATGGTTGAAACTTTCCAAAGTGCATTCTGCATTCTGAAGTGTGTTCAACAAGTGGCGCACTGTCCACAGTTCTCGGCTACATGACAAATGACAAACAGGCCACTTACTGGCCGTGAGCAGACAATTGCACCTCTCTATCGGAACAACGTTACACACAAACACACACACACACACACACACACACTGATAGATTGGCAGATACAGCCACAGATAGCCAGGTGTCTTGGTCGGGTTTGAACAACTTTGGAATGCACTTGAGCGAATTGGGTGTTGAACATGCGACCAACGGGTGGAAAGCGCAAAAATCCAATCCAGGCCGATTCTTATTTGAACTTGGGAGCACTCCGATATAACTGGTGCTCGTAATAGAAGATGATAGATCTCCTTGGGAGTGACTTTTGTAATGAATTCTACCCTATCTGTCCAGAATGTTGAGGATATGGATTTTTATCAACTAATTATTGGGAATCAAAGAAACAATCCTATGTGTTCATTGAGCTATGGGTTTGGTAACAAAAAACAGGTGGGAAACTCCTCTCTATCTATGCCTCGATACCACATGCGAAAGGCTCAAAAAAGCTTTGAATAGATTTTTCAATTCCATTTAGTTTCCATTCCATTTCCATTCCCATTATCAATGTGAGTTTTGTTTTGGCTGTCAAACAGAGACTCGCAACGGATGTGGCAAGATGTCAGCGCAGAGATACAGATACAGTTCTAGAACCAGCGCCAGGGCCTGAGCTAGATCGCGATCGCGATGGCAGCCTCAGAGCACAAGCCAAGAAGCTTTCGCAAAATTATTAGACAAGGCCAACTATAGACCGGGGGGCGTTCGATGTTGATGTCGATCGGCCATTCATGGCGGCTGGCATTCGCAGGTCCCCGGCCCCGTTCCCGTCCTCGTCAGATAAGGGCATAAACAAAATGCTAGCGGAGGGGCCTGCAAGTGTGTGCGATAGAGACGGACAGTGTGACGCCAACGACATCAACGACAGCGACAGCGACATAGGTTAGTGGGGGCCGCCCCCACTCTAGTGGGGTGGCCAGCGATAACAAGCGAAGATTGGAAACGGTAGCCTGCTCTCCCATCTGATAAGCCGGAGCCGGAGGAAGCCGAACAAAATTAAACAACAGAAAAGGGCAGAGCTCGAAACTGAGAGAAAACATGTTCCAACAACATTAAAGACCGAACCACATTTAAATTCTATTGACTAGCCCAGAAAAGAAGACATATAGCGAGTTTTCCTGGTACATACATATGTACATACATCCCATCCCAATCTCAATCGCTCACTCCCACCAAAAACCCATCCGCATCCCCATCCACATCCCCATCCACATCCCCATCCCAGTGAGCAAGCAACAGCAGCATATCGGAGCTGCAATATCTGTTGGAAAAGGTAGCAGACGGAGGCGGTGGCAGAGGCAGAGGCAGAGCTACCTCATACGAGTATGTATGTATGTATGTATGTAGGTTGTTTCCATAGTGTACGGGACATTATCACGGGGACCCTATCGTCACTGATATCGCCACCTCGCCTCTTGTGCAAACAGAAACCAAAATAAAACAGAATACGAGTGCCCGTACGCAGTGCTGAAGGTAGACGGTGGCCGATGGACGATAGACGGAGCCACACGGGAGTTTTATGGCCCAACTCCCGATCGGAGAACGACGATATTATTTGACAATAAACATACGCGCCACATAATCGCCCCTAATAATAATATCGTTTGGGAATTATTATTATTATTATTTTATGATTCGGCTTGAGCTCGAGCTTGGCAGCCCTTTACGTCTCACCTTGGTCTATGGGCTACTGAAACATCAAGTGGAGGTCTTACAAATGCCAATTAAGATATTTATCGTCAAGCACTCGACAAATTTATTCATTCGCCCACTGATGGATTGGTCAGAGAGTGGTTCCGTTCTGTCTTTTTGGCTCTGAGTGAAGGCTCAATAATGGACACACTCTCGAAAGGTAGCTCAGTGATTTTGGTGGAAGGTATCAAGTCCATTTCAAAGTGCTGCAGATGTAGGATCAAATATCAATCAGGGTCAGCTGGTGACGAAAATATCCGGAGAGCGGGTGATATGGGGGATATGGGAGACATCCCAAGAAGATAGAAGAAGTCGTAGCTTTGAGTATAGGATGAAAGAATAAAGCTTAGAGGAATACTCTCTCGTTACCAAAGAAATAGCCTAGATTATCGATACCCAAAAAGGCGCACACATTCAAAGCATTATGAATCCATTCAAAGGAATACCAGAAAACCGATTAGGTAAAGATCTGTGAATGGTATTACATTTAACAAGCTTTAGTAATTTCTTTCGGAAAAAAAACACTTCTATGTAACCAAACGAAAACATTGGGGTCACCTCTTGGGTCACCACTGCACACCACTGTGCACTCAGCAGCCTGTACACCAACAGCAAATCGGTTCAAATACAACAAAAAACAAAAAAAAAAACAAAAAAAAAAAAAAAAGGGGAATACAAGAACAAATATAAGCAAAAACCCCGATTTGGGGCGTTGCGAGCAAGTATCTCTCTCCGAGTGGAATACCTCTCTCTCCGGGGTCTGTGGATGTACGTACATATTCATGCCAGCGATATCTGCAGGGCCCGCACACACGGACACCGGACGCGGACACGGACACGGACGCGGAATGCTTTATCGCAGTCCCAGTCCCAGTCGCTGTAGCTGTAGCTGTCGATGTCGATGTTCTTGTGTACACTTATTGATATTTGTTTAACTCAGTTATTTCCCTCTTCGGCCGCTGTCCGCTCTCCTGGTGCGTGTTTTGTTTAATACCTATTTGACTTTAATAAGTGATTGTTGTACCATTTAAAGTGTCCCTCGTTGCGCCACTCCAGCTGTCCCAGTGCCAGTCGCAGTGATACTTCCCGGGCCCGGCCCCAGCCCCAGCCCCAGCCCCGTCTCATTCCCAGTTCGTCCGTTTCCAGTCTTCGTCCGTGTGTGTATGTGGATCATCGTGCAGCAAGAGCTTCTGGCCCAGGTCCCTTTCATTGGCAGTACGATACCGTCAGCTGGTACCATTCGACGTGGAACCATTGGATCCGCATCGAACACATCGAATGCCGATCGCCAGCTTCGTGTCGCGTCGTGTTTGCAAGAGCGAAAGCTTTCCACGGCCAGCGCCAGTGCCAGAGCGGGAAGTCGAGAGCGCATGCGCATCTGCATTGGTCATAACGACGGACAGGGGACAAGCGGACACTCAGACAGCCGAGAGCGGAAAGCGGACGGACAGATTGTTTTAGCTGATTGCAAGAGGCAGCGTTTTTATGGCTTATTGAAATCGGCAAACGGCAGTCAAAAAGCGCGCGCTCCGCAGCCCACAACTCGGAGACCTCCACTCGACATCGTAACCGTAAAGCGTCAACCGTAAACCGAAAACCGTAAACCGTAAACCATTAACCGTTAACCGTCGACCGTAAATCCAGACTCTTTCGGAACCGATAGAGAGAGAGAGGAAAATGTAGCTCTCGATCAAGTGCAATTGAATAATAATAATAAATCAAAGTTCGCGCCACAGCTTAATGGTTGTACGAGTACACACAAATTATAAAGTGATCGTGCATTAAAAACCGATCGACAACTATAGCCACTCCACTCCACTCCAGTCTATAGCACAGCACATCAGCATTCCCCAACCCCAACCCCATCAGCTGTCATCGCGGAGTGCAAACAATTAACCGCCTGTCGCGAGCTTAAAAATTAATTCATTAAATGTGCCACTGAAATCACTCGCTCCGGCCACCCACCCACCTCTGACAATCCCCAATTTGCAATTTGCAATTTGCTATTTGCAATTATTTCATAGGAATCTTTTTGTTTCTGTTTCCGTTCGGTTGAGTTCGGGTTCTGTTCCGATTCTGTATCCTGGTGGCAGGCAGCACGCGAGAGCCCTAATTATGAGCAATTATAATCCGAATTGCGGTTACTTCGAGGATTGCAGCTTTTACACGAACAATGTGTACCAACAGGATTATTGCATGCAGCCGGATTACGAGTACAACAAGCATGTCTACGAGTAAGTAAAGCACCCGACCCGTCCCGACTTGCCCGCGAATCGAAACGGCCCCTCATCCTCATCCGCAACTCGGCTGGGTCGTCGTCGTTCTCGTCCCAATCAGCCCTATTTGACCCAATCGAGGGCTGATCACACTGGTCAACAAAATTGTATTCCTTCTGATGCATTTTTTCAGATAAATTTGGGTATTTAAACATTTTTAAGGAATTATTGTTTTTCTATGGTTTTTTTTAGTTTTTTTTAAAGAATTTTTTAAATCTGTTATTTATTTTTATGTTTTTTCAGAGGTAGTGCTTTTTTCATATAACTTAAGTTACTTACATCTGCTTGTATTGAACTTCGCAATTCGAAAAAGCAGATAAATTAAGCTATAATAAAAATCAAACCCAAATACTTTGTAGCCACAGCTTAATGTCTGGAAATTATAAAACTTTCAAATTAAATTTTGAACATTTTTAGCGGTACTTTATCCAAAATGTTGACTTCTAAACTCAGGAAAGTCGAAAAAAATTATTTCTAGGTCTAATTTTTTGATTTTGAATAGGTACATTAATTGGGCGTTCTTTAAAGTATCGTTTGTAGGAAACTATGGATACTTGGCTAAGTTGCAGACGTTTCACCAAACTTTCGTGGCGAATTATGCCGTTAAATTTTGTTAGCCGACTTATTACAGTTATGATTCTTACATAAAAAACAAGAATCTGTGTTTATAACGGTCAAATGGCATTTGAGTTGGTACCGTATATATATTGTATTGTATATCAAATGCCGTAATAATTTTCATGAGCCGCTAAATCCAAGCCAAAATCTGATCATAATCATTACTTTTTCAAATTATCCCACGTCCTGATAAAAATAGCTATAGCATACCATCGTTAAGTTATCAGTCTTTATGTACATATGTATATATTCTGACCAATAATCTGGAGATCACTGGAAGAGTATATTACTTGAGGAACATTCATTCATTAAATTTTTATCAGTCAATTGGATCGTTTGCGGCCCATATCAAGTACTTGATCAAGGGAGCAAAGTTTGTGGATTTTTTCATTCACGTTTTCCGGGCATCAATGAACTAAATGAGTTGATAAAAAATATGGAATGACTCGTAAAAAACGTAAATTGATTTAATTATCGCACGCAGAATACAACATTTAGATACCTGAAGATCAATAAATTTCTTTTAAGCTAAGGGGAAAAAAAGTAGACAAAATTATGCGTTTCGTTCCAGAGAGAGGATCTTATCGGATGGTAAAATCAGCTATTTTTAAGGATATTTATTACTTAATGGTTGTAATGGAATAAAAACATTTCAATTATGGAATGAAAATATTGAAAAGACTGATCATCACCTGATCACAGCGAATTCCTTCCCCTTAGATCTGTGGTTGATTGCCGATCTTTTGTGGGCTTTTTCTTGACTAATCCGTGAGCAAATCCAGCCAACAGATCGCAGGTGCTCAGAGACCCACACACACACTCACACAACCCGGCAACATATCGACCGAGGCAGGGGCAGAGCGAAGGAAGTGTCAAAATATTTCCAAGAAATCGATGAGGCAATTAAAAACAATTTGATTTAAAATCAGCTAAGAAAACACAAGCCGAGCCAAGAAAACAACAGACACGGACATGGGCATGGGCACGGACACGGACACGGACAGAAAAGAGGCGGACAAGCAGAATTGGAAAATTGGGAAACAGGATCAAAGCAAAACGTATTAACATTTAATGGCATAACATAATGAAATTGTATTGGCTACCGAACCGGATCGAAACGAGATGAACTGCACTGAGTCTCTCCCTCCCTCTCTACCTCCCTCCCTCCCATACACTCTATCTGGCTGTCTGTCTCTTTCTTTCCTCTGATCGCATAGATCGTATGCTTAAATCCCTGATTTTCGCACAGTGCTCGGTACGGCTCGTTTCGTCTCAGCTCGGCACGGCACGGCTCGGCTCGTCGTGTGTTGGCCCTAAGCCAATGTTACGGCATTCTGAATGGACTACAGCTAGCCAGGATCCCCGGCTCACTGACTGACTGACTGGCTGGCTGGCTGGCTGGATGGCTGGATAAGCCGAGGCAAAAAGGTGTCAGACGAGACCAGAGCAGGACAGGATAGCATAGGGTAGGGAGCTGAACGGAACCATATAGAAGAGAACAGAACAGAACAGAGCCGAGCCGAGCCGAGAACCAACAATGCGCATTATTTCCACTTTGTCACCTTTCGGTCTGCCCTTGCGAGCTGCGGCGGGGTTTTTGAAAAACCAAAACACATGTTTAGTGAAATCGTTTGGAAAATCACACAAACAGAACTAAGTGAGAGAGGCAGAAACAGAGAGGAAGAGGGATAGGGATAGGGAGACACAGCACACACGTTTGACAGGCAAAATTTTGGTTTAATTGGGTTTGTCCATAATCGTTGCATCGAACCCTCGGATAATCTGGGATAATGCTGTTTGTGCCAAATAAAACCAATTCCATTTATTTGTACTTTATGTCATGTTCTGTTCACTCTCTCTCTCTCACTCTCTTACTCCGCTTTCTGCAACCTTATTCATTGATGGATCTGCTCAGTCTCAGTGTCTCAGTCCTAGACCCAGACGCAGTCCCAGTCCCAGAATCTGTACTGGAATTTCCAATCCTCCTTCGTGCCTCCTTCCCCATATGGTAGTGGTAGTGGTAGTGTAGCAGGTTGGGTTTTCCTCCAGTCCTCACAGGTGTCCTTAAACAATTTGTTGGTTGGTATGATCGTGATCGCCGGCGACTGATGTTTTTTGTATGGTTGCATCGAGAATTTTAACGAAACTTCTGCGCGGCCCACTTGTCTTTTTGCGAATGCAGGGCTAGGGGGTGGCCTGGAATTTGAAGGGCACCAAAGGACACAACACACTAAAGTATATGGACACGGACACGCTACACTTGTTTGAGCATGCCCTGAAATATGAAGTTCGAAAAAATAATTTCATTTGATGCCGTCGCCGCGGACGCAGCTCCCCAAAAACGCAGTCACTCAAGTTGAACGTACTCCAAAACCAAAACAAAAAAAAACAACCGAAAAAACTACAGAAAACATAAAAAAAAAAGCAGGAGAAACCATCAAAAAAAATACGAAAGCTTCAAATGCCTGGGAATGTGTGCACATGTCCCCGCGACAACGAAGAAGGCGACGTTGGATGAGCCAGGAAGTAAACAAAGCCCAAACCCCAAAAAAACAAAAAAAAACCCAAGGAAAGGCTTTGGATCGACGCTTGTGATACCCTTGCGGATGGCGCGTTCCTATTTCCGATTTATCATATGGATGCAGCCCATATATAGTACCAAGCCTCAGGCAAAATATGGTATTTTGGGCAAAGCTGGAATCCAGATATCTTTCACTCTAAAGAAATAGTTTGTATGGGTAGGCGGATAGATGGATGATCTTTTTGAAATTTGCTCTCCAACAGGCATGTCAGTTCTCACAATCATCCCAGAGGTGTCTCACGACAATCGTATCTTTTTCTTTTTTTAAGGTATTCTTACTTCTTTGATATGCCCAAGTCGTTTGCTTAAAATGAGTTCAATTTGCGACGCTTACGCTGTGATAATTTGTATTTATGTTTTTCTTTTTTTTCGATTTGTTCTTTCTCAAATATTAATGCCAAGTCCTGGCTGCGGCCCACCAGGGCTGTCATCTATACAAAAAAAAAGACAGTTTTCAAAATTAAGTTTAACTTACGCCCTGAGCTTTGAGAGAAATATCTGTTGAGCCTGAGAAGACTCCTTTGATGGCACATCGCAAGGCATAAATTTTGGGCTAATCGCCAGCCCTGGATGACTGGCCTGCTGTCTGGCTTCCATGTCGTTTCTCAGGAAACTGTCACCCGCCAAATAGAAGGAAACTTTTTCACCTTATCCTACTGTTATCTGTCTCTGGCTCTGTCTCTGGCTCTGTCCCTGCCTCTGTCTATGGCTTAAACGGTGCTGTCAAAGCGACGGCCACTTGCCCCCGGCCCCTGGCCCTAAGAGGTGGTTCAGGGGGCCCCGTCATGTCAGCTATATTGTCAGACCCGAAGTTGGTGCGGCAAAAACAGGCAAAAACGGAAAGGAGCGAAATAAAAATCAGAAATTGATACATTTCACAATTTTGTTGCAGTTGCAGCTCGTTTTGGGCGACGCGTGACTTTGTGACATTTAATGCCAGTTTGCCAGCCGGAGTTTTGCCAATGGCATTGCATGCTCTGCCGTCGCAGGCTGACTGCTTCCGTGCGCGCGGATGCGGATGCGAATGTGAATGCGAATATAACACAATGAAATTTGCATCCAAGACAGTCGCGGGACTCGGCTTTGATGGGCCTATAATGAAGCATGTGATTGCCTGAAGTGTCACGGACGCAAGACGAGAGGCAAGCGGCAAGAAGCAAATGGGGCGGATCGTGTCTCAAGTTGTTTTTGGCACATTTCTAATATGACATGAGCTTCGAATCGGTCTGGAAAACGCCAAAGAAAGATACTTAGATACATACCTAATAAATACTTGATGATACTCATGATTGTATGTGAAAATATCTAGGCAAATACATACAGTGGCTCAGGGCCAAAACGATGCAGTGTCAAATAAAAAGTTTAAGGTGCTACAGATTTTAAACTAGAGGAAAAACAAAAAATGTTTAAAAAATGTTTTGCTGATTAAATATTGCTCAGTTTTAAAAATAAAATAAAAACTTAAAATATATCTTAAATACAAGTCCGAGCTCGAACGATGCAGCCACAAACTAGTTTAATATTAGTCGAATAAAAGGTTAAACAGGTATTGTAATGTATGTATTCCATACATAGGCTACAAAATATTACTAAAAAAAGCTAAAGCCGAAATGCACGATCTATTGCTTATAAAGACATTTTTTTATTCGACAGCTATAAACAGAATCGGATACAATATCTCAAATAAGACTCACGTAGGCAAGAGTCAGATATTCGAAAAATCATTTCGATAGTACATAAAAAAATAAGTGCAGATAATTTCATACTTGGCCAATTTACATTGTAATCTGAATTGATCATTTTGGATGGAGTTTAATTACATTTAGTTTAAGCTGTTTGAGTGAAAAATTTTTTCGTTCTACTCACTTTCCGATCATACTCGTATCGGATCATTTGGGCTGGGGGGACCATGACCACCGCAAATGGGCAAGGTGATGTTTGAAAAAAAATGAAATTAGAAAACAAAGAAGAGGCAAACAAAGAGACGGAGGAAGGAGGATAGAGTCGAAATGAGCATTGTGCCACACTGCTCCGCACGCTGAGCCATTCATGAAAATATTGCAATTGAAGCTGGAATTGCCTTGGCATTTGGAATAAATTGCAAATGTATCTACCGGCTGCCTCCAGCTGTGAAGGAAGTAGGAAGTGTGCAGAGGAAGTTGGCCGCACCGCATCGCATCGCATCGCAATGGAATGACTGACCGACCAACTGACCCGGGAAACTGGCCGAGCTATCGACACAGTGGGACGGCACGGAGTTCAAAAAACGCAAAAGGAATCGGACATCAAAGATGGAAAACCCATTTGTCAAGTTACGGGGCACACTCGCAGCTCCTCAGCGATCCTTACAGCTGCACAGGAAATATGTACCTTTGCGCCCTACAGACACTCGTACGAGCACAGTGGAGGAAGATACATGCCTTTTATCCTTTTTTATTAGTCAATGAGCTATTGAATGATCCAACCTCTACTGAAGAGAGGCAGAAAGCGGCACAGGCATCGGCACAGGGACAGGGGATGAATCGAGGACCGAAAGTAGGAAGCAATTTGTCTCGAATGCTCCTCAACATTTTGCATCCGAAATGTACATGGACTTTGTCTCTGATTTGTCATCTGCTAAATGATAATGATCCGCTCTAAGCTGATAAACGGAACTGATGGATCACTGGAGGGGGGCAGGAGAAGTTAGAACTTCTTCCTGGATACCCTATTCCATATTCGAGACATTAGTTTCTCAAAACTAGATTTGAATAATCTTTTGGCTATTTTTTCCAGAGACAGTACAGAAATTACATTAATGATAGAAGTCATTGCTCAATTGAACTTGATGAAAGCCCACCTCCTTCTTATCAAAGAGAACCCTTTCGTTTACAATTCCCACAACTGGTACGCGAGTATCGTCTTAAAGATCCTTAGGACTGTCCCATGGTTAAGTAGACAACGTTGATTTATTCTAAGCTGACTTATGAATCTGATGGATTGACTTGGGATTGACTTCTGAATGCAAATCGTCCTCATTCGATCATTAGGGATCTTCTGCCACCCCAAAAAGAGAGATGGCCTACCAAACCAACCCAAGTCAGAACATATACCAAAACGAACTAAACGTATCCCAGCTGTGTTTGCTGTTTGCTCAGATACATTCCCATCTTGAGGATCCCTTTTGTCCGGGTCATGGCAACGCCTTCTTTGTGTTGTCCCCTCCCCTCCTTCATTTCTCTCACTGTCTCTCTGCATAATGGATTTTGCAATAAGGCAAACAAATTACCCAGAATCAATATCAAACAGACAGCGACACAGATCACGCCAGGACAACTGACCAAAGGACAACACCCCGGAAAATCAATCAGGAGCATGCGGAATAGCAGCTTGAAGGGGCAGCGGCAGAGGAGCTCAGGAGTGTGAGTAGGAGATAGGAGGTAGGAGCTGTAAAGGTGAATGAGGCATTTCCGCTTCTATCCATCTCTCAACTTTGGCTTGGGCATCGCCTGTGCAGCAGCTTCTTCTGGCTGCATTCAAAAGTCAGTATCTTTTTTCTTTTTTGGGTAAATCACTTCCGCGCAACGAATCGGCCAGCCCGAAATTGTCATGGCCGTCAATTGAGAACACGAGCGGGCCAACAGCATATAGAACATAGAGCAGGGAGAAGGGAGGGAGAACACAGGAGAACATAGGGAGCAGAGAGGGTCAAAATGGGAATAAAGGCAGAAACCGGAAGGTAAATTAAAATGGATGACAATGGGATGAACGGTGGTGTGGCAGGAGGGGCTGACATTTTCAAACGAGCATCGAATGAATGCGTGAGTGCGTGAGTGAGCGAGTAAGCGAGTGAGTGAGCGAGTGAGCGAGTGAAAAAATGAATGAATGGTTCGAGTGTGCATCTGTATGTGTGGCACGCTGCGTTGATCGCTTCTCGAGTTGAGGCAGCTATGGCTGCGCTTAATTGTATCTCAGCTAAGCAAACACCTTTTGCCAAAACTTCTCCCTGTATGCGCTGTATCTGTGAATGGCAAACGAAGCGTTTAATTGGGGTTGTTAGTCCCATCCCCCAGCCCCTGAACCTGAACCTGGGCCTGTGCTCGACTCGACCAAAAATTGTCGCGCGGTTTCAGCCTGCAGCAGAACAACAACAGAGAAACATGACGTCAATAGCAACAGGGATATATTATAGGCAATCGTCTGACATTCAACATATTTTATTGCATTTTGTGTGGAAAGAGACGCATCTAAATGGATATGGAAATGGAAATCAACTGCCGCTGTTAATTGTGTGTATCTGTCGGTTACGGATACGATTGGTTTGGTTTGGTGGCACTCCGCGGGCCAGGCCTGGGCATTGTCACACTTCAAATCAAATTGCTGCCAGCTGCCGGGCGACATTTTTGAGTTTTCTCTTGAGTTTTCAATGGCCCAGCGAGACGAGGGGGTAGGACAGCCTTACGTCCGGATTAAAAGTAGAAACTTATCTGTGCATAGGCATTTCTAGTCTCTGAATCAACGGCGTACTTAATATGTCGTCTAAGACGACTCGTCTTCTTAGATTATCGCTAATGTCTCCAGAATTATCTTTAGTTTTGAACAGTCAGATACTAGTGCTTAAGTGCTTTCAAATGTATTTCTCTAGGTTCTGCTACCTTTTCGACCTGTACAGTGTACAATCTTTTGTTCCTTCTTTCAAATTATTTTGCATTTGAGACTTAATTGCTGAAATAAATTGATAGTTAATTTAAAAACTATGGAAACTATTCGGGAAAATTACAATTATACAATGAACTAATAGGCACCACCTTTTTGGGTACATATTTCCGGATTTCACCATTTAGGGGGGGGCTATAGCCCCATAGTTAATTGTTATCCCTGCTTTATATGGCTGCTAAGTAAATAAATTGAAAACTAACTCAACAAAAATAGCAAAAAGGATGCTCGAAATCCCACAAAACAAAAAGGAGAATACGACAACGACAATGAGAAATGCCATTGAAGCATTCCATACCATACTTGGATCCTAAATACAAATAAACACAAACAGCAAAAATAGCAAAAACAATCGGTTAAAGTAGTTTGAAGTGCAAAAAGGGGAAAACAAGAAGAAACGAACATAAATATATACAAGAAAGAAAAAAAAACGGTAAAAGAACAATAAAAATAAACGAGTTTTTGTGCGAGAATCGAATTGAATTTGTATGTAATTTGAATGCCGGAACAGACAACAGATACTCGTACAAATACAGATACCAGATACATTTTGCACTACTGCTGTTTTTGTTGTTGTTGCTGCTGTTGTTGCTGCTGTTCTTGTTGTTGTTACTGTTGTTGTTGGTGCTACTTAAACATCCTGCGGAAGCTAAACTATAACAACAGTCGACCGAGGCAGCAGCAGCGCTGCTTGAAAGGTTTTTACTTTGTTAAATGCAACATCATCATTAAGCCCATAACAATGGCCCATCTACCCCCGACCCTACCGCCCCTCCCGTCCTTCTTTGCCTATGTGCAAGAAGAGAAAAAAAAAACCCAATTGAAAATGGGCGTGCGCAGGCCCTGGCCCTGGCAGATACAACCAAAGATACAGAATATCCCTTTTCATTGCCAGAATATCCTTCGCACACAGAACACTCTGTGCGATGAAAATTTCCCTAACATGCGCGCACTGTGCATAGCCAGCCATCTCGCTCCCTCGGCAATCTGATTGGCCCGGGGCCTAGGCTGATGACGCGCCCACTTGGCAGAACCGAACCGAACCGTCGGTGACGGTGATGGTGACGGTGACGCCGACGGCGAGAATGGCTGCGACGCCGACGGCATTACAAGTACATTTCCCCCCCTCCTCTTGTATGTAGTGGGGATTGATGATGGTGTGAACGTCATGAGCGACAATGGAGTGCCACTTCCCTGCCGACTGTCAGGATGGGGGAGGGGGTGGGGGTGTGGGTGGTTGCCTACATACATATAATATAAAGGGGGTACCCTCCACATAAAGATACTTATATGTATAGAGATACTTCTGGTATATACTCTTGCAATCTTATGACTATATATACATATACATATGTATGTATGTAGATGGGATCCAGGCACGCCATGTGTCTGGCAATGTACCATTTCCCTTTTTCTTTTTATCAATTGCTCCACAACTCCAGCCCCTGGCTCCTTTTTGGGGACTGTTCAAGTTAGCTTAATGTTCGTGTTGATTATGTTTTTTCCTATATTTTCGTTCGGGCTCCTCCAACCCCCATTTGAGTCTTCTGGGTGTGTCCTAAGTGGAAAGAACGGAGAGGGGACATACATGTGCGAGTATGTATTGGCATGTGAAGGATCTGAGATAATCATGGGTTAGCTTATGAAATCGAAATTCAAATCGTTTTGGGGGTCCTCTGCCAACACGAAAAGAACTTCGATTTGAGTTTTATTTTCAAGCGGAAACAGTTGAAGAACTTTTCCATATACTATAGATATTCATGTATGTACATATGTACAAACCTTCCATGTTCCAACGTCTGCAAATAAATTGGATACTAACCGATAATCTTGTATCAACGAAAGAATTTTAGATGCATCCAATGGATTTCTTTCGAACCTTTTGCATTCGATTTTGGAGATTTTCCAGTAGAAATATGCCAAAAACTTTTAAAAAAATATTCATCTATCTGGAAGTGATAGCTGCTTTATCTGTACCATAACGACAAACATTTTCGATAGATCGTACTCACACTTTATACATTTGAATGCTACTTGTTCTGTATTAATCCAAAATGAAAAATACGACTGAAAGTACTATATTTGGCGTATTTAATCACCAAGTGAAAACTTGCAGAAACTAACACAAACTGGTATTTACCAGTGAAATTAAGGAACGGCCATATCGGCTGCATCGATTCGTCTGGTTTTTTAAGGGTCAGAAATGCTTCGTTCAATGCAATCCCACTTCTATTGTTATACCCCTTGCATGGATAACCCACTGAAACAGTAAAGGAATTTATATACTTATACAACATTTTACGAAACTCGTTTAAGAAAGTAAGGTAGAACATATTTTCTACATTGATTTGACTCTGAGATTACACTAGTCGACACAACTATGAAGTTTTGGTCAAACGGCTGCAGCTTGGCCGTTTATCCATCGATTTTTAAAAACGATACCTTAAACGACGCCTAATTAATGTGTCTATCTAAAATGAAGGCATTTAAATATTTTTTTTCGACTTTTCCTGAGCTTTCAAAGTCAAAATTTCGGGGGAAAAATACCGAAAAAAATTATGAAATTTAAATTTGGAAGCTTAATATCTTCCAGACGTTACGTTGCATCTACAATGTGTCTGAGGCGGATTTATAACTGCATTTGTCAGCTTTTTTTAACTGCAAAGTTCAATACAACCAGTTGTAGGAAACTTAAGTTTTGTGAAAAATAGAAGCACTACCTATGACAAAAAATACCAAATTTTTTAAAAATTCTTAAAAAGAAAACTATTCCATGAAAAAAAAACCATAATTTTTTAAAAAATTTTAAATCTCCAAATCTATCAGAAAAAGTCATTTTTGGCCACAGCGGAAAAAAAAAGTTGAATTTTGTCGAGTAGTGTTATCAGTGAGATCACGCATGTTGTAATTTCATCCAATGATTTTCCGTCCATTCTATATACATATGTATGTATGTATGTATGAACCTTGCACATCAGCTAAGTAGCTCTATAACGAGCAAAAATCAAACGTACAGTTTTAAAGATATAAGCCCAAATAGGACCTGACAGAATTGGCTCTTGAGGTTGGTCTAAAAAATGGCAAAACTTTTCGAAGTATTGAGCGTTAAATTTAAAAAAAATCTTAAATAGCCGAGTCGATATCTCATGAGCGCCTAGATCTCAGAGTCTATAGGAGCTAGAGCAACCAAATGTTGTATCCAGACTCCTGTGTAATCACACTATCACTCGTACTACAAGTGTATTTAAAAATTCCGTCATTCCCCTTTCCGCCCACACAAAGGACGAAAATCTGTGGCATTCACTTTAAAAAACTTAAATCATAGCAGAATCATAGAGAATGACCATATCTATCAGAGTGTTGAATCTGGATTAGATTGGATCATTAGTATAGCCATAGTGAAGAAAACCATTTCGAAAGGCATCGTACGCTCTCGCTCTCTCTCACACGCCACCCCGTCTGCTTTGCCCATTCGTGCAGATGAGCGCCTAGATCTCGGAGACTATAAAAGCTAGAGCAACCAAACTTTCTATGCAAGCTCCTGTGATGCCATTTCAATACAAGTTTATTTCAAGATTTCTGAATCTGCATTAGGTCAGATCATTATTATAGCCAGCCGGAGCAAATTTAATTCCAGTGGCTCTTACTCAAGCGCTTACTTATTCCCTCTCTCTTTCTCGCACACATTTCCATGAGCCGTAGGACTTTTTTTAGGAAATGCCAATATTTAGATAAAATTTAATTGGATAATACATTTTAGGGATTTTTCATTTTAATTAGCTGTACACATTCGTATGAATTAATGTTGGGTATCCTTGGTTTAGGTGTTTTTCGAAGGACCCTATTTTGTCTGACTATATTTACAAAGTTCTATATCCAAATTTCTCCCTATAATTATGGGAGAGATCTTTAAAGTAGAGAGGATCAGTAGATACGAATTCTCTTTTTAATAAGTAACTTTGTATGAGCAAGAAAACCGTAGTGGGGAAAATCGATGCCTAGATCCCCACTATTAATTCATTCTGATGGTGTTCGTATTGATCTTTAAAGAGATTTTCCCCATTAACCCTATATTAATATTATTTTAAGATTGTATCATGTCTTTTTAAAGACTTTTTTGGCCATGACTTCATATAGCTGCATACCTATGTATACACATATATGTATGTATGTATATACATATAAATGTATATCTATGATATCATGTCAGGGCTTGACCATAAAATCGTGTCCTGCCCCTCACTCCTACACACACTCTCGGATATGGGGAGGTCGTAGGTGCGTCGCCGCTGTCCCGGACCCGGCACTAGAGCAACGATAATGATAAATACAATATAATGACGCGGCAATTGTTGACAACATCAAGTGCAGGGCAGAGCCAAGCCGTGCCCGGACCCGAACTAGGGCCAGGAAGAGATGGAAGAGAGAGCAGAACATTTTTCGGCTCAAAATGTGAATGAATGAAAGAGTTTTCCGAGCCACACAAGGAGGTTGTCTGACTGGCTGGGAACCAGGCCTGGGCCGCGATACCAGTCCTACCTAGAGAGTGTTTCCCTCTCCGCTGCTGCCACTACTCGAGCGCTACAATGGCTCACACTCACACAGAGACACACAAACACACACAGATACAGAAGAGAGGCGGCTCAAGTGGCACTCGTCGGCTGGGGTAGAGCAGGGCAGCAATAGCAGCCAGTGGCCCTCGCTGCTGGGGTGCAAGCGAGACACAAGGAGAGGCACAAGGATCTGTCTCGTTCTCGCTCTCGCTCTAGCGTGGACTCGGGCTGGTGGTGGGTTCCAGCAGTTGTTGCCGGTGGTTGAACGAGCCACTCACAATGTAGCTGTTGTTGTTGGTGTGGCTTCTTCAGCGCTGTATCCTTGTTGAAAAGGACATGAGAAGCCACTTAGCGGGGCCCAACAACAGAGAGTGTCTCTCTTCAGGCATGGGCATTGTTTCGGTGTTGGTGCGCATTGCTAGTACGAGTATATATGTACCATCCAATGCCAATGGTGGAGGGATGCAGCTCTGCAGGCCATATACCAAAAGACACCCTACACACACACACACACACGCTCACACACACACACAACACGCAATGAAAGAGAGAGATTTTTTTGGTACTTTTCTGCCGTTGGCTGGTTGGACTCGTGTCGAGTTCTTGATGTCTCGTTAGTTGTTGATGACACTTCAGTTTGGAATGTTTAGAGTGCGGCTAACAGCGCAGAGCCCGAACGCGAATGCCCAGTGAATGCCCAGCCGTACCCGTCACCGTATCCTTCTACTCCTGATCCTGATCCGTGATAACAGATATTTGATAGCTGGACGGACCAACATTGATTATGATTGCCATGAGCTTTTGCTAGAAGGTCCTTAAGACTCAAGTGCGTTTGTGAGTGTCTTTCGAAAACCTCTGTGCGCGTGTGTGTGAGCTTTTTTTTCCCGTGTCCCCTTCATTGACCCCGTGTCCGAGCCAACAACAGCCACAAAGTGGCGGAGAAACGCAAGAGCCAGTCTCCGTCGCCCGCCGCCCACCAGCGGCGCAAATCGAACGGATCACCTAGCCCCACATCCCCACAGCCTCCACCAGACGGCCGATCACCCGCCGCCATAGAAATGACCAGCTCGGGAGCCCTGGAGCGGACGCCCTCGAAGCGGAACCGCGACCGGGAGAGGAATCGCGAGCGGGAGCTGAGCAGCGGCAATAGCAGCGGCTTGGGGAGCGCCGGAAGTTTGCCCGCCTCGCCCCAGAGCGCCATCACCGTTAGTCCTGCCTCGCCGACGACCCCCACAACGCCCAAGAGACCGTTGCGCACCTCCACCCCCTCGCTGGATCGCGAGGGCGAACGGGCCAGGGAGCAACGTGAACGCGAGCGTGAACGAGATCGAGAGGATCGTGAGCGGGAGAGGGAGAGAGAACGGGAGCAGGACCGGGAGCGCTCCTCGAAGGTCTTCAGCACCGCCAGCACCACTGTGCCCACGACAACGACGCCCTGCGGCACCGGACTGGCCGCTACCGAGCATCTGCGCATCCCCACAGGAGCGGCCGCCTTCAGTGGCTTTCCCGGCCTCCACGGCATGGGCAGCCTGATGGTGCCCTCATCCGCTGCAGTAGCTGCTGCAGCTGCTGCCCCCTTTTTACCCTGGTCGCCCATCCTACTACCGCCCTGGAGTCACGCCCTGCTCCCAGCCGCCTTCTATCCGGCGGCCCTGCGCAACGCATTGCCCGGGTAAGCACGATCGAGGGGGAAAAGGAATTAATGAAACACCTCCTTATGTATATTACTAAATTTAATTGTGGGATATAGTACATATATACATATCTTAATCTTTGGCTAAGATCGATGATCCGTGTATCGACTATCTTTGATTCCGTAATCTCATCTAGTACTTCAACTTTCTTCGATTTCTCATCTGCCTTCTAATCTGGATGTCGTTTGGGGCTATATCATCTTATCTTATCCTCTGTGCCCATCGATCTATCAATCCCAGAGATCAGTCTTTTATATACTCTTGGAGTAATACTTAATTGTATCATATCGTTTTTGATTGTTATATCTTCCATGCCATCTACCGATTACTGTCAGAGATATCCCAGATATGTATGTACATACGGCTATGTATTCGTGTAATTTGTATCGCAGATACCAAACTTGCAAACAATATTTTTTCTCCCACAATTTTGAGCTTTGGACTCCACAAATGTCAACTTTTCTGAAATCTAAAACTACTTAATAGGGTTGCATCTATAGTTAAAGAGATTCACTGCTCGATCGGTCCTCACTGTTCGCCTAAGCCGTGGTTTGCCTTCGCCTAAGCTTCGGCTCATAGTCACACCCATGAGCGAGCCCCTTCTCTAGTCCTGGCTAGGGCCAGTCCCAGTCCCATGTGCATGGCTAGCTAATGGACTTTGCTCACTAATCCAATGAGGCCACTCGCAGAGCCAAATTAGCCAAATCCTGTCGAGAAGCAGCACGGCAGAGAAAACAGCGGAAAACAGCAAATATGGGACGTATTTCCCCCGTTTCTGGTCGAGCAAGTACTCAAGGTCCTTGCTTTTGGATCGGAGAAATTCGGCTTGATTTGCGCTGTGCTGGCCTGGCTTAGAAATTCCCATCCATCCATGGACAGTAGGTGAGAGTGGCCAGGGAAACTCCAATGACCGGCCAACATGTGTGCGACAGACAGAAGAGGACTCGGTGCAGATTCGAGACAGGGAAGATGCAGACGACGGCGTCACACTGTCTGGCGGAGGGAATTCCCTCTACACACAACATGTGTCTCCGTCTTTGTCCCACTATCGTGCCAACTCTGGCGTGGGAATTTTGGAAAATTCAATGTGGAAAAACCGGAAGCAGCGTGCAAAGAAACTTGCGCCAACATGTGGCACGACCTGAGCCGACCTGACCCGATCCGATCCGAACCGAACCGAACCGATCTTGGGATGGACAGGTAGATGGCGACCAACAGGTCCCAGCGGTGGTCAGTGGTTGGCCTAAAGAAGATTTGTGTTTAATTGTTGATGGTATTAGTGGAAAATCAAATTTTCATTAGCCTCTGGGCCCAGTCCAGGATTTGGCAAGCGAAAGCCGAAAACGAAAAGGAAAGGAAAGACCACTGGGACTAGGTGTCAATAATCCAGCGATTTGGATGCACTTAATCAAAGTTAATTCTCGGCCGAAAATTTTGCAGGGAGACCAGATTAGATCGGATTCCATATACAGATCCCAAATGTCTCAGATAGTTCGCTCGCTCGCTCCCTCGGCGAAAATCTCAATCTGCGAAAGTCAGAGCATCGGCAGGTAGCACAGGTAGACCGGTGAAACAGACTCTGTTCAACGCACAGTGTTAAAGCCTTTGTTGGGCCTTCCGGTCATTCATGATATACCCATACCCATACCCATAGCCATACCGGATGTAGAGGCTATGGGCATGAAATGCAGTTTAAAGATGATAGGATGACAATAGAAAGCAAAGCAAATAGCCATTCATTCAAGCCTCAATCGAAGCATCAATCAATACCCATTCCATATAAACATATTTCTTTCCAACATATTCCTCTGAAATATTCCGGGTCTTTCGAACCATATCTCGCATATTTCTTATCACCCTATTTGCATCTATGGAGTGATTCCGTAAGCGTTTCCAATAATTCCCTATATTTTTCAGTTTCGTCTAATCCTTCATTCATCTTTGTCGTTTCAGTTTGTTTGATGCCAAGGTGCCATCGTCGCAACGCTCCGGCTTCCACATATCGGACATCCTCAACCTGGACGGATCCGATCTCAAGAATGCCGCCGCCGCAGCTGCCGCCGCTGCTGCTGCCCAGCACAGCAGTGAACTGAGCCACGCAGCGGAAGCCAGCAATGGCCATGGACCAGCAACGCTCTCGCCGACGCCCACCAGTGCGGCGGCGCTGGAGGAGCACGGCGCTGGGGCCGGACATGGCGACCATCACACCACAGAGCACCACCCACAGCAGCCGCACCTCCCGCCGCAGCATCCGCATCACCACCAACCGCATTCGCATTCGCAGCACCTCCAGCAACAGCATCCGCATCCGCAACACCACCAGCAAACGGTAGCCCCTCCCTTGCCCCTGTCACACCACCAGAGCAGTAATGCTGCTGCTGCCGGCGGTGCAGGCGGAGGACCCGATCCCCATGTGGGCGCCCACGCCCATGCCGCCGCCCACCTGCTGGCCAGTCATAATGCGGCGGCAGCCGCCGCAGTTGCCGCTGGACAGTATCTTCCCAAGAATTTCGGCACCTTCGGGGACGAGATGTCTTCCTACCACCACATGGCCCAGACCATGCTCCAACACTCGGGACGCAGCGCGTGGATAAAAGAAAACGAATTATACGGTGAGTTGAAATCAAATCCTTATAGATGATTATAGATAGATGATAAATAACGAAGGCTTAAAATATATCGAATTTCGAATTAAACTAAGTGGAAGCTTGGGTACTTCGGGGGCTACTTCAATGAAAGCTTCAACAGATCTTAAAGAAGTGTGTTCAGTGGAGAATTCAAGAGACAAAAAATGAAACTGCAAGAAGCAGCCTCTAATGAATCTTCGCTTGTAGTCAGTGGGTTCAGTGTACTCAGAGGAGCATATAATAGCGGAATGTGCAATTCCCTGAATGAATTCTAAAACGAATCCCGTAATCGGATAACCAATAACCTTTGAGTAGTGCCATTTCCTTGGCTAGAAATCTTTGGAGATTCCCAAGATGCCATATGTATGAGGAGTTCTTTTAAAAGATAGACATCAACAGCTAGGGAGAAAATTGAACCCCCGTAATGCTTGGTCTTTCGTGGATGTAAGAGAGCCGCACCACCGATTAACTGCACGACTAATAATATTGTTAAATAATTGCCTCGCCAGGAAAGTGGTGCTCACCCATCCACTCATCCATCCAGCCATCCAGCCATCCACCCAGCCACTCATTCAGACATTCTGTCTGTCGGTCGGTCGGTCGGTCGGTCGGTAGGTCGGTCGATAAGGCAGCTGTGTTTGCATATATGGGCTAGTGCTATTAACCCTCTGCTCGTATATGGATTCAGGTGGTTCCTGGGAGCGCAGAGCGGAGCGGTGACGAGCCATTTCTGATCCTTGCACATTTTCCAATCGTTGCTTTTTAAATTTTTTTTTTTATTTTTCACTCATTCATTGGATCGATTGGGACTGGGAATGAGAAGCCTGGACCTAGCCCTGGGTCTGGGCCTGGGTCTGCCTCTGGAGTTGGGGTTGGGGTTCTATTATAATCTTGACTAATAGTTTGTATGCGCTTCACACTTGAGGATTAACTCTGTTGTTGCCCTCTGGCAAGGATGGTAGTCAATCGTTCCTTGGCCCGTCCTTTGTCGGTTGTTGTTCCGAGCCAAACATTTCTCACTCGTCCTGGCAATTTATGGCACGCACTTCCGCCTGGTCCTCGTCCCTTTTCGATTGCCCCTCTCCAAATCCCATGCCCATGCCCATTCCCATTCTCAATCGGTCTTCCTCTT
Organism: Drosophila athabasca; assembly: GCA_008121215.1. Classification (NCBI taxonomy): domain Eukaryota; kingdom Metazoa; phylum Arthropoda; class Insecta; order Diptera; family Drosophilidae; genus Drosophila; species Drosophila athabasca. Next base: position 3,417,669 of record CM017796.1, on the reverse strand, counting down.
TTTTATTATACCTTTTTTTGTTTGGCTACAAATTATAATTGCTGCCCGCTTGCCGTTTTTTCGTATGTTTTTTTTTGTTTTCGTTCATTTTTTTCCTGGTTGTTTGCTCTTTTTTTTTGGGAAACTTCACAGCTGTAAGAAGGATCGTCGAGGAGGAGTCGTTTTGATTATATTAAGTTATTAATTTGTTGAGTTGTCATGGAAGCATCGCGCTTCGGGCTTCGGTCTTCGGGCTTGGGTAATGGGGTAATGGATGAGCATTAGCCGCTGGGCTTTGTTTAGTCAATGGTATACGAATACGAATACGAATAGATGGAGCATATGAGTTCTGAGAATTGGAGTATGGGGTGTTCCCTTCCCGGTTCACTGCTCTCCTTACTCGGATGTGATCTCTTTTTTCCCAAGCGACTTCTGTTTCCAACGACACTTCATTGACGTTGTTTCTGGAGCCCTTGCGGTTACATAGATCACACCCCATGAGAGAGGGGGCAGCCACGCCCGGCGATAAATCACCGTTCACAAAAGTCCATCAAAAGTGGGCGGTCGTTTTGCAGTTACTGTCACCCCATAGAGTCCATAGAGAAAGAGAAACAGAAACCGGAAGAGCCTCGAACTGCCATCGATGTTTGAGGTTTGGCTTTTGTATGCCATTGTCCCCGTACACATTCCGAGGCATTCAAGGCACAGCACTCGTAAATGCCTTTTCATTAGCATCCCATCCCATCCCATTCAGGACGGGGACAGAACCATACCCCGAAGGTCAGCAGTCAGCAGGAGATCGCAACGAGACAACGTCAGAGAGAAGACCAGGTAGAGCGGTAGAAAGGTAGTGAGTTAGAGATTCCCTGTCAATTTTCAGTGTCTCTGGTGCCTAATTGATATTATTAGCCCGGACCCATGCCCATGCCCATGCCCATGTCTAAGCAGGAGTTGGGGTAGGTTTTCGTCAGCACATCTGGCCCACCCCAAAGATCGACCACAGCCTCATGTCGGACCTAATCCAATTGCCAGAGTTGACTCTTCCCCTTCCGCCCCCCCCCTTCCATCCAAAATTTGCGCGATCATGCCGATCCGATCCGATCCGTTCCGATAGGGGTGGAATACCTGGTTAGGGGTGTTATGGACTAGGTTAAGGGGTGTGTCAGGGCATTAATTTATTGGCATTGCTGACAAATTCGTTGTCCATTGGCAGGGATCCTTTGTCTGCCATCTCACTAAACACAACTCTCGTCTCTCTTTCATTCTCTCCCATGCAGGCACACAGCAGCCGGCCAGTCCCGATAGCACCTCGCCGGTTACATCGGAAGTATCCTACACGTACATCGGTTCCAATTGCCAAACCTCGCCCGCCCTCTCCGGCGACTACAAGAGCTACAGTCGGTCTGCGGACAGTGATGCTCTGTCGGTGGGCGATGCCCTGCACACCATCCATGGCGGTGCTCCTTCTGGTGGACCCTCTGCGGCACATGCCCTACACAACAACAACAACAACAACAACAACAATAGCACCAGCAACAACAACAACCACAGCCTGAAGCACGACCCCATCAATGGGGGCGGAGGAGCCAGCAGTGGACATGATGACAGCCTCAACGAGGATGGCATCGAGGAGGACATCGACGATATAGACGATGCGGATGGCAGCGGTGGAGGCGGCAGTGGCGGCCTCAATAGCGACGGTCTGCCCAACAAGAAGCGGAAGCGCCGAGTACTCTTCACCAAGGCACAGACGTACGAACTGGAGCGACGATTCCGGCAGCAGCGCTACCTGAGCGCGCCGGAGCGCGAGCACCTGGCCAGCATCATCCGTCTGACGCCGACGCAGGTGAAGATCTGGTTCCAGAATCATCGCTACAAGACGAAGCGTGCCCAGAACGAAAAGGGATATGAGCATCCGGGCCTGCTCCATGGCCACGCCACCCACCCGCACCATCCGTCGGCCTTGCCCTCGCCCAGGCGCGTCGCCGTGCCCGTGCTAGTGCGCAATGGAAAGCCGTGCTTAGGTGACGGCTCCAAGCTGGCGCCCGACTGCGTCTCGGTAAGCTCAGCCACGGCCACGGCCATGCAGAATGCGGCCGCAGCCCACCACCTGGTGGCACTGAATGGGGCCGCCTACCAGCATGCGGCTGCCGCTGCCGCCGCAGGACTCCATGCTCATGCCCATGCCCACGCCCAGGCCCATGCCCATGTCCATCCACATGCGCATGCGCAGCGCGCCGCCTGGTGGCCCTAATACTGTTAGATAGGGAGAGGGAGTGAAGGAAGGAGTGGTATCGGAGGTATGGACACTCGAATAGTCGGAACCTGGACCTGGACCTGAAGCTGGAGCTGGGAATTCGAACAAAACTTTGGTGCAATAATGGAACATCCCCTTTTCAAAGCCGGCTCGCCAGGCCCTCAAAAAAAATATTGAGAAAATGAGAAAGAGCAACAGAGAACCGAATGAGAATGAGAATGAGAAGCAGCCAAAAACTAATTATGTGGAAAAAGTAGAGCATAGTCAAAGTAGAAGCCTCTGTCAATCCTGTACATAAGACAGACAAAGGAACCAAAAAAAAAAAAAACAAAACAAAAAAAAACAAAAACCAAACTTAGAAATACCTAGAAGAGTTCTGAGAGCGGATATCATAAGTGTAAAATAATAATAACTCCCCAAAGGCCCGTGGTGCTCAAGAGCTCTAGGGGCCCCCACTTAGTCATAGATTTTCTAAACCTCTACCTATAACCATTCCCAACCGATATAGTTACATAATAAAATAACCATATAAAAATACTTTTTTTTTTGCACTAAAGTTGATAATACTTATAAAACTAGATGTAGAAACTTTTTTTTTTTTCGAGTTAGTCTTTAGCATAATAAATCCAATACCCAATGCAAAACCTGTAAATAAAATAAATAAATACAATATAAAATGAGTAGGAGGTCTAATAAATATATGTATGTATGTATATTCCAGATCCCAAATAAATCATACATATGTATGTCTGTACTATATAATACCTAAAGCATAATTAGTGTTCAATTTTTTTGTAGGAAGAATTTAAAGATTTTTTTTTTGTATGAATACTTATATACTTATATGTATGTAACATTTATATATAGTTACTTAGTCGTAACCGATATTTTTTGTCATATGTGTGTGAGTGTATAGCGAGTAATGGAAAAACTCTTTGAATTTATAGCGAGTAACGAGTTCATAAATATTAGCAAGGACCCAGCAACGACAGAACAACGACTAAGACCAAGACAGAGTGAAAAAAACGAACAAGGACGGACACGGACACGCAAACCGGGACAGGTCAAATGTATTCAAGACAGGAGCAAAGCGAAGCAACCAAAAAAGCTGCAACATACATTTTAGAGATATAATAAAAACCATTTACAATTTAAACGATCAAGTGTTATATTTTGTTGGATATTGTTGGAATTTTGAATTTCTAGCCTCTTTCGCTGGATGTAAAAGAAGAAGGCCTTCAAGAACTTTATGGGCCCAAACCTCAAATAATCCCATTTAATATAAGAAATTAAATCAGAAATCGTTTAAGCATTTGCTAAAAGTATCAAAGTGTCAAGAAACAACAAGGTTTTCCGAAATATCTGCAGTACGGCAGACAATCCAATCTTTATGGAAATTTTGTACAGTTTTTTGTATATAGCCATCTGAATCTGCACTTTCTTCTACGGTACGGGTTTATACTATGATTATACTGCATTCTGAAGTAAATTTATCATGTCAGAGCTAAAAATTGAACTCAAATGATCCACTTTGTGGGGATCGTAAATCCCTCTCCGTCCACACGCCGGTGTTCCCATATCGTTGGGACGTATAAACATGTTGGACACACCATAAATATGGTCTTGATTATGGTAGTTAGCTACCGTTCAGCGATTGGAATCGTAATCCATTAAGTTCAATTCTGTTGATTACGACACCACAACAATATACGTGGATGGGCGTTGGACCGCTATTGAGCCTTTAAGCCCGATAAGCGGACCAGACCCAGACCCGGACACGGGCAGAGCTGGGCAATCGGACTTTAAGCTATAATACTATCTGGAACGCTCTGTCTGGTAGCTCCAGTCTCGACCAAATTATCAATCGATCATGAGCGTTTCATCACTTCGAATATGCTGGATTGGGGGTAGTCAAAATGCCGACGGTAAATCAGCTGGAATCAGCCCCCACATACACCTCTATTTGTATCTCCCCCTTGTGACACATTTGGCAAATAAAGAACTCGAAGTCAAGTAGATGGGTTGGAGTATCTCATAAAATGAAATGAGTGCTATTCTAATAAACGACAAATTAAATTACTCATCAGTGGAATACTCGTACTTGACTCGACCATTCAGGGCACTGTGGTGTGAGTGGAGCTCACTCACTCATCCATGTTTTCCTACCAGTCCATTCGATTCGATCGCACCCATTATGCGAGCAGTCAGAGAACAAAAACAGAAACAACAACAGCTACAGATACAGCGGACATAATAATAATAATAATGATATTTAAGCGGTATTTATAAATATCGAGTGCCCCGGCCATACATATGTACATATATACATATGTACATATTTACGTACATAGTGCACTGCAGGAACAACAGCAACGGCATGTAGAGGAGCATTAGTAGAAAGCATCTAAAACATCGGGTACGAATGTGCGAAATCGAAACACAGTTTTACACGGCCCATAAACTCAACAACTGCAACTGAAGTACCATAAATGTTGCCCCCACATACGTTGTGCCCCTTTCTTTGTATAATCTGCCTGGGCCACTCGTATACCGTAGAATTAAACCTTTTTCGATCGTAATGGCTCCTAGATTCATGTGGAGGGGGAGTGACCGGGCATATCTGATAATTGGTTAAAGCGATAATCTTGTCTGGAGATCTTCAGTTTGTTTCTTCACAGAAGATGTACATTACAAATTACAGATTACTTATTGCTTCTGCATCGGATCTGCCAACGCATCGTACACCCCACCGCCTCCGATCCATTTAATTAGGCATTGCAAACATGTAGCTCCTAAAATCACAGCTCGTTAGTCCGATGGCTTTATTGATGCGGACTTCATCGCCAGTGGAGTTTCGGTCACCATGAAACTCTCGAAGCGATTATTTCACGGTGTAATCTGAAGGAGCATTAGCCCCATAATTTCTATACAACCTTTCTTTTTTATGAGAGAACGAACATTTTTTTTTAACTCAAAATAGTGCCAAACACGTCAACAACAATCAACTATCAAAACAAAACTAAGAGCTGTATGAAGATACTTTTCACCCCACCTAGTACTTGCGGGTATACAATTTGTTGGGATGGAAATGCTCTCGTTTTAGGCGTGAAATCTTGCTTAAAACAGAAACAACTTATACAATGATCAACTATCTTCTGCACCCATCAAGTATTTTCATCCATACCCAAACATAACAACGAACCATACATCATTCTTCAATACATATAATTGGTGTATAAAAGGTAATTTTCATTTTCTTTCATCCGAAGACCCACAACGAAACACAACAACACTTGAACAATGTCAGATATGAATATATGTATTAATTAAATTATTTGCATGGATTATGGAAATGGGATAGGACTATGTTAGTGGTAATTGTACCACATTGACTATATTATTGTAAAAATTATGCAATTATTTGCGCGACGCTTAAAGAGATGTCGAGGCATGTGTAATACGGATGGGAGTGTGTTAGTGGTAAATGTACAAAATAAGATATGGATATATTTTTGGTATAAGTTCTTTAAGCTTCAAGAGATGTCTAAGTATGTGTAATAGGGATGAGACTGCCGCGAAGGGGTCGCAGTGCCATCTCGGCTTTAAACTACATTTATCTGTTGGAATAAATATAAAAAATATCAATAATATCAATTTATTTTGCATCTTACCTGTGTAATGACGACGCGTCGATGCAATCGACTAGAAGAGGGCCCGGCGCCATCCAAACTCTCGTCCATCTTGTGCTGTCAAATACATAAATATAAGTATTAAATCATTTCAAGGCTATTTAAAACTTACCGACTTAAATGGTTTGATCAAATGTGTATACATGAGTATTTTGCATCGCATTTGTCTGAAGGGCTAATCAGGAATTAATTATACCCATACCCTCTGTGCAGGCTTTACATATATGTATGTTTTTATGTCTGTAACAGATCTGAGGACCGATCCATATATCGTTTATCTTCAGTAATAAACAGCACAGAGCTGAATATTACAAAATTTAATTTTACTAAAAATTTTAAAAAATGCTGTTGAACATTTCTTGGGCACAAATAGTGGCACAGTTTTTCGTTTGATATGTACCACTCATGTCCTATCATGTCCTGCTGCGCGAAGCTGTACATCTCGCTTCACAGCATCCGAGTTCAGCCTATTTCGGGGAATTTATCAGAGCTGAGCTACTATGAACTTATCGGAGATGATCCGAGTGGTATCATTTTCTGCACAAATCTCGAAAACCAGTAGCTATTCGCAGACACAATTAGCAGTAATATTCCAAATAATTGGTTACAGAAAAGTACTATTATATGGCAATGCAACCCGATTCGGAATAGCCTGGAAATATATCTCTACCCCAATCTGTACTCCCTCGAGTGGCTCCCCCAAATCAGAACGCGTAATTAACTTTGGCCTACAATCTGGCATATAAATACCTATACGTACAAATATATATACCTATGCACGTACATATGTATGTATATATGTGGTATACAAATACATACATGTACATGTATGTACACTTGTGAGCATATATGTATGTGTATATGCGTGTATGTGCGCGTGTGTGAAGTCCCTGTCCAGATATTGGAAACCAGCAAAGGCCACTTATCGATTATTTTATTAATTGTAATCTCATTTATTTGCCCTACTCTGCGCTTTACTGTTCTGGGCTCTCACTCTGTGTTTAATTTCTACGTTTATTTTGTGATAAATTTATTATTTGATCGGACCATACGTACACACACTTATGTATGTATATGTCTAGTCGTATACTTTAATCAATTTTTCATTACATACGACTGACTGACTACGATGTTGTCTCTCTCTTTATCAATGCCAAATTTGAACGGATCCAGTTCCAGTTCCATTGCCATTAGCGGACCCAACATTCGGAATTCATTGCTGATCAAGTGTCTGTAAGCACTAGACACGATCGACTGGAGCTGGAGCTCCTCTGTCCCACAGCCCACATGTTGAAGTGCTCGAGGACAAGTGCCGCTCCAGTAGGGCCAAGAGTTGGATGCGCCTCAGCTTATGTTTTCCTTGATCCCATTCGATCTTGCCTTGTTCCCATTACCTCCACAATTGGCTCTTCATCAGCAGCTTATAAGCTTCATAAATATGGAACTGAAAGTCATCATGACATTAATTCTCAGGAGATGTTCGTGAACGACCGTACGTATGCATGATATACTTGTTAGGGGGTAAAAAATGCTTGTATTGGCATTTTGAAATATTGTATTATAATTGTGCATTCTGTAGCAAAATTTGAGTCAATTAAAACACATTTCTTGGTGTATTATAAAATGAGATTGATTTACTTAAAAAATAGTAGCTTTGACCTTCTTTGAACCATTCTTTTGGCTTGTAACTCATTTTGCTGGGAATTAATGCGACTAAGGAAATAAATTCTAAAAATAGTACCATCGGATGTTTCGGATTTCCGTGGTATTTCTAATTTAACTGCTATCCCCAACTCTGAGCCAGCGCTTCTTCTTCGGCCAGAAAACTGAATACATATCTCCGAAACGAAATCCGTTGGGTTGAACTGACAGTTGCTTTTGATCAGAATATGGCCTACTCTTATGTTCGGCTGTAGGAAAGTGTGTATTGCACAAATGTAACTGATTGACACTCAAAACCCAGGAAACTAAAATTCAGAATATTCATGTTATTTGTATCGCAAAACGGTAGGAAAGCAACCTTTAAAGGATATGCTCATGCATTTTAAGAAAATTGGATGGTTGCTCTTCTTTTACTTTAAATATAGTAAATAAATTATAAAACGAGGGGGAACGTTGTGAGCCGCGGCAAAGGCCGCGGCTCTACCTTATACCCGGTACTCAGTCAGTATATACATACATACATATATGAGCAATGTTCGCAAAAGGGACAAATTAAATTTTGGGCAAAAAATAATATTTCAAAAAAATGAAGTCAAATCATTTTTGGAATATTATACATGTTTTCAATTTTGTTTGCATATGCTTTTTACAACTGCTTCTAAATTTCTACATGACATGTATAACTATATATTTGAGACGTACAAGTGTTTGCGACAGAGAGAGAGGGAATGAGTCAGCGCTTGGCAGGCGTTGCGTAGCCACTGAAATTTAATTTGTTTCTTCTGGTCATAATATTGATCCGACCTGATCCATATTCGGCAATCTGGTAGATATGGTAATTTTCCATGATTCTGCGTTTTAGGTTTTGATTTTTCTTAAAAATTGTGGCTTCCACAAATTTTCGTCCTTTGTGGGGGCGGAAAGGGGCGTGGCAAAATTTGGAAATACACTTGTGCTGGTTTGATATCACAGGAGCTTGGATAGAAAGTTTGGTTGCTCTAGCTTTTATAGTCTCTGAGATCTAGGCGCTCATTTAAACGAATAAGCAAAACAGACAGGGTGGCGTGTGAGAGAGAGCGAGAGGGAATGATGACTTTCGAATTGGTTTTCTTCATTGTAGCTATAATAATGATCCGATCTTATCCAGATTCAACACTCTGATAGAAATGGTCATTCTCTATGATTCTGCGTATTTAGTTTTCTTGTATCTTCAAAATTGTGCATGCCACAGACTTTCGTTCTTTGTGGGGGCGGAAGGGGGCGGGGCGAAATTTTGAAATACATTTGGAGTAGTGTGATCACAGAGGAGACTGGATACAAAACTTGGTTGCTCTAGCTTTTATAGTCTCTGAGATATAGGCGCAAATGAAGACGGACAGACGGACAGACGGACAGACGGACGGACGGACGGACGGACAGACAGACATGGCTATATCGACTCGGCTATTGATGCTGATCAAGAATATATATACTTTATGGGGTCGGAAACGCTTCCTTCTGGGCGTTACACACAACCGTTATCCCCACAAATCTAATATACCCCTATACTCTTCGAGTACCGGGTATAAATAGTACCATGGGATATTTCTGATTTCCGTGGTAATTCCAAGTTGTCTGCCATTCCAATTTCTTAGAAAAAACCAATTTCTTTTCAGCTCCAACACTTTTCAGTTTCTTGCTTTTGGAATCTCAGCACAGATTTGTGCAACGTCGGAAGCTCAGTCTCTTCTAACCTTCTGGAGTTTTCCACCTTTATAATAACTGGATTCCTAAAACAGAGTCACTATGATGTAGTTTTTACTGATTTTAGTAAAGCTTGTTAATCAGTATCTCTTCTAACAGGGTTTCCGACTAAACTACTTCTCTGGATTTAGGCATTCATCGAATGCCTCTCTAAACCGGGTTTTGTCCCATCTGCGGTACCTCAAGGTAGCCATCTCAGTTCCTTGTTGTTTAATTTTTATATGATTTTTCCAACGTTGCATTTAATTTAATTTGAATTTAAGTTATTAGGCTATTGGCAAAAGGGTTGAGTTAAGTGCTACGCTTTTCGTTAAGCTGCAGACTCCGGAGCGATAAGTCATTGTTTTCATCTCCTCTAGGAAGCAGCCTGACGATCCCCAGTTAGATATCTTCCACAGGAAGCATGTCAATTAGTAGCTTGCCTGCATCCAAAAGCTTGCCCCTAGTAGAGGAATCCATTCGGGGCTTTTTGGTATCACGTCACCTGCTCCCCGGCGGACCCCCCTACAGCTGTGTCAGCACACTGATAAGCGGGCACGTTTGTGCCTGACATCACGATCATGCATGCCTGACCACTCGCCGGGGGGGTGGGGCGATGGGGAGAAGTAGCGACCAAGCTATGCCTGAACAGCGCAGAGCAGAGCAGTGCAGAGCGAAGCGGATCGAAACGAAACGATCGACCAAATAGCTGTCCTCGCATTTGTGAGACATACATACATATGTACATATCGGGGATGTGGCCAGCAGAGGAGAAGTGGAGGAGGGACCCCGGGCAGGTGGATCGGGTGCGGGTGCGGGTGCGGCAATCAGCCTGGCGTAGCGTGTAAGCGTCGCGCATTGTCCAACAGTCAGCCGGTACGGTACGGCTTATCGCTAGGAGGAGAAGGTGAAAATATTATTATATTATTTCACGATTGTGCCAACTGGCGCTGGTGCTGGTGCTGGTGCTGCTTCTGTGGGCCCCGGCAATATCAGTCCCCTGTCCGGCCCAGTCCGCTCCTAATCTAGATCATTGAATCGTATTGAAATGTACTCGCCGGCCATATACGGGCGGAGTAATCAACATCCTGTCCGATTCGCGATACGCGCTCCGGCTATATGCAAATCATTAATCGACGATTACGGCCTGTATTTGGGTTGGATCGCTGCTACCCCCAGCCATTATTCTTATCCAAGCAGTCAAGCGATTGGTTTATGACCAGACTACTCGCACACGCACTCGAAATCGGACTGGGACTAGGAATCGCCATGTGAATGGGTTATGTGCACTTAACTTTCATTGTTTTGTGCTCAGGAAGCATACGCTAAATCAACGAAGATATACTCGCTGGAATGGGTAGCAATGGAATTATCGTGGGCTATATTGCAACTGATGCAGAAACTGGACTTCCAGCTGCAGCTAACTGCAGCTGAGGAGGATGATGCATCCAAAATGATCTGTCTACCATGCGTCGATGTTATCGAGGATATCCAAAAACTCTGGGAGGCAACGCAAGATGCAGACGACGATTCATAGATCCATTCATCTTCAGATTCCATTTCTAATGGTCCATAACGGTTTGCTCGAAGACTGAGCTCCTCTAATGGGCGGTTCGATATGTATCATTCGCAGATATGTATCTAGGATCATCCTCTAGCCACTGGTCTTTTGGTTAAACTTAACTCATTGTGATCTTGTATGAAACCAATAAAATGCTAATGTCCTAACATGTGCACATGTGTGTGTTGAATGGGAAGAAATATGTTTGTTTTATATATAAAAAGCCAGTGTGGTCATTCGTTGAACGTTTCTGTCGGATGCTGTGCGGCTGCTCGGATATTTCGGAATCCCGGACTGTCATTTAGACATAGTCCATAGTAACATTTCAATTTACATACATACATACATATATGAGTATGACCATAACGAGGTGCCAGCCCAGCACTATGTACAAGCATATATGTATGTATGTATGTAGCTGCGGCGAAATTTCTCATGTAGACGTGCTTTAGCTTCGATCTAAATGTCCGGCTTGCTTTTCTGATCACAGTCCCAGCTGGTTCTCTGTTGCATGGTTCGCCCGTAGGGAGCCCTTTTTGTGTTAGGGCGGGCTGCAATCCTAATTAGCCAATGCAAGGCCATAAACCGCCGGAAAGAAAGAGCCCAGTGGGGCGTCTGGGTGGGACAAAGTTGGCTGAAGATTGGCTGGATGGTTGGTTGAGGCCGTCGCCGTCGCCGTCCCCTTTGTGGGCTCGCTGGAAAATCAAATCAAATTAAGTCGAAAGTTGATGGCGCATTTTACAGTTGTGGGCGTGTGTGCGGAGTGGGAATTGGGGGGGAGTGGGTCTGAAGCTGGGGCTGGGGCTGCGACTGCCACGAGGTGGGACGTGGGAGTACGTTGAGGGAACGTTTTTAATAATGTTGTTGCTCATTTCGCGGCCATCGTCATTATCTGCATGTAATTTCTCATTTTCATAGTCAATTAAGTCAATCACACGCCCTTTTAGCCACCGCAAGCGTTAGCCCGCCGCCCTCGAGGCTGCCTCCATGGCCTCCATTGGAAACGTTGAAAGCCACCCTGCAGCACAATTAACACGTTGTCGTTGCTCATTCTCTTGGTCCTATTGTTGCTGGTGGTGTGTTTCCGTTGTTGCTGTTGTTGCTGCCAAAAATTGGACTGGGCCGGACGCCCACCCGCAGCTCTGGGCTATACCCTTGCATAGAGTATTATAGAAGATACCGAGCGAAAGCTACATGAATAAGTGGAGCAGACAGTAAAGACTCTTAGATAGACTTGGATAAAGTTTGGCATGGAATAATAACCTTTCATTAAGTCCGATTCGTGTTTAAAATCGTTGCTGATGGACCTTTCCAGAGAAGTAAGGACTATATAGGCACCATGTAGGGACTGCCAAGTCGAGGCTGAAAGAGAAATCATATACTAAGTGCAGTGTATGTTTATCAGCGGCCAGGCAAGCGCGAATTCCCCCATCCTGTTTTCCTGTTTATTTGTAATGCAATTCGGCAGCGCGTTTATTGCTCAATTTCCATCGACGACGACGACGACGACGACGACGACGAGCGTTGGCCAAGAATAGTAGTAATAGGAATTACGTATTACGTATTCATATGGCCAGGCTCATCGATGGTTGGCAATGACGGTAACGACGGGTGATGGTTGATGGACGATGACTTGGGAAATGCATAGTCAACCCCTCGGCTCAGCACGCTCACCCTGACCCTCGACCCTCACTACACCTACACCCCACCACCACCCCCACCCAATATAAAGAACACAACTCATAGAATCATCCCCGTGGCAGCGTGTGGGGGGGTGGGCAATAACTGTAACAATTTCAAGCACTAAAACGACACGTGGCAGCTGCTTTTAAAATTGAATTTCCTGCATGTAATCTTGTCCAGAGTCAATTGTTTTTGTGTGTGTGTGTGGGTTTTTCCAGAACACCCAACGCCACCCTCCTCCTACACCTCATCGTACATTCTTCATCCTATATCCACATCCTACTCCTCCTGCTGCCGCTTTGCCGTGTTGTTGCACGTGCAGCTTGCTCTTCCCGGCACTGTTTTGTGGGTGGGTTTTTGGTTCCATGGGTTGTGGCATTGGCCACACTTTCTTATTTATGAAGATGCGGCCAATATGTTGACGTTTTGCTGACCCACAGCCACGTCGACTTCCACGGCTACGGCTACGGGGTGGGGTACAAGGTTTACTTTTTGGGTGTGAATGAGGCCTTTTACATTCACAGATTGACTTTCTAATGGGGTGTGAAGAATGTGGTCGCTGGATGGGATGGGATGAGATGGGATGAGATGGGATGGGATGGGATGGGAAGGGTGCTTAAGGGCCAGGAGAAGTTGACACGGATATGATGGGATAACAAGGATAAGCAGGTCTTTGCAGACACAGAAATGGTAAATTATTTAATCTATAGAGCCAGTAAATGATCTTGAATGAGATATGAATATCGAATCAGGCAACGATCCAGATTGTATTCTAATTGAGATTATCTGAGAGAGAGATTATTTAAACAAATTAAGTTTAGTCTTCACATATTTATATTACCTTAAAAAGAAACATCGGTAAGACGAATGCCACTTTGTTGTTGGAACAGCTCATCCTGAGGAAAGCCTTCGAAGACCTCCTACGAAATGGTTTAATGGACAGTACAGTGCCATTCATCTTTCAACGATTCCCACACAGCACCCATGTTCACAGCTCCATTGCCAGATCCAATTAACATGTCAATAGGACAGATCCCGAGTCCGGCCAAGACAGCCACCGATTGAAGTAACCCCTAATGGACAGATAGAGGCAAACAGAGTCGGGAGGAGAGACAGACGTTGCGTGCGGAGACGTGAAACGTGCCGCCATTAAAAAAGCCACGTAACATCAATTTAAATATTGCATTACATAATGATTTGCATAAAAGGCGCACGCACACCCCTTCCCCAGACCCCCTCCCCCAACTCCCTTCTGGCACACCCGCAACCATAGCCATCGAAATCACAGACAAAAAACAAAAAACAGAGGGGAAAACCCCATTAAACCAATAAAAATTTGCACTTTCACATGACCCGCCGCTGTCTCTGGCTCTGGCTCTGGCTCTGGTGGTTGCTGTGGTGTCGATCGACTCGACTAATTTGAATATGAGCACTGCCAGGGCCAGGGACGTTCTTTGTGTGCCCCGTCCTTCCCACGATATCGATACGATACGAGTCCTGCACGGGCCTGAATGGGAAAGGGGGAGGGAAACAGACCATTAGCAGCAGACAAAGGAGCCAATCGCAAGTCACCTGTGGGGGGACTGGGAACCCTAGTCCCCTTTCGATGGTCAGATTCCATGCTCGCAGTACTCCGCAATCCTGCAGCACTTGGATGAGTTCAACCTTTTTGGCCTTTTATTGCATTATTATTGTTAAATAAACAAAATTCAACAAACAAAGCAAATATTATCCCCGATCGAGGCGGTCCTGGGCCAGGCACTGCACTAGGACCTAGAATGGAGAGAAATCAATCAATGGAAAGGCTTCTCTGTGGCAGCAATTAGCTGGCACCCTGGGCCACAGATCACCCCGAACGGAAGTCCTTAAAAGGGTTGCCTTGGAGTGTGTCCTGTCCGCCGTGTGTGCCGCCTAATTGCGCGGGAGTTGGCTGCGGAGTGGGTTGCGGGTCACGAAAGGGTTCGTCCCGTAATTCGAGTAGACACGCTCCAACAGAGCCGGTCGAGTGGGCCCCTGGAGAGGCTGTGTGGCCTACGAGGGCGGGTCGGACCCTATCTTCCGACTAAGCCTGGCACCTGTCCAGGTCCGGCGAAGCCAATGGGGATGTTTTATCTTTTGGAAGTGATTTCAGTTCGGAAAAACATTGGGCCACCGAATCGATTAGCTCTGAAAATCTGTGAAACTTTGAATATATTTCATAAATGCTCAGCATCATTCCACTATCAGTATTTTTCAAAATTGAGACTTTTATCAGGGCATTAAATATTTGTAAAAACATTCTTATTTTCTATTTTTGACTTAAACATATGAAATATTTTAAAATTTGAATCAAATAGGTCATATCAAATCAATATATAAACGGAGTGCAAGAATTGGCATTAGACAATAACTAGAGGTCGTGGTACCTCTCTTTCTCTCTGACATGACAAGTTCGATCAAAATTAAGATAGATCGGGGGCTGATTGACTGAGTATTGAGTAGAGCCGCAGCCCTTTCCGCGGCTCAAAACGTTCTCACTCGTTTAGTTTTATTTTCCAAAAGTTAGGCATTTTTGTATCCCTGGATGCCCCAATAATGTTTGGGCATAATGGAACGTTTCCTCTTTACAAACTAATATGTAAATTTTGAAGCATTACCATTTCAACATCTGATTCATTAACACTCATGCTAAAAACTTTATTTATTATTTTCGCTCGCTTTCAGATCTTATCTCGACTCTTGGAAAGATCAGACACATTCCCATTCAGTGCTTACCTTGTCACTGTAGAACTCCACATTCTGGATAACTCAAGAGATATTCCTATATGTGTAGATCATGCTCTAACCCCAGTTAAATCCAAAGAGACATTAGCATAAGTCCTCGCCTCTACTTTACCAAACTCACATAAGATAACCATTCTTGTGACACATTGAAAGCGGCATAAAGAAAAATTTTCCATACATCAACCCGACCCAGTTCGACCCACACTCACACCCACGCTAGGACAATCCAACCAGCACACAATGGAAAGGACATTGGAGAAGGAGCCAACGAAGTGGTCAGCACATCCATTCATAAATCAGATCCCAGGGCCCAGAGAGCAATGGGCGCAGGGCGGCACAATACAACAGAAGCCGGACAATTGACGTCAACAATAAGTAACAATGATGTCAACTTGTAATTGAATTGATTGACAATATTTTATGTGGAACGATACCGAGAGCAGAGCCAAGCAGAGCATAGTGGAGCAGCCAGCGAATGGCAGACACATCCGGTCGAGAGCGGGTGGCCCCGGGTGGATCCTTAATGACAAAATTTGTTTAGATTAGCATTAATAGATGGGCGGCGATGAGGGTGGGGTAGCAGTGGCAGGAGTGGCAGGGTTGAACCACTGGGTGAGTGGCCATAAAAAACGATAAGAAGATTCAATAAAAATACTTTAAGCGGAAAAACAAGCTTGAATGCCGATAAAAAAAAAAAAGGAAAATAGAGAAAAGAAAACAGGGAAACAGGGAAACAGGGAAACACATCGAAGATGTGAACGAAGAAGGGTCATGAATAGAGCTCCGCCCATGCGATTTTGGCAAGGGGAGTGGAACTATGAACAAAGAATCAGCAACAAGGACATGGACTTGGACTTCGGCAATATGTGCAGGACACCCCCTGAGCGCTGGGCACTGCGCTTTTTAGCTAATGAAATCGTTTGCTAAATGAAACGTGAACAGTCAAATCAAATGAATCTCGGCAGCCGGGTAGTCGGGCAGCCGGGCAGCGGAAGCGGAAATGTGTCGCCGTTCAGTGGCAGACAAGAAAGAGAAGGGCAGCGGGAGCAACAAGAGCCATTACAAATAGCTGAAAACTTTAAAATCGCATCTCGAGACTCGAGCAGCTGCTGCGGTTACAGAATCCAATTTAAATCCACTTGAAATGAAAAGTTTCGTCCGGATTTATATTCGGATTTGGATTCGAATTCGGTTTTGATGTGCGGCTAACAGTGTGTGCGCTTCCGTTTCCGCTTCAGTGGTGGAAGAGGGGGTGCTGTAGAGCTGGTGGCCTGTGGTCTGCTGCGGTTCGGCTGTGCGATTAATTTGTTGATTTATTCGCAACGGAAGGGTTGCTTAATTCGTGCTGACGGCCGTTTTATTTATTTACGGGAATATTCCTCCATTCCTCCTTCGTTTGACTCCTAGCAAAACAAAAGTCTCGCCTCGCCGGAGTTTGACCCCACGTCGGACAGGTTGATCGGGGTATTCCCGGCCCAAGCTCAACAAAACGTCTGTTTCTCGGCAGCTATGGATAGTCTGGTCCGGAGCAAGGGAATGCCATCATACGGAAGCAATAGTCAAAGTAGTCTTTGCTATCCACAGATCCAGATTGGTTTCGTTAAGATAGTTTTTCTGTTTCTACTGTTGATCCATTGATCGGACAGTTCCACACAATCGCCAGCTCCACTCTATATCCACTCGTTATATCGATATATGGATATATAATATATGGCAGGGTATCAGCTTGGTCAGACAATTATCCGGCTGGTGCCCCTGCTTCAGATACCCAGAATAGAATAATTTTTAACGGGCCAAAAAACTTTATCGTGGATCCTTTCATTTTGATTCATTTTTCTTGCCTTCCTTCGGTTTCTTTTTGGGTTTCGGTTTCGGGTTTGGCGTTGGAGTCGTTTTGGTTTTGCATATATGTACATACATACATATGTATATGCACAAAAGTTGTTGTCGGACTGTTGTCGGTGGCTCAGCAGCCAATTACTGCACTGAGCAGAGAGACACACATAAATATTCCCAGTCAGGACAGGCAGAGTCCTCGTTCCGTGGTCCTTTTGGCCCCGCTAGATTTGTATACTTGTTGTCTGGTTATCAACTCACTTCCGGAACTTAATGGCCTGAATCCTTTTGCTGCCTTGATTTGACTTTCCGTTCACCAGCCCCAAAACCCAAACACACACACGCACATACAGAGTCGGGCGTCAGGCTGGGTGCATTGGCCTGTAAGATAGCCGGCTAACCCTTGGAATAGTCAAATGAAGTCATCGGAAGCAGGGGATTACATCGGATAAGCAATCCATGAGCGAATTAGGTACATGTTTAGGTTGAAGCCTCGGCATTCTTCATGATGTGGCGATGAGTCGAGAAACTCTTTTTTGGAAAATTCTATTTATATTTCGAAAGATACTCAACAGATTATATCGCCATATTATCGAATATCCTTTCAGATATATACACATGTACTTGCATATATGTAAGTCACTTTTGGCATCCACAGGGATAAGGATAGATAATTATTCTTCTCTCGCTGGATCGTTTATCTTCCAGCAGTTTTGTACAAAGTATATCGTTTCGGCCAGTTGACTTATGGCGTTTTACGAGCCAATTCAAAGCCAAAGCTAAATGCTGGCCCAGAATGAAGGACGATGGCTGCCAGGAGTCCATCCATAACAGTATTCCCCAACCTATTCCGGGTCCTTTTGTTTGGGCTGACTTCGGTTTTGCCTTGTTTTTAATGCGCTTTTGATGAAGCCATCATGTCACATTACATCAAACAAACCAAACAGAACACAGAAGAATATAATGGAACGGAACAAAGGGAGAAATAAAATCAAATATATCAGACCAGGCAAACACACAGAGGTCCTGGGTTCGCTCTGTGTTCGCTCTGGGCTCGCCCTGAGCCCTCGTCCTGCGTGAGGGTGTTAAGGCAACAAACAACACGGTCACAGGACGAGCCCAAGGCAACCCGGATTTTGGCCATTTAGCCGCAGCAGCTCGAAAATCTCATAAACACTTTGCTCGGCACAAATTGAAATCTGGTTAGCAGGGGGCTGGCAGGAGGAAAGTGGGTTGCTTCAGAAGGACAGAAGGGGTGGTTCCAGGAGGAGAGGAGGTGGTTGCACAATGACTGGATGGGTGGGGTGGTAAGCAAACATTGACACGCCATTCAAGCCACGAGGCGGGGGCAAATCAAAGTCAGCCAAGCAAGTGGGGCAAGCGGTAAGGATGCCTGATCACAGTCGGGGGGAGTGGCTTCGTGTGAGTGCGTGGCAAGAGGAGGCAAGGAAAACGTTTTGCCTTGATGCGCATTAGCCGAGAACACATTCAGTTCAGTCTCTTGTGGAGCTGAGAGTGATTCGCTTGTTATCCCCAGAAACTGATGGACTGGCCAAAGCCATGGCAAAAGGATTGTCCCGGACACACCACATTTCATTGACATTTTTATGTCGGATCGTTACGGGGGCAACGTTTCGAAGGGATTTTTTAGCTAAAACTTTCTCAAAAAACGTTAAGAAAGACGATATGATTTTACTGGCATTTAAACCAAATGGCAAGAAATGTTCAATATAAATCGAAAATATAAAAAAAGAATACTGTTTCATTCTATCGAGATATAGATATAGACTTGGCCTGTAAATAATTCTTACTTAACATTAGAAAGATATGGATATTGATGGTGTCTGTTCCATGATACGACTTCGAATCCAGTGAAGCTACATCAAAGATCATTTGCTCTTGAATGCCCCACACAATTCTGTCACCATACAATTGGTGTTCTCTGAGTACTCTCGATAATCCTCATCTGGGGAATATCCAGACAAGATTGAGTCAAGTATCAGCGCCCTCAGCAATTGACTGGGAAGCAGTAAAAAAGTGAATTGCATTTGTCTAATCATAATTTATGGACCCTTTGGTCAACGACGTCCACCAACTTGTTCAGATTTGGGATCTGCAAGTCTCAATGGCAGGGCCATAGTCAGGGACAGGGTCAGGGTCAGGGACAGGGTCTGAGGAACGACGGCAGTGACAGGCACTCCATTCGTTTTTTGTATGTGGGTTTCTGCCCATTGTGACTGTCATTGCATCTCTTCGATCTGTCCCGTCCTCGCCCTCTCCACTGGTTGTCCATTTTTTAGTACTTCCTCAAGAACAACACAATGGCCTGGCTCTGTGGCAATGTGTCATGCTTGTTGATTTGTAAGGATGCAGTGCAGCCGCTTGAATTGTATTGACCGGAAAATCATAAAGCTCTTTGTCCCACACGAAAAAGAGAGACAGAGAGGAAATCAAATCGAAGCAGCCTCGTCATGGCTGGACATCATTTGGTCCGTTTTGGTTGGGTTCTGTTCGATTCTGTTCTGTTCGGTGTGGATGGTGGATTGTGACTGAATTGAACTGAATTGAATGGGTGCTGCTACTGAGACCGGAAATGTTGCCCCGTGTATTTAATCTCTCTGTCTCCCTGCCGCTCTTCGATTTCCCATTACTCGATTATAATCCTTTCATTCCCTCCGTTTCGTTGTTGGAGTTTTCTTGTAAAAAGTCTCCGATTCCCGTTTCCGCCGCAAAAGTTGCTCGTTTTTCTGTCTGTGTCTTTTTCAGATCGGCATCATCATGAGCATCATCATCATTATTATGGAAAATTGTTTATAAGTTGACGGGCAGTAAACAGGATTTGTCTGCAGGCAATCGGAAATGCTAAGAAGTCAAAGTTCCAGAGGGATCAAAATTACCATTCAACAATCGGAAGAGGAAGTCCATTTTCTTCCCTCATGTGTGGTCGGTTGGATTTTTCTTTCTTTGCGACAGCGAAGAATGTGGAGCAAGTGAAAAATCGAACCCAGATTCATTTGCACATATTTTTACGTATACAAATTTATATGTATGAGTAGATATTTCGCGTGTGCTATAGAAATATTCGCACTATGCTTTTGGAATAAAATAATAACAATTAAAAATAAATACATACATATATGTATACCATGAAGTATTCAATTAATTTTTTGAGATATACTTAGATTGCATTTTTTGTTTTGGGAGTTTTAGCATCTCTTGAGGAACTCTTAATGATTGTTAAATATAATCTTCATATATTTATGCACTGAGTTTCTCTCATAAATTTACATACCCATATTTAAAATAAATATTCGTCTTTAAATATAAATATAGTGAATATAGATTGAATTCACTTTGAACTACATTTTTAATACGGCCCATGTTCAATAAATGTAGATATAAAATACTTTAGAATAATTACACCAGTCGACACGACTTTTCCGCTGTCGCCAAAAATGACTTTTTCTGATAGATTTGGATGTTTAAAAAATTTTAAAGAATGTTTTTTTTTTTTTTAATTCCGTTAGCCGACGAATAACGGTTTTTTTTTTCCTACAAAAATACCAAAAATCTGCTTTTGTAACAGTTTTTAACGGTAAAATGGCATTTGGGAAAGTGCCAAACGGCATATGAAGTTTTGGTCAAACGGTTACAACTTAGCCGTTTATTTTTATATTTTTATAAGCGATACCTTAAACGACGCATAATTAATGTGTCTATCTAAAACTAAAAATCAAGGCATTCAAATATTTTTTTTTCGACTTTTCCTGAGCTTTCAAAGTCAAAATTTTGGGGGAAAAATACCGAAAAAAATTATGAAATTTCAATTTGGAAGCTTAATATCTTCCAGACGTTAAGTTGCAGCTACAAAGTGTCTGAGTCGGATTTGTAGCTGCATTTGTCAGCTTTTTTTAACTGTAAAGTTCAATACAACCAGTTGTAGGAAACTTAAGTTATGTGAAAAATAGAAGCACTACCTATGACAAAAAATACAAAATTTTTTTAAAATTCTTTAAGGCAAAATTCGGGACCAATATAAGCTGTTAATTAGTTTTCTCGAAGGAGCATACAGTTTATTTTATTTAGTTTTTTTATTTTTATTTATTTGTTTAACACTAATATTATACCTTGGAATCTAATTGATTTGACAACCAGACCTGATCTAACCTCCCCCCCCTCTCACCTTTCCTTTGCTTTCCAGCTCGATTAGCTTTACACATGGTTCGCTCGTGGGATCCATGGCAAATGACCTATAAATGACACGCACACAAAACGATTTCCCTCTGCCTGAGTTGGCCCGACTTGACCTGACCTGAATGAGCAATGTCCGCCCAATCCACATCGCACTATCCATCTGCCATGTCCTACAATGTCCCATATCTCACATCCAACATCATTCACCATACACCACTCGTATTCATATTCGCCATCACGTGCTGTGACTCCTGCTCCTGCTGGATCTCGTTGCAGCATATGGACTGGTCTGGCTTATCCATTTATGAGTGCACATTAACCATTATGATTTATACATACATACATACATATATATGTATGTATACTCCTCGTATGCGTGTGTGTGTTGGCCTGAAGCTCCGGGTGGGAGGCAAGGACGAGCGTCGTCCGGTAAGTGCCGTGCCGTTGTGCAGTTGAGTGGAAACTATAGATAATATTTTTATAGTTGCACTGCCTTTGAGCGAATGAAAGGAAACTTATCCTGACTGACTGAATCAATGACTAAATGAGTGACTGAGCGAATGACCAACGGAGAGAGTGAGTCTGACTGCTCCATTTTTTTTGTTGTGGTCAGTGTGTTTCTGTTTCTATTTTGTTTCCAAGCTACAGATTTATATGGCTTACCCATCTCGGCCACATTGGAGCAAAATCAAGCTACTATTTCATATGTATAGTGTATAGCTGATATAGGAACAATCAGTCGTGTAAGCGTTCCTGTGAGAAAAAATTAGCCAAACCTTTGTAGTTGTGGATCGAAATGGAATGAATACGAGGATAATACACTCTGGCAGCTAGCTGCCATATGGAATGATGGATCTGCAAAGGGTATTAAAAGCTTCGGCCCCCAACAGCCAGACCACCTTTCTTGTTGTATATTAGAATGTTTGCCGCATTCAAATGTATTTTTGTCGATTCCTTGATTTATGACAAAGCATTTTTGTGCCTTTATTCCACCACCAGTCGTACTGGTCGTCCGTCGCTGGTCAGCAAATGGTGCGTCAGCGTTTAATTTCATTTTGCGACATGTGCCGGACATTAAGGAGCGCGGCAGAGAGAGATGCCAGAAGGAGTAGACCCGGCCGGCAGCCGCCTAATTGACAGATATGATTTGCTGTAGTGTAGCTTTTGTCCTAGCCTGAAAATGGGACAGAGGAAGTTTGAATGGAGCGCCGCTACTTGAAGGTGCGTCCCGTTCCAGCTACGTGTCTTTGGTTTGACCAAGAGGACTAGAGCTAAAGAATGAGATCCATTTGGGTCTATTTCGGGCAGATGAAGGAGTCAAGCTAATCCTTACAGCTGGCTCGAGGATTTCGATATCTAAAACAAATGACACTGCAAAATGTTACTACAATTAAGCGAAGAGTTTTCCAAAAGGAGAGGGATCTGATGAGGAAATGCATATTTCATTTGGGACAAAAACGTTTCTATCCCAATCCTTATCTATCAATAAATTTATTCTAATACTCCACTTTTTTTTTTTTAAATCAGAGTTTAATGTATATGTCGACAGTCCTCTGAAAAATGGCGTTTCTTCTGCAATGCATCGTATATCTACTTCCTACGGAATAAAAACGAAGGCAAATTGTGTCAGTGTCAGGTCATCCTTAAGATATTGATTTAAAAACATTAATATTCATGTTTTTTTCCTATATCTTCCCCATCGAGCAGCACATATGTATGTACATACACTCTCCAATCGCCATGCGGAGTGCGAAAAATACATTTACATCCGAAATTGCAGGTCGATGTTTCCATTTGGGGAATATATTTGGGGCTGTGGATGAAACAAAAACTACATAAATATGGAAGGTGATTTCGGACGAACAAAATAAATCATTTCCGTTAGGATTCAACCTTTTTTTAAGTAAATAACTAAAGTAAAATAATAAGAGAACAATTCTGAAGAAGAATCTAAAAATTAAACCAAAATAAATACATGAAAAATATAGGTCTGATTGAATATAAAAGATGGAAAAATAATAGAAAATATTCCCAGGTAAATATTAAATTTCTGAAAAGCAAAACCTGAAGCAGAATAGCTAAAATAGTAAGTACTATCTAAAGAAAGAATATATGTGACTATTAGATTTGGAAATTTAAGTAGAAGAGCTAGAAATGTATGTAAAATATCCCCAGAAGGATAGAAGAATTATCGAATTAAAATATAATTCGAAGATCAACATGATCGTGCAACAAATCTGATGGCAATACAGCAGAAAACGTTATTATTCATTCACTCGATTCGCAGTACAGTGCGTTTCA
Organism: Drosophila athabasca; assembly: GCA_008121215.1. Lineage (NCBI taxonomy): Eukaryota > Metazoa > Arthropoda > Insecta > Diptera > Drosophilidae > Drosophila > Drosophila athabasca. The sequence goes on along the minus strand of CM017796.1, from coordinate 3,394,022 downwards.
CAACAGTAAGGTCCACACTTCGTAAGCCGACGCTTTATTTTTGAGCTCCTCCATCTCCAGCCACATCCTCTGGCTCTCCTCATTAGCCTCGAGTACATCAATCATCGGCTTGTTTTAATTTTAAAAAAATCGCACGCTGTTAAATCCCTCCCCTGGCAATTCCACCCGCCTCTCGCATCCCTCCTGCGGTTTGGGATGGGGTACTTAATTAAATCCTATGCCACGTGCCCCACCCTCCCCCATCTGCCATCTACCACCCACAATCCACCATCCTCCCCCCTCCGTTGACTTGTTCGAGCAACCAACCACGGACGGAATCCCGCCCACCGCCGGCGCAAGAGGAGCAGCCGCAGCCTGTGGCGTCATCTCTTTCTGGCATGTTCGGAAATTTCCCTCAAGAGGGAAATTTTGCAGCTCCTTCATTGTTCTCAAGGAGCGCCATTTTGACGGGGCTTCTCGGGAGTCCTGCTGGGCCACGGGGGGTGGGAATCTGGAATGCGGACTTGGACTTTGACTTTGACTCCTCCTGGCGTCCATATTATCATGTGATGGGGTGTATGTGCGTGTGTGGCGGCAACAAGATTGATCTATTTTAATAACCAGGCTCAACGGAAAATGTAAACGGTAAAAGATGTAAACATTTTTTAAGGAATTTTTAATTTACTGCCTCGTAGGCGCCCCCGCCACTCCCCGCCTCCAGAGAAGGGTCTAATCCCAGCTAATCCTCCAGTCTTAGTCGACAACTTAATTGGATTTTATTTCAAAAGAAAACAGAAAACAGAAAAACGAAAAGCGAAGAGAGATGAATTGTTTCATTGCGCGTTAATTTTGTTCTTTATGGTATCGTATTGGTAGAATGAATCGTTGAGAAAATACAGTTTAGTGATCTGATGTACGAGTAGTAGTTGGAATAAATAAATATAGTACTATATATATATATATGTATATGGTATGCTAAAGCTAGTCCGGACTCCTTCTCCTTTCCATCTCCTCCTGCTGCTCCACTTCTATCGCTATAGTTGTCCATCGTCACCATTCGCATTAGCTCAGCTTATGTGGTTTGTTTAAATCATTCTTCTTTATCCAGCGTACACAATAAAAATTACAATTACAAAAAAAAAGAACTCTCACACACACAGAAAATACAGTGGACATTCACGCCAGGTGGCACTCTCAATACAGCTCCTGAACATCAATCCTCGAGGGTGCTTTTTAAACATACGAGTATCTTTAAACTAAGTTATACTATATCTAGGGCTCTAGCGTTCTTCTGTAAAACCGAAAAAACAAACAAATGCATTTTACAGATTACTTAATATTTAATAAACAATTGGTTTTCATGCTGTCGCTGTTGCTGTTTCTGTTGTTCCGTGTCATTCATTCATTCAATTAAATCAAGATCTTTCGACCACATTTCCGCCAATATCGAGCGTCCACGAGTCTACAAATGGGGTACATAGATATAGACATAGACGTACACATAGATATAGACATACAATTAGGGTTTGAAGCAAAAAAAAAAAAAAAGAGACATACACTAAGGGTGTGGCAAAGGGACTAAAGTTAAAATAGTTTCTTCGTGTCATGTCAGAGCTCAGAGAGGTGGTCTGAGCGCAAAACATTGAGGAAATGCTGATTATAAATATACACAAAAGACGAGTGACGTGAGACGCAAGGCGGAATCCATCTAGGTCTCAAAGTATTTGTAGATCGCCGTCACATAGGCCATCACCTGCATCCAGTCGGGCCGCTCAAGCTGGCACATATCGTTGATGTTCTAGAGAGGATAGCGAAGCCGCATTTAAGTATTTTCCACACACAAAACACAAACACAAAGAGGGAGGACTCACCAGTGTGGTGCCAATTCCCACTGATTCGGCGGCTGCAAAGGCTAGCGAAAAGTTTCGACGCTTGTTCGCCTGACTGAGCTGGTCGTAGGGTATGCGATCCGGCAGATAGGAGTGAAGGATCGCACAAAAGGCTAGGCCATCGTTCCACGATGAGCTGAAGTTCGTGATGTCAATGTTGCGGTAGCCCACTGTCTTGTTCTGGCACCACTTCAGCAGCGCATTCCTCTTGGAGCCGCCGTTTTTGGCCAGCATATTCAGCGGATCCTTGCGCTCACCTTAACAGAGGGACACCAGAATGTTAAAGGAGATCGGAGAGTCATTACCTTCGCTCGACCTACCGCTAATAAAGGACTTTGAGACACTGCCAAAGGGCAGACTGGGCGGCTGACTGCTGCCGCTGCTGCTGGGCGTGGCCGGTGTGGAGGGCTGCGAGGAGTTGGCAGCCGTCACCTGCTGCTGCTGTTGCTCCCGCAACGGCAATGTGGCTTTGGTAGAGCTAGTTGATCCTGATCCTACTCCTACTCCTCCTCCTCCTCCTCCTCCTCCTCCAGTTCCAGCGTCAGCTGCTGCTGCCGTTGTTCCCACATTTACATGCTGATTGCTGCTCTGCAGGACTGGCAACCGAAGCTGTGGATAGAGAGACAAAATATCGATTCAGGGAGGCTACAACAGAAGCGGAAGATGTTTACTCACGCTCTCGTGCCAGTCACCGGAGGTGGGCAGAATGATGGGAGTGTTTCCCAGCTCGGGAGTGCCGCTGTTCAGGCTCGAGTTGGAACTGTAGTTTGACTCCGCCTCATCCGACTTTCCTTGCTAAAAGAACAAACGGAGAGGAAAAGGGAGGAGTTCAAGCGAGTGTACAATTAAGAAGAGAGCAGGATCCACCATACCGCCTTGTTATTCTCGATGCTCTCTATGAGGGTCTTGACGGACAGCCTGGAGTCCTGCCGGCTAAAGCTAAGTTTACTGCGACGCGAGGCCATCTCCAGCTGGACCGTGGACAGCACCGACTGTGGCGTCTCCGACGGCTGCGGTTCTGGGGAACAAAATCAAGGATATTCGAATCAAAGATTATGTGAGGAATGGCTTGATCTTACGCTGCTTGGTGGCGAGCTTCTCCAGCTGCTGCTCCAGCAGCCGGATCTTCTCCTTTTGCGTCTTGTTGTCGAGCAGGAGCTGCTCGCGAGCGCTTAGCGCCTCAGTCTTGAAGTCGTTTGCAACACGCACGGTCATCAGCAGATCTGACTGGAACTGTTGCCATTCCTCAGCCTCTCGTCGCCGCAGCTGCGTCTCCTTGTCCAGCCGCTGCTCGGTGTCGCTCAGCTTCAGCTTCACGTCCCCCAGGTGCTTCTGTGTTTCGCCGAGCAGCGCCTGAAGCTGGGCCTTGTCCTCATGATGGCACTTGGACTGCACCTGCAGTTCGGCCACCCGCTCCTCCAACGCCTGACAATCGCCGGCCAGCTTATCCTTGTCGCGCTGCAGCTGTTCCAGCCGGTACTCCAGATGGGAGACGGCACACTTGGCATTGTTCTTGGCCACCTTGCACTCCTCGGTCAGTCCGGCCAGCTGCTCCCGCAGTCGGCGAAGCTCCGCCTGGCTGCGCGACCACTGATCCTGTAGCTCAGCCACCCGCTCCTCCAGAGCATCCTTTTCGCGCCGGGCCGCATCCAGTACGTCACTGAGATCGGTCTTGTCGCCGCGCGCCAAGTCCGCCTCCAGTTCCTCGATCTTGGAGCGGGCATTCTCGAGCAGCGTGCTCAGCCTGCTGATCTCAATGGCCCGCTGCGAGATCTCCTCCTTGGCCTGCGAGAACTGTGCATCGCCCTGCTTGCGCTCCGCCGTGGCCGCGTCCAGCTGCGAGTCGAGCAATGCGATGCGCTCCCGCTGACGCTGCTCCTCTTGCTGAGCGGCATCGCGGGTCTGCCGCAGCTCGGCCAACTCCCCGTTGAGCTCCTCCTGCTTCAGAAGCACCGCCTCGCGCTCCTCCTGTGAGGTCTGGATGAGATCCAGCAGCTTCTTTTCGCGCTCCGAGGTGCACACCTCAGCCGCCTGCTTTGTGTCGCGCAGCAACAGCTCCTGGAGGGTGCTGATCTGCGTTCGGGACTCGTTGAGCTTTTCCGTCTGGCGGCAGAGCGACTGGAAGAGCACGTCCTTCTCCTCGGCGAGCCGCTCGTTCTCCGTTTGGGTGTCGCTGAGCTGCGTTTGCAGGTCGGCCAGCTCCTGGAGGGTGGCCTGCAGCTCCTCATTGGTTGAGTAGTGGGTCTCCTCCATCTGAATGATCTTGTCCTGCAAACAGGCTACTGATATCTCGCTAGACGACGACTGCTTGTCCCAGTCGGGCGTGAGGCAGGGCGTCCCATCGTACGCCTCGTTTGTCTGAGAAAATAGAATCGACAAATGATGGAATTCGAAAAGCAATTTATGCTTCCTAGATACTCACACTGGGCAGTGCTATGGAGGCGGGCGCTGAGCTATGCAAACGCTGCGAATCTTGTATAATCTGATGCTTCTCCGCATCCGACAATGGCGAGTTGACAACGTCCCGCAAACGATTGCGCAAAGATTCATTTTCATATTTCAGATTGCCGATTTCCATTTGTGTTTTCTCCTGTAGATTCTGTAAGCGGAAAGATCAGTTCAGTTTTGATTGGATTCAATTCGATTCGAATCTCGGCAGGTGAGACGCTGTTGCTGTTGCTGTTGCTTCTGTTGCTGCTGTTGGCTGTTGTTCTTACGACGCAAAAACGAAGCTCTCACTGCATTTGCTCTGCAATCAATTAAGGAGCACTTCCCCGCACTATCTCTCTGTCTTTCTTTCTGCCTGTCTGTTTTTGTATCATATATTGTATATCTTATAGAACATATTAAATATCAATAACTATGGGCTAGAGTATCGAAGCGCAACGCCCCCGGCACCCACTTTTAGTTGCGATTGCTCGAATACCTTGCATTGAATATATTTAAAGCTATCCTGTTGGATCCGTAATTGATCGTAGCTCTATATAGTATACATATTTCTATATGTAGATATGTCCCAACCTATCTCTAGGCATCATTTATGTATCTCGAATAGCAAACGATCTGCACTCCATGGACCAGTATCCTCATCCAATTGGATACGCTTAAGTATAGCTTATGGCTTATAGGGTATCACTACATCAATCAGCCATGACAACTCATCAACGACAGCAGCAGCAACAACAACGACGGCAACAACAGCAACAACAACTTGTGGTTAGGAACCCATCGCTCTATCGCCTCCACTACCCTCAGCCCTCCCACCAAGCCCACCTGCATCTTAACCAGATCGCCCTTCAGTTTGGCCACCTCGCTTTGGTATGGCAGCAGCTCCGTGATGCGTGTCTCCAGCTGCAGTTGCTCGCTTCCCAATCGATCCAGCTGCCTCTGCAGCTCCTGCATTTTGTTGTTAGCCTGAAAAAAGGGGCAAGAGAAGGGTTTTTGTTTGTGGCAAGCAATGCTTTTTCGAGTGGTGTCGCTTACCTCTAAGAGCTCTTGTTGTTGCTGTTCGTTGTTGAATTGTTGCTGTTGCTGCTGCTGCTGCTGTTGCTGAAAACTGCTGGCTGCCACGGCTGCCACAGCCACGGCGGCTGCTGCGGCCGGAAATGCGTTTGCCGCCGTACTATTGCCGCCACTATTGTTGCTTACAATGTTGTTGCTGCCACTGCCACTGGAACTACCTGATGGTGCCGATGCTGCTGTCGCTGCTGCTGCTAGTTGTTGATAGAAATCAGCTGCGGCGGCGGCAGCAGCGCCACCATCTTGCAACGCGGACAATGCGTTGTTGTTGTTAATGTTGTTGTTGTTGCTGCCGCTAGTGGTGCTGCTGCTGTTGTTAGTTGCCGCTGCTGGGGGCACGGCCGCAATAGAAGTCATTAGTTGTTGGTTTTGTTGGTGTTCTGGTTGTACATTCGCATTGCGGGCCGCTGCTTGCTGCTGTTGTTGTTGTTGCTGAAGTTGAAATTGTTGTTGTTGTTGTTGTTGTTGCTGAAGTTGCTGTTGTTGCAATATTGGCAACTGCTTTGGTTGCTTGAGTCCTTTTAGCTTTGACTTTTTCAGCGGCAGCGTGTTGCTCTGCTGCTGCTGCTGCTGCTGCTGTTGTTGCAATTGTTGTTGAAGTCGCTGTTGTTGTTGTTGATTTGTCAGCAGCAGCGCATCTTCATCGCCCACATCCACGCCCCTTTCGTATGAGGCTGCCTCGTGATTAGAATAAAACTTTGTTGTCGCTGTTGTTGTTGTGCCACTCGCTGTTGCAGCTGTTACCGCGTTATTAAGTTGCTGCTGCTGTTGTTGTTGCTGCTGTTGTTGTTGTTGTTCGTGGGCCGTGTTTAGGGATGTACTCGACTGTGACTTCTGGCGATTGTTGTTGGAATGCTGCTGCTGTTGCTTGTGCGAGGAGTTTGAGGAGTTGGAACTCGAGGTCCCTTGTCCTCTGCGAAACAATGATTTCAGCTTAATCATTTTTGTTGTGATTCTCGGTTGTTGGTGAAAATCGTATTGAAAATGTTTTGGATATTGTTGTGCAAATGATTCGGTTGTTGTAGCAAAACGTAAACCATTAACTTTAAAACTTTAGGGCTCTATTTTTGGATTGTCCGTGATATTTAGGCTTTATGCAACATATGGGCTCTTTGTGTGATTTGTGGTATGATCCTTAAGATCCACCCTTATATCATTATTGATACCAAAAGTTCGAATTTCGGAGCTCCGATTATAATTGCTTAATTGATTTTTATCACCACTTGTTGAATATTTAAGCTCCGATTTCGGATCTGTGTTAATGTTTAATCTCCAATTGTGGATGATGATCTGTTTTATATTAATGGAGCTCTTATGTTTTTCATATCGAGGAACTTTTGTTCGAAATGGTCGTCGTTTATCGTTGTTTTTGCGTAAGCTTTATAGTTATTAGTGGTCGGTTATCGTTGTTTATTGTTATCGTTCTAACAAATATTACTATTTATCAATGCATATTTATGACATGAGTCGTGCTGCGTTCGTTATAAAAATATATTTTATTATCAATTCGATGTGCTTTCTATCTTTCTCTCTCTCACTGCTTCCACCTGTCTGCCTCTCTCTCTCTCTCTCTCTGCCTCTCTCTCGGCAAAAGTGAAATTTCTGCAATATTTCTGCAAGATGCCGGTAAAAGACCTTTGCGAACAGATCCAAACGATGAATGAAAGCAAACGATGGGGGAAAAGTAAATGCTAATGACAATGCGTGATGTTGCATGCAACGTAAGACAAATATATGCCAACACTAACAACTATAATGTAACAACAATATAACTCGTTTGTGTCCGCAGACAATCGCACGGCATTGTGCCAGATAAGCGGGGCAGCGAGAGAGCGTAGCGCACTCTGTTAGTTAACAGAGCTCTGTAGCCCGACACTCAAGAGAGTGACAGCACGAATGATCGAATCAGAAACAGTGACTGACGCACAAGCACACACACTCCCCTAAATTAATATGCAGTACAGCGACAACAATAACGATCGGGGGGACTTTGAAATTCAGAAAAGGCCAGTCTCACATCTCCACACCCCCACCATCCATCTCATCTCCCAAGAGACAATTGCAACGTCAACATTTTAACAGCTCGCACTTGTACACACAAATATCTATGCACACAGTGGTGCTAAAAATTATTCGTACCGGCAAGCCAAAAATCAACCTAAAGACATCTTAAATTGGTTGCGAAAGGTGGGCAAATAATTGTGGGATTCACTGTAACCCTAGTAGTGATCAAGCCCCCAAGCGCCGTGTGATCAAAATATCAAGGGAGCCAGAGCGAGATTAAGAGGGGAACTCCCCCTTCCTCTACCCAAGGGGTACAAGGGCCGCACTGTTGTGTTTGTTCATGAGTTATTTCTTCCCCTCATTGTCATAGGCCGGATTACTCATGGCCCGACATGACACGACGTGGCACCCCCCCGTCCCGGCCCACTACTTCCAATTGAAAGAAACGAGGCTGAAATTTAACTGCACTAAAATGACATTGACAGCTGACCGCAGTCAGAAGTGCACTTGCAGGCCGCCTGTAGCCAGTGTTGGCAAACGATCTGCCTATATCGAGCTGGCGGCTATGGCCTCGGCAACAGTCCAGACCAGCAGCAACTGAAATCTTTTGTTAATTCTTTTTGGGACAGCGCATAGCCCACGCGAAACACGCAAATTTTTGTTTATTTCATTTAGGCCTTTAAATTGAAAGACAAACATAGACGTCATGACATCATGCAGACAGAAAAAAAAAATCACCGAAATTAAATGTACATTTGAGGGACACTTTTTAATTGCTGATGAACATGAGACCTTATCAGGTGGTGTGGGTTTATCTAGGTCCGCAATTTGTTTGCACTGCGATAATGTTGGATAATTGGGCAGCAAGAAAGTGAAAAAAGCACAGAGCAGTCGAGTCATTTATCGTTTAAATGTTAATTTGATTATATGTATGTTGGTGGAGGCATCGGTTAGGGGGGGTGGTGCACACGCGCGCCCTGATTTGGGCAAAACATGTGCGTTATCCAGCACTGAAATGCAACTGCACAGTGGGAGCAAGCGAAACAGGATGTGGAGATCTCTTGGATTGCCCTTCAAACAGCGGTAGAGAGGGAGAGAAAGATAATTGAATGGAGCCACACACACATACGCACGAATACACGCAAACGCTGATTTAATTTCTTGCATCAAATAACTGTAAAAAAGGTATTTTTCTTTATTTTCGCACTCTTTCGCGCTAGCGCAAAGAAAAGAAACCGGAATACGCCAGCAAAACAAAAAAGTCAACTCTCCGCACCAACACACCAGCACAAGAGAAACACACACATACAACTCGTATATCCGCCGTACGCACATACCCGATCGGAATAATAGTTAAAAGATTTTAGCTATGGCATTCACATAATGAAACAAAATAAAATAAAAATGAAAAAAGAACAACAAGGCGGAGATGTAGCGAGAAAGAAACGCACGAGAAATGCGCGACAAAAAAAATATGACAACAAAGCGACGCGCGTTTTCGGGTTTCTGTTTTTTTCTGCAAACAACAACAACAAGTGTCCATCAGTCACCTATCGATACGACTATCGATGGCAGCTTCTACCGCATATCTTCGAACAATATACATGTACTTTTTGAAGCTAAACCGAATGGTTTGCCTTTTCCAACTTTATTTAAGTGTTTCTGAGACTATAGTACTATACGTACTATAGACTGAATTTCAATTCTGGAACCATACGATATTATCGTTGATCATTTTGCGGAAAAACCCTAACGCATTTGGCTCGCAACACTATCGTGATCTGTAAGCAACAGGGGGCGCTTCGCACGGCGCATGCGTGCCACGTTTCCCAACACTAAAGAGGCGCGCCAGCGTTTGAAATTATATGTTCGACCAACTCAATTTTTCAATTTTTTGAACCAGAAAAAGTTATGACTGCATGAATTTCTAGTAGGTTTATTTTTTTTATTTATGGTAAGAACAGTAATGATAGTTTTGTGATCCATTTGAGAGGACCACCTAGCAAAAAGGACACTGCCAGGTGTCTCTGCTCTCCATTGCTCTATAGAAAAAATGGGAGCCCCTATATACTGCCCAACAAAACAGGGACGTTGCTGTACATCGAAATACATATCTTCTAGTTCTAGAGAATATTTTCACTAATTGTGTTGGATACCCTTTCCTACTATTCTTACTTTTTCTACTTTTTGAAAAGGTATCATAATACATATATTTCAATGAAATGTTTATCTATATATATTTTATTTCTTTTATTCAGGGGATTTCTTTCCCGCAGAGATGCGTGTGCTTTTGCTTCTTTGCTTTGGGCTCTTTTTTCTTTATCCTCTGATATTTTCGAATTCAACCTCTTTTTCATCTTGGGAGCTTATCAGAAAAGCGAGAAAACTAGAGAGAAAAAAACCGCAAAAGCCACCAAAGCGCGTCGTTCGGTTTATTTTGCGGTTTTCAGCATTTCTCTTTTTGTGTATTTTCTATGATTTTTCATTGTTTTCGGCATGAGGCGGGAGGTCTGTGGTCTCTCGATGGGGTCTATGACCATACCCAAACGTCACTTATCGTTACAGCTGCTCCCCCCTCTAGCCTGTCGCCACCAAAGTATGTACCTCTAATATCCGCAGAAGCTGACCATCAGCCAGCCCCCTGGCCCCCTCACTCCAGTATCGCATTACGCTCTGCTTGTGGCCCCGCCACCACCTCTGTGGATCCCTGGCCAGCGAGCATGACATATTCAAAAAAAAATATGCACAAGATCCAAGCACGGAGGCACTGACACTAGTATACTCTTTCCATTCATAAAGAAATTAGCAATATAAAAGCGGTGATCAAAATATCTCCGAGTACTACAAATATGAAATATTCCATAAAAATGTAAATACTCCCTTGTGGAGAGAGTACGGTTGTTCAGCATTAGCAATAACCAGCAGTGCTGGCCACTGGCCTAGCGAGAGTGCGACAGAGAGCAAGGGGTGCCAGGGAGACAGGGAGACAGGCCGGCCCCCTCGGGCCATTTACTTGTTTCCGTGTGCGTGTTCGTGTGCGGTGCGGTTAGGTAAAGTACGGTGCGGCGAGGTGTATTGCTCTGAGAATTTTGTTTCTTTATCAACGTTACGCTTTGGCGCTTTGGCAGACCAATGCTCTCTACAGTCCATTCAAAGCGGCATATCGGATGCCAGAAGCAACAGAGCAAAGAATATCGGTAAATGACAAGCAGTGGAGGATGCATTCTAAGATAATCAACCAATTGATGTGACCCCCTACAGAGAGAGAGCCAAAGAGCTATAGAGGCAGAGAGCACCTGTAAATGTGATGCATCTCGCCTATGCCGAAAGATAGAAAACTGTGGCGCACCGTGGCGACGCCAGCGTCGCAGCTGACGCGTACCGTTTTACCGCCCGAAATATGCGCCGCTCTCCCTCGCTCAGGCAGTACGTATGTGTGTGCGCTTATGTTCCATCTCACATTGTTTACCGCCGTCGCACCGCCATATGCTGGCCGGCTCTTGTTATACCCTTGAAAGGAGTGTATTGCGGTTTTAACCAGACGTTTGCGTATGTACATATGTATATTCTTGATCAGGATCAACAGGACCGTTATAGGATAAGGCTATTGATTTCATAAAACGTGTTTACGAGAAACCGAGTTTTCCTTTGAATATTTTTCTTACCAAACTCAAACATATGTATTTTGATTCCCCCATTTCCTTACCTATCGTATAGAACAATGTGAACGAGGGTATACAAATCTTCGGAGCCCAAACCCGAATGTAGTCTTTCTTTCTGGTTTTCTTGTATAATTTTTGAATAGCTAGCCCGAGCTTTGGCTGTTTTTATGCATAGAAACTGCCCCGAAATCCATTTCCTTTCGCTTCTCGAGCTTATAACAATAAATTATTTTTAGAAAACGGTTTCATTTTCGTTCGTCGAAATAAAAATTAACTTTTTTTTATTTTGTTATTGTTAGAGTTTTAGCCATTGTTGTGTGTTGACATGCCGGCGACCATTTCTAAAAGTTGTGTTTTTTTTTCTTCATCTCTTTTTTTATACATATTTATGAATGTTTTCTTCTTCTTTTGGAATATTTAGTTTTTCTTTGATGTTTGATGGTTTAAGTTTTGCTACGGATGCTACTTTCGGCTTAGAAGCGGCAGAAAGTGGAAGTTTCACTTTCAAAAAATTATATAATTAATGCACATTTAATCGTTTTCGAATCTTTTCGAACAGAGACAGCAATTACAAACAAAAATCAAACAAATACAAACTGGAACATCATTTTCTTAGTCTATTTTCGTCGTTTTTTCACTCACCCGTCGCCACCTCCGGGAAATGTGCCGGTGCAGTTGTTCTGTTGGAGGAGGATGAGTAGGATGTAGAGAGAAGAACAGCAGCAGCAATAATCAATCAAACGGTATTCTCGGCAGCTTTCGGTTGCTGTCTCTGCTAAGCCACTCTATCCGTGTGCGATTATGTGTGAGAGAAGCACTTGCACCTTTGACTTTTTTGGGGTCGGGTCGGTTGTAGATGGAACAAAAAAAGGGGGGGGTTTGGTTCCACTTAAACCGTTGCTCGGTCACTGCGAAATAACAGAAACAGGAGGAAGAGAACACTATACATATAGTATATGTATTTGTATATCCGATTCGATCTTAGGAACATATGCATTTCGTTGAAACAAAACGGTAGCACGCACGCACACACACATTTCAAACGATTCTCTAAGAAACAGCTGCAACAGAAGCAGCAATGGCAATGGCAACAGCAGCAGCAGCAGAGGCGGCCTTCTCCGTCGGCGTTAATTATATTAGAAATTCGTTGGCGAAGCCTTGCAGCAGTTGTGGCTGCAGTAGCGGCCCCTCCAACAACAATGAAGAAGTGCAACTAATTAGCAATTATTTGCGGCTTTTAACATTTCTTTTATATTTCCACAAATTCCAATTAGAGGGGGTGAGGCAGGAAAGGAAAGAAATGGCACCGCTGTCTGCAAATGCCATTTGCTGTTGCTTTTCTAATGCAGCCGCCGCCGCTGCTGCTTCTGCTGCTAGTCCCGTTATTTCACAGACACAGAGAAACGGAGAGCCAGAGCAGCAGTGCAGTCATTGCTGATGACCTCCGACAAGAGTGCATTGCTTGCCTGATAGTCAATTAATATTCATTTATTTTTTTGTTGCAATTAAACATACGTTTGATATTGTACAATTGTATGTGTGCTGTGTGTTGGATGCTGCCGCGACTGTTGTTGCTGTTGCTCTTGCTCTGGTGCTGCTGAATTATTGTTTTATTTTTAGATAAAGCTGAATTAACAGCAACCGCACGCACGCACAGTCTCGACAGATTGTCAGATTTTCAGATTGTCTTTACAAGCCAAAGGCTCACGGCTATTATCACAGTTGCTAATATTACGCTCGCTTATTGTTATTATTTTTTGATTAGAGCTGCAGAAACATCGATGTTAACATCGATATAATCGATGTTTTTTCCATTTTTTTAAACATCGATTGTTTATGGCGAAACATTGATGTTTAGTCTTAACGTCTTGTTCCGTTTTAATGAAAGAAAAAACTAATGTTTTTTAACAAAAATCAAGACTTATTTTAAGATATATGTATGTACTCCAGGAATTTTTTCTTTTTTTTGTTTAAGTTTCTGAAGGAAAGCTAGGAGCTATTTAATTAAAATGATCTCAAATGAAAATGATCCCAAATGAAAATGATCCCAAATGAAAATGATCCCAAATGAAAATGATCTCAAATCAAAATGATCTTTAATAAACTGTTTATTTTTCATATCTTTAATAATATATAATATTTTTTATAATATTTTTACAGAATTTTTTTAACCTGTTACCTCTGAAAACATCGATGTTTTCCCACCTCTAGCGACTGACGAAATCGTATTCCTCGCTTTTTATGTTCTGTTCTATATTACTAGCCAACTAGGACCCTCAGGCCTGAACACATAATTTTATACAATAGATAAAACAATTTTCTACAAGACGGGCTAATTTTAAGGACTCCGTTTGGTTGGATTGTTTATAAAATAACGTTTATAAAACTTAAGTGAGCATGACATGCGAAGTAAGAAAACGTAAGTGAGCATGGAATATCACGTCATTTGGAAACTTAACCGTTGGTATGGACATATTTATACCCTTTTTCATTTGATTAATGTTAAAATTTTGTTTCCAGCTGCTTTAAAACGTATTTAATATTGTATTTTGCCCATATTTACATTTTTTGGCCCAATAATGTTTTTTATTAATTTATTAATAACAGTCTTCAGTCTTTATAAATATACCAAAAACCATACAATATTCTAAGATAGAGACTGACTAGTTTCTGCAATAATTGGTGCCTAGTAAAACAAACTTTTCCTAAATTCTATAATATCCTTTCCTATAATTAATTCCGTGAAAATGTTGTGGGACAATGTCGCTAATTTCGGGGCACATGCTGCTGGCCCATACAAATAAATGTTGCCAGCGGTAAAAAACGTAAGTGACCATGGAATGTAAGGGAAATTGTTCTGGTGAAAAAGGAAATTGTTGGGATGATGTTGCCTCAGCAAATTCCCCCCACAAAATCCCTCAAAAAGTCCCCATAAAATATACGGTCTGACCTCAAAATATACCGCAATATACCGACCCTTGCTGAAGGAAAAAGAGGGTATGGACAACAGGCAAAACGGACCAGAAAATTCAACGCATGCAAAGTAAATTCCACCCTATTGCTTAACATAAAATAAATACCTGAATGCGTTTTGTTTATATTTGATCGCAATCAACCATTTTTATAACAAAAAAAAAAAAGGTTTTAACTATAAATTAAATGTCAGCTTTACTCCTTTACTCTTTCCACAGTGCTAGAGTCGAATGGTATCTCCTCCACTTTCTTGAAACCCGAGTAGCGAATGATTTTGCCAGTTCCCTCCACTTTAATGTGCTTGGCGAATTGTTGGGCCGGCGACAGGGCCATTTCCTCCTCCGTCTTGTAGCCATAGTATTTGGCCCAATCGTTTCGACCGGTATAGACCATGTAGCAGACCATGCCGAAGGCGTTCCAGGCCAGAATCGCATAGCCAATGCTGAGGCGCCGCTTCCACATTTCGGCGCGATGCTCCGGTATGGGATTTGTGTGGCGCCGCACCAAGCGGCGAAGCCATTTCATCTCAAAAAGTGCCATCGTTTTGTATTTAATAGAAACAACACAATAGTTATGTAAAGACGCGGTAAACAAATTGTGTCCGATCAGCTGTTCGATGTCAGGACGATATATCGCAAACTATATGACCAGTGCTAAGAGGCATCGAAAATCACCACTTAAATACCAAATATCAATCTATTAAGGTATTTTTCAGAGCCGAATCAGCTGTTCTGTCAGGGATGCACAGTGCATCGGAACGGTGCTTCATGAGCAAGCGAATGTTGTTTTTGTTATAAAAGATAATGATACTAGAACCTGAACAATCAAAGCAAACATTACATTTATACGATTTGGGTTCCAGAAAGTCAAACAACTCCCCAAAAACTGAACTACACAGATCCCCGTAACTCGAACACAAGAAAACACGCCTTTGGTGAGTAGTAGAAGGCAAAACGAAGAATTGAATTACTTACAACGTAATATATTTAGGCCACGACGGCACCAACTAATTCAAAATAGGCTCAGCGAGTGGGGATCAAATGCTAGAAACCAATTGGAATATTGTCCACTACAAGAGCTAGGAGTAACAGCTAGGGCCGCCACGGAATGCCCACCACACACAATTCGTCGAAGCAGGCGGCGTCGCCTCAGGCGCGCATTGCTGGTGGCGGACTGGTGCCAGAGGAGGAGGAAGCCAACATGCCGAACCTATCCTCACTGTCGCTGGACGAGCTGAAGCAGCTGGACAGAGATCCGGAGTTCTTCGACGATTTCATCGAGGAGATGTCTGTGGTGCAGCATCTAAACGAAGAGCTGGACTCGATGATGAATCAAGTGGAGACTATATCACGTATGCAATGATGTTAATCCATTCAAGCAGGCCAAAAATGTGATTTTTAATTAAAACCAGGTGAAAATGAGAGCAAGGGGTGCCATCTGGTGGAGCTGAAGCGCCGTCTCAGCGATGACTACACCGCCCTGAAAACGCTGGGCGAGAAGTGCGACCAACTAAACAAGAAGTACTTGAAGAAGTCGGAGGAATATGCCCCCCAGCACATACGGGTTAGTGATATCTCTTGGCGCTGCATTGTTTTCCAAGCTCATCCACGTGACGTGCCTCTCTTGTCCGCAGGAATTACTCCAAATTGCTGCCTCGAATGCCGACGCCGATTGCGATCGTCATGTAGAGCACTTTCTCAATGGCAAGATCGATGTACAGACTTTCCTCAACACCTATCAGAGCTCCAAGAAGATCAGTTCGGAGCGCAAGGCCAAGGAGGAGCGACTCGGCACACAGCTGAGCGCCCTGGAACGGGCCGGAATTTAAAAAACAGGCTAACAGGCTAATGATAAGATGATTACAATACCGAATACCACGATGATGACACGCCAACCAATCTCCAAAACTGTACTGTAAATGTTATCTTGCATCTTGAACCAACAAAATGGAGGGGTTCCTTTCCACAAGTCGCAATATATAGGATCTAAGCAAGGAAGGAAAAGCAGCCCCTCACAAATTATGGAGACGAGATCTAAATCAGAGCAGAGTGCATCGCTCGCTAATGAAACGTATAATATCTAGTTGTAGATTTTATACATAGACACACATACATACTTGTAAATCGTTAGGGCCCAATCAAAATGTATTGCTTTATATATTTATAATTTTAATTTTAGCAACGGAACGCCTATGTGTTACGAGTCTGCAGTCAAACTCAAGCTGAAGCTCAAGCAAACCCCAAACCAAAAAGCAAAAGACCCCAATCGAAATGAAATTGCATGTATTCCCCTAGGTTACGTCTGATCGCCTCTCCTGCCAACAGTTCTGTTTATCTGTGTATTACCCCTATGTATATTAATAAAGTTTATAATTTATCTTAAAGCCCGAGAATACACTATGATATATATGCAACCATGCATATGGAAACTTGGCTTATGGTTGCCGATTTTTTCCAACCATTAGCTGCGCCTATAGTCGGTGTACCCATGGACCAATTTAAACATTTTCATTGATAACTTTTAGCAACCATTTTTATTTACATTTCATTGGAAACTTCCACCGACTGGAATGGAATATGGAGCTACCGCTAACGCGCTAGTGTGTTTTAGTGGAACTAAGCCAGAATATATTGGTTTATCAAGTTTAGTAGAGATTTAAGAGGTCCTAAATGGACCGAAAGCTATAGTTTACAATAAATCATTTAGTTGAGCAGAAAATAGTTAGCATAATTAAATAATTGGACATATTTAAGGTGCAGTGATCACAAAAATACCACATCTGGTATTTCCAGTATCTTTGTCATTCTCTTGCCTACCAAAACAAAAACAAAAAGAAACAAACTAAGAGAATGGGGCCTTGCAAATTGTTTAAATGAATTTCTCTGCCTTCCTCGAGTACTCCCCGCCTCTCTCCATCACGGAGGCCGTGAATGGAATTGGCCAAGTGGCTGATAAGTTCCCTATAGCGCCAGATAAGGCAACGTACACTGCGATCGTAAATTCAGTTGTTCAGTAATAAATCAGCGCCTTGTCCCCTTGGTTGCAGTTTGCAAAAATAAAGCTGGAAACGGAAAACAGCTGCGAAAATGAGCAAGGAAATTGAGGTTCTGGTCTTCGGTTCGGCCATTATAGATTTCATCTGGTAGGTTGCCATACCCATCCATGGAATGAGGACTGTGTAGATCAGCACCTTCACTTTTATTTTGGCAGCTACACGTCCCGCCTGCCCAAGGCCGGGGAGACGCTTCACGGACACAAATTCCAGACCGGCTTCGGCGGTAAGGGTGCCAATCAGTGTGTGGCGGCTGCTAGGCTGGGTTCAAGGACGGCATTGGTTGCCAAACTGGGCGATGATAGCTTTGGCGGCGACTACCTTCGCCAGCTGCGGGAGGAGAACGTCAATGTGAGCCACGTGCAGCAGGTGACGGGCCAGAGTACGGGCATTGCCCAGATCGCAGTCTCCGACGATGGCGAAAACAACATCATCATTGTGGTGGGTGCCAATAACCAGCTGAGCCCTGAAGACGTTTTCAACGCCAAGACGCTGTTTGACGAGGCCATGGTGCTCGTGTGCCAGCTGGAGACGCCCGTCGCAGCCACTATCCAGGCCCTGCGCTGCTTCAAAGGTGTTTCCATTTTGAACGCCGCTCCGGCAATGAAGCAAACGCCGCCAGAGCTGCTGCAGCTGGCCAGTATATTCTGCGTGAACGAGAGCGAGGCTGCCATGATGACGGGAGTGGTCAGCGTGAGCAGCATAGAGTAAGTACTGGCCTTATCTTGCTGTGTCCCGACTAACATATCCTCCCTCTTACAGGGAAGCCAAAACCGCCTGCAAGCGGCTCATTGAAATGAGTGCCAACACGGTGATTCTCACCCTGGGCGCCCTGGGAGCTGTGTGGGGATCCAAAGAATCGCCCGACAAGTTCCAGCATGTGCCCGCTCCCCAGGTCGACAAAGTGGTGGACACAACGGGGGCTGGTGACGCCTTCATCGGTGCGCTGGCCCACAATCTGGCCCGCTTCCCAGACCGAAACCTCAACGCACACATTGCTGCCGCCAGTGTGGTGGCCTCGCAGTCTGTCCAGCTGCCAGGGACCCAATCGAGCTTCCCCCGCGCCTAGCGTGGCTACAAAAGGCTGTTGCAAGTCCCCGTGTACTTATACGTTAAATAAATCTCCATGTTGAAAACCAATCTGTGCTTATCGTTGCTCCCAGTAAATGTGGAGACTGTTGGGTCAATGTATATACATACGTACATATATGTATATAGATGTAAATGCATAAGTATGCGAAGTAGACTATAAATATCCCCAATATATCAAGATAAAACACAACGTAACTAAAAACTTACAAACATTTGTATATATGTATGGATACGATTCTAAAAAAAAATCTAATTTGCAATATATGTACATGAGGTTTTTTTGAGGCTACATCTAGTACTATATGATTCGCTCGTAGAGGTAGACTACGTTATGAATCACATTTAGCTCGATTAGGAGTATGAATGTAATTGATTTAGAAGTAAGATGCCGATCGCTTTGATCTACAGTTGCGAAAAAAATAAAAGCACCACTACTATACATTTTGTTCATGATAGAATTTCTTTCTTCGTTCTTTTAATTTCTGTCTATATATTTTTTTTTTGGGATTTTAAGAAAAAATACCCAAAAAATGGCGAAAAAAAAATAGCACCACTAGCCATTTTCTTAGTGAAGCTTCTATATTTCTCAAAATTTTCTTTGTAAAAGGCACGTATTCATTAGTTTTGACTAAGATTTCATTGTTTCTGTCATAAAAGTTAATAATAATCATTACAATGGGACGTGGAAAGCACTGCACTGCGGAGATGGGAGATCTGACCAAAAAACTGATATTAAACGGAAAAACTTACAGAAAAGTTGGTCTATTGGTATGATATTCCAATAAAATGATTAAAAACGTCTTAAACTATGAAGAAAAGGCTGAAACACGCGGACGAAAACGATTTATGGCCCCTCTTCATGGCAATAGACGGATTCGTCAGAGAAAGAAGGTTCCCTTTAGGTCAGCTACCGAGCTTAAAGAAGAGCTTAAAATAAATGCGATGGATCAAAAAGTTAGTACATATCTTGGCCAACATAATATAAAAGTCTGCAGCCCAAGAAAGATACCACTTTTCCCGGTAGGGGAAATGAATCGTGTGGCTTCGTGTCTGCTGTCATAATTCTGATCGGCAGCTTTGCTGCAGCGAAAATATTTCGGGTGGCTTTGGCCATATGCATTAAAGGCTTCATAATTGTGATTGGGTTTTGCACTGGTAGGGGAAATGAATGGTGGGGCTTCGTGTCTGCTGCCATAATTCTGATCGGCAGCTCTGCTGCAGCGAAAATATTTCGGGTGGCTTTGGCCATATGCACAAAAGGCTTCATAATTCTGATTGGCTGTCGCACCGGCAGTGAAAATGAATCGTTTGGCTTCGTGTCTGTTGTCTGCGCACACAACTGCACTAAGAACAAGGAAGTGTCTGCGGGCCGATCCCTGGTCTAGTGAGCGGATCTTTATCTTTAAGCTGCGGACAGAAACCCCGTGTTTAAATCGAATTTCTTTTTGTTTACGGATCGTTCCAAATATTTGATACAAATCAAAAAGGCAAAATAAATGAAGCTTTAACTAATAAAACACACAACAACGATGTAGACACACAGACGAGAACGAGCACGTATTGGGAAATGGATATTGGAAATTGCAACTAATTGTGTTTTTTGGGATAACTACAATATATAATTCAGATTTAGCATTGCCGAACAGATAAGTAAATTTATTTTATGCAATTGAAAAACCAACAATGGAACCAGTGGCGTAACTATAGAAATGGGGGCCCCAGTCAGATTTTCATTAAGGGGCCCTTATCAGAAGAATTCTTTAAATCATTCAAACTTTTCTCACTCCACCCATCCAGAATGAAACATGCTCATATAAAATAGCTCGAAAATTTGAAAAATGAAAAACACGATAGAAATATAATATTAAGCTGGCAACGAATATTTATAACGAAAGAACACCAAAATTTTTATTTTTTCATATTGAACATTTTTCTGATATAAAGATGAAAAAAAATGTTCTCTCTTGCCACTTTTGGGGGCCCCCTGGTGCTCGGGGCCCCGGTTTCTGAGACCGGTAAGACCGGTGGTAGTTACGCCACTGGTTGCAGCTGCTAATGATACAATTTAAATCAGATTTATCTGGCATTATTATGCAGA
The DNA here is from genome assembly GCA_008121215.1 of Drosophila athabasca. Lineage (NCBI taxonomy): Eukaryota > Metazoa > Arthropoda > Insecta > Diptera > Drosophilidae > Drosophila > Drosophila athabasca. The sequence goes on along the minus strand of CM017796.1, from coordinate 3,373,754 downwards.
GGAACACAGGCCTGCATGAGTTAACTCGATTTGATGGAATTGGGTCCCTCAGAATCTGCATCTCAGCTTGCTGATTCCTCCAAAACGTACTATTCGGCTCTGTCGGATCCGAAAATTTTGGAATCTTCATAGCCAATCATAATCATAGCCCTGATTACAGTGATTACAGTGACTCCGAAGGAAGTCAATCCGACTGATCCGAAGGATTCGTAATGATCTTAAGCAAGAGGCATGAGTATAGCTGCGATTTTATGAATACTGTAGATTCATGCAGGGCTCTAGTACAGCATCTCACATTGCATTTGTTGCTCTTGATCTATAACAATCGATTCTATAACAGCTATAGGATGGGAAACAATACCCTGGGCTGTGTTAAATATAATGATTGCATGACAAAATTACAAATTTAAATAAGAAGTTATTTATTTGATACAGTTGTCCTCAGTTTACAGGACTTGAGCCAGCAAAGAATTTGAAGTTATTTCAAGTAAAATTATATTCAAATTTGATGCCTATTTTAAAAAGATACTTTCTTCAGTAAAAAATGCAGCTTCCGTACGATTGTAGATTTGTATCTGAAGTTTATTGATAGCTGAAAGCAGTTGCTATTTAAGCAAATAATATCGCATGTTTAGAGACGGAACTATCTAGATAAATATGTGATGATATGGTGATGCTGCTGGAAAATAAATATAGTACGCTCTAAGGTATACTTTGGGGTACAATCAAATGAAACAACAATTATACATATATATTTTTTTTTGCATTTTTATTTCGATTCTTCACTCCAGCTAATTATATTTTAAACACATATTAAATTAAATTTGTATTTCCCGTTCGGATAATGTTTTCAGTTTCAGTTTTTTTCTGGTTTAGTTAGGCCCCTGGGGCTGGGGGATGTGGACGGGCCCATCGACTGCCGTCCCCTGTTCGATTGGCCGCAGCGATAGCTTTGATAGCTTACCGCCCCCGACCATCAGCGGATCAGGATAGATCCGCTGGCTCGATCGACAATCGGACGGTAATCGGCGCAGTACCCGCCTGACTGTAATTTCGTTAAATTCTAATACCTTTATAAGCTTTTCGCTTTTCCTTTTCTTATTTTTTCTTTTCCTTTTTTACTCTTCTTTTTCTTTTGCTCTTCCATGTACAAATATTGGTATGTATAAGTTAAGTATAGTTTGGGGGGGTGAGGTGGTGTCGGGGATTGACTGGGGCTCTTCTCCGAGTTTTGGGATGGATGGGAAGATGTGGATGGTAATGGGGATGCCTGGGAATTAGTATTTGTAGTTTTAGTCGGCATTCTCAGTAGAAGTAGTTGAGTACATATTTTTCTTTGTATGTGTTATATAGAATTAGGTATGTATACGTTTGTATAAATTTAGAGTTAGTTTCAATGCCAGCCCCATTGACCCGCTTTGCAGACGTTGGTCGTTATCAACGGCATCATGGTTTTTTTTCTTGGGGAGATGGAGATACATACATACGATCCATCTATTAGTATGGTTACTAAAACTATCAACTAGGTGTTTATAGAATTCTTTGTTTAGCTATCCAATAGACTTAGTCATATGTTTACTATATGATTTATAGTTTTCCATTTATTTTGCTCTCCATTTATTTATTGTTACTGCTGCTTATCGGCAAATCAACAAGTGCAAACAATACGGAAATTATGCAATTCGAACTCCACGAAACACACATGCCAACCCGACGACGACCCCAGCAATTATCGTGCATAGATCCTTTAGAGCTCCATACATAGGTTATCTTTTTCTTAGTTATCTTACGCCAAATACATTTTCTTTAATAGATATGTATGTACAAAAAATTTAAAAAATTATAATAATAAGTGAAATTTATACGGATATTATTCGTATTAAGATTTTGTTAAGGAAATTCGAATTTTGCTACGCAGTTCATTTTGTTCTGTTTTTATATCGAATTCGGTTAAAGAATTGCATTTTATCAAACTGGTTTTAAATTGAAATTTGTATTTACAAAAAAATGTTAAATAGTTTTTAAAACAATTTGGTCATTTACTGTCTGGTTAATGATGTGTAACATAAAGCCACAATGAAGTGACCTAATCAATAGACTTTTTAGCGGGTAAAAATAATTTCTTGGGTGTAACAAATAATAAATAAATCTTGTAGTTTTATAAAGCAAATATATATTTGCATCCTGCGTAAGATAACTGTCAAGTATAATCAATTGAGCTCGACTATGACTATAAAGGATGTACGATTCATTCCTGAGGCCGACTATATCAACTGGATAAATATATGCTAACTACGCTCAATAAAAAAAGCGAAATGAAGATATTGTTGTTCCTGGGTCTCTGTTGGCTTTCAGACTCCCAAAAAGCTCTTGCGCAGCCACAAATTCTTCGCGAATTTCATGTCAAATATAGAAAATAAATAATTAATTACAAACCGCCATCGGCTTTTTGGATGGGATTTGGGGGAGGGCACTGAGAGGCGAATCACTGCCAAGGGGACTCTCCTCTCCCTGTTTTGTTGTTCTTGTTGTTTTTAGATAGTGGAGAGCTAACATTTTACTATATTATATACACATACACGCAACTACAATATATATCTATACATACATGTTACATAAATACACACACATAAGAAATGTTGATTTGTATTATTTTTTTTTTAAATTTATATATAACACAGGCCAACAGGGATACTGTTTAATGTTAATATATACTTTTCTAAGATATACAAGCTATAGAGCTTTATTGATGTTTGTCTTAGAAAAGTCCATGTCCATGTATTAACGTAAACTACTTTGTGTAGACAACCTGCAGACCTGGCCTGTGTCATACATATACTATGTATATTTATATATAAATATAATATAATTTATATTTCAGAGTTTATTTTAGTTACCATTCATATAATTTAGATTTTTTGTTTCTCTTTAGGGTTATTTTTTTGATACTTTTTTTTGCGGGTTTATCGCTATCTTTCTCTTTGTCTTGTCGCTAAATAGTTATCATTTTTTCTAAAAATTGATGCAGTGTACATTGGCTTAGTTTGACTTAGTGGTTGCATATTATTTGTTTTTTTTGTGTTTTTTAGAATTTTCCTTACGTGTGGAATTACATATTCATATTTCATTCTTTAGTACATATATGTATATCCTCCCTGCAACTTGATAAAAATTATATTTTCTTTAATGAACGTTTCCTTTTTGATTTAGGGGAAGTATCCGGAGAGAGAGAGAGGGAGAGAGAGAGGGAGAGAGAGAGGGAGACAGCTATTGCTGTCTGCCTGTTTCCCTCGCACTCTTCTCTCCAACTCTCTCTTTTCCGTGCATACAGCCCAAGTTTTCCAAAGTTTTAACATTTTTTCGCCTTTCAATGTATGTTTGTGTTTTTTTTTGATTAACTTTAAATAGTTCCGCGTTTTTAATAATTTTGAATTTTTTTTTTTGTTTTTTAGACACTTTTTTTTTTTTTTTTTTAAAGGTATATCTTAAATATCTTAATCGAATGTAAATGGTTAACGACTGGCATTCTCAAAAAAAAAATCTGTTCTTCATATGCCTATGTATCATGTATATGTATGTATGTATGTGTGTGTGTGTTTGTGTGTGTGTGTGTATACTGCATATTCCTATATATGTGGGTGCGTTTAATGCTACTGTTTTTCTTTATATTAATTTTGTCCATTTAATTTTATTGTTGTTTTTTTCTTTACTTCTTTTAAGCATTTATAGGGTTCTAATCCGATTTCTGGTTTATTGGATCTGTTTCCTGTTTTATTTTACTCTCGGAAAGGCCTGCTGAGGCTCTCTCTCGCTGCTAAACGGCGGCATTTTTCGTAGGTGCTTGATAGTTTTTTTTTTGTGTGTTTTGTGTTTTGTGGTTTTAACATACATACATTTGCATCCCCTCATGCGGCTTCTTTATGGCTAGCCGTATAGATCTTAACTCTAGATAATAATTATTCACGCACACATATCATATCATTTGTTGTGTGCTTTTTTTTTATCGGTTGGTTTTTTGCGGTTTTTTTTTCCAACAATTAAACGAAAAATTATTCAAGTTCATAGTGGGCTTTTGTTTTTGTATTTGTTTCTTTTTCCTATTATGCAGTGGTTTTTGTATCCTATGTACACGCGACTATATGCTATTGTTCAATCGGTTCCTCTACCTCTACTTCCCTTCACTTCCTTGTGGTTTGACTCTGTCTATAACTAAACTAGTTTGCTCAATCTTAGTCGAAGTAATGATAAAATATACTTGTATAAGCTACAGGCGCGCGCTTAAAAGCAGAGAGAAACACAAAGTAATTTAAAAAATACAAAAAAACAAAACAAAAATTTTTGCTTTCGTAATAGTAGTAATAATAGTTAAAATTATAGCTCGTAAGTGTAATAGTAATAGTAAAAAGTAGCGTTTTAAGGAGCCAGAAATTTGTAAATTAACAAAAGCAGTTCCAAATGCTGACTGAACATCGCCTGCTATCCATTCCATACATTCTCCGAATCACCGTTCCGGTCCGGTCCGGTCCGGTCAAAACTAAATGTTTAATAAATATTCATAATTTACGTCACCGACTTGGCCTATTGTAAGGATCAAAGATTTCTTATATTGATTTATTTTCCTTTTTTGTTGATTTTTTTTTTGTTCTATTCACAGCTGTACTAACGGATTGAGAGTTCTAACTTTTTTTGTTTAACAAAATCGTCCAACAAAATCATCTTCGTCTACATATTTATCGTCTTGTCTTGTGTGTCTTGTCGCCACGTACTTCTCCGATAATCTCCTTCTACTAAATTATCATGGCCATCTTTTTTGTTATTTGTGTTCTCTCAATCTGTTTCTTTGTCATTTCCAGGATATATTTTCTCTCATCTCGCTATTCTTCTTTATCTCCCTGACTTGCCTTTGTTGTCCTCCAATCCATTTTGCCGCTACTTGGCCTTGGACTACTTGAAGAGACCCGGTCCTATCAGCTTTCTTTATCTTAATGGTCTGGTTCCATTCGAATGATTTTGTTTTTCATAGTTTTTCTTTGTTTTATTTGACACTAATGGTGTTTTTATGTTCTGCCGCTCGCGGTATTTAAATTCTAGTCGGTAGTTATTCAATAGTGTGTGTGTGTTACATTAATTAGCACAAAAGCGTTTGGTTATAGCATATCCGTATATATCCGTACAGCGGTGTACAATTGATGGGCCCAGCACGAAGCAAACAAAAATGCAACTTTGACAGACATGCAATACAAACTAATCCACTTCTTCATTTGTGTAGTTGTGATCTCCCCGCTGGCTGCCGCTCAATGTGGCGGCTGGGGTTTCTGATTCGACCAGCTCCTCCTAGATCTCTTATTCGGGGTCGCGGTAAACCACGACATGCTTGCTGGTGGAAATGGCATGCCACGCTGCGGAACGAAACGATATGAATATCAAGTTATTCGTATTTAATGATGAGCAAATGTGAAAATGGGGCGAGGACTCGATTGGATTACTCACTGCTTGAAATGTATTCGACGATTGGATCAGTATGGGATGACGACGCAACAGTCTCGGCTTCGACCTCCGATTTCACTTCCGCTTCCTCCTCCACATCTACCTCCGCATCTCGGAGGTCGGCCAGGAAGCTCAGCTCCTCAAGGTCCTCGTCGTAGTCCTCTACGGTGTAGCTCATATAGACTGACGTTGTCTTCGGTTTGGCAACTGGGCTCTGATGCTGATGCTGCTGCTGCTTGGTCTTGGACAGGGACTGCGATGACTCCAGTTCCTGGGAATTTCGTCGACTGCAGCTGTTACTGCGTGCTGCCGCCGCGGCCCGGGCAGCGGCAATGATGGCCGTCTCAATGTCATTGCAGGTCTCCAATTGTTGCATGGAGAGGGGGACATTCGGCAGCGGCTCTTCGCTACTGCTGCTGGCCCGGCTAAGGAACTGATTGATGTGGTCCTTTACGGACGTATTGGCGGCACCATAGATACCACTATCGCTTGACTGGTTTGCCACATAGACCGCACCCGATACCGAGCACAAGCCCATGGGACCGTTGCCTCCAGATGAGGAGGATGATATGGAAACGGATGACGACGAGTTGGAATTTGGTGCCGAATCGGACGAAGGTGTTGAGGATGTCGACGAGTTGATGATGCTGGATGAGCCCGAGTTTGTGGAAATGGCCGCTGAGTTTGGCGACGACGACTGCACGGCCTCGCCTGAGATCGATAGCATGTCCAAACTGGCCGAGCTGTTGACCACATCAGAGGCGGCGCCTGAATCATTCAGTATCAGCTGCTGGTAGCTACTGGAGCTCACATCAGACTGTGTTCCTGTGGCGTTTTCTGCCTCCCTCTTCTCAGCTTTGTCCTCCCCACTTTGTTCTGGTTCTGCTTCTGGAATCTGATTATCATCCTCCTCCTTTTCATCTTCATCCATTGGCTCTGACTTGTGCATCTGTGTGGATAATGGCTTTGGCTGTGACTCGGCCTGCGGCATTGACTGTGGCTGTGGCTCTGCCTGTGTCTTTGTTGACTGTACCTTCGGCTTTAGCTCTGCCTGTGACTTCGGCTGTGACTCTGGTTGCATCTTCTTCTCGCTCTTCTCCTTTTCTTTTTCTTTCTCTTTTTCAATTTCATTTTCCTTCTCTTCTTTCTTGTCGTCGAAGAGCTTCAGCTCATCCTCGTTGAAATCCCCAAAGATGAACTCATTGTTGAGTCCCTCCTCTCCCGAGTCGCGGTCATCGTTGAGTATTATCACCGCCGGCCGACCAGCAATAAGCTCCGGTGTCAGCTTGCTGCTGGTGTGCGACATCTTGTGTCCCATCTTCTTGGTCCCCTCGGTCTGGGTGGCCGTCGTCGACTTCTGGGCAACTGGCAATGGCATTGTCACTGTCACTGTCGCAGTCTCATCGGCACCAAGCTTCATGGACTTCTTGCTGCTGCTGCTGCCCGAGCTGCTGCTGGTGCTGCTCGCGCTGCTGTATGACAGTTCCTTTGACTTGGTCTTTGACTTGGCTGAGGTAGTTGGTAATGATGTGGTTCCGGTGGATTTGTCCACCATCTGCAACTTGGTTGCGGCAGCAAAATTGAAAATTGTTGACGAGGCTGTTCCCGTGTTTACGGAAGATCCTGACCCTGTCGATGTACATGTGCCGACTGTCAGGGAAACATTAGTTGTGCTATGCCTCTTGACAGTCTTCTCTAGGGCTGGGTACTGCTGATCGATGTTGCTGCTGTTGAAACTATAAGTGGCATCGTGCTCCACACTCTTAGATTTTTGCAGCGCCGGCTGTGACGAGGACAGGCCGCTGCTGGGGGCAGTCGTGCATGTGGGTGTCAGCTCTGGCGAGGCATCAACGTCGCTGGTGCTGCTGGCCGGCGTCGCATTCAGACTCTTCGAGTAGCTAATCGATCCCGCCGACGACGAGTTGTTGCTGGAACTGGCCACCTGATTGGTGGTAGTGTTATTGCTACTGCTGTTGCTGGTGCTGATGGCTACTGGTATGGATAGCGCTACTGGCAGCTCTGGGAAATCGGGTTTGACCTTAGATTTGCTGCCCTTGCCGCCGGTGGGCTTATCAGTCGCTCCAGTTCCTGCAGCTGATTCTGATGGCTCGGGGTCGCTGGCATTTGCGCTGCCATTGCCACTGGCATTCTTTAGGGCCTCTCGCTTGTTGCGGGCTATGTCCGCATAGGAAATTGGAGCTGGGGCCATGGACTTTTTCTTAACCTGACGTTGGGTGGCGGCCTGCGCTCCCCGTTCCTTGTTGGTGGTGTTGGCGGCACTGCCGCCGCCGCTGCTGAAGCCGAGACTCTTCTTCTTGACCGTCTGGATGGGCAGCGAGTGGACCGAGTCGAGATCACTGGAATCGGATTTCTCCGATGGCGGCATCGAGGATGTGGACTTGCGTCGCGAGCTGTCCTTTTTGGCCGACCCCGAGCCACTATGATGATGATGGTGATGGTAATGATGATGGTGGTGATGGTGATGCTGCGGCTGTGACTCCTGGTACTGCGGCTGCTGCTGCTGTGCCGACTTGCTCGGATACTGGCCGTGATGGTTGCTGGAGCTGGAGCCGTAGCCGGAGCCAGCGCCGCTGTTGGTGTACGCCGTGTAGTAGTGCGTACGTTGGGACATCATGTTGGAGGAGGCAGATTTTGTGATCTGCTGCATGCGCTGCAGATTGCCTCCCGTGTGGGCAGCGGCCGCAACGGCCGCATCGTCCATGGTGACAGCTCTCTGCTTCTTTGGTTTCTTCTTCTTTGTCACGACATGGAATTCGGCTGTCTCGGAAAGGACGGTATTCAGGGCATCCATTTCCGACATACAAGAGAGGGCCGGCAGGGAGAGCGGCAGCGATTCCGCTTCGATATCGGGCTCAGAGCGGGCCGCAGCCTTGCCCAAGCCGGGATTGCGGTATTCCTGATCCCCCAGATACTGCAGCTCCTCGGTGCCCCAGGAACGGCGCTCTCCTTTCCGCTGCTGGGTGGCAGTGGCAGCGGTATTTGCTCCACGAACTTGGACCTGGACAGGTGTAGCCTGTTGCTGCTCTTTGCTGCAGTTCTTGCTAATGTCCGCCACGGAGGCAGAGTTTTGCTTGCCACTGCCACCGGCATTCCCATTGTTCGAGTCCTTCTTCTGGGGCATCATCTCAGTAGTGGCCGATTCGCGCTTAAGGTCGTCCGCCTCCATTTTGGAACAGCTACGCAGCTCCTCCAGCGAGTTGCTCTTCTTCAGCTTCTGGTTCTGCTTCTTGCGCTCCTTTTTCTTCTGGCCGCCGCTGTTGCCATCGTTTTCAATGTACTTGACCAGTTGCTCCACCGACTCTTTGCCGCGATACCCGGCCACAGACTCAGCATCCACAGTGGTTGTGTTGCGCTCCTGCTGCGACCTCTTCTTTGACTTGGCCTTGGTCAGCTGTCCTCCAGTGCCGGCACCGACGCCAACTCCGGCTCCAGCTCCGGTAGCGGCTCCGTTTCCCCCCAATCCGTTCCCCACGTTTACCTGCTGCAACTGACTGTTGAAGGAGGCCGCCACTGCAGCGGCTGCTATAGCCGTAGTTGTTGTGTTGCTTCCGGTCGTAAGCAGCGTGGAGACGCTGTTCTGGCGATTTGTAGACGACGCCGGTGCATTTGCACCCATTGTAGTGGTGATCAGGGCCGTAAACTGATTGGAGCTGCTTCCGTTGCCGTTACCGTTGCTGCTGTTGTTGCTGCTGTTGTTGCTGGTGCTGGGCGTGCCATTGGTGCCGAATCCTTCGCTCAGGGCGTTGCCATTCTCATCGAGGTTACGCTTTAGATATATGTAAGATGAAATTGGCAATGGTTTTGTAAATGTTTTTTTGTTTTGTGAGTCTTTTGTGGTTGGACTTACCGATGTGGACTTGGCACCTAGTACCACGGGCCCTACACGACTGCCCTTCTTGTTGAACAATTCCCCCGAGGATGCGGCCCTGTTTGGATGTGTTAATGATGACGTATCAGCGTAGACCGAAGAGCAGGCCGCATAGCTGTCACTCAGCGACACATAGCCGGCGTCCACTCTGCGGCTGGCATTTTCCATTCCGCTTACAATGTGTCCGCCAGCCGATGGATGCTCTGCCTGGAGCTGCATGTTCTGTTGTTGTGGATCCATGGAGGCCATTTCGGATGGCCTGACGACAGCGGAACCCAAAAACGGCATAGTCTCTCCGATTTGAAACTCGCCTCCAATGGCCGACTCTCTCGATTCGGGCTGATGCGTGGTATAGTTTTTCATGATATTGCCGAGCACTTTTGTGCTGAGATACGACGATGACTGATGGCCGCCAACTACTTTCTTCTTTTTTATTCCGCGACTGTCACCCGAAAGCTGAACACAGAACAAAAAGAGGGAACAGGTGGAACGAGAGAACGAAGAAAACGAGAATTAGTATACATATTTGTAAACACCAAATCGGCAGTTGAGCTATTCTACGGCTTTCTAGTCCAGGGTTTCGGAAATTCGAACGGGACTTTGCGAACCCCCCATTTTGCAGCAAGGAATTTTGGGCTGAATGCTTCATATTAGAGCGAGCGATAATTCGAGCTATTGCATATCCCGAAACCCACATTTTCTGAGAGAAATTGTACAGAAAATGTCCTCATCCCTCCCCCCACCCTGTTAGTTGCGACTACCCACCCGTGAAGTGAATATGATATGATATGATCCCACCCACTCAGCTATATATCACCCAGGCGTCGGATACGAAGTCCTCCATCTATCCTTTCTATCTATGTATCCCAATAGATTTTGCTTACAAATTTCTTAAATCTATGGTATATGTGAGTGTATCATAATACATAGGATATTCATATATGATGCCTGGGACAGGGGAGCGCCGTACGCACAGCACCCAACGCCTCTCAGCAGGACATAAAATACGTAATCATAAATACAGATACATAGTGTGTGTGTATGGTATAGTATGGTATGGGTGTTAGTGTATGTGTGTGTGTGTGTGTGTGTGTGTGTGTGTGTGTGTATATGTGTGTGTTTGTGTGTGTGTGTGTATGTGTGTGTGTGTGTGTGTGGGGTAGACATAACTTGATTAATTCTACATATCCATTTAGAGAGTTTGTGTCCGCAAGAGACGACATATAGAGGAATATTGATTATTGCGATTACTACAGGTTTATGGATTACTAATTGGATTATGCTGCTCGCTTACAGGCCAAACCACGCCATTGAAGGGCGGCTGGCGGCCTAACCGCGTCGCATCTTACCGCCTCATATGGACTTGACTCAACATTCCACCCATCGGTTTCGATAAGGCTCGATTTAGCTATCTCCCAGAGCGCTTGATCCATACAGACGTCCCATTGACTCAGTGTATCATCGCTTACCTCCAACAGATATTCTTGTTGGATTGGGCCAGCGCCAGCGGCAGCACTCCCACTCGCACCACCACCCGTCTCATCATCGTCCATATCGAACTGGGTGCCGGTCTCAGCCTCGCCCAGGTGGCTGGGCAGACTGCTACAGCTGCCGGCGCTGTTTTTGCCAGCAGCAGGAGCCTGTGACTGGGATGACTCGGCCATAGTCTGTTTCAGCTTGGCATCCATGGACGTGGTCGCTGGCTCAAAGTTGACGCTGCTCGGAAGGCTTCCTCCCTCGCGCTGCCGTCCCGACACCGACCAGTTCTTGATCTTCTTGGAGGCAGAGGTTGCGTTTTGGTTGTTGTTGTGCTGCTGCTGCTGCTGCTGGTGGTGGCGACGATTCGCTCGTCCACTCAGCTGGTAATCACAGTTGAAACGTTGGGTTGTCGCCGATGTGGCTGCCGCCGCTGCTGCTGCTGCCGCTGCAGATGTGGTGGCCGACCCACTTCGATGAGCTGCCTCGACAAGATCCTGCAAGGAGCCGCCCTGCTTGTGACGTTCCCCGGATCGATTGTTTGTGTGGTGGGTGTTGTTGCTGCTAATGCCGGCTGCACCGGATGTGGACGCTGACGTCGCTAGAGTGGTTGGGTTGAGTGTGAGGCAGGATTTGATGGCACGATAAGAGATCTCTTCGTCGTACTCAGCCTTTTTGAGCATTTGCTGCATACAAAATGGGGATTAGATCGAGATTAGGGCTGGCTGTGCAAGGGAAAGGGGGCGTTTGAGGGCAGATTACTTACCAGAAAACGCTCACTTTTGTTTTTCCTGTCGCCAGGATTACGGTACCAATAGGCCTCCTCGAGAAGCTTCTTCAATGACGCATCATCGAGATCATTGAAGTCGCTATCTTCCCAGGCATCATATTTTGTCTGCAAGATGTTTCAAGCGTCTTTAAAATATAAGGTTTTCAACATTTCGCGACATTGCGAAAAACAAAATATAAACGCGATCACTCACGCACACACATACACACGCACCGCACTCCAGCGTCGTGCATAACCTCAATAGTAAGCGACTCTCAATCCGAACGCATGCCAGGCTCAAACACTTTTACTATTTTCAATGCACTTTTCGAAGCAATATGACAATTTTTTTAAAGCAAAAAAGCAAAGCTTATCAAAAACACATGCGGTATGGTGGAATCACACGACTCAACTAAATGGGTTTAAAAAGAAAATAGATGTTTGTATTTTGTATATGGGAGGTGCTGCGGTGTGACTACACACGGATGTGGTACAAATTTTTGTTGTTTATAGTTATTTTATCGCTTCACAAATTCGAACCAAAGCAAAGCCGCATACAAACGTCGACTGCGATCAACAGAACAATTTCTCAAACTAATTTTCGTTCCTTTCCTTTCTGTGCGTTTTCCTTGCGGGCAGCACATTACAGCACTGCTCTACTATAACGGTTCATTTCTCTGAATTGCGCCGCCTTCTTTTTGTACCATCTTCTTTATAGGTAGAGGCACTGTACGAGCGCATACATATGTATATTAATATACATGCATATGTAAATATGTATTGACATAACAGAGGAGATTCTTGTTCGATTTGGCAGGCAACGTGAATAAAACGAGATCAACCCAGGCTTGAGCAAAAATATGTAAAAACAGTTCTGATTTCGCTAATATGGCTTTCAGAAATTGAATTTGTATACATATGTATGTATAATTTTTGTATTTTTCGAATCAAACTTAAAAGAAATCATATTTTTGTAATTGAATTTCGTTATATCGTTTCTTTTTCAGCATTCCAGCTTTGCTTGCGGATCGATAAAAGAACGATAAATTTTTTTTATGCGTGTGTATGGGACACAAAAAGCACTGTGCGAATTTGTTTTTACACATCTCTTTCTAATATTAGCTTTGGCTTGCATTCTCGCCTCCTTCTATCCTTAACAAATTGCGTCTGTCCATACGTACACATGTACATATGTGTGTATTTTTCGGATCAACGTAACACTAACACTCAAAAAGAAGTCTTTGCGTGAATAACTTTCATTTTATAATGAAAATTTAAGCAAACGTTGCCATTTACATCGGATTACTATATCTTCTAAGTTCACGAAATATGTGTGTGGAGGCTGTTTGCAGGCTTCAGAATTTAAGGCCTAAATTCCGGCGCGCCAGCACAGAAAACCCGCGATCAATAGAATGATTTTGCAAAAGCATAAACAAAACGGATGTCGTCGCGCTATTTGGCATAGAATATTACATATGTATGTACATATGTATTTGTAATCCCGAGTCGAATCAAAATCAAAAACATATACACATATGTATGTAGATTTTTTAATTGCAATTTTTTTTTTTCGTTTATTCCTATCTTCTCCGCTTTTGTTGCAGATCAACTCAATAACGGTTAATTTTCCAATTTCGCTTTAGGCACAGATCGCCAATCGCCCTTGGTGTGTGTGTGTCTGTGTGCGTGTCAGAGCGAGTGTGCACAAAACAAAAACACACTGATGTGATGTGTGTGTGAGTGGCTATGGTTTTCTCTCTCCAACATTTTGTTTCGATTCCTGCCCTTGGATTATATTCGTTAGCGGTATCAAAGTAAAAGGTTATACATTAAAAATGTGCAAGCAAAATACAAAAAGTAATTAGAAATATATATATATAAATATATATATACATATATATATATATACATATATATAGATACATATATATACTATGTGATTCTACTATGTACTATGCAGATAAGTATTTAAGTTTCCCCAAAAGAACGCGATTCTTAAGAGCATGTCAAAGTGGATCAGTATTTCATTTATTCAATTTTTTTGTATGGCATGCAGCTAAAAAATACGTTTGTGTACTGTAAAATGTGAGAAATATAAAATGATTAATTTTTGCAGGATAGGAATACAATATTAGGCAAGTAAATAACATAAAATGATATAGAAAGTGATCATAAATAGGAGTGAGGTAGGATTGCGAATACGTAGCTTACAATTAGCATGTATGTATGTACATACATATGTATAATTGATTAACTTAACATATACTATGATTAATATATAATAGGTATGAGTGCATTGTATGATTTGTTAATTTATGTTTAAGCTAGTAAAACGATGAATAATTTCGATATTTTAAGAATGTTTATACAATCATTCAAAGACTGAATTGTGTGTGACGCTGTTGTTATATGATAGATACACGTGCACAACCTAGCGGGGTGCAGCACTGAGGCTGTTCACGCACCGTCGTGCACACCCCCACACATCCGACGATATAATGACGTATTTCCAGATGAAACCAATTGCGAAACAAATACCAATACCAAAACAAAAAAACAACCAAATAACCAGAGAGGGATGGGGGGAGAGAACAGAATGTGCTGGGGGTTATTGAAGGATATATCGATGATGATGATGATAATGATGGAAACATGTCTCACAGTGTACTGCACTCACCTTTTTCTTTTTCTGTCGCTTGCCCACATTCTGATCATCCTGGGTTTTACCCTTCGCTCCCACCCCATACTGCAGGCACCTTCGTGTGGATGCTTCCAGCTTTGACGTATCGTCAAGAAATGAGTAGACTGGATTCGTTATGTTACTGGAAGTTGGCAGGACCTCTGACGCTGGAGATGACGCTGTAGCTGACGCTGATAACGATGGTGTGGCTGTGGAGGTGGTGGAGCCATCACTGCCAGTGACACTTGGATTGTTATGACTGTTACAGTTGCTGCCACTGATTGGGGGGGAGTATGATTTCCTCTTATCGCTATCTGTCACTGACTTTGATGTGGCTTTCGCATTTGTAGATGCAGCTTTTTTTGGGCCACGAAACCCGATACTACCATCGTCACGTTGCACCGGCGAGCCGTCGTGTTTTGCCAAATTATTTGCCATTCCTTCCAACAGCTCTGTCGTGCTAAGTGTGGTCGGTGTTGTCTTTGTCGACGTTGTTGTGGTAGTGCTTTTACTCATTGTTCCAGACGCAATTGATACAATGGGCGTATGAAGTATAATGGATGGTATCTTACTATTGGCCGCAGCCAAGCGCAGATCTGCAGATCGCTCACCAGAAGCGGTTGCAAATGAGGTTGTGGATGGCTGTGGCTGTTTTGTGGATGATGATGGTGTATCTGGTGATGCTGGTTTTTGTTCATTGTTCATCTTTTAAATCAAATAATAGGGCGACCAGGGGACGAAATAATCAAATGCCATCAAAAACTTTCCGAACCTGTAGAAGAGCAAAAACATATACATACAAATATATGACATGATACGCGATCTGAGGTCTGGGGTCTATGGTCGGGATGTGGGGTCTGTCAGGTCTGGGGTCAAGGCCAGGGATTGAGGTTACTGCCCATAACCAGCGTCATAGCCATACTTACCAACCAAACTGTTGCCCGGTGTTGGGTTTATCTACTGCTGCTGCTGGTGGGTGGGTGAATTGGTGACTCTGCTTTTGCTCTTCCACACGATATTATCTAGGAAGCACACAGCTGGCCAGCGCCTTGCGGACGCCACCGCGTCTGCTAGTTTATGATGCCGCTGCTGTCGGTCTAGTTTTTCGTTAGATATTGTCGATTACAAACAATATAGTTTAGGGGCGCTACCCTCCTATTGCGTATTGGCTCTACTCCGCCCGCTTCTGCACTTGTCAAGCCACACACAAAAAAAAACTTTAAAAAGAAAAAAAACCGAACCACTCGCAGTGGCGCCGAACCACACACTGTTTCAAAAGACGGCCGGCCAACTATCCTATTTACGCAGACCTACATTGACTTCACAATACATTTATTAGTTCTTGTGTGTAAAGTGAGCAATGCAGCAACGAAATGTGCGACAATTGCACTCGTGCTGCAACAAAATGTTGCAGAGTGTCGGTTGATGCCTCCTGCCTCCCTCCTGCTGTTGTTATTTGCTTGCTTGGGTTTATCGGATGACAGTTAAACGGCTGGTGCGTAGAATTGAAACACTGCACAGAAAAAACATGGGATGGAAAATTTGTATCGTTAATTACTTGGCAGTTTTTTTGGTTGCCTTATTAGGCGGCGTCGTCTTCGTCGGTAGATTCACAATTCGTACAAAAAATATTCTTTTTTTTTTTTTGCCGTACAAGTCAATTAGTGTTGTCAAGCTGCTGAATGCTAACTGGCGTTGCCAGTGCAGCGGCATTGCATTTATAGGCGAATTTTACTGACGAAGAGTAACGGAGGGGGGAGGGGGGGTGCTTTGAAGGATTCGATTAATTTATTGTTTGTTATGCGCGTAATATTCAATCACACAATTGTCTGATTATTCGCTGCCGATGGGCTTATAGCCTTGCGATTTGTTGCGCACGCGAGTTGGCAACGCTGTTGCTGTTGTCAGTGGCAACACCAGCGCAAAACACGTCATTTTGCCACACAGGTTTTTTTTAGCAATTGAAAAGGAATGCGCCTTTTTTCATTAGTGTGTATACATATGTTGTCATCTATATGACTGGGTCGTGTAGGTGAATGCATTAGCAATGCTTACAATGCACTTTTTTGTTTATCACATTTGTTATTCACTGATACACAGGACAGGCGGCGACAGCTGTATAACATTATGCGCACACGCACACACTTACACTTGCGAGCGCAGGTATGCCTACAATCTATGCACTGCTGCTACTACACAGAACTGTGTACATTTTTCTGACCTTCTCTTTCAACAGTTACAACTAAAACGACACTTATACACTGCAATTGCAAATTGCCATTGAGGCAGAGAGGTCAAAATGCACAAATATTTGATTGTAAATGCAAAATATAACTGTTTGTAGCATGCACAACAGGATTTGTTTCTTCGCACAGCACATGAAAAAATTTAGAAAAGAACACTTTTATGCTGTTGCGTTAGCAACACTTTTTCCAACTTTTTCCAACACTGCCAGTGTCGGGAGCATCGATATTTATATATGTGATGTCACATCTCACAACTATCGGCTATTTTAGTCTAATAGCGTTTGTTGATAACGTAATGCTTTAAAGAAGCAATATGTATATTTAAACCATTTATATTGATTATTTAATGTTTTAACTATTTAATTTCAGTATTGCTATTATTTGCATATCGATTCTTTTAGCGGGCAAAACATCGCCTACTCGATATGTCGACAGATTACATCGTTAAAATCTCGGTATATCGGTACTTTTCGCATATTTGCAAGTTGTCTTGCGCTCTGATTATTTATATTTACACACAAATTATACGAGTGTGTAATAATTTTAACAGAGGCAAATGAAAATTAATAACAAATACGAGTTCGACGACGACGTCGCATCGATATGCGAGTCGACGGTAAGTTCCCCTGTTTCCCTACACTTGGTGTCTCTCGTTCATGTGGTGCCCCTTTTTTTTCAGGCTGCGTTGACCGAGGGCTGCCGCCTGCCGGTGCGTATGCACAAGACGGATGACTGGCCATTGGCAGAGATCGTTAGTATCAAGGAGCTGGACGGTCGGCGTCAGTTTTATGTCCACTATGTAGACTGTAAGTAATTGGAAGTTTCTCGAAGTGAGAAGAGGAAGAACTAACCGATCTTGACAGTCAACAAGCGCCTGGACGAATGGGTCAACGAGGAAGACCTATACACCAGAAAAGTGCAGTTTCCGCGTCGCGATGGCTCCCAGACAGGCACCAGCACGGGTGTAACCACTCCGCAGCGCCATCACTCTCTGGCCGGTAGTGTGTCTCGTCCCACATCGCCCCAGCATCCTGGCATTGGAATCAGCTCCGCAGGGGCTGCTAACAGTGGCAGTGCCGGTGCCAGTGGAGGTGCCGGAACCGGGGGCGTTGGTGTTACACTTGGCGGCAGTGTGCCTAGTACTGGAGGAGCTCCTGTTGCAGCAGGCGTAGTCAGCGGTCCCGTTTTGGCTACAGGTGGCCCTGTGGGCGGTGGAGAGCTGGTCAATGGCAATAATGTCCTGGCTGCTGCTCTGCAGAAACGCTTCAATCGAAGGCGCAGGGTTCATGGCAACACCCATGGCCACCACATACCGTCGCAACAGCCGCCGCATCCACAAACACCAAACGCTCAACCTTCCACACCGGTGCATGTGACGGGTGATGGTCTGATTCCCACAGCACCCATTGAAGATGGCGATGGGTCGCAGGATGGAAAAATTCCCACGCCCAGACAGTCGGGCAGCATGGTTACACACCAGGACGATGTAGTCACGCGCATGAAGAACGTGGAAATGATCGAGCTGGGCCGTCACCGCATTAAGCCCTGGTACTTCTCGCCCTATCCCCAGGAGCTCTGCCAGATGCCCTGCATCTACATATGTGAGTTCTGCCTTAAGTATTGCAAGAGTCGCACGTGTCTGGAGCGTCATCTCTCCAAATGCAACCTTCGACATCCGCCGGGCAACGAGATTTACCGCAAGCAGACCATCTCCTTCTTCGAAATCGATGGACGCAAAAACAAGGTGTACGCACAGAATCTCTGCTTGCTGGCCAAGCTGTTCTTGGACCACAAGACGCTCTACTACGACACAGATCCATTTCTGTTCTACATCATGACTGAATTCGATTCACGCGGCTTTCATATTGTCGGCTATTTCTCCAAGGAAAAGGAAAGCACCGAGGACTACAACGTGGCCTGCATATTGACAATGCCGCCGTATCAGCGCAAAGGCTATGGCAAGCTGCTCATCGAGTTCAGCTACGAGCTGTCCAAATTCGAAGGCAAGACTGGCTCGCCCGAGAAGCCGCTATCCGATCTGGGACTGCTCTCATATCGCTCATATTGGGCCCAGACAATACTGGAGATATTCATTAGTCAGAATCCCAGCACTGAAGGCGAGAAGCCAACCATAACGATCAAGTATGTATCATCTAATATTGCTCTTATTCCTTTTGCTAATCGATTGCTTCCCACCAGCGACATTTGCGAGTGCACTTCGATCAAGAAGGAGGACGTGATCTCAACATTGCAAAACCTTAATCTCATCAACTACTATAAGGGGCAGTATATTGTTTGCATCAATCGTGACACCATCGAGCAGCATCATCGCGCCATGGAAAAACGCAAGATACGCATCGACTCCAAGTGCCTGCACTGGACCCCCAAGGATTGGTCCAAGCGCTCCAAATGGTAACCTAACCTACCGCTCTGCCTCTGCGCCCAGCGCCATGCAACGCTCGCTTACACAAAGCTATAATATTTGAAAATTCATTGTAGATGGCCTGCTATTGCTATTAACCCAGCCACAGCGTGGTCGCTTGAGCCGGCTAGCCGCCGCAGGACCGACCTGACCCTGACCAGTGCTGGCATGCCCCGAGCCCCGCAAGAGACTAACTGGAAGCCTTGTAGTTCGTAGATTCTAGTTTATATCTTTAAATATTACGCTTTTAATAATGTACAAAGAATCCATGTATTCCAAATATATTTACGACGAATCAACATTCTTCCCCGATTCCCTTTCCTTCGGAGGCAGCTGACTGACCGGATTGTCCAGTGCCTGCAGAGTAGCCGCTTCCAGACCGTTCTCCACAAGCTCCACCGACGCCTGCACCGACTTGAGGGTCTCGTAATTGTCGGCACAGTTTCGCTGTTGCTTGCTAAGCTGGGAGCGCGCTCGATGGCTTGTCTCCAGGTTGATTCTGCACTGCTGTATGGCCTTTTCGTCTAGGATCGTGGCTTGTTTGTCGCTATCAATTTTTGACGCCAACATTCTCACATCGCTGGCTATATGTGGTACCTGGTTGGCAGATACGCTTTTGTGAGCGCATACGGCGTTCCGGAGTAAGGTGCACTTCCCTATGCGTACCAAACGCTCATAGTGGCTTTGGTACTCGCGCTTGGCGTCTAGCCAGTTACGCGCCTGCTCCTCCACATTGCGCTGAACGTTCTTATTGTCTTCGGTGAATCGCTTAACGGCTTCCAGATGCATTAAATATTGTATATCTTCTAGACCATTGTCTAAAGATTCCATTTTGGATGACCTTTTTAAAAATGGTGAAATTGCTATCGAAATACGCTTTCGATTATTGCAAATACAACCAAAATTGTCAACTACCGTCATTCGGTGTGATATTCAATGTTTGATGATCAGAACCAAAATATTATTTTAAACGGGGTGTTAAATTGGTAAAGAATGATTATAACAAAGGGTGAAGATGAGATTTTTATTTAATTCATTATAAGTACATATATTGTCACCTTTATTGAACTATCGAATGCATTCTGGCAGCGCACTGCCACCTGGGCAGTGCTGCCAGACTTCAATGCAACACGTGTTGCCGGCTGTTTCGTACTGTGGGCGCCTGGAAAATAAATATTTGTTCATAATTTTTCATATACTTGGACTAGCACGAAGAAATTTTTTGACAATGGCTCGTGGAAAAAAACAGAATCCCTTTGCGGCCCGAAAACGCCAAAAGCGCGAAAACGTACGCAGTCTTTACCCTCAATACTTGCCCTTAAAACTATAGGGTTTTTTTCTTTTCTTTAATTCCTATTAATGTGTTTCAGGGTCCACAACGCCCCGATCGGCGTTCCGAGCCTTACGAGGAGACCAAACGCGACAATATATCATTCATCAAGTACTATCACCTACAGAAGATTTGCCACACAGAGGAGGAATGGACGCAGTTCCTCGAATCCATTCGCGACAATCTGCCAACCACGTTTCGTGTGACGGGCTTCAAAGGCGAGGCGAAGGCCCTGCTGAACATTATCGAGACGCAGCTCTTTACCGAATATGTGCGAGCGGTTGCAGAACTGCACCAAAAGCCACCAGAGCAAGTGGAACGACCCCTATGCCTGCCCTGGTATCCTAACGGGATGGCCTATCAGCTGCATCTCACGCGCAAGGACATACGACGCTCGGAGCCTCTTTACCGGCTGCACAACTTTCTCATTGTGGAGACGACGGCGGGAAGTATCAGTCGTCAGGAGGCCGTCTCTATGATCCCGCCCATTGTGCTGGACGTGAAGCCCACAGACAAGGTCCTCGATATGTGTGCTGCGCCCGGCTCCAAGACAGCCCAGCTAATCGAAGCCCTGCACGCCTCGCCCGAGGAGCACAAGATCCCGCCCGGCTTTGTCCTGGCCAACGATGTGGACAATAATCGCTGCTACATGCTGGTTCACCAGGCAAAGCGTCTGAACTCGCCCTGCCTGCTGGTGACCAACCACGACAGCAGCGTCTTTCCGAACCTGTTGCAGAGCAACGAGGACGGCGCCAAATCCGTTCTCAAGTTCGACAAGATCCTCTGCGATGTGCCATGTTCTGGAGATGGTACGTTGCGTAAGAATCCCGACATCTGGACCAAGTGGAACTTGGCCCAGGCTTACAACCTTCATGGGATACAGTACCGCATTGTGCGTCGCGGTGCCGAGATGCTCGAGGTGGGTGGGCGACTGGTCTACTCCACCTGCTCCCTCAATCCCATTGAGAACGAGGCTGTGCTGCAGCGCATTCTCAAGGATGCCGATGGTGCCCTAGAGCTGGTGGATGCTGGTCACCTAGTGCCCGGTCTGAAGTACAATCCCGGCATGACAGACTGGAAACTGGCCACCAAAGAGGTGGATACCGTGTACACAAGCTTCGACGAGGTACCGGAGAACCTGCACACTATCATCCGTCCAGCCATGTTCCCGCTGCCCGCCGAAGACATGGCCAAGATTAACCTAAACAAGTGCATGCGCATCCTGCCGCATCTGCAGGACACCGGCGGCTTCTTTGTGGCCGTCATCGTGAAGCGGCGCCAGCTCAGCTTCGAGAAGAACGATGTGCAGGACTTGCTGGAGAAACCAGCTAGCACAGCCGTCGAAGAGCCTCAACTTGACGAGTCAGGCAAGCCCATCGAGGCGAAGAACGTGCCTTGGGGACCACAGCGGAAGCGAAAACGACTCCATGGCTATAAGGAGGACCCGTATGTGTTCTTTGGAGAGGATGATGCCGACTACAATGCTATCAAGGAGTTCTACCAGCTGGACGAGTCGCTCAGCAAGCGCTGTCTCCTCACCCGCTGCGTCACCGAGAAGAAAAAGAACATATATTACTGCTCGGAGCCCATCCGGAAGCTGGTGGTGAACAACGAGCACAACATCAAGATTATCAACACAGGTGTAAAAACATTTGTTCGCTGTGAGAACCGACACACAGTCCATCCATATCGGCTAGCCCAGGAGGGTCTGCAGACCTCAAATGCGTTCATGGGCAGCAGTCGTCGCATCGAGATCCATCGCGATGATCTGGTCCGCCTGCTCAACTGCACCGATCCCACGAAACCGCCCTCGACCCACGAACTGAAGCAGGCCACCCAGGACCGCTGCAGTGAGCTTGGTAAGCCAAATAACCATTTTTGTCACAGACTTTTGTCATCTCCATCTTCTGATATTTCGCTCTAGGCGTGGGTAGCTGCATCCTAAAGTACGTGGACGAACAGTTCACCCTGTTCGTGGTTGGATGGCGCGGTACATCTAGCCTGCGGGCGTATGTCGATCGCGACGAGACCATTCACATCCTCCGTCTGCTTGGCGCCGATCTCAGCAAGTTTGAGGTAAACAAATACGAGGAGGCCAAGAAGGCGGCCGCCGCCGCAGCAGCAGCTGCTGATGCCTCCGGTGAGGCCAATTCCGGTGCAGAGAATGGGGGTAATGGTGCAGAGATAGTGGCCCAAGAGACAGCACCCACACCCATGGAAGCCGATGCACCGGCAACGGAGAGTTAATAAAGTTGTAATCTCCCCGAAAATGCATTAATTTTTGACTCTCCGCCTCCACTGTTACTCTCTGGAGAGGTTTGTAGAATTATTATGAAAAATATACAAATATGTATTCCCATATAATATGTGCTCCTTTTTTTATATGTATAGCATATACATATGTATGTATATTAAATATAAATATATACACAAATATTAATATACTAGGACGCAAGCTGACCCTTTTATATATGTACCTATTTAATAGACGAATAAGCCACCGGCATAAATCGGATTACAAGGAGCGATGGATCCTTATTGTTATATCAATATCGGAACAGTATATAACCTCTTAAATTCCTTAGAAATTGCCTGAGTTTTTGAGAAAATAGATGTTTGCTTTCTAAAAATTCCGATCGTACAACACAAATCATCGCAAATAGTTTCCATAAAAACGACAAATCTTCAAGGACCAATCACCTAATCGGCAAACCAATAAATACAACAATATTTGAAATTTTGGCCAAGTTGTCAATCGATTGATTAACGATGGAAGGCCTCTTTATTCCACTCCCCTGCTCCGCCCGCGGAAAAGAAAAACAACATTATTTTGAATACGTTTTTGTTATAAAATGTTATATTTATGGTTTTATTTTTTTTTTCCCAGTATAAATATATCATATGTAAAGTATATAAAAAAAAGTTCATTAAAAAATTACACATATTCTTTATAAAAATTTTTGCTTTTTTTCTTATATCGTTTTCCATTCTAGTTGTTTCGTTTTATACGCTTCATACGTGTGTGTGGTTTTCATGTCTTTTAAAAAGTATTTCTCATATGTTTCCTTTTGTTTTTATTCCTCTTATTGCGTTTCATTTGAGTAAAGTAAGTGGTTTTTTTTTCGTGTGTGTTTTGGAAACAATTATGCACAAATATATATTTATAGGGAGAGGGGGCTTTATTTTTTATAGACGAATGTTTTATGTTTAATGTTAAATACGTTTGTAGGAATGAGACAGTGTGTTGCCAGCAACAGTGGCGATGGCTACGGCGGCATCGACAGCTTTGTTAGTACATAATACAATTTGCAAAGAGAAAACAAAAATACATACATACATGTATAAAAAATAATAATAAAAAAAAAAAAAAAAATACTTTTTCAAGCAGGCAGACAATAATTTATTGGATGTAGTACAGTAACAGTCTCACGATCTGTGTTGCAAGCTCTCTCGCTCTCTCTCTCTCTCTCCACCAACCATCGTTGCAATGACTGGCAATGCCATTCAGGTAATTGTTCAAGTTATTGTGGAGC
Source organism: Drosophila athabasca (assembly GCA_008121215.1). NCBI lineage: Eukaryota > Metazoa > Arthropoda > Insecta > Diptera > Drosophilidae > Drosophila > Drosophila athabasca. The sequence goes on along the minus strand of CM017796.1, from coordinate 3,349,922 downwards.
CTTTCTGATGGATGGATGGCCAGCGAATGAGGCGGCTTGAGTCTGTGCTTCGTGGGTTCGGTTCTCCTTCTATCTATTACTCGTATGTACGTTAGCCTGAACTGAATGTTCGTTTTGATGGTTTTAGCAAATGGAAAAGGAAAAAAAAAACATATATACGTATAGAATGTGTGTGTGTGAGAGTGTGTGTGTGTGTTTTGTATGCGCTTGAGAGAGATGCAACGTAGTTGGCAATGCTGGATGCGCCTGCCATTTTGGCTTAGGCCTTCTTCTCGGCCTCGATGACCTCCTTGGTGGGCAGCACGTTCTTCTCGTTGGTCTCGGTGTGCTTCAACTTTTTCGCATCGAAATTCTCGATGCCGGCTATGAATTGATTCTTCTCCTTCTCCTGTTCAATAGCTGCAATCGAACAACAGAGAAATAGAGCGCACATTAGTTGCGTTCACCATCTAAGGCAATCCGCTTGGCCAGCCAGACAGACACGAGAAACAACCGCTATGGCAGCGGCAAGGCCGGGCCAATATCATTTTATGGCCAACAACAGATGTCGTCCAAACAGAGCAGAATATGGCCAGGCAGACAAACATTCAGACAGACACTCACCTTCCTTATCGGGCAACGGGTTCTTCTCGTTGGTCTCGGTGTGCTTCAAGTTGTTCTGATCGAATGCAGTGATGCCCTCGAATATTGATTGTTGGGTCTTCTCGGCAGCCACATCTGTTCGAAAGAGTTCCCCTCAGTTTTTCTCTTTTGCGGAGATATTAACCTTTTATCCAAACTCACCCTCAGCTGTGGGCAAAATTATCTTCTCCTGGGTGCTGGCATTCTTCAGTTTCTCCGTGTTGAAACCCTCCAATTGACTCTTGAGGTTCTCGGCCACCTTGGGCAGATCCTTAAGTGCTGGGGCTGTGGATGCCATCTGAAATCGTAAAATGTTGGGTTGTAAATAATTGAAATAAGAAAAAAAAAAAATAATAATAAACATGTGTATTGCCCAACTGGATAGTATCGGTTGATATTATATTCCAGATATCAACTCCGTAACATTTTTAATTCTGGATATCACATTCTGCTTCTTTATCGTGCCGCTGCTATAGTCTCCAATTTCTAGACACAGATGTACCATATGGTTCGGTATAAACACGTTCCTATTCTCTTTATTTTTTCCTTACATTCCATTCTTTTCTTATTATTATTCGAGCGGAAGAGGATATCGATTATATCACGACTGTAGCCAGTTCGATTAAGCGGAAACAAACATTGATAGCAAGTTGATATTGCGCATTAATAAATAATTCATTTTCGTAGAAGACATTTCTTTGTTTACCGTTGGATTTACGATTGCGATTTCTTCTCCATCGCATCGACAGATTGTAATAAAATTGCAAAACAATATAATAATCATGAATTTGTCAACCCGATAACGTATGAATCATGATCCTAGGACGAGGAGAATGACGAGGACTACCATAAGAGCACAAATATTGTGTCTGATTGTGTGCGTGGGGTTCGGTTCCTATCAGGAAACCAGCATGAAAGAGCAGACGAGGAACAGGGTAAGAAGCAAAGAATGAGTTCAGCGAACCTTTCGTCATCGTCATCAAGCGGGGAGAGAGATTAAACTCAAATTCGACTCATGACTGTGGTTCGGGTTCGGTTCGGTTTGGTTTGGTTCTCTTTCGTATTTCTTTTGTTTTATTCTCTGGCCGGCCGTTATCAGGGCGTTACGGAGAACGTTCTTGAAGAATGCTGAAACCGGGGCCGTGGTCGGGCAGTTAAATTGCATTTTATCACGTTTATTTTTAGTTGCAAAATTCGAACTAAATGTCCCCTTGGTCCCAGGGTCCCAGTGTGCGTGACCCATTCCATGCTTCACTCATGTTCGCTATCAGCATTATTGTTTTCACAAAGAATTTGCTTTGTCCCCCTTTCATCAATATCGAAATCAAGTCATCAAAATAGTATTGCTTCTGCATCCCGATAATTGAACAGCTGCAAGCGTTACAAGGTCAGCGACCGCACCAAAACCAACAAATCTATATACATATATGTATGTATGTATGTATGAATGTATTGTGCATTTCCAGACCATAAATGGTCTTAAAGCTGCGCCTAAAGCAGATAGCCAATCATTGTGGATTGACTACTAATACTATTGGCCTCTTGTGGCACCTCACTTCTCTGCGCCTCTCCAAAAGTTCAATCCAGCCCAGTGCACTCCCCTCAAGCTAAGCTCACCCAAGGTGTATCTATACGGGGTTGTTCATTTTATCTCTCTCTCTTTTTGCGACAATTGCAACTGATACAACATATGCAATTATTGTGGGAGCGGGAGCGCTCTCTGCGCAATCATCACCTTGCACAAGCACAGTGTGCAGTGTACAGTTCAATTCTCTGAGATTATTTATGCGTAGCCATTTGATCATGATTACCAATTGATCGTGAACTATTAAATACTGAATCGTTTGCTATTTTCCTTCGATTAATTGACATCGCGCATAAGCGGGGTTTCGTATTAGTCAGCTCCTTGGCAGGCAGCACAACAAAGGAGAATCAACATGCAACTCTGCATACATATGTATGTACATACAAAATTAGTTGATTGGAATGGTGATGTATGGTATGAGGGGAGGGGACGGGTTGGATAGGATGAAGTTTGCCGTGAATCAACTTCCAACTTCGAAATATGGTCGCCCCGCTTAAAGCGACCGATGAATCATCAGCCGACGTTTGCCGTTGGCATTGCCATTGCCGGCTCTGTCGTTGTCGCCGACGCTGCCACCACCACCACCACCACTGCTGCTGCTGCGGTTTGCCAGCTCTTATTGCTGTTGTTGCCGGTGTTGCTTTGGCTCTGCCCACACACACTCTCTTTTGCTGCTTCTTTCCAGCCGTCTTTTGTCAAATTTTCTCAACTCACAGCGCTCTTTCCCACTCTCCATGTTTCTTTCTTTTTTCCTCTTTTTGTTAATTTTATATCTTGTAGTGCTTTTGGGTTTATGACTTTGTTTGCTGATTGGAGCTCTTAACGAGGGGGGAGCTCATGGAGGTGGAGTCGGCGCCAAGTTGCCAACAAAAAATTAGTCTTGGACACATTTGAAAGCTAAAATGAGTCAAAAGAGTGCTGATGCGTGGCAAAGGCCAGACGGAGAAGGGAGTGAGAAGAGGCACCAGCCGAAGTTGAGGCACAGCACCGAGTAGAAGAAGCAGACGGGCAACAGCAGAGCGCAGAAAGAAATTCGAAAAAAGGGAGAAATGAGAAATGACAGACACGTCCGTTTTACACCCTCGCCAGCGCTGCCAGCAGAATCAGACGCAGTCAGCGTCGCCAATTCCTGCGGCACGTACAAACATATGTACATACAAATGTATACACATACATACATGTATAAATAAATATGTAAATACACACATACATATGTATATGTATATCTAAGCGACAGCGAAATACACAGTGAATTTTAAATATGAACATATGCAGGCGGCAAGACCCACTCATCCGTCTGTTCAATTTTTTTCATTTTAAAATTATTTTTTTTTTTGCGATAACAAATTTGAAATTGGTGACAGAATAGCCAGCCGCTGCATGCGCCGCTGCCACGCCCCGCAAAAAGAGTCACACATGTGCATGTGCATGACTTGTGCGCAAGCCGTAGTTTTCGTGGGGAGGATATTAAGCAGCGTCAAAAGCGCCCCGCCCAAAGCAGCAGACACATACAAGCAGACATATAAAAAATGAAGTAAAAAAATGCCGGCCGGCGCGCTCAGGTAGGAAGAGGGAGCAAAAGAAAAGCTTTACCCTCACACACACATAAAAGTCAACTGCGACAAAAGCGCTTCAACAGCTGCGCTTCACAAGGGGCGAGAGGGAGAGAGGGATAAAAGCAAAACCTAACGGGTAAACCACCATGATAAATATTTATAACAAATCTGAGAATAACCAGAAGCACTCTTTTTCCGAAGATCCACCCCTCTCTCCCTCTTCCTCTTAAACATCATTTCTGCAATCAATGAAGAAGCGCAGTCAACAAAAAAAACCAGTTAAGTGCTTTTTCTACTCTCTTCTGTCTGCTTCTTCTTGCTGATTTCTTTTGGCCGTCTGCCACAATGGAAGGAGAATTGAAAAGAAATTGCCGGCCCACAATATAAGGGGAGGGGGGCGTGGGGGATGAGGGTGAAAATAAATTAAATGTAAGGCTCACCTTAAGTGGTTTTTTGTTTGGTTTGGATTTACAAAGATACTGGTGAGGTGTGGCTATCGGCTAGGTTTGGTTGGGTATGCTATATATTTATTTATATATAAGCGGTATACACTATGCAAATTTTTACACTTGATTTGAGATATTACTTTTCTTTCAATTTGGTTCGCGGAGCTGACAAGCTAACTAGATGGACGTCAAAACTGGACTCAAGACAACTTTAAAAAGTTGTTCTGAACGAAACAATTCAATTGCATACCATGGCCCGCTGAGCGGACTTATCGAAAAATACATCCCAAAATATATCGATGAATTGTTTTTATTCATTTCCATCATATTCCTCGATTTTGATATTCGATTGAAAATTAGCAGTTCGCTAGGACTTTCAGCCCTCAACACATAATTTTATCCGATTGATAAATTAATTTCCTACATGACTGGCTAATTTTAAGTAGTGCTTTTTATTTGATTGCTTATAAAAAAAGTTTAAACTAAAGAGGTAAACAACTAAATGACTGTCTTTACATGGTAACTACATTCTAACTACACATTTACTACATATATAGTACATCATTATGTAATTATTAAAAGCGACACCTGCCATTTTTTGGTCGTTAAATTAAAAACGAACAAAATAAAGTTTTGTAAGTGTTATTTTTATTGTGTGTTTTTGATTTGCAGATTAAATGGTGATCGTTACGAACTTACAGCACGCTGTATGAACGAATATATGAATTATCAGCTAAAAAATTTTCTGGGTATGGAAAATACACTCAAGTCAGAGTTTGTATGTAAAAAGAAATTCCTGGAACTGGCAAAAAGTTCACAGAAACATACATATGTATTTGTAAAATATTCAAAAATGTTCGAAATGTTGCGGCATTTCATTTATTGAATGTAAAAAAAAGACTATAAAATATAAAAAGATGCAAGACATGGAGTCCAAACTCTAGTAATCAGATCCGAAAACACGTTTGCAAGCAAAACGTGCAATATAAAAATACTGGCGGCCGAGTGTGTTCCCTCTTCTCGACATTTTCATTATGTCGTTGTCCCAAAATTCTCTTTATAGCTTGCTTGGTTTTTGTTTTTTGCACTGTGTTGTTATCGTACTCAGACACATTCACGCACACAACCTCAGTTTTAGCTGCATTTCATTTAAAGCTCTAGGGACTGTAAAAAATACCATAAAATACCTTTCTAGCATATATCGGCGTGTTTGCTTGGTGATCTGAGTACTGCTTTCGAACTAAACCTAGCAAACACATTTTGCATTTAACATTTTTTGATCGGTTCAACCCTGATTCTGTTTGCTAGCACTTTTTTCTGATCTCAGCACAGCCCTTAAATGAGACCAGTAATAAGAACCTTATTGCAAAAGCAGATGGTGGGAGCGGAATAATAATGTATGTACATATGTATACGCAATCTTTTGGTTTTCAACGTAGGTAAAATAGTTTCATAGCAACCAGCTTTAGTAGTAATATTGTAGATATTATTTGGCCAAAACTTGACATTTTTCGTATTACATAGAAGAACCAGTAAGCAATGAAGCCTACGCGCACCATAAAATTTATGCGAGCAATAAATCTATTTTCTGCCAGTTTTTTTGGCTATAATGAATACTGACAGAATCGTTTCTAAAAAGCTGTAATTATTATTTGATGGTTACTTCTTAAATTAAAGAATAGATCATCGTTAAAATATTTACACATTCAAGCTTATAACAAGACTATACTTTAATAAGGCTTGATTTTGATCTACGTCATAATACATCCGTATATACAGTCAACTGGAGCAAACCTCGGTTCGGGCTATTGTCCGTTTCAGTCAGAGGCGTGTGCTACGCGTAGTTTGCCGACCGGCATTCGTTCCAAACCTGCACCATTTCGTCAGGATTGCTGAACCCGTGCGAGGCTATGACGCTGCTGTAGCTATCGGGTCCGGAATAGTGGGGTCTATGGAAAAGGAAGCCGTCGCAGTGGTGGACGGGAATGTTCGCCTTGAGCGCCACAATACCCAGATAGATGTCATCGAAGCGGAACAGCGGCACTTGCTTGCTTGTCTTGTACATCTCGAGCAGGGCGCTGCGGGAAAGGATGAAGGCACCGGCCGTCACATACGGCGGCCACTTGTCGAACGGATACTCCTCCAGCGAGACATACCACTTGCTAAATTTGTGACGGAGCGGGGACGTCTGAAACACGTAGCCGGCAAATAGCACATCGGGATGATGGGTATCCCGCCCGCGGCCAAGGAACCGCAGAACATTCTTAATGGACACATAGTAGTCGTCGTCAACGAACATATAGAAGTCGCTCTGGTTGAAGTGCTTGCTGGCCCAGCGAATGCCCATCATTGTCTTGATGGTGTTGTTGAAGTAGGCATCCACAAAGTCTGCGTGCACAATGTCTCCATGCTGCTTGGCCTCCCGGTCCACATCGTCCATGCCGTCCGGGGAGGTGCCCAGCAGGAAGGTGCGACGGATGTGTACATCAGAGAAGCGGGACTCATAGCCCCATGTCTTGCGTATGGCCTGGCGTCGCCGCACATTGCCAATAGCGCTCTTCACCAGTATAGTCAACCGGGGTGGATCCGCTCCCATGAATGCGGGCATTTGCAGAAATCCGTAGTTGGAAATTCCGGCAAAGGCCAGGCCCTCATTGTGCAGGGGATAGTAGAAGTGTTGCTCAAAGTCCAGCTCATGCAAATGCGTTAGCAGGCCGCAGTAGTCGATTATGAATATTATTGGGATGGCCAGTGAGCATTTTAGCAGCAGTTTATAATGTTTATTTAACATATTAGAACTAGTGTGACCGCGGAATTATCGATAAGATATACCGTCCTACCTTCAGAAATATACCAAAAAGAACGGTCTCATTTTAAAAATATACCAATGAAAATACTTACGAGAATCATATTCCTTGATTTTCATATTCTTTTTAATATTACTAGCCAACTAGGACCCTCAGGCCTGAGCACATAATTTTATACAATAGATAAAATAATTTTCTACAAGACTAGCTAGTTTTAAGGACTCCGTTTGGTTGGATTGTTGATAAAATAACGTTTATAAAACATAAGTGAACATGATATGCGACGTAAGAAAACGTAAGTGAGCATGGAATGTCACGTCATTTGGAAACTTAACCGTTGGCATGGACATATTTATACCCTTTTTCACTTAATTAATGTTAAAATTATTTTTCCCAGCTACTTTAAAATGTAATAATGATTAATTTATTAATATTAACATATCGCTCCCGATACCCATTTTCAGTCTTTATAAGAACACCAAAAACCGTAAAATTTTTTCAGATAGAGACTGAGTAGTTCCTAGTAGTACACCAAAAAAATTGTCTGAAATAGAGACTAGTTTCTGCAATACGCCTCGCATCATATTTCCGCACCGTTGTTCAAAAATACCAGTATATACCATGACAAAATAAAATACTTTTTGCGCAATTTTGGCATTAAAAAATACAATAAAGTCAGGGAAGTCATATACAAAATATGTGAGTGTCAATTGTAGAAGAGGCAGATAAATAGTTTACAATTTGGAATTTTGTTGCTTGGCGCCCGAAAAAAAATTTGCTTTGGCAAGATGTCCGAGGAAACAACAGCAGTAGCAGTAGCCCCCTCCACTCTAACCACAGCCCAGAAGTCGCGCATTGAGCGCAATCTGGCCAAGGCCCAGAAGTTGCGAGAGGCCAAACTCGTCTCGCATCCTTACAAGGAACTCGGCCAGTAGGTTTCATCTAAGCATCGTAAGCTTACATCGCTAAGCTTACTCTTCATTTGATTTTTTGCAGCAACCTTGGCGATACTCAACCAGACGGTGGGCCGAGTCAGGGCACATCGGTTATCAAGGTGCAGGGCACCAAATACATCGACAGTGGCGGCGGTTTCCTGCTGGAACAGCCTGTGTTGCCTGCGGCTGGAGCAGGAGCGACAGAGAAGCCAGATGATGGGGCAGCTCCCACATTCGTGGACGATGCCATTGCCATACCGGTGGTGTACGAGGAGTGTCTGGAGTGCGGCGATCCGTTTGCCGATTCGTATCTGTTTAACAATTTTGGACACTCGGTGTGCGACAAGTGCCGGGACAACGATGAGCGCCACTCGCTCATCACCCGCACTGAGGCCAAGGCCGAGTATCTTCTGAAGGATTGCGACTTTGACAAGCGTGAACCGCCGTTGCGTTACATTAGCCGCAAGAATCCCCACAACGTTCGCTGGGGCGAGATGAAGCTCTATCTGCACTCGCAGGTGCAAAAACGGGCCATGGAGGTGTGGGGCAGCGAGGAGGAGCTTGTTCGTCAACACGAGGGACGGGATGAGAAGCGCGAGGTGGGCAAGGCCCGGAAGTATAACAAACAAATGAAGCAGCTCCGCATGGAGGTCCGCAGCAGTATTTACACCAAGAAAACGCATGTCATACACGAGCATGAATTCGGTCCGGACACCTACAACGAGGAAGAGGACGAGTATACGCACACCTGCCTCACCTGTCCCTACACCGAAACCTACGAAAAGATGTAGGAATCAACTATCGCCACACCTAAGAGAAAATCCCATATATTCTTCATATATTACCATATATTGCTATTTCGCCGTAGTTTGTAAGACCGTTGAGGGAAACCTTTTTTTTTTAATACAAAACCTATTTGAATGCTTTTTTTTATCGCCACATGAATGAAATATATACATATATTGGAAATTGCTAACGGAGAAATGTTCGTATTAAACATTTTTAATTTAGTTTAGAAAATATTTGCGAGCGGCTTTCGGGCGAGAATCAGGATTGTTGGAAATATTTATTCTGAAATTCAAATTATCAATATCGAGGAATTAACGATTAACCAATTTTAGACCAGTGGGTATTATAATACACTCCAAGAAAATGATGAAACCTGAAGAAGAAACCTGAAACAGCTTTCTCTTGGATGGATCTACAAGAAGTATTTACAAACAGTATTATTTTCTGCGGATTAACTCAATTTTGTCACCTGTCTAAAAAAAGAGGTTAAGTAATCTAAATGAACCATATCGTGGCTATTGCATACACATAAAATACATTATTTAATTGAAAATAGAAGATTATCTGCACTTTACTAACAAGGGTCCAAACGCGAGGAGGACGTTGCAGTTGCAAGAGGAACTGCAACTTTTCTGAGGATAGCCCAGACACTTCCATGATCTTCAACAGATTCGCTTCATTTTGCGCCACCGCAGATAAAAGAATTAGCTCTTTTTCTGACATATTTTGTTGATTTTCAGACATTATTTCTTTTGTTTACAAGTTTTTCTTCCTCTTCCTAAGACGCAAAGACGCTATAGTGTAAACGGCAAACCTGCTTCTCTGCGACTTCTCCGATATCGATAGGTAACGCACCAAGTGTAAAAAGCCTATTAGTTAGTTTGTTTTTCCGTCGGTATATTTACGGTATATTTTGAAAATGAGTCAGTATATTTCTGAGGGTCAGACCGTATAGCTTAAATACGCGGTCACACTGAGCTCTATACACCAAGATTGATAAACAAATTGTCAGCCGTACGGTTTAAGGAAATAAGTTTATTCAGTGCATAGACATGATGGAGGAACAGTCCGACGATGAGAACTCGGAGCCCACTCCAAAGAAGATTAAGCGGGAGTGGGTGAAGAGCTACTCCAATAAGGCCATGGAGATGATGAAAAAAATGGGCTACGAGAACGACAAGGGTTTGGGTAAGAGCAATCAAGGTCGTTTGGATCCCATTATAGCTGTCCAGCAGGATGGTCGTCGTGGTTTTGGCCTCAAGCTGGACGCAGCCCACTTAGCCGCTGGCCAATGGGATCCCAACTGCGAAGAGCTTGAGATGCCAGAAACAATTGAGTGGCTAAAAAATGTGGGCCCGAATGCCAGTCAATATACCATGGACGAGCTGATGAGCTCCGTCGTCTTTGGCGAACGCAAACGCACTCTGGATGATGAGACCCGCTACTGTGATCCAGCAGTCCTCCATGACATCCTTAGTGCAAAGACGGCATTTGACGATCTTAACGACATCGAGAAACGCCGCGCCCGATCTCGCTGCAATCCATTTGAGACCATACGCAGCTCCATTTTTCTCAATCGGGCCGCCGTTAAAATGGCCAACATCGACTCCATGTGCGACTACATGTTCACCAATCCCAGAGATCTCGAGGGGCGTCCTCTGGTTGATCCCAAGGACCTTCTCTATTTTACAGACATGTGTGCGGGTGAGTCAATGCCAATCGTGTGATTCCACATGGAGTTCTTCTGAATGTGCTCCTCTTTCCCAGGCCCCGGCGGCTTCTCTGAATACGTTCTGTTTCGCAAATCGTGGGAGGCAAAAGGATTTGGATTCACGCTGCGCGGTGCCAACGATTTCAAGTTGGAGAAGTTCTTTGCCGCCTCCCCGGAGTCGTTCGATACCTTCTACGGAATCAAGGATGATGGGAATATATTCGACGACCAAAATCAAGATTCGTTGAACGAATACATACGTCGTCACACACCCGATGGCGTACACTTTGCCATGGCCGACGGAGGATTTTCGGTGGAGGGCGAGGAGAATATACAGGAGATTCTGTCGAAGCAGCTCTATCTCTGTCAGTTCCTCACTGCACTCAAAATATTGCGCAAGGACGGGCACTTTGTGTGCAAGGTGTTCGATCTATTTACACCGTTCAGCGTGGGTCTGATCTACCTGATGTACAAATGCTTCCACCAAATCTCGATCATCAAGCCAAATAGCAGTCGTCCGGCCAACTCGGAGCGCTACCTTATCTGCAAATACAAGCTGGAGGACACCTCTGCCATTATTAATTTCATGAATACCATCAACATTATGCTTAACGAGCAGCGCGACAGTGGTAACGATATCCTCGAGATCTTCGACGCCAACGAGATCGCTGCGGATGCAGATTTCATACAGTACATCATTGATTCAAACAATGCGATTGGCAACAAGCAAATTGTGGGTCTGCGCAAGATAGCTGCATTTGCCAAAAACACGGAGCTAAAGGAGACACGCCAGTCGGAGGTGCGTCAGGAGTGCCTCAAGCGCTGGGCTTTGCCTGATAAACTGCGCCAGGCGCCAGAAATAAAACCAACAGATCGCCTGCTTGAGGAGCTGCTCGTCGATTGGTCGCAGGATCGCAGCTGGCTCAATATTGCGCCAAACGAGATGAACAATGTGTCAGCCCTCTTTAATACAGTGCAGAATGTCAGAGACTGGATATTCATGCCGATTGGGCGCGAGGAGACCAACATCAATAGCTGCAGCCTCTTTATGTGCAAGTCGCGCGGAAATCTTCTCCGCTACACGGAGCACAAGAAGTGGGAGCTGGTCGAAACGTCCTTCGAGGTGCAGGCGCGTTCCATATTTTTCGGTCAGATCGTCTTTGAGTTCTATGGCGAGGGGCGCACCATTCAGCGTGTGCCCGCACTGCACATTATAGACGGGATCTGCCTGGGCGGTATCGACATCCGCCGTCGTCCGCTATGCGATCGCATCAGCATGTGCGATAAGTATGCCCGCAGCTTAAACAAGCCGTACAAGAAGGAGCGGAATTGCGGTCCGTTGCGCTGCAAGCCATTCTTTCGACTGCAGGACATGAACAACTTTTTTGGCGAGATGCGCCACTATGTGCTGAAAGACAATTCGCAGCGCTTCGGCTTCTCCCTCGAAGACAACAAGTTCTTTGTGCCCGGCAGCATCCTCATGCTCTGCGAACTGGACCAAAACTATGTTTCGGCCAAATCGCGCTCTCGCAACCAGGTCTACTACTTTAACACCAAGAACAAGGAGTCGTATTATAAGGATAATATACCCAACAAAAAGAGCCTTGAAATCTTTGCCTCGTTCCGCCAAAGCTATGCGCGCCGTTTACTCTGGAAGTGGACGAATTTGCGCCAGGTCGAGGAGGATGCCCACGAGGACAATCCAAAGATATTGTTCCGAAGCCATTTCGTTAAATTTATCGCGGACCGGCTAGCCCACGCGTAGGCAACATCTGCAGTTTGCATATCCATATCAAGCATGGACATTGCCCCGTAGCATAGATCTTAAGATTATCTATATTTAAAAATGAAAATGTATGTTTTTTTTCGCCTGCATAGGATTTATCTGGAGGTTTTACAACAGATCCTGTATTTTACTTATACGAATTAAGTATCTGACGAACATTTGTCCCCAGGAGCTGTTCCAAAAATTTTATTTTCTGTATTTGACTTTCATATGTAACAATATACATATTAATTACTTGTAAATTTTTATCGGACCGAAATCATGACAGATTTTCCGTATTGCAATAGATTCTACCAAAAATAAGACAGCCAAGGCTTTGAATGCCCTTGCCGAAATTGTAGCTAGTTTTAATTGATGTTCTTTAATTAATGTTTCGAACACAAAACCCTGAAATTGTGAATGAAATACCACAGAGAATCACATAACAGGTATATAATATATGGGTTTCGAGTTTCGACTCTGATATCTGACAAACAAAACCAAACATCTTTATATTTTAACTGTGCATGTACTCCTTGGATCGGTATACACGCCTGGACGAAAGCGAATTCATGGCACAAAATGATTCAAGCATGCATTGAGTCTCTGTATAACTCTTATTATGCATACTTTTGCCGCAACCCAAACCATTGGATAATACACAAGTGTGCGTTGCCAGATTAGATTACTGGATAAATAATCAAACAAATAATACGAATTTTAAGCTTTAACGATGTGCTGATTCTACAACACGTACGCATCATGCACCATTTCCCTCTGACAAAATTGTTTTTACAGAATTGTTTACCGGATCTTAATATTTATCAGCTGCCTTGTCTTCTATCTAGAATTTTGAGCCCCAGAACCACCATTCACCCTCATTCCCATTTCTTTCATTGAAGTTTGTAATATTATAAGTGTAAATAAAATGGATATAGCCAACAATAAATACAAAATATTAAGTTTTTCCTCTCGAATGAAATTGAAAAGAAAACTTTCAGGGGAATATGCCATTAGAACACAACATATGAAACTCGAATTAAGACTGAAACAAGAACAAGAAGCCAAGGCCGGCTACGGTAGCCGAAGATTTGATACCCTTGGATTACTATTGTTTCTATGGCAACCCAATGATGTGGTGATTTAATGAACAACATTATAAAACGGGAACATTTTGTTTGATATATCTTATAGTAGGTTGTTTTGCTAACTCTTAGATAGGTTTCTTATCTGTTACTTTTCAAAGAGAACATTGTGTTTGTCCCCTTTTTAAGGCCTTGTCTATGTAAAATCAGCAATCAGCACTATCGGATAAGCGGAATATTCAATAATTTCAAATAGGACCTTCTGCAAGGGTATACAAATTGGCTGCACAGTTCAACGCTTTCATTGTGCAGTGATCGCTCGAGTTTCACGAAAGTTGGAGGAAAAACAAAACAAAAGGCTAGGGGACACAGTGGAAATAATGAAGATCGGCTCATATAATGGCTAAGTGATGAAAACTGAGTGAACTGAGTGTACTTACTGTAGAGATCTGGGGCAACTAAGGTGGATATTAGTTCCAATCACATGGCCGCATTGGTGTTAGCGATGTTCGATGTTGCTGGTGTCTACTGTAGTTGCCTCACATTATAAAAAACAATACAATATAATATACTAGGAATACCGACTGGCTGGGCTCTCTGTTTAACTCAACTCAAGTAACGTTTTCTCGAATATCTGACATTTTCTGTGGCACATAATCAATCGTAATCAATCAAGTAAACAGATTGGGGAATTCTTTAGTAATTTATGCATTTACTAGCTACATATTTAAGTAGTAGTTCAATATTTGTAGTAAGTCTTTAGCATTGTCTCTGTTTTGGTGGGGTCCGGGGTCGGAAGTTGTCAGGAGCAGAGTTCGCTGCATCCGTGCAGCTTAATTAATCACCCGATAAATGGATGAAGAGTGTGGCCCGGACTCGGATGCGGATAGGGGGGGCAGGAGCGATGGCCCCCAGTGACTCTGTGCTGTTTACAGCTGGATCCCAAAAAAAAGCAAATGGGTCACTCACCTCCCGCTTCGGGGGCAATTCTGCTTCTGCAATTCATGCCACACACAATACAGTTACATATTGAAGGAGGCACAGAGGTGTGAAGAGCGGTTCGGTTCTCGAATGCGCCATCCATCGGACATGCGCCAGTAATTAACGTCCCATTTTGGGTTAGATTATCCATGAATAATTGGGAATGACGATGGTCGCGCCTGTCCAATCCCTGGCAATGGCAGCTCACAGTTAGAGGTGCTACCATAATGGATGGAGGAGCAGTTCCCTCACCGTCCCTGAGCTTCGGCTTGGGTTGCGCAACTGCACCAGATTGATGATGGCCCGGCAAACTGTACGAGTGGTCCTCCTTTCCCTTTCCCTTCCCCTTCCCCACCGTGAGTGTTTTGGAGACTGAAAACTTTGCTAATTGCTTTTTGGCTACGGCAACGGCGATGGGAGTGCTGATGACGACAACGAGAAGGGGCTATAGTTACAGTATCCAAAAAATGTGGACCTATCCATTTTCAGTTCAACTGCACCGCACAGTGGTCCATTGGGAACAAATCGGGATACAGTCTTAAAACAGATATTCTATCAGTGTAGGTGCATAATAATACGTTGAAATATTGGGATGGAAAGGAAAACCGATCATTAAGTATACATATATTTTAATATTAAGTTGCATCGATGTGGTCGATGGACAAAGCGAGAGAATCAGCCTGGGACCAGTACACACTGTGTGGCATGTCCGGCCAAGCTGTGGGCATTGGGTTTGTGCTGTGCATTTAATTGTGCTTTTTTGGTTCGGCCTACGATTGCCGAATCAGCAGAGAATTAATTACACACACACTCACACTCACACAAACGGAGGACCAGTTGATAGTTTTATAAATTTTTGCACAATTTGCCTGCTGCGAGCATCTTCAATTGTCAAAACAAATTTTTGCAACTGTGCCGTTCATTTGTAACGGGATTACGGACAGCCCTAGAGACGACCCTGGCTCCCCCCCCCCCCCCCCCCCCCCCCCCCCCCCCATTCTCCTAAAAGGAGCACGCTCCACTCCACTCCAGTCCACTCCAGAGCTGTCGGGCCCAACTCCCTTGAGAGGTCAGAGCATATGAGACCTCAGTGGGAGTGGAGTCTTGCTGAAACTGAACGTGGATCATGGTCTGGGTCTGGGTCTGGGGTCTGGGGTCTAGGTCTGGGGCTGACCGCTGCCCAAATGCAAATGTCATTTTGTGGTCGTTCGAATGAATAAACGAAATTAAATGCCAAGAAACGGAAAAGGAAAGAGTTTGAATGGCAGCCCAAGTGGAAGTCGTTTTTGAAGCCGTTGCTGGACTGAACCCAGGGCGACCCCTGGCTTCAACAAACCATTTGGGACCACAAATGATTGACACATATCGGAATCAACATTGAACTGAGAGGGGAATTTTCATCTAAAGAACAGAGTACGGCTAAAATATTGTTTCCCTTTTTCTTCTGCTAGGTTTCTTGTTGATCAATTAGCCAATAGGATATGGATTGGCTTATGAAAAATAAATGGGGAATATGGAAAATGGAAGAATCTAAAACCTTAATGTTAGACTACTCTTTGACGGATCTAAAGAGTAAATTAACCAGAAATTCTGTACTATATCTACAAAAGAACACATTTTGAGAACTAAATCTTAAAGAGTAACGAATGCACGTAAATTGTTGGTGTGAGCCTGTTGTCAAGATACAGATTTATTGATCAAGTAGACATACGAGTATATATGTACTTATAGAACATAGCATATCCGAAGTTTGCTTTTTTACTGGCTCATATTCCGATTGATATTTGTTTCTTTCCAACTGCAATCAAACTTAATATCTTCGGGACCGGAAAAACTGAACCATAGAATTTATGGACTTTCATCTTTAAGATCCGATGTACTTTATGGAATCTAGCTTCTGTTTGGATTTGTTAGCCATCTCAAGTTTCGGGGAGTATCCTCATTGAATTCCATTTATCCCTATCTCTCGCCATCACATCTTCTTTCACATCGTGCCGCTCTTTTGGCCACGTTGATTGAGGTCATTGGCGAGCATAAGCATGCGAGTCGCTTTGAATTAAGAGTCCTTTGCCTGACTGGGACATCTTCCTCTTCGTGACGACTTGAGCAGTTTTAGATGAAGAGGAGGAGGAGGAGGAAGAGGAGGAGGAGATGGAGAAGAGTGGGGCCAGCAGATGAGTATGGGTTGTTAGATGTGTGGGTGGTGGTACAGAACCCACATTCGATTAGCGGAGAGAAGAAACTCGATGAGTTTTATTAGTAAATAATGGCAAATCATTTGCCAGTTGACACTTGCTGAATGGTCGAAGGTGGTGGGGGGGGTGGAGCAAATTGGGGAGGATGTCGGGCGACATCTGGAGAAGGGAAATGTCAATGGCAGGAGCAAAACAAGGAGCGGGACTAAAGCCAAAGCCAAGAAAAGTCCTGCCCGTTGCGGCTGCTAATGAGCAACATTAATGAGCGCAATTTTTCATTGAAAGGACAATCAGTGTGACCATGTGTGGCTGTGTGTGTATTTGTGTAAGTGTGTCGAAGGAAGAGAGATAGAGAGAGAGAGACGGTGGGAGGGTGATTGCTGATGAGCGGTGGGAGTGGTAATGGCAGAGGAGGATGCTCTTCGTTTCTTAAGTCTCTTGGGTATTTAAGCGTCCAAAATGTAGCAAAGATGGCAATGACAGCAGGTGCTACCACACATGCACGTACAGAAATTCACACAAACACACACCCACACACATAAACATACTTACGCATGTGTGTGTATAGATGTACCGTTACCCTGATGTCAGAGCCCATGAAAATTTAATACAATGGAAAAGAAAGCAAAGAATTTGTAATTAAATTAACCATTTGCTGGCTCTTTCGTTTTTCTCCCAGTCCCCATCATTTCTACTTTGTTTAATACCCTTTCCCTTCCAAGGTTATTACGATTGTAACTAGAAGGAAGCTTTTTTACTCAATAAAAGATAAACGAGATATAAATTGGACCACCAAGAAAACCAACCATAAGCCTTAAATATAAGTTAATCTTCTAGCACTACGATAAAGACTTATACGTTTCTAATGATATTCGATTAAATCTCAACAAGTGTTGTTTTTTCATGGCTAAGCCAAATTGTCAAAAGCACTGGATGACTAAATGGAATAAATATGTATTTAAAATATATATGATATATATATTTATGTAAATATTTAAGGGTATTCAAAGCTTCGTTTACCGGTGCTATTCAACGTTTATTTTTTATTTTGTTGTTCTTGTTGTTTTAAATTAAATATTTTTGCCTTTTGCAGTGCGTGTGTGTGCCCTTCCGGGATGTGGCCGGAGTTGAGTGGGTCAGCGGAAACCTCAACAAATTCCACTTACGGCCGGGGAGTCCCAGACTCAATCAGTTCCTTGTCCAGCTTCAGGTTGTGGTTCTCCATCTCCATATCCAGTTCCATCTCTGGTATATCTGTTATGAGGTTCGGTTTTTGGGGGTTCAGGTTGTATCTGAGGTTCAGGTCCAGTACGACACTCTGGAGAGAAATGTGAAATGAAAAATCGACTTGCAATTAGCAAACATGAAACATGACTACATCCCAGCTCATCCCCCTGCCTGTCTTTGAGGTATGTGTGCAGACACAGCCTGGCTCCGGGTCTGGAGCTATGTGTGAGGGAGCGCTCCAGGAGCTGGCAGCGTTGTCAGCATGGTTAATAAGTTACTTTCGAGATACTTTATTACTTCCTTGGTGGTGAGCGACAGCTGTGTATGTGCGTGTGTGAGAGCTTTACAAAGGGTTGCCTGTTCTATCCACCCCTATCTCCTTTACCCGTGACTTTCTCTCTGTATCTCTGTCTGTGCGTAAGTGTGTGCAGTTTTTTAATTTATGCGATTTTTTACTGCCATTGCCCACAGCGTACGAATAGGTGGAGAAAGCTAGACGGGTGGGGAGAAATAGGGGGAGGCACACTGACATGCAGAGTAATTAAAATTCATTGAACGGGTAACGTATGGGATATGATCTGCAGATCAAACATTCCCGGGTCTTCAATGTATTGCAAATTGCAATATTTCTTAGTAAAACCGAAGTATTGAGCGAAATTCATGATTTTTTAATATTTTGGTTTTATTTATTTATTTTTCCTCGCGATTTAGAGCGTTATAAGCCAATGCAATGCAGCATGTATCAAGAAAATGGATCGTACTATTTTTACGCTCCAACTATGAAAATCCGATGCATGCATTTATGCATCATAATCACTAATGATGTGCGTTTACCTGCAATATCTTAGGAAATCCATCACTGATCCCAGATAAAGGTGGGCACCAATTTAGATCGTTGGATAATGCAAATATAATTCAGGTGGGTGAATAAATTGCCGAATTTTTACTGAAGTAAATGCTACAATTTTCGGAATACTTAGAGTGATTTTTCATGTCCTAAATTGCCGAATCTCGAACCACAGTGTCGCGCTTTGATTGTCTACGCTCTGCGCACAAAAGTAGGCAATAGTTTATTTTGCTGAACGTTATCAGGAGGACAGACAGGGTGCCCATGCCCTTGCCCGTACCCGCATGTACACACCCTATACACCAGCAACCCCACACCCGGGGTACACACAGACTTTCGCCGAGTTCCCCATTCGAGTTTTTCCTTATTTATGCAAATGAAATCAATGCTTGTTGACGTTCATATGTGTATGTGTGAGTGTGTTTGTGTCAAAAGAATAGAATTTTTCATTTTAAATTACATGCCAGCGCATATGTGTGTGTGTGTGTGCAAAGAAAACTTTTGTTCGTTTGTTGTTGAGAACTTTTGCATCGAGACTGAACTCCACTCCACTCCACTTCCACTCCAATTTGAACCAAACCGAACCAATCTGAAACGTTCTGAAACGTTCTGAACCGAGCTCAACTTCTGGAACGCTGTCGAACCACATTAAAGGTAACTATGCAAATATTTTTGCGGCTCACACGAGCAAGCCCAGAAAGCAGAAAGCTTGACCCGAACCGGGGGACCCAGACCCAGACCCAGACCCTGAACCGAACCCTTTGCCCTTATTTGGAGGCGTCGTTTTTTCCCTTAGCACTATTTGCGCTTAACCCTTTGAGTGCTTAGGTGGTAACCAAAAATATTCCATGCTGGTCAATAGCACAACTACAGAGCCCCCATTCCATTGGATTCAGCCCACATTCAACATCTCATTGAAGTTCGTTTTTGGTTCTAATTGTATTTGGCCGTATTCGCTTTTAGTTTTTTCTTGTTTGTGTTTTTTTTTTGGCAATCACTTAGTCAACTTTTCACTACTTCTCCATCCTACTCCATTTCACAGCGTGAAAGCCCGGTTATAGCTCTTTTTCACGCTCAACCCCATCCATGTACATAACTCTCAACCCATCCAAATTTCTCCTTTACACACATACATATGTACATACATATGTAGGTATGTAGTTGGGACTCCCTCTGTGTGCGGAATGTCTAATGAAGCCACATAAATCAAGTGGCAGCAAACCAGAAAACAGTGCAATCCTCACCAGATTCTGCCTTCATGTCCCATGCCCCATGGGTTTGCCTTCATCCTTCATCGTATAGCGGTGGATGGAGGTCTCTCCAGGTCAGTGCCAGGACTAATTGAAATTAAAAATGTTGCCAAGAAATTGCTGGCCATCCACTGATTTATGCTAATGTAAGCCAGAGAAAAGAGCAAAAGAACAACTAATTCAAATATCGAAATATTTGTGGTAAATGAATAAATGAAAAAAAAGAATTCTATAAATAATCGGGTAGTTGTAGCTTATCGACGATTCTAGGGTAGATGTTATTTGTATTTATGGCTTCGACAGTGGATGTCCCTATCAGCCATGACTATGGTAGACTTGCCTACTTATTAATGACCTATTTAATAAAAGCAAAAGGACTCACCGCCTTAAGTAATTACGTACATACGAGGGCGGTCCGAAAAGTTTCCAGCCTGACAGTGATACAGAAGCTTTAAAAATTTTTGTATATTTTATTTTTTAACGAAGTCTCCTTCTAAGTCAACACACTTCATCCAGCGATGCTCCCACCTCCTAAGCTCCTTCAAAATATAATCGGCGTCCTGCTCCTCAAAATGGCTTTGTACAAGAGTTATAGCCCCCTTATTTGCCGAAAATTTCTGTCCGCCAAGAGCAACTTTAAGCTTAGGGAATAAAAAGAAGTCACTTAAAGCTAGTTCTGGAAATTAAGGAGGATGGTGAAGCAATTCAAAGCGTAAATCATGAATTTTAGCCATTGTAACTGTTGATGTATGGGAAGGTGCGTTATCCTGTTGAAGTAAAATTTGTTTCTTCTGCAAGTGGGGCTGTTTATCCGCAATTTCCGTAATTAGCTTATCCAAAAGCGATGCGTAGTAGACTTCCGTGATCGTTTTTCCTTTCCCCAGATAATCGGTATATATAACTCCACGACCATCCCAAAAAACTGTTTCCCACACTTTTCCAGCTGAAATAACAGTTCTCGCTGTATCCATGTTTCATCCACAGTTATGAGTGGGCGCCAAAACTCTGATTGAATACTCGTAAACATCGCCAAGAGAGACTTGCAACAGTTCATTCGAACACGCTTTTGATCTGACGTGAGCAAACGCGGCACCCAACGGGCCGAGAGCTTTTTCATGTTCAATTCATTGTGCAAAATATGGCAAATGAGGTCTTTAGACATCTTGGTGATATTAGTTATCTCTCTTACTTTGATTCGGCGATCGTCCAGAACAATTTGTTGAATTTTGACGACGTTTTCGTCAGTAGTCGTAGTTTTTGGGCGTTCAGGACGTGTCTCATCTTCTAAGCTCGTACGTCCACGCATGAATTCAGCAGCGCAGAACTTTACAGTAGGAAATGTTGGGGAAGAGTCCCTAAACACAGCGTCAATCTCAGTTTTAATTTGCGTAGGCGTATTGCCCGTCAAAAACAAATATTTTATGACCGCACGATATTTAACTTTTTGAATTTTTACAAGAGCACTTAAACGGACTTAGTTAATCGATTGTTCAAAGAACCCATTAAAATATGCCTTATCACAATACCAAAGTTTGGTTAACGTAGGAGGTCGTTTTAATTGTTAGGCTGCAAACTTATCGGACCGCCCTCGTAAAAAATCGCAGTTCGGAGAGCTTTATGTCCTGGCATATGCACCAGCAAAATTCAGGCCCAACAAATCCGAACCATCTACAGCTGAACAACTGGCCGTATAACCCACCGGATTTCGTTTGGAAAATATTCAATTTTCTGGTAACTATGTTATATTTAAGGCTGTGCTGCTCATTACTAAAGAAAAGTCATACCCTGATCGATCCTTATGACACACTAAGTGAAGCGCTATTACAGATACAAGATGAAAAGCTTTTTCTTGCAGGAAAAAACTCTCTAAACATGAAAAATTAATTCAAATGTAAGTTTGATGAAAGCAAAGAAAAATGGGGATAAAAGGTCATGGGTTCCTGGCATAAGAATGTAACCTCTTAGTGGTGAAAAGAGCAGCGATTTTTATCTAAACCAGTTTCCCAGGAAGGTTGATTGGTCTCTGGATTGGTCCTGAATCTTCCGATCGATGGTCTCTAGTGCCACATATCTAAATACACCCGAAGAACCGCAATGGAAACATCTAGACGTCATGTTGTGTATATCCTTTATTTGGTATTCGAATTATTTATTTCTTTTAATATTAAAAAAAAAATGACAATGATCACATAAAATATTTTTCGTTTGTAAATTACAGAATTTTCTTGTCATACAATACAATATTATATTATATATATTCATATATATATATATTATTTTTTTTATTTGTATTTATATTTATTTTAGTGTAATTATGTTTATCATCATAATTTATGACTTCATTAAGTACAATGAATTTTTTAAGCCTGCTATTTTCAATACTCTTTTGCTTTCCGTTTTCAGTTTTGTTTTTTAATTTAATTTAATTTTTTAAAATTCGTCTAAATTACCTTTTGGTTTGGGTGCCCCTTTCTCTATCTCTCCCTCTCTCTCTGGGGATTTATTTTCCATCTTTCCCACTTCTTTTCGTTTAGTTATATCAAATGTTATGATTAGACGTAAGACGATACAAAAAAAAGGTGACATTATGTTCGACTACTTTTTACTTTTATTACTTAAGTTTACACAATTATATTAATTATGCTTTTGGTTTTTCGCTATTTGGTTTTTGAATGTATTGCACTGAATATTAACCTATTTATTTATATTAATTTTTTCCCAAATTTCTTTTTCTGTGTGGGGGCCTGGTTAATGCCTTTTGCCAATTTCGGCAATGGGGTCACATTAAAACTTATGATCCTACCACGCATATATCTATATATATGTATATATATACATATATATATATATATATATTGTGTATGCTCTTTTATGGAATATTCTTATGTATTCCCTGCTCCAACCATAAATCTAATTTTGGGTATTCTCTTGATATTACACACACATTTTTCATTTAATTTCCAATATTACAATAAAAAAAAAATCAAAAAAAGTAACACGATTACATCCTCTAACTTTGGTATTGAATATTTTTTCACGTTTATATTTTTATTATTTTTCTGTATCTCCACATTTTGGTGTTTGACTTTTTCTCTAAACTAAACTTACTTTGAGGGACTAGAACTCGGGTTTGGGGTTGGGGTGGGGTGCGGTGTTTGTGTGTGGGTGGAGGGGTTGATTAAATATTTAAGAACATTATCCATTTTGTATGCAAAAAATTGACCAAGACATCAACACCAAACAAATGGCCTACATCAAACATATACGTTTTTAAACTCCTACTACTATATTTATGTATAAGTTTCTATAACTTACAGTTTTCTTTCTATTTTTTTTAGTATTTGATACAGACAAAAAAAATTTTAATCGTTAGTCGTATTATGAATATTATTACTCACTTACTTTTGCTTTAGGTTTAAGTTTTTATACAGTTTCTATCAACACGACGAAAGCGTCTAGGATATAGGATGTGCAACAGCTCAATCTAACACTAGGAAAAGGATCTGTCCGTTTTCCGAGAGGACTCAAAATATACGTAGATTTCTACAGATATCTATGCAGTATATAAGGATCCTTGGGCTGGGAGATGTCCCGTTCTTCAGGTTAAAGCAGAAATCCCCCACCATAATTCTCATAGTCTGTTTTATAGGGCCGACACTCAAGCCCCCCCCCCCCCACTTCTTCACTTCTCCACCCTATAGGTAGTATATTTACACTCACGAGCCCTGGACGGGATGGAATATCGGGGCTACCGGCTTTTGCATGGATATCTTTTTCGTTTAGATGGGTGTCGGCATCAGTTTGCCGTAGTCCTGGTGCATGCTTGGCTTCACCGAGTTGTAGACGGTCCGCTCGGCGTCTTCGGGCAGGGCATAGACATCGGGTGGAACGCAGAGCGACTGCAGCTTGGAGATGTACGAGTCGAAGTGCTCGTGCGGATGCGGGTGCGGGTGTGGGTGACCATGCGGATGTCCGTGCGGATGCGAGTGTGGGTGGGCATAGCTGACGGGATGATGCACGGTGTAGGCATGATGCGGTGGCACCGGCGGTGGACCCGGTGGAGGCCCGCCACCCGTTCCCGACCCACCCTGATGACCGTACATTCCGCCACCAATACCACCGCTGCTGGCCGATGGTGGTGGTGGCGGTGGCGGCAGCAATGTGGAGTAGGCGGTGGCGTGATCTCCACTGCTTCCGGCTACCAGTTGACCCCCGGCACACACACTGTCCAGGCCGTGGCCGGACACCACCTGGCCACCGGCGATCGAGGCCGAGACGGAGACTGAAGTAGGTGGTGCTGGTGGCGGCGGCAAACGCACGTGCTCTAGCAGCGTGATCACGTTGTTGCGCAAGCTCTCGTAGTAGTTGTTTAGGTTGGCATTCGGCGGGGCTACAACCCCGTCCACCGGGGCATGCGACATCATGCCACCCACATTCGAGTTTGGGTTGCTGTTTCCGGATCCTGGCGTCAAACTGCTGATCGAGTGGCCCAGATCGTTGCTTCCGTTTCCGTTGTTGTTACTGGAGCTGGTTGCGGGACCTGTTGCGGTCCCGCTGGTGGAACTGACGCTGGCAAAAGGCGATTGACCGCTTGGTGATGCCATGGCCACATTGGAGGTGCGCTGCTGTTGCTGATGGCCACTCAATGGAGAAGCCTCCTTTTAAGATGGGAAGAACAGAGGTTACGGGGATGATTAGTATTGAAGTTGCCTGGTCGAAGGATGAAGTGAGACTATGTATGTATGTGCAAGGGCGATGGTCACGGGGAAAGTTACTTTAATAATTTTCTTCTTAATCTTTAATTTTTATCTCTATAAATATTATGTATGTATACATATGAATGAAATTAAATTCATGCAAATTTAACAGTCAAAGGGTAGCTTTTCAGACCCCATAAAGCATATATGTACATCTTCTTGATCAGCTCCATTTGGCCGAGACGATATTGCCATGCCTGTCAGTCCCTCCATCCGCCGGTCCGTCTTGATGAGCGCTTATATCTTAGAGACTAATAGAGCCAGATTCCTGTGATATCACAGTTGAGCAATTGTTTTTCGAATATCCAATAGATACTCGATACAAACGGTACTCAGTACCGTGTATCTTGATGTCGATGTACGTGTGACTCGACAGATAAACTCGGATTTTAATTATATGCTCGGTGCTGTCCATTTCGAAAGAAGTTCGGATTGGGTTCCTCCTTAAATGGAGTGTGGCGGGTTACTTCGGGGATAATTGCGAAGGAGAGGACTGGAGGTTGGACACCGGATATTTTTGAACTGGAGGTGTATTCTGTGAAGGTTAGGGCTGGCTGTTCATTTTGATTGGAATTTGAGGGCTGCTGGCCACTCGATTCGCTGTCGGCGACCCTCTACCAGAGCTCTGGTATGTGGAAATTGGTATGGGGAGGGTTGGACTTTTCTACCTCTAAACATATGTTATGTATGTACATATGAACATTATGCACCTCGCTCACTCACACTTACACTGCCACCCATACCCATACCCACATACACACACACACTAACTCATGATTCGTTATGTACACATACGAGCATGTATGTACATATGTATATATTTATGTTTCTCAAGCAAATTGAAATTCCAATAAGAACGCACCAAACACACGAATAAAAATAAAGAGTGGGTGACAAGAAATGAAGAGAAAGAAGGAGGCACAACAACAAGAGAAAAAAAAAAAAGAAATCGTCAGAGGACGAATCATCGACGAAGCTGTCACGAGCGCAAACGAGAGGGAAAGAGGAAAGTATGGGGAAAGCAGATTCCGTTATTTTTTTCAGCTTTGCCTTTCGCTATTCGGAGTTGTTTGAGCCGACACACACACACACACACACACACGCACATGTCTCCCTTTCTCCACTGCGGAGGCTACGAAAGGTTAATGCTGTCTGCCTTTGGCTTTGCTGCTGCGTCGGATACGGCTTGTGCCCTCTGCCTCTGTCTCTGCCTGGGCTCGGCTACTGCGGAAACACTGCTGGTGCTCTGCTTTTGCTGGTGCCTTCTCCGATGCTTGTGCTACTGCTTTACCTCTTCCCTTGCTGCCGCTGCCGCTGCCACTGCCACTGCCGCTGCTCTGCTTTGACCGTAGCACAGTTATTTGGTGTATTTCTTTTTGTTGCTGCTTTCTTTTTCTTTTTTTTTCTTTGTCCGTTTTAGGAGCAAATCGAATGGTGTTCTGCGATTTGCTGGCTGCGTGTTGGGTTGGCGCCTCGCCTCGGACGGGGCTGCAGCTGCCTGCGCATGACCAGCATCACACACACCAGAACACATACTGACACTCACACACACACACACACACACACGCATGTCCCTAGACCACAGCGAGTGTGTGTGTGTGTGTGTATATATGGGAGCTTGTCGCTTGTATTTAGGGGTGTGTCTGTCTCCTGACTCCTCTCCACTCGCCTGCTACCTAGTGGAATCTGATTCGCTGCCACGGATGCAGTGCGGATGCAACGTCACCGATTGGCTGTCACACTCTGATGGAGAGGGTGAATGTCAAAAATGCATTTCGGGTTGAATTTGAAATCTAGTGTTGATTCCTCATCTTCGTCTTGGAACTGTAAATAATTCCTACAGCGAATGGATAGAATGGAGTCTTTTTCTGGTTCAACCAATGCATTCTGTATTGCGATTCACGTTGTGAAGATCCATAGCTCTGAGTCTACATACTTTAAAAAACGGAGTTTTCTTCGTAAAACTTCAGAAATATCTGTGTTATTCACTAATTTAAGGACACTATAATGCATATATCAAATTACCACATACATATGCACACATGCCGTCATCACTTTGCCTGCCTTTTGTTGTGAAATTATTTGTAGTGTTGCATACTTGTTTTTAAATTTAATCCAACAAAACTTGTTTGCTTTAAGAGAAATCGAATTACTTTCAGTGCCACCCATAGGAATAGAGCCACTAGCCTCCTTTCCTGTTTTTTTTTAGTCGAAAATATTTAGTTCAATGACGCGTCGCCGTCGACAGGCGGCTGATAAAAGTTTTCACTTTGCTTTACTTTACTGTACTTTTCTTGACTTTACTGTAATTTTGCTCATTGTTTCAGCCTTTTGTGGGGAGCTTTGGCGACGTCCTTGAAAAGTGTTAAGACAAAACTCAGGTGCCGATAGACAGTACTTCGGGCAAAACAAGAAAAATAAAAAAAAAAATAACAAGAACTCGGGGGAAAAAACTCCACTCAAAGTCTCGTTTTGAGCCAAAGTTTAGACCCCCCCTCCCCCGCCGCCCAACCCAGCTCCCGGCCGTCAAGTCTGGCCAAACTTTCCGGGGCGGTAAACTTTCCCTATGACCATCATATAATGCTACAAAGGGAAGGGTGCACTTAGCCTAGTTAGATATGGTGTTTGTTCTCATAATTTGTTGCCGTCAACGAACCTGAGCCTACGTACCCGATCGCTGGTGCTCAGCTGCGACTCCATCGCATTGATGTCGGACTTGAGTCGCATCATCTGCGACTCGACGCGGGCGTTCTCCCGCTGCAGTTCGGAGATCTCAGCCTCCAGGGTGTTCAGATCGTCGCTACCATTGCCGGCAGCTACCGCCGTTCCGCTCTTTTCGTTGCTTCCGCCGTTTCCGTTGTTGTTGTTGTTACTGCTGCTGAGACTGCTGTGGGCGCTGTTGCTGCTGCTGGTGACCCCGAGGCCAACGTTGACATTAAGTCCAATGCCGCCCACGCCGCCAACACCGCCGGCGCTGCCTACGCCGCTCATGACAATGTCCAGGCCGCTTCCTCCTGTATGGTGGATTAGGATGGTTGATGGGAGAGAGAAGGGTAGGTCAAAGGACACAGTTAGTGGGTGTTACCGAGAGTGCTCTCTTAAGATCTATTTTTTTTTTGTAATTTTCTTCTGTTTTTTTTTAGTCTTGTCTCTGGCATTCCACGGGTTTTCTATGTGCGCGTGTGCTAGCAACTCAATCGGAGCGTGTGGGTGTTGGATTGAGTGGTGGGTGAGTGGATCATAGAGTGCGTGGGACAGAGAATATGTAACAGCTTGATGTAAATCCACTCTGTAAAAGTTCATATACGCTGGATGCATGGATCGCTCAACGTGAAATTAATCCTTGGAAGAACATTGGAAGTGAAATACTCGTACAACATGTTTGTGCATGAGGATGCCTCTGTGGAAAACATGGGGAATGTGAAACACATTGTTGAGAGCATGTTCTGTTGTTTTTCACTAGTGAAAAAAGCTTTTATATTTCGTGTGAATGGCAAATTGCCGATCACGCGTGAACGAACGCCAAATGTGAAAGCACAAGACAGTTCAAGGGGTAACTACTTGATCCTTTTGAAGCAGGAACTCATTTTTGAATGTTTAAGAGTAGATCATAGTTTTTAAATCGTACTGTGTCCTTCACTGTTTGTGCCTCAAACACCGAGTGAATCGCTGTGCCCTGAGTAGAGTGGTTGGGCTGTGATATGATGTGATGTGTGTGTGTGTGTGTGTGTGTGTGTGTGTGTGTGTGTGTGTGTGTGTGTGTGTGTGTGTGTGTGGTGTGTGCGTATATGTATATTGTAGGTGTGTGGCTGTGATTGGATATAATTGGCAGAGTGTGTTTTCATCTTCAATGTACATATACATATATGTATGTATGGATGTATGTATGTATGAATGTATGTATGAATGTCTGCATGTATGTATGTATGCATGTGTGTATGTTTGTATGTATCTATGTATCTTCGGGGCTTACCTTGATCGACAGACCTTCTGGGAATATTTGTATATACATTTTTTGTGGTTTTCTTGAATTTTTTTTATTTTTGTGTGGGCTGTATAACAATTTGTGGCTTGTTCGCTTTGCTGTATATGTATAGTATATATATACACAAAAATTCTTTATATAATACATATATATATGCATGTATATTTGTATATACACACATACAAATATGTTATGTTATGTTTTTTTTTTATTATTTCGGGGCTTTCTGTATTTCTGTTCTTCTTTTGATTTTGTCTGCTGGCGCAATTGCAATTGCAGTTTCGCTTTTCGTTTTTCGTTTTTCATTTGCATTTTCATTTATTTTTGGTTGGTGGTTGTGGTTTCAGGTTTTCGGTATTTCGGACTGTTTTTGATCAGTTTCGTTTTCTATCTACAGTAGATACTCGGCACCGATACAAAATGTTGCGTAATCTAAAAGAAAACGCCAACAAAAACCATGAAACGAAACGAAAAGAAGGAACACAGAATTAAATTAGAATTAAAACTAGGAATTTAAATGTTTTAAATGTTTTTTTTTCTTTCTTGTCTTTTGTTTTTTCTTATCTTTTTCTTATTTCTTTCTCTTTTTGTATTATCTTCTTGTTTGCTTTAGTTTCTCTTGTTCTTTAGGCACACACACACAAGGATATTCAGAGGCTGTTGAGAGGATATAGTTGTGTGTGTGTGCTTAGAGATTTCAACGGGTCGATCGTTCATGTTATGTACCGGGTTTATAGAGGATTTATTGGTTGGTTTGTGGAGTGGGGTTTTTGGGGATTTTGGTGTTGGATTGTTGGGGTTTTTTCATAGCCCGTCGTATCCTCTTCAATTTGAAAACGATAATTTTTTTTAATTTATATTTCCTATGATTTTATCTTGTATTATTCTTTTTTTTTTTTTTTTTTTCATTTTCCGAAACCAAAACCAAAAATAAAGTCTTTTATCTTTGAATATACTTGTAACGCAACTCATGTTTTCAGGATTACGTTTTTCTATTCTTTTTAAATTTTTTGTATACTTTTTTTGACGTTAGCACACGCACACAAAACTCCAACCGAAAGTTTTTTTCGACTAAAAGCGAGCAACAACAGAGAAGAATTTTAGAGCCCTACTGTAAAGTCCACCCTTAATGGGGTTCTCCCTCAATATCTATTTTTTTTTTTAAAGTATAATTGAAAGAGATTCCTACGATGATTGGTTGAATGGAACAACAATTTAAGTGAAAGCGATCAAGGTTGGAATGCATGAAGATGACTAACATTTTAGCAGTTTAATGGGGTTACACCTCTCAGGATCTCTTTTTGAAAAGCTGAGCCTTTTTTTAGTGTACATTTTCAAGTATCTGAAGTGATGTCTATCATTTGAAAGATTTCAGAGCTTTGGAGTTAACGCATTACGTGGATTTTTCATGTGAAATTAGCAATAATAGTGCATATCCAATATCAGGAATTCTTGAAGGAGACCAATATCTGGTGGTTGTCTCTTAGGAATTTGATAATCATATGGAACCAGATTAGGTGGACTTTAAAGATTGTAGTTTTTCCATTGAACTAGCGATCATCACTTTTTAATAAAGCAATAATTTCACCATCACTATTTCGGGGTCGGCCATATTTTTCTTCATTGTGTTGCAGACTTTATGACAATGCCATTATCACCCAACCTCCGCCCTGTTTGAGAGGATGTGGGGTAGTATAATGGCACTGGGCCCAGTTCATAACAGAAAAAAAACGCGCAAGAGAGAGATGCAGAGACAGAGAGAGAGAAGGAGAGATAGAGACCTTGACACTTACCTGTATAACCTTTCGGATAGACCATGGTGACCTCGTCGAATTTGGGCTTCTTGATTCCCTGGCCTCCAACAGTGGTGCAGGCTGAAGAAAGACAAAAAGAGAGGGAAGAACGGAAGAGAAAAAAATTGAAAAGAGGAGTGGGGATCATGAAAGCTTCTTTTGTGGTCTTTTCCAGGAATCTTACCATCGAACTTCATGGCTGTGGCGGCTGCCACAGCGGCCTTGTGCTGCTCCACAGTGCCACCAGCTTCCAGGACTCTCATCTTGTTCCGATTGGCTATGGGACAGCCCGAAGCACTGGAGAAAAGACAGAGATCCGTTTTATAGAAAACCATTTCCGGATCGAACAGCCCACAGCCCACAGCCCATAGCCCACATCCCAAAACCCAACTTACCTTCTGTGGGAGAGGAACTTGCCGGTGGAGTGACCGGAGCCATCGCATCCTGGTATCGGACACCGCAGCGGCTCCGAGTCTTGGCCATCGCGCGGCTTGCTCTTGGGTTTATTGGCCCGTGGACATCCAGAGAGGCTGCGGTGCGATGAGTAGTTGCCGGTCACATGGCCAGAGCCATCGCAGCCGGGCGTGGGGCACTTGAGCTCCTGTGAGTGCGACTGCAGATGATTCCGGTCCGAACGCGAGCAGCCCGTCAATCTGTGGAAGGTTCGGGATGGAATATACGTTCAAAGGGATTACTGGCTGACCCAAAAGTATTAAACCAGGCCAAGAGTGCTAAGAGTGCTTTTGGTCAGATAAGATTGCTCTTTCTATGTGTGTGTGTGCATGTATGTGCGTTGGGGGTTTGCGTGTGTGGTGGCTAAGATTTTGGTCTTGAAACTTTCAGTTTTAAACTTTCATTAAACCATCTGCCTTTGAGTGTGGAGTGGGACTAAGACTGGGACTAGTTTTATGACCGCTCTGCGTCCGCTCTCCGCCGTTATCATAAATATTAAAGTTCTGGCTCTCTAACACACTGGTCGGCCAGTGATTTGCCTGAAAGCTTTAACGACCCTTCGTTTGAAGAGCGGAGCTCGGTTCAGATGGTGGCGGTACACCGTGCGATGGACGCTTTCGGGTGACTGATGGGAACATAGATACATACATACATAGATGAGATAGATGGTATATAGTATACCTATATACAAATTAGCATATGTATATGTAGATTCAATATTGTACTTAAATATTCTCAAATTAATATTTCCTAAAAACTAAAAGAAAATATTTATATGCATGTAGAAGCTGTTTCAACTAGAAAAGTTGTCCGATGAATAAATTGAGAACAGTTTTTGGGTCGAGAGTAAGATATTTTCACACATGGTCTTATTGCATAATTCATTGACCACAAGCACAGGGTGCTCGCTCTTCTAAGGAGCATTCTAAGAGCGGACTTACCCATCCTTGGTCTTGTCGTGCTGCGGTATGTGCTGCGGCGGTGGCATCGAGTAGCAGGTGGCAGGGCTTGGCGAATAGCCACCGGAGACGGGTGTCGGATAGCCGCCGGGGCCTACCGCCGTGGCGTACGGATTGCTGCACTGATACGCGGCTGGACCATAGCCATGATAGCCAGCTGGTGGGTAGTCCGACTGCACCACCATACCGTATCCGGGATGCGGCGAGTACCCTGAAAGAACAAAGAGATGGTCACAATCATCAGTCAAGAGGAATATGGTTTAACCGATGATGCCGATGAGTCCACAAGGGTATTCAACTGTTTCGTCCTTTTGTATTGGTTACTCACCGCTGGGATCCCGATAAGTCTCGATGTAGTGAGAGCCGCCGCTGTCCGGCGTGGATTCACGGCTGTAGGGCCGCGGTCCACTGATGTGTCCGACCAGTCCGAAGCCTAGTGGTCGTGGCGGGCCGCTGAAGTCGACGGGCTCCATTTGGGGGGAACGCGGCGGACCGTTGGGACCCAGGGCGCCGGGCGCACCGCTGCCAAATCCCTGGGCATGACCCACGACAAGGCCATCGGCTCCATACTGGGGACTGGTGATGATGCTGTAATCCCAACTAATGAGTGATCTGGTGGATGCTGTGCTGGAAATTGCAGTGTGCTGTCTCCTTACCTGTGTGGGAGCCGGGTGACACTGAGGTCCAGGGTCTGGCCCTGCGGACTGGGCACCTGGGGGCTGGCTATATTGGGACTGGCCCCCGGCTGGGGGCTGCCGTTGCCCATGCGCTGGTTGTATTGGTTGTGGGAGGCTGGTGAATTGAAACCGTGCGGACTGGAGGAGGTCACCGATGTGGACCCGGATAGGTCTACCGCTGGCGCTGGTACGCCTCCCACATTCGGGGTTGGCGAGGAGCTCTGCTTGCCGTGCTGCTGCTGTTGCTGCTGCTGCTGTTGCTGTTGCTGCTGTTGCTGTTGCTGCTGCTGCTGGTGGTGTTGCTGCTGCTGTTGTTGCTGCTGTTGCTGGTTTTGATAAGCGGCTGCAGCGGCGGCCGCCTGGGCAGCAGCCATCTTCACGGACAGATTAATGGCGGAAAATCCCGGTGGCAGGGGGCCCATGGTGGGATCGTAGTGGTACATGGGCCTTGGATAGATCGGCCCCGCACCGCTTCCATTAGCCAACTGCTCCTCGTGCTCGGCCTTGGCCAGCATAAGCTGCTGCTCCTGCAGATACTTTTGCTGCTGCGCCTGCAGATCGTCGGCGCTCTGGGGCAGATAGTGATAGGCTGCCGCCGCCGCCGCAGCCGAAGCTGAGGCAGCTGCCACGCCCGCTACGGACGTCACCTGACGTTGTCCGTTGGGACAGCAGTTCGGATCGTACCGCTCAAAGCCACCGGCTCCAGAAGAAACGGTCACCGCCGACACCGAATCCACTGTGGCGAAGGCGGGCGCCCCCACCACCGATGCGCTGCTGAGGGAGCTGAGCGAGGTGGGCGGGTGCGGATGTGGATGCGGATGTGGGTTTGGATGCGGATGCGCCTCGTAGGCACTCCTCGCCGTTCCAGGTGAGAGTTCGCTGGCATTGGCTCCACCATTGCTACTCAGCAGCTCTCCTCCCACGACGTACCGCATCTGCTCGTACTGTCGCTCCTCAGCTTGCTGCTGCTGTTGCTGTTGCTGCTGTTGCTGCTGGTGCTCCGTGTGGTAGCTGGCTGAGGGATCGGGACCGTCGTTGCCCTCATTAATGAAGGGTCCGCGCTGCTGGTGGAGCGTGTGTTGCTGCTGCTGTTGCTGTTGCTGCTGCTGCTGCTGAACGTGGTGGGCGTGTGGATGGTGGCTCTGTGGCTGCGGAGGACTCTGCATACCCACAAAGCGACTCAAGTGCGGCGCATGCAGATTAGTGTCGCCACCATTGGAGGAGGTTGTGCCACTACCGCCACCGTTCGTTGCCCCACCGCCGGATGCAGTGCGAGCTGTGCCCGGTGTCGTTGATGCGCTGGCCGTCACACTGGAGGCGGGGCCGGCTGCATCGTTGGCCAGATATGAGTGCATTGGGCTTTTGTTGTACTCCGATTTGATGCTCGCTACAGGACTGTACTCCGATTTGATAATGGGCATTGTTGTTGCACTCAACTTGTTATTGTTGTTGATACAACTGGAGTTGTTGTTGTTCAGATAGTGACTGGACGCGATCTTCAGTTTATCCAATGGATGCAACTCTTTTTCGTGCTTTTCCAAATCCGCTAAAGTCGATTAGTTTCCAAAAAATATAATAAATGGGGAGAAAAAAAAGAGAAAGTGTAGAAAAATGAAGATAGAGAGAGACGTGTTAAAAGATCATTCCATTCTTCAAGAAGTCGGAAAAAATGTCAAATCTCAGCTTAGTGGTTCTGTGGTTCTGGTGGTTCCGTGGACTTAATTGGCCCTGTGGCCGCGTGGACGCACCTGTTCGATCAATGTTCGAGGGCTCGCTATTTAGACGACGACTGGCAGAGCGACGGACTGCGCGCGGACAGCCGGAGAGGCTGCGGTGCACACTACGGTGCGGCTGGACGTGTCCGCGTCCGTTGCAGCCCGGTGTAGGGCATTTCAATATCTGTTCGTGCAGGGCCAGCACTGTACATTCGAATCGGATGTTCGTTCATTCGATTTGGTTCGATACGATTCGGGTCGGGGTTTTCGATTAAGAGTGGATGGGAAATTTAAGTTACGATCAGCGATGTAATTCTATCACAACTACAACAGCAACATCACATAGAAAGGCATACCGCAACCAGTGAAGTCATGAAAGAGAGGCATACATACACACACAGAGAGAGAGAGAGAGAGAGAGAAAGAGAGACAGTCAGAAATGCAGAAAGAGATTTTCCACCACAAAGGCTTTGGATAGAGCGAAAGAGACTGAGAAAAGGAGAGAGCCATCTAACGATATTTATGTATGTATCAAGCTTTCCTATAGGAAGCCTTCGCAGCCGCCAAGCCACATGCAACTAAACAAAGAGCGAGGTATAGAGAGGCAAGATAGAGAAAAGAGAAAGAAAGAGACTAAAGGGAAGGTGGAAAAGATTGTAGAAGAAGGACAAGGTAAGAAGCAGAGAAGATATTCTAAAGAATGGATTCTAAAACTGAGAAGAGTTAAGTAACAATGAATTCTGAACAACCTCAGAAGAAAAGAATAGATTTTAAAGATTCTTTGAATGATGACCCTCTTAAAAATATGTATTAGGAAAGATTTTAAAATATTCTTCAGGAAAAATTGTATGGAAGACATTGATAAAGAAGGGCCCATGTGGGATAAACTCCTTTCCAAAGATAATACAGATTTAAGCAAAGGGGATTTCAGAAATGGTCTATCTGAAAATTTAAAGACATTGTCAGTCTTCGCTGAAAAGTTTACTAAGAAAAAAAAGTTTTGGTAAATGTGAATCTCAAAGCTCTTAATCCGAAAAATAAGATTTGATAGAACAGATTTGATAGGCCGAGATACCCTTTAACGGGATCTACGATATAGAAAAGATTTTTAAGCAGGAGAGCTTTCGCAATATAGACACAGATATTAACATACACAACATGCTTTTTTTATTTTCGCTTTTTGGCACGAACTACGGGAAAAAAGAGGAAAGCTCAGCGAATTCTTCATTCAAACAAGAATGAGCAGAGTGGAGTGTAAAGAGAGTGAGAGATAGACAGTTAGTGAAAGAGAAAGAGAGAGGGAGAGAGAGAGATAGAGTGACAGGTAGAGAGGCACACACAAAGAAAGAGATGGAGATGGATGCAGAGATTCATGTATCATCTACTATGCATAGGAATGGACAACTTACATTCTGTGGTAACCTTATCGCGCTTCGGACAACCCGATAGACTGCCGAGGCCGAGCATGTTCGAGCAGGACGCAGAGAGTGTGTTGAAGAGAGACAAATATAGGGAGAGAGAGAGAGTGAGAGAAAGAGATGTTGATTGATTTCGCATAACGGCACAACACGGGATAAACGGTGCAACGGTACCTGCGATGATGCGAATACAATCCAGTGACATGTCCTTGGCCAGTGCAATGCGGTGTGGGGCATTTGGCGCCATCTACAATTAACCAATTAACAGTAAAAATGTGAAATCAACGAAGCGCTGGGCAAAGCGATTGAGTGAGATGAACAGAGAGTCTGAATCAGAGTCAGAGTGGGAGTCAGACAGAGAGAGATAGATAGAGAGAGAGACAAAAACGAGAGTGTGGAAGTGGCACGGATGGAGCGAGCGAGCGAGCGGTTTTCTAATTAATTACATGGGAAGCGACAGCGAAAGACAAGTTTGACGTTGTCCATACCCATACCACTCCATACCAGCCCGTCGTCCCCATCCCCCCTCTCTCAGCTTTTCCCTATGTATGCTCCACCCCCGCTTTCCATCCTTTCACTTCACAAAAACCTCTCCTAACGAAGAAATGCTGGAAAAGCGAACGTACGAATTCTTTTAGCCTAAATAATTAATTAAAATTTGATGGAAAACAGCTTTGCATTATTTACTTTAAAAAGCTCACACACACACACATTAGACAGCTCTAGAGGAAATGGGGGCCGGGTACGACATCTTTCAAAAATCAAACCAGACCCAGAGCCAAACCATGTTGTGCAGACGGGAAAAACTTGGCCTTTTTCTAAGCGCGTATTCCAACCAAGATAACAACCATCATACCCATACCTCCCGGCCTCGTACATACAATGTACGTGTGTGATATATCAGACAGTCGTTTGGGGGATGGGTGGAAGTGGATGGAGGGCGGCCTGGTTAATGAAATACTTTTCGAAATATTTTGCTCTTGCCTGCTTTTTGTTGTTGTGTCTATTACGTGGCCAGGCAAAATGTCAAACTGCAGCAGCAGAAACAGCAGCCAGAGCAGCACCATCCGGAAAAGGTAAAAACCAACTCGACTCTAATTAGAATTTAATTAAAATCAAGAGGGATGGGAGAGGCAGCACTAGAAGCCGGGACGCATGTGGAGGGCCAAGTGTTTGTGCATTAGAATATTTTCAACTAACCAAAAATGTTAGGGAAAAAGAGATGCGGTAGGGATACCTGGGAATAAACAGACAAGGAGGCTAGGTTCGCAGGCCGACAAATTTGATATACTCGTCGAATTCTATGATAACTGTGTATAAATATGTATAAATCATTTTTAACATAAGTTTTTAGAGTATATTTATAGAACGAAAAAGAGGTAGCTCTATGATTCAGTTATCAAATAAATATTTTAAGACTGTGTATATAGGCAGACAGATAGGCTGGTGGATTAGTCTGAAGAATAATTAAAAGCCCTAAAAGCCCTACTGCAATAAATATACTACATCTAGTATCTACTAGATATTTTGAAGATGTGAAATGGACTTGAAATCATTTATCTTGTCTTTAGTTTCAGTTTATACTATGCGAGTATAAAGTTTGTAGTTTGTAAGTTGAGTTTATATTATGCGTTTCATACATTTGCTCGAAAAAGTGATACCTTCTGGCAGGGCATAAAAGGAAACTAAAGATATCTGGAGGGAGGATGCCCTCAGACGCACACATGCTCAAGGGTTAAGCCTAATAAGCCACATTAGCGAGAGACAGCAACAATAATACCAACAAAATGAGGAATATGAGTGCCTGCCACACGCTAATGACTTATTTCGTGCCACAAACACACACACACACCGCACACTCGAAACTGCCTCTATTTTAGAGTTTTAGAGCCTTCTGTCAACTATTTAAAAAGTCATTCAAATTATATGAATACCAAAGTCAAGCCTGAGAGAGACACAAACCTCTCCCTAAATACATTTATATACATATATGTATGTGTATGTACATATATATATATGTATTCATGTTCAAGGCTCATCTAAGGCGGCGGTCCTCTGCAGCATATTAATGCCAAAACATAATGACAAAATAAATATGCAAAAGTGGTTTTGAAGGAAAACGTGCCCATAATGCTTTATATCTAATCATATACCCTCGTTTTTCCCTCCCTCTTCTGACAGTCTGTGGAAATTGTACAGCGAAATTAGTAAAAGGCAAAGCTCAAGGCCTTGCCAGGCCAAGGAGGCACTCACTCAGCCAGAAGATGTGTCTGTCTTTGTCTACGTCTAGTTCTGAATGTGTGCTGTGCGTGTGTGTTGTGGTATAAAGGGTTTACAAGCCATTAGTTGTTGTTGTGCGTCCCATTCTAGCCAACAATATTGTTGCCTCCCTGCCACTAGTCATACCTTATTCCCATACCCCATACCCCCATCCATACCCATTCCCGATCCCATTTTCATAACGACAAAATCGCTTAATGTCTTTTTGCTGCCTCACCCATACTCTCACACTCTCGCACGCTCCTGCTTCTGCTCCTTCTTCTTTCAATCGAGAGAGCGCAGTGAATGAGCTGCAAAAAGGGTTTTATTTTTAGATATGCCTAGAAAGGAGAACGGGGGGGTCATACAAGGAGATGGTTAGGTGAAAGTGGAGTGCTGTGGTAGCAGTGAAATGTGCAAATAATAACAACAAAAGCCAACATTATAATAATGGTCGTAATGTTGCTTATTATGAAAGCAGATTGAGTGTCTCTTTTATTCTGAATTCTAATGGGATTATCTGAAAATTATAAAGACGCTATGATCACAGCATGCCTAATCATTGGCCTTTTATTGGGCCAAAGCCTGGTTACACTTATCGTCCTCTCGCGACATTCCCTTTTTCAAACTATGGGAATCACTTCATTCCAATTAAAAAACCGAAAGAAAGGCATTTGCCCAAATCATTTTTGCGAAAGAAAATACATTTATGTAAGTCAATAGCAAAAAGGTGATTTGTGGGTAATATGTATAATAATCCACATGAGAGGATTACACCTTTTTATTAATTGGTTGAATATTAAAATCAATTCTGGTTTTTAGGTACAGTTCAAAAGTGCTAATTTGGTAAGCGAACACGTGCCACCGATATCTATATTATTCTTGGCGTCGATAGTAAGTCTCGCTGGTTATTGGGCGAGTGCTGTGCGAATGTGCGAATGATCATAGCTGTTCCTTTCATTGATTTAAATTTAGTGGAAGCCTCAGAATGTCTTTTTGTGGCTACTCGTGAGAGTAAGTAAGTTGTACACAGTAGTGCTTCTCGTTGGTTTTTAAGTGAGTGATCACAGAAAAGCCTCTCGGTCATTCTTTGCTAACTTGATCACAACACAACACATCACAGAAATTTTCTTATAATTGGGTGGGATAATGACCACAGAATTGTCATCGCTCGCCGTATCGTTGGGTAAGATTGAGTTTCTTGGGTACTCAGTCTCTCTCTGCATCTGTCTGTAACGTAGTTCAAGTAACGAGTGAGTACAGTACTGCCACTCGCTCATTCTATCTGTACATCCACAAAACCACACACACACTGGAACACTCTCTCAGTCTCTGTCACTCTCTGTCACTTTTTTGGGTAGGGTTGGGTCGGGTTGAGACTGTTGGGGGGAGGGTGGGGCTTTGTTCTGTTTTTGATTTTGCCAATTGAAGTGGTAAACTCAATGCAACAAGAAGTCTCGCTCACATCATCAGCCGATCGATCAGTTGAACCGTAACCGGAGACCAAACCGAACCACAACGAATCACAATACTGTGATACTGGAGCACAGTATACGGGATTTGATTCACACCAAATCACAGTCAACTGTAAAATCTCGTTTACTATGCTTACTATGAAGAACTTACCGCGATTCTGGCTGCCCGGCGAGTAGCTAGGTGCCGGCGTCGATGTCGCTGTCGATACTACTGTTCCTCCTGTAGGCGGACTACTCGTGGATGGGGGAGTGGCAACCAGCGGTACACCCACCACACCTTCCCGGGCAATGTCCTGCATCACTGAGGCTGCCCGACTGCCCACGCCTGCCGGCTGCAGGATCGTATACTGTTTGGCATCCACCTGGGAGCCACCATGACCCGTGCCCGTTCCTGGCAATGCTCCTGCCAGCGGCTCCTTGGAGGACTTTGAGGGCTTTTCGCCCAGCTGGCTGGCTATGTCAAAGGCGGCCCGTGGCGGCAATGGAGTTGGCTCCAGGCTCAATTGCTGCTGCTGTTGACTGGCGGCGGCGGCAGCGGCATAGCCGTAGTAGGCCAATCCGGCGGCGGACTCAGCGGCTGCGGCCGCATTGTATGCGCTTGTCGTATAGTGAGCATGGGCATGGGCCTGGGCCTGAGCATGGGCGTGGGCAGCGGCCGCATAGTTCCGTTTGATAAAGTCGATGGGCGGCTTGAAGGCCGAGGTGGCCTGAGCGTACACATTGCTGGCGGCCCCCTCCAGATCCATGTCCTCTGGTCCACCACCCAAAGCTGTGCCTGTTGCTGTGACCGGGGCCAGCTTTTTGCCCCTTTCGCGATCCTCGTACGTGGCGCCGGCATTGAGGCGGGCCTGGTCATTCTCCTTCTGTCTGTGGAAACGTGGAAACAGGGATACAGTTGCAGTTGTTGTGGGAGTTCTGGGTGCAATGGCCTCATACTTTTGCTTCTCTTCAAAGAGGTTTTGGAAGGGCGGTGGATTCTCGTCCTGCTCCTGCAATCTGTACAGATTGGCCCGTGCATCGGGCCAGCTACCGGACAGACTCTTCAAAGCCGCCTGCGTCTCCCGAATGAGGGTTTCATCATCCTGATCTGCATCGGCGGGTCCCGGAGCTGTCATTTTGGTCATTCCGGCTGTTCCGACCGTGGGGACGCTTGTCGGTGGACTCTCGGGGCTGTCCGGGATGGGGCCCTGTTTTCGTTTCTTTTGTGGCAATATGTTGTTGTTGTTGCTATTACTGTTGTTGTTGTTGTTGTTGAGAGCCGCATCCTCATCGCGACTGCAACGCTTCCTACGCTTTATAGCTGTCGTCTCAAGATCACTACTGGTGTTGGTGTTGCCACCGCTGTGGTTGTTGCTGTTGCTCTCGGCCAAGGGCGTGTCCTTGGTGAGTGGACGCTTGGAAAGCGCCATCTTGTGGTGGACCCTTCTGCTCTAAGCCAGTTCGCTGATCAGAAGAGATTCAGATTCGAGTTTGGGATTTGAGTAAAATTTTTTGGATGATTGTGTTTGATAGCATGATGAAACTTGTGTGTGTAAACAGGAGCGGCGCAATCAACATCATCATCAGCATCATCAGCATACGTAATCCCAGTTTATTGAACATCTGATCGCTTGCCAGGGAACCTGCCCCAAGACCATACTAAACAAAATCGAACCGAATCTGAAGAGCTATGTTCTAACGTACAGGGTGGGCTATACTATATACGTATCAATCAACATTGGGAGCTTTAAAGAAATTCTGTTGTATGGGGAATACGAGCTTTCGGATTTTTCTTCCTAAATATATAAATGGCTAATAAATTTATACTAAATTCATTTGATTGCATTAGTTGTCTGTTTTTAAGGGGGGAAGCCTACCTTAAGCTATGATCTTCCACATTTTAGATTTTTGTTTCTTTATAAAACCTTTCTTTTTTTATGTTCTAATATTTAAAGAACTGCCATCAAACATTTATATTTTTATTTACTAATTAACGACTCCGAAACAAACTAAAACAAACGTTAATAAAAAATGAGTTTTGCTTCTATATTTCTGTATAATGATTTTTTTTGCTAAAATGCAGAGCTTGCAAACCATTTTAACAATTTTAAAGTCTCCGAAAAAAAACCGATCTTCTACGAACACTTTGAGAACGTGGAGCGGAAGAACACATTCAAAAGTGTTTTCGCTCAACAACTGTTCTTCTCAGACCAAAACACTTTTTTTTGTGTTCTCTTTGGTTCGCTCTTTCGGTGACTACTTTGATCGCACACTTTCGGCGAAACAGTCCTTTTGTATGTATGCCTGCGTCTGTGTTTTCCTACATCAATTGCTACATGAATTGCTCAGGCATATTCTTTTCTCTTTCTCGCACACAGCAAGAAAAATCACTTTTTGAAGACACTTATTGCGCAGTGGTCTTTCAAAGACAGTTTTGCAGTGACCGCTCTCTCAAAAGTGTCTCTCTCTGTTATTATTGAGAGACCGATTCGTTTTTTCGGTGCGAAAAAAGTGTTTCGCTCAGAGAGAGATCGTGTGTACCAAATTTTATATGTTTTGTCTGTGTGCAGACTGCGTTGGAAAAATCGGTTGACGGTTATTTGCAAGCTCTGCTAAAATGTTTGTACATATGATTTGAAAAATCTCCCTTGTTTGCAGGATGCGAACAATTGCCTGAGTGAAATAAAGAAAGACTCTTGTTTGTGACTGGGGCTGTCATAATATTCGAATCCAATTCTTCGTTATTTATCTACTGAGAATCATCTGTAGATTGCGACACCGTATGTATGTATTTCTGTCTAACGAAAACTAATGGATTCTAATGTGAAAGATAAATCATAAATATCTATAATATCTACAAAGAATAAAAAGTTTTCGAATAAATTCAGTTACTTTTAAATTATACAATGAATTACATTCTGCTTCTATTGCGGTTCCAGAGTAGAACATTTCCTGGGTATCAACTTATAATACACACAAATATGACCTAAATGCGATCCATCGAATATGATTCAAAACCCTTAAAAAATTCTCGATTATCGTTTGCTCAATTCCTTCGTTTGTCAATTTATCAAATTCTCAATGTGATTATTCTTGTTGCATTGAATTTCTTGTATATATTTCGCTTTTAGTTTCGTTTTTGGTTTTCTTTTGCGGATCGTTTTCTGCTTCGTTTTGTTTCAATTTCTGTTTTTGGTTTTGCTTTTTGCTTTGGATAGTTTTTGATATTTTTGGGGCTGGGGCGGGACAAATATGTTGCTAAATTAAGGGGAAGGTCTGTTTTGGGATCAGTTCGGTTCTTTGGCGTTCTGAGAAACTCGAAATGTTTTTAAGGGTTGACGAGAGAGACAAAAAATTGGCTAGAAGATTGATTACAGATTCAAATATATATGAACTTTACCTATTTTGTGAATTCTGTTTCTGTTTCAGTTTCGATTTTGTTTTTGAGTTTGGTTTCAGACTTTTTCGGATTCTGTTTCGATTTTCGTATCAGTTTGTTTGCTTTTCGTTTTTACTGTGTTTTAAATTAATTTTTTTCGATTTCAGTTTTAATTTCGTGTTTGCTTGTATCGATTGGGTTTACGATTTTCAATAAACATTTGTTTCTATTTTATTAACACTTTCAACTTGGACACTTATACTTTAGTTTTTTGCTTTCCTCTTCATTTTCTTTTGGGGTTTTCTTTTCTGGTTTCGTCTTCTTATGATTCGTTATTCTTCTGGTTTGTGAATGCTGCTGTTGCTTTGCTGAAGTTGCTGCTGATCTTCATCCTCCACGTTGCCTCCACATGCACATACACACCTGCACACACACACACACAAGCACTCGCACACACACAAACTGACATAGAAAAACACCATTAAAACATAAAAAAAAAAAAACAATACGAGGAAAAACTACCAAAAATAATTGAAACTAGAAAAACAAAATAACTTTTTATTTAACACTCACTTTGTTGGCTCAAATTTTGTTAGAAATTTTGTCAACTTTTCGGCTTGGCGGCGGCGTCTGCGACGTCTTCAAGGACTTAAAAGTTCAAAGTTGTTCTTGGCAGTAGGCTTGAGGAATTGATTGGCTGATGGAGCGTGTTAAACTTTTCCGGCATCGGAGGCGTATACGCATTATCAATTAGGCCGCGCACTTTCCACTTTTGGACAATTGTTGTTACCACTATATTTCGGTTGATTTCTTTTTGTTTTTCTTATTGTTTCACTGCACTGTTTTAAAACGGAGGTGCGGAGGGGAGGGGGTCGGGAGAAGGGGGGCTAGTCTATGTCTATAAGCAGCACGACCTCCGAAAGAGTTGATTTTAGTTTTGCGCGTAGTTTGGAAAAGTTTTTTCTCGTAACTTTGATGCCGCGCAAAAGTTTGAATGTCTCTGTGGCCTCCGTGCTTCTCTGTATTTCTTTGTTTCTCCGTCTTTCTTTGCTGCTCTCCGTATTTCGCCGTATCTCCGTATTTCCGACTCCGTCTGTTAGTTCTCAAACGAGGTTGCCCTCTGGGTCTGGGGCCGCTTTTCGCCGCTTGGCGAGAGAATTGCAATAAAAGTCGTCTGTCTCAGCGAGGCGGCGGTGTAGTCCGGACGTCCAAAACCCGACTGCTGGATGCGTTTTGGGGTAATAAAATTTTACATCGGCAGCAGCGCGACCAGCTCAGTTGGCGTCGGCGCTGACAGAAGCAGCGGAGTTGGCGACGCGGCAGCAACAACAACAAACAACAAAAAACGACGAACCAACGGAAAACAACGAACGCATCGGAACACTTTGTAGCCCTGCCTGTCCGGGGGATTCCCAGCTAATCTGCTGCTTCTGCTTTGCCTCTTCCTTTGCTTTGCTCCTGCTTCTTCTTCACGATTGCACTCGGACACATAAGCACATACACACACACGAAAGCACCCACACACTCACACACTTCGGATTCGCCTACACTTCGTTTGCGTTGGCGAGGGGGTTGGTTGGTCGGTTCTCGTGTGTGTTTCGGGTCGTGTAGATGTTCCTTTCTATGCTGCTCCGCTTCGTTTTCGGCGTCGCTTCACTTCGCGTCGAGTCGCGTACCGTTACTCTCTCTTTTTGGGGCTCAGGAGGAAGGCCGGCA
The DNA here is from genome assembly GCA_008121215.1 of Drosophila athabasca. Lineage (NCBI taxonomy): Eukaryota > Metazoa > Arthropoda > Insecta > Diptera > Drosophilidae > Drosophila > Drosophila athabasca. The sequence continues at coordinate 3,305,557 of CM017796.1, read as the reverse complement.
ACGTGCGTGTCTACCTGTTCTAAGTTCGCTGCCAACTGACAGTTTTCCCAAAGTTGTCGAACTCTTAGAACGCGAAGAAAACTGCAGCCAAAAATGTTGTCGACGTCTACGTCGATGTCAGCGTCGCTGTCGCTGACGCAGCCGAGAATTGATGGTGCTGCCAGAGACGATGTCAACGTCGTGTTTTCGGAGTAAAGCCGAACGGTTGTTCGTGGCCCTTTGTTGCCTTCCCCTGTTTGGTCATCCACATGTAGAACAGTGTTATAGCGGCTGGTAGCACAGTTATATGCCAGCTACGGAGTCGGCGCAGTTGCCAGCTCAGGGGGCGCTGCCTACCCCCTTGTGTACAGCGACTGCGAAGTCGACTGCGACGGGTTCGGGTCAAAAAATATCTCCGAAAAAATCGCACAGACGTGGACGGAATGACGAAAGGCGCAGGACGCAGGGCGCAGGGCGATACAGCGCATTCCGTCAGCCGCCCGCCTGTCGCTGATTTGGCTTTCATTTCGGGGCCCTCTCTAATTGTAAATTCCAACAGCGGCAACAGCAGTGGCAGCAGCAGCAGCAGCGACGGCAGCGGCAGCAGCGACGGCAGCAGCATTGGTTGCCCACAAATGACTTTATCCCGTCGTCGACTCAAGTCTAGAGTCCATGGTCCGTGGTCCGTGGTCCGCGGTCCGCTGATCCCGTAGTCATCGCTGGGCGCCGATCAACACAGATCAATCCAAGCCGGGGCTTTGGCGCCTCAACCATTAAAAGTAGTCCCGTCTTATCAGCCACAAAACTTGCCAAAGTGCTTGACGCATCCGCCGGACACATGGACAGACGGAGAGTTGGACAGGTGGACAGGTGGAAAGACGGACTTGTGATTCAGAGCGCATCTAGTCGTGGTCGAAGCAGCTGTCAAACCTGCATCGGTCGATCGATCATCATCATCAGCAGCAGGCAGCATCATGAGTAGTTGCGGAAGGCATGGATATTTTAGGGAATGCAGTTGCTGCTGATGCTACGACTGATATTTATATTATCCCCGACTCCTACCGCTTATACTACGTTGGATTCTACTAATGATCTGCATCTAAACATACTCCTAATGCTACTAATAATATTAATGCTGATATTACTTCTTATAACACTGCCGATGCATATTAGTCTGTTGGAATTCTCAGCGGAACGCTCTCCTGTGTGTGTGCATGTGCTTTTTTTTACAGTTCAGTGAATATGATTTTCTGGAGGGATGAAATAGTTGATAGATTTGATTCGCTCAGATAAGTTATCCGTAGAGCGAGAACGAGCATGTAGAATCGTGGAGGAATATCAACATTAAATAATCTAAATATTTCCTGCATGGGATATCCTATTCGATAGTTAATGACGAAGTTCGGAAAGGTTTGGTTTGATTTCAGTTGATTTCAGTTCAAATCTCCGTAAATAAAACATGGGGACCAATACGTATTGTACATCAAATCGTCCAGAGTGGACTGCATATTGCAGGGGCTTCTTTCGATATATTTATACATAGATGATTTGTTGTTTATATAATTAAAAGTGGCGGATTTTCTCTGGCGCTATACATTCATGATTAATAATTGTTGATATATTTCCAAGTTCGACCAGATTTAATAAGGGTTTTCTAATATACTTACTTACATACTTCTTCGAAAGGGCAATCGAATTACGAAGTGGTATTCGATCTAATTACACTACGCGACAAAATTCAACTTTTTTTTCCGCTGTGGCCAAAAATGACTTTTTCTGATAGATTTGGAGATTTAATTTTTTAAAGAATTATGGTTTTTTTTTATGGAGTAGTTTTCTTTTAAAGAATTTTTAAAAAATGTGGTATTTTTTGTCATAGGTAGTGCTTCTATTTTTCACATAACTTAAGTTTCCTACAACTGGTTGTATTGAACTTTGCAGTTAAAAACTGCATATGAAAATTTGGTCAAACGGTTATAACTTAGCCGTTTATTTTTATATTTTTATAAGCGATACCTTAAACGACGCCTAATTAATGTGTCTATCTAAAACCAAAAATCAAGGCATTCAAATATTTTTTTTTCGACTTTTCCTAAGCTTTTAAAGTCAAAATTTGGAGGAAAAATACCGAAAAAAATTATTAAATTTAAATTTGGAAGCTTAATATCTTCCAGACGTTAAGTTGCAGCTACAAAGTGTCTGAGGCGGATTTATAGCTGCATTTGTCAGCATTTCTTAACTGCAAAGTTCAATACAACCAGTTGTAGGAAACTTAAGTTATGTAAAAAATAGAAGCACTACCTATGACAAAATATAAAAATTTTTTAAAAATTCTTAAAAAAAAAACTACTCCATGAAAAAAAAAAACATTCCTTAAAAATTTTTATACACCCAAATCTATCAGAAAAAGTCATTTTTGGCGACAGCGGAAAAGTCGTGTCGACTAGTGTTATTTACCATCGATCTATCGATTTGTCTATATTGGCTTATTTCATTTATTGTGTCTGTTGGGCACCGTAGGTTGTTTTTCTTAATAGTTGGAGTAAATACATATGCTATGATCATGGATACTGGAAGTTGCAAATGTGAATCAATTAAAAGGTAGATAATAATTTATATATAAAAAAATGCATGTATCTCTTACTAGGAACTCCCTTCAATTTAATTTTAAAGGACTTTTGTCTATAAGGTCTAAATTTAATTAAATTCTCATTAGCTTAGAGAGGAGTTTCGAATTTAACTTATTTCTTAGCTTTCTTCAACCATAATCTTAACTTTTTTAGTTATAAACAATATATATGCCATTAAATTATTACTTTGAATTATGTAATGGCAAAAATTAATGGAGGGAAAGGCATTTCGTAAGTGGTGTTTCTTTCAAACTACCAAAATTGTTCAGAGTTTAATTGGTAGAATTTTAGAAATTTCTATTTCCTGAAAAGAGGGAAAGACTTTTCTTAGTTTACACTTTAATGCAATCTATGTATTTTTCTTTTTATTTCATTTAAGTTTTCGGACATTTCGTCAGCTGCTTACATTCTGAGGGAATCTACGATACAGATCTTTCGAGTCGGTAATATGTAGGAACATCTACCAACTTTTATTCAATCACAAATGAATGGGTTAGCCTCCAGTCGAAGATGAATTTTTCATCTTAACTTCAGTGGTAGTCCCACAGCGGAAGACGGCCATGTTCATTAAACTAATCGCGGGAATGGGTTAACCGGGCCGCCTGGTTCTTTGCTCTGTATGTGCGCTGGGCCGTAATTAAAATAATTAAATGTAGAAAAAAGTAATCACAAGATTGAAAAGTAATTTACACATGTAAGCAAACACCACACACATACACACGCATACACACACCCACACCCATAGATACACATATAGTACATTACGGCATGTGCAGCTTATACAAATACAAGCATAAACAAGCACACCCGCAGGATACGTTCTAGAAGCAGTAGAAGCACCAGAAGCACCAGAAGGTAATGGTTCAAAGAACCAAAAAAATGAGACAAGACGCTGAAAAGAGGAAGCCGAACAGAGAAAAAGAATACAGTGCAGGAAAATTGCCAAGGCAAATGAAAAAGTCAACATGACGACGGATAGGAACCAGGACCGGGAGAGGGACTGGGACTGGGACCAGGCAAAAGGGTAGAACCGATGAGAATATCTCCCTGAAATGGCAGCAGCAATACAACAGAGCCCCAGTTCGGAATCAGGATGCAGGATGGGTACAGGGTACAGGGTACAGGGTGGGGGCCGGGGATTAGCAACTACAGTTTTATGTCTTACGTAAACGGAAAAACGCAAATGATTTCGCTTATTTCGGTGGGGTTCTTGCAGGAAGAGACGGAGAACAAGCGGTAACAGCATCAGTCAAAATTTGCGTAGACTCCGGGGTAAGGAAAGGGGTAGGATGCGGTAAGACGAGGCAAGACGGGAGGCAGAAGGCACTGGCTGAGCGGCCACAGACGATGGCGCAAATCTAAGGACAACAAAAATTAAGTGGCAACAAGAAAATAAGTCACTTCTTTGCCTAGACTCCACACCCAGCCAGCCCAATGGACCCATGGGCGTCTGTCTGTGGTAGCGAGAGATGGGGTAGTGGCAAAGGGGGTACAGTAGGCTAAAAGGATAGGCGTGGCTTGGTAGGCAGACAAGAGACCTAGAGCTCGGTCGTGGGCCAAGGCAACGAAATGATTGACAGCGCATAATTAAATTAATTGAGTAATCCACTGGCTGGCACAGGCAGAGCACAGGCCCAGCAGGGCGCACGTGGTGGTGGCGGCGATGGGATGGGATGGCGGTACACGGATAGAGAGGTACAGGGGTGATACAGTGGGTACGGTGGGGTAAAGGGTTAAATTCCCAACGGCTGCGGCAGCAAAAATGCACACAAATGTGCCGCTACGCGGTTGAACCACACTTTCTGTATATTTCTCTCACTCCAAAAGTCTTCACATCTTTTGGCATATCCCTCCGAAAAATACTTTTAACGTCTTTACGTACTCGTGTTTGCTTTAAATGCTTCGATCTTAGCACTCAGGCTGTACTAACTAGTAGACACATATATCCGATCGATAAGCTTGTCTTGTGATCAGCTTCCTTGGCAATACAAACATGACAAGGCAGACAACGTTGGCTGGAGTGTCTTTCAATAAACGATTTTAAAGCAATCAGACGACATAAACTAATTGCCTTTAATATACTTTTTGAGATCAGAAGACAGTCTATTATGGTTTTCAAAGACAATGCATTTTGTTACAATCAAGCCACTTTGGCATCCAGCTGCATAAGTGGAATGATACAGAGATCTTATATTTGAATTCAAGTGTTTTTAAATATTTTCAAATCACTTAGGTAATGCTACTGTGCCAGAAAATGATAAGCATTCTGCTGATTCCTTTCTTGGCTGTTCCTTTCTCTATCATACCCCGTCCCCCTCAACTTTGGCATGCGCATCCACTAACGGCATTTCCGCGTTTTCTTTCTTTTCCGCCTCCGCCTCCGCCTCTTACTTCTGCTTCTACTTCTGCTTCTGGCGTCGTCTGCATAATGAGAAGCCGCGCCGCGAAATGAGTAAAAACCGAAATTGAAAGAAATAAGCCGGAATGCTATGTGGCATGCCCCATGCCCCACAACAACTTCCTCACACTTCCACTACCACCCCCCTCCTTCTGTGTGGAAATGTCGTTGAGCAGAGCAGAGCGGAGCGGAGCATATTCTCACACACATTTTGTGCAGGCCCACAGCTTGGCTAACACTTTTGCCTTGCGGTTCATCATCTTGGCTGGATCTGGAGTGGTGATGAGGGGCGGGAACTGTGGTGGGTGGTGAACTGGGACTGGGACTGTGACTGGGCCGGGAGGTGGCGTGGCAGGTTAAGGCGTAGGTGTAGCTATAGCTTGTGGTTTCCTCTTGATGTGAGCCTTTGTCTTATGATATCGAGTTCCTCGAGTTCGAGTCAGCGTCACCGTCTTCGTCGTCTTTTTCGTTTTTACAGCATGCCACCACCCCATACCCCACCCCCCCGCAAGGGGGAAAGGGTTGAAGCAGCTGTGTGGTGTGCCTTTGTCTTTGAGTCAGCCAGGCGCTTTATTAAAATTAGTAAAAATCGGGAAAAAGGGCTGTGTGGCTATACACAGGCGTCAGCCACCAACCATCCAACCATCCACCCGAGGCAGCCACCGTCACCCAACTCCTCACTCAATCCAAGGCTGCCACCGCGGCCAGTGACAAGTGTCACAATGGGTATACTCCTGAACGGTGGGGGTAGGCGTTTGGGAAGAGCATGAATTGCCGCGGGCAATTGTTTACGAGAATATCGCAAATTAAGTAGGGCTTAAATTTTACAAGTATTTCGCCTTTAAGAGTTAAGTGCTTTCTGTTTTTTGGCGCTGTGTTATCGCCAGAGAGCCATCCCACTCCAACCCAACGCACAATTTCAACCCCAACCCCACCGTAGCTAAAGCTTTGTGCGGATTTCGGATTTGATTGCCAGCAATTCGGGCTGGCATCCCGTCTTTGACACTCAACACTTCTGCGTTGACATTCTTTCTTGGATTCCATTCCAGTCTTAGTACTCATTTTTGCCACTTGCCAGAGGCACTTGAAGGGGTTACTTACCCCAGGGGCGATACTATGGATGGAAGTTTTATTGGACTCCATTGGTTTAATTTCAAGTTAAACTACAAAAAATTATGAACATTATGAATCTCCTGAGAGATTCCTTTTACGGATAACGAAGTTCATAATTACAAAATATACTCGTAGCCCTCGTTGAACCGCTTTTGATATTCGATAAAGGAATGAAAAGCGATACCTTTACCATGATTCGAATACATATTGGTAACATTTTATGGTTATTTTGTTATTTATTTTTACGTGGTCTTCTTTTAGGCATACATTTTTTCTTAAAATAAAATAAATAAATAATCTCTGAGTATTCATGAAATTCCTGATTGCCTCTATAGACCTTTTATTAGAAATTTGTCGCTCCCTTCATGACTATGAAAAAAAAGTTTGCTACAAAAATTTCACATTTTATTCATTGAATTCATTTGGAGTTAATTAAGTGTATGCGTGTGTGTATGTGTTCGTGGTGGGAGATTTGTGTACTCAGCAGTAAGTCTGAACATGGCTGATTCGAGGTTAATAATATTTGTGGCTTGTGGCCAGAATAATAGAGCCACAAAAGATGCTGCAACCGCAATTGAATGCGGTTCTCCTACTCTCAGGCCAACCACCACAGCTTCCAAGCCGCAGCCCCCACTTCACCCTCATTTTGATCTGGTCCTGGTCCTGGTCCTGGGCTCCATTCAACTCCTTGGGCTGTGCCCAAAAAGTGACTTTTGCATATACACTTTCAGTGGTTATTCTGATTTTGATAAATGCTCAGCAACGCAAATAGAAAAAACTTTAGTGACTATACTGTACGTATTTTGTAGATAACAGTGGAACTAGTCCAATTTAAGGAAATATTAAAATATCTGCTCTATTTAAATGTGAATACGATATTATAGAAAGCTGGCGATACGATATTTGGCTATGAAAGTCCAAGGGTATATAGTGCTTCGGCCCCCGTCGTCTAGACTTTCATTCTTTTTAATATTCCGCTGATGCCTGACTCTCCCTCACTTTCTCTACCCAAACTTCTCTTCGACTCTGTAATTACGCGTATGGGATGATGATTAACGCTCACGCAGCAGCAGCAGCAGCAGCAGCAGCAGCAGCAGCAGCAGCAGCAGCAGCAGCAGCAGCAGTACCAGCACCAGTAGTAGCAGACAGGCAAACAGTCTGAGCGGGAGTGGGCCATGGGTGGTGGTGCTGCTGCTGTTGAGGTGGCAACTTGATTTTGTATTAACTGAAGCAAAGCTAATGAGTCTCCTCTTTTGCATGTGAATCCGAATACTATGAATCTGAATCTGAATCTGAATCCGCATCCAAGTCCAAAGGATTTTTGTGTCCGCTGTGTATTTTCTTTGCAATTAGTTTGTCGTCCTGACAGACCTCTCCTCTCTCTCTCTCTCTCTCTCTTTCTTCTTTCCAGACGCTTCCTCTCTTCCTTGCCAGACAGCTGAATTATGAAATTAGCAAACGCATTTTTATGGAAATGAAAAGCAGAGAAAAGTTCTCTATATACAAACACTGAGATTCCATAGGCCTGCCATTCGTCCTGCGGGACTTTTTCAAGGACACGACAACCGAGTGTTGAGCTGGCTTTTTGCAATGTAGTTAAAGCCTTTTCCCACTGCCAAAAACTTTGGCCAAGCCCACTAACCCAACCGGCTTTCCCTGTTCTTCTTGGTTCTTGGCGGTGTTTTAATCAGGCAAAGTGTGAAAGTACGTCGTCGTCGGCGGCAGCAGCACCAGCAGCGTCGGCCAAAAGTTTGTTCTTTATACATATTTTTAATATGCCAAGCGTGGCCAAAAGCAGAAGCAGAAGCAGAAGCAGTGACAGAGCATGGGACTGCGACTGCGACTGGCACTGGAACTGTTACTGGGACTGGGTCTCGGAGTTGGAATTGTGTCTGCATCTGTGTCTGGGAACTCTCTCTCGTCTCTCAACTTTAGCTCAAACTCTCTGCTCAGTTTTCAGATTTCGATTCAAGTTGCCACATTCCGCATTCAGTTCAAGGCTCTTTGGTATGGGGGTACGAGGCAACACTCTTTAATTATTCTCGGATGAGGGGCCGCCTTCTTAAAGGTGCTGTGCTCTAAGAGGAGAGACTCTGTTAATTGCATTTTAGAAACTGCTGGCAACACCTAAGCGATTAATGACTTCAGAAGGCTAGATGTCGATGTCGATGGCGATGTAGATGGGTGCTAGAGTTACCTTTGTGTCCCCGCCTGCATCATCAACATAATAATCGCTTCTGTTAATTGCCTCGAACTATGCTAGAGGAGCGGAGTGCTTCCATCGAGTGCTCTCAATTGCTTCTCGATACGATACAAAGCAGCTTGATTTACTCAGCTCTACTCTCTATCTGTGTGGTGTGTGTTTGGCCACTAAGAGAAATTCATATGAATTTCATATTTTTCTTTGAATTCGGCTGTGTTTTGGCTCTTACTTCCTTCTTCTCGTAAAAGTGTGTTCCATTGTGATTTACTCGAAAGCAGATACATAAAGATCCGTAAAGAACTATCCTTGATTTTATTTCTTCTAGGGCGGACCTTGTGCTTTTTTCTTTGAGTGTACAATAATGCATATCTGCCATCTAACAAAATATCATTCATCATGCATGAGTCTGTTTGTCTGTGTATGTATGTCTTTCAGTGTATGTGTGTGGGTAGGTAATTGTATCTATGTACTTTTAATTGCCGGCAATTAAAACTTAAACACACCTCCGACGAGGGCTGATATTGATGTTGGTTGGTTGTTTCTGAGGCCGTTAGCGATGGTGCGTGCCAGGCTTCATTTAGTGCGTTCGCCAGAGCGGTTAAGTCACCAAGGTGCTAAGTGCTAGCAGGCCTGATGATGGCCATGGAGGGGGTAGTGCCGTAGAGTAGTTGGAAGGAGGATGTGGAGTGGGCTAACAAGAAAATTGCGTGGCAAACACAAATACAATACGCACTTAAGCGATTTTAGGTGATTGAAAAGCGATAAGCTGCACTCTCTTTCTCTCTCTCCCTCTTTCTTTCTGCGATGGTGTTAGTCGGCGGGCGGTGTGCCCCAGGAATGGCTGGCTATAATTGTGAGTGTGTTGCACAACCACAGACAATTCCCACGCACTCAAAACAAAAAAAAAAGAGAGAGAAGGAATATCAAAGTATCAAAGGAAAAGCACTGTCAGCCACAACATACTCATAAAAGTTAAACTGTCATTAATAAACGAAAAGCAGCATGCACCCGCAAAACCACCCAACCCATCCAGAGACCTCCCAAACAGAGAAAGGAAGACCAAGAGAGAGAGAGAGAGAGAGAGGGAGAGGGTGGTAGGTAGCCGAGCAGCGTCCTTGCTGCGCCTCACGCTAATTAAATTCAATTAAACGACAATCAAACAATGTCAAACGGAAGTCAAGCCACGGCACAAATAAAAAAAACCGATTTCCAAAAAAAAAAATTACCAAACAAAAAAAAGAAAAGAAAAACCCAACCTGTCCTGGCTGTCCTGGCTAGGCGAGACATGCCCCCCTGCCATCCCAAACGCCCACGCAATTGGCCCCGGCCACGCAATGCATGAAAATCGTGGAAAATTGTGAAATGTGAAAAGTGAAAGCTGTAGCATAACATTTGAGTAATTATTTTCATTTCATTCTGCCCCTGATGGAAGGTATATCTGTCCTTATTGGGGCATACGGGAATTGTCAAGAGGATTGCTTCCTTAGTCAAGTGGGAGACAAGAGCCAAGCCGAACCCATGCTGACATGGGCAGAACGATTAACCCAAGTACGATGAATATGGTTGCAAGTTCTAAAACACTGTTACATTATTTTTCCGATCTTGATGAATTTTTTTTCACAAAGCATAGTTCGGAAACCACACTGAAAAGCTTCCATTTAGGAGCAAACAAATGTGTAATTCTCAGAAAAACAGCGTTCAGTAATCCATTTCGTTTTCTTGATCCGTAGATCGCAGATCCTGAGATCGGTAAAGTTGAAAGAGATGCCCGTTCTGCTTTTCTCGTTCTTATACATATGTATGTATGTATATGATATTTATTATTTATTTACTTATATTCTATGAACTAAGAGAGTTGTTTAATAAAATTGTCTGACACTTGACAATACTCGTAGAGTATCTCCATCTGGGTTTTAGATAGTAAGTATTTATTTTTTGGGCACTATTTTGTATGTTCTTTGTTTCCTTTTGGCTTTCATTTTTTTCCGGTTTGCCTTTGACTGACGACTTTTGCTTTTCGGGAACAATTGACACGCGATATAGTCTGCTGTCCCCAGGATCCGTACCCTCTTCTCTGAGCTCTGTTCCCTTTCACATACCACTTCCATTCTTTCCTTTAACTGAAACTGACAAAACAGATTTAAAAATTTGGTTTTTGTTCTTGTCGTTTTGCGTTTGAAATCTTAATGATGACAATGGGACCGGACTCGAACTCGGACTCAGACTGGGACTGCGGACGAGGGTCCTCCTGCTGGTTGCACTCCCCCTCTTGTTGTCCCCAGCTCATCAACCTGTTGACAAAACTGGCAGAGCTAAGCGAGCGTGTCACATGTCTACAAGAGGAATGGAATCACCCATCCAGACCATCCATACCCGCAACAGGAGGAAGAGCTGGAACTGAAGCTGGACCTGAACCTGAAGCTCGACCGGTGGCAGCAGTTCCCACCCACTGTGGCGGCTCAAGTTGTTGGCTTTGAGGTTGGCTTTAACCCTTTCAGCGCATTTCATTAACGCTTCCTTTTGGCAGCTTTCAACTGGCAGCTGCCACATCCCTGACTCTCGCCACCCACCCAGCCGCTTGCACCTTTTTCTACGCTCTTCAAAGGGTACATTGATTTTTAAGAAATGTTTGGAACGCAGAGAAGGAACCATTTATAACGCCATTAAGTAAATAGAGCATTTCCTATATATTCCTATATATTCCATTTTTATAAAGAAAAATCTTCAGTTTATGGTTTATAATCCCAAGACCATCATTGAGAACAGTGGATTTTCAAGGGTATTAAAAGATTCGTTTCCCGATGCAAGCCTTTCATTCTAGTGTTTTTTTTGTGTGTTTTTCTTGTTATTTTCATTTTGGGGTTATTTCGCTTTTTATTACTCCGGCTCATTTTGCATGCAGCGAGCTGAACGGGAATATATATTTTTTAATGCGTCGGTTTACTTGCTGATGAAGTGAATCAAATTGGGGCAGCGGCCAGGTCCGGGCCAGGACGAACACCACAAGGAGACCCGAGCCGGGTCTGTGTAATTGCATTTTTATTACTTGGACCAGGCCCGGACTCGGTATCAGTCTCTGCCTCAGTTTCATTTTCTGTCTCAGTCTCAGCTTCAATTCATGTTGAGTTTTCGCCTCAGACCGCGACCGCGACAGTTTGTTAAGTGCCCTGCCTTGTCCTATGCTCTCCTCTCCTCTCCTCTTCGGGTTCTCTGGCTTGTCGAAGGAAATGGAAAAAATGGGGAAGAAAAGACGGGCACGAAAGGGTTGCAACTGCGCGGGAAAATTCATCATCAAAGGTGTAAAAACTTTTAATATGTTTAATTTTCCACCTATTCTTATCAACCCATCAGCGCATCTAACCAGAAAAGAAATGGGAGAGGGGAAGGGGAAGAAATGGGTAGACCGGGAATTTAAGGCATTAGCTGTATGTGAGATCTTAGGAGATTCCATATGGAAACGAATGAATAAAATAAATAAATTGGCAAAGAAATAAATAGGTTTTTGGTAAATAGATTATTTTGTAAATAAATTACATATTTACCTATAAATTGTATAAAAGACAGTGTGATCTGTTGAATTTCTTTGGCTTACATTGTAGAAACGTCCTCCAACAAGGCGCTCAAGAATGTTAACCAAACTACTTCTATAGTTTGTTGTGCCCTAGGTATTCATCATTCGAGCTGATGCATGGCTTTCATCTAATATGCTTATATCCTTTGAGTGGAGTTGCATGGGCAGTGGCATTGGTACTCTTTTCAAAAGGGAAGGGGCCTGACCACACCCAGATTTAGCTCCATTCCCTGATCATAAACCTCGCCTTGAAGATGTCCCGTCTGCGGCTCAGGGTCTTTGGCACTTTTGAATAATTTTAACCGAAATAAAAAATGATGTGAATTCCTAATTAGGCACAAAACAGCGGCCCAGGGTCCGGGCCAGGCAGCCCAAGCCCTAGAACCCTGGCCACAAGCAAATCAGCGTCGTTTGTTCTCAAGGATATCAACGAGGGGGAGGGATGAGAAGAAGAGAGGTTTTCTTGGGCCGGGCGTTATGATGATGGCTAAATGCCACGACTGGCTGTCATGGCCACGTGGGAATTGAACATTTCAAACTGGAGCTGGGACCAGGACAAGGACCAGGACCAGGGCCAGACCTGACTGACGGACCACTGCCACGGCTGACTAGTTAAAATGCAAGGATTTCTCGACTCTCTCTGTGTATGTGCGTGTGTGTGTGTTTGGAAGCCCCGCAGCGCCCAAGTGACGTCCGCATTGACAAATTGATATTTGCATTTAAATTGAAAATTTACATTTGCCAGGCGATGACGATGATCGAGAGACTATGCCTTGGTCCGGTCCCTAGCCCTAGTCCTGGTTCTGGCTCTGGCTGAGGTCCTTTCTGGCACTGCAATCGCCTTGTGGTCACAGTGGTGTAATTCACATTAAATGCCGCATTTTTCTTATTTCTGCGCCATTTCCATATCCGATTCGTTCTTGCCGAGAGCACGGAACATACAATTGGACGTCACTTCATTCGCTTGACATTCGACATTAATACTCGTACCACCCCTCACTATAAAATACAAAATAAAAAATAAAAAAAATGGAAAAAAGTGAAGCAACAGGGATTGTTAGGGCGACTGAAAACAAGGGGGACAGACTCAATTTGCATTATGAAATAACATTTCTTTTCTTTCATTGCCAGCAGAATATTCCATTCAGCCAAAGCACTCCTTAGATTCAGGCCCCCACCAGCAGCTGTTCTGCTCTCCATTCCTTGGGAGCCAATCTGTGTTTATTACTTTCCGAGGAGTATGGGTGGTATGGGTGGTATGGGTGGTGGCATCTGTGGTGTGGAATGGGTCTATCTCAGGTAATGCCCACCCAAGCGGAGAGACAGTCGAGGGCCGTGAACAGTGACGGTATGAGGATTCAATCCTTCAGTCCATTCAATCAATCAAAGGTCGTTGCACATGCACGGAAAGGGCCAAATGTCAATCAGTGAGTCCGCTCAATACAGATATAGGGTGGGTGTGGTGGGAGGGTTCTTTTTTTATTGCGAGTAATATATTTTTGGAGAGGTATTTTCTAGACCATCGTAGAAAATGTTTGGTTCTGAAAAAGAGTTTTTCATCTGCTGAATTTTCGGGTTGTTCTGAAATTGTTTAATTCGACTGAAGCTTCTCTCAAGTGTCGACCATATAGCAAAAGTTCTGAATTTGAGAGATCTTGACCTAAAAATTTTTTGCTTGAGTTTTTGATCATTTCTTTGAGGTGTTATGACCCACATTAATTTCTTTTTTGAGCTATACCTATGATATCTTGAACTACTAAACCCTCAAGTATTCTTTAGAAGCATATAGCTTAAAACGTTTTGAACTGATTACTTTTTCTTTTTCTCCAGGGCATGAATGAATCTGTGAATCTATTATTGCTGCTGAGAAAATTTCCAAAAATTAATATATGTATTTTGCAGTTTGTTTAAACAAATTGTTGTATGTTTGTTGTTTGGCGCTGGTTCTGATATTATTTATTTGCCTAAGTGGCACAAAACTTCATCTTGAGCAGAATCATCGGAGCCGGAGTTGGTTGCTTGATTGGAAGCGGATTGGGGATGCGGGTGAGGATGGATGGATGGATGGATGTTTTTTAGGGGCTGACAAAAGGGTTGCCATGCTAAACAAAAGGACCCCAAATACCCATTCGCCCATCTACATATGCGGGTGCCAATATTGGGACGATTCGTGTGAGGGTTTGCATGCCAACATGCCTGCGGGTCACGGCATTCGTTAATGGTGATAAAATATGCTCAAATTTGCCAAATATGAAAAGGTAGCCAGAGAACCCAACAGAGATGGAGCAACAGAGGGGGGTGGCAGCAGCCCGAGGGCTCGTTCTTTCGGACAATCTGACTACGGAATCTGGAGTACACATATATTGAAATCAAGTAGCGCAAGATGGTGCCATAACCGCACCATACTCGTGGTCGCAGCGCCAACCCTACTCTGCTGAATATTTTCCCACACCCCCTGAAGTGATGCCCTCCAACACTCTCCCTTGTGTGACCCCGCTTCTGGTCCGAATCTCAGCGAAATGAAAATAAATGCGTTGGCTAAAACGAAGCGATTGATTTTAAGCTCACCCCCAACTCCACTCCACCCATGAGTTTCAACAAGAGAATTCCCAATCCCTCTCCACACTATGCCCCCCACCCCCGGAATGGTTTCGCCCTTTTGTCTAGCACTGCGGGGCCAAGGAGCGTAAGGACCGCAAGGACTTTGCCCAGTACAATTTTTTATTCATACGAGCATAAAGAAGCAGCACAAAAAAAATAATTTTTTTTTTAAGGAATAAGTCGTTGGTTGCCGAAACATTGATACCCTTTTTCGATCGATATTTTCTTTGGCAGCTACATACATATGTACATATGATATTGTCATCAGTATCTGATCGTCCCATTTTCAACCCATTATCTTAATGAATGCGTCTTAATGAATGGTTCTTTTTTTCCACTAAGTTTCTGATCAAGAAAAAATCTATAGGATCTGAACCGCTTTCCGATTTGTGCGTTGCATTGCAAAACATGCCACAAAATCACAAGACCCTGAAATATTTTATAAAATATCAAAAAAAAAAATCATATATTTATTTGTGGATAAAAAATGAGAGAGAACTGGAAATGGAATTTCGTTTCAGCTGTCTGCCATACAGTCGCTACTCCACCCTCCTTGCCACCGCAGTTCTGTTCTGATTCCGCCTTGGTGGCCGCCTCAGTCCGTCCACGTCCACTTGCTGGTCATTCATGTGAGTCAAAATGGCAAACTGAATTTGTATTCAAACATTCAAATGCGGCCACACCCACACCCATTCTCCTCCACATCTTTCTCCGATGTTCGGCGACGTCGCACATGCGTTAATATTTCCGGGCGTAATGTCGGCCGGCCATAAAAAAATTGAATAAAATATATCCAAATAATAGAAAGAAAACACTCACACACAAACCCGTACTCATATGTACATTGTGGAATTGCCAAATTGTCACGCATTGAGTTATTTTGTTTGGTTTTGCAACTGAAAAAAATACATACATAAGTACATATATGTACATATATAAAAAAAGGAAATAAAAATAGAAAATAAAATTTGCATTTCAATTTCACTTACATCCGTTCTTTGGCTGCCCCTTATACGTCCATCACTCGATCGCCACTCGCATTGTTCTGGTTATTTACGAGTCTGTTAAGTGCGCAACCCTGTCCCGAGTCGTGGCCTTTAACCAGGTCTTAGGCCGGCTCCTGGCCAACGACCCATCCATCCATGACCGGACATGGCCACCAATTTGTAATTGTCATAGTTGAACTCAAAGGGTTGGGGCGGTGGGATGTTTTGTTGAGATCTGTTGAAATCGTGGATAGGAAAACGAGTAGAGGCTGTGGATAGATATCTAGGAGGGATAATCAGATCTAAAATAAGTACATATAAATATGTATAATCTAATGACTTATGTTATTTATACAATATTTGCCTGTGTTCCGTCTATCTTCTTTCCAGTTGATGACATATATTTTAGCTCTTTACATTCAGCACCTTTATATCTCGATCTCTCTTCCGAACAACGAAGAACCGTCCTTCCGTTATCTCGAAGACAGCGAAGAGATATTTTCTCTATTTTCTGCGTACAATATTGATCCGATAATAACGTATCTTTTCAATCTATTAGATGAGATCTTCTGTCATGATTTTGCGTTTTCATTTTCGTTTTCGTTACAAGGTATCTTCAAGAAGTTCACCATTTATAAGGGTAGTTATGGGTTGAGACACAGAAAAAGTTAGAAGTCTGAATACAAAACTTAGTTGCTCTAGACTCTATAGAATCTTATAGACTCTAAGAACAGGGCCAAGAATTACATCAAGCATTTACATCCGCTTCATTCCTTCGTCACGCACTCGTGTACGAGTGAATATTCCAATTGAATATTCCGCTCATCCGAAAGTGCTGATTGGAACTAGGGAAAAATAAAGTCACCAATGCTAATCGCCTCAAATTTAAACATGAATCTGATGGTAGGTGTTGAGCATCAGAAAAAGTGCAACTACCAGAAATTGAGACACCACTAGAGCCACTGAACGGCTTGCTAATCGGCACAGATTAACACTTATGGTTTTCCGGGTCAGCTAGTATATTTACCTATATATTTATATACATATGTATGTATGACTTGAATGTACCTTACGAAATAAATCTTTGATTGCCAATGGAATTCCTTAAAAATTATGCAAATTTGAGCTTCCAGTAGAACCGTTAGGTCATGCCGAAAATTTCATCAAAGCAATCCATAATACTGATTGAAATTTTCCTTTTTAGTGCATAATTCCAATTCCCTGAAAAAATTCAAGTTCTCTTTCGGCTACTTTATTTTCGCCATCGCCCCCCCAGTTTATTTGGTCTTTTGTAATTATTTCATTAAGATTTGCTGTTGGCTTTTTCCATTTTGCCTCTTTTGCGATTCAGTCAGATTTAATTGGATTTTTAAATGCGTCGAAATGCTGAACGATGAGGGCAAGCCCAATTCGCTGATGGACTGTTCAAAGGACGGAAGAGCACAGCTCCAGGCTGGGTATGGCTGGGTACGGTATGGTCTGGTCTGGATTGGCTGGGATTCGTCCTGGCCTGGCATGTCCTGATCATCCATGTTGCATGCCAATATTAATAACAACAATGGCAATAAAGCCTATTAGAGCCGGCACACATTTGAGCCATTAATGAAATACATTGATTTCTGTGTCGGATCCTGGATTGGTAGTGTGGGCCCCTTTTGCAGGGAAAAGGGTTTGATGTCAGCGCTACCTTGTCCTAATCAATTCGAAGGCATCGAAGCGGCGGCAAAAGCGTTTTCGGCAATCGTTCGGCGACATGTCCTGTTCCTGTTCATGTCCCGTCCATGTGTATGTGTATGTGTCCTGGCCTTGCGTGTTGTCACGTTATAAAAACCCCACTGATCCCCATGGCCATGGTGTTCAAATGGAAGCTATGGGATGGGTTCGACTCTCAACCCCGTTTTGGTTCCGCTCGTTACCAGAAGCGCCAACTCAGCACGAAATGACTCTGACTCTGACTCTGACTCTGAGGACGAGGACAACGGTTGTAGCTGTTGTTGATCCTGGTCGGGGCAGGGACCCCCTTTTGGCAGGTTATTAATAAATCTTGAACCCTTTCGCGCTTCAGTTGGATTCCATGGGGCTGCTACTGTTTCTGCTTCTGGTTCTGTTTCTGGTTCTTGTTCTCTGGGGTGTGCGTGCTTGGGCTTCCTGTTGCGGAAACGGAAACGCATTGCCGACAGAGTTACATACGAGTATAATCGATTAATTCGATATTAGATTGAATTTATGGTACCCTATCCCCACGATTGCCCGCTCCTCTTAGTCCTCTTAGTCACGCCTACCTGAACATTGAGCGGTGTAATTTTTGGTAGAGTTTTGGGCCATTGCACCTGGCCAAGGCGCGACAATGAACTGAGCCCCGAACTTTCGGGCCAGAAGAAAGTTAAAGAACTTTAAGTTCGAGACTTCTAACCAAAATACAAACTCAGACAGAGACGGGAAGAGCCAAGCGGAGAGTTAGAGAGAGACAGAGACAGAGACAGACTGGAAGAAATTAAAGAAAAGTCAAAGTTTTCATCCTAAAAGAACTTTCGCCGTGGTAAAGTTTTGAGGCCATAATTGAAAATTGCGAACTGGAAGCGCTTTAAACGGCTTTAAGATCGGATCGCTTTATTGGGCTTCGGCTTCGGCTTCGACTTCGACTTGGCTGTGGGTTAGAGTTGGCTTTGTGTTTGGTTTTCATGCCAAGTTGGTTTCAGGCCAGATGAATAGCTGGTTGATTTGCCTGTGTCGGGGACACAGGGACCTCGAAGCTGCGGCTATTAATTAATTGGGATGGAAACAAACGCAAATATCAATGAGGCAAAGGCAGACGATGACGAGGTCCGGCTGCAGGCGAATGCAGGTGGAGCCAGGTCCTGTATATGAGGAGCTGGTACTGCAGTTCAATGGAGTATATGCCGGGGCAGAGGGTGATGTGCGCTTTGATGGATTGCAAAAAAAATTGTATGTAATCGGAGGATGGTATGACGCTGAACGGGGGATGGGATACATACATAAACATACTCGTAGCTGTGGAAGGACCTCTATGTGGCTGTATTGTACGGACTGTGCATTATGTACAGGGAGAAACCCCCAGTGGAGTGGGGGGCCAGTAGCAGCAGGCGTGGCATGCCCTGAACCGCTCATAGGCGCAAGCGTTGGTGCTCCGCCGTCTCGGGGCCGCCTCCCAATGGAAAACCACGGAGGCGTCGCCAACCTTGCTCAAAAGTGGGAAGTCCTTCGGCCAGCAGCAGTTATCCCACGCATGCGCTTTCCCACATTCCACTTGCCACTTGCCACTGTGCCCGTCTATGACTTTAGTTCTTGACTGGGGGTAGCTCTCTGTCTGCTTCTGTTTTGGGGGAGTCCGAATCGGTAAGCCCCAAAACTGTTCTACTTAACGGGGCGCTTTCGGAGAAACCTGCTCAGTGGCAGACGGACCGGCCACGAGCAGATGTCAGTGGGTCCCCGGAAACGGCTCTGCGACGATTCTTGGTATTCCTTTACTTTTCCTTTATTTTTCCTGATTTTTATATTATTTTTTTTCGTTCTTGGTGTTTTCTAAGGAAATTGAAAAGTAAACAAGTTAGCTGGCTACACACGCCCTTCTCCCGAAACCTAAACACCTCCCCCCAAACAATACAAAAATCCACTCCACATAAAAAAAAAAAAAATCAACAACGAAATGAAATGCCAGACTCAAGACTCGAGGTCCAACAAGGGGATGAATAATTAGATTTCTCGGTACTTCTTCTTTACCACTGCTCTGCGGAGTCCCCTGGCTCGGCCTAATTTCATTGTTTTTACAGTTATTTTGAATGATTCCGTACTTCGTACCCCCCCCCCACCAGTACCTTTCCATCAGAGAGACATGGGGCACATAGAACCAACGTCAAATGAAATGAACAATTTGCCTGAATTTCTTCCCATTTACCATTTCCATTTTCCACTTTTTTCCAGTTTTTTTTTTTGTTTTGTTTTTTGGCTTTTCTTGCTTGTGTTTCTTATTAAGTTGAGCGACAGTTGTTTTTATTATTTTTATTGTCTTGTGCCTCCGATCTGGTTCTGTACCCCGCCTCCCCATATTAGCATTCCCAATCCCCCTGCCCTGTTCATGTAAATCAAAACTGACTAATGGCATGCGAAAAACAATAAAAACCCTAAATGAAATAATGAGCCAGGGGACTCCTGATCAGGAATTGTAGGACAAGGGGACTTAACGAAAATAAGTAATGAGAGACGGCGGTCGGAGTGATTAAGACTATGAGAACAGAAGGAGAGTAAATACGACCATAGCTACAGAACAAGTGTGAGAAGTGGGCTCTGAGAAATATATACATATGTACATATGTATGTATGTATGTAGGTATGTGGATATGGAAGAGAAGGGAACCATGCATATAGGGAGTCGTATCTTGGTTCGATTAGGGGAACATTTTGATGGAGTAGGTCTTGTACCCATCGTTCTGTTCGGCCATCCCCTATCTGGGGATTGTTAGCACAGCAATTTGCCAATATTTTGCTGTCCAGATAACGGACACTCGAAGGGACACAAAGAAAACTTCACCCCGTGTCGGTATGACTGTTGGTCTGTGTGCGTGTGTGTGTGTGTGTGTGTGTGTGTGTGTGTGTGTGTGTGTGTGTGTATGTCGATGTGGATGTGGGTGAGTGGATATAGATGATGCATGGAGACAAGGACAAGCGCCCTTATCTGTCAACGGTTCTCAGGCTGGACACTGGAAATGGACATGGACATTGACTGGGACTTGGACTTGATTTGGGTGCGGGTGCGAGTGCGAGTGCGGGTTGAAGTCGGATCCGGGGACTGGGACAGACGCAGGACGCTCTTTTTAATGTGATTATCTTGTAGCGTGCATGTTCATGTCGCTTGTCTGTGCCGGACTGTCCACTTTTTCCTCTGGCATCTCCCTTCGATATTTCTGTGTGTTGGCTTATCGAACAAATTGACAGCCAAACGGGAGGGAGAAGTGGGCGGTGGAGTAAACTGTTATTCCAGCATCAGTCGATGATTAAAATGATGATGTCAGAGGCGAAAACAAAACAAAACGGGGTCCGCGTTCCTCGATCTACAGTCCCCGGACAAGTGCCAAAACTCAACTTTTTACTTGACCACTTCAGACTTGAACGTGGGCCGTGTCCTGTGCGTACCCTCTGGAGACACCATAGAAAGATATATATATATATATACAGAGAGAGAGAGAGAGAGAGATAGGCACACAGGGACAATGGGGCAAATCACGGGTATTGCAATCGAATCGGAAATGCCAGGAAAACGAAGCCAATCCAATCCTGGCGAGAAACTTGACTGGAGGGCGAGCACTTAGGCAATAAATTTATGACATTCATTAGAACGTCAGATTAAGAAATCTCCAGTCTCCAGCTGACGCCAGTAGCAGAAGACCCCAAAAAAGGGCAACTAAATCGAACGCAATCCAAGCTGCTGCTGCATCCCTTAGACTCCTTCCTTTGCCTATTTCTGTACTTCTGTGAAGTGGACTTCCCAACTTTCCTCTAACTTTCCCGCCAAGCAACAGGCTCAAATGGGAACACGAAAAGCAAGATGAGCTACAGAAAACGTTGGGAAGCTGGCGAAGGAGCTGGAATCGAAGCTGGCTAAGGGAGCAACAGAAGAAAATGGATAAGGATTTAAAACATGGAGAAATTAAATTTAGATAATGATGAAGAAACCTGGGATCAATCTTTAGAAAGAAATGCATATGGAAGCAGCATTAATAGCTACAGAAGATCATGGAATACTTAAGAGGTAAAGTAGGAAAAGAGATTCGGATAACAAGCTGGAGAAGATGTAGAAGGGATCTGGTGTCGAAGAAAAATATCCCTTACGATGTGAATATTGCGTTGGCGTAAGGCACCTTCCTTTTTTTTGGGTTGGGTTGATTATTTACATGGGAAGAGGAATTTTGGGGCTTATCTTTGTGCTGCAGCTACTCTGTACCGATTAGTTCCGATTCGATAGTCCCGATAGTCCCCGGGCCAGCCCGGAACAGCACCCAAACTTTACCAATTGGAGTTCCGTGATATTGAAAGTGACTTTAAAGTCAGCCACAGCTGTGTTCTCCCTTGGCCTCCATCTTCTGTCCAGGTGGTTTGAGTACGTTGCGGCTGGGGCTTCATAATTAAGTATGCGGCTAGCGGGCCCACCAATGCCGGACGGGATGGGACTGGGACTGGGACAGGGACAGAGACAGGGCGTTGGGTAACTGCACCATGGTGTATTGGGTGGTGCGGGAGATATGCCGCGTACACAACAACTGTCACCGCTGGGGCCGCTGCCAGTGGCAGTGCCTTTGGGACACGACTCGCGCCAGGATTTATGTGCACGACAAACAAACGACCACCGCAGGACAAGAAAGCGCTTAAGAAGTGCCCTGGCCTTCTGAGAAGAGGGTGATGGGTGGTTACGGGGGGGCTGGGGTTGCGCGCAACAATCCAAACAGCTGCGAAAGAGACAACAACTGCACGAATATCGACCAGCATAGACCACAGAGATACGCAGACCCACCACAGTCCACAGTCCCACAGTCCCACAGTCCACAGTCCCACAGCCAAGGTTGTTTTGGAAAACCAAGTTATTTAGCCACGGAATCGAATGAAATGTCGCGCTGTGCCTCTGCCCCTCTTGTGGCGTCCCCTCCCCCTCCCCCTCCCCCTCCCTTCCCTTAATTCTGCTTCCCACCCGTTGGCGATGCGACGCTGCGTGCAAATCGTTTGCGGTACCCGCTCGACATTTGGGACACATTTACCAAAAACATTTTACGTATTCAGAAGGAAAGTTTTGTTGCTGCTGCTGCTGCTGCCGCTGCCGCTGCCGCTGCCAATGCGGTTGTTGTCGCCGCCTTCGACTGTCCTCAGCCCCTCAGTTACCGTCCCAGGCTCTACGCCAGTTCCTGCTCCACTCTGCCGCCCTTGTTTGCATTTCGCATTTGGCTTTGCTCTGCGCCAAGTGGCAAGTTGTTGTCTTCATAACGCGCTCTCCTCGTCCGCATCTCCGTCTCCATCTCCGTCCTCATCTTTATCGTAGTCGTCTTCTCCGTTGCCGCTGGCTGTCGCGCATACCAGTTCAAAACAAATCCAAAAACTTTAACAAGAACCAGAAAAATAAAGAAAGACAAAAAAAACAAAAATATATATGTATGAAGAAAGGCCCAGTGTCAGGGGCCGAATATAGGGGCTTTGGATATCCCTGGAAGATTAAATCATCTTATTGCAGCTTCATAGAAGCGCGATTTAGAGAGACCTTTTTCCTTAATGCAGGAGAAGAAATTTCTTTGGATTCTTTTTAAGGATAAACGATGTTTTCCAACAAAGGTCTACAAATTTGTAATTAAATAATAACTTCCAAAGGAAACAATAGTTTTTGGTTTAGTCTTTGTCTATCAGTTTATAATAGCAAGTGGAAGGTATTTTAAATAGGGGGGGGGGGGATGCGGATAATCGCATTTAAAGTTAGAGCTCAAATTGTCTGCGAACAACAATATTATGGGTATTTTAGGACCTCTTTAAAGACTAATTTACGTCACCAAAATGATACTCGTAAAACTATTACAAATTACACAAAATGTAAGGAGAGTTGAAGGTCACAAATTCGTATTAAGTAACTCTTTGACTTAAATCAATTTTGAAAAACAGCTTTTGGCCACAAAAAGTAGCAAAACTTTCCATAGTGCGTTGTTTTAAACGAAATAAAACGACAAAGCGAGAAATATTTCAAGAATAATAATGACCCGAAATGAATGCTACAGAAGTTGAACAAATGACAAGGAAAACGTCTCAATTAGCCAGAGATGCCGCGGTAAAAAGACAAAATACATACATATACATGTATGTATGTATGATGATGATGTTGTTGCTATTATGTAGATTTCTTGATGATGTCTATATGAAGACACGCACCCACAACACACACATGCACATTTACAGCTAAGCATGTGTGTCAAGGAGAGCAGTGGGAGGAGGGAGCGCGCGCACACACAATTCAAAATACATAAATAAAATATACACACAAATACGCGTAACGACCTCATTAGCATAATAACGGTAAGTAATGGAAGAAAAATACCATTAAACAACACTTTATGACTTTCTTTCGCACACACAAATACACACAAACACACACAAACACACACAAACACACACAGTGTACGTTGACGAGTACGTTGTGTCTGTAAATCTCGGCCTTAGAGGCTCTCAGCATGTGCGACGCCTAATCAACTGAAATCGGCCTTGTATTACTTATAGGAGGAAGGAGAGGAATGATTTGGCTGTGAACATAAAATACTGCTGGATACGATTCCACTGGGCCTCAACCTTAACCTCAACCGGCGTCATATGCCGAATGATGTGAAGGACGTCTGCTCGCTGGACATATTCCACAAAAATTGGTCATCTTAAAAACAACTGGGAATTAATCGAAATTGCGATAAAATGAAATACAAAGAACTACTTCGGTTTCCAGATTATTATTCATACATATCGAAATAGGCTTGTATTATGGGAGAGCATCACTCATCGATGTAATTCGATTTGTGGGAGAGAGTGCAGGGACTTTGAGGTTACTGGGTTGAAGAAGAGACACTGATTCATTGGATATACATATGTACATCGACTTCATTTTATATCTTTTTATTTTGTAAAGATTAGATTTCTTCGATTAGTTTTTTGTTACCTTGGGTAAAGGAACAGTGTGGCATAGGGGTCTAATGGAATATAATTCCATTCAACCGGTTCCTAGTTTATTATTTTGTACATGTTATTTTGGAAAAAGACATTAAAGTCGTTTCCTAGGAACTAGATACTCACCACTTGGCTGCAGTGTATCCAAAGTTCTACCTTTAGTTTTCTATTTCTTGGGAAAATCACGTCAATCTCGTCAAAAAATTTAAATTGCTTAATTTTCAATGGAAATTTTACTCTGCTTTTTTATGTCTTTATTTGCATATTTTTGTAGGTTTTTTTCTTTGGTCTTCCTCTGTTTTCTTAGCGAATTTATGGGATTTGTCCCGTTTTTTCGTTTTGGTTTGGTTCTCAGGGCTGCAATAATATGTTTAAAGTATGTTAAATGGTGCTGCGACCTGTCTCAACCCTCTCCACAACCCATCCTCAACCCCATTCAGCAGGTCCCTTTAGACAGATAAAGTCGTGCGCGCCCCCTTTCACCCATCCCATTCCATTTTTTTTGAAGTCGACCCGCTCGCTTGTTTATTTAGGTCTGAGCTAATAAAAAGGCTTACCATCTCAATAAAAGTATTTAACACAAGCGTTTTACTACACTTAAACATTATTTTTTTTGGTCCACGGCTGCCCTTTTTCAAAAAAGAAAAAAAATCGTAAGAATGGTAAGAAGAAGGGGACGGTCGGTTTTCTTGGCCTTGGTTTTGGTTTCACTTGCTCATCTTTTGCTCGAACTCAGGCTCTGGCTGCTGCTCCGGCTGCTTCTCCGGCTCCTGCTCTGCATCTGGCTTTGTCTTGGGGACCCCGTCTAGTGGCCATATCGGTGACGGGGCAAGTAGCGCTTTGGCAGAGTAAATCCCTTAATCTATGGAAATGCTACGCAATTACCACGACAAGCCCAATGCCGAGGCATGTGACGCGCTCTGGATGCTGAATGCTGAATCCCGAATACCTCCACTGACTGACAGACTCTGACCCTTTCGTCGTTTCGTTTCTCTTCTTTTTTTTTTTTACGGTCACAGGAGTGGACGTGGCTTTGGTTGCTTTTCCCCTTATATTTATTTTTTTCTTCTTTTTTTGGGAGTGTTTACACAACCAGTTACAAAGTGCAGAAGCCACCCGGCTCTGTTCCCTTTTCGCGGAGCTCGGCGATACTTGGCCATCACTTAGCCCTTTTCTTACAGGCGCCCCGAAGGGCTCGCAGGGGTTGGACCGTTGGAGCAGCAGGAGGCCCTCACGTACGGGGCCGCACATCAAATCAAATTTGCATACCAAGTATTATCGGTATCACTCGCAGTGGATGTCGCCGGTACCTTCTCGGTTGTCCGAGTTGATTGGTGATATGCTTCAGGAGGGCTGGAGAGAGCTGCCGAGCTGGCGTGCTGGAGAGCTGGAGAGCTGGAGATAAGACCCTGCTTGATTCTCAGGCTGTGTCTTTAACTCCTTGAAACGGGAAACATTGGTTGTTGGATCCGGATGGTTTTTTTTTTTTGTTTTCTAATGTACGTCTGATTCACTTACGATGTACACACATACATCCACGACATATCGGATTAGTGAAGCAGGAAAACCCTTGGTAGGTTAGTTGAAACATGTCTTCTGGGTAGAGTGAGGGTAACCCTCTACTATTATTAGTGATGGCTCCATCCATTAGCCTTACCACTCTTCTTGCCACCTACTCATCTGCTGCAATGTGCTGTCAGGCACCGGGACGGCGAAAACTATGCAACAATAATTGCAATTCACCATAATTATGATTGATTGATTTCCGGGCTGGAGAATAGATGGTGCTCATAATTGCGAAACTATGATGAGGCCACATCCCAGCATCCAGCATCCAGAGTCCAGTAAGCAGTACGCAGCACGCAGCACGCAGTACCCAGACCAGTACCCTCTCCTATCCAATTCGGTCTGCTGTCAATGTCCAGCGCTAATGATGAACTGGAAATGTGCCGAAAATGTGATTGCCCCCCGTGGTTGGCAGCGGCAACGCAACTTCTGGAAGCGAAATTGAATTAGAAATAGAAGTCGAAGTCGAAGTAGGACCAGGACCAGAACTAGAACTAGAAACAAAGCCATAACCAGGAGCGGAAATGGAATGGGGAACATGAATCCGCACAGGAA
The DNA here is from genome assembly GCA_008121215.1 of Drosophila athabasca. Classification (NCBI taxonomy): domain Eukaryota; kingdom Metazoa; phylum Arthropoda; class Insecta; order Diptera; family Drosophilidae; genus Drosophila; species Drosophila athabasca. Next base: position 3,279,258 of record CM017796.1, on the reverse strand, counting down.
TTGCCATTGAGCGAATAATTAAATAATAAGCGAAAGTCGAATCATCCCATTGGCAACGGCAACTCCATCTCAAATCCAATTTGAGTCGGAATGAGAGTCGACAGGCCCTTCGCGATTCCACCTGAATATCCCTCCCAATCCCAATACCGATCCCAGCCCCAATCCAAGTCCCATTCCACTCAATCGCTTCTCCACATCCCACTTAAAGCACTTGTAATTATGGCTAGAAAATAAATTCCTTGTTGGCCAGGAAAAAAGGAACAAGCAGGCAGCTAGGGTTAGAGATGGAGACGGGATACGGGGTACGGGGTCCGGGGTACGGTACCTCAATAACAATAAATCGATTCAAGTGCGAGTAATCGGGCAAATGTTATTCAATAATAAAAATAGCAGTGGCATAGAGAGGCCATGGGGCATGGGGGAAAAGGGCATGACAATAAAACAGATCTAAATTGGGACTATAACGTAAATGGTATTTAAATGTTGCCACAAATACGGGATACTCTTTCGTGGGAAATTATTCAGTAATATTAAATGGAATATGTTCAATCCATGGAAGTTACGAAAAGCATAAAAAAGAGATTGAGGCTTGCTAGATCTTGAGGTAAATAAACCATAACGATGATCAGTATTAGATGGAATACTATAACAATAGACACTTTATATTTTGTAATTATTTATTTGATATGAATCAAAAATTTGTGGGCCTAACGAGGATATACTTTCCTTATAAATTATTCTTTATTATTCTTTTGAGAGTGCCAACTGGCCATTTCAAAAAATTTAGCCAAGGCAAGAGACTAACCAAGTGTAGAATACCCGAATATACGGCAATTCCGATTTGTGTTTTGATTTCAATAAGTAGCAAATCAAGTGCTTGGCCATTTAGGCAGCGCATCGGAGTAGGCATAAAGATGAGGCTAAGCAAGGAGTTAGAGCTGGGGCTCGTACTGGTGCTGGTGCTGGGCCTTGAGCCAGCGGGTAATCCAGCGAAGTAACGAGCCCATTAAAGCCACTCACCTGTGCCGCCCCTCACTGACAGAGCGCGACGTCGTTTGCCAATTTTGCCATTTTGAGACAGTTTGCCGCCGCCGCCGCCGCCGTCATCAACAAGAGATCAAGTTGCCATTGAACCGACGACCAAAAGGACGGATGCTGAGGCTGAACCTCAATCTGCAGCTGAAGTTGAAGCTGATGCTGGAAATGGCGCTGAATCTAAAGCTGTTGCTGATGACGAGGACGAGGACGAGACTGAGACCGAGGACAAGGAGGACGATGATGATGATGGTGACGCACTCAAACGGAAATCGAATTGAGCAATTGTAAATGTGTGCGTCCTCCCATTCGCATGTTTCATGCCCGTCTCCCTTTATCCAGCGTTTGTCAATTGCCACAACATATCAAATGATTTGCTTCCAAATGATTTGATTTGAATTGACTTGAAATCAAGGCGAGCCGCAGTCATTTCCCTCACCCACAGAGGGCTCCCACCCGATGGCTGGCTGCCTCTTAATATCCACTTGATTTCTTTTGCCAACTCGCTTCACCGTCAACTTTTTGGGGACATATTGTTGCTTATTGTGGCACATTGTAGGGTCTACAGGCTACTCCCACTCCCACTCCTTATCCCCCCCTTCCGTTTGGTGGCAATTTGAAATTTATCTACCGGCAACCACGAACTCAGCTTTCCCAGCCCTTGGAGGTTACCTAATGAATTTCATTTCAATTTGGTAAAACGCCAAACCAATTTGTAAGCCGTGCGGCACAAACACATACACATACACATACACATTCGCACCACACACACAGCAACACTGAAGCATACACACGCTATAAAGTATGCACACACTCACACTCACACTCACAGTTGAGGTGTTGTTTATAGTGTTTGCGGTTAATTAATTCACATTTACACCTGTTGGCGGCACACAGACAGGCAGTGTAAGGCTCCTCGTCGCCTCACTCTCAAAGAGCTCTATTCAATCTACTTACATTTCCCTACCCCTCCCCCACCCCATCCCACCCCATCCCATCCCATCCCATCCCATCCCATGACTGTGACTGTGACTGTTCTAGTGCCTAGGTGGGTATTTATTCATTTTCATTTCATGTTCAGTTCATATGCTGCAAATTACCTTGAATGTAATCATCAGGAGCAGTAGCAATAGCAGGAGCAGGAGAGCAGGAGCAGGGGGATTAACATCAGGCGAAACAGGACTAATAATGAAAACATCGGCAACAAGATAGAACAGGAGCATCAAATATGCTCAAAGCAAGTTCAGTACGGAGAAAGAGAGAGAGAGAAATTATAGACAAATACTGTTATTATTTTGACTGTAGTATCAGAAGGGAAAAAATATCAGTGAGAGATAGCTTTAAAGAAAGAAAAGTACAGTGGGTGAACCCCCTTTAAAGCCCGAAAAATATTTACAGAAAACATACAGAATAATTCCGTTAAGCTGGGAGTATATGATGAATACAATTTGGTATATTAACGACATAAATATGTATATTTTTATAGCAAAAGAAATGTAGTCTTCTACGCCATAAATTTGTTAGTGTATTGTTTGAAATTCTATTTTGAACCATTAGCATTTCCGAGGCAATCGATCATCAATCTGCTGTGCCATGCCCAAGCAGAATATTTTGTTTATAATTTCTTGGGATCAACTTTTGCGCAAAGCCAAAGACTGTGTTGAAAACGTTCCGTTCGGTTAGAGTGTATCTTAGCATGCAAATCGTAATACTGTACTTAATTATTGGGTCAATAATCTTATCTTCCTTCAAATTTTCTTCGAAAATGTATCGATTCTTTTAATTGCATGATTTTACAACATTTGAAAACACACATAAATCATTCGTTCACCCTATCCATAGCACTAGTCTGTATCCCCATAACCATCTCAGAGCTAATGCCTGAAGGGCGGGGGTCCTCAGGCCTCAGGTGTTGACAGCACTCAACCGAATGGTCGCACCAGAAAAGGGGCGTTGATTAAGAGGGGGTGCACAGAGTGCTGTTCCTTAATGGGGAGTGGGAATGTGTTCCTGTCCTGTCATTAACCAGAAAAAGAACGTCGAAGGAAGGAACAAAGCGTCCGGGCATGCAGTCCTCCTCCATCCGCAGTAGCCCCCAGTATGCTCTCACATGTGTGACCCCCATTGAGGTTGACCCAACGCGGACCTGCTGCTACTCCGCCGCCGCCTCCACCTCCATCCTAGGGGCACAGGCGCAACAGGCGGCGGCAGGCGTTAATTACAAAATAAACTCCTGTGTGTGTGTCGGATATGTGGGGGCGGGAATGGTGGGGTCCAACAGGAGTGCAAGGGTGGTGCAAGGGGTGGGTTGTGCTAAGAGGGAGATTGGAGTGCCGGGTGGGATGTCATTATGGCTGCGAATGACCCGCCCAAAGCACACATTTGCGTCGCGTCGCTGACCAGCAGGAAATGCGGGGACAAAATGCAAGAGCAAAAGCCAGGATCGGAAAACAGGAATGGGAGTCTGAAGCAAGACCAGCAGCTGGAGCAGGAGAAGAGTCAGGAGCCGGGAGCTAGGACGTGCTTGAAAGCGTTCACATATGTCCAGGCGGTGGAAGCATGGGGGGAGAGGCTGGGGGTGGTTGTAGACGGGAGGAAGCTGGCTGCCCAGCGGTTGCCGCCATTTAACGGCGTGATTTACTGCGGTCAACCTAAGCGCGCGACCAAAATCCCCCCGTGCCCCGTGCCCCGTGCTCCGTGCCTCGTGCTCCACGCCAGGCTCCGCTCCCCTCACTCTCCCTGTGTGTGCTTTTGCCACCTGCGGCTGCCCTCAAATGACCAGCTTCTGTTCATGGCCTGGCCCCCCGGCTACTCCCCGCATTTGGCATAATAATGTTTAATTTGAGGTAAATACGTTTTTTGTTTTTCCTCTCTTCCTGCCAGAGGTTCCCCGCCGGGCGAGAGAGGTATCCTGGAAGCACAGCCCTACCTCTCGTAGTGCATTAAAATTCAATTCTTTTCGTGCTTCTCCAAATAAAGTTAAGCACTCGCAATGTGAGCAAACGAACAAAAATGGGAAGGTTTTGGGCCTATGCGGATATCTTAGATGAGTAAAATCATATTCGACTGCCCAGTTTGATGTACCTAATAGGGTCGACGATGCATTCAAACCCTTGAATGGACATCAGCGAAAATATCGAACTTTCTAAAATAGAAATTAAAACAAATTCCCGAAAAGAAGTCATGCATGGGCCCTGAACTATCTGGCACCGAGCTGGTCAAGAGCCAAACAGTTCGGTTTCAGCGGATTTTCAACCACTGATGTAGTCGCTAATTGAAATTTGTTAAACTCCAACCCAGAGCCAGAACCAGAACCAGCGCCAAGCATGGCCCAAGCCAGACGTCCTGCGTGGAGGTAAACCTGTGCAGACATTGTCAGCAATTCCTTTTGTCCACTGCTGTGAAAAGGCTTCAAAAGGCAGAACCCAAAAAAAAAAGAAAATAAAACCTTAAAAAAAAAACACAAACACACACACAATATAAATACAAAGAATTCCCATAGATGGAGTCGAGTCCAGACCGGGGCAGTCCTGGGCCGCGTCCAGACCATCCAGGATCGCAGAGCAATGCGGAAAAGGAAACGGATGTCGCGTTGGCCAATGTTTCTGTTGCTGTTTCTGTTTTCGGTGGCTGAATGGAATCCATCAGGGACCACGGACAGGACAGGGGATACTGGATACTGGGTAGGGTGTAGCGGAAAGGGGAGAGGGGAGAGGGAAAGGGTACTGGGTGATACATGCCACTGGGCTATGCGAACATGTTTATTGTGTGTCCATCTCCTTGTCTACCCAAGACTAACAATGGATGGAAGTCATGGCTCTGGGGGTGAGGGTAGTAAAGGATACAATGCTTGCATGATATTTGTATGAATCACAGATATCGAAGCACTGTAGCCTCAGGCATCTTAAGGTACAGGCGTCAAGGATATAATAATTTACTTCGGGATTCTCATTACCTTCGATTCCTCAAAAAGCTCGAAATGTATGATAACGTAAAGAAATTCTCCAATACTTGAGAAATACTCGACACTGAGGTATTCCTCATAAATCCCACCATTTATATCCACAGGCTTCCTTCAATTCCATGCAGGACAATGACAAAGACAATGACAATGATGACAGGTTTCAACTTGCTTCATTTTCGTTTATTTTAATTTAATTATTTAACAAACGGCAAATGGCCAGGGGGGGTCATGGTGCGGCAACAGCTGAACAAACAAATCAAATCGTAAACCAATCGTCTCATCACCCAAGGCCTCATGCACACATACCCACACCCACACACACACCCACACACACACACACAACCACCCGTAACCCGTAAGCCCCCATTCATTTGAGCAACTGGAACTACAACTATGATTTGGCTAATGGAGCTAAGGTCGTCCTGTTGTCGTTTCCAGCACCGCCTGCAATTGCCCTGCTGGAATCAACAAGGGCAAAGAGCAAAGGGCAATGGGTAAATCGCGACGCAGACGACAGTGTTGTCTGGGGCTCAGTTTTGACAACAGAGAGGGGTAGCAGCGTTGGTGACGGTGACCCATCCAACGCAAGAAAACGAAGCAAGGAGCAAAAATGAATCTTAGTGCGATTTCTTCGATCAGTTCTTTCCAGGATACACAAAGGGTCGAGCTCAGGACGAGGAGTTGACTTTTGCTGCTCCTTGGCATTTCTTGGCCAATTTGGCAAAGTGTTTTGCCCTCATCCTTGTCCCCCCATCAGCGACATGCAACAGCGGGCCAAATAAAAAAATTTGCAATCGACAGGCGCAATAAAGTCAGTTCTGGCAGTGCCGCTGTCGGTGCCAGGCACTTGCGGCCAGCCGGTAGCGTTTTAGTTTTTATTTTCTTGTTTTTTTTGTTTGTTTTTTGTCTTGGTTTTTCCGGTTTCGAATATTGTTAATTTGCGGTGGGCGTGGCAATGATATGCAGGTAATTGGTTTCGCCTTTTTGTTTCTACTTTGCCAGTTGCCCGGGCAACTGCTGGGCACCTTTGCAGCGCTGCAGGGAAATGCTTTAAGAAATGCTTTTTGCCATAAATCTGACACGCATTTACCTTCACCATTCCAAGCCTGCAACTGCACCCCAATACCGCCCCTTGTTGCAGTCAAAAAATGCAAATGAGCGGCATAAAATTGAGGCAGACCTAGGAAAAAGCAGAGGAAGGCGACACAGACGGCAGCAGACAGCAAAGATCCCAAGTGCCTTAATGAAAAGCAACAGCAGCAGAGCAGGAACAGAGCAGCAAGCCCACACACAGGTACACACACACACACACACACACAGGTACACACACACACACAGTAGAGACACCAGTGCGGTGGGGATTCAATGAAGGGTGGGGGATGGAACTTTGCGTTGTCGGCGCTAATCCTCATTTAATTTTAAAGTTCGAAGGTGTTGAAGATAATTTTTGCACCACCCACACTAATACCATCTCAACCTCATACTGCACTGAGGAAAACTGAGATTCAGTTCAAAACATACATACATACAGTAGAAATCCCACCTTAAAGCCAAGCTTCGGCTAGAATTTGAGTGTTGTCATATGGAACTAATTGAATAAACTGATCTTTGGGATTTAGTCAGGGTGAGCAATATTTGTTTTAGTTGTGAGGAGAGATTTGATGCTATTATATAATATAATGCTGTCATTTAGATGCCTCTAGAGCAGCTTAGATCCAATTTAATCACAAGCAGTTGTTCAGTGATCACCAGTGAACTATTTACAAAATAGGTTTCAGTGTATTGCAGATTCTCTCTCTCTCTCTTTCAGATGCCCTCTATATTGTGTCTGTGTGTGTGTGCGTGTGTGTGCATGGCAACCGCAAAAAGCAACGGTACCCAACGGCTCCCGTATCCCATTTCCCGTATCTCGGGTCCCTTATCCCGTCTAGAGCTTGTGGCTCGGGCACATTTATAGAGTGTTCGCACATAAAAATATTTTATGGCGCTTTCCTCTCGACATCCAGCGCGAAGGCTAGAAAGGATTGCAGACGCCAACGACGACGCCAGCGACGACGACGCCAGCGACGACGACGATGACGACGGTGATGGTGTTGCCACTGGGTTCTCCTTGGTCGCAAGGGGTGGGGTTTGCTTGTGGAGTGGGAGTCTGGGAGTGGGAGTGGGGGTGGGGGTGGCTAAGTGGCGTTACCGTTACCGCACATCGCCAGATAAAATAACGGTGCCAGACATTGTCTTATGAATAAATTGTTATGGAAATCGAATTAATGAACGCTGTGGCGCACAATGGAGGCGACCTCTACTGGAGGCTGCTTCTTCAGGTACTGTCTGCTGCTGCTTCTTGTCCTCTGCCTCCGGTGTTGCTTCTGATGATGCTGCTGCTGCTGCTGCTCCTTCTACTATCCTGTATGACACCTTCTGCTGCTCCTGTTCTATCTCCTTCTCCTGCAGTATGTGTGTGTGTGTTAGCGTGCCAGAGGTTAATACCTGAGCTTATTTGTCTAACTCTTTCGTTGCGTCGCTCTTCTCTCTTGCTGCGTAATTTAATTATGCGTTCACTTCGCCAGTCCCCCATTTACCCCGTTTAGGGCATGAGCTGCCCTACAGGTCTTATCTCAAATGTTGAGTGTCTGCACCGCAGTGTCTTCCCTCTTCCTTATCAATGAATGTTTGTGTGCCTTGGTGAGGCATTAAATTGCAGCATTTAATCGAATTTTCAAGTGAAACCCCCACCACCCCCCACTTCCAGCGAGATATGTGCATAGTGCTTGGCCTATCAAGAGCTGCTCTTACAACTGAGCTTGAAGATAAGCGCACACACACGCTCCTTCTGACCCCTCTTGTCAATCTTTATATTACTAACTCAATCCCTCAATCAGTTACTCATTCGCACTGCTGTTAAAGCACTTCATTTCGATTTATTTACCCAACCAAAAAATACCATTTTTTTTTTAAATTCCTTATCCTATAAACTATTTATTTGTATATTCTTAATGATCATCAACAATCAAATCGATCCTCCTTTGTTTATGTACCTTGCAGCTGCTTAGATCGGAGGACTATATCTAGGGAATCAGTGAACGGAATATAGAAGGGAATATATCTCCACTTCGGCCACCACGCCATCCTTTCCTGAACTGTATTGTATTTTCTTTAATTATAATTATCGAGACGTAATCAATGCCAGTGAGTGTGAGAGGTCAGCGTTCAAGGGAAAATGAATAAAACCCATCAACAAATGCACGCACTTTTCCCCTTGGAAGTTTACCTAATTACGTGCAGCACTTACCGGCAAAGAAATGGAGTTAAAGGAGTGCCAGGACAACCACAGACTTCCTGCATTCAAGAGACTGACTGCCTAACGGACTCTACTCCGTACTCCCTTCAGTCAGGTGTCAAGAGCAACAAGAGCCAACAAAAGGCGTCGATGTCTTGGGGACAGGATACAAAAAACATCAAACTTCATTCGCATTCCTTAATTTTTTGCCTCAAAAATCCAGTTAAACCCTAAAAGAGATGAGCGAACTCAAAGGCGAAAATGAGCCGTAGCCGAGGTCGAGACTGTAGCCCCTGTCCATGTCCATGTCCCTGTCCCTGTCCCCTCCCCTTCATCGTCGGCACTTTGCACTTGAGCAGATAAAGGGCTTCCAATGATACTTTGAAATCAAACACGATGTCGGTGGAGATGGCGAGGAAGATGACGGCACAGCGAGGACGCTGGTGCTGTGGACGGAGGATGACGGGAAAATAAGCAGCAAACGGCGACCTATTTGACACACGGCGTACTCTGCTCTCAGGTGGAAATTAAAAAGCGCAAGACGGCGCTTCTTTTGAAGTTCCGCGAGTAATTGTCCCAGTGATGTTGCCACGGACAACCTGCCACCTAGACAGTGCTGGAGATGGTTTGTCCAATGAGTAAACCAGAATCCGAAACTGTTTTAGAGCCAGCCGTAGTCCCAAACTCGGGATAAAACTCAATTGAACTTATGTTCTGTCAAGTAGTAGAGCAATGGAAGAGTCTCCAGTCGCGGCTTTACTCTTTTACCTTTTTATATGAAATCCTACGATTTATGCAAGCTATACAATATACTTTATTTTAATAAATATTTAATATTTCTGACACCTCCGCAAGGGGGCGCACACTGGATCAAACTCTTCGAGTACCGGGTATTAAAACGCTAGAAGAACAACCAGTTCATCGATCAGTTTCTAGAGCACACTGAATGGAGCCTGAATCCAGACCCAGCTCAAAGGGAACGATATGGCTTCATTTTCCTCTGCGTCTGCATATAATCTGCACTTTTCTGCAAGGTAAGGAGCATTCCACGCTCTCCTCCCACCAAACAAGACCAAGACCTGTCCCCAGTTCCATCCAGTTGGAGGACGGATGCGAGTGCGTGTGCGTGTGCGTGTGCACGAGTTAAAACTAAATGGCCCGTGGAGCACAGCAGACGCCCTAGCGAAGACGATGGATGTACGGACGATCGGACGGGTGGACGGGTGGACGGATGGACGGATGGCTGGATGGCTGGATGGATGTATGGCGGCAAAGGGTTCGCTAATGCAATTGATGTGCGGCGCGCCGCCCAATGTCGGGCATGAGGGGGCGTTCCAGCGACTATGGATTGTAGGGGGGACACTGCGGGCTGGCAGGCGCATTGAGGCGGCAACCTAATAAAAGGAACGAAAACAACTTGTTTTCCAATTTTACAATTTAACAAGTCGCCATTAGACGACGTCGCCTAGCCGGGCTGGGCCTGGTCTGTCCTACTCTGCCCTGACATAGCGCGAGTCGTTAGTCTTGGGCCCCGTCCCCTGTCTTTGGACCTCCGTCCTTACTTCCTTCAGCCCAATACGCAATCCACAATCCTTTTTTCCAGAGATACCACACCCAACCCAACCTAACCGAACCGAGCAAACCATCAACAACAACTGGCGAAAGAATTCCAAAGAAAATCGACTGCTATTGGATTCCAGGCTCTCGTGAATCCTTTGCTATCCGTACACCAGCTCAAAGGCTTAACGGAACTGAGAAATAAAATAAAATAGAACAAAAAATAAAATAAAATCCAGCCAAGGGCAACAACAATAGGAAAAAAGCCAGAGCCCCAAAAAATTGTTCTCGGGCAGAGCGTACAAATTTTTCGAATTGTTCGCTGGAGACTAATAAAATCAACGACGTGGAACTTCAAGCCGTTCCCATGGACCTTGCCGAAAGATGCTCATAGCGAGTGTGGGCTGTCTCTGGCTGGCAGAGACAATGAGGCGTCGTTCGTCGGGCACCGGCGACGTTGTCTCACATGCAGGACCCACAACCAGAAGCAGGACCAGGACCAGGACCAGGACCACAGGCAGACAGAAGCAGCACTGGGACCAGTACTTGGCCAAGACGAAGGCCAAGGGCAAGACCTGCTCGGAGCCAGTCTGAAAGTTATTAAACAGTTAAGCAGCGTCGCACGTCGTCGCGTTTTGGTCGGCCAAGTCTGAGATTTGCTGCCCTAAACCAGAACACCAGAACACCAGAACACAAGAACACAAGAACACCCACATAACCACATATACACACAGGGATCCACGTATCCGGAGAAGAGTTCAGTCTCCCCATCCAGCATCGTGCCTTTTGTATGTTGCCAGGTCGAAGACGCAGCCAACGTTGTCTAATTTATATTTAGCAGCGTTACCCGGACAGAGGCAGAGACGTTGCCCCCATCCCAGCAGTTGCGAGCAGGACATCGCTGGCTCGTTGTGTAGGCCTTAATCAGCCCGGCCGCCATTAATAAATCAGAGTCATTAAAAATGCAGCTGCCAGTGAATGGAAAAAAGGCAAGCGAACAACGTAATAGAAAAAAGAACACAGAGACTCAAAAAAGAAATAATTGAAAGAAAGTCAATACGAAGAGAGAATGCTCTGGTAATGGTTTTCTCGTCTTCGACTTTTAATAGCGAGTGAATATTGCTCTCGCTCAGCATGACTCTCTCGTCAACAGCAAACGAGAAGACTGATGAGTCGAATGGAGCAAGATCGGTCGTGTTCGATTAATTAGAGAAAGTTACTGACTGAATCTTATTACTTAATTTGTTGGCTATAAAATGTATTTATAAAAAAAAAAAACAAAAACCTTTTAAACACCTCTATAAGCTAAAGGAAGTTCCAGACTAAGTTTCAATTTGTGAGATCTTACACGGAAACCCTTTATGGAATTGAAGAAATTCAAAAAAGTATTATATTCGGTTTGAATATAATGATAAACTGCTATCAAAAGTTTGAGTTTGAGATAGAAAATAACAAATTATACTTCTGGTCCTGATCGGATCTGAAACCCGAATCTCTAAGGATACCAACTGAACTTAACGAGCAAGCCATTCTGTTTTTCACAGATGGTTTGGAGTAAGGGTAAAATACAAATTGGAAATCGAATGAAAAGACACCACTCGCCTTAAGCTGCGGCCAGGACATGCCCATCCAGGGATCCGCGGGATTCGTTCATTAAGCAGGCGGACCAGTCCGTCGCTGAATCACACAAAGGGACACTTTACAGCCGAATGAATCTAATTAAAATGTAATTATAAATGTAACCGTTAAGCGGAAGTATCCGCGGGATACCAGCCGGGGTGTCAGGCGCATCAGGAGCCGCCGCATCAGTGGCAGCATCAGTAGCGGGTGGACCAAAAAATGGTAATAATGAAAAAGAAAATAAAAAATTAGAAGCGACAAGCAGCAAACCCCTTAATCATGACGCCCTAGCGCCCTCGATTTATGCTGAGACATTTTCCTAGTCCTTTTCTTTTCTTTTCTTTTCTCCCGTCTTTCTTTGATGATTTGCTTTTATTTATTTTTCGCTGCTAAGGACTCTTTAAGCTATCTTAAAGGAGGCCGATGGTCAGCCAGTGGGCAAAAGTGTATGCAAAAGAAGGGATACAAGCTTGTGTGCAATAAAACAAATCTTAATGAAATTTAAAACCATTTGAGAGTTTTTCACCCACACTAGGACACGGATACGGACACAAGCTAACATACATTACATACATGGGCAGTAAAGTCAGTGGGCGTGGCATTTCTTGAACAAAAGTTTACTGACAAATGCCAGCCAGGCAGCCAGGCGAACCAGCTGGGCAACAGTCTTTTGTCGCCGTCTCCGTCACCGTCTCCGGCTCCAGGACTCCAGTCTTAGTCTCAGAGTTGGCTCGGAGTTTTTGGGGGCTGCCCCAAAACGTTTGACCCGCACACCCTAGACGGGGTCCTTGCAGGTCCTTGGCTGCTGTTGCTGTCCTTACTGTTGTTATTGCAGTAAGCCTGCTCTAAGTGCGTGTCCTGGTCATGTAATCGTATTTCAATTTAAAGTCATTCATTCAGATACTGCCCAAACAACAGAAGATGGCCGCACAAGATTCCCAAGATGGAGCTGGGCCAGCATCCACACACACACCAACTCGTACACACTCATATGAGCTTGAGAAAATTGAAAATTCCATGGCGTATGTAGGTATGGAAATCTGGAGATGGTAAATGACAAACAATTTAATAGAAGGAATAGTGTATATGTACATATGTACTTCATAACAACTTCATATCTATGAGGCATGTCTCCGTGAATGCATCTTTAAGAATGTCATCGTTCATCTCTATACATGTAAGTCTGTGAAAAATGCCTCTCGAACATAGTCCCTTCTATAGAATGTTTTGTAAACATCTCGATTCAGAGAAATATTTTTTAGAATGACTCAATATCTAAGAAACTCATCTCTAAGTTACGCATATCTAAGAACTACCATCTTCAGCACACACATCTATAGCTCTTGATAGTTTGCATACTCCCATGTGTACCTCTGTGTCTCTCTGTGTGTGTGTGTGTGGCAATAGTTTGACACTTGCAATGCACATAAATTTTGGACACTGTCGCTGCTGTTGCTGACCGACTCCCCAACCACTCGACCCGCCCTGCCGCACACTACCCCAGAAGGGAAGGAGGGAACTGCAGAAAAGTCGTAAAGCGCTTTTAAGCACACAAATTAACCACAGAACATGGACAGCAGCAGCAGCAGCAGAGCAGCACTACCATCCAACCTCTGGGTCCCCTCCATGTCCCGCTAGCACCAATTCGTGACCATCCTCCACCCCCTTTGGGGGCATCCATTTTGTTTGTCTATTTCGTTGTTTATTTGTTTTTGTGTGCACTCAAGGATTTCTAAGAACTTTAACTTTGCCAAAACTGTGTGCACCCATACATGCTGCCTTCCTTTTGTTCAATAGTGTGTGTGCCTGTGTGTTTGCGTACTTATCAATGTGTGTGTGTGTGTGTGTGTGTGTGGGCCAAAGATTCATTTGCACTGCCACTGGCTGCTGGAACTTTACATTGCGCAGTGACCATTAACGAATTTTCAACTATGTACATTCCGTTCCCTGTTCCCTGCCCCCTTGCTACTGCTCAGCGCCTGGCCCCGGGGGTCGCTGGCAACTGTCCTGGACACGGCACGACTCGCATGACTGCCCCGGCCACAGAGAGGCGACCCATCCGATTGGTATAAGGTATGGGATGAGGTTAGCTTAGCTGTCCAAAGATCGTTCGAGGAAATTAATATTCCACTTCTGGCACTTACTTACGCTACGCAAAAACCATCGCCCACCACCCCAAAATGGATCCTTCTTGGTGATACGCCACCAGCTGCTATTTAGTTGGGCCTTCATCGGGGCGATTCTCAGTTCTCAATTGAATTGCTCTTGGCGCCACCGGATTTTTTACTCGAGGGCTCCTGCGTCTCCTGGTAGCTCCTGGCTGCTTTACAGACACTGCTTCATCTTCAGCTACCGTCAGGCATTACTTCTTGAAGCTCCTACTGCTTGTATTCTTAGAGTTCTTTGTTTTTCTGAAAGCCCCTACTTGTCCGGCGTCTCATTTTCCAATTAATTTCCTTCAGCAAAAATGCATAATCAGTTCATTAGCAGAAGAGGGAGAAAAGTGAAAAAAGCTAGATAGAAGAGAGACGGAGACAGAAACCAAGTAAATTACGCATTTCCCATAGCGGCATGGCCACATCAAAGTGACCAGTCCCCCAACCTTCATGCCACATCCCCCTCCTGAAGTGCATTCCCAAAATAAGTCCCGGAACCAACGCTGCCACATCTCACAATTAGACGCACAAAGTCAAACGTCAACAAATTATAGCCACATGGGCACACAGCCCCCAAACCCCCAAACCCATACCCACACCCACCACCACCACCACCCCAACCCCTCTGGGGTTTTCACAAATTAACAAACAAACCATCAAGTGAAAAGGAAAGCAGCTGCCCCAAAAGAAAACCCACAGCAGTAAAATTTGAGAATGTAAAATACAAACAGTAGAAGGACGAAAATTTGTTCATAAGGAGACAACAGAAGAGAGCAGAAGACAGACACATGCCAACCACCAAAACGTCTCCCACCGGCCTCAAACTCCTCCTCCCATACCCATACCCATACCCATCCCACCGATCCCACTGTCCGGCCAAGACATGGGGACTGATTTACATTAATGAACGCCTGAGTGATTCTCCCGTTTTTTTGGGTCTCCGGTCCAGCAGCAGAGGCAGCAGCAGAGGCAGCAGCAGAAGCAGCTGTCGACTGTGGGCTTTAATTAATTAAGTTCACATGACCAGAGGCGGGTTGGAGATGGACGCGTGGGATGGATGGGTCTTTCGGTCGTTCCCCCTATTGCTTCCTGGCCATGCGAATGCCATTGGCCCGTGGTAGCGATCGAAGTGCAGTCGATCGATGGAAGGCCTTCACTTGTCCCTCTCATTACACGCCAATTATTTTGTTTTATTTCACTTTTCCTTTCGGTCTATAGCCCCAGCTTCCCAACCCTCCAAAATGGCAATTTGGAGTCATCAAAAAAGAACTAGCCATAAAAGAAAGAGAAAGGCTGAAGCGATGGGAAATAAGACTAGAGGGAGAGACACAACCCGTTGAAGGGCTGTACTGAAGGCCGAACAAATGGCAACTAAATCAGCCCCGCAGTGTAGTTATGTACAACCCTGCCCAAAAGAACGTTAGCGTTAGCCGGCGACTGACCAAATGCCGGACACGGGAACGGTTCTTTTTGTAGCTTCGAACTCGAACTCGGACTCGGACCCGGACCCGGACATATAGACAAACAAACAAAAAACGGACCTCAACTCGGACTCTGGGCTTCGTTTTTTATTATGCTCAGAAATCACATTAAAAGGCAAGCTCAAATATTTTAATCAGATTTTAGCCAAAAGGACAAACACACCCCTTGACCCACGCACGGAAGATTGGGAAAACATCAGCTCTCGGAACGGAACGGAATTTCTTCATGGACATTTTAATTTCTGCACCCTGTAAAAGAAATGTACATATGTCGAATTCATGCTGACTGCTTTTGATATGTAGTGGAAGGAACTTTCGACGAAGAAAAGGAGTTTATTTACATTAAAATATTTGTCGAACTTAATGTGAGACACACCACAAATCTCTGGCACTACTCATGGATTATTACTTAGTAATTTTTAGCAAGATAAGCACAGGCTCTCTCATTTTCTGCGCTGATTTTTTTGAGCGGCAGATTCTTTCCTCTGTCAGTAGTTTGTTTTCGGCAGTGTAAGAGGTAGCATTTGGTCGACTAGCTAACACCCCTTGAAAGCACAATGTGTGTTAATGTGCGTCAACGCCAAGGCCTTGGCCACAGATCTTCATCCCCATCCTCATCCATCGACGGATGAGCTGTCCCAGAGCAACAACGTGGACCAAAAGCCGAGAGCCGTCGAAAGGAAATGGCCACAGCTGTTCCATTCATCCATTTGGCTCGTTGGCTCGTTGTCTCGTTTGCCCCTTTCGCAGCATTCCCCGACCCATCACTGTGTGTGCCCGCTTCCGCTTTGGGGCGTGCCAGGTCCAGCTGCCGAAAAAGTAGCAAAAGAGGACGAGCGCGTCCAGCTCTGTCTGCCACATCCACTACCACATTCATCTCCATCCCCTGGACCCAGGGACATGACATCCACTTTAAAGCATAAGTTGCGGTTCCAGCGAAACGAAAAACTCATTTTCATCTGATGACTCCTCCATGCCCATACCCATGCCCATGTCTCCACTCCTACCCCGCAACACACACCGTCTCGCCTATGGGCTGGCCACAGACTTTGGGCTAGATTGATATTTACTTTGTTGTAGAATACTTTTTGGGCCAAACTGACAACTGGACATCATTGTGGGCCCTTACTCCTTGCTCCTCCCTTGTGCCTACTTTACCCTCCCCTTTATCTACCAGAGGGTCGAGCAGACCCCTCCACCATCCAGAGAGATTGAGAGTGAGCGGAGAAATGAAAATCATGCCGCAGAAATTCTCTAGCGACATTTTCAACAAATTGACACAATTTTCAAGATGCTTAAACGTGAAAATTGCCCGGCCAAAAAAGTGGGCGGGGCTCCGTGTAGCCCGTGTGGCAAGTGTCGCCACTCAATGACGCTACACGACACTTGGCGCCTTTGTTTTCACACGCCCCAAAAGGCACTAAAGTGCCATTTTAGGGGGCTCAAGTGGAGAGTCCATCCAGCCCCACCTCAGGTCCGGGGCCCGCAGCCCGAGAGTACTTTAAAGTTGCAGTCAACTCTGTTGGCGACAAATTAGAATGTAGAATGGACCTCCACTCCGGCCGTGCCCCCACTCTCCACGCTCTTGTTCAAATCAGCCTTGGGGCTGCAGGCACAAATGGGCGTGACAGAGGCAGAGTAAACACTTGAGAGCGAGCGCATCCCTAAACGATGCCCACGCCCATGCCCTGCGCCCATTGTCGCTGGAGCTGCGTTCCCATGACAGCCGTCGATTAAGGGGGGGAGGTTCTCTGTTTCACCATCACCACCACCTCTTACCATACAATACCAAGGCTTTGGAGCAATTGAAGCGATCAAAGGGCATACATTTATGCAAATTATTTTCACGCCTTTTTAGTATTCCATTTTTTTTTTCCCCTCTTCCTTTTTTTTTTTTTTTACTGTGGACGTCTCGGACTAGGATGTGGTGGTAAAATATATGAAGGGAACCATGCCCCAATATGTGCTTATCACTGGAATTAGCCGGATATATGGAGTCGAGATTGCGGTCTGGCTGAGATCAACAAGTGAAATTGCAAACACCTAAGTTAAATATATGTAACAGCAAAGAATAGTAAACCAGAGGCAAAACAACTTTTTAGACACTTTTTAAACACTTTTTTTTATACAGAAAAATGTGTGCGTTCCTGTGGATAAGTTCGACTTTCTTATGCACACTAGGTGCCAGAGCATGCAAATAACCATCAACCGATTTTTCCAACGCAGTCTTCACACAGACAAAACATAAAAAAATTTGGTACACACGATCTCTCTCTGAGCGAAACACTTTTTTCGTTTCGCTTGTGCTCTTCGGTCCGACTGTTTGGCTCAACCGAAAAAACGATTCGGTCTCTCAATAACAGCAGAGAGGGACACTTTTGAGAGAGCGGTCACTGCAAAACTGTCTTTGAAAGACCACTGCTCAATAAGTGTCTTCAAAAAGTGATTTTTCTTGCTGTGTGCGAGAAAGAGAAAATAATATGCCTGAGCAATTCATGTGTATAAATGTTATGTTTTTTCGGACACTTTAAAATGTGTAATGCCTATTTTGCACTACCCAATATACAATGTAATGTAAGTTGTAATGCTTATAATGCACTTTCCAATATACAATGTAATGGAAGATGTAATGTAAATACTACACTACCCAATATACTATGTTATTGAAGTTGTAATGCTAATACTGGAAAAAAATGAACTCAAAATAGATATTCACATAAAAATATAAATATTTTTTAATTAAATATATTATTTTTAATCTTAATAAATTTTTTAATATTTTTTAATTTAATATATTTATATAAATTAACATTCAAATACATATATAAAAAAACATGTTGATCTTTATGGAATATTTTCTTTATTTTCTGAGTCTGGGCGCGTTTACTTTTGCATCATATTTCCGCTTTAACACACTGCCTTTTTGAATTTTAAACGCGTGGCGTGTGGTTTTTTTCCCTCTCGCTAGGGATGTAATTTTTCGCCGCACCTAGAAAGAAAAAAACGATAAAGTTTATGTATTATAAATATTAAATAAAAATAAAACATTTCGGCTTACAATGTAGAGCATTTTATAATGATGGAAAATGTTTGAATTCAGCTTTCTCATGGACGCCATCGTAGTTTAATTCCATAATTATATTTTTTCCAATGATGGAATAAACGTTTCCGACAAGGTCATCCTTTATAATTTTTTTTATTATGTTAACCTGCAAAAAATATTCAGAACGAAAGTGTTTTTATTAATATACATAAATTGTAGCATAAACAAATATTTTGTATTTACATATGTACATATATACTTACATAAAACGACGAATCCTTTTTTATTTTTTCTCAGAAGCTTCTAGGTCATCTGTTGTATTTATGGGAAAGACGGATTCCAGATTTGCATCTTCTTGTGTCAGTCGGTTAAGTATCGCCAATATATTTTGTTGGTCTTTAATTATTGTTGCTTGGCCCTTCTGCAGTTTTTCCAGCCTTTTATTTAATTCGTCGTTTTTTTTCTTATTATTATTTTGTTCCCGCATCCTAATTTCCGGCCTTCTGCAGCAGCCAGCCTATGCCGCGGCTCACAACGTCCGCACTCGTTTTGGCAGATCATTGACAGCGGTTTCCTCGAGAAAATATGCCCCATTATGGCGCACATCCGTGAAATTGCCGTGTAAGCGTGGACCAAAAGCCAGGTGTTGAGAAGCGCCAAACGTCATCTGGCGACCGCGCGCACCGAGGACGAGAGGACGGGGACCAGGCCCAGTCAATTAGCCAAATTGTTTTTATGGCTAAGAACGCAACCGAAAGCAAAGCTGGGGCAGATGATTCCTGATTGTCTTGATGGGCATCGCATTTGTTGAGTGTGGCTTGGCCCCAGCTGGTTTCCGTTCCGTTACTGATCCGCTGCCGCTGTTGCACCCACATCAAGTGGGGTCGCGAGCCGTCCACTTCCACCTTCTACAACCCTTGGTAATCCGCCCCATTCCACACACCCTACTCTCCTTCTCGAGTTGAGGCGCAAACGTGTGAGAATTTTGCGTAATTGAGTTTCAACTTCAAAGCTCGCTAACCGCATGCACTCGAATGGGGACCTCGGACCGGGCCCCGAGCTCCGTGCTCTGTGCTCCCAGCTCTGTTAGCTGATTTGCATATGCGGTCCCACCTTTTCCCGTTGCTTTTTTCTCATGGCGAAAGGTCAACGCTGCCCTGGGCCTGCTACAGGGTCCTCGTACGGGAATGAGGCTGGGCATATTTGAGCTGTCAACACCTCCCACCCACCCGAATAAGGGAAGGGCCAAAAGCAAACCCAACTGGTTCGGGTTGGGGTATGAGCGGTGGTGTTTGGTGTATGAGCGGTGGCGGGGGCTGTGTGTGCCAAGTGAGTCAAATTAGAGTGGAGTCCAGCTTGGCTCCGATTTGGTTTGGCTTGGGCCATGGATAAACACTTAATTTATCAAAAATGTTCACTTGTTATGCTAATGGAAAAGGCAGTCGGTAGCGGGGGAATAGTATAATTTCGTGTGAAGGAAGCGCCCACTGCAAAAATATATTTAATGAACGGATGTGAACCAAATATAATCAGTTTGATATCTTTAAAATGAAAAATTAGTTTCCACTGATATAAACAGACAGACAAACTATATTCTTAAACTATAAAAGAGTTCAGCTTTTTTCACTGTAATGATTATATTTAGGTTTTAGATTATATAAAAATTAGTATCTTTATATATTTTTATAATTGTATGAAAAAAACGCTTTGCATTAGCCGGGAATTGAACCCGAGCCGTATGGCTCGGATTAAATTCCGAATATGGTTGCGCCCCTTTGAAAATGTCTGACTATTTTGACATAATTTATATTGGTTACCCAAATACCTAAATAAACGGTGAAACAAAATCGAAAATGTCCACGGTTCGGCCAATGGTGAAATTCTGATGTCTGTCCGCTTTTGTCCGACGTACGTCTATTCTTTGTGAAACCCTATACTTAAAATGTGGTTGAGGCTGTGAAGCGGAGAAAAAAAAAATGTTTGAAAATTACAAAAATATTTGTTTTTAAGATGAATATGTTTAGATCGAAGTTTTTAAATAATATAGAAATAGCAGTGAAACCAGCATAATCTTGAAATCTTTCGAACTATGGATATCAACAGCGATATCTTCAAATCATCCCTTTCTACGGATAGCGAATATAAAATGAAAAAAAAAACACTCAATTTGCATCGGCCGGGAATTGAACGCGGGCCGTTCGCGTGGGAGGCGAACATTCTACCACTGAACTACCGATGCTTTGTTGAATTAATTAAAATTTTTCGATCATAAAGTTGTAAAGCTGTATCCACAGGAAACAGGACATGCTAGTTTTTATATCAAGCCACACATTTTCGGGGAAGGGAAATGTTGCTAACCTCTCCGAGCGGAGATACATACATATGTCGGTTCACAGGGATATCATTTCGCGTACATATTTACTCTCCTTCTTGATCGGTGTAACTAAATCATTTTTACATACTTTTTTCTGATAGATTCGCAAATAATTCCTATTCTTTCTAAAGAAAAGGTTTTGTTAGTATAATCCTAAAGCCTTAAGGGCCACCAGGGATCGACATAGTTGTCAAATCGGAAAAGACTATTTTGTTGTTTTCATAATGCTAAGGCGATTCCCAAATATGATTTGTAGAGCATCGATACAAGAAACTATGGACTTCCTGTACTCTATCTGTTGTACTCCTATCTCCATGCTATCTCCTCACTCTCAGCCCTCTTCTCTATCCTCATCTGTACCCCTCTATACTTGCAATACTCATACCATTCGCCCTGCTGTATGGTATGTCTTCAGTCCTCTATCTCTCTTGTGCTGTTTTGTCTGGCGGGCAAAGTCATAACTTCACTTATCAACATTAGCTGTTGCCAGAGGGGTGCGGGGTAAGGATATGGTGTGTGTGGCAGGGGCAACGCTTGAGATATTCATATATTTTAATACGCTGTTTATATTTTATGAAGGCAAATGAATGCACAAGGAAATGAAGGCGCACAACAGAACACAGAACTGAGCTACAAACGAATGTGGAGAACGGGTGTAGTGTACGATATGGGTGTGGGTGTGGGTGTGGGAGTGTGGGGTACCCAAAAAATTCAACACCAAATGTGTAAGTGTGTGTGTGTGGGTGGCTCAACACACAGACAAGGCAAGAGGAGAGTCTTGGCAAAACCGAAAACCCAACCTCGCTTCGAGCTATAGACGAGTTTACAGTTATCAAGGGAAAATTATCATCTGCCATGAATCTCGATAAAATTCATATTCATATGCGAGCCCGAGCCCGAGCAACGCAAGCGCGGTGCAAGGGAAAGAGCCACAATGTCCGGGGCCGGCATTGTATCTAGCTGGTAGCTAACCACACCCACACACACACACATACACACACTCGCTCATACAGGTCCCAAAATGGGATAGCTGTACGTGTATCTATGTGAGTGGCAAGTGGTCCGTGGGTCACAGGAAGCAGGGACGATGGGCCCGCCAGACACACGTTTGCCAGAAACAGCAACAGCAACAGCAACGGGAATAGAAAAGGGCAACAGCAAGAGCAGCAACAATTGCTTGATATGGAAAACGGGCTCACAACTAATTTTTGGAAACAAATGACTCTCGTCCTCTCTTAACCCAAACCCGACCCAACCAAACCCGAACCCGTATCCGGACCCCAGCCCTTACCCACTCCCTCATATTAAAGCTGATTTGAGGCAGAGTTCTGGTAGAAATTGCTTTTAAATTGCTTTCAATATTGACGGTCTCTTTGGTTTCACTGCTTATGGATAATCTCTGGCAATAAGTGAATAGCACTAGGGAATTATTATAATGGGAATTCTTATTGAAACACAGCGCAAGAGGAGCCAGCGAATCTGAAAGATATACGTAAGTAATAGGTAAGAGAACAAATAGGTAGTCCCTGTTTTATTTTTGCCATAATTTATAATAATAACTTCAATCTTGACTACACCTTTGTGACAAATAAGTGGTTTTGTAGTGCTTCCCATAGAATTCGTCAGGGGCAGTCATATTGACTTGCGCGCCTAAAAGTATGTGGGGAAAAAGGACAACATTAAAGGTGCTTTCACTGAGCGCCGTAGCCTTTAGCAATTGAGTGAAACATCCATGGATAGAAAAGGTAATTTCCCGCAATGTCCGCAAACTCGAGCGTTGCTCCTGCAATCTGGGATGCAAAGCGCCAGAGCGAGAGAGGTTTTGGTTGGCTTTCATGTTTAATAAATTTATAGTGTAGATTATAAGTAAGTGGTTTATTTTTAATAGTGGGACTAGCGATCATGGTTGGGAGGGCGAAGCGCAAGCACTGCGATGCACTGTGAGCTTATCTATCTCTGTTCTGTCTGACCCTCGTTCTGGGCGTGTAGTAGTGTCTTATATTTATGTGGATAGTGCAGCCACTGCTGATTTTTCCGGCCAACACGAATGGCGCTTATTTGCTAAAAGAAAGATTGCATTTGAATGAAATGAAGTCGTTTACAGTCTTAAAGTCAATGTAAATACATATCTTAGTATAATAACCAGGCTATGAGAGCTTCCGTAGACTGCTGGATGCGATGTTCACCAGCTTTAAGCCAACAGCGTAACCCACACTCAAAGGGCAGTGCGATAATTAAGTAATTTCAGATTCCAGATTCCAAATCCGGTGCTTGCCGCATCTTTCGAGGAGCCGGGGCCAGGCCAAAGCACTTAAATATTTACAGTTATATGTATCTGTAGTTCAAAAGATAAAAGTGCGCGTGCTGCCTAACGCAGTCCCACGCCACCGCGGTCTTTACTGAGAGTGGAGTGGGTTCTGGAGTTGGACCATCAAGTGAACAGCAACAGCAACAGCAGCAGTAGCAGGACAAGGACTACGACCATAGCCAGAACGAGAACCGGGACTAGTGGCGGGGGGTGCGAGTTCATTAGCAGGCAAAGGGTTTAATTACCTTTTCTGTTCATTTAGCGCCACTTGGCTAACGCGCTCTTGAGCAATGCAAACCGAAAACCGACTCAAACAAGAGCTTGGCCGAGGACTGAGCACTGAGGATGGGTGGCGGTGGCGGTGGCGGTGGCGTTCCATGGATGGACCACCTGAGCTGCAATGCGTCTCTCTTTCTCTCTCAGGCAAACACAACTTTTCATGTACACAGTTAATTAAAAAAAAGAGAGAGGCAGAAGAAGCCGGGAAAGTCGTAAAAAAAAGAAGCAGCTCAAAAAGTACCAGCAGCGGTCCTCAGCTGGAACACTGGAACTAGAGTGGATGCCGCTGCTTGAGTTCACCTCTCTTCCCCCCACTCCCTCCCGTTCTCTCTCTCTCTCTCTCTCTCTCTTTCTCTCTCTCTTCACAATTAGCGTCAGAGATACACGACAGAGTGCTTTAGTATGTATGTGTGT
The DNA here is from genome assembly GCA_008121215.1 of Drosophila athabasca. NCBI lineage: Eukaryota > Metazoa > Arthropoda > Insecta > Diptera > Drosophilidae > Drosophila > Drosophila athabasca. Next base: position 3,255,750 of record CM017796.1, on the reverse strand, counting down.
GGGAGGAATATTCCCGCTAAAGGGAAATTAAGGAAGCTGCCAGGCTGTAGACCGGGAACATGAAAGAAATTAGCATCGTGACCGAAACTCTAGCCTGACCCCACCGAAACCCAAACCCCGACCCGTGCCCATACCTATACCCATACCCGTACCCGGAGAACCACTTGAAGGCGCACTTATTACACCTGAGCTGCAGCTAAGTATGTTTACAAGATGTTCCGGCTGGGTAGCGGAAGCCCGAATACTAAGAGAACTCAAACTCAACTCGACTTCCGGCCTCCCGCTCCTGCTCCTGCTCTTGGTCCCCATCATCGTTCTGGGCGTTTATTATACCCTTTGAGAAGGTATTATGACTATGACCGAATATTTACAATGTAGATATATCAATTAAAGCAGTTCAGACCGAATAATATACATATATGTCTGTATTTTTCCTTCAAATCAGATGCAAATAATTTATTACATATGTATGTTTCTATATGTATCTATGTACATATATAGTGTATCTCCAACTTCGTTTCTCAAAGATATCCTTTTTGTTAAATAGATGTACACAAATAGGCGGTTGGCAGCCAAGTTACGAGATGATGATGAGTGAAAACGGAAGGACTGTAACCCAGTTCGGCCCACTTATAAATCCTTTAACTGTCGCTCGTCGCCTGTGCCATGGCAGTCGAAGAAAATAAATTTTACCCAAGGGGGTAATCGACAAAATATATTCGATAAGAAATTTGTATTACCAAAAACACAACACAAGATGATGTAATCATCGATTTGGGGGTTGGGATGGGTCTGGATGGCCTGGGTCTGGGTCTGGGTCTGCTTTCCCTCTCGCATATCCCATATCTTTGTATGGGATTCGGGGCACTGATTGCTACTCCTCCACAGGGCTAGATGGCTCCTTGGCCACCTGCTGTTCTGCCGCTCTGGCATTCTGTGTGATGTTGTCACTCGCTGAATTGCTTTGGAGACCTCTAACGTGACTAACGGGCGCCACAAAGGTGTCGTCTGGCGGCGTCTGGGAACGGCCCTGGGATTGGCATTGGCCAGGGGATGGGGATTGGATCAGACAGCATCCAATGACAGGAACAGCAACAGCAACAGCTACGACTCCATGCACCGATTGCTTTTTAATCGATTCCATTTACAAATAAATTGCTTCGCATGCTTCGGGTTCGAGTTCGGGCTCGGGCGGGTTGATTTATCTATTGCCAAGTGCAGTTTTGCCAGCCATGAAGCAGAGCAACATAGTAGAAACGACGAAGAGATACTCTAAAGACTCATGTCTGAGGTCTGCTCATAGAGGTTCTTATATTCACTTGTTAGAATCGGTTCTCGTAAATATTATCATAGGATGTCATTCAAATATTTGATTGCTACATAGCTTCTACTTAAAAATCAGAGACCGTTTTCAGATTTTAGAGGATTTTTTAGAATGCTTTAGAAAATTCTCAATTAGCAGAATGGTATCTTGAAGTTATACGCTATATCCATTAGAATATTAGTTTCATAGGATTCACCCTGGCAAAGAAGTAAAAGAAGATGTAGAATAAAACAGAGTGAAAATTGTGTTTTCATTAGAAAGGAATTTCTAAAGGGATTTCTATAGTGGTGGGTCTGCTCTGAAGCACAAGGTCCAGGGCTAATGACAAGAATTTCACCTGAACGATTTTATGGCAGATCGGACGTCATAAAACTCTCAGACAATGAAAGCTCCGAGCCTGAAGCCGGTGCCTAATGAAGTTTCGCGGCTTTTAAGATGTGGAAGAGGAATGGGGGAATGGGTATTTCCTTTCACTTTTACGACTATGCAACATGTGTCTGGGCATGGTCTTGCTTGGAGCAGCAGAGTGGGATGGGATCCAAATGGAGCAGAGGAGCAGAGGAGCAGAGAAGCAGGGGAAGTAGCTGTATTGATTTTTCTCCTTTTTGGTCACCGAAGCTGCCTACTTTTTTCCTTACTTTACGAGAACGGGATGGAATGGTATGGGGAAGGGAATGGGAATGGGAATGGGGAAATGCTAATGGGGTAATGGGTGGATGGGTGGATGGGAGTACGCACTTAGCTCTGATGATGGCGCGGCAGGAAAATATAACAATAATAATTTGAAAATTATGAAAGCTATAAACGCATAAATTTTCTTCGCAGGCGAAACCATCTCCCATTATATACGACATTTTAATAATTTTCCACACGCCGTCGTCTTGGGCGAACTTTTGCTTTGCTTTTGCTTTGGCTCTGATTGAGAGTGGTGGTTGGGGCAGGGGTAGGCCAGAGCAGGGGTTGGCTGGTTGTTGGCAGACACACACACACACACACAAACATACTAATACAGAAATATAGACACACCCATAAAATGCCTACGAGGTTCGCAACACTATATAAAAATTCATAATGCAAACATAAATTTTCATTTGAATATTTCGCCGTCTTCTTCTTTGGGGTCGCAAATCGCTGCCACACAGTCAGACGCGTCCTTGCTACTAGCTACCCAGTCCCCCACCACGTGGACCCCAGGATCCCATTCCCCGATCCCTGCCAATATATAGACAAATAAATGTGTGGAGCTGCAATAGGCGGCTAGGGCAACGCAAAGGCTGCCTCGACGATGAAAATGCTTCTTTCCAGTCAGAGGCCTGATGCTGATGATGCCACCTTCTGCTCGGTCGTCTGGGTTCTGTGTTTCCCCTTTCTAGGCAACACCCTCGCCCCCTGCCATCATATTTTTGGTGTTGTAAACATTTTCCAGTCGACATCATATGAATTATGGGGGTCGTACCGCGAAAAGCTTTTATAATCGTGCGCAAATCGCGCAAAGAGCGAAAAAAAAAGCAAAGATGATGTACATGCACTGAACACTGCCGTCACCCCACTGGAAACTGCAAATGCCCGAAATATGTTTGCATTCCGCGGTTTGACAAGTTAATGCGAATCTGGCTAAGACCCCAGACCTGCGGCCTTAAGGACGGAGAAAATACCGAGTCATGCTAGTGACGAACGGAGTATGGGATCTCTATCGATTGAACAAGCATGGATAGTTATCAGCATGCTTACATTACTGCACAAGGAAGGGCCCCACTTGATCCCACTTTAAACTGAGGGAAAGCACTTCCATAATCGGGTGGGTTACCTCTTCCGGTACCATGTGCTTCGCTCGAACAGATGGGTTGAGAGTGTAGTTTCTGTTTGGGTCTTCTTTATGACTTTAAAGTGCGGAATTCTAAAAGGAATTCGCCTAAGACCTTTTTAATAAGCCGCAGTCCCTTAAAAATAATATTTTTGAACTTATAAAACATTCATCTCAAAAGGAGATACATCGACTGGGAAGATTAAAATACTGACACACTCCAATTCCATTTAATCGGTGAACCAATAACCATCTTATTGTATTTTTATCTAGGTCTTACAATAAACTTTGGGGGAGCAAAAGAATTCCCGTTTATACCCAAATCTCAGGTGTTCCTACAGGACGTAGGTAACAGAGTGAGCATATGTCATCACACCCGAAAGTTATCCAGGAGTCATCCCAGGATGAGCTGGTAATTAACATTCATTGCCTTGGCTCCCAGCCACTCCGGCGACCTTTAATTGACTGCACATATACCATGCTCCTGCTCCTCCTTGTGCTCATCCTCTGGAAGCGTCGGGCCACTCCAGCGTTGACAAATGGAGCGTACGCCCTGCTCGGGACCAGTGTACAACAAGTGAAATTGATGACTGGCCATCAATTTTCCGGAGCCGGAGAGACCTCCGACGATGGCGCCGCGCGATAGCCCCGCCTACATGACCTTGCCTAACCAAACGCCAGTCGAATGGGGCATCAACAACTTGCCAATAAATGGTCATCCTGTGTCCTTATCCAGGCAAAACCCCCACCCAATCCCCAGCAGCTCGGCACGCGGTCAACAGTTGAAAGTCACGTTTGCATGTGGGAGTATGTAAAGCTGGTTGGGGTTGAGACTCTAATCTAAGGGTTGGGGAATCGCTCTAGGAGTGAGCTGATGTGTTCATCGTTCACTCTCCATGTTGCGGCCATAAAACACGCCACAGGAATTATTAATGGATCTCTGCACTGGACTCCATCTCGATGGTTTTTGCGGTTGAATACTGAGATTGACAGTGGTGCTGGCCGATGCCGATGGACCCCAGGACCCCAGCTAGGGGATGCTAGGGGTGGCGTGGACTCCCCGGGTGTGCCAGCTGTGATTGATTTCGAATCGTTTTTCAATTGGCAAGCCAACAGACGACGGCACCACAGTGGAGTCGGAGAGTCCTCCTTCGTCCGATTGGGGTTATTTAGCTATTTGCATTTGACAAATTGTTTGCTTGTAAAGTCAACGATTGGGCAAGGCTATAACATCCTGTCAATGGGGTTTGGGGGTTGTGGTTGGGGTTGGGGTTGGGCCTGGGTTCTGAGTCCTGGAGTTTGAGTTCTTTCGTTTTCAGTATGTTTCTATCTGCGTGTGTATTTTGGCAATCGTGGTAATTACTCAAAAGCGAATAATTTCGGGGCGAGACGCGGCGCGTTCTGGTAATGTTTTGTAAGTTAATATCCTGTTTGTTATTGCCGCGACCAACGCAATTACACACACACATGGATACACACACACACATGCAAAATGCAGGTCTTGTCTGATGAATTGATTAAACAATTTCCTACCCTCGACTTGACTGCGTTTTTTCGTTGTTCTTTATACCCTTGCTAACCTTTGGGTATAATTATTTTACCCATGTGCTTGTCAAGGCAAATAGAATGTATTTCCGACTTTATAAAGGATATGTAAGTACCTATAGGTCCCTCACAAGCATATTTGTTAGAAAATCTAAGCCACAAAAATGCATTATATGTACATACATATATTAAGGGAAGACAAACTTTTGCGTGGAATTCCATGGCGAAAAGAACACTTTTAGAAAGTGTAGAAAAAGTTTTAAAATATAAAAGAATTTCTTCAATTTCTTTGGCAAGGAAATGTTCGAATATTTAGTTTTTGGAGTAATTTCAAAGGTATTCAAGATAATATAACAAAACTATTTCATATTTAGTTGTATCCCTCTGTTCACAGCTTAGCTTCAAAGTCAGCATATTGTGTGTCCCAAATCTTTGGGTAAAACAGCCGTTTTTCGGAACACAATCCGATCAAGTTTATCGGATAATATTCAATCAAAAACCGACTAATACAATATAAAGCAGTTATGGGAATTATAGATCTGCAAGGGTGTTTGAGCCTTCGGTCACCGATGGTAGCTTTTCTCTATTGTTGCTTTTTTTGCATGCGGCAAAACGACAACATTGTAGACCAAGGCCAGAACCTGGCAGGCAGGTAGGTGTGTGGCAGTAGATGAGAGTGTGGGATGAGGGGTGCAACAGAAGTGGGGTGTACGGGGAACAGGCGCATCGTTGTCATTGACAACAAATCACTTTAGTTGTGCGTGATAAATTGAGTTGTTGTGTTTTGCGTTAATTGGGGCAATTTCCATCGAATCAAGTGAAGGCAGTATGGGCAGTAAAGAAGTCACTACCCCTAGTCCGCACATATCTCAAACCATTTACACCTACACACAAATACACACACACACACACACACACACTAACACGCACATACGCGAGACGTGCCAGAGTCGAAAATTAATATTGTAACAGAAGCTGTGCCTCAATGGAGTGGGTGATGGAGGAGGACTCAGTGGATGGAGGTGTTGACCGAAACCAAACGCTGACCGTCATACTAAAAAGGCTGAACAGGGAGAGGGGGAATGGTGGCATGGGGCAAGTCCTGCCCTGGCCTGATGGCTGCCAAAACGGCAACACGGCGCGTGTCAAATGTCGGCCAAAAAACTCACAGGGACAAAAAAAAAAACTGAAAGTAAGCACAGGAAAACGGTGAAAGTCCCGCTATGCCGGTCACGTCGCACGTTCAAAATGCCACAGATGTCATCGGTGGCGCAACAAGATGGTGCAGAGGCAGAGGAATGGGGCATGGGCCAGCGACGCTGAAATCTCTGATCTGTTGATGAGATTGTGTCACAGCCGCCAGTCGACGGGAGACGACGAGCGACAGCTTAACTAAGGTTAAGCCTTGGGTTACCCATCCCCATCTGCCCTCAACATACTCCTCAACACTCCGACCCCACACATTGCCCTTACACACACACACAAAAATTCCAAGAGACTGTGAGAGAGGGGAGTAAGGGAATCCTGGGGTTTGAGTGTCAATGACAAGAGTACTTAAGAGATTTTCACATCGTTACAAAGAGAATTGGGATAGAAATTAAAATTAATGCTTTGAGTTGCCAGCTTTTTTCTCCTCCATGTTCCCCAGCTTGGCCGTATTTATTCCTCTGCTTGCTCATGCCTTTGTTCGGACCACAAAGAGGTTAACAGAATACATGGAATGTTGGCTCAGACCCTGGTTCGTAACATGGGGAGCGGTGCGGCAGAAGCTAATGTCCTGCAACGCCATGAAAATGTAAATGGATAGCCGTGTTGTATAGCAGACAGATCACATATTTTGCAAACTATCATGTCCAGTTTTACTGAAATCGAAGTATGTAAGCGATTATTCGTAGAATCATTTCAATACTGAAATTTGTTAATTATTTATGAAGCAGAATGAATATCCCTGATCTCTCTCTATTTAGCTCACACTTGTTTTGAGAGAGGGGAAAAAGATAGAAAGAAGGAGAGGAACCATGACCGCTATTTATGCTCTGCCGTTCTATCTTCTTGCACCGACTATGTATTGATAATATATCATATATGTATCTATGTATCTATGCATATATCTATATCGATCACTGCCTTCCACTCTGATCCAATTTGTTCCAGCTCCTTTGTTCCTCTCCTTTATACCCGCTTTCCACCTCGTTTCGCTTATTATGCGAAAATTGTGGGTTTTCCGTATGGGATTTACGTGGGACCAAAATCCAACCAATTGGCAAATTTTCCACAGACAAGCCATGCCAAACCGCAATTTTGCAAAAATCCATGTAACCCCACCTGAAAACTTAGCCCCCCCTCGCGGTTGGCCCACCCCCCTGAAAAACTGAAGCTCCCTCCAGCCCTTGTGAGTCCAAATTTAGGAAGCGATCACAACAAAAGCCACAGCCACATAATACAGTTTTATTTATATGCCACCGCCTTGGAGGTGGTTTCTAGAGAGGAATGGGTTCCAAGGTGGGTGTGGAGGTGGGGAAGATGGTTTCATTGGGAGAGGGGGGTGGCTATAAGAGCAGACAACAGGATTAAAAAGAGCTCGAAAAATTGGCAACATGTTTAATAATTATATTTTGTGAATGTGCTTTTTGTTATGCGGATGAGGATGCGACTGCCACAGACGTTCCAACGGTGGCAGATGGGGATGTACTGGAAGGGAGAAGACAAGGAAAATATGTTTTTTTGACAAAACACCGCAGCACACATGTTGCCACCTTCCCCTCTATCCGGCAAACACCGTGTCCCGTACACCGTGATCCTGGCGAGGCAAATGGTATAAAACAACCGCAGCACCGCAGCAACATTTGACGACGACTTCTCCTGTCTGTCTCTCTCTCTCTCTCTCTCTCTCTAACTCTCTCTCTATTTACCTCAATGGCTGTCTCTTTCTCTCTGACTGACAAGTGCCTTATCATTAAGGTAAGAAGCAGCAACGGCAGCAGCAGTTGTCATCATCATCATCGTCATCGTCATCGTCAGCTCTTGACGCTGGCGTCAACAACCTCGAAATTCGTCGTCCCCGTTGTTGTCTGCTCTGTTGCTCTGCTCCTGTCACAGACGTTGCCAACAAGCAGAAAAAATAGAAAATGGAAGACTTTGTCCAGAAGCCGAAGCTTCAGATACCCTTGCAGATTCATAGGTTGTTCGTATATAATAATAATAGGTAGGTATAGTTTAGACAGAGCGTTATTACGACAGCCTATCAAATTAAATCGTTGCCTGAAAATCGTCGAAGATTAACCCAATGTTATCGATGTATCAGAACCTAGGTAAGGGTCACGTTACATTATATCTATCATAGAACTTAAAACAATTTAAAAGTCAACACCCTCACCAATGGGAGTGTCTTATAGTAGTATCCAAGCAGTATCTAATGCTGGCAGAGAGCATTAGGTTCATTCCTAGATTTTATATTATGTAGACCTGGCAAATAAACAACTAAATTATTGAGATAAATAATTAAAATGCATAAAATATATAGATAGTTCATTTGCTCTGCAAACACCTGACCAAAATCATAATACCTTTCGATAAGGGAAGCAGAGAACAGAATCAGGAGCTGCCGCACCAGCCTGAGCAGCCCACACACACAAACACACACACCTGACATACCGTACGGGACGTACTGGAACACACACTCTACCACACATGGGGCACTTATGCAAAAAAGGTAGAAACAACAATCGACGTGCCACATTGACAATGCCAGACGCGCCGCATGTGTGTGTGAGTGTGCGATGACTGATGAGCGACATGTGTGGCACAGCCATCTCTCCTACTCCCACTGCCACTGCCACTCCCACTCCCACTCTACCTTCAGTTTCTGGCTCTGCTTCAGATTCAGTTTTAGCTGCTCACTATATTGGCCATTAGGGTGTTGTTCTCGAAAAACCACGGCCAGCGGCAGACATGAAAATGAAGATGGCTCTGAAGAAACGAAAGAGCAGGCAGGTCGAAGAACTGCAGAGCAGAACAAAAATGCACTTGCGAAATTAGCAGAATGAGCAGCAGAAGAACTAGAAAAGCCTACCTTCAAATAAATATTAAATTCAATTTAAGACGCCCTCTATTCAATCGTGAAAATTACACGCAATGAAGTTCAGGGAGAAGAAAAAAGTATAGCACTAGTGAACACGACATTTCTGCTCAAAATTACTTTTTCTAATAGATTTGGAAATTTAATTTTTTTTTTTAAATTATAGAATTTATTTTTGGTTTATTTTTTTTTTTAAGAATTTTTTTAAGTGCTTTTTTTTCAAATAAATTAAATTTCTTATAACTGGTTTTATGCTGACAAATGCAGCTATAAGTCCGACCCAGACACTTTGTAGCTGCAGCTTAACGTCTGGAAGATATTAAAATTTCAAATTTAAATTTCATAATTTTTCGCGGTATTTTTCCGGAAAAGTCGAAAAAAAATATTTCGTAGCTTACATTTTTGATTTTAGATAGACCCGTTAATTAAGCGTCGTTTAAAGTATTGTTTGTAAGAATCAATAGATAAACGGCTAAGTTACAGCCGTTTAACCAAACCTTCATATGAAAAAATACCGCAAAAAATTATGAAATTTGAATTTTAGAGCTTTAATACAACCAGTTATAAGAAACTTAAGTTATTTGAAAAATAGAAGCATTAACTCTGAAAAAAACCAAGCAAATTTTAAAAAAATTGTTTAAAAAAAACTACTTCATGAAAAAAAACCATAATTCTTTAAAAAATTTTAAATCTCCAAATCTATCAGAAAAATTAATTTTTGGGCACAGCGAAAAAAAAAGTTGAATTTTGTCGAGTAGTGTAATACAAGAATGTTGATAACGACAAACGCTTGCTCATCTAAAATTGTTCTAAAAGGATCTGTTGCTGTTGCCAATGAAATATTATATATCCGATTTGATTATTAATTTCTGAATCATAAATTGGAGATTCAAGATGGCCAACCCATGCAGTCATACTAGAATGTATAGCCTTGGTATAGCATTGGATGCCGGGACTAAATCTTCTCAATTTACTTACTTATTACACTTAAAAAGCTTCCGCTTCATCGCTAATGGCCATGACTTCTTGGAGTGAAATATAAAATTAAATTAAAATTAATATTTAACTGCGAACCCATTTACCTTCATGATTCAAGCCATCTCCCCAGAAAGTTTATTAACGATTCACAGAAATAACGTTTTACATTTTACATATTTCGAATATCCAATGAATAATGCAAGTTTATATATTCGACCTGCAGAATAGATTCTACTAGTTAAGGGTTATTTAAAAAAGTACAAAATCATCTGAAAGTTTTCAAAGAATTCACTCATTCATACTAGAATATGTGATCAATGCAGTTGCTCCGAAATGTTGCCAATTCAAGAAAAACTATGCCTTAGCGGGAAGATACCCACAAGAAAATGGGAAAACCCCACTCGCCTGACTACAGGCTGCACTGTGATTTCATGATCCTCTGCTCCTGGTATTTTCTTTCGAATCTATTGCACATGGTCGAAGAAAAATCTCCGATTGTCCAGACTGAATCCGTCATTCAATGGCTGGTCATCCAGCAACGCTCTTTTCCAGATTGCGTGGCTTACTTTAAAGAAGGTGGGTGATGGGTGGCTGGAGTCTGGATCTGGAGAGGGTGGACAGATAGCAACACTCAAAATTCCACACATGTTTCCACTTTTTTTTGTTTCGTTTCGACCATTTGGAACAGTCCTGGGAGTAGGAAGGAATTGAGGAAATCGAGTGGGCAAGAAGGGGCCACTATCCAAACATATTGTTTGCCTCCATTTGGCCGGTTATTTGTTTTTCTTTCTGTCTATTTTTGTAGCTTTATTGCCAATAAATCAGAATTTATTTGCAACAACAAACGAATTAAAATGTTCCAATAAATATTTTCAAGAGTTTTACCCCCCACCGACCCACCCACCATTCCCCTTCCTCTCTTGGCAACCATTAAGTGTGTTAGTGTGCGTGCCGATTTGGCCATAAGTTGTGGACCGCTACAGACACAACAGCCAATACTAATAACAATCACATGGACATCGCATATTCACTTTGAACGCGTCTACGTGAGGAGCATTTTTGTGGCACTCTTAACTCTCGATGAATCTACCATCTGCCCTGTCCCCCAGTAAAAAGTGAACAATGGCCCTGTCTATGGGGTTCTAGGTATAGGAAAATCTATTAAAAAATTATAGGTTAATACGCTTGCGATTTATGTAGCGACGAAGTCTGCTCCCCACCCAAAACAAATTGTCCACACGTGAGACAATCAAAGTGGCATAAACATAAACCAGGCAACTTTCCGGGTTCCGCTGCTAATAAATAGGAACCGCTCGATTTCTTTCACTCCACAGTAAAATCCGTAGCATCATTGATTTGTTGTTGCCGGACGCAGAGCGCAGAGCATTTTAGCCTTAACGGATGCGTCCCCAGGGTCCCATCGATAACTGCAGAAGATGGTGGGTAGCAGGAGGTTGTGTTAGGGTTTGACAAAAATGCGAAAATTCCATTTATGCAGTTCATTCACACACAGTCACACACACACACCCACGTACACAGAGTAACTACCGACTCTAGGAAAATGCAAATTTACTACGAGTATGTTGCAGACACACTCTTAGCCACCCATCCTGCCCAGATAATCCCGAGCTCGCATTATATTTTCTACTTTATTGTATCGACATTGGCCCCCAGCGAAAAACTGGTGATTCCAGACGGAGAGTGACAAAAATAGGAGGAAGGAGCGGAACGAGGACTGGCAGAAAAATTGCCATTCATAAGTCACGACACCGGGAAGAGTGCTCGACTGAAGTACTACCTGGTACGGATCAGATGATAGCCTGTGAAAGGGTTCCATTCTTTACGGACTTAAATTTAGTTCAACGAATTAAAGGAGCTAACTGATTATAATCAACAATTATATTTTAATCAATAGGTAGTAATACACAGAAAGGTCCAGAAACTGAAGAAAACTAAAATACTCATACTATCAATTGGAATTGGAAAATCCACGGAGAGCGGATTCAGTTGCAATTCATATACGAGTATATTAAATAAGCCAACAACTGAAGCTAGGGTTCAATGTAGCCCCAAATTTAGCATTATGAATACTCAAGAGTTATTCCAAAATAAGCCCAAGAACTAAATCGAATGAGCAGAAGCTCAGATCGATGGATGCTGTTCCAGACTTAAGACTTTGCTCTAAGGTCTTAAGTGCAGATACCAATTAAAAAATCGATACCCAATGAAATTGAAATTAGAGTTAAAAGAGTTTCAAAGAAAATATAAGAACCAATTGCATTTAAGAACCCTTCGCATAAGAGCTGGTCGAACATACCCGAAAGAGGAGGAAAACCTATATTCGATGCTTCTTTCATGGTCCATACACTCCTGCTCCCAATCTGGCTCCGACTCCGACTCCGCCTCCGATTGACTGATGCCCACTAATTAACTAAGCCGGGGTCTCGGCTCTCCCGGCTCGGTTGGGGTTGGATTGGGGCCCGTTTGGGTTTGTGCCGCGGTCGGGGTGGTTGCCAAACAAATTGCTGACATTGAGCTGACCCCCAGTACGGGTCAGCAGGGAAGTCGTCGCCTGTTGTGGGAACCACTTGAAAATCAAATCAAGCGTTCAACTGGAAATCACAATAAATAATAAAAAAAACAACAACAAAAACGAACGGCAGAAAGGAGCAGCAGCCGCATGGGAAGGAGAAGGAGCAGGAGCAGGAGCATTCATCCATCGTTACCGGGAATGGTTTACATGAGCGCCCCATCATATTTTTCACATCATTGTGTTTCCGGCATCGACGACGACGCCGAGGACTCAATCCTGCTGCCCATGCTATTTTCTGGGGCTGTTTGTTTGCCTGACGCCTTTTGTCAAATGTCGAGTGAGTCCAGCAACAGCAACGGATGAACAAGGTAGGGAGAGAGAGAAGAGGGGGGCAAAAAATATGGTAGACACCGTATACCCTTCATATTCATCAAAACATGACTTAAGCCATACATTTGACGTATAGGTGTTTGGCAATCCAAATTCCACTTGCGACAGCGGCAGTTTTTCATTTCTTCGTGTACAATCCGAGGGAATTGAAACCAAAATAGCAATCGAAGATAGAACTGGCTCAAACGCCTTCTGGCTAGGAAAAAATAAGATCTACGTTAGCCAAGATATTTTTATGATGAGCCTTGCGAATTCTTTGCCCCAACGTGTAACACCCTCTATCAGGGTAACGCACAAAAAACGGTATTTCTATGTGTACTACGCGAGTACATAAATATGCCAATGGAGATGCCAATGCCAATGTTTAGAGGACAATACAAATCCATCGATGGTTGGGTTCGGTTGGGTTGGGTTGGGAGGAGTGAAATCGAATGGAGTCGAATGGAATGGAATGAACAACAGTTTATGACGCGGCGCTTACGTAATCTCTTTCTCCCTCTATCTCTCTGCCTTTTTAATTCGGAAAAACATCAACGGGACATCAATTTCATTATTTTGGGAAGGGGAGTGAGAAAAAAGAGACAAAGAAATTGACCATTTCGATGAGTATGAATCCATTCGGTTGACACTCGCGGCTATTTGCTCGTGTGTTCGTATGTCTCTTTTCATCCCAGCTCTCTGCCCATCGCGCTTCCCAGGCTTTCCCCCCTTGTATGCTATCCAAAAACCCCCATAATCCTAACTCCTTCGACGCCCTTATCAGAATTGGCAAACCGACCAAAAGAATTATTATTGTATAGTATTTTTGTTATTTTTACAGATTTCTCTCTCTTCCTCTCTTTATTGTTTACTCGCACTCATAACGCCCTTTTTACTTTCCTTCCCTCTTTCCTTTCCTTTCCTATTCGCTCCTCGTTTTGGGTTTTGTTCGGGTGACGGTGACACATTAAAAGCTAGAAGAGGAAGGGTCGTTGGGTTTGAAGAAGGGCACAAAAACCCTTATGAGCTTGGTTATGGTTGGCTTATGCAATCGCTGCGTAATAAGACGGAAATAATTTGTATTGTTCTGCTACTGTTTCTCCTTCTCTTTACTTCCCCTTTTGCTTTTCATATCCTCTGTATTTCTCTGCCACGACCATCCAAATACAAACAAAAACATAATCCCCCAAAATATGGAGTGGAATGCAGAAAATGATAGTTTCACACCCAATATGTTGCATCGGCTTCTGGAATGGACTGGCATGCAATGATACATATATGGGCATATATAATATATGTACATACATAAATATGTACATATGTATGTATGTATGTCGACGGATTTTCTGGATTAAGATATCTGTTTTTTCTTTGACAAGAGGTACCTTCCGAAAAGTGAAAAACTAAACCTGAAAATCTTCATTTGATCGATCAATCCGTTTTCGTTGACAATGATTTAATGACAATCAATTTACTTTCATTTTGGGTAATTTTTTCGTAAAGTGCAAAGCAACGATCCAAAAAACACTTTGAAAATTTCATTCAGAATATCCAACCATTTGGCCCAAACGGTCCTTTGATCTGTGATCGGTACTGCTGCTTTACACGGTATTTGATTGTAGATTAAGGAACTTTGAGAGATCATGAACCTAGCGATCCTCAAAAACAGAACTCCATTCTCCATGTGTGCCTGAGAGCAATAAAACTCTTAATGATTTCAGTTCTTTATTCATTCCAAGATAAAAGGGAAACACACTGGAAATCCCACCGATGCCACCGTGATCAGGCAGAGCCAACTTTGATTCCGGAATGGGCCCTGACCAAAAAAAGTTTGCCAATTCATTTGTTTCGCACTAATTAAGCGCTTATCGGAACATACATACATGTACATGTACATCCGGGTTCCCGGTCCTCAGACCTCGGGGCCTTCAGGGTGTGGTCCTATTAAAGGGGCAGTCGCACACAGATCCTACCGAAGTATACACATATGTACATATGTGCATACATGTATGTATACTCGTATGTACTGCCTATATGAGTTTTTACAAGTGTATGTGTGTGTGTGTGTGTGTTGATTTTGGGTGAAATTGTGGCGAACAGCACAAGATTTGATTTGCACTTTTTGGAATCCAAGTGTGTATGTGTATGTGTGTGTGAGTGTGAAAATACAAATAGAAGTTGATTGCTTTGTTGATTTGTTTGCGGTTACAGCAAACGCGGCCATGCACAGGGCACAGGGCACAGGGGGCACAAAAATGATAGGGTGGGAGTAGGAGTGGGAGTGGGAGTGAGTGAGTGAGGGAGAAAGAAAAAAAGCCACCAGCATGTGAGGCTGATTTTAGGAGGGACTGTGTTGAGGGCGTGGCGAAATGTTAGACGCTTAGTTAGCAGGCCAAAAACGGCAATCAATGCACACATTGATGTGGGCCGAGGCCCCACACCACACCACACCACCACACACCATCCGAAACCACAAGAACACACCCGTTTCTCCAAACCACGAAGCGTTATATATTCGCTACCAACCCCTCCACCTCCATCCAGACAGACGCGTGCAACATTTTGTGCCGAAATCGAAAATCTGACGTCCAACTACAATTAGGGTAACACAAACTTACATAAATACATCTACAAACACACGCATACAATATATACACACATACAACCAAAACGGTGGCAACCCTTTTTTGGGGGCCCCAGCAACGAAATTATTTATTGAAATTTAATAAATAGTGGGATCAGACAACGAAAATTAGAGTCTGGAAGCCGAAAAAATACGACCTGCTCTTTCACTGCATATGTGTGTGGGTGTGAGTATGTGTGAGCGTGTGTATGTGTAGGTGTGCGAAAAGGGTAGCTAATTTCAAACGATAAGCCTTCGTGGCACGACACTAACCCCCACCATGGCCATAAAGCGCTACAGTTTTTAGTTTGCCCCAAAATGTATCCTACACATTTGCACACATCCAGAGGTGTAGTAGGGGGAAAAGGACGTGGAGGGCCAGGACGTCGCCACTATTGTTGTTATCTGGCTCTTAGTCTGGCTCTCAATCTGGAGGGGGGAAACAGGTTCGGCTGGTCCTGGTCTCGGTCTCGGTCCCGGACTCGGTCCCGGTCCCGGTCCCGGTCTCGGATATTAATGCATCATGGGCATTGTAAAATGTTCGTTAAGCTCTGCCTCTGAGTCGTGGGGGGGGTTGGGGGGATAGTGTTTTGGGTTGTCTGTGGGGCAGGAGGAGGCTACAACAACTACAAGGCGTCTGTTGCCATAAAATTACGACGATGGCGACGGCGATGAGGACAAGGACATGGCGACGGTCGCGCTCATGCGGTTTCTGTACAGTTGTGCCCAGACCAGCAGAACCAGGCCACCAGACAAGGACTGAGGACAGGCACAGACCCAAACAGAAGCAAAGCAGAGCAGTTAGAGGAAAGCCAAGCATCTCGGAGAGCGTTAGCCAGATTTAGCACCCGGCTAGACTTGGCTGCCCCTGCCCATTTCCCTGCCCCAGCCTCAGTCCCATTCCCATTCCCGGGCAGTCTTACTCTCAGGCCGGGCCCAGACCTTTGGCCAAACTGCCATTACAACTACTTATGGCCGTCACTGTTTTAAAATCAAAAGTCGGAACGGAACGGGGCGGAACGGACTGGAACGTAACAGAATAGAACGGGTGTGCAGGGAGACTGAGAGTCCTCAGTTCGCTAGTTGCACCCTGTGAAGTTGGCTTTATTTCGGGGGTATATGCGACGAATTAGTACGGAGAAAGGTCGTGTTGTTCGCTGAAGATATTTATACATAACATTACATCAGAAGGCCAATGTATAAATCCGTTTCTTGGTACATTACAATAATATATATCAATAATATCTATCTATAATACACAATCCATCAAACAAACGCATAGGTATGTTCGTATAGCCATAGGTCATTTTATATCCATTCATCACTAGTTGTAGTTAGTTTATTATATTATCTACTTGTGTTTAAATTCATCGAATAAGTGTATTATTGGAATCTATCAAATTAAATTTATTTCTTGTGGCATTGTGTGGTATCTTTCAGTCGATGACTTTCTGGCCAATTAGAATCTTACTTGTTTTTGCTTAAGCGGAGCAGGAGTCCAGGCATTTTGCGATGGAACAGGGTTGCATGGGCTCGAAAGAGTGCGCGGAGTGGGGGGAGATGGAGATGTAGATGGGCTGATCAGCGCCTGGATTACGGATGCTGCTTTTGGGGGTACGGCTACTGCTGCTGCTGAGGTTTTATGAAAATAAATTGTGCTTTATGCTCGATTATTACCGTAGACTTATTGAGTTTTGTGAAGCGCTATAAATGCCTTATTCTGGGCGGAGGCTCAGAATTGGGCTCAGGCTCGGGTTCAGGGCCAGTTCACCTTTTACCATGTGTGTGGCGACGGGTGGAGGAGTCTGGGAGTGTACTAGTGTGTTTGTATGCGGGTGAATGTGTTTGACTTTAACCCATCTTTGGCTGCGCTTTTGTAATTGTTAAGATTTGGTTACTTAAATTTATTATTGTTGCTCCGTCGCACCCATCTCCCTGCCAAATGGGATTTCGGAAGGGTTTCGTTTCGGAGTGGGCTCTTTGCGGCAATATGAACTTGAATTGAGTTAGTTTATGGGTTGGCCAGGCAATTTGCATTCTACTTTTGCGGCTGCAATCAAATGATTCGTGATTATGGGAAAAGTTCTGGGAGTTTCGCCGCGGTGTTCGCTCCTTCCACAGATTTTGGTGCAACCTCCCAGCACTACACAGTTTCGCCCAAATTGGAGCCACCTCCCTTTTGGGGCCACGGCTGCCACGGCTGCCACGAGGTTATCCTGCTGTCGCTGACATTAACATTCCTGGAGGCCAGGGGCCACGCACATTAACCCAAAAGAAAAACAACAAAATAATTAAGCCTTAACCCCTTTTTTCCTCCCGTGTGGGGATAGGTAGGAATGAGAATGGAGAACTGCGCTGAAGGTATAAAATTAACAACTTCATTGATAGGCGGCAACAAACGACAGCCAAAGGGCTGCCAAATCAAGTGTTCTGGTCACTCAGGGATCGGGTTGGGTTGCGTTGGGTTGGGTTGGGTTAAGCCACCGCATACATGGAAGGAAGGGGTGAGTGTCTCAGTGATAATGGTGCGTGACCACGCATGAGAAACGATTTTGTCAGGGACTCGAGCGCGGCGCAACCACCTGACTGACATTTAGGCGAGCTGACGAGTTAATAACCCTTTTTAGCGCCCCCGAGAGAAAGGAGCACTGGCGACCGCTGGCTACTGCCACAGTCCCTTCCTACTGCTGGCTCTCTGGTTCTCTGGAACAGTGGTTAACTTCCTGAAATCGGAAAGAAATTCCCGAGAAATTCTGTTCTAGTATAAGTTATTCTTATTATCACTGCAATATAAAAATAAATTCTTAATTAATTTTTATGTGGTTTTTGAATAATTTGTTATAACTTTTTAGTACCGAATGTTCTTGTAATTGCAAATTATTAACATGAATTAATCAATCATCAATCTACGATCTCAGAGAACACTCTCCAAAAGAACTCTCCTGTGCCATTCACTTCCAGTTTCCCTGATAGTAGCCTCACTGTTTGTGGTCATGGTCGTACTCTGCATGGTCCCTGGACTGATGTTCAGTGCCAGTCGCGTGTCCATTTGCCACGAGGGTTGACTCCTTGTGTCCAGAGTTGGGGGAACAGGGGAAACAGAGTCAGAGATGGGCCCAGGCCACGAGCTTAAGTGGCTCGAACGCCCTTTAGCATGTGAATGAGAGGAAGGGATTGCCTGGCGGGAGGAGCCGTTGGAAAGGGAGGGGTAAGCTGGTAGCAAGTTCCAATTAAGTTGCCCGACTGTCCACTTGGGCCAGAAAAGGAGGATTGTGGTAGGAGTAGGAGTAGGAGTAGGAATTGGGAATGAGAAGGGGATTTTTAGGCAGGGGCAACTCTTTTCGGCTTTGGCTCTCGCTGCGGCGCATCGGTTAATTGAATCAAGTCACGTGATCGGAATAACAAAGCGAGCGATATCGAGAGGCGGTCCTGCCACTCTCTAATTGACAACTGCCGAATGAAGTTCTTTGATGAGGACTCCCATCGCTATCCCCATCCCCATTCCCCATCCCCATTCCCCATCCCCTTCTCCATCGGCGATTCTGGCTTCTGGTTCCTTATCATGTGTGTTTGTTTGTCTTTGCTAGAGTGGATCGAGTGGCTCTGGGAAGGGGCTCTGGCAAGGACTTGGACCAGACTACGTTTTTAATATTGCATGAAGTGCCAGGCCGCCTGACCAAGACGCTTTCATTGCCTCTCCTTCTGTATTTGCATTTTCCTTTGGAGACTTTTGGTCAGCGCCCATCAGCGGACCACACCGCAAACCCAGACCCAGACCCAGATCCCCGCCTCTAAAGCAAACGTTTCGTCGTCAAAGCGACCGCAGTCGAAGATCTTAAAGAATTTCGTAAGAAGCTGTGGGAAGAGGCGGGGCGCTGGGTAGAGCAAAAGGAAAAACCTTCTCCAAAGCACTTCAAAAACTGCAACTTGCGGCCGAACCAATCCCAATTTGCACCCCAAACACCCCACCCAAAACCAGTCCCCATCTCCATCTCCGTCCCCTTCCTGGCTGGCAACTTTCGAGCCAAGAAATCCAAAACCACACGAAAGACTTGAAAGATGCAAAGGAGACGGCCCTGAAACAGGACCATGGAATACGTATTTGGGCTTTGGTTTTGGCTTTGCTTTGCTTTGCTTTGGTTTCTCGACTCATCTCGAGCCCCATCTCAGAGACCATTTCTCGAACTTATCCCATTCTGTATGCATTTTCCCTTTTGTTTTTTGCCCAACGCCACCTCGTCTCTCTGCTTTCCATTTACTTCCATCTGTGACCAGTGCCTTTCATCATCTATTACGACACCAACCACACATAAAGTAGGAAAACCGGGTAAGGGCACTTCCTTTTGGGTTCTAAAGACATTTTTAAGGGCAATTCGGTGCGGTCCGAGATTGACGTGCAAATTGCAAGGATTAAATTTCATTTCAATTTAACAAATTATAGCCAGAACTCGTTGCCCGACTTGGTTTGGTACTGTTCCGCAGATAAATCTGCACAGATATGAAATGCGTGTGGGAATGGGCAGCATATAAAGCGGTACAGGGACAGACATCATGAATCTGTATATGCACATAGATATAATATGGTAAGTGGTTGCTCCCCTCTCTACCAATAAGAATCTCCACAAGAATCGAACTTGGGCATGCAATTTCACTTTGACTTCATTTCTCCGTAAGATGTTCTTTCAAGTTCTTTCAAGTAATTTAAATTAATATCTTATTCTATCCTGAATCATTTTACTACACATGTGGAAAGTGTAATCAAGATGCTGATAGTGATCAGCTTCCTTCTATGTGTTACACACAACCACTATCACCACAAATCTAATGCATATACCACTATATATACATATATGTACATATGACAAAAATGCCAATCTTCGAGTACTTATAGGTACGAGTCATAGGTACATACATATTTGTATGGTATTCCAATCCATATATGTATATTCTTATACTTGGATATTTTTGTGTGTTCATTTTGATTATCAAATCGAATTCCGTAACCG
Organism: Drosophila athabasca; assembly: GCA_008121215.1. Classification (NCBI taxonomy): domain Eukaryota; kingdom Metazoa; phylum Arthropoda; class Insecta; order Diptera; family Drosophilidae; genus Drosophila; species Drosophila athabasca. Next base: position 3,235,490 of record CM017796.1, on the reverse strand, counting down.
AATCAAAATTATATTAATTTAATTTCCATCCTCTGCGCCAGTCCCTGCCTGGATTCTCAGCTGTCAAAGTCAGAAAGGCGCTCATTCCATTCCTTCAAGGACCCAAAACGAACAAGAACCGGACCCGAACCCGAATCCGCACTGGAACCCCAACCACAGGACTCTGCCAAACACAGTCGACTCAATAAAACTGATTATCGCAAAATTTGAAAATTAAAAATGCCGCGGAAATGGTAATTCAATCGACGGCGGGGATAGGTCGATTTCACGCATATGTGGCCAGATTTGATTTGCACTCTCATAACTTCAGTCCTGCTCCAGAGCCAGCCCTATCCCCATTAGCAAAAGCACTTCTCCAGCAGCATTGTTTGTCGTTATTAAATTTGCCAATTTGCTTTTTTCGCTAAGCGAATTAAAATTCAAACACACCAGCAGAGGAAGCTGGAAAAAATGAATATATGTAAAAGCGAAAACAAAATCGCGGTTAACGATTGCGGGAGGATAAAAGCGAATCAGCCGAAAAATAAAAATGGGATGGGAGCGGGGAGTTCACCGAATATGGAATACACTTTCACGGGAAGGCAAAATATAAGAGGAGAATAAAATACCTTATATTTATAGAATTGTACACAAGTTTTAAATTACTATTTTGAAGCAGGCCGCAAGGGCGAACAAAGATTGTGAACAGTAACATTGCTTCAATAAATACTACACCTGTGCATTGAAAAAACAAAATCTTATAAGGGAGGGTTTCAGATTTCCTCATTAGACGTTGCCCAGTGTCTGAGTCTAAGAGTTTTTCAAATGCTGTATAGAAGAAAATATATTGGAGAATTAGGAATTAGTACTACCATATGCTATATGTTGCTCAAGGTTCAGTCGTGAGACTCCTGAGCAAAAGATAGAGTATAACCAGACCCCGCAACCTGCGAGCCGTGCCCCACAGTGGGACTGGGGTGGGTTAAGCAAGTGGCATACGCCGCTATGGGATTTGTGTGTGTGTGTGTGTGTGTGTGTGTGTGCGTCTGTGTTTGTGTGTGCATGTCAAAATAAACAAGTTTGTGTCACTGCAGAAATTTTCATTTAATTTGCTCAGCGCTGACGAGCATGATGGGGACACACGACAGGCAGTCAGGTCGGCATTCCCCCTCAAGGTAAGCCACATCTCTGGACCCCATGGAGTCCCTCACCATTCCAACCACAACTGCCTGAAAAAGCCAAACAAGGACACATCGCGGTCGCTGGAAAAAACGCGAATTTAAACTGCGAAAAGGTACATAGAAGGTTGGAGTCCCCGGACCCGGACCCGGACCCGGACCGAGGCGCAGACCCAAGCCCGAGCGGAAGTTGCCCAGCGGAAGCGGAACAGCGACTGATGGAGATGAGGTGAGGTGGCAATGGGCGCGGCGCGGCGCGGCTACTGAACCTGAAAAGTGGTTAAATTACAAATTATCCACGGCAGCTGGGTACTGGGTACTGGAAACTGGGTACAGGGTATCGTACCCCCTAAGTGGCACTGCCATATTGTGCGGCCAGGAGTTGCACCAAGAGGAGGAGCTGCCTGGGTCACAGCCAGAGCCAGGAGCAGAAGGGCTACTGGGGAGAGGGAGAGGGAGACGGCACCGGAGCCAGTTGAGAAGTTAAGCACTCGTGGCGGCAGCGTAGGATATGAAGAATTATGCGCGACGGGGGACGGATCCCTCGGAAGGTTTTACAAAAAAAAAACTTAAAGTCAGCTAAAAATCGACTTCCTCCCTTTTCCTTCCTCCTGCCACTGCTGCCGCTCTCCAATCCGGACAGTGCCTTGGCTACCCATGGGCCATAAATCAAGAATAGACAGGAGACGCAGAAGCAGGAGCAGCAGCCTGTTTCCATAATTCAGGGAAAATGAAAGAAAACCGGTGTGGGAGTGGGAGGAGTGTGGGAGTGGGAGGAGTGGGGGGTGTGGGTCTGGCCATACCCTCTCTCCTTGCGAGGCCTTGTCCCATGTCCTTGGCACAGGTGCAGCCTTCAATTTACACATGTGAATTAAGGTTTTAAAATGGTTTGACAAAAACGAGCTAGGAAAAGCCGGGAAAAGCCACTCTCCATTCGCCACTCTCCATCCCAGCCGTAATTCATTGTCATGCCCATGTGGCAGCCCCAAAGGGAGAATGGGCAGTTTGGAGTGTGGAGTTTGGAGTTTGGAGTTTGGAGTTTGGGAAGGGGAAAAGGAATGCCCGTGGCAAAGATTAGCCAGCTGAGCTGCCTCGCATTACACAACACTGAACAGTACATCCCTAATACACTCAACCACACTCTCCACCTTTCTCTTCTCTCTCCTTTCCTTGTAATCGATTTTTGATTGAATATTGCGCCCGGGTTCCCATTTCCATTTCTTTTCCCCTTCCCCTTCCCCTTCCCAGTTCCATTCACGTGCTCTGGCCGGGCCGTGCCTGATCCTAGCCTGGTCCTGTCCTCCTTTTGTCCTGGGACCCGGATCGGCATGTTGTCACACACATGTCGCTCGTTATAAATTTTCCGCCTTTTCAAATATCAATAACTGTAAATATTATGAACACGTTCGCTTATGGGCTTAGCCATGGCTTTCTTTTCCACTCCCCCACGTCTCACCCACCCACACGCTTTCTGTTCTGCACACTTCCCTGCCATCCCTGTCGACCGAAGAATTTTTTTTGTTTTCGCTATTGGTTTGCCCCTTTGACATTCTGGCATCGTGTTCCGCTGCTGCTGCTGCTGCTGCTCCTGCATCTGATTCTGCTCTGGAAATGGGTGTGCTGACTGTGGGTTGTTTGGGTATTTTCAATAGTTTCTTAATTATTGAATCATATTTCATCTTTCTATCCAAAAAAAAATTATTCAGAAATTATGCTAATGCCGATGAATGGTTGAACAGATTTGCTATTGATTTTCTTAAAATAATACCGCTGAATTCCTCTAAACTGATCGGTCTTTGGGCAGTTAACTTGCTTGGCCCTTTCGCCGAAAAAGGGCACGGATATTCGCTGAATCAGCACTGTAATACTCGTACCATTACTTACTTGAGCCCCCTTTAAAGTCCTCTCCTGTTTCTAGTCCCAGGTCTAACGCTCTAACGAGTATGTGGGACATCCGTGCGACAGGTTGGCTTACGCTTTAAACACTCCTTCATTGGGCTCTGTGGTCGCATAAATCCAAATATGATCACTTCATAATTTGACATTGATAGATGAGTGCCAGAGTTAAACAAAACAGAAATAAAATAAAACCCAATATTCAGCCAACAAAAAAAAAAGAAGAAAAGGGGTAGACGACACTCAATCATGCACACAGATGGTGGAAGTGGCACACACATGAGCCGCAGGGGGGATGGTTGGCAGCGAGGCCCAGGCACTTACAGGGGTTACCGTTACCGTTTTGTCCCATCCCGGCCCGGCCCGCAGACGTCATCGTCATTCACATAACGGTGCTTTGATGGTTGTTTGATTCCTTGTGTTTCCAACGATTGATATTTTATCGTTTTTATGGCCTTTGCCTGACCTCCCAGACCCATCACATTACATCCCATCCCATCCCATCCCATACCGACCAACCGGTGCGGAGCATTGGTGTGCGTGCGTTCTTCAAACCCTCTGAGCGTTATATGTGGTTGCTTAATAGATTTTTTATGATCTGTTTTTCTCCGTTTTGCTTTCTCTCCTCCTCGAAAAAAAAGGGTTCAGGTCGGGGCCCAAGCCGAAGCCCGGGGCTTGCATGGGAGACCAGACCCCCTTTATTGATATATTTCGCGTGCATGTAAACAAGCAAATAACATTAATAATCCAAAACTCTATGTATGTCTTATTCTATGTCTTGCTTGCCCCAAAACCCCGTGGCTATGCACATGTGTCTGTGTCTGTGTGTGTGTGTGTTTGTCTGTGTGACAAGTGTTGGTATCAATAATAAAAGCATATTATCATCATAATCAACATCATAATCATCATCAGGGTAATGTTAAGTGTAACTGCAGGTCAAACTCGTGCACCCGTTTACCCTGACTGCTCTTACACTCACACACTTACTCCACCTCCTCCACCTTCCTCCATGAGAGTGGCTTTGAGGCATAAGAGACACAGGCACAGAGACAGGGACAGGGACAGGGACCAACCAGGGCCAAAGGGTTAATGGCAGCACACGACACAATGCCAGAGCGAAGCTCAAAACAATGCAGGCCGATGAGGTCGGGCTCCCTTTGAGAAGGATGGGGGCTCTGGGAGGTCGTGCCAGTAGCCCTTGAGCCCCATAAATTAACCCTTTGTTAATTGATACAAATACAATTAATGTGCATGTGTTTACGTGTGTGTGTGTGTGGGCTGTCTCTACGTGCGTGTGTGGCTATTTAACGGTAACGGTAACTAAGCAAACTGAACAACAACATCGAGGGGCAGCAGCGTGGGGTAACAACCGTGACGACAACAAATGCACAGAGACAGAGATAGGGAGAGAGAGAGAGAGAGAGAGAGAGAGGGGATCCTTCTTCCCCTCTGTACGAGTATCAGCAGCAGCATTTGATTGCAATCCTAATTATTGCTTAAAACAATTAACATTTCAATGTGTAAAACAATACAATGGATACACACAACCACCAGCACATGCTCGTATGTACATACATACGGTCATACGGATGAACAGACTGATGGACACACGGACAGAAGGTGGCCACAGGATATGCATAAATGCAACAATACGCTGGGCTCTGGGCCCTGGGTCAGTCGGCGCGTGCAGCTGTTAATAGAGTGCCTCCCCAAAAAGCGGGCATGCGGACAAAGGATATTAGTGTGTTTTGGCCGTGGCCCTCAGGGCTATGGGAACGGGATACATTTAGGCCCCTAGCCATCTCCCTACAGTGGTTAAGAGCTACACGAAACTGTTGCAGATGAATGCAAATAAAGGTAATGTTCATTTCATATTTATACGTTTTTGAAGAGTTTAATACGTTGGATCTAAAAGGATATAACTCTTGAATATTTGAAATACTAAGCTAGAAATTAAAAGTTCAAGTTGTCCTGCATAGTATAATATTGTAATAGTAATATTATTACCTACATTTGTACATATTCCAACTTTATATCCACGATATTTATTATTGGTATATTACCAACTGCATACCACTGTAAGGGACAGACACAGACCCTGACCAGGCTCGGTGCGGGCAGGAAGTGCGCTACGGTCAAGCGGTGGGCTCTTCTTCTTCGTTCCTGTTCGATATCCTTGTCCGTGTGTCATTACGGCGGCCACTTCGCTGCTCCTGGCGGAAGTCGTAATTACCCGTGTACTCGTGCACTCGGGGGGGACATGGGGACATGGGGACATAGGGCGAGGGCGAGGATGTGCATGTAAATGGAAATTTACTCTACATATACGAGTACATGTGGATGTGAGGGAGTTGAGGGGAGTGTTGGCATGGCCTAAAAACGGAAACCTGCCAAACAACGAGTGTAATGTACATGATAGCATAGAGAATGTATTGAGGTGTGGGGTGTGGGGTGCAGGGTGAGAGGAAGTGGGAATGTACAGACTGGTCACAGGGGGCGTGGCATGTTGACCACTTTGTTTTAATGGGCGCTCTTCGGTGAATGCTATTATTAAATGTGGCCTGCATCTTATTATTAACTGTTCATCGTACTCCTTCTATTTGTTCCTTCTGTGGTTTGAGATGCGGTCCACCCCCTTCGATATAGCCCCATTGCTTTCTATAGTCGTATAGTCCTACTCCTCCTGCAAAGTCCCGGAATTAATTACACACTGCGAGAAGGTCCAAAGGCTGGTAAACCATTAATCTATTAATGCACAGCGACTTGGCCAAAAAAGCCTTCGAGAAGCTGCCGCTCCTCCTCACTCACTCACTTACACCCCCGCCTTCTCTTTCTGGGCCAACGCATTTCCGTTTCCGCTTCAATGGCAGCTCAGTTTGGCCTCCAGCCCCACAGGCCCCCGCTCAAGTTCGGAACGAATGGCGGTAATGACTTTTCATTCTCGCCCAAGATAACGCCAACGTTTTTGGCTCTTTCGCTTTTTTGGCTTTCAGTTTTCAGTTTTCGAAAATAATCAAAGGCAGATGGCGGGAGGGGGTGACTCGAACGGGATGGAGAAACTCCTCGCGTCAGGCAGTCAGTTAGCTATCGGTTGGGTACTGGGTACTGGGTACTGGATTCCTACCACCCCCCCCCCCATAGCCCCGTCTACTAGCTAAGCCTCCGGGTAATGAACGCAATAGACGCAACCGAAAAATTTCAAAGTCTCACACGGAGAAACTACGAAACAGTAGAGCATCAATGGCAGGGTGGTGTGGGATAAGGCATGGGGTTGGTTGTCTTCGGAAGGGGTAGGCGATAGTGCCCTGACTGGGTATCATGGGGCAGCCAGAATGGTGGGTTCTGGAAGGGGTTGGAGGACGACAGAGCAGAGAGTGCGGACTATTTGCGCCATCAGCGAACGCGCTTCTTCTGTGCGCTCGACCAGAAAAAAGGGCCGCCGCGCCTGGACACCACAGTGGTACACAACGGTGATCGCCCACTTCTGTCAAATTCTTTAAGGTATCTTTCAGTGCGGAGGATCTTTCTAGATCTGTCAAATCTCAGGATGTGGCTTTAATAATGTGGACTTGTGCCTATTTTCTTTGTATGCTTTGATTGTGGACCCACTGTGCCTTGACAGGGACGCCTTCTCCAGTTAGTCATAAGCAGGACCCTCTCAGACACACACACACACACACTCCCAGACATACAAACACCATGCAGAAGAAGAGATCGAGTGAGATAGAGAGAGAGAACGTTTTGTAGTGCGTTTTGTAGCCATTTCCGGGCATTGGGCATTCCGGACTCCGGCGCCGCTGTCTGTTCCAGCAACTACCAACTACCAACCTTCCCTTTACCACTTTCCCAATTTCTGGGAAACTCATACTCCTCCCTGTAAAACAGCATACCCTCTCCCACCCATTATTGCTGTTGTTTCTGTTGTTTCTGCTGCTGTGTTTTTGCATAGACAGCAAAGACCGTCGACATCGTCGACTAATTAACTGCGATTATTACGGTCATTACGTGGGATTTCCTTTGCGTAAACATCTTGAATTTTGGCGCTCTTTTAGACCACCACTCCCCACTACACCGCTACACCGCCCCAAACCGCCCCTCTATCCCCTCTACTCCGTGTCTTTCTCTGTCTATGGTGGTTTTTGGGAGGCGAGGACAAGTCTTGGTTGTGTCTCTGGCAGAAGGAGTTATATGCCAACTAATGGCTGTTCCTCCCTCTTAACCCCATCGCAGCCTCAGACCCGTCCCCCTTCCAGCCCCTTCCAACCCCTTCAACAGACATTAAAGCAAATTAACCCCCACCCCACTTCCTGTGGCAGCCGCAAAAGTCATTTGTTGTGCAATGTGTTCCATGTGGCTGGCAGTTTAAAAACCAACACAAAAATCAATAAAAAGACCAAAAAAGGGGATAACCAAATAAGGATATGGAAAGGAGTACGGTTTGTTGTAGGAGGTGGGAAGCGAGAAAAAGCCGGTACCCGAACGAGGGGCGTGGGAGAGTACACCAAGGCAAAAATGATAGTTTTTGATAATCTTTTGTTAATTATTTGACTTCAAAAAAATGTAGTACAAAAAAATGTAGTAAATAAATTTCAAAAAATTATTTGATGGCATTTGATTGTACAATTTTCAAGTTAAATTATTGTACGAGTCTGTAGGGGTAACCATATTTTTCCTGAGTGCACCAAGTAGGAGCGCGAAGGAACTCCAGGGGATGGACAACTTTCGGCGTCTGATTAGAGAGAGGCACACCAAGGCTAAAAGGCTAATGGTTATTACTGTGGTGGACAAGATGACAGTGGCTTTGGCTTAAGGACTCAAACCGTACTGAATGTCAATCGACCCGACCCGACCCGTCCCGCCTCACTTTCCATCTTAAGCCATCAGCAACAGAAATTCTCCACCCCCGCTGCTGTCGCAAGGACATTTTCCAGACTTCGCAAGGGCTAAAAGGTAAATGTAGAAATGCAACCTTAAGATTACTCAATTAATGTACTTTAATTTTGGCCAACCCTAAGTGTTTGTGGGTGTGTATCTGTGAGTCTTTGTATTCATTTTGGAGTATGTACATACATATCTTGGGAGTTACTGTCCTACACCCAGAGAAAAAAACCCTAAGCCCAAAATAGTTTCACTTAGATTTAAATACATATTTATTTGTATTTCCCTCAATACTTACTTTAGTGTCACATCAAACGAGAAAAAGAACGAGCAAGGGGCAGAAAAGTCAGCCATGGTAAATGTTTTCTATTCTACATATGTATATTCTACATATGTATATACATGATGTATAGTACTATCTACATACATATACATTAATAGGTATAGTAGATATTCTTTATGATTCTGCGTTTTCGGTTTCTGAGGATGTTGGAAATAGGCGTTGAGCAAGACAGACGGCTGTATCGATTCGGATATGGATGCTGATCCTCAAATAGATTGACTTTTCAACCTGTACTCATAATGCTGTATTGCATAGATTTTCGGCAGATGCTCTAGCTAAAGCTCATACGTACGTGCAATCAATATATAAAGTCAAAGTAAATTTGCATGCATACACACAATCCCCACCCACTCACTCGGAACGTGCTCGTTGGCTGCTGAAAGTACTTTGTCATTTTGGCTAGTTTTTGGCCATAATCTAGTTTCGGGTTGCTCCGGCTCCAACTCTGACTTCGTCCCCGAGCCCGTCCCCGTCCCCGTCTCCGGCTACGAAAGCGAACGAAATTCAATTAGCCCCAACATCTTAAAGCAGCGAGAGCAAAGTGCCCATCTGGGGACAGTGAGTCCAAAGAGAAGGACGCTTCTGGCGGAGGAGCAGGGAAGGGCACAAAACCATCATCAAGGTAAGCAACTGAAGTGTCTACTCTACCCCAATCCCAATACACAGAGGACTGGCAGGCAGTCCAGACTCGCTTCGCACTCGCACTCGCACTTCAACTACAAGCCGTGGCAATCCAGGAGTGCAACTGATATGAATTTTCATATTGACAGCCGGCGACGGCTGTCCGTTCGTTGAAGCCAGGACAGGTCCGTCCTTCTCCAGCGGAGGAGGACAGCCCAGAAAGTTACCGCATTTGTGGCTGTTCAAATTTTGTGGCCGTTGTTTTATGGCTCCACCTTCTGCCACTTCTCCCGTTAGGGCCAGCTCCCTTTTTATTTTTGGCCAGCCCACACACATTCAATTTTTTAATAAGCCCTGCGATGCCGAGCCCCGAGAAGTACAAAATAAATATTAATAACTTGCAAGGCCCCTGACTGACCAATGCGAGGGGCTGCCAAAGAAAAAAATCGACAAAAAACGGAAAAACAAAAACCGAAACCGAAACTCGAAAATCTGTTTTTGGGACAAGAAACGTGGAAGGAGGTTACTCCGCTGCCGATTTTGGGTGTCTGCGGCTTGGAGCACTAAGCAAATATCAATATTTTCCACAAACTGCTGACTGAATTGGGTTGAGAGGGGATGCGATGGGGTGGGGAGGTGTGGGGTTGGCTGGGGTTGGGTGGGGTTGGGTTGGGAAGGATGTGCTACCCGAGGACATGCATCATAAAGTGCAGGACACGGACCCCAAACGAGGTTTTTCCACTATGGTCAGTGGAAAAATCAAGTTAAAGCAATTAATTTCCACAAAACAACCAATTAGCTTGCAAAGTTTACCGTAAGTGTCTAAACAGGGTTCAGGTTTTGGAGCCCACACCCACATGGAGAGCAGGAACAAAAGGTTACTTGATTTGACTACTTTGAATGTTTGACACTTTACGGACCAAAAGAAGGACCGACCAGAGACCAGACTCTGGGTCGGCTGGCTGGTGGGATGCAAAAGGATGCAAGAGACAGACCGGTGGAGCATCTTGTTTTCCTTGTAGTGTCACAACACATCCTGCTAAAATAATTTACCAGGCCAGGGCCAAGGATCAGGGTGAGAGAGATCTCTGAGAGAGCGAGTGGAAAAACTCAAGTTGGTGGTCCATTTGGACAAGTGTGAACAAGATGTTTTAGGCCAGGCGGACAGCTGGACACTATGTTGACACCAATGGCATCCTGGAGCTGGTGCTGGTGCTGGTGCTGGACGATAGACCCTCTAAAGCGAGGACTTCAAAGTCACAGACGATGACGACGACAAGGACGAGGACAACCTGGTTGCACTTTTGTTGCTGTGATTGTTATTGTTGGTTTAGTTTGTCGTTTTCATTCAGTCATTAAAAACCCTTGTCAAGTCCTACCAGGACACACACACACCCACACCCACACATAAACACCGCTCTGGCATATCCTTTGGACCTGACCACACCAGTCAGGCGGGCGGGCGGGCGGACGGTCCCAGACAGATACCTGCAAGAAACGATTTTCACAGTCTACTTTCAGGCGGCATTTAAATTAGCCTAGCCAAAAACTTCAGTCCCGTCCCTCTCAATCTTCTTAGTCGTTCTGTCCAGCAGCAGCAGCCTAAGCAAACCCCAAGGAAAATGGAAAATTTGCATTTATCTTTAAGTGTTTGTCCCTGTCCCTGTCGCTGTCCCTGTCCTGTCGCTCTCTCTCTCTTGCTCTCTGTCTATCTGAGCCAGATGAAGCTTTAACCCTTTTGGTTAATTGAATTGATGGATTTGTGTCTGGGAACGTGGCCAAATAAGCTTTAAGGTCTTGCCAGCGATTAACATACTATAAACGAAAAGGGGACGGGGGTTTTCGTTGTGCCTGATGGTGGGCCTGTGGCAGGGGCAGGGGCAGGGACTTCTAGAAACGTGTGGCACTCGCAGCCAAATTGAGAAGCATTCGAAATTATGAAAAGTAAGCCATAAAATCTTATTTTTACTTCCGCTACTCCACTTCACTTCACTCCACCCTCAACACCCACCCACACCACCAAAATCCCACTGCCAGGGGGTGCGGTGCTTTTTTCGACTGGGGGTAGGGGGAAGCAGCAGCATTGGCATTATGGTTCAGGGGGAGGGATGGATACAATTTTAATTATGGCAACCGTAAGCTTTTGGTTGTAAATATTTGAAAATGCCCGATAACGTCGACGATTTTCATAAATAATACAACCCGCTCGAGCCTCTCTGGTACCCACCCGTCACTCCATCACTGGATGGGACTGGGGCTGAGACTGAGGCTGGAACTGGGCCTCGGGACGGGGCACGGGGAATGGGGAACTGGGGGTGGGGGTGGGGGTGGGGGACAGGGACCGAAGCAGCTTGAAGCTGAGAGTGCCTGCTCCCACGATAAGGGTTATGCGTGTGCCTAGCCTGGCTCTTCGGCCCGGGTCGCCTGTTTGGCGTTTAAAGACAAAAGGATTGCCTCAATTTGTGGCTCGCTTCGGCTCGACATTGTGCGTGTGGCAACATACACTGAGGCAAAACCACCCACACATCGGGAACGAGTGACTCGATCTTAAGAGATGATATTTAGAAAAAGGAGAAAGGATCAGGCTATGGTTCAGTTAAGGGTTCAGCCTAGTGAGAAGCGATTCTGTGATGTGGGATGAGGATCGTTCGATAAAATAAGAAGTTCATTGAGAAAATGAATAAAGTGCATTTGTAAGAGTGAGAGGTGATGTAACCTTCAGGCACCGCATCCTGATTTGGTTCCACTCCTCTCGGCTACTTCTCTTTCAGTGTACGTCTGTTGTCTCTTGCGGGGCATGCTTGCGTATCTTTATCTTATCGAGAGCTGAGGCTGTTTGCGTGCCTTCTGATTAGACCGCCAGACGGGACTCCCACACCCACACCCACACACAGCCTCAACCCTTTTCCACCTCCAACTTCACCACCCATTTCCCTTTCACATCTCATCTCTTCCCTTCCCCTTCCCCTTACCCGCACGAGTACCCGCAGGAACATTAGCGGCATCTCAGCATTTGATAAGCGACAAGGCGAGCATAAGGCAAACGGGAGACAGTGTATTTTACCCTGGCTCTTGTCGCTCCACCACCCCCTCTCCTGCCAATCCGGGGAGCTGGTGGCACGCGTTGCCGTTACCTTATATTTTCTTGAAGATGCCACTTGCCTCTCTTTTGCTGTGATCTGTGATTTCTATGTGATTTTTGTTTTTCCAGCCACTACTCCTCGTTTTTTGCTTCTTCTCCCCCTATTCATGTCTGTTCCTCCACACCCTTTTCGAGCATTCATGCTCCCTCCTCCTTCTCTGACTGATTCTACTCCTTTCTTTTTGTCTTTGGCCAACATTCATCATGAATGCCTCAAGCCCGCATCTTAATTTTCCTCCAAAAGTAAACAACACGCACGCCACACACACACACACACACACGGTCCACGCCCTCACCCCTGCCCTCATGCCCCCACATCCTGTCCCTGTCCCTGTCCTTGTCTCTGGTCTTTCCTCTGGGGAGACTGGGCAGACAGTTTTTGACGAGCACTTCTTAATTTATGATAAGGGTTTTCGGAAAATTGGAAAATGTTAAAATGCTGCCTGCTAAAAAGTGGGTGTGGGAATGAACGGGTTACGAACCTACGGGCTGAAGAGAGATTTGGGGGGCGGAATGTTTGATTTTTTCTCAACTCTCCTCTGCTCCCACCCGCACTCTTTGGGGAAACTTCCTTTCGTAATGAGCTGCAAAAGCATTTGAATTATTTTTAACCCCGACGACATTATGCCCTTGAGATCAACACATACACAGACGCACGCACACATGACTCTCCTATCACTCACCCACAGCCACAGCCACAGCCACTCCCACCCAACCCGGATCCCTTTCCCAATCCTCCCCCCCCCCCTCAATCCTCCCCCTGTGCTGTGCTTTGGCGAAATTTGATTTAGGATTTTTAATTTTGTGTGTGCGCTACTCATATTTTTTAATTATGCTGAGTAAAAAAGGATTTACAACACACTCGCGCACACACACACACACACACACACACACACACATGACCTGGGTTTCGAAAATTAATTAAATTTGCACACATTTGCAGCTGGCCCTTTTGGAGGCAGCCCCCTTCCCTCACCTCACTGTGCTGCATGGCAATTAAAAAGCTTTTACAGCAATCAAAAGTTGAAAATGTGCGGACGTTTTGCTGTTGCTTTGAATGACACTTTCGTTTAGCCCGGAAAAAGGGAGTCTCCAGTTTTCCCCCAAAACACCACCCCATCTCCCATCAGTCTCCTTCCCCTTCCGCAAACATAGACCGTGATAAGACCATCAAGCTGTTTATAGTTTTAAACGCTTTGTCATTTGCATATGTCCAACCGACCGACCGACCGACCGACCGACCGACCGACCGCCCGCCCGGCCGACCAACCGCTCCGCGCTTAAAGCTACCACCCCAAAGTAACACTCAGGCAGGCACATACCCATGATAAAGAAGATCCCCAGAAGAACCACTCCATTCCACTCTGCTCTCCATTTGACCGCCGGGCATCCTTGCAAGTGGGGGATGGAATGTGGAAGGAGCTAAGCAGAAGCAGGCCCAAGAACGACATCAAGATGAAGGGCACCACAAAAAAAAGGAATGCTCTCATTGGACCGAAGTTTACGATACCCTTCCGTTGTTCCCATGGCATCGATTTGATATTTAAAATATGAAATCAATCTCTTTTCTCAATAAGGCATGTGCCATGAACAATTGTTCCTATGATTACCAATAGGGATTCATTGTTTTCACGACATATTGATCAGAGCCTGGCAGCTCCGATATAAATGCTGTGAAAAGAACGATCTTAAGAGTCTATCTCATGTGATGAAATCGTTCCATTCTGCAAAATAAATGCAATGCTATGTAGTAGTAGCTTTAAATCTGAGTGACGGACTCAATTCTTAATTCCTAATTCTTACCTTCTTCCATTTTAAACATCTGGTTAAAATCATTTTACTCTGTGGCAGGGTATACGCTGGGTAACCACAGTTCTTATATCAATGACAGAGAAAAGGAAAGGAAAGAAAAGCGGGGGCGCACCCAAAGAGTGGGTGGGTGAGTCCAGTCATGTGTCTTACGCTTAAGCGAATTATGAAGTGACCCAGAGCGCATAAAAATTTATTGCTACGAAATAAAAATCAGCGTAAAAGTCTGTCCAGGCTATGGGTGGTTGAGCAGGGGGGCAGCGGCAGCGGCAGCGGACATGAGAAATGAAATCAGCATGTGAAAAAAAATGCTGTGGTCCCCCTATTGGGTTCCGTAACGTTAAGTTCTCTTATGCCCGCCAGCGGGAACAATACCAAAGATATGTACAAGGAGACAGAGGGAGAGGGAGACCGGCAGGGACAAGAAAGTCCTTTTAATCTTAACACATATCATCATGATAACAATTTGGTCACTTTAAGTGAGGCAAATTTATTTATAAGCCTCCCCCCCACCACTGCCCACTCACCCTTACCACTCACACTCCCGCTAGCATCTGTCCATCTTTACTGTTGTATCTCTATCAAGGACTCGCATCAAGGACCCGTGCTTGCGTTTTTTTATACCCTTGCGGAGGGTCTTTCAATTCCGTCCAGATGTGTGTGTAACGCAGAGAAGCAAACACATTTTATATAGAATAGTAGTATTATTAACACCGAGTCGATCAAGCCACTAAATATATATTATATATCAAATCACATTACATATGTATGTATGTATTTACCTCGTTTGAAACCGTTGTAGGAGATGGAAAAATATCAAGTTGGATTATAATAAGTGTTCCCATTTCAATGACAAGCCCTGTTTAATTCCATAACTTTATAGCTTTTCTGAGCGTGTTAATATATCTTCATCGGAATAATACGATATATCATATAGTTTCCATAGGAATAAAGTATCTGCAAAGGGTAGTTAAAGCTTCGGACTTATAAGGTACCCATCTGTCGACTACTCGTATTATTTTGGTCCTTTCTTTGCTTTTGTCCAAGCTCTTTTTGCCATTTTTTGGCTGTTTTTCTTGCTATTGTTTGGTGTTTTAGTAAATTGAAGCAAAATGCGCTTTGATGTCCTTGTTACACGATGTCCACGCACAATCTCCCCTCTATTATTCTCCACCACTCACTCATTCTCTTTCTCTTTCTCTTTTGCTCTCATGTCTAATCGTGCTTTATGTACCGTTACGCACTCAACTTTCTCTTACCCCATTCTCTGCGGGACTATTTTTTTGTTTGTGCGCCTGTGTGCTGTGTGGTTTGGCCATTGGCATCAATTCCCTTTGGCCGGAAAAGAAATCATGTCCAGTGATTTTTTTTTATTAGTACCACCCCCCGCACACACACACACACACACACACACACTCACGCACACAAACAGAGATCTGTAGGCGTGGGCTTGTGCATGCGTGGATTGCGTGTGCAAATATTTGTAATTTTATTACGCACTCAAGTACTCATAAATAAACAATTACATCAGTTACGATGTCCCTTCCTCTTCTCCATCCGCTATCATCATCGCTCTGCGGCTAACAGGTCTTACCCCTGCAACCGCATTCCAATTGCCAATTATTTATAGTTATGTTTCCTATTAGTTGCAGCTAATGGCAACGTCACACCCCCTTTATACAAGTCTTCCCTATCCAAAAAGGCCCCCATCCTTCTTATTTTGTTGTACCCTTGCGGAAAGTATGCTGATTTCGAAAAACATAACAAATTAAAAATTTGATACTCTTGCATCGTATCGAAAACATTCTGTGCGTCTGTTCTCTATCTGCATCTTCATATATGGATGAAACTTTGAACTTAAATATCTTTTTACTGCATGCTGTATATAATTAGTAATTGTCAAGATCGGATAACTACATATATCTATACATCTAAATAACACACATAAATGTCATGTATCCGCCAGGGTATTGCCAACTTCGACCCCAAAAGCTTGCCCTCATGCTGTTCACAGTGTTCTGAGTGACTTTGTCTCGTGTCTTTTCGCTCCTAATCTCGACAATTTTTTGGCAGAAAAATGGCTAAAAACGAATTTCGTGTTTTGCATTTCGTTGCTGTCAAGCGGAAAATGGCGAAAGAGTGTAGGGGGGAAATAGGGCTTGGATGAAGGCTAGGGTTGAGTTCTGTCTGCACTGATTCAAAAGGTTTTTAACATGTCTGAGCACGCAACGTAATTTTAGTTTAATTGGGTAATTATGCGCATACAGTGGGAAGTGGGAAGGCTTTTATATGTGCGTGAGTGGGTGTGAAATGAATAAAGATCGTGAGTCACGTACGTCACAGAAACTTGCTTTGCATGAAAATATTCATACCATACCTCTAAGGAAATGTCTAAAAATTTAGAATTTCAATGCAAAATGCCAGAATGAACTTTGCTGTAGAATAGCGTTTAAGAAAGAACTTGAAGAAAATTGGACCACTTCCGAAATATGTATAAGTATGTATATAACCCCTTTTGACGAATTCGAAAATGGCTAATCAAAAATGAACATATTTCACAATTGAATGTAGAGACGACTTGAGTCTCAAATGAGAGCTGATGTGATCTTCCTACCTCGTGAATGCGTGAGTGCGTGACCCATTCATGTGCTCATCTCTAGCCCGGAGGGTGGCTACTTGTAGCTAAGGCAGACACAAAATTGTACCAGTTTGTTTGCTGTGCATGCAAATGCAAGTCTCCAGACAGATGGAGAGGGAAAGAGGGAGCGAGAGAAAGTAGTCTGAGAAAGGGAGAGATAGTTGAAGCAGACGCCATAACTAACGGTAAGATGAATCCACTGACACTGTTTGCTCGATGCCAAGTGGAAATCCTATGGCGCTGAAAAGCACCCGCCAAGAAACAGGTGTAGTTCGTAGAGGGAGACGAGAGTTGGGAGTCACTAGAGGAGCATTCACAATGTCAGCGGAAACGGAAGTGCATGCAGTTTGAGCTGAGCTCACTGGCGAGTGTGGGTAAAGTATGGGTCGAAGGAGTGCAGCGGAAGTTGTCGTTTTGGTACAGGAAGCCCACTTGAAAGGCGTTTTCGAGGAATGGGCCTTGGTGTTCGCGTTATGCTTGGCTGACTTTCGCTTTGGCTTGTTAATTTATGTGCAGAGGCGTAGCCCAGTAGGGGTGGAGGTACAGTTAAGTATGCATATGCAAACCTTATTTTAGCTGCGTTTAATTATGGCTCCCAAAGATGCAAAAGCCGAGTCCCCAGTAATCAAATCAAGGATGCGAATTCTACATAGACCAACGCAAACATTCCCTCTCCTTCTAAGCAGATAAACTCTTTAAGAAGAACCACTCGAACTCGACAACAAAAAGAAGTGAAACACAAATTTTGACCCCGAAAATTGGGCCAACAAGTTTGGCCAAAGTAAGAGCGAAAGAGATGGCGGACACACACTCTAGTCCTCTCTCTCTCTCACTCACTCTGGCTTCTTGGCGGCTGTCTCATTTCATTGTTATTATTTGCCGGCGCGAAAGTTTTAATTTTTATTATTAACTACGAAACTTTAGCTGGAAAGGCAGAAAACTTAAAAAAGGCGACAGACAGAAAGAGCAGGCAATAGTCTACCAAGAATGTGTGAAAGGGAGGACAACAGAGAGAGGGAGAGAGACGCGTGGGCAAGGAGATGAGCATGAGCTAGCGAGCGAGAGCGAGAGCGAGAGGGATGGTTAGATAGACAGCGGACAGACTTTGGTAAAGGGGTGCGCGGTGCTGACTGCAGGAGCTTTTGGGGAAAGCGTCAAAGTTTTAAAGTAAAGTTTTTCGGCGTACACCCGCTCCCCTCGCACCCCCTGCCCCACTCACGAACATCCCACCCTATCCTTTAAACGCCCGTAAAATATAACTTTGTTTTAGGTTTTTGGGGTTTTTGCTCTGCCATATGATTGCTTGGCAGCAAATTCTGCTGCCGTTCCCGTTCCCTTTACAGGCGCTTCTTCTTGCCACTTTAACTTGTTCCTGTTTCTGTTCGTGTTCTTGTTATTGTTCCTGTTCTTCTTAGACTTTCCACAAAACCAAAAATCGGGCAAGGTCAGGGACAAGGCCTCTTCCGTTCTGCTCACTTCGCGTTCCAAGTTCAGTTCAGTTCAGTTCGGTTCAGTTTTTGGTTTTGTTTGGTTTTCGGCTCTCAAGTTGGATTCCCTTACCCCTTTCTTCGTGGGGATCTTAAAGCTTCTAAATATTTTCATTGCAGTTCTGCTTGGTACTGACTAGCAGCATTCAAAATCGATCACTACCGATAAACAAGTTGACAAGAATATTTTAAAACCCTAAGAAGATACTTATATGTAGCTAGAAAATGTATTCCGTAAATTATTGTTTTTTAATTTCGATTAAATCTGGATTTAATGTTTCTGCACTTAGAGTAAAACGCAATTATTTTTTCGTTTAATATTTTAGCATTAAATACAAAAATAGTAAAATTATATTGAATTAACTTTGACTTAAATATATATGTATTAAAAAATCGGACATTTAAACTAAATATATATTAAACACTTTAAAATAAATATATTATATTATATTCAATTTGTAGGAAATATATTTTAATTACATATGAAGGTATTTAATTTAAATATGTATATTTATTTAAATATGTATATTTATGTTACGTATTTTCATAGTAATATTAAAATGCAAGTATTTTACTTTTATTTTTATATTTACACCCTCGGGGCAAGTGTTATATAAATTTAAATACAAGTGAAACTATTCGGGGCTCAGGGCTTGTGAGTAAATAGCAAGAAAATGAATAAAAATCAGCCGATTTTTATTTTTGTAATGTTACAATTCATGTGACCACATGGATTTCAGCAGTGTCTGGGCTAACTATAATATATTTTTTTATTAAAGATTAATTCAACTTCCAGGTCCCTATTTGTGTAATATATTTTACTTTTGCCCCGCATTCAACGGAATATTTAGGATATCTATTGAATGGACTTTAATCGAAACATTTAGGGGAAAATTAAAGAGCAATCCAAACCATCCTTATAGTCTGACCTTTGTTCCGAGCACACGCAGCATTATTTATGCTGCATTTAACTTTGGTTTTCCATTCATGGCCTGACCATTTTTGGGGTGCCACTGTTTTGTGGTTGAAATCCATGTTGGTTAGTCCTGGAGCCAGTGGCTGTGGCACTGTCAGGGGCTTTGCAAAGCAGCGTTCGCACACACACAGACACAAATTAAGTAACACTTACAATGCAAACGGAGCCGCATTCAAATTCGCATTCCATTTTGGGACTCCACGAGCACGCAGCATGTGGTCACTGGCAGGAGGTGTAGACGGGGGTCTTAAGGGGTGCGTGGTCACTGGGACAAGGGTGAGGTGTAGTATCCGGAAGAGTTCCTTTTTTCAGTGACCGAAAAATGAAAAACAGCCTGCAGTTGTGAAATGTTCAGGCGTGAAAACCCCGATTGAGGTTGAGGCCTGGTTTTGCTCCTTGCCTTCTATTCCTACTCTTACTCAATCTCTCTCTGTCTCTGTCTCTGTCTCTGCTGTCTCCGTCTCTTTCGCTTAGAAAAGCCAAAGTGTAAAGCTGCCTCATGTGTCTGGCAAATCCACTTCACAGACACTCTATCGACCCTACTCTCTCACTCTCTCTTTAGCTGGGATTCATTAACATTTTTTCCATTTACGATTTTCACGCGTTTTTTAATGCGTTGCCATTTGAAACGGCTTAAATCTCATACATATGCAATTTATGCACACACAGATACACACCCACACATACAGACAAACACATTGAGTTGCCAATTTGAAATTATTACCGAAGCCAAAGCCCAAAACAATCTCCAGACAGGTGGTGCCCCATTGTACTCGTAGTTGTTGTTTTGCTTCATTTTTTGTTGTTTTCCTCCTTCCATTCTTCCTGCTTCACTTTCTTCATTTACATCTGCTTTCACCTTCCCCTGCCTTGTCCCTGCCATTCGTTGCCAGAAAGCCAGAATAAAGAAAAACCAAATTACCGCATTTGAAAAATAAATACTTAAGCAAAACACGGATTACGTACAGTGGAACAAAGAGCATTTAGAGCGGCAGAAATTTCACAAATAAATTGAGCATCTGAAAATCTTTAGAGAATTATTTTTCTCTGTTGTTTGTTTCGAGATCTTCTCTGCAAAGAATTTATATGGTTTCAAAGGAAGGATTCCTTTGAACTATTTTATAATTTAAACCTTTTAAGGAATTTTTTGAAAGATTTTTATGTGCAGAGTACATTGCAAGGAAATATTTTGTCGGAGCCTACGTTGAAAAGTAATCAGGAAGCTACAGGTGAGGGTATAATCAGTTAATCAGCTTCAGATATATTTCGGGTGTACAGATACCACTGTTTAAATATTCAATATATGTTAAATTACCAAAAAAAAAATAAAAAAAATAAAGAAAGAGATTTTTAAACTCTGTTCTAATGTCTCAATCCCTCTCCACTCAAATTTTCTAGTGCTTGTGTGCGTGTGTGTTTGTGTGTGGGGAGGGGGTCGCACAAGTGCTGGCGCAGTTACTTAAATGCCCGTCTTCGCCGTGCCTCTTCACCGCCCATTCCCCGCCGCTACCTCATCTCCACCATACAGCCGCTTATCCCTCTGCCAAATTAATTCAAATTAATTCACTCGCGTCCCAGATGTTTCAGCTCAAATTTTATGCGCGAAATTCGTTTTACACCGAAACCATTTGGCGACCAAGGTGGAATCAGTCTCAATCTGGTTAGAAGTGGGGGTGGCTCTACCCCCATGTGATGGGAATTGCATTTCCTTTTAGGAAAGCATTTGTCGATCACAGTACGAACTCTGCATTGTATTCGACCTTTCGTAACTTTAGATTTACATATGTATTATCTCACCAATAGAAACAAGAAATTAGTGAGGAAAATTACTTCGGCGATCAGAAATGTACATATGTATATAGCCTTGAAGATAGGCGATCTTTTCTAAGGCGGAAGGTGTCGATTGGGTTTATTTTGAATAATATTCTGTTAAAACGCGAGTTGCCCGAGATCTTTGCGGAACCCTGATTCTTCGTAGGCCTTTAGGATTCATCTATATTAAATAATTGTATGTTGATAGGCCAAATATCTGCAGATAACAATGCGCAAAACTACTCATATTCGGCTATAGACTGTATTTCGATCGTACTTTGTGTTGGACTTTGAAAAATAATGGAATGTCCGTTCAGGAAAACATTTTTTAAGTTTCAAAAGTGTGCTAAATGGCTCCCAAAACTATCCTAAGAAGCTTCCTCTTGAACCCTGAGGCCACTTAAACACCGCCGAAAACTGTTGGCCCCAACCGCAGAACGACACAACGCCAGCCCCATCCCACATTCCGTCATTGGCCCACCATTGTCCTGTGGGGAACACGCCTCGCGTCAACTCCAAAATAACCAGAAAACAAAAGACGAAGAATGGAAGCGAACAGAGAGGAAATGAAGAGAACAGAACGGAACAGAACAGTAGAGAAGAAGCCAAAACAAAAGGCGAAGCGAAAAAATGTTCCTTATTCCCGAAATTGAACTTCAATTTCAATGAATGACGCAACAGCAGAGCGGCTGTTCGCAGAGGGATGCTGTGGTGGGGGTGGGGTGGTTCGGGTTTTAGTTGGCAAATGCGTTAATTCCATTTTCTTAATTAAATGCACAAACAAAATCACGGAAATGAAAAATAAAATCCAAGTCTTTTACACTCAATGATTTGTTTTCATTAAAACAAGAAATTCTCATTAACAATGGCAATGACAGCGAACAGAAATGGTCCGTACCCTGGTTGGAAGGGGGGATTGGGTGCGGTGCGGTGCGGTGCGGTGCGGTGGGAGACAGAGGGTGAAAACCACCGATGGGCGACGGCCAAGGCAAAGCTCGGCAAAGATTCAAGGCAAAGTCGAAGGAGAAGGCGACGGCGACGGCGACTTTTATTCTGTCCATTGTGCTCTGCTTATCGCCTGAGCATTGTGATGCTCAGTATTGGCAACGCACAAGGCTATACTGAATTTGTTTCAGATATGTAACAGCAAGAAGTGTAACACATTCATACATTATCTTCCCTTGATCAATGTCGGTACCATATAATTTTGCAACCCTTAGGGTTTTTTATCGCTAAGTAGGTAATTGTTTACAAGACATTTGTAGCTCCGAAAGTCAGTAAGAGGGTATATGTGAATCGTATATTTTCTAACGTTGTTTCTGCTCTTTGTCCCTCTCTTGGTTTTGTTGTTGTTGTAGTCAATGGGCGCACTCACAAAACGCGCCACATTTTAATTGCCAGCAATTGTCGTCCCCGCTCTCGCAATCCTTGTCGTTGTCGCAGCTGCTCCTTGGACTGCTCTGCTCTGCTCTGCTAACTTATTATCCTTATACAGTCCCTGTTGTTGCTTTTGTTGTCCTAGCCATTCACGGAGTCAGGCGCCACCCATCTTTTTTTCGGCGAAAGCGTCAGAATTTATGACATACTTTTCAGCGCAATTGTTGTCGCAATTTACGCGCCCTCTCTCCCGCTGCCTTACCAGATTTTGGAGGGGGGAAACGAATCTGGAAGGGTGGCGTGAATGGTGCAGCCCTGCCCTTAACAATTAGCTTCCTGGCAGCTGCAGAGTCAATCAATAAAATCACGAGAAATTTAAACATTTTCCCTAGCATACTTTTTGGGCTGGAACTGGAGCTCTAAACTTGAAACTTGAATATTTTCAAATGGAAAATATACATACTTTGCACTAATATCAATATCATTTTAATTAAAAAGGTTTCCTTGAAAAATTACAAACTTATATTTCCATTTGTGCAGACATTTTTTTCAACTCATTAAAAAGAGATTTCAAAAAATTACTGCTAGAAACTCTGTAAATCTTCGAAAGTAGACTAAACACAAACTATTCGTTTTCAATTGAAAAGCCCTCGACGAAAAGTATTACGTTCACTTATCTTTTGTTGGAAACCTCATGATTATGAACGGTATCCATTCTCTGTTTAAATTAGTTGAATCCTAGCGATATAAAATGAAGAGCAAACAAGTAAGACAAGTGAGGAGGAAGCTGCGTCTGCTTGTGTGTGGAAAAGTTCAAAGGTCCAGGAGCAGGTAACTCAAACATTTTCAATGGGAACATTCATGGAAAACATGTTCATCTTTTAATGACGCTAATGAAGCTATCTTAAGAGGTGTTTTTCCGCAACAAAATCGTATGTGAACTAAGCGAATTCTTTTCTATGAAGCAAATATATTTAGGAACTTAGTCCAACATGATCATATTCCCCTGAGAAAAATATAGCAAATGCATTTCTACATAAAGTTGCTTTATAGATCTGGGTATGGATTTTCAATTTTTATCGAAGCTTTTATGAGGCTTATGTGACTGATAAGATATATTGTGACCATATCCAGCCTCTATAGTTATACAGTTAGGTCACAATAATTACCTATATTGTATTGCCTATTTTTAAAAGCACAATGTTTTCGTAGCAGAACACACTTTTTGATTGGATTTCCGACTGCAGCATAATCGTTTTGTAGAATACCTTTTAGGTTTTTAATGGATCCGCCAGGCAAGGACATTGTTTTTCAATTGTGTAATTTTTTAACTTTAATTCTATCTCAATCTGTCTATCTCTATCTCTCTCTCTCTCTCTCTCTCTCTCTCTCTCTCTGTCTGTCTACTGCATCCCCCCATGCCGAACCATTGCGCCCCCCTACTGCACTTCCTGTCCATCCCTCCTCTGGGGCGGCGACTGCAGCTAGTGGCAAGCAAAAAAGAAAGCATGAAATGAGAGCAGATGAGAGCTAAAAAAGTACCGCTAATCGTACAAAATGGTGGCAAACACACACCAGTCGTGTGGCAGGGGGGCGAATGAGCTAGGGAGTGGTAGTGGAGCTCAGAGAAAAAGAGATAGTGATAGAGAGAGAGAGAGAGCACGTAAATTTACTCAACGCCATTTTTTTCTTCCCTCTTGCATTTTCCCATTTTCTCGATTTTTTTTGCTGCTACTGCTGTTGTGTGCTGCTGACGTCGCTGGTCTCTGCTGCGGCTGCCTCGTTTTCGATTTTTCCAGCTTTTCTTTCCACTCTTCCTCTCTCGGTTGCTTTTTATGCAGTTTCTGCTGTTGCCCTGGCAATGGACCCGCCTTCTTTTGCCGGCTTCACCTATCGTAGCGTCGGCCTCGTCCTCGTCGTCAGTTGCACGAAAGGTCCTGGCCATGCCGGCCGCATGCAGCATGCAGCCAGAGAGAGAGAAAGAGACACCGAGAGAGAAAGAAAGAGTGGGCGAGAGCGAGCAAGCTTGTGTCTGCGTCTGCCTACACTGAACAGTGTCCTGCTTCTCTCTCTTTCTCTCTCTCTCTCTCTTACTGACCTGCTCTCACGCCCGTTCTCTCTCCTCTTTTGCAACGCTCTCTCTTTCTGGCGTTGGCTCTGCGCTACTGCATTTTCCGTTAGCCAGCTATTCCCTACAAACTCCCCTCCCCTCACCATCCTTTACAGTCTCATTCCGGCCACTCTCCCACTGCTTTCTCATTCTCCTAATATTTCTTCTTATCCTTTTTGGGATTTCATTTATTGTATATTTTTTGCATTTCATTCTGCTTTTTTTATGCTTTTGTTTCCCCTTAGCTTGGCCAGGCTTTAAATTTGATTTTCTCTGCAGCATTTAGCGCACACACTAGCTGGCTCTCTCTCTCTCGCACACTAACATATGCATATGTGTATACCATGGAACGTCTCTTGGAGGGACAACCAGGTATAGGTTCCCCTTAGGGTACTGTCCACATATCAATGCTTTCTGTCTCTTACAAAAATGCAGCCTTTAAACTCTTCCATTAAAGTGAGATGTCCGCCAAGGGAACTATCCATCCATGAAGCTGTCCACCAAGGCTGCCCTTCAAGGCAGCTATTCAGCCATAGACTTTTCCACGCATAGAGCTTTCCGTCTAAGACGCTGGCCACCCATTAAGATGTCCGCTCATGAATCCCTCCACCCATTCAGTTGTGCATCCACAAGGCTGGGGTCCTAAACAGAAGGGTTCGTCCAAATAATAGATGTTATACGAGCTTCGCACCTTTCTTGACCGTCCTTCTAACATTCCTTCACATAAAAAACCTTTGTCAACAATTTATACATAAAATTTGTATAAAATACCGTATACAGGTTAAAATGTGCATTATTTTCTTCCCAATTATTTTTATTATTATTTTTATTTGTAATGTAAGGCTTACAAGCCGTCTTTAAAGTCGATTAAACGAATCATAATTTCTACTCCTTTCTCCCACATATGCAAATAAAAAGAAATAAAAAATAAATTACTTTATTACATATTATATTTATCAATTGAAAAAGCCGAATTCTATACTAAATTTAAATTTAAAAAATATAAAATTTTAATTGAATTATACGATTTTTACTTTGAATATAACACATATTTACTATATACCTATACACATATGTACATATATACATACATGTATAGATCTCCTCCCCAATTAGACCCCCACTGCGCCCTGTCCCACCGTCTGCATAAATAATTTGCAACTCATTTCGTAGATGGTTTTTATGAATTGCCGTGCAATTTTTAATGAAATTTATCGCGCTTATCCGGGCGCATTAATCAAAAACCGGGCATTTGGCTCCGTTATCAGGCCGCGACCCCGCAACAACAGTTACAGCAACAGCAAAACAGATTTATAACGAAACAGACTGTTGCTGCTGCTGTACGAGTGTGTCTGTCTCTGTTTCGCGCCTTTGACGGAGGTCGCTAATTTAAACCAAATGAATTGGCACATTTTTCACTTTTTCTCCCAGACTCCACTCCCCCTCTCTCGCTCTCTCATTCTCTCTCATTCCCTCTGGGGGAAGTCAAATGAGCAGCGGAAATCTCCAAACTGAATCTGAACCGCAACCTGAACCTGAACGTAGACCAGGACCAGGACCAGGACCCGTACCCTAAAACATTCCCCCTACCCCCGTCAGAAACAGGCCGACAATGGGAGATGTCGGGGCGTAGTCACTTAATCCATGGCCCGGGCGATAAAAATCTTGAAAATCCAACTTAAGTGTTTGGTAATTTATCTCACTGTTGTGCTCCGGCTCCATCTCCATCTCCACCTCCACCTCTCGCTGTCTTTCTATCTCTGTTGCTCTGTGGAGCATACGCGCGACATTTTTTGCGTATAATCGTGCTAGTCGTGGCCTCACTCCTGCTTACACCCCTGCTTCTGCTCCTGCTTCTGCTCCTGCTCCTGCTCATCCTCCTTTGACGATTCCTTCAGTCGTCAGTCATCGCACCGCGGGTTGCCACAGCCCAACCACAAATAAACCAGGAAGAGCCATACCCCACACTCCACACTTCCATCTCAGCGCCCCCAACCAGCAGCCACTTCCGGCATCAGCATCAGCATCAGCTTGTTGTCAGTCATTTTGAGTTTGGCTTTCGATGAAATGATAAATGATGAAAAATCTTGCCAAAGATTTAAAATTATCCAAGAGCAGAGTCAACAGCAAATCAGCGGAGCAGGAGCAACCCGAACCCTGCCCAGGGAGACCACCTCTCGAAAATGAGCTTGCAAATACAGAAATGAGATGAGATAATGCCTCCCACTTACGGCCAGCACTCCAAATTGGAAACAGATGAGACAAGGACCATATTTTTGCTGGGAAAGTGAGAGAAATTGAAAAACTAAAGTAAAGCACAGTACTGTAAAGCATATCAAGAAATGGTGCAAGGCTTTAAGAGGTGCGAAAGGCACATAGAAATTGGAAAGAGGCATTGATATTATTTAATACATTCTACTCTCAACTTTCATGATCGAAAATACATAACACAAAAAAATGTACCACAAATGAAAAAAGAAAAGACAGAAAACAGAAAAAAGAAATTAACTAACTCCTTTCTATATTTTCTAGAAGCTTATTAATAAAAATGTACATACATACATATGTATATCTATGTATCGATTTCCGTTAAAAAACTCTCGGCTTGCGAACATGTGTAATATATTGTATATAACAATATACATATATGAATATATATATATATATAATATATATAGGTAATTAATTAATGAATGAAATTTAGTTTTTATAATCAGAGTCCAGCATTTGAGAATTGATTAGTTTCTAAACTCCTTAAATTTTTGCAAAAGTTATTGTGAAACTATTTTATGGCCCTCCGGGTACTTTCTGGTCTCTCGACTCTGCCCACTGATAAATCTTCCGCACCTCATTTTCCATTCATTTCCATATTTTCATCAGTTTGCTCCACCCCGCCCTTCCACTTGCCACCCCACTAGCTCCCCTGAGTTGCACTTTCTGAATGTATTCTTCAGGCCCATTGTTTGCACGCGTTTGACGGAGTGGACAGTGGATCGTGTTGGATGGCCGGCAGCAGCAACCCTTGCTGGCAAACCCCCTCAGCGCCCCTTTGTTCTATGATTTCAGCAGTTTTTCAATTGAGCAAAAACAGAGGGCAAATGAGAAAATTGGGTTTTTCTTATAGTTTTTCCATGCTGCTGCCTGCCAGAGCTGGCTACCGAAAATGTTCTTCCTGCCTGTCCTGGACGTTGTTCTGGTCCTGTCGAATCAGTCGATATCCACCCTCGACCCTCTAAGAGCGCCTCGAGGTTCTAGGGGGTTGGGCATGAGAGGATTCGAAGTTTTAAATAGCCATTAGCGAAAACGCTTATTAAAAATTTACATTTCATTCCACTTTACAGCTGAGCGAGCCAGGAGATGAGACGAGTTGAGTCGAGTTGAGTCGAGTTGAGTTTCGAGACTGGAAAATTCATTTTAGCTTCCACCAAAGCGCCAGCACCAGCCCGACACCACCCCAACCCCCTAAACCAAGCCCGTAGTTCTATCCCTGTCCCATCCCATCCGCCTACTTCCTGTCGTTGATGGGGTTAAAATTTTCTGTTGTTGGATCTTTAGGTGTTCATGCCAAGTTAATTTAATAATAAAACTGAAATTTAATTCATTTGTGGATAGGCCAGGTCCTGGTCCAGTCTTAGTACTAGGAATGCGTGAGGGGGTGCAAGATTGGTTATGGAAAAGGAGTTTCCCTGAGGGATAGACCCAACTGCTGGCCCCATCCAAATTTGCCTCAGTCTCAGCTCAGCGTCTTTTCACTCGTTTTTAATATTATTTTCCAGTTATCTGACCTTTTTCTTCTCGCAACTGTTGGCCAACCTCGGATCCGGCTACATTTTCCACAGCCAGAGGCCACGGAGAGCACGAGAAGGAGACTTCTTTCGGCTCCTTTAATTATGAGCCAAACAAGCGCTTTAAAAGGCCAAAACTAACATACACAGTCACCCATACACAGACCTTAGCACTTAAAAGTGCTTGAAAAGGCATCCCCATCAGAAACCCCTCCCCCTGCCTCTTTGGCCTGTCGTATTGCATAAATTTCGGGACTGCGAGAGCACTTGCAGACAAATTGAATTGCGTAAAACTAACCGCCGAATGCGCGCCGCACAATTAAGGTTGAGGTTTTATAGCCGCGCTGTCAATGGGGGGGGGTATGTCCCAATCCCTCCCTATATACATACATACATATATAAAGTACAATATCTCTCTGCCCCTCAGCCGCGACTTTGGCGTTTCCCGTTTGCGGGTTTGGGGATCTGCGGGTGGCAGCTGTCAGTGCGTTAGTCAGTCGCTGTCAGTTTTCGGTTAGCTGCAGGCTGGGACACCGCCAACCGCCATCCGCCATCCGCTATCTGCCATCCAGCTCGATTCCTCAACTCATCTTACCCCTCAATACCCATCACATACGAAATGAATCTTCAATACCCATCAGATACGAAATCTATGTTTGAGTGTGTACTTGTATCTGGTATATTTATGAGCGTATCTGCAAGTTTAAATATGTGCCCGATCACCTTTGCTGTTTGGCAGAAGCAGCTGCAACATTTTCTACAAAATATTGCACATGAAAACGCATGTACATACAGTGAGTATGGTTAGGAAAACGTTATGGTCCCATCCTATTTTTCTACAATCATATATGCAAAATGCAGAAACTAAGCAAATTGATACAAGAATTTGATACTCAGCCTAAAGCGAGGACCTATGTATGTATGTATCTATGGATTACAACATTTATAGATGGATAAATGATAAATGTGATAAAAATGAATAATCTACGATGAAAATGGGTCTTAGTAAGCAAAACACCATAACTTAATCAAACCTAACCTGGGCAGAAGACTAAAGTGGTTTTGAAATAGATGGTTGAATGGATAAGGAAGTGCCAGACAAATTGACACAAGATAATGTGGATAAAGATATAGATAAATGGAATGATAATTACAAATTGATAGATCCATTATTTCATTAAAGACACCTATAGGTCATATATGTATAAAGCTGGAAAATAAACTTAAATGCAGTTACAAATCATAGATATTTATTCATAGGTATATTTATTATACCTATAGTCACAGAACTGCATAAAATCCTATTTGTTCACAGCTTTTCCAGAGTCTCACCTTGTCGACTCCCACTACCCTTTGAGGGACACACTCCCTCTTGATACCAAGCCGCACCAAGTAGAAACAGCTCCAGGACGGTGTCCTGGTCGGTACCAGGATGAGGAAGGGGACACCAAGCTCACGAAGCAGCTGGACCGGGAGCAAAATCAGAATCAGGGAGCAGCGGGGAACATGGCAAACGCTTTTTGGCCGCACAACAAAATTTGATTTGTATTTCTGTGGTTTACCTTTAGCCCCCAGTTCTTGAGCTCTCCTTCTTTTTCTCTCTCTCTCCTGGCTGCCCAGAGGGACACGAACAAAACTATGGAGCGGTGGAGGAGGAGGAGGAGGATGGAGTGCCGGGAGTGTCAGTGGCACCTGGGCTTGCCTGCTGTCGTAGATGCTGAGGTTGAAATGTAAAATGCACAGAATGGATTGTGCGGCTAACCGGAACAATTAAGGAATTTCCCCGGCAACTGTCCTGGTCCTGTCCTGGTCCTGGTCCTGGTCCTGTCCCGGTCCTGGGTCTGTCCCAGGTCGGGCTCACGGAGCTGCAGTTACCAAATTACAAATGCCACATGGTCTTGGCTGGATCCCCATCCCCCACTAGTAGTCAGAGTCTTGCTCCTGCTATCTGCTATCCTCCTCAAAAATGATTAAGTAGATTGCAATGACTAAATTCTGAGCAGGACGACAAGACGATGACACGGCCCAGGACAAGACGTCTTCGTCTTGGTTGGCAAAGGCGATAAAATGGAAAAACCGACGGGGAAAATCAGGAGATGGAGCCACTAGAATATGGCGTGTTGGCTTTTGTTTCTGGCCCAGCCAAATATGTCTTGCATACGAAATTATCATAAGCCCTAAAAGCTTTAACACAGCCGCCTTCCCCTCGTCGATATCTGAGAAACTCCATGAGCTCCAAATGCAACAGCAACAACATGGTCACAGAGTGACTGGATGGTTCGGGCACGGGCTGGGGTTCTGGTAATACTTCTGGGGTCGGGGCTAGGACGGAGCCAGGACTGGGCCATCGCAGATGGCTACGTGGCCGTGTCTACCTCAATGTTGACGTTGGCACGGAAATAATTGAAAATACGTGTTTGGGTTTTTGCGGACAGCGGCAGTTGCCTGACAACACCAGCAGCAACAACAAGGAGCCGGCCGCACGTTCGACCCAACGTTTGGGCCAACTTGGACTTGGCCACATTTCAGTTTGACAAATTTCACTTCAGCCCTGGCCAGGCATAATAAATTTTGTAATTTCTTCAAATGAATTTTGAAAATGAACAGAATAACTGGTGGGGATGGGGATTTACCCATTATCGAAATGAGCCAACAATTTGTGACTACCAATAGTAGAACCCCTATTTAAACCCCAGTCCCAACCAGCCAAGCACTCCTCCGATATTAATAATTATTTTCTTGGAAATGGAAATTGAAACTTTCAACGGCAGAAAGGCGGTAGCAATAGATGGAGCATTGAGCCATGGCCTTGGAAGAAGTTTTCGTTTTCAAGTGGCAAAATCATGCTGCATTATAGATAATGACTTCGAATCAGATATGCTAAGTATTGCCATTATAGCCAGCTTGCATCGATCCACCTTTGCCAGTTCATTTTCAAACATACCTACCTACTACATGCTTTGAAATTGATCAATTTTTTAATCTTTCTGTATAGTATATACAGTGTATTACTGTTTCTACTTCTCCAAGAAGCTCCCAGTTGGATGAAGAAACGCTATACCTCGGCCCTTAACATGAAAAATAACAGTGACCATCTGATTACGGCCTTCCATATATGTATACGAGGCTTGAACCGTCGTCGTGCGCCCTAAAATGCACTTTCATATTCAATTATTTTACGCATTTTTCATATTCCTTTTTCGTATCTGCAAAGGGACATGTGTTGTTATTCCCACTTTTATGTGGAAGATTGAGATTTTGTTCCCATCGTTCCAAGGTGCATAAATGATCTCTTTCTAATTTAAAATTTCATTGCATGTATCCCTCTAAAGGTTTCCTACCGAGCTTTCCTTGGAGCGTCCCTTCAAGTATCTGTCTGTGTAAGTTTTCCTTGACTGTCCCTGTCCTTAACTCGATTCGGGAGCATTCTTCCGCCTTTCTTTAAAGTCCTGGAGTAATTTGGCTTAAAGTACGAAACCGACGATTCGATAGACATTCGATTTACGACAAAAATTTTAATTACCACAAATGAGGGGGAGGAAAACTCTTTTAGCTGAAAATTGGCTGGCAGAGAAAATCAATTAGCTGCCATCCCAAAAAAAAAAAATATATACAAAAATAAAAATAGAAAAATAAACAAAGACAGAAGCAGGACGATAGCCAGGAGGAGGCGCAGGATGAGATGAGATGACGTTGGGCGATTCGACTCTCGTTCCACTCTTTAAATCAATAAATCATCTGCAAGCAAATTAGTTGGATAAGGAGGTGTGGGTGAGTGGTTGAGTGGGTGGGTTCTGGAGTGGGTCAAGAGACCGACCATTAGTCTTGCTTGGACACGGCTCGACCCAAAGTTGTCCTTGCCCTTGCCTCCCCTTCTTCTCAAGTTCTCTTTCTCATTCTTTTTTTATTTTTATTTTTTCCGTTGTGCGATTTTCGAGCTAAAACCACGTGATTGGCTTTTAGAGGGTATCCACATCCACCCAGGCCCTAATTCAGTCCCAGCCCCATCTTCTGCTTTGAGCAAATGAAATCCATTATATTCATGCGCAACAAAAGCCAAAAAGGATGAGTCCGCAGGACCCCGAAAGAAGCAGGACTCTTGGGCTGGGTCTTACTTCGCAAAGCCATGAGCCCTGAGCGCTGGGCGAAGTGCTGTTCTGGCGACATAAAAAATTCATTAAAAGTAATAAACTAATTCCATTCGATCCTATTAAAAATCATTTTCGAATTAAGGATATTTGCATATCCTTAATAAAGTTTTACCGGACACAAAGGCACAGAAACTGGGGAGTTGGGATGAGGCCGAGGCCAAGGCTAAGGCTGAGGCCGGGCCGGGCCGGGCCGGGCTTTGCCTTTGTGACATTTTACTGGCCATAAGCAGACAAGTGGATGAGCTGTGGATGCCCCACCTGCCCCTGAATAGCCCCCTGCTCCTGCAGTCGCTCATCAGCAGCGCCGTTGGTGGTTGATGCCATGCTGATGAGCCAGGAACAAGAACCATTCACTAGGAGTGGGATAAGGTCCAAGGACCAAGCATCCTGGACTGGGGAATGGCGACTGGGGGGAAATCTTGTTTTTATTTGTTTGTTTACCGTCCGCAAAATGAACGTTGGTAGCGACTACTGGTCGGGGGGGGTGGGCTGGATATATATTTAAATTTTATCGCAAGAGGTCCGGAGAGCCTGATTGCCTACGGATTTGCCGTACTGAGGACACTTTCGGCTCACAGCTGCCAGGACTCATCAATCAGCTGCAGACTAATTACATAATCTCCTCTTGATTATGTTGCCGCACAATTGTTGTTGCTGCCGTTGCTCTTGGGGCAAATTGAACTTGTTGAGTGATGCATAGCGGAACTCAGGACTCAGGACTCAGGCCTCAGCACGCAAGGACATCAGCGTACACATAGAGCTGGGGGCGGTCTTTGTTTCTAGAGCTAATCTTTGGTACTGTTTTCGAGTGGGACAAAGAGTTCCCCTTAGTCACTCTGGATTGAAATGGGATTCGGAATTTATTTCAGG
This sequence comes from Drosophila athabasca, assembly GCA_008121215.1. Taxonomy (NCBI): domain Eukaryota; kingdom Metazoa; phylum Arthropoda; class Insecta; order Diptera; family Drosophilidae; genus Drosophila; species Drosophila athabasca. The sequence continues at coordinate 3,202,438 of CM017796.1, read as the reverse complement.
AATCGCATTGAAATAAACAGATTTTGTTTTATACCAGAATATAACCAAACCGAGCATGCTCTTCAGAATACCATAACATCCCAAAGGGATGTTGTTTTCACATCTTTACCGCCGTATACTGACTCATTTCAAATTATTTGAACCAAATGAAAACTTGCTTGGTGTTGGCTGAAACCCGGCTTAAACATAAAATATCTTAAATCATATAACATTATATAACAGCTAAAAAAAATCCGGAAGCAGCTATTGAAACCAAGATAAATTCAATTTTTTTTGTTTTAAGATTTTTAAAACAGGGTCTTTATTTTGAAGATTTTGTTCATATCAAGATTTGTATATCAATATTTTATTTAATTAAGCTTACTTTCCGCTTCCCTTCTCTGTTTCTGTCTCTCTCCCGCTCTCTCTATCTCTTTCTTTCTCTCTCTCTCTCTCTCTCTCTCTCTTTCTCTTTCTCCTTGTGGGCGTAATATTCTCATTCGAGACAAGCTTTGTGAGAAAGTTGGTGCTGAAGAAGTTGAAAGAGAATCGGTTTATAATGCCTCTGGTGACCTTGATCCGTGCACCAACAAAGTTTCCGCTTTCTTCGTCGCTAACACACAGTTCGCCTCCCTTCTCCCTCGCACTCTCTCGCTATCTTTTGGGATTTCCTTTTTTCTACGCATTTAATGAGCAACTGCAACAACAACAAAACTTCTGGAATGACCTTGACACTGAAAAGTAACTGTAAAAGAAAAATCCCAAAGAACTTTGCGTATTGCGCAAGCGGCGACGGCAGCGGCTATGGCGACGGAGACAGCGGCGGCGGCGGCGGCGGCGACGGCCAGCCACTAAACTTTAAGGCGTGCCAAAAACCCCTTCCACGTCTCCATCCTCCAATCCTACTCAAACAACTTGAGTGACTTTCTCAGTGAGAGGAAGTGAGAGAGTGATAAGGGGAGCCAGAGCTAAAACAAGAGCGAGAGAGAGAGAGAGAGAGAGCTATAGCGATAGGGAGAAAGAGAAAGCGGAAACTTTGTTCTAAAGTTGGGTAAGAAAAAATTAAACTTACGCCAGTTTTAAGCAAAATTTTATACAAAATAACAAAAAGTGTCGACAACAAGAAAACGGCAACGGTCGTCGAACTTTGAACTCTGCCAAGTTTTACAACCACAAAAGAAGTAGCACACTAGGAGACACATATTCCTAATCACTTCCCTCTATAGCATACCCTATGATATGGGGACAAAAGCCGATGGCGAAGTGAGTGATCGGATAGCCGAGCATCATAGAAATGAAGCCATTTGAAGGGGGTAAGGTTGAGTAAGGTATAGAAAGAACTGAAGAATATTAAAGGTTCAGAAAGGTAAGTTACTTTTGTCAATCAGAATATATGCGAAGTTAAATTGAATGAAGTCTTGCAGGATTAAAGATTAAGGATTAGGCTCCGGATCGGTGAAATTATGAATGTTTCGAATCTTCTTCTTCGGATCTTCTCCTCATGCAGTTTATTCAGATACAGGAATTTCATAAGGACCAAATACATATTCAAGGGCAACTACAAGATCAACAACTTTGGAAGTGGCTGCAAACTTTGTTTGAGACAAAAGTTTCGTTTGGCCGCTCTCCAGCGTCCCCTACCATTCCATTCCATTCCATTCCTTTCCATCTCATTTTATTTAATTCCATTCATCCGCCACGGAACCGAACCGAACCAAACAGCTGCTGCCTCTGAGATCAGCTGACTCTCCTTGCTGCTTCACCATCAGATCCATTTCCATTTCGTTCGCTTTAAGGACTTACGCAGTGAGGCCGCCGCCGCCGCCGCCCTCGTTTCCCATATTACGAGTATTATTCGGCCGAACCGTCGCCAAAGTTCCGAACAACAACAACAACAAAAACAAAAACAAACTTTTGACAATACCTAATTGCAAACTTTTTGATATCGCGTGAGGTTGGGGGCGTGAACCGCAGCCTACTGCTGATGATGCTGAGGCTCCGGCTGATGCCGCTTTAAAGGAGTGATACGCCCTTTGCGTGAGCGTCGGCTGGAGCTTGGCCTATTTTGCGCTCTATGTGACTTAGACGCTGCCGAGAGCAACAACCCAACCACACAACAACAGAAACAATAGGAAAAGCTACAAAAATGATAACATTTAGTGCGTCGCAAAAGTTTGCGCACACTTTTTTGTTGTTTTCGTGTTTTTTTTTATCAATTTTTTTTCAAACTTCTTCAGCGGCGTCTGCAATGGTTTTATGGACCTCAGAAGTTTTTTGTTTGTGTGTTTTGAAAAGTTGTTCAATGTGTCTCAAACTCGACGCGACGCACTCCTAAAAGGGGGAGGTGTGTGCCCTATGAAGGCTTAAACGGAAACAAAATCAATAAAAGTCGACGACTTTTTGGGGAAAAATGCGTGAAATGCGTGAAAAAGGGTAATTTGATCAGAAAATGGATCTAGTGTTAATCGGTTCTGAATCGATTTGTAACGGCTATGGTATATGCTTATTGGAAAAGGTTGCAAGATGCATTACGAAATAATAGTTCAATTTGATCCAAGCTGACACGCAAAGAAGGCTGTAAAAAAGTTAAGTACTTTCTTGGTTACTGAGTATTTCGATCGACAACATTGGTAACGCTTTCCAAGCCGTTTTAGAACCTGTTTTGAATGCTCTTCAAAAGCGTATGAATGAGCGGAATGAATTATTTAGCACGTACGGAAAATGAATTCTGTAAAGTCCCGTTGGGAAATGATATGCGGAAGTGAAACTTCGGGTCCCATTTCCCGGCTGATCAATCATTTGATTGCAATTTTACCACACACGGAAAGTGTGGACCATAAAAATCAAGAAATATCGTACACCCGGCCGTCACCCCCCACCCATGCATGGCCATGTAGCACACACACCACACACTGTAAATCGCAAGGAAACGCAAAGGACTCGCCACTTAGCGGCTAAAGCCTCTCTGACAGCCTGTGGCTTGGCTTATATTTCATTCATGATGCCTCCCCCGCCCTGCACGGTATCCAGCTCCAGCCCGTGCTCAGCGGTTGACAATTTTCAATAATTTACAAGGCCCGAGATGGTCCTGCTCCAGGGGGTGCACGCCACGTGGAGAGGGGAGATGTCAGCAGTAGCAGACTGAGACTGTAAAAAAGAATGACAAATGATCGTGCAAACATTTGGCAAATCCACGATTTCCATAATGAGAGGCCCACGCACACGCACACGCACAGATACGCCATGCATGCATGACTGATAAATATTATGGCATAAAACACTTTGGAGGGAACGGCGGCGGCAACAGTCGCGATGACGAAAACAAGGACGCCACTTGGCGCATTATTTCATGAGGTCGTTACAGTCAACGCTGCCGCTCCCACCTAGACCACACCGCACCGCACCGCACCGCACCTCACCGTGCCACAGCCTACACAATTCACCTCAAAGCTTGCCACCAAATGGACTTACTGCAAACATATAAATAACAACGGCAGACGGGCCGACTATACGAAGAAAGAAGAAAACGAAGAAGTAACCAGGGCCAATACTGCACTGAAAGAAAATGGTTTTGTTGACGAAAGCACATGTAGATCTGACTTTGATCCAATTGGAATGATCCATGAGAACTAGTTCTTTTTGGAATTCTTATATCAGATGCTATCGCTTTTGAAACGGATGGATATACATAGGTATTTATGCGAAACATTGATAAGGAATGTACTATATGGTATGCAGGGTTGAAAATGGGTTAAATACATATCTGGTTTATTTATTTATTATTTACGCATTCAACGATAACTTTTGGAAGAGAAGGTCATTGAGCTCTTCTTTCTGTGTAGCAGGAGCAGGCTGTCGCAAAGTCTGTGGAAGGAGGCCAGCTAGCTCCAAAGAGGACGTAGGATACTGCGTAAATAATGCCACCTGTGCCATGCTATGTGAAGACTGTGTGAGTGAGGCTGGTTTTGTTGGATCGGCTGGGGCATAAGCGACTGCCACACACCGCTTGACAAAATTATGACTTCACTTACAAGAAAACATTAAAGTTTAACATTAAATGGCATGTCATTTGGGACGAAACACGACACAACTCCTCTGCCTCTGCCAGCACACCGATGGATGGCAGCTCTGGAGTCGGTGACTGGTGAGTAACGGCATGTCAGGGGCACATGCGAATCCGTGCGGTTGGGTCTTCCATTTTACTCGTGTGTATGTGTTTCTTAAATGGCTCTGCTACACATCATCAAATTTGACTAAATTGCATTTCGAGCTGGAGTCGAACTTCGATTGGAAACTATTGCGTGAATGGAGGGTGGATGTGGTGACAGTAGGAGACAGGTATATGGGTGGTGGTGGGTGGTACACTGAAGTTCCCAAAACCTATTATTTTTGTAATTTCGGAAACGGTATTTATGTACATACAAAGACTGGGATATTCAACGATGTAATGAATTTAAGTTATGGATGCAATTATCTGTGCATATTGAAACGAGTTCAGCTTTTAATCAACTTATTTAGTTTCGTAAATAGATGATAGGGGATTGATGAATAATAACGGGTTATAGTCAGTAATCGAACATAAGCCTCTATTAAAAGTGCACGAAGCAGCAAAGTTATTCAACGATATAATGCCTGAATATGTGTAATCCTTGAGAAAAACTTATCAATTGGATTAAATCCAACAAAAGTAAAGACAACCCTCAGAGTATGTCCGAGTATGTATTAATATAAACGTTTGTATATCTTCGATACCTCCCGTTTAATATACTCGTGTAAACAAATTTTGTATATCAAATGATTTTGTATTTCGCAATTTTTGTCGTTTCCTTTGACTATTTTTGGAAATTTTCCTTCTAATGATTTGTCTCATAAAAGTACATATAGTAAAATATTGCAAATACCACTAAATAATACTTGAATCGAACTCCTTTGTTAAATTGAGTCCCATCATATGTGGCTTCAATCAGTTTATATCCAACAATCCATCTTTCCTATCCTTCTGCTACGCTGATTCTCAAAATTGATTGATTCCATTTCAATCAGATTTCCATTTATCTCTAAGAAAACTTATCTAATTACGAGACTGGCCAAGCCTGGCCGTGCTCAAAAGTTTTTGCTGTAGCCCATGAATCTAGTATCTAGGGCCCTTTGTTGCTGTTGCTGTTGCTGCACTAATTGTTTTATGCATGGCAAAACGCCATAAGGTCATAAATACAATAAGTCAGCCCCGGCGAGATATACGACGAAAATGCTATGCCGTAGAAGTCCGTGAACAGGATGAGTACAAGCATGAGAATGGAGGGGTTCCATGGTGTATGTGTACGAGTGTTGGCAGGCAGCGACATCGGCTAGAGGCAAGGCGCTCATTAGGATAATTGCCTGCAATTAACTAAATTGCCGCCGCATTTGTCGCTCCTCGCCGCTCTGTTCCGAGCAACTAGGGAGGTGGGTTAGATGAGGATTGGGGAGGAGGAGGATGGGAGACACTTGGCGCTTACACAAATTATGGCTCATAACTCGCGCATGGGTGGTGTGACATCCCCCCCATCAGCATCACCATCACCCCCACCTAAGTCCCCGGAAACCCCGGGAACCCCGGGAACCCACCGGAATCGAAGCGGTTTTTGTTTGTATGCCACACATTCTCAATGAGACATTTTGCAGCCGCTTTAGTGCGTTTTAATTAGCTGCCATCATTTGATCCAAGCCAGAGGTAGAGGCAGTGCGGATGTATAGCTGTGCGGCTATGCGGCTGCCCCGCCATGTGGCACGTTCCTGGGTCCCTGCTCGTCCGTGATTAGATGACCGCTGAATTGGTAATCAATGCCGCCACGCTCGACGGGCTTAATAAAAGCGTACGTGACGCCCAGTACCTGGGCCCTAAGATTTTTCGCCTGCTGCTCCTCGGCCTCGACTGGCAATGGATGGACGTGTCTGGTAATGAAATCATCTTCTTTTGGTCTTTTCAACTTTTCACCAGGATTATTATCATCGACCATGGTAACAATCCCAATACCAGGATTCCCTGCCTGAGACCCACCTTAGGCTTCTGGTGCATGATCGCATTAAGTTCGGTTCGTGTTCCCAGCTCCGTGTGTTTTTCTCTGTTCGTGCTCCACTTGCCGCCGATTGCCGGTTGAATGCCAAATTAGTCTTAGTGCTGTGCCCAACCGCAACCCCAACACCACATCCACCCTACTCAACGACCAAGTAGTTGAAAGGGGAAATGTAATCTATAAGCCAGGTTCCGAATCGTTTTCCACTCACTTATTGCCTACCAACGATCTACATACATATGTATGTAGGTATAAACATGTTTTCTGTTTTCAACACAAATTCTAAAGTTTTTCGTTAGTACCGATTGAAAGTCAAATGTTTAGTAAACGGAAAGGGTTTACATACAATTTCCGTACATATGAAATAATAATTTAACAATTTCTAGCACCGACACAGTTTATTACACAGTCAAAAAAATAATGAACAGAAGTTGAACGGTCATCTACAATGGTAGTCATCTAGATAAATAATGAGTAAAATATTCAGTTAAAGCTGAGGAAACATGGCACAAGCTAAGCCTACATACATGCAGTTTATAAATCACACCTGAAGCTTTGATACAATTCCTGAAGCTTTGGTACAATTCCAATCAAGCAAGAAATCAAGCAGTGCGCCAGTGAAACCTGAAGGCCTGGTTCGCTGTGTTCCTATTGTTGTGATTCTGCAAGCAGTTCTTTTTACTAAACCTTAAGCTTCGGTTCATTTCCCATCACAAAAAAGTGATTAATCAAGGCACCAGTGAAACTTGAAGGATTGCTTCCTTTCCTTTTGGAATTTTCCTACAAGATTGGGCGATCCAAATGACATATGTACATATGTATATGTATGTAGATTGACTATCAATTTTTCGGAACATTTGTTACATCTTGGCGTCAACTTTGCAAAAATATTTTCTTCTTAAAAATTTTGCATTTTGCAAATATTGCATTTGTAGGATTTTTCCACGATTAAAAACACAACATGTCTTAATATAAGTTAATAACAAAAAAAAAAAAAACGAGGGGGAACGATTTACGCTTTTTATTATATGTTCGCAAAAGAGACAAATTAAATTTTGGGCAAAAAAGAATATTTCTAAAAAATTTTGTTTGCATATGCTTTTTACATCTGCTACTACATTTCTACAGGTACATGTATAACTACATATTCGAGACGTACAAGTGTTTGCGAGAGAGAGAGGGAATGAATAAGCGCTTGGCAGGCGTTGCGTAGCGACTGAAATTTAATTTGTTCCTTCTGGCTATAATAATGATCCGACCTGATCAAGATTCGGCAATCTGGTAGATACGGCTATTTTCCATGATTCAGCGTTTTTGGTTTTCTTTTATCTTAAAAATTGTGGATTCCACATATTTTCGTTCTTTGTGGGGGCTGAATTGATATCACAGGAGCTTGGATACAAAATTTGGTTGCTCTAGCTTTAATAGTCTCTGAGATATAAGCGCGAATGAAGGTGGACGGACGGACAGACAGACATGGCAATATCGACTCGGCTATTGATGCTGATCACGAATATATACATATACGCTTCCTTCTGGGCGTTACACACATCCGTTATCACCACAAATCTAATATACCCCTATAATCCTTGAGTACCGGGTATAAAAAGGCTCTAATAGTGTTTCAATTCAATAAACCTGTTTAACCTCCATAACGCATGTAATATAGATATATTGGATTTATAAATTCATTAGGGTAGTTAATATCTATGTATATGCACATACTTAATGTGATATGTGGAATTTTTAATAATGTAAGAAGAGTGGGCATTGAGGTGTGGCTTGTTGAGGATTAGTGTTCGTATAGAACCCAACGTAGATTTAAATTAAGCACATAATACATATATCAAACATAAATACGATTTTAAATTAAAAGTTTTAATAGGTAGTACACATTTTTTCAGCTCTGAAATATAACTATATACAAAATAACTATTAATCGCTTTAAACTTTAACCAAAAAACACATACATAAATCCTCTGGTTATGCATACTAGTAATTCCACTATGATTTCAACAGCATACCATCCACTTTTAGCTCTATTTAAATGACTAACATTAGAAATAATTAAACAAAAACGAGTTTGTCAAATGAATTTTCACAAGCCACAGTCTTTTTCAAAATAGTTGTGACAAATTTGTGCAGAAATAAACAACTTTAAAACTTTGATTAAAATAAAATGCCATTTCCATGGCAGCCCAATTTGATGTTTAGTTTAATTATTCATATTATTTTATTTGTCTGCTTTGTACAGCTACAAATCAACTAAATGGGTTTGGGTACAGTTCTATAGAAAAAAAAAAACGTTTTGGAAAATGAGGAACAGCTTAAAAGTGGCAGAACAACAAAAAAACCCGAAAAACTGAATCGATTTATCTGTTCTATTGGAGGCAGTCTGCCCCCTCTTTCCCTCCCTATACCCATGCCCAAGGAATATCACCCTCTTTGCCAAGGAAGGAGGCTTATGTACCACACGCGTAATGTACATAAGAGCGTATCTCGCTGCAGTGGGTGGAGCCTCCGAATGGCCATGAGGCCATATGTGTGTATTTGCGTGTTTTGTGTGGGGGCGGAGGGCGTCAATGATGTGTCCAATCAGAAGCGAGACGTACACACATACACACATAAATATACATAGACACCCACACACGCACCCAAAGTGAAAGCAGAATCGGGACATCGGAGATGCCCGCATGAGTGGGCGGTAGGGTGCGCTCCTCTCTCTTCTTTCAGTGTTTGGGTGTCTATGGGTGTATTTATATACATATATGTGTACATGTGTATGTGTGAATGACAATGCCAGCTGCACAGACACAAACACACTCGCACACACAGGGGGAAAAAAGAAAGCAATGAAAAAGAAAGCAGCGGAAAAGAAGAAGGTAGCCCAGTACCTCCAAAGGGTGGTGTGATGATAGGAGTACAAACACAGAAGATTAGGGGAGGAGACGAGGCTGGACCCAGTCAGCCAGAAATCAACAAAAGCCTGTCGAGAGAGGCAGTGAGGGAGGCGGAGCATTAAACAAGACGTGAAAGAAACGAAAAATTGTTAAGCAGCTGGAAAAACCAACAAGCGAGTGTGGATATTCGTAATGCTGATGGAAATGGCGGAGAAGATGCAGAATGTGGAATGTGGAACAGGACACGGGTGCACAGAACACGGGGAACGGGACACGGGCCATAGGACAGGACGAAAGGGAAACAACAGTAGAGATGCAAACTGGAGACAGAACAGATGACGAGAGCACAAGACATTCTCGTATGCAAGAGGCAGAGTCTGGGGCCACCCGTGTGGGTGGCAACTTGCGGGTGAAGTGCTGTAAAAAAACTTGAACTGATTGGCTCCGCAGGCGGGATGGATGCTAGAACCGGAATGGCTCTTAAAAAAGGCAACATGCCTACCTAATAATCATCTACTATATCCCTCAAGCATTTTAACCTATTTATTTCAGTATTTTAATACGAGTTTATCCACGTATCAATAAATATATATTCCATTTATGTATCTATAAACTTACTGTATATAGAATATAATATCTTATATATGTATATATTTCTGTCTGTCCTTCGTCCATCTATCCAGCCTCTTATGCTTATACTTATCATTTTGGAGTAAGTTGGAGTAAAGTGAAGGAATATAAAAATTGCATTTGTTAAAAACTGTTCTTTATTTTCCTACCGTGAATACTAGTATCTATTTAACCTCCTTAGCCATCTTTTCATCGTTCCATCTTAATTTTCCAACTCTCATATTTTCCAATTTAATAACTCGAATTCTCGCACCACTAATCAAAGCCTCGCCCCGTAAATCAGTCCACGGATTCAATCGTAGAGATCCCTCGTTATTTCCTTCACTAACCTTTCTGTGCTACTGCTTTTAAATACACATAAATACAAAATATACGATTTTTTTAGAAGGGATATTGCTTATATGTAAGAACACCCTATAAGAGAAAATACAAAGATATGGTGAAAAAGTCAATGAATATTTTAAAACCCATAACATAAGAGTTCCTCCTCTCAGTAATTTCCTGTACAGGACATTAGGACTTCATTTAGCGGGAATACCCATTCAAAAGTATCTCTTCAAGCTGTTCAAATGGCGCGCACAGGTATGCCAAAGCCCCGAAATTTGGTTTCGCTTCTCATTCCACCTCGTTTCTTCACAAACAAAGTGAGGAGGGGGATAGATATACACAAGAGCGTCCGAAATTTTGAAGGTGGCTGCATATTTTTTGGTAAGGTACACCCAGGATGGGTATATTTGTTTCCATAAGAAGTTTGCCAACGTTTTTTTTCTATTAAAATACATATATGTATTTCGATATTTGTATACTTATAAGGAAGCAATGGAAATTGAACCATTCCATTCGAATTAGTTTAGATTTAAGGCTATTCAATTTATAACAATATTTAATAAATATTCGTTATATTCCAGTTAAGGATTATGTAAAGTAACTAGAGTTATGGAGTATCAAGTAATGCTCAACAAAAGGGCATAAGTGCCAGTGACACCTTTCAAAATACAAGTCAATGTGTGAAAAGTTTTACTCAAACTAACTTTACTTATATGTATTTACTTTAGTAAACATTCTAAAGAGTATTCCATCCAAAATTTGTTGAATGATATCCAAATTCGTTAGCATTATGAAGGCTATCCATAGTTCGGCATGACTTACACCGAGCCGTTTACTGTTATTTTTATTTGCTGCCATGCTCTGGCTCTTCCATCTGCAATGAAGGGTGCGAACTTTGTCACTCCGTTAACGTCAAGGCCATGAATACATCAGCGCCCCAGTGGCTGATGCGATGCTGCTGCGACTCCAGGAATGACGATTCGAACTGGAGTTGTTCTTGGAGATGGAGTCGTGGACTGTGATTGGGTATGGGATCAGAATTATGGTTGGGGCTAGGGTTGGAGTGTACGTACGTACGTATGTATGCGACGCGTCCCCATGTTTACTGTCATTTGAACCCGAAAAATATTTCATACCTATGCACACACATGGGTTGCTCGTTTCGCTGTCACTTTGCTCTGGCACTTTGCTGTTCGAAGCGCTCGTTGAAATTCATTATGGCAAGCGAGCAGCGCAGCAGCGCAGCAGCGCTGCAGCAGCAGTTGTCAGGCAAAGGAAGAGCCCTGCCACTGGAAGGACAGCGACAGAGAGCGAAGAGATTGTCGTCGCTGGATCGTGTGGAGGGAGGCAGACAAAAGGCGGCGTGACAAACGTAACGTAACTTAACGGAAAACAACAGACACCAGGCACCAGGCAGGCAGAAAAGAGAGTGAGAGTGAGATGGCAGCCTCCGGGGAATGACTGAGTAGCAGAGGAAAGCTCGATTCATGGCCGAAGCTTCAGATACTCCTGCGGATTCATAGATCCTATGGCAGCTACTTATGTACATACATACATAAATGATCGTATATAAAACTTCAATTTGTTCAGTGTTCGCCAAGACCCCTACGACCGACAGATATATGTATACATACATACATGCAGTATCAGATTTTAGACAACTGAACCCAAGCGGTTATTAGTCCCTGTGGTACCTCCTTTACAACCACCCTGAAATAAATATATATCGACAACTGTGATGGGAACATATTTTTCTCGGTCTCTGCAACTGATAGTTTCATTCTCAACCTGCAGCAGTCAGTATAGGAATGGTAGGAAGTGGCACTAAATATTATCTACTTTTGGGATTGGCAGCACCGTGATTGGGCAACTGATTAGGCATCAATATATCTGAAATTAATGGATTATTCTGTTGAATTCGAATTAGGTAGGAACATCTACTTCATGTACTCTGCAACTAATAGTTTCTTTTTTAACCTGCGATCCATGTGCAAATCGTGTACATAATCTAAATGTATACCTTCTGTTAGGGTATAGAAAACAGAGGAGATAGAAAACGTCATGGGGTATGACTGAAAAGAACAGAGACAGGCAGAACACGAGCCCGAGCCCGATCCAGAGGCAGAGGCAGACATGCGGATGGAACGAATAGGAAACGAACTGTCGAGGGCTGCGCTGCTACCGCTACTACCGCTCTCCTCTCCCCCATTCAACGCCGTGTCTAAATGTCGACGACAGGCCATTTTCTATAACTTATCTGATTTTAATTGCTTCAAACATGTGCGTGCCACATCATTGTCCTTCTATCTATCTCTCCTCTCTGTGTGAGTGAACGTGTGTGTCGACCATCCTTTTCGGCGCTGTCAACATTATTTCACGTTAAAGCGTTGCCACAGCAAAATGGGGACCAAAAAGAGGAGCAGGAACAGCGAATAGTCAAACGCTCCCGTCGTCACTCCAGACAAGTTGATGACCTCCAACTCCGTCCCTCACTAGTGCTATCCCCACATCGCAGGAGTCTCTCATGTGAGCTTGTTTATCTTGCCCGAGCTGGATCTGGAGCTGGAGCTGGAGCTTCTGGCTTCTTTTTATGAGCTTTGTCGGGCTTTGATGTTAATTACCCTGTAACAACGACGTCTTTCTCTGCCCTGCCGTGCCCGTGCCCGTGCCCGTTCCCTTGCCCTGCTCCCGTCACAGTCTTCACCAGTCTTTTGTTCCACCCTCCCCGCTGGCTTTGGTAAACAAAACAGTGGTCCCTCCCCCCACAAAATACCCTCTATTTCGGAGTGTGTGTGTGCAGCGTTCGGTGGCCGAGATTATCTCCAAGGACCTATAAATCCAGTCATTAAAGTCAAAGTCACAAGACGCTGCCACTGCCACTGCCACTGCCAGTCCCAGTGCCAGTGCCTTATCAGCTCTAGTCTTGGATTGTGAGCGAGGATGGAGGATATCTCTTGAGCTGTCCCCTTGGTCTGCGTTCTTTGGTTTTATAATAAAATTAAGTAAAATTCTTGAACCACCGCACACACGCTGCGAAACGTCTGTGCAAATCAGACGGAGGCGGGGAGTATCCTCTCCTGCTGCTGTGTCCTTTGTGGCTCTACTTTTTGAGTTTTTAGCTCTCTCGCTCTTACCACCTCGCAGAGTCCTTATTGTTGGCATGTTCGCCATATGGCCCGGCCCACCTGTACCACTTATCCCCACACCGGCTGCTGCTATTACTTGGGGCTTCTGTTTAAAGACAAATATGAATGTTTTAAAATGTACTTCAGAAAGCTTCACATGGCTTCATTATTTTCCTCAATAGACCTGTCCTCAAACGGAATCGGCTTGGACCTTAAAGTCCCTTAAAGGATCTTATCGGAAAAGCGCACTGCAAATACTAAGGTTGTGACTGTCTGCCGAAAGGAAAAGTATCCGTTTTAATTTTAAACTGTTATTAAGTATAGGTATCTATGGAGTCTGGTTCTAAACTGAAAACTAGGATATTTAAAGGAAGTGCCATCGATCTGTAAGGATTGAAAGTTAAAGTACGTTTTCGTTTGCTCAGTCACTTAATCCTTGCTATGAATCTTGAAGCAGTGACCCAACCAATTGACCAATAGAAACCCACATATTGTACATTCACCGTTTTCGTGAAAATCTTCTTATTTCTGGTGTAAGTAGAGTGCAATCTCAGCCTCCAATCAGAGTCAAATTTGTTGTGTGCCGCAGGCCTATCGACCCCCGTACCTATGGACACTCCACTTAACCCACTGTTGTTGAGAACCCCCTGACTGTTCGCCTCGACGGACTCTATTAAAAATGCCTACAAATGCGCTTAGCAGTTGAAATAAATCTCCATATGTAAGATGACAGCTCGGCTGGGGATAGGATGGGAGTGGTTTGAATTGGATTGGATTGGATGGGGAATCAGGAACATTCCTGATTCCTATTCCGATTTCGGGCAGCCAGCAGATCTGGCTGTCACTTAAAAGCTATAAATAACTCATGCCCCGCTACTCTCTTTTCGATTGCTGTCGATAGCTATCGATGGCTGCCGAGAGATTTCCGAGACCTTGGTCAGCGCCAGCTGGCGCCACTCGCATGGCCTCTAAAGGATAGGATGGAATGGAATGGGATGGCATGGAATGGAATGAGATGGAATGAGGACCAAATCGTGAGGAGTGAAGCTATTGTTTTTTAGCTTTTACTTTAATTTCGGATATGCGGGGGTGGGTTCAGAAGTTCCAGTGCCAATGCCAGTGCCAGTGCCAGTTGTGATTTCACTAATTTGTCGTCGTTTTGACTGTCAAATTGGATGCCATGTGTGGGTGTCATTAATGTCAACCCCCATGGATGCGGGGAGACTTAGCAGACAGACACAGAGACGACTCATTAATGCCACTCATCAAAACTATAACGAATGTTGAAGGGTCCAACGCAGCCCCCTCACATTGGCAGCAGCAGGCGGACGACACATCCAGAGACACATGAATATACTGACACTATAAATTTGGGTTACCCTAACCAAGTTGAACCCATCCCATACACAGACAGACAGGCCGACAAACAGACAGAAGAACGCAAACGGAGACAGTGGAAATGTGTTTTTGTGTTGATGACGATGCTGATGGCATTTGTCGCCGTTCTCTGGCCGTTTCCATTACTGTTTCATTCACGTTCACGTCCTCATCCTCAATCTCACTCTCGTACACCCCATCCCATATAGTCGTAGGCATTTTGCTATTTTCGCGTAAATTGCTGCTAATTTTGTTTATCGCAGGACAATTATCCAAGCGAACGAACTGACAAATGAGCCGCACACTTGTCCCCAAACCCACAGCCAAGCCCAAGCACACATACTCGTACACGGGCGAAGGACATGTGTCCTTTGTTCTGTCTCTGTCGTCAAGGTACAAGTGGCGCCACGGAATCGCTTGTTATAAAGAGATAATCCGAGTTCCAACACAAATATCGACACGTGTAAGTCCTGAACTAAAAAAGAAATACAAAGTAGAACTGTATTCATAACAAATATGCCAATTGGAACATGAAGACCCCCCTCTATAAGGTAGTGGATAGAAAGAAACAAAACTAACCAAATCAAAGCCTAAACATCATTCAAAGAGTGCACTTAAGCGACTGAAATGCAAGGGCTAATTGATCGTTATATAATCATAGTACCACCAAAGACAATTCAAAAGCCACCCTGATAAAGTGTCGTATCGAAATAATATATTGTATCGGCGTTACTCATCTTTCTTTTTATATATTTAGTATCGCATATGCATTCAGAACTTCAAAGTGCAATGCTCAGCATTGCAAAGCGTATATGTAGATATGGAGGGTCTCTCTTCTTGTAAATGCTAATCATTTACAATGCTTTGCATATGGGCACTTCTCTCAAGAGGTCCACCGAGGCAAAAGAATTAAAATTCAATAAAAACGCATTTGAATATAGTTTTCTCGGGATGGTTTTTTTAAAGATATTGAAAATCCACCAATTTAATTAATTGGCATATAATTTCATTAACTTTGATCTGAAAACCTATTAAAATTAGCAAAAGTTCACTTGTTTGGTATTTTCTGTCATGTTTTCCATTATTATTTTCGCCTATTAGAAAGATAATTCTTGATAAAAGTTTTTCCTCAAAGTCTCCCTTTCATATTGAACTATCTAAAAAAATCCCAGAAAATTTTCTCAATATCAGTTAAAGGAATTTTTTTAACATTTATAAAGCCAGGAAATTGTCGTCGCGTGCGACATGTCCCGTGCGACAAAAGCTTAAATTAAATTTAAAAAAAAACTTCAAATCATACATGCTTAAAATTATAACCATTTTAAAGAGTCATCAATGCAGAACATTAAATCTGAAATCTGAGTTTGAATCGGTCGCCGCGAAAACCACTTCCAAATTTGTCCCGTGCGAATACCATGGTTTTTTGCAAATATCTCGAAAACTAACAGTAGCGCAAAATCGCCCTTAGCACCAGCTGTAGGGCTAGTCATTTGATGAATCACACAGGGGAAACAATTTCGAAAATCAGTTTTTTTTTGACATTTTTACAACTTGAAATGCGTACGAACGTCCAGGTCGACATCAGCGAAATGCCCATATGAATAGGTCCGGTTGGTTCACGACCGTTTCCTTTAAAGCTGTTGAATTTCAATCTGGACGGCGCTGGCCGTGGCCTTAGCTCAGCCACACGTTTGCTTCTTTATCCAATTATGAATTTTTGTCATTACGCGCCATGGCAATGGCAATGGCAATTGCTCCTTCCGTACGTATCCCCTGCTCCATCAGCAGGCCCCATCCCCATTGGTATAGCCATCGCATTACCATTCACCTTCTCATTCCCAATCCCCTGCCCGTCGCAGTCTCTTAGTCCTCTGCGGCGACAAAAAACGAACGCAAAAATCTCATTATGATTTCATTTCGTTCAAATGAAGCTCTCGTGCTGGGACTATGTCCGCGTCCGCATCCGTGCCGGTGTCGGTGTCGGTGTCCTTGTCCTTGTCCAGCTGCCAGCGGGTGGCAGTAGTAGATGCTAGGTAGCTCCGTGGCATCGGTCTCATGTGTTTGCCCGCCACATGCCGCTGCCACCTTCATTGTTGTCCAGCAATTGCCGCTATGGGGCATTGCATTCAAAACCCAAAAGGAACAGCAATAAGAAACGAAGAAAACCTGCGTGTCATCCGAAGCGTTCTATACCCTTGCAGATATGTACATCTTTTTATGAGAACTTTTATGAAATATTTGCGATTTTTATCAAATTTTAAATGAATTATAGAAATATTTAATAAATATATACCTAACGTTTGGTTGCATCATTCTTCGATATACACAACTTACAAAGATGTGATTTCGATGAGATAAAAAGATACATATTTATCGCAATCCGCCTGAAGGGTCCTTACCAATTTTGCAGCCAGTTAGCTTTAGAGCTTTGGGAATAGTTTCCGTAGAAACAGACTAATAATATGTTCCTTTTCTGCATTATCAACATTTCGTCAAAATCATAATACCCAGTTTTGAGGGTATAAGAACTTGACTCTGCGGCTATTCCTGTTCCTGCTGCTGCTACTGCTGCTACTTCTCCCACTACTCGTCCTACTGCCGCGGCTGCCGTGGACAACGGATAAGGCGATAAATTTATTTTAAAATAAAATTTACTTCCCTACTGTTGACTGCGTCTTCCCAGTTGCCTGCCAAGCCTGCCTGTAATACCCCCAGTTGTTCCTGCTGTTTAATTTTGTTTGCTTCGCCGAGATCCTGTTTAAATATGTATTTTTTTTTTTTTTTTAGCTCTGTTCTGATGTCCTTGTTGTCCCCATTGTTGCTGTTGTACCTTCTGCTTACCTTAACGGCAAAAAAATATTGTTGTGTCCTGCCGTATTTAAATTAAAATGTTATTTATGTCAGCTGTTTGATTTCTTAACTTGTCCCGCCCCGCCCCATACACCCCCCAATCCACATTCACGGCGGAAAGGACGGCGCACAGCCCCCATCCATAGGACACAGGGCCATATTTTTCCCGTTTCTTGCTTTTCTTTTCATTTGCTTTCATTTTCTTTCCTTCATTCCTTTTGTTGTATTAGAAGTCGAAGCGTAAGCCGCTTAGTTAGTGTTAAACGGCTGGTAGCGATACGTGCGCCGCTTGGGGGCAAGCAATCGCACCTAGAATGGAATGGAGGGGCCGAGCCGCTGGATGGCAGACGCTATTTATTTATGCAATTTAAATTGGATCAAACTCCCACAATTGCAAGACATATATTTCAAGCGATCCAAGAGTCCAGAAATAAATTTGAGTTTACCGTAGATTCTGTCATAGTGTTGGCTAGACAAGTACAACGTTTACAACTTAGTAAATATTTAAGCCATTGTCTTGTAAAAAAGGCTAATCGAAATTAACTCGAAACATAGTGACATCGTTAATTGTGAAAAATAATTATGGAATTGCATTAGTAAATTAGCCTTTTCTCCGATACTCCTACGCATTGTACAGAATAATCTCCCTCCTACGAGATATTTTATTGCATTGTTAAATTCGGCGAGTGTCGCCACAAAAACACCTTCTGTTTAATAAACCCTCCCTGCATTGCCTTGCCTGCTACAATGGTTGCCAAATGAATAGTGCCTGATATTTGTATTTGCCTCGCTTTAATTAAATGACATAAAAAAGTCTGCTGCCATAACTGTTGATTCAATAGCAATAGCGTTCCGAAGAAAATCGGTGGTAAATCAAACCAAATTGCGACTCATAAACCACAATTTAATGGCATTCCCCCAACACTGCTTCCCAACTGGCGTTCCGCAAGGCCAAACCCACCGCCCCAGCCACCGCCCCAGCCACCGCCCCAGCCACCGCCCCAGCCACCGCTCCGGAATAGGCCTTATGGCAATTGTGCACTTGATTGTTAGCGCCTTGTTGGGCACCCAACAGGCCGGAGTATCCCAGACCAGACCGCATTGCCTGCCATATGGCTAACAATGTTGTTATTGTTGGCAATGGAGAAGCCGGGCATTCGGATGCACTGGCCCGGAAGCCGCAGCCGGCAATCGGGAGAGCGACTTGAGAATGCACTTGACTTGAAATGAAAGAATCAGCTAAGAGCACGGCGCAAAAAAATGTGCATAAAGAAATAAGAGGGAACCACCCGCACTCTCTCACACACACACACACACACGCACACACACGCACACAATGCGAACAAAAAGTTTACTCTTATTGTTTGGCCATGAGATGTGCATCGCTCTCCATTAGCATACCCTTGCAGAAGGTGCTTTGATTTTGACCAGTTGCTTGCAATGACTTTCTAAATTAAAAAAAGATGTTTATTGTATACTTTTCTTCTAAAAGACTACTACAAGTATAATCAAAGAACGTCGCAAAGGATTGTTCTAGTCACTAGTGTCATTGAATATTGCAAATTCCTCAATGCAATATAAAAGTGATATAAAAAAATTTCAATCCGAACAGAGCTATATACATACATACATATAGTATACAGCTGTGTTCATGGAAATAGCAGTGCTGCACGTCACCTCCTTCAAACTAGTTTAAGACATATTTCTAGTCTTCCAAATTGAGCAAATGATACTTTTTTAGAAAGCCTGGAATGTAAACAATTTTGTTACATTTGCATTCCATCTTCTTGTTTTTCATTACTTTAGACAATTACCCATGAAATCTGCTGTTCACTGAAATAGCAGTGCGGGGATAAAAATATTTTTAAAAATTAAAAACCAAACAAATAAACTTAAAAATGTCACCATGTCACCATTTGATAAAAGAAATTTTTGGACAAAGCGGTACTTTTTTTTTGTAGCATAAAAGAAATCATTGCTTGGTTCAGAAGAGGCGACCTACTAATTTGACTAAAAACTAAGGGCAGGATGCTTATAGGGATTGAAAACTAAGCTGTTTTAGACTCTCACTATTGTATTTAAGCCAAATAACTATAAAAATTAAACTGAAAATCGAGTTGCTAAGCGACAAATTACGATTTCAGTGGATGGCCGTCGATATTTTCGTATGCAACCCAATTCCAATTTCATGGGTAATTGTCTAGAGTAATGAAAAACAAGAAGATGGAATGCAAATGTAACAAAATTTCTTCAGGATTATAATGCTTACATTCCAAGCTTTCTAAAAAAGTATCATTTGCTCAATTTGGTAGACTAGAAATATCTCTAAAACGAGTTTGAAGGAGGTGACGTGCAGCACTGCTATTTCCATGAACACAGCTGTATATCGTGCTTTTCAACTTTTTCAGCTCAAGTCTGCACCTCTAAACGTTTGTCAAACCAGACCTTAACTTAACACTTATTTACTGAAAGCAAACAAAAAAACACTTTTAGCCCATAAAACCTTTGCAAATTTCAGTTTTTTAAACCACCCCACCTACCATATGAGCAATGATTATTTTATCTTCTATCATTTCTTTCTAGTAATTCAGCATACCATGACTATATGTTAACTTTAAAGCTGGCGTGCAAAATCAGGTTGCTGCATTCGATTTGTATTAATTCGTGGGGAATAACTAAATTTGCGATAGAGGAAGCAGGCAATAGGCAACAGGCTACAACAAGACGCGACTAACTGTTTCTGTCTGTTCTTGGTAATTGTATTAGCCAAAGTACACATGTGTGTGACAGGGAAGGAGGGCGCGAGAGTGTATCAGCGAGAGTGACGCAGCATCAGCATCAGCTGCCACAACTAATTAGCAGGGGCCCACATGCATAGGCAAAACTGCGTTAATGGAGTGCGTAATGGGTTAATTTTGGCCTGGCAATTCTCATTCGCACTCCTGCGCTCTCTAGCATTATCCCTCTACTGCCACTGCCGTCTGTCAATGTTTGCACTTTTGTTTAGCCTGAGCCGCTGCTGCGTGGGGGTAGTGTCGTGATTGGGGTGGAGGTGGTTGGACAAGGACGGTAGCTATAATGCGGAACGTGTCGACGTCACATCCAGTGGAAGAGGCAGAGGCAGAGGAAGTGGCAGTGGCAGTAACGGAGTCAGATCCTCTGCGTTGACGACAAGTTAATCACATCGTGTCCAATCAGGCGAGCTAATCCCTTTGACAGGCTGCGCCGCTGCTGCGCTTTGCTCTTAACTTTGATATTTTCTTTTCCACATTCTCTTCCCATCAAACAGTACTGGGTAGAGTGGCTTGACAGTACGACCCAAAGCATAAATATATGGACATAAAAAAAATAAAGAATGAAAATATGCGAGAAACATAAAATGCAATCCAGTGCTTAAAATGTATTAGTTAGTATTGTTGGTATTGTACCTTCGTTACGAGATTGCACATGCAACTCTTGGTGTAAGGGTATAAAGACTTCGACAAGGGTGAGGATAACAGATTCCCGCTCCTCTGATTATTATTACTATTATGGATGTAAACCTCGCAACATCTGCTGCATATCAATTTGTGGCCTCCATCCGAACGCTTAACCTGATCCATGTCAGGTTGTCTCTTCCTAAACCCACAGCCATCCGCCGCCCCCGCCCCCGCCCCCGCCACTGCCCTGCCCTGAAATCACTGGGCCCACCGTCCTACTGTTAGCGGGAACAAAGTTTTTTTGGGTTATTGGGCTTAGGCGGCTAAGCCTCGTTCCGGACATCGGCAATTTGCATTTCCCGATTCGACATCATCGACATTTCCTAGTGGCCAATTATCGCTTAAGCTCTGCTCTGCTCTGCTCTGCGCTGCTCTGCACTCCAGCCTCACGTTTGCAGGGTCTTTAAAGCTTTGACCCGGGCTGTCACAGGGGTAACGGAATGGACAATCCCTGAGCCTGTTTAAAAATTCGTTTAAATTCCATTGCCGAAAGTACCCGGGTTTCCCTTGGTTCCGTCCGCAAGTTGGAAAGTCAAAGCAAAGTGGAAAAATACGAGAAAAGGCTGGGAAAATATGCAGCAACCGCGAAATTGAAATTTTGGCTTCGCCTGCCGCGGTGGCTTCTTTGCATTGTTGTTTGCTCCCCGCCGGAGTTCGGGATGGAATGGGATGGGATGAGATGGGATGGGATGGCTATGGCTCACCACCTGATCCTAAGTAAATACGGGGACAGGCCAGGCAGCCAAAGGGACACCCAGATATCCATGCATGTGGGTGTATATGGATATACTTACACTCTTGAAAAAATACTACCAAAAATTTCCAAACACATTGATATCCGATATTAAGAATCACATATATACAAACTATTCATTTTAATATTTTGATAAACAAGTCATAAAATTGCAATTTTAGTACATATGTATGTATCCAATTGATGTCGACATACATATGCCATAAAAAATTGAATATTATTGCATAAATGTTATACGAATACTCATAGTACTTTCAAATCTACAACGTTGTATCTTCTTAAGTCTCTTTTTAATAATCACACAATGGCGTATCAAAGCATTTCATATTTTATTTTTCTCAGTGTTCGTAGGGTTTTTTATGGCTCACGAGTTCGCTTTTCTTTTTAATTAAATGAAACCGGAGGAATTGACCCAAAACGCAGAATAAATAAATACTTTAGCCAGAGGATGAGGATGTGGTGCAGGTGGGGGTGGAAGTGGAAGTGGAGATGGGTATGTCCTCCTAAGCATCTGTTGTTCCATGTTCGCCTCTTGTTTTTGTTAATAATTATTTCACTTTTTCCCTTCGTCGTAGTCGAAGTAGAAGTCGAAGGAGGTGGAAAGAATTCAAAAGATGCCGCATAGCCATTGTTTACTGTAGAAACAAAAGCCAAAAAATGGCAACAAAAAATATAGCCCAAAAAATTCCGAAAAAATAACAGAAACAACAACAAATATTTCACCTTCAATAAATCATTTTCCATTCCGCTGTTGGGTATCAAATCCCCCCCACACCTGTCTCGCTGACGAAATAAAAAAGGGTTTCGTGTCAACCCCCAAAGTGTTTTTCCTTTTTGTGTATTTAAAATTCAACAAATTTATATCGAAAATATGTTTAAATAAAAACTCAAAAGATGCGTAAAAATCGTAAAGGTTTTTTTTAGGCCAAAAACTTGCAAGTAAAGCGAAAGTTGAGTCGGGGAAACAGATGAGTATTCAAAAAGTAGTGCTCCTAGCAATTTTTTAAGCGGTATAAACATCAAACTTTTGATTGGTAATCGTTTAAACAAACTTTATAGCTTGCTAGAGGTATTATAAAATGTCCCACAGAAAAAGCATCTTCGACCCCATACAATTCTTATACATATAGATGTACATACATTATACATTATACTTATTGATCATGATGACAATCCGGGTAGATCTGTCCATGTCCGTCCATTAAATTCTATGCTAACTACGAGTAGTGCATTCTGTCTTAATAAGAATGATTGGTAAAAAATAAGTTGTCGTGAGAATTACTTGTGTCTTTTTATTAAGATAACAGAAGCCGACCTTTTTTTCTGCCTATGGTATATTTTTGTATACGTGGTACTCAAAGAGTATAGGGGTACATACATACATTAGATTCGTGTACATTTACATGTTTATGTATGTTTCCGACCCTACATATTATATAATATTACGTTCTTTTAGAACGTAACGGCAGTAACGTACGTCCGATGCTTTCGCGCACTTATAAAACAGGAATGATTTTTATACATAACAACATGCCAATATTTAAATATCATATTTATCCAAAAAAAAGTGTGGAAATAATTGTATCTGAAGAGCAGTAGTGTATAGTAAAGGTATTAAGTCCCATCCACTTCATATCAATGCATCAGTTCCTTCCTTGTTAACAGCCAGGATTTAGAAATTTTAGAATTTCCTTCAAAATGTAGCTATTTTGATGGCTATACGGAAATTTTAGAAACAGCATTTGTCATCAGTGGGCATCAACAAGCTGAGAGTGTAATTAATTAAACTCTTGAACCACTTGGTATGTGTCACCTTTCCAGTGTTTTAAGGCTCGAGACCATGGCACATCATACGAGTATTCCATGTGTAGCTCGTAGCTACTTCGTTACACATATAACTTTTGCTTGGACATTGAAGAAGTTTCTCGTTGTTTGTTTGCCGACTGATAAATTGCCACTCAAGTGGATTAAAAATGTTTGCAGCCGAATAAATCTGTGGCCTCGACCTGGACATTTTTCATGTAGTGATGCAGTGGGTGCTGCGGTGTTTTATGTGGAGTGAAGTGGTGCGGTGCCTTGCTCTTCCCCTCTCGAGTCGTTTTTGGGCCGAGTCCTCTGGTCGCATATTAGTTAAACTTGCAAAAAAGTAATCCCAAGTCAAGTTATGACAGAAAAAACACTCCCTCTCCAGGATAGGAACACAAATTAAAGGTTCAGGCGTTTCGCTCTATTGGAATTCCCCTTGCTCTGTCTCTCGCGTATTTCTCCCAGTTTTGGGGACTCATCAGCGACTCGAAGCAACTTCAAAGGGCCTCAGACGTAGCGCTTATTAGCTCGTCGGCATTTTTGGGCATGCAAAGGCATTTTTGGAGAGCGCTCATCTCCTCTCCGGACTCCGTTGGGTTCTGGTCAGTTTGGTTCAGCCTCAGCCTCATCGCAGGTGGATTCGGGTTGGTCTTCACTTTTATATGCCCACACAACGTTTTTATTTTGTTTTACAACTTTCAAGTTTTTGGTTTTTGTGTGTGTTTGTGTTTTTTCTGGGCTCAAAAATATTTTTCATGCATAAATAAGTATGCTCGGACACATTCATAAAATTCAGATTAACATATTATTTATTCGGTGAAGCTCTCGCTCTCCCACAGCCGCTGCCAGTGCCGCTGCTATTGCCGCTACCAACATTTCCCACTCCTGCCGTCTCTTTTCATTTAACGAGGCTTACACGAATGCTGAAAAGACCTTGGCCCAATCGAACCAGTCCACCATCCTTGGCTCGACCGCCCGACTCCATGTCCAATGGCATTTCAGTTGGGTCGATGGGATCGATGTCAATTCGACATAGTTACCCTCACGCAAGTGGATATCTGTTCAGATATTCTGAGTTATCTGCTTCTGCATCTATTTCTAAAAATATTTTCATAAATTATAGTTGTGGCCACGCTCTGTAGGGGTGAGCGGTGTTCGGTGTTCGGTGTTCGGCTTAATGTGCCTTGTCATTTACGGGTCCGGCATCAACAAGCACGCCAAATAAAATTAATAAATATCGCACTGTGGTATGGGGTGCTTCCCCAATGGGGTAACGGATTCAGTACAGAAATAAAAGATTAATTTAAGGAAAAAACGTATAGGTACAGTTTTGGATATAAAATAAACCCATAAAACCTTGAAAATATTTATAGGAATTTAATTTAAATTCAATGTTTGACTGAAGGTATTGAGAATTCAAAATGCAATTGAGAACTTTACATGAGAGAACTTTACAATGTCCAGAATATACATATGTATGCATACTTGTATATACATATGTATGTATGTACATTTTGAATTGAATAATCGATATAAATATTCCTGCAATATAGTACTTTATCATTTTATATAGGTTAGTTCCGACTCTGAAATATTGAAACAAATTTTCATCTTTCACTGATAATGCAAAAATCTCAACGTCTCGCATTTTTTTGGTGAAAAAATGAACCAATTTTAAAGATTATATTAAAAGAGTATAGTTTACGCTCCAGTCACAGACCTCGATCCACTGTGCCCACGAGTACACCCCGAATTGGCCAAATTTGCGCAGTGTTCCATACAAAACCCAAACATGTGAAATTGATGTCGCTGTTTAATGCTGGTGGCGAGCCGATGCTGAGTGGCAAAAAGTGAGACCCCGAGACACACACAAAAAAGAATTAATGATGTCGAGAGACAAGGTAAAGTAAGAAAAAATTCGGTAAACAAGTTCGGCGCATGAGTTGGCTAGCACTGCGGCTGAGGCTCCGACTCCAAGTCCAATTTGGATGCTGATGATGTTGTAATCTTAAAACTGGCAGCGTCGTGCTGCAGGCAAATCAGTCTGACTTCAAGAGCCAACGCAATGGCAATCGTTGAGACGCGGACCTTGCTGCTGCTCTTAATCCACTGCAGCTGGAGTGGGGCACGTAACTCGCAGAGTCTGCACGTGCGCCTACCGCACGGTGGCTGGCTGATCGGCCGCCACCTGACCACGCACAATGGCCGGCACATGAGGGCCTTCATGGGTGTCCCGTATGCGGTGCCGCCGTTGGGCGCACTGCGGTTCAAGGCACCGGTGGCCGAGCTCGGCTGGGAGGGCGAGCGGCTGGCGGTGAAGGATGCGCCCATATGCATGCAGCGGGATCCCTTCAGGCGCGACATGCTAATCGAGGGATCTGAGGACTGTCTCTATCTGAATGCATACACACCGGAGAAGATCAGCTCTGAGAACACTTCGCTGCCCGTGATGGTCTGGTTTCATGGTGGCGGCTGGCAGTGCGGCTCGGGAATTAGCAGCTTTTATGGGCCGGACTTCCTGCTGGACCACGACGTTATCCTGGTGTCCGCCAACTTCCGTCTGGGGCCGCTGGGCTTTCTAAGCACGGAGACACTCGACTGCCCAGGAAACAATGGACTGAAAGATCAGCTGGAAGTGCTGCGCTGGGTGCAAAAAAACATTGCCTCCTTTGGCGGAAATCCGCGTAGTGTGACCGTCTTTGGAGAGAGCGCCGGCGGAGCAAGCGTCACCTATCACATGCTGTCAGAGAAGTCTCGCGGCCTGCTCCACCGCGGCATAGCCCAGTCAGGTACCTACTTCAATCCCTGGGCACAGCCCGCGCACAAAGGTGTGGCCGCCAGGCGAGCCGCTAAGCTGGCCGAGCTGGTAGGCTGCGGCTCCTCCGGAGAGTGGCCACACAAGCTAGAGTGTCTACGTCAGAAGCCGGCCGAGGATATTGTGGCTTCGTTGTACGACATGTTTGTAAGTAGATTGAATTGGATTCTCAATGAGTCGAAAGCTAATCTGGCGTCGTTTGGCAGGTCTGGGACTTTGATCCCATGATACCCTTTCCCCCGGTGATAGAGCCCGAGCATGAGGATGCATTCCTGACTGTGCTGCCGCGTCAGGCGCGGGAACCGCATGGACTGGAGCTGCCGCTGCTGGTGGGCGCCACCGCCGAAGAGGGGCTGCTGAAGACAGCGGCCTTGCTTAATTTGCCGCAGCTATTGGATGACTTCAAGTCGCAGTTCGGGCAGGTTCTGCCCGTGGTGCTCAATTACGATCACCACCAGGATTCCGTGCAGCAGCAGATAACGGAGCGAATCGAGGACTTCTACTTCAAGGCGGGCCACGACTACGACAAATCAAACCACCAGAACTTGACCGATGTGGGTAGAGGATATCCAATCCTCTTGATTGATTAATATTAAATATTGAAATACATCTTCGTCTTTCCATGCAGCTTATTTCGGACGGATGGTTTGTCGCTGGCATCGATGAGTATTTACGTCTCCGACTGGATCAAAATGGAGGCCCCACCTATGTGTACCTGTTCGATCACAAGGGCGCCGCCAGCTTCTCGGAGATCTTCAAGGGGGGACGCAACGAGTTCTACGGAACCTGTCATGCTGAGGAGTTGCAGTATCTCTTCCCCATTGGCCGAGAGCTGTTCGTGAGTGCGGTGCCCACACGCCAGGATCTGGAGCTGCGGGAGCTCATGCTGAACCTGTGGGTCAGCTTCGCCCGAACAGGGTAAGTTTCAACACAGTCATCTAATGGAGCTAACCATTAACGGACACATGTACATATGCGTTTTCAATGTCCACAGCAATCCAAATCCAACGAATGTCTCATTAAACCTGCCGGTATGGCAGCCTTCGTCCAGGTATCCGGTGGAGTTCGTTCGTCTGGGCACCAAGGCTGACGAGGTAGCCGCTGCGCCGCTATTCCGCATTGAGACTGAGTTGATGCAGCATCGTGTCAATTTCTGGCGCGACCTCCAACCGCACGTCCCAGCCACCCATTGGCACAATGAGCTATAATCCAATGAGTCTATCTGTATCCTTAAATATATATTCTATTATATATCGATTAGTGGGCGTCACCCGCAAGCTAAAGAAGACAAGAAATGATAAAATTATAATTATTCCCATCGAAAAAAATCGTTGCTAACATAACGGCATTTATGTAGATGCTGCCACATTTTTTAAATTCTAACAAAGGCAGCTGTGCCAGATGTGAGAAATTTGATCTAAGCCTTGTGCAGTGCTGCCATATCATTGAAAAAAGTTTAAACAGCTACATAAACAAATCAAAGAAGATATTTGAATATAAATAGAATATAAATAGAATGCGTTAAAACACACAAAACAGATGTAAAAAAAATCCATTTTTGTTATTTGTTCTTTCCAAAAAGCAATGGTCCTTCATGCCATAAACATACCAATATTATAGAGATAAATTAAAAGTTATAAACTGTAGAATTAGGAATATCGATAGTCAGCTGCTCGGCTAGGAGAATATTTGTATATATACATATGTAGATAAATAGATAGGCATTCAGAAAGTGAGGAAATACCCATAGCATTTGAATTTCATTAGATTACTCATAACTGACATCGTCCAAAGTCTGCTGCCGCCATCGCAAAGAAGGAGCTGCTATCTTTATCTGATTGCCACACTGAACGGAACATACTTTCAATTTCCGCCAGATACGCCGCCAGATACAATTAGAAATACCACGTGAACTCTCGGACCGACCCCCTAGGTCGTCGTTGCTAATCCAACGATTGAATCGCTGCGAGAAATAAACCAATGCCAGCCACTCACCTGATAACGAATTGGTCAAATAATCAACAGCGCAACCAGCAGCAGAGCGTAATAGTTTCCAGCCAGTCACGCAGCAGATGCACGGGTTAATGGATTTTCTGTTTACGACTCTCCACTGAACAGCGCAGTGCCACAGCCCGAGTGATAAGAAACGATTGAATCTCAGCTAAAGGTTTCCCAATTAGATTACCAGCTATGTCTGCGAACGATGCCACCGCTGAGACGACGGCCCCGGGAGCCACCAAGCCCATCGACATACAGGTACGGGCGCCAACCCATGAGCGCCTCATGTCCATCGACAAGGGTATGGCACCGTCCTCGCCCACGCTGCCCAGTCCCACGATCCGGCGGAATAAGAGCGACGGCAAACTAATGGCCCTGGACATCAAAGAGGCACGGGTGCGAGTCATCTACACGGGCGGCACCATTGGCATGATGCGGAACGAACGAAATGGTGAGTGCTGTTCTAGGTAGGGCTTCTATTGAATTCTGTACATTATCCTCTGGATACGCTCATCTTCATTTCGCATTCATCTGCCATTTCAGTGCTGGCGCCCATACCGAATGCCCTAGTGCGCAGCATTCGCAAGTATCCGAACATCCATGATGAGGAGTATGCACTGCGACGCTTTGGGGCCTCGGCATCGATGGCGCCGCTGGTCCTGCCCTTTGTGCAAGGTATGGACAGAAGGGTCCTATACCAGGTCTCCGAGTACACGCCGCTGCTGGACAGCAGCAACATGACGATGAACGACTGGGCCCGCATTGCCAATGATATCCAGGTATGTAAATATGGTGGGATCAACGCTTCGATGGGAAAAATAATCCGAGATTCAATGTCTGCAGCAATCTTATGAGTTCTTTGATGGCTTCGTGGTGCTGCATGGCACCGACACGCTTTCATACACAGCCTCGGCCTTGTCGTTTATGCTGGAGAATCTGGGCAAGACGGTAATCATCACAGGATCGCAGATACCGATCTTTGAGACGCGCACCGACGGCAAGGACAACTTCACATCCGCCCTGATCATTGCCGGCAACTACATCATACCGGAGGTGTGCATCTTCTTTGGCCACAAACTGATGCGCGGCAATCGCACGGTGAAGGTCAGCTCCAATTCGCTGGACGCATTCGATTCGCCCAATGTGCCGCCGCTGGCGAGAATTGGAATCGATGTGAATGTGGACTATCGTTTGATCTTCCGGCCCTGCAGCATCGAACGCTTCTGTGTGCATCTAAATCTCGACGAGAATGTTGGTTTGCTGCGAATCTTTCCGAGCATTTCGCTCTCCACATTCCGCGCCTTCCTGGCACCCCCCATCAGGGGTGTGGTGCTGCAATCGTTCGGGTCTGGCAACATACCCTCAAATCGCCGGGACCTGATTGAGGAGCTACAGGCGGCCGCCGATCGTGGTGTTATCATCATAAACTGCACCCAGTGTCCAAATGGCTCGGTGGCGGAAATTTACGACACTGGCCGGGTCCTGTGCGATCTGGGCGTCATTCCCGGCTATGACATGACCCCCGAGGCGGCACTCTCCAAGCTGGCATATGTGATTGGCAAGGAGGAGTGGTCTCTGGACGTCAAAAAGCAGGTAAGGCCCAATGTGAATCGCTTTGTGTCCGGACTATACTTTAAAGTGTTCAATTTTTGCTTCAGATGATGCAGTCGAACCTGCGCGGAGAGCTGACATCGGTGACGGCCCCCAAGATGGAGGACTACGATTTGGTGGACGCTGTGGCGCGGTCTTTGCACTTGTCCTCGCCGCAGGAACTAGACCAGCTGGGCGCTACTCTCTTCCCGGCCATGATCAATGGCGCCGTCGCCGAGGGTGATCTCAAGAAGATTAATAACCTGAAGGCGTACGGTGCCGACCTCTCCGGCACCAATCACGACCAACGAACGGCCCTGCATTTGGCCTGCCAATTAGGCAACGTCGAGATCGTTAAGTATCTGCTGCACAATGGAGTCTCTGTCCACATACGTGATCGCTACGATCGTACCCCGCTGCTGGAGGCCGTCTCCACGGACAGTCACGAGATCATCCAACTGCTCATTAACTGTGGCGCCCACCTTACTGGCTCCTCACGAGCCGTCGGCGAACAGCTGTGCGCGGCCGCTGCCCGCGGCTCCCTTACACGCCTCAAGTCTTATCAGTATGCGGGCGCTGATCTCTCCCAGCCGGATCCATCTGGACGCACAGTTCTGCACTTGGCGGCCCTGCACGGGTTCCCCGAGGTGGTGGAATATGTGCTGCCCTACTTCGAGAGTGCTAGCGAGAAGGATTTGCTCGGACTGAGTGCCTTGGACTATGCAGAGCGTGGCGGTCATGCAGCCCTTGTGGATCTGCTGAAAGCGGCTGGATGCGCGGCCTAGAATTGCCTCTTGATTCTTTACTTATGCCACTGTTACTTAAGTGTTTGCCTCGTGCCACATCTGTGCAATATCTCGTCTAGTCCGGTCTGTTGTTTCCTCTTAGTGTAAGACTTTGAATATGTGTATCGATTGATTGTTAATAGAAGAGTGTAATTTAAATTAGTGAATAATTGTCACCAGAAGAATGTGTACATAGTTGCTCCGTTTAATCTTTTGTGGATGGTTTCTTGCATTTTTCTGAAAAATATATGTGTTATTAGCTAACCCGGCAAACCATTTGCAGTAATATTGTTAACTATTCTTGTTGCTCCGAACAATATCATTTGAAAGCATTAGCTGAATGTGCCAATGGACTTCAGGAAGAAGCTTAAATCTGATTCCGTGCCGATGAGCAAGCCGTTCAATGTTTCTGGTGGTGTCTGAATTTATGAAAGTTTCACTTCTGATGCTCATATGATACCATCTGACGATTCTTTCTTAATGTTTGAATTTGGGCGTATGACAATCGGGTATTCTTTGTCCATCGCACCAATCAGCACTTTCGGATGAACGGAATGCGGGACGAAGAAATTTACTTGGACGAAGTATGTACGATACTTGTTGGCTTTGTCAATTACGAACTAGCGCGATTGTCTCCGCTACATTTGTCTTTGCTAATTTAGTTTATCTCGTTCGTCTGTTCTTGCTCTACTATTTCGCATGTACATATGTATGTACAATGTACATTGTACATATGTTGTGTATGCTATACTCTGGCTTTTGCATATGTACATACGTACGTACCTCTGCACAGTGGTTCCTCCCATAGGCCAAAAATAAAAAGGTCAAAGTTAAAATTTTTACGTTAAATGTATCAACACTTTTTCATAATTTTTCTAGCCCCTAAACTGTACTCTTTTTTTGTTTTTTTCTAACTGTGCTCTTTAAGAAAGAGACAGTATGATATTATTTTGGTATTGCAGCGTGAGCAACTTGCAAGTAGAGCTCTCAGTGAAAATTTCATAAAAGCATTGACAACTCAATAAATTTTTTTGTATATTGTTAATTTACATTTCAAGATTATGAGATGTTTAATTCAAGTGCCGATAGGTGCCCAGGCTCGTGCTATATACAAAAAGGTAACCTAATCTTATTTTTCTAGGGACAACATATCAATGCCAATTTTCTTGTTTAACTGCTTTTGATATATGGTCGAAGTCGAAGCTATTAAAATCAGCTTCTACACCAGTAGAAGGCTGTTATGCGCGGATCCCAGGCAAGAACGCAGCCCTCATCCCGCCCAACCGACCGAGGGGCGCTGCCGCAAAACGAATCGATCGCGGAAATGCAGGAAAGATAGGTGTTAGACTAGTGTTCGAGGAAAAGTGGAACTAATCTGACTAAAATAACTAAGCAATTTCTAATTACGGAAAAGATATGGGACTATCAGTAATTTAAGACTACCAAGGGAGTTGGTAGTAGATATGACATAGTAGAGGGAATTATAATCCGAGCATAGGACCCTAAACGGTTCATGCTAAGAATAATTCTATCTAAAAAGCGAAAGAAAGAACGGTATAGTTTTCAAGTGTTTCTAATAGAAATCGTGAAGCTTATGCGGCTCAACATCTCAGGGCTACGTTACCTTTGATCAAGTTGTGCACAAAAATCACACCAAGCAACCATAGCTAAGGTTGGAAGGTTTATTAATGTGGATGTACATATGACATGCCAATCGGTGGACAGGACTCTCCTGATCACGCAAAGGTATGCCACACCCTATCGGGTTTTCGCAAAAAAAAAGCATGCAAAAAAAATGCATAACGGAGGTTTTTTTCAGACTGCTGCTTCGATGGGGCTTGTATGAAAAAATAGGCCACTTTTTTTTTTGAAACGTACATATTTCCCCGTCAGGTGTTACATGCAATATGTAGCTAATTTGTAGCAAATTTCTATTTGGCGTGTAGTTATCATGACATTTCTGAAAGATTTGCCTTTTTTGTTTGGCAACATCTCACGTATTTATGACCTGATATGGGCGTAGCATGTCTTTCGAGATCGGGAGGGTCCTCGATTGGCATCAGAAAAAAGGACATCCATTCCGTCACGATTTTCGTGGTTGTTACACACACCCACTATCTAATCCAATCTAATATACCCCTATACTCTTCGAGTACCCCTATGTATCTCCGACGGGGGCAACGCAAAACCAGAACTTTAATTGGTTTAAATTACGTTGTCGATAATTGGTTGGGTTGCTGCCTCTATATATAGTTATATATTCATGGTTGATCATCGGGAGTAGTGTACGTTGAAACCTAGAGTTGGGGTACACTATTTTCGGAGCAAATAGGGTTTATAATGCTCGGACTGATGGTATTATTCCGCATACATATGTATATTATTCATAATTTATAGTTGCTTCTAATGCTATCTCTGTCTATTTAATGGATATACGCATGCTTTATCCGAATAAATCCTTTCCTCATACTCTGCTACTTCTATCTCGCTCTATTTCAAATCGATGAGTAAGAGTGAGCGAGAGAAGACACTTTGGGGAGAGAAAGCTAGTGTTTTTTTTTTATGTATTTTTGTTTTATTTAAATTTATTTCAAATGATATTTGATGTTTAATTAACAATGTTTCATTTTTTTTCCTTTGAGAAAAAAACACTTAGGTTCTTAAGATTCATGTTTAAATATTATAATAATTTTTTTTGTGTCCCTTCCGTTCGTGTCGTTCTGCTTGGAACTTCTTTCTTTTTTACCATTATCTTTCTGTCGACCTTGTGTGTGTTTCAGGATAACTTCCATTAAATAATGCAAGTGTAAGATTTGACGACGATTGGAGAGAGACAGGGGGTGGTAGGGAGGGGTCTGGTACAACAACTGTTGAATAATGATCTCAAAATCCATTTCCACAATTTATTATGATTTTCGTATATCATTTAATATATATATCTATATATTGTATTTTTCTTTTGCTACAGCTGACATCAAGTACATTTTGCTTATTATTTGCTTTTTTTCTTTTATGTGTGTATGTTTTCTCATTGTTTGTTATTTTCTCATTTCATTTTCATTTTCGTTTCGTTTATCATTATATTTATTTATAGGTTTTCATTTTTTTCTGTATTTCTAGTTTAAACATTTAAATACGATGTCCACATGCCTATGAAAATACAGCGTTCATATACGCATGAGTATATACTCGTATGTATGTATTTATATATAAATCTGTATACCCTTTCAATGCTTTGCAAAAAGTTAAACAAAAATTAAAAAAAAGAAACAGCCAAAAAAAAATCGCAATGAAGTATAAGGAAATATATGTTCAAAAACAAATCAAAGAGAGTTTTTTCTCTTTTTTCTCTTTAGCTTTGTTTTTCTCGTTTTGTTTTTACATGCCTAAGAGGTTGTGGCGGGGGGGGGTTGCTGGGGCTGGCGGTAGCGAAATATGATAAACCATTTTTAATTGTTTTGTGTTGCCTCTGTCATATGTTTACAAAAAGTTTATTGATTTTGCTGTAACCCCCATCATCGCATCTTTAGATATAGATATATACATAAGTATATCCACATCATATCAGATCCTCAGACATGGAGCGTAACATCTGCAGGTTCTTTTATATAAGCAGATATCAATACGGACACATGTACGTATTTAATAACATAGCAGATCATATGAGAGATATATACCTTACAGACCCTTACAATTATCCATACGAACATAGTACATATGATGTTGTTTCTGGAATTGCTTTAATTATTCATCAGACATATTTCATATAATATGTGATACATATAGATCGTAAGTGTATGCTCATATATTTTCTAGATTTTCTTGCAGTTAATTTTCTGAATTGTGTTGTTTTATAAAATGTGGGAGGATTGGTTTCCTCCAATTTAGCTACTCAGTTGAGTGTATGTTTCGCTTACATAAATTCTTCCCATCAAATCTGTATATTTAAGTATCCAAACATACATATACACATATATATAGCAATACATTTGTTGATTTTAATGTGGATGTACGGGATTGCAGGTTGAATCAATAGAACGACTAAAAACAAACTACTTAAATGCAAAATGCCAGCCGAAAAATATAACTTATGGTCCTTATATATCTTCATTTTATATAATTCCCTTTTTATAGGTGTTAATGGGTTGATGGGGATGGATGGTGACAGCGGGAGAGACAGTGACGGATAAGGGGATCAAGCAAACTGTCCTTTATAGAGAGCGGCGGCGGTGGCCTGGCAGAGCAGTTTCTTTTTTTTCGTGACATTCTTTTATTATTTATATGATTTTTAAAGCGTTTTTCTGACTTTTTGTAATGCATTTTGCTCGTGGTTTTCCCAAGATAAGCTTCTTCTTAATGTTTGTTTTAGCTTACATTTATCCAAGTTTTTTCAAAGCAAAGAACAAACTCAATTTAACATAAAACTGAAATCGATTTGCTCCATTAACAATGTTAGGTTTGTTTTTGCTTTTTGTCGAAAGTTTGTATTTAGTTTATGAGTTTTCGTCTTTTTAAAAAATGTCTGATTGAAGAATAATGGAAAGAAAACAAAAGAAACTAGTCTTCACGACTTTAGATGTAAAATAATAATAGTTATCATAAAGAATATAGTAATATAAGTTACAAACAAAAAAAATGAAAAAAATGCAATGGAAAATCTGAGCAATGCACTTTTTGGATTAAACTGGTTGTTGTAGTGTTTTGTTTTTTGAATCATTTTAAGAATTAATAGCTTCATCGGCGAAGCTTTTACATTCTGTTCGAGCGCAACTCCTTTATCTCCTCCTTCATCCTCGAGAGCTGGTTTCCTCTTCTGCTGCTCCTTCTGATGGTTTTTGTATCGATCGCCTCTTCCGTTTGCTTTTGCTTTTGCCTTTGCTCCTGCGATCGTTCGTTGTTGTTGCTATTGCGTCTTGTTGGGGTTTGATGGTGCTGCTGCCCCTGCTGCTGTTCTCTTTGTTGTTGTTTTTTTTTTTTTTTTCTGTCGTTTTGTAGTTGTTAGTGATTCTGCTGCATGTTGGATAACTTATGGCATTCAAAGCATGTATTTGCCCAGTAAGAGGCCCAGTATGGCTGCAGCAATGGCAATTGCAATATAAAAGACCGGAATCTGTTTCTCAGCCAGCACTGGGGCATAGGGCTCGTTCGGCTGCTTGAGGGCCGCTGAGCTGCGGTAGCGTGTGATTTGATCCTGCAACAGAAAAATTTTAAAGATAAAGTCCATAAAGGATAACGGAGGTGAACCAGGGACCCACCTTCAAGTATAGATTCTCTTTTCGTAGTTCACTGTTGGACTCCATCAGCGCCTTGATCTCACCGGACGTGTCCACATGCTCAAAGGCGTCGGGCGAATTTGATGCCTTCAAAAATAAATAATTGATTTTAATTGATTTAATAAATATGTTCTTTGAGAGCGCTAGAAAGCACTACCTTCTCATCGCTGGACAGCTTCGGCTCTGACTTAACGCCTTCGGCGATGACGGAACTGACATTAGTGCCCGCACTGCCTCCTCCGGCGCTGCCGGCTCCACCGCCTACGGACCCGCCGCTAGTGTTCTCTGCATTAGCCTCGGTACTGGGCATCTCGAATACGCATTTCAGCTTGGCATCCATAACCAGCTGCGGCTCCAGCTCCTTCCACTGCAGAGGATGATATCGATAGAAATGGAATGTTAACGCATCAACAAAGCACTTACCAATTTATTCAAATCGGTCAGATCAGCATCCGTCGGTGCGAGGACGCTTTGCACCATGAACTTGTGCTTGTTCTTCTCCTGCTGATCGTACATGAAGGGCTGCAGGCAGACTGTGGGATATAAATCGAATGGTATTGAGATTAGATTGGATTCCAGCCATATCATATGGATATTGTAGAGTACTTACTCTCCACCTGGGTCGAGCGAAAAGGCAGGATCTTGCCAATGTTTGGACGTACACAGTAGCGCTTTGGTGCGGTTGTCTTGATCTTAAAAACCAGTGGAACAGCCGCATTATTGCGTAGGGTCATGATTGTGACCACGGACCGATTGAAGGGACCTGAAAAGAGCATTCGATTAGCCATCAGTCGAATTAACAGCCTATCCCCCCCTCCCCTCATTCCAAGCAACATCTGATTTGTGTCACGTCACGCCCATTGCGTCATTAGGAAAAGTTGGCAGCACCAAAAACGAAGGCAAGTTCAAATTAATTGAATTAAAAGCAGAAGAAAACAACAAAAAGAACCAATAGCTAGATGCAGTGCAAAGAAAAGCAACGATAAGGAGCCGAACCTTGAATACCCTCCCAAAAACTGAAAACCATATTTGTGGTGGAAACTGAATGAAACTTCCAAAAAGATTGCGAGGGCCAGACATGGATGTCCCTTGATTATATTAGGCACAGGGCGAATTCCATTACGCTTGTGATCTACGCTTGGAATGCAATTCTTCTGCAAGTGGGAAGAGAACAGCAGAAGCAGTGTAGCGGATTCCTTTTACTACTTGCGTGTTCTCCCAATACGCGTATATATTGTGTGTGCGAGTGTTCATAAAGGAAATTTCATTAGACAAAGTCGCGTCATGTTTGTGCTTCGGCCCCTCTTACCAACCACTCCCACTAGTGAACGATCAAAGGAGGAGGTAAGGCGGTGGACAAGAATGGGGCTAAGGCAGGGCTGACATAGGCGCACACACACACACGCATGTCTATACATGCGTCCACACAAATATGAATATATTTGTGCACAGTGGAACGAAACAAAATTGAATGGGTGTTGCACGAACCAAATAAATAATTCTCATTTCCCTCTCGCTCTTTCCCACACATATGATATACACTAGTTCTTTAAAAACATGTTTTTTGTGTGTTTTCCAATTAGTAGCAATCGGGTAAATGCATTGCCAGCGCCCACTGTGCGAGCTCTATGGTGTCATATGGGATTATTGTATTTGTTGCTGCATCTGCTGCTGCTGTTGCTTTTTGGCCAAAATTCAAAAAGTAAGACAAAAAAATAAATAAAATAAAAACGGCCCATGACAAGTTTTTGCGTATAAAAATAAAAATGTAGCCAAAAACGCAAGGAGAGAGACAGACAACGACAGCGACGGTCGGAGAGCGCAAAAGAATAGCCAGAGTAAGAAAACAACGCCAGCTGCCGGCAACAAGAGCATCAGCAGAAGAAAGAAAGAGGGACGGCAGCAGTGACAGCGGCAGGCGGGCCAGGACAGGACAGAAGGAGATGGATGAAAATATGGTGAAACAGCCGCACACCACACGTAGACCTAAAAAAATGTCAAAAATTTCCAACAAAAACAACGGAAATTATTGATAAGCTGCAAAGAAAGCAGCTCCGAGTGACATGGAAAGTGAGACAAAGACAGAGACTGAGGTAAAGAGCACCAAAGCGAGACGCAATCACACATCAAGCGCCGTATGTGTGTTGGTGTGCGTGCCTGCGAACTTTGCAGTTTGCTCCAGGCCCTTTTGACCTAACAAAATGAACGAATTTTTCAATTTGAAATTTGAAATTACAATGGTTAAATGTTTCAATGCTTGGTGCTGCCACCGATGCGTCGTCGCCTACATTGGTCGATACATGAACAACATATGCATGTATGTAGCAATGGGTGTGCGCGAGTGTGGTTGAGCCAACATGCAAAATGGCCTTCCCCGTCTCACATTCTCACACGATGAATGGATGAGGAGAGAGACAAACAATAAGCAATTGCTAAAGAATCAAGAGTTTCACTTTTTAATTCTAGCAATCCTCTACATTAAAAAATATTTAATAACTCACCCACAAAACGCAACTCATGCTCCGGATCAATGGTCAGCGGAAGCTCGTAGCTTGTTTTGCTCATGGCTGCTGTTTGTATGGACTCCACTGTAGAAAAATTTAAACTTCTTGTCTGCTTTTCGGTATTTCTCCTTAATTCTTTTGTGCGTTTTTGCGCGCTGCTTGTCCTGGTTTCGCCTTCACCTTGTTTTCGTTGACGTTGTAGTGGTTGCTGTTAAGGAAATGCACACGGAATTGTATTACACACTCACTCAAACACACACATACACTCAGCAAAGACACGCAGCACGTAAAATTGGCTGATTTTCGCTTACGGTTTTCGTTCTTCTTGCGTTTATTAACGGGCTGATAATATCTTCCGACCTAAACCTTTTAATGCTACCTTATTAACCAAATTTCCCTATTGTTTTATTTTTTCTCTTTTTTTCTCTTTTCTCACAAGCTGCGCGTCGCTCGTTTGTCGTTGCTAGCTTCGTCCGATTTGTCAGAGAGCGAGGCCAGGCGAAATATCGGTAAATTTATGCGACCACACACACACCACACTCTCGTACACGGTTAAAATATAAAGAAAATACAATACCAAACACAAATTTGGTTTTGTTGCGTACAAAAAAAAACGGCGATCAACTTGGATTTCCAGTCTCGTACAATGCAATTTTCTTTACAATTAGATGGCCCACTCTGATTCTTGCTTGGTTATTTCACGCACTTCGTTAGTTTAATTTTTCTACGAATCTAGTAAAATTTTCACATGGAGGCATATGGCAAAAAAAATCAGTCAGCAGAAAAACGCCCGTCGAACGCATGCGTCACCTTAGAGTTCTAAGCCGACCGGCAGAATTATTTAGCAACGCCGTTGACCGGCAAAACTGTGAAACAACGCCGTTCATTCAGCGTTGCCATACCGTTCCATTACATGCAACTCTTCGGCCACTACCGCCAACTATAATAATTCGTCGGTCAAAAATACCGTTTTCTTGTATAATTCGTACGCTCATTTAAATTCTTAAATATATTAGGGCTAGTTTTTGAAAGTATAGGACCTCAAGAGACCCAGCATGGTCATAGCGGGAAATTCAGCGAGCTATCAGCATTTCAAATAAAGTTAATTATCATTATTTATACAGCTATCTTTAATCCATTTGTCATACAAACAAACATCACTAATACAATATGAGAGAAATCCTTAGTATTTAACAAAAAATACCATAACAAAAACAAAAATGCAAGGAACGTTAATATTACGAAGATAAATGTTCACACATCTGTGTGCTGCTATTTTGATTAACTTCGATTTAAAATCGCCAAAGTTAAGTTAATTATTATTATTTGTTTGCCAAACAAATAATGTTTATTTACTTTACTATACCTGGAGGCCCTTGCCGCTGGACTGGCTTAAAGCTTAAAGATAAATCAAAATAGCATCCCTGTGATTTTTTTCTTCGCTCCTTTACTCCTCTACAAAATGGACTAAAAACGCTCCAGCCCTTCTACGTTTTTAGTCACGAGCATATTTAGGACCATCCGAGCGGTTACAGCCTGATGCTCAAAGCGGCACTTTCTCGGTGCCAGGGCAACAATATCCCGTACGTGATCGGCAAGGCGATCACACTTCGAGATCTTCGCCTTTTCCATGTATCGCATGAAGGCATGCATGTAGTTGCGAAAGAAGAATCTATAGGCAGCTGTGGCCTGCGGAGCGTCGCATAGGTCGATTTGCCTCGAGATCTCCGCCATGAGGGTGCAATCAGTCTTGTTTTCAATGGACTTGAAAAAGAGGTTAGTCGCCTCTATGGCGCTCGACTGCGTTATAAGTACCATGCATTTATCTGTGAAATCGCGATCTGTCGACAAGATGTTCGTCATTTTCCAACGTTCGCTCTGCGCCGAATTTTCCACCAAGGCCTGCATCTTCTGGATAATTTCTGCAAGGGGATAAATTGAAAATGGAAGTTTTGGGAGAGCTGAAGCTTAGCACTAACCAGAGTCTCCGCTCAGGATGGTCGGCGAATTATTTGTATAGTATTTTACAGCCAGGTTGAGGACATCGGCGCGGATTTGGTCGAAGGTCGGTATAGTCCAGCGCAGCGCATCAATAGTCTTCATTAGCTGGGACAGCACTGGCCAATTGTTCTTGCGCCATGGGATAAGATGGGCATGAATTTCGACATAGGTTTTGGCCTCTTCCAAGCAGGCTGCCGCTACGTTATCTTCAGTCATTTGATCAATTTGCTCCTTTCCGTTCGTTTGAATGTACTTATCTGCCGATTCGACGTTTAGAAGGGTATGTAGGATCCGCTCAATGAGATGAATGTGGTTCAATTCGGTGAACTTGGCCAGTCCAGCGGCAAGGGCCTCCAGGTATGCGGACTGGGCTGCCTTCAGCTGCTCGGCACTGTAGGGCATAGCGCCCGGTTGGAGGTTCAGATTGTAGTTGCACAAATTTTTGTTGACGCGTTCATGGAAGCTACGACTGGAAGGGGTGTGCAAGCCAGTCTTCATGCCGTTGAGTATCAATGGATACGCGTACATGGAGAGCAGGAAATCTGTGGAATTCGGGCGCGTTAGGACGTATTCGTCTTTGAAGAGTCTGGCGACGGTGCTTTTCATATAGTGACTGGCGTGTGAAGCGAGCTGGCAGGCGAGGTTCCAGAATATGTCCATGAAACGTGAATGTGACATGCCCAGGTCAGCCAGTGTCTGCCAGGCCATCTGTGCGTCCTCGTAGCAAATATACAGAAATTCTGAAAGGTTCGCTCGTTCAGGCTGGCCATCGAGGCGATTAAAGAATAACACGCGACGTGAGTTAGAGGCCCGATTGGAAAAAGGGAACTCAGTGGTGAGGCCAAGCTCATCGCGTAGCTGGAGAATCTTTTGCTTAACTTCCATGTCAGATCGGATATAGATTTGTTGCACGACCTGACGCAACAGGGGATTGTACTGATCTCTCTGTTGTTTTTTCTCTTCAAGACTCAGGATAGTATCCTCTGCCTCCTCGGCCAAATATTCGGCCATATGGTTGAAGATCAAGATGATGTGTTGGAATCCGAGGAATTGAACATGCTTGGACATGGTGTCCACGCACTCGTCGCTAACAAAGCAAATGGGACGCTGAAAGAGTTCTTCAAGTCCGGTCATGGTCTGCGCCTCGGTTATTTCGCCATTATCGCCGTCAAGGAAGCGCAATAGCTCGCGCAAACTGAGTTCTGTCAGGCGCGTCTTAAGCGACTTGGCCGCTCCGGCGAAGGTTTTCAGTGGTCCACAAATCAAGTGCTGGGCAAGTTCTGGCTTGTTCTTATTTATAAGGGTCAACAGCCCTGCTGACTGGCAGCATATGACCTCTTGGTAGCTGTAGAGCAACTGGCTGGAGGGAAGCTCCAGCCAGGTCATGAATGTGTCCACTGTCACCAGCTGCAGGACACGCTGCAAGGCGTCCATCAGAATCGAGGAATACCGATCCACCAACGACTCTGTATTCTCGTGCTTCACGGAGAC
The DNA here is from genome assembly GCA_008121215.1 of Drosophila athabasca. Classification (NCBI taxonomy): domain Eukaryota; kingdom Metazoa; phylum Arthropoda; class Insecta; order Diptera; family Drosophilidae; genus Drosophila; species Drosophila athabasca. The sequence continues at coordinate 3,160,698 of CM017796.1, read as the reverse complement.
TGTTTCATCGCAAATCATGAAATTATAGATAGCCCAATATTCTGGCCTTTCCGCGGGCGGCTGGAGAGTCGCGAGCAGCACATCGAGCAGCTGATGCATGGCCAGGGCTAGGTAGCGCTTACGTGGAGTTGGAAACAGTACGCGCAATCGCTCGAAACTGTCCAGCAGATGGCGTTGAAGGAGATGAGCCGTCTGGTCCACGAGTTCGTTGGCACTTGTCTGGTTATAATGGGCAATGGCCTGGCGTGCGGACATGAGGAAGCCCGAGAGCAACGACAGGACATCAAACTGGTTAGAGACCAGCTTGGACACGTTTTCGTTGAGATAATCGTAGTACTGGCGGGCTACACAGCTCTGTCCGTACGCCAGGAACTCGTTCAGCGGCTGCTGCAGACCACATTTCAGGGCAATAGAAATGGCTACGACTGTCGACATGGGAGGTGCCTGGCCTACCAAATGGACGCAATCTGGATTATAATTCTTCTGTTTCAAACAGTCAGAGGTATTTAGAATTAGCACGGCTAGGACCCCGCGCAAATAGTCAATGGCATCGGCTCCAGCCGGCTCAGTGACCAACTCGTCTTTCATTTTGTCATGTGGCCGTTGCACCACGAGGTTGTGCTCTATTAGCACTTTGCACACCAGATCGCAGATCTCTATAATGTGCTCATCATCGCCTGCAAATGAAAGGAGCCATTTTGCTAATTTTAATTTTTTTCTTTTTACCGCTATGTTTTCTAGGCGCAACTTACCACTTAAATATAGGAAGGTGTTAAGCCTTTTAGACTCTTTGTCAAAACGTTTGAGAGTATCGCCCAACTGGGCAAACACCTCGCAATTGTCCAGTGGATGCATTCTCACTTTCTAAATCTTTTTTTTTTATTTTAGCTTAAATTTCAATATTTCAAAACTAGACGGAACACTAAAAGATTGTGCGCTGTGATGGAAGTTGCCTTCCGATTGATGCGATGACTGGCTGGCGCCGATATCTTCAGCATCAATATTGCGTTTACAAAATTTTTTTTTTGGCTTAGACTTTTTCACGATGGCTCGAGCTGGTATCAGTATCTTAAAAATTGATAGCTAAACGTAAAACATTCTTTCATTTGGCTGAGACTGAAAATTCAATAATTTTGATGATATTGATATCGATAGTTGAATTCGAGTGGGGCGATGCTGCCACTCACGGGTGGGCGTCCTAAGTTGCTGTGGGCGGGCGAAGCCGATAAGCTATTAATGTGTTTTTTAGAAAAAATGTAAGCAGGTGGAACAGAAGCCTAAGTTTATGTCCAGGTCTACTCTTAAATAATTCCAAAGAAACCGCCCGTGAAATGTCGTGGTGGTAACTTTAAATGTGGGACGCAGTTTGGCGGGCAACAGCGATCAGCTGTCCGCCGCATCGATTTGTGGGCGCCTATCGGCCGGCTGCAGCAAGAAGCAAATGAAAAATTGGTCTTGAAAGGAGAGGCGGCCGAGGCGAGCGCAAAAAGAAGCGAACGTGTGAAACGGGTCAAGCGAAACTGGGCCAAGACCATGCAATAGGCAAACTAGTGAGAAGCCGCAAACTGCCAATACTACAGCAAGGAGACAGTGGAGGAGTGTCATCATGGAGCTGCGTGAGCTGCGCGGCAGTGCCACGGCCGGTAACACCAGCAGCAGCACTAGCAACAGTAACAGTGGCATCAGTGGCGGCGGCGGCGTCGAACTGGGGGACATCTGTATTGGGGGCGCCGGCGGTGGTGGCGTCCAGCGTGTGCCCACCAAGGCGGACCTGTTCATGGAGCAGCTGAATGCCGCTAATGCCAAAAAGGTGGCCCTACTCCTAGTCCTGGGCTTCATCCTCTACCACGGCCTGCTCAATTGGAACTACGGTGGGTGTTCGTCTCTGTGTGTTTTTGTGTGTGTGTTCGTATCGATTTGTCGTGTGTAAATATGTAATCGAATTTGCATTGTGGCGTTCCATTAACAGGGAGCGACTCCTGCCAGTGGCTACTGTCGAAGGGCCGCTTTAAGCGCGACAACGAGTGGCAGCCGTATGGGTGCATGGTTCACAAATACTCCCTCACGTGAGTGGCAATTCCAAATTCCGAATCAATTAACATTTTCCCACATTCCCCTAATTATCATAGATAACTCTTTCTATCTCTATCTCTCTTCCCATGACTCACCCACTGACCCACCCACCACTATGACTATGACTATGCCATGCCATGCCATAATCTACCATACTGACAGCGATACGCGGCGATGCCTGCGATACCTGGCCTTCTTCGACAACAAGAACAACTTCGTGTTCATTGGGGACGATAGCGTCCGGCTGCTCTACGAGCGGTTCATCGAGCAGCTGCGCCAGCTGCCACTGTCATCCGACGAGGACAACAACGGATCATCGCCGGCCCACGACGACAGTGCAGCGGTTCGATTTGAGGACAACAAGCTGCACATGCTGGCCCAGTACATCAGAGCCGAGGATGTCAGTCCTTCGCTCATCGATCGACTGTACAGACTGGAGGCCGAGAAGCAGCTGTCCTCCGTCTACGTCGTGGGTCTGACCTACACGGGCCTGCTTGGCGGGAACATAACCGAGGAGGTGCTGCGACAGTACAGTGCAAATCTCACTCTGCTGGTGGCCCCCTTTCATCGCCTGGTGGCGCAGACATCGCGTGTACTCTGGAAATTGGCCGATCGCGTGGACGAAGAAAAGCTACCGACCGCCTGGAAGCTACTGCTCAATGAGGACATCGATCGGCTTAATCATGTGGCCCGCAACGTCTTTCGCTACACGGAGGCCAGCGTCTGGGAGTCGGCTTGGCACATTGCCAACGGCCTTCTGGACACCGCCATTGATGGACATCAGCTGTGTGCCCACGGCCAGCGGCTGGAAGTGCAGCTTCTGTGGAACATGTACTGCAACGATTATATGAATTACAACGACGGCACTTGCTGCAGCAGCTCGGAGCCCCATACCACGCTCCAGATAGTGGCCTACGCCCTGTTCGGTGTCTGCATGACGCTCGTCTGCGGCATGTGCCTGCGTCGCTGGCTTCTCCATCTGCGCGGCTACACACTCTACGTGCCTCTTCAGCAGCATCAGCAGGACCCACATCAGAATCAGTCCAACAGCGGAGGAAGAGGCGGTGGTCCCACCCATGCCCTGTCTGCCCTGATCACGGACTATGGGACCCCGATGGTGGCGCTATCTCTGCTTGGCCTGATCATGGCCTACTTCTATCTGTGCGACCGCACAAACTTCTTTATGAAGGAGAACAAGTACTACTCCGAATTCAGCTTCTGGATACCAGTGGGCTACGTGTTCGCCCTGGGCCTGTTCTTCACGGAGGACTCGCGCTTCACCAAGGTCTTAAACAGAGACCAGACAGACGAGCTCCGCGGATGGATATTGCTGGTAGTGCTGATATACTACATGACGGGGGCGCAACGCGTGCTGCCCATTCACATGCACATTAAGCTGCTCATCTCCGGCTACTTCTTTCTCACCGGATACACGCACTTCACTCACCTCTGGCAGACGGGGGGCAGTGGCTCGTTGTTTGTGCGGTTTTTCCAGGCCATGTTCCGGGTTAACTTCCTCAGCGTGCTGCTCTGCTTCTGCATGAACCGTCCATACCAGTTTTACTACTTTGTGCCGCTTCTCTCCTTTTGGCTGTGCATCATCTACTTTGTGCTGTCGCTGCCGCCGAGGATCTCGTCCGCATCAGTGGACTCCAATCCGCTGCACTACCTCTACCTGGTGTGCAAATGCATCGGCTGCCTGGGCGTGATCACGGTGCTGTTCATGTCCGAGGTCTTCTTCGAGCGCATCTTTGTGACGCGGCCATGGAAAGCACTATTTGTCACCACTGACGATGACCTGCACGAGTGGTGGCACCAGTGGAAGCTGGACCGATACACAGTCACTTTTGGGATGATGTACGCCGCCTGTTTTCACATTGCCCAGAAATACAATGTCTTCGATGACAACAACCATGGCAATTTGTTCGCGCGTCGCACCTCCATCTCAGTGACGCTACTGGCCCTCCTGGGCGTGGGAATCTATACGGCCTTCTCATTCCTGTGCCGAAACGTGCAGAACTGCGAGGAGATCCATTCGTACATCCTCTTTATACCCATTGTCGGGTATGTGGTGCTGCGCAACATCTCGGGGATACTGCGCACCAGGTACTCCAGCTTCTTCGCCTGGTTTGGACGAATCTCGCTGGAGTTGTTTGTCTGTCAGTACCACATCTGGCTTGCCGCCGACCGTCACGGGGTGCTTGTCTTGCTGCCTGGCTTCCCCACACTCAACATGATCATCACGTCGTTCATCTTTGTCTGCGTCTCGCATGAGGTACACCGCCTGACCCATATCCTACTGCCCTACGCCGTGCCCAATGACTGGCGTCTGGTCATGCGCAACTTTGTAATCTTTCTTATTGTGCTCATCCCTGTGGCCCGTTCCGATGGAATGTTCTGAGCGCAATTCAATTGTCGCCGGCTCATGTCCAACGTGTACCCGCCCGCCACACAAACACATGGATATGTTTATATAGCGTGCCATTGCTATAAGCCAATTGTAGGTGAACCTTTTCGCGAATTCTCTCGATGGCATGTAAAATAATAGGAGCCACCATTAAAAAAAAATCTTACTTGATTTGTTATGTGACGATTACTACCGTAGAAACTCCCTTATTTGCAATTGATTATTTATGTACTTGTTTATATTTTGAATGCTCTATTCCCTTTACATTGTTTTGTTTATTAACTGAAATTTTCCAAAGACTGACCCAATTCCATTTAAAAGTGCAAATTTTTTTCCAGTCGAATTTATTTAAACCGATCGAATCGCTTGAGATCGAACGTGCAATTGTCTTATAGTTTTGAAACGAAATATTTACATACACCCTGATACACATATTTAGATATCTCGTACACCCGTGCAAATACGTATACAAAAATGTACATATACATAAATATTTTATGCATATGTATACCAAATAGAATTAACTTAGCCTTACGAGAAATTTGCACAAATTACTTAACATTTCACATATACAAACACACTCACACGAACACGAAGCGGCAACCAAATGTATGTATAGCGCAAAAAATAAAGCATTGAAAATACTTATATGAAATTGTATTTATTATTTTAATAATAATATATAATAGTAATACATAATAAGAGAGCTGAAATGAAAAATGTATGATATTGTATTGATGCATATAATGCACTAGATATGTATGTACGAGGATCCCTAAGCTCAAGCAGATTGGATCGAATGTATATGAGATATAAGAACGACTATGGATATCTTCCCCTTCGATTGACAGGGCAGTTTTAATATTATGGTTTTACATACGGATTGGCTTTAGAGATAAATACTTTAACTAATAAACTTAGGCGATGGGATAAATTGTGACAGTTAAGCGTGTGCCTATATTTCGTTCATTAGTGGGCATCCTATAGGTTAGTATTCTATAGAACTACTTATATTTTATTCTAACCAACTGGCGGACACCGAACCGAATGAACCTGACGGTGCAAAGGGGAACAGAGCGCTAATTGACAGCCACAGCGTAAAAGCGGGGAAAGCGGCAGTTCATTCATAAAACACATCCATCTAAGTCTCAGTTGGGGGTAACGCAGAAGCAGACTGAGGCAGGTTGAGGTTGCTGAGACACCGTCACTTCCGGCTCCACCAACCATTCACCAACACACATGACAAACAATATGAAAATATATTTGGATGGATGTACAGTCTTCATACTTGTATGAATGTACATATGTACGTACGTATGTCAGTAGACAAAAAGAGACGGCGACTGGGTGCGGAAAAGAAAAAGGTAAGAAAGAATATATGGATAGGAATGGATATATGTACATAACTGGGACTGAGACTAACCAAGCTAGCCAAGATTTTCATCTGATGCAACAATTTTCCCATTAATGTTCAGCAGTTTAAGGTATAATTTGAGGAAAGTAAAGTTTGAGAATGGATATGCAGTAATGGAATAAGCTTACCGTACATTCTATAGTAAATTGTGGATAACAAGAGTTGATAAACAAACATAAATTGGACTGTTGTAAGTGGGAGAAGATTCCATGGGTTTTCCATCTGAATTGGTTGATATTGATAACATAGCTAACCCCACGTTCTTTATTATAGGTAAATTTGAGAATACTCTTACTCTCATCTAGAGTCTGTGACCTTATAATAGTTTTGCTGAAATTCAGTATTAGTTCCATTTCGAACGGACGTTAGGTAGCTTGCAGCTCCTTCAGCTTAGAACATATATGTAAATAGGTTTGTATGCTCTAGGCTCGAAATACTTCATTCAGCGCCCGCCTCTTCCGAATTTTTCGCATCGAAAGCCTGCGGCCATTTCAGCTTGCAAAAATAGTAACTTCCGAACGAATACAAATATTTTCATGAAAGTAATTGCATTTGAAACAAAATGTTCAAAACCTTTATTTATGCACGTATGCATGGTGCTACAATATCTAGAAGCCTAACAATATATTAGGAAATTCGAACCTTGTTGCCGTTCTGTAAACTTACATAGCTAAAAACCTAAGACCAGTTAAAAAAAATGGCCGTGAGTTCCTAAGTCTCCTCAGAGCGCCGACGTTTTAATACCCTTGATGTTTGAAGAGCAGTTCCCGATCAACCAATAATTCCATCTCCATTAAGTAGGCTTTTTATTAGGGTGTGAGAATCCCATTTTTGTTTTTATTATAGACTCATGCTATACAGTAGGTACACATTCATATATAGTATAGTTATGATAGTATTTTGATATATGTATGTATGTATAAATATATAAATAAACCTATGTTTTTAAAGATACATAAATGCCGTGTACATTTTTTTTGAAATCGGAAATTCATCCTTTTCTGTGTGCAAAACAGCTCATCGACGATCACTGGAGCCTCCAGGTAATCTAAAAAAACTATTAACTCTAAACTCTAAAAACGCTCATCAACAAGTGATGGCCTTGATGCCCACACACTCTCAATAAAAGTGTGGGTAACAGTGGGTGCTTGCTTGTCCAATCCGACCACACGAAAGCTTTCTTGCCCCTACTGAAAGCTTGTGGCGTCGCAGGCGCTTCGGCACCAAGGCTCAGTCACGGCTTCGGGTCCTATAAGTATCGGTTCCCACGGCTCACTGGGTCCAGTTAGCGCCTGAACTTATGTCGAATCGGTTAGTTGGCATCGCACAATCCCCTGAAACCTAGAACCCCAAAGTGGCAACAACAGGAGCACCATCTGAACAGAAGGAGCTCCAACGCCTAAGCCTAAGTTTGACTGAACGCTGAGAACTGCTGAAGCGAATAGATCCTTCGCTTCTATGCTGCCACCCTGGGGCTAACGATTAAGTTTTGATTTTGTAACTGTCACTCTTAGGTATTCTTTGTTTTTTCTGTGGTGGAGTGCAGTGCCAACGAATCGTTTCGAGTTCTTGCACGTTGGGAGAGTGTTCAAATATTTCAAAAAGTGCCAAAAAAAAAGTGTCAGTTGAATCTAATTACCTTTTTTTGCCTTTTTTTTACTGTTTTTCCAGTATACACCAAAGTTTTAGAGAAGAAAAAAGCTAACTCAAAGCATCAACATTTTATCTATTGAAAATTGTACTTCAGAACTTCAAATTTTCACAAAAAATTGATTTTAAATACAAAATTTTGAAAATCCAACTTTATTTATTATTATTATTAATAGTTTTTTTATTAATTGGAGAAATGTCGTCTGGAACCCAAAAGCACGAGGAGTTGTTATAATTACCGACAGAAAACTCTGTTGACATGTTGGTGTAACCCTCGGCCCAATTGATTGCATAACAGGTGAGTGATATAGAAATTTTTTTCGTTGAGACATACATTTTTTTTAATATTATTTATGTTTTTATTTTCTTTTAAATCCTTACTTATTTTGTGTATCTTTTTATGATTCTTTTTATATATTTTTTTATGTAATTTAAATTATTACATACATATATCAAGATAAGGGGCACATACATATGTACATACATATGTATATGTTTAAAAAATGTTACCAATTTAAAGGCGATTGTTGCTGATTTAAAATAGTGTATGTTTTGTCTGAAATAAAAAATAAACCAATATTGCAGAAATATTTAAGTGTATTTCACAAGTATTTAATATTACTTGCCAAAAAGTGAGATTTTAAGAGCTTCTATTGGTGGTACAAACGGTTTTTTTTTTACCTGATCTATTGTTTCAGTGAAATTTGTCACGATTTTCACGTAAACCTGCAAAGAACTATCGTTATCAAAGAGCGCGAGTTTTGCATTTCACCATTAAGATACCATAATTATGAAAAAAGTGATTTATATATATATTTTAATTTAATGATTTAACAAAACGTACATCTTAAGTGTGTAGCTTTTCGTAGATAAATACAATGAACAAGGACAAGTTGTAGAAATCTACGTATTCTATTTTAGTAAGTTTGAGCTGAGGTCGACATAGTGCCACCCCATCTTAAAATTCATATATCGCAGAGCTCGATTAACCCTTGAAAGTTGCATACATTTTCTTTAGCTTCGCTTTAAAGAACTCCAGCCATTCCTTGTGCTTCCAAAGTTTCTGACAATTTCAGACTTTTCCGATTTTCATACTGCTACATGCGTCACTTTTCTGCATAAGCTCATATATAGGTTATTGCCTGAGTAAAATACTTTACATACTTCAAATGCCTGAAAAATGCTGTATGCACATTCTGAATCAAGTAAATTGTTATTTACTACAAAAAATTGTAAACTTTGAATAGTTTTATCTCGTAAACTCTACCTATTTTCTTGAAGTTTGCAATAGATGAGATAGGTTGTCGGTCTGCTGGGGTATACATATAAATTTCGAATCGCCCAGACTAATATTTTCTATGGCAGCTATGAGAGAAAAACTAAAAATTGTAACTATTCGTTGGTTAATCTCCCGTACGAAAATTGTTTGCTTTAACGATTAAAGTTTTAGAATCTGGTGATCCAATTTTATTTTATTGTAATATTGCAGAATTTTCTAATTGTGCATGTAAAAAAGTTGAAGCTACATACGACCTTGATCAAGAAAATTTTCGGTTTTGAAATTAGATTTCCTGCAAGCACTTGTAAGCTTGCGGAAAATATTGAGTGCCCCATCAACATACGCACTCCTAGGCTTTTTCAATCCGACCACGCGAAAGCTTTCCTGCCCCTATAGAAAGCTTACATCTTCGCTGGCGCTTCGGCACCAAGGCTCGGTTTCGGCTTCGGATCCTATAAGTATCGGCTCCCACGGCTCACTGGTTCCAGTTAGCACCTGAACGTACGCCGAATCGGTTAGTTGGCATCGCACAATCCCCTGAAACCTAGAACCCCAAAGTGGCAGCAACAGGAGCAGCATCTGAACAGAAGGAGCTCCAACGCCTAAGCCTAAGTTTGACTGAACGTTGAGAACTGCTGAAGCGAATAGATCCTTCGCTTCTATGCTGCCACCCTGGGGCTAACGATTAAGTTTTGATTTTGTAACTGTCACTCTTAGGTATTCTTTGTTTTTTCTGTGGTGGAGTGCAGTGCCAACGAATCGTTTCGAGTTCTTGCACGTTGGGAGAGTGTTCAAATATTTCAAAAAGTGCTAAAAAAAAAAGTGTCAGTTGAATCTAATTACTGTTTTTTTTTTATTTTTTGTACTATTATTTCAGTCGAAAGCAAAGTTTTGAAGAAGAAAACATCGAAAAAAGCTAACTCAAATTATTAAAGGTAAGAACTTTGAGAAATTCCGCAAACATATCTGATTGCGTAATTGTTACAGATATTTGAAACGCAAAATTGAATTTCAAAATCAACCAAATCACACTCGATGAATTGAAGTCCATGTCGAATTCCATTAGAACTTTCAACCGCTGGTGAGTGTGACAGATATTTTATTTAAAATCAGTCTCTATTGTAATCAGTAGTTGGTGTTGAAATTTGAATTAGTTGATGTTTTTTCTGCTACTTTTATCTTTGTATTTATATTTTTTAGTCATATTTTCAATCGTCCCTTGAAATAAAGAAGATCACGATTACATTTGAGAATGACACAAGCAGATCGCAATTGAGATGCAAAGATATCTGGCAGCTGAAACTGGAAGCTGGCCTGGTAGTTTTCCATTACATTTTCCTGCGCATTATTTGCTCGAGTATTTTTAGATTCATTCGTACTAGTTGAGTGCTTTGCCTTCCTTTTGGTCTCTGGCCACCTGCAACTCCTTTATTGACATTTGCGGTTTCTATTTGTGGTCTAATAAGCAAAAGCCATTTCGGCAGATATGGCTAAGGGGAGTTGCAAAATTACCATTACCATCTCCTTGTCTGTGGCTTGTTTTTGAGTGTCCAGCAACTAATTAGAATTGCGGTGACAGCTCGAATTGGCTCGGGCTTCCTCTCGTTTTTATTGTGCCAGACATTTGCTTAGAGAACGCTCGTCCTGGTATGCTCGACATCCTTTGTGAGAGCCCTAGGATATCGGGTTCCTTGTATTTGCTAAGATTTTTCTAGCTCGTTACCATGTAATTTATGAAATTTCGATACTCTGATCCAGTTTAAAAGAAGCAATCACACTACAGCAAATATCGTCTAGTATCTTTTAGTATAAATCAACCAAATTTGTATTGGTTTTATATTATTTTCTTTGTAGAGAGGGATAGGAAACTCTTTTTTTTTTGCTTCAAGTTAAAAAATACCATTTTTTACACTAAATTGTACATTTGTACGAAATTATTTTGTACATTTTTTATAGAAACTTTGTTTTTTTCAGTTCAACTTTGTTAGTTGCACAAAAATATTACGTATATTCTTTTTGCAACACTTCCTTATAGCGTAGACTATAGATTTATCTGTTTTTAGTCGATCCATATTTAGACACCGTTTTATACCCAAACTGTGAGTTGCTATTTGCATTTTCCCATTTACTTAGATTATTAGGCTGCATGCTAATAATTATTTCAACACTTAGAGATCTTCGTTACGACTTTTAATTGAATTTTTAAGCTATAACTTTCTAAAAACTACGTCTTGAGAAACGTTTGTTGTACGAATTGTTATTTTATTTTGTTATTTGTGGCTTCTCATGATAAAGGTCATGATAGATTTATTATTGTTATTGTCTTATCCTATTTTTGCTTCAAACGTTTTATTTCAGAGTTCTATGAGCAGAAGCCGTTAAGTTTTTAATTCAATTGTGTTTTATTTATTAAAATAATTGCCACACTTGGCGCTCAAAGCATTTTATAGCACTTCAGTTTGTAATATTATTTTACCCGGTACTCAAAGAGTATAGGGGTATATTAGATTTGTGGTGATAACGGTTGTGTGTAACGCCCAAAAGGAAGCGTTTCCAACCCCATGAAGTATATATATTCTTGATCAGCATCAATAGCCGAGTCGATATAGCCATGTCTGCGCCTATATCTCAGAGACTATAAAAGCTTGAGCAATTAAGTTTTGTATCCAGTATCCTCTGTTATCACACTACTACGAGTGTATTTCAAAATTTCGATCTGCCCCTTCCCGCCCACACAAAGGACGAAAATCTGTGGCATGCACAATTTTGATAGTACAAGAAAACTAAAAACGCAGAATCATAAAGAATGACCAATTCTATCAGAGTGTTGAATCTGGATTATGATTTTTCCGCTTTTGAAAATTGATTTACATTTTAATTTTTGGGTTTTTGCATGCTTATTGTAATGTAAACTTTAATATACAAATCGAATGATTTTCCCATGAATAATGCTTTGATAAGCTCCACCTGTATTGGTTTTATTGCTTCTCGAGGATGTGCTCCTTTTCAGCGCCCAATCTCTTTTTTTTATACCACCCTAGCCTTTGAGCACATTTTAGCTCCCACACTTGTTCATTTCCTCGGCCACATTTCATTTTTAATTAAATCTCTTCGCATTTGACATTTGCGAAGAGAAAACTGCCTACTGCAATTGCCTTTGCCTGATTTTCTGTCATCTGTGCATATGTACCAGCATAGCCCGAAGCAGATCACATGCATATGCAATATCAGAGCAGGCAGCATTAGTACCTCAGAGCACAGCAGTGGAACAGCGCACTGCAGTACTGCTTTAACTGCAGTTTCGCCTGCTTGCTTTGCTGATTTCTTCCAACTGTACTTTCGTTTGCATCATACTTCCTATACTGATTCTTTAACCTTGCTTTTGCGCCAGCTCCAACTTCATAATTTTCACTGAACTACCTCCTCATATATTATATGTATGTACATATGTACATATCGTATACCTGAGCATGTTCTCCGGACAAGTCTCTTCTTCATTTCAAAGAGAGTCACTTTGACCCCTAGGGCACTTTTCGTTCAGGCCTCTTTTGATGAACATCGCAGGACTGTAGTATGCAACGAAAATGCAATGAGCCATTTGGCCACCACATATTGCGAGCCATAAACCATGAAGGTCGCTTTGGGGCTGTTGTGCACTTTTTTCGGCGTCGTTCTACGGTTCGTGGAACGGGCTGGGCCGTGATGTAGGATGGTCATAAAAACAAATGATAAATCGCTCAATCAGGATGAAGTTTATTAAAAGTCTATCGATAACGATTCTAATTGATAGTTGAACTGATTATGGCGCACGTATTAATGCTTGCATGATATGACTCAATCATATCTATAGATAACTCAAAATGATGATCGACCAACGCCAATTCTTTTGATAACTTTTCAGATTTGTAGATAAATAGTTCTCCCCAAATCTTTCTATCCCATAGTTGCCACTTCAATATATCTTTTCAGATTTTTACCAGATTTTATCGAAATGAATCACTTTTAGTATTAAACATTTTAGTCTTTTATCTTAAATATTTTTGAGCTAGTTTTGTTATATACTTAAACCTCTCGAATAATTCAGTAATATAACCATATTCAAATAAATATTGAAATAGTTTTGATTCTTTGAATAGGACTATGTAGATTACAAATACATATATTAAAATAAATTAATAAAGTAACTAATAAAATTATTAACAAAAAAAAAGATCAGGTGGTCATTAGATCACAGCTTATATAGTGAAGACAAATCAGTTTCTTTACAAAAGAATGCATGAATAGTTTTATTGTACACATGACATCGGCTTACAGCCTCTAATAATTTTGACAAAAACACGACCAAAGGACTGAAAAGCAGGAGATTGGACTAGATTGGACTTTCAAAAGCTTTCAAAAAAATGAGTTTCTTGGCGGTTATTAGTAATTATCATTATTATTAGACCACATGAATTTGTTTCAAAAATCTTTTCCTTAGCCTCCCTAGAAATCATATCTATTTTTTTTATAAATATAAAACATTTTGTAGAATATATAACTAACAAACTATGCACAATATTTGAGTACTGGGCACACAAATCTGGGTACCTAGGGGTGCAAATTGTGCAACAATTTTTGGTTTTCACATGAGAAATCCATTCAGCCACAAGTATCGACATATTGTTCCTGCACTGGGAGTCCTCTCACTTTCTGGCCATCACCTGTGGGTGGTCCTGTTCTTTCAACTGCCTGCCTGCCTGCCTGTCTGTCTGTCTGTCTGATTAAATGTTTTTGTTCACAATTTGTGTCGGAAAATTCATTCTGTTTGAGGTCAGAGTCAGAGAGACATTTTGACCAGGAGTTTGTTGTGGTGTTGAGGTTTTTTTTTGTGCGGCAGAAACATAAATATGTATTTTATATGCTAATGCGCTTGAAATCCTTCAAATCGTGTCTACATACATGTGGGTGCACGCCCACAAATGTAATTTTCAAATTTTGGTTCATTTCATTTAATTCAAATATTAAATCCCGTTTCTGCGGGTGCGGGAAGTTATATTATGGGTAGTAATATATGAGAAATAAATCAAAATAAAACGAGGGGGACCGTTGTGAGCCGCGGCAAAGGCCGTACATATGTATTTACATACATACATATGTACATATGTGATCTTACGATTTATGCTAGCAAAGCGGAAAAATTACGTTTTTGCCAAAAATAATTTTAAAAAATTAAGACGAACCATTTTTGAAGTTTGTATATGTAATGTTACTGTAATGTTATTTCCACTTTGGTTTACATATGTTATTTACGTATGTCTTCTCTACATTTCACATCCACATATTCGTCTTTACACGCTTCATGGAAGTGTATGCGAGAAAGAGAGAGGGAATGAGTAAGCGTATATCGCAATACTCTTCGAGTAGCGGATATAGCGAGAAGCAAGTAGCTAAGAATGGCTGCCGTGTGTTCAATTCTATTGGAGATTGCACCATATTCTACATCAATTTTCTAGGAGGATTATGAAGAAGCATTAAGCACAAATGTCTCAGATTTTGAGCTACACAAAGATCTGTCGTAGGACAGCTTTTTTTCTGTTTTATTATACTAATGATGTGATGCTTAAGTTAGAACTTGTGAGGTCTTCTGATCACTCATTCCTGCAAAAAGTTGAACACTGTCTGTCTTATGGTATAGATACTACCGGAACTCCATGAGAAAAGGTCTAGGGAAGCAAAATAAATTAATATAAATGAGTCAATTTGACTTTGCGAACGTGCCCCGGCTTGTCCTCCTTTGATTTTATCTCTGTCCAATAGAGAACATCCTATCCTTGAATGATGCGATGTCCTAACAGGTGGGCATTTTCCAGCGGATCGGAACAAATAATCTGTGTAATTTTTCACTCCTATTCTCTCTAGACAAGTGTGTCATCCAGATTGCTTTCCACGTTTTAGGCTGTTGGTTCGCTCTATAATTTCTGATTCCCTATCTATGTATGTATTTCCCCTTTCCCTTTCTCACGATATCTGTCGCCTGTTCTGCTTATTTTTATTCCTGCGCATTCATGTGCGCCCTTGTTGAGAGCCTACCACCCTTTGGCCTACCCGTACTCGGGGAGCCTGCTGCTGCTGCTGAAAAAAGAACAAAGCAGAAAGAAGAAAAAAATGCATCTCAAGTCAACTCAAAAAGCCATTAAGGCGTCGAAGTCAATGCACTCGAGGAATAGCGGCGGACAGATGGTTTGAATGGACAAATGGTTACAGGAGAGAACAGATCGGAAGAGGCACAGCAGATTGACAGTTGGCGGAGAGTCAGGGGCTTGCTACCCGAGATTTATTGACATTTGAATTGACTTGCAGCACGTGATACGGCTTCTGTTTCGTGCAGACCCTCCAAACCCTCGAACGTATGCTAGAAATTAAAAAAATGTGTTTTTTTCTTTTCTGGTTTGCCGTTATATTGGTATTTTTCCTGCTAATGCTCCTCTTGAATTTTTGACTGCAGCCTTTCCTTCTCGTACTGCTGATGTTGCTTTTCCATCTGTTTTCCTCCTGTTAGTTTCCCTTGTCCTTCCAGTCAGTCCCTCATTATTTTCCACGATTATCCTTCTGGTATTGCTTCTTCCGTTTCTCTAGTAGTTCATTCAGGGTTTACTCATGATATTCCGATTTCCAGTCATTATTTTCCTCTTTTTTGCGGATCGCCACTTGTCGCTGTCGCTTGCGGTCGCTGTTTCTGTCGCGTTCACGGTTATTGTTAGCCATAATTAGTCGAGGGTAAACAGCGTTTAATTAATAAGACCAATCAACACGTATGCGAATGCGCTGCAATGCGGTAAGACTCGATTAAATTGGACTTAATTGAATATGGCTCTAATCGGCCATTCCTGCGCCGCAGAGCCCAAATTGTCGTCACCCACAAAAAGCACCCGACAGTCTTTCCACCCCTCATGTAACTCCTATATTGTTTTTACCAATACGATACTGATTAACTCCGCCCTTGAGAACACCACCTACACCTAGAGCCTAGATACACACCTTATCTTGTAGTTGCAAGTCATCGATAAGTAAAGCGATAAGACAGGAGTAGAGGGTGGCCGATTGGAGAAGATTTGAGAGGAGGATAAGAGCTATGACAGTGAAATGTTGATCGAAGATTCGAGAAGAGGACGGTTAAAAGAGAAATGGTCAGAAAACCTTACAATACGAGGCGAATGAACTACTCAACAAAATTAAACTTATTTTTTCCCGCTGTGGCCCAAAAAGTTTTTTCCGGTAAATTTGGAGATTTAAATTTTTTTTAAAGAATTATGGTTTTTTTTTGCTGATGAACTTTTCAGAACTTTAAAATTCAATACAACCAGATATAAGAAACTTAAGTCATGTGAAAAAAAGAAGCACTACCTCTAAAATAAACATACCAGATTCTAAAAAATTCCTTAAAAAAGAATTAAAACTGGAAAAAAACCATTATTCTTAAAAAAAATGTTAATCTATCAGAAAGTCTATCGAATTTATCAAAAAAGTGATTTTGGGCCACAGCGGAAATGTCGTGTCGACTAGTGTTTCTGAAGATGGCAGAGGGGGAGGGTGAGTTTGAATAGAGAAGAGTTGCGGTGAAAAATGTTTGGAAAAAAAAGTCTGAGGATCGGATACAAAGGAAGTACATATACATACTATGTCACACATTTATACCTGTGGCATGGTTCCAAGAGATAAATATCTATAAGTATGTCTGACCTATGGCTAGGAAAGAAGTGATCGGGAAATTTAAATCGTAAATTTAGACACAAGAGAGATGATAAGAGAGATTAAATTATGAGATTAAAGAATGAAATTAAATTAGCAAAGAATCATTTCGTAGAAAACTAGCAGCTGCTCGACAACCGTTTCATGGCAGTCTTCGATCCGGCATCTGTCACAGAAATTACAGCATATTGTGTGTATCTCTAGTTTGAGAAAATAAATAAATAAATAAATGCTTTGTGTTTCTGCAAACACAATAAATCCATTTGTTGCGATTATTTGCATATTATGCATGTACATTATGATTCATATTTTCCGCAACGTCAACAGCCATCATCCATTACCTTGCTAAGGGTTCAGTACGTACATATTTATGCAGGTACATATGTACATATGTAGGTGGTTTGCACCTCATTTCAATAAGGCGCTTTCTCGATTTGACGATTTCTCGCAGTTTCGATTTATTCGAATTGAAATGTGAAAATAAATTAAAACACAACCTTATGCAGTTGGTCGAATCTGATGGTGGTGCAAATTAATTGCGATGACAGCTAACAGCCGTCGGATGGAAAGACTGTCGAAATTAATGGAAAATTCGGAAAATTAATCAAAAACCTAAATTCGAAAATATTTATTTGATATAGTGGTCAGTGCCTACATATGTATGCATGTATATGTATCTGCCTCCCTATCTCCATCTGTCACACTTCTCTGTCAATATTTATTCGCTGTACATTGTATATATGCATGTACACTGAAAAAGTATTTGAGAAAATCTAAAAAGGAATGTGCAGTATAAATAGTACAGTATTAATACTTAAGATGAACTCAAGCTCTTTATTTGAAAAATTCAGATCTTGAACTGTCATGCACAGTCACGTACAGTCACGCACAGTGTTGCAGTGTGCGTAGAGAGCGGGAAATATGGAAAAAGAAAGTTAAGCATCACTGCACAATCCTATACATACATACATATGTATGTATAAGATAGGGGCTCGCCGACCGCTGCAGCGGCTTAGACGAATGCTTTCAAATAATAAACGTATACTCGATACGTTGGCTGGCTCGATGACAGACAAAAAATATATATCATACATATATATACATATGTAGTACATAGAATATATGTTCGTGCTAAGCTTGCGTCAAATGAAAGAATAAATATTTGCTAAATTTGCTGCTAAATTACCAGGAATCAAGCATCTGTAATCGAATTTTAATCAGAGCCTAACGAAAGGCCGTCCCAACAGTGCCACAACTGATTAAAGCCAATGCTTATAAAATGTTAGCCACTGACTGGAGTAATAATTCAACAGGAACTATGTAATTGTGCGGACTACGAGATAAGAAAGAGATTTATTTTCATAATTTGCTGCACTGTTGCAACTTGCACCACTTACTAACGCTGACAGCATAATCATGGTCAATTCAGCTTGGCTATTTCTGAAACCCTACTCTTATTTCGACCCTTTTCCGCTTCCGCTTTCGGGGTGCAAAAATTGGATCGAATAAATCCAGGTCTTTCATTTTACAAGCAGTCCTTTTGGTAATTGGAGAAGTAGTGCCTGGTAGAGAAAAGCAGTGGGCAACAGTGCTTTGATTGATTAGAGTCGGCTGCTTATTAAAAAGCAGTGTAAAGCAGTGAAATTAAAGGCAGTAGAAGCAACTATAAAATGCTTCTACTGCCTTTAATTTCAGCATTTTTTTCTGACAAGACAAAGGCTTTGCTAAATCGCTCTTAAACCTTGGGCTGAATGTTCCTCTCAATAATTGAGAAACCATTAAAACCAGACAATGAGGGTTAAGAGCTCTCGCCAAATGAACAAAGAAATGTGCAACAAGTACAAGGAAGCAAAGTAAAATATACATATATTTTGTGCTCATTCCCATGAAATGCAATGGCAATGGCCTGATGGCTAGTGGAAGTGGTCTGCGTGAATGCGTGTGTGGGCATGCCCACCGCTGGCCCAAACTAATTAACAAGCAAATTTATTGTGACCCGAGCAAATTTTCAGTATCCTCCCAATTATACTGTAAATACGTGCACTACCATCCGTCGGTGGCTGTGCCTGTGCCTGTGCCTGCGCCTATGTGACTGTTCCCACCCGACTGTGACGAGTGCCGACTTGATGTCCCTGTTGTTGTTGTTGTTGTCGTGGGAGAAGGAGGAAGGGTCATCACGAAATTCAGCACAAATTGTGCACACACATGTGCAAACCATCCTTCATACGCGAGGTATATTGGTATAGAGTACTAGGGTATATTGCTTCGAGCGGAAGAACGCAAAGAAATTGAGTGAAAGACTTGAGGGTTTTCCGTTGAACTTTCTATTGTTCATATTTTCCACACCGTCGACTGACATTATCCATTTGCCTGTTGTGGCGCAGCAAAAAGGTTGCACACAAAATGGACAACCTCATTTCAATTAAAATCATTTTCGCTGCGCTGCACGCGGATTACTTGTGACAGATGCGATTCATTCGAAATGAAAAATGAAAATGAATAGATTTCCGATAAATGATTCCCGGTTCGCGATTTTCTTGTATATAATGCGCGTATATTAAGTGCACAAATTCTGAGTGGGCTATAATGTCCCTGTAGGTTAGTTACGATGACAGTTGACAGTCGAATGGGAAACCTTTACTCAGAAATATAATTTTGCATTTGTTTATTTGATGAAGCGGAAGCGAGTCCTTAAAAGGAAATTGATTTGCATCCCTGTACTTCCCATATGTTTGAAGACTCGTAAATTGAAGAATAATTGTGATATTCTCCATTTGTGATAATTCTCTGCCCTTGTAAACATTTTTTTGTGTCTGAGTAGCGGGTATTGTGTAGTCGATTCGACGGAAGCACTCATACTCGTGCACTTGTTTACTGTGCCACTTGATTTTGGTGAGCTTATCATTTGGACTTTATTGTGCAGCTTCATCTCTGGCTGTCCGCCCCTCTTGAAAAAAGAAAACAATTGATTTAGTGTAATCAAGGCAGAGTAATCAATGCACCGCAAGGCAACACGCGTCGGCTCCTATGATCTGTTTTTCGATTCCCAAACAATGTAAAAATGAAAATCAATAATTTATATGTTTCTTGAGGCGAACAAATGGGACGCAAAGTAAGCTGAAATACCAATAAATATTCTTTTCATCTAAAGGTGTCATAGCGTTTTCGTGGCTTTGAACGATTCAGCCGACTAGATATAAAGCACCCTCTAGTACTCTTGGCTTTCATTTAGTTGAAGACATTTCGATAATGCTGATGGTGTGCCTAGAGCAACCACGTTTTGCTTGCCTATCCCGAGCCTAGGAAGGCAACCTCCTTGCAGCCTCTTTGGTCCTGCAACTCCTAAAAATATCTGCGAGGCGCAACAAAGCTACGGCTAAAGTGCAACTGTTGTTGGGGCTGTTGTTGGTAGTTCCCGTTTTTGGTTTTCGGTATGCAAAATGATATTGCACAGGCTAGGTTTAAGGCTGGATTAGTTGTGGATTGGTCGATGTTGGGATGGGGCGATGGAGCGATGGAGCGATGGGAAGGGGACTGACTACAAATGAAGTGGCACGCCAGTCTGACAGTCGCTTAAATTATTTCCGTCTGCCATCGTACTGGCCCCCGGCCCCCGTCATGCCAGATGACTTGCTCCATCACAACTGCACAACTGAAGTGGAGCCTTTATCGTGCGACAATAATTTTAATTAAAAATATTTCGCCAGGCACATATTTGGCAAAGAAAACCTTTTGAACCTGTTGAACAAAGCCTGTAGATTTTACTCAGGTAGATATTGTCCCAACAGCAATAAACTGCAGTAATCTTTCTGCTTTGCATTCTGTGTATTTCAATAGTTTTTATTTTACATAAAAAATATATATATTTATTATTTCAGCGTACGATGCCATTCCAGTTGGCTTACAGGTGTTCCGCTCTTCAATTTCTGATTCGATTTTATTGACTCATTTGGGAAACACACAGTTGTGTTCTGAACCATTTGTTTCTTTGCCATGTTCGGTGCATGTGGTTCTAGCGTGTGATACAATTAAGATCCTGTTGCTGAGTTTTCTGCTTTGTTTCACTTATTTCGTATGTAATCACTTCCGAGTATTCCCCGTTTTCTGTTTCGTTCATGGCTCAGTGCCACAGTGGCCAAAACATAACCAACGAATTCGATAGTACCACTGTGTGTTTCTGTTTGCATTCCTCCTGCTCTGCTGCCCTGAGTTGTTTGTCCTTTTTTGGAACTATTTGAGAAATATGTACTTCATTGCACGTTCCTTACCGCCTGTGAAAAAGAGGAATTTGCTGCAGAAACCAAACGGCATACAAAAAGAGACTACAAGAGGCTACATATATAAAGGCTGAAAACGAAATCAACAATCGATTGTGAATATGAATGTATTGTAAATATATACATACGTATATGTACATATATATTTATATATGTATGTATGTATATTGAGGTACTAAAGATTGGAGTCGTTCATTGGCCACAGCGGGAAGCTTGTGGCACAATGGAAGGCAGCGATGGCAAGGCGCATTCATGGATGTGTGACAAACGGGAGAGGGGGCGACTGCCAGCGACCACTGCGGTGAAGCTGAGCGGAAGGGCCATTACAATTATTCCAGGCGAAGCCATTGAAGCCCGATGGCCAGCCACCCACCCACTCTAGGAGCAAATGTTGCATGCATGTCCAATTAAAATTAGACGCATCTTAGTGGGCGCGAGTGGCGTTTGAAGCATTACTTGTTGCTGGGATGGGGCCCAATTAGCTTCTGATTAATTATCGCCCACGGAACGGGTATGGGGCAGCGAGTAATGGCGTGGCATGGAGATGCTTTCACAGTTGAACAGGTGGATCGCTACAGAGATATTATTTGTAATGGTTTTCTAATGTGCACATGCCAATGCCGACCCAAGGCCAATGTGTGGGATGGGGCGTGGGCTAGCGAGACGGTGTGGAATCCCTTGCAGTACTCCAACAACAAATCTCAAAGTGCAGCACAAAACGAAAGCAACTCCGCGCCCCACCCCACAAACAGAGACATTTAATCGCCCTAATTAGCGCTTGCGTGATATGGTATTCATGCCCTAGGATTTATTCAAATATTCTGTCACCAGAAGCATCGGCTTGGAGCCATTTAAATAAAAAAATATCCAATTAGGAAGGAAAAATGCGCTTCAAACGTTTGTACTGCATTCATATACGAGGTATCTGCATATTCCCACGCGAAGGGGATTGCCATTGCCAATCTTTGGTCTTTTCAGATAACAGTATCCGTGTGGGTGGGGGTGTGGGACGACTTATGGGACTGCCAACGAATGGAAAATAATTAGCTAAAAATACATACATATGTATGTATGTATGTATGTAAATCCTTTGATGGCGGTCCAAAGCTGTTTTTATGGGGATGCGTGTGCAACCAAAAAAGGGCTGGACAGCTCCCCTGAATGTGGCACTCCGAGCTTATTCTAATGTCCAGCCTGCTGCAATAGGAAAAGTCCTTTGTTGCATGCCTCTGCCTATACTTATTTGTGTGTGCATACAAAACAATTCCATTGGTTTGTTATTTCGATAATTCTGAAATCTGCCCATGTGCTGCTTTGTTCTCCAGTTTCTTTAATCGCAGAAGGCCTTTTCTGCTCATCAGATTACCTGTTGGTCAGAACAAGTTGATGGCTAACACTGATTTGATTTAATGCTGCCAATTACAGTGCAAAAGCTGTCCAGTCAGGTCAGATGTTGTCTTTTGTGTCCATTATGGCAATTATTCAACTATTTTTGCGCACTTTAATTTGTTGAATGCTCGTTAGGCAACTCGGATCGGATGTCTAAGGCTTTAGAAAGCTGTTGCGTTGCTCCAGCTCCTGCAGCTGTAGCTGTTGATGGTGCAAATAGATGAGGCTTACATTGAGGGGCTTGAGGAGGTGGGCGGAGGGATGGGATTTAAGCTTTTGTTCACATCTCCAAAGACTGTTGTCGCAAACCTCTTTCCATTGACTATGTTTTTCTATCTTTTTGCTCTTACAATGCCCCGAACAATGAAGGGAAAATGTGAGACAAACAACTCGCGGTGTGATGTGTGAGTTCCTTGCTGTTATACTTTTGCTGCGTTTATACATACCTGCGTTATACCCTGCTTTAGGAGCGTATATGTAAATATGTATTATTTTTTAACCAAGGTTCACAGCTGCCATATTGCTATTATCTAGCTACTATCTATAAATTCAACACAAAATAATCCATTAATTGTACTTTATAATCAAGTCAGAATATTGTTTGTTGAGCTTTCTAAAGTTGTTGTTGTTTTTGGATTGGCTAGGGAAACATTTAGCATTTATGAGGTGCTCTTTGGTATTCGTTCTCGGTTCTCCAGGAATATAAATATATCCCCATTCCCTCTTTCATGCATTATTTTCATCGCATTTGATTCACTTATTCACATCATGCGTTTTAAAGTTGTGCAAATCCAATTTGAGGCGCCCCTTTATTTTCTTCTGTCCCTTCGTTGTCTGTGGTCTACTTTATTTTTCTTTTCTTTTTTTTTAATATTTTCTTGGTGTGTTTGATGTATTTTCTGTGTTACATGTATTTTGATGTTGTTGTTTGGTGGCCAAATGCCAAATGCCACTTCGGTTGCCCCGTTGCCCTTCCCCAAGAAAAAAAAAAAATAAAACCCGCAGTCTGGCCCGGCCCCTTCCTTTCCCTTCCTGGATTTGGGTCGGTGTGGCATAAATTATCTGCATCAGCATCAGGCGATGGCCATCGGCAAACCACAGGCCAGAAGAGCAACCATATCGTCACCTAGGCAAACAATCAAGGAATCAGAACCGGAAGCGGAAACGGAGTGACGGGGCACAAAGTCAATTGATTTAAGAGGAAACAGAAAACAGAAGCCCAAGGAACAGTAACAGTCAAAGCAACTATCAACTATCATCGATCGCATCAACAAGTGTGCAGCTCTCTAGTGTTGTAAACACACAAAAAGAGTTTTCAAGTGCTATGAAATTTCTTAAAGTTGGAGCGGAGGTGTACCCAAAAAAAACTACTATATATTTATAATATTTTTATTAAATACGAGGCGGATTCCTAAAACGCTAAAGGGTTTTTTGGAATGTACATAAGGGTTTAGTGGGGCCTGCATTTGGTTTGCTAATTAAAAGGTCCACAAATGATATGATGAAGGGCTAGCATCCGCACATATGTATAAGCATTTCGCACAGACGTATATTTCATGCCATGTCCTTTTGACAATGGTGCAGGAGTAGAGCAGGTGAAGCGGCTGCCCTTGTTTTGCGGCACCACTCTTACGAGGGCACTAAACGCTTAAAACGCTTAGCAAAACCAGACAAACAGGTACTCCACCCCCCCTTGCCATCTCTATACCCCCTTGACTGTGTCCGCAACTTTTTAATAAGCTTGATTCTAGCGGAGAGTCTGGGGCAGCAGGTCTTCACTTGACATGGTTGGGCTTGGGGCTGACGAACGATGAAAGAAATCAACACATACAGACACGCACACACTCGCACACACACTCACCCACAGACACAGACTCAGAGAGGGAAAAAGGGACAGAAAGCGAGAGAGTGACTTCCGCTAGGGCCCCACTAATTGGAACGGATGTTTAGAGATTGTAGGGGTCGGTGGCCATAGAAACTGTTACTTAAATATCCACCCCCCACCGCCACCACCCCTCCGATTCAAATTGGCAAATTAGCACAAGGGGTGTATCACTATGGAAATTAAAGTGTTGGGCCACAACGTACGGATGATCGGGTGATTCTCACACCCTCGTAACAATCCGAAGCAAATACTGACAAGCGTTTTCCCTCAACGGACGCGTGCACCACCAAGTCGGGTCAACAGCCTGACCTTTGTTGGGGGTATCCGGAATTCTGCGGAACTGCCGCCTGTCTAGACTAGACTGCGCTCGGCCACGCCCTCATGGCTAACCACCGTCCTCCAACGGGTGGGGACATGTGGGAAATGGGAGAAAAGCCGAGCGCAAAGCTGATTTTGTGTCATTACAATTCCGACACTTAACACCCAACGTTTTCCTGCAAAGTTTCCCTTTTTGCAGGATTTTCTCCCACAAACGCAACAGTTTGCCGTCGTTGCCCCCAGTTACTCGTATTTTCCCCAATCTTTTTCCCTCTAAGAATTCATTACCTACCTTTTCTCTACATTCTTGCTTTATTTACCTCTCTCTATTCACTGCATTTTTTACATAGTCTAATTACTTACTTCATTGCAATCTCCCCATCTACATTTTAATTAATTATATATAAAACTCCTGTTTTTATACCCGGTACTCGAAGAGTATAGGGGTATATTAGATTTGTGGTAATAACGGATGTGTGTAACGCCCAGAAGGAAGCAGTTCCGACCCCATAAAGTATATATATTCTTGATCAGCATCAATAGCCGAGTCGATATAGCCATGTCTGTCTGTCCGTCCGTCCGTCTGTCCGTCCGTCCATCCGTCCGTCCGTCTTCATTAGCGCCTATATCTAAGAGACTATTAAAGCTAGAGCAACCAAATTTTGTATCCAGTCTCCTGTGTTATCACACTACTCCAAGTGTATATCAAAATTTCGCCCCACCCCCTTCCGCCCACACAAAGGACGAAAGTCTGTGAAATCCACAATTTTTAAGATACAAGAAAACTAAAAACGCAGAATCATGGGAAATGACCGTGTCTACCAGAATTATTATCTGGATCAGGTCGAACTACTATTATAGCCAGAAGGAACAAATTAAATTTCAGTCGCTACGCAACGCCTGCCAAGCGCTTACTCATTCCCTCTCTCTCTCGCACACACTTACACGTCTTGTATGAGTAGTTCTACATGTACATGTAGAAATGTAGAAGCTGATGTAAAAATTACATATACATATGTAAACAAAAATGGAAACAGATAACATTTAATGTATAAAAATCTAGCATTGGGTTTGACCTAATTCTTATAAATTTTCCATTTTGGCCAAAATTTAATTCGTCCCTTTTGCGAACATACAATAAATTACATAAATCGTAAGATCACATATATTCTGACTGAGTACCGGGTATAAAGTAGAGCCGCGGCCTTTGCCGCGGCTCACAACTTTCCCTATCATGTTTTTTGGCTTTAATGTATACATACGCTTTTTTCTTTTCATTCCTTTACTCCCTCATTAAACATTTCTTTTATCTCGTTCCATTTCCGCTCCACATCACTGCTCTGTTATCGAATACTTTCTCCTCTCATTTGTTTCTCAAGTAAATTGCAGTTCTTGAACTGCAGAACCCTTGCCCCGCAGAACCCTGAGGGGCAAGGGTTATCTCACCACATCTGGGTGGATCCCCATACAGTTCAGTTTTTTCTTTTGCCCCAAGTTAGGTTTCAATAAAAATACTTCCATGGGGTCAAATCTTCTATCCCTGAATTGAGTATAATATGTACAAATGTAACAAATTAATTGGCACAGATGCTAAAACAATGATTTTATTGGTAGCTTGGTATTTCTGCTTTCTATTCGATTGAATTTATCTAATATGAAGTCTCTAAAAGAGATTTATGGGAGTTTCATTAAATATGATTTATAGTTCTAAATCTAAAATAAAAAGCTATTATTTTGCATTCATTTTGGACAAATATACATATATGTACATATAAGATAACTGTACTGCATTTGGACTAAGGACACAAGACTACAAGAACACAGATCTAAAAATATCTAGTGGAAAATTATCAGATCTGAGATCTGTCGGACACGACACTGCTTGACAATCAAGCTGCAGGGCGTAAAATAAAGTATGTATGTGGATACTGATTTAATAGTCCAACGAATAGCTAACATATACAATACATATCGTACACACAAAAACACACACACACAAGAACACACGCACATACACCTTATTCACTTTCTTTCTAATGCAATCCGCCTGCCTGCCTATCCCGCCTTTACCATACCGCTCTACACCATCCCGTCTAATGACTTTGATGCGTGTTCTCTTCTTGCATGTCCCTCGAATCTGTACTTGGCTTGGGTCTGTGTCTATGGCAGACATCCGTCGTGGGGCTACGTACCTCTCTTAAAACATATTTCTCGCACAGAAAAATAAAAAATATAGGAGCGAAACGAAGTCGTGACGAAAGCAGAAGAGAACAGAATAAGAAACAAACAAAAAGAAGAAAGAAAACGAAAACGGAAAAGAGCGGGATCGCCATGGATACCCAGCTGGATGCGCGGGTCCAATTTCCGGCCTCGTTTCCGGATACTTTCAAGAATTTCTTTGACATGATGAACGAAAATGAGGACCATGAAGAGTTCTTTGCCCACATGCTGGAGGATAAGGTAGCACCCGTCCGCGTCCACACAGAGACGCCATTGACCCTGACCGGTCCCCTAACGAACCAGCCCTGCCCCTTCCTCGACCACTCAGTGCACGATTAAATCGAATCAGTTACTCACCTGCCGATCGTTCGGCCTGCCTTTCCGTCTCTTTCTCTCTCTCTCGTGTCTATTTTAGGTAATACCCATACCGCGGCCTAAGCCCAGAAAGATGCACCCGCAACGAGGACGCTGCGGAGGCAGCCTACGGAGTAATAGCGCCAGTCGCCGCTCTGACCGGGACGACAGCGTCGAACGCAGCTACCAGCAGCAGCAACAGCTACAGCATCAGCAACAGCTACAGCATCAGCAGCAGCTACAGCATCAGCAGCAGCTACAGCAGCAGCAGCAGCTACAGCAGCAGCAGCAGCATCTGCAGCATCTACAGCAGCTACAGCATCATCAGCAGCTACAGCATCATCATCAGCTGCAGTATCAGCAGCGACAGCATCTGCAGCATCTTCAAAATGTCCAACGAGCTCGCCGCGCCAGCACTAGTAGCGGTGGAGAATTCTATCGTGGCACCAGCCATATTACCGAAACGTCGGTCAACTACCCCTACTTGCCCCCCGGACGCATTCACACACTACACTCGACTCATGAGCGAAACGCTCAACACCATAACAGTCCAGACCCCAGCCATCTCGGCCTCGGACTTTTGACGCTGGACCCAAATGTAAGTTCCAGTTCACGGGGTTTGATTATGCAACTGACGGAGGATCCTGGCGGCGGAACCGGCGGCGGCGGGAATGTACCGCTTGGTGACCAGCGGATGCTGCCGCAAGCAGGTGCCGACCATCTGAGGCTCTGCCAAGCTGAAGAACAGCCGGGTACCAGTACCCGTACCCTACCAGAGGTAAGTTTGCAGGATTTCTATTTGTATTTCACCTAAAAGAGTCCTTCTCTTTCCAACCACAACTGCCCATCATAGTCGTACCAATCTTTTTACCATTCACATCATAATTTACAGTTAGAGGCCGGCGGTGCTTCCACAAGTGGCTACCCACAACCACCAGTGGCCACCGCTGGATCCTCAAGCAGCCATCGCCATACATACGGAACACATACAATTCCCCAGTCGGCAAACCCGCGTCGCCAGCTGCCGGTCAATGGAGCCAGCAGTGTAGCAGGAGATTTGCTCGAAGACAGCAGGGAAAGAGCAAATTTCCTGGAGCAGGCAATTCTTTTCGGTAAGCGCCTAAGCCCGAAAGGGATGTCCGCTTGGGATTTATTTTTATTTAGTGTTGCACAACGAACAGGGGCTTTTCCAGTGTTGCTACAGTAAAACTGTACATTCGCAAGTGTTGAAAAGTGTTCACAATCTTATTTATTTTCATACTCCTAAATAAACCTCCGACGACGACCATCTCAATTTATTTATTTATTATTTATTAATAATTGTTATTATTTCTCATTATTATTTCGTACAAGCCAGAATTCTGACAGGATTCCTCTATTCTATGCAGGAACAATAGCGAAGGGGTGCCACTTCGACTTGCCCCTAAAGACGGCGCTTGATTAGGGCACACCTCCTCACTCCCTCCTATCCTAGTCGCACTCATGTAGAGGAACCGGCAACGAAGTGTGTGGAAAGTGCAAGCTCACGTTGCAGACAAGGAGTGCATGCACTGCCAATAGTGGTCTGGCAATCTGCGAGTACTCAAGACTTTCTCTGTGTCAGAATCAGTGTCGGAAAACGCATTTAAAGCTAGCCAAAAATATCAACGCAAACATTCACTCCAATTAGTCCTTAATCCAGATCGAGTTACTTGTTTTGTTTCTATAACCGTTGTCCAACGTTTCTCCAATTTTTTTTGATGCCTTCGAAAAAATAGGATTTGTCGCAGTCGTGCCGATAAGTACTTCTTTCTTAGATGACCCATCATTTGTTTGTTTATAAATAAGAAAAAGTCACTTGGATCGGTGAGATTTTTTTAGCATGGAAACTGCACAAGTCTGCATACATATGCATGTATATATGTATGTACATACATACATACAGGCATACATTCTGTACAATTTTTGTCGTAAGAGGAAAACTTTAGATTGATCGATTTTAGTGGGAAATATGACCATAGTTTTATCTAAAGCCCCATGTCACCCTCATTTTACATTGAGTCTGATACTAGATTTTTATATTTTAAATTTTATCTGTTTCCATTTTTGTTTACATATAATTTTTACATCAGTTTCTACATGTACATGTATAACTACACATATGAGACGTGGAAGTGTGTGTCAACTAGGGAAAGAGGGAATGACTAAGCCCTTGAAAGGCGTTGCGTAGTTTGTTGTTTGTTTATAATATTGATCCGACCTGATCCAGATTCGGCAATCTGGTAGACACGGTCATTTCCCATGATTCTGCGTTTTTAGTTTTCTTGTGTCTTAAAAATTGTGGCTTTCACAGACTTTCGTCCTTTGTGAGGGTGGAAGGGGGCGTGACAAAATTTTGAAATACACTTGTATTGAAGTAATATCACAGTCGCTTGGATAGAAAGTTTGGTTGCTCTAGCTTTTTCTTTATTGTGACTATTTATAATCCGATCTGATCAAAATTCAACACTCTGATAGAAATGGTCATCCTCTATAATTCTGCGTTTTTAGCTTTCTCTTATCTTCAAAAACGTTTATGCCACAGATTTTCGCCTTTTGTGTGGGCGGAAGGGGGCGGGACAAAATTTAGAAATACACTTTTAGTAGTGTGATAACACAGGAGACTGGATACAAAATTGGTTGGTCTAGCTTTCATAGTCTCTGAGATCTAGGCGCTAATGAAGACGGACGAACGGATGGACGGATGGACGGACAGACGGACGGACGGACAGACATGGCTATATCGACTCGGCTATTGATGCTAATCAAGAATAAATATACTTTATGGGGTCGGAAACGCTTCCTTCTGTGCGTTACACACAACCGTTATCCCCACAAATCTAATATACCCCTATACTCTTCGAGTACCGGGTATAAAAATAGTCTCTAAGTAGTATGCATTTATCATATATGTATGTACATATATACATACATATGTACATATGAACATAGCTGCTGTGAGACTCTGCAAGGGTGTCGAATTCTTCGGCCTCGAAGCTTGTTTTTTTGTTCCTCTTTTTTATTTTGTGTTTATTTGACTTTGAATTGGGGAAAATACGATATTTTGCGAGAGACGCACACAGAGAGACACTGAGTTTTCTGGATGGCGCAGGTATCCACCTGATGCACCTGCCAATGTTCACCATCCTAAACGAAGACGCGTTCGTCTCTGTACGGGTCGCTCTACATTATGTGGTATGCCCACTTAGTTGCGGTTTGTCTCTGTCCGCCAGCCTTGTCATGTATATCCATGTGTTTCTGCGCCAATACCGAGTGCACAAATGCGACAGACACATCTGACGTACCTACGGCTGCGTCTCGACCACAACAGTCTAACAGCAACGGCCGTATGTCCATAGCCATAACTCTTGAAAAATGAACTCAAATTTTTTAATGATCTACATTGTATTCCCCCGTAGACAACCGACCATTGTATGAAAGAGAGCGTGCCAGATCCGGTCACCACCGGATGCTGCCTACACCACCTGTCCATGGCAGTCAAGGCGGCGGCTATCGAAGCCGGGCCGACGTACAGGAGTGGGTGCAGCGCGAGAACGAACTTAATCTAGTCCGAGGAGCTCCAGGCCCCTTGGCGCACAACCAGAGTCGCCGTGTGGAGCCGAGAACCATCGAGTCTGTGGAGACCTTACAGGAATGGCAACACCTACGAAATTTTGGGGCTCCGGCCACGCAATACGAAGAGTATATTTATGCTGCTCAGCATCCAAGCGGCAGTTGGGTAAGTGGTATCTGCCAGTCGATTCGAAATACAGTGTGGTTGGGAGCTTTGAGGCCTAATTCGAAGATTTTTCGATTCGATAACCGATTTTCATGAACATTCATCATATAGTTAATGACCGAGAGCTGGCTTAGTCGATAAGATTGATTCTAAAACTGATCGATATCATATTTGTACTCATTTCTCTATAACTCGATTTCATCATTCCAATTCACATCATTCGGAGCAAACAATTTAACCATTTTTATACAAATTAGTTAATCCAGAACTTTCATTCGTTAGATAATATTGTCCAACTATAACCAGGTGATAGCTGAACATTTTTGATAGCGTAACAACAAACTGTATGGGGGGTTTCACCCCAAATCTAGGCAAATTTTCACAGAGTTTTATGTTTTTCATGTTCTTATGTGAACAGCAAGACGGTCGACGAGTCTCTGCGGTTGTGCCACGAAGGCAGCACTCGGGTCGGCTGCCGCAGGAGGTACATCCACGCAGCTTGCACAGCGTCGAACCCAGGTATGTTTCAGATGTCAATCCTATTTTCAAGGCGGTTTGATTTTTTTTTTTTTTTAATTTCGCCAAACAAAACGCTGATAGACTTCGTCCATTTCGCAGAGATCACGCGGATGTATCTAGGGTTTTGACCATACACCAAGCCATGTGCGGGGCGGTTTCCCCGCAGTACGGCACGGTTGGCGACCACCCACCACCTTCATATAGCGATTCGAGAGCCATCGCTACCGTAGATGCCGTTAATGAATTATCCAGCGGACCGGAAGCCAGTGGTTCGGTAGCGCATATGGAGCGCGAGCCACCCGTCGGTGAAGCAGCGGCATCCCCAATGCGAGGACAACGGCATGGTAGCTCTGGCACCTTGTTAAGCAGCCACTCGGCGCCCAGGCAGCGAAGGCGAACATCGAGCATGCCGGCCGAGTGCCCTAGGGTGAGTATGTAGGTAAGGATTGCACCAATTATCTTCGAAAAACCAATCGATTACAAATCACACAAAATTATTCGATTCTAGCGCTGACAGTTAAAATGCGAGTATCCGTTCATAATCAAGCAGTGCATCAAGTTCAATGAGTTATATATGATTTGCAAGAATCTCTCTAGTGAAGCAGTGAAGTCACGAATCAAGCAGGGAAAATTAGTCATTAATAAATGAGGAATGTCAGCTTAAGCAGCTCGTTCCCATCAGAAGAAGCAGTCCAATTCCCCAAGCAAGTAGTTAAAGCTGTTCAATAAAGCAGTATTTACTGCTTACTTATCTTAAATACACACTTGCGTGATTTTCGCCAACTATTACGCCTAATAAAGCATAACCCGGAAGCAGTGAATAAGCTGCATCTCCATCGCCAACTTTCTATACTTATTGGCAAACACTTGGATGTCTTTAATCCGTGGTCACGTTCCTTGGTATGTTCATGCCATTCCCATGCACACCATAAAATACATACATATACTCGTACATATGTACATATATGTATATGAGTACGCGCCGTGTTTTTTGGGCGTGGAACGTGCCAGGTTTACGCGCCAGACAAAGTTTTTTTTTTGCCTGCAAGGCTGGCGCTTTGCTTGTTTGCACTTGCAAAGGAGTGGAATGGAGGCGTAAAAGTGTGAAAAGGATCTGTGACTGCCTTCGACAGTTTTCCTTGTCCGTCGCACACTTGACATTATTCTCAATTTTTAACGCTTTCCATCCGCATCGGCATCCCGGGTTCCTGGAACGTGCCTGCCATTGATTCCGTTTGAAGGTTTTGCCTTACTCAGCTTTAATTGCCAGTTGCACTCTGCTCGCTGCAAGTTGCAAGTTTCAAGTTGAAAGCTATACGCCACAAGCACACCACTTCAGTTGCATCTCATGATGCGACGCATTGAAATCAATTTCGAGACTCTTGCTGTCGAATCCAAAAACTTTTGCGCCTAGAAATGATGAAAACTTTGCCTCCAAAAAGGGCATTGTGAAACAGTGCGAGCGAGGCGAAGTGCCACGGCACGGGTCAATGCTCCCGGCTGCTCCACTTTCCGCCGGCTGCCTTGTCCCATGTGGCAGGGTTGGGTGGCAAGGCTCACGTTGCACAATTTGCACTCGAGCTATTTCGCTAAACTAATTACATTAGCTGCAGCGTCTACGAATATGCAGGCTCGAGATTAGGACAGGTAGCCGATAGGCAAGTTAATGACACATGGCTAAAAAGACAGAGAAATAGTCGCTATTGACTTCCTCCTCTTAATGCCGTTAATTTTTCAATGTGCCCCAAAAAATATACGCTTCAAATTAAAGTCAGCTTGCCATGTGGAGATCCACGGGGGGGCCTCCCAATAAGCTTGCACTAACAGTAGCTATCCTTCCTCAAATGAGCGGGAGCTTGAGCAGGCCATGAACCAGCAGGAGCAGCAGCAGCATCATCCAAAATAGCAAGATAAAGGAGCTGGCCCAGGAGTAGGGCCAAGAGCAGGAGCAGTACTGGCTGAAGAACACCCAAAGTAGGGCAATGTATCAAATGTCCATTCACGCTGAATGGTGAAAACTTGCCGCCCAACATACTCATACTCTTGCTTCTAAACATATTTATATATAAATATCCCTGGATACATATGTATGCAATCCCTTGCTACCAAGTCCTCTTCTGCTGCACTCTTCGAGCGTCTATCCACCATACTACATATGTACATATATGCGAATGTATATTTTTTGGCTGGTTTTCTCTTACTATAATCTACTGATGAGTTGATGAGATGGGTTGGACTGCTAATAGGTTTCCATAAATGACTCTTGTTTCCCGAGCCCCAGAGCCCCCTGGCGTCCCTCCAGGGCACTGCTGCAGGAGCCAGTTTTTGCATATTGTGTGTTCTTTAAGGATGAGTTTAGTTCAGCCCCTTAGTGGTGCGTTGGCCCTCCACAATTAGAAGTGTTAGGGTTAGTCCGACAAAATCGATTCCTTCCTGCTTCATTACGATAAAAACTCAAGATCTAGCTCTTTTTACTAGCAGATCCTTGATTGCAGAGTTAAAAGCCAGCGTCAGGTCGATTAATTTATCCTCTATTAACCACAGATGGACATCATTTGTATAATTGACAACTTCATAAATGTAAATCAAACGTAAACCAAACAAATGATGATTATTCTGGGTTAAGAGGGTGTGAGTTCTTTATCAGTTAATTAATGCTGTTAGTTACTTCCTTTTCCGCCTCTCGCGTCCTCATTTCCATCTCTTTCATCTCCATCACTATCGTCGACTGCCTTTTCCCAGTCAAAACCTGAAGAGACTCGTCAGGCGGTGAAACATGCAGAAGATCAGGGCATGGAGTACTATCGCCTGCGTAGTTTCAGCATTACCTCGAACGGGGTATGCAACTTAGGTGACTCCCTGCGGTAAGTTTTGAGCAGAGCTCGCAAATAACCGTCAACCATTTCAAAGTGTCCGAAAAAAACCGATCTTCTACGAACACTTTGAGAACGTGGAGCGAAAGAACACATTCAAAAGTGTTTTCGCTCAACAACTGTTCTTCTCAGACCAAAACACTTTTTTTTGTGTTCTCTTCGGCTCGCTCTCTCAGGGACTACTTTGATCGGACACTTTCGGCAAAACAGGACCGAAGAGCACAAGCGAAACGAAAAAGGTGTTTCGCTCAGAGAGAGATCGTGTGTACCAAATTTTTGTATGTTTTGTCTGTGTGAAGACTGCGTTCGAAAAATCGGTTGACGGTTTTTTGCATGCTCTGGTTTTGAGTGTTGTGCTGAGATTTAGTGTGTCTGTTATCCGTGTCTTTCCTTTTTTGCTCACAAATGATTCGCAGACGCCGCAGGTCACGCTCAAACAACTCAATGACGTCTAGGGGTACCTCTTACAGCGGCATTCCACACAACACTAGGTGAGTACGGA
The DNA here is from genome assembly GCA_008121215.1 of Drosophila athabasca. Classification (NCBI taxonomy): domain Eukaryota; kingdom Metazoa; phylum Arthropoda; class Insecta; order Diptera; family Drosophilidae; genus Drosophila; species Drosophila athabasca. Next base: position 3,126,053 of record CM017796.1, on the reverse strand, counting down.
AAGGATGGCTAGCAGTGCATTTAATGCAAGTGCAGTAACAAACAGAACATACTATATGCATGTACTGCATTAAAAGCAGTATATGGCCAGCATATGAAGAGGTACATCGAAATATTGTGCGTGGGTAGGGGCTTTAGTTCGATGAAGAAGGCGGAACGCAATAATTGGCTTATAAACGACCATAAGCCTATCCTACACACAGAGACGACGCCAGAGTTCAATGGCGACAAAAATAGAACATGCGCGACATTTTTACAACCAGTACTCGAAGAATTAAGGGGTATATTAGATTTGTGTAACACCCAGAAGGAAGCGTTTCCGACCCCATATAGTATATATATTCTTGATCAGCCCCAATAGCCGAGTCGATAAAGCCATGTCTGTCTGTTCGTCCGTCCGTCCTTCAGATAGAAGAAGCACTCTCCATGAAAAATACCATATTTTTTAAAAATTCTTAAAAAAAAAACTAAACGTGGAAAAAAACCATAATTCTTTAAGAAATTTTAAATCTCCAAATGTATCAAAAAAAGTCATTTTGGGCGACAGCGGAAAAGTCGTGTCGACTAGTGTTATCTATCATGTTTTCCCATTTATTTTTTACATTGTTTTTTTGTTTTTTTATTCTCTATAAAGAAACGCATCAGGTAACATCATCGAAAGAGCCCAATCACAGCAAACACTATCCGGAGAGTCGGCCAGCTTCAAGATTGCTATGCTTGGTAGTCCTGCGGTTGGGAAGTCAGCCCTATCGTTCCAGTTTATGACCTCAGACCATATCTGCGGCTACGACCTAAGTCTTGGTAAGTGGAATACTAAACTGAAATTCAGAAAATTCTTGAGAAACTACTAAACAGCATCCATTCTATGGTATCCTCGGGATCGGGAAGGGTATTATGATTTCGACCGCTCGAGTATTATGAATTTATGTACTGCCACTAGCGTCTGTGCAGGGCATGATATTATATGTACATATGTATGTATGTACCAATTTTCGGACAAGCTGCGAGACAGTATGGAAACGGGAGGGAGCATCAAAAGCACGCCACATATCCGCCTCCAGTCCATTAGTGTTCGGCCCCTGCTGTTGTGCACTCCGTCTGCTTTCCGGATGCATGATGTGTGTCTCGCGTGCACCATCATGTCCGGTATTTGTATGGCTCTCCTCCTCTGTTTTCCAATCTATTTTATTGTTTTCCTCTTTTTGCGAAGCCTTTGAACAGAAGCTGTAGAATGGGTTTTAGGTCTGCTTCTCCAGAATCTGGATGGAAGTCTGATGCTTTGGCGTCTGACACAGAGACACGATAATATAATTTCATAATTATAATTATAATTGTGATAATTAGCAAAGCAAACTCTTTCATACTCGAACGCAAACATGAAAGCTTTCTACGGACAAACTATGAGCTGTATTAGCCGTGTTGTAATTAAAATTTCTTAAATTCTCTCTAGCATATTTCCACAGGAATTGGTTCCTACTATTAGCTTTTCAAAATTCAATTCTCATTCATTCTTATCAGCGACAAAAGCTGAATAAATAAATATGAATCTTCCCAGATCCGTGTTTTTTACTACACTATACATATATGTATGTATACAGCTTTGTACTTCATACCATGGGATTTATTAGCCTTTGCTGGACTTCAATTGCATTTCATGGGAATTTCCATAAAAAAGGTGTACCCAGGATATTGTTGCTCTATTTTTTCTAACCTCCCAGAAAATTTCTCAGAAATAGTGAGAGGCTTATTGGCATTGGCAGCATATGGCTGGAGACCGACCTCCTAAGCTTGGAAATGGGGGCACTGAGTGCCTAAGGCATGTGCCTGTGCCTGTGCCTGTGCCTGTGACTGCAAACCGATGCAGTTAGCTAGAAATGGAAATTGTCTGGTTCTAAGCAAATTAGTTTCATTCGGCTCTGATTCAATTCTTTTTTCCACTCGAACAATGTTTTGGTTTTTTCGAGTTTCCACAGAGACGGAATATGGACGAAAAACGGTATCTGTACTGGTAGATGACGTTGAATCGGACATTGAAGTTGTGGATCATCCCGCATGCGAAATGTCGGTAAGTATTCGCAAGCATACAGATAAGCTATATTCGGGGCAATCCTGAACTACGTATCCTGCGGCCCCCTCGTCTGTCCGTATCTGTCTCTGCCTCGGTCTGTGGCAGTCTGGGTGTATGTCTGAGGCTGCAGTAGCCACAGGCAAACACGCAGCTTAGCTGCAGCTTTTACCGTGCTCCTTTCTTCTACACTCTGCGATACATTTATTTATTGGGAAATGATTTGTAGATGACTAGAAACAGTTTCAGAGTTATAAGTGTATGTATCAACGAATCAACGAATGTACATATGTAGGTATGTAAATAGGGAAACAGTAAGGCAAGCGGCTAATTTCTCAATAATGGTAGTGCGAACCAGCTCAAGTATATCACTTTATTCACTGATTTACTACATATACATATACAATTTATATTATGAATAAATCAAAATACAAAATAGGATTTGAGGGCTTAGTTTAAATATAAATATAAAAAATATTCCATCAGCTAAGCTTTAAAAAACTGTCCCTTTTTTGAGTATTCCAAAGTATTTTGGGACAGACAGCCGCACTGCACTACCGCACTGGCGGCCCAAGTGCCACCCTGAAATCCCATTGTGGTTCACAAAAAAATCCATAAGAATGTATTAAATTGATTTAAAATGCATTACCAACTTTTCTGTGCCACATCGCTCATCTGTCCTATCTCTCCCCTCTCTCCTTTTTCCCCTCTGTCTGGCTTTGGTCTTTGGTCTCGCTGTCCTTTAGACGGAGGCTTTTTGCGCTACATACGACATCGACCTGTTTGTGGTCGTCTACTCGGTGTTGGACGTCTACTCGTTTCGGAACGCGGAGCGCGTGTTGCATTATTTGCGGGACAACGACATGCTGCTCAGCCGCGGTGCCATATTGGTGGGGAACAAGGTGGACCTGGAACGTCATCGTACTGTGCCCCAAGAGAGTGAGTTTCCGCTCTATTCGAAAGTTATTATATGAAACACATTCTCACCTTCCCCTTCCTTTTCCGTGTTCCCATTTCCTTCCGTTATCCATTCTTCCCCCAATTTTAGTGGGCCACAAAGTAGCCCTGGAGATTCCGTGCAAGTTCATCGAGACATCGGCGGGGCTGTGCCACAACGTCAACGAGCTGTTGGTGGGCGTGGTAGCTCAGGTCAAACTCAACCCCCAACGCCTAAGCATGCTAACTCCGGCCGACCTGGAGCGCGTGAATATGCAGAGCAGCATCCAGAACCACAGACGGATGCACCTGAAGCGCCAACTGAGCCTGTGCCACAGTGACCACGGGCTGGGTCTGGATACCGAAGACGACCCCAATCGTCCGCCAATCAGTCTGCAGGACATTCTGAATGTGGGTGATAGTGATCGGGAAGATTGCGAAGAAACCGAGGCACAGCGGCGACATCGCTTCCTGACCCAATTTGAGCTCCTGGCAGCCAACCTCCGCAACCAATCGGGGAGACCAATCAGCCCTTTTAGCAAGCGACGTTCCATCGGTAACGTCACCGACACCACAACCTCCGACAACATGGTCGTTGGACTGCAGCGCAGAGCCATGGACGACTCGCATCTGGGACGCCGCTTGTCGGCTCGCCCAGAGGGCAGAAAACACCTGTTCGAAGTCAACTGCAACGGCAGGGTCAAGAAGATGACGGCATGCACCAAGAGATTTCTTTCGTCGCTGCTGCGCTTCAAGGCATCCCACTGGCTAAGGCGGCGCAGCTCTTCCAGCTGCACCGATCTCTTTGCGATCTGAATGGATTGATAGACAGAAGTATTCTATATAGAAAGTAGTGGGGGTTTTGTTGTGGGTTTTGTACGGGGGATTTGTAAGGGGTCTTAAGGTAACGAATAGACTGATTTTACAGTGCAGGAAGCGCAACGCTGGCAAGGGAAATGAAAAAAAAATGTAATTCAATGACGTACAATATTTGCCATTTCGGTTGTTACAAAATACTCTCAGAACATGGAACACTTTCCACTTAAACATGACCGACCATATCACATATTGGACAATTAGCCAACTAAAATAATATAGCAGGACATTCCAACTGGCAAACTGGCAAAGTATGTACCTAATGCAAATTCAACGCGGACAATAATTATTATTATACACATTATTTATTATTTGTATTATTATTATGTATATGTACATATGTACATATGTACATATTTATTGTATTCCATTATTAGTATTATTATTATAATTACAAACGACACTAACAACTTAAAAACGGGAGAGGAAAACCTAAAATAGCCCTAATGACTGGCCCACACCGGACTGGAGCAGCTAATACCGGATATGACCTTAACAGCAGCAATTAAATCTGCAGAAGAAATACTGCACTTGATCGTGGCGTTTTTTTGTGATGTTTCAGTTTTGGAAGAAATTGAGGCTTCTCGAAAAAAAACACAGCAGCAATCAGAGACGTAACAAGGCATAATATCTGACACAAAGAAAGAAAATCCACGGCTTATACAACTAAAAACGAAACAGCTACAACAAAAAATTATAGTAAAAATAAACAAAAATACATGGTACGAAACAGAAAATAACAAAAGTACCAAAACTGTATACAAAAATGTAGCAAAGCAAAAGCATTGTTAAGGAAAGCGTCTCAAACCATATACTGAACAGAAATCAGAGCGCCAAAAAGCAGAAAACACACAGAAAACAAGCAGAAAAACATACAGAAAAAAAGCAAAAACCAAACAGAAATTAAAAATTAAAATCAAAAAAGGAATTTTTTTAAATTCATTTAAAAATTAAGGAATTAAAATAATCTCTAATATACATCAGAAACATAAAAAAAACGAAAGCAAAATCAGAAGTTCGGAAAAAAGCACAACAGCAGATTGTTTAAGCCGGAAAACCTACAAATATAATCCATAAACCCAATTCCCAGAACAGAGCTAGTGAACGAATAGATTTGGAGAGTTGGGCAAAGCCAAATGAAACCGATCGAATTTTTTTTTTTTTTTGAAACTAAATAAAGAATTTACATATACATGTTGCTTCAAATACTCAAAAAAAAACTATATTAATCGAAGAAAAAAATGCCTGTGAATCAATGTAATCAATGTCTATAAATATCAGTGGGAAAATTCGTAGTAAATTATCTTTATATGTACTTAAATAAGAATACAAAGGAAAATCAACGATCTGGATATCTAGAGAGCTGTATTTTCTAACATTCACAGGATATAGAGCAAATGATGTGCTGGACAAGGCTCTTAAGAGCCATATGAATTTGAAACATGTGAGTGTGCGATGAGAAAGTGAGAGTCTGGGTACTTTAAGTACTGGGTTCTAAGTAAACGTCTCTTTTTTGGCAGGTGCACTGTGACAACGACGTTGGAATATATAGCCACTTAGATGACGAGATTTCAATAGCTACGGACAGGATAGAGTGCATCTCTTTAGGGCACAGCTCTATGACTACATACATATGTATATATGTATATCAATTATCCAATAATTTACAACCCTACTTTACTCTCTAAATGTATTCGAAGTGATCAAATGAAAATACCTACAGGAGATCAAGTCATCTTTATTCCTAATTATTCTATTATTATTATTTCCAACTCGTGCAGCACATAATCACTACCAGAGCAGTTAGGCATTTGATTTTAATTTGATTTAATTTTTCTATTGTTCTTAAATTCTCTTAATTTTTTGTGAGTACTTGTTGTTAGCAGTTCCCAATTGTATGTATGTTGACCATGCTGGGACTAAGTGACGACATCATAATCAAAACAATATGACCAACAGAAAGTATGGACAGGGAATAGCGGGAGCAATAAAGCGGGAGAACAAAGTCTCCGTATTGTTCTGGGACTTCAGATGAGACTGAAAAACGCCCGGAACAGAACGGAACGTCAACATAATGAAAGAACTTAAAGAAATTGCATATGAATAGACAGAGACGCAGAACATATGTACATAAGAGAATACTCGTACTATAGTACATGAAGCATTTGAAATGCTCGTTTGTATCTGTAATGTGCATTTGAAGCGAAGCAATTCGCCCAGAGAGTTGGGTAGATCCGACCAGACCGGACTGGGAATAGATTAGTTGGAAACTTGACTATCTCATAGCCAATGCAGCCAATGGAGTCGGTGGCTCCCAACTTACACTGGCCACAACATCAACTATAAACGGGAAAAGGGAGACGAGAAACCAGCAGGAGCGTCACTGAAATGAATAACGTTGTGTGAATGTCCTCAAATGATGGAGCAAACCATTTTGCAGGAGCTTTGTGTATGGACTATTGATGGGTAATCGGGAAAGGTAAGATATGTCGTCCGTATATGGTAAGAGTATCCGTCAATGAGCAATTTACAATGTGGCGACTTACGTTCCATCAGCTGAGGCTCCACCCACAAAACCATATTGAGCGCCTTCTGGCAAGTACATTTGTATGTAGGGCAGTGTAAGGTATCGTGGCGTGTAAGGTATGGTGGCGGACTTGTCTTATCTGGCATGTAACGTCACATCTAAAACTTTTGATAACTGTGGTCGATGTCTTTTATCGTGCTGACATTTTATATGCAGGAGTATTAATGAGGGGACGTGTGCTTTGAACTCTATGTGATTTTTAATAAAAAAGTAGTGAACAAAAATACATACATTTTTTTGGATATGTGTTTTGACAGTGACAGAGTGAAGATTTTTTGTAACTTGAGTCAGGGAAGTATTCGGAACGTATATTTAGGCCTTTGCCAACAGTTTTTGATATTTTAAATTTTTTTTTATTTGCGAAGTATGACAGTGACAACGTCATATTTCCACCAATAGCTTGTAAGGTATGATGGCGGACTTTTTGTTAGGTATAGTGGTGTAGTGGTGGATCATTTTTTAGCACGAGTTTCAATTGTCTTTGCCTTTTTGTGTACAGAAGTGTATAAGTTAACACTCAGTGGCGGAGATTTGCATTTTGGGCACCGGGTTTTTGTCTTTAGACAAGAAAGGAAAAAAGAGCGTCTAAAAGAAGAACAACATCGGAGCAATCTACAGGCAAAAGAGTGAAGCTCGAAAAAGAAGAAAAAGATGCAGATCGAGATTTTCAATATAAGTTCTTTCTTGCTCTATTATTTTTCATTATTTCCAATAGCTTAAATAAATGATTTTCAGATCTACATAATGTTTTAGTTCATCCGCCACCATACCTTACAATTTTCAAAAATGCAAAAAATTAATGGTTTGCGCGATGAGCTGCAAAATTGCATTCCATTTAAATTTAAGCAACCGCTTCTGACAGAAATATGCTCAATAGACGTCAGCAACTGCCTGCTTTTAAAATTTTGAAAAATATTGATTTTTGAGAGAGGGAGATGCAAAAATCAAAGTGTCCGCCACTATATCTTACACTCCCCTACATAATGCAAATTTGAGAGTTGTCCGCAAGTAAACCAATTTTGTCAGTGAGAAAGTTATGTATGTACATACAGTGGCGAGCATGCCTGTAATGAACGCCTGTAAAATCTTCAAAAATGACTCAATCCTTGTGGTTTTTATACCCGGTACTCGGGTATATATTAGATTTGTGGTGACAACGGATGTGTGTAACGCCCTGAAGGAAGCATATCCGACCCAATAAAGTATATATATTCTTGATCAGCATCAATAGCCGAGTCGATATAGCCATGTCTATCTGTCCGTCCGTCCGTCTGTCCGTCCGGATTCTGATTGAGTACCGGGTATAAAGTAGAGCCGCGGCCTTTACCGCGGCTCACAACGTTCCCTCTCGTTTTGAGTTAAATATGTGGATTGATGAAAAATTCGCGAATACAATAAAGAGCAGTCAATTTGTCTACTATTGTTAGCGAATCAATGTCTGAATGAACGATAACAATAATTTTTGGGAAATCCCATGATTGTGTTACAAAAAGCTTCAAAATAAGTGTTCAAAACCTCAAAAACAAAACGTGCAAAAGTGGATACATTGACATTTTTTGTAAAACTAAAAACTCTAATTGAACCCGATCTCTTTTAATTTAAAATTTTGTATTATTTCGTTTTCATTTAATTAAAGAATATATAAAAAAAAAATTACAAGGAGTGAGTCATTTTTGAAGATTTTACAGGCGTTCAAACTGAAAAGTGATGAACATGTATCCATGCATGCTCGCCACTGTACATATATGTATGGGTAGAAAATAGGAAAAAGGGTCATTATAAACATTGACACACACAAACATTTTATAAAAGACCTGTCTCTCAATTACTGACTGATCTAAGGGGTTTCAAATTTAAGAGACACTGAATGACACGTCACTCATCCCTCATTATGTTGAACCCCTTGTGGGGAACAAGGGAGAATGATATACATACATATGTATATGTATACACATCTTTGATTTTCACGTACATTTACCTATTAAGACCTTATATGTACTATATATGTATGTGTACTTATACATTAACATACTTCATTTATTACTATATTCTATTGCTACACAATGTTTGTTGCAATTTGTGCTTTTTGTGAGAAACTATACAATATTTGTAAGAAATGTATGCTGAACCAAAATATACACATATATACAAATTTTGGATTGGCAGCAAGAGGATTACAATATCACATTTTGTGAGTGTAATATGCGAACGGAGTAAGATACAATTTCGAGGTTTCTTCCTATATTTTATTTAAGATCCTTTAGATTATGAATACATCTTTTCGCTCCGTTCAAAGACAAACAGCAATTGGAAATGGTAAAGAAATGTGTTTTTGTACGTAAAATCGTACATGTGTATTAAAAAATCACAGGATTTGAATACCAAGGACGAATAAATACCAAACTATGTACAATTGAATTTCTTCGATGTTAACAAAAGTTGACATCTGTGTGACATCTTTGTTCCTAAAAATATATTTTAAAACAAAAAAAAACTTTCGGAAGGTGATTTGGCATTTCTATGAAAACTTCCGATTGATCTTAAAGCAAATAACACTAAAAAATTAAGTTTTAAAATACAACAAAAATGTAAATTGATCTTAAAGCAAATAACACTGGCCTGGTTAAGAAGATCACATCTCCATACTTAGAATGTGTGTTTTCGTGGGAAATGAAGCCACTAAAAAATTAAGTTTTAAAATACAACAAAATTGTAAAAAATTGTTGAAAACTTCAACTTCGAACTTCTCTATAACGAACTTCCCTATAACGATGTTTTCTATACACCGAGTTTATTTCCGAAAAACTGCATTTTCTCCCAATTTTCATTACGTTCTCCTTATAACGAATTTCAGTTTTTCTTATAGCGAATATTTTTCTATGTAAATTTCCACTCCCGTCACTCGAATGCTCATACGATTTCGATTTCCCAATAACGAACCTCTTTTAAAATTATTGTGATTGTGGTTTCCTACAAAAACAAAGGTAAAAATGTATGTGGAAAAGTATAAAGTGTATAAAGTATAAAGTACTTTAGTATAAGTATAAAGTATAAATATATTAAAGTATATACCGAAGTATAAATGTGTGCTTCCTACACAAAAATACTAATTATTTTAAATTGAAATAAACTTGAAAAAAATTGAATTTTACGAATTCTCAATAACGAATTTTCCCTATTACGAATTTTTGTTTGTCCCCTTGAAATTCGTTATAGAGAAGTTCGACTGTTGTATAGAAAATCAAAAATCATAAGACAGGTATACATTTATCTTGCAAACCCATTAAATTTGATAAATCTATAATTTATGAAAAGAATTGGTAAAATTGTAAATTCTAAGTATGGGGATGTATTCTAATCAAATTTATGTTCCGTGCAAAGTGCAATATTACTCTCGCACAATGTATTTAGTTTCAAAGAAAGACTGGAGGGTTCTTCACAGGGATGGTCGAAAAGGTATCGATTACCATATCAATATATTGTATTTGGAAAGCTAAATGTATGTATATTGACATGTGTAGGTATGTATGTATATATACTAACCGCAAATATACTTATTTAATCAAGTTGCAGTTTAAATACAAAAATGTATGCTGATATGCTTAAACTAACTGTGTTTTATTATTGGGCGGAAGAGAGTGAATAATTGAAATTGATTCCATATTTCAGGTCTCTTCCACCTAAGGAAGAGGAGGGATATCCTTCGCCGAATCCGCGTCCATCCATTCATAAAAGTGACTCCAGAAATGATTACCCCAAATGTCTTGGTTATCTGAATATCAACAGCTGAGAATAGTTTTTGCTGGCTCCTGGACATTCCAAATTTGTACTCATTCATTACTGTGTTTTCAGTATTGCACTTCTTCTGTAGATATTTTCAACAGTGGCTTTAAATTCAATATTGTTTTCCTCATCAATATATTCATATATATTCAATATATGTACATATCTAATGTTTTCGCCCATTCCTGTAGTTTGAGAAGTATTTTTTGGCGCTCTCCCCATTAACATACATATGTACATATGTAGATGGATGTAACCACTGTGCTGCTCCAACAAGTGGGAATTTGAGAATGAAGAATGCGAGCATATTGTTAGGAGCAAACCCCCGCCGAACAGTGGCTTGCCAAATAGCCGCATATTTCCATTGCTGCATAAATTGTTTTGTAAATTCCTGCACTTGCTTGCCCTGCTAAACGCTCTCTCAAAGCTCACTTTTCTCTTCGTTATCTATGCTCGATCTATGTTTTCCGAGCGAAGCGAAGCAATGGCCACTCGCCGTTTAGAAAATTATATAAATTATTTAGTCGATCGGCGATAAAAATCATTATCCTCACACATATACTTCCTTCCATTGCTTGTTTCGAGATTTGGCTTTGGAGCTATGGCCCCGACCAGATACAGGGGCTAAAATTTCATAAAATATATCCGACTCTCTAGAATGACAAGCAATATATATATGTACAACACATGTACATACCTTTGTTAGTGGCTTAATTATAATTATACTGTTGCTTCTGTGACGAGCCATAATGAGCTGGAGATTTGGTCAATAACCACAACATACATACATATGTACATTTACATGAACTAATTTAATATTTTGTACAGTCTTCTACTGCACGCTGTGGCATTTATGTCCAGTTCATTGTGTGTGCATGGAATTGTATTGTAAATCTAATTAAATTTGACTGACAGGCGGACAACAGCAAGAACCAAAGCATAAGATTTGGCAATTACATTCTAATTACTCGTGGATGCCATCAATCAGAATTGGACATCTGTAATAAACATAAACAGCTACAAAAACCACAACTAGCTGTCCCTCGGCCGTGAAACAAGGTTAATAATGAGCATATAGGTCACAGGTGCTATAGACATGCATTCCCAGATATACATATGTACTTGGAAAGAGCCATTGCTAGAAAAGCTGATCCAAATCCAAATTCAGACGGACAATCTGAGAGATAGAGTTATAGAAGCAGGATCAGAGTCAAAGTCGTGGATATAGAAGTATATATAAACTAGCGGCTCCGGCAAACATTACAATAATTTATGTAATAGGAACATTCAATATTTGGCTCGTACTCGAATAGATTAACGACGGAAGTACAAATCCACGCCATTGACACTGACAGAGGGAAAGAAGCAGAGGCCTAGGCCTTCTGGTACTCAAGTTGAAAGTAATTTTCGATTTTTATTCGTTAAAAATGTAAATAAATTAAACGTATATTTACGGAAAAAAACCACTTGCTTGAATCGCTCACCCGAAAGTATCAATCGAATAAATAGTTAATAAATAAATTTCGTGAAGCAAGAGCATTTGACGAGACCCTTAACAGATAGTATTTCGTAACGCTAGCACCGGCAAGCCCGATTCCGACTCGGCCTCCGACTCTGGCTTGAGCTCTAGTAGCAGTCCCAGTCCGACCTTCATTTCCGGATCCGAGGGTACAAGGTATTTACACGGTCCTCTCGCCGGCCGCTCAGTTGAAGAATTCGAGAATGCCATTGAGCAGCTCGTAGGCGAAGCCGGATTCCTCGCCGGTTCCGGCGGAGACGGCCTTCTTCTTCTTGTTCTTTTTCGCTTTCTTCGACTTCTTTGCTTTGGGCGTTGTCGAGTCGGAGGAAGTCGAAGGCGTCACTGCGGCAACGACTTCCTCCACAGCATCCTCTGCCACGGCAGCAGGAGATGAGGCAGCAGCGGTAGCGCCCGCCTCATCTTTGCTCTGGACCAGGTCGGTGGTAGTCTGACCATCCTCACGGGTCTGATCTGCGGATGGGATGATGGCAGCAGCACCAGCAGCTGCTGGTTTCTTAACGGGCTTATCATCGTCGTCGTCGTCCAGTTCGTCCAGGAGACCGGCCAGACTGAAGCCACCGTAGTCCGCTTCCTCGGGAGCCTCAGCGTCATCGTCTTCGGTGTAGTCTTCTGTATCATCATCATCGTCTGTGTCCGTCTCGGTGTCGGCATCGGCATCGGCATCGTAGTCATCCTCCTCATCCTCGTCGTCGTCGCCACCAGCTGAAAGGGTAACAGGGTTGCTCTTTGTTATATTACGCGCGGGGGGGGGGGAGTGAGGAAGGCTTACCGGCAAAGCCGAAGATGTCGTCATCATCGTCGTCGTCATCGTCACCGCTGGGTTTGGCAGGCAGGGGCTCAGCCTCGGCCACCCGGAGTCCGTCCTTGCCGAACTTAAAGCAGGAGACACGCAGCTGGGCCTCCACCTCATCGTCCGCGCGCAGCTCAAATGCCAAGCAAGCCTTGAAGTTGTCCTTGGCGCGGCCAAGACCGTAGACGCGGCCGCAGAACTGGTTGTAGCCGCCGGGCAGGCCCACGCAGATGGGGCGGGCCTTCTTGCTAGAGATGCGGCGCGAGGCGAGCGTGATATCACCGTACTTCAACGAGACACTCATCTCGTCGTTGCCGAGGTAGGCGATCTTGGCACAGCCCTGTCCGCTGGGCAGCAGGGGTAGGCCAATCTTGCGGCAGCAGTCGCAGTGGGTCTCCGTGCACTTGCAGTACCTGTTGATCGGGTTCTTGTCCTCCGTGACTGGCTTGGCCGTGGTCACCTTGGGTGCCACTGTGGTCACAGCGGCGGGCACAGCAGCCGCAGCAGCAGCAGCAACGGGAGCAGGAGCAGCAGCGGCAGCGGGAACCGCATCCACAATCGCGTTGGCAGATTCGGCTGGCAAGGCTTCCGCATCCCCACTGGAAATCTCGTTGGCGCTATCATCGACCTGCGAAGTAGAGGCGGAGGCGGCTTCATCGATTATATCTTCGACATCATCCACCTTTGGGGGTTCCGATTCTGGAGGCGCCACATTTGGATCGATCTCCTCGGGCGGCAGGTCCAGCTGTTTGAAGTTCTCGGAGATCTTGTCAGTGCGCCTGAAGACGGTTTTAGCATCGGCCAACGAGATGATGGCAGCGCTGGCCACCAGCAAGAGCAGCATGATATTCCTGGAGCTTCCCATTGTCAAACTGCAAGTGAAAAACATTATATGATAAGCCATTGGGAGCTTTAATAGAAATCTGCAAAATCATCGAAATCGGTCGATAAAATTTCACCACATTCCTCTGCCCCTCCTCTGTCCCTTTCTCAACAGGTATTTTTGCAAAAGAAATGAATTTAAATAAATATTGACATAATTTCTTTCACTTTTTCAGTTTCCCCAGCATCTTCTTCTTTCTGACATCCCCACCTCCGCCTCCACGCTGCGATACTACGGTTTCCAAAACTTGGACAAAAGCAGAGTAAACAAATTACAAGTAAGAGCGCCTTCTAGCGGTCTGCTCAGTCAATGGAAATCAATAGTAACCGAAAAAAGCCATCTCCAAAACCAACAACAAAAAACGAGAGTGAAATCTCTTTGAATAGGCCCCAATAGTTATTTAATTGACGAATGAGGTTAGGCCTCATTAGAATACTACGGCGCCCCCACCCCACCACCCCACCAAACCGTTGCTTCAACGGCAATGCTTTTGAGCCAACAAGTTCGAACCCAAGTTCCAACTCCAACCAAAACCAAACTCGAACCCAGGCTTAAGCTCAAGCTCGCCTTGTGATTATTTTTCTCTTTTGTGGAGAGGGACCTGGGCTGGGAGTCACCGCTGGCAAAGTGAAATTTCTGCTATTGACTCATTTACCCCTCAAGTGCTTCGGTGCGGGGAGGCGGTGGCAGAGTGGAAGGGGAGCTGTCGGAATCAATTAACGGCTTTTAACTGGAGCTCGGCTGGTGAAATGAAGAAGACCCATGAAGCTGGTGCTGGTTCCGGTGCCCCAAAACATTTAAATGTGAATATGGATGATTGTGCGTGTAACGGTTGAATAGATTCATCGAAATTTTTCAAAAACTATCATACTACATACAAATACCAAGAGATAATTCTATTCCTCTAACTTCAAGTGTAGTCTTCATCTACACACAGATGTAGTCGCAGATATCTTTTCCTTACATAATTTCCAGCTCTTTCACTTTGTTCCACTTTCATTTTTGTCTTTCTCTGCTTCTGCCTCATCTGCTTATCTTCAGTCCGTTCAGTTCAGGCATCAGACCATTCCATTGATGACCTTCCGCATGTTTTGAGGCGACAAAAAGCGAGAATACTGCCATAACTGGCGGGGTAGAAAGTGTGTGACCTAACATAGCCAAAAGTCCGACCTGGGGTCGAGGTAGAATCCCCATAAAAATGTTCCCCAATGCTGCTGCTGGAAGTGGGATTAACCGTAAGTGTAACCGAAACCCGTGCATCCCAATGGGATAGACAGTGCATGGATGGATGGATGGATGGGTGGGGTGGTCGGCTTGCATCTGATTGAATATAATTTACCCATGTCTACAACATGTTTGACACAAAAGGGTTTCTAAATATGAAAGTTCATATTTTGTATTTCGTTCGGGCAATAAGTATAAACTCACATACATACATACATATATTACTACCTACGTACATATGTACATATATGCACTATTCATTTCACATGTAGTCCTTTTTCTTTTAAACTCAGCTAAACCTTCCACACTTGTGGTTTCTTTTCTTGTAATACCAATTGTAGGGGAGGTCTGTCTTATTATGGCAGCTTCCTGCATGTGAACGCAGATTGAAATATGCAGCATGGGAGTATGGATACACATGGGAGTATGGATCATACGCACACACACACATACACACTTCGTAATAATTTCACCTGGGTCTGGGCCACAGGTGAGGCAGAAATTCCAATACGTAACCGGGCCTCCCCGACTGTCTTCATTTACATTCCACATTTGGAACAAAAACCGAAAATGGTAAAAAAAAAAACAACGATCCAAAAACAAGCACAACGGAAAGAGAAGCAGTAGAAGCAGAAGCATGCATACATATGCATAACTCCACGTGTGTCCCAACTAGTTATCTCTTTCGCTCTCACTCTTACTCTCGCTATCCCTCTCTAGCTTGGACGTTGCCCAATCTCGCGGATCGAGTTTTTTTTTGTCTTGCAAGACAGACGCATATTTTCTAATTTTGTCAATAAATTATAACGGTTGTGAAAAGTTATTAGCATTAATTAATTATTAAACGCATAGGAAAATAGAAAGTGAGTTGGATATGGTATTTTTTGTTTCTGTTTTTGTTGCTGAGTTTATCAGAAATTATCATAACACAATCAGCGCGATTCACTCCCAAGCGAATGATATGGATACGATCCAGCTAAGATTGGATACGATGATGATAGCCCATTGAAATCGAAATCGAGCTGTTAATTATTCGGCTTCGGAAGCGAAAGTGTTCACCTCCTCTTCCGCCCTCCCCACCGACCTGCTGCAAAAATTCCAACAAATTTCTTTTCTCCAGACAACAGGCATCTCTTCTGCGAGTAATCGTAATCCGCAAGGCGTGGACCGTGATTACCAAACGCGCTCGAACGGTCGAGCTGCGATTATGCTAAGCAGTTCGTCTGACTTGTACATCCTTTCATGGTTTATATAACACAAGAGACATCACATTCACAGTGTCATACTCGTAACAGTGGCATAGGCATATGTACATATGTATGTACATATTTGCATAATTTTGTTCGGTTTTCTGTTTTTCTTTTCGGCTGCTGAGAGGTGATTTTTCTGCTTGATTTGTCTGCGTATCTCATCTGGCTCTGTGCATGTTATGTGCTTACCACTTTCTTCTGACGCCTCCGACGTTGATTTGTGATGTCTACGTGTGGGTGAAATCGCTGGGGAGCTTCCACAGCAACAGCACAAGCAACGAGTAAGGAGGAAAAAATCAAAGTTACCATAATAATGATGACCATGTCGAACCCATGCCAAAATTAAGGTTAAGTTCTTTAATGCAGCCAACGGAGAAATTTTGTTGTTTGCCATCTGCGTGGGCCTCGACCACGAATAGGTCAGTGGGGAGCGCGGTGCGGCGCGGGTAACGGTCAGCGCACAACGGACAGTGTGTGCTTGTGAGTGTGAGTGTGGGCCGCATTTCCGGTCAAGGCTGACCCGATGGACCAGAAAATTAACCTTCTCGAGCGATGGTATTAGTGGGCTTTAAAAGCAATAGTGGATTCTTCTGGATGCATGATACGGGGGCTGGGGCTGGGTACGCGAGTGTATGTCTCATGATAGTGGATACTTTATGGATACTACAATTGTGCAGGGCTTGGGGATATTATTTTGCTTGCCAGATCGTGCCAGATCGGAAAAATCTTCTGGGCCAATTGGCCAACATTTGGACAGTTCCACTTTCCACTGGCACCAAAGCCCCCGCTCGGCACACGACTTTGCCCATTATGTGGCGTGGAGAGCAGAGCAGAGCAGAGAAGAATCCGATGCGATGATGGTAGAAAGTAAAACGAAGAATGTAAAATGTAAACGCTTCGCTCTCGTCTGGTTTCTTTTGTTTTGCCAAATTCAAATAAGTTAATGACGGGCCTGAAGAAGAACGAACAGAAGCACAAACAGAAACGGATAACAAACGACGTAGATGGTATGGTTGGGGGAAAGACACCTCAGCCAGAGTCACAGCCAGAGCCAAACTGGTTGACACAATTTCACGGCGACTTTTACGTGCAATTGCCTTGGCATGGTCAGGCATTGGCTGTGCTTTTCCTGGTCTTCAACTGCGACTTCAGTCATCATCTTTGGCCATGTTAAGTGCCGCCGAGCGTGCGTTCTACAACTGCTGTCTGCGACCGCATTTCTTATTTGTCAGACAAACAAAAACTAAAAAAACTACCGATCCGTTCCGAACCGATCTGAACCGAACCGAGCCCAGGTGAAACGGATGAATGGCCCAAAGTGTACAGTGCTTGCACCCAATTTTTTGGTCATACCTACAAGTGTGCTCTCCTGGCGGGACACTCCACTCGTTGGAAATGCGGGTCGGATGCGGCACTTAACTTCAACGGCCACAAAACAATAAATCAATGAAGCA
The DNA here is from genome assembly GCA_008121215.1 of Drosophila athabasca. NCBI lineage: Eukaryota > Metazoa > Arthropoda > Insecta > Diptera > Drosophilidae > Drosophila > Drosophila athabasca. The sequence goes on along the minus strand of CM017796.1, from coordinate 3,108,666 downwards.
CTTGAACAAAAAAAATCGTTTAAATTAACACTCCGTTTAACGGTAAGTCGTAGAGCGGCAGCAAAGAAAAAATAAAGTTTTGCTGCTTGGCGCGCGCTGTATGCTGGGCTAGGAGCTTTTCTGGCCTGTGGGAAGCTCGGAGCTTTTAAATACTGAACTGAACGTTTGAAGACGCGAAACACAACTGCGCCAAGTCGAAGGCATCCAGCCGAGTTATTGGCGATTTCAGCGGCCGAGCCGAGCCTCGTCGAGCTCCAGTGGGGTCCACAGCTGATCGAGCCAGCACAAAGAGGGGCTTTCTTTTCCCATCGAACGTGTTGGCTTTGGCACCTGTTCTCTACCAAACCAGAGCCTAACGGTACTGCACTCCGTAACCCGTAAGCGATATGTGGGCACGTACACCGGCTGCTCACACAGCGAACATGTTCGCTCGGCTCATACATTCGTCTGTGCGTACATACGACCAGTCGTAATTAACCCCCGCTTCGAACTCTTGTCCACTAGTAATTTGTGCCACTTTGCCAGTGCTGCAACTCTCTTCCTCTTTCTCATCCACCTCCTGGTGATGGATTACGTCTGGGATTTCTTTGTCTGGGCCTAGAGATGCCCCATCGATGACGCACACAGCACAAAGGAGACAAAGTAAGGACCGCACCCTCTGAGCGTGTGAACCTTGAAATGGCCGAGGAACTCTGGCCACGAGACAAAGAAGATCTTCGAGGTGATTGTGATTCGCACAGCCAAACACAGCTAGACGTGATCGAACTCCCCAATTGAGCTGAGACTGACCATATCTGAAAGATCAGGAGAAGCATCTTCTTTCTTTTAAAACAGATGTAGTACAGAGACTGCTCATATGCATACGGAGTACTCCTAGTGAATCACACTTACATACATTAAGAACTACTATCTTTTCTTTAAACATAACTTGGAATTACCAACAAAAACTGGTCACTGATGACGAAAAACTGGAAAACACTGCAACTGTTGGGGCTAGGCTGGTCGTGGAACGTAAGGATCAGGTATTATGATGAGTCCCATTGCGAGTGTTATAAATCTGACCTCCTAAATCCAGGAGGAAGTGTCGCTGCAGAAACGTAAAAAATCTGCAAAGAGCATGGCTCTGGCGGCTAAAAATTCCAATACTGAATTGTTTAAATCGTTTCGGAATTACTTCAATGAAAATGTACAGTTCCAACGCTGTGCCAATCAGAATGCTTCCGAGCAAAACACGAGTGAAAACTGTATACATACATATATCATACTATAACATATTTATATGATCCTTTTTCTGAGGGAAGGGATGGCTAGTTGGGGGGCAAGGAATAGACAGAACCGTTTGAGGGAATGTTTGAAAACATGTTTTAATAATTGATTTATCATTCACATATGTAGGTTTTGTTGTTGTTGTATATGTAGGTAAGCATTTCTATATAGTAGATAACATATGAATGGTGCTGCTGTTCTCCTCACCCAATGCTTGCTATTGATCTTGCGTTCATTCGATAATTATAAATATGTACACAAATAAGAGCCCTGAAAAGTGCACTAGAAGACAACGCTCCAGATACATACAGAGATATAGATATACGGATATCTGCATTTTCCGAGTTTCGGAGCAATCGAGGGAATACTTGTGGAAGCAGACAATGCTGAATTTAACTAAAAACTTGAACTTGAACTTGTCGGGGGAGCGACAATAATACTCGTAACAAAACTACACACATATACATATATGCACAAAGACACAATATAATATACATTAAACAATTGATAACAAGGGATTGGTGGAGAACCAAAAAAAATAGACATATCTTGAAGGGCAGGAGGAAAAAAAAAACGATTAATAATTATTAATTATTTGAACGCCGGCGGGGCGGCTGATTTGCTTAAAAGATTGGTATGTAGTTGTCGATTTTGGCGCGATGCTTCTGGGCCACGCACTCGGCAATCCAGACAATGTTGCGGCACTCCTGCTCCTTGAGCTTAAGGTACGCGTAGAAGACGCCAAAGTGGAACTGTTGCAAAAAAGCGTACACGTTCAGCTTGACCTCATGCTCGAAGAATTTGTCCTCGAGTGTCTTGTCGCCGGGATTGTTGCCAGAGCCGTCGAAGAGAGCGGCGTATTCAGCATAGTACTCGGCCACGGTCTTCACTTGCTCGTAGTCGTCGGCACGGGCCAGAGCGGCCAGTCCATCGGGGTACATCTTGCCGCAGTTGGGATACAGCTTGGCGCGATCGTCTTTGGACAGCTCAGTGCCGAACGAGTTGATTGTGATTATGATGGCACGGCGATCGGCCTCAAACTGGAAGCATACGAAAAGAACCCAATAATGGAGGTGACACCAAAGGAGTAAACTGGCTACCCACGTACCGCCAAGATTTCGCACATAACATCTGCGGTGGCACCGCCCATGTTCTTGCAGAAGTTGTAGAAGGCCTCCAGGTAGGCCTTGTACAGCGTGTTGCGGATGATCTCGATGTTCATCTCGTCGAGATCCTGCTCGGAAATGCAGTCGACAAAGAACGGGGCGAGTGGCGTATCTACCAGCACGGCGTTGTAAAGCTCAGCGGGCGTCGACGCCACATGGATGGCCTCCATCTGCTCGAAGCTGCCCAGCGGATGGCACTTGGGTATCAGCTCCGAAATGGGACGCTGGTGGAGCGTGCCCGTAATGAGCAGGATGATGTTGTCGATCATATAGCCATAGGTAATGAAGTCCAGGAAGTTGGATAGCGGCTCCACTGCATGGTTGCGCATATGCTGGAACTCAATGACCAGCTTCTCCCGCAGCTTGTCATCGATCACGGACACGGACAGCGGTGAGGGCTCGTTGGCCAGAAAGCTGCCGTAGTCAGTGCCTTGCAGATGGAGTTTTAGATCTAAAATGTAATCGGACAGGAAGCAAATGCAATTTAATTTCGTGGAAAATGTGTAAAATTGTTAACAAATCACAAGACAAGCTTACACATACCCGCGCAGACAGACATACACACACATTCATGCTTATGCATATACATACAGTGCTGCTGCTGATATCAGCCACGGCCACACGGTCACATGACAAAGCGGGCGTATGGGTATGTATGGAGGGTATGTATTGTACGGCGACCAGCCCCACTCACTCACCTTCCAAGGTCTCGCACTGCACCAGATTCAGGTAGTCGGCCTGCTTCAGGATGCCACACTTGAAGCCACGGCACAGGCCCTCCAGATAGCCATTGTCTATGTTGAACATGAATCCTGAGCTGTCCATCTTTGCCACTTACAAATCAACACACAAAGCAAATAAGCACACGAAACGCGCACAGAACAGTATAAGGGCAGTTGAATGAAAGTCTGGACTCGGGCTGCGGGCTGCGAATCTGGCTCGATTGAATTGCGCGAAATGTGTAAGAAACCAACGGAGCTGCGATGAAAATTCAACCTATTTTTCTCTCTTAAATCGATCGACAAGTCATATGATTTTTTTCACTAGTGCATATGAGTTTTGTGTGTGTGTGTGTGCAGCGGTGAGACCGTATAAAAATAGTCGGTATCGGTTTCATCTCTGATTTGACGAGCGCGAACAACTGACATTTAAAAAAATAAATTTTGAAAATAACAACCAAGATATTTAATTAAAGTACACAAATTTTTCAGTTTAATGAATTTATTGCATTGAGCTTACTAATTAGTTACATTTATAATGAAAATAAAAAAAGATTTTTATTCAATTGCAACGGTGCACTTGTCGATAAAAATTCTTGAAGGTCCTATCGGATAATCGTTTTCCATCGAACTTGAAAGATTGTCGTTGGGACATTGTTTAGTATAAATTTTAGGGTTGAAAAAGGAAATTGTTGGGATGATTTTACGACCAAAAATCCTTTCACAAAATGCCTCAAAAAGACCCACACACCCAGCGGGTTTGTGAAGTGTGAGAAGTTGTACTGTCTGGCAGCACAAGCGTCTGAGACAGCGTTGCACTGTGCCACTCGCTACTGTCGTTTCTTATGTTTTTAGCGAATGGGCGACGCAGATTTTGAAATGGCTTTCAAACTGTACTAAATGTAAAACCTATTTAATGATTTTTTTTTTTTAAATAAAATAATTATTTATTTAAGTATTGTTCATTTTACATAATTAATAACTAATTAGGATTATGATCATTAGCTAAAAAGATTAAATATTTTTACAAATAATTTTAGAAATCTGTGAATTGTCGATCTCCGGCGCCACAGCGCCCACACATAATACCTTCCTGATAGCTTTGATACATAATTTGAATTTTTAACGGATTCATTACTTTGCTCACACTCGGCCGCCAGTATTTTTATATTGCACGTTTGGCTTGAAAACGTATTTTCGGATCTGAGTACTAGACTTAAGCACTTTTTTCGGATCTCGGAACAGCCTTTAAAAGAGTATTTACATATTCATTTCTGCTACTAAAATACTACAATTTTTTTTGATTTCCTCGTCAGGTGTCTCTGTTGCTAATTACACTAGTCGACACGACTTTTCCGCTGTCGCCAAAAATGACTTTTTCTGATAGATTTGGATGTATAAAAATTTTTAAGGAATTTTTTTTTTTCATATAGGAGTTTTTTTTTTAAGAATTTTTAAAAAATGTTGTATTTTTTGTTAGTGCCTGTATTTTTTACATAACTTAAGTTTCCTACAACTGGTTGTATTGAACTTTGCGCTGACAAATGCAGCTATAAATCCGCCTCAGACACTTTGTAGCTGCAACTTAACGTCTGGAAGATATTAAGCTTCCAAATTTAAATTTAATAATTTTTTTCGGTATTTTTCCTAAAATTTTGACTTTGAAAGCTCAGGAAAAGTCGAAAAAAAAATATTTGAATGCCTTGATTTTTGGTTTTAGATAGACACATTAATTAGGCGTCGTTTAAGGTATCGCTTATAAAAATATAAAAATAAACGGCTAAGTTATACCCGTTTGACCAAATTTTGGCCGAATTTCGCCGATAAATTCCGTTAGCCGACGTGTAACCGTTTTTTTTTTCCTACAAAAATACCAAAAATCTGTGTTTGTATCAGTTTTTAACGGTAAAATGGCATTTGGAATAGTGCCAAACGGCATATTAAATTTTGGTCAAACGGTTATAACTTAGCCTTTTAACTTTTAACTGCAAAGTTCAATACAACCAGTTGTAGGAAACTTAAGTTATGTGAAAAATAGAAGTACTACCTATGACAAAAAGTACCAAATTTTTTAAAAATTCTTCAAAAGAAAACTACTCCATAAAAAAAAAACCATAATTGTTAAAAAAAATTTAAATCTCCAAATCTATCAGAAAAAGTCATTTTTGGCCACAGCGGAAAAAAAAAGTTGAATTTTGTCGAGTAGTGCAATATGTAGCTAATTGTAGGTAGGTTAGATTAGGTTAGGTTAGGTGATAGCGGCTACCAGGCTCACTAGGAGCCCAGCACTATTAGGCCGGTTTCGGCCCGTTGTAGTACCGCAAGGAATCTCCCCTTTTTCCGCGTCGTGAGACCTAATGTCAACATTTATACCAGCCTGCAGCTCTTATGTAGTTTTCTATCTTTAAGGGACATATTGTGGACATTACCGAAATGTCTGCTATGAAGAGCGAGCCCAAGTTTTGTAGGCTTTTTCTTCTGAGAGCTGGACATGAGCATAACAACTGTTCCACCGTTTCCTCCTCTTCCTGTGGGGCGCCCAGTCTATTTGCGTGGGTACCTACTACCTACCTACCTCGTCTGCCGAGCTTGCATAGCTCATAGGTGCGCTTTCAATCTATGATTGGCCATGTTTGCCGAGTTATTCGACAACGTGGTACTGATTGGCACCTGTCTATCCATTCGTCTCTGTGAGGGTTGATTACATTGTAAGGGGTGTCTGTGTATTCCCTTGGGACACAGTAGTCCGTTTTAATGGGGACGGAACTGCTGTTTAATATTGAAGAGTGACCTATGTGCTGTGGTGCCCATTGGTCGGAGTCTCTCAGACGAATTGCTGCCATCTCTGCCCGCTCTTTCCCTGCGAGGGCAAGGCTATGAAGGCATAGAATGGCATCTAGCGAAGAGCTCCACTGATGCATAGGGCTGCAGTTCGTTGAACTTTGCTAAGTTGTTTGGTGATCGTCTTTTTTGATAAGGCTGGCCACCACACTGTAACTCCGTAAAGTTTTATTGGTCTAACTATTGCTAGATATATGTATGTATCCATTCGACTCTGCTTGGGTTCATGCCCCATTTTAAGCCAAAAGCTTTTTTGCATGTGTAGAGGGCTATCGTGGCTCTGAAGGAGAAGCCTGCATCTGTTTAATATTGGGGGGCTGAGAGGCGGAATCTTGTACTTATGTGTAAATTGCACAAGTTCCGTTTTTGTGGGATTAACTCCCAGTCCTCGCGATTCTGTCAACATCCTCCGCGTATGCCATATGCCATATGCATATACGAGGCGGCACCACAAACGCATCGTCAGTGTTACTACTTCGCGAACACCCACTGGCTGTCCGGGACTACTTATTTTCGGTACTCTCCCTAGAGGTACCCGCTTATTCGCAGCTGACCTACCTACAGAGGTAGGTCGTTCGCTATCCGCAACCTGTGACCCGTCCGGTGGCCTCAGCTCAGGCCAAATTTGCTATTTGCGTGTAGGTTTCATGGAAATTTTTCAATGGTTTAGCTATATCTCGGCATACAGTGTCCGATCTAGGCGTGCCATACCTTTTTGTGCTCGGAAGAGTCCTGCCAACCGATTGGCATCAGAAACAATGACATCCGAATTTCAAGATTTCCGCGAAAAATACATGCACTTTAAATATGTAGTTCACTTGTACCGAATATGTAGTTAGCATGTAGTTGCCTTGTAAGAAAACGGGCTGACCTTTTTTTGAGGATTGAGGTTTTTTGAGGGAAAAGGGACTATTTGTTGACCTTCCTATTTAAATCATATTTTAGACAGAATCCAATAAACGGACATATTATAGTTAGTTAATCTTGTAAAAAATTGTTTTCATCTATCAAATAATTTTATATTGTTCAGGGCTCCGAAAATCAAAATCGAGAAATATGATTTTTGTCGGTATATTTACGGTATATTTTTCAAATTTGACGGTATATTTCGGTAAATTTTTTATATTTACAAATTCTTTAAAAACAGCTGTACTGTACCTTACATTAATCGACTTCATTAAAAAAATCGACGTAAAACTATAAGTAATTTAATTCTTTGACTTTGCAATTTCCACCTTCACAAGGGCGGGCGGCCAAATAATCCCACGCTACTCACGGGTAGCATGGTAACATAAAACCAAAAAAAAAAAAATAATTTTCCGCAGTGCTAGAGACATTGTTGTTTTCATTTTTCTTGCAGGTGATTTTTTGTATCACAAAATAAATCAACACAGCGATGTCGAGGTTCAGTGGTGCACTACAGCTCACTGATTTAGACGATTTCATTACACCATCACAGGTTCGCTATCAGAAAAACAATGTAATGTTTAATGCCATTTCTCAATGTTCCACTTAGGAATGTATAAAGCCAGTGACGGTTGATAAGACAACATCATCAAAGACTGGGGCTAAAATCACTGTGCAAGAGGATGGTTACTACGAGGAATCTGAGGTAAGTATGCAAAGAAACGTTTTTTTTATTCAGAAAATGTATACACACATATATACAATTTTAGAGCGGCAAACAAAAGCTGCAGAAGGTGGAAATCACTCTTCAGGATTGCCTGGCTTGCTCTGGCTGCATAACCTCTGCAGAATCTGTGCTCATCACACAACAAAGCGAGGAAGAGCTACTGAAGGTATTGCGGGAAAATGCCAAAGTTAAAGCCACAGGGGACATGGAAAAAGTTCGCACAATTGTTTTCACCATTGCCACACAGCCCCTTCTGAGCCTGGCCCATCGCTATCAGTTAAGTGTGGAAGAAACTTCCCGGCACTTGGCCGGATACTTTCGCAGTTTGGGAGTAGATTATGTTCTGTGCACCAAAGTGGCTGACGACCTGGCGCTCCTGGAGTGCCAACAGGAGTTCGTAGAACGATACCGCGAAAACGAGGAATTGACTATGTTAAGTTCTTCGTGCCCTGGATGGGTGTGCTACGCAGAGAAAACCCATGGCAATTTTATACTACCTTATATAGCAACCACGCGCTCGCCCCAACAGATAATGGGAGTGCTGGTGAAACAATTTCTGGCGGAGAAACTGAATGTACCTGGTTCACGGATCTATCATGTCACAGTAATGCCCTGCTACGACAAGAAGCTCGAAGCGTCGCGCATGGATTTCTACAGTGAAGTGAATGAATCGCGGGATGTGGACTGTGTTATTACTTCAGGTAAGAGAATCAGCGAAGAGAAAAAAAAGCAAAAAAATTAATAAATGTAATTGCTTGTACTCGTAGTTGAGGTGGAACAAATGTTGACCGAAGATGGACGGGCACTTTCCGAGCACGAAGCGTCAGACCTAGACTGGCCCTGGTCGGATCATAGACCCGAATCTATGGTTTGGTCTCACGAGGCTACACTATCTGGCGGTTACGCAGAGCACATCTTTAAATTTGCAGCCAAGGAACTCTTTAACGAGGATCCACCCATCGAGCTGAATTTTAAACAGCTTCGAAATCGTGACTTTCGGGAGATTTCGCTGGAAAAGGACGACAAGACAGTTCTGAAGTTTGCTATCGCGAATGGGTTCCGAAACATACAGAATCTAGTGCAAAAACTAAAGCGAGGCAAGGGAGCAAGCTATCATTTTGTTGAGGTCATGGCTTGTCCTTCAGGCTGCATCAATGGTGGAGCCCAAGTGCGTCCCACTACAGGCCAGCACGTCCGCGAACTAACCCTGCAGCTGGAGGAGTTGTATAAGAAACTTCCTCGCTCTCAGCCTGACAACTCACTGACGAAAATGATCTATAGAGATTTTCTTGATGGTTCCCACACGGACAAGTCAAATGAGCTGCTCCATACCAGCTACCATGCAGTCGAGAAACTCTCAACTGCACTTAATATTAAATGGTAGTGTTGGTTATAAATACATATGTACATATATGGTTTATTGGATTTAAAACTGTATTGAATTTGGGAAATGCTACCCCTCTTTTAAAGGAACAAAAAGTATTCTTTAAACGAAGGTTCCACGGGTGTTTGGTAACCACTTTCACTTTTTCGCATATTACGCACATTAGCCGGGCAAGTCAAGTGCGCATGTCCAACTCAAAGCGAAGAGGATCACCGACTGGAAGCGGCAACCGCAACGGCTATTTCCATTGGAATGCTGCATGTTACTATTGCTGCTACTGCATCAGGAAGCAGTTTTGGCAAAGGAAGTTTAAGCCGTGTTTTCGTTGTCTGGTGCTGTGTGGCTGGTGGCTGGGTGAAAATATCAATGAGCTGGAGCAATTGTCCTAGTTGTCATTTTTGATCAGTAATCGTTGGAGGGCTGATAAAATCAGCGATCTAGGCGTGCCATACCTTTTTGTGCTCGGAAGAGTCCTGCTAACCGATTGGCATCAGAAAAAGGGTCATCCGAATTTCAAGATTTCCGCGAAAAATACATGCTCTTTAAATATGTAGTTCACTTGTACAGAATATGTAGTTAGCATGTAGTTGCCTTGTAAAATAACGGGATGACCTTTTTTTGAGGATTGAGGTTTTTTGAGGGAAAAGGGACTATTTGTTGACCTTCCTATTTATTGTTTTTATTGTTAGTTAATCTTGTAAAAAATTGTTTTCATCTATCGGATTAAATTATTTGTTCAGGGCTCAGTATCCTATTTAGCTAGTAATATTAAACAGAATATCAAAATCGAGGAATTTGATTTTCGTCAGTAGATTTACGGTATATATTTAAAATGAGACCGTAATTTTCGGTAGATTTCTGAAGGTCAGACGGTATATTTTATCGATAGTTCCGCGGTCACACTGGTGGCGATAAAACAGTAATAATTTTATATTCTTTTCAACGACTCTTGTGTTATGTTTTTGTTGCAAAAACGCTGACATATAAGGTACATATACCTTATATATATGCATTTATAAAACGAAGTGCTAGTAGTAACAGTTCACTGAGTCAGTCTCTACGGTGCATGCGTGTGTGTGTGCGTGTTTTTTGTGTGGGCAAGCAACTCCACAAGTGTGCGAGAAAATCAAAATAAAAGGCGCAAACCCGCCCCTGATGGAAATATATTGTTCGAAATCCAATTGAAAACGCATCAAACATTGATTTCAAGTGGTGCTAGCGGCTAGAGTGCGAGTGAAATATCTTTAAAATAGTGGAATTACGTAAGGAATGCTATCAATTTTGACTGCAATTGACCAAAAACGAAGTCATCCACACACAAAAAACCGTAAAACTGGATATGTACTGCGGTGTGATGTGTGCTGTGTGCTCTCTCTGTATTGCTCTGATGATTTCATTCGCAATGACGACACACGCACACAGACACTGACACATATTTATACATATATATATATTTGGTTTGCTGAATCCTCTACAGGGTGTACTCTGCCTGGTGCGACAGTTTTTTTTTGGAGTTTAAAGATCGGCCGTACGCCTCGAATGTTGACGCAGTTGTTGATAATTCTTTATCACCATTGCGATCCCCACTCCACTCCACATCTTACCCCTCTCTCCGCACACCACAACATGATTTGTGCGCCCTCTGGCGGCGTTGGAACTAGTACGCCCACATTTATGTGCTGCAGATGTTTGTCTATTGGTCTGTGGGCGGGCCGCACAGTGCAGATTCGGCGGGGTGAACTCAATGGCCAAAGCTGATCGCGGCACTCCTCCTACCCCATTCCCCTGTTTGCAGATGTGGGACTCAGTTTTTTTTTTTGGCTGTGGTGGCAAACAGCGTCTTCACTGTGCGTGGGTGGCTATATATAGACCTACTCACCCACACGGGTACATATGTATAAGTGTCTGCATAAGTAGCTGCAGGCTATGGCAATGTGAGAAAGAAGCCCTTTTGAGATTGCATTGAAAATCTGTTCTGTAAAAAAATTGGAATGAATCATTGCAGCCGATTTGGTCGCGTAGCCGGATTGGATTCATCATGCGCGTGTTCCCGGAAGACATGCTGAGCAATTCGGAAGTGGCCCAAGCCCCCGTAACACCCTCTTAGGGTGCAGTCTGCAGTCACAAAGAGCTGGCACTGTTTGGGTCTCTCATCTCTCTCTCTCTCTCTTTATATTTTGCACAACTCGCATTCATCTTCCTTGCGGCCGACCTTTGTTTACGTTTTGCATTTCCTTATGGAAGAGAGGGAATAGTCGCGCAATCAGGATTGGCATTAGAGAGAGAAAGTAAATGTGAAGAGGAATGGCCAAGGAAAAAAGAGCGAATAAGGACTTTGAGGAGTGGTAATGAGTGATGAACGCCAGGAGGGGGAAAAACGTGCTAGCGAGGGAATTATGAATGAGAGGGGATGTAGTAAGTGGCAGAGTGAGCGAATGCTGAATCAGAAGTGGAGTCAGTGAGTGCCATTGACAGGTCCAAGGCGTTTATAAACGATTGTCCACTCTATCCTCTTTGGCACCAATGTGGAGTAGAACAAACAACTCACACACACACAAATACTATGTATAGCGGCAAATGTGAGAGCGAGTGCTGGTGTGTGTGTGTTTGAGATGAGTCATCTGGCCGTGATGATGTTCCATTTCATACAGCGGCCCGATGACGGGGCGGGAAAATATATAATTAAACGCAAAGGTAGGAAAAAAACACAAGCAAAAACAGATTGAAAAGTAAACCTCAAACCGGCTTTAGCAATACCTTCTTAACAAGAAGTTGTTATAAATATAAAAAAGTCCAATATACCCTGTGAGTACGGGGTTATCTTCTGACACATAAATAAATGGATGGAAGATTAAAGAAAACTCGCGAATGCCAGTGATGTGACAGAATGCGAAAAACTCTCCACACATACACATAAACACATACCATGCAATTCCTAACGAATATACATATGTACATATTTACTCCAATTGGAAAACAAACTCGATCACCCAATTGTAGTTATTTCTTTTTGTTCCTTTGTAGCCACACAAAAGCGACAGAGAAGGCTGACAGCAAGCGAGTGAGAGGTGCGACAGAGCAAGAGAGCCGATCAACGGCTAGGAATAAGAGCAGCAGACAACACACAGAGAGAAAGATAGAGAGAGCGAGAGCGATGATAATGAACGTCGCAGCGACAAAGAAGAGCTGCCATTTGGCGGTGCTATCGGTCATAGTCCTGGCCCTGATGCACGCTTCCCTGGTGCAGTGCCAGCTGGCGGGGAAGCTGGTCCAGAATCCATGCAGCGGCAAGGACAAGTGCCACACATGCATCCAGACCCAGAGCTGTGCGTGGTGCATGCAGCCAAACTTTGAGGGGCGATCGCGCTGTTTCCAGCACACTTCGCCGGATGTCTGTCCCGAGCAGTTCGTCTGGAATCCCGACACCTCGGAGCAAATTCTCATCAACAAGAACCTGACGCTAGCTGGCGAGAGTCATGCCTATGGCTCGGCCGGTGGTTTCAGCGCGGCCGGCGGCGCCGCCGGTGGCGGTGGTCAGTACATCTCTGGAGGCAGCTCCTATCACCAGAGCTCCTCTTCCTCTTCTTCCAGCTCTAGCGCCAGTTCGTATGGCTCCCAATACTCTGGATGGTCGGCCAGCTCCGGCGAGATTGTCCAAATCAAACCACAGTCTGTTAACCTGAAGTTGCGCATCAGTGAGTCAGTCCGGGATCCACATTAGAAGCCCTACCCTAATCCGGCGGCTGTCTCTTCTGTTAACAGATCAAGTCCACAACCTGAAGGTGAGCTACACACAGGCCGAGGGCTATCCCGTGGATCTCTACTACTTGATGGACCTTTCCAAGTCCATGGAGGATGACAAAGAGAAGCTCTCCGCCCTAGGTGACAAGCTGTCGGAGACCATGAAGAGCATCACATCGAATTTCCGCCTCGGTTTCGGTTCGTTTGTGGACAAGGTGCTCATGCCCTATGTGTCCACCATTCCCAAGAAGTAAGTACAATCCGAGATGGAAAAAAAATTAAGTTTTAGGATTTAGTGATAGTCTAAAGCACCACCTAAGCAGTACAAGTATCAGCTTTTTGATGGATTGCCGCGTGACTGCCGTGACTTATGAGTAATTTCCTGGAGCCCGGCGCTGATTGTTTACGAATCTATATAGTCGATGATTGGATCATAAGTATGAGTAATTGTTAAGTTAGTCTACGACCGAACGCAGCTTCAAGAATTTTCGCAATAACAAATCAAAGCCTCCCTCCTTTTAGTAGAATTTCCATTCTAAAAAATTTCTAACCAAAAATATACATTTTATATTGATCTAACGAAATCATTTAAACTGCAGTTTCGCGGCTATAGGATGGTTATATTCTTATTAATAAATATCCCTATAGTATGTACTATCTGTCTGATGTACATACTCGTATATACATACATACTATTTACTTATGTCTAAGCTTTATATAATATAAACAGACATAATCTAATTTATATAATTTTATTTAATTAATTAACTAACTTTTGATAATTTATATGATATATATATATGTATACCATATACCATGTACACCACCACCACCAACAACAACAAACTACAACAACAACAACAACACCACCATCCCAATGAACGAATTTGAATCCGAATCGGAATCTGTAGACTCGAGCATCCCTGCGATAACTGCAAGGCTCCCTATGGTTACCGCAATCACATGCCACTCAACAATAACACCGAAAGCTTCTCTGTAAGAGACAAATTAATCAATCTATAACTATATATATATATATATATGTGTACATATACCAGCTATGCCTGCACCAAATATATTCATATCTCCATATCCCTACTCATTTCTTGCTTCTGTTTGTGGCGTCCTCCTAACTCTATAACTAATACTTATACCATATAGTATATATTTATGTCCCTGCTTATGATTATTATGCTATGTATACTGGTATACTACCATTATATTTATTATATTCCGCACCTAGATCGTAAGAGCTATACATATATCATTAAGTGTGTGCGTCATTCAAGCACATGGATTGGGAGGGGGGATCTATTATACAGCATACATACATATATAAATCGTATTGCATTCGTATCGTACTCGTATCGTATTATTTATCGTAATTTAATGCACTTACTCGATGTCGTCTAAACATTTTTATACAAATTTTCTTTTGTGTTTCTCTCTCTCTCTCTTTCTCTATATCTCTCATTTGTATCACTCTTTCTATACCGCTATGTCACTATATACTCCTTCCTAAATATTATAAAAAATTTCAAAAAATAAAAAATAAAAACAAAATTAGCCTGGAGGAGCCATGCCCCAAATGCGCTGCTCCCTATGGCTATCGAAACATCATGGGCCTGAGCACGGACACATATAGATTCTCTGTAAGTCGTCGTCATGCGCCAGATCCAAACCTATATCGGATTGGATCGGATCTAACACGCGCCCGAAACAAAAACATAACATACATATTTGGCATTGCATTAGCACCCCATTTAACATACTATTTTTTTATATTTTATTTATTATTTCTTCTAATTTAAATGAAAAATTTTAATTTTGATAGTTTGCACGTTGCATGGGCTTGTATTTGGATTTGGCACGCTACTTATCTATGTATATCTAATTCTATATATATTTATGCTTGATATATGTATGTATGGATGGATATTGGAACGAATCTTTGTTGCATTGCGTGCAATTTTTGTTGCTATCTATTTAACACGTTCATATATCCTCTCCCACACTGCCACTACTATGATTGCTCAAACTGAGATTCAGTATGCAAGACTATGGCCTCTGGAATGTTTCGGATAGACTTCTATGAATATGAAATAGCTTCAAGTATTGGCCTATATTTTTGCCTACATATGCTCGTTATATCGCTAAGAATATGAGGTCGACTATGATGTCATGAAACCTAAGAACCGGTTGAATTTCGAATATCGTTAAAGTATACATATATATGTATATATATATATATATTCTATTCATTCTATGGAAACCCTTGTTTCTTGATAGTAGAACCTTGAACAGAGTAACAGTTCGTCATGTATGCATAGTATATCTTATCGGGCCGACTCCCCTTATCTTGACTAATATTGATTAAAGCTGGTCTAAAAATCTACCTCTCATCTTCCTCCCCTTCTCCCTCTCTCACTTTCACTTGCTTTCCCTTTGGCTAACTGCACGAACACACTGCTAAAACCCTAACCAACAACGATCCAACCAAAGCTAATCCTGTTTTTTATTCGCCTGAACGCAGAACGAGGTGAAAGATGCGGCTGTATCTGGTAATCTCGATGCGCCCGAAGGCGGATTCGATGCCATTATGCAGGCCATTGCCTGCCGCCAGCAGGTAGGATGGCGTGAGCAAGCTCGTCGCCTGCTCGTCTTCTCTACGGACGCTGGCTTCCATTATGCGGGCGATGGCAAACTGGGCGGTGTGATAGCGCCGAACGATGGCGAATGCCATCTTGATCTGCAGGGCATGTACACGCATTCGGTGATTCAGGACTATCCAAGTATCTCGCAAATCAACCAGAAGGTCAAGGAGAATGCCATCAACATAATCTTTGCGGTGACCAATTCGCAGTATACCGTGTACGAGAAACTAGCCGCCCACGTTCAGGGCTCCTCGGCGGCCATCCTCTCGAATGATTCGTCCAATGTGGTCGATCTGGTGCAAAAAGAGTACAATGTGAGTGAATCATAACACTTTATACTCTCTAAACTCTTACAACTACCGCTATAAACAATTACAGAAAATCTCCTCGTCGGTAGAGATGAAGGACAATGCCACGGGCGACGTGAAGATAACGTACTTCTCCTCCTGTTTGACAAACGGACCCGAGATCCAGACCTCCAAATGCGATAACCTCACAGTGGGCAAGCAGGTGAGCTTCACGGCCCAGATTCAGGTGTTGAAGTGCCCGGAGGATCCACGCGACTGGAATCAGGTTATCCAGATCTATCCCGTTGGCATCAACGAGAGCATGGTGATTAAACTGGAAATGCTATGCTCGTGCCCCTGCGAACATCCCGGCTCCATTGGGTATGAGGAGCATTCGCCGCACTGCAACAATTTCGGCACCTACATGTGCGGCATCTGTGACTGTGGCGAGCATCATTTTGGCAACACCTGCGAGTGTTCCGTATCGGACATGAACTCGACGATCAACAACGACGCCAGCTGCCGGGCGGACAACACCACCAATGTGGACTGCAGCGGGCGCGGCAATTGCGTGTGTGGCTTCTGTGAGTGCTTCAAACGACCCAATCCCGAGGAGGTAATCACCGGCAAGTTCTGCGAGTGCGAGAACTTTAGCTGTGAGCGTAACAAGAACCAGCTATGCTCTGGACCCGATCACGGCACCTGCGATTGCGGCCGTTGTGTATGCAAGCCCGGATGGACCGGCAGTAGCTGTGCCTGCCAGGCCTCTAACGACACCTGCATACCGCCGGGCGGTGGCGAACTCTGCTCTGGTCACGGAACCTGCGAGTGTGGCGTCTGCAAGTGCACGGCCAACGACCAAGGTCGCTACTCTGGCCGCCACTGTGAGAAGTGCCCAACATGCTCAGGCCGCTGTCAGGAGCTAAAGGATTGTGTACAGTGCCAGATGTACCACACCGGAGTGCTGAAGAACGTGGATGACTGTGCCCGCAACTGCACGGCCTTCACACCGGTGGGCGTTGAGAAGGTGACCATTGACGAGCACAAGGACGAGCAGATGTGCACATTTTTCGACGAAGATGACTGCAAGTTCATGTTCAAGTACAGCGAACAGGGTGAGCTTGTGGTCCATGCCCAGGAGGAGAAGGAGTGCCCACCCAAGGTCTTCATGCTGGGCATTGTGCTTGGAGTTATCGCCGCCATTGTGCTCGTTGGCCTCGCCATTCTCATGCTCTGGAAGCTCCTCACCACCATACACGATCGCCGTGAATTTGCCCGCTTCGAGAAGGAAAGCATGAATGCCAAATGGAATGCGGTAAATACTCAAAAATACTCGCTCATGCTTCCGTTCGTTTTTCTGATGATCTGTCCGTCTTCCTTTTTGTTTCAGGGCGAGAATCCAATTTACAAGCAGGCCACCTCCACCTTCAAGAATCCCATGTATGCGGGAAAATAATCAAATCAACTGAATTCACTATCCACCATCTAACTAAATATTAGTGAAAAATTCTGTGTCATCCATGGATGGATTGTTTGTGCCTGGGGAGAGACACCAGACACGAGAGTCCTGTGCCTGTGTCTCTTCCCCAATTAATATCTAAATCTAACTCAACGAAAGCTGCGCCCGAGAGTTTCCTGTTGAAGTCAACTGCCACTGAAACGCGTTCTAAACTAAGTCAAATTTATATATACAGCTATAGAGATATACATATATATACCCCGCCCCCCCAACACCAACCCTTCGAGGGCAGCCTTTATACAATGCGTATACTTAACGAGCAAACGATGTGTGCCTTGCTATAAAATGTTTTAGACTTTTAAAATCCATATATACATACATATGAATACTCGTATCGTATATTGTATAGAGAGCTTCCGTCTACAGAGAGCCAACAGAAACAGACAGCACAAACAAACAGCCAAGAAAATGAACTACGAAACGATTATTATTAGGGATATGATTATGATTAATGTGTTACATCTGTGTTCAGCAGTTCAGTAGAGATACCAGACCCCCAACCCACTGACCACCCACCATTTATCCAGCCAGCACATGAATTTTTTTTGTATTTTATTTCTAATTATTTGTTTCTTATATTTGTATTGATTTTGATATTCTTTCAATTGATTTTTTTCGAACGCTTGTATATTAGTTTTAAAGCGTTTTAATGTGTGTTTTGTACGTTCTATATACATTTACATATATATTTGTATGTGTATCACTCTTTTGAAGGCAATATTGCAAATTGTATTGAAAACTACTTAACTCCCTGCCAAGCCGCACCAAAACGGCCCCCACCCTCTGATGTCTTAATGTGTTTCTTTTGTTTAAAAAAAATATAAAAAAAACTCTAACTTTACAATTTTAATATTTAAGCGTATATTAACATTTAAGCTTTTGTAATTGTTAATCTAAAATGCAAGAGTGCAACCGGGACTTTGATGTCTATATGATTTTCATTTCGTTTTAAAGTCATTTTGTACGTTTTTAATTTTTTTTATTTATGAGAACATAGAGATAGTCTCTTTTGTGTGTGTTTCGTTTTTAATCGATTTTCGTTCATTAATACTACTATATAAATAATATATCTTTTGCCATTTGTACTGATTACTGATTAACATTTTAAAAGTAAAACAAACAAACGAAAACATTTGTATAAAAAAAAAAAAAATAAGCAAAGAAAAAAGCGTAAAACATTTTGGAATCATTTTATTTAACGAATACCACTGGCTATATACAATGGATAAGAAGAATAGGTCATTTAAAAGAAATTTAAATCAAATTGTTTGACGCTAATTTTAGAGGAAATAAAATAAAACGAAAAATAAAAATAAAACGAATTTTCGCGATGTACTGTTTTAATATGTCAAAGTCCAGTCAAGACAGGAAGGGAAAGGGGCGAAGGATGGAAGAACCCAACGAATCTATATAGATACTCCTCCTGATCTAAATCTAAATCAGTTGGGTGATTTCGGGTATGGTATGGTACGGATGCATATATTTACAGCACACATATTTGGTATATATGCATTTCTATATATCAATCGATTGTGTTGCTATTCTGTAGAAGGGGTGTTTTCTTTGCTTTCTATGTACACCATAGCGAATGGGGGAGGGCCTTACAATATCTTTAGCTGCCATGCCGCGAGATCTGTGGTTGCGTGGCATGACATTGGCAATGAGTGTAGAATCTCGTGGGCTTGCTAGCGCGCTGGCGATGACATAAAGCGGATGAGCGCTGTGGTGGGAACTCAACTTAAGTACGGTATAAAAACGTGTGTATCCAGGGGTCCTGTCCCTGAGGATTGGACATGGACATGAGACACGGTGTGGATGTGTATGTAGGTTCCTGCAATCAGAGAATCACGGTCTCTTGGAGCACCTTTTCTCTATTCTATTACCCTGTTATATATTTCAATTTTTCGTAAAAATGAATGTTATTAGGGGCACCATCATCCGCTTTACGCATGGTTACTGCGATGCCAGTTTGTGCATTCCTTGATTGTTAACTTGACTTGGATTGGTCTTGGGTCTGGGGCCCAGAATCGGCCTGAGCCTGTCTGTGGCTTCTGCGCGTCTCAGTGAAATATGAGATCCGCATCGGGGGCGCCCTTTTGGTGTTTAAACTTGTGTCTGTTGGGCTTCTGGTAGTAGCTTTGAGTGAAATTTCGATGCTGCGGCGGCAGTAGCGACTCCTGATAGTCCTCCTCTTCAATGCGCTCGGTGATGTTCAGTGTAAGGCGCTTCACCTTCTCCTTCTCTTCGCGTATTTTCTGCTCTTGCATCTTCAGATTGATGGCCAAGTGGGAGTCTGATGCACAGACAAACGATTTAAACTGCTGCTTTCCGCCCCTGTTTCCGCGCACCATCAGCACAAATGGAACAGCTGCCGCTCCTGCTGCCGCTGGCGGCCCTCCTGCATTTCCTGCGCCTCCTGCACTTCCGGACGGTGGCTTGCCAGAGCCCTCGGGCAGATCGGGTGCTGGCGAGCGAGGAGGCAGGTCTGGACAGCTGACTACCTTTGAGATCTGGCCAGCTGTGATCTGCTCGTACGACTTCTTCTGCAGACGGGCCATCATGGGTACGGGTATGTCCTTGGCAGTAGCCTTGACGGGCTCCTTTAGCCGTTCTTGGTACGAATCGGTAGTCATTCGTTCGTATTGCTGCTCGAAATCCAAGTCCTCCTTGGACCATTCCGGCGGTGGCGGTGGTCCCAGTGGCACATCTGTCTCATTTTCTGTACATTCGTTGCTCTGCTCCGGCTCCAGGCCGGCAGCCTGACGCTCTCGCTGATCGTTTGAGGAGCCTGAATCCTCATCAGTGGGCTGGAAAAATTCTCAAAGCCGTGAATAATCGAATGGAAGCAAGAGAATTCTAATCTACTTACGCCCTCGTCCAGCTCACTGATCTCATTGGTGCTCGATAGATTGGGATCGCTGGCATGCGATTTCAGGTGAGGGAAGAGCCTCTCCTGCAACTGATCTATGGCTTCCTTGGCCTGCTCTAGACTAGTGTACAGCTTCAGCTTGGGACGGACGGCGCCCAGACAGTCGCGATATGTGTGATCGACCAGTATGGGAAAGAGATCCGCAGAGCTCTCATTATCCCTGCAGAAGACGGGGTGGGACTTCTTGAACCAGTAATAGTGCTGGAAAAACACCAGGAAATAGTCCAGCCTGAAAGAAACAAGCAAGAAAGTGGATGAGTGACTGGTAGGTGTCTCCTGCTCCCCTCTCATTCTTGGCTCCACTTACTTCTTCCGCGTGGCCTGACTGGTGAAGTAAGGGCCGCAGGTGTCGAGCAGCATGCAGGCCAGCTTCAGGCGAAACAGGCTATCTGGCGGATCCAACGGCGACACCACACTCTGATCCGTGGACACACCCAGCGAGATAATCGAATACAGGGTATTCAGAATGTGTGTGGACTCCACCAACTTGTAGTTGTACATTTCACCCAAATACTTGGCCATGGCTATACGACGCTGGGCCATGCGTGGCGAATGGATCTCGAGGCCGGCGCGTATGTCCTCGAACACATTGTCAATGACAATGGTGACGGCCCGGGGCTGGTACGAGCTGAGGCCGGACACCAGATCGGCCAAGCATCGGATGAGCGGAAAGCGCAAAAGAAATGCTTTGCTGAGGCACTTGATGGCATAGCCGCTCGTTTCCGGATCCAGCCAATCGATGCGACGCAGCATTTTGATGCACCGTTCGACGTTCTGCTTGCACAGCTCCTCGAAGATCAGGTGGCGTATGTACTCGTGAATGACGGGTCGGGGCGCTGACTCGCGTTTAGACGACTCTGGCGGCTTCACCAGATAGTAGACACTCTCAATTTGGGCTGCATGACGCGAGTCCATGGCCGTGGCCAGCTTCAGGCGGAGCATCTGGTCGAGGAAGACGTTCATAAGCAGACGGGAGTCGCGACAATTGTACAAATAGACACCGGTCACCTCCACAAATGCGCAGGCCATCTCGATTTGATGATGCTGAAAGTCGCGCAGCAGCATCTTGAGGCATCCGAGGGCGTCGAACTTCTTGAAGAGCCCGAATTTCACTTGCTCCCCAATGAAGCGCACTATCTTTAGCTTGGACTCGATATTCAGTTGATTCTTTTTGCGTATATGCCACTTGAACTCCTTCCGCAGCAGCTCGGACAGATCAGCGGCCACGTCTGTGTTGCACATATGAACGATGGCCATGAAGCGCGACAGATAAGGCAGGATATCCAGGCGGGTGCGCTGCACCGAGAATATCGTTCGGGTCAGCTTCTTGCGCTGGTGCTTTGTGTTGAAGTTGAGCAGAAATTCGATGGCGGCCGAATCGATGAGCTCCTTGTTGACGCAGTTGAAGAGATTTACGAGGAATATATCGAATTGCTGGCGGATCTGTTGCTGTGTCTGGGCCGTGGTCTGGGGCTGGCTTTGCAGCTGCTGGCGTCCCAGTTCCATCAAGGCGCTGCACATCTTCTGCGGCTTCAAGTCGTTTGACGAGGAGCCCGTGGGTGCCAGCAGTGGTGGAGTGCTTGGCGGCATCTGGTCATCGGCTATGTTTTCAGACGGTGGATCCGAATTGGTGGAGGGTGGATCGTCGATATCCATTTCGGCGTCTAAATTGGCATCGATGGCCTCTTCGGTCAACTCGCTGGGCTCTTCCATGGTCTCTAGGTCCACCTTGGGGGCGGAGAAGTCGGGTAGGAACTGGCGCAGATCAGGCAGATCTGTGTAAAAGGCACGTGTTTCCTCATCGCCCCAAGGATCGAGCACACCAAAGGTGGCACTGTCCAGCATATTGTCAATCACTGTACCAGGACTGCAGCACTCAGATTCCTTGGCCAGCTCCGGTAGCGGCTCGGCCAACAGCTCTGACAGGGTCTGGGCGGATGCTAGCAGCTTGTCAAAGCTCGCCTGCATCATTTCGCACTTCTCGCGCTTCTCCGAAGAGATCTCGCCCTTGCACTCCATCGTACGACGTATGTTCTTGGTCATGTTCATCAGTTCGGTCTGCTCGGCCAGGACATGCTTGCACAGGGCCTTGAAGTAGCCCTTGAGCATGGTGCGTAGGTTTGCCTGCTTGTCCGCTGCCAAAAAATCGGATTTCGGCACCTCAACGCCGTACTTAAGAGCCAACTGCTGCATTTTCTGCGGCACCAGGCCAGCATACTCCTCGCCGCAGTGACGGCAAAATGAGAGTATAATGGAGAAGTTGTTATGACCGTCCTTGTCTTGACCGATTAGCTGGACCAGTACCATGCCTAGCAGTGCCAGGCCGGGCTTCATCTGGATAACACCAGAGCTAATCAGCTCGGCAAAGAGACGCAGATCGACGCGCAGCTTGCTCGGGTTGCTGATCTTCTCGGCCTTGATGTTTAGCACCTTTTGCCAAGCCTCCAGAAAGTGCGTATCGAAGTCCACATAGGTGGCGTGCAGACGTGAGGATAGCATCACCACCGAAGGCACATCGTTCATCTTGAGCTTGGCCTCCGCCAGAGCGGCACAGATCTCCGAAATATACTTGCTCAGATTCAAGGCAGACAGCTCACGGAGCAGCGGCTCCAGCTGCGTGGTGGTGAACATTTTCAGCTTCTTCACAAACGCCGTGTTCTTTTTGAGACTGGAGTCGAGGCGGGCAAAAAACTCTTCGCCGGGCAGCTCAATGTTGGCATTTTGCTGACGCATCAGCCGCTTGCTCTCGATTTTCTCACCCAGCTCGTGGATGAACAGCCGCAACTCTTCGCGCTCCTCTGCCTCTTTGGCAGCCTCATCACCACCGTTCGGCGACGCCTCTGGTGCTGCTGCTGATGTTGTTGTGGTGGCGGCCGCGGCATGGGATGTTGAGTTTGTTGTCGCGGTTTCCGGTATCTCTACCGGCCTCGCTTCTACAGTTGGGCCCGACTTGCTAGCGGGCATGGCGGAAAATGTAATATAATTTGCCTCACGCTAGCCTCGATGTTGTTGCTTTACGGGAAATCGTATCTGTTAGGCAAGAAATTTGTTTCATTTAGTGTTGGATGTTAAACATATATATAAATATATATCGATGTGTATTTCTGATAATATATTTGTAGGTTACACACTATTTTGCAATTCTATCGATGGTAAAGGTGCATCTCTAGGAAAGTACCAAGATTATGGAACAAAATCGAACGAACTAAAATAACGACCCAATTCATTGAATACAAATAAATGAACGAACATATTTAGTAATTAATTAATTGAATTAATTCTATAGTGTGTTTTAGAAATGAGCATACCTGGAACTATTTATCGTGTCTACCACTGATCGCTGTTTTGGATAAGTATCAGCTGGCTAGTCCAGCCAGCCCAGCTAACCCAAAATTTCAGTACTAAAATTCTATTTAAATTTGGTTTTGAATGTCAAATTAACTTAAATTACAACGATATAATCTGTGATATAAGTTAACGCGAAACCTGGTACATCTTTTCGGAATATTCAATTATGTTTTCGCTTTTCAGCACATTTTTTTACTTTTCTGCCTATCAATTTTAATAACAATACTAATAACGAAGCTATAGCAGACGAAAAATCCAATTTATGTGCGTACAAATTATGGCTGAGAGGAATTGTACAAATATCCTTAAAAAAATACCTTAAATTAAAGAAAAAAAAGAGGAAGAAGGGGAAAAAGAAATAGAAAGAACTCTCGGAAAGTCTAAAAGGGCATGGCTAAAAATAAACAATGAATATAACCATAGAGTCTTTTTTATCCATTTTACTGTTGATTTTCATAATACGGTTTTATAGCCTATTTACACTACAGTTGAGTTATTGAGTTTCGGGCAAAACTCGAGTTTCGTTTAAGGCCTGTATCCAGCACCGCGAAATTTTACTGAAGCTAATCTGCACATTATTTCGGATGTGTGGAACTCAACTGATGTAGTGTGACCAAGAGCCTAAAAAGTGATTTGCCACTCTCATGAATCAGCTGTGTTTTGTAAACAGCGCCAATTTTAAAAATTAAACTAAAATTAAAAAAAGGAAGAAAAGTAATTCTGACGATGAAGTGATTGTGTTGGTAGTGGCACATATTGTTTTAAGAAGAAGTACAGCACAGTCGGAGGCGCCAAAATATCAAAATGATCAAAATGCTTGTTTTCCGTGATCCGCCAAAGACATGGTCTTGCCTCAACTGCTTTTATTAAAGCAATCTTCTCCTCACTTTAAAAATTTGCATATCTCTTTTTGGTTTTGCGCACAGATTTTGCCCCCACCTCTCACTTGTACTCCAGTAAAAATAGGCACATATATTTTACTGGCACCCCTATCAGCTGTTCTCACAGTCCACATTCGTGTGAATATCGATATTATCGATAAAAATTCGTGGATCCCGTTTACGTTGCTGGATACTGACTCCAGGAAAACACAAACGAAAAATTACTGGCCCCGTTTTTTTTATATGAAGTTTGGCAGTAATTTTTAGTTTCCGCGGTGCTGGATACTCAGCTTTACATGGGGAAGCATAGAGGACCTAGAGGTGGCAAAAAAGTTGAGTTTTGGTTGCGTTTAGTTGAGTTTGTCCGATTTTCCGAATATTTCAACCCTGATCTGCCTGTCGTGGAATTATCACCACTAATTAAAACAAAAATTGGCAACTCAAAATTTAAATTTTGGCGCGTAAAATATATGGCTGGGGAAAAAGGTGCAAATATACATACATACAATCGTTAAAATCAATACTTTACTTTTTATTATTAAAAAATCATATTAACAATATGGTCGATTTCTAAGATTCAGTCGGAAACACGCAGCCTAACGTTAAATTATTATAAACAATTGCCAATTATAAATTTTAATTTTTGTAAATAAAAACCATAGTAATTAATTGAAGTACAGCATTTGCATTGCAATTGTGCTTACATATGTAATGTACATATATGTACATATGACTGAAATACAACATATTTGCCATTGCAGCCGTGCAAGTTCCATGCGGAAATTTTCCTTAAAAAAGGATTCCAAGTTTATTCGCAACGTCCTCCTCCAAAGAAGATCCATATCGCGGCTATTATAATTTGGGATATATGTGAATGGTTCGCGCGCTGTGAAGAAGAAGAAGCGGCAGTTATAATTTTCTGTCTGTTCTTATATTCTTTAATTCCTATTTAAAAAAATGAAAAATCTCAGCATTCGTTTCACAGTCAATCAAACTACGATATTTCACACAAGCAACAAAACTAGCAGAAATATATATATACAGAAATCTGTAGAGGACAGAAATTGGACGGCAAGACAGCCCCGTCATGTATCAAAACCAATTTATATTTTCAAGAGAGCGACGCACCTTTGGGCGCCAACCCCTGTTCCAGGACCGCAATGAACTGATGGTCAGTGTCCATCCCAGTGGTAGATTACGCCTGAAGTACATTTTACGCGATCCGGCAGTGGATCCCACACAGCTCACCCCCCAGATGGCTCTTAGTATTATCGAGACGGAGAATGTGAGCCACGACTATCATGGGATGTACCATTACGAGGGCGGCTGGCCCAAGGAGGTGAACATCAACGACGAAGAGCAGACTTTGCGCCATCGCAAGAAGGTGGAGCGCGAGGACAGCTGGGGCGAACAGGTCTCCGACATGATACGCGCCATGATGACTGTGGCCGAGCAGAACAACGCTATCAACATTTATCAAAACTTCTTTACCGATTTGAACGCAGACCTGGCTGCTGACATCCGGCAGAGCTTTATAGCGCGCGTGGTGAATGTGTTTCACGATCTCTTGTTGCCACCGCGCCAATTGACCCTCATCGACTGGGTGCCCAATTACGAAACGCAGTTTATGGCCCAATTCACGAACCAGTACCGGCTGAATCAGGAAGCGGATAAGCTGGTCAAGGGCGAGACTTTGTATGGCAGCGCCAATGCCTTCTACATCTGGGAATTGAACAATCCGCTCAAGCCGAAGTTGTACTACGACAGTTACGAAGTAGTCACGCGTGCCAAGATCTGTCCCAAGGACGAGAACAACCTGGCTGGCGGCACATGGTCGGGCAAGGTATGCATCTGGAACACCTTCAAGAGTGGCATGCCGCTGCGCATCTGTCCGCTGGAGACAGCCCATCGCGAAAGCACCAGTGCCCTTTGCTGGGTGCACTCCAAGTCCAACACAGAGTTCTATACAGGCTCCCTGGACGGGTCTATCAAGTACTGGGACACACGCGACCTCATGATGCCCGTGCACGAGCTGCTGCTGGAACCGCTAGCGGGGGAGCCACAGATTCGGCAGAACACTCATGGAGTGATGGTGCTTGAGTTTGAGTACACCATTCCCGTGCGCTTCATCATTGGCAGCGACATGGGCTGCATATTTGTGGGTAACCGCAAGGGCATGACCCCCCAGGAAACGCTGCTGGCCCACTATCAACTGTTTGCCGGTCCCGTGCGCACTATCAATCGGAATCCGTTCTTCGTGAAGAACTTCGTGGTGACTGGCGACTGGCGGGCGCGCGTTTGGTCCGAGGAGTCCAAGGATGGACCCAGCACAATGTATTTCAGGAAAAAGTCCCAGGTCATCTGCGCGGCCTGGAGCACGGGCCGCTGTTCCCTCTTCGTTACTGGCGATAACAAGGGTGTGGTGGACTTCTGGGACCTACTGTTACATCAGCGTCTCCCCATCTTCAGCATTAGCTTTGGTTCAGCGATCAAGGACGTGGTCTTTCGCTCGGAGGGTTCACTCTTAGCCGTTGCCCTGGCCAATGGCGATACGAAGATCCTTTTGCTGGCCGATGCCATGAAGTCGGCCACCGGCAAAGAGAAGGCCCTCATAGCTGCCGTAAGCGGTCTCTGGCTAAGATTCTGTTTTCATCTCATTTAAATTGTTGTCTCCCCCTCCACGCAGATGTTTGAGCGTGAGATCTCGCGCAGCAAAATTCTGGAGGCACGCGTCGAGGAAATGAAGCTGAAGCGCCGCACTCTGTTACTAGCCGAGGAGCAGCTCGCCGAAACCCCTAACGTGGTCAACGAATTAACACTGGAGCTGGATCCCGATAATCCCGATCAGTTTGTTCAGCTAATCGAAAACGACGAGCAATTCCGCATGGCCATAGCCGACTTCCAAGACGTGCTGCTCACCGTGGAGCTCAAGCGTTCAAAACGCATCGTAGTCATGCAACGCACAGACTTCGAGCAGCACTATATAAATGAAGCTGCGGAATCATCTGTGGGGTCTGTGCTCCCGAACTGAAAAAAAAAGATAGAAGGTGCAAAAGCCAAGTAAACACCCAGACACCCTAGCACACAGGCACCCAGGAGGCACTCTGGGGCCTAATCCCACTGCACACTGCTCAACGAGTCATTCAGATTTATGGCGACTTTATTATGACCCACACAATTAGCATTAAAGCATTTAAGTAACAACCTTTTAACATCTAAATTGAGCTTTCTGAATTCCCATTTCTCAAAGAAATGATCTACGATTATACACACAATGTAGTTAAGAGAAATTAATTATAAACAACAGCCGAAAAAAAAACAGAAAAAAAAACAAAAATAAAAAAGCTCTACGACCTAAAGCAGAGTGTAAGCAGAGTGCTATTCGCTGCTGTACTCTCGTGCGAGTATTCCTACTCTCTGACGCGGTTAGGGCTTTCCTTTACATTCCACCCCGTTCTAGTACTTGTCGGTGTCGACGCCAGTGTCGATGAAATCGTTTACCAGTCGCATTGCCTTGCGAGGAATGAGTCGTCCGACCTTCTCCAGCGTCAGATAGCTACGTGGAATGGCTGCTTCCTCCAGGCCCTCGCGTTGGGCCTGAATTATGGAAGCGGCCGCCGCATCGGGGGAAATCAACTTGAACAGGCTGGGGAATCGGTAGCGGGGATTCTTGCACAAACCAGTATCGATCATGTACGGATAGATGGTGGTCAGTTTTACCTGGAACAGGAAAAATAACAAACATTCAATTCAAGCCGTGGAGTCAGGAAGGGACCAGGCCACACATACGTTGTTCTGGGGATTCTTCTGGCGCAGCTCCTCGGTGAGGGCGGCCATATAGCCACGGACAGCGAACTTGGTGCCGCAATAGGGCACCAGATTGATGAGACCAAAGAGTCCGGCACAGGACGAAAGGGCCACAATGCTGCCTTCGTTGCGCTCAACCATGTCGGGCAGGAAGGACTGAATCATCTGAAGAATGAGAGAGGATCAATGAGGATCCCACATCCAATACAACCGAAAAGCCTTACCCAGAAATGAGAGATCACATTGATGTCGTACATGAGACGAATCTCGTTCTCTGTGTGCTCCAAAAGGGGATGGCAGGGCATGATGCCGGCATTGTTAACCACCACATGGATGAAGCCGTGCTCCTTGCGTACCTTCTGGGCCAACTCCAGCAGCTCCTCGCGCTTGGTCACATTGCACACATAGCCGAAGGCCTTGCCGCCCTTCTGCTTGATATCCTTCACCGTCTGGTTGTTGGTCTGCTCGTTTACGTCCCAACAGATGACGGTTGCCCCCAAGGCGGCGTACTGCAGAGCCATCTGCTTGCCCATGCCATGGCCAGAGCCGGTGATCAGCACAAACTTTCCGTTCACATTCTCCTGCGGCTTTGTCTGGAAAAGGCCAACTATCGACTCGACTATTGCCAGCCAGAACTTGACAATCAGCATCACAATATCCACCACTAGCAGCACAATGTTGTAGATGTCGCTGCTACTTGTGGTGCCGCTACCGTTACCATTGTTGCCGGCATTGCCAGCGCTAAAAAAGTGGAGATCAGTGGATCTATGGATCAGTGGAATGTTCAGGGTGGTTTGGCCTGGGGCCATGGGAAAAGCGTGTGCGTGCCGTTTGCTAATTAGACTCTAATTAGACATCATAATTATTAAGTGGGGAGTCGACTCGAATTCGAATGTCGTGGACTGTAATCTGCTTCTGTGGAGTGTGTGGACGCTAACTCTTGCCTGACCTGCGTCATTTACAGCATACATTTGGTTTGAGTGTGCTTTAATCTCATCAGCAGCGACAATCATCTGACCTTTCCCTTCGTCGTTTGCTTGGAAACGGCATTCCAATTTTGACCAAATGATTGCAATTCATATCCTAGACCTGACACCTTTCTTAGACCCTTATAAGTTCTAAGGTCAGTGATACAAATCTCATTATTGTAACGACTTAACAAACAACAACAGAGTTCAGGTTTTTATTCATCATAGAGCCGCTATAGAAATGATTGCTCTGATCTAGCCAGAGTGTCATATGGTTTGGGTGCCTCCTCTTCTCTCCGCCCATTACTGTGACTGCAGACCGCTGGTCTGAGCTCTGGGCTCCACGCGGAAGTTGTGAGTCGGGGCGGGGCGTTGGAAGAGGGGCTACCGGGTTCGTCTTTGGTCAGATTTTTTGCCCCGTACTCGTATTACAATAAAAATGACTGGCCTGCAGCTGCGTGAGATCTCTTGATAATTCCGAAACTTTTTTCAGATGTTTTGTTGTTTTTCTTTCTGTTACTTGTGAATACACATTCATAGACGAACGGAAGATCAGCCACATATGATATAATATGTGTACATACCCATGGGTCTGGGTATAGACAGATGATCGTGCCATCGGTTGACCAACCCTGACCGTGGCCCCCACCGCTCTCTTGTTCTTTCTGTCCCTCACCCCCAACGAATTTTTTTACCGCTCTTATCGCTGAATTTTTTTTTCCATTCTATGTTTAGGCAATCTGTAGCCCATATACTACCTCCCCTGCTACGGAATACCAAAACGAACGCCACATGAAATACATATAGTATATATGTATGTACTTATATGTACTACCACTCTTAATAGTTTCAACAATTTTTGAATGCATTTTAAGTAAATAACTTTTCTATTCCATTCGATTATAGCTATTGTAAATTATGTACTTGTATGTACATATATGTTTAAAAAGAATATTTGACTTTGGGTCTGAAACTTTTATGAATTCAACGGATTTCTCATGACTACAATCTACGTCCTTATAAAGTCGATACGTATTGATTGGTAAGAGCTAATAGCCTTTATCTATATATAAATAGATCTTTGGTTGATCCTAGATACTGAGTAAAAATCAACCAAGCGATCATCAACAAAAAACATATCATGTTTCGTGATCATGAAGAACGACAGCTTATTGAAACCGGCTTCCTGTTCGAATACATATTATATATGATGTATGTATGTACGTATCAATTACCAATTTGTTAGCTAGTATCCGCTTATCACGTACGTTATTCGTGGTTCTAATGCTTGTACAATAAATCCCGATTAGGGGTAATCAGAGCCTATCGGAACTGGAGCGAGTCGATCAGGGTCGATCTCGAGCTCCCTGGGGGCGTTACCCAGTGGCCCGAGTGCAAAGTTTAACCAAATACGCTTACCGGTCATGCCAACCGGTTCGATTTGCTAGTTGGCTATTAATCTGCTAATAATAATAATAATAAAAATGTGGATATTCGCCAGTACTTACGACACTGACCCCATTGGACCCTGTGAACCCTGGCCCCATCCGAGGGATTGGCTTCTGGTCCGACCCGTCCGATAAGGAACGGACTCCAACCAAGAACGGCAAATGGTTGTTATCTGGCGGCAGCTCTCTGGTAGAACAGACTATTTTTTTTTTTACTAATTGTACAGCAAATTCCCATGTGCATATACTATGTAGTTATGGATTTTTTTTCTGTTTTAGTTTTTTTTTCGCGGTGATAAGATTATTTTGCAGTTGCTAACAGCGGTGTTCGTCCATGTTTGCTCGTCTCTTTCTTTTATTTTCCTCACGACAAATTGTACGTATGTACGACCTACATATATTACTGACCTTTGCGACACTTTGGACATGTTGGCGAGGATGTGTGAGTGTTCAAGGATCGATGGCGGAGGGGTGCTATGTGCTATGTATGCGAGATCGTGGAGCAGAGCAAGAGCAAACCGTTAGCGTCTATTAACGAATTCGGACTGAGTTTCCACAATAGTAAACACTACGCACCACATGCCGGTCGTATAAGTTATTATTTCAAATATACTCGCAGTCGCACTCACACTCGCACTAACACTCAAAGCTGGAGCACACTCACATTCACATTTACAGTCCCACTCATAAGTAGACACTCGTCCACCAGCACTGCCGACAACGACAACGACAACGCCGACTAGAGCTACAGCCACAAGCAGAAGCGTTCTATAAACATTGCTCCGACACATGTCGATCCGACCCGATACGATACGATCCGATTTATATGGAACGACGGCGACAGCATGCAACGTCGAATGAATGGGGGCTCGTTAAGATTAGTCCACCTTTCCAGTGTGTGCGGAGGGTAGCGTGTATGTGTGTATGAGTTAACCAGAGTCCGATATTAATAGTACACCAAGATGTGGGGGAGAACTATGTACATACATATGTACATATGTATATATATCTAGTCCCCCTATTACACTATGCAGCAAAATTGAAAGTATACCGCAAAAAATTATCCAATTTGAATTTGGAAGCTGTCTATTTTCCAGATGGTATGCTGAATCTACAAAGTGTTTCGCCCGATGTATAGCTGCATTTATCAGCTTTTTAGAATTGCAAAGTTCAATACAAGCAGATGTGAGATACTTAAGTTATGGATAGAAAAATAGTAAATTAAAATTCAAAAACTTTTAATAAAAAAACTAAACCTTAAAAAATGCATCACAAAAATCTATCAGAAAACGTCGTTTTAGTTCACAGTTGACTAGTGTTATCAGCCATCAAATGCAGTGTTCATGTACCGCGCATACACACAACCAAAGATCTGGAAAGAGTTTAAATTTACGATCCGCAGGCGGGAGCTTCGATAGATGCTTGGCTGAACCACAGAGACGAATAAGAGCAAACTATGGTCAATCTACCCACAGGTACTTCTATACCAAAAAACGAATGGGCCCATCTGTAAGCGCCAGTGCAGTCATTACAAAACTGTAACAAAAACTGAGCTAATTAGTACTTTGAGCACTCATTACCTCATCCCAGTTCGGGGTAATTCAAAATTTTGGGAAGCAGCGATAAGATTTCGTACATGTATTTCGTAACTTACTTTGAAATGCTTATCTTCTTGCCAGTCCATCAGTGATGATGCAGCATGATGAATCAGTTTTTTTGATACGGTTAAGGTACTAAGTGCACACCTCAAACAGTGAACCCAGAGCCCCAACCAACGCCAGGCAACCCCAGAGGGTGAGTCCGATTTTAAGGTACGATAAGTTCAAAAAGTCAATTAAAACAGCCATGTTCCTTGCATGAACCGTTTAGGGTCCTATGTTTGGATAATTCCCTCTACCATATTATATATACTACTAACTCCCTTCCTAGTATTAAATGAATGATAGTCTCATATTTTTCTCGTAATTAGAAATTGCTATGTTTTTTAGTTAGATTAGTTCTACTTTTCCTCGAACACTAGTCTATCACCTATCTTTCCTGCATGTCCGCGATCGGTTTGGTTAACGAGTCGCGCGTTATGCGGCAGCGCCCCTCGGTCGGTTGGGCGGGAGGAGGGCTGCGTTCTTGCCTGTGATCCGCGCGTAACAGCCATCTGCTGGTGTCGCTTGCGCCACTTGATGGTGCAGTCATTGCATATCAACGTCCTAAAGAAAAAAAACCTTTTTATACCCAAAAATATCACTTGGGTAGAACGCTAAGGAAATGTTTACAATGTGAAATGTAGGTATACTATAAATAAAATTTAAGCTACAAATAAATAAGCATCTTTACCAGACTCCAGATTTGATTCCATTTATCAGCCGATGATTAGAAGTTAAAATACCTATTGGGAACGACAAGATTAAAACAAAAAGGGCTGAAGGTTTATTGTCCTTTGGGTAGAATAGTATACAAAAAATTTGTTTCTAACAGATACATGACATGGATAGATAGGATCACATTCAGATAGTTTCGAAAGCCGGATAGCATTGAGACAAAGAAACAGGGTAAAGGGAGTCGGATCTCAAGATCTACATACTGATATTAATGAGCTAGTCCTCATAGTCCTCATGCTCTAATGAAGCCAAACACCAATCGAAATAGTATATGTATCCTGTAAAAGGGAAATCAATCAAAATTCGACCCTTGCTTTGTTTGCAGAGGAAGTCGAAGTTTTGATCATCGATCAGTTAAGTATCGCATTGATCATGTTTTGAGTGCTGGTGAACGCGAATGATGCATACCTTACTTATCATATGGAACGTACTATTTTTAAGCTACATTTTATCCGTGAATTTAGGCATAATCGCTGATCAAGTTGTGCTGCTGAACGCGCCCAATGTATAGTCTATTTCGTAATATACAAGTTCAATGGTCTAGTGAAATGGAAAATTGGAAGCATCTACTCTACGAATCCCCAAGTTTTTTTAATGTCTATGTGTTGGATATTGTCTAAGTTAAATTCGGGGGCCTGAAACAGCGCAACAGAATTTGTTCCTGATGCAACATCTTGGTATTAAAATATTATTACATTTTTTATATAAGCCGAGTAAAAACTTATCAAAATCAATCTGAATCAATTATCTTCTGGCTGTACCTCGTAGCTGCACCATTAATACTAATACATATACACGTATGTACATATGTACGCAACACCACATTGTTCATATGCCCTTTATAGATTCAAGATTCATTAAAAACCAACACGTGAATGCCAAGGGCAGTGTTACCTTGATTCGATCCGAATAAAATCTGTTTCGAGCTATCGCTATCCCGGTCTGGCCAGGCCTGGCCTTCCTTTCCTGCTACTCCAAGTGTTTTTACGAGTAAATGTTATGTAATGTAATGCCACTGTCTGCTGCACTCATACCGATTCTATGCCAATCCAGTCCACCTTCCCAGTCATATGAGGCGGTTAGTTGGCTAGTGGCATGTGGCAGTCCGCGTCAGCTCAGCGTCAGCAAGTGGAATGGGAAGCTAAACAATGTGAAACTTGCTCTGGGCGTTGGATGAATGCATTCGATAGATAAACAAGATTCGTGACCATTTGGGTTATGTCTCTGTCTGTGTGGATGCGACTGGCTAATCGAATAAATTAGCTCGCATTACCGGACCGCTCGACTCTGCTTATTGTTTCACTTGACGCTTGCATAAATATGACTATGACTAGATGTTGTCCCCAACTTGCCACTTGCCGACAGACACCGACACCGACACCCACACCGACAGTCGCCAGAACTCAAACCTTCATTTATGGCTCGATGGCAGAGACGAACGTTGCCTCATCTCAATTGATTTCTTCAGCATTACGTGCCAATTACCCAGACATCTGTTCGCAGAAATGAATTGCATCTCTGGCATTGGTCGAGGTCACCTTCTGAACCCGGCTTCTCACTCTAATCAAGCGCATACTCTTTGTGTATGGGGTGACACCACAGACACCGCTTGGGGCGATTGTGCAATAAACCAGCACTAAGAACCCCACCATCTTCCGCCCAAATAACGAAAGCAATCCAGAAAATACGAAAACATCTTAGGGTATCCTCTTAATTGGTGACTTACCTTGAATCGAGTAGTGTTTTGGTGTCAGCAATTTCTAAAATACTATGTTTCACCTGTCACGCCGACCAGCTCCTAAAAATGGGCCATCAACCGAATATGCAGACGCTGCTTCAAGGACCGACTCTGCAGAATGTAGGGGATGATATGATGGCTAACTTTGACTCCATCCTTGACTGTGGGATTAGGTATTGTTATTGGATTGTGGATGGGATGCTGATTGTTTCGCTCTCCTTGAACCCAAAGATTATGCCCTTAGCTGTGATAGAAACTCTATAAATCATCACGATTCCTAATATACTATTATAATAAAAAAAGATGAAAATACGCTTACTAGCATTTTTGGGTCACCCAAATATAGTGAAGCATTGCATCGATTTCCGTTTAACGTACTTTATTTCCCTTATTCACAAAATAATAACTATTGATTATGCACACTTTATATTGTTCCTGCGGCTGTTCGATTCGCTTACACCTGGAGCGTAGAGAAAAAGGAACCGACAGCACTGTCCGTGGGCAGGCACTGGCCAAAGGCTTCGATCAGCAGAGGTTCAGCCGTGACTGTGGCCATGAAGTCCTCCAGCGACACCTGACAGATAGAGGGCTACTACTAAATGTATGAGAAGGGGAGGCATTGTTCTTACCTTGCCATCCTTGTCCAGGTCAAACTTCTTGAGGACGATCTCTACCAGATCCTTGACACCCTCATCGGGATCCTCGTCCTGTGGCTGCTTGATCAAGCAGTTCCGCAGCAGCGTAAACATCTCATCCTTGGTGATGAAGCCATCCTGATTTAGGTCGTACACCCGAAAACAAAAGCCCGCCCGCTCCGTGGACGTGCCACGTAGAAACGTTGACAGCCCGATGAGCCAGCCCTCGAGCCTCAGGGGCAGGCCCTCGTGTGCCTTGTCCCAGCTGCAGAAGATGCGCTCCATCAAGATCTCCTCGGTGACAATGTCGAATGTACTGTGCAACAGCTCCCGGAACACGATTCGGTCAATGCCCTGCGTGAATGTGGTTGCAGGAATCTGTATGCTCGCATCTCAGTGTGAGTGGGGATCCTCAGTAAGACTCACCTCCACGGCCGCATGGGGCTTGGCTATAGCTGCACTGGAAGAGCTGGAGGCCAGCGTCTTGGCCGCATACTGACAGTTCGACACGAGCTTCCGATAGATCCGGCACAGGGCGTCCAGTTCGTCTCTGCAATTGGACTGGATAGATGGATGCTGTTTTTCGAGACGGATCAGGAACGTCTACTCACTTGCTGAAGCGCGTCTTCTTGCGCAAACTGTCTAGCAGCTTGGGATTGATTTTGCCGCTAAGCTCCTCCATCCTCCTTTGGCGCAGTTGCCGCTTGTTCTGCAGGGCCGCCGTGGCGGCCTTCGACTGTTGGTTGCTCGAGTTACGTTTGCCGCTGGCGAGGAATACCGAGACCGTTTTCAGTATCGTTTTGTTCGCATGTAGTGTGGATCTGCCGGCTGTTGTTGCTCCGGCTCCGCCTGATGTTGCACCACCACCACCGACCCCACCTCCAGCTCCACCTCCAGTTCCGCCCCCACCATTATCACGATTGGGTGTCGGAGTTGGCGAACGACCCTTGGTGGCGCCTGCCTTGCCTGAAACAAAACAAATTTTCAATACATAGCTCTCTGTATGTCTTTGTGTGTTCGGATGGATGGGTTCCCTGTTCCTCTTTATGTGTCAAAGCCAACACGCTCATCCAACCCCACTTGGATTCCGCAGTCACTTCCAATATGTACATACAATACTCGTACGAATAAACGAGTATGTGGATAGGTGGAACAAAAGATAGAGCAAACAAAAGGCAAAAAGGCAAAAAGGCCCAAAATGCAAATGCCCTTCACATCGCATTACATCCGAATGGGTAATGGCTAATGGCACCGTTCACATTCACATTTTGTTCATAAATTGTTTCACCCAGCTCTACTGCAATGAGAGTACACTGAGAAAAAAAGAAATCCAAGGAACTGCCAAAAAACGAAATTGGTAGTAGACCAACCATCGATAGTTTGGGTATTCAGGGACATATGGCCATGTAAATGGGTCCTAGAAATGTGCTGTAGAGGAATTTGAGGGCAGTAAAATGGGTCCTTAGAAACGCTGGATGGGTCCCAAATAATGTAGATGCGTCCTAATGTAGTGTAGATGGGTCTTAAAGTAGTGCAAGTGAATCCCAACAGATACTAGGAGTGGGATTTGATTTCATTCAATACACGTCGTGTTTGTTGTGAGTTAGCTTATCATTTATAATAGCAAAAGATTTTGTAGCTTCTTGCATCCAAGCTACACAAGTAAATATTGACACCTGCTTATAATTAAAGTGAGCACTTTGAACTTCGTTTAGATGGGTAAGCCTATAGCTCTCAGCAAAATCTATTTGAATGGCCACATTGTTAGGTCCCAAGCAATTTTTTGCTTCCTCAAAATACTCTTTCTGAGCTCTTTGTACAAAAAAATGATTCTTGAAAGAAGGTAATTTTGCTTCCAAATCAATCAAAAGGTCCGAAAATGTAGCAACTGTTTCGGATAGAGCTATGGGGTTATCATTCAAGGGGAATAAACTGATACTTTAAATCGGTCAAAAACTTTTTGCAATTGCTTGTCATGCAATTTTCATTGTAAATATTGCAGCAAACACTTTTTAAAAAGGGTTCAAATTCCCTAGGAAATGTCGGAATTATTTATTTATTAGCTTGAC
This sequence comes from Drosophila athabasca, assembly GCA_008121215.1. Taxonomy (NCBI): domain Eukaryota; kingdom Metazoa; phylum Arthropoda; class Insecta; order Diptera; family Drosophilidae; genus Drosophila; species Drosophila athabasca. The sequence goes on along the minus strand of CM017796.1, from coordinate 3,071,258 downwards.
GTGTCGTGGGCGCAACTTATAAAAAGTAGACTACCCTCCTCTGTCTCTGTCTCTCTTTTTTATACAGCTCAAAAGCTTCCGAGACTGGCATGATCATGAATCGCTTTGCAATGCATTTTCCTTGTACAATTAGTGTGTCCTTTTTCCCGGCCGATTGTACACTAACGTTGTAGCTTGCCTAAAAATTCCCAACCGATTTAATAACATTTTCTCGCGTGTACGGCCTATATTAGTTTTGTTTTGATTGTCTTGTCCGGGCTGATTATATTTATTATATAAAACTTCTATCACTTTTAATTAAATTACATTTTTTTCGAATTTAACACTTACGATGTCGCACGGGACTAACTTTGTATGGGTATAAAAATCACAATTATAATTTTATCCAAAACTTTTTTATGTTACTTTATTATTATTGAAATGTCTATGAAATTTGCGATAAGACAATACCAAAATGAACAGTTGTTTGCGATCGCATAGTCTCTTATGCATTTTTATTTGCTTATTCGTACCCTATTGAAGACTTAACGGGGCAACACTCAATCCATAAGGTCTCTCTTTGAGAATTGGAATCAAAACAAATCATGCAATGAAATTAACAGAACGAAGACAGATATTGTTGCGCGACTTTGCGTTACATTATATCGAGTTCGGTTATGAATACATAGGTGTGAAAACTCTTTTGATAAGATAAGATAAATTTCATCAATTCTCTATAAAAATAGGATATACTCAAGTGCCTGCAACGACTTCTAATTTATGGGTCTGGGTGGACCTCGTCAGAGAAATGCCCATATGTAGATGTGTCCGAGGGCAAGATTATCTATAACTATAGATATAATTATATTCAATTATAATTAAATAAAACGTTGGTACATTGATTTTAAAGCAAAGAAAATATCTCTTAAGAGTACTATAAAATCGTAATCCAAAATCTATCTAATGGTCTAACGTTCTTTCGATAAAAAAAAGGGAGCACATGCAAAAGCATAGAGTGCGAAAGGGACCACAGCAGAGCCACTTTAGGGTCACGAATTTAGAACATAGGAGGAAGAGAGAGCTGCTGAATTTTTGGCAGTGCACTCACTTACTCTTTTGCTCACTTTAATTTTACTTCAACTCTCTCCCCCTCTGTCTCTCTCTGAGTCTGCCCCATAATGGCGGGGAAGGGAGGCATTGTATTTCTGTATCGTGCCAGACCTAGCGATATTTCATTTGTTCCTTACTCTGGCTCTTGTGTGCAATTCCGTTGCTCAAAATGTTATTATCTTGTGATTACCCAAGAAGAGGGAGTAGCCCTGACATACAGACCCTAGGTCTGCTTGCCAGCCAGACTGGCTGTAGCTATAGCTATTGCCATATCGTTGCCCATACATATATTTATGGTCGCCTCCGCCCTTGGCACTATAATTTTATTAGCATTTCCATTTGCTTTCGATGCGTGTCAGTGTCGGCGACGAACCACTGTATGCAACGGTGTTTGGTAGTGTACATATGTATATGTATATACATGTACATATGTATGTATATGTACGTATGCATGCATGTAGAGATGTACGCATGCACGTACATACATACATATGTATGTAACTGTTGTAATTTGTTGATTTTTAACCATTTGCCCCGATCCGTTGCTCGGTTGCCACACAAACAAATCATGGGTTGGGGCTTTTACTCAAATTCTTTTTCAGGTTGCACGTCCACTGACAGGGGAGCAAATCATGTTTGGACTTGGCAGTCCGTCAACAGCCGCACACACACACAAACACACACACACACACACACACACAAGAAGATGCACATGTACTTGGATTTGCCAATTGGTAATGCAACCAATAGTTGGCCAAGGCCTCTCCATCCAAGCAGTTGAGTCGCCCTTGAGCTCGGAGTAAAGATTTTAGATATCTGTTAGATACTCGTACAGTGAATACATACTCGTACTATAGAATATATCTGCCAAAAAAGAAGCCCGGCTCCACTTAAGGCAAGTCCTTTTTATTAACACTTTCTCTCCTTTTTTCCAAATTCAATTTAAACTTTTTCAAGTGATCTTTTCAATGTTCCAGGCAGTGGTAGCGGGTCTCTAGACGTCATCTGCATACATATATTTATATGTACTATAGGTATCTCTGTAAATATCCCGCAGGCAAAAATCTCCGTCAAGGCAACAGCAGATGGACGCACACTTCTTCAGCATTTCTTCGAGTCTGTTCTTCCAGATATGTACATATGTACATATGTCTGTACATATGTATGTATGCATCTTCCACAGATGGAGGACTATTCAAGACCTATTCAAAGGAAATTATTTACTCGAGCTGAAGAATATTCTTTTTGTGAATTGAACACCATTCTCCTTTACGTCGACACGTCATTGTCAGAGGGTGACGGACACTAATCAGTCTCTCAGCTCCGGCTCCGTTTCAGCGTGCGCTGCAATGTATGCTATGGAATTTTTCGTCATATCGGCCGTAATTAAAGTCTACACTCACCACACAGACACACACTTACACAGAGAGAGAGCAAGAGATGCACAGATACACACACACACACACATAGAGGGAGAGAGAGAGACAGACAGTCGTTGTAGAGTTTATAGATCTTTAAAGTAGATACCCATGTCTAAGTTGTTATTTTGATTGTCCGATAGACTCCACGCAGAAGCGTTAAAGCGTGTCCCTTGGCCCTTGGGCTCATCCACAAATGGCAAACGACCAAAACAAAAAGAATCAACAAACTGCAACTTTCCTTCAGTTTCCAAGGCGAACACAGGCCACAGAGCCTCAAGAGGCTCAAAGTGTGTGCTGACAGTCCCCAGGCATTGTCAGTTGGAATAGGTAAGGGTAGGCCTGGGCCCCCAGAAACTCTATTTATAACCACAAACCGAAGGGGGCGGGCCAAACTATTGACAAAACAAGGCCACGAGAAGACGGGATAGCCCAAAACCCAAAAACTTTTATCACTCTGCATCCAACCACCCATTGCATTTATTTTAATTTCCTTTCTATTATTTGTTAGTTTTATATTTCTCTGTAACAACATTTGATTTTGGTATTTTATTTTTTTGGTTTTTTTTTTTTTTTGCTTTTGAGGGTATAAGTATATACGTTATTGATCCCTCCTGCCTTTACCTACCCACCGATATCGGTCTCGATTGCTTTCAATTTCATTTCAATTATTGTATATTCTGATAGTTATAATATATTTTGTTGGTATGTATATTGTGTATACAATCACCAGATTACATATGCACTCATTAATTGTTCAGCTTTTAGAGTAAACTTAGGTGTAAAAATGATGTACATACGGTTCGTAGTGCTAGTTAGTAATACCTAAAATAGTACAGTTGATCGATCGGTAATGCCTATATATGTACGTAGCTATTGGATGTATGTTTCGCTCATCATCTCTGACTTGCCATCCACTTTGATTTGCCCTTTGACAGCCAAGCCTTTGCATTTCACTTGCCTGCATTTTCTAATCCATTGTTTGCTATGCTGGTCGTATAGAATAGGGCACAGCACAGCACAACACTGCACACGATTCGAACAGAGAGAGAGAAAGAGCGAGAGAGATCGAGAAAGATCTCCCTCGTGTTCGGTTTGGACCACAACTCAAGAAAGAGCCGATGGCCATTTGGCCGGCCAAATAGCAAAAAAAAAAAAAAATACTCGTAATAAAAAACAGATTTTGTTTTGGCTTAAACACAGGTGGCATAAGTTAGACATAAAAGTTATTGCATTTAATTACACGCTCAATTATAATCCTATTTTAAAACATTACATAATAACCGTATGATAGTATTAATTAACAAGAAAAGAACTGCAACGTTTATTTGTATCTCATAATGCTTCCACTCTTTTAGGATTTGTCTTGGTTGTCTACTAGTTCTATGTACGTTTACGATCATATATGTACGTTGCGGGCAGGGCCAAGGCTGCTAAATCAGATTGGAATCTGCGGGTTTTCAATTTTCAACTGATTTCTACATACGAGTACGTGTATACGTTTTGTATATCTATATTGCGAATAATTTTGTAATCGGAAACTCTTATAAAATGATTGCGCCAATAAGGCAAACACAAAGACAAACATAATAATTAAAATAATCGTACATTTCGTTGATCTACTCGTATTCAGAAGCAATTCTTTTGCGGGGGTTCCGTCAAAATATACTATATGGGATTGTTGGATTTGGGCGATGTGGGATAATGATACAGAACTTGCTGTTGATGGTGGTAATTGTATTTCATCTCGATACGTTTTGCACTTTTTGCTTAATTGCTATATTTTGAAAGATCGGGCGTCATCCTCGCTATCCATTATCGTTTACCGTGTATGGTTATGGTTATCGTCATCGTCTGTTTAGTGCCAGACCAAGGCCAAAAGCAATTTTTGTTTTATCATTATCCGATTTGTTCCGATTTCAGTTATTTCAATTTGATCCGCTATTTTGTTTTTGTTGCCTTTGTGTCTGTGCGGTCCGACTCGGCCTCACTCCCGACATTGTACTGCGTCCGTACTTTTCTTATTAGAACCATTTCATTCCATTTCATTCCATTTAATATTGATACTCCTCTTCGTTATGTTCTTTTCTTAACTGATCCTTTCCGTTTCTGTTTCCCTTTCGATACGAGATCCTCTGCTTCCTGGTCAGATCTTAGATGTTTCTTTGTCATCGTTTTGTTTTATATTTTTGTTTTGTATCAGCTACTAAATGGCTAAACTAAGAGTTTTCAAATCTTGTTTTGTTTGCGCTTACATTATTAAATATAAATTTATATATATGTATATATGTTGTGTGTATATGTATGTATATATAATATATATATATATATATTTATATATATATATAAATAAATAAATATATATATATATATATATATATACACATATATATGGTATGCATGTGCATTGTCGGCTCACTCTCTATCTTAAAACTCAATTATCATTCTTATATATATATATATATGTATAATTTTTTGCCGTTCGCTGCTGATTTGAAAGATCATCGTCATACTCAAAAAGGGAGAGATGCAGAGCGAGAGAGAGAGAAGAGGGGCTGCGCTAAAGCATTATTATTAGGCATTTGTCCTTAATGTTAATGGTATTTGATTAGAGTTAAACCGATATTATAACTCCATGTCCCGGGCCTCATCCTCACTATAGTCTGACATGCTCGACTCGCTGTCGCTGCTCTCTCGCTCCTGTTGCGCCGCCCGCAGCGCATCCTCGGTGGCATAGCGTTGCACATAGTCGGCCACTTTGCGATGGTACTCTTCCGGCTCGTGCAGGTACAGGGCGGCGGCATCCCGATTGAGCGGATCCACCGGATTTGGATATGTGAGCAGCTGCGGCAAAAACGACTCGAATATGTTCGATAGGTCATACAGGGCAGTCCAGGCTTGATTGATCACATCTAGACAGACCGTGCCAGACGATTCGTCAATGTTCGGATGGTAGATCTTGTTCACGAACCCAATGCTAGGTGACTTGAAGGGATAGTTGTCCGGTAGATAGACGCGAACCTTCCACACACCGCCCTCGTAGGGTGTTTCCGACGGGCCGAAGAATTTCACATGGAACTCGTTGAGGCCCCCAAGAATGGTGACCTCGTGTTTTGATTCAATCAGTTTGATCACGTCATTGTCCATGCGACGTTTTCCAGCACTGGGTGACGACATATTTGTAGTTGTAACTTTTGATTGACTTTTTTGGAATAGATAAGGATACGATGGTGCTTTTGCTGAGGTCGGCTTCGATCTCTCTTGCCCTCTTCTTGTCGTTGTATTTTTCTAAGGCTAAGGCGGTGTTTGTTTATGTTTTTTTTTAGCTTTGTATCAGTTATATATTGTAAATGTTTTTATTGCTGTTCCAGTTCCAGTTTGTGGTGCTATTCTCCTTCCTTCCGTATCCTGTTGCACGACTCCTTCTTCCGCATTCGTCAACTCTCACACATACAATCCAGCGCAGTCAGAATCGTCTCAAAGGGGCTGCAGCCTAGAAGAGCGAGAGAATAGAATTTGAGTATGTACAAATTAAAGTTTTTCTTTGGGGATAAAAAGGGATTGAATTACATTTTATTTTTTTTCAGCACCAACATCTTTTCGCAAAACCACTTAAAAATTTACTCGCACATGCATGTATTAATTTATACATATACATCTGTATATAATTACCATTCGTATTATCTAGGTCGTTCAATATTCAACTTTTTTTATTTATTCTCTTTTGCACGCACACACACACACACACACACTCACCCCTATTGAAATGCACGTGGCCTAATTGAGGAAACTATGTCAGCCATCTGTGACGTAGTTCTCCTTTCTATTTCCACTTCCACTCCCCTTCCAACAGTCTCTCACAAGCACAGCAGCATCCCCATTCCTATCCCTCCCCTTCCCGCATAGTCATACTATGTCGCGACGTTGCCATTTGGCAATTGGTTGTCCTTCAATGGAAATTCTCTCTGATTCCATTGAAGTTCCACATATATCCCCAGTGTTGCATACTACGGGGAGGCTGTAGTTCCCCCACAGTTACTGTTAATTGTGGGCAAGCAGTTCTCAGGATGCATTTCTGTATGGCTTATGTCTGCTGTCCTTCCAGAAGAACTTCTGTTGTCGTCATATTCTCCACGTCGTCATCTGCCTCTGGCCCCATTTTCAGGGCGCACCCATACCAGGAGAAGGGGCTCGGATGAAACGGATGGGATGACTGTTGTTTTCAAACAAGCTCAGCTGTTTAATGTTTTTGCTTGAAAGAGAAATATGAGAGAGATATGGAGAGAGCAAGAGAGCTCGGCTGAGGAAAGTCAGCTTGAGCCAACCCCAAAATAATCTTGAAATCAACAATGTACAGTGGGCTCGGCTCGGTTCGGCAGCTGTACAGCTGGCCCTCGTTGACACTCAAGGGTAAATTCTATTGGTACACAGGGGTATTAGTATGTCTTCTAGTTTTTGCTTGGTTTATTTCAAACGCATTGGTCAAAATGTTTATATCTAGGTTTTTTTTTTTACCAAAAATCGTCAATGTATAATGTAATAATTGTAAAATTACTATTTTCTTGTATCGATGAGCAACAAAAAGCTAACGAGCTCCACTGTTGTGCCTATGCACTTTTACTGTGTTGTATTTTCTCCTTTCTCTCTCTCTTTCAGACCGTTGGATGAGCTAATTCTGCTTTTACTTTGACCGTCTCCGCTCTCACTTGCTGTTTCTCTCACGCTCACTTGCTTGCTGCTCCCTATGACTAGCTGTGCCTCTATTCCTATCTCTATAGTCTATGCCACTGCATGCTCCACGGTCTGGCTTCGTTCGGTTAAATACAAAAACTGTGAAATTCTCTTTAGGTTTGCTTGTGTGGTGAATTGGTTTTGGGCAGCGAAGTAATACTGTATGTTGTTTAGGCTCCACAGTGGGGCTGTTTCTGCTGTTGATGTTGTTTTTTTTGTTAGCGTTGCTTTTGTCAGACATTTGTCTTTTGGCTCTTGCGTATACATACATATGTATAAATATACATACATACATACGTATGTGCATATAGGTATATATGAATGTACATATGTATATGTATGACTTTTATGTGTGCGAGATGCGCCCACGGTTCTCTTGTCACATGGAAGATCGTCAGCAGCAATAACAATGAGAGTCATCCCAAAATGAGAGTCAGCTTAAATTTGAAGCATTCGTAGTGTCTCATTGCCTCTGCTCTGCTTATATTTTTTGAAATATTTCACAATAAAAAATAAACAGGAAAAAGCTACTCAATAATTTATCGCGCACTACCGTTTGAAAGTTTATAACTGTTTTTTTTCTTTTGAACAAACACACAAACACAGCACTTGGAGGACAGTCACATATGAATGTATGGATGTATATGGATTTCTTTTACAGTGGAATTTTGGAGTTATACATTTACTTGCGACTGAACTACTGCTGTTCCTGGTTTTGTATATACTTACATATGAACATATGTACATATATACTTCTTCTTTTTGGTGCTCTTTCTTGTTTTGTTGTCTACTTCAACTAGTAACTGAAAATTAAATGGCATCTGAGCTGAAGCCCCCAACGAGCAGAGCAGAGTGGAGCAGAGACACTGGCAGAAGCAGAGGCAGAGCAGCGCGTCTGAGAGCAGCGAGCGAGCAGCATAAGAAGTGAAGAAAAGCAGCGAACGGGAGAGCAATGCGCATGGTATATTCAATAAAAGATGAGGCAAAGTCCAAACCTGTTTTCGATTTTCCCCACGGATGCCGGCAAACACTAATAACAGCAAATACAAATCGAGCAAACTTATAGCAAAACATTCAGAAATAATTCGATTTCAAAGTTTTGAAGTTTTGAAAAAAATCAGCGTTTATTTATTACATATAAACAAAATCGTTGTTTATCAAAATAATCGAGTTTCAATATAGTTTTGACAATTTTCAAACCACCCTCAATACGACTGTATGTGAGGTAAAATTCCTAGGCTCCATGAAAAAATTCATGATTTAAAAACAGCACTTTTTCGAAGACATTTTAGATACTGCCGCAGATCTAAAGATTTTAAATTCCAGAAGACATTATACATATGAATAACTGCGAAGCATGGCGAGTGGAACCAATCAAAGCAATGTCAAAACGATTGCAGCTGTGATCCGTGTATAAATTATATGAATGAATGTCAAATGTAATATAATATGTAATATAATATAATATTTTTTTGCATTTTACAAAAGTACCAACAAAATAAACAGAGAACTCAGACTGCTGTACGGACTTCAAAAAGAGAACGGCAAAATCAGAAGGTAGTACATACTTTTTTTTTATATAACCTGGTAACGCGCACAGCCACAAAGAGAGCAAGAGAGTGTCAGAGAGAGAGAGCAGCCAGAGCAGAGCTGAGAACAGAGCGCAGTGCAGTGCAAAGTGCTTGCTCCCCCACGCGCTTACCTTACCCTTCACACCCACCAAATGTACAAAAGCAAAATCATAATAACAAAGCGAGCGCCAAAAGCCGAAGCGATAGCAGCAGCAACAACAAATTAGACGGAAAAGAGCGCACAAGCAGAAACAGCAAAGCAAAAGGCAGCAGCAAAACCAACAACCAGTCGTTGTCAGTCCACAATTCTGCCAAAGCTAAGAAAAGCTATAATCAAGGACAGCGACAGCTAGCTAGCAGCAGCAGCAGCAGCTGTAAACCAAACACACTGACACGTACACATACATACATATAAGCTTACGTATGCATGAGAGAGCCAAAATGCAGCAAAGGCAATAACCAAATGCAAATGCAAATGAAACAAGCTACAGAAGAGAAATGGGGAAATAATGATGTACCGAACAACAAAAAATAGTCGAAGACTTCATGCCCTTTCCCATTGTCAAAATAATGACACCAGATATTCACAGAGATGCAAACACTGCACTACACTCAAGGCATCCCACATGTACATAAATACATATGTATGTACATATTGCACTACGTACCGTACCCATTGAGGTACAAACATACATTTGTACACCCACGTCCCTTCATCTGGGGTAATTGATTTAAAGTAAAAAGCTAAAGAGGTCTCATTCAGGGATAATTCGGATTTCTGCCAAAATTTCTTCCAAACGTATGAACCTACATGTATATATATATATTCAAGTCTTTTGCATAGTTGGTGGTGTGGTGTGATGAAGTGACATGGCTTTTTGATAAGGGGTTTTTGCTAATGGAGGGAAAATACACTCACACACACATGCATATATGGGCTAAGGCCAAACGGCAGCTGAGAACGGTGTGAAAGCAGCACGACACATGATCATATACATACATACATATGTACATACATATTTATTTATGCCTGTGTCGTATTGCTGATAAGATTTAAAACGCAAAAGCAAATGCAAAACGAAAAGAAATCGGTAAACACAACGCAATAAACGGGGCCAAAACCAAAATGCGTAGTATATGGTAGTAGTTAGGGAGTTGAAGCTTTAGCAAATAGGGGAGGGGCACACAGAGTAAATTTAATTTGAGTAGGGGCTACTGTTGTTATTGGACATGAAATACAGAAATTCATTAAGAAAAGCAAAGTGCACACACGGCCGGCCATACAAAAAAAAAGAGAGAGTGGAAAAACTGAGTTGTAGAAATGTAACTTTGACTTTATTTTTGAACATAAAAAAAAAAGAAAACAAACGAAAACATTCACAGCTGAGTGGAGGCGGCGGGGTGGGACAACGACAACCCAATCGAAAAGTGGGCCTCCACCATATTTGTTGTTTTTGCCATCACTATCGCACATTTCCTTATCATTGACACACCGACCCCGCGGAGTTGTACACACTCTCAGACACAATAGGGAGGGACAAGAATTCTTTTTTTAATAATACAGTTCGAGTTTTATGTAAGTACTCTATTTACATATATTTCATAAAACAAATACACATACATGCGCTGTACACGTCTCGTAATACCTTTTATTATGATTTCTCTGTTATGTATTTATATTTGCTGCTGCTACTACCGTTTCTATTCAGGTGCTAGCGTGGTTCTTGATGGCTGGGACTACCGAATTTGGGTTTTTACGCATCGATACTTCTCCACATTTTTAAATGCACTGGCCGCGATCTCTGCATTATTCCACGTCTCGTCTTCCCCTTTGTCTACTCAGTTACAGCGATTGCTTGGGCCTTTGTTATTTTTGATTGCTCAACTTTTAAAAATGTACTGCGTCGCTATCGGTGTCCATACCTATCTAGGGCGGCTGCCTGCCCATCGATACATCGATTTTTCTGTCATACTTTCATCACTAACCATACAATATTGTATGGTTAGTGCTTTCATACTATCGCAATCGTGTCTATCGGTAGGTATTGTATTCGACTAGGGGCAGTTTTTACGCGCCAAAATATATCGTAATTGTAAACAGATATTGTTTTCATTACCAACAAAATAATTTTGGTTATTGAGCTGCTCTTTATAGTTTCATAATTACTATAGTGTATGAAGTTGAAACATGTTTCATATAAAAAATCGAACTTTACACCTGACTTTGCGTTTGTCTTTCCGACCCCCTACGCCGAAGACACTGTCTTCCTAGCAACCAGAACTTTATCTTATGTCTGTCTGCTCCCACCTGGCAGCAGCTCTAGGAATGAAGACCAACTATGTGCAGTATTCCAGGGCTGGAGGCGAGGCGCCATCTATTGGGTTCTCAGAGAGACTCCATACGATAGGACGAGATCGGGGGGAGGCAGAAATCCAATCCGTTATTGAGGATAGATGTAAGGAAGAGAATTGGTTTAAATAGAGTGAGGGCCCAAAGGAATAAATAGGAGTGAAAAAATGGCACAAAAGGTGGACTGAATCGAGAAGTTATAGTGTGCGGAGGCTAACGCAAGTAGATCCGTTAAAGCCTATAATATTTTTGGCTAGAACCGAAATGTTAAAATAGCCTGAAGATCACCGAGAGGCCGGGCAAAAGAAAGTTTCCGCAGAGCTGCTAGGAGGACACATTTCTTGGAGAGGATCTGCTTTGAATTTGCTGTAGAGGATTGCACATATCTCCCCACAACCGCAGGGGTAAGGGTATCCCTGTGATCGCCTTAACTTATTAATTCATTCCACTTACTTCCCAGCGGCGAAAAAACACCCCACGTAGCCCATTACCACTTTATGAATTGGTATGCCTACTACCTTCGAAAATGAGTTACGACTCCCATTACATTTAATGTTGCTTGGCCGCTTTAGGGACTGAATGCCAACAATCTCATCGAGAAAGTGGGCAAAAAATCCGAGTTCAAAAAATCCAAGTTCATGGAAGCACGAAGCTTCCATTACACCCAATTATACTTATCCCAAATTGTAATGCTGGCTGTGGGAGGACCTTCACTGTACGACACACGATTTAAAAAATTTGTGCGTGCCTGTGGATACGTTCGACACGTTTATGCACACTATGTGCTCAAATGTGTAATGCCTATACTGCACCAAGGTATACTAAACAAGGTAGGCTTATTGGCTCGCTCGCTCTCTTGTTTTGCTTCTTTCGACTCAGTCTGTTGTGAAAAGTACAACGCATTTGTGAGAGTCTCTCTCTCTTTCTATCTCTTTACCTTCTTTGCTGCTCTCTATAAGCCTACCTTGTTTAGTATACCTTGTACTGCACTACCAAATATACAATGTTATTGAAGTAGTAATGCTAATACTGGAAGAAATACAAAAACATTTTGATCTTTATTGAATATTTTCTGGATCTTTTGATACTTTCATTTTTGCAACATATTTCCGCTTTGACAGACGGCCTTTCTGAATTTTAAAAGCGTGGCGTATGCTGGTAGACAAGCCTGCTAATGAAAAACAAACACTTTTATTGCAAACTTTACTGTATATTACTTATTAATATTTGTAAACACTTACCTGATACGATTTTCAGTTAATTCACTTAAAAATCAATTAATCCAACTTTGGCTAGATCCGCACAGCACGACAAAAAAATCAGAGTGACGACAAATGTCGAACACAAAAGGATGAACAGAAATGCCACGTTACACTTACATGTATAGCTGTATTTTTACACTTGTAAGCGTAAACGTCAAAAATAACTCGGAAAAATGTACGAACAGGAATGAATTCTATAGCCGAAGTAGCAAACGAACGAAACAACAACAGTTCTGTGCTAAACTACCCATTACAACCTTGCTTACTTAAAAACTAAACGTAATACATTACGTGGGGCCTTTACGAAATGCATCTTGTGGACGTACTGGATATGCTGTTCGCCGCTGGGTTAGTTAAAAACGTATTGGTGTTCCTTTTGTCTATTCGATAATGCTATTTGTTATATGGGCATTTCTCTGACGAGGTCGACCGAGGCCAAAAAATTAAAATTCAATAAAAACGCATTTGAATATAGTTTTCTCGGGATTTTATTTTTAAAAGATATTGAAAACCCGCCAATTAAATTAATTGACATATAATTTCATTAACTTTGATCTGAAAACCTATTAAAAATAGCAAAAGTTCACTTTTTTGGTATTTTTTTGGTATTTTTTGTCATGTTTTCCATTATTTTTTTCGCCTATAAGAAAGATGATTCCTGATAAAAGTTTTTCTTCAAAGTCTCCCTTACATATTAAACTATCTAAAAAAAATCCCAGAAAATTTTTTCAATATCGGTTAACGGAATTTTTGTAACATTTATATAGCCAAGAAATTTTTGTCCCGTGCGACAGAGGTTTAAATTGAATTTAAAAAAAACTACAAGCCATATATGCTTCAAATTATAACCATTTTAAAGAGTCATCAATGCAGAACATTAATCAGAAATTCGCATAAATATATCGCCTCAACTTACGCTGAAATCTGAGTTTGAATTGGTCGCCGCGAAAACCACTTCTATATTTGTCCCGTGCGAATACCATGGTTTTTTGCAAATATCTCGAAAACGAACAGTAGCCCAAAATAGCCCTTAGCACCAGCTATAGAGCTAGTCAAGTGGCGAATCATAACGGTAAAACAATTTTGAAAATCGGTTTTTTTTTACATTTTTACAACTTGAAATGCGTACGAACGTCCCGTGCGACATCAGAGAAATGCCCATATATTGAAATAGAAGTTTGAAAGAAAAGATGAAGGTTGAAATTAATTTAGAGGGAATATGCGTGGCGTTAGCCATGGATTAGGACCTTCCAGCAGAGGGTGGCCAAAACGATCGATTAGAGTTTGACCAAAGGTAGGGCGGGCGAGCGAAGTGGATACACCAATGCTGCGTGTGTTCCACACACTTGACAGCCGTTGTTTTTTTTTTTTTTTTTTCTAATATGTCGTTTAGTGCAGGTTCTTGTTTGTATTGATGTCCTGAGAAGTCGTATGTATCAAACCTTGTCTACATTTGGCGGTCAAAGGGAAGTATCCGGCCCTGGGATCGAGAACTAGCCGGCGTTGCCCAAAGGGAAACAAGCTAAAATGTTACAACTATCATAATTTATCTATTTATAACCTACACAAGAGTATGTACATATATAATATTCATATAATAGCTAAGAAAAATGAAAATTAATCTAGGAATGATGAACAATTAGCTCTTTCAGATGACAGATACATACATCAGAAAGGTCTTGTAGCTCGGTCGTGGAGTGTGTGATCGCACAAATACATCGATATTGAAATTTTTGCAAGCCACTAAAACTGATATCATATATAAATATATCGATATACATATATATCTCGTACATGCATCTCTAATTTGTTATATTTCTCGCTCGGAACGGTTGTGATTTTCGCGGGATTAATTTTTTTTGTTGTAGTTTTCTTTGGTTACGGGCTAAGCGCCGTCGTTACCTGTCCATTAGCCAATTTTTTTTGGTTTTGTGTGTGTGTGTGCGTGTGAGCGTTCTGGCTGCCAACGCTTTACTTTTTATGGCCGAATGTTAATCTTATCGCAAATCAAACTGCGAGCATGAGCCCGCAACAGAAATTGTAATTGAATTTCAGTCTCGCATTCGAACACCCCAGTTGGAGCTCTACTTCTTCTGGTCCTGCTGATCCTCGCAAAATCGCTTCGAAGTAGACCAACTCATTGAGAGATCCACACCACCATGCCTGTAAAGACGGTGGCCCGTCAGCAGAGCCAGACGCCCGCCCAGCAGCTGCAGCAGACGCGACAGCGGGATGTGGAGAACGGCCTTTATCCAAATATCCCACCCGAGCGAAGATCGCCGCCCTCACGACCCCAAACACTGCGCCAGGATACCATCGACATGGAGGAGATACCCCTCAATCAGACAATATCGCAGGAGCCAGAGGATCGGCGCAAAATGAGGGAAATATTTGACAAGGTAAATACCACAGTCAAAAGCCAACACAATACTAGGCAATTTTTTCTGGAATTTCGCAAAATTACTCAAACCATGGGAATTTTTCTGTATTTTAACCGGCAAAACGATTCACCGTCTTCCCCTTTACCTCCTCTTCTTCTTAAAATACTTACATAGTGTGTGTGTGTAAATTAATTTTTTGTGTTTTTTTTGTTTTTATATTTGCCGGCGTTGCCATTGGTGAAAGTTGGAATTAATGAATGAATCACCACCATCAATGGCATTGCATGTGAACGGACACTCTTGCCCTTTCCTCACTCTCTCAGCGGAGAGCCTCCTCTCTCCTCCTTTCTGCCACTCATCTTCGCACCTTGCGTATTTACCGCAAACATACATTCTGATTCTTTGATTTCTCCCTTTCTTTGAATACTCTATACTTTAAGTAGTATATAAACTATTAGTCAGTCGTAATGGGGAAAACCTTTTTAGTTTTCTCTGAGATAATTGAATTGCAGTTTCATATATTAGGCAGCCCTTTGAACGATCGGTTGAAGAAGTTGTTAGTTTTTTGAAAATATTTCCATAAATGTCTGCTTCCATAGGAACGATCGATGTGAAAGGGTATCACAAGCTTCTGCATTTTATATTTTTTGTTGCATTCTGTTTTCTTAGCATTTATATGGGTGGGGTAGAGGCAGGGTTGTCTTATCGCCGACAGCTGGTGGTGTGGGGAGGGGGGAGGCAGTGAAAGAACCGGTTATAAATTATTGTTTGCTTTGTGTCGAGTTCTGTCTTTCGGTGGTGGTGTATTTTTGTTGCTGTTACTGTTCTGTTCTGATGTACGGGGAGGCATTGGTGTGGCATTAGTCACCTTGACCCCCCTCCCCCCCTATCCCAACTTTCCTTGCACCTGTTTGGATGTTATTGTTGTTTGGTGTTTTATTATCACTTCCACTTCCAAACGGATGTGCAGAGGATTTTTATGCCTGGATAGAGCAAAAGTTTAACTGAAACATATTCCCGTATTTGTCTATTAAAGGGTTTAAAAATGATTTAAATGATGTTAATAATCTATGCTATGAAAAGTACAATGCTACCCCATAGATCGATAAAAAAAAAACAGACCCAATGGGGAAAAAGAGAAAACTGATCGGCTAATTGACAATCACACATGAACGTGCAATGAAAGATTTCAGGGGAACCGCGAATGGAAGATGAGCTGCTGCTTCTAGTGGAACTGTGGAATTAATTAGCTGCCATTCGCACGATCCACCTCCGTTGCTGGTCAAAGGCAACTGTGTGTGTGTTCTTTCCATGTAAAAAAAGTTTTCGTCTGTTTGAATGTTATGCCGTTCTGTTTCGATCTGTTTTGTTTTCTGAGATCTGAAGGTAGAGAAATTAGCATTTGTCCACTCTTCCAATCTGATGCGATCCATGCGATCCGTCGAAAAGCAAACTGGAAAGAAAGCGACAAGCATATCGATTGACATTCCACAGAGAATTTCATGCTGTCTGCCCGAATAATACCAAATCCCCCTCGCAATCTAATCGACTCCGGTCCGACTCTCTTTGAGCAAACATTTAAGTGGCAAAGAAGCAAAAATAAGCAGCAACAACACCAGCAGAAGAAGAAAAAAAAAGAACAAGAGTGGCGTTCCTTAAGCTTCCATTCAATACGGCAATCTATTCATGCTAGTAAATACATACATATGTATGTATTTAGTATATACTCGTATGTACTGGAATAAAACAATTGTCCTCCATTGTCTGGCTATGACTGGAGTGTTTGTGTATGTGTGTGACCAAACCCCAGCTCACTCTTCCTGGACTTGTTATCGTGTCGGGAGGCGACTTTGCTTCTTCGAATAGTACCATGTACGAAAGATTCAGGGAAAACCACCTGTTTGTAATACATCTCGAGGGAAGTTTCCTGCTACCCCCTATGAAGTCCTAATCTATTTATTTTAATGGATTTCTGTTTGATTTTGATTAACCTCGTTTTGGATGCAGCATTCCAATGTGACCTGGTCCTGGAACCGGAGACCAGACCGGACCGTATATGGCCACATTATGTTGCAGTCGACACAGACGACCAGCACCAAATGCGGTGCTGTTGTGTCAGAGTGGGTTTCCACACCATCGACGATGCATGTTGCAGTGTTTTTTATTTTGTTGTACATTTTTTGTGCCGTTTATTCTTAGTATTCAGAGTTTAATTTTGAATACGATCTGAAGGCGATCGTCTGTGGCTATGGCTTTGACCTCTATTTATCGTTCGACAGGGTATCAAAGTAGCAGTCGCCCAGCTGCTGATCCTCCTCCTGCTCAAAGGGGTCATGCCAGACATCTAGCGGTGACCCGTCCCCCATTGTTCCCTTCCTCAGACGCTTGCGGTCACTAACAGAGTGACGACGCCTGCGTGGAACATTAGAGTGATGTCGTACCGAACGCCCTCCTTGACGGCGCTTCTTCTTCAGGCGGGACTGGTGCTCTGTGTGTCGGTCGGTGAGGCTGTTGATGCAGAAGAAGATCACCACCATTCCCAGATACAAAAGGCAGAAGGTACCAAGGCCGGATGACTCCCGTTGGGGGGAGGACTCTTCATCCTTCTCGTCGCTGCTGCTGCTGTCGCAGGACCAGCTAGAGAACAAGCTGCTCAAATGTGTTGTTGTTATCTGTTCAAGCGGCGACATTTTAAAGTCAGACAAATATGGAAAATATATGGTATATGGAAATTTTGGATTTGGAAGGAACTTAGAAGTCAGTTATAGCTGGGATCAGATCTCCGTCCTTTTTTTTCGGATGTACATATGTAAGGAAATGATTGATATACGATTGATTGCTTGGTTGGATTGGATGCTACAAAACAAATCGGTTTTTGCTTACGGTTTTCTGTTTTCCAGCACGACTCCGATCGCGATGGCCTGATCAGCACACACGAACTGAAGGAGCTCATTTCGGACGGCTACTGCCGGGACATACCCGCCTATATAGCCGAGCAAATACTGCGCCGCAGCGATGTAGACAACAATGGGCATCTGGACTTTGAGGAGTTCTACACGATGTCGCTGCACCACAAATGGATGGTACGCAATATCCTGGCCAGATACTGCCGATATGTGGTGCCGCCGCCCAAGCCGCTCGAGGGCGATGAGCCTGACGGTGCCTATGAGAAACAAATGTCTATCTGCCCTCCGCCCCTCACCATGGTCATCTTCTCCATCATTGAGATCATCATGTTTCTGGTGGATGTTATCCATTTTCAGTGAGTATGAGTATACCATGTCGGCGAACCTGTTAACCTGTTAACCTGTTAACCTGCATCTTTCCACACAGGGACGATCCCAACCACAACGATCGCCTAGGCGAGAGTACAAGCGGTCCGGCAGCGACGCTCTTTATCTACAATCCGTACAAGCGGTATGAGGCATGGCGCTTCGTCAGCTACATGTTCGTTCACGTGGGCATTATGCACCTGATGATGAACCTGATCATTCAGATATTTCTGGGCATTGCCTTGGAGCTGGTACATCACTGGTGGCGCGTGGCGCTGGTTTATCTGGCCGGCGTCCTGGCCGGGTCCATGGGCACATCGCTGACGAGTCCGCGTATCTTTCTGGCCGGGGCCTCCGGCGGTGTCTACGCCTTGATCACGGCGCACATTGCCACCATAATAATGGTAAGTGTTTCTGACATTTAATCCGATTTTGATAACCATTAAGATATAATTTGGCTTGCAGAACTACTCGGAGATGGAATACGCGATAGTCCAGCTGCTTGCCTTCCTCGTCTTTTGTTTTACCGATCTGGGTACCTCTGTGTACCGTCATCTCACCGATCAGCATGACCAGATCGGCTATGTGGCGCATTTGTCTGGGGCCGTGGCCGGTCTTCTGGTGGGTATCGGGGTGCTGCGCAATTTGGAAGTGAGGCGCTGGGAGCGTATCCTCTGGTGGGTGGCCGTTATCTTCTACTTTGCGCTAATGACCACCGGCATCATCGTTCACATCTTTGTGCCCGATTACTTCCCCAAGCAGGAGTACAACTGAGAAATGACCGTGCGGCGTCTCGACCACAAAAATATGTAGCTTTAAGTCGTCGTCCCCTTAGCCCTAGAATTAGGATGTCCCCCTGTCCACCAAAGTGCACTTGATGCGGAAGATTGACGTGGAGGCACTGTATAGCTGCAGTACGCACAATGCCTTAGCCTTGCCTCACCGCCCGCTGCCACCACTTGGACGTGTCAAGCCTGCCGTTTGACCGTTTTTGTGTGCTATATAATTTATTTTCTTACGTCTATTATTGATGTCCTTTTGCCGAGAGTCGTCCCGATCCTCTCAGAGACAACCGTCCACACAGATGGAGTCTATCTATCAGATGTACTAGAGTACGAGAATGTGTGCATATTTATACGTATTATATACATATATATTCTTGATCGTCATGACGCAACGAAGCAACGATTTGAATGCATCCCATGTGAGGGGATGGGATATACGCGTGCATTCCCGTATTCCCAACAGAGAACAAAACTCAGCTGCATTTTAATTGTACAATTTGCCTATCTTTTATAACTATTTTACCGAACAATAAAGACAGTATCTTGCAAGAAAGATACACATATTTTTAAATACACAATACACATCCCTATGTATTTACCTACATATTACTTTCTATTTCCCAGCTGAAACTTATTATTATTGATTTAAGAATTTACGTAGAAATGTACTTTAATAAGTATTTACTTTAATACTAATACTTATGCATTATTATTATTTTTTTGCACTATCTTTATCCTTTTTGCCTTTGGTGATCTCCCTGTATTTTATGGCATGGGGTACAACCACCTCGGATTCGGGCAAGCCTTAGCCCAAGAGCAACTGTATACAAGCCCAAGCCTACTGTTTTGCGGAGCCGCATCGTCATCCGTTAAACCCCTTGTAACACCTAATGGCTGAGGGCCATATATCCGGCCGAAAGAAAGCTAATATGGGAATATTACGAAAAAAAACACAAGTATTCTACAAATTTGTAAGACTTTACATTTTTCGCGTGGCAAAGTCAGAAATGCCATTGCATTTTATAAGAAACATGGAACCTAGGAAAATATTCCACGTGAAAAGCCCAGAAAAACCACTTTAAACGACGATAGACGGATTGCCAAAATCAGTAAAGCCGATCCGTACTTGACTTCGACGCAAATCAGAGGTCAAATGGTGGCAGATTATGGCGTGAATGTGTCAGCTCAGACCATAAGAAGACGGCTAAATGAATTCGGGTTATATGGACGCATTGCCCAAAAAAAACCATTGCTGTCCATTAAAAATGTTAAAAAGCGCCTTCAAGTCGCCACAGAGCATATTCAAAAAGGTCCCAATTTTCGGAACATGATTGTTTGGAGCGACGAATCCAAGTTTAATGTCTTTGGAAGTGATGGTAAACCATATGTACGACGTCCTCCCAACAAACAATCGGACCCCAAATACACGAAGAAGACCGTTAAACACGGGGGCGCTTCGATTATGATCTGGGGCTGTTTCACCGCATCGGGCATAGGTCCCCTAGGGAAGATAGAAGGCATTATGGACGGCGAAATGTACAGGGACATCCTTATTAACAATTTATCTGGAGAATATGCCGATAATTTTCCACTTGCCTGGATATTTCAACAGGACAACGACCCGAAACACTGCAGCAAGATAGTCAAGTCGTGGCTTAACCAAGAGGCAATCAATGTTTTGCAATGGCCACCGCAGAGCCCTATAGAGAACTTGTGGGGAATTCTGAAACAAGTCGTTGGCCAAAAAAAACCATTAAATAAAAACGATTTGTTGCGATATTTGCAAGAATAGTGGAAGAAAATCACCACGCAACAGTGCGCACGTCTTGTGGATTTAATGCCAAAGCGTTGCTCCACTATTCTTAAGCAGAAAGGTCATCCCACTCAATATTAAAGTAAATTTATTAAAAGTATAAGGAATATTGGGCAAATTTTCACTTTTTCAACCATTTTTTTCCAGGTGGCTTAAGTATGTGAGCAGGACATTTTGGAGATGGTCTCTGATTTTTTAAGTTTTTCGTTGAATATATATTTTTATAACTTGGTTATTCTTCAATTAGAACACTGATATATAGCACTAATGTGACACAAAAAATTGGAGCTGTGAAATAAAAACTTTTCTTAATTTTCGTTTAAATTCTTGGTTGAAGTCTTGTGGCTAAGTCTATGAGCACCACTGTAACAAGAACAAATTTTGTTCTTACCTTGATATAAAACGCTTTTGATCGAATTATAGAGGTGACATTTCATAAACTAAAGACAAAAGAAAATATGGAATAGCAATTCCTGTGGATCTCGTTTTGTTTGTGGTTATTATTCGTTTCAGAAAGGGTCAAAGACTACATTATACAGATATTGCAAAAAAAAAAACATTTTATAAATCTTAAAAATGAAGGCAACACAATGGCTGATAACACCACTACACTAAAATGTTCAAAATAAAGTTTTTTTTTCGGTACACCACATAAAATAACCACATACACATAGGCACATAGGGACAATAACTATTTTATGAATAATAAAGTAAATATTTTTGTTTTTTTTTTATACTACAAAGCCTTTTCCATTAGACTAAGATACGCGTCCTCTTATTTCAATACAGGAATACTTTACACACTACACTACTGTTTCGTTTGGTGTCAGACTGTAATTAGATTTAATTCAATTTCAAAATTCAGAGGTACACGAACTTCCACAACAAAATTTAATAACAGTCAAAACACATCAAATCTAGCAACGCGATGGATTTGGTAAAGTTAATAATAGCGATATCAAAGAGTCGTTTCACGGGTCTTATGACCACGGCACGGCGGGAAAGGTGGAGGGCCAAGGCCAAGGAGATCCAGCTCAAGGCCATGCTGGCTGCCAAGGGTAGTGCCCCGTCGGCAAACTTTCCCCAAGGAATTCCTTCCAAGGCTCCAGAAAACCAAAGGAAACCCCAAGGCGGTTTCGGTATGAACAATTGGTTGACTCCCGGGAAGTATTGGCAGCAACAGCAGCCACCGCAAAATAAGACATATGATGGTTGTAGGATCATCTCCCTAGTGGCGGGCCAACACAAGTCCTGGATGAATTGCGTGCACGGCTTTCAGATGCAGAAGCAGGCACGATTTTTCAGGGAACAGACTTGTAGGCAGCAGGCCGGAAGGGATAGAAAACAACATAAGATACAGCAGATATCTAAGGGAGAGTCCAACGATTCAGCAGCATTAGTAGGATCATCTTTAATCTCCAATCGGAAAGCTCCTGTAGGGGCCGAGAAACCGAAGGAAAAGTCGCCTGAGCGTTGGGCTTACCTGGAGGCCATTGAAAAGTTAAACAGTTACCACGCATTCGACTTGCAACCCAGGCGGATGGGCTGCCAGGGCTCCGAATTGCAGCCGGATCTGATAATAGAACATACCCTGGAGTGTTTGGCCAGGACGGAGTTGTCAAAGGATCAGTTGGAGAGCATTCCCGTCATACAGATATCAGGATCGAAGGGCAAAGGAACCACATGTGGCCTTGTTCAGAATATCCTCCTTTCGCATGGTATCAGGACAGGGGTGCTCTGCTCGCCACATCTCTTCTCTTCCTGCGAGAGAATACGCCTCGATGGCGAGCGTTTGAGTGAGGTTCAGTTCACGAATCTCTTCTGGAAGATCCACTCCATGCTGGCCAAAATGCAACCACCGCCGACCTACGACCAGCTGCTGACAGTGATGGCCTTCCATGCGTTCTGCCAGGCGAATGTGGATGTGGCCATTGTGGAGGTGGGCAGCGGAGGCGCCAGCGATTGCACCAACGTCACCTCACATGCGCAAACCATCGGCATCAACACTCTGGGCTGGGGCCAGAGTTCGGATCCAAGCCATTCCATGCGAGACATTGCGTGGGCCAAGGCGGCAATCATGAAGCCGGCTGCCAGCATATACACGAATGTCAGCCAAGCGGAGTGCTGTGAGGCCCTGGCCCAGAAAGCCGAGCAACTGGGCGTCCAGCTCCATAGAGTGCCCACATTCCATGCCCTGGCCGAGGCAAATCCCAACCACAAGCGTGTGCTCTCCAAAGCCAACCATTCCGTAAAGTTGAATGGCTCATTGGGCATCCTACTGGCATACGACTATCTCAGGCGTCACAAGCCCGCGTTTGTTGTGGGAATGGATACAAATACAATTCAATTATCTGAGGGTGTAATCAGCGGGATTGATACCTTCAAGCCGGCAGGACATTTCGATGTGATGAAACATGACGGCCTTAATTTCTATCTAGACACAGCTGATTCTGTCGAATCGATGGTGGCCTGTAGGGAGTGGTTTTATGCCAGAACTCGGGCCAATCGCTCGCCAAAGATTCTGTTGTACAGTAATGTGAACGATTTTAAAGCCAAGGATCTTCTAACGATCCTTCGCTTCAATATGCGCTTCGAGGAAGCCATCTTTGTCCCAAGCCCCAGCTTCTTTGAGGGCGAGTTTGTGGCCGAGGACCAATCCACTGCCATGGTCTGGCACGACAAGGAAGAGCTGCAGCGGGCAAAGAGAAATGCCAGAATCTGGTGTCATCTCTGCAAGGGGATCGGAAAGAAGGACACCTCTCATATATTGATCTCGATGAACTCATTCTTTGAGCATGTCCTAACCAACTATGGCGAGCAGAAGTACGGCCCAAAGAGCGAAGTCGATGTCCTGGTAACTGGCTCCCGGCAGTTGGTGGCTGCAAGCATAACGAGGCTTAACAAACTTAGAGGCTTCAAGTGTTAGCCACCACAGTTGATCGATCCATTTGAATTTTATAGTTATTGTTTCAGTTTTTGTTTTCCAAATTCCTAGCGCTTTTGCACCTTGGCACCATGGCCACCTAAACATAATCCTAAACATATTATTTGTTTGCATTAAAACATTGTTTTCCAAGCCATCGTTTATCTGTTACGGCTCTTTTGAGAGGCCAATCACTCACATCAATGACATAGATAGAGCTTAGTACAGCAATATCTATATCTATACTCCTCATACAGAATGCTCCATTTTAAAAATTGTAACTGGCAAGTGCTATGTATCTTATATATGTACATATTTTTGTATCAGTCATGTTCCGGTGATCGCAAAATTGGCAATTGGCTAATTGCGCAAATCGTAAGATTCTTATGATTTAGAACCGGTTACTAATATGTAGGGTAAAGTAGGTAGTTATGGACAGTCGGTAGTTGTGGACACCCCTGTGCAACTTTTGACACAGAGCAGATTTGACAGATCTGACAAATGTCATGTGTGCGCCATAGAAGCACGATGTTTTTGTGCCAAATACCAAAGTGAACAGACGCGTCTGCTTTGTGCTGCAAACAAATTATTTTTTTTACCTCGAGAAAAATCACAAAAGTTTCTTTGAACGTTTTTTAAAGTGTCACCGTGTGAAGTGTGTTAAGTGAGAAGGTGAGTGCAATGGATTTTTTTACGCCAAATTTAGTTTTCTTTGAGATTCAATACCGGGTTCGGACACAATCTACACCTCAAAAATTTTTTCCATATGATTTCAAAATGGCTGCTCAAGGGAGTTGTGGACACTTGAATGTCGGGAGTTGTGGACACCCAATTTTTTTTTTGGCAAATCGTGAAATATTGTCGTTGATGTCAATATAAATTATTTTAATAGTGTTTTATGCATTTTTTCGATGTTTTTAGTCATGTCGTCGAAGAAAAATTCAAAAAAATCGTCCGATTTAACGGGAATTGATTTTAATGCGCTGAAAAATGCCATTAAACGATGCTTGGTGGAAAAGCAATCCGTAAAACCGACTGCTGCGGCGTTTGCTATTCCCCGAACCTCTCTCATACGCTACCTGAAGAAAGTGGAAGAATCGCACCATACGATCCAGACATTTTCACTGATGCTGATTATGTTCAAGCCGTCGAAAGAAATGAGGTAGAAGCTGCCGTCGAAAATGAATTGGGGGAGGAAGAGCAGTGCCGCATCGTGGTATTGCTTGATCCGGCTGTTGGCCACGTCGAAGAAGTTTGCACGACACCAGAGCCGGCCACTTCTTCCATTTCTCGTTCAACATCTCGGAGCAGTCTGTCGATTTTGGATGAGGTTGGTCCGCTTCATGGTGTGACTCCGAAGAAGCCATCCAATCGGGGTCGTAAGCCTATGAGCAGCTCTGTTTTAACTTCACCGGAAGTTTTGATAACTTTGAAGAAGAAAGCTGAAGAGCGTGCTGTGAAAAAAGCGGCCAAGACGGCCAAGGATTTGGCAAGACTCGGTAAGCTTGTCAAGGAGCTTTCGGCCACGCCAGCCAAAACACCAGCTAAGCGCGGCGGCACATCAATGCCAGCAAAACGTGCCAAACCATCTAAGCGTTCCAAGAAGCAGAAGTCATCGGTCACATGAATGTGATCGGCCAGTCCACTTGAAGTGTGCTGACATGCGTGCCAGCTACTTCACATGCGCGAATTGTGCTTCTGACGTGGAATGATGCCCTCTCTCATTATTCTTTTTGCCATTGATGGCCTTTAAAATTAATAAACTTTCATTATTGATTAATTTCATTGCGTTTAACTTCATACTTTCTATATTTAAGCTCATTTTACAAAGGTGTCCACAACCCCCCACCAAAAAAAAATATCGCGAAAATGACCATTTCACAAAAAATTTGATAATTTTTTTTCATTGGGAGATATCAATGTAAACTATCAAAACTAGTTAGCTGAGGTTTCTAGCTTTCCATTGATATGCATATGTCCGCATAATATGCCCCAGGTAAAAATATATGATTGAAAAACAAAACTAAGTCCACAACTGCCTACCTTCCCCTATAGATAGATGTATTGTCGCTTCCGAAACCAGTCAAACGCAGTTGTAGTTTGGAGAAAGTCACACATATTTTATTGGTAATATACTCAAAGGTCAGCCAGTCACAGTACACAAAATCCTCTTTCAGATTTGGGTGTGGCTTGCCTTGGTAATCTTTACAAGTTGAATGCATGGCTTATATTACAAAATTAATGTCTATACGAGTGAATATAGTCTTTTGTTTTGTTCGACGCAGTCAAACTTCTCTTCCACAGTTGGCTTATGTTTCCTTTGGAATGCTAAGCCCTTTTTGATTCTCTTTCAGTTTAGTGAACATGTATTTCGCCATCAATCATCCTCTGTGAGTACAACTCTCAAGAGCTATTGATGCTAGATGGTTATTTAAATTCTTATCGATAACAAAAAAATATATTTTTTCAGTGTCTGGTTTTCGGAAAACTAACATTTGTAGTATATATGGTATAGTACGATAAGGTACAATATACACATTAAATCGATATTTAAATCGATACGTTGAAACAGTAATATTTATATCTACATCAATATATTTAAAAACTAAACATGTACGAGTACGATTTCTTCTCTTGTGTTTATACGTATGTATACACGGGTTTTCTTGTGTGGTCATCAGTTGATTCTTCACTTTAGTGCCACATTCAGTTCGGCGTTTGAAACGAGCCTTAAACTTAATTAATATTAGTAAGATAATACGAAAACAAAAATAGTGCAAAAAATAATTTCCATTTATAGCCACTTTGCAGCTACGACACTTTGAAATACGAAAACGTAAAATAACCGTCCTAATACTATTTTCTTAGCTTAGGTGTTTAATTTGTGTTAATCCGTGAATTTGTGATGGCTCTCGAAGACTCAGTCTTGACTTTCTCTGATGCAGGTGCATTCGGTTGGTTTGGTGGGTTGGGGAGGGGTAGAACTGGATGAGCAATGATTGTATATAATTTTTGTGGTTCAAATGGTCAGGGTCGGCGCTGTAGCATCGCGAGGAAGACGACCAAGTTGAATTGTAGGCGTGTCCATCATAGCCATGGTGACCACGGACGGAGAGGAGTACGCCATCATCTCGGACATTATCGTTTTCAGGCGCTCAAACGGCAACCCGGCCACACACATGGTATGCCCCTGCTCATGACATTCCGTGGAGCAGGTGTTCAAGGGATCGTCGAGCGGGATACCGGGCACAGGACGGACTACGGGGACCATGGGGACATCGGGATTTCCAAACAAAGCGCCCGTTGCGGTAAGCAGCTGCGTGATGAGCACCAATTTAAAGAGCTTTAGCTGCCTTCCATTACGACTGATTTCCATTACGGAACGGATCATGAGGGCCGAGTTGGTCTGACATTTGGGGGTCAGCAGCAGCTCTTCCACCGTGTGGCAGTTTGAAAGCAATTGGCTAAAGTTGCTGTCCACATCCACGTTGACCAGCTCGAGGCGACGCACGCACCCGGCTTGGGCGAGTCCCTTCATGATCTCGTCGACTGGGAACAAAGTCTTCTTCCTCTGGTCCGTTTCTATGCGGAACCTCTGCAATTTCGTGAGTGTCGGGAGCACCTCATTGCCCAGCTGGAGGCGGTGCATGCTCTGGCAGTAGCCCAGAATTAGAACCTCCAGATTGGGCAAGTCCTTTAAAAACAGCAAGCTACCCAAATTCTTCACGCCGCGCAGGCTCAGGATACGCAGGTGCGTCAGCTTGCCTACGTTGGGCAGACCGGTGATCGATGCCTTGGTATCGGTCATGCGAATGCGCAGCTCATTCAGGTTTTCGATCTTATCGATGTCGGTCATTATGAGGCCCGAGCTGACGCAAGTGCAGATCAGCTTCTCAAGTTGAGGCAAGCAACGGAAAATCTGGTGCAGGAAGTCTGCTTTCGTATGATCGGTGCGCACCGTGCGCATATCTGTCAGCACGCGCATGTCACCGGCAACGAGGGTCCCGGTATTTGGTATGATCGCGCCCATCATGTCCAGATCGCGAGTAGAGTTTCGTGCCATCTCACGCACCAAAGCTGGCCAATTGTTTACCTTTGTGTCGCGCAGAGATACTGATTTCCATACGTCAGCATCACGGGAGCACAAGTGCCACAACTTGGACACTTTCGAGCAATTGGCCCGATCCTGAAAGATACATTCCATTCGAATCGATATAGTTGCAGCGTGCCGTTCGTAAGTTTCTTTCGATATTTACCTCCTGGCTTAGTGTCTTCATTACGCTGATCAAATAACGGCAATTGAAGTCCTTTCCAAACGCCTCCACCCACGGGCTATGGGGTGTAGGCGATTGCTTGTGTACAGCAATCCGTTTGTCGTAAAATTCTTGGTAACTAGTCAAGTCCGGCGGATTTGGCACAATTCTGTGGTGGTCGTAGGGGAAAGAAAATTACAAAAATGTATTAGGGGTTTGTTCAGAACGACTAAGCGTACGCCAAGGTAACAATAATTAATCTAATCAGACCTCAGGGCTCAGGTGCCCAAGGACTCACACTTTTGGTTGACTTGTGATCGCCGGCTCTCCGACGATGGAAATCGCCTTACGCCCGCTGATGACCACGACCTCCTGGGGCATGAATAAATTAGTCGGCGTTGCGACTGGGGATGTGTCTGTACTGAATAGCTCCGCCGGTGGCATCTCGCCAGGCGGCTCGATAATTTCTGTGACTTTCAGCCCATTGCTCACAGTGCTCGCCTGGTAGCTCTCCTCGCTTTCCTCCTCTTCGTCATCCAGTTCTTCATCTTCGTCCATCAGAGTAACGGCACTTGCTCCCTTTTCCCCCTTTGGCGACTGTATGCACCACTGCAATAATACATACGTATATGTGAGAAGTGACAGAGCACAACATGTGCAACAGAAACACTGACCTTGCAAACGCTCCCCTTGAATTGCTTTAGGCAGATTCCACAGGTCGCGCGCTTTTCCTGGCTCACTGAGGCGGCGCTACAGAGTAAAGGGGTCAGAGATAACTCAGGAATGGACGGGGTAAAATATATGCTTACCATGAACTACCACTTGCGGTCGAAGATACAGCTCTGGCGTTCCCATTGCTGGCGGCAGCAAGAAGGCGCGCATTCCCTTTGACGGCCATGGTGGAGGTCCAACCCTCAGGGGGAGGGCTGGCGCCCTTTGGCACCTTCGGCTTAGGTACGCGTTTACCTGTTACAGGGGCTTCCACTACTTTGGCTGCCAGAGGTTTTATGGATTCGGTTGCCAGAGGTTTGATGGATTTTTCTGCCATCGACACCGCTTCGTCCGTCAATTTGAGACTTTTGACAAATGTCGCGATATCAGCTTCATCCTTTGGCTTCACGAGGGACTCGGTCCCCACCGTCTTGCGACGTTTACGACCAACCCCGATGGGGACAGACACTGTCGTTTTGTCGACCGCCAGCGATTTGCGGCGCTCCTTTAAGGCGGCAAGGTGATCTTCCCTACTCATGGCCTGGCGGACCGTCTCGTACTTGGATTCGGCACCCAGGACATGCGTCCCGAAGATAAAGTGCTCTTTGGTGAGTTCCCCCGTCAGAACTAATGCAACTTCACTCATTTTGCGGCACCTCTTACCGCAGGGCGATGTGTAGGTTACGCGATTCGAAGTGCTGGAAAGGGGGCTGGGAGTCACCACTTCACGCTTCCAGCCATGTTTGAAAGGCAAACGATAGAGCTCGTCGGAGATATTTGGCTTCAGCTTCTTGGTCATCACTGACATCAGTGGCAATGGATCTGGCGCCAGATCATCATCATCATCATCAGCACAAATTAATTTTGGAGGTGGACCAGAACGACTCTTTTTCTTCTTCTTTGGACGAGGAGTCGCTTTCTTCTCATCCTCATTGTTGTCCTCGTCGTCGTGAGCCTTCAATCCGAGGGACGACTTTGGGCGTTTTCGGGTAAATGGAATGGAGGCACCAAGGACAGAAACCGGAGACGCACCAGAAGAAATCATCACCTCATCCTAGAGGGAACAAGAGGGGTGGAAGAGAAGGTCAAAGGTTAGTGTTTGGTCAGGTCTAGTCTGCGCGTCTACAACGAGAGCTCTAAGCATTAGTTATAGTTAGTCGTTATATTTCTTATCTCTTATTGCTTTGTTTTTTAGTATTTTAATTTTAATTGTGTGTCACCACCTTCATGTCTAAATCTGTTGCTCTTTGCTGCTGCTGACTTGCAGTCGCAGTTGCTGTGGTTGTTGTTGGTGGTTCTGGTTCGCTTGTGCTTGAAGCCACAGACAAGTTGTTTGAGCTGTTCTCCGAAGAGTGGTTGCTGTTGTTGTTGTTGTTGTTGGTTGGTGGCGTCGGTGAAAATGTTGGACTGGGAGGAGTCGTCGGAGTTGGAAGGGTCGTTAATGGTGTTACTGGTCTTTCTGGTGATGCAGACGATATCGGAGCCGTTAAATTAGTACAAGAGGACGTAGCTGTAGTTGTTGTTGTCAGTTGGATGAAAGGATGGGACGGTTCTTTTGCTGTCGGGAGAATAGTTGTCTTCGTCTTCTCCGTGCGGGAGGATGGTGATGGTGATGATGACATCTGTGAGGAAGTCGGAGTTACCGTGTCCGGGCTAGCCGGATCAGCTTGAGCACCAGCAGGCGCCTGTATCGCTGATTCTGCCATGGATTCTGTCTGTTCTTCACGGGGAAATACCCACAGACCACTCGTGCAAAGTGCCCTGATCTCAGCTGGCGACTGTTGTAGTGGATAGGATATAGATGCAGAAGAGAGAGAGAGAGAAAGTATATAGACAGTACCACCTAATAAAACACCCTCTCTACGAATTCAAAAACGGATCTTTAATTAGTTTCTACTTACCCGAGTTTCCACATCTGAGTCATCGGAGATTTCATTCTGTATATAAGATAGGGAAGGATTTCTTCCGGAATATCCCTTCAATCCGGCTTCTGTCGAATTGCGGCGATCGTGCGACTTTTTCTTCTTCTTTTTATTTTTCTTGTGATTGTTGCCTTTGGGGGGAAGGGTCAAAGAGAGGGCCAAAGGCATAAGAATCTCGATATTGAAGTTGATAATATTTCCGGCCACTTACCATTGACAAGGTTCAATGAGGCGTCGCCATTGTATCGCGATACCTGGCCGTGACTGTTTCGGCTGCTGTTGGATTCGTCTGTGGACATTTCCGTAGCCATAGCATTGGCAACCAGCAGACGATCGCGCATGCTGCTACCATTGACGCTATTACTAGGTCTGTTCTCGTGGCGCCGACCAAAGTGGGCCGATGGCGACGACTTGGATCCGCTGCTGGAGTTCCTGCTGCGGGACTGCGATTTGTCACGTCGCTTCGAACGCGATTTGCGGTCGTTCGACGTTCCGGGAATGTCGTCGTGTGAGCTCATAGCGTTCTGAAAAATATATTTCGTTATATACTTTTCGTTATATACTGTTCGCCAGTGGAGGATCAGACTTTTAGCTTTTTGTTGCAATATTTAACAGCTTCTCTTCAAATACCTCTCTAATTCAGGGGTCGGCACGCAGACACTGAACACTGAACACTCGGCGCTGCCGAGCAGAATAATGAAGCCTTTTGAGAATAGGGCCGAAGCCACACGATTCATTTTTGCTGCCTCTGCGCCAGCCGAACAGAATAACAAAGCCGCGTGTGCGCAAGGCCGACGCTACACGAAGTTTCTACACTGTGCGTGTGCCGATCGCGCTGCCCCGTGGCCTTTTCCTATGCACAGTGCATAGAACGCTGCCGACCCCTGCACTAATTGATGACTTCTCTAATAAGAAACACACACACACACACACACACACATACACGAACTTGTTCTCATATGCAAAGTGCGTGCAAAAAGACGCGCATCCTAGCGGCAGTTTTTCGTACTACTCAATTCTCAAGTGCAGTCATGCTTTTCCCTAAGAAGATTGAATGCCGACGAACGAAGCGTAATTTGTGCGTGTTCGTTCGTGCGTACACACATTACAAAATTAAAGCTGAAATTTTACCCACACACTTGCACACGAACATATGTACATACATACACTCATACAATTGGAGCACTTCACGACTGCGGTTGGCCCAAAGACCACTTTTCCGGTTCGGGTTTCGCGCTTTGAAAATGAAAATGGACTTCTTCTCGAATAATGAAACAAACAAAAATTCACCGGAATTGTTGCACAACCGAATCGCAATCTGAACTCGAATTACAGATCAATATTAGATTATTTTCGCACTGCGCTTTGAATGATTTTTTTTTAAGATTTTCTACGAATCGAGAACATTTCTAGGAAGCCACACATTTTTCGCACCTATATACATATGTAGATACAAAGCAGATCAGCAACAAATTTATTGAGAAGAAAATGTTAAGCGTTTCATTATCTCTCACGCGTTTCGTTTGTTTTGTTTTGGTCGCGCGACGGTTTTTTTGCCCAAAAATAACGTACGCGTGCATGTACACACACACACCACGACAGAAAGCACCGCTTACCATAGAGAGCCACGACGGTAATGAACCCAAAATATGAAGTAAGCCAATAACTTTTGGAAAAAATGAAACTATATATGTATACTTGTAGAATATGGAAAAATTGCTAAGCTCGCAATTTAATAATAATCTTGCGGACTTTTGCTGTTGCCTATTATTTCGGACAGCGGCGCCTCACAATTTTCGTACGAATTTGCGTTAGTATGGGTGCGAGACTGCGAAATTTACTGTATATGAGTGACGCCAGGCCACTATACTCAGCTGCATTTCCAGCGAAGCTGCTAAAATTCTATTCTATTCTACCTTGAAAATGTGCTCAAAATGATTATTTCGGGGACTTTTCCACTTACCTGATGCTTCACAAAAAATCTACGCGAACACTTGAGCGTTTATTAAGATCACTTCTTTCAGTTCAATAATAACAAAAACTGCTACAACCGTGTGCGACCCGTGTTTGTGTGAGTGTCAGTTTCCGTCTCCCTTTTTTAGCACTGAGGGTTGCAGGGTTGCATGCGGCTAGTGCTGGACAACGTTCATTGTGCGGCTGCAGACGCGCCAATATGCGCAATTTAAAATGAAATTTCTTTTACACAAATTACGAAATTATGTGACTTACCAAATAGTTGCCATATTCCCTTCTGGAATTTCACAAAGCGTAAGTTATTAGTTAGTTAATTTTCACAATTTTTATTTTCAATTTGCACTTCGCACTTGTTGCTCTGTTAATTCAGTGACTCTGATCGATGGTTGACCGGTATCGTGTTTAACCCCTGATTCGGACAGCACGGACAATTGACATTTAATAGCCTATTTACACTACGGTTGAGTTATTGAGTTTCGGGCAAAACTCGAGTTTCGTTTACATGGGGAAGCATAGGGGACCTAGATGTGGCAAAAAGTTGAGTTTTGGTTGCGTTTAGTTGAGTTTGTCCGATTTTCCGAATATTTCAACCCTGATCTGTCCGTCGTGGAATTATCACCACTAGTTACAACAACAATATACAGCTCAAAATTTAAATTTTGGCGCGTAAAAAATATGGCTGGGGAAAAAGGTGCAAATTGTTAAAACCAATACTTTAAGCCAATTTTATTATTAAAAACCATATAAATAATGTGGTCGATTTCTAAAATTCGGTCGGCCTCTTTACACTACCGCTTCATTGTCGAAGGTGGGGAAAAATGATGCAAAGCATTTACACTTTGGCCACATCATTTCCGCATCATTTTGTCAGCCGTTCGGCCTACAAACGTAACCAAACCGATTGAATATGATGAAGAGAGCACACGCATTTTTGTTGAAATTAAAAAAAAATACCCAAATAATGACCGATTTATTTTTAAATGTGGAAACGGTGCATTTGGGATTTTCACTACGAGCACCCAATTGTTTATGGAGCTTCGAAAGGAGGAGTCCGATGTTAGTGAAGCTATCATTGGCTCCACCGAACAAAGATTACGTGCTGCTTACTTTAATTTATAAGTTTTAATCAGTGCATCCCAAAAGATTTTTGTGGACCCTTGCAAGTATTTGTGTTACCATTTTGTTGTTTGCTTATTTTAATTGAAATGCTCAGGAATGGTTTGGCCGCTCAACTTTAAATTGAATTTATTGTTTGATTCGACAAAAATACCCCGAAACCGCGTCGATACCGCGAATATTTTAAGTATTTTGTAAAAATACTTGTCAGAATACGGTATTACTTGCAACTGATGCGGCGAATGCTTAAACATGCGGCCAACATGTTTGCATTCTATCCACAGGGTTCTTATGGGCATTATTGTCTCACGTTCCATTTAACGGAAAAATCCAATGATGCGCCCTAATGTAAAAAGGGTATAAAACTGAGGTTGTATGCGTGAATGTGTGTGAGTACGATAAAAACACAGTGCAAAAAACCAAAACCCAAGAAACTATAAGGAGAATTATGCGAATTATGAAATTTAGGGGATAAATAGGGCATACAAAATATTTGATTGAACTCTGTTCAGCAAAAACGGATTTATCCAATATTGCGGTGCTTTATCTGTGTATTGTCGCTATCCGGCGCCACAGCGCCCACAAATAATACATTCCTGCTTGCTTTGATACAAAATTTGAATTCTTAACGGATTTTGTTTTTACACAGTGTTACATGCACATCTGGTCACACTAGTCCGCCAGTATTTTTATATTGCACGTTTTGCACTAGCACTAACCACACAGTATATATACGTATATATACATATAATTATTTTTTAGCGCATACTACTTTTTATATGTGATCAAATATATCATTATATACTACAATAAACCATACAATTAAATATATATTTGTGAATATATATACATATATCAGCTCATTATATTAGTATATTCAATATTAAACAAAGTTAACATCTAAAGCATGTACAAAATAACAATTATTCTGGTATTGTAAGGCAAGCGTCTTCAAAAAGGGTCGACTCTAAAAATGTTAAAGTGAAGGGTGGCGTGAGCGCTGAAATCAAAACAAAGTTGAGAGAACACAAATTTCAGTTGTGCGCTCATACACACTTGCAAACACGCAAAGTATGTGAGAATGCATGTGCACACATACATACACTCTCAGGGGAGCTGATGCCAGTCGATTCGCTTAGATTAGTGGCTTAAGCGATAAGCTTAGTTGTTGGTCACGCCGCCAGAGGACACCAGTCAATCAGCTGGCTTCAGCCCATTCTACTAGTTCGCGCGACTTTAATAAAATTTGAATTTCCAAATTTTTTTTTACGCCAGTTGTAAAAAGTTTTTTATTTCATATTATATCTGCATATATGTATGTAAAACCTTTGCAATTTTCTCCTAAAACTACACAATAAACTTAACATAGCGCATTTTATTCCTCCCCAAAATAGAAATTTGATAAAAAAAACAGCAAAAATACGATTATTTTTTAAAACTGTTTTCTGTTTTTATTGTTGAAACGCTTCCGTGGAAACTAAAAACTAATATTATGAAAGACTCAAAAGCAATATTTATTTATTGGTTGCGAAGCGTTTGAACAATTCAATTTCATGCAAAAATATCAAATTTTTACCGATTTTGTTCCTTGTTTTTTATGGGGATTTTTCATTTCTTGTTTTTATGATTTCTATTTATAAATAAAAGCTAGGTATTAAATTAGTTGCTTAAAAATTAGGAAAAAAAATGATTTCGTTTACAGAAAAACACATTTGCATTTCCGAAGGCAAAATCTCATCTTTTGTTGAAGAAATAGCAAAATAAAAAATAAATCAAAATAAAACAAGAGCGATTGTCGTTCTTCTTTTTTCTGCTGTTATCTGCCAAGCGATTCGATTCGAGTTGTGATCATTGATTATAAGACGTAGTATCATAGTGCCCTCAAGGAGAGCAAAGTGGGGCGGGGGTAGGGTGGTGGAGAGTTTTAGCATAATCACAGAACTAGAGAGAGAAGTGTGTGGGTGTGGTGGATAGGTGCTGGGGTTCGGTTCTCTGATGTTTCAACTAATTAAAATGATTTGCGCTAAATAAAATTAATAGTCCAAAGGGGGGAATCAGAATCAGAGGTATATTCTGCTGGGGTATTCCGCGAAAAAGGTGTGGTGTCCAGGGGGGAGAGAAGAGGCTACTGATGCTTACTTGGCACGATCGTGCTTGGCAGGCTCCACCTGCTTGGCAAACTCGCTCATCACATCCTTATAGATGACAGGATCCAGATTGCGACCCAGCATATAGATGAGCCACCAGTCGCCAATGTCCAGCTTCCTGGACAGCGAACGACAAATCTCCATGGGTATCATCCGGTTGCGGGCATTCAGCAGGCGCGGCCGGAACTTGGGCATAAAGATGATGCAGGCACTGTAGGAATTCAACCCGCAATTAGAATAAAGTCCAAGATTAAGATCAAACAGTATACGACATACCGGAAGACCATCAGGCCGAGCAGCAAGACGAGCAGAATCCAAAACCAGAACCAGATGAACACATATGTCTTCTCGTTGACAATATTCAGCGGCAGGATGCAGAGGGAGTCGTGCTTCTGCAGCGACCCGGAGGCACCATATTTGTGGAATGTACACTTGGTCACACGGGGAAACACAAACACCATCGGATCGATGCGCTGCTCCTGCGGCACATCCGACAGCTGCATGATGTTGGTGCCGTACGAAAGGAACTCACCGTCAAAGAAACGATTCATCAGATACATTTGCACCACGATGTTCACGCAGCAAAGCACCTCGCAGGCCCAATATCTGATTGCATAAAGCTTGTGGCGCTACAAGTGGGTAGAGAGAGAGAAATGGGACGTGTGAGATATGAGTAGTACGCGGAGTGGTCGTATTCTTACTTACCTTGACGTGCTTAATCAGATAATCGAGCAGGGCATCTCGCTTGGCCTCCTTCTCCTCTCGGGTGCAGATCGTGATGTTCAGGCCCATAACAATCATGCGCATCAGGCCGCCCTCGAATTTGTTCCACAGAAATTTGGGCGTATAACAGGCCATGGCCTACAATAAAATGTCCGAGATTTAGATGAATAAATCAAAAATTAAAAACCCAGCTTATATTTAATGTGTTCTCCTTTGGAGACGGAGCCCTTTTGGGGGATGAGGCTGTTTATATTTTTATTTTATTTGGCAAAATAGCAGTTTGAAAAATTACTGGTTACAGTGTTGAGCTGTTTGTAGAGCTGAACAATGAATTTCTGGATAGATTTAGTTTTCTTGTATGTTCACCCATTTTCCCATTTCGAGACTTGTGTAGAGCGGCAGAAATTATGCCTTGCAGATCAGTAATCAGTAATTCATTTGTTTACAAGAAAATCATTTCATTGCGATACCAATTCGAGGTGCAATTCCAAGTGCTACTTCATATAACCGACATCTACTGTATTTCCATACAATTTCCATATTTACTCATTGGCAAGAGTTCAGCCCACCCCACCCTCTGGGCATGTGTAAGCATTGGAGCTGTGGAATGTGTGTTTTACAAACACTTTTTATTGAAATCTGTCCAAGCAATTGACACATTGATGTTTGTGATGTTGTGGCTGTTCTGTTGCTATTTAGCAAGTCATTAATTATATACAGTATTTCACAAGTTGCTCTGCTCTGGACATGGCACCACAAGCGCTCGCTCAAACATCTCTCCGGGCTTGAGCAATACTTTGACCCAAGCACCGAGCCCCCAACCCAAAACCAAAGCTCCATCCCCATTCCCATTCCAAAACTCAGTTCAGCACGAAGCAGCACTCCCCTATCTTTTTCCACGCTTGGCACGCATTCAATTGAACTTAATTGGAGCGTTTGCTCGCTCAAGTTGAGTTTAGTTTGAGTTTGGAGAAACGAGACCGCGACGCGACACACGCAAACGATTGACGGCCATTGATGATGGACGATAGATGTTGCACACGTGCTAGTACTCGCTACTGCACTGTGGCAGACTATTTTTACTCACCTGAAAGAACAGCACAAAGCATACCCACTGGTAGTAGGTGTAGTATTTCTTGGCATCCTCATCTCCAAAATCATTAGACACACCGGGATGGGCTACCTCGCGACCAACCTGGAGTGGAAAAAAATATTTATATTATATAGGAGTAAACACAAATCTCTATACGATTGTTTCGATGAGAAATCTTCACTTTCAATGCTCTTGAAGATTGAAACTGCAACTGATTTACGTAGCAAGAGCACGCCTGTCTATCAGGAACGGAACCTCTAGAGATTCACTTATTTTGTTAAACTTTGTTGGGTTATTTGATCTGCCAGATAAATTTGAAGGGCAGTCCAATCTGTGCAATATTTTCCACGAAATTCAACAAATTTTTGGACGAGTTGAAGCAAGTCGTTTCCTGCCCCATGCATGAAATCTGATCTCCCCTGCATGAATTCAATTTTGGTTTTTTTTCGCCTCTGTTTACGATCGAATGTAGAAATCGATGCGTGGCCCAAAGCGACCCAAGACGAAGAGACTACGCCCAGTTTATAATTGCTTTATAGGCCGGGCATAAATGCTTTGTGTGTGTGTATGTATGTATGCCTATATCATACTCGTACCTTCAGCCAAGGGTCGGACGTGTCCCGCGTACAGAATATATTATACAAAGGGGGCAGGTCGACAGACCTGGCATATCCACTCCCATGACAGATAGACAGATACTACACACATATAAAAATAAGCACAGACTCAGAACAGAGCTTTTGACAGCCAACGAGAAAGTATCCCATCCTCAGATGCTTGAACAGGAAGTGCCATAAGGGGTGAAGCGGAAATACTTGAGAAACTTCTGAAGAATTCAAGAAGCTTTCAAAACATCTTTTTATTAACTATTAAAGGCAGGATTTCTAATTTAAAGACTTTTTAGCGATGATGAGATTTATGGAGAGTTTGTAAAGTTTTTATAGAACATATTCTATAGTTTAACTATGCATTTTTAGATAGTTGTTGAAGTAAAAAATCGTAGGAGCCAATATCTTAATATCAATATCTTAGAAATATTCGAATAGCGTAAATGGTGATTTTATAGTGGTTCAATCACAAACTGTGCATAATTGATATTTTCAAAAATTGGAGACTAGCGGAGAGAGTGTAGAGTTTGTAGAGTTCATAAGGAACCTATTTTTCAGTGAAGCCATACACTTGTAGACAGTTTTAAAATTTGTAGACCAATCGCGGACTTGTGAAGATTTTCTAGGCCTATAATTTACGGCATTTTCCAGTATTTCTATGGACTTCAGGCACAATAGTAGTTTTAAGCGTACGCGTCTAAGTATTTAATGTCGTGTAGACTTATTTTGAAGAGTTCTGAGATTCTTCGATTTTTTTTAATATATATTTGGGTATTTACCTGTCTCCGAAACGCATCCGGCATGGTGAACGTGCTGTGGATCCAGCAGAACGTGTTTACAACATGCGGGGGCACACCGTTCACGATGCAGCTGATCGGCTGGCCAACGTACTGGGTAGCGGTGATGATCAGACTGCAGGTGAGTAGGAGCACCGTGGTGAATGAGTTGTGCAGCCGGAAGACGGCGTTGTCCGTCTGGATGTCCTGCCATTTGAGGTAGCTCTTCAGGCTACCCAATAGCTTATACATCTTGGCACAGTTTGGATCTCAACTTTGATATGAGGGCTAGGCTACGCTAGGCTATGTGGTAATGGGAATTCTGTTTTTGATTGTATTTGCTGTATTCCCGGTTTTGGGGATTGTGCAGTGTTGGCAAGTACGCGAAAAAATTGGTGTTACGCAAGCGTTTCTTTCAATCGGTTCTTGTTTCTTTTCTTGTAACTGCTCAAAGTTCGATGCATATCAACTGAAAGTAGATAAACAAACAGAGTACATATTGTTAGTATACGAGTGCGAGTGTACGATATCTGTGAAGTACATTCCACTGATTGAAAATACCAATTGAAGTTTGCCGAAATACGAGTACTACGAAGCGAAGCCAACGAGGGCCGCCCATGTGTACTCGTATTTTGGCATAAATCAACATCAAGTAATAGAATCTTCAGACAGTTTCAATTTCAATTAAAGGCATCTCTTTCTCTCTATCTCTCTCTCCCTCTCTGTCTGTCTGTCTGTCTCTGTTGCTCTGGGTTCCATGTCTTTTTCTGGAAATTGATGCGCCATTTAAGTAACAACAATTGCCATATTCTCCATTTGCCACTTGCCACTGGGGCCGCTCTGCTCCACTCCGGTCCGCTTCGGTCTGGTTCTGTTGGGCTTGTACACTTGGATCCTCATCATTACGGGGGCATTGCACCTTAAGGCATGTTGGAGATTCCACCCATGCGATCTTTGTGCAATGCATTTGACCCAAGCGCCATTTGGAGACCCTCAATTATGCTAAATCGTATCAAATTCATTCTCTTTGGTCATCGATTCTGATCAATTTTGATCATACACACACACACATACATATACGAGTATATATGTACATATATATGTACGAGTATTTTTCCAGGCCATTGTTTGCTTTGTTATATTTATAATCTAAATATATTGCTATATTTTCAAAGCGATTTCCCACTTTCGCTTAAAACAGGATTGCAAAACAATTTACAAGTGTGCAAGTTTATCTTAGCAAAGGAATTTGAACAGTGTTGGCCAACTCGCAGCAGTGTTTCTCAACTCGCAGCAGTGTTGCTCAACTTGCAGCAGTGTCGCGCAAGAGCGGAATTCTTCTATCAGCTATGGTTGAAGAACAATTCACGTGGAATGTGCTCTAAAAACACACTGCAATGAATTTGTTTGCATTCTAAAACATTTACGAATCTCTAGTGCATGATGGTGCATCATCCTCTCCAACACTTCCCCGCTTCTTGCATTATATACACATGTATGTACTTCCCACATAAATTTCCTTGCCTCATTGCCAGCACCTGACATCCTCTCTCGGTTGCAGTACGCTTCGCTGACTTCCATGACTTTGGCAGGTTGACCGCCCACATCCCTCCGCCACCCCACAACACTATTCATTTTTCCTATATATGTACATATGTATGTACTTACTATATATACACGCGAACATTTTCATTGCCAAGGCCATGGGGAGACCATGGACAGAAGCCAACCAGTTCAACGCTGCAGGTTTTCTCTACAATTTCTCCCTAAAAATTGCAATTTGTATAGTCGGTCATTTTTCGGGTTGGTTTATGGTTAGGTGTCAGGCTCGGCAATTGTTTGCATGAATGCCATTTACCTCAAATGCGTGTTATTTGCTTACCCCCCAGTACTCAAAGAGAATACAGGGGTCTGTTAAAGTTGTTTAAATGCATATATGTATGTAGGTATATAGAAACTGAGTATCAGATATCATGATATTGAGGCACGTGTACTTTTACATAAAACATTGATTATCATTCTGATCATCATTCAGATGTACATATGTAAGTCAAAGTTCTTTCATTGCCATCTGGCTTTCTAGTCGAAAAGTAAGGAATCCAAGTAGCGGGTATCTCATAGTCGTAACACTCAATCTCACACATTCTTCTCAATGTTTTTTTTCGCTGTCTTTTTTGTTTTGCAAATAAAGTTTTGTGTGTCGCAATCGCAGTTGTGGCAGTGTTTTGAGTGTTTGAAAGCCATAACATGCCTAACCTTAACATGAATAATAGTAAAAATAAAAAAATAAAAAACAAACAAAAATCAAGCAAACAAGTACAAAAAACTGCAATTGTAATTGAAATTGCAAATGCAATGGGCATCCGACTCTCAGTGGGAGTCTGTGTCGGACTCGCGCTTTCGGAGCAGCAGCAGGCAGAGGCCATAATTGCATCTGATTCAGTTCTGTATGGTTGGGTTTGGGTTAGCCAAAGAGCAGCTGTTGGACCGCAGAAAGCGGAAGTGGCCCTCTCTGAATGTGTGTGGTGTATGTGCGCCTGTGCGATATGCTAGAGATGACAATGTGCCACCACCACTAGAGAGACAGATAGAGAGAGAGAAACATGCATGCATGAAGCGTTGCAAACGATGCACTTTTATATGACGTTGAATCCCTGTCAAAATTTCCTATAAGCAAACGGACACGCTTTTTTTTTTGTTTTCGTAGTGATTCACCAGGTAATATTAGACGCAATCGTATCTGCATTTATGAAGATTAGTACGTACTATCGTTAGTAGTTTAATTTTATAAAAATCTTGGTATAATTTCAAAATGTATAACACATTTCTATAGAATTGCAAGTTCATTGGAATCATAATTTTCATAGCAAAAGCGTTATTTTTTGCAGGATATTGCAATAAGATTATAAAATCTGCTGATTTATGTGACTTTTCATTAATTTAGGAATATGATTATCTGCTTCTATTACTACTTTCTTTAATCTACACTGTAAATTTTTTTGGTAGATTCTAGAATCTTTCTGGTTTCCGTCTCACGGTTCCATCTCTAGCTATCTAGCCACAAACGTGGCAGCTGGCTAACCACGATTGCATTCTTCTTCTGCTTTCAGCCACAAACTTTGCATGCAGCCCCAACAGGAGGCCGTGGAGAATCGTTAGAATTGGGAAAGCAAAGAATAGCGTGCACATAATAGGGTAAACCAGAGACAGAAGTTCGGGTTCGAATCTCTCTGATTGGAGACACATGCTCAAACAATGAGCCGCCTCTGTGCCACATAAATTGACCATTTCCGTTCCAAGGGATTGGGCAGTAGGAGAATGGGATCATGGAGAGAAGATCATCGTTCTTTTAACTTCTAACAAGACATCTAAAGGCAAGTCGGTTGGCTTGAAACTGAAGAAATTTATGGCATGACACAGATGAATGAAAGAAGGTGGAAAACGGATTAGAAGAAGAAAGAGAAGAAAGGAAAAAATGGGGAAATAATTATTGTAAAACAATAATAAAATATGTAGCTAAGGGGAAACAGAAAATCCATGGGAGAAGAAGGAGAGAAGAATGTGAGAATGATGAAAGGAAAATGCTATTCAAGAAGCATGTAATGGAAAGAGAAATGTGGAAAAAATTACAAGGAGAACATAGTAAGAAGAATCTATTTAAAAAAAAAACCCCAGAAAAAAGCTCCAAGGGCAGAGCACTAATCCTGATATTACAGGTAGATCTAATCGACAGAAGGTTAAGTGACTGTTGGACCAATCGAATGGCTTAATCTGGGACCCCCGCACACATACTTCGGCTCCCCGGCTCCTGATAGATCGCTGTTCGAGGGCAGATTACACAACAACTCAGAAAGCTAGCTGGCTCTCTCTCACATGCGCGCGTGTGTCGTGTCTAATATCTTTGGGCTTAATCGAGATTAAGCTTTAGTTCAGCTTGAAAGCTTTGGCAAATAATCAAGAGAACATTGTATTGTGCTTCTCTCTCTTGATCTGGTGTACATTGAATCTGTGGAAGTGAATGTGTGAAACTTACACCGAATTCCGTTGATTAATTATGATTGTCTCTCCACGCTCCTTCTTCTTAGGGGCTGCTGCCTTTCCTCCTCCTTCTACTGTTCTCGATCTCATCCACTGATTGAGTGATGCTTTGCCCACTGCTTCTGGGGTCGTATTATCTCACTGCTTAATTTTTTGTCACTAGCAGCTGTACTTGCATGAATGGGCGCTATACTATGTATGTGAATGTGAAAGTGTTGCGTTGGATTCCTTATGACAGAAGCAAAATCAGCTGCCAGGTGGCAGCGGCGTCGACGTCGGCGTCTCAGAAATTTGCATACGGACCAACACACACATGAACAATCACAGACACACACACACCCACACACACGCATGCACGCACGTACAATGGGCAACTTAGAACTGGTTTTGGCAGAGCAGCATCACAAAATAAAAACTTTGCAGTTCTCCTTGGTCTTGTTTTTGTTTTTGTTGGCGGTGGTTTTGGTGGTGCGTTTTGGGGCGGTTTAAAGCGCGCGTCACGTTGCAGCCGCTGCAACTAAAAAATCAGAAAGAAACGAAACTTGAAAATGCCGCGCACATAAAAACTAAAACAAAAAACTGCAGCAGCAGCAGTGGCGGCAGAACAGCAGCTGCCGCAGAGGAGTTGCAGCAGAAAGTAATCGCTCTCGCTCTCTCCTCTCTCTGTCTTTTACACTGTCACCTAAAAAACTGGAGACAGTCTAATCCAAACAAACGCAAAATCGAACAAAATATATAGCAACAAAAGAACAAAAAATAAAAACGTACGTAGAACAAAAAATATATAAGAGACAACGTTCCAAACACAGACCTGAATGGCAGGGCGGACGAAACAAATGCGATGCAAACGCCGCAGAAGTGAAAATGATTTTGAGTGGTGTTGTTTGGGCCGCTGCTCGGGAATGGTAGCAGCTGCTCGCTCTCCGTGCTGACGAACCAGCGATGTGTGCACTTAGGGTATCCAGAGAGGGTATCAACGTTTCCTCTATGAATTCAACTGAAATCTGTCGAGCGAGAGAGCCGGGAGAGATAACAAAAAGCGAGCTGGACTCAAACTCGCGCGCGAACCGCTCAGCGCTTTGCGCTCACACTCACGCTCGAGCGCTCTTAGCAGCAGCTCGATTCTTAGCTTCAAAGCCGCGCTCTCTCTCGAGTGCGCTCTCTCACGCTCATCTCACATGGAGTGCCCTTTTACTCTCTCATAG
This sequence comes from Drosophila athabasca, assembly GCA_008121215.1. NCBI lineage: Eukaryota > Metazoa > Arthropoda > Insecta > Diptera > Drosophilidae > Drosophila > Drosophila athabasca. The sequence goes on along the minus strand of CM017796.1, from coordinate 3,027,097 downwards.
TGAGCGTAGTGCGTGTAAATTTTGAGCAAGGGGGAGAGAATGAGAGCGAGCGTAAGCAAGCGCGATTGTACATATTGGTTTATTTAAACGAATTAAGCCTTAAATTAAAGTGATCTCTTGGAATGAACTAAAATTGGAGCAGCAATTGACGAGGAGATATTGTGTTCATCCCACCACAAAAAAAAAACCACAACAGCTTTATGTTCCCTCTCACGTTTGAGATTTAAGCTGTCGTTCGTCCCCAAGATGTGTTTTGTATGCCATTCAGCTTACATTCTCTTCTTCTTTTGCTTCTTTGGCTTCTTTTTCTTTTTCTCTTTCTTTTTATTTTTTGATTACTTGACTTCTTTTCTTGCTTGGCTGCTTTTCATAGGGTGCATGCAGGGAGGGGAGGGGACCGGGATCGTGTGGGGTTTCTGTCTCTTTTTTTCGAATGCTTCAAATTTCATTTTGTTCTTTTGCTTCTTACTTTTCGCTCTTCTGTTTTCTTTTGTCCCTAAATAGACACGCAAACATTTTTTGTCTGTGTTTGTTTTTAAGTTAGGGTTTTCTCCATCTTCATCTCCTTGTTTCATTCTTCTACCTTGATTTTTCCCAAGTAAGAATTCGGTAATAGGCGGAAAAAACTTGAAATTAGTTTTGTGTTCTCTCAGTGGCATGGTCTCGCTCAAGAAATGCTCTCTCTGCTATGCGGGCTATTATGGAGGTGATCTCATTAGTATAAAGAATAGGACCACATTCCAGAACTATAATCAAGTTTTACCAAAATTTACCAAGTTATGGTGGCTCATAGCTCTATGGATCTCTATGGAAAATAATTGTACGTTTTGAGTAAATTTACAATATTCAAATGTTGTAGCGCCGTTTGGTTTGATTAAAATCGTTTGAGTTTTATCAAAATTAGTATTAAAGCCTAAAACTATTATCATCTCTTTTTATTATTGGGATTGGGAGGATAGTGATGATCAGATGATCATCTGATGGCAACGCAAGGCACAAGATGTGATTTTTTATCGGATAAATGCTCTCTTGCAAATATTAATCGTCAAGATCATCTCATGGAGAAAAATGCCGCAGAGACGTTATTTGGTACAATGTTTAAAAACTGATACTGACTGATATCCGATATGTTGGCTCGTGGAGCGTGTCAGTCAGACAATCAGCCAGTTAGTCATTAAGCCAGTTCGTCAATCGGGCAGCCTAAGAGACTCCGGGAGTGCCAGAATTGCCACCCAATATGGCCGAGATCTCGAATTTCAATGACAGTGCGGGCTGTTTTTTTTGTTATTTTTTTTTTTTACCGATGCAACCGCATTCGAGTCGTCACGAGTTTTGTCTTACGATTCCGGGGCCCTTAAGAAATCTTTCCTGGCTGCCCCCCCCCCCATGCCATCCATTCCCATAATATCATGCGCTGTCTTCGTGCTGCTTTTTAATTTGAAAAATTTCTTGTCTTTTTTCGGGCTTTTCGACTCGACTTGGCCATAAACGAACAGCGCACTTTCGGAGTTTAATCAAAAAGGTACCAATAAAAACAAGAAATTTTAAAAGAAATAAGAGGGAAAAAATGTTAAGTGCGTTGTCATTGCCGCCCGCCACGGACAACTCCGACATAAGAAACGCGTAAATGGGGTCCGGTTCGTTCCCCGATCCAGAGCTCTGCTCGAAACCAGACTTGGTTTCTTTTGGATGGTATCGAATATGGGCCTCAAACACAGAAACACATACGGTATATACGGCTTCAAGTGCGCACAAGACATGCGCATAGATACAGATAAATATACATACATATGTATTCCTACATATCACGCTTACGATCATCGTACAGTGAATGCTGTCTCAAACGAACCCCCACGATTTGCGTAGGTCTCCTATGTCCGCTAAAGGAGAGGAAGGTAAATGCACTTAAATGTTAAGGGAAATGATATTTTGAATCTTCTTTAGTCCAATATTATGCATGGATTTTCCCTAAATGAACGGATATCTCCGTTGATTATCCCCCTCCACTTATGTACATTGTACATACATACATATGTATGTAATAATTAGTCTAGTCCATATCCCTTCTGCGTAATGCGGCAGCTCCCTCCCGTCGATTTTCGCGTTTGAGAAGCTTTGGCTTGGTATTGCAATTTGTACACATTTTTATATTATGGTAGTTCTCATTATGGACAGACCACTGTACGAAATATTTTATGTACAGACGTACATTTGTAAATATCCACATATATACATATGAACATATGTACATGTACATATGTATGTATGCACACATGTATGTATCTAAAGATACATACACTCGTATCTTACATATGTATGTACCTTTCACTCGTTAAGTGTCACGTCTGTCAGATACAGTCCGTTCCCGTATCGGTCGGCGGTATCGATACCTTTCCCCTACCCTACCCCCTATGGACAGTACGTGAATGGTTGCACGAGCTCCAAGCATGGATTTATCTGCATTTGTGTGTGCGTGTACTTTTCGCAATGAGCAGCGCATCCTCGCATCTCATCCGCCATCTGCAGTTCGGAGAGGATTCCACTCAAAACGACACACTTGGAATCACATTCAAGGCTCTCTCTTCTCGCTGCTCTCTTTCACTCGTTTCTCTCACGCTCGCTCTGAAGCAGCAGCAGCAGCTGCTCCTGTTTTGCAATTTCCTTTTTTGTCTGCCTCCTTGATAGACGAGCTGCAGAGAGTCGATGGGAAAAATGGAAGCAACAGAGAGAAGAGGGAGATGAGATGGTTGTTGCAGCTTCCTCTTATGTACATTAATGCATACATATGTATGTATGTATGTACATATGTCTGGCTGCCACTGGAAACGCTTTACAAAGAGTCGAGATCAAAAGGAGTCGAATATGGGGTGTACTTGAACCATAGGACCATCTATGCCCCATGCATCATCTGTCAAGTGCTATATATAGCCAACATTCACATTCGAGAGAGTTCCAACATCTGTTCTGTATCTGAGGATCGTCCCTGTCCGCAGCATTCGTCACGTAGGCAGAAGGGGGAATTATCTTAATATTCTAAAAATAATGCTACCTTTTCAGTGGCACAACGGCTATATTAGAAGATATGCAGGGATATACTGTCCATAAAGGTAAACGGATTTCAAGAAATTTCTGCATTTCCATTTCCCATTCCTATTTTGGAAGATGACCAGGTCATTATTTGCAACTCTACGATTTCTATCATTTAATAATACATTTTTAAATGTCTATAGTTTCATTGAACAAATCAAAAACATCAATTTTTTCAAATAAATAATTATGGTGGGGCTTCTACTGATAAAATGTCTCACCTTTGCCAAAAATAAAGTTGTTAAACAGCAACGTGCCTCCACAGGAGTATGGAACCGAAAGAGTGATCAATTCGACGATCTACAGAGATTATCTCGGGACCTATGTACATATGTATGTAGACAAAGAAGTAAAAAATAAATCACTGAAAGGCAAGCCGTTTTAAAATTTTAAACTAAGGCAAATGAGAGCAGATTTCAGAAATAGCAATTATTTCTGACACTATATAAATATACATATATATGTACATACCTATACTCCCAGCAGTTCTGGTGCGGGCCAGTGTCCCGAGAGGGCTTGACTACTGACTAGTCACACTGGCCTAGTCAAGGGCTAGGCGAAGATGGTGCAGAGAAATACATTGGAAGGGACACATGAGTAGCCCATGCCTAGCCCGCACGGTCTAGTCACAGGGTCGGGAAAGGCTGATGCAAAGATATGCCACTGCTAGCAGCGCTGAGCTGGGTTGCCAAGCGCATGGTTGACCAACGTTGATGCAGAGGCAAGCCAGTGCTAGCCCATGGTTGACCCACGCTGATGCAAAGGCAAGCCAGTGCTAGCCCATGGTTGACCAACGTTGATGCAGAGCCAAGCCAGTGCTAGCCCATGGTTGACCAACGTTGATGCAGAGGCATGCCACTGATACATAAGCAGGAAAGAGAGAAAGAGATGGCACTTCATTGGTCGCCAAAAAAAAGACGGCATGAGAATATTAATTCCACGAAACGACATGCCGTTACATGTAAGATCTAGTGCATTTTGTTTGTGTAATTTTTATTATTTTTCTGCCGTCTTCTTCTTCGAGTGCGTGCATAAACGTTTTGATTTTAACGCGAGTGGAAGCTTCTGCTGGGAAGTAAAAGAATTTAATAAACTCAAGTAAGTAATATAAACAATTAACATAGACAAAGTGTATATCTATAGATAACATATTTATGTGCATATATATAAGATATTTGTATTCAAAAACTGTGCTTAGTTCAATGAAAAAGTTGTGAAATATTTTTGAGGCTGCGCTGTCCATTTTTTGGTTTTGCGCCTTTTTTGTGCCCTTTTCTCGAGAATTCTGCCTAACACGACTTAAATATATGTACATACATACATAGAATAGATTTATTTGACTTTTTGTTCGTTTTTCATTTACAAATAATATTTAACTAATATAATATTTTTAACAGATTAATGCCATGCATCAGCGCCTGCATCCGGGCTCTGTGCAGCAAAACTTAAAAAATATTTTTATAGACGAGGTTGGTTTCCAATGCAATGTGGACGGGGTGCTTGGCAAGAAGTGCCTAAAGTCCCTTGAGCATTTCTACACCGCGATCATCGGTAAGTAATAATGCAAAATCCAATTTTAAGTAACAATATTTAAATTATATCTTCAATTATATTTTCAGCATCAATTGAATTGGAAGAGCCAGGCCCGGGGATCAACCACTTGCGCCGTGCTTTGCACTTACAGAAGAAGCGAATTATCACCAAAAACAATAAAAATAAGTCTAGCAATTAATTTATTATAGTAAATAGATATTAAGTTGTAGATTTAAGCCATGAAGGCATTTTTTTTTTGTTTTATTATATTTATTATTTTTTATTATTTTATTTTATTTTAAGTTGTAGATTTAAGCCATGAAGGCATTTATTTTTTTTTTGTTATATTTATTATTTTATTTTATTATTTTTTTTTTAGTTTTTAGTTGTAAATAATATAAATAGAAAATGAAAAAAAAAGTTTTTTATTGAGCCTATACCATTTTCCTAGCCTAGCCGTGGCTTAGTCCACATGGACCAGTCCATTAACTGGTCTCAGCAGCCTAGTCCGTGATTAGTCTACGCGGACCAGTCCATGGGCTGGTCTCTGCAGCCTAGCCGTGGTCTGGTCCACTTGGGCCAGCCCATGGACTGGTCTCCGCAGCCTAGTCACGGACTAGACAACGTTGATGCAATGGCCATTGACTGGTCTCCGCAGCCTAGTCACGGACTAGCCAACGTTGATGCAATGGCTGCCGACACATCAACCCCAATGACATGCAATGCTAAAATGGGATAGGATTTTACATGGGGTCGGGCTAGTCTGCGGGTGAGTACTGGACCGGACGGGCTAGTCAGATAGCTAGGCGTTGGCTAGTCCGCAGAACTGCTGGGCTATATACTATATATACTATTGGAATGCTATGCTTCAACATATACAGGACATGCAGGAGGACGACGATTTTGAGGATTCTGGGGAGGAGGAGCAGGAGGAGGAGGAGGAGAAAGGCGCCTTAGAAGAAGGAGCAGGTCAATTTGCTGAACTGGAGGATGCGCCTAACGAATTTGCGCTAGTCCTAATCACGAACGCAAAGGATTCATTTATTCTACTGTTCCAAATTTGCAGTTGAATTTGGTTATATGTATGTAAATGAATCTACTAGAATCCTTTTGACTAATCAAATTCTATCTGATGTTAAGTATAACTTTAAGTAGTTCCTTAAGAATTTTCTAAACATTATTTTGACGATCTTTCCCTCGCACGTACTTGACTTGCCGCCGCCACTACTCGGCCACTCTATGGGTGAGAACGAGCGGTTTTCTGCTCATTAATGAACCCTTAACGATCACGTTCACCCAAAGAAATCCGAGTACAGCTCTTATGAGCTGGAAGCACAGTAGTTCCTTACGATTTTTCTAAACATTGGGATGGTCGCTGACGCTCAAATTACGCTGAGCATTTGCATTGAAATGGTGAAATATGTATGGGTGCATACCAATCTCTTGGCCAAGCTACCATGGGCAAGAAAACTGGCTTTTAAAGGCGTGGGCTGGGTGTGCTGGTTCTGGCGCGGTTCTCTTCTGTGGAGATTGGAGTGGGGTCTTCTGGACCGACCGCGGTTGACAATGGCAGTGGCTCTCGCTGTCGAAGCAGTTGATGAAGCCCACCAGATAAATTAAGTTGAACGCCCTCGTTTGGGTAGCTCCACTAAAGAAAAAAGCCAGGCAAAGAAGAATACCGAAATTCCAATAAATAACAAATATGGAACCAGCTGTAGCTGATATTCCGACCAAAAGATACCACGTCAATTGCACATCTGTTGTACTTATTAGGAATTATTGAAAAATATATGTCAATGATGTAAAAGGCTATGCTGTTTGCAATGCTGGATATTAATTATCAAGTCTCTAAATCTCTTTTTTATACCCGGTACTCGAGAGTAGATTTGATCACATATATTCTGACTGAGTACCGGGTATAAACGTTCCCCCTCGTTTTTTCTCGAAATATATGGATAATAGGTATATAAAAATGAATTTAGTTCAGTATTGTTGCACTTTTATTACAAAATTAAGTTATTATTCTGGAAAAAAAAGAAACGAGAGGGAACGTTTATACCCGGTACTCAGTCAGAATATATGTGATCTTATGATTTATTTAATTTATTATAAGTTCGCAAAAGCGACGAATTAAATTTTGGCCCAAATGGAAAGCTTAAAAAAAATAGGTCGAACCCTATGCTAGATTTTTATATATTAAATGTTATCTGTTTCCATTTTTGTTTACATATAATTTCTACATCAGCTTCTACATTTCTACATGTACATGTAGAACTACTCATACCAGCCGTGGAAGTGTGTGCGGCAGAGAGAGGGAATGATAAGCGCTTGGCAGGCGTTGCGTAGCGACTGAAATTTAATTTGGTCCTTCTGGCTATAATAGTAGTTCGATATGATCCAGATTTGGCAATCTGGTAGATACGGTTATTTTCCATGTTTATGCGTTTTTGATTTTCTCTTTTCTTAAAAATTTTGGATTCCACATATTTTCGTCCTTTGTTGGGGCGGAAGGGGACGTGTCAAAATTTTGAAATACACTTGTATTGAAGTGATATCACAGGAGCTTGGATAGAAAGTTTGGTTGCTCTAGCTCCTATAGTCTCTGAGATCTAGGCGCTCATTTGGACGAATAGGCAAAACAGACAGGATCGTGTGTGAGAGAGAGCGAGAGGGAACGATGACTTTCAAAATGGTTTTCTTCATTGTGGCTATATTAATAATCCGATCTGATCCAGATTCAACACTCTGATAGAAATGATCATCCTCTATGATTCTGCGTATTTAGTTTTCTCGTATCTTCAAAACTGTGCATGGCACAGATTTTCGTCCTTTGTGCGGGCGGAAAGGGGCGGGGCGAAATCTTGAAATACAGTCGTAGTAGTCTGATAACACAGGAGACTGAATACAAAATTTGGTTGCTCCAGCTTTTCTAGCCTCTGAGATATAGGTGCTAATGAAGACGGACAGACGGACGGACAGACAGACATGGCTATATCGACTCGGCTATTGATGCTGATCAAGAATATATATACTTTATGGGGTCGGAACGCTTCCTTCTGGGCGTTACACACATCCGTTATCACCACAAGTCTAATATACTCTTCGAGTACCGGGTAGAAAAACATAGAATCGTAAAAGTACTGTGTTAAAAAAGATTCGTTTGCTGCGGAGTCATGCGTTGTACGCGACAGGTTCGGTTATAGTACGTGCGGCGTGTCATTCTGCAGTGCCCCTTGTTTCTGTTGCTTATTATTGAAGTGAATGTGACTTCTAGGTATTAATTCTTGCTGATTAAGAACATATATTAATATACGCTTGCGCTCCACGAGTACTGGGTATACAGAAAAACAGCAGCAGGGGAAAACAAAGAACCAAAAATGTTGGTCTCCACCATTATTCGCCTTCTCTCTGTCTGCCACACTCTCTTTGTGTGTGTTTCTTTCTTTGTATTTGATTCGATTGTGTGGAATTAATATACATACATATGTACCTGTTGCTGTCTGCACAACAAGTTTCTGTGGGTCTGTTCACACGGATAACCAGGGGGCCAGAAAAGGACACAAGAATGAATGCCCTAGCCTTAACCCTTGATAGCCTTAGTCCTATGGCCGATTTAGTGGGCTGGCTGCTTGGCAACCGGTTTTACTTTCCAAACAGAAAACCAACACAAAAACCAAAAAACCAAGCAAACAAACAAAGCAGCACAAGCACTCGGAGAGAGGCAGTGCTGGAGAGAACGGCCAAGCCACCGTAATCCCAAGGTGCAATCACATAGGGTGCGGCAGTCCCAGTGCGGCCTGCTCTGTATAGTTACCTATATTTTGACAGACACCCAGAGTGAGAGAGAGGGAATGATGGAGTTGCCAACAAAATATGCAACTGTAGCAGTGGGAATGCCACACCTTGGGGAAAATGCACCTTGCCAAAGCCCGCTTGGGTGCTCTTTCTTTCTCGCTCGTTCTCTTTCAGAGCTGAGGTAGTCAGGCAGCGACACGTGAAACGAACGGAAATGAAGTTGAAACAGCGCTTCAGTACACAGTTCAAGCCTGGCATTTGCTGACGACGCTGAGACCACTTTTTGACTCTCCAAAAAAACCGAACGCTGTTGTGGTTTTTGTTGTTTTCGTTGTTGTTGTCTCCGTCACGTCACGCCAAGCAACCAACGCAGCGCACTCCCCCCACCCTACCCTGCTTAACCCCTGCCCATAGCATTGTGCAATCGAAGGCAATCGAGAATGTCATCGCTGTCCCAGTGGTGGATCGCATCGCTGCTCTGCCTCTGCCTGTCCCTGGTGCCCTTTGGTGAGGCCATTGAGTGCTATGTGTGCGACACGAGCGACACGGAGCATCCCTTCCAGTGCGGCGAGTGGTTCGAGCGGTACGATCAGCCGGACATCCAGCCGCAGAACTGTTCCAGCGTCCATGGGGCCCAGTTCTGTGTGAAGCATGTCGGCCGCTTCGAGGGCGGCATTGGAGCGAAACGCTTCTGCAGCTCCAAGGATCTAGGCAACTATTGTGACTACGTGCGGAACAAGGGTGACCGCATGGACTATCGCAGCTGCATCTACACCTGCGACTCAGATGGGTGTAATGGCGCCGTTTCTCAGCTGACGAGGCCCTTTGGCAACGGTAAATGGGGTGTGGCCGGCCTGATGCTTGCGCTCTGGCTCATCTGGCAACGCTAATGCTGTGAAGAGGAGAGGAGAGTCTCTTTCCCAGCGAGAAAAAGAGAGAGATCGCGAACAAAGAAGCTACACTGTTTCAACATCTTCTACACGTTGTGCATCGTTTAGTTTTTTTTTTCGTAGAACCTTAAGCTTGTAATTTTTAAGTTGTAGCGAAGTAAAGAGTCGAGAGACAGACACATACAGATCAAATAGAGAAACCTCACAGATGTATAATTAATTTGATTTGGGGGCATTGGAACGCTTTGGCAGTGGAACACACACTATGAGCACAACTCAAACTTAAAAAAAAAGAGAGAGAGATAGAGAGAGAGGAACGCCTGAACTGAGGAACAGCAATGGAGATCGATGCGGATGGGCTCTCCATACATTTTTCTCTGTCTCTCTCGTGAATAATTTAGGGGCACACTTGCGCAACTCCAAAATTACAAAATTAATCCTTACGCCGATGTGCATACCCTATTCCATACCATATAAAATTTATTTATATTTGAATGACATATTATGACTGAAACTTAAATGGTTCCAAGAATACTGGCTACAATTAGTATCATAAATAAATCATAGTCTAACCTAGAATTTGGAAATGTGAAACTATTTACATACACTAGAAGTAAAAATATCCATAAGAGGAATTCGGAATACTCGTACTCTTCTCCATTTGTTTCATGTTTTAAATAAAATATTTTCATATTTAACCTTGTGTTAATCCTGTTTTAGAGGTACAAATAAAGCACTACCTTGATTCTTGTGCCTCTGGTGACACACTTCTCAAAGAATGTTCTCGGCTTGCCTTTGAGAGATTCTGTCTGTCAATCGAGTGACCTCCGGAATCGAACGGCAATCGCAATCATCAATCGGAATTGGATTTGACATTCTTCCATTTGGCAATTGAGCTAGAGATCATTTAAGCCAGCGCAATTTGCGGCCGCTCGATTAAAGGCATAAAGAACTTGAGGCAACCTGTGGCGGGACCTGAGGCAGCGCTCTGGCCTCACAACAGCCACATAAGCAACATAAGCTACATAAGCTCCATAAGCTCCATAAGTTGGATGAACCCCGCGGACAAATAGTCGAGCTGGACTGTTGCGTAATTGTATAAATTGAAAGCGCCTTGAGGCGCTATCATTGGACGTGCGGCATGTGGCATGGCCGATCTCTGTGACATCCAAACCCAACACCCAACGCTAGGAAAGAGAGGCAGCGAAACAAGGAAAGAGATCCAAAGATCCAGGCGGTCGACAACGTACTTTAGTGTGTATGTACATACTCGTATTCTAATCGCTCCGAGTCGATTCTTTATCAGCATTTCCATTGACACAATTGCCCTCCCTCACACCACATCCCTATCTCTATCTGCCGTTCCATAAGTTTGAAGATTTTTAATGAAAAAACAGAAAAAAGTAGTATAAATAGGTTTATTGTTTAGCTAATATTCAGATGGGAATGAACAAATGATTAAATGAGACATGGCAAATCGATGGGAGAGTGTCTAATGAACGATTTTAATTTTTAAGGTTCGTCTAGGAATGGTCTTCGCTTCTTTCCATCACAGGGAGAAGAAAAGACTAGAATACTCTCACAGACCGATCGGTTTTGATAATCCCATTCTCAACTATAGCTTGTCAACCAATGTATCTTTAAACCAAGATAAACATAGTAATTTTTTAAGTATCTGTCGGATAAATATGGATTTTCTTTTTACGGATTGTTTCACCATATGTATATTCGTCTCTTTCTTTTGCTATGTACATACATACATATATGTATGTATAAAATTTAGATGGATACATGGATTTGTGGATATGTACTGAGGATCTTGAGATATTTTGTTTCTGTAATGATTATAGTTTTCTCCTTATACTTTATAAAAATGAAATGTCTGACCGTCAAATATTTTCTGCACATCAAATAAATCGCGGTCCCTCGACGGTTAATCAAATGAGAGGGGGTTGATAGGCGGCTTGCCCTCTAGTAATTTCTAAAAAATATATAAATTATTTATTTATTTGAAGAGTTGACTTCTGTTTGCAAAACTCGAGTCAACATGAGCAACTCGAGCAAAAAATATATGTATGTACATACATATGTTCATTTGTATGAGTATGTTTAAAATTAAGCTAAATCTTTGGTTAGGAATTTTAGAATAATTATTTTTGTTTCAATTTTTAAGTTCTAGTTCTTTAGCGAGTCTACTGCTTCTAACTGCTTCTAATATTGTTATTCTATTATATTATGTACGTATTCGTATGCCGCTTCTATTTTGTTATAGTCTGGTTCCCTTTTCAAACATTCCATGAAGTACATTCTACCGATTGTGATTGTGAATACATATATATGTATATATAAATGTATGTATGTATATAGTGTATGTATGAAAGTACATAAGTAAATATATATAAAAATCTATGAAGCGAAAGGTTAACAATGTTTCAGCTGATAGACACAAGATGTGTAAACAGAATTTTGTTGGATCGGCGGAGGGCAATGGGATGTGAGATGTACTGATGCTGGAAATCCGAGGGAGAGATAGAATACAATAGACAACACCAGATCTGGCAGCAGGCAGGCAACACATGCGATGCCATGCTCAAGGTCACTGCCAAGCGCAACCAAAATAGCCACGAAAACGAAATGCAGACGAGGCACAAACTCCAGACCAGACAGCAGACACAGACAACAAGCATTGGAAAATTCTCGTAAATTTCCAACATTTGAAACATGCCCACATGCCACATGCCACACAAAACACACACACACACGCACACACGCACACAGTCGAGAGAGAGACCGAGCTCCTGTAGAACAACCCCCGAGAAGATACAACCCCGAGCAAAAACATTTGAACCTGAACCCGAATCTGAAAACGAATTTCGGATGATGGGATGACGTTGGGTATTTCATAGAAAAATCAGTTTTTATGAGGCTGCTGCGTCATTAGTCCAGGGGTTGATCTCTCAGTAAGCACAGAGAGAGAGAGAGTGAGTTTATGCTTTGTCCTTGATTCCTGCTTCCTGTTCCTGCTTCTAACTTTCACTCAACTCAGTCGAAACTCCAATCCGAATTTCACTCGACTCGCACTGACCTATGCTTTTCGTGGATGGAAAGTTTTGGCGTCATTTGCGGAAGCAAGGACACGAAAGTATGACGACACAAAGGACACAAAGAACAGACAGTTCTCCCCCATCCCATGTATTTGTTGTGAAATGAAAACGACGCAATGAAGGTTATTCACACGCGATTTTTCCCTAAATATGTTCCTCGTTGGTTAACGGTTTCTGTATGGGTTTCCATGAGGAGGGGGTCGGGGTCGTAAGCACAGCGATATACATACATATAACAACGCAATTGCAAGGATTTATAGTGGTTTAGCAACCGATAAAAAAACGTACATATGTACATATATAGACCCACCTTTGTAAAGCATAAACTTTTTCAAAACTATTGTCACTCTACGACTTCAGAGTAAGAGAGTAAATTCCTAAATATAAATATTTATCATTTTATCATAAGTTAGAGTCTAGACTTTAGAGGAAATATATACTTTAGTAATAGTCATATCCATAGCATATTCTTTTTTTGGCTTCTCCATCCCATGAATTATATGTATCTATATATCTATTCAAATCATCATATCTATAAATATATATGTAAATTTTTCCCTTAAAGAAGGGAAGTGCTTTATCTAAATATTTCCCTTTCAATTTCCTAAATTATATCATAAATGTATTATAGGTTTATGGATCATTTAGTAAATAATTTTATTCTTCTATCCATGAGTTTTTAGAGTCCTCTTTATATATCTGTCTATAAATTTGTATGTTAACTTATTTCTCCCTACTGCTAAACCTATTTATTCGCAATGTTAATCTACTGCATATCTTTAAATATAAAATATTTGACGCTATCTGAATCTTGCAGTATTTTTCCTTTACCTCAGACATTTTACAGCATGTTTCCTACTCCTTGTGTATCTTTGTATGCTATTGATATACATTGATATGCTATACTTCTCTATCTACATTTCCTGTATCCCTTTCCTGCTCTATATCCACCCAATTTTTTACATTCCCCAATACCCCTAAAATGACAAAGGCCCCATTCCCACCCCGAGAGCAATTAGTATTTGTAATCCGTCGAATCACGTGGAAGGAAGCTGCAAAAGATGTCAAAATTCGAATAGCAAATGAAGCCCCAGTTCAACGTTTCTAAATTGCTAATAAATCGTTATAAATTGTGACTCTTAATTGGGAGGCCGGCCAGTCTCCGGTTTCCAGTCTCCAGTCTCCAGTCTGGAAACACCCTCCCACCTTGTGTCTTGGTGTCTGCTAATCCGCACAAATTAAATGCAATTGAAATAAATTTGCATGCTAAGATTGGGATGGCAAATGTATGCAACAAGTGTCTCAATTGCATACAATTTATTGGCAACAAATTCCCAGCCCAGCCCCTTCTATATGTCATCCTCCAATATTTCTGAAGGAGAGGAGAGCAGAGGAGAGGCAGCAGCCGCAAAAGTTCAAAAGTGTTAATTGTCGCATCAATTTGGATAATTGAAGGTAGTCCCGCTGTCTTGCATCTCTAATTAAATTTCCATGGGATCGATCTCTATTTCTCTTTCCCCCTAGTGTAGATACATACACACCCTAATCCAATCCGAAAGATCTTAAACTCTACAACAAAGATAACTTAATTGAACAAAGCACAGATCAAACGTCATCTTGACCGATGCCCAAAAGCGAGAAACCGAGAAACAACCCAGAAAAAAAAACAACTTGGATCACTAAATTCGATTTCATAAATGTTAACGGTCATTCACCAGCAGCAACAAAAACCGAAAAAAAAAATAAAAAGAAAACGAAGAAAAATGGAAACAGATTGAAGAGTGGAATACATTAATACCCTACCTATTCCGCAAAGAAAATAATTCTAGATGATGGAACAGCTGACTTGCTGCTATTATTAAATTTCGGTTTTTAAATAAAAAAAAAAATAGGGTAATTAAATAGAATTCACTTTGATTTCAACATAAATTTATTAAAACGGTTTTTCGTCTAAATATAATAATATAATAATAATATATAATAATAAACAATCACATATTAAAATTGAAGGAAATATATTTAATCTAATTATGAAAATATTTAATTTATAAACGACGTACATATATTTGTTTTTAAAAATGAAATATAAATTAAAAACTCACGCTCCCGGAGCAAATCTATTGGTACACATTTTAAAGTCGAAGTGTAAATTATTCGAATTTAAGTCCTTTTTTTCTGGGAAAAAATGTATAGAAAATATGTATATCTGTAGTATTTTTATTCATACCATGATTTACCAGTGACATCAGACATATGTACATACATATCTAGATAGTAAGTTGACCACATGATTGTCAATACATAAAAGAGAGCAAGCCGAACACATTATTTATTATTTGATATAGTATTCGAGAAGAAGGCTTTCAGCTTTCTTTGGGATTTTAAAGCAAACGAAAGAAAGAAGTCACTTGATATGCATACAGCGTTCGATTCGATTTGGTTCGATACGTTCGATACAAATCAATAGAATCAAAAAAAAAAAAAAAAAAAGAATAAAAATGAGACAGAGACTGTCTGTCTGCAGAGACAAAAGATACTCGTAAACCTGACCAGCTCTCCATCTCCAACTCTTTTTTGTTCTCGTTCTTGCCGTCGATCTGGTGGCCCGTATTGGACTTGGACAGTTTCGAAAGTTGAACTTTTGCATGACCAAATGAATGAACCCAAGCCAATCCAATCCGAGCCCATTCCATTCCAATCCGGTTAACATTGACCGCAAACTATCAAAGCGAGATCTTGTCATCAAATCTACTTCTCCAGACATTCGAATGTCTCGTCGACTTCTCGACTTGGTGCTAAGCAGGTGTCATAACTAGCCTGCCATTACACCTCGACGCGTATGGCGCAAGAGACGTCATCGTATTTGGAAATACTTGCCAAAAGTAAGTGCAAAAAAGTATCAAACCAGAGGCTTTTCATACTAATTGGTTGTTTCACACAGCAGATGCTTGTTTGTATCTTAGGATATGTATGTATGTGTATGTAGGTACATACTAGATGCAATAACTTCATAAGGATTTACAGGTTGGCAAAAAAAAATCAGTCTCCTCAGGAAGCAGCCATCTCAGACATCAGAAAGGTGTTCTTATCTTTGTGTACAATTATCGTTTCATTTGAGGATCGCATATATTTTTATTGGGACAGAGGAGGTCTCTTCTTTCATTCGTTATTTGCCTGTTCTTGTATTATTTAAGTTTACATTCTATGGGAAATCATTGGGAAGCGAACAAGCAAACCACAGCAATCATACGAATACAGAGTACAATCTCTCTGGATCTTTTGGATCAGAATCCATTGAAATTTTAAAAGCACATAAAACTTTACATGGCTGGCCCCATAGCTTGGCAGAGACACTTTCGAAACCGCGTAGGAACAGGCCACAAAGTGGGTCACCAAAACCACAAAACTGTCAGCCACACCCACGTTTCACAGCCCCCGAATGGAGTTGTCTGGTTTTTTTCATTTGAAATGCGAAATCGAAATTACAGTGTTTCTGTCGGCCATTTTGGCCAGATCCGAAACTGATACACTCCAGAAAACAAATCAAAAGAAAAAAACAAAAAATACATATGTAGACTTAAGAATAAATATGTATATTAAAAAAAAAATCATTTGAAATAATTATTTTCCTAGCTTTAATCGAAATGAATAAATTATTCTGGTTCTGGTTCAGGTTCGGGTTTTGATTCCGTTCAGACTGGCTGTTTAGTGGATTTCTCTGACGTCGATGGCATCTGGTGCGGAGCCGCGGATGGACTGGCCACATGACGGAGATGCAGCAGGGGAGAATCCGTTGTGTCCAGGCCACTAATGTCTGGATAGTGGGGTACACGGTCGCGATACGCATTAATGTCGTTGTCGCGATCGGGATCGGGGAACTCGCTGGCCAGATGATAGATGATCTTCTTAAACAGGAACTCGGATAGGTTGGTGCGCAGAAAGAAGAGGAACATCCAGTTAGAGAAGTTGCACTTGTCTATCACCGCAGAGATCTCGTTCTCGTCCACTCTCCCCGGCTTGGCCCAATACAGGGACCAGCGGGTGAAGGTCAAGCTTTAGGATGGATGGGATTATGAAAAGGGTTAAGGTCTTAGGGCTGAGCACTCGTGTACTCACTTTTTGTAAAAGAATAGAGTTAATAGTCGCCAGATGAGACCCAGAACGGTTACAATCAGAAGGAAGGCATACCAGAACCACAATATCACATAGATTTTCTCGTTCATGATGTTCAGGGCCATCACACAGAGGGTGTCGTGCTCCTGCAGTGATCCGGAGGCACCAAACTTGAAGAACTTGCATTTGGTCACCTTGGGGAAGACAATATCCAAGGCATTCATCTCGTCCACCCATCGGGAATGCAGGGCCTTCGGACCCAGTGTGAGAAACTCTCCGGCCAGAAAGCGGTTCGTCCAGGTGATCTGCAACAGCAGATTCACCAAATTGAGCACCTCGGCAAACACCAAATGTGCGCCCCACGACTGATTCAATCGCATGCGATCGATCATTGTGCGACGGATGTCCTTTATCCGCTCGTCAGCCTCCGCCATTGAGGGTATATTCAGCTTGCCAATACGCAAGCTATCGTTCTTGAGGTACTTGGTGAGGCCCACCATCCGGAGGCCAAATACCAAGGCCTTGACCCGCCCGCCCTCCCACTTCTTCCACAGAAAGTGCGGCACATAGAAGCAGAGGGCCTGGAAGAACAGCACAAACGGCACCCACTGATAGTATCCATGGCGCTTGATCTTATCCTCATTTTGATTGAACGGTCCGATGCCAGGCGAGAAGATTTCACCATTCTTAAGGGCAGTACTGTTGTAGTGCTTCACCTGGAAATATGGAAAAAGATCGTAATGATTAGTTGGAAAGAATCTTTCAAAATAGTTCTCCGGTATTTTAAATCGTTATCTGCCATTTCAGATGTCTTTAAAAGACAATAAGTCGAAATGTTGTCAGATCTGACAGTCACCTGGTGACCCCAATTGAGGCTGATCAGGCAGTCACCTGGTGACCCCAATTGGGCCTTGTCGTTTATGGCTTGTGTATTGTGATGGACTTACCACAGTAAAAGTGGGCGTAAAGAAACAAAAGGTATTGATGACTGGTGCAATCACCGCATCGGATATACACTGGATATGTTCGCCAATGTACTGGCGCGAGGTTATCAGCAGTGTGGCTACCAGCAGGATGACAAAGGTCCAGCGGTAGTGCAGCTTGAAGACAATATTGTCGATGATCACCCGTGTAATATCGAACTTGAGGTACTGCCTCACCGAGCTGAATGTATTCAGCATTGTGGCCGCTGTTATCTAGCTCTAGTTTCACCTTTCAGCTGCGATTACGATTACAGTACAAGGGGATTTCTCGCCTTTTAACCGAGGTTTCTCTAGAGAATTATCGAGGGTTCTGTATGCAGTGGCCTAGCTCCTCATAACGTTGCTGTTGTCCGCACACTGTCGGGTATTGCAAACTGTTTCGACTCTGGTAACGCGCTGGACTGCCCGCCTGGGAGAGGAGCCGTTTGATTGCGTTATCAGGGAGGGAGCCCATTGCCTCAAGTTCTCTTGGTAGTAAGACCCACCCAAAAGAGCTTCTCCCTTCGATAAGACTTCGGCCAAAAAGCCAACTCGGCTATTTAATTGAGGTTTCGGGGAAAGAGAGTACGAGTAGCACTCACTAATTATCTTATCGAATGTATTCGCTCAAGGAGAGCACGGTAACGTAGTTATCAAGTGGAATTCCTGATGGCTTCTCCGCGAGTTAAAACCGAAATGAGAATGATCCAAATGAGTAATACCAAAAGTAATTGATAAAAAATTGATTCGAAATTAACGAAAAAAGATGATCTATGATAACGGACATAATACTTATAAAGATCCCTAAGCTGTGATCGAATGGACATTTAAAGAAGCTAACTTGGAACATTGTCTCTATGGAAAATATATTATATATAGGATATGAGCTGCGTTTCAGACCATTGACTTATTTTATAATACCATCTTCAAACAAAATAACCTAAACAATGATTACGGTTAATCAACATTGAGTGATTTGATCATGTTCGAAAATAACTGAACCGAAATAATGTTGAACAAACAATGACGTGGAGGCAAAAATAATTAAAATAATCTTATGTATATCAACATTTCATGGAGCTACGTAAAATTGATATTGATACAAAAAATGGTATTTATATTTGGAAGGGGATTTTCAAAGTAAAAAAAACACCTTTTTATACCCGGTACTCGAAGAGTATAGGGGTATATTAGATTTGTGGGGATAACGGTTGTGTGTAACGCACAGAAGGAAGCGTTTCCGACCCCATAAAGTATATATATTCTTGATCAGCATCAATAGCCGAGTCGATATAGCTATGTCTGTCTGTCCGTCCGTCTGTCCGTCTGTCCGTCCGTCCGTCCGTCCGTCCGTCCGTCCGTCCGTCTTCATTTGCGCCTATATCTCAGAGACCATTTAAGCTAGAGCAACCAAGTTTTGTATCCAGTCTCCTGTGTGATCACACTACTCCAAACGTGTTGCAAAATTTCGCCCCGCCCCCTTCCGGCCCCACAAAGGACGAAAGTCTGTGGCGTACACAATGTTGAAGATACAAGAAAACTAAAAACGCAGAGTCATAGAGAATGCCCATTTCTATCAGAGTGTTGAATCTGGATCAGATCGGATCATTATTATAGCTACAATGAAGAAAACCATTTCGAAAGTCATCATTCCCTCTCGCTCTCTCTCACACGCGACCCCATCTGCTTTGCTTATTCGTATAAATGAGCGCCTAGTTCTCAGAGACTATAAGAGCTAGAGCAACCAAACTTTCTATCCAAGCTCCTGTGATACCGAACCAGCACAAGTGTATTTTAAAATTTTGCCACGCCCCTTCCGCCCTCACAAAAGACGAAAGTCTGTGGAATCCACAATTTTTAAGATAAATGAAAACCAAAAACGCAGAATCATGAAAAATTACCATATCTACCAGATTACCGAATCTGGATCAGATCAGATCAATATTATGGCCAGAAGAAACAAATTAAATTTCAGTGGCTACGCAACGCCTGCCAAGCGCTGACTCATTCCCTCTCTCTCTGTCGCAAACACTTGTACGTGTCAAATATGTAGTTATACATGTCATGTAGAAATATAGGCGCAGATATACAAAGCATATGTAAACAAAAATGGAAACATGTATAAAAATTCCAAAAAATTCATTTTTTTAATTTAAATATTATTTTTGTCCCTTTTGAGAACATATAATAAATTTCATAAATCGTAGGCTCATAAATGTATGTATGTATATACTGACTGAGTACCGGGTATAAGGTAGAGCCGCGGCCTTTGCCGCGGCTCACAACGTTCCCTCTCGTTTTTGATAGAGTGATACCCATATAAACAGACGGAAAGGTTAATTAGTAGATGCTCCAGTTGCCATTTTAAGATCTTATCTTGTGTGCATAAAAAAAGGAGATTACAAAATCATTTCTTTCAGGCGAATATATGTATATACATATCGTATATCATAGAAATATCCAATTGAAAGCTTCACTTTATTCCAATATTCTTACTCCTATACTCATGTGAGTGATTTTTCTTCGTTGTACTAATTTGACATAGGCGAACGGATACACATGCTATGAATGGACACGAAATACAAGCATTTGCCTCGGGCATTTCGAGACGATGATGAAAGAGTGAAAGGGGAATCGAATAACACAATGAAAATGAATTTGCCTTCGCATAGCTCGTGAATCACCAGCGATTCGTGCCAGCAGTCCAGCTCCGTTTCCGCCGTAAACTTCGCATCTGAGGGCCCCGCTATCAGTCGCAATTTCGACTCAATGTTGTCTATGCTAATGGAGGAGGATAGAGGGACAGAAAGTGGATAAATGGAGCCCAGTGGATACGGGGAAGGGAGGAATGTACTATAACTGTTGACCCAGATCAGTGATGGACTCACCGAACATGGACTGTTGTTCTTTTACTTAAGATGGGGATTACTCGATTGTTTGCTTTGAAAAAGATTTCATATCGTCATAACTGCATGACTCTTGGCAGGACAGGTGGAGGTTTCTGTCTCCACATACGTCTGTTCTCTTTAATCTTCTATGAAATGACAATCTTATCTCCAGACAGACAACTCGTCAGGGTCTTCTGTTCTTCATTTTCTTTTTTATGAGGCAGTGCTTTCTTTTTATTTCTTTTTAGGGTGGAATGTCGTTCGAGATCCCCACACTATCAGTGCCAGCATACTATACAATGTATCTCTATCTGTATCTTTGCTGACGCTTATCTAAATAGCTCAACGACTACGACGCATTCATATTTTGTGCTTATTACTTAAGCGCTTAAGAGTCCAACGTTGTCGGATAAGATACCCGTACAGCCGTACAGCCGTACAGTTAGAGACGGGAATGGAAATGCGTAACCATAAACAGTGACTCCCTCCCTCTCTTTCGCTCTCTCTCTGGAATCGTGTTAGTAATTGCCACATTTTTAGATGGTTGACTGGCCATGATTTTGCCTTTTCCGGTTCTTCGCTTTCATTGGAAAATTGGTTTTGATTATTTGCTTGAGCGAAAGTTCATTGAATCATATTCAAATATGTATCAATCGAATTGCTTCATTAGCACAATTGCCTAATACTGGTATACCTATTTATTTATCTTTTTTCTTTGGCATTTTCGCATTGAAATTTAAATAAAGCAAACCGCAATGAAATCGAAATTCAACCCACTCGAGCAAGGCGATCAACACATTACCCTCAGCTACAGATACAATTACACCTCATAAGCAATACGAGTCTATCCATAGATACGATACAAGTACTCGTAATCGAATTCGCATTCGTTGAAAAAAAAAAAAAAAAATTCTGCTGAAAAGTAAAAGTACGAGCTTTTGATTTTATACAAATTGCACAATGCTCTGCATTTGAAGAATGCGATTCATCAGGTGGTTGAAAGTTTCTAAAACTGTTGTACCCTTTGTGAATCCAGGAATTATCCTACTCCCACACAAACTAAAAAAATGGACTGGTTTGATCTGTGAGCCAGGCATCTTTACTTCAGAATGCTCTTTGTTGTCTCGTCCTCGTATCTCGTATCTGCGAATACTGCAATACTATGTATATGGGTTGACAGTTGCATCTTGTGGTAATAATGGTATGCCTTATTTATTGGAACATTTCTTTGATCTTTGATCTATAATAATGGCATGCATTCCTGCCTGATAATATTTGAAAAGGGTGCTTAAAGCTAGCAGTTCAGTTGTTTGTTGAGTTCAATTCGTATTAAATATTAGCATTTATCTTAAACTTAAGAAGAATATGTATTAAGGTACTTGAACATTTACATAGTTACTAACATTTTTATAGAGGGAAATTAATTCTTATCAAAATGGGAAATATCCTTTGCATAATGTTTGAAAAGGCATGTGATTAGGTTAGGTCATCTGTCAATAATACCTATAAAATGGAAAGGAGCGGCTTCAGAAAAGATTCTGAGATTTTTTTTTTGATTTTGGAAATGTTTTGTTTTTTGATCAAGAGTCAAACGATTCTGATATGGCAAAGATTTGTTGAGCTTTCTTTTGATTCTAAAAGGAATACTGCTGCTGTATGTACATATGTATTTTTCATATATATTATATAATGTTCAATATCGCCACCTGTTGGCAATTATTCATAGAGATCTTAATGAAGAATCGTATGCGAAATGAACTTGATTCGATGGCTTTAATGGTGGCGGCACACAAAGCGACGCCGACACGAGAAATTGATTAGGCAAACACAACAATGCCAAGTACGAGTGTATCCAAGTATCTATAAGATAATCAAATAGAGAGAAAGAGAGAGGATCATTTGCAGGCCCAACAGCTCCGTTTGAGCTTTCTTGAGAGCTTCTTTTGGGCCTGCAAAAACGAAGAGAGCCTCACTTTCGGGCTGAGCGCAGGCGTAGCTTGATTTTATAGTGACGCAGAGAATTTTCGGGGAATTTTCTTGGATGATTTTCTGACATTCGTTGGGCTGCTCACGCAGATGGATGACTAAGATCCGGCAATTGGACAATTAATAAACAAATCACAGACTGAAGGAGAGACAAGGCATAAACTATGTCAAATGTTTTCGTTCCCATCATATATTTTCGGAAATTTACAATCGTACGAGTTTTATACGACACAATTTTCTCCTTTGAACACTTGGGCGAAACTTGAGAATGGGGGGATAGGGACCCCCTGTTCCATCTGATTTATACACGGGCGTTAGACAATTAAGGCTTCGGTCTCGGGTTTGGTTTTCGATTCGGTTCGTTGCGGTTTTCTGTGGCTATTTATAGCCCGGACAGAAGCCGTCTCAGCAATGTATCTTCTCCCTACTCGTATGTCCGTATGTGTATCGACTTAATGGTTTTATAACTGATTTTTATTGGCTCGTCTCTCAGGTTGTTGACGGCAATCATTATTAATTGCAAGCCACCTAATGGGAGGACTCATTTCTCATGTTTTGCCCCCGTTCTTCGAGCACTCCGCGGGCTTAGGGTCGAACAGAAATGAATTCGATCCAAAATTTGGCTAATTGCTAATAAAGTGCCCGAGTTGAAGAAGTTTATCTGGCTTCTGTAGAATTTGTAAAAAAATTAGTTTCAATCGAATTTAATCGAGAATATATTTTCGAAAAGAAGACTAATATTTTCATCTAAAATACAACGTGAACTGTAGAATCAAGGAAACCCCTTCAAGAACTTTTATTAAAGAATACAAGTTGAAACGGAAACCTAGATTTTAGAAATTATAGATGTGTACTCATCAGATTTGTTGAGATCTTGATAAAATAGTACTTAATACTGTCATGGTCTGAAATGTGTCTCTCTCCCTCTAGTTCCCTCTCTATAAACGTTTTCCCCATAGATCTGACGAGATCTCGAAGTTCTGTGATGTCATAAGAGAGCACCCTTATCATTCCTTATCAGTATTTTAGCAGCTACTAGTACTGCTAGCGTCCCCGACTATCACCAGCTATTACGAAATCGAGAATTCGTTTTAATTATTTTGTACAATAGAATGAACTCTCTTGAGGGGAAAGAATGGTACTACATACATTTTTATATACATATGTACAGAATATGTCTACACTATATATAACACCATTTATGGCATAGATAAGCCATAGGATTTCTTAATTTAAAACTCAAGATAGTTTCAATGGTGTCGTGGACCCTAACGATGGGTCGTCTGGCTCTTGGTTTTGGGAATTTATGGATGTCGGACTGGAAAGAAAAAAGAAACAGGTAAACAAGCAAACGAAATAAGACAAAGCAAAAGGTAAAAATACCAACAATGAGAAGGAGAGCAACATCAACGAGAACGAGTGTAACAGGTAGTCGTCGAGGCTCGGCCGCTCTCTCTCTCTCTCTCTCTCTGTCTGTATTTCTTTATGTTTCAGGGGAAAATCCCGCTAAATGTAGTAAACCATGGAGAGTCGCTGTAATCACGTTTCCTTCCATTCTCAATGCATGGGACATACAGGTAAAAAAAATCGTTGGAAATAATCAGCGTGTGTCTGTATGGGTGTGTGTGTTATAAGGTACTATAGAAATGCAGTGAAAGCCGGGTTCCATCCTCTCTTAGCCTCTTAGCCTTTGTCTCAACATTGCTCTCCCGCTCTGTACGTTTCGCTCCCTGTCCATCTCCATGTATCTCTCAGTTACTTGTTTCTTTGTTGACTCCAAATGCAACCCCAACCCCAACTCCAACTTCAAACAACTCCAGCATCCACACACAACCAACTCCATTGTACTGCACGACGGGTTCCAAGAACTTTTCGCCCTGATATGCAAACACAAACACCAGGCACACACCAACACACTAAAGAGTTCGAAATATGGGAATATGGGATGCTGTTGCTGAGAGGGAGCTCAACAGAGATGCTCAACTGCAGTTGTAGCATCAAGAGTGGTGGCGTTGCCAGACTGCCAGACACAAATAACATTCCTCTCATCGCTCAAGCGAGGCACATCAATCAAGCGTGGCCTGAGGATAATTAGCTGCAGTTGCAACTGCTGCAATTTCTTTTGGCTCCACTTTCCAAGACCATCATGCGGTGGCATCACTAGTGAGTAACCCTTCCCCACGCCCAGTGCCCTCGCTGAAACGAATTGTCACCCTTTTTGGGAGCACAGCTTCCATGCCGATGCGTCCATTAAATCATGTTTAGCAGGCGCTCTCTCTCCCTCTCCCTTACATAAACAATAGCAAATACAAGTCTGGCCTGTGCGGGAGAGAGATTGAGTGGCGACTCAAACAAGATCCACCCCATAACAGCACAAGTTACCTGCCCGTCTCTCACGCGTCGCGCGCTCTCTCTCTCTTTCTGTACAGCATAACTGGGTGTTTGGTGGTCGGTCCGTCGCCAGCCACGATAATGCAGCGCGTGAGAGGGAAACTAAAATGACTCAAGCGGAGCGCGCTCTCGCTCTCGCTCTCGCTCTGCCCTCTCTCTCTCCGTGGCAAAACGAAACGCGGGCAGAGAAAACACTGCCCTCCAGTTTGGGCTCAGAGCTCAGACGAAAACCGATATCCGAAGTGTACGCTTTAGTGCCCGCTGCTGTGTCGGCGTTTTATACTACCTGGGTAACACCGCCGCCAGCCGTCGCCGTTGTCGTCGTCGTCGTCGCTACCGCAACCGCCACCACAGCAACACTTCCCGACCGCCCGCGCTTTTCGTATGAGTTTGAGTTCGAGTTAACGAGTACGATTGTGTCGCGTTGTCCGTCGTGTGTTTGAGAGCGTGAGCACCCGAAGACTCCGCCGAAGCCGAAAGCTCGCTGGGGATCTGACCAGAGCGCGCCTGTGTGACCAAATCCAAGACCAATTGTTGATCGTGCCCAGACCCAGACGCAGGCGCACACCACCAAACAAACACACACACGAATTAAGAATATTTTTTTTTTTACTGTTTTCGCTTGATGTGCATTATTCTTGGGCTGGAGATTGAAGAGTTATGTTGGACAAGTGAGCAGCAGGCTACAAGCAAGAGCAGCAACAGCAAGCCGTCAACGAAATAGCTCGGAAATCGGCAATCAATCAAAGAAGGAACGAACGGTAAAAGCAGGCAAATCAACAGCAAGAGCATCATAAACTCAGCAGAGACAACACCAACTTCAACATGTTTGACGTATTCGGCTCCGTTAAGGGGCTGCTGAAGATCGACCAGGTGTGCATCGACAACAATGTCTTCCGGATGCACTACAAAGCCACCGTGATCATCCTGATCGCTTTCTCTCTGCTGGTGACATCTCGCCAGTATATCGGAGATCCGATCGATTGTATCGTGGACGAGATACCCCTGGGTGTGATGGACACCTACTGCTGGATTTATTCGACATTCACGGTGCCGGAACGCCTTACCGGTGTGACCGGCAGGGATGTGGTCCAGCCGGGCGTTGGCTCCCATGTGGAGGGGAAGGATGCGGTCAAATACCACAAGTACTACCAGTGGGTGTGCTTTGTGCTCTTCTTTCAGGCGATACTCTTCTACGTGCCGCGCTACCTATGGAAGTCGTGGGAGGGCGGACGTCTCAAGATGCTTGTCATGGACCTGAACAGCCCGATCGTGAACGATGAGTGCAAGAACGATCGCAAGAAGATTCTCGTCGACTACTTCATTGGCAATCTGAATCGGCACAACTTCTACGCCTTCCGCTTCTTCGTCTGCGAGGCCCTCAATTTTGTTAATGTGATTGGGCAGATCTACTTTGTGGACTTCTTCCTCGACGGAGAGTTCAGCACGTACGGCAGCGATGTGCTCAAGTTCACCGAAATGGAGCCCGATGAACGTATCGATCCGATGGCGCGGGTCTTTCCAAAGGTCACCAAATGTACGTTCCACAAATACGGTCCCTCCGGCGATGTGCAGAAGTTCGACGGACTGTGCGTGCTGCCGTTAAATATTGTCAACGAGAAGATCTACGTGTTCCTGTGGTTCTGGTTCATCATCCTCAGCATACTATCGGGCATCTCGCTCATCTACCGCATCGCCGTCGTAGCCGGCCCCAAACTCCGTCACCTGCTCCTCCGCGCCCGTTCGCGCCTGGCCGAGAGCGAGGAGGTCGAACTGGTGGCCAACAAGTGCAACATCGGTGACTGGTTCCTGCTCTACCAGCTGGGAAAGAACATCGATCCACTCATCTACAAGGAGGTGATATCCGATCTCTCGCGCGAAATGGTCGAAGAAGAGCACAGTGCTCACAAGCGACCATTCGATGCCTAAAATCTAACCGAAGACCCACACGAAAACGAAGATGACGATGGAAGACCAGGACGAGGACGAGAACAAGAACGGGGTGCTCATCCATTCAAGGAGTGGGCGTGGCAGTGTGCCAGAGTGCCAGTAAGTGTCCCACACACACACACACACAAAACGCACACACACACACCCAAACACAAACACACACACAAGAAAGCTCCATCTTAAACGTTTACATTTATTCCCATTCCAATCCCAAAAACCCAAATCCGAACCCTCCATCGATCTTAAGATTAAAGAAAGACATTAGTTCGTAGTGATTTAGTTGATAAATTGATTGTAAACTTTGATTATGATTACGATTATGCATCCATCCATGCGTTAATTGTAGTTTTTCAATTATCAAAAGGAAAACACCACCACCCACCATTTTTTTTAAACCATTATCTTTAGTCTTAAAAAGCGAACGAACTATGCGAGATCTTCATGACGACAATAAAAACTATGTTTTCCAATACAGCAAAGAAACACTTTTACATAGAGAGACAGAGAGAGATAGAGATAGAGAAAGAGAGAGATAGAGATAGAGAAAGAGAGAGAAAGAGAGAGAAAGAGAGAAGTTCTTCTGGTCTTACGCGCTCATTTAAGCGTAACCCAAGCAGCAACAACCGGCTCTGACTACGGCTCTGGCTTTGGCTCTGGCTCTGGCTTGGGTCTCCCCTTGATTTCGCTTCCAGTCAAAACGAGACGGCAACTGCGCATGCGCAACAGCCATCTCTAGCTCTGTCCCACTACCACACACACACACACACATACACTCTCATAGAGAGGGACAGGGCAAACCAGTTTGACCAGCAGATAGTAGCTTAAAAGATCATTGCCAACAAGGCAAAAGATTCTTACCAACTTCAACTTCGACTTCATCTGGCATTTGGCATTTCTCTTTCGGCTACGCTGTGGATACCCTGGTCGAACCTGTCGAAACTGTTGGGTTGTATGCGTACTTTGAGACTGTTCGGTTTGAACCGATTTTCGCGGCCCCTGAACTGCAATCTAGTTAAAAAACAAATGTTTCTCGAAACTAAACAGAAACACCTTAATTTATCCTACAAAATGTGCTGCTGATTTCGTGATCTCTGGTTATCCCTGACCATCGCCTGACGCCTGACCAAGGCTCTCGTTACCGTTATCTGTGTACTGTTTGTTTCTCGCTCCTCACTATCTCTAGCTCTCGTTACCATCTCAAATGGGGTTTATTTGTTTCCTCAATTTCAATTCGACTCAATGTCTCCCTGTCAGCTCTCCGTTCGTCCGGCCGTAATCAGCATACACATATGTAGTTGCTCAATGTCTGCGCACATTTCGCTCTCGGTTTTTTGTTCTGTGAGACTACATGCAATGCCAATTATAAGTTGGGCAATATGTATGGTCGTGGGCGCGTACGTGACAGCTCCAACTAAGTATTGTACTTATCTAATCGAAAGAAACGTGGTTCTCAAAAGAGGCAGAGAGAGAGAGAGAGAGAGAGAGAGAAAGAGAGAGAGAAGGAGAGAGAGATAGAGCGGTAGAAAACCCAAAAAAGGAACAAAGTTGATAAGATACCAGATACAGATATATAATATCTACAGGCAGGCAGGCAGGCAGGCAGAAAAGAGGCTGTTGTGGCTGTTGAGTCTGATGTTGCTGTTGATTGGCGACAAAGTGTTGCAATTAGCACACATTTTCATTCGCTCGGAGATCAGAAAAGATCACAAGATCTCAGATCCAGAGCAGTCCCATGTCCATATCCGTGCCGGACTGTAGTTTCATTAATGATAGCAAGCGCACTTACATACACACAATTCGTCTCGGGGTCTCTGTCGCTGTTTAGCCTCAACAGCTTTAGATGATCATCATAATCAACGAATAAGCGAATGAAATTTTTGTCTTGCCCTCTTCACATATTAGTACAAGTATCTACATATGTGTATATCGTATCTGTGTGACCGCCAATTTGGAATATCAATGAATGAATGAATGGACCGTACCGGACCGCTCTATTACACCCACTGCACCTACACATCCAAACACCCCCCCACCGCCCCACATGTCCCAAAAACAGTCTTTCCCCGATCGAGTCAATATGAATGAAATGAGAAACAGACACGCGAAAAGCTGTTGCTCTCCATTAAATGCTTTCTGCTTTGTAGTATACCCCACAATCATTGGAGAGCTAGGGTATACCGGTGATTTTTAAATTTTATTTGATTTACTATACAAAATAGGGCTATATATCTATGGGATGACTATTAAAGCCAGAATAATAAAATATATGTATGCATTCCTGCAGTCGTTTTGCACTTAAACTCTGGTTACAATATTTCCATATCAGAAAAGTGAAGAAAAACTGAAGATCCAGGTATCCAATAGTCGGAAAACAACTGTTTATTATGTTTGTTTCATTTGTTTTTGTTTTTTTTTTGTTTATATTAAACTTACTACGCACGCACTTAATTTTTTTCTCTCTCCTTCGCACAAATGTACATTTCTATGCGATTTTAATTGCATTAATTGGTTTCAATTAGCAAAGAGCATGAGAACGAGAAGGAGAAGAAGAATGCCTCTTACTCGTCGCAGATGAAAATCCATACATATCCCATCCCATCCCATCTACGAATATTATCGGAGAACAATGGAGTTTCGAGTATGCTTCCCTTTAGTTGGAGGTTTGTTTTTTGAATGGAATGTAATGATAGTAAAACAGTTGTGGGATTATTATTCATGGCAGATGTATTGAAGGGAAGAGAATGCGAACAGATAAAGATACAGATATAGATGGTATTTGTGGTACAATATCTTTATTATTAGATACTGCAAATGGATGATACTACGATTAGTAATAGTAATCTATTATAATCTTTAGATACTATACAGATACTTTGATACATTTTAAAGGTATAATTATTGTAGCTATATTCTATGATATATCTGTGTGTGTGCATTGTTGGAGGAAAAGATCTGAAAGATTCATAATAGACATGTCTAGATTTATACCTCATTGTATATCATTTAACTATCATAAAAATATGTTAAGCTGAAGAAAATGATTTAACACTATTATTTGTATATCTATTTCTTATTGCAGTTTCACGCAGCCAAAATTGGGTTAAGATGAGGATAAATATGGACTCTCCAAGTCGCTGGATGTCAACGCAGACGAGGCCTTTTGAGCTAATTGAACACATATCAACGAATTCCATGATGAACATGGGATAGACGCAAACGGGGTGTTAGCCAGAGATGCAGTTTGCAGAGATGGCGCAATGTATACTGCTATAAAAGAAATATGAATAATAATAGTACACAAATAAACGTAACAAATACTAGCCGAACCCCCGGGGGCTGGGGGCTGGGGGCTGGGGGCTGGACGTTACCCGGCTCCAAAGGTGCACGACAATCAGAATTTTTGTATTTATGTATGCATGCATGTAGCGAAGCACCCAAACCCCCTGGGCGAAATCCATAAAAGACAGGACAAAAGACATTTTTCAACTATATCATATACTATATTCTATATTGTATTTGTCGAGGAGCAGCAGCTAACGAATTAAGTTATGGGATAGAGATATATACACATCCATACATAATATATTTTTAATATGCAATTACACAGATATTTATACATACGAAGAGACATACAATATATATTTACGAATGCCACATGCGAGTAATATTTATGCTAAGAGTTGTGATCATTGATTAAGACATCTAAAACAAAAATAACAAAAACTAAAAAAAAACAAAGAGCATTCGGATATAAACATATATCCACGAAAAAATAACAATAATTTACAAATAGTAAAGAAACGCCAGCATAAAGAGAACCCTATTGATAACAATAATATAAAATACTATACATATATTAAATATTCTATTTCAATTTTTACATATATAATTTAGCAATTTTCGCCAGCAATTAGTAATAGTAATTTTTCAGTAATTTTAATAAGATTTCCTTTTTTTTTTGCATATTTTTGGTAGCATTTATTTAGTTTAGCGCAATTTTTTTTACACTCATACGAAAAATCATCCATAAATGAGAGGAGAAAATGAGAAAAATCTATATACAAGAGACAAAATATAGTATATACATACATATATTATATACATAAAGAATTTAATGTAAGTTCATGGAAAAGACAAGCAACAAATGAAAGACTCAAAGGCAATATTTAATAGATTATTTAATTTGGAAAGCAATCAAAACGAAAAAAGAAAAAAAAACCAATCAATGAAACATAATGTTTGTCATTTTAGGCTAAGTTTCAATTTCAATTCCATATTCTTATGCCTAATTATAATTGCATGAAATTAATCGAAAATATGATTTGTTTCTAAGATTTATCGTTTGTATTCATTCAAGAAGCTCCATTTCATGCGGAAATAAACAACCGAATAAAACCAGACAAATCAAAGACCGTTTTCTTATCGGGGTGCGCCAAAAGCAATTACAGAACCAAACAACGAAACAACAGTTGTCGACACTTCAAAGGTTCTCTCGACGGAGGGGCACGGAGGGGCACGGAGGCGGTTGCACAGGTTCAACCTTTTTACTGCCGAGAACCTGCCGAAACTTTGTTGACTTTTAGCAAATATCGAAACGGGTCTCAGAACGATCTCTGGGTGCTAATGGTCTTTGACCCATCTGCCCCGTCTCACCAGAATTACTTTGAAAACTTTGTTCTCTTTGTAGCTGCCTCTGACGTGTGATTTACCTAGAGCTACTACCCCATCTGTCATTCCACAGAACGTGAAGATCAACAGACTTTCAAAACTTATCACAGCGGAATACGGACAAAACCTCCATCTTCGAAAGGAAGACTCTCCAGGGGTGAAGCCTCCAACAAAAGCTGATGATTTCCAACAACAGGTGTCGATATATCTCGGGATCATTTAGCACTCATTCATCGGCCTTAGGAGACTGCTTTTTCTGGTGAAATTTCGGGCACTGCCAGTAAATGTGATTAACGTTTACATTAATTGCATTTTAAAGCGACTTAACGATTACTTAAATCGATCTCTATGTGAAGTCTGGTCGGTGATAAAAAATACCCTTTTTTTAGTTTAAAGGTTTAAGGTGATGTATTTCACTCGAAATTGCATTAATAAAATATTCTACAATATTTATACGCTGGGCGGTGTTCTTTTATCTTTGGAAAGATGAACAGACACTGAAACTGGAGTCCAAACGACGCAAAATAAATATACTTTCTCATAAGAACTGCAGAACATGAAGTAAATATATGTATCATATAACGTCGTGGGAACGATCGATCTGCAAGGGGTATCAAAAGGCTGCTATGTTTCCTTGGCATCTACGTAAGAGACACAACCGTAAGTACATACTGGAGCTTTTATGGATATGGCTTTAAATGGATTCATATTTTTGTATCAACTAAAACTATATTTTAGTTTTTTTCCTGCGACTAAAATTGTTATACCTTTCCGGACAAACGCTGCAACGGAATGCTGTAATCGTGAGGCGGGGACTACGGCGTCAGCAACTATTCAAACAAAGATTGCAAATTTATGCTGACATAGCGGCATAGGAGGGGGTTCTGGGACAGGGACTGGGCCTGGGCCTGGGCCTGGGAGTGGTGAGAAGATGTTGAGCAAATTACGGGTATCATGTCAAATTGAATTAAGCGCTGCAATTGCCCTCAATAAATAAATATAGTACATACATATGCTCGTATAAATATTACGGCATAACACTGCAAAGAAAAAGCGATGCCCAAGTGTGGCGTAGAAATGGGTATCTCTTAATGGAATCTGTGGCTCTCTCAATCTCTCTCTCTCTCTCTCTCTCTCCAAGCGACAAATGTCAAAGTTCTCAATTGATTGAATTGAATTTTTATTTGTCGCCCCCCTCCTCAAAAATTCTGCAGTTAAAATGCACATACAAACGTGGAAATAGCACGTCTTGGGGTAAACTCTAAAAATATTAAAATATTTTCATTTTGCTTGGTTCGGGGTTGGTTCCCATATGATTTGGTATCCTGGAACCTTCGGGGGGTGGGATTCCTTTGATAGGCATGTATTTGTACAACTAACTCGTAGATTCAGCTATTCTGTAGAGGATCATTTCATGGTCGTAGCTTCTTTTAGGCAGAAAGTCGCAGATCCGTGACGCGCGACACGTTTTTGGGCCCTACTTTGGGTAGGGCAGAACACTCGAACACTTTTAACCATTTGGCGTATTTTGTGCTTATTTCCAGACGAGGAGCTCTATTTGGATGGATAAAAATACCTGCCCCATTGAAAAATAAATGGATGCATGATTTCTGGGTTGACCTTGCACTTGGGAGGAGGGTGGGTTTGTTTACTGTTTGTTGTTGTTGTTGTCGTTGTTTTTGTTTCGCGCCGGACAATTGTCAAATTAATTTCCCGCAATTTGCACAAAAGCGCTGCAAAACAACACCCACTGTGGTGGCGATCAATTTCAAACAACAAAATTTGAATCCGCTCCCCCATCCGCCCAAAAGCGGTGGCGACCTCTGGCGGTGGCAGCACCTTACGTAATGTCGTCACGTAAGCAGCTTGCGCCGTGATCTGTGCGGCACGACTGCACTCGTCTAAATTTTATTTTAGACATCATTTATTTATTTAAAAAGTCGTTTTCGCTGATTTTGACTCGGGCTGTGGCTGTATTTTCCGTCAGTTCCCGTGAATCGTTGTCGGTTTGCCTCCTTTTTGTTGCTGCTGCCAGATTTATTGTTATTGCCTTTTTTGTTTTTCGTTCTGTTTGTCGCAATTGTTGTTTGGTTTTTGTACTTTATTTCATTGTGTGTTCTGGCTCTGGTTGAATGCTGCAAAATTTGCTGTGAGGGGGAGGAGCAGCAGATCGGCAGATCACCAGATCACCAGATCAGCACCTTATTTATCACCTTGCTAAGTAAATATTCTCGACCCCAATCGGTCAAGTGTTTACTTTTACTTTTACAATTTTTTTTCTATCATTGCTTAGACCTTGTTTACAGATATTTGACTTATTGGCAGATTTGACTTATTGGCGGTTCTGATCATATTATACCATGGATCTTTTTTTTTGCATAAGATCAAATGGTTTCTTGTGTTGGATAGTGCGCGCTATTCTCTAGTCCTTCTCTAATATTCCTTCAATTATGTATTCTCTTCCAATGATGGAATTTTCTTCCGTTGAGATTTTTACTCATAAGAGTACAATAGATTAATAATAATTATTAAAAATAAATTCCGTCTTGCGGGTGTCTGTTGAGGCACGTGTGCATGCTCAAATTGTTTTTTATTTTTTAAATATATAGTAGACATATCTCCCTCTCTCTTTCTCACTCTTCCACTGCAAAGGCAATGCTGGCCGGTAATTCATCAGGTGACCTTTAACCTCTTATAAATCGATTAATTAAATGCCATTTGCCGACACTCGCTAGCCCCGAGTATTTCCCACTAATTATGTAGCTGACAATGAAGTTCACATGCCACACCCAAAAGATATATGTACATACATATGTATGTATTAGGTACACATGTCGATGCCTGTTTATCAGATATAAACTCCTGCATTAGCATAGCAGAGATACTACGAGTACAGTATCGCTCAGAGCTCCCCCCAAATGAGAATATGAGTATGTGTGTATCGTATGCGTAATCAATTAATATTTTTTTGTTTATCAAAAGTTTGTGACTTTGTATGCAAATCCTCGGGGAACAGAACCACGAATGTACGAGTATGTATACAGACTATGTATATGTCAGGTTTATTTTCTTTTGTTGGTTCAGCGTTACACTTTTCGGGGTTTTTGTTTATGGAGGAACACAATTAAAGACCCCCAGAATGAGTAATCCCCATTACCAAGGGGACCGACTGTGTGTTCCAGAAACACAATTTCCGTGCTGCGATTGTGATTGCGATTCTGATTCTGATTCTGTTTATGATATGTTCGGGATCTTACTATAGTAGTTTCTGGGTTTTGCTTGGATGCAGCTGTTCTTTTTGTTTCGCTTTGAAAGCATCTTCCTTCATTCGGCCATCGACTTGCGGAAGTTTCAATCGTTTTTAATGAGCACCACAGAAGTGACACACAAAGTCCACTTAGATGAGGCATGGGGCAGGGGCCTATCTAACATACTCTTCTGGAATTTTCGGTTATTTCAGCTGTGGAAAGGAAGTCAAATAAGTTTGTTAACGGTATGAAAAAAAAAAACCATGAAAAATATTTATCACCTACACTTTATAATACATAGTAATACATGAATAAATTATTTGATTTACATATTATTCATATAAAAAATAAATATACTAATTGTTTAAATGAAATAGTTTTATATTTAGATTAAAATTACTTAGTTATATTTATATTATATATTTATTAAAAGTTTTTAAATTAAAGTAAATTCTATTTAATTTCATTATTCCGTTCTGACGTTACGATTAATTCGTCCGCCAAACTGTTGAGAAAATATTTTGTAAGAAAAATAAATGTTTCTAATTGAAAAGTTTTGGGTAGTGGTGTTTTTTGACGTTGGTGTACAACATTTCTAAACTCTGTGAATTGCGTAGGACTAACTGTATACAACTTTGCATATATGTACATATGTACACAGTCGTGTATGTAAAATATTGAGTACAAATTTTCCAAGCTAAATATCAAAACGTTGCTGGTGTGACGTTACCCAATTCAGTGCTAATAAAAGCTTTAAAATCTTCTGTTAGCCGAGATTAGGTAAATTTTTTGGGACTGTTTAACTTAGTTGTATATGTTAGAGAGACTTTGAGAAAAAACTTTTATCAGGATTCATCTTTCTTATAGAAGATAATAATAAAGAAAAATATGAAACTTAATAAAAAATGTCCGATAAAGTAAACGATAAAGTGTCTTATTTTAATAGGTTTTCGCATCAAAACTAATGATAATAAATGTAAATTCGTTAAACAGTGCTCCAGTACGAATTTCGTTGAAGGATTTAAAGGATTTTGAAATATTAATATATGAAATACTATTGTACCTCTGAAGCACTATGCTTCCCAGTAGAAAAATGGGTAGAATAGGTTAAGTATAGATGATGTATTAGTACTACAGAATTTAAAATTTCAAAGATTTTTATATCGATTTGTTTAGTAGTACCCAAAGCTATAGTAGAGCGTATAAATGTTCTTTAAAATACCATCAAAATAAATGCTGTTTTCAAGCCATATTAAGAGTAGGGTATGTACTCGTGCATTAAAACCGATAGCATTGCCGATGGATTTCCATATGGATCTGTTTTCTGGCACTCAAATCCCCGCATCCCCTGCCAGCAGCAGCCGCCCGCGTGGACACAATCAACGTTTCTAATTAGATGGCCAGACGTGCCAGGCGAATGCCTATTAGACATTCTATGCATCAGACACCAGAGGAGGGGAAGGAGGAAGCGCCACCGGTTTGCTGCTCTGGTTTATAGTTTTCGAAACGATGTGGGCCGATTCAATTGACGCTGCCCGGTGCATTCGACACCTTTCGTAAAGTTGAGCAAACAGCAATCAAAATCAACAAATATGCAACAAAGCAGCAAAGCAACAGAGCAAACAAGCAAAGCGAGACAAGACAAGAGCTTAAGCATTTGCTTAGTGCGGCGACAACAGGTTGCATAAATTATTATCGAACAGCGAATGCAATTTCAATTGCACGACTCACGAGCACTACAATGCCACCATCCCATCCTCCCATCCACCCATCCTCCCATCCTCCCATCCACCCATCCATGGCGGAGTGGAGGCCTTACCTTACCCACCTTGTTGCTGCTAATGACAAATGCATGTCGCTCGACATTTGCTCTGTTGGTTGTCTTTCACTTGAGCTTTTTGGTTGCCGCCCGAGGGCTCCATTAACTAATGCAACGCACCCAAAACAATCTTTTTTTTTTTACCGGAACTCAAATCGAAAAATAATTCAAGAAAGATATAATGTAAAATGTGTTCCTAGCTATTACAGACTGGTTTTATCTTTAGTCTTTAAGAATATATTAAATCCATGTAAATGTACTTAGTATAGTTCCAACCCCTATATAGACATATGTACATAAATGCAAATAGGCAAAATGCATGTGAAAAAGTCCAAATAACATGAATTTTTATTTAGAAAACAGGCCAAACTTATAAATATTAATTTTTTCAAGATAAGTGCATAAAAAATCCAAGACTTTATCAAGGGACAAATAAAGATTTAAATGCCGATTTTTGCAATTTTACAATTTTGTGCATCGATTTTTCTTACAAATGGTTTTTTATTTATTTTACCCAATAATTACATATATGTATACATATGTAGGTATATATTTTTGTGCATGTATTTTTCAGCAGAGTACATTTATAATTATAATTTCGAAATTATAAACATTTTTTTGGATAGTTGAATATACATATGTATTAGTAAAACATGTAGAAGAATTTGTCATCATGAATTACAGTAGATAATAATAAAGTAAGATAAGGCTAGCAAAAAACATAGGAAAAGGGTTCTCACATCAAAGTTGATGAAATGATATGTCATTGTTTAAATAAATAATAATAAAAATAATAATAAAATAATAATAATTAAATAAATAACTTTGATTAAATTTAGAAAATACTACCGGGACAGAATTTTATATAAATGTGTGTTTTATTGTTAACTTTAACTTGTTGGTCTCAATGAAAGTGCGATTTCTTTTTAATTCGGTTGTTGGCAGTTGTCCTGGCCATTTTACTGAATTTTTTAAATCGTTTGGTAAAATTACTAAATGAACATTGAAAACAGTGTGATTAGGGAAAATGATATCAAAAATTCTATTGATAGGAATTGATTCATTGACTCGGAACTAAAAAAAAGACGAATCGAGTAACATTTGGAGAAACCACAGCCTGGAGAATTCAAAATGCATGAAATTACAGAGTGCAACCATTTGTCGCGAGTATAAATATGTATCTTTAAGCAGATTATAAATATATATTAAAAATATATAATATTTCGGAATTAGAGACATTGGCATAAATTGAATGTGGAATTGGATATTGTGTTTTTCTGTGATATATAATATTTTATAAAACCCATCGAAAATGCCATACATTGTAAGAGTATTTCGATTGTATGTTATCTTTGATTTCGTCTCACACAAACAGTTCAAATGCAAAGTAGATCAAATGCAAAGCATCCAGGGCTATGGGTGATGGTTGCTGGGAGGAGAAGTCTGTCCAGTCTGTGGAAATCACTTAGCGGGGCGCTAGAAATAGAGTTTGTTGGATGGGATAACAATAGCCAGACAAAAGCCGACAGTATGTATTATTCAGATGTCTATGCCTAAGATATCTGTAATTTTCCAAGCGAATACTGCTTGAACTACTGCTTAAAGGTGAAATCTATGAAGTTTTCCACTACGGAAGCACAAAAGTTTATCTTTTAGGTTTAGCTTAGAGGAGGGGAGGGAAAAGTCAACTAAGGGAGAGATCTGCGGGATCTCTCAGCGTGAAACTTCTATAGAGCTAAAGGAAACCCTACAAGATTTATATAATATGTGAGGAACTTCACATTGTGGCTTATGTGAGAGCTTGAACAAGAGATCTGACCTATAAGGTGTCTCAGTGAAGGGCTTGTTTCTCTCTCTCAGGTCATGAGGCTTGTTTAAAAGTAAATTCAAATGCTACAAATCTGTAAAACGTTTCACCAGAATTACCATAAAATTACGAGTATTTTGCCGCTGGCTGTAGAAAATGCAAATCAGAGTTAAAACCAATTTATAATCGATCCATTTAAAATGTGATATCAATTACACCAACTAAATACCAGAAATGCTTAGAGAAACCTATTAGTGGTGGGGGGGCGATGCCGGCAGAGGTGCCAGAGTGAATAGACGAGGTGGAGAATGGAAACCATAGGAGGGCATAACGAAAGACTTAGGCAACGAACCTGAATCAATGAGCATTTCGGGGCATGCTCTGCCCCCTGCTGTGCAGCAAATTGTACCCAACTCAACCCTCCAACTGCCCCCCAAAGAACTCCATCGCATAGCTCCAAACAAGCATTTCCCACGCTTGAAAAATGGCTCTTGAATGCAGTCAAAGCAAAATGGAGCTGGAACGAAGCCGAGCCCAGCTATGGTCTGGTCAGTTAAGGTCTGGTCAACTCCGATTCTAGTCAAGAGATTTCTCTATGGATCTGTGCCTGTGCCTGTCTCTGTGTGTATAACATGTCTAGCCATGGTCCTCGCCTTGGCTTGGTCGACGGTTTTGGTGGCGCTTGCTGGCTACCGTTGCACGCCGCACCCAAAAGACTGCAGCTAGAAGCTGCAACGGCTGAAAAAGGCTGGGGGAAACCGGTTCCCGGCTCAACTCCGCCGGGACACAGACAAATGCAAGCTGTATGAGGAGATAACAAGAGAAAGACAGACAGAGAAGGAGAGACAGTAGTGCCTGTAAATGATGGAATATCTTCAATATCGGAACATCGTTCTTATTCATGATATATAGAAAACATATTGAAACGCTCTCGGCTCCGTCAAAGTATCAAGAGGAGTACATGGATTACATATATGTAAAGCTGCAATGAAAGCATGGCTCTTCCTCTCTCTCTCTCTGTCTCAGTGGTGCTTAGCAGTTAGAGGTAAGTTTTCATGTGCACTCTTATAGGAAAGCATCGAGTGTCTTATAAGCTTATTATATCCATAGAATATTCTTTATATGTTCAAATGAAACGATTTGTAAAATGAAAAATGCTAGAACTGGATCTAGTGGATCATTAGCGGTTCTCTTTTTGTACATCCGTCTTAGCAGTGCTTCACTGTGGCTCATTACATATGTACGACAACATATACATACATATATATAATATGTATGCGGTATGCGTTGTATGCTGGTATTCTGGCTGCAAAATCAAGTTTTGCATTTTCATTTAAATTTATTGGTTTTCTGCGTTGTCTGTTGCCATGGCATGGCATGCCTTGCCACGCCACACCACAGCACACCACTCAAAGACCCGACTTGCAACTATGTTTCCAGTCAAGTATCGAGATTCGATTCTCTCTTCTTTTATTCCCCTTCCCAACCCATTCGTTCTGTTGCGCTCTCAAATATGGCGACGGGCCACTACACCACAACCCTAGAACCCACCGACCCATTGGAGCCTGTGGCTGAGGCTCTTTTATGGACAGAGTAAGGAATGAATACAGATGGAGATGGATAGATACAGATAGTGGGGTGACAGAAGACAAGGTATTTGGAATACGCTTAAGATGTACACTTAATTAAGGCTGGTTGCCGTTGCCGTTGCCCGGAAGGCATAGGATGGACGTCGTTCGTCTACATTCGCACTTGAAACTTGCCCGCCTTCGTCAGGTATTTGACGCCCTTGAAGGGCTTGTACTTCTCCCCGTACATGTCCAGGCGATTCACCTTCAGACCGGAGACGGCCAGCTGGGAGATCTGGAATTGCACATTCACCGATGGATTGGCATCGATGTTGGTCGTGCCCGGTGTGATGGACACCTTTTTGTAGAGACAAAATGTAAGATATATAATACATATATTGTAGATATATCTCGTCAGCTAAACAGAACTTACCGATCCCCGTATATTGGGCAGTTTAGAGACATCGATGCGGCCCACATCCCAGGACAGCGTCTTGCTGACCGAATCGAATGTGTACTTTCCCTGATTCGGCGTCAGGAGGCAATTGAGGACGCACCGGGGCATCGTTAGCTCCAGCCTCACCTTGTCCACGGTGCGTCCTAGCGTGTTGCGGGGCCCGATGGTCAGATCCAGGCGTCCCTGTTCGCCCGTCTTAATCGAGAAATTGTGTCGTATGTAAATGGGTATGGCCACCACGGACTGCGAACTGATGTGATAGGACATCAGGCGGAAATTTCCATCGGGCGGAATGAAGGAGAGCAGGCGCTCGGCCTCCCAGCGCTTGAAGCGCACGCACGGATGGAACGAGACGTCGTCGAAGAGGCGTGGATTCATAAACGACAAGGTAAGATCCGGCATGCCCGACAGTTTGATGCAGCAATCGATCTAAGGGCGCAAAATTAACTTACAAAATGTCTTCTACTTCAATTTTAGAACTTACGTGACCCTGGATCTCGGCAAAGACAGTCGATCCGGACTTATCAATGATGGCATCTACCTCCTCGATTACATCGAAGTAGGCCTCGTTGTTGGTGTAGCGCACACCGCTCCGGCGCCAGGGTATGGCCGATAGCTGTCCCGACGGTAGGATGGTACTGACACTGCAATGGAAAAAGGACGGAAGGATTAGGGAAGGCTTTCTTTCCGGTGATGGCTAGAACGGACTTGCTCTTGCCGGTGACGGTGTTGGCAATGGTGCGGAGTATGTTCGGCGGCTTGATGAGCTCCTTCAGGATATTGCTCTCCGTGGCGAGGGGGAAGCCGTTGTCCAGCATCTCGTCGAGCAGCTCGTAGACGACCACATAGTTGTCCTTGATCACCGTCTCCGAGCAGTCACCGAAGTAGTCCTGGAATGTGTCCACCACACGGTGCAGGAACTCGATCACAAAGAGCGGCGGCACTTCCTGCTTGCAGGCGGCCACCAGGGAGACCGCGTCCCGCTGTACGGTGATGAGGTAGTAGTGGGGCGTGGCTATCACCGGCGGTACATCCTGAAACGAGCTCAATTTTCAGTACGTGGCAGAATCAATTGTGCGCGGGAGGGGAGGGGGGCTGGCCTTACATATGGTGAAGCGCGCTGGGCATCGAGAAAATATTCGCAAACGGATCGCGAGACGACGGAACGCCAGTGCTTCTCTAGGAACACCTCGCTGTGGGGAGGTGGAATGGCTGAGATTTTTCCGTTCCTTCACTATGGCTATAGTCGCACTTACCCCCCGCTGTTTACGATAAACAGACTGTGTATCATATTTTGGCCGAATTTTGTTTACAATTTTTTTCTTTATTTGCAATTTTTGGCAGTGTTGGCATGCGCGGCACAGCGCACAAAATACCCTAACGCTAGTATTTCTATATGGTATATGGTATTTTCCTCAACAGCGCTACCAGACTGTTAACCGATCAGCTGTTCAGGCAGCGAAGTAGCACAATTTAAAGTTTGGACACAAAATATAAAAATTGCCCCCTAAATTGCTGCGTTTACGAACGGCTCCGAAGTCAGTCTACCAAGGTATTGATGGATGCTTGAATCCACAAAAAAATTCCGCATCAAAAAGACCGCCTAAGTCACTTTAGCTGCCGGCAGATAGCAATTATATAATCCTCCCGCTGCGGCCCCACACACATGAATTTATATAGCGGCTCCGTGCGACGTTTGCTCGACAGCTGGCCCGGCAAGCGACGTTTCGGCATTTACCGCTTCCTGCCGCTCTTCTTTATGCTGGGCGCCGCACTTGAGTTCTCGATGATCAACTGGACAGTGGGCGAAACCAATTTCTGTATGTCGCTCCGCTCCCTTTCTACGCCTATCCCTGTCTAATCCGGGTCTTATCCGCTTGCAGATAGAACTTTTAAGCGTCGCCAGGCCAAGAACTACGTGGAGGAGCTGCAACAGCAACAGCATCATCAGCAGGAGCAGCAGTCGCATAACTGAGGAAATCATGCCCGCTGGTGTGTCGTGGGGCCAGTACACCAAATTCCTAGCCAGCGCAATGCTGGCTATGATGGCCGGCTCCCAGGCGGTGCATCTGTACTATAAGCCGCTGGAAGATCTGCCCATCTACATAGAGCGGGAGCAGAAGCAGCCCGCCATTCAGGCAAAGCCCGCAGACTAGACGCCAGCCCATAAACTACATATGTTCTGTAAGAACTATTTTATTGGCTAACTCTAATTAAATTTCACTTGTTATACAGACAGATCCAGTGTGTGAGTTTGTGCCCTACTTGTCGTGAACCTTCCGGTGGTTCTTGAGGCACGTCTGCTGCCGGAATCCCTGGCCACACACATCGCACATATAGGGCTTCTCGCCCGTGTGGATGTACTCATGGTGGCGCAGGGTTTTGCGCGAGGCGAAACACTCGGAGCAGTACTTGCAGGCGAAGGGCTTCAGCTTGAGGTGCACTGCCCGGATGTGGGCCTCCAGCTCGAACTTGCGGGCGAACAGCTTGCCGCAGTGCTCGCAGGGCATCTTGTCGGTGGAGTGCATCAGCATATGCTGCAGCAGCATGAACTTCTTGGCCATGCGGCGGCCGCATACCTGGCACTCGTGCGGTAGGAGGCGTTCCTGGTCTCCGTGTTGCTGCATGGTGTGGTAGCGCAGCGTATACCGGGAATGGAAGTGCTTCTGGCAGAGTTCGCAAAAGTGTTGATCGCTGCCGCTGTCCTTGGCGGCCACCTCATCCTCGGTGGGATGCTTGGTGCGCCGGTGGTAATTCAGATTGGCCGACTGGTTGAAGGTGGCCCCGCACTGCTCGCAGATGAACTTGCGCGCTGGTTCCTTGGGACTGTGCTTCAGCCGCTTGTGCTTCTGCATGGCAATGGAGCTGGTGTAAACGCGATCGCACCCGGGCTGGTCGCAGGGATAGCGGCGTTCGCGCGTCGCATGGATCTCTTTGATGTGCGTGTAGAGGCCGCCCATAAAGCTGTAGCATTTCTCGCACTGGTCGCACTGGAACGGCCGCTTGCTGCCCTCGTGCACCTTGCGGATGTGGGCGGAAAGGGTGAGCTTGTGTGCGAAGCTGTGCTGGCACTGGATGCACTT
This sequence comes from Drosophila athabasca, assembly GCA_008121215.1. Classification (NCBI taxonomy): domain Eukaryota; kingdom Metazoa; phylum Arthropoda; class Insecta; order Diptera; family Drosophilidae; genus Drosophila; species Drosophila athabasca. The sequence goes on along the minus strand of CM017796.1, from coordinate 2,983,748 downwards.
TAGGCTGTTTCTCACGCCCCGTGCGGTGCGCTTCTCCAGTTTGGCCCGGCCACTTTGTGGAGGTTTTTCTACAGCAGGCTCGTCGATGGGATCCGGATCTGGATCCGGGTCCAGATACGGATCTGGTGGCTCCAAACTGTACAGAAACTCTTCGTCCTTGCCGCCAGTGTCCTTCAGCGGCTCCTCGTACACAATCTCAAATGAGGGCTCCGTGCACTGCTCCTCCTTCAGCAGATCCAGAAGTTGGAGCCGGCACTCGATCGCCCGCCGGCGAAACTGCTCGAAACGCTGCAGCTCCTGAAGACAGTGCGGGCACAGCTGCTGCGGCAGCCACTTCTCCAGAAGGTGGTCTCTCTTCAGTGGCCAGTCTAGGTGTTGGTGTAGTAGATGCTGCAGCTCATGGCGGCTGATGGCCGCCTCATCCTGATCCTGTTCCTGTTCGCTGTCCAGCTTCAACAGACAGGTGAGACAGTGCTGCTGGGCCGTCTCCCTGGTGAGTTTCCGGTTCATGCTGGCCTTTTCCGCGATATAAACAAACGATTTTATACGGACGACAACAAACAACAATGGAAATGAAGAGCCAACAGGGCTACAGTACTGAAAGAGAGGGAGAGCGAGAGCGTGAGCAGCTTTTTCTATACATCCCTGGCCGTTTAGGCTGAACGTTGCCAGATGGTGCACTTTCGAACGTACGCACCCGAAAACGGCTAGTTCGAACTTTGCCGTTACAGCTTAAATTAAATTTGAATGCCAAAAGATAACATGAAACGATTTTTCTATAGTAATTGTAATTACTACTCATCCTTTCGAATTATGCAGTACTTTTTATTATTTAAATAAATACTTTAAATATTTGATATTTGGTAACATCTCATGAAACCGGCTAAACCATGATTTCAATATATTTCAAACGGCTACGAACTCAAAGCAGACAGTGAAGGAGTCCCGTTAGCGACTAGGATTTTTTGAAGGGTGAGCCGAGATCGCCGAATTTGAAATTACGGGATGTGAGCGAAAGCTCAGCAAAAGCTGGGGCGCGAAATAGGCTGGCATGTCTACGCGATAATGAGGTGGAGTCAGTTGGTACTACAAAAGCGAACACTTGATCCCATGGACGAATAGGGAGTTAAAAGAGTACAAAAAAACGAGGCAAACGAGTTAAGAGAGCACTGGAAACCCGAATGGTCGGTCCCGGGTAGCGAAAAAGGGAAACCACAACACGAGACACAGACACGTGGTCTAATGAAAAGAGATTTAAGCAAAAAAATAAGGAGAGATCTGCTGCAGCCTAGGATTTACGGCGTATTCAGTCCCCGCTAAATAAATACACATAAAGCATATATTCAAAATTGATCTGTGCTCATTCTTTGTCGGTATTTATAAGAAAACAACATTTTTTACTCGGACTCGGACCCAAATCCAGCCAGCGTACCCAGACCTCATTAGGAGTACCCCGTTTTCGGTAGACGTGCACATAAAGTTGTGCTCTCTGGTTCCCACAGTTACACACGTCCATAAGCGTTGGCCCCTCCATTATTAGTTATCCATTAAAGAGGATGCTCTCCGGCTTCTATCGTGTCGGATGAGAGACTCCAAAGAAAGTGAGTACGACCTGGTCACCACCGATCTATTTCTCTCGTAGGTCCATCTGCTAAAAATTTCTTGTAAGTAACCCTCAGCAACCCTAAGTCATCAACCCAGCCAGATGAACTACTTTAAACATACATGTTTAAAGAGATCTTCAATAGGTGGACTTGTTCCTAAAATATTTTTTTGCATATTTTTGTCCCATATAGAAACGATGGAAGTGAGTTTGGTTTGGCTCGTTTTTGAGCGAAACATGGCGGCCCCTCTTGCTTTTCTTTTTACACAAAAATAAAAACATATCCACGTTTTCAAAGACATGGAATAATAGCAAGAGCAGCGGGCCAGCCGAACCCAATTTCAAATATACGCGCCCATCAGAGCCCACTGCCTTTGAAACTTGCTCTCGCACCAAGTTCGAAATTTCGAACACGGCAACAGCTGTTCCAAACCTATAAAAGCTTGATGCCAAAATTGCGCCCTCTGATAATACGCTTTGTATGCTCGCGAGCAACACTACCTCTGGCCTGCTCCTGTGCCACCAATCGTAGCGCAAGCACTGCCGCCTCGAACAGTGTTGATTTTTGGCGCGCAATTTTTGTGAACCTGCAGAAATTGCCATTTGATAGCATTAAATTTTGTTGTTTTTTGCTGTGTCTCCCAGTGTCTGTGTTTTGTGCGAGGATAATTGCTGGGCGCATTTGAAATATTGATGGGACAAGTGCAGCGACAAAGCCCTAAATAATTCAGGAGACTTTACGGACGTTTCCCCCCGCTATCTGTTTTTTTTGTTGCAAGTACAAAAGAAACGGAAACGGGAACTACGACCGAAACAAAGACCAGGATGAACATGTAAATCCAATTGGAGGCGATGGAATCGAGCAGCAACAAGCCCAAATACAGGTCCCATAGCGCGGCCGGCACGCAACTCCGTTGGCTAGACTGCCTCATCCAGTTGTGCCTGTTTACCCGAGGTAAGTGCTTCTTCAAGAGGGGTAGGGATGGGGACGGGAACCGGCACCATCCCCATTATTTTCTGGATGACCGGACAGCCCTGGCACGCGTGGTCATTCCATTAGGGAATACGCGGCGTATGCGTAATTTATGGGACTGCTCCTATTGCAGTCCCCTCGTCCTCCAACCCTCTCCTACTGAACTCTCAGGCTCCATCTTACCATAATGGTACTCAACGAAATTAAAACTGAAGACTCCCGTCCCTTCATTACTCCTCCCTTCCCTTTCTGACTACAGCTGCATGGGATGCAGGCAGCCGCGTTAATGTGTAAAATGAACAGCCTCCAGCTCCAAGTCTCCGAAGAGTTGCAGAAAGAAATATTTATAGTATTTTATTGAGTATTCTCGGAAAACTCTAGCCTGTTGCCTCTCAACAGGCCTCCCTCACAACCCCGCGCACCGCACCACTTCTGCATGCACCCAAAGAAAAAATGGCAAGAAAAAGAGGGGGAAATGCAAAGATAATCCACGCTAAGTACAAAACGTATGAACACAAAACGTTTCCTGTTGACGCACCAGAAATTGCCATCATCCAGACCAAAAAAAAAAAGAGCCTCAAGTGTCAAGATTATAAGCCGACTTCTGAGTGCTCAAAATACCAGACCCCCCCTCTCGCCGTAGTCCAAGGCTTCAAGAAAAAAGGGGCGATACTCCCAAAAGTTAATCAAAGTCTTAGGAATTACTAGAACTTCTTACATCCTTGGCTAAAGTGCAACTCAACGGAAAAAAAACTCATATTAACTTTGTCGAACGCCACCATTTCGCGCAACATTGTGAACTATTTTGAGAATAGGTTTGAGTCTGAAGTAGTTGCACATGCAATATGTATACTCGTATTTGTATTGCCTAATGCCTAATGTCTGAAAATTATCGTTTGGCAATGAGCACCAATCCGTACTTTCAGATGAGCGGAATTTTAGCATTTTAGCATTTGACTCGTACTGCGAGACGAAGAAGCAAAATGGATGTACATGCTCGTTTTTGGCATTGTCTGCTACCGTGACAACAGATTTGTATATATTAGATTATTCGGTTTCACAAATCGTTCTAGACCTAAAAATAAAAAGAAAAAAGTCAAGGAAACCGCTTAGTTTCCATTAAATAAACTCCCAAATCGTATCAAATTGAACCTTTGCATGATAATCCCTCCCCCCATAAAAGTTAGAAGCATTCTTCTTGGATTGGTTTGCCATTCACGTGTTTAACTGCCTTCGGGGTATAGTCATAGACACATCCAAAGATACTAACTGTCTTACACTTATCTTCATGGGATTTACCCTTCGGCGAGGCTCCATCGGTGGTATTCCATAAATAGACACAAATCGCAGTTAGGAAATCTCATCACTCCGCTTCAGCGTGCCACAATGAAAACGCCAGACAACAGGCAGACTCCCTTCGGGCAGTGGGCGGAGCGCGTTGAGTGCACTGAGAGAAATTCGCGACTGAATGCCAGACATGTGCCAGAGAAATGTGGGTATACATTCTGTCAGTGCTGTGGCTGTTTCTACGGATTGGTTACAGGCTCTCACGTGGCATCTGGTAAGCAGATCCCTTGCTGGGGGACCTGTCTTAACTGGATTACAAACGGACTCCCCGGTGGGGGTGTCACAAAAGGGTGAAGCCCTCACCTTAGTCCTGCACCCTGCTCAATATGGCGACACTAATCCCTCAGCTACTTTTCAACGCCCTTCTTCCCTCCACTCCTCTTTCTGCTGCTTACGTCTGTGTTTGCAGCTGATTAGATGGCAGCACTCAGCGGCAGGGGCAGTGGCAGTGGCAGTGGCAGTGACACTCCATTTACCTGTCATTCGCAGGCAGAACCCCTCACGGTAACCTGCTAAAGGGCAAGCGGTTTACAGCCCCGCGTGCGTCTTATGAAGTTGCATTACGCATTTGGCTTCGGCGGGGGATTGTTCTGGTGCGTGGCAGCTTGAGTGCTTACGTCTTTTGCCACGTCAGAGAGACCGCTCAACCTTGCAGCACAGTCACTGGCAGTCACTGCGTATGAGGCTCTGGCGGGTGGTCTCTTATGCATCCGCTAACCAATTATATAAAAGATTCAAGAGATTTCCACTCCTCCATCATGGAAATGAGGGAATACATTTCTGGCTACAGGGTGGCCCTGATGAATTCCACGGTCTTGACTAATGAAAAGTGTCAACAACAATGTGAATAATATGAATACATTCATACATTTTGTGGGTTTCGTTTCCTACTTTGGCGAAAATATTGAATCATAATTCCAGTTCTTCCATTCCGTTCGGCCTTGCGGTTTAAGTGTTTGTGAGGTCGGGTAACAAACGGAGAAAAACATCAAGGGGATTGCTGGCTTCTGGCTACCGAAGCCTTTGATACCCTTATACAGGAAGTGCTACCATGATACCATAGCAATAGGATCTGAACAGCTCACTGCGTACAGGAAAAAGAAGGATATGTGGGGGGCACCTTCACAAATGGAACGCTGTTTCAGGACATTTTAATGCTTTGACAGTTGTCGAAAATTCGTTGTTTTTTGTGTATGCTGTTTTGCAAAGTGTACAGTAGATTGCTGAATTAGAATACCCTCTTCCAGGGTAGTAAAACAGAGACAAATAAAGGCATAAAAACGCTTAGCTGTAGGTGGAACATTGCCGTTTAATCTTGATGCCATAAATGATATAGATTTTGGATGGGAAGTATAAGATTCAACTGGAAAGAAAGTAAAGAAAGAAGGGGCAATCTAAACCATTTAAAGGCAAGGGCAGAAATAAGAAGATAACGGTTAAGAATCGAAGTGGATATAGCCAACATTAAGGCAAGAGTATAACAGCCAACCCAATTACAACCCCATCACTGATATCCCACTGAGGATAATTAATGAGAGATTACACGTACATCCCATATCTTATTTAGTTATTAATAAGTGCAAATTGTTCGGCCGCAACTCAATCGAATTGAAAAGAACAAAAATTTCTTGGGGGGGTGGGGGGGTGCGTTGGGAGCTTGGGGTATACTGAATGCCAAGAAAAATGTACAAGTGAAAATATTGCAGGGGCGTTTGGCCGAGAAGATGGGTTTGCAAAGGCTGGTTGGGGGAGGAACATACATGTATGTATGTATGTACTACCATTGGCATGTTTATAAACATTGGAAGAGCGCCGAAGAAAGTTTTTTGTTTTTGTTTTCTTTTTTTTTGTGAAAATAAACAATAAACAATATGAATTCAAGAATAAATGGAAGTCTGAACACCCTTTCTGATAGTGGCATACATAAAAAGAGTGGGTGATTGCAGAGTAAAAACCTCCCTCAATAATGAGAAAAGACTTTTCCTCCGCTGCTTGGCTTATAGATCCATTACAAAAAAAGTATAGAGTAATGTTTAAAAAAGAAATAGCTTTTTAGCCCCCATTTGGATCCCTCCGCGGAGAAGCTACACAAAACTTTAAGCCATCAAGTCTGGGAGAACTCTTTATAATCCATATCTAAATAAAATCGATTCCTTAAGTGGAAAGTAGAACAAGTCCTAAATCATATCGATTTCACGCCCGTAAATCGTTAAAGTTTTGTTCCATTGGAAGGTCAGAGTTAATAGTCTATGTAGTATGTGGTATACAGTGGCATCTTCATCAGCATCTTTAACATTTTGGCACATTATAGCACAAACCCACACACTCACCCACAAACACACAACTACACACACACACACACACACAACTACACGCACTCGTTTCAGATATTCAATTGCGAAGTTTTTCTGATCCCCTTCTTCATTTCGTTTCGTTTCGTTTCGTATGCCCTTAGGCAGCATCTGGCTGCTGTCGCTGTTGCAATTTTTCCAAATTTGTCAACTTTTGTGGTCGACACGCCTCCCCGGAGCTGCCCCTCAATCTCCTTGCTCCCTGTATTTCCTCCAGCTGTCCTCCAAGGACGCGCATGCATATGAAATATGTCGACTTTATTTTGTTTTAACGTAACAGAAACAAAAACAACAATAACAGATTTACGTGAAGAATGGACTGGCTGATACCCAGTGTTGAGGCACATATACCAGAAGCAGCTAATGATGCACGGCTCTAGTGAATTGGTCGGTTGCGATTAGGGCATTATCTTTTGTACTTTAGGCGAAGAATAAATCTCGGAGCAATGTGGTCTCTTAGGAGCAAAGAAGTGCCTCACATCATTAGAATGAAATGAGAAGAATCACATGCATATGAGACAAACAAGAATCCCTGAAATTGAATTGATAATTCATTCAAACCCAAGGGCTATCGGTAACAAACAGCTGGTTAATTAGGGTCATGTCAAGACACAAGCTAATATATTTTTAAATTAGTTTTAATTAAGTAGAGTAATTATTAGACATAATTAATTACAGGTTTTCCGGCTCATATACATACATATTTAATACAACTTCTTTAGTTTACTTCTCGTTTCGGATACCTTTTTCTTGTGCTGCCTCAAATCTCTTCAGATACCCTGCAGATAACTCGCACACACATTTTCGCATGCCTTTTGGCCACAACTCGGTGACAGAATTCTGCTCTTCCTCCGTTCAATGTTTGCCAAATGCTGCCGCTGCTGCTACTGTTTCTGTTTCTGTTCCAGTTTGGCCCAAACAATTGTTGGCTGTGCCCCCGGAACAGCATTTCCTTTGTGTCCCGTTTGTCTGCCTCGGGGGGGACAGCAATAACATTTTGAGCGTGGTGCCACGCCCACCACCCACACACACACACACACACACACACACACACACAAGGTGCTAAAGAAAACTGCTAATGAAATAAAACGCATATTAAAAATAATTATGTCCAAAGAATCCTCGCACAGCGGGGGACTGTCCGGTGGGAGTCGGAGTGGGAGTGGGAGTAAGCCTTAACCCTTTACATGCTCCCGCACCCCCACCCGCAACTCTAGCCTTAACCCTTAACGAATCGGGGGCAAAGGCAAAGGCCACAGGCCACACATGAGCACCGTCACGCAATCGAATCGGGAATTGCCCTTGATGATGATGATGATGATGCCCCAAAAGGTCTCGCCACTCCGGCTAACATGCAACAACATGCAATTACAGGCCATATCGGCTAAGTGCAACATCTCACTTTTCCCTCATTCAGTTGCATTTTATTTTTAGTTCCCATTTTGATTGGCTTTCAATTTAATTTTCTTTTCGGCTTTCCCATAGTTAAAAGTTCACAGCAGAAATGGTTATCAGATTTAGGAAACATTAAATCCCTTAACCTTCAAATCTATTGGTCAAATAATCGTTTCATAGTTAAACGTCCAGCTATTGCTAGAAAGAAAACCCTAAACGTGTGTGTTTTATAGTTCATCTGTTTGTTTCTCTGGCTCAGAGACAGATACGGATACAGCCTGAAGGTCGTAATAATCTCTCAATTTGTTCCTCTGGGAAGACACACTGTAAGTTTTGTTGTGCCATTTTCTCACTTTGGGCAAACATTAACACCCTTTGATTAAAATAGCACTCAGTATGCATACTACATACATACATATGTACATATACGTGCATGGACATGCACATGCTGATATTTTTACGGGGCACAGGGCACAGGACACTGGACACTGGACACACCAAGTGCTTGAAACACGAGACTATTGTTTTCCACTTTAATGCAGAATGCATTCATTTCCAACCAGTGTGAGTGGAAAATTAATTAAATATATTAAATTATAGAGCATTTCGTTAATTTATCATTCAGTCGTTTAATAAGCAAAGGAGGTCGTAGGCAAAAAGAGGGGGGATTCCAAACAAACCATGTCTGAACGTAAGAAAGATTGGATTATGATATCAGGCCTCATGCATCAGCCTGCCCTCATTTGATTTTCTATGGGATTTACTTCGAGTGCTTTTAGATACTTGCTTTTAGATACTTACATGATTAGCTCCTCTGAAAAGCTGTGTTCCCCTGGGGTTCTTAATTATTTAAAGTGTCGAAAAGTCCCCTTCAAGTTACTGGATCTCCTCTTGTCGTGTCTTTTGTAATTTCATTAGTGCTGACAACATGCTCGTTGTTCCTCCTCCTTTACACTAATATCCCTTTTCCTTGCACTAGAAAATTGAAAGTTAACTTGAGTTCCGAAGCGACTCGACTCGACTCGACTCTCCTCAGCCACTCCCACTCCCACTCCCACTTTCTGAAGCGCATTGAATATACTCGTACTAATGCAAAGTGACAACCGTCCCCTCCGAATCAGTCCCATGAGGGTTATTCAAGAGAAGCATCTTTGGTAGCGTTTTTGCTGTGAAAGTTCATTAAAAACCCATTCAGAATAGAATGTTTAACGTGTGAAATTTTCCGATGGATTACCGACGCCCCTGCCTCTGTAAGCCTTTCTGTTGCTACGCCCCATAAACATCCCAAAAACAGCCCAAAATTGAAATGAAAATATGAAATGTTTTCCCATTGCTCTAATGACCAAAGTGCGGTCGCTGTGGTAGTCACATGTGCTCTCGTAGGTAGCAGTGACAGGTAGCCACTGCGACTAATCACTTTTACAGGTATTACTACAGGTACTACTGCTGCTGGTACTACTGCCCTGCCCCCCCCACATCCCCCACATTCCCAGAGAACCAGCAGCAGAAGCCAGGAATAAGTGGGACAGGATAATTGGAAACTCTAATTGAAATCGTCCATCAGGGGGAATTTGCGGTCCTTGTGCCCGTTCCCTCCCGTCTTGGGGATTCAACTTGTAAGCTGCTCAATGGATAATTACCCAAATGGCTACCCCAAACTACCATCCACGTCCACGTCCTTATGCTCCTCCTGTTCCCTCGCTAACAGTTTGTGTCCACTCAAGTCTGGGGTCTGAGGACTGCATCGAAATGCAAAGAAATATTTTTCAGCTTTGTGACGAGTGACCTCCACAAATGTCCAGCAGCTGTCTCCTCTTTGTGGGACGCTCGCCTTGTGATGTATTTCCATCCATAGAATTGTTTCTTTGGTGTCTTTTTAGTAACTGATTTTTCCAACATTTTCCAACATTTGGTAACACTCAATCGGAAAATTCTCTGGGAGAATTTGATTGATTTGAGAATCCATTTTGATTAGATTTTAACCCTGATTTCACCCGGAGCCGCCTTTGAAGTTTCGCAAAAAACAGTTCTTAATAGGAATTTTATGTAAGGCCTTGTTGGGGACAGATTGGAGAAGAAAATTAAAAAAAAACTACCACATTCAAGTTGATTTATTCCATTTAGAGATAATTACCGTAGTCCCAAATGCCACAACCACACCCAGTCCCAGTCTCTGCAGCATTTTCGCACTTTAACAATGCTCCCCTAAGCTGTGGAATTTCAAAAATATTTCACATTTTCCCGAGCCTTACGGCAGGCCAGAAATAAATCTTGAAAAAATGTTTAAAACGTCGGGCTCGTACTAGTTTTCCAAAAATGAAAAACGCATAAAAGAAACAGCTACAGCAGCAGGAGCTGCGATAGCACAGGCCACATGGAGAAACGACAAAACGGCTGAACCAACAAGAGCTGCAGATGCTGGATACTGGATGCTGGATGCTGGACGCTGCCACAGATACTCGTACAGATACATCTGCAGATACATAGGCATCTCTGCCAGGCGGCACTCTGCACCATGAATTCATGCATTTCCTGTTCTGGCAATGTTATATTTTAAGGGAAATTTCCATTTTTTAGATGCATTTTCTGATGTAGAAATTTAATATAATATGTTCACTTCGCAGATTTGATCAGAATATTGCCATTGCTATTGCTGTTGGCTTGCATTTGAATTCTAATTAAAACTTCTGCCAGAACATTTTCATTTTTGACTTTTGATTTTCCTGTTGCTGTTTATTTTCCTCTTCTAACATTTTTGTATTTCATGGCCCCACACTGAGTGCGATGGGGTGTGCTCAAGTGCAGCACAGTGCGGGATAATAAACTTGTTCTGAATTCAAATTACGAACGGTAAACTTTCCTCGAGATTTGTATGATTCATCCGAAAGATTAATCTATTTTATCTATAATACAGTGAAACTTTTAAACACTTACATAGTATATATACATCTGCATGTCTGCAAAATAATTTAATAACTTTACTATTAGCACCTTATATAATAATAATAGAATAATAGAACATTATCTAGAGATTTATAATTTCTTTAGAATTAAATTTCAAGGGAAATTTAACAGATAACAGATAAAAGATATCTTGATAATATCTAGTGGATTTAAAAATTTACAATATGATAATAATAGATACGATATTCACGATTTTTAATGCAATAGAAAATCTCTTTATACAGCAGTCAATTGAAAATTTATTACTGTGCTTTACGTCAGGTAATGAATGTACTTAATTATGGACATACATATGTATATGTACATATAATCATCGAAATCTTCCATTCCCATTGATAAATAGATATAAAGAGATAAATATTTAATTACGACCATCTCGACCAGTGTAAGAAGTTTTTCCAAAACGACTATAATATCATATTGAATATGATTAATAAATTGACCTCGAGCCATTATGAAAGAGAGTTATATCTACATAAATATTCATTTAGTTTATGGCTGCATATTCGTATAAAAAGTTTTTCCATCGTAGATTATCATCAGGAGCAAGTTATCCCCCACCAGGGGAGCTACATATCATTTGCAGCAGCCCCATTCCACCCACAGCCCCCGATGATCTGTTGTGCTTGAATGTAAACAAATATTTGGCCATCATCATCAATCAGTGGGCTGGACATGAACTGTTCCCGGCTCACCACCACAGCTATCTCTCCGCCTAGTCCCATCAATTTCCATTTAGACAAATGCAAAGGTGAAAGCGGGGGGCGGGTTGTACAGTCGTTTGCTTGTTTGAGTTATGCATATCGGGTCGAAAGGTAAACATGCGAAATATGCTGGCTATCCAGTCTCTCTCTCTCTCTATACGCCCCGAAGCATCAAATAAACCTAACCTCTAATTTACATATTAAAGCAACAGACAAAACGGTACAGAAGATGGACAAATTACAAGGCAAAAGTCGAAAGTTTACCCCATAATTATGACCATGAGGCAGTCAGAGGTATGAGGCTGTTGGTCGGCGAAAATGAGCCTCGGGATGGTTTATTTACATGCTTTGAAATCAATTTGACGGCTCTGATAATCCGTGGAGAGGGGCGAAAAGGAACAAAATATACAGATAGACAGACAGAACAGTACAGCCCAGAACCAAAACAAACGAGACAAAAGAAACCAGGACGACCGCAGACAACGGATAAAGGATAAGGGATAAAGGAATCTCAAAGAAAGGTCGAAGCCAAACTAACGCACCACCACTCTGTCATTATTACCCCTGACACTGTCAAACCACCGACAAATCCTCAGTATGGATTGGCTCTGGTCAAAGTTTATCAAAAGTTTCCACTGCACTTGGCCGCGCTCGGATTTCCATGGCCTACGCGCAATGCACGATGCCCATTGTCTCTGAATCTGACTCTGACTCTGGATTCGAGCCCGATTCCACGGCAATGCCACGGTCGAATAGGGTATCTCCGCTATTTGAGGAACTATGCTATGCTATGTAAAGTACTCGCTATGAACATTTGTCCAATTTTTGTACTTCAGCGAGAACGAGCGAGAATGAATGAATGAAGGAATGCATTCGCTATCTGAATCTATTCGCTATAAATAGCAGCGAGAGCGCAAAAAACAAAGAGTCAGATGCATGAATATAAAGAGCTGTTAAGTTTTCTCTCTTTTAGAGAGAGAGCGAGAGAGAGAGAGCCAACAGGCTAGTGCTAGTGTTTTTACTTTTATATGGATAACTCAGATAGGATTAGTCTACGGAACAGTGTTGGATATGGTGCTAGGAATAGTACTACTAAGCACACAATTTTTTTATTTGATCAGGGCATTTTCTACATTAATGATCCAACTGTCAGCCGCGCGATAGGAAGAAAGGACATCCGTAAAGGAAAAGTAGACAAAGCCAAAATAAGAGCATTTGAAGCTCTCAAAGCTAGAGCATTCGCATATCGCTGTGAAGGAAAGACAGTCGAGTACTTCCTTGCTCGATGGGTGACCCAACAAAACAATCTCTTGACAAAGTTTTTGTGGTCGAAACCCGAGAAATATGCTCAACGGATGTGTGGTGAGTGGCTCGAGAAGCGTGTGTGTCGTGCGTCTAAGTATGTGTGGAATAGTGGCATCAATCGTGCCTGATCCGTCGCTGGGGCAATCATGGTAATTGGCACTTGGCCGGTGAGGAGAACCTTGAAGAGCATTCGAAAATCGTAGTGTGCCTGGTAGCCCCCGTACCCTCCTTCCCTCACTTCTCTATCTCTTTTCAAATTACCTTTTTTTCTTTCAAGGTTGCCCCTTTGAATTCCACCTCTTTAGCTTGAGCTTTGGCTTTGGCTGTGGCTGTGGCTGTGTGCTCGTCCCAAAATCATTAAATTAAATATTCACATTGGGGGTAGGGAATCGTGGAATTGGGTATGGGACTGGGATTGGGATTGGGATTGGAATTGGGCATGGTGCTGCGTGCTGCGTGCTGCTGCTCCTCCTCCTGCCCTTGGGTCGTGCTCTGCAATTGACTTAAAATCCTTTGGGCAAACAATCAGGACAGACGATGGGAAAAACAACAAAAGGAAGCTAATAAAATGGGGTAAGAAGGCGGAAGAACCCGCAAAAAAAAAGTAAAACGCGAAATAATCGTACACACATACAAGAGATATGAGAGGGTTCCCGTTCCTTTGGAATGGATGGGGTTGGGGAGGACAGGGTTGATTAGGCTGCAGGGGGTGGCCGATTTGCAACACTTTGTTGCACGCATCTTTGCAAATGATTACCGCTCATCTGTTCTGGCTGTTTACGCTCCCTTTTATCGTGTCTGTTTCAATTCGTTCCCCCATCAAATGGGTCTTGAATAGGTTTCTGTTTCATATTTAGTTTGTCCTTCATTTTTTGCTGCTTCTTTTTGGTTCGTTATCATCTGCAGCTTTCTTTTCAACTTTCTACGGTAGAGTTCCATATTCAGTTGCGTCTATTCCTCCTCAGGGTTCACTATTTCCTTGGATTTTTCAAACTTTCTGGGTCTTCCTTTAGCTTTCTTCTTCTAATGTCCATATTGTGGTTCAGCTGCAGCTTCTCCTTTCAATTTTCTGATCGTTTTTTGATCCTCCTGCTCTTTCTCTTTTCCTCCTCCATCTCATCTTACCTCTTTGGGCTGCTCCTTCTTCTCCTGCCATTCTATTTCCATCCTTCTGTTTCAGCTTGATGCGTGCAATTATGGCTTCATTTACATTCTTGCCTTCAAAATGGCCAATCCATAGGACACGACGCCATTCATCTCCCCACATCCACCTCCCCCTCATCTCTCCTGAGGCTGCTCCAGCTGGTTCTCTCCTCTTGCTTTTATTTCAATGGCACTTTCATTTCTGGAGCGCCCTGCTAAGTATACTATAGAAAATTCGTTCGCTTTTCTTATGCTTTTCTTTTCTTTTCTTTTCTTTTCGTTGCTTTTCTTTGCTTTCATCATTTTCATTCTTTTGCTCAACTTCATTGTTTTAGTTGGAGATGGAGGTGGCAGGGCATGTGTATTGTGATGAATGATGAGAAATTATGAAAAGAATGAGAATGCGAACATTTACAGCTCCGTTTATTGTTGTGCATTTTCTTGGAAATATTCGTAGTAGTAGTGGAGTGCTTCAATAATATAGATCAATAATACATTTCCACTTCAATCTTTGCACTATGGGAAATTCGACCACTTTTTGTGGCATTAATTAACAACTTCCAAACGAAGCAATATTTTTTGGTTTGGTTTTCTGATATGAGTTAATAATAGTAAGAGGAAGATATTTTGAAAAAATGGGCGTGAGAGCTCTTTTTTATACCCGGTTAAGTTCTTAAATATCAAATTTCATAGAAAGTGCGGAAAAGTGCACATTAATATGATATGCATTTGAAAGAAAATTGAATTCTCTACAATATGTATTAGATCTTATGGTTGGCATAAGTTTCACTCATTTTTTAGGCTTCTTTAAACACTAATTTTTGTCACAAAATGATACCGGTCAAACTATTCAATATTAGACGAAATATAATGAGAATTCGCACAGTTCTAAAACAAAAGAATATATTAAAAACCTCCATTGTAAAAACCGCACTAAAATTGGTCAATTAATCACTTTTTTTTTAACATTAAACTTATAGAAAAACGAGAGGGAACGTTGTAAGCCGCGGCAAAGGCCGCGGCTCTATTTTATACCCGGCACTCAGTCAGAATATATGTGATCTTACGAGTTGTGTAATTTATTATATGTTCGCAAAAGGGAAGAATTAAATTTTGGCCCAAATGGAAAATTTCAAAAAATTAAGTCGTAACCTATGCTAGATTTTTATATATTAAACGTTATCTGCTTCCATTTTTGTTTACATATAATTATACCCGGTACTCGAAGAGTATAGGGGTATATTAGATTTGTGGTGATAACAGACGGACGAACAGCCAGACATGGCTATATCGACTCGGCTATTGATGCTGATCAAGAATATATATACTTTATGGGGTCGGAAATGCTCCCCTCTGGGCGTTACACACATCCGTTATCATAACAAATCTAATATACCCCTATACTCTTCGAGTACCAGGTATAATTACTCTGTGCAAACAAATTTTTCTCGCCAGCACACCAGCTGATTTTGACTGCTGTTAACTTAACAGTGGTTCGCTCTGTTAAGATTTCGATTGCGTAACATTGAAGACCAATGTTATTCCGATATATATCCCTAAAAATATTTCATTTCAACGACTTTTGGAAAATGGTTTTGGCCACTAAAAGCGGTCAAATTCCCCATAGTGCTTTGGTCCGAACTTTTTGGGAAGCTGAAAGGTAAGGTCGTTTTTTTCGTTTTTGTTTTTTGAGAAGGCAAACAGGCAACAAAGCTGAGCCCAAGAAATGTGAAAAGTGAAGTTGAATATGAAAGATAAACAAAAGCCAAAAGTATAAGAATTAAGGTAAATATTCTCGGCAAACTGAAAATAACCTGTGCTGAAAGTGAGATGAAAGCAGGCGGCACAAAGTGATGCAAAGACAGACAAATCTGCCAGGGAAAGGTTCATTGATGGTGGATTTTGCTGTGCATTTATAGGATCTTTATCCAAAGAAGCATTTTAAAATCAGAAATTCAAAGAGGCTTGGAAGTTGTAGCCAAGATCCCCAGAAGACTGCATCGCGAATGAAGATATAAAATAACTTAAAGTCTTTCCAAATGTATTATTCCAACTCCGAAATTCTTGTGCCAACTCCATTTCCTTCATTTACTTGGCTTTCTTCTACATCGTTATTGCCTTCTTTTCTGGTGGTGTCCTTGTACTCGCTTTTTAATTGCCACTTACGCGTTCTGGCTTAGACCAAAGCCCCATCAAAAGCTCTTACCCTCTCTCCTCCCACCGTCTGTCGTTGTCCTGTTTGTGCCTAATTTATATATACATATATATTTTTTTCTTTCGTAATGCCTTTTTATCCTTTTGTCATTTTTGAAGAAGTATTTACGGCGCGGTGACGGCCGGGGGGAGCCTGCAACATAAATTAAAGTCAACTAATTGCGTATACGCCCCGTGTGCCTTAAGTGGGCTTCGGTCCCAAGGACAGCGGCAAGGACAGCACGGCACAGGCACAGGCACGGCTTCAATCTAAGTCCATGTTGATCCCAAAATTCCGTTCTCTGCTTTCCTCTTTCTGCAGTCTGTGTACTTTGTACTCCTCTTTGGTCCCTTATCCATTTCTCGATTTCGTTTTATTATCCCGAAATTCGCGCGAATCCTACTTAGGATTTGTGCGACCATGATTTAGTAGTGTGCAGTGTCATTAAAATTTAATTAAATACCCCGAGCATTCACATGAAGAAAGGACACAGTACACAGTACGCAGTACACAGGAAAGGACACTGATGACGCCACATCATCATCATCATCATCGTCAGAGAGGGAACATCCTCAAATGAAATTTGTTTCGTCTTCGAGCATGTAATAATTTATAACAGGATGAACTTGTCACCTCCTCCTTCTGCCTCCCCTCAAAGCATACGCATACACATGCACATATGCACATACATATGTACATGAAAATGAACTGTTATTTTTTTAAATTGTAACAGAGAGACATAAGGTACTAGACCCAAAGTTTAGCCTGTAAAATTATTCTTTCACTCCACTGGAAGGTTTCTGAAGGTTTCTTCTGATGTTTCTTCTGAAGGTTTTTGTTTTACAAAAAAGTGCATGCCTTGAGAAGCACTATAAGTTAGGTCCTAGCGGCTCTTATGATTTCACAATGATGGATGCATTTACAAAGTGTTAGAAATTCTGTACTAAATACAAATCATTCGTAACCCAACGTATTTGGGGGAACAAAGTATCGCAAAGGAACATAGATGTCAAGGGCGATTAGTCTCGCATATACATATGTATCTGATCGTACATATGTACATACATATTCTCTTTTCTATACTCTGCACATGTGTATCAGAAATTAACATTAGCATTAACAACGAGAGTCGATATTTTTGAAGTTGTGCAGCTTTCTGGCTGAAACATGGGAGCAACACTAAAGATTTATTTCATTTTCGGGCCCAACTCAGACCCAGCATCGGGTCGTGTTGGCCCTCACATACCCTGGCAGTCACAGGGCAAGCGATGAAAAAAATCATCATTATCGTCATCGTCATCAGCCAGGCATGATAAAGATAACAATAACAAACAAGCGCAGCGACAATGCCTGTCCGGAGAAGGGGCTGTGGCAGTGCCAGTGGCAGGAGCAGGGGCAGAGGCAGGAGAGAGAGTGAGAATGGGAGGGGTGGAAAGATATAAAGATTGTTGCCATATTGCTATCATTTGCACACAATCAGCGGCGGCCTCAGCCTCAGCGTCAGCGTCAACGGGATGCGAAACGAGGAGTGGAAGATAAGTACAAGCGAGGGCAAACGTTGTGAGCAGCGGCAAAGGCCGCGGCTCTACTTTATACCCGGTACTCAGTCAGTATAAACATATGTGATCTTACGATTTATGTTGGCAAAGGGGAAAAATTATATTGGTGCCAAAAAAAATTTAAAAAAAATAATAAAGTCGAACCATTCTGCAAATTTGTGTATATTCAATGTTATCTATTGCCATTTTTGTTTACTTATGTTTTGATGCTGATCAAAAATATATATACTTTATGGGGTCGGAAACGCTTCCTTCTGGGCGTTACACACATCCGTTATTACCACAAATCTAATATACCCCTATACTCTTCGAGTACCGGGTATAAAAAGCAAGAAGAAAGAGGAAAAAATAGGCAAGAGAAGGCGAAAAATAGGGAAGGCAAATGAGGGGGAGAAACCGCTTGGCTGGGGCGGGGCGGAGGAGTAATGTATGCATGGGGCTCGAACCTACCTCTTCGCACTCCCTAACCCAACTCCCACTCGCTTGTCGGTGGTAAGGAAATAAAACAGGATGAGAGCGCGGATGACAAGGAGATTGCTCGTCATCGTACCCGTCCGCATCTCCGTCTCGGCTGTTGATATTTCCTAAAGACCAAATTGCAGATAAAGTATAAATAAATTTCAATAAATTCGCGTAAAATCAAATTTCCCATCAAAAGAAAGAGAATTATGCCCCGATTTTGTTCCGCGGCAGCTGTTCCACGGGATGAAGTAGGGCAACTAGACAGGGGAGTGGAACAATTTCAATGTGGTTGGAGAAAATAATACTCTGATCAAAAAAACTGATTAAGTTGAGACTCGAGCTTTGTCCAAAGATCGGCAGAGTGATGATCGAACTAAGTCCGAACGATGTCAGCCTGAATAAAAGTTGCGAATGGACTTCACCAACAGGTTGCCGATGAGCAAGCCGTTTATTGGTAATTTCAATTTCAAATAATTTTACTTTTCCATACCATCTAATCCATGCTTGAATTACATATATCGCATGACAATGCGGAAAGATTTTTATGCCGAATATCTGCTCAAATTATTAAATAATAATTACTTTATTCTCTGTGCTGCAAGCATCTGTTTCAAATCGCAATGCCTTCTGCCATGGAGAGAGAGCCGCAAAGTGTTGAGATTTGATCTACTTTCTCCTTCAATCGCCACACCCACATATACATATGTATATGTAAGCTCACGTTGCAAGTTTCCACATCCCATCCCACCCACCATCCACCATCCACCATCCACCATTTAGGGCATTTTCTGTGTCGACATTCGGCTGTGCTCGTGTACTCGTACCCGTAATTGCCTATTAGTTTCCATTTGTTGATTTTGCTGCGCTCTGATGGTGCGGCAGACGCACCACGTGACGTCGACTGACTTTGTTTTTGGTTTTTGGCTTTGGCTTTGGCTTTGGTTTCTTGTATCGATTCGGCATTTGCTATCTTTGTACGAGTATCCGTGGCCTCTGTGGCTAATGGTCACAGTGTTGCCATCGGATCAATGCTGGATAATTGTGGCCGGCCCAAGGTATTGCGGGCCTCGTCGATAGGCTGCCTGACATTTGCGGGGTAGAAAAAACTTATTACCATCTTCATCAATCAGTTAAATATCAGTTCAACTGTTGATTGACATTTGATCCGTTCAAACTTCTACAAAGCTATATTTTTTCAGTGTGAATGGATACCTATTATCCTATTGACCAAAAAAGAGCGTAGATATTTCAGGTAAAGCATTTCTGACACACATATTTATGTTTTCCAATAATTCTTAAAGAGTTCATCGGATATGCAATTAGCGTGGTATCTTTTAAAGAATTTTTAGAATATCAGGCATAGATTGTTCCATATTTGGTCACTATTGGAATTCTGATAATTTTCTTTAGTTGTTTTTGTTTTAATCAATAAACAATCTTTGAAGTTATGCACTGAACAGGAATCGTCCATCGAATGGGTGGTTACACCGCTGAGGGAAATATACGATGTACGAGCCAATAGCCCAAAAAATTACGAACAAAAATGTTTTTTTATTTTCCTATTTATGTGAATAAAAATACTTTATCTATGTGCTAAGCCTCTGAATATTTTGGGGTCCGAGTTTTGTCACTGTTGTTTAGCTTTCGTCCAACCTTTCCAGGTAAATTTGTTCAAAATGCGACCAAGAGATGGCCACCTCATAGATATTTGGAGGAAAGTGATCGGATCGTTTAAGGGGTGAGTGACAGAGAGTTGGCCGGGTAAAATACGGGCAAAAGATAGCTTACAGAAAAATCTTAAGAAACAGAAGCTCCAAGTACAAGGCCATTACAAAGAACATTTTATTGAGTAACAGAAATTACGAATTTAGCCCTTAAGTTCCAGCTGCTCCTCTGGTCCTTTACAGTGTTGTTTCTCGGCGTGTTCCTAGAGCTTTTGGGCGAGCTGTTCCTTGTGTGCTCTATACGGGGGAGGGGAGCTCCGTAAAGGGAAGCCTGAAATATTTCCCCACCGCCTACATTATTCTCATTGTTTATTGTTGCAAGCGATTAATAATTACTGACTAAGCTAATATTAGTATTTCAAGAAGTATGTTTTCAGCTGTTACTTCCACGGTTTATAATATCCGTAACCATACTCGTAAGTATATGTAGCTCTAATCGAACTAGGCCCCATTTTCCACATATTTTGTATTATTATTATTATTTTCATTGCGTGTTCTTCTCTTTGTTTTCCAAGCGTTTGAGGGTTCGTTGAACCTGGCGTCCGACTGGTCGCGCCTCAAGTCGCCTCGACAACGACAAATGCCGCAAATATTTCACAATGAAATTTGCATTATTGTCTGGCATTTCGCATCTGCCAGTTGCCACTCGCCGCAGACGGCGTGGCATGTTTTCGTGAATGAATAAAGTGCATCCGTCAACCCGCTATGCCGTCGATTCCGAGTACGTGCACGAATTGGTATTGGAGGCAGCTAAATGTGGCATTCATCATCAGCCGTTTCTCAAATTGTGGCAAATTGGCTGATTGAAAAGTCATGAAAAAGAAAGCAGAACATTTTTTTTGCAAATGCGCTTCTGAATGAGGATCCAAAAAAAAAGCGCCAGCATAAAATCGGGCAAGGCCCCATCAAAAGAGAGCTTCCAATGTCCACCCTCTTCACCTTCCTCCCCACACCAATACACACACACACACACACAAGCACACACACAGCAATAGGAACAGCAATTGCTAGAAAATATTCTTTTTCATTTTACTCTTGATGTCTGCCTTTCGTCTGTTGTTGCATCTCATCATCTTTTGTTGTTTTTTGGCCCGCTTCTTCGTGTTGGCTGGCGGCAACTGATTAATTGGCTCGCCTCTCATCTGCCAAACACCCATCCACCCATCCACCCATCCACCATTCTGCCCCAGTCCCAGCCCCAGCCCCAGCCCAAGCCCCACACCGTTCTGACCCTGCCCCACATTCTGAGTGTCTGCTTCGAGGCATTCATTATGCCTTGCCTCGCCATTCGTTCAATAATTGTGATGCTCTCGATTCTGAGTTCTGAATTTTGAATTCTACGAATTTTAATCGGGCTAAAAATAGTGAGATGCTGGCTGCGCGGCGATCTACTCGGGATTCACACAAAATTTTCACACGCTCAGAGTCAGAAAATGTTTAAAATTTTAGTTAATTACGAGTATTTGTTGTAAGTAGAATAGCGAATTGTGATGGTGGATAGCGGATAGCCAGCGTGTGCTCCGATAATAGCAACCTTTTCAATCGCTAAGCTCAGACAAACCATTTTCCCATTAATATATTTACGAGTGTCTTTAATTATTCAGAGCTATTATTGTTTTTTTAATAAAATTATTTCAAGTAAATAATACTTGTACGGAGTTTGATTCCACGTTCCTCTTTTTAACTCATATTGATATCTATCGATATCTATCGATCATCGGTATCGGTATACCTATCGATCATCGGTAATGCGCACTTTCTTGTTGTTTTTGGTGATTTGGCAGCAACCAAATTTGAGGTGTGATTTGAAATATATTTCCAATTAAATAAATATGAATTGAAAAAATCAGGAAATATAGTATAATTTTTGCATCATTTTATATACATATTTTTTATTTTTGAAATCGAATGTTGAATTGAAATCCAATGTTGAGATACAAATGAGTACCCTCGTCTTCGTTTAAATTTTCCCTTCTGCATTTTTCAAAAGTATTTTCCGCCCCTTAAACACACTTGAAAATAATTAATATAATAACTTTTCTCATTATGATCTTCATTCTGAATTTTATTCAACTACTAACTAGGCTTACAAGCTATCACAATGTTGGCTATATGTATCTTGGCTTTCTCTTTCTCTTTCTCCGCCTCTAATTTCCGCTTCTCAGATGCGCACGAAGCGCTCACCGCGCTGCGAAAAGTGGAATCCGCCGTAGTATTCCTCCAGGTCACGCAGCTCCCTCTCCAGCTGTGCCTCCAGACGGGCCCGTGCCTGTGCTTGGGCGTGGGCCTGGGTCCGCTGCCAATTGGAGGAGGGCCGGCGGATCGGAGTGCGTAGGCTAAGGCGGCGCCGTACCTTCAGGTCGCCCACGTAGTCGTACAGTGGAGACTGGAGCGAGGGCAGCGGCTCCTCTGGCACCAGACAGCGGCTGGGGTCCGTGTGCGAGGGGAAGCCCCGGGGCGTTGTCTGGCCAGAGAGGGCCTCGCTGGTGTTGTGCTGGGAGTCTGGCATCTGTCGCTGTTGCTGCTGCTGCTGCTCCTGCTCAAACATGCACTTCCACTGGGCGTAGTGCAGATCGGCGGTGGATATAGCTCCAGTGCCAGAGCCGGGCGTTGTCCGCCGCTTGGTGGGCGTCAGCAGGGTGCCGCAGGAGCCGAAAGAGGAGCATCTGGGCATGGGTCGGTGCAGGGTCCGTCGCTTGGCCACTCTCTTCTGCTTCTGCTTGGTCTGGGCCGGAGCCAGATGGCGTCGCAGCATCCGAAGAATAGTGGACAGTCGTGGTGGACGTGGAACCACGCAGCAGATCCCGTTGGATGCCTGACTGGTGGTGTCCTCGGAGTTCTTCTTGGAGTGTGTGCTGCCCATGATTCTTAGTTGGTTCTGCAGGAGGTTCTATCTCTTTGCTTGCTTGCTGGCAACTGATGCCGATTGTCCCCGGCCCTAGGCATTATATATCCTGACTCTGGTACCTACCTACCTATCCCTTGAGGGATACATACCTGCCTATAGGGATCCGGATCGGAATCGGTATCGGTATCGGGTCTTATTGCTACCTTTATAAAAACTCCGCCTGACCATAATCCCCTTGTTTTTGCCTTGTTTTATGATTGGCAACATTTGGCGGGAATCGGGATTTGGTTGGTGGGCCGCTACTCCTTTTTATGGCCATGAGGTTGAGGTTGCACGTGCAACCAAAAATAAAGCCTACCAGAAGCCTTCAGCCTGCAGAGATGCTGTCTAATGGCTTGTCATTTGCTGTCGCCTGCTGGAACCCTCTACTACATGGACGTCGTCTGGTAATTGCTAGAGGAGACATGGGATATGGGAGATGGGAGACAGGAGACAAGATGACGGGAGGCAGCCCACTTAAGTCGTGGCGAAAGCTTCTGCTGCTGGGGAAATTGTTAATGAATTGCACTGGCAGCCATTACGGACAGAGATCAGGGACGAGCCATGAGCCCCACACAGAGTGCCAGAGAGGGAGAGAGAATGACATGAGTGGGGTATCCAGGGCAACTATGGGGGGCGTGGGGTGCGTGGGGTGCGTGGGTGTGGGCTGAGAGCATCCTGCAGATTGCTTGCTTTGTGTGTCAATCAGGCAGAATTGGACGTGGCTTTTTCATGTCAGCAATGCCCTCATCAATATTGTTCTCATCGCTCTCTCTTTCCCTGTCCCTGTCCCTGTGCTTGTGTCTGTTTCTGTTTCTTTGTGTGTGTAGCTTCACTGTGTGGCTATGTATCTGTGTGCATAAGCGGCTTTCCTTCCCTCCCCTCCTTAAAGCCAGCGGACACGCAGCAGAAAATATGGATCTGATGGAAACAAACTACCAGCATTAAGAGCTGCCCTTAAACGGACACACAGCTCCCTTGGGCCCTGTACTCGCCATTAATTAGATTTGTTATTGCCACACCTCTAACCACCGTCCGACTCTCTGTGCGGCAGGAGCTCTGAATGCATTCCCTAATTGCGTTTAAACGGAAGCAAAACTCTTTTTCACTCTCTCTTTAATGACACCTAACCTACACCCGACACCTACTATTTGTGCCACTCCCTCTGGCACCCCTCTAAGCATGTGAAAAGAGGGGCAGGAAGCAGGAAACAGGAAAAGGAGGGATGTGTGGTCTGCGGTCGGCAGTGTCCGGTGCGGTGCGGTGCGTTGCGGTGTGTGTTGCAAGAAGGGGGAAAAAACAGAGCCGAAAATTCATTTGCAAATTCCAACAGGGAAATAGCAGCCAAAGGATGACTTTTTTCAGAGCGAACTTCGATGTACCCTAAAGATATTCTTGCCAATTGGAACTGCAAAGAGAAGATCTACTGATTGGATATATAATATGTACATATATTCCATTATAGAATAGAAAAAAGGCTGCCTTCAAGATTGGTTATGTCTCATTCCATCGCTCTACTTCGGAGGGGGAACATACATATTATATCTGTAAATTCTGAATAGAACAACTCAAGCTATGTATACCCACAATGGAGTGTAGTGTTCCCACTTGGAAATGGAATGGGGGGATTCCATTGCAGAGCTGGGGTGAGGTGAGGTCAGAGATATGAACAGGAACAGGAACAGGGACACAGGCAGAGGCAGAGGCAGAGATCATTGTCAGCGCCAGTTGCTCTATAACCAGAAAGGGTTTTGCGGAGGAAACAGCAGGCAGGGAGAACTATGGAAACAATTTTTGAGTATCAGGCTGTGGGCAGAGCTCTGGCCGGGACGCCCGAAAGTATGCTTTGGGAAAGCATGTGTGTGTGTGGGTGTGTGTGGCATCCCTGAAGAGTATGACCGTGACCGTGGTCTATGGAGAATATTACTTGAAGAGGACCTCCTCTTTCTCCTATTTGTGGACTCGTTTTTAATTGAGTTTAATCTACCATCAAAAACTAAAAACAAACTTAATGAATAATATCTGAATGATATTATTGCATCAGATACCCTCATTTGTATCTGCCTCTGTGGGCTGTGGGCTGTGTGCTGTGGCTTGCATTTAATGGTGTGTGTTTGCCCTTTAAATATTTTATGGCAATGCATTCGTCAATGCCCATAACGACTGCTGTTACCAAAATTGATTTCGATTTTCATTTTTCCCGTCGGGTTTTTCAATTAAATCTAGAGGAAAATGAATCCTATTCCCATTCCCTTTCACCGCAGCTCACGCAATTCGATTCTTACCTGGGGAAAAATGGAAAATGTGTTCGAAGAAGAGAAACTGGCGGGGTGAAAGGGCGCTTTCTGAGCGGGTTTTTACGATCTGGCCAACATGTTGGCATATCATAAAACACAAAAGAAAAACTGGCATAAAAATCGTCGTTTTTTATTATTCTAACCCTTTGTTTGTAAGCCTCTCTGAAAAATGCATCTGCAACCCTTTTCCCCTACTTAATTCCCATATGCAAATCAAACTCGCTCTCCCACTGCTGCTGCACGTTTCAATGGACAAAGCAAATACGAGTCCCTGAGTGGCGAACTCTCTCTATCTGTGTCTGTGTGTGGGTGTGGGTGTAAAGGTGTCAACGAATTCCCTAGGGAAAAGAGATGGCATAGAATGGAGGGGGAGTGGGTGGAGAGAGTGCGCTGGAGGCTGTCCAAAAAAGTTTTGCCCTCCGAAATGAAGATAAAAGAGCTCGAATCAAAGCAGTTGAACAGTTTTGAACCTTTCGCATTCATAGCAGATGGACGATTCTCTTGTGAATTGAATGCCACTCGTATTTTATGGGGCTGTCACTGAAACAGACCTTCAAGGCTATCTCTTTTATATAGTTTTCTGGTCAATGCAAGTCCCTGGAATATCAGCACCTCAACTAGGAGCAGCCTCTATTTTTGAAGTTAATATATCAACCTCTTGATCTATGTTTTTTGTTTCCCCTTCTATTCATATTCCAATTTGATTTTGAAGACTTGTACTATCTCTTTTGAGATAGCTTCTCCATACCCAATTATAACCCTTTCTTTGTCCCGCAACTTGAATAGCCATCTTCAGTCGATTAATATTTATTTCTAGCCTGAGCTTCTTAACAGGGCACATCATCAATCTCTCCCCAGCAGATAACAAAGTTAATACAAAGTCAAGTGTAATCAAAAGTTAATAGCACCAATTCCAGTGTACATATATCCACATGCTGCGAATTCACACATTCCCACACTCATTGAGACACTCGCAGCTGACTTGCTGGTGGCTTTTTGATTTGGCTCTGTTGAATTTAGTGGCACGAAAGAAAAGCCATTTGGGGATGACCACAAATCTCAGTCGAGCGACTGCAGAGAAGAGTGGGAGCTGCCCATGAAGGATAAGGATCGAGATTAGGATAGGGGCAAGGACAAACGCACCCTGCTTGTGTATGTGTGTGTATGTGTATGGCAGGGTTAAGGACAAATCACGCATCAATAGCAATCAATCAATTTGTGGGCAAGCAAACAAATTGACCAAAAAAATATTGATGAGGAAAACAAAACCCGAAATTGAAGCCACTGACAAAAGTTAACAGCATCTAATGTGATTTTGACACACACACACATACTCACAGAGAGAAAGAGAGAGAGAGAGAGAGAGAGAGAGAGAGAGAGAGAGAGAGAGAGAGAGAGAGAAAGAGAGATGGGAGAATGTTTGACAGTTTTGGTTTACAATTTGTGCGCTTGTTTCACTCCCCTCCCCTCCCCTCCATCCATTCGCTAACCAAAACTCTTCCTCTGTCCTCGTACCCTGCAATTGATATGGCAGAAATGGGAGAGTATCAACTTTTTATGGAAAGAACTTTCTTTGAAAGAAATCCATTGTTACTTAACATTCTTGAGTTTAGTTTTAGATACATAGAACCTGAGTACCGAGTATCTTGATGTTACGGCACATCCAAAGTATTCATTTGAGAATCGGTTTTAAGTTTGGCAAGTCTGCAGAACGCATTTTAGCTATGTGGAAGGGGCACAACTGTACACAGCTTAAGTGAGCAAAACCAATGCAAAAGCGATACGAAAATGGCAATATTTGATCTCCATTTTGCACGGCCAAGCCGATCCCTAATACACAGATAGATAGAAACCAATTCCAATCTTTTAAACATATACATAGATAATTTATAAATATAAAAAGTTAAAAAATGCTTCAAGATAATTGCATAAAAATCAATGGAACACCTACTTTTTACTTTACAAATATGATATCCAAATGATTTGGAATACAATATACAGACTGGACAAATATATCGTAATTAAATATATTGACGTACCTACATACATATATATTCGTAAATTCGTGTGGATCATGGCCTTAGGTCTGCAGATTGCTAGGTATTCCCGCGTCGCAACGCAACCATGGGAAGCATTTCCCGTGCTTTTCATAATTGCGTTTGATTAAGCGTCAAGCGAAAAAGGAAAATGTTTTTTGTTTGCTGAACTTGGTTTTCAATTCCGTTGTTGGTGGAGGGGAGAAGAGGAAAAGGGAAGAAGGGGGAAGGCCTGCCAGCTCCAATCAATGGAACTATCCATCAGAAGGGTATGGAATGCTCTCCCTGGAGTCAGGAGCTTTTCCTGTTTGCACGCATCGGATTCCCGCTTTTCCATCTCCACACACGAGGAAAATCAATAAGCAAAAAAGAGAGAGAAACTAAAGGAGGCAGCAAGAGAAAAGAGAACAGAGCAGAACAGGGCAGGGCAGGGCAGGGCTGAGAGGAGAGGAGAGGAGAGGAGGACGGTCCCATAAATTCATCAGCGTCTCTAAATGGCTTAAATGTGGCTTAGAGAACGGTACAGGGCTATAGGGCTAACACGCAGTGCGTGGAGCAGCTGCAGCATTCAAACCGCAAGATGGCCTAATCCCGCCGCTCCGTGGATTTACAAGCTTAACCACGCCTACCACACACTGTCTCCCACTCTCTCTCTCTCTCTCTCTCTCTCTCTCTCTGTGTCCCTCCGAGTCAAATCGAGTCTCCCTCTGTCAGTGCCCCTTTCGCTCCATGGAATCCGTTAATCTGCGGCCATGATCCCCGGCCCAATCCTTAATCTTTGGCCAGATTTCACACCGCAAAGCACGCGACTTGCCAGATTCCGAGGCATATAATCTGAACGATAGAGAGGGATAGAGAAATGATTAGATAAATCTCCCTCTCCCTCTCTCTGTCTCTCTCTCTCTCTCTCTCTCTCTCTCTGTGGTACGGCTTTGGTCTTTTGGTCTAACACACGCAACGCCGAATCCTCAATTGTGGCAGATTGTAATTAGAGCGGATCACGGTACATTCGGCACGATTCGCTATTTCGAGAGGCTTACGGCAGTAAGCGGTGCAGGATTTATATGCAGCTCCTGCTCCTGCTCCTGATTCTGCGCCTGCTCCCGTTGTTCCAGTTTCCAGGATGAACACAAAGGACGAGGTGCTCGAGCAGCACTTGAGATTCGCCATCGCGCCTTTTGTTTCTAAGACTGTCTTTGTTTGCTGAACTGTGCAATATCCTGCTCTGCTCTGCTCTGCTCTGGTGTGCTCTGGTGTGCTCCTTCAGGGCCAGGAGGAAGTGTCGTGTCCTCTGGAGTCAGCCAAACACTTAGGGCTGTCAAACGGCAGCAAAGTCCCTGTTCGTTTCGTGTCGCCTTTGCCTTTGCCTTGCCCTTACCCACCGGATCTGTTGCCTAAGCCAGGTGACGGTAGCTGCCTGCCTGGCTGAATTATGCAGTTTGCTCGAATAGTTTGTCACTTTAAAGTTTTTTACCCAAAGGAGCATGAACGGAGGGACGAATGGAGCCAGAAACAGGGACATAAGGGAACGCAGGGCCAAGAGCATGTCAGCTTGCATATTTCATGGAGGTCCGGGGCTAAATGCCACGACAGAGCAGAGTCAAAGCTATTCCACGAGGGGTCGAGATTTAATGAGCGGAAAAGCTGTCCGGAAATGAGAGAAATCTCTTTTCCTGAGGGTCAAAAGAAAAGGGAAACACCCAATCCCCACTGTTTGCCGTATTTTCCATCACATTTTCCCTCTTCGCTTGCCACAAAGTTATCACACTTTTCTTGGGCTTTTCTTCTTTTGCCTCAATTCTTCTTGGAAGAAGAAAGAAGTAAATTACTGATACCGCGAATAAAACAGGGCGAGGGACTGAAGAAATCTAAAAGAGAAGAGTGATTAAGGAAAATATAAAGAACACCTATAGAGTGGAAAATGGAAAGAACAGGGAATCAGAAGCGTACGAATTTTCATGGAACTTTAATCTCTACTTCCTATATGCATTTTGTTTGTATTCTGCCTTTCTAACTATTTCTCATCCTAAAAGTCCTTGCCTTCACGTGTAAACTCCTTTCGTTTTGACTGCATCCTATTTCCTATTATTCTCCATAATTTCTTGCTTTCTTGGCACCCATTCTTTCCTTGGAAAAATGTAAATTAGTATTTCAATTTTCGCCTTAAAAAAATCTCTGTTCGCAGTTTCTTCCATGCATTAATTCCATATAAAATAGCTCCACACTTTAATATTTATGAAGGAAGAGCAAAACCCTGGCACTCCTCTGACTCTCCTCTGGCTCTGGCTTTTCTCTTCTGGTTCTTTATGGCCGTCGACGGGACGGCACAAAAAATGAAGAAACTTAATAATTCTATAATATATATGTAATTTTGATGTGTGTTTCCACCCGTCATGTACGCAGGCAGCGGGAAAAGTTTAAGTGAAAATTGAGCACATTAAACTACAAAATTCTTGCACTCTCGCACTTTGGGGCAGCAACTGTAACTTCTGACCAACTTTCACCCACGCCCCATCCATTTTGCACCTCATTTTCCCAACAGTTTTCCCCCTTTTCCGCTTCCTCTAGCTATTGCGGTGACCCGACCTACACTTTTCACTTTTCACTTTTCATTTGTTGTCCCTGTACCTGTACCTGTCCCTGTCCTCAAATAAGAGAAAAACTTTTGCAATAATCAAGTCCGGAAAGGAACACCTACACCTGCCTTTGGACCCTCCTTGGAATGCACCTCTTAGTGGCGGCAATTAGGACTTCTAGGCCCTCCCTACTCGCTGCCCCCATTCGGGTGGTGCTGCAGCTTGGGTCCGCCGCAAGACTGAAATTATAGTCCAAGGGTTCTTGTCCCAGTCTACGTCATTGGTGGATAGAACGATTGAGGGCCGCTGCCACCAATTATGGCAGCTCGCTCTCTGATGCAAGTCGCCCCCCTGTCGCTCCACTGCCACCTTTGGGAATATCAATTGAATGGCAAAAGGCTGACCAGACCCAAAGGAGCTTGTCAGCACAAAAATTGTGAAGGAAAAGGCTAAAGTAGCTGGCGAGGGTTTCAGGTGGGAAATAATGAGCGTTCGAGGGCAGAGTGGGAGAATGGTGGTGGTGGAGGTGGTGGTGGAGCAGCAGGGAGCAGTGGGGGAATAATGGTCACTAAAGACTAAAGACTGGACAAGCGGTCAGCGAACAAGCACCTAAAATCAATATTATCCACAGATATCCTGGAAAAAAACAAACGTCAACACATTGGGGATATTGTTGAATATACTTTTGAGTAATTTAGGTATAGCTATTAGTCGCTTTGGCGTTCCGAAATTACATATATGAGTATTCACATTTGATGATGGAAAATTATGAAAAAATTTTAGTCATATAACATTATGGGCTCTTCCTATTTCCATTGAATTTTATCTAGACTTTCTCTTCTATCGATGGAGGGGAATTCCGAGTGATTTCGATGCAAGTACAGACCCATTAACATTTATTCTCGGATTATTTCAGGGGTAAAAAAATGATAAGAACATACCAGAGACACCACAAGATCACACATTCACTCGTATGTATGTATATATTTTGTATGCCAAAGCCTTTCGATTCGAAGCATATTTTATAGGATAGAACAGTTCTCCGCTGCAGTGTGACGGACACTACAGAAGTGGAGGAGGGGGAAAATCTGGGAAAACGTGCCTCAAGTCTTGTGCCTCAGGGACATGTAGATCCCTCCCCGAGAAATTAATCAAAATGCATTCAGTTTGTTTTTTTTTCTTATTTTTTGGTGGATTTCGGGTACTCCCCATTCGGTGTTTTTCGATTTGTTTTGTTTTTGTTGTTTCCTGCCAACAAGCCGCACAAATTATATGCGCAAACATGCCATAGCCGCAGGCAAGCAGCCATAATCCATAATCCATAATCGTTTTATTCGGTCCGGGGCCATATCTCTGGCTTCGATTTATTTGTCCATTTCGGCTTCGATTGGCTTTGGTTCGCATTGGTTTGCATTAATAATTGCGGCTCCTTTGTGCAGGAGGGGAGCATTTATTTAGAAAAAACAATTTCATTTCATTCACTGCCCGCTTGTTCTGCCCCCAATACGATACGGATATGGGCAATAATTCCTGGGTTGTGGTCTCGCTCTCGCTCTCTATCTGCCTCTTTTGTGGCCTGACCCATGGTGCATAGTGCAGTTTGTGGTAGCGAATTATGAAATGCCAATTAAGCCATTTTGTGGCTGGCAATCAGCTAATTAGTTGGCTTCAAAACGAGGGAAAACTAGCGAAAAATTACCAACCAAATGAAAAATGTACACGGGAGATTCCTAAACTACTCACCATCAGAAACAGATAAACTACAGAACTCAAACAATTCTGATAGATCTTTGATCCCTTGCGGGATGCACTCACAATCGAAAGGCATTGTAACTTCTTTAAATGAATATATCCCAAAAGGATTGTCATACACCATATATGTAGTTCTTTCTTCTTCTCCATTAGAGTGTTTTTCTGCCTTTTGTTCAAAATTTGTCCAATTTATTCTTGGACTGGTTAGAGATAATTGTGCATTCTGTTTAATAATACAGTTTTATATGATCTTTTGCTAGATGTTCATTCTGTGTTTCAATGCGGTCTAATCCCACTTGGACTTAGTTGTTTATCCATTCTCACTCTTTTATTTGCTCACTTTATTCATGCCTTATAGTACTGTCTAAGAAAATTCAAATTCGTTAAGCCTCTTTAAACGTATTGCCTCTCAGTGTCTTCTGGCACCCTCTCCACTTAACTTTTGTGTTCCTTCCAGCCTCCAGCCTCCATCAATTAGTAAAGTGTAAAATTCGTTGGCTTTCGTTTGTTTAAATTCATAATTATATTTGCATTATCCAGTCATGTACAAGTCGTTGGATTGTCTCTCATTTATGTTAAAATTAGTCTACACAAAAAAATACGTATACAATATATAGATATACTATAGATGGATCATTTATAATTAGCATTGCTGGGCAATTGTGGGATGGGGATGGGATGGGGATGGAGATTGCCTGTTTGCCCAACTGTTTGACAGCTGACACACCTGTTGCCAGTCGTTCGTTTCCTTCCTTTCCTTCCTTCCAGGAGCTGTTTGTGTATGTGTGGGGGCCAACCAGTGACGGCTCCGTTCTAGGCGGAGCTGTCCGGTAGACCGCACTACAGATCCGTGGTGATTGTGTGCGTGTACCCCGCCAGCAGCTGCGAGGTGGTGTAGAGGGGCTCCTCTTCTTGGACCTGTTCCTGCTCCTGGTCGATTGCCATCTCCTCCTCTCTTTGCACATCCACCTTGAAACGCTTGGCCGCACTCTCCATATCCTCTAGATCGCTAAAGGCCGGAAAGGTGGTGGGGCAGAAATGGCCGGCAATGGCCTCCGGTATGTGGGTGACATTGTGCAGCATGTGGGCGGGGGTGCCCTGCAGATAGTTGCGCCACTTGTTGTAGGAGTCTCCGCCAGCCGCACCGCGTCGCTGACTGATGGGCGATGAGGTCTTTGGCATAATGCGCTGCGCCTGCTGCATCATGTACATCTCCCACTCCAGATTGCTGACCATCGGCGTGGATTCAGTGGAATCCGTAGATTCATTTGATTCAATTGATTCTGTGGAACCCGTGGAGCTGTTGCTCATGTCCTGGGTGCGCATCAGCTGGTTCTGCTGATGCTGCTGCTGCTTCTGCTTTGTGGGTGTGGAGGCCGAGCTGCTGCATGTGTAGTAGCCACATGATCGTTCCAGCTCCAACTGCCTGACGTCCTGTTGCTGCGGCTGCTCGGAAAAGTCATCGCAGATGGCCCTGCTCCGGCTCCGGCTCCAGATGCTCCGGTTGCTGCTGTTGCAGGAGCTGTTACCCATGCCGCTGCTGTTCCGACTGCTGTACAGACGCTTGCCACTGACGCCGTTGCCGTTGCCGTTGCCTGCCGCCAAGTAGGTGCTGCCTTCCAGTTCTGGCCTGACTCTCAGCTCTTTTATTTTCATGCTGCTCGAACAACAACCCATGACGATTTATAATTTATCTACTGTGTATGACTGTGCGTTCTCTCTAAATGGTTCTCTCTCTGGAGAAGTTCGTGGTCAACTGTTTGGCTTGACCTGAGGGCAGCTGTCTCTTATATAGGCAGCAGAGGCAGCGGCAGGGGCAGGTAGCTTTCTCCGAGTATTGCGAATTTCCTGGAATCCGACACTGGGCAGAGGTCTGTCCTCTCCCTCTCTCTATCTCTATCTCCGTTGATAACCTACCTGATTAGCCTGGCCTAATCCCCGCGACACGGCGAAGGGAATTTCATAAGGAATCACGACAAATGTTTTATGGCCCGGCAATTTGGTCAAAACAATATTTTGATCTTCTCTCTCGTTCTCCGGGGCCTACCTGATCGCCACCGATGTTCGTCAATGTCCTTGATTCGAGCACTTTCGATCTGGCCAACGAGTTAAGGATCTATGTATCTCCCTGTACTCTCTACCTTCCTCCCTCCCTCAACCCTTTTACTGGATGCGAATGATAGGAGTACGAGTCTTCTTTTCTGGTTCCCAACTTCCCTATGGACAGGCAGGGGCGTTGGCAAAACGCATCACGAAATGAAACACCGCGCAGTTGTCCTTGTTCTCTATATTGCAGCAGCGTCGCGTCCTTGGCCCATTGTGCTCTCCTCTGCGGAGGACGCCGCTTTCCCTCTGTCACTGTCCCTCTGTCACTGGCTCTGCGGCAATTGTTGTGCAAACGCCGTGGCGCAGTCCTCGGAACGCCGTTGACGCCGGCCACAAGTGCAACGATCGGGCGATCGGTTCGAATCAAACACCAGACCAAGCGAGCCACAGCCAGAGGCCAGCTGTCCTCACCGACACCGACATCGACACCGACCGATCGGCATCCATTGTTCCGCTCTCCGTTATTCTTTCGCTTGAATTCTGTCAATGGGAGTTCAGTCCTCCTGCTGCGGCTCCTGCTGCTGCATTCATTCTGGACTATGACGAGGTCTCGAGCCAAGGCCAAAAGCAAAACCGAAACCGAAACCTAAATCAACATTGTAATGCAAATGGAAAACGCAATGAAAGTGAATGCCATTTAAAATTACCAAATCATTTGCTCTCGTTTTGTGCTCAATGAAAGCTGGCGAAGGGTTTTCGAAATGATGTTTGAATATGACAAGGTAAATGACCATTTCCCAGAGGCATCCAAGAGAGGAATCTGATTCAGATGAGAATAGTTTCTCCATCAGATTAAAGTGAATTACTCGTGGCTTGTGCAAAGACAAATTTCCATCAATTCGTCGTCTGGATTTCACTTTACAAAACCTCTTTCTCTTATTTAACTAGATATCCAGACCCATTTGCCATTATCCGAGTAAATAAAACCATTTGGAATCATCCGACAGCTCGACTGCAAGTTCTTCGGAAAACAACATACATATATATGTACTTGATTGTAGTCTTTTCCTACGGCTATTATTTTGAAATACGAATATACTTTCGAAAATATAGCACAGATCTAATATCTTAGGTACCCAATGTAGTATAATTCTTTATCTCAAGGATCCCCACACCGAAACTGATAACCACAAAGAAACTGATAATCGTCACATCATGTGGGACTCGTGTGCCAGAGGTGCCAGAGGCGACCCCCGGCTTTTTTGTTTGACTAACCTCAAGTCCGACCTCGGCGGCAACATTTGGTGTTCCTGCCTTTTGCCTTGCGTGGGTGTGTACCGCGCCTCTTGTTGCATTTTCACACGCAATCGTGAAAATTCCCGCATATTTGGTTTGGGAAAACGAGCGGGGCGGAGTTTCCCTTCCGTTCCGGACTTTCCTCCTCGATCTACCTCTACCATTCCACCACTCTCTGTGCTGTGCTGTGTGTGTTTGCTTGCTTATCCGATGTTGATCCTAAGTCCTGCATATAAATCTGCATTCGTATCCCTCTGGAGTCGGAATCGGAGTCACGTAACCCCGACATTCCGAGCCGCTGCAAGTCGCATTTGTCTGCACGTGATTGGAATTGAATTCTAATCGAGCTGACATCTCAGGGAAAGCGGAAGCGGAAGCAGAAGCAGACAGCCCTAAGAGCAGGCAAATGGCGCTCAAAGAGTAACGGCGCAGCGGACTTACAGTTCACCTGAGAAATCTCAAAATGTAGGATGAAGGCTTTCAATGTCGATTGGTTCCTGCACATTTTTTTGCATTTCAAAAGGGACCCTCCATGCTCCAGCCAGTGGAAGCATTATTTGTGCATGGATGAGCCCCAAAGGAGGTACAGCGCATAGCCAAGCCAAGATTGCAAAATCAAAGCAATGGAATATCTGACCAGCTTTGCCGCCAGTACACTTGGCCTGGTGCACAGAAAGCTGTCAATTAAGTTGGCTCAAAGGATGAGATTGCGCACGAAACCCCCAGGGAAATGGCCACGAAATTGAAATGCCATTGACACAGCAGGAAGGACACTGCAAAGAGTAAAAAGAGCACTCCACTCCCTCAGAGGACGTGCCTGGGACCCTAAATTTAGTTGCAATGAAACTGAAACGGAAACTGAAACCGAAACCGAAACCAAAACCGGAGCTGAATACAACTTTTGGCACAAGTGCAAGCCAAGCAATTGTCGGGGATATTTTTTTATTGAACCAACTTGAGGCAGAGCCTGGACCAGGACCAGGACCAGGACCAGGGACATCTGGCCAAAAAGAGAGGGTCCAGTCCAGCAGTGCCCAGAGGGGAAAGACAATGGCAAATTGCAAGGACATGACCAGTTCCAGGAGTCGCTGGCCGCAGACCATCTGTGATCAAGCATCAATGCAACTTCTTTTAAGGTTTTTGCATTTCTATAGCATTTTTTGTGTTCTAAAAAAAACAAAAAAACTGAAAGAAAACAACAAACACAAGGACAGGGAGAGGGACAGGGAGAGCAAGAGGAAGGTGGGTGTGGGTGTGGGAGTGTGATGGGTGGAAAAATACAATTTTAGGATTTTTGTTTACGAAACGCATTTTCCGTGTATCGATGGAGAGGACGGACCACGACCAACTCCTTGCTTTGCAACGGTGCAACGGGGCCATAAAGCCATAAAATATACCGCGTGCTCGCTGTTGGTATCGTTGCAGGATCGACCTCAGGTAGCATACCATACCATACCATACCATACCATACCGTACCATTCCCATTCGCATTTCCATCCCTCCGATGATGATGATTGAGACGACGATCCAAGACACGCTCGTTTCGTTTCGTCTGATTCGATTCGATGGTCATGGCTGGTCGTCTATCTTTCGGACGCACTTGTTGATCCATGGCCCGGGTCAAGTAGAACCTGGACATGGTGTGCCATGCGATGTGGTATTTCCGCATCCTGTGGGAAATTCACGCGCAGACTGAGCAGCTAAACCGGGGGAAACACATCCCAATGGCCATGGTACGTACGTATGCCATCGATCCAATCCACACATGTCGCGATTTGGTCGTTAGGCGAGGCTACTTAGGCCCTAATTTTGACAATAACAACCTGATTCTATCCAGGAATCAGTGTCGCACAGCTGGATCCAAGTGACGTTCCGTCATGGGATTTGCCCGAACCAAGAACCAGAACTGTCCAAATCAGGCAGGTGCTGTGTGTGTGGCAGCTATGGCCTTGATTCGCGTTCATGCAATCGCGGCCCAGCGAACAAGTTCTAGATTTCAATCGGTGTTTAGGTACAGTTTCGCACTCTCTTTCCAGTACAGTTGTGTTCGAAAAAGATCAATTAATGTGCAAATTAAAATACAAATGCCATACATATTTTATATTCTTATTCCCCTTCTGTGTCAATCTCTATTTCGGCTATTGCTTCTATATCCTCACAAGGATGCATTTTAGTCACTTCCCCAAAAAGAGTTATCCTCTAAAAAGCTTCCATTTAAAAGAAAATTCCAGTCGAAATTTCGTGTTGTTTATTGTTTGCCCGTCTTCAAATGTCATTGCTCGTGATGCTGCTACTGCTTTCCTCTGTGGCAAACAAACATCAATTAAGCATCCCTCCCTGACTCCCCTAACCCTCAGCCCATTTGGCTGTCCTCGTTTTACGATGGCCACTTTACGTGCCCCATCTCCAGCTTCATTTCCGCATGCTGGAAGCCTTTTTGGGCAAGCTTTAAAGTGCCTTTTTTTGGGTTGTGTATTGTAGGAGTGTCCCCCTGGACACCCCCTGGCTTCCCTTTCGGTGTCCCTTAAAGTTGGAGGCTGGACCAGACTTTAATTCCTTATCTCTTTTTAGTTGACTGCACGGGTATGCAATTCGTGTCCTATTGTTGTGGTCGATGGGGGGGTGGTCGATTCCTCTTGTTAACTAATTTATGGAATCATATTTAAAGCTATTTAGCAAGAGTTTAACGAATGTATGAATGTATTTTAGCTATCCACAAGGTTTCAGCATCGGATCCTCTTAAGTTTGCGATTCTTTTTAGCTGTTTTCCCAAAGCGAAGCCTTTGGCAGGCATCACGCGGCGTTGGGGGCATGCGAGTAAGCGGCTTTTGTGACAGATTCCCCTTCTGCCCCTGGCCCCTGCCTACCCCACCTGAATTTGGAGTCTTACGACAAACTTTCAACGTGACTGGCGCTGGGCCCTCCTCCCCCCACTTTACCCCACCTGCAATCGAAGAAAATCAATAGAATTTCCTTACTTATAATTGTGTTTGTGTTATGAGTGTGTGTCTGTCCCTGTCTCCCTCAGTGTTTGACATGTTTGTGTGTGTGTGTGTGTGTGTGTGTGTAGGGGGAGGGAGTGGAAGTGGGTGCCCTGGAGGACACGTGTCTGGATGTGCGTTCTTATGAATTATTGAATGGCTTATGGAGTTTTCTCCCCTTGATGTTTATTTACATTTGTAATCGGCATTTCAGCCTCCAAGCTTGTGAAAACTTCTCTGAAGTGGAAACCTCATAAATCCAGTCGATAATGCTCTTTTTAGGTAAATCATCAGTGGAGAGTATTCTCCAGATACAAGTTCTATTCCCTAATCAAATCTATATCAAAGATACATACAAAAGAATGCCTGCCTCTTGCTAAGGCTGAATTGATTTGATTTGAAATGATTTGGGATATATAGTAAATTATTTATAAATATGTATATTCTTATTTTTAAAAATAGGCGGATAAACCAGAGAATTGCTTATTATTGCTTACATATTTACAGCACGAAATATTGAATGTTGCATTGTTTATTGTGTAAAAATGTTGTTAGACCCATTGTGCATATGAAACGACGAAGACACGTTGGCAAAACGCGACAAACCTAATACTTTTAGTATCAGGTATTTCTTCGATATAAACGTATAGCCGCTCATTGCCAGTTGGGAGAGGCTAAAAATACTTAAGATCAAGAGGCCCACAATTATGAGCAGCTCAAGGAATCCTCGTTTCCGATTGGCCTCCCTCGCAGTCTCTTCCAGAGTGGACTCCCTCTCAATTGTAGACTCTTGATGAAGTCTCAGGCCAGTCGGACGGATGGTATGGACCATCCGGAACCCCCGGAAAGGCCTTAGCGATTTCTTTCTAGCGAGGATTGCCTTTATTCCAATGCCATGGCATAATTTGAAAATATCCCGCCCTAAGGCCAGGCGATCCAGCGATGTCCTGCTGATGCACAGCTTAGGGCCATTCTTTTTCTTCGTCAATCGCTTACGAAACACCATAATGAAACTGAAACAAAAAAAGAAGAAAAAACATTAATGCTTTAACAATATTAGCCACTAGTTATTATAGTTATTTCTTACTTTATCGTGATTTGCGGCTCACTGTGTCCGTCCTGCTCCGACATAGGAGTATGAATATATCAATGGAGAAATATAAGGAATGAATATATAAAAAACATGCTATGTAGACTTAGTCTACTAAGCATGATTTTTTCTACCCTTTCAAAAGCTGTATAATTTTCCTTTGATGCTGTGGTTGGTCTTCCGATTATCTTGAGGAATAAACCCGAAAATCCTTATCTTATAGACACAAATAAAGTGACAAAATGTTGTACTTAAAATCTACAAATACGCTACGAAAGTATTTAATGAAACATACCGAATTTCTAGCTATTTAAATTCATTCAAGCTGCAGACAGCTTCCCTGAATGGACAAATGATTGTCTCTTTAAAGAGTATTTTGGTATTCAAGGAGTAAACAAAGCACTCCGAAGGACAGCAGCTAGACCCAGAAGGACTCTCCCAAGATATACATACATATATGACCTTGATTATCCAGCAGAAGATGGTACGGCTCATGTATGATAAGTAGTTGGGCGGACAGTTGTCGTAGAGATTTCCCCTTGAGACACCCACTTTATCTCTCGCTTTCTCTATTAGGGATATCGCTAGGCCCTACGCCCAATCCCATAGCTATCTCCATCTAATTGAGTGTGACAAATTGCGTAAATTGTGTGTTTTTGTTAATTGCTCTGTGAGTTTCCCTACCATTTGGGCCTTTCTTTGTCTACATTTGGCTACTGATTATTGAAATTGCATTCGATGGCTGGCTGGCTGGCTGGCTGGCTGGCTGGCTGGCTGGCTGGCTGGTTGCTTCTCCTGTTGCTTCTGTGGGTTGTTTGTTTGGCTCTAATGAGCATTTAATGGCCAGAGGAGATGATGATGTTGCACTGCCACGGGACGACACGACAATCAGATATGGGGTTTACCTGCAGCAATGATGATTCCCTTCCGGTTTGCATTTTACCCTTTGTCATATCTCTTTCTCTCCATCTCTCTCTCTCTCTCTCTCTCTCTCATTATGTGTCTCTTCTAATTTCAGTTTTATTACACCTTTACCATTTCTATGTTTCACTGTTTTTTGTTGTTTTGTTTCTGCCGCACTTCATTCATAAATTAAGCGGAATTTCGCCGGAGTTTGTTTTTTTTCTTTTCGTCCTTGTCCCTATCCGTGTCCCTGTCCGGATTTCCCTAGCAGGATGGCAGAGCAGAGCAGAGCAGGACGACTCGTAGCCTTATCCCTCGGGGAATTGCGCATAATTCGGGCATCATGGGCATGTTAATTAGTTCGTTGCGGGAATAGATTTGCCATCCCACTCCAGACATGGAATACGTACTCGTAGTGCCCTAACACATGTAATTAACCAAATTGGGCAAATGAAGCAGCAGCAGCCCCAATAAATAGTGTGCCAGCGCCTACAGCAGGGGTGTCTCCTAAGCTCTTCGAGGTGGGGGGGCTGGGTGTACTCTAATGGGCAGAAGGGGGATGGACAGTGCTAAATGGTAACGCTTTGAAGGTCATTCGCCTGGCTGCCTTAATGGCCAATTCTCTTTTATGTGCCCTATGCCCCCGCCAATCCCCTCTGGGCAGCTCCATTTGGTGTCTGGGATAGGGGTTTATTTGGAGATAATTTGTCTGTTCTTGTGTATGTCTCACCTGTGTGCTCTTGTGGCATGTGGCATGGGTAGCATGAGTGGCAGGGGTACCTCGTTCTGCGGCTTGTGTGCTGGATGCGGTCTTGAGAGTCATCCTGCCATCCGAGTGAGATTTGGTTTGGGTTCTGGTAATACATCATCGCATGTTCCGCCCTTCTTTGGAAAACTTTTAATGCATTAAATAACTACGAAAAGTTGTGGCCTATGTGTGTGTGTGTGTGCTATGCGTTAACTTCTTGGAAGTCAATTTGCACACCCCTCATGCCACCCCTTGCAGGCATTTTGCATATGCTTGTGCGAGAAATGCACTCGAAGCACTTTAGTAAAACTTCTAAACTGCCACTCAGAGCTCCTAACCGAGCCCCACCCTATAGGAAACCCTGAGACCCTGACACCCTGACACCCTGAAACCACTGAATACTCGTATATAGCAGGGGATAAGACAGTTGGGGATGGGGATGGGATGCAGAGTGGGGCATAGTCAGCACTTTCAAATGACAAAACTTGAAATAACACTCGGATATGTACGTATCCTTCTTGGCCATCAAATCAATCTGTGGCCAAAGTGTGTTTATGGCTATTTAACAGCTGGATTTGCATTTTACATACTCGAACATCTGTCAACGGGAGAGTATTCCAGTCTAGCTGTCCAATACACATCTCTCCCAAGGCCACAAGGCCACAAGCCTTGCCTTGCACCCACCCACCCATACATACATACATATGTACATACATACATAAATATAGTACATATATCCTGTTGCCAAGTCAACTGTTTCCGCAAAACCCAAGCCTGAAGTTTCTTCTTTGTCGATTGCAGCTGTCAGACTGGCGGCTTGCGCCGAGGAGGTCACCACTTCAGGCAGCCTCTCGGAAGGTGAGTTCCCATCCGCATCTACATCCGAGTTCCACTTAGACTATAATCAAAAATTCAACCACACAGAATGGGGCTCTGGCTGGAGGGGCACCAATTTCCTGGTCGAAGTGGAACAGACAGCACCCTCCCTTCCAGCGGGATCAGTAGCAGGAGGAGCCAGCGGCAGTGGCAGTGGCAGCAGTTCCGGCAACGTTGAGGACTACCTGGGCAGCCAGGAAGAGGATGGCGGCTTCACAACGGGCACCACACCGGGAGCCTCCAACACCACCACTGTGGAGACGGGTAAGTCTACCCTATACCTCGAATCAAATGAACCTGATCTCGAACCTAATGACGGCAAAGCTTGCGAGGCTGTCAGGATGAACAGAATCTCGGGGACTGGGGTCTAATCCCTCGAAAACGGAACTCGTCTTATTTACAAGTAAATACAAGATTCCACATCTCAATCCCCCAACACTAAACGGATACAGGCTCTCCTTAATTGACAAAAAGCTAAATTGGGACCTGAATATTAAGGACAGAGTGAAGAAGGCCACGATAACCCTCTACACATGCAATCTCTTCACGAGATGGCTCAGCAAGCCTTACATGGGTTCGGGGCCACCGGGACATCGAAGGCAACCGTACAGTAGACGATCTGGCCAGATCTGGTACTACAATCCGTCTAAGTACCCACCTAAACAGACTGGGAGCCCCATATAATGATTTTTGCTCAAGCTGTACAGACGAGGAGGGGAGGAGACGGTGGAAAACTTGTTCTGCTCCTGTCCAAATCTCAGCAGAAGAAGGCTACACTTGGGCTCGCCCTTCATAGCAGACATTTCAGAAATGTCCTCCACAGATGTCCCAGGAAGATATCAAACTTTATATGATGGGATAACTGGGATGACTGGGATAATGCCTGGGCCAAAACCGGCGTAAGTATGATGGGCTTCTAGGGAGCCTGGCAGCCGTCTTTACTTATTCAATATTAGAAGAGGGTCTCTCAATAAAGATAGAAAGTGAAACGAGTATCCTAATAAGGGGATTTCCCAAAGATTGATTTCTCTCTTGATGCTAACAATACATCAAAGATTGTCTTCAGAAAGAATTTTCCACACATTGTTCCACACCTGGACGAACCCGTAGACAAAAATCCCCTTTGCGGGGTTGGGGACTTGAGCGCTCAAAAGACGTCGTTGATTCCATTCCAAATCCGTTGCTTACCGGGGAGATTTCGCTGCAAGGATAATTGAATTTCGAGTCTGACTCTTGAGTTATTTATATTTATGCAATGTACGTGCGACCATAAATACTGCAAACAAATAAATATGTACAAATGCGGCGACTTAGCCGGAGACAGCATGGAAAAACACAGATGAGGGGGAAATTGGGAAAAGCAAATATGTACTTGTAAATAATTTGCTTACCTTTGGAAATTTCGGGTAATTTCAATATATGTACATATGTATTCCTCTTTGAATGTTCGCTCCAGGACCCAAAATCATAGTGCGCACCGAGGAAGTACTTATTGTGGGCCTCGTGCTGGTCCTTTGGGTGGGAGCCATTATGCTGTTTTTCAATCGCTGGGGAAAGATCCGAATGCTGGAGCCGTACCAACCCAAGTTCCAGCAGCAGCATCGCAGCTCCTGTCCCCTGGTCGATCTGGATGCAGTGCCGACGCATCAGGTGAGCATTGCAACCACATATTTATTTTTTACTGAATTTTTTTACACACACATTCGTATCTATATATTTTTGCAGCGCACATCCGTTTCGCGTATGTCGATGGGAATGGTGCATAATCTGAATATGCCGACGTGTCAATTTGCGGCCTATAATCCCAACATATATGCCAAGGGTATGTACTGTACACATGTACATATGTATATGTATGCATATATCATTTGCTTCCTGGCTTCTGGTCTCGTCGCTTTGCCCTCTTGTTTTTTCCTTCTGTTTTAAGCCCTGCCGGAGTGGCGAATGCAATTAAAATCGAACAACGCATCCATCGAGTGCTATATATGCACACATGTAGAATCCTCTCGACGTGCTGTGAGTGGGGGCCCGCCAGAGGCCCGCCATCGGCACAGTGGGAAAAAAGCAAGTAGAAATAAAGGTTAACTGGGAGAGACATCGATTCCATGAGCAATTTTTCACTTGCTTTTCAATGCAGCATCTTAAAGATATTAAGAATATTAAGAAATTATTTCAAATGAAATAGAACTGATCGAAATGCAGTTTGTAATATATAGAGGACCTGCTACTCTTATATGTACATATATTTTATTAGAGCTACTCTAAATTTCAACATTGATTTCAGATAATTCGAAAACAAAACCCTTATCTTTGAAACCCGAGGCACACGACATGCACAATCATGCACACGACACGTACATACATGTGTGTGTTGTCCTTGCATTATTCTCGGGTCTTTCCTTTTACACTTTTCGCTTGTGCGCAGAGGGATGTGCCATGTGGGAGTCGAAAAGGCAACGAAGGAAAGAAATAACTGTAGTCTCTGATGCAATCACGCAGTCCATATGCGAAAGATACGCCTTAATCTTCTTAATCCATATCGATAATATGCTTGAGATCCCCTTCAAAAGTCAGTTGTTTAAGAGTATCAAATTGTTTGACGAGAAGCATTGCATTCGCTGTTAAGATAGCAATTGCAGCAATTGCAAGCCCTTGAATACAAAAAATAAATACATTATCCACACGGTTGATCCCCAGCCATGGCCTTCATGGCAAACCATGGCAAACCATGGCAAAAGGGCGGATTACAAATTCAAAGTGAATCGGAATACTTATGCGTAATGCCCGCTGTAGTGTTAGCGTTGTTTAATGCGCCCAGACCCAGACCCAGACCCCCTACTTCATCCAATGTCTCACATCCCACGTCCCGCATCCCGGTC
Organism: Drosophila athabasca; assembly: GCA_008121215.1. Lineage (NCBI taxonomy): Eukaryota > Metazoa > Arthropoda > Insecta > Diptera > Drosophilidae > Drosophila > Drosophila athabasca. The sequence continues at coordinate 2,939,657 of CM017796.1, read as the reverse complement.
TTGCCTTTTTTAATGAGTTGCCAGACAATTAAGTTGCCCGCTGAGCGCAAGCAGCAAATACAATTTTAATGCCACTGCTTCGATGCTCTCTGGCTCTGTCCTCCATCTGGGATGTTGCGCAATTAGATCCCATGGAAACGCATGGAACACACGAACAGGAAGACGGGGAATATGGGGGATACTGGGCAGACACACATAAAACATGCGAAGGAACATGATAAAAATTATGTGGGGAAATCAGCGGGAGTAGGGAACGGTGGAATCCCCACCGAACCGCCCCCCAACCGGAAAGAAGTCTATTAATTTGGGGAAGCCTGAGCTTGAGGGATTTCCTCAATCTCGTAATGCCCGTAAGAGCAGGGCACGTGACCCGAACGTGAGTCACGCAGAGGCAACTCCAACCCATGTCAGTATTACGTATTCTAATCAAATGCGGCACAATGAGGCTTAAACAAATTATGTGCAGACCCACGAAGTGTTTGACTTGATCCAATCCAAGGGGTTTGGGTAATATTTCAGCTGGATATACATATGTCTATCAGATGCCGACCTTTATGATTTTCAAATTATGGATTACTCTTAGCGGAGGACTATTATCGTGTCAGCGTGTTGACGCTGACATTCACGCTCACTTGATTGTTACGAGGCCAGGCCCTCCCCTCCCCCCATATAACCATATAAGATTAAATGGAGATTGTGTGTAACCATTTTCCCGTTTTAGGCTATGCCTCGCATGTGTCGCACGTGTCACGGCCTCGCCAGAACTCCGTGTTTGTGGGTGCCAGCACCAGTCACTACCTGATGCCGCGGGCTCCCCGAAAGACGCGCTCGGCCATGGATCTGCACTCCATGGTGCTGGACGAGAGTGCCGAACAGGTGTAGGTGTCCCTGGCCTGGCCTGGCCTGGCCCATGATGCAGCAGCAGCGGCAAACACTAAGTCGCATATGAATGTTGTGTAAGTGAGTGTGTAAGTGGTAAGAGGAGGTGTCAAAGAGTTTTATTTGTTTTAGGTTTAACAGAAACGCTGTCCAATGCTTTCAACTATTTACACTTAATGCCAATCGCTGTCCCCCTCTGTGTATGTCTGTCTGTATCTGTCTGTCTATATTTTTCGGAAGGATAAGTGCTTTATCCTTTCATCGGTTCATCTGTGCTGGCACAGAATCCATTTAAGTCAATTTTAGTTCGAACTGACTTCTGTGGCATCCACTCAACGAACCCGAACCCAAAGCCGAACCCAGAAATAATCCAATAATCAAGGAGATTAGAAGAAGTACTATCTATAGTAGAGCACTCGTATTATTAGCTTTATCCAGTGTTAATCTCGAACGTAGTCTATGCTAACCCCCTGTTTCTCTCTTAAATCTACTTCTACTTCTATAACTTAGCGTGTTTTACTCGTACTCCTACTAAACTTTTGCCACAAATATTGGATAAAAGAATAGATACATATACTTGTACTTAGGAAAATACGAATACGAAATATTTCATATACATACATATACAATATTGTGTCGTTAACATCTTGAAAAACTGTTTAGTTTGTAAGCCTAAAGCTCAAAAGGGATCAGAGAAGTCTCTAGAAAACTGGATCAGAACTTGGTTTTTTGGCTGCAGCAGAACACTTAATCGAATGATCGAGAAACTATTCTTACTATCTGTCTACACTACTCGTAAGTTTTAAGTATATGAAGACCAAAAGTAGATTGAAACTGCATATACATAGAAAGGAAAGGAGAAAGATACATATGTCTATGATAAAGTTGAGCAGAAGAAAAACTAACTAACGAAAGCTTTAAATTCCTTTGGGGCCTCAACCGGGACGGAGTCTACCAAAAACCAAAAGAAAACCCATCCAGAAAAACCGAAAAGTGTATTCTAAGTTTAAGGTAACTAACTCTCAACCAAATGTCTAGTGCAAAATATGTGGAACAATGTAAACTAAAACTACTATAAAACCTAACCGAAAACTAAAATCAAACTCAAACTAATGAACCACTATAATACACACAGATACAGATCTACACGATATTCGAACAGATTTCAAGGGATACCCCAAAAGTATTCCCAAAAAAAATGGTCTAACTTGTTTACAATATTTACAAGAGCCTCAACAAACAACGTTATATACACATGTGTACTATATAAAATGCTAAAACTATATATATATACAATAAATAATTATATACGTATACATACATACATATACGGAAAGGCAGAAGCCCCAAAAAAAAACATACAATTATATACAATACATTTTGAAAATTTCAATTAAAAAAATTATATTTGAAGAGAATTTGAAGATGATTGCTTTTCCTCTTTTAATTTCCAGCGACGGGACTGCACTCGTTTGTTCTTTCTCAGATTACGAGAAGTTCGTTATTCTTTGTTCGTTATTATACCCGGTACTCGAAGAGTATATACTCATATATATATGAGTATCGGTGGAATCCACAATTTTTAAGATAAAAGAAAAGAATCTACCAGATTGCCGAATCTGGATCAGGTCGAACTACTATTATAGTCAGAAAGAACAAATTAAATTTCAGTCGTTACGCAACGCCTGCCAAGCGCTTACTCATTCCCTCTCTCTCTCTCTCGCAAACACTTGTACGTCTCGAATGTGTAGTTATACATGTCAAGTAGAAATGTAGAAGCAGATGTAAACAAAAATGGAATCATGTATAAAAATTCCTATTATGGTTTGGCTTCATTTTTTGAAATATTCTTTTTTGCCCAAAACTTAATTCGTCCCTTTTGCGAACATATAATAAATTGCAGAAATCGTAAGCTCATATATGTATGTACATACTGACTGAGTACCGGGTATAAAGTAGAGCCGCGGCCTTTGCCGCGGCTCACAACGTTCCCCCTCGTTTTTTATTCGTTATTCTTTATGTTACTTTAAGTTAATGGTTGAGAAATTGGCTTAAAGTGGCCATGGCGTAATTTAAAAAAAATAAACACAATTTTTTAAAATCATTTTAAGATTCCACTTGGCAACCTTTACAGCCCCAAGCCGTGACAACCGTCGAGATCTGATATCTTATAGATGTTTTTGCTGGTTAACGGACCAGCTGATAATTGCCTGGGGGGCATACAAATCTTTCAATTGATGTGTTTGTGTGTAAATGTATAATAAAATATATAAAGCCATTTGGTTTCGATTTTTAATAAATCCAATTGGAGCGGCTACACCCCATGCTGGGGCACATAAACGAGCTATATTTCGCTGGATGTTCTCTGGAGCAAGGGATCCATAAACATTTATGAAAAAATGGCGAGAAAACGACGCGTAAATTGCTGACCAAAGAGAACAGTGAAGAGGTCAATAAATGAAAGCCATTCCATGTTCCGCCTGGGCATCGGCCGGGTTCAAGTGCAGGCAATTTATGACATTGCAACACTGACCCTGGCCCTAATGGCAGGGTCAGAGCCTGGCCTTGTCGATGTTGCCGGGGGCCACAAATCAAACGAATGTCGCGACGACGCCCCAACCGCCATTACCCCAAGCTTGCAACTTGGGGTGGCAATGGCAGCCAAGTGTTTGTGCCACTGTTTGCGTGACAAACTGGAGGCGGGCGAAAGACGCACATCTCTCTGTTGGTTGACATGACTTCCTCTGGCTGTACGAGTACTTATATCTTTGGGAAAGTCCAATCATTGAATTAAGTGAAGCTAATTTTCCATGGACAATCCCCTGTCTGGTCTGTGGAATTGCTGGCTGCTTCCTCCACCTCTCTTGCCAAAAACTTTGAGCATTCTGCCAAAGCTTTATCATAAGATTATGTCCCAACAAAATGCTGAACGATGACCCAAGCAATATGCATAGCTATGTAAATTAATTTTAGGTCCAGGCACAGGATCCAGCCTGTAGTATATGGCCATGCCATGCAAATCTCTGCACAATGCCACAAATTGTGAGCAGGCACACACACGCACGTAATGGACCAGCCCCAAACTCCTCCCCGGTTCATGGAGAGTGTCAAAGATTGATTGACATGGCAGACTGGACTACCGTGGCGGAATCTCCATAAAAATGGGGGACGGGACCGGGATCCCCTTGCGCCACTTGAGTTTCTAATCAAAAATGCTTAGGATTATGTTTTTTCGGAGCAGGATGGGGCAAAAGATTTATGGACACGTGGTTCAGGGGCAGAACTTAATTGCCTTTTCACATTTTGTGTTGTGGCAAAGCCCCCACCTCCCTGCTGCCATCTTAAATTACAAGGAAAGAGTCTAGGTTGTTCTCAGGCTCTAAGGTTTTCAATTTACTTTTAACACTCCCTATCAGCTCTCCCTCTCCCTCTCCCTGTCTTAGCGTTATCTTTGATTTGTCCACTGAGAGACATTCAAATGAAATTTTTGCTTAGTTTCAACAGAGACCCCACACCCGCACGTACATTGTGTGTATACACAAGCTGCACGAAGAACAAACGCCGGAAGCCTTCGGTCTTACTTCATCGTACGCTCTTGTTTTCTGGACTGCTCCCATGACAACAAAATATGCTTGATTTGAGGACCGAATGCTTAAATACCCTGCTCCGCGAATTTTGATCTTAGATCTAAGCTTAGAAGATCATGAAGCAACACATCAATTTCGGATACCTTTGGTAATCGAATAGTTTCTGTAATAAGCAAGTTTATTTCGACCAATCTTACTCATACGTTCTGCGGAAAAAATCCAAACGCATTTTTTAAAAATTATCGAACTTTTGGATATAGGAAACTGTAGCCCTTCAATCCACCAAAGCTTTGTTGTAACAGCTATGAAAATTCTGTAGAGGTAACTCGAGATGCCTTAAGTAAGCAAGTAAGGCAAAATCATAATGCTCTCTGGAAGGGTAACAGAAGTACCTGCGCATTTGCACTGCCTTTTTCCTCTCTTGTACGCCCACTCACAGTGCCCTCTAAGCTGTTGTTGCCACATAAAATTTTCAGTGCACAACTGCCCCATTCCTCTCCATGCCTTCCCTCTGACTCCCACATGAGCGATCACTTTAATTGCTGCAGCTTTACTTTTCCCGTTGCCGGACAGAATCATACTCCTGTTCGCATGCGTAAATCGGATTTTTGGAATGGTCAGTAGCTAATTTTCCTTTTGCCATTATAAATGAAATATATTTTTGAGATTTACGTATGAATGTCTGACCCCAGTTCTCTGGCCGCTCCCTAAATAGAAACAGTACGTCCAGCTGATGGATGGGCCTCCATTCGGTTGGCTCCTGCTCCGCTTCCCAGTCTGACTGCATGAATGATGGACTGGGCATGGAGTGGGAAGGGAAAACGAGCATATGTGCATATATTTCAAGTGCAAAGAAACATGATATTTGATTACCAAAACAGGAAAGCTTCTATCCAGCTCCCGCACAGAATGACTAAACATGGCTGCTGCCAAGCCAGGCAGTGCAGTAAATCGTCTACAATAGCATGGAACCAAACCAGAAACTGTTATGCTGAACACCCTTTCCGTATACCCAACAAGCATTTTCAACAGTCGTTAGACGTTAGAGAGCGGTTTTCGGCTAATTATGCTGTGACTGCTCATCGACTGACCTTTCTTACCAGCCACCCACCCTCCTGCCATAGACAATATGTCTTTTCTCACCATCTTCATCACGTTTTTTTTTAAAACCAATGCACGGGTCGACACTCCCACTCCTCTTTTCAATAGTGTCGTCCGTCGTGCGGTGATAAATGCAGTAAAGACCCGAAAAGAGAAGCTTTTGTTGATGAGGTTGGGCCAGTAGACAGCGTAGAATGGAGAATGGGGGTTGGTGAATGGGGAGAGCGTTTACTGTTGCCAGTTTGATTAATGACAGCGGTTGCCGGCAACCGCTGAGGGATGGAGATATGTAGCTTTGACAGTGACCCTGGCTACTTTCATGATCATGGTTGGGTGTTGGTAGTCGGTAGTACTAAAAGGCAAACAAAGTTGTCTGGCAGCCAGCTCATTCCACAGCCTCCCTCAGTTTTATCAAAGTTTTTATCGTCGGAGAGTCACTCTAAATCACAAAAATGAAACTGTAACCAAAACCAAGAATCAATCAATGGCGGGACTCTGGGCCCGGGGTATGAGTATTGGCCGGCTATTGGAATTGGAGGGCGTGCCATGACTGCATCGCCAGCAGCCAACCCCGGCTGTCATCAATGTTTACGAGCACCCATAATGACGAAACATTGCCGAGCGGCAAAGAGATGGCAATGGCATAATCAAAGGACACGCAACGCAGCCTCATCAAGTTTTCTCCATTCTTCTCTGAGCTTTTGTGGGCTGTGCGCCGGGCAGAACAATGCGTGAAAATAAAACGAGCGATAATGAGTGCGTGGCCGAGACGCTGACCCAAGCATAGACCCAGCCATTCATCTATCCCACAAATGGTCATGGGCGGTGCCTCGGGGCTGGGGCTGGGGATGGGGCTGGTGATGGTGATGGGGCCATGTGCTGACAGCAAATTGTCCAGAAACTCAAAAAGGCAACAAGCCGTTGAAGCCATAAAACGGACAGAAACCCAAAAAGCAAACAGAACAAATATTCCCCAACTGTCAAAGACAGTCCGATGTACACATGCCTCCCCCACCCCCAACTGAAAGTACTCATAAAGATTGGCCAAAAAGGTTTATGTTGCATTTGCCTCCCCCATAAGCCAAGACCAGATGTGGTCAAAAGCACAAACGCTCGTAAAAATGTGCTATGAAGCAATTTCAGCCTGGTTATGGCCATCAAACAACAATCCACGATCTAATCCTATTGGCAATAACAGCAAATACATCTCAAATGGTACGAGTATACTTATTAAATCATCGAATTAATTTTAAATTTTCGCGCGGAACTGAAAAGATAAGCTTTCTACATGGTAAGTACACATTTGCGACATAGCAACTACATATTTATGTAACTATCAACAGAGACACCTGACGGGGAAAACGGTCATGAAAAAAGCTCAAACTATATCGATAAGCCAGAGCGGTAATAGTTATATGACATTAGACCTTTAAGCTGGCCTAGGCGCAAGAACTGAGACAGCCTTATGGGAAAAGCATGCAGTGAGAGCGAGAGATATATATACAAATGTTCGATTATTACACTTTTCAGGGCCAACTTTGCTGGTTTGCTGTATGTGTTTGTTGCATTCGAAGAAAATCGATAGTCGAAAATCGGCTAGAAACGAAGGAGCGGAAGTTTACGAACAGGGTGGCAGCGCCAAAATTTGAGAGTTAGGGCTTGTACCAGCACTAACCATACAGTATATACCAAAGACAATATAAACACTCAGATGTGCCGCGCCAGTAAATACAAATAAAGCACAAGAATAATAATAACAATCAGTTAACCACATTTTTTCATAACCACACTTGAAGTGTACATAGTTTTTTGATCTGCCTGATATTGACTTTGATGTAAAAATAGATCCCTTTTCTTTTAAAACATTATCCTGTAATATAATCATGTTTAATTAAAATATTGAATATAACTATTTTCTGTTATGTTGAAGTTTACGTAGGTGGGTGTACCTATTCAAAGACAATATAAACACTAAGATGTGCCGCGCCATACAAAATTTGCAGCTCGATTTTTGGAGGTCAGGAATTTTAAAGTATTCCTGCTTGAAACAGAGAGAGACAGATAGACGGAGAGACAGAGAGCGCTTTAGTGGCAAACGCTCTGAACGTGAGGCTGAGCTGAACTGTATGTGTGCACATATTGCACTATGGGGAATCTGACCACTTTTTGTGGCATTAATTAATAACTTCCAAGCGAAGCAATATTTCAAAGTTTGGTTTTTATATGAGTTATTAATAGTAAGAGGAAGATATTTTGAAAAAATGGGCGTGGTAGCTCTTTTCTATACCCGGTACTCGAGAGTACCGTCTTTATGAGCGCCTAGATCTCAGAGACTATAAAAGCAAGATGAACCAAATTTTGTATCTAAGCTCCTGTTATATCACACTGTAACAAATGCAGTTAAAAATTTCGCCCCGTCCTATTCCGCCCACGCAAAGGACGAAAATCTATGGCATACACAATTTTGATAGTACAAGAAAACTAAAAACGGAGAATACTAGAAGATGACTATTTCTATCAGGACGTTGAATCTGGATCAGATCGGATCAATAATATAGTCACAATGAAGAAAACCATTTTCAATTCATCGTCCCCTCTCGCTCTCTCTCACACGCCACCCTGTGTGCTTTGCCTTTAGGTTAAGTCATTAATATGATATGCATTTAAAAGTAAATAAAATTCTCTACAATATGTATTAAATCTTATGGTTGGAATAGGTTTAATCTTAGAGAAAAACGAGAGGGGAACGTTGTAAGCCGCGGCAAAGGCCGCGGCTCTACCTTATACCCGGTACTCAGTCAGTATATACATATGTACATACATATATGAGCTTGCGATTTATGCAATTTATTATATGTTCGCAAAAGGAACAAAATAAATTTTGGGCAAAAAATAATATTTCAAAAAATAAAGTCAAATCATTTTTGGAATATTATACATGTTTCCATTTTTGTTTACATATGATTTGTACATCTGCTTCTACATTTCTACTTGACATGTATAACTACATATTTGAGACGTACAAGTGTTTGCGACAGAGAGAGAGAGAGAGGGAATGAGTAAGCGCTGGGCAGGCGTTGCGTAGCCACTGAAATTTAATTTGTTTCTTCTGTCCATAATAATGATCCCACCTGATCCAGATTTGGCAATCTGATAGATACAGTAATTTCCCATGATTCTGCGTTTTTGGTTTACTTTTATATTAAAAATTGTGGATTCCACAGATTTTCGTCCTTTGTGGGGGCGGAAGGAGGCGTGGCAAAATTTTGAAACAAACTCGTGCTGGTTTGATATCACAGGAGCTTGGATAGAAAGTTTGGTTGCTCTAGCTCTTATAGTCTCTGAGATCTAGGCGCTCATTTAAACGAATAAGCAAAGCAGACAGGGTGGCGTTTGAGAGAGAGCGAGAGGGAACGATGACTTTCGAAATGGTTTTCTTCATTGTAGCTATAATAATTATCCGATCTAATCCAGATTCAACACTCTGATAGAAATGACCATTATCTATGATTCTGCGTTTTTAGTTTTCTCGTATCTTCAACATTGTGTACGCCACAGACTTTCGTCCTTTGTGCGGGCGGAAAGGGGCGGGGCGAAATTTTGCAACACATTTGGAGTAGTGTGATCACACAGGAGACTGGATACAAAACTTGGTTGCTCTAGCTTAAATGGTCTCTGAGATATAGGCGCAAATGAAGACGGACGGACAGACGGACGGACGGACGGACGGACAGACAGACATGGCTATATCGACTCGGCTATTGATGCTGATCAAGAATATATATACTTTATTGGGTCGGAAACGCTTCCTTCTGGGCGTTACACACATCCGTTATCACCACAAATCTAATATACCCCTATACTCTTCGAGTACCGGGTATAACAAAAGCTTAATGCGTCAGAGGAATTAGTTGCTATTGAGCAAAAAAAATTATTGTTGCTGGAACAGAAAATAAATAAAAGCAAGGTGAAAGACGACGACGAGGCATTTTTTGATAGCCTTATTCCGTACATGAGGAATATGGATCCGAAAAAGAAATTGTTATGCAGAATGGAAATCCAAAAGCTGGGGGTAATCGAAGAATCGAACAGTAGTTGGTCCTCACCAGTGGTGCTGGTACGCAAGCCTGGCAAAGTTCGACTATGTATTGATAGCCGAAGTTCGTCGGTTCCTTGGCTTAACGGGATGGTATCATAAGTTCATTCGGAACTATGCGGCGCTTGCGACTCCTTTAACTGATACCTTAAAGCAGAAGCGTAGTTTTGTTTGGAGCGAGGAAGCCCAAAAGTCATTCGAGATGTTAAAGGAGCATATGAGTACGGCTCCACTGTTACATAGCCCGAATTTCAACTTACCTTTTATATACATTGTGATGCAAGTAACACTGGCGTAGGGGCTGTATTGATGCAGAACAATGAGGACAACGATGAGGTACCTGTAGCGTTTATGTCCCGGAAGCTAAATAAATGTCCAAGGAATTACACCGCTACATTACACAGTTTCAGCTGTTAAAAAGTTTAGGGTGTATATCGAAGGGCAAGAGTTTAGCATTATCACAGACCATGCCTCTTTAAAATGGCTCATGACCCAAGCTGATCTCAGTTCCCGGTTAGCTAGATGGTCCTTAAAGCTGCAAGGCTTCGATTTTAAAATTCAACATCGGAAGGGCAGTCAAAAAATAGTCCCAGATGCTCTTTCACGCACCTATACCGTAGATTTATCGTCATTAGTTGTATCCAGTGTTGTTGATCTTCAGTCAGATGAATTTAAGTCGCTGGAGCTTCCAAAGCTTCCGATCTAAAAGTGATAGACGGATATTTTTATCCATGCGCCGAACACGCTGCCGTGGAAAAAATTGCGGACGATTTTTGTTGGAAGCTTTGGATACCGCGAGGATTAGTCGAAGAAGCCTTAAAAGACGCGCATGAAGACCCCCTATCATCACACTGTGGCATAAACAAAACATTAGAGAAACTCAGACGGTTTTACTATTGGCCCAATTTGGTGCCCGATGTAAAAACATATATGTATAAATAATTGTCATGTGTGTAAGATCACAAAATATCCCAACCGCACCCTTCGACCTCCGCTGGGGAACACTGGTCAATCTGAAAGAGTTTTCCAGAAACTTTTTGTCGATTTCTTTGGTCCGTATCCTCGCACTCGTTCTGGTCATATAGGAATATTTATTTTTTTGGATCAGTTGTCGAAGTTCCCATTTCTAAAGCCAGTGAAGAAATTTACTGCTGATATAGTGACTCGATATCTAGAAGAAGATTTGATTCACTGTTTCGGTGTTCCTGAAACAATCGTTTCTGATAATGGTGTGCAGTTCAGGTCTGAGATTTTTAAGTCTCTGCTAAAAAAGTATAATATTGTACACACTTATACTGCTTTTTACGCTCCCCGGGCCAACGCATCAGAACGAGTAAACAGATCAGTTATATCTGCGATAAAATCGTATGTTCGCCCAGATCAAAAGAATTGGGATGAGAAACTCAGCAGCGTTTGCTGCGCTCTGCGTGCCTCTATCCATTCAGGTATAAGTACGACTCCATATCGCCTCGTTTTCGGCCAGCACATGGTAGTCGATGGGGCCAGCTACAACCTCTTAAGGAAGTTGCAGATGTTAGAAGATCGTACGGTACAGTTTAACAAAAAAGATTCGATTGACCTCATTAGACACAAGGCAAAAGATGCAATGCAGGCCCAACACGCTCGAAATGAAAGAACGTATAATTTACGTAGTCGGGAGGTGTCATTTGTAGTAGGTCAGGAGATATATCGCCGAAACTTTCAACAAAGCAATTTCGCAAAGGGCTTTAGTGCGAAACTAGCACCAGCTTTTATAAAAAGTGGGATAAGACGGAAACTGGGAAGTTGTTATTATGAGGTTGAAGATTTTCAAGGTAAATTTATAGGGAAATTCCATGCAAAAGACCTAAAACAATGATGTACCCTTTTGATAATCCAGTTTCAAGCGAGGATCTCACTTTTGGTTGTTGTCCTCCCCAAAGTGTAATTTTGGTGGGGGGGAAATTGTAGTGACTCTTGAAACCAGTGGTCGGAAAACTGTGGGGGCTCTGCTACGGCGGTTTTAGAGTCAGGGGTTCTAAAACTGTGGAGGTAGGAATTTTGGCTCCCTCTGTGGGTGATCATAACCGAGTGACAGTGGTAATGAAAGGCAGTGAAAAAGGAGAAAGCGATGACAAAGGGATTGACATTTGGACGGCATTTGGGAGATCCGACAAGGCTCAGGGTAGCTCGGATCGTGTCCATCTTCCTTTTTGAATTTAGCTCTTGAACGAGTAACACCGTCTGCTCCGCGATAGTGCCTTAAATGTCAAATAACTGATCAGAGAGTTTTTTTTTTCGATTTTTGCATCTAAAATAAATAATAATTAATAAAGCGATCGCTGCTCTCATCATCTCTCGTCATTAGACGGTTCCAAGGTTCCAACAGAACCTCATTATTTCAGGCCTTGGTGCCAAATCCCGTGGGTGAGTGCAAGCAAATGGGATATCCCATATTTTTGTTAGTTTTGGGCGTCAGATTGTCGTTTTCCCGCACCAATAGATTTGGCACCCAACGTTGCTTAGTGGGAGCGCTAAGCAGCGAAAGCTGATCACCTCACGACAAAATATAGAGGAAAGGAGACGGAATTAAAAGGTCACTTCAGTGCAAACGCTCGCGCGCAGCCAGATCGGCGTCGCTGGAGCGGCTGATTTCCTCTCGGTGTGCGAACGACGGGAAAACCAGGGAAAAGTGCCAAGTTTAAGTTTTAACCTGCTTCTACGGAGGCCAGAACGAAGGGTGATGTAACAAAAAGTGGAAAACGACTCAATTTTGGACTTTCATTACCCCTGTATAAACATAACCTCAACCCCGCCGAAAATTGTGTGGCCAAAGATAAGTGTCGATATGGGCGGGATATAAAGGAGTGACAGCCTCCGGAAAGTGTGCAGGCCAACCGGGAAAATCGTCAAAAGTTATTGTGCTCGGACGAAAAGTCCTAAAGTGCCAAAAACAACAAGAACTGCACCCAGAAGACGAAGAAGTTAAGCGGTTGCGTAGCGATTTATCAGCCCTATAGTTAGAGCGAAAAAGAGAACGAAAAGTGAGAGTGCTCTGGAATTTTTGGGAGCAGAGGTAAAAGAAGGAAAGGGCAAAATACATTAGCAGCGATCCCGTATGGAGTGAGCAAGCAAAAGCGACGCTGACGACCGAGTAGTGGAGCGGAGGGGATAGGAAGAACCCGATTAAGAGATTAAGAGAACGAGCGGGTAGATTAAGGCAGATGTCAGAGTGCGCGCGAGAAGCGAAGCGAGGCGAGATGCGATGAGCCAAGCGAGAAGATGGCAGAGTGGGAGCTTTGCGAGAAGCGAGCTACATTGCTCTCTTCTAGTTATTAATGTGAACGTGATGGATTCGGACGAAGACTTTTTTGCTTCAAGTGCGACAATTAACTTTGTATTAAACTGTATTAAAATTAAAAAACTGGCGTCCACCCGCTAAACTGCAATAGGAATGTAAAAGGAGAATTCCATATATTATTTGAAGACCTACGAAACCACCCAGAAAAGTTTTTTAACTATTCACGGATGTCTATTTCGACTTTTGATTATATATTAAATAAAATAAGTAGTCGGCTGGAGAAGCGTTGGCCAAATTTTGTGACACATCCCATACTGCCTTGCCAAAAATTAATAATAACATTGAGGTTCGTTTTTATATATATTTGAATTTTATTACTTATTTACTTTTATTTAATTATATTTTTATTTATTTGATTCATTATCATTATTATTATGAAATGAAAAATTAAAAATAGTCTTTTGGATTTCCATCCTGCATAACAATTTCTTTTTCGGATCCATATTCCTCATGTACGGAATAAGGCTATCAAAAAATGCCTCGTCGTCGTCTTTCACCTTGCTTTTATTTATTTTCTGTTCCAGCAACAATAATTTTTTTTGCTCAATAGCAACTAATTCCTCTGACGCATTAAGCTTTTGTTTTTTTTTTGGGTAGATGCATTGGTTCATCTTCATCAATCATTTCTCGAATTTCTTCAGAAATGGTCTCATCTAGAGACATTTCAGAATGAAATCCATGAGATGCGTCCATGCTAACTTCTGAGAAAGTATTAACCGAGGCAAAATTTCCACAAGACTTACGCGCCTTCATTTGGTGTTTTAAAAAGAGAAGACTTTTAAAATGAGGCCATGAAGTATAATTCGTGTAAGCCTCTTCTGAAATTCCAGCGTCTCCAGATTTCGGAACTGGAATTTTTCTCCACTCGTTGCGGAATTGGTCCCGGATATTCTTCCATTTTTTTTTTAAGCAGTCTTCTAAAAAAAAAATGTTATTTATTAATTACACTTATGTCGAAAATGAATCGTAATTACAGATTTTTAGCTACTGGAGCATCTTTCTCATCATTGGCATATTCATTTGAAATGGGAAGTACTACTGTTTCACTTGTAGTGAAAGAGACTGTAATAGTACTTTGGGAGGAGCTACAACCTCTACATATGCCTCAGCCCACGAAGGAAATAATTAGCCAGGCGGCAGACAAATTTTGGAAGCAGTGGAACTTTCCTAATTGTGCTGGAGCAATTTATGGAAAACACATTCGTATTAAGTGTCCAGCGCATTCTGGGTCTATGTTTTATAATTATAAAAAGTTCTTTTCAATAGTACTGCAAGGAGTAGCAGATGCCAATTGTAAATTTATTGCCATAGAAGTTGGAGGCTATGGAAAACAAAGTGATGGCGGAACATTTAATGCATCACAACTCTATATGCAGCTAAGAACTCGTCAATTCTTTCCGCCAGATTCTTGCTAGCCTGGAACAAACATTAAGATGCCATATGTTTTTGTAGGTGATGAGGCTTATCCACTTCTCGAAAATCTTTTAAGGCCATATTCAAGAAGAGATATAAATGCAAACAACGAATATTTTAACAGTAGACTTTCCAGAGCTAGAAGATGCATTGAATGTGCCTTTGGTATCATAACATCCAAATGGCGTCTTCTCTGGAAGCCTATTGAGACAGATCCCGATTTTGTTGATGCTATTGTAAAGAGTATATGCATTTTGCATAATACAATCATTGACCTTGAAGGGCCTTATGATGTCAATATAGAATCGCAACACTTTCATATTAACAACGAAAATCATAACTACGCCGAAACTTTCAATCATGTCAATTTAAGAACAGGCCAAATAATTAGAAACGCTTTTCGCGACTTTGTTTGCACATACAGACACACCGAATAAAAATATGTAAATACAAATAATGTGCAGTATGTCTCCAGTATGCTTTCAATTTCTGTCCAATTTTTTTCGACCAAAATTCTATTATGATAGTTTCGGCTCTTTTGGTCCCATAGCGCTGGGCGCAAAAAAACCTCCGTTATTAAATTTTCTACGTTTACTTCCATTCTGTTCAGGCGTTCTCTCACAAATGACACCAAATGCAAAAACAAAAGAAACAAAATAGCCATATGAGCTTTCAAACACGCGTGTTTTGAAAACAAACGGTAATTAAAGCACAGAATGCCACAGAATGCAAGAAAACAATTGCACTCTCTCAGAGAGTTGAAGCGATAAAGCAGGTTGCAAACCGCTCGCTTTGCTCTCGCTTTATCGCTTGAACTCGCAACTCGCTTCGCTCTCACTCTGACATCTTTCGAGCGATTGCACTTGAAAAAGCTTGCAGTGCTTTATCGCTCAATCTCGCCCAATATTATCGCTTCGCCTCTCGCGCGCACTCTGACATCTACCTAATGCCTCTCACCTTCTTCACCTGTTACGGGCGAGGGTGAGAACTTCACAATACCTAATTTTCTCCTAGATTCACTTAACCGCTTATTTTATAACTACATACATATAATTTTTTTTTTTTTTTCGTTTTTTTTTGTTTGTGACAGCGGGACCAGGGGAAAGATTAACATAAAAAAAAACTCCAATCGGCGCTTGGGCACTCGAGGCCCTATGTCACGACGACGGTGCCGGGTGCTTGAAATAGGAGATGACTCCGATCTCTCTATGGCATTCGACAAAAACGAATTAAATGCAATTAAAGGCTTGTTTCGTTGCGTTGCTGCTGCTGCTGCTGCTCGTCGGTATTCTCGAAAAAGTTGAGTCCGCAACAAAGGCAATGTCTCCTGCTTTTTCGGAATCCCTCCTTAAGCGCCTAGACCGGAACGGACTCAGCGCTGCCAAACAAAAGATACAGGGCTACAACAGCCTAGAGTTCACCTTCGCCACGTACGATTTATATATTTTTTTATTCGTGTAGTTCATCTTTTTTTGAAGTATCTTCTCACTACTTCTTCACTTTACAGCAAGACACTATCGGCTTCTCGAACTCTTAGAAGGGAATTCCCGATAGGGACGCTGGCTTTCTGGCGGCAAACCCCCTAACAAGCTTGGGTGATGCTCTCTCCACTCAAACTTGACATTTGAACCTGTTAGCGCAACCCCTTTCCTTTTTTGACCAGTGGTCTCTTATGCCTCCTGACCACTAGATGGCGCCACAAAAAAAACTCATTTCATATTTCCTCGCTACAAGCACTACAAAAGCCCCCCTTCAAGATCTGGCTTGGGGTTCAACCTCCCAAGACGGATCACAAGGAAGCTTGTAGCTATTGTTTAATGTCCTTGTCCCCTGCAAATCCTCCAGCTCATACAAAGAATTCCCCAACTTCCTACGAACTCTAGACTTTAGATAAGCTGGCCCCAATTTGGCACTATATCCCGCTGGGAAATTGCTTTGTCTGAAATTTCTCCTGTAGACTTCTTGACCCTGTCTATACGGGATCTCTCTAGCCCTCAAGTTATACTGGCGCTCGTTCCTGTCATACTGCCCTTTCATGACTTGACAAGACTTTTGTCGTACTAACTCGAGAGAATCTTCTCGTGAAAATTTGGCCGACTTATCCTCCAATAGGCTCAAAGCCCTCAGCAATTTGTATTGCGAACCGAAAGATACAAAGTGCTGACCAAACACCATATAGAAAGGAGTGGTACCAATCCCTGCATGCACTGACGACCTCAGTGCGCAGCATATGCTGCTGAGATGCTCATCCCAATCCTTTTGGTCTGCTCTCACATAGGACCGAATGGCAGCTATAACAGATCGATTCACCCGTTCGGATGCATTAGCCTGCGGCGAGTACACCGCCGTGAGAGTGTGAGATATCTAGTACTCTCTCAGTAGCTTCTGGAAAGCCTCAGCTTTAAACTGCGATCCATTGTCGGAAACAATCGTCTCCGGAACTCCAAAGGTGTGGAACAAATCCTGCTGAAGGTACTTGATAACCACATCAGCTGTTAATTTCTTTACTGCCTTTAAAAACACGAACTTCGAGTAATGGTCCAATACTATAAAGATTCCAATATGACCACTACGAGAACGAGGGTACGGGCCAAGAAAATCAACATACAGTCTCTGGAAAAACCTTTGTGACTCGGGTGCAACGCCAATAAGAGGCCGTTGCACGGTATTCGGTGCTTTGGTCATTTTGCAGGCCTCACATCCACGAATGTAT
The DNA here is from genome assembly GCA_008121215.1 of Drosophila athabasca. Lineage (NCBI taxonomy): Eukaryota > Metazoa > Arthropoda > Insecta > Diptera > Drosophilidae > Drosophila > Drosophila athabasca. The sequence goes on along the minus strand of CM017796.1, from coordinate 2,922,528 downwards.
TCTTTGACATCGTTGACTAACCCGGGCCAATAATAATACCTTCGGATCCTTGTGAGGGTTTTATGAACGCCTCCATGCGACGCTAGAGGATTGTCATGAGCCTTTTTTAACACGTCGCCCACCAAATCCCTTGGAACCCAAAGCTTCCAAGCAAACGTATCGTTGAGCTGGTCGCCGGTGGCGTGATCTGACCTTCCAACTTTTAGATCGGGCAGCTTATCGATATTGGCCTCCACTCGCTTTGCCATCTCAGAGTACTCCTCCGCCTTAAAATCTGGCGACAGAAGATCCACCAACAATCCTTGATTGGCCTCAATCGCCGCTAGCTCTTGCTCATTCACCCTAGAGAGTGCATCAGGGACGACATTCAGTCTGCCACTACGATGCTCAATTTTGAAATTGAAACCCTGTAGCTTCAACGCCCAACGAGCCAACCGAGAATGCAAATCCGTCTGCGACATGAGCCACTTGAGTGACGCGTGGTCAGTAATGACCGCAAACTCATTTCCTTCGACATAAGCTCGGAAGAGCTTAATGAAGACGATGGCTGCCAAACACTCTTGCTCGGTAACTGAATAGTTCCTCTGAGCTTTGTTCAATTTCTTCGAGACGAATGCAATTGGGTACTCGTCGCCGTCTGGTGTTTTCTGCACCAATACTCCTCCAACACCCGTTTTGCTGGCGTCGCATTAAATGAAGAACGGCTTGCTGAAGTCCGGACTTCGAAGTACAGGAGCAGAGCACAACATCTCCTTTAACTGCTCGAATGCTTCCTTTCCCTCTGGGGTCATTGCAAATTTCTGTCTAGGTTTTAACAGATCGGTTAGTGGAGTAGCGACTGACGCGAAATTAACGATTAACTTCCGGTACCACCCTACCATCCCCAGGAAACTCCGCAGGGCTTTTAAAGACTTTGGCAACGGAAAATCCTTCATGGCCGATATTTTCTCCGGGTCCGTACGAATGACGCCGTTTCCCACAATATGGCCCAAGTATTTAACTGAGCGCATGCAGAATTTGCTTTTTCGACATTGAGCGTCAACCCCGCCGATTTTACTTGCCCAGCTACCACACTCTAAACCCTCATATGGGTCTCAAAATTGTCCGAAACCACCAACAAGTCATCCAGGTATACAAATATTTCATTTCGGAGATCTGGCGAAATAACCCTGTCCATCAATCGTGTCATTGTCTATGAAGCGTTTGTCAGGCCCGGTATTGTGAACGCTATCTTATCGCGCGAGCTGGGATCTAGGGGGACTTGCCAATATGCGTCTTTTAAGTCTAAGCTCGAAATGTACATGGCTTTCGGAAGCCGACTCAATATCCCGTCGATTTGCGGCAGCGGATAAGCATCCTTTTTGGTCACCGCATTGACCTTTCTGCTGTCCAGACAGAGTCGAACTTTCCCTGGCTTCTGTACCAGAACCACGGGCGAAGACCAGGCGCTCTCCGATTCCTCGATAACCCCCATCTTGAGCATCCTATCGACCTCCGCATACAACAACTTTTCGACTGCTGGAGACACAGGAAAATGCCGTTGTTTCACCGGCTTGGCATCTCCAACGTCTATAGCATGCGATAAAAGGCTGGTTGTCCCAAGGCCTGATACAGCGAATGACGGAAACTTGGCTATGACCTCCCTCAAACTGCTCCTTTGACCGTCCGAAAGTTCGTGGGAGTCCAATGCAAGTTCTGAGACCTGCATGGATGGAGGAAGTAGGTCAAAGGTCGACCAAAAATCAATGCCCAGGTACAGATCTTGGCTTAGTGAGGGTCTCGCGATCAGCTCACGCTGGATCACCGCCGGCGATTTCCACAAGGCAGCCGCCTTTGCTTCGGGTGGCAGCGTCAGCCGCTCCCCTGCAGCCTGCCTGTCCTCTGTCCTGGGCGTCGCTGAGGTCCCCCTCGTCCGATCTTCCCACTCCTCTAGCAGGTCAGCCCACTCGGGCTCCTCTCCGTGGACTTTCACCCACTTCTTGAACACTCTCCGCATCTCATCAAAGCTGCCTTCCAGCCGCACTGGACCAGCTCCTCCTTTTTCAGGCGGTGGACCCATTGTCCCCTTCCCATTATCGCTTAACCTTTGTTTGTAGGGGGCGGATCCAGCAGGTAGCACAGTCGTTGAAATAAAAGCCGTCTATGTGTTTCACTCTGTGCACTTCACTTTATTCGTGGTTAAGATAGGGTTGTATGTAGTTGTAGTTGTAGTTGTAGTTGTAGTTGTATGGATATTTGTATGTATATCGGAGTGTGCCGAAATTCACGAACGTTCTTAGCGGGGGTGAGAGTCGCAACTAACTCACTCCCGCTCAAGCCGGTGGTGGCCGAGCGCTGGGCGGCTCTCTCGCGTGCCGTGCGCAAGAGCGAGCGAGCCACAGTGCGCTGCCGAAGTCTACGGCTGCTCTCCTCTCAACATCCTCCCCCCCCTTGCAGGATTGCAACACATCGATCGGGTTAGGGCTGCGTGCACGCCCCTGAGACTATCCACCCGAATACGGTACTCTGGGCCACCGGAAGGCCGTCCTCTCGTGCCAGGAGCCCGGGTTGGATTACCTTCGGGTATACATCGGCTCCCAGGATGAGCGATATGGTGGCAGGCCTATGAAACTGCTCGTCAGCGAGCTGGAGATCGCCGAATCGGGACCGCACGGCAGCGCTCAACTCTCGGATCGGCGTACGGATGCGCAAACACGGCTCGACCTTAAACACCAGTTCCAATCGGAACTCACTCGTCTTGCTCCGGATGACAGCGTTGCACACCTTCTCGTCACCGACGTGGGTAGTCGGCAACTTGAAGGCGTTGGCTAACGATTCGTCGACACAGCTCACGGGGGTGCACGGGTCGATGAGCGCCGCCGTCTCGAAGGTTTTGGAACCCGTATCCAGAACCACCAGCGCCGTTGGAAGGAGGTTGAGGCTCCGATGCTGTAGCAGCGAGTCGACGGATGGCGCTGGGGCTCCTGCCACGGGTAGGCTCACGGGAAGTCGAGAGCGACGCTCAGCTCGGGATGTTGACCTGGAAGGCGACGAAGCTGGAGACCGTGCAGCATGGCGGCTGGCGGGGCGCCGAGGGCGGCGCTTAGCTCGCGACGCTGCACCGGAAGGCGACGGAGCTGGGGACCGTGCAGCAGGGCGGCTGGCGGGGCGCCGAGGGCGGCGCTCAGCTCGCGACGCTGCACCGGAAGGCGACGGAGCTGGGGACCGTGCAGCAGGGCGGCTGGCGGGGCGCCGAGGGCGGCGCTTAGCTCGCGACGCTGCACCGGAAGGCGACGGAGCTGGGGACCGTGCAGCAGGGCGGCTGGCGGGGCGCCGAGGGCGGCGCTTAGCTCGCGACGCTGCACCGGAAGGCGACGGAGCTGGGGTCCCTTCCACGGGGCGATTGGCTGGGCGCCGTGGGCGGCGCTCCGTGCGGGATGCTGACCTTGAAGGCGACGAACCTGGAGAGGCCGAACGGGCTGAACGCCGAGACGAAGGGATGTGAAGAAGCGTGTGATGATTTTTCTCACACACCCTGCACAACGCGCCACTGCGACAATCCTTCCCGGAGTGCTGATGCGCCAGGCAGTTGGCGCAGTACTTGTTGATCAGAACTGCTCGAAGTCTCTTCTCTGGGCTCAAACGGAGGAACCGATGGCAGGTTCGAAGAGGATGCACTCCCGGGCAGACTCGGCACCGGTAGGAGTTTAGGCTGTGAGCGCGCCGGCTCTCCAGGATGCGGTCGGCGCGGGAACGTGGAGTCATGTCTGGATGGATGGAAACTAGGCGAGAATATAAAAAAAAGATTATTAGCATTGAGTCGGAAATGGATAAAAGAAAATAACACAACACGTCGTCACGTTATAGCTGGACGGGGCTACGGGGTTCTATTGGAAGAAGAACGACCTTAACAACAGGTCTTTTGAGGACTCCGCGAGCAGTAAGGATGTCCACCACACGGACCCTACCGTCGGCGCCGGGATAGACGGACTGGATTCTCCCGAGCCGCCATTCATTCGACGGCACGTTGTCCTCCTTAACGACGACCATATCGCCAACCTGGAGGTTGGGCGTAGGCGTTCGCCACTTGGTGCGTTTGTGGAGCTCTTTGAGGTATTCCTCCTTCCACCTCTGGCAAAACTGCTGGTTGAGGGCCTTCAAATGCTGCCACCGATTAATTATCGATTTAATGCCCCCTTTCATTTCGGGCTCGGCTGTAGCCAACAAGGGTCCCCCAATAAGAAAATGTCCGGGGGTGAGGGCTAACAGATCGGTTGGATCTTCGGACATAGGCGAGAGCGGCCTGGAATTGAGGCATGCCTCTATCTTTGCGAGCAGTGTGGACAACTCTTCAAACGTGTACTTCCGAATGGACGTGGCCTTATAGAAGAGGGTTTTGAAACTCTTCACTCCGGCCTCCCACAGACCTCCCATATGGGGAGCTCCTGGAGGGATGAACTGCCATGAAACCCGGTGATGGCTATACGCATCCGTCACCGAGTCCTTAAAAGCATTGAGGAAGTCACGGGAAAGGGTGGTCGCCGCACCCACGAAAGTTTTCCCGTTGTCGGAATGGATGCGCTGTGGACACCCGCGCCTTGCGACAAACCGTGCGAAGGCCGCGAGAAACTTTTCGGTTGTCAGATCGGACGTGGCCTCCAAATGGATTGCTTTAGTGGAAAAGCACACGAACACGCACACATACCCTTTGGTGATGAGACACGCTCTCCCTGTAAAATTCCGTATTTCGAACGGGCCCGCGTAGTCTATCCCTGTATGTGTGAACGGTCGGGAAAAGGAAGTCCGCTCCGTTGGAAGATCTCCCATCATCTGAGTTTGCAACCTCTTTTTATAAATGGCGCATACCTTGCAGGAGTTCACGACCCCTTTCACCAAATTTTGCAGCCTTGGGATCCAATACTTGGATCGAATAAGGCGCACCATCAATCGGTTGCCGCCGTGGAGCGTTATCCTGTGAGTAAATTGAGCGAGAAGGCGAGACAATCGACAGCTGTACGGAAGGATAATCGGATGCCGTTCGTCATATTGCAGAGATTCGGAAACTGCGACACGGCCGCACGCTCTGATGAGCCCGTGTCGGTCTAGGAACGGGTTTAAGTTCAGGATAGAACTTGACCTTGGTAACAGCCGCTTGTCACTGAGGCAGTGATACTCCCCGGCATATTCTCGACGTTGCGTCTCTAGGATAAGAGATCGCTCCGCTTCGGTGAGGTCTCCGCTGGTCAGATGGCCTTCCCGTGTGGCATCCAATTTCCGGCAGCGTCTTACGAAGCGAAGGACATATGCGCGGACTCGCATAGCCCGGTCAAGCTGAGAGAACCGTTCAAGGAACTCTTCGGATGGGCTCGGCGCAAAATGGGCCCTTACCGCACGGACCTCCAGCGGCATAACTGGAGATTCTTCAGATTGCGTCGGCCACTGAGTTCGGGGCTGCCGCAACCACGCTGGTCCGTGCCACCAGAGTTGGTTAGCCACCAGATCTTCCAAAGCTACGCCTCTGCTGGCTAGGTCCGCGGGGTTTTGTTCGGACGGAACGTGAGACCACTCCTTGATCTCTGTAGCTTGCTCTATCTTTGTTACCCGATTTGCTACGAAGGTAGCCCAGTGGCATGCGGGCTTCCTCAACCAGGCGAGGACTATGGTGGAGTCGGTCCAATAACGACAGGCTGTGCGTGCCGCAGGCATATTCGGCAGGATAGCCGTCACCATTTCGGAGAGGAGCACGGCCCCACACAGCTCTAACCGGGGGAGCGATACGGTCTTTACCGGGGCGACTCGCGTCTTAGCGGTGAGAAGTTGCACTTCGACGCGATGTCCAACCTCGACGCGCACGTAGATTGCGGCACCATACGCCTTTTCGGACGCATCGCAGAATCCATGATGCTCAATTTTTACCGATGGTTGCGCACCGATCCATCTTGGAAGTCGGATCTGATTGAGCACGGAGTAGCTGTCCAAAAAACTTTGCCAGCGCAGACACATCTCGTCGGGGAGATCTTGGTCCCATCCCAACTCTTGCAACCAGATCTCCTGCATGAAGATTTTGGCCCGGACGATGAACGGGGCGAGCCACCCCGCCGGATCGAACAACTTCGCGATTTGGGAGAGCACTGTCCGCTTGGTAAAGGGTGGCTCTCGCGCTAACGCAGGAGGGACGAAGAAGAATTCGTCGGAGGTCGCCGTCCAGCGAATCCCGAGGGTCTTGGCCGTGCTCTCGGCCTCAATCTCAAGGAACTCGCTATGGAGGAGATGGCCACTCGGCAACCCAGTTAAAAGGGCCCGGTGATTGGCGGTCCACTTTCTCAGCGGAAAACCGGCCGAACTCAGCGCGGATTGCAGCTCGCGGATAGCCGCCTGAGCCTCCCTTATGGAATCGGCCCCGGCTAGTATGTCGTCGACATACATGGAAGACCGGATGATTTGACTTGCCATCGGGAACCGGGACTGGACGTCGTCCGCCAGTTGTTGCAAGACGCGGATGGCGAGGAAGGGAGCACAGTTGACCCCAAAAGTGACGGTCTTGAGCTCGTAATCACGGATTTCTCCATCCGTGTCTCGGAAAAGGATACGCTGGAACGGAGTGTGGTTGGGATCAACCCAAATTTGCCGATACATTTTGGTGATGTCGGCATTGAATACGAAACGGAAATACCGCCACCTCAGGATCTGCAGGGTTAGGTCCGATTGGAGGACCGGACCAGCATGCAGCAGATCATTAAGGCTCACACCGTTAGTTGAGGGGCTGGAGGCGTTAAACACCACGCGGACTTTCGTGGTCGTGCTCTCAGGCTTAACTACGGCGTGGTGCGGGAGGTAATAAACGGGGGAACTATGATCCGGAGGAACCTCGGACATGTGATCGAGCGCTAAGTAGTCCCGGATCACGGCGTCGTACTGCTCTTTTAATCGCAAGTCTCGCAACAACCGGGTTTCGTTTCTTAGAAACTGAGCCAGCGCAATTGATCGGGAGTACCCCAGACTGGACCCGGGCTGGTCCGGGTCGCGGAACGGTAAAGTGACCACGTACTTTCCGGAGGCGGTTCTCGTGGTGGATCGCAGGAAATTGCGCTCGCAATAAGAATCGGATGCGCTCACCACTTTAGCCGGTAGGTTCTCCACCTCCCAAAACTTTGTGAGGAGTTCCTCTAAGGGGGCGTCAAGTGTGGCGCTCACTTGCGTGGAGAAGGAGGAGATATGGCCTTGTGCCGTATTGGATACTGGGCCGGTAAGGACCCATCCGAAAATGGTCTCTTGTCCGAGAAGGGATCCACAGATGTTGGTCTGGGTGCCACTTTGGAGGATGGACGGAAGGAGGTCGGCTCCAATCAGGACGTCTACCTGCGAGCTCTCGTAAAACTTCGGATCAGCCCAAGGCAGATCCGGCAAGTCTCGCAACGCATCCTGCGGGATCGGATATGATGGAAGGTTGCCTGCCAGTTCCGGAAGAACGTAGGCGGACACGTCGAGCTGCAGGATCGGCTTCGTCGGGGAGCGTATAAGAAAGTGACAGAGCCTCTTGGACTGAGAGGACACGGTCTGGTTAAGGCCCGATATTTGTGCCTGGATTCTGCGGAAAGGCAATTTCATTATCGTGGACAGTCGTTCTGTGATGAACGTCGCCTCGGAGCCCGGGTCAATTAAAGCGCGGGCGCGAACATTTGTGCCGAGGTGACAAACGTTTATGATGGCCGTGCCAAGAAGGACGGCCCGGTTGCCGGAGGCAAAGAAGTTTTGCACGCTGGGGTGCGTTTCGGACGAACTAGGATTGGGTGCGGTAGTGGATGGTGGTTCGCTGGGCACTGAAGGGCCCCGGTGCAGCAACGTGTGGTGTCGTTCTCCACACGTAATGCAGTTGTGCGCGCTTTGACAATCGCGAATTCGATGTCCTCCTGCGAAGCAGTTCAGACAGAGCTGTTTGTGGCGAATATAATTGGACCGAGCATCAACAGTCATATGGAGGAAGTGAGGACACATACGGATAGGGTGATTCTCCTTCGAACAGAGATCACACGTCCTCCTCTTCGGGTTCACTGTTGTCTCGAACGAGTGAACCCTCCTAGGAACAGGACTCCCTTGGGACCGGAACGGATTAGTTCTAGAGGGTGGCGGGTTCGGGTCGCTTTTCGAACTGGGTGCATGGGAAGGGTTGCCTTCGATGGCCTCCAAGGTCAGATACCTCTGACTCAGGAAGGAGTCCATCTCCTTCCAGGGGGGCATCTCCTTCTTTGTGGTGACGGAGTCTTCCCACGAGGCCCGGCTCAACTTGGGCAATTTGGAGGCGCAAATCGTCACTAACAAACTGTCCCAGTTCTCGGTAGAGACCTTGGAATGCGCCAGTGCGGTTAGCACCCCGTGGATCGTCCCTTGGAGCTCCTTCAGAGCCCGACTCGACTCGGAAACAACTGGGGACAGCGAGAGGAGAATATTGATCTGGTTGGTCACCAGGAGCCGGTTGTTCTCATAACGGTCACGTAGGGAATTCCATGCTGCCTCGAAGCCGTCGTTGGTCAACGGGGATTTTTCCACGATGGCTTTTGGATCGCCACTGGTCTTCGTGGTCAAGTGGTACAGCTTTTCTACGGGTGAGAGCCTCGGATTATGGATGTAAATGGCTGTGAAGAGGTCCCGAAAAGTGGGCCAGCGAACGTAATCCCCCGTGAACACTTCGATGTCACAGGGTGGCAGTCGACAGCCGCCGTTGGAGTCCGGCTGGGAAGAAGGACGGACTACTGGGCTGGCCGATTGGACCGTAAGGTCGTCTAGGCACCGTTCATAGTCGTCGTAACACGTGTCGTACATGGTTTGGATCTCGAGTTGGGTGTCAGGATCCTCGTCAACCGACGCTATGGAACAGGCCTCGAACTCCGCATCCACCTTTGCCCACATGCTCTGTAAGCGGTCTCTACGGACCTGAGCGATGGCGGGGGATGGCGTGCTGGTACCGGAAGCGGTAAAACGGTCCTTCAAACTGGTCAGCCTGCCGATGGCTGCTACCAATCTCGCACGTGCGGAGAGGAAGGCTGTTTGGGCCATTGGAGAAGTGCGTCGAGAGCTGATGGGACTGGTAGGTGGAAGAGCTGGCACCTTTAACGTGACTGGCGAAGGGAACAGGACCGATTTGCTCTTTGCCGCGGAACTCGTACTCGGTTTAGGCGTACCGGGTAACCTTATCGGTTTAGTCACCGAGGTAGGTGTTCCTGGGGCGGAACCACTGCGTGGTGTCCTACTACCGGGAGCGGGCAATGGCAAAAGTTTCTTGCTGTCTTCGTCGCCAGTGGGCATGTTCTGACCTCCCCCGCTGAGGACCAAGAAACGGAAGCGGAAGCGCTGGGCGGATGGACACGGAAAAAAGGACCCAACAACCCTTTGGTATTAATTTGTTGGCAAGTCGGAGGCGCTTGGGTATACTATGGCGAACAGGCACTTATATTGGGAGTCGGTGGCAAGTGACGACCAAAAACAATATACCCGCCGAAAATAGGGTAGCGCGTCACTGGACAAGTCACCACCGAAATCGATACACCCTCAGAATACAGGGTAGCGCGTCACTTTGGCGCTCCGTTATGCGCAAGAGCGGCGCCAATAACCCGCTCTCCCAACAAAAATAGCAACGCGCGCAACGGTGGAGAGGCGAACGCGACAAAACGAAACGAAAGAAAGCACCGCTATTGCTGCTTGTATGTATGGATGTCGGTGCGGGAGGAATGTGCTTATGCGGACGCAAGAGTATGCGGCTAATGTATATGAATGTATGTATGAGGGTATGGAAAAAATAAGTGTAGATTCGGATAAATGGTTTATATATGTTGGGCTGCGTATGTAGATGGGTAAAATATGTATGTATGTTCGGATGTGCAAGAATATGCAGTTTTACGGATGTGCAAGAATATGCAGTTTTACGGATGTGCAAGAATATGCAGTTTTATGTGTATATAGTTCGGATATATGTACATATATATATATATATATGATGCGCAAGGATATGCGGTTGGGATATATGTATGTACGTGCAAGAATATGCAGTTGTGATATATACGGATGTAGGTGCGCTTAAGTGCGGATTAGTACATATATGTACATATATATATGCAGACGCAAGAATATGCAGTCAATATATAGGTAAATACATATGTATGCGGATATGGATAAAGGCGGGCAAGAATATGCAGTTAAATATGTACGGATGTAGCGTAGTTAGGAGGAGCGGAAGATCGGAGAACGGACAGAATAGCCGCTTGGCATTGGACGGAAAAACCAAGATCGTACTTATCTTAATAGAGCGATCCGCCTATGCTTGCTGGGGTGCGCTTCTCCTTGTTGGGGAAGATCCGGCTCGAAGGACCAATGTTTGTAGGGGGCGGATCCAGCAGGTAGCACAGTCGTTGAAATAAAAGCCGTCTATGTGTTTCACTCTGTGCACTTCACTTTATTCGTGGTTAAGATAGGGTTGTATGTAGTTGTAGTTGTAGTTGTAGTTGTAGTTGTATGGATATTTGTATGTATATCGGAGTGTGCCGAAATTCACGAACGTTCTTAGCGGGGGTGAGAGTCGCAACTAACTCACTCCCGCTCAAGCCGGTGGTGGCCGAGCGCTGGGCGGCTCTCTCGCGTGCCGTGCGCAAGAGCGAGCGAGCCACAGTGCGCTGCCGAAGTCTACGGCTGCTCTCCTCTCAACAACCTTATAATCCCCTTTCCCTCCGTATGTATTACTCGTCGTGAGGCCCCACGTTGGGCGCCAGTTGTAACGAACCGTTTTCCGTGTCCGCTTGCGGTAGCTGGGCTCGCTCAGCGGTCCCTGGGCTCGCTCAGCGGTCCCTGGGCTCGCTCAGCGGTCCCTGGGCTCAATGCAACGAATTTATGAATGTTGCCTCTACGACAAGTAATAAGACGGACTTTTCTGTGTGACACTTGTTTATTCTTAGGTTTTAAGCTTTTCTTAGGGCTACTTTAAGGACTAGGGCTTATGGCTAGGGCTTATATCATTGCGCTTATCTCGTACTGGGGAATCTTTCAGTCGCGTGGCTGTCTCCAGGCGTAGCGGCGTCGGTGCCAGTGCTCAGGGGCCAATGATCTCGGCCACTGCTTCCATCCGCCACTCTGAACTCGCACTCAACGGTTCGCCCTTCACTTGTAACACCACTGACTGCCCTTGAATCCCGTTCTCCGTACTCGACTCACTCGGTGCTCCGGTATAGGACTTGTTCCTGTCCTGGTTTTCTCCTGGTTTTCCTTGGTTGTTCTCTTCGATCACTCTCCTCGGTCACTTTTCACTCGCGGATTCGACACTGTGCCACTACTGCCCGACGTCGATCACTCCCGTACAGTCGCGCGTGCGTAAAAGAGACCGTAAGACTGTAAGCGCAATTTCGCGATTATTGGGTCGTACACGCTGCGTTATTGCTAAATTTTTAAGCGATCCGAGTAAATACGGTATAAGACATAACACAGGGAGAAGACCAAAGCTCTCAGACCGCGATAAACGCCGCATCATATCAAAGGCGAGCAATTCGTTTGAATCGTGCAACACACTTGCTGCAGGTTGCAGTCAGCCTGTGTCCCGGATGACTGTTTGGCGGACGCTGCAGTCGTCTAAAAATATTGTCCGAGGAGTTTTAAAGAAGGCTCCTTTTTTAAAACCCCACCACAAAAAAGCTCGACTCAAGTTTGCAGAAAATAACTTAGTGAGAAACTGGGCCTCGGTATGAAATTTTAATTTTATTTTGTTTGTATGGCTATTTTCAATAATTTTCATTTAGATAATTTTTTCTGATGAGAAAACATTTAATCTTGACGGCCCAGATGGCTATCGTCACTATTGGCGAGATCTGCGAAAGGAACCACTGATGTTTTCCAAACGCAATTTCGGAGGTGGATCCGCAATGGTTTGGGGCGCATTTAACAAATCCGGAACGCTTAATTTGAGCTTCACCAGCTCGCGGATGAACAGTGAGCACTCCATTAGGGTTTTGGATTGGCCAGCTTGCTCCCCTGACCTTAATCCAATAGAAAACATTTGGGGTATCTTAGCCAGGCGAGTCTACGCAAAAAATAAAAAATTTAATAATGTTGCAAGTCTGAAAAGCGAACTTAAAAGACCAAAATCTTATAAAAAACTTAGTTAATTCGATGCCAAAAAGGATTTTTGAGGTAGCGAAAGCTCAAGGGGGCTCTATACCCTATTGAATAGTATTAATGTACTACAATTGAATTAAAATAATAATATAAAATAAGTCAATACAAAAAAATTAAAATGTGTCGTATAGTTTTGATACACTTGCTTTTTTTCCCGTTACCTGAAAATGCAAAATGCAATGAAAGACAAGAACATCAGTTTTTGTTCATTACTCTTTCTGCTATTAATCTGCTTACTTTGTTTTGTCCCCTTATGCTTTTCCATTCTCCTACGAGGGTCGGAACTGAAATTTTTGAGGTGTCGTATAGTTTTGGGCAGGAGTGTAGTCGAGGTAAGTACCGAATCTCGCGGGCTCTGCGATCATATTGACTCTTTGCTTTTTTGTAGGCCGCATGCAAATTCTTTTGAACTTCTCCCTGACAATTGCCTGCTGGTCATGTCGTGCCAAGGGTGATGCTCGAACAACACGAAATACGGTGACGTCCCGATACCCGTATGTATGGCACTTCTGGGTGCCCACTCTATCTCAGGCAGTTTTTCGTCCCAGCGCGTATGATCGCCGCTGACGTACGTCCTGATGGCTGCTAAGACAGTCTGATTCACCCGTTCTGCCGCATTTGCCTGACGTGCGTAGTTCCCTGACCTCATGTGGGTGATACTCCTTTTCTTCAGGAATTGAGTGAACTCAAATGACAAAAATTGTTTGCCATTATCGGTATGCACCGTTTCAGGCACGCCGAACTGCGCAAAGACCTCTGCTCGCACGAATCGAATAACGGCTGCCGAAGTGGCTTTGGACATGGCCCTCAACCAGACATACTTCGACATGTGGTCGAGGACTATCAGGATGACCACATATCCGCTCCGTGTTCGGGGATATGGACCTAAAAAGTCAAGATAGAGTTTTTGGATCGGCCTCTCGTCGACCTTTTTTCCCCCATTAGCGGACGATTACGCTGCGTCGAATGTTTCGTCTCCTTGCAGATGTCCCAGCCCGCCATATATGCCTTCACTTGTACAGTCATACGGGGCCAATAGTAATATTGCCGCAGGCGTCCCAGCTTCCTCGCAGCTCCTCCATACATTGCCAAGTCGCTGTCGTGCGCCCCCTGGATCAGTATGATCGTCTGGGCTTCCGGAATCCACTGGAATTCCTCCAATTCAGGTCGGGCGAAAAGCGTGCGTCTAAATAACAGTCCTTCTTCCACCTTCATGTCTGGAAACTTATCTTCATCCTGCTGGACTGATTCCATCCTCTTCTTATATTTTTCATCCTTGAATGCGGTGGTGCCGATGTCTAAGAAGCCGATCGCCTCCACATCAAACGGACGAGACAGCATGTCAGCGACAACGTTTTCCTTCCCCTTGCGGTGCTCTATCTTAAAGTCTGTAACGGTTACCGTTGAGCAGCACAGATCGCAAGTAGGTTATTGCTATAGTGCTCGGATATATCGCATGCAATAACCTTGGGCTAATTAAATACATATATATTTAATTTGAAGCATAGTTTGCGGTGTCTGCCCGTAAGCGCGGGATATAGAACAGCTGAGGGAAGCTTTGGCTAGTGCTATGCAGCGCATCGCAGAGAAGCATTTGCATCGGAATCTGAAAGATCTGCATTTAGATCTTATTTAAGCAGTGCAAAAGCTTCAGTCGATCTCTTTTGCATATTAAAATTCGTGGATCCTATAGAGAATTTTCTTTAAAACTGCCACGTGTCCGGAAAATGGGTTAACCAACGGGAAAAGTCCGGTTGCTCAGTGCGGTGACGACTAAAATTTCTGTGCCTGTGAAAACCCAGGAAAACTGTATGTTTAAGTGCCCTGTAGGGAAAATTAGCGTTTTCTTAGCCCTCTTGGTGTTTTTGTTTCGCCCATAGGGCCCTGGCCGTGATTGGCAGATCACCAAGCGCCCAAATTGCACCCACACCAAGCCCCGTCACTAGACGTCTATAACCCACGTCAGCCGAACCTTGGTGTGGGGCCGAGCTCTTTATTTTTTCTTTGGAAAACCGCTGGAAAAGCACACCTGCCCCAATTATAAAACCTTGCGCAGGCCATAACCTTTGCACATGCGCCACGCCTGTCCGTTGCTGTGCCCTGCAAAGCTGCTGAGAGCCACTCACCCCCTGGTGCGCCGACACCAACCGGCTGCAACGGCTGAGAGCCGTAGCCTATGAAATGGATTTAAAAAAACAACAAAAAATAATAATAAATAATAATAAAAAAAAATCTTATAAAATAGAGTAGTTAAAATTGCATAACGTTAATTTAATATATTTTTTTCCGGTTTCTTCTGAACCCTTCTAGATTTTTTTTAAATTCCGTTCACAGTCATACCTCCATAGAGCCACTGCCAATTCATTTTTTTCCTTAAATTTTTAATTAAATAAATTTTTGGTGAGAAAAGAAACAAAGAAAAAAAAACAAGAACCAAGCAGAAAATGAAAAAAGAACAAGAAACAGCTGGGAAGGAATACTGCTGGCGCAAACCCGGGGAACGTCTTCAAAGGCACCATGTAAAGAAAGCTGTCAAAAATGGCTGAGGAAATATAAGGCTATGGGGATGCTTTACATGGTGGATTGTTGGCCCTCTGCATTTAGTTGATGGTGATATGGTTGATCCTGTGAAAAGAGGACTACATACAAATTTTGAACACCCATCTTGCCAATTTTTTGGAGAAATTTGCTTATTCCGACAAAGAAATTGTTTTTCAACCTGATGGTCATCCGAAGCACATAGCGAAAATTGTTAAGGAATGGATTGGAAAACAGCATTTTCAGCTGATACAGTGGCCAGCGCAAAGTCCCGAACTCAATCCTATTGAAAATCTTTGGTCAATATTAAAAAAAATAGCTCGGGCAGTACGAAGTAGCCCCAACAAATAAGGACATTCTTTGGGATCGTGTAAAAGCGGAATGGAATCGAATCTCAAAAGCTATTATCGAAAATTTGGTAGAGAGCATGCCAATCCGCGTAAATAAAGTTATTGCTAATAAGAGTCTGTGGGCAAAAAAATTTTAATTAATTTAATTATTACATTTTTTTGAAACGTGCAAAAGTGAGTTTATGCGGGTTTTTTATGTTTTTACTTTCAAACTTTTTGAATTTATCACATATATTGTTTCTAATAACTCCTATTCGTTAAGAATTAAATAATAAAGATAATCAAATTTGATTTGTTTGATTATCTTGTATGGTTATGTTTTTATGGGCGACGAAAGTCAGTTTTGTGAACATGCACTCACTTTTGCTCCCCACTGTATATATACTTTGTCCTAATCTTCTTTATATATATAATTATTTTTTTTTTTTCTCGCTTTGATCTTTACTTAATACCCAACATTTTTCTATAATTACTTTTGTTTTCCGGGTGGGTGCAGAATCGCGTGGGTCGACTCCCATCCCACGCTTGCAATCTTTTGGAACCAGCCGACAAGAGCCCCTGGTATAGTTGTGTACCCCATCGGTCCGATTGTGCCTTTTGTTTTGTGTGTGCGTGATGCATAGGCGTTTTATTGTTTTCGGAGTTAGCTCCCGTAAACTCTAAGGGGATTCTAATAAAATTGTATGTAGTAAGGAGACGAGACGAGACTGACCGTGGCCTCGATATTCCATCTCTCCATTCCATCAAAAACTATTTTAGTTGCTTTACAATATATTACAAGTCATATGCCTGGAGAGCTAATGACCATCTGGCTAGCCTCTCATCCAGTGCAAACTTGCGTGATCCGTCCGGCATCAGCTCTACGTAGGCACGGAACTTCTCGATTGTCTTCAACGCCGCTAGACACTCCTTTTCCGGGACGCTGTAGTTCAGCTGTGCACCTTCGCCGAAAAGAACGCGATCGGGTGTTCTGCTCCCTCTTCATCCTTCTGAAAGAGCACTTCTATCCCTACGTGGCTCGCATCACACTGGGTGAAGAATTGCTTTTTAAAATCTGGGTGCCGTAATACAGGAGCTGGTAAGTGCTTTTTTAAGCTCCTCAAACGATTCAAACGGTGGAAGCCGTCAACTTAAACGCACCCTTCCCTTTCAGACCATCTGTGACAGGAGACGACAACGCCGAATATTTCTTCCCTATCGTCAGGTTCGCAGCATTGAGACACTTAAATGTTTCTCGAACGTCCAGGAAATCACCAATAAGTCATCCAAATACACAAATACATGACTTCGGAGCCGTTGGGGAATCACGCGGTCCATCAACCGACATAGCCGCTGTGCTGCATTGCACAAACCGAAGGGCATCGACTTTAATTGGTAGAGTGGTCTCCCTGGCACCGTAAATGCCGTGTATGTCCGAACTTCGGGCTCCAGCTCTATCTGCCAAAAGGCGTGTTTTAAGTCGATGCTACTGATAAATATGGTGTCGTCAACGCGGCTCAGGATTGACTCGATGCACTGCAGCGGGTAATCATCTTCGAGAGTAAGGTTGTTCAGTTTCCGCGCATCCAAGCACAATCGATTCTTTCCTGGCTTCCTCACCAAAGTCACCCGGTTGCTCCATGGACTTTCGCTGAGCTCGGTGACTCCCAGATGCAGCATCTAATTGACCTCGGCAAACAACAGCTCCTGTACTGCCGGGGATACTGGATAAAATCGTTCCTTAACAGGTACTGCTCCCTCGACGCTGCTTCTCGAGCGTCGTTCTCCCTAGAGTCTAGGGGTCGGCACGCAATACACTAACATGTTTTTGTGCTTTTGTGTGCGCAGACAAGAGACACGAAGCAACACGAAGGCAAAACGTTTCTTGCTTTGCACTGAAAGAAATGAATCCAGATAAGGAAAAATGTTTTGCGCCAAACAAAAGAAAAAATAATCAGAGGAAACAAAAAACCGTAGTAATAAAAAAACAAAAAAACAGCATCATAAAAAACTAAAAACAAGAAAAAAATTGTATTTCAATAACAAAAAAAAGCTAAATCTAGAGCTACCGTATATGAAGCTTTCAATATATGGCAATGCGATGTTTCCATTTTGGGTGCAACATATATTAGAAAATATTTCGCTTTCAGTTCTAATATTTTCGTGGCACGCTCAGCCCCTACAAGTCCCTTGAACCGAGAATGCTTAATATCATAGTGCCTCTCAATAAAAAATAGTGCGCATCGACTTGCAACATATTTGCAAATCAAACATTGCGCCCCGCCATCCATATTTTCTAAAAAGAAAAAATCATATTCCCACCTTACATTGAACATTTTTGTCAGTGTACAATTTAATTTGCGCTGAAAAATCAAAAAGTTGCGCAGCGTGGTTTTCACCATTTGACTTCTGAACTGATTCATCTCTGTTCTCGCAACGCTGACGAACAGAATACCGAAGCAGCATGTGCATCTGCCGCCGCGGGACCCGAGCAGTAAGGCCGACGGTACTCGAAGTTTTTATGCTATGCGTGTGCCGACTGCGCTGCCCCGTGGCCTTTTCGCTATGCTACCTTTTTAATGTAGGCGATTCGCCATTACTGTTATGATCAAAACTAAAATAAACATTCAATAGCAATAGTTAAATCATGCACTTACCTTCGACTCTTGCACTTCGCACAAATTTGTCAATATTTTTTAAATTTTAAGCAACCAACACCAATTACACGCCTCTGTTTGTTTACAATAAATATCATTTTTTCCGAATTGAATGGTCGCAAAGAAATTAACTTGCAATGACCAGATACAAAAAGGTTTTTTTTTTTAATTAGTATGTTTTAATGTCGACAGACGGACACAAAGTACAATGAATATCCAGAAATGCTGTGAAAAAAATTTGTTTTTGTTACTATCGTTTACTATCGAAGTCAAAACATCGATAGTGTCTGTGGGGATAATGCTTTTTATCCCCGATCGGCATATGTATATATGTATGAATATGTAGCAGTGCAAATATGCGGCTGAAGGCCAATAAATAGCCGCTATTCGGTGGGGATATGCCCCGAACAGATACTATCGAAATATTTGCAGTCTTCAAAAATAAATATGTTTCATTTTATAATGTATATAATATATATATGAAGAGTAACAAAAATTATAGTACTTTGGTAAAAATAACATACTATATTGCTTCATTGAAAACAGTTTTTTCATACTTAATATCAAAAGTAAAAAAAATATAATACATATATTATATATATATATAGTATATAGTACTTTGGTAATAATAACATACATGGTTAACTAAAAAGTTACTGGGAGATCCATTTATTATGTTGTAAAAACACAAGCATATCAACATTTTTTGGTTTTAAGGAAGCTCGGCGATCGCTAACTATCTGTCCAGCTTTGCTGAACATCCTTTCCGAATCGATTGATGTTGCAGGAATGCAAAACATTTTTTTGGCAACATCACGCAAAGACAGGATTACTATTTATTTTAACAAATTCCACTTACCCAAATTGTAGTTTTCATTCGACATGTGTTGCGTCAGAACAAGTGAAGTGAAATAAACGCATCGCGTTATATTTGTTCACTATCGATAGTGGATAAAAAATATCGATGGTGGCGCAGAAACGTAAATATTCAATACCTCGATAGTGCCATCGATGCCATCTTTGCTGCCACCCTCGGCGGGTGCTTCTGTTTACCGTTATTCGTTGGCGGGGTATTGCGTTGTGGCGATTTCTCTGCTGCGGCGATCCCTCTGCTGCGGTCTCTGCTCTCTCTCTCTCTCTCTGCGGTTTCTGCTCTCTCTTTGCCCTTGTTCTGTTATTCGTTGGCGGGGTATTGCGCTGTGGCGATATCTCTGCTGGGGCGATCCCTCTGCTGCGGTCTCTGCTCTCTCTCTCTCTGCGGTTTTTTTGCTCTCTCCTTGCCATTCTCCCGTTATTCGTTGGCGGGGTTCTGTGATAGAGATGCCTGTCAGTGATGCTCGTTACGGTTCCCGTGAACCGCCCCCACGGTCACGATTCCCGGCATTAATAACGCGTATTTGCTTTGGATTCTTACCATCTATTTCTTAACCTAATATGATAATTGTCAAATACTACGTACAACATTCATAACGAGTTCGCCCGACGTGTGTCGGTGTCATGTGTGTTGTGAGGGGCTCTGCCCCTTCACAGGGCCCAGACATTCTCTATCGGATTGAGGTCGGAGCTGTTGCGTGACCAATCTAAGGACTTAATGCACAACTCCGCCTTCAAAATGTTAACCTGTCGGTGAAAAATAGTTGAAACTAGTTGAATACATTTTTAAAAATAACAAAACGTCAGAGAATCTCTTACAGAGCGCGCTCGATGGCAAGGTTCAGAATCGTTCTGAAAGATGGGATCTTCTCTCTCACTAAGTAATTCCATACTGGACACAACTCCTCTGCGAATAACTCCACTTCATACTTTTTTGAATTCACCATACTCTTAATAATTATTAGTGATTCAGTTTTATATTTAGATATGCATCCCCATATCATAATATAAGGATAATGCTACACTGTTGCAATGCAGCAATTTTTGAAATAGCGTTCTCCTTTTCTGCGGCGAACTGTGCGAGAAGTGAGTTTAAATTTGGACTCAGCCGAGAATATGATTCGTGACCACTCAGATTCAGCCCAATTTTCTTTTTCTTTAGCCCAATTTAGGCGTGCTTTCTACATTCGACTATTAAGAAGCGGCTTTTTGGCAGGTGTCCTTGCCATTAATCTCCTTTAGACGACGCTATATAGTTCGAGCTGAAATTTCTTTGGCAAATCGTTGCTGCACTTCAGAAGCTATCTCTACAGCATTTTTGAATCGATCATTTAGGCTCGTTTTCATAATAATACGATTTTCCGTTGCACTTTTGATCTTTTTTCTTCCGGATCCTTCCGTCCTCTCCACTTGTCCAGTGTCACAAAATTTAAAAAAAACGAGGGGGAACGTTGTGAGCCGCGGCAAAGGCCGCGGCTCTACCTTATACCCGGTACTCAGTCAGTATATACATACATACATATATGAGCTTACGATTTATGCAATTTATTATATGTTCGCAAAAGGGACGAATTAAATTTTAATATTTCAAAAATTGAAGTCAAACCATTTTAGGAATATTTATACATGTTTCCAATTTTGTTTGCATATGATTTGTATACTGCTTCTACATTTCTACATGTATAACTACATATTTGAGACGTAAAAGTGTTTGCGACAGAGAGAGAGGGAATGAGTCAGCGCTTGGCAGGCGTTCCGTAGCCACTGAAATTTAATTTGTTTCTTCTGGCCATAATAATATTCCGACCTGATCCATATTCGGCAATCTGGTAGATATGGTAATTTTCCATGATTCTGCGTTTTTGGTTTTCATTTATCTTAAAAATTGTGGATTCTACAGATTTTCGTCCTTTGTGGGGGAGGAAGGGGGCGGGGCGAAATTTTGAAATACACTTTGAGTAGTGTGATAACACAGGAGACTGGATAACAAATTTGGTTGCCTTAGCTTTAATAGTCTCTGAGATATAGGCGCTAATGAGGACGGACAGACGGACGGACGGACGGACAGACAGACAGACAGACATGGCTATATCGACTCGTCTATTGATGCTGATCAAGAATATATATACTTTATGGGGTCGGAAACGCTTCCTTCTGGGCGTTACACACAACCGTTATCCCCACAAATCTAATATACCCCTATACTCTTCGAGTACCGGGTATAAAAATCGTCGCACTTTCATTTAACTCCATTTCAATTCCAGTAGCTGAGACCACAGAAAGAAAACACAAAAAGAAGAAAACATTCACAGGGACTGCAAAAAAAAATTAGATGAATCGAATAAAATTTCGCGAAACCCCACGCTAGAGAAGTCAAAAATTCATGAAATTTCAGAGTGCGGCATTTTTTTGTCGCTGGGTGTATTATTCTCAGGCGCGGTGATGGGCATGAGAGAGGAGCGCATGCGATGATCGTTTGCTAGAGGGGTGCACAGTGGTCGGCCTTGTATAGAACAAGCGGCCAAAAATACTTCTAGTGGAGATATCATTGTGAAATTTGGAATGAAAGTCCGTATATGGTCCACGCAAATGAGGTTTGTTTCAAATTTTTGCCACGCCCCCTACCGCCCTCGTAAATTGATAACAAAGTTTATAAAACTCCAGAACTCGAGAACACCTTGAGGTATCTAAACCAAACTTATATAGTATGTGTATGGTATGAATATATATAGCCTTACCGAATTTCATTGTAATCAGACAACTATATCATACAGTCGCTATATGACCAATCATGTGAATTAGCTCTAAAAAATAAAATGCATAAATAAAATAGAAGATTTATTAAAAAACAATAAAAAAAAAACAAAGCTTATTTACTCATCTAATAACAATTGGAATGTACTGTTTAATAATTTTGTCTTTTTTGTGCAAGGAAACTTTCTTTGACCAGTGATGAAAGGGTCTGAGCTTAGAAGTAATCTATTCAACAAATCAGTATTTGTTGTAACACGTGAATTTTTTCTTGTGGTTGCTCTCTAAATTTTTTAATGTCTTTATTTTTTGCTTCTGCGGCTTCTTCAGACAATTCTCCTATGGAAACAAGTGCATAACTTATTATTTCAGGACCATGTACCAAAACTTTGCGGACAGATGGTGGCATGTAGTACCATGGGTATAATTTAATTAACTGTTTTGCCGTGTCAAGTGCACAATCGCCAAATTTTTCTTTATTAATATTATAGCCAGATGATATGCATTGCAGCAATGTTGAACACCTAATTAAAACTTTTTAGTCCAGTCCTGTAATTTCAGCAGCCAATTTGGAATTGTTAAAAAATGTCTTTGCTGAATTATCGTCGTTGGATGTTTCACTTCCTCCACATTTTGGTTTGTCGACTATCAATCCCATTTTTGTACGAAAGTCTGCTTGTATTTGTGTTTTCCTATTTAGAAGAGCAGTTTTGTCTTCTGGGGTACAAGCTCGCCAAATTTTTAGTTCCAATCTGTAGGACATGTGCAAAAAATTTAAAAAAAAACCGAATATATGAGTGCAATGGTGATAAGCCAAACTCATAACGTGCCTCGTGAACCTTTTTTCCAAGCATTTCTCCAAATTATTCATCTCTGTCTTTGCTTCACATATGTAAACTTACAAGAAGAGGTTTGGCTTAGAGCACTGCAAATTTTCCCCATAATTTTCAACCATAGTTAACTGCAAATGATGTTCAACATGAATCATTATGTCAGATACTGTACAAGTTGTGAGTTTGAGAGAGTGAGAGTGATCTTTGATTTTTTCCTTGAAATACTTTTCTTCGCTAAGGGCCAATTGCGTTGTTTCCTGGCCGGTCCAAGGCCAGTATTAACGGATTTCCTTTATTATTTACTTTGCTAAATATATATACTTTCTTTCAGATAACAACATTATTGGAAGAAAAATACAAACAATGTGTATTAATAGTTAAAGACATTTTCAATAAAGTGGAGTGCGTCGCGTTCACCTGCGATGCTGTTACAATCACAAACTCTACCCGATCGTTTCTAACCATAACGGAGCATTTCATCAATGAGGAACGTCTGGAGTCAATTTGTTTAAGCGCAGTTAGAATGGACCAGGTAAGTTTATATTGACATATGTATATGTATTTTAACTGTGTTTTGTAGAATCGTGATCGTTAATCGTGTTTGTCTTGTGTTGTCTTGTGACTTGTGAATTTTGGTTATTTGTCACCTAATTGTTATTTCTATAGCCAAATTTAAGAAAAATTCTATCGCATTTAATTTAGTCCCATACCAGCGAGTATATAAGTTTATTATTGAGAACACTTGCGACGATTTCAAAATTGATCGGTCTAAGTGGACAACTCTAACCACAGATAATGCTAATAATATGAAAGCCGCCTCAAGATATTTTCTCGGAGAAGGAAAAAATGTGCCTTGCTTTGCGCATACAATCCACTTGTTGGTAGATGATGTACTGAAAGAGATTTCGTCTTTTTCCAACATTTTGGACAAAGTCAAAAGAATTGTGATGCATTTCAAGCACAGCCCTGCATTAATGGACCAGTTGCGAAAAGCGCAGGCCGATGAGGGAATGGCGGAAGGTTGTATTAAGATCTTGCAGCAAAGCGTTAACACGCGATGGAATTCGTCCCTTGATATGCTGAAGTCCTTCTTAGGTCTTGCGAACAAAGTGGCTATCATGCTTATAAATAGAGGGGAATATTCTAAAGGAACACCAGAAATTCTTTCGGCTAAAGAGATAAATCATTTGCCAAGATTTTTGTAGTCTTTTAAAACCATTTAAAGATGCAACTGAGAAAATAAGCAAATTGTGTCACTGTCAGTATGGTGATCCCGTTAATTGTACTACTTACAAAAAATACACAGATGGCAAAAGTGGAATCTCACGAGGGGAGTCTTACTCCATTCTAATAAAATGTTAGTGAAATCGTCATTTCTTGATCCCATATTCAAAAAGATGTACCTCTCGCCAATCGGGGTACAAGAGGCGACTAATGATGTATTAAAAGAATTGGCTACATTTACTCAGGAAAAACCGGTATGTCAAATTTTAGAGTTTGTAAATATGTATTAACTTTAATAACAACTAAAAGTTGGAGAGTTTGGCACTGCGGAAGATTAAATTTTTATACTTTATGAAGAATAAACGCAATGTGCCGAGTGACAACATTTTTTTTGTAACATTTTATATGTAAAACTTTATTTTATTCGTCACAAAATTGGATATCAGAAATGTAATTCCCGTAATAACTGCAGTATATTTCGACCCCCGATATCAAGCGCTACTTAGTCGTGAGCAAAAAAAAAAAGGCTGCAAGACAACATATAAGACAGTTAAACAGCCGATTGCAATCTTATGAAAAGCATTGTGGGAAACCAAACAACAACGAAAAAATTCGTTTCTACCTTCAATAAATCTTTTGAAGAAATTCCTCGAATGCATCCCCATGCAGACGTTTTAAAGTTTTGTGAAAATTACAGCAAAACAGATTTGAAAAAAGTTTCAATGGTTGTTTTGGCGGTTCCGGCAACTCAAACTTCTGTAGAGAGAGCATTTCCCTCCCTCAAATTTGTGTTGTCGGACAAAAGGGCATCAATTGAGGAAAACCTTCTGGAGGATATTATGCTAATAAACTTAAATTGAATATGATTTATAAATGATTTATTTGTATAAAACATGGTTTGAACTAAGTTAAATTTAAATACCTTTGAAATGCAAGGAATGCAGTAAAATAAAATGATTTATTATTATTTGTTTTTATATTATTAAACATTTCTATTATTATTTTTATTTGTTTAAACATGGTTTGAATTAAGTTAAATTTAAATACCTTTGAAATGCAGTAAAATAAAATGATTTATTATTATTTGTTTTTATATTATTAAACATTTTTATTATTATTTTTATTTCTTTAAACATGGTTTGAATTAAGTTAAACTAAAGTTAAAATTAAAGTTATAAAACAAGGATGCTCTTTATCTTTTCATTTATTTTAATTCCGCAGCTTTAAAGCAGAATTGTTGGAATTTCTTAACGTTTATTGGAAATTGGCATGAAAGACATATCAGCACAATCCTTAAGTTGCTAATAAGCTGCTCATCAATGCCAGTGATATTCGAAAATACTTTTGACTCACTAAACGCACGGCGAGCTGTATTGCCATCATTTGTACTGCCAAATCCGCCAGTTTTCGGTCTATCAACTTTTAGAGAAAGTTGTTCCCAAAACAAGTCTTGAATATGCCTTTTCCTTTCATAGACTTCCTTTTGATCATTTTGATTGCATATTCTCCACTTTTTAATAATCCACTTGTAACCGGCATGTAAAATAAATTCAAACATGCGAATCCAGCAGTGCAGAAGGTTTAATCCGTTTTTCAAATTATTTAAAATAGGCACAAACTTTTTACGTTTGACATTTTTATTATTAATAAAGTCTGGAGGCGTTGCCCCACAAAATGGACAGGCGTGTGTTGACTTTGTGTCTGTCAAGGCGTTAAGCACTTTGTCATCGATAGCTGTTAGCTGAGAAGCAAGGCTAACGCCTCGTTGGGTGAGATAAGTATTGGCTTTCCGACTGGGTCGTGTACTGCCTTGCGAATTAGCTTAGCTTAGCTTCAGAACATAAGAGAAGTCATGTTTTCCTGTTTTCGTGCAGCCATGTTTGCCGCTTGAACTAATAAATTAATGTTTCCCCCTTCGGATACTACAAGATCTGCAGCCTGTCTTCTTCGTGCTCTAAGACGATAGTACAGGGCGTCCCACTGACTTTAAGGATTTTCTTTATTCAGCCATTCCACATTTTTCGTTTAAACATGTTTGCATTTGACCTACATACATACATATGTTCCATTTAGTTGCCAAACGGTAAAAAACTTTCTAACTGGTATCTTCAAAGGCAAAATTTCAAGATATGTGGTAAAATATGGAATTTTTTACTATATACATTTCAACAAGATGAATTAAACTACGACAGACAACAGGCTTCAAGGTGGGACTCGGTGGGACTCACTTTGTATACCTTTTCAAAAATTAGTTTTCATTACAACTTAGTTCGATTTGAATGACTCTATTTAACATATAATTACGAAGACATCACAACTACTAGAAACAGTTGACATAACAAAACACGCAGTACAAACCCGACTAATTTAAATTCATAACAAAAGTAGTATCAGCTTGTGACGTTCCGCGGCCGGGGTATGCTCGTCGTGCCGGGTTCACAGAAATTTAGGTTGATTTCTGGATGTGGTAGCTGTAATAAATGTTCTCGGGTTCAAGAATAAGGCGTAGGGAGGGTTAAGCAGTATAATAAAATTAACTTTATTGTTCGGAATTGATACAGGAATGTTTTCAGGGGTGATACTAGGTCTCTGGTAGGGGTCTTCCTTCGGGGTCTTCCTTCTTGTTTTGGCTACTCGGCCGCACGTGGCTGTTTGCTGCGTGCCGATCGTGGTTGGTCGTCGGTCGGCCGCTCCTATGGGAAGAATCGCGGCAGCGGTAACTACACTCTGAGGCGAAGGCTTGTGGTAGAGGTGAAAACTCTCTGAGGGGATGGATAGTGCAGAGGTGAATACTCTCTGGACAAACGATTTAGTGCCAGAGGTGAATACTATCTGGGGAGAAACAAGTTGCAGAGGTAAATACTCTCTGTAGGGACGTGTTAGGACAGAGGTGAATACTCTCTGGGGAGACGAATAGTTGCAGAGGTAAATACTCTCTGTGGAGAAAGATAGTGCAGAGGTAAATACTCTCTGTGGAGAAGGATAGTGCAGGGGAAATATATTAAGAAACGGGCAAGCGGGAAAAGCAGGGCTTTTACCTTTGGTACGAGCACAGTTTTTAAAATATATTGGGAAGTTAATCCCAGGCTGTTCCAAATTGGACTGCCCCGATTCGAGCTGGCGAGGCTTCTTTTATTGCCGAAAGTCAGCTGTTCGTGGGTGGATTTTGGACTAGCGCGTGCCCCGGGCACGCCTAACGCCTTCTGGGTCTCAGCTGATAGTGTGCCCGTTGGTGCCCGTGCTCCGGTCACACTGGTTCGTGTGCAGTGTGACCGTTTACGGTCAGGTGATGGTCCCACTGGCCTTGCTTTGGCGCGAATTTTGAATATGCCGGTTTTTTTAGGAATGTGTCTTTTATTTCATAATTCAATAGTTCATAAATCAGTCTATACGTTACATTATATGGATACTTCAATATTCCGTGTTATACGTTGTGGCGCCGGCGCCGTTTCGTATGGTGCTGGGCGTCACAAGCTAATATGTTTATTGTAATTAAATTTTCACTTTTTCGATGCACGAGTTTTTTAATAACAACATCTGGGTTGCAGAGCATATTTATCGAATGTGGCGCCATCTTTGGAAATTTCTGGTACGCAACTTTAAAGGCCACACTTTTTCCAATGCAGAGTGACCAAAAACAAGTTGTTCTGTTAGCTTTTAAAAATCAGGTTTTGGCCAACAAAAGTGGTCTTTGGGTTGGGTCACCACAGTGTGTTGCCGTGGTTTAAAGTCCAGAATAAAGAAGTTCCAACGGATCAAAAAAACACACAAGCGAACGGAGACTCAGGTGTGTGTACCAAAAAGTGTGTATGCCAAGCCGTAGAAAATCGTGCAAGTGTTTGTGCAATTTGAAGGGATACATAGAAGAAAAAACGCCTGTGGTGTGATAAAAGAAGAAAAGAAACTTGCAAACAGAACAAAAACGAGAGGGAACGTTGTGAGCCGTTGCAAAAGCCGCGGCTCTACTTTATACCCGGCACTCAGTCAGAATATATGTGATCTTATGATTCATGTAATTTATTATATGTTTGCAAAAGGGTCGAATTAAATTTTGGCCAAAATGGAACATTTCAAAAAATTAGGTCGAACCCAATGCTTGATTTTTATATATTAAATATTATATTATATAATATATTATTTTCATTATTTTTTACATATACTTTTTACATCAGCTTCTACATTTCTACATTTACATACTTTTCTACTACACATACGGGACGTGGAAGTGTGTGAGAGGGAGAGAGGGAATCAGTAAGCGCTTGAAAGGCGTTGCGTAGCGACTGCAATTTTATTGGTTCCATTTGTCTATAGTATCGATCCGACCTGATCCAGATTCGACAATCTGGTAGATACGGTTATTTCAACATTCTGATAAATATAGGCATTCTCTATGTTTCTGCGTTTTTAGTTTTCTCGTACTATCAACATTTTGCATGCCACAGATTTTTGTCCTTTGTGTGGGCGGAAAGGGGCGGGCGCGGGCACTTACGCAGCAGACGAGGCTAGAGGTAGTCGACCTGGACGAGATGGCTACCGCGGAGGACCTGAAGAAGGCGATAAACGAGCAGACTGGGATCTCACTCGCTGCGGATGCCATAAAGAGTCTGCGCCCATTCTTCGGAGGCACTCAGCGGGCTATTATCAGCCTCCCGGCTACCCTAGCGTCCAATCTACTTTCCGTAGGGAAGGTTAAGGTCGCCTGGTCGGTCTGCCGCATCCGGGAGCGCTTTCTCCCAACCAAGTGCTTCAAATGTCAAAAGCTTGGGCACATTGCACCAAACTGCAAAAGCTCGGTTGATAGAAGCGGTTGGTGCTTCCGTTGTGGGGCGGCCGATCACCGGGTTAGAGACTGCCATAACGAGGCAAAATGCTTCTACTGTGCCGATATTGGCAAGCCACACAAACAAATAGCAGGGAGCCACAGCTGCCCTATGGCATCCAAAGGGCCCAAGCATGATCCGATTTTACCAGATAAACCTAAACCACTGCGAAGCTGCCACGGACTTGCTCACACAAGCAGTGCGTGAGCTGGAAATAGATGTTGCCATCATCAGCGAGCCCTACATCTCTCCGGAAGATGGATACTGGGTCCAAAGCTCGGTAGGTAAAGCAGGAATCTGGACCTGCGGCAGGGCGCCGATACGACCTTCTGGCTGTGCGGCATATAGCCACTTCGTAAGGGCAAAAGTTGGAAGGGTGGCAGCAAGGAGTACTGCCTGGTTGTCACTCTGGACATTAAGAACGCCTTCAACTCCGTGAAATGGGACTGCATCACCAACTCGCTTATATAGTGGGGCATCTCTGCATACCTCCGGGCAGTAGTCAGAAGCTACTTCCAGGGAAGGACACTCAACTTCGACACGGAGACTGGAACCCTTACCCACCTCTCCTCGGCAGGAGTTCCACAAGGATCAGTCATGGGACCACTTCTGTGGAACATCGTGTACGAGGGAGTCCTGCGACTTGCGCTTCCAGCCGGATGTCAGCTGACATGCTACGCCGACGACGTGGCACTCTCGGTAGTGGCCAAACACCTACAAGAGGCAGAGACGGCAGGCAACGAGGCAATACAGCGGATCGCGGACTGGCTTCTCTCGGCGGGGCTGGAGTTAGCGGCTCAGAAAACGGAGGCAGTACTGGTCAGTACCCGATTGATCGTGGAGACCGCTCACATCAGAGTGGGAGACCAGACCATAGCGTCGAAACGAGCCATCCGCTACCTAGGCGTTATGATCGACACTAGGCTTTGTTTCCGGGAGCATCTGAACTTTGTGCAGGAGAAAGCGGCACACACGAGTCGCGCCCTGTTCCGAATGCTGCTGAACAGTCGGGGGCCAAGGCAGGAGAGACGAGTTCTGCTGACCAGCGTAGTCCGCTCAGCCATCACATACGCTGCGGCAATCTGGGCGGATAGCATCCGGGTCGCCAGCTACGCCAGGGGTGTAAAATCCATACACCGACTATGCGCGCTGCGCATCTGCTGCGGCTTTCGGACCATGTCAGGAGATGCTGCACTGGTCATAGCAGGATTGGTCCCGATCGACCTGCTGATCTTGGAGGAGAAGACGGTGGCAGAAGTTACCCGTGCAGGCGTTGAGAAGAGGTCAGCGCGCAAGCAGGCCAGAGAGGAGAGCCTCCGAGAATGGCAAAGGCGATGGGACACTACGGAAAACGGCAGGTGGACCCACCGCCTCATCCCTAACATTGGAGCCTGGATGAACAAGAAGCACGGTGCAGTCAACTACTACACCACACAGCTGCTTAGCGGACACGGCTGCTTTAGCCAGTACCTGTGGAGATTTGGCCACGAGAGCTCGCCACACTGCAGGTGGTGTGGTAGTGTCGCAGAAGACGCGGAGCACATCATTTTTGTATGTGGACGCTTCGATGGCATAAGGAGGGAGCTGTGGCATGCAGCGGGCGGCCAACTTACGCCCATGAATCTGGTAGATTCAATCATGGGAGACCCCGCAATATGGACGGCGTGGAACAATTTTGCCGCAACCTCGATGGCGGAACTGCGCAGATGCGAAAGATATAGGAGGGAGAGCAACCATGAGGAACCATCGTCCCTGCGAAGCAATGCTTCGCGGCCGTACCGCAGGGACGCGGAGCCTACACCTACTACTCTCCACGATCCCCCCTAGCATAATAAATTATAAATAAATTAGGTTTTGGGCATAGCTAAGTCATAAATATAGGTAGTACGTAAGTTCAATTTACAAGGAATAAAGTGAAGTACAGAATTAAAAAAAAACACACACACACACACAGGCCCCTGACGCCGCAGATAGCACCGAATCTGTGGTGGACAGAACGATGCAGATCCTTAGCCGCGCCTGCGATGCGAGCATGACAAGGAGTAAGAGGTATCAGAGGCACCATGACCCAGTTTACTGGTGGAACGAGGAGATTGCCGAGGCTAGAACCGAGTGCAACCATGCCAGACGCCGCTACCAACGCGCACGCGGATCGGAGGCGTTTCAGGACCGCCAGGCGGAATTTCTTGCCAGTAGGAGACGCTTCCAGAAACTTATCAAGGAGAGTAAGCGCAGATGCTTCCTCGACCTATGCGACACCGCAGAAAACGACCCGTGGGGCAACGCATACAAGTTGGTGGCAAAACGCTTCAACGCCTCTTCCCGCTGCCACCCGAAGGATCCAGTATCGCTGAAAGGGATCGTCAGTCACCTCTTTCCCAGCATGACTGATGATGATATCGGCGTGCCCCCACCTGTGTCATGCGGGCCTTCTCCAACCGAGCCCATCACACTGGAGGAGATTCGCCACGCTGCAACGAGGCTGAAGCCGAGCAAGGCGCCTAGCCCGGACGGGATCCCCAACCGAGCGGTGAGGCTGGCAATCGCGCTCCGCCCCGATGTCTTCGTGGGCATGTTCAACAGTTGCCTACAGAGCGGAGTGTTTCCGAATCGCTGGAAAACCCAGCGCCTGGTACTGTTACCGAAGCCTGGGAAGCAACTCGAGGACCCAGCAGCCTATCGTCCGATATGCCTGATCGACACGGTTGGAAAACTGCTGGAGCACCTAATATGCACACGCCTTGATAGCGCCATCGCTGCTGCTGGCGGTGTGTCACCGCAGCAGTACGGCTTTCGAAAGGCGAGATCCACGCTGGATGCGATCGGAAAGGTAGTGGAGCTAGCTTCGGGAGCGATCGAAGGTAGCAGATGGAAAGGCGGCGCCAAGCAATACTGCCTGGTGACAACGCTGGATGTAAAAAATGCCTTCAACACGGCTAGATGGGGCCGCATCCTGGAGGCCCTCAAGGCGATCAACGTTCCGGAGTACCTGCTGAGGATGTTAAGAAGTTACTTCAGGAATAGAATCCTGAGGAATGACACCAGCGAGGCGACAGAGGAGTACCAGGTATCTGGAGGCGTGCCACAAGGGTCGGTTCTGGGACCGGTACTGTGGAACGTTATGTACGACGGCGTTTTTCGTCTGGCAATGCCTGACAACGTCCACCTTGTGGGCTTTGCCGACGATGTGGCGATAGTGGTCGTCGCCAAGGAGCTCAAGGCGGTCGAGGACAACTGTAACTCGGCTATCTCGAAAACCATTCAGTGGCTATCCTCGGTAGGGCTGCAGATAGCACCACACAAAACCGAGGCTGTGCTCATTAGCAGCAGGAAAACAGTGGAGACAGCCACCATCTCAGTGGCAAATACCCCTGTCAGGTCAAAGAGGGCCATTAAGTACCTTGGCGTGATGCTGGACACCAGGATGAGCTTCAAGGAGCACCTGGAGTACGCTAGCTCAAAGGCCGCCCTCACGAACCGGGCAATCTCGCGGATCATGCCCAACACGCGAGGGCCGAAGCAATTAAAGAGGATCCTCCTAACCAGCGTAACAAGAGCAACGATGCTATATGCGGCTCCTATATGGCACCCAGCCTGCAGCGTCGACAGCTACACCCGCGGGCTGAGAGCTACCCATCGCCTTGGAGCGATCAGGGTCTGTAGCGGCTTCAGAACTATTTCGGATGACGCATGCCTGGTTCTGGCTGGTATAGCACCCATAGCTGAACTGGCTAGGGAAAGGGCAGACAAGGAACTGCCTGCCCCCCTAAAGCAGGCGGTGCGCACTGCGGCTAAAGCGCGCACGGTGGAGAACTGGCAGAGGCAGTGGGATGTGTCTAGCAAAGGGCGGTGGACACATCGCCTCATCCCGAGCATCACAGAGTGGATAGACAGGCGGCATGGCCAGTTGAGTTTTTATACCACACAGCTCCTGAGTGGTCATGGCTGCTTTAGGGGGTACTTGTACCACTTCGGGCATGAGAGTGCCCCGTACTGCACCTTTTGCGGTGACAAAAGCGTCGAGGATGCTGAGCACGTCCTGCTCCACTGTGGACGTTTCTCTGGGCTTCGAGCGGATCTGGAGAGGACTCTAGGATGCCTTTCCATGGACAGCCTAGTGACGTCGATGCTGGCTAGTGTCGCAAATTGGAATGCGTTCAGCGCGTTTGCGGCGGCAGTCATGACCGACTTGCGCAAGGCTGAGCGTCGACGTCACTAGGCTGTCCATGGAAAGGCATCCTAGAGTCCTCTTCGAGCGGATCTGGAGAGGACTCTAGGATGCCTTTCCATGGACAGGCGAGCAGCGCCGAGAGCAAGCCCAGCAGGCCCACCGGGTCAGGGAACGCGGAGGGAGGATGGACCGTAGTGGAGAAGCGGACAAGGACCACACGCCGTACCCGCCCCGACGCGGTTATAGTACACACGAACGGGAAGTCGTAGGCTTGAGCTGAGGCCCCAGGCCTTCGCTAGAGCACTGCGGGGCTCTAACTCAAGCGAGGCAGCGGGAGCCAACGAGTGGGCCAACAACCTGGTCGCCGCTGTGGCGGAGGCCTGCGACCAGAGCATGCAGCAGAGGAGGGCGTTCCGGTCGCACCATAAATCGGTGTTCTGGTGGAGTGAGGAGATAGCCGAGCTCCGCCGATCGTGCATCCGTGCCAGAAGGCTGCTCCAGAGAGCTCGGGGCACACCGCGTCTAGCGGACCGCGACGCATCTTATAAAGCAGCGAAGAAGGAGCTGTAGCATGCCATCAGAGACAGCAAACGGGAGTGCTTCCTCCAGCTATGTGACGCCGCCGAAGAGGACCCATGGGGAGGCGCCTATAGGATGGTCGCGAAGCGGATAAGCGCGGGCAGCAAAGCCCCTACTGATCCTGCGGCCCTGGAGGGGATAGTCAGGGTGCTGTTTCCGCGAGGCCGACCGGTCACTGGATTCCCACGAGTGGAAGCTAGCCCCGGCGAAATCCGCAAGGTCACGGAGGACGAGGTGCTGCAGGCCGGCAGGGAGCTGAACTCCAAGAAGGCTCCGGGACCAGATGCGATCCCCAACAGAGCGTCGAGGCTGACTCCAGCGCTCCTTCCGCGCGAGGTGGCAGGCCTATTCAACAGGTGCCTCCATGAGGGGACGTTCCCGGACAGGTGGAAGAGGCAGCGACTCCTCCTACTTGCCAAGCCGGGTAAGCCACCGGGGGAGGCCTCCTCCTACAGGCCCATATGCCTTCTGGATTCTTTGGGTAAGGTACTGGAGAGGATGATTGGATCGAGGCTCAGCGCAGCAATTGACGCCGCCGGCGGTCTCTCCGAAAGCCAGTACGGTTTCCGGAAGGGTAGGTCGACGGTGGATGCTATCTCCAGAGTGGTGGAATCGGCGAGGGAGGCCACTGCAGGGACCCGTTGGAGGGGAGGGGCGAAGTCCTACTGTCTGGTGGTGACTCTGGACGTAAGGAACGGCCGATTGGGGCCGTACGCTGGAGGCACTTCGTTCCTTCCGCATCTCGGGCTACCTGCTCAACATAGCGGCCAGTTACCTCAGCAACAGAGTGCTCACGATGGACACGACCATCGGTTCCAGAACATACGAAGTCTCAGCCGGAGTCCCCCAGGGCTCCGTTTTGGGACCCCTGCTCTGGAACGCCATGTACGATGACGTACTAAGGCTCCGGATGCCAGCAAACACCAGGATGGTTGGTTTCGCCGACGACGTGGCAATAGTGGTGGTAGCCAAGGAGCTCGCTGCTGCGGAGCATCAGGCTAACGAGGCCATACGCGCCATTGAGGAGTGGCTAGCTGTTGCAGGACTGGAGCTGGCGGCGCAAAAAACGGAGGCGGTCCTGATATCGAGCAGGAAGGTGGTCGAGACCGCTAGCGTGCAGGTCGGTGGGACTACGATCGCATCGCAGAGGGCGATCAAGTACCTCGGGGTCCTTCTGGACACGCGCCTGTCCTTTAAGGAGCACCTGGAGTACGCAGCCAGGAAAGCCAGCGGGACAGCAAGGGCGCTGTCGAGGTTGTTCGTAAACACCAGAGGTCCAAAGCAGGCAACGAGGAGGTTGCTGACGAGCGTGGTCACGTCGCAGCTGCTCTACGCCGCACCAGTGTGGGCGGAAGGAGCGAAGGTACAAACATACATATCGATATATCGTTGCGGACGGTCGTGTTATACTTCGCTCGTGCTTGAATAATTATTAAAAATTGCCAATCTTCTCTTAAAGGAAAGTAAATTGTGTTTTTTACCTAGTTCTGGTGTTCCTAACAGATCGTGCAACGTGTTCGTTTTTAGTGCATACGCATTAATCTTACTTCTGTGAATTTATTTTCAATTTTCAATTCCTATTGTGCATTCTTAACTTCTCTGCACTTTCTTAATCGCAGCCGTTTTGTTGTTGCCTTTTTTCTAGTGCGGTGCGCTTGCTCTCTTTGAACCGCTCTCTGTTTTATCTACCCTCAGCTTATCTGTTTTCATTCTAACACACACGCACTGCGTTGGCCGCTGCCCTGTGCTTGACTCTCTGTGTTTCTATCGTCTCTCTGTGTCTCTCCGCTTACTTGCCGTTATTGTGTTTGTTTTGTTCGTTCCTGCGCGCGCAATTGTGTAACACAAGCTAAAGTCACCATCTCTGCCCCACACCGACTTATATTTTACCTATCTTTTTTCATTTCTTTTTTACATATTTTTTGTTTCTACTATCGAACAATGAGCACCTGTTGCGCTAAACGCTGTGACGCTCACCGTTCGGTAGCTACACGGCAAACATTTATTTTCTGCTGGTTGTGTGACAACACGGCTCACTCTAGCTGCGCGGGTTTTGGTCATATCGGCGCTCGCGTCATTGATCTGATTAAGACATGCTGCATTCTCAACTGGACTTGTTGGGATTGCAAGGCAGTAGAAGCCGATATGCAAACTTTTATGAGACAGACTCATAACGAATTCGCTGCTGTCCACTCGGAATTCCGGAAATTGCAGGATAAGTTTACCTCAATGGAAGCTCATTTCAAAAATCTTAGAATTTTAAATGAGTCTCCAAAGAGAAAAAAGGTTACACCTAGTTTGCCCAGTGTTCACAGTTCTAATTCTCTTGCAGCTAAAGACTCTGACGTTCCTCCAATCAGTTCGCCAGCCTTGATCGACTTTGGCGCCAAGGTAATCGATGTACACGCAACTACATCGAAAAAGACGGCTGGCTCTTCACATGTTGGCTGTTCACCTGTGCCTGTGTTTGCCAAGGATGTCCAACCGGATAGTATTGTTCATCCAGTGCCTGTGATTGCCCAGGCTGTCCAACCGGGCAGTTATGATCATACTGATGTCTGCATCACTGTTCCCCCTACGGAAGTTGATACTGCTGTCAGCATGGAAGTCGAAGTAGTTCCTTCCTCACCCGCTCGCACTGGCTCCTCAGCCAGCGCTATCCTATCTGCTCCTCGGGTAGAACCCGCCTCTGCCTCTGCCTCACCCTTAAACCATGTGACCCCTCTTGACCGATCTACTCTTTTCGCTGTCGCTCCTCTAAAATCTATTTTCGTCTCACGTCTTATGGAATCGGCTACGGATGCTATGGTTCGAGAGTATATTTTCTCTAAATTAAACATTAATAGCTCCTCTGACATAGTAGTTACTAAATTTTCTTTTAAAGAAAAACGTAGTATTTCCTCATTTAAAATTCTTGTTCCGGAGAAGTTTGTTAAGACTGTGCTTGAACCCTCTTTCTGGCCAGAGCACACTATCTGTCATATTTTCAATAGTCGATCACGGTCTTCGCAACCCGCTCCTCGGGTAGGAATCCTTCCAACTCCTTCTACTGATCTTCCATCCACTTCAATCGCAACGCTGGAGATTGGATAGCGGACGTCAGCAAAAAGGCAGCGATATGGAGCTGTGGAAGCCCTAACTATCAGCTACTGCAACCACGCATCGGGGAAGGATTTGCTAGAGCCCGACTGAATGGAATTTATATTTATAGCTGCTACCTGCCACCGAGCCTCACGCTGCAGCAGGCGACGGAGGCATTGGAAAATATAGCCGATGATGCGCGGGATAAACACCCAACGCTCATAGCTGCTCAACACAGGCACGCAACAGACATTCGGAAGAGCAGGAACCGGGTCTATAATAGACCTAACGTTTGTTAGCAGCAGCCATAGCCCAAGGACGACATGGAGGGTTAGCGGCATATACACCGGAAGCGATCACCAAGCCCTGATCTGCGAAATCCGGGATGCCGGAGCACGCAACTCTTTCCAGGGCAGGCAGGCAGGGTACAAGGCCAACACGCTGGAGACGGATATGGTCCGAGCCATGTTTGAGGGGTACGAGACCAACGGGACGGCCGAGGAAAGAGCACGACAACTGGCCACACATACGGTGGCAGCATGTGACGCCTCCATGCAAAGGAAAAGACCGAGCTCTGGAAAACGCACGCCAACATACTGGTGGAATGCAGCTATAGCTGGCGCCAGGCGGGAGTGCCAACGCAAAAGACGCATATACCAACGCTCGAGAAGTTCCCCGGAATTCGAGAGAGCCCAAGGAGAATTTAAGGAGAGCAGACGCCGCTTGCAGAAACAGATCAAGGAGAGCAAGCGCAAATGCTTTGGAAAGCTCTGCGACGAAGCAGATGCGAACCCTTGGGGCTACGCATCCAGACTGGTAATGAAGAGACTGCGAGTGTTCAGTCCCCCACCGCCAATGTGTGCAGACCTGTTAAAAAACATAGTGGAAACTCTATTTCCAGAATAAGTGGCAGCCCAGAGGGTTGTGGATGGAATTCCGCCACTGGAAATAGAAGCCACCACAGAAACAGAAGTCCTCGAAGCACTAAAACGGACCAAGGACGGTAAAGCACCGGGACCGGATGGGGTCCCGAATACAGTACTTCGTGCTGCCATTGAGACAAGCCCACAAACGTATGTGGGACTATTCAATGCGTGCATGTCCGAAGGAATCTTCCCTAGCCCATGGAAACGACAGCGGCTAGTCCTTATACCTAAAGGAAACAAGCCTACTGAGGAGCCATCATCCTACAGACCGCTGTGCATGCTGGACACAGTAGGTAAGATCCTCGAGCGTATAATCCACACGAGGCTGGAGGAAGCAGTAACGCGTCAACTCTCACCGAGACAGTATGGATTCCGCAAAGGCAGCTCCACGGTGGACGCAATCGGCGAGGTATGTGAGATAGCGAAACGAGCTATTCATGGCACCCGATGGATGTACGGGACCAAAGAGTACTGCATAGTGGCAACACTCGACGTCCAAAATGCGTTCAACTCGGCCAGTGTTTACCACATACTTGAGGCACTGGCAAAACTCCAAGTACCACCGTATTTGCAGAAAATCACCGCTGACTACCTCAGAGACCGAGTGCTCATATATGGAACGGATAGGGGGCCACGTGAATACCAAATCACTGCAGGAGTTCCCCAAGGATCGGTACTCGGCCCACTACTGTGGAACATCATGTACGACGGAATCCTAAAGATGGAAATGCCAATGGGTGTCACGGTAATAGGTTTTGCCGACGACATAGCAATTGTCACAGTGGCAAAACACAAAGCAGAAGCAGAAGGAACCTGCAATGAGCGAGCCAGAACATGGCTAACCGGGAGGGGGCTAACACTGGCCACCCACAAAACAGAGGCGGTGCTCATAAGCAGCAGGAAGGTAGTGGCGACGGCCACGATCCGAGTAGGTGACTCCACTATCAGCTCCGGACCAAGCTTGAAGTATCTGGGGGTCATGATTGACCATAGGCTCAGCTTCAAGCACCACATGACGTATGCCAGTAGCAAAGCTGGCAAAACGGCAGTTGCCGTATCGCGCATCATGCCAAACACTGGAGGACCGAAGCAGCTGAGGCGGAAGCTCCTAGCGAGCGTTGTCAACTCGACGCTACTGTAAGCTGCACCAATATGGGCGGACGCCATGAAGCAACCGACATATGCCCGAGAATGCAAGGCAGTCCAAAGACTGTGTGCATTGAGAGTATGCTGCGCATACAGAACGGTATCCCTGGATGCCGCGCTAGTCATAGCAGGAATGATCCCAATCCGGAGGACCCGTCCAGGACCTCAACGTACAAAATGTGAAACGATTGCAGAGCATTAACACCAAAATGGCAGTCCTTCCTTACAAAGTTAACACTTTGGTCAGTAGTCTGCTCGCTCCGCTCAAGAAAAACAAAGTGCGTTTCGTGTCCTCCGAAGAACTCCTTCAATCCGTTGACCATGTGACCAATGCCTTCACCCCTGAAATAGCCCCTGCTCTTCCTTATCCTAAAGTCGTGGCGCCGCGTTCGGTACACTCGCGGTCTGGATCCATCGCGAACTTACAGTTTTGGTATGATATGGCTTTCCCCGCCGCAATCGGTGTCGATTATTCACAGGACTCCGACATCGTCCAAAACTCAGACATAAAGATCGCAGTAGACGGTATCACCCTGGATACCGATCGCGCCAACTATCTTGCCCCGCTTTTTGATTCTCTCAGACCTACTCTTCGCACAATGATGTCCGCGCGCAGACCTGCGACTCAACTCGAAACCATCCTGGGATTTGCGAAGAGAAACGGCAATGTTCCCAAGCTTGCCGTGGGATACCCGCCGGAATATATCGCCTCGTTGCTGTTAGAAAACTACATCGAGAGCGTGATTTCCGACCGTGTGGCGTTTGAAGACTTCATAAACCACCCCATCAAACCATCAGTCGAATCACTCGACAAGTGGATCGCCACCCAAGATAATCCCGAAATCCTGCGTTTCCTTTCCCAATCCGTCGAGCCCGTCGAGACCCGCGTCTACAACGTCTTCAGCTACATGATCAAACAAGCCGTTAAAGCCCCTTCCTCCAACGCCGACGCCAGCAAATACCAGAGCGTCCAGACCATCGCTTTCCAACCCAAGGACGTGAACATCATCTTTTGTCCTATCTTTGTCGAATTACGTAACAGACTTTTGGCCGTGATGAATCCGAAATTCATCTTCTACACTGGCATGTCCCCGGACGATTTGGAGAACGAGATCAATTCTCGTTTCGATGCCAGCACGCTCTTTTCGAACGTGTGGAGAATGATATCGGTAAATACGACAAGAGTATGCCTGCGTACTACCTCATCTTCGAAATCGCCCTCTTCATGAAACTCGGTTTGGACCCTTATCTCGCAGAAATTTGGTACAACAGTCATGTCCGCAGTCTTTACACCGATCGCAGTTCAGGCTTCTCCGCGATTGTGGATTTCCAGCGACGTTCCGGCGATGCCAGCACCTTTCTAGGTAACACCATCATCAACCAAGCCGCGTGCGTCGCCGTCTACAATCCCAGAGACATCACCTGCGGGCTTTATGCCGGTGACGACCATCTCATATTCGGCAAAAACATCTCGTACGACACTGCTGGTATTTTCGCTGACCTTTTCAATTTCGAAGCAAAAACCCTCGCCACCTTGAAATATCCCTACTTTTGCGGAAAATTTCTCATTCACTCCGGACCCTACGTATACATCGTCCCGGATCCCATTCGGACTGTTACGAAGATGGGCCGACGTGATCTACGCAACAGTGACCACGTCGAAGAGTACAGAACATCCATGCGCGACGTCACAGCCCCTTTAAATAATGTATATGTTGAATTTTCCCTCAATAGCGCCATCACCGAGAGATACAGAACGGAGTTCACCGAACACAACATACTCATTGACTCAATTCTCTTCCTCGTTAACAACAAAAAGGAGTTTCACAAACTCTACACCTCTGAAGGTCATTTCGTGCTCAATTTCGATCCTTCACGCCACGACATCGACCTCTAACCATGTCCGCAGTCGAAAATTTTGTCCGCTTCACCATCACCAAGCAAGTGACAATTGCTAAAACTGTTGTCACCACCACCAACCCGATCGTTCTTTTCGATAGAGCGTTTCTTCCTGACCGCGTCATCTTGGTCAATAAAGTCCGTGTCGAAGTGGACGTCGCCGGCCGTCGCGCTATTCTATCTGCTGGCGCACAGAATGCATTCACTTTCTCTGACTACTGCCGTTATCTTCCTCCCGGCTTCAAATACCTAAAAACTAACGATATCGTTACTTTACTTCCATAAATAATTTCTTTTCTTTCTTTTAACACTATTAAGGGGTTTCTTCCTGATTCTTCCCCGCCTTCCTTTCGAATCTCGTGTCTGTTTTACTTGGAGACTGACAATAATAATATATCAATCCATCCTTTGCTGGAACGCAAATGGCGGTTGTGTGCCTGTCCCCGGTGCTCGCTAGAGCCCTCCTGGGTATTGGCAAACTGAAAGTCGGCTGGACGATCTGTAGGATCCGGGAGCGGAAAGCCCTGCGACGCTGCTACAGATGCCTGGAGTTCGGGCACTTAGCAGTCAGGTGCAAGAGCACGGTGGATCGCACCGGATGCTGCCTCAGATGCGGGAAAAGCGGTCGCAAAGCGGCAACCTGCCAAAACGACCTACGCTGCTTCATCTGCGCAGCAAACAGAAGCATGGACACGAAACACTATGCGGGTAGCAAGAGGTGCCTAGCAACCAAGGGTGGATCCAACCTACCGTCCCAAGGATGAAGACGCTACAGCTCAATCTTAACCACTGTGCTGCGGCCCAAGACCTCCTGTGCCAAACTGTGAGAGAGCTGGCAATAGACCTTGCCATCCTCAGCGAGCCATTCAGACCTAGCGAGTCCCCTGGCTTCATACTGGATTCCACCAAAAAGGCTGCGCTATGGCTGTGCGGCGCCACACCTCTGCAGCTCGCCAATACAAAATCAGAGGTGGGTTTCGTACGCGCAAAAGTCGGCAGGGTCTGGGCTTACAGCGTTTATCTCGCCCCAAGCCTAACACTCTCAGAGTACGCAGGAATCTTGGACAACCTAGCGGCTGATGTTGGAGATCGTCACCCAGTGGACATCGGAGGCGACTTCAACGCGTGGGCAGAGGAGTGGTGAGTACAGCAACGAATGCGAGAGGAAGGGTCCTGCTTGAGACCATTGCACCTCTGGACATTGCGCTCCTCAACCAGGGCGTGCAACACACCTTCTCCAGAGCGGGAACAGGGTCGATAGTCGATCTTACTTTCGTCAGTTGCTCACTCTTTAACACGTCGGACTGGTGCATCTCCAACGCCTACACTGCGAGTGACCACCTGGCTATCATCTTCAGCATAGGTGCATAGGTGCAGCATAACAAGCGTCGATTCAACAGCCCCTAGGTGGAAATGCTATCGAGCGGATAGGTTCGACACGGTGCGGTTCACGGAGTTGATGACCAACCTCGATGCGGTAGGAAATGCGGAGTGC
Organism: Drosophila athabasca; assembly: GCA_008121215.1. Lineage (NCBI taxonomy): Eukaryota > Metazoa > Arthropoda > Insecta > Diptera > Drosophilidae > Drosophila > Drosophila athabasca. The sequence goes on along the minus strand of CM017796.1, from coordinate 2,881,074 downwards.
ATGGCCAACCAAGTCATGGAGAGCCTCGACTCAGCATGCACCGCCACCATGGCCCAGAGGAAGCATTTTGGACGCCACCACCAGCCAGTGTTCTGGTGGAATGAGAGGATTGCCGAGCTACGCCGGGATTGCAATCACGCACGACGCCAATATCAGCGCTCGCGGGGAAGTACGACCTTCTCGCAATGGCAGGCTAGCTTTAGAGACAGCAGACGGGCTTTCAAGGCTGCCATAAAAGACAGCAAACGCTAGAGTTTCCTTTCGCTCTGTGACTCTGCTGAGCAGGACCCATGGGGAAGGGCATACAAGCTTGTGACGAAGAAGCTTGGCGCTGAGAAACATGCCCCCCCATCGGACCTCGTCGTGGTCAGATCCATTGTGGAGGATCTTTTCCCGCGCATGGCGGATCACCTACATGAGATCCCCCGCCAAGTCCAGCCACCCAACCAGACCATCGAAGAGGTGACACTCGAAGAAGTCTCGGCTGCAGCCAGGGGCATTAGCCCAAACAAGGCACCTGGGCCGGACTCCATCCCAAATCGAGCCCTCAAACTCGCCCTTTCGCTGCGTCCGGAGGTGTTTGTTAAGCTCCTAAACGAGTGCCTCTACGAGGGAGTCTTTCCGGAGAGGTGGAAGACGCAGAAGCTGGTGCTTATTCCCAAGCCAGGCAGGCCGCCAGGGTCAGCGTCGTCGTACAGACCAATCTGCCTGATCGACACAGCCGGCAAACTGCTGGAGAAGGTGGTATGCTCTCGACTGGAACGAACCATCGCTGAGGCTGGAGACCTATCTCCGCACCAATATGGGTTTCGCAAGGCCAGATCTACGACTGATGCCGTCGGTAGAGTGGTGAACATCGCCTCTAGGGCGATCGCCGGCACTCGGTGGAAGGGCGGAGGTAAAGAATACTGCCTAATGGTCACGTTGGACATCAGGAACGCTTTCAACACTGCGAGGTGGAGCTGCATCCTGAGGGCACTAGCGTGTTTCGAGACCCCCATGTACCTCCAGCGGATGGCACGAAGCTACTTCGAGTGAAGGCTGCTCCTGTACGACACGCAAGCTGGCACGGAGGAATACGAGGTATCGGGTGGAGTCCCGCAGGGGTCGGTGCTGGGCCCCCTGCTGTGGAACGTGATGTACGACGGCATATTGCGACTCAGCCTCCCTCACGGAGTGCACGTGGTGGGTTTTGCGGACGACGTGGCCATCTTAGTGGTGGCCAAAGACCTGGCCGCGGTTGAAGCTACCTGCGACCAGACGATCGCGCGAATCCAGCAGTGGCTGGAGCTGGTAGGGCTCGAACTTGCCCCCCACAAGACCGAGGCGGTGCTGGTGTCCAGCAGGAAGAAAGTGGAGACGGCCAAAATCGTAGTGGCAGGCACCTCAGTGACGTCAAAGCGGGCGATAAAGTATCTCGGCGTCATGATAGACACGCGATTCTGCTTCCGAGAGCATTTGGCCTACATGAGCTCGAAAGCGGCTTCCACCAACAGCGCACTATCGCGGATAATGCTGAACACCAGAGGACCCAAGCAATGGCGGCGCCGACTTCTGACGAGTGTGACGCGGTCGGTGATGCTTTATGCGGCGCCAATCTGGACAAAGGCCCTGCAAACAGCGAGCTACGCCCAGGGCCTGGCGGCCACTCACCGCCTCTCCTCTCTGCGCGTTATAAGTGCCTTCCGAACGGTCTCGGACGAGGCAGCCCACGTGATTGCGGGTATAGCCCCGTTGGAGTACCTGGCACTTGGTGCAGACACGGGATGGTGGAGGATGCCGAGCACATAATGTTTGTGTGCGGCAGATTCGCGGCGCAGCGGCAGCTGCTCGAAGAGTCCCTGGGCGGGCTTATATCCAAGGACAACCTGGTGCCGTTCATGCTGTCGACCCCGGGAAACTGGGAGGCGACCAGCAACTTCGCGTCAAACATCATGACGGAACTGCGCGCGGTTGAGCGCCAGAGAAGAGATAACTTAGAATAAGCGACGCCTCGAACGACCCGTGCGAAGCAATGCTTCCGGCCGTACCACACGGGTTGGGCTCGCACTGCCATATTTCTAGCACTAAGATAGTAGTTAAGTGTAACTAAATAAACAGAATTAAAAAAAAAAAAAAAAAAAAAAAAAAAAACACTGGCACCCAGGAGGTGTGTGTAGTGCGTGAACAAGTGCGGACGCGTTTTTCCTTGGTGCTCCCGGCCGGACGGTAAATGGCTGTACTACCTGCGGGAAAAAGGAACCAGATGTGTACATACACAAGCAGTCGGTACCAGTACATACCCAGTAGGATGTCCAAGCAGAGGAATTGCCGCTTTTTCACAAGCCCAGATGCTTGAGATGCACATCGAGGACCCTGGCAAGGGGCGAGGGGTGAGAAATGCCCTCCCTGAGAGTGCCTAGGCACTCACTCTCTCTAACCAAGTCTTTATAATGTTGTCCTTGTTGCACCACAAATTCCTTGTTGCTTCCAATTGTTGTTTCTGCCGGCACTCTCGCACTGCAATTTGCACTAGTCACGCCAGCTGATCTAGCTGCGGAGCAGCGAGCAGTGTTGGACCACGGCGAAATATGCAATACGCAAGGCTAACACCAGCTGTCGCCACGAGCAGGTAGCGTAAAATGACCAAAGCTGCCTGCTATGAAAGTCGACTCGTGATCGGCAAACAAAACAAACGCTGCATACACACAGGAGCTGCTGCCCCTGACAAGGAGCTGGTGATCCAGACTGCCACTGACGGCAACAACCACACCCACTAGCGCACCAAACCCACTCCAACGGAAATCCACGTAGCGTCTGACCCTCAATGGGCGGCTGCGTGGTCTGCGTCTGTATCATATTGATCGGCAGTCATATAACCTGGCAGGAGGTATAAAATGCAAAAAACCCTGGCAGTAGGTCTAAACTGCGAATGAATGGTAGTAATGTCTTCTAGTAACATAATTACTCCAGGTGGAAACCCACGAGGTGGAAATCCACCCGCGAGGAGAAATCCCGCGGCCGGGGCACGGATTCTGGAGGCCCCAGGAAACATTCCAACCAATCTTGCTACGCCGGTGGCTTACCCTGAAATATCCTGAAGCTGGTGAAGGCAGCGCCGTCGCTGCAAGATCTTAGGAGCAAGGTGCAGGGCATTAGGAAGACTGCCTCGGGGGAGTTGCTCCTCAGGATGCAGAACCCTTCAGACCCCGCCACCCAGGAGCTACAGACGGCCATACAGGAGGCGCTTGGTGACAAGGCATCCGTGAAGGCCATGCACGAGACAGTCGCGGTCGAAGTCCTCGGCTTAGACGAACTCGCGACATGTGAGGAGGTATCGGAGGCGATAGCCGCAGCTATCAGCGAAGGCGCAGCCCAGCCAACCGTACTGAACATGCGGAGAGCTTTCGGTGCCACACAGGTAGCGACGCTGAACCTACAGCCCGTCATCGCACAGAAGCTCCTCGACCTTGGCAAGGTGCGAGTGGGCTGGGTGGTGTGCCGCATCCGACGCCGGATCACGCCAACCCGGTGCTACAAGTGCATGGCCTATGGACACACTGCAGCCAGGTGCAGATCCAAGCACCCAGTGGCAAGAGACGCCTGTTTCAAGTGCGGAGGAGAGGACCACAAGCACAGCCAGTGCAGCAACCCGCCGAAATGCCTACTGTGCTCTGGCATAACTGACGCCCGCTCAACAGCCCACTCGGTCTACAGCCGAAGCTGTCCAGAGTACAAGAAGGCCCTGACCAAGCTGATCGATGGTTAAGCTACTCCAGCTCAACCTTAATCACTGCCGAGCAGCCCAGGACCTGCTGGCGCAAACGGTGCTCGAGCAGAGGATAGACGTGGCGATACTCAGCGAACGGAACGGGAAGAAGCACGAAGGTGTCTGGCACCAAAGCACCGACGGCGGGGCGGCAATTTGGAGCTGCGGCCCCCACCCAGGCCAGCTCTTGGACAGAGCTGCCAAGGAGGGATACGTGCGGCTAAAATACGATGGGATACACATATTTAGCTGTTACATACCGCCTAGGTTCACTCAGCAAAAATATGAGCAGATCATTGCCAACATCGCCAGCGACGCCCGAGAGAGGTCGCCGGTTATAATAGCGGGCGACTTCAACGCATGGGCCACGACCTGGGGCAGCACCAGGAACACTCCTCGCGGGACAGCGCTCCTAGACGAGCTTGAGGGCCTGAACGTCTGCCTCCTCAACACAGGAAGCACCCCCACATACAGCAAAGCAGGGCGGGAGTCGATCATCGACCTCACCTTCGCAAGCCCGGAGCTCGCACGCCGCTCGACGTGGCAAGTGCTTAGCGCTTACACGCACAGCGACCACCTAGCGGTGGTGACGGACCTCGAAGCGCACAGGAACATGCCAAGGGTACGGCGTTCTCTACGGACCGGGTACAAGGAGGAAAGCCTCGACAGGGTTGCACTGCTTGCGGCAGCCGAGGACCTACGCGCCGCCGAGGACGCAGAAGCTTCGGCAATCGCTGTCACCAGGACCGTCAAGGAGGCATGTGACGCTGCAATGCAGGAGAAGCGGACCGGAGGAAGCAGGCATCGCCCAGTACCATGGTGGAATGACCACATCGCCAATGCCAGGAGGGAATGCCTCGCAGCTCGACGGGTCTACCAGCGATCCAGGGGCTCCGAACAGTTCGCCAGCAATGGCGAATCATTCAGGGCAAAAAGGATGGTGCTACGAGATGCCATCAGCAGGAGCAAAGACCAATGCTTCAAAAAGCTCTGTGATGCGGCGGATGCTGAACCCTTTGGGGGGGGCATACAAGCTGGTCATGGGGAAGCTCAACAGGCAACCTATGCCCAAGTGCCCTACACAGCTGGGACAGATAGTAAGCGCACTCTTTCCCTGGCAACCGCCATTACACCAGGGAGCCAGTGACGACGAGGCGAGCGAGAGGGACACCACCACCGTCACCACCGCCATCTCTGCTAGAGAGGTATTGGATACCTCAGCCAACCTGAAGAGCGGGAAAGCGCCAGGGCCAGATGGAATCCCCAATGTGGCACTGAAACACATCATCAGAGCCCACCCTGACGCTTTCGCCCGTATGTACAACCAGTGCCTAGCGGAGAGAAAGGTCCCAAGAGCGTGGCTGCAAAGGCTGGTATTAATACCCAAGCCAGGTAAGGATCCAAGCAACCCATCTGCCTATCGCCCACTGTGCATGCTGGACACGATGGGGAAGATATTCGAGCGGCTCTTGTGTAACCGGCTGGAGGCGGAACTGGCAGAGCGGCACGGCCTCTCCGATATGCGATTCGGCTTCCGAAAGCAAAGGAGCACCACTGACGCCATCGAGCTGGTCACCAACCTGAAAATGAATGCGGAATGCCTTCAACTCGGCCAGCTGGAGGAGCATTCTGGAGGCCCTGACCAGGAGGGGCATCTCACAGTACCTCATCCAGGCGCTACGAAGCTATTGCGATGACCGCATCCTGCTCTACGACACGGAAAGGGGACCCAGGCAGCACGTTATCAGTGCAGGCGTTCCGCAGGGATCGGTCCTAGGGCCGATACTGTGGAACGTGATGTACGACGACATCCTGCGGCTCACACTGCCGGAAGGGTGCACGCTGGTGGGCTTCGCAGACGACATTGCACTGGTGACAACAGCGAAGCACATACGAGATGCAGAGACCAAATGCAACGAGGCGGTCGAGACGATAGTCGGATGGCTCTCCGCCAACGGACTGTCCCTGGCGGAAAAGAAGACGGAGGCAGTACTGATGAGCAGCAGGAAGAAGGTGGAGCAGGCTTGCGTGAGAGTCGGCAGCACTACCATCACGACCAAGCCTGCCCTTAAGTATCTGGGGGTAGTACTGGACCACAGGCTAACCTTCAAGGCCCACCTACAATACGCCAGTGCGAAGGCAGCCACAGCAACGGCGGCCCTGAGCCGAATGATGGCCAATACAGGTGGACCACGACAACGAAGCAGACAGCTCATCGCCGGGGTGGTCACATCCATACTACTGTACGGATCAGCAGTGTGGGCACCGGCAATGAGCATACCTACGTACAGCAGGGACTGCAGGAGCGTGTACCGGCGCTGTGCCCTCAGAGTCGCTTGCTGCTTCCGGACGGTGTCCGAAGATTCCGCGCAGGTTGTGGCAGATGAGAGACAGAGTGGTTCGGCGGTAGCCAGCGAGCGAAGGCAGGAGAGCATAGCCCGGTGGCAGCGACGCTGGAACCAAGCAGCGAACGGAAGGTGGACGAGGCGGCTCATCCCCCAGATTAGCGCATGGATGCAGAGAAGAAGAGGCCAGGTAGATCACCCCCCCCCCCCCCCCCCCCCCCCCCTCTTTCTTCTTGATCTCTTGAGTGAAGTGGCTGGTTGTGTGCAGATTGCAATATGTGCAGAATGCAATATGTGCAATATTACAACAATATATGTATAATATATTTGTTTTCCAGTAAATAAAAAAAAAAAAAAACCACAGCACCCACCCTGGGATACACATGTGTACGTACCAAAGTGTGCTCTGCGGTAAAAGGCGAACCTTTTTGGGGCGCTTTTTACCAGACCGAAAGCGGTGCTCCATCCCGAGAGGAGGGGCGAAGGGGACACCCAAATACAGTTTCCACGCTCTCCTCCGTGGACAAAAACAAATTTTCCACGCGTGATTGCAGTTTTCTGCTCTCTGTAATTCGCCAATCAGCTGACTGGCCCAACAGTGCTGGAAGGTGCGTGTTTAGGCCTAGAAGTAGGCAGCGATCCGGGGCGACAAACCCACCACTCCGTGGCAAAATGTTGGGCAACATATTGCTGGAGAAACTATAGGTACATTACTGTAAAAACTACGAGGAATTGAAAATATAGTGCGATAGAGAATAGACGCGGACACGTTTTTCTTTCTTGTTCAACAAACTTCAAACCCCAGGAAACCAACCCCCTCCAAAACATTGGTCCTTCGAGCCGGATCCTCACACTGATACTAAGAATCACGGATACTCATCCCCCAATCCGCTCGCCCCAGCAATCATCGTTGGAATTCCGAAATCCGAAGAAAAAAGCCCAGATAAGTAATACATACTCCTGATACTGCACATTGCCAAGTGGCAACTCCTGTGCAAATATCTTTATTTATTCCTGGTGCTTTCTCCTCCGAACACTCCGTTCAAATATATGATCTTTTTCCTATCGTCCGATCCATATTCAGCCGCCATATTAAGCCATCACCTGGCACAAAGCGAGCAACACCCCCGTAGCAAGCAGCTACTGCCTGTGTGCACCAAATTGTGAGAGAAATCCCGCAATTCACTGCATACTTGCAGGCTGAGCGAGAGCCGAAAGGTGTTCAGCGCTACTACAGGCGCAGGAGGCCGCATAGGGGGGACCGGGAAAGGTCACGGAACTGACCAACCTCCGATCCCGCGCTCAGGCGGTGCCCCGGTCAACGGGGTCGTCGGGGACCGGGGAGGGGCGGTATATCCCCCATCGATCAGCCAAGGGGAAATCCGTGGCCAACGTGGGACCCCCCCTAGTGCGGACCGAATGGTCTCAAATAATCCATTCGCGGGCAGCTCGACGCTGGCAAGGTCGCCACGTCAAGCTGTAGGAGGAGCTTCCGAAGCTGACTACGCATCGGTGTTCAGGGCGGGCAGCAAGCTCACGCGATCGCCGACTCTAACGTCAGCTCCACCAGCAGGACAGAGCACGGGCACGGACTCTAGGGAGACTCCCAAGAGGGTGCGCGACCCCGCCAGCCCAGCTAGTGTGCAGAGAGCGACGCCGCCCAAGAGGAGTAAGGCGTACCAGGAGGCATCATGCCTCGATAACCTCGAGGAGATGTGGAAGCTTCTGGAAGAGGTGACCGAGAGGATGCTGGACAAGCAAACGAGGCATATAAACGTGGCGACGAGAACGCAGTTCCTGCGGCTGAAGGAGCTGCACGCTAAAATTGATGAGGCGAGCAGAGCTGGTGCCGCGGGCGTCAGCGCCAGGCAGGAGGGCAACGCCGTAGAGTTCGTGTGCGCACAGAGCTCGCGGGCAGAAGGGAAGGCGCAGGAGACGCAAACACCTGTCGTCTGGAAAAAGGAGGCAGCATCGCAGACGGAACCGTGGCGTAGGCTGAGTCAGCAGGCTGCGACGGAGAGCACGCCAGCGGTACCCGGACTGCCCCGCAAGCGCACGGTGTAACCAAAAGTCGCAAATACGGCCAGGAGGCCGCCGAGCAAGCCCCCTGTTCGACCTCGAGCATGCCCAGCAGGCCCGATGGGTCAAAGAACGCGGACTGAGGATGGACCGTAGTGGAGAAGAGGACGAGGACTACACGCCGCACCCGCCCTGACGCGGTTATAGTACACGCGAGCGGGAAGTCGTACAGCGAGGTGCTGGCGATGGTCACCAGGAGGGATGACGACCAGTTGGAAGGCCTGGGCAAGAGCGTCAAGAAGGTACGCCGTACCAACAATGGGAACCTTCTGCTGGAGGTGGCCAAAGGCAGCACAGAGAGCGCCGAGTCCATGAAGGCGAGCATCGCGCGAGTTTTGGGCGACGCTGCATCCGTGCGCGCCATGACGGAGGAGTCTAAAGTGGTTGTGCTGGAGATCCGGGACCTCGACTCCCTCGCTACGGAGCGGGAGATCTGCGCCGCCATAGCTGGCCAATACCAGATAGACGAAGGCCGGATACGAATGCGGAGCCTTCGCCAAGGATATGCGGAATCCCAAGTCGCAGTGGTCAGCCTGCCCTTCAACCTGGGCAAAGCTGTCATACAGCGCGGCGAGGTGCGGGTCGGATGGTCAATCTGCAGGGTAAGAGAGAGGGAAGGCCTGCCGCGGTGTTACAGGTGTCTGGAACCCGGTCACATCGCGAGCAACTGCAGGAGCACCGTGGACCGGAGTGGATGCCTTCAACTCGGCCGATTGGGGCCGTACGCTGGAGGCACTACGATCCTTCCGCATCCCGGGCTACCTGCTCAACATAGCGGCCAGCTACCTCAGCAACAGAGTGCTCATGATGGACACGACCATGGGTTCCAGAACACACGAAGTCTCAGCCGGAGTCCCCCAGGGCTCCGTTTTGGGACCCCTGCTCTGGAACGCCATGTACGACGGCGTGCTTAGGCTCCCGATGCCAGCGAACACCAGGATGGTTGGTTTCGCCGACGACGTGGCAATAGTGGTGGTAGCCAAGGAGCTCGCTGCTGCGGAGCATCAGGCTAACGAGGCCATACGCGCCATTGAGGAGTGGCTAGCTGTTGCAGGACTGGAGCTGGCGGCGCAAAAAACGGAGGCGGTCCTGATATCGAGCAGGAAGGTGGTCGAGACCGCTAGCGTGCAGGTCGGTGGGACTACGATCGCATCGCAGAGGGCGATCAAGTACCTCGGGGTCCTTCTGGACACGCGCCTGTCCTTTAAGGAGCACCTGGAGTACGCAGCCAGGAAAGCCAGCGGGACAGCAAGGGCGCTGTCAAGGTTGCTCGTAAGCACCAGAGGTCCAAAGCAGGCAACAAGGAGGTTGCTGACGAGCGTGGTCACGTCGCAGCTGCTCTACGCCGCACCAGTGTGGGCGGAAGGAGCGAAGGTGCAAACGTACGTGCGTGGGATGGAGTCGGTGCACAGGCTGTGCGCCATGAGGACAGCGTGCTCGTTCCGGACCATCTCGGACGCTGCAGGGCTTGTCATCGCCGGGCTCGTCCCAATCCGGGAGCTGATCCGGGAAAGGACTGAGGTCCACACCGCCACGCGGGGCAGGACAGTTGACCCACACAACATCGCCGAGCGGAAAAAGAGCCTGAAGAGCTGGCTCGCGAGGAAGCACGGGCAGGTGGATTTCTACCTCACCCAGTTGCTTAGCGGCCACGGGTGCTTCCGTAGCTACCTCAAACGGTTCGGGCACGAGACAGAGGACAGCTGCCCCGAGTGTGGTTCGGGCATAGTGGAGGATGCACATCACATCCTCTTTGAGTGCCCTAGGTTCGACCACGAGCGGCAGGCGTTGGAAGCAACCGCAGGAGCCCATATAAGCATCGAGTCCCTGGTACCTCTGATGCTAGAGGACCCAAAAACCTGGGAAGCGACCGCGGACTTCGCCGCACGCGTTATGAAAACGCTCAGGTCGCTGGAGAGAAGGCGGAAGATTCAGTCGCAGTTGGAGTAGGAGTAGGGGGTCCAAGCGCGCGAAGCAATGAGTGGCAGTCAATACCGCGCGCTCAGGGGCCCGACACCCGTAGCTAATAGTATATAATTGGTAGCTGTTAATATTTACGTTTAGTTAGTATTAAGTATTAAATAAACGTAATGAATATAAAAAAAAACACACACACACCAGCCCCACCAGCAGACTGCTGGGCGGACCGAGTCAGCTACTCCCGCAGCAGACGATTGGACACAGGTCAAGGGCAGGTCGCAGGTCCGACAGACGAGGCCACGCCCCGATGTAATCATTATCGAGGCAAAGGAGAATATGACATATGCGGAGATGCTAAATTTAGTCACTCGCAGTAAAAACGAGGAGATGAAAAGAGTGGGAGAGTGCGTGCGCAGGGTGAAGTGCACAGCCAAAGGCTCTCTCCTGCTGGAGCTTGACAACAACTCAACGATGGAGAAAACGCAGCGGCTCAGGGATAGTATCGGCACTGTCCTAGGAGGCAAAGTGCAGGCGCGAGCAATCACCCAGCAGACGAGGATAGAGGTAGTCGATCTGGACGAGATGTCTACCGCGGAGGACCTGAAGAAGTCCATTAATGATCAAACCGGGATCACACTCGATGCGGACGCCATCAAGAGTCTGCGCCCATCCTTCGGAGGCAAACAGCGGGCCATTATCAGCCTTCCGGCTACCCTGGCGACAAAAATACTTTCCGTGGGCAAAATCAAGGTTGCCTGGTCGGTGTGCCGTGTCCGGGAACGCCGCCTCATAACCAAGTGCTTTAAGTGCCAAGAAATTGGACACATTGCAGCAAACTGCAAAAGCGCAGTGGACAGAAGCGGATGGTGCTTCCGTTGCGGTGCAGAGGTCCACAAAATTCGGGACTGCAGGAAGGAGGCCGAGTGTTTCTACTGTGCTATAACCACATAGCTGGGAGCTCGAGGTGCCCGATGGCATCCAAGGAAGTCTTGAAAGCCCACAGACATGCTTAGATTTTATCAGATAAATCTAAGCCATTGCGAGGCTGCTAGCGATTTGCTTGCCCAGTCGGTGCGCGACTTGCGTTCGGATATCGCCATCATAAGCGAGCCCCATAGAGCACCAACTGATGGATGCTGGGTCCATAGCTCATCGGGGAAAGCCGCAATTTGGTCCTGCGGCGTACCGTGTATACGGCCAACCTCTACGTCAGGTGCAACATACAGGCACTTTGTGCGGGCTAAGTTGGCGAGCCGCTGGATCTATAGCTGCTACCTTCCACCAAGCCTGAGTCGCCAAAGCTTTGCAGCTACTATGGACGAGCTAGTCGACGATGCCAGAGAGCACAAGCCGGCTATAATAGCAGGGAACTTCAACGCGTGGGCCCGAGAGTGGGGGAGCGACACCTCCAAAACCAATAGCTCTGACGCCATTGCAAAGGGACAGGCTCTTCTGGAGGCTAAACCAGGGGTCAGCGAACACCTTCAACCGGGGAGGAGCAGGATCGGTCATAGACCTCACATTCGCATCGAGTTCCATCGCCCCCCTTGCCAGGTGGAGTATGGGCAACCACTACACCGCCAGCGATCACGAGGCGTTGCACACACAGTCACCGACCTACTGGTGGACAGACGAGATCGCGGAGGCAAGACGCACCTGCCTATCAGCCAGGAGAAAATTCCAGCGTGCCCGAAGACGGGACGACATCGAATGGCCGAGGCTACACATGGCTTACCGCTCTGCAAGGAAATATCTGAAGGTGGCGATCAAGACGAGCAAGCGGGAGTGCTTCCTGCAGCTCTGTGACTCGGCAGAGCATGACCCATGGGGGAAGGCGTATAAAACAGTGATGAATAGGCTGCATAGAAACAACGCAGGAGTACCCACGGATCCGGACCAGTTACGGACGATCGTCGAGGTACTGTTTCCATCCAGGGCAAGCGACACCACTCTAAGCAGCGAAGCACCCCTGCCTCCATATGACGTGGACCCAATCACGATTGAAAAGCTCCTACTAGCGGCCCGCAAGATGAACGCAAGCAGCGCTCCTGGCCCTGATGGAATCCCTAACCGGGCGGTTAAACTGGCAATCTCGTTCAAGCCGCACGAGTTCGCCAAGGCGTACACGCAGTGCTTACGCGAAGGGATATTTCAATCACAGTGAAAGATCCAGCACCTCGTGCTCATCCCAAAACCAGGGAAACCACCCGAGGACCCTTCCTCATACAGACCGATATGTCTAATCGATGCAATGGGGAAGACCTAAGAGCAGATCATCTGTTCCCGGCTAGAGAAGGCAGTGGAGGAGTCAGGAGGACTTTCCGCCAGCCAGTTCGGCTTTCAAAATAGTCTACATCTAAGTAGGGACTTCAGTTCTGTTCAAGACAAACGTCAATCGAGACACCGTCGGAGAATTCAAGTTAATTCCGTTTAAGACATCAGACTTTAGTCAACGTCGGGGAAAATAACTAACTATTGTAACTTAAGGTTTAAGTGAAGAAATAAAATCTTTTTAAAAACTTAATCTTGAGTATTACATATTTTATTTAGATTCATTTATAGTTTATATGTATATATATATATAGTGACATATCTATAGTCCATGCTACGCATACCCTTATCTATGTTCGCTACCTACACCCACATACCACAAACAACCTGACACCCTCAGACTAGAATCCCATAAACAATCCCACGCTCGAAGTGGACCACTTGTAGCCGAAAGCCGGCAATGTAATCCAATACTCTAAGCTAGGAGCAGACCGCCGCACTAGAGTCGCGCCACCCTTAATCGATTCCTAAGAATCACGCCATCCTAGCTCACCAATTAGAATCGGTCATAAAACCGAAGAGGCACCCTCAAGTAACGCAACACCGGCGCAGCGGAAGCCTTTCATCAAACGCCGCCTTTCCCACATATCGATCCCACATATCGATCTAGGCACGTACGCCAGCATCGGAGCCGAAGCCGAAGCCAACGCCTCCGAATCCCAACACGAACAGCGTAATATAAATAGTCTACATCTAAGTAGGGACCTCAGTTCTGTTCAAGATAAAAGTCAATCTAGACACCGTCGGAGAATTCACTCATAGTTAATCCGTTCAAGACACCAGACTTAAGTCATCGTCGGGGATATAACTAAATAAATGTACATTACAGTTTTAAGTGAAAATAAATCTTTTTAAAAACTCAAAACTGTGTGTCGCATATTTAACTGGCGCAGTCGGTAGGATCTCAAGTTTAAAAGTGCAAAATTTTTCTTAAGACGATCAGCTTGCGTAGTGAAAATTACAGTCGCGTAATAACCTACAGTGATATGAGAAAAAATTAAACGCCGCTTACTAAAGAGATCCGCCAAAGAATCTACACACGATTCGAACACAATTAATATTAGTAAAAACCACATCGAACTCCTCACACAAATAAAACAAAAAAAAAATAAATCATCATGCCGCTAACAGAAGTGCATTTAAACCAAGCCCTGAAGTCAATCAGGCAAATTCCCCCTTACGATGGATGCCAGGAACGCCTGAGTTCATTCATCAGCAGAATAGAGTACATATCTGGATTGTACCCAACCGATGACATCCGGCAGCAGAGCATCATGTATGGAGCCACTGAGGGTCAACTGTGCGGACGAGCACAACTTCTTTCCCAAAGTCTTCAACCCAACACCTGGACAGACCTGAAGGAAGCCCTAATCAGCAAATTTAAAAACCACACCCCTTACGAGACGCTTTTACAACAGCTTCACGAAACGAAATTCAACGGAAGTATTCGTAAGTTTATCGAAGAATTAGAAATTAAATCAAATGTCATAATAAGTAAATTAAATCTGGAGACTAGCCCAGAAAACACAATAATATTTAAAAATGCACTTGCAAATGCAACAAGACATACCATAGAAGATGCATTACCAAATAAATTATTTATTATTCTTGCCAAGAAAAATATTTCCACCATAGCCGAACTCGAAAAATCAGCTCAAGAGCTAGGAATATATGAAAATTTCATAACCGAAAATAAAAATCATGAAAACCCAAAGAATTCAAATAATAATCGTAGGAATGTTGGATCTTACTACCCTCGTTATAGCTGGATTGACTCTAACAATCCAAACCCAAATACCTTCAGAAATAACTATGGATCGAATAGAAATAATTCAGGAAATAATGCCACAAATAATACAGGATTATTTAATGAATTTAGAAATTCCCTAAATCAAGGTAGAGCTCAGAACCCTAATAATCGTCAGATTAATCAGAATCAGCCAGGTAGCAATGTACCAAACCAACCATTCAAACGATCTAGGGAAAGCCAAAGCGGGCATATGAAAATGGACGTAAATTTTCAGCAGAGAGCCTCGGAAAAAACCGAGGACGACCATATATAGAAATCATAGTAAACAACAAAAAACTAAGAGGTATCGCGGACTCGGGATCATCAATAAATATAATAAAAGAAAACTATACAGATTCTAAAGTCGATAGCGACAACCTCACGGTCCACACCATCAATGGACCCGTCCGTCTGACCAAGAGCATTACCCGTAATGCAACCAAAAACTGTCCGACTAAACAAAAATTCTATATCCATAATTTTTCCGATAAATGTGATATACTATTAGGAAGAGAGTATTTGATGGCCAGTAAAGCCGTCATTGATTACCGAAATGACACGGTAACGTTAGGAGAGAGATCATACCCAATCATCCACAGTGGAGAAGCAATTGTAGACGGCAAGACCGCACACAAAGGTGATAAGCCATCTTCAAAGGAAGATACAACTACACCTAAGTGCCTTGACCCCTCTCCTGAAGGAGAACAATACTTCACTTCCGCATTGGAAAACGAGTTAAGGGAATGTAACCAACTAAGATTGGAACATTTAAATGAAGAAGAGAAAGAAAAATTAAAGAAAGTTCTTTACGAGTTTAAGGACGTGCAGTACAAAGAAGGTGACAATTTGACCTTCACTAGTACAATCAAGCACGAAATTAAAACCCATCACGAAGATCCGGTGTATCGTCGACCATATAAGTATGCTCAAATACACGATCAAGAAGTGAACCAACAAATAAAAGATATGATTAAACAGGGAATCATTCGTAAGTCGAATTTACCCTATTGCGCACCCATTTCCATGATACCAAAGAAATTAGATGCTTCAGGAAAGCAAAAATATAGAATGGTAGTAGATGGTATAGTAGGTGACTATTAAAGATAAATTTTCAACACCCCGAATGGATGAAATATTAGACAAACTAGGTAGATGTCAATATTTCACAACAATCGATTTAGCTAAAGGTTTCCATCAGATTCCTATGGAACTTAGCTCAATCCCTAAAACAGCTTTCTCAACTAAGTAGGGCCATTACGAGTTCACTCGAATGCCTTTTGGGCTAACCACTGCCCCCGCTACATTCCAAAGATGCATGAATAACCTTCTAGAAGATTTAATTTTCAAAGATTGCCTTGTGTACCTTGATGACATCATCATCTATTCCACATCATTGGAAGAACATCTGCTGTCTCTTAGAAAGGTCTTTGGAAAGTTGAGAGATGCAAATCTCAAACTACAAATTGCTCATTTGTACTTTTTCGCCCGTTGAAGCGGCTCGTACTTTTGTATTATCCTACACATTTGTTACTTATATGTATGTAAGTAAAGCGATCGCCTCTTGGGTTCCCACTCTTCTTTGGGTTCTCCAAATTCGTTTATTAGTTCTTGAGTCATATATAAGAAGTCTCTTGGGAGATATATCAGGTTGTTTGAAGCAAGGTGATATCCCACTTCTCTCCTTATAAACAATCTTTCCTCTGTAGAGAGGAATGTACATTTTTTTTATACCCAATTGATTTTAAAAATAACATATCCATTGGGATATTTTTTTTATTAATAATTTCCCTGATTTTTCCCGAACTTCTCCAATAATTTTTTTTCACGTCCTTCTTGGTATCCGCCACATCATCTGACAATAATACATTATAAATGCATGCCGCATTTGTAAAATTGCATACGCACTGATGACGAGGCACAAACCACTTTGATGTTTTGAGTGAACTGTACTTTTCTTTGGTTCTTTCTTACACAGCTTTTTGTTGGTCATGTTCTATCGTAGTCTTGAAAAATCTCAAAACTGCGACGCATCGCGCGAAAAAATATATCTACAGGAGCCGAGATATCATGATTTCATTCATTTTGAATTTCGAGCACAAAAAGCTATGTACCATAATGACTGGCTTTTGCTTTAATAATTTTGTAACTTTTATCCAAATAAAATAAAAATTATTCCGGTTTTTTTTTCAATATTATTCTTGGTGTTTTCCAATTTTTATTTTCTTTATATGTTTCTCCGATGAAACCCCGATGCAGACTGAAATGCACGCACACATCTGAACATACCCTAACAATATACTACAATAAATGGATAAGTCCGAATTCCTGAAGAAAGAGACGAAATTCCTAGGCCATGTAGTAACGACTAATGGCATAATACCTAATCCAAAGAAAATATCCGCCATACTAAACTTCCCCATACCAAATACAGTTACTAAGATAAAATCATTCATAGGTTTATGTGGATTTTATAGGAACTTCATACCAAATTTCGCTAACATAGCAAAACCCATGACACTCAAACTTAAGAAACGAGCTGTCATAGACCCAACAGAGGAAAAATACGTTGAGGCCTTCGAAAAGCTTAAAGTGCTTATCACCTCAGACCCCATCCTCGCCTTCCCTGATTTCGACAAAATGTTCACGGTAACAACCGACGCAAGTAATATTGCATTAGGAGCGGTTTTGTCGCAAGACCACAAACCAATTTGCTACGCAAGTAGAACCTTAAACGAACATGAAATCAATTATTCAGCCATAGAAAAAGAACTATTGGCTATAGTCTGGGCAACTAAATATTTCAGATCGTATCTGTTCGGGAGAACGTTTGAAATATTAAGTGATCATAAACCCTTGGTTTGGTTGAATAACCTCAAGGAACCAAATATGAAGCTACAACGCTGGAAGATCAAATTAAATGAATTTGACTTCAAAATAAGATATTTACCAGGAAAAGAGAATCATGTAGCTGATGCGTTGTCAAGAGTAATGATCAACGAAAACCTACTTGGGGAAACTGTTAATAGTGATTGTGCAACGGTCCATAGTGCTCAAGAAGATAATACAAATTATATTCCACTTACCGAGCGACCAATCAATTACTACAATAGGCAAATAGAACTGATCAAAGGTAATGAGGATAAGGTAGAAACATCCCATTATTTCCACAAGATACTGATAAAAATCACGTATACGGAAATGACAGAGTCTTTAGCCAAGGATATAATAAAAGAATATGTGTGTACAAAGAAGAGCGCATTATATTTCCACAATGAAATAGATTTTCCATTGTTCCAAAGGGCATTCCTGGAAATAATCAGTCCTAATCACTTGACTAAACTGATTAAATCCAGCACCAAACTCATTGATATTCCAAATTATTCCGAATTCAAAGAGCGAATATTGAAGAATCATAAAGAATTACTTCACCCAGGTATCGAAAAGACCACTAATTAGTGCTAATTATCAGTGATAATTATCAGGCAGAACAAATTAATGAACAAATTAAAGATGATACCACCTTAAAGGTAACAGAATCTTTACCAAACTTTAGTGGTGGACTAAATCAGTATGTAGGTTGGAGAGAGTCTGCAGAATATGCAATGCGTTTAAATAAAAGACGAAGCAAGAAATATTTTATTTCATTAACAATATTAAGAAATAAAATTATAGGATCAGCCCACAATTCACTTACCGTTTTGAACTTTGACGCCATTCTGGCACGACTTGACTTTGTATATAGCGACAAACGTCCTATAGATATCCTAGAGCAAGAATTAAGTGTTCTCCGACAAGGGAACCTATCTATAATAGACTTTTACAATGAGGTCAATAAGACAATTATGACTCACGGAAAGGACAGTGAAGTTACAAGGGAAACTAATAACAAAGTTAAAGAAAATGCTTTACGCATTTTCATTACCGGACTAAAAGTTGGTATTTCAGAAATACTATTCTCATTAAATCCACCGGACTTACCAAACGCATTGGCAAAGGTACAGGAACTGCAAGCAAATAATAGAAGGGCACAATTTGCCTACCAATTTAATCAACCACCCAAAAAACCATTAAATAATAAAAGTACCCTAAGATTCCCACAACGACAACATAGGGTATACGAATCCGCTTTCGAACCGAGAAATACGACATGGGGACAACCAAACATCTTAAATAACAGACAACAAAATCCAGCCCCCGAACCAATGGAGGTGGATGAAAGTAGACAATTAAGATACCGACCAAATAACAATCCCTACAGGGAAAATAATAATAACTATAACCGTGGTAATAATTTTAATTATAATTATCAAAGAAACAACACAGAATTAAATAATAACGGTGGAGAATTGAGTTTTTAAAAATATATTTATTTTACTTCACAAAACTTATCAGAGATTGCACAAGACTTATGAACAGTTAGCGAGATTTGGTTTATAACTGGAGAAGGATCGGCGCGTCCTTTGTGAGTTTTGAATTTTTGTTCAACTGTTCCCCTTTGATTCTAGATCAAGACTGGCTTAACTATTTCCATATCCACATCATGAAACCCCTTTGGTTCTCTTTTGAGAGCAATTTTCATTCGATCGTTCGATTCTCTTTGTAGTGATCACACGTGTTTTTGTTCTGCGCTCCGCTTATCTGGCTTTTATCCTATATAAACAGCCGGTGTTTTTTGAATATACTAAATAAATAAACTCCCTAAATTACCTGCTTGCTTAGAGCTTTTCCGTTGTTGGAATCATGAATAAAGATTGCCATAGCGAAGTGTGGTGAATTTATATATGCGACCAAGAAAGGCACAGGACTATACATATATTGATAATGTTCCCACTGTAAAATAAACAATTACTAAAATTGCGTACGCATCAAATGCAAATAAATTTAATAATTATAGTTTGTGGCATAAGCGATTGGGGTACATTAGTAAAGGAAAATTCTTAGAAATTAAAACAAAGAACATTTTTGAAGATATTGATATTCTTAAAAATGTACAACCCAGTGGAGGAGTTATGTGAGACTTGTGTAAAAGGAAAACAAGCTCGACTTAGTTTTCAAAAATTCAAAAATAAAGATCATATTAATAGGCTTTTATTTGTTGTACAACCAGATGTCTGTGGTCCGATATCACCCAAAACCTTATATCATAAGAATTACTATGTTGTTTTCATAGATCAATATACTCATACTGTGTTACATCCCTACTTGCTCATTAGAATGATGTTTTCGAAATTTTTAAAGATTACATTACGAAAAGTGAAGCACACTTTAATTTGAAAGTGATGTGATGTTTTTGATACTCTCGAACCCGGATTTTCCCCGCACACGACCGTCTCGTTTCAAAGCTAGAACTTCCATCCCGATCTACATTTTGGCACGCACCTGCTAAGCTGGCAAACGAGCTTCTCTGCCTGTAGCCTCTGCTGGCGCTTCGGCTCTCTTTGGGTTATGCCGCTTTGCCGCTGTCGCGTGGGAGTGATTTGCTCTCTTTTCCACTCGTCGTTGCGTGCGTGGGCGCTAAGGCGTGAGCAGCGATCGGAGCTCGGTTGTTGGTTTCCTCTGTGGCCGGCCCTGCTCTCTTTCTCTGCCGCTGTTGCTTGTGTGGCTCTGTAGCTCTCTGCTGCTTGTAGCCCGCCGAGTTCTTTCTCTGCTTTGCGTTGGTGTTGCTGGCCTCTCTCTCTCGACCCTATTGCTGTTGCTGTTCTTGCTCGGGGCTCTGCCGTTGCCGTTGGTGCGTGGGCGAACGATCGTCGGTATTCGGCGGTTGGTTCTCTTTCGCTGCCGTCTGGGCTTAAAATTGGCAAGGTAGGATGATGTCGATCGATTCGTATTTTCTCTCGCTATCTGCCGTGCCATTCCGCTGCCACCTTTCTACCCTTCTCTGCTCTATCTTTCTTTGCCAGAGATGCTCCATTTCCTAAATCTCGTGATCTAATATCGTAAATATCAACTCAATGATGTAATTGCTTTAAAGCGAACACAGTAGGGCACTTTACCTTTTTTTTTTTTTTTGGAATTAGCGGTAAATGTATTACTATTTCTAGTTATTATAACATTAAATGCTATTTATGAAGAAGTGTAGGAATTAATAGTTCTAACTGCTAAGCATGTCCGTTTTTTTTCTCCTCTCGTATTTTTGTTCCCATTATCGCTGTCTACGATTTTTCGTTCGTCAATTTTAACAGTCAATTTGTGATGTCGTCACAATTTTTATATTTTCCGCAAGTTTTTTTGGCTTTTTTTCGGTACACAATTGTCGTCTTTCTTTAGCACGCTTATCCAAATACGTTACACGTTAACTAGTCACTAGTGCTGTGGGCTCCCAAGGACCATTTTCTTGCTGACTCATCTAGCAAACGCGGTAGCATTTCTATATATGTATCTTTTTTTATACCCGGTACTCGAAGAGTATAGGGGTATATTAGATTTGTGGTGATAGCGGATGTGTGTAACGCCCAGAAAGAAGCGTTGCCGACCCCATAAAGTATATATATTCTTGATCAGCATCAATAGCCGAGTCGATATAGCAATGTATGTCTGTCCGTCCGTCTGTCCGTCTCCATTAGCGCCTAGATCTCAGAGACTATAAAAGCTAGAGTAACCAAATTTTGTATCCAGTCTCCTGTGTTATCACTCTACTCCAAGTGTTTTTCAAAATTTCGCCACGCCCCTTCCGCCCCCACAAAGGACGAAAATCTGTGGAATCCACAAATGATCTGTCAACGCATTAACATATACAGTGTGTTGGTTTCGTATAATATGTTGTAGATAGGTTTGGTGTGAAAGACTCCTAGTGTTTATTTATTTATTTATTCGCCAACGGTTAAACCTTAAGTGGCTAAACTAACTTACATCTATCTTAAACAATAAAAAGAAAGAAAGAAAGAAATCAAACAGAAAAAATTAACGATGAAATAGGAAAAACTCAGAAAGCAATAGTCTAACGGCTGCTTTCCCCTGGCAAAAGTCGAACCGCATCCCAGTTGGTAGCGCATTATACTGGCGAAGAGCCCTACATATAGGCTCGTCACTTCCGTAGTTGCAATCAATATTCCCCCCCAATCAAAAACAAAGATTTGAGCCGCAATGGTCCTACGATCCTCGAGAGAGGAGAGATGCACGAGGCGACATATGCACTCATAGGATGGCAATGGGATTGTAAACTGCAAAGGCTGGAGTGCAAACTTCAAAAACTTCCTCTGCAATCTCTCGATACTCGCAATCTGACCAACCCCAGTAGGGTTCCAAACCACTGTAGCATATTCAAGGCGCGAGCGCACGAGGGAAGAATATAGACTTAGCCTCGTGTATGAATCCCTGAACTGGGATGAGTTGCGCGTAACAAAGGCAAACATTGCATAAGCTTTCGGCAAAATGTAGTTCAGATGCTCCACAAACAAAAATTTGGAATCAAACAAGATGCCTAGGTCAAATATCTCCGTCTGCTTTAAGAGCGGAAGGCCATCGATAGAATACGAGGTCTGGACTTTAAATGTACACTTGCCATACGAAACCAAATGACATTTGCTAATATTAAGTGGGAGCAAATTACGTGTGCACCAACGAGCAACTTCATCCAGGTCATGCTGAAGAAGGATACTGTTCTTCGGATTGCTGTGTTAAAGGTGGTTTATTTTATTTTTGTTGTTGTTGTGTGGCCGTAAATGAGTAGTCTTTAATCGATTGGAATCAAACAAGATGCCTAGGTCGAGTATCTCCGTCTGCTTTAAGAGCGGAAGGCCATCGATAGAATACGAGGTCTGGACTTTAAATGTACACTTGCCATACGAAACCAAATGACATTTGCTAATATTAAGTGGGAGCAAATTACGTGTGCACCAACGAGCAACTTCATCCAGGTCATGCTGAAGAAGGATACTGTTCTTCGGATTGCTGTGTTAAAGGTGGTTTATTTTATTTTTGTTGTTGTTGTGTGGCCGTAAATGAGTAGTCTTTAATCGATTTTGGAGATTATTATTGCTTTTGTTATACATTAATACATTGTATTAAGGAGTGTATGTGTGTTACAGTTGAACCGTGGACTGGCTAGTCATTTTATTATGTTTAGTTTGTTGGAGAGTGCTGGGATGAAAGCATTAATATGTGAGTTCCAATTGTACTTGTTGTTAATCCAGAGTCCGAGCATTTTAAGCGATGTTGTATTAGTTATGTTGGTGTTGTTTCTGCAGGTGACTACGCAATTGCAGTTGTGCTTCCCGCATATGTGTAAGTGTTGGTATTTTGTTTTTGAGAGGGATGCTGCTGAGTAGCTGCACCAATCTTTTACATCCTTGAAAAGTGGTTAATTTTGTAGGGGGTTGGTTTTCCTGTGGTTTTTCCGTGGTAAAAGACAGTTTCCGTCGTTCGCGTTTTCTTAGCTTCACTTCTATATTTCAATTCAATATAATACATATGACATTGTGCCTAGCAATCTTATGTGCGCAGGTGCAGCTTGGGATCCACTTGGAGCACGACCTCCAACTTGAAATCACTGGTAATGGGCGACCGGATCACTGCGGTGCAGGCTTCTTCCTCGCCGATCATCACAGTATGGAGCTTGAATGCCCTGGCCAGCGATGCGTTGATCACTGACACAGGCCGGCAGGGGTCGATCAGCGCCCTGGTCTCGTAGACCGTCACGCTATTGTCGATCTTGACGGTGGCCGTCGGGAGGACCGGCGGGTTGCGGTGCTGCAGCAGTGTGGCCAAAGTTGGAGGTCGGGTAGAGGAGGCGGACGACGTTGTCGAAGGTCAAGCTCGTGTAGCTAGTGTGGATGGCGCGGATGGAGCGGGGCAACGACGGTTTGAGTCCGGTGTATGGAGCAGGGTGTGGTGGTTGCCACGGCAGTGCTTTCTGCGGTCCCCGCTGCGACAACCGTGCCCGGAGTGCTAGTGGGCCAGGCAGTTGGCGCAGTACTTATTGATAATCGCCGTGGAATGGATCTCGGAGTCCACGGGCAGTATGACAACCTTCGCGATTGGCCTCTTGATAAGGCCGCGGGCCGTGAGGAGGTCTATCACGCGGACCTTGTCATCGGAGCCGGGGTAGGTTTTTTGCACCCGACCGAGCCGCATTCATGCGGCGGGATGTTATCTTCTTTGATAACAACGAGGTCTCCAATTTCGAGGTCTCTCGTTGGATGCAGCCACTTGTTCCGCTTATGCAGCTTTTGGAGGTACTCTGTCTTCCAGCGTGAGAGAAACTGTTGGTTCAGAGCCTTGAGATGCTGCCAGCGGTTTAGAATGGAGGAGGCACTCTCCCTTATCTCTGGCTCCGCCACGGAAAGAAGCGGACCGCCGACCAGGAAATGACCCGGGCTTAGAGCCAGCGGGTCAGTCGGATCCTCAGACATAGGGGAGATGGGGCGCGAGTTGAAGCAGGCTTCAATCTTGGAGAGGAAGGTCGAGAACAGAGAACGGCAAGGGTGTCACTTTTTGACACTCTACTCACACATCATTGAACTTTGTGTTCCGGTGCTACTCATTACCGGCAAGAAAAGGAAAACACTCGCACCCACACAAAACTATGCCGGTGTTTGCGAGTTTGTACTTCGGGCACACGCTCACACATTGTGCGTTGCTTCTATTTCACCAGACACCAAGATGTTTTTTGTAGACGAGTGCAAAGTACACATTTTTTACCAGGGTGCCTTTAAGACACTTGGGTGTCACAAAGATACCAGAGTGCTGTTGCACTGATCGACTGCTTTTTTTTCGACTGATTAACACATATTGTAGTGGGCAGTAGTGACTCTAAAACCTACAACGAACTCTTCTTATTAGAAGCCAGAGGAAAGAGTAATTAGCGGAGAGTAAGTAGTTGAAGCTCCGATTAAAGAGATAAGGTTAAAGAGAGTTCGCGTAGAGCTATGGATATCAAGCATGTAAAAAGCTTTACTCAGATCTGTATTCCGTTAGTCGTGGAACCTGAGCGTAAGCTTTCCCTGGGATCATACGAATCTGCAGTTAGCCATAGAACTTATGCTTAAGCTCTGACTAGAGTCACGCCATTATCCCGTTGCTTGTGGAAGGTAAAGTTTCAACCGCCCAAGCAAGAGTCAATGCTAGTAGCAAAATTTCTGGGGGATCATAGCCAGAAAGAAACTGCAACCGGACAGAAGTGTTCCCCCTCGAATTAAACAAGTGCATATTAATAGTTTTGAAAACCAGAATCAGACACGTGCGAAAGAGGTTAACGTTCTTGTGGCCGGAGTTAATCAGTATAAGACGAATAAAGAAAAGACAGCAAGGTAGATAACTTTTTAAAAAGTGAACTTAATAGTTAATAGTTTCATGTCTTAGGATTGGAAGCTAACTACGTTTCGTTCGGTGGATCAGTTTACACCCCGAAGACGGGACCAACCAAGTCCATCGATCTCTGGGCCGCGCTGGGAGAGACCTCGGATCTCCCCAGAAGCCGCAATCGCATATCCCCAGCATCGTTTAAATCTGTAAAAGAAACAACCAAAACGACACACGAACAGTTCATGAAGTGCTAAGTCGAGCCAACGGAATACGCATGCCGTAGTGCAAAGTGACGATCGAGTGAAACAAATGGAAGGTTTTTTTTCCTGTGAATTTGCCAGAAACCCATATGCCGCACTCGTCACCCTTCTCGAGTTCGAGCTAGGCACGCAGCGAAAGCTTTCGACTATATATGTATGTATGAGTACATATGTCGTCTTCTTCGACACAGCCCCAGCGCTTCTCAAACTGTAAAGCATACGAACGTTCCCGTGCAGGCAGTGCTGCCAATTTACCTATTTTCCCACTAGATCTAGTGGGTTGCAGCAAGGAAATGCGGGATAAATTGTGAAATAGCGGCTAGCGGGAATTATAGCTATTTTCCAAGAAAAACTTTACTTTATATTTTACTTTATACTTTACTTTATATTTTTGAAACCTCTGGTAACTTCGTGTATTTTTATGCGCACCCGCCAGTACGTCATCTACGTACATATAATTGGCCAGAATGTCACTGGCCAGTGGAAATTCGGAGCGCACATCTTGTGCGAGCTGTCGTAGGACCCGAATGGCGAGGAACGGCGCGCAGTTGACTCCGAAAGTGACCGTGTTGAGTTCGTAGTCACGCACATCTCCGGCAGGATCGCGGAAGAGGATGCGCTGATACGGGGCATGTTGAGGCGCCACCATAATCTGGCGATACATCTTATTGATGTCGGCATTGTACACGTATCGGAAAACGCGCCACTTTAAGATCTGCGTAGTCAGATCCGATTGGAGAACGGGTCCCGGATGAAGGACGTCGTTGAGGCTTTTGCCGTTTGAGGACGGACTGGAGGCGTTAAATACAACGCGAAGCTTTGTGGTGGTACTTTCTGGCTTATGGACCGCATGATGAGGGAGGTAAAAGTGGTTTGGGCCGTTTGTGGACGGAACTGGTCTCATGTGGCCAAGGTCCGAGTACTCTCGAAGGACCAATTTTCTGGAGTGGGTTGGTTTCCTGGGTGAATTTTATCGTCAGAAAGAAAAACGTGTCCGCGTCTGTTCTATATCGCACTATATTTTCAATTGATCTAG
Source organism: Drosophila athabasca (assembly GCA_008121215.1). Taxonomy (NCBI): domain Eukaryota; kingdom Metazoa; phylum Arthropoda; class Insecta; order Diptera; family Drosophilidae; genus Drosophila; species Drosophila athabasca. The sequence goes on along the minus strand of CM017796.1, from coordinate 2,855,324 downwards.
CCTATTTACAGTAATGTACTTAAACCTATATTTTCTCCAGCAATATGTTGCCCAATATGTTTCCACGGAGTGGTGGGTTTGTCGCCCCGGATCGCTGCCTACTTCTAGGCCTAAACATCCCGCCCCCCTTGCAGGATCATGCAACCAAATTGGCGCGATACAAGGGGGGTCCATCTTCAGGTCCGGTAGGCGCCTGATAAGGTCCATCCGAATACGGTGTGCTGCGCCACGGGGAGTCCTTCTGTGCTCGCGAGCATCCCTTCGCGGACGACGTCCCCGTAGACGTCAGCTCCCAGGATGAGCGCAACGATGGCAGGATGGTCGAACCTGTCGTCCGCCAGGGTGAGGTGCCTGACTCGATTTCGGAGTCCTGGATCGATGGCTGCCGCAGGAGTGCGCAGGTGCAGCTTGGGGTCCACTTGGAGCACGACCTCCAACTTGAAATCAGTGTTAATGGGCGACCGGATCACTGCGGTGCAGGCTTCTTCCTCGCCGATCATCACAGTATGGAGCTTGAACGCCCTGGCCAGCGACGCGTTGATTACCGACACGTGCCGTCAGGGGTCGATCAGCGCCCTGGTCTCGTAGACCGTGACGCCATTGTCGATTTTGACGGTGGCCGTCGGGAGGACCGGCGGGTTGCGGTGCTGCAGCAGTGTGGCCAGAGTTGGAGGTCGGGTGGAGCAGGCGGACGACGTTGTCGGAGGTGGAGCTCGTTCGGACGGCGTTGATGGAGCTGGTGCTTGTGCGGACGGCGCGGCTGGAGCGGGGCGACGCCGGTCCGAGTTCGGCGTATGGAGCAGTGTGTGATGGTTGCCACGGCAGTGCTTGCAGCGGTCCCCGCTGCGACAATCGCGCCCAGAGTGCTTAAGCCCTTAGGCTTAAGTCATTAGTTCCGTACGGCTGTCGTTACAGTTACAGTTACAACTCCAGTTTTATGAAAATGTGAAATGTGAAAATGTGCTCTATGAAATGTGAAAATGAAAATGTGGCATTTTCATTCGAATAGTATTTTTTCATTTGAGTGGCAAAAAACATCGATAAGCCAAACGAGCATTCAGTCTTATCGTTTTTCACTGTGAAGTCTACCGAATCGTGTTTTATACCATCACTAAGAAAGTATTTCACAATTTTCAAAGCGCGAGCGGAAGTTGAAAATGCCAAAAATGTACAAGCAAACTCCACGTAGTATATGGATGCAAGACCCTGTATTTAAAAATTGGCTGACTTGCAGCTGATGAGGGCAAATGTTATTGCAAATACTGCAAGTCCAGCATTAATGCCAAGCTTTCAGACTTGCACGCACATGCCAAGACTGCTAAACACAAGTCAACTTCAACGGCTTTTGCACAGCCTAACAAACTACCGTTTGTTTATTCAATTTCATTGAAAGCTTGCGATCAAAAAGCGGGACTGTGTTTGTATATTGCAACACATTGTGCAATCAAACCTGTGAACCATTTGGGATTGCTGTGCAGAGAAAAGTTTCAAGATGCCAATCTTCTAAAGCTCCATAGGATTGTTAATTACATTAAATTTCATACTTACAAATTACCAGCAGCATGTTTGAGAAAGATAGGGACCAATGAAACCTACATAAACCAAGATGATGAAGATGAAGTCATTGATGAAATCATCCAAAATATTGAAATAAACCAATAAACAAAAAATTTATATTCGAACGGTTTTTTTTAGCTACGAAGAAACATTTCTAGCTATTTTTAGCTTTTTTCAAAGGCTGATTTAGCGTTTTCATGCAACGAAGTGTTGGCAGCACTGCCTATCCCATGTGCATAGCAAAAAGACAACGGAGCAGCGCAGTCGGCACACGCACAGCGTAAAAACTTCGAGTACCGTCGGCCTGCTGCTCGGGTCCCGCGGCGGCAGAGAAAATGAATCGTGTGTCTTCGGGCCCAAGGCATACTAAACTCAGTCTGTTGTGAACAGTACAACGCATTTGTGAGAGTCTCTCTCTTCTGTCATTTTAACACTTAAGAATACCTTCTTTGCTGCTCTCTATGCGGCTACCTTGTTTAGTATGCCTTGTTCGGGCCTGTGCACATGCTGCTTCGGTATTCTGTTCGTAAGCGTTGCGAGAACAGAGATGAATCAGTTCAGAAGTCAAATGGTGAAGACCACGCTACGCAACTTTATGATTTTTCTGCGCAAATTAAATTGTACACTAACAAAAATGTTCAATATAATGTGGGAACATGATTTTATCTTTTTAGAAAATATGGATGGCGGGGCGCAATGTTTTTTTTTTTTGTTTCTAGTTGTTTATGATGCTGTTTTTTTTTTTTTTTATTACTACGATATTTTTTCCCCTGGTTATTTTTTATTTTGTTTGGCGTAAAACATTTTTCCTTATCTGGATTCATTTCTTTCAGTGCAAAGCAAGAAACGTTTTGCCTTCGTGTTGCTTCGTGTCTCTTGTCTGCGCACCAGAGAACTGCAAGGGTGTCACTTTTTGCCACCCTACTCACACCCAATTTGCAACAGAAGCAAAAAAAGTTTCTAGCTTGGACAAAAAAACAGCTTCAGAGAAGTGTAGTGAGTGGGTTGTTCAGGATTGTCGCCCATTTTCCGCGGTAAACGGCATTGGATTTCGCAGCCTGGTGAAATTTTTTGTAAAAATTGGTGCTACATACATATGGAGCGAACGTCGATATTGACGACCTACTGCCTGACGCAACGACATTGAGCCGAAATGCGGATAAAGATGCAGAAGAGAAACGGACGATAATCTCCAATGAAATTAAAAATGCTGTGGAGTATCGGCAACCATTGATATGTGGACGGATCAGTACGTCAACAGAAATTTATTAGGTGTCACTCTCCATTATTTAAAAGACTTCAAAATGAAAGATATCATTTTGGGCTTGAAATCGATGGATTTCGAAAAATCTACGGGTGAAAATATTCTAAACAAAATGAAAACCATTTTTGAACAATTTGATGTGGACAACATAAATGATATTAAATTCGTGACCGATAGGGGAGCCAATATAAAAAAGGCATTGAACAAAAATATTCGATTAAATTGTAGCTGCCATTTATTTTCAAACGTTTTGGAAAAATCAACAATTTCGGAGTTGAGTAAACGCAGAATCATGGACAATTACCATATCTACCAGATTGCCGAATCTGGATCAGGTCGTATCAATATTATGGCCAGAAGAAACAAATTAAATTTCAGTGGCTACGCAACGCCTGCCAAGCGCTTACTCATTCCCTCTCTCTTTCGTACACACGTGTACGTCTCGAATATGTAGTTATACATGTCATGTAGAAATGTTGAAGCAGATGTAAAAAGCATATGTAAACAAAAATGGAAACATGTATAAAAATTCCAAAAAGGTTTGACTTCATTTTTTGAAAAATTATTTTTTGCCCAAAATTTAATTTGTCCCTTTTGCGAACATGTGTATAATAAATTGCATAAATCGTAAGCTCATAAATGTATGTATATACTGACTGAGTACCGGGTATAAGGTAGAGCTGCGGCCTTTGCCGCGGCTCACAGCGTTCCCCCTCGTTAGAACTCGAGTTCAGTGCTTCTTAGATTTGACTAGCGGAAGCTTCACAGAAATTACTCCAGAACAAATTAAAAATAAAATTGATTGTGGTATATATACAGGGTGACCGCGCCGGAAATAGCGAAATATACTATTTTGGGCCCGAAATAATACCAAAATATACTATTTGAATATTCATTTAATACCACGAAAATACCAAAAAGAATTGCAGCTAAAAGGCTTTAAAATTTGCATTTATTTTTGCAATTTATAAAAAGAATAAATAAATAAATTCAATTGATCGGGGGCTTAAAAAGAAAATGTTTTTATATCCTTTTTATACAAGTTTATTTAACTTTTTATTGACTTAAAACTAAAAATATTTATTATAATACATAATGAGAATCAAGTGAAGACATTTCGATAAATCAACTTAAAACTATTTTAGGAACATATTATCATATCATAACATCAGTAATATAATATTTATATTTAGTTTAAGATAACAAGTCTTTTAGTTATACATATGTCGAGGTGAACGGGATTTCTAGGTTCTTGTCAGGTTTCGCGGTATTCATTTTCTTTATTTCACCAGAGATAACGCACCAACAGCCGAATTGCTCTGCTTTACAACTGCCTGGGCAGGCTTCCAAAAACTGAGTGTACAGCAAGAATCGAGGGCAAGCTCTTTCAGCCTCTCATTATCTGTAACACAATTGCCTGTACCTCTCTCAATTTATCTCTCTATCCACCCAGGCCAGCTACAGAGTAACACGCTCATGCGCCTCTCTCTCAATTCCGTCCCTCCTTCATTACACATCATCTCCTTCTCCAACACCAATACACCTCCTTCATTACACATCATCTCCTTCTCTAACACCAATACAAATATGAGACAGCCCGTGTCTGAAACGGAGCGTCGAAGCTAGGAGACAAGCAGTAACCGATAACCAACGGTAAAGTGCAAAGAAGACACGAAAGGGACTCAGCGAGCTAGCTGACCGAGAATAACCGAAAATACACTGCAAACAATTCTAAGACCCGACACATATATATGTATACTTAAATCATTTCAGTAAAATAATATGTAATTTAATTTCAGATAACAAGTCTTGTAGTAACGCATACATCAACTTAAAGCATTTCTGTTAATTTCAGTAATAGTATATTAAATTTAAGATAAGTCTTTTGGTTACACATACATATGTATATGTGGAAGCATAAGCAGTTTACATATGTAGCAACGTGTGCTAGAAATGTATGTGAGAGTTGTGTTGAGCTTGTGTTAGTGTGTGTTTGGGTATTCTACCTGAATTGCAAGTACATGGCCTGTTTGGGTGTCCGTTTTGTACGTACGTTCGGTGTGTCAATTTTGTTGTCTGTTTCACTATGTAGTTTGGGAAAGTTCCGTTTTGGCGGGCGACAGCGTTTGTAGCTGTCGCCGAGTGTGTTTCGGTAGAGAGGCACGATAAAAAGGGAAGACTAAAAGTCAGTTGGGTTAAGTAGTGTAAATGTTCCCGGTGCGACCGAAACTCGCTGCGCTTAAAACGATGGCTGGAAATAACGAAAATAACGACGCTGCAACATATATAAAATTAAGGCATTTCACTTATATAATATTCACATTTAGCTAAAGATAATACGTTAACAATTTTAAGTTTAATCATCAGAGCTGTCTGACAAAACTAATGGTATGTCGCGAATAATCATTTTTAAATTTGGATTAAAATTATTACAGCCGGTTTCTTTTAGCGCCTGCTTAATATGTATAATTCTTTCTACATTTTCGTTTTTAAAACGATTACGGCTTTTAGTTTTTATTTGGTTCATTGATGAAAAAATCCGTTCACATGATGCGTTTGAAACAGTAAAATAAGCATCGCTGGTGCAAATTTTGCTATATTTGAAAATTTGTAGCCATTATTATTTATGTCACGTAGTTTACCTATCTCATACCAAAATGTGTCGCATTCTAAGTTTTGATCCTTCGTAGAGTTTTAAAAGTGAATTCCATTTTTGATTAAGACATTCACTTGGACATTCACTTCTTGCAAAGGCAATCGCTTTTTTAGTTGAACACATAGTTCAATTAAAAATAACTGGGTACGCTTAAAGAACAAAGTTATTTCATCTCTTTTCAATTTATTGGCCGAAAGCTCAATTGCTACTTTGACACCAAGATACATGTCTTTGAATTCAAGAAAATTGATCGTGCTTGTCGGATCTATTACACCAACATCTGTATTTTTTATATACAAGTCTTTCATATAACATGCCAATAAGCTTTTGTAAAACTCCAACTTGGATTTATAGAAGTAATGGATGACAGATGTTCTGGAGGGGGTTGGTTTTCCTGGCGTGGACTTCGTTATAAGAAAAATCGTATTGTCGCGTCTAATTCGATTCGCACTATATTTTCAATTGCCATTAGTTTTTACAGGAATGTACTTAAACCTATATTCTCTCCAGCAATATGTTGCCCAACATGTTGCCACGGAGTGGTGGGTTTGTCGCCCCGGATCGCTGCCTACTTCAAGGCCTAAACATCCCGCCCCCCTTGCAGGATCATGCAACCAAATTGGCGCGATACAAGGGGGGTCCATCTTCAGGTCCGGTAGGCGCCTGATAAGGTCCATCCGAATACGGTGTGCTGCGCCACGGGGAGTCCTGTGCTCGCGAGCATCCCTTCGCGGACGACGTCAGCTCCCAGGATGAGCGCAACGATGGCAGGATGGTCGAACCTGTCGTCCGCCAGGGTGAGGTGCCTGACTCGATTTCGGAGTCCTGGATCGATGGCTGCCGCAGGAGTGCGCAGGTGCAGCTTGGGGTCCACTTGGAGCACGACCTCCAACTTGAAATCACTGGTAATGGGCGACCGGATCACTACGGTGCAGGCTTCTTCCTTCCCGATTGCCACCGTCTGGAGCTTGAACGCCCTGGCCAGCGACGCGTTGATTACCGACACGGGCCGGCAGGGGTCGATCAGCGCCCTGGTCTCGTAGACCGTGACGCCATTGTCGATTTTGACGGTGGCCGTCGGGAGGACCGGCGGGTTGCGGTGCTGCAGCAGTGTGGCCAGAGTTGGAGGTCGGGTGGAGCAGGCGGACGACGTTGTCGGAGGTGGAGCTCGTTCGGACGGCGTTGATGGAGCTGGTGCTCGTACGGACGGCGTTGATGGAGCTGGTGCTCGTGCGGACGGCGCGGCTGGAGCGGGGCGACGCCGGTCCGAGTTCGGCGTAAGGAGCAGCGTGTGGTGGTTGCCACGGCAGTGCTTGCAGCGGTCCCCGCTGCGACAATCGCGCCCAGAATGCTCGTGGGCCAGGCAGTTGGCGCAGTATTTATTGATGAGCGCCGCCCGCAAACGCTTTTCAGCGCTTAGCCGCAGGAACCGCCCGCACTTCCGCAGTGGAAATTCGGAGCGCACATCTTGTGCGAGCTGTCGTAGGACCCGAATGGCGAGGTACGGCGCGCAGTTGACTCCGAAAGTGACCGTATTGAGCTCATAGTCACGCACATCTCCGGCAGGATCGCGGAAGAGGATGCGCTGATACGGGGCATGTTGAGGCGCCACCATAATCTGGCGATACATCTTATTGATGTCGGCATTGTACACGTATCGGAAAACGCGCCACTTTAAGATCTGCGTAGTCAGATCCGATTGGAGAACGGGTCCTGCATGAAGGACGTCGTTCAGGCTTTTGCCGTTTGAGGACGGACTGGAGGCGTTAAACACAACGCGAAGCTTTGTGGTGGTACTCTCTGGCTTATGGACCGCATGATGAGGGAGGTAAAAATTGTTTGGGCCATCTGCGGATGCAGATGTGATGCTAGACGGTGGGACCGTCTAGAATATTCTTTGAGTATTTTTCTGCTAGTGCGGTGATATCGATATCGATATGTAATGAGTATGTATGTATGGGTGTATAATAAACAAGTAATTGGAGATTTTGTGTTTTATTTTTTATGTTTAATAAAATAAATTAATATAGTGATTCGTGTTTATGTTGTGATGTTTTATTATTAAATGCAGGCAATGCGTACTTGATTGGAGCTGTGGTACGATTGCTTTGACCGCCATGTTTTTGGATGTGTAAATAAAGTGTATGTAAATAGATTCGTGTGGCACTTTATATTTTTGAATACACTTGTGACTGTGGGCATGTGCAGAAATTTTGGTTTAGTTATATGTTGTGTTATCTGTTATATTTGGTGGCGTAAACTCTGTTTAATTAGTCTGATATATGTTGGAAGTCTTTTGTAAAATGTGCCGTGCATATGTCAGCAACAATGTATGTATGTATGTCTGTACAAGTGTATGTACGCTCAAGTGCCGGCATGCATGTTCATGTACATATATAAGTACAAGAATTCACCAATAAATGATTAACAAAGGAACGAATATCAACAATAACCTGAACTTTTTATTGGGAGGATTGGGAAATTATATGTATTGGAAAGTATTTGGATATTTATTGAAAAATATTTGGACATATGTTTCCACAATATGGCGCCTTATGTACAAGCCTATGTGCGGACAGGTTTGCATACATATGTATACAAAAGTGCAGATATGGCGGCTGGATATGGATCGGCCATAGGAAAAAGATCATATATTTGAACGGATTGTTCGGAGGAGAAAGCACCAGGAATAAATAAAGATATTTGCACAGGAGTTGCCACTTAACAATGTGCAGTAGTATATCAGGAGTGTATATTACTTATCTGGGCTTTTTCTCCTTTGGATTGCGGAATTCCAACGATGATTGCTGGGGCGAGCGGATTGGGGGGAAGAGTATCCGTGATCTTAAAAATCAGAGCGAGTATCCGGCTCGAAGGACCAATGTTCTGGAGGGGGTTGGTTTTCCTGGCGTGGACTTCGTTATAAGAAAAATCGTATTGTCGCGTCTAATTCGATTCGCACTATATTTTCAATTGCCATTAGTTTTACAGGAATGTACTTAAACCTATATTCTCTCCAGCAATATGTTGCCCAACATGTTGCCACGGAGTGGTGGGTTTGTCGCCCCGGATCGCTGCCTACTTCTAGGCCTAAACAACAGATTTACCCGATTGAAAGATAACATTAAATTTGTTTACTAATGAAAGTATGTAATCAAGGAAAAGCATATAAAGCTTCACAATGGGATTTTGTAGATTTCCAAAAATATATTCTGTGGACAGGTTTAATTTTTTGCTCCAAATTGCGTGGGAGTTCCTTGCAAGCATAGCTTGATGCCAGTGCTGCGGAGTGGCAAACGCATTTCATGAAAAAACATGACTTGTTTTCATCGCGAATTTTGGACATAATGCTGTTTGATAACTCAATCTTGGCCCATTCAACTCCTTCAAGGTATCGTACTGCCTTGTACAGGCATAAGCGTTTGCTGCAAGGATGCCCCACAGATCCTCAATCTGATTTAAGTCAGGACTCACTGCCGGCCACTTCATCAACGGAATATTGTGGGTGTCAAAAAAATCCATTGTTGCCCGGGCAACATGAATCGGCGCATTATCCTGCTGAAATGTCCATTGATCACCATGGAAATGCTCAGCAAATGGAATAAGCTCACTATCAACCAACTCTATATATGCTTGAGCATTCATCCGGCCGGATATAAAACATATTGGAGACTTGCCTTTAGCACTAAAGGCATCCCATATCATAAGCGATCCACCGCCATGGTTCCGTTTGTAACAACCCACCCAGCATTTTTGAGTTTAACACAGCATAAGTCAGTCTTAAAAGATTCGCGCGACGATTGAAAATAGTCATATTTGCGCTCATTTTCTGATCGTAAAAGACTGTTCTGTCGGGAGATAATGGTACCCTAGCCGTCATCAAGATGAGTCGCTTATGACTCTTTAATCATAAAAAGAGTCTTCCACGAGTCATCTTTTAATCATAAAAGAGTCTTCCACGAGTCATAATTTAATCATTTGTGACTCATATTCGAATGAAATTTTCAATAATTTGCAACGAAAATAATTTTTTTATTAATATAATTTTCATTTACTATATATATATTATCTTAAAAAAAAAACAACAAAAAAAAGTAAATAGATATTCAAAACAAAACATAGAAATTCAAAACAAAAAATAACAAAAACAGTAATAGAAATTCATAACATTTAACATAAATAATTGATTTAATGTAGATAATAACAAAAATATTTAAAATATTATTTACATGTATGTTTTTTATTACTCTAAACGCCTACGCTTCGCCAGCCTGTCATTGGCATGGACAAAATGCTTTTGTAGCACCGTATTCCTTGTCCGTGCATTTATATTTTTCATTAGTAATATCTAAAAGGGAAAATATTAATTAATAAAAAATATTTTAAATATTTTCCAAAATAATACGTACCTTTTATTACGGTTACAATGTAGCACCTTTCTGCTGAGGGTTTAATTTTCGTCCCCTTCCAGCTGTATTCGGAAGCTACCTTGTCCGAAAAACTTTTCTGATCGCAGCTCTAATAAATTGTGTGGGCCCATCTCCTCCATCTTTCGATATTAGATGTTTCTAAACATATTAATTAAAAAGAATAAAAAAAAATTAAAATAAAATAAAATATTAATATCTGTTTCTGTAGTACTTACGAACTGCCTAAGTAGACTCTCATTTTTTTGCACTTCCTCATCAAATGCTACTACTTCACTAATAGCACTGAGAGGAAGTTTTGGGATGTCCGAGAATAAGACATCTGCATCAAAATCTGTGTTGTTTTTTCTGTTTTCCATTTTAACAGAGACAACCTCCTCTGTCAACTTTAAGAGTCCCCGTTTATTTGACTCTTTTAAAGCAGTTATTTCTGCTTTGAAATTGGAATTTAACAGTTTTATCTCAAAAACCTCAGACCTCAACTGTTTAATTTCTTTCACCAAGTCTTGTAAAAGATTATGGAGGTTTCCGGTCTCTGGTATCGTAACGTTTGTCACTAAAAATGATGTGTTTATTAAAAATAATATTGGAAAATTTGTAATAAAAATATATTACTTACATGTTGTTAAATTACACACCTGATCATAATAATAGGTACACCCATGTACGTGAACTTCAACATAACAGAAAACAGTTTTATTCAATATTTTCAACTTAAAATTAGGTTTCACTTCTTCTTTGAATATTTGTTTTCAATAAAATAAACATGATTATATAACAGGATAATGATTTATAAGAAAAGAGATCCATTTGTTCTTCGAAGTCAATATTTAGCTCATCAAAATAATAGTTACACTTCAAGTGTTGGTATAAAAAAAATTTGTTAACTGGTTGTAATTAATTTTTTTTTGCCTTATTAGTATTAACTGGTTAATATCCAGTGTATCCACCTCTATTTTTGGTCACCTTTATTATTCTGTTCGGCATACTCTCAATTAGCTTCTGGCATGTTTTTATAGGAGTTTCGTACCACAATTTTTGGACGCCCTCCCACAATTGTTGTTTGTTTGAGAATGAATACTTTGCCAACTTCTTTTTTAAGTCTCCCCACAAGTTTTCGATGGGGTTTAGATCGGGAGATTGACTAGGCCACTTTAAGACGTCAATTTTTTGATCCTCAAAAAATTTGGTCAAAAGCTTTGATGTATGCTTTGGGTCGTTGTCCTGCTGAAATACCCAACGCAAAGGCATATTTTCTTCAGCATAAGGAAGCATAGCACTCTCCAATATAAATTTGTACTCCTCAGCATTCATCTTGTTTGTCGTCTGGAAAAGTGGACCTACGCCGTACCAGGAGAAGCAGCCCCATATCATGATATTCCCACCTCCATGTTTCACAGTCTTTTTAGTGAGACGTTCATCGAATTCCTTTCCCTTTGGGCGTCGTACATTCCTTTCACAGTCATTCCCAAACAAATTTATTTTCGTTTCATCGCTCCATAAAATATTTCTCCACTTTTTGTCTCCGGTGCTTCCTGCCCAGTCTTTGTGATCCTTAGCAAAAGTTTGCCTCATCGCTATATTTTTGTGACGCATAAGTGGAACCCTTCTTGCTATTCTCCCAGGAAGATTGGCATCTTGTAGTCGTCTACGGATAGTTGGAGCACTTACTTCTTGCCCAATTTCAGCTGCAATCGCCTTTGACGACTTAAATGGGTCTTTTTTGCTCAAAGAGATAATGTGGTGGTCAAGTGTTTTGCTTGTTTTCTTTGGCCTTCCGCGAGTTTCCTTACTAGGTTTCCTTTTTAAAGCATTTTTAACAAAATTGTGAGATCTATTCATTGATTTGGCAATAGCCCGAAGAGAACGGCCCTCTTTTCTCAGGATAAGAGCAAATCGGGCCTCTTCCTCTGTACAATGAGTTTTTCGGCCCATTCTTATAAAAACAAATTAATTATTTGTATATATTTTGGCTGAAGTTAAATGAAATTTACCTTTATTTACCAAAAAGACAAGAGTTTCAAAACTTTTCACTATATTTTAATCAGTTTTCGGCACTGTACCTATTAATTTGATCACCCGAAATGTGTGGTCAGCTCGCAATTTCGATAGAATCTCTGTTATCCGAGGGTTCCCCAGATTAATTTTTTTGTCACAGAGTTGCCACACATTGACAAATAGAATGTAGTAGAAAAATTTTATTTTCTACACTTAGCCTACGATAAAACAGATTATTACTGAAAAGTGTCATGGTGTACCTATTTGTTTGTTTGTTTGTTTTACTTGGTGTTTGTAGGGGGCGGATCACTAGGTTTTCCCAATCAAAAGCCAGTCAAATGCCTTCCACTTCGTTCACTTAAGTTTATTGTAGTATGTTCAATAAGTTATAAATGTTCACACAATGAACATATGTACTACATACGACTACATACATAGTCGAAAGCCTATGTGTATTTTCGAACAAGCCGGCGAACGATCGAAACGGGGCTGGGCGCGTAACTAACTACTCCCGCTCAAGCTAGTGGCCGCCCAAGCTCCGGGTGGCTTTCCTGAGTGCCGTGTGCACGAGCGCGCGAGAGCGAGTCGGGCGCGGAGAGCCCTCCACAGTGGATGCGAAAAGTTTGCGGCTGCCCTCAACATCCTCCCCCCCCTTGCAGGATTGCAAGCATTTGGTCGGGCTATGGCTGCGTGCACGCCCCGGAGACGATCCATCCAAAAACTGTGCTCTGGGCCACTGGGAGGCCATCTTCTCGTGCTAGTAGACCGGGTTGGATCACCTTCGGGTATATGTCTGCTCCCAGGATGAGCGAGATGGTGGCCGGCCTGTGAAAGTGGTCATCGGCAAGCTGGAGGTCGCCAAAGCGGGACCGCACGGCAGCGCTCAGCTCACGGATCGGCGTGCGAATGCGCAAACATGGCTCGACCTTGAGCACCAACTCCAATCGGAACTCCCTCCTCTTGGTCCGGATGACCGCGTTGCATGCTTTCTCGTCACCGACTTGGGTAGTCGGCAACTTGAAGGCGTTAGCCAACGACTCATCAACGCAGCTTACGGGGGTGCACGGGTCGATGAGAGCCGCCGTCTCGAAAGTTTTGGAACCCGTGTCCAGGACCACCAGCGCCGTTGGGAGAAGGTTGAGGCTCCGATGCTGTAGAAGCGAGTGTACGGACGGTGCCGGGGCCCCTGCCATGGGTAGGCTCACGGGAAGTCGAGGGCGGCGCTCAGCTCGGGATGCTGACCCTGAAGGCGACGGAGCTGGAGACCTTCCGGCTGGGCGAGTGTTGGAGCGCCGAGGGCGGCGATCAGCTCGGGATGCTGACCCTGGAGGCGCCGGAGCTGGAGACCTTCCAGCAGGGCGGCTGGCGGGGCGCCGAGGCCGGCGTTCCACTCGGGATGCCGCAGGTGGCGATGAAGCCGCCGAGGCCGAGCGGGCTGAACGACGAGAACGGGGGATGTGGAGTAGTGTGTGGTGGTTTTTCCCACACACCCTGCACAGCCCACCACTGCGACAATCCTTCCCGGAGTGCTGATGAGCCAGGCAGTTCGCGCAGTACTTATTTATCAGCACTGCCCGAAGTCTCTTTTCCGGACTCAAGCGGAGGAACTGATGGCAAGTTCGCAGAGGATGCACTCCTGGGCAGACTCGGCACCGGTAGGAATTTAAACCGCGAGCGCGCCGGCTCTCCATGATACGGTCGGCGCGGGAACGGGGGACCATGTCTAGATGGGTGAAAACTAGGAGAGGATAGAAAAAAAAAACCGAAGAGTATTAGAAATGATTCGGTAATGGATAAAAAACCCACAGTAAGGTTATCGTTGGACGGAATTACGGGGTTCTATAGGAAGAAGAACGACCTTAACCACAGGTCGTTTGAGGACTCCGCGGGCAGTGGGGACGTCCACCACACGGACCTTATCGTCGGCGCCGGGATATACGGACTGGATTCTCCCGAGCCGCCATTCATTAGATGGCACGTTGTCCTCTTTAACGACGACCATATCGCCAACCTGAAGATTGGGCGTAGGCGTCTGCCACTTGGTGCGTTTATGGAGCTCTTTAAGGTATTCCTCTTTCCACCTCTGGCAGAACTGCTGGTTGAGGGCCTTCAAGTGCTGCCATCGATTAATTATTGATGTGGTGTCGCCTTTTATTTCGAGATCGGCTGTAGCCATCAAGGGTCCCCCAATAAGAAAGTGTCCGGGAGTGAGGGCTAACAGTTCGGTCGGATCTTCGGACATAGGCGAGAGCGGCCTGGAATTGAGGCATGCTTCTATCTTCGCAAGCAGTGTGGACAGCTCTTCAAACGTGTAATTCCGAATGGACGTGGCCTTATAGAAGAGGGTTTTGAAACTCTTCACTCCGGCCTCCCACAGACCTCCCATATGTGGAGCTCCTGGAGGGATAAAACGCCATGAAACCCGTTGATGGCTATACGCATCCGTCACCGAGTCCTTGAACGCATTTAGGAAGTCACGGGAAAGGGTGGTCGCCGCACCCACGAAAGTTTTCCCATTGTCGGAATGGATGCGCTGGGGACACCCGCGGTAAAATTCCGTATTTCAAACGGGCCCGCGTAGTCTATACCGGTATGTGTGAACGGTCGGGAAAAAGAAGTCCGCTCCGTTGGAAGGTCCCCCATCATTTGGGTTTGCAACCTCTTTTTATAGATGGTGCATACCTTGCAGGAGTTCACGACCCCTTTCATCAAATTTTGAAGCCTGGGAATCCAATACTTGGATCGAATAAGGCGCACCATCAATCGGTTGCCGCCGTGGAGCGTTATCCGGTGTGTAAATAGAGCGAGAAGGCGAGACAGTCGACAGCGGTACGGAAGGATAATCGGATGCCGTTCATCATATTGCAGAGATTCGGCAACTGCGACACCGACGCACGCTCTTATAAGTCCGTGTCGGTCTATGAGGGGGTTTAAGTTCAGGATAGAACTTGACCTCGGTAACGGACGCTTGTCACTGAGGCAGTGACACTCCCCGGGGTATTCTCGACGTTGAGTCTCTAGGATAAGAGATCGCTCCGCTTCGGTGAGGTCTCCGCTGGTAAGATGGCCTTCTCGCGCGGTATCTAACTTCCGGCAGCGTCTTACGAAGCGAAGGACATATGCGCGGACTCGCATAGCCCGGTCAAGCTGGGAGAATCGTTCAAGGAACTCTTCGGATGGGCTCGGTGCAAAATGGACCTTTACTGCACGGACCTCCAGCGGCATAACTGGAGACTCCTCAGATTGTGCTGGCCACTGAGGTCGGGGCAGTCGCAGCCACGCTGGTCCTTGCCACCAGAGTTGGTTAGCAACCAAATCTTCCAACGATACGCCTCTACTGGCTAAGTCCGCGGGGTTTTGTTCGGACGGAACGTGAGACCACTCCTTGACCTCGGTAGCTTGCGCTATCTTGGTCACCCGGTTGGCTACGAAGGTAGCCCAGTGGCACGCGGGCTTCCTCAGCCAGGCGAGGACTATGGTGGAATCGGTCCAATACTGACAGACCGTGCGTGCCGCAGGCATATTCGGCAGGATAGCCGTCACCATTTCGGACAGGAGCATAGCACCACACAGCTCTAATCGGGGGAGCGATACGGTCTTCACAGGGGCGACTCGCGTCTTAGCGGTGAGAAGTTGCACTTCGACGCGATGTCCCACCTCAACGCGCACGTAAATGGCGGCACCATACGCCTTTTCGGATGCATCGCAGAATCCATGATGCTCGATTGTTACCGATGGTTGCGCCCCAATCCATCTTGGAATTCGGATCTGGTTGAGCACGGAGTAGCTGTCCAAGAAACCTTGCCAGCGCAGACACATCTCGTTGGGGAGATTTTCGTCCCATCCCAACTCTTGCAACCATATCTCCTGCATGAAGATTTTGGACCGGACAATAAACGGGGCAAGCCACCCCGCTGGGTCAAACAACTTCGCGATTTGGGAAAGCACTGTCCGCTTGGTATAGGGTGGTTCTCGCGCTAACTCAGGAGGGACAAAGAAGAACTCGTCTGAGGTCGCCGTCCAGCGGATCCCGAGGGTCTTGGCCGTGCTCTCGGCCTCAATCTCCAGGAAATCGCTATGGAGAAGGTGTTCACTCGGCAACCCAGTTAAAAGGGCCTTGTGATTGGAAGTCCACTTTCTCGGCGGAAAACCGGCAGAACTCAGCGCGGCTTGCAGCTCGTGGATAGCTAACTGAGCCTCCCTTGTGGAATCTGCCCCGGCTAGTATGTCGTCGACATATGTATATATGTAGACGGATATGCGAGCAAGAATATGCAGTTAAATATAAATGGATGTAGGTGCGCTTAAGTGCGGATTAGTACATAGACCTATATATATGCAGATGCAAGAATATGCAGTCAATATATAGGTAAATATGTATGCGGATATGGACGAATGCGGACAAGAATATGCCGTTAAATGCAGACGGGTAAAGGTGCGGGTATTCGCGGATTAGTGCATATATACATACATATATAGACGCAAGAATATGCAGCTAATATATATATATATATATATATATATATATATATATATATATAATAATAATATAATATATATATATATATATATATATATATGCGGATCTGGACAGATGCGGACAAGAATATGCCGTTAACTTTGGTGAATGGGTGTACTGATGTACGTAGTTGGGAGGAGCGGAAGATCGGAGAACGGACAGAATAGCCGCTGGGCACTGGACGGAAAAAACCAAGATCGTACTTATCTTAATATAGCGATCCGCCTATGCTTGCTGGGGTGCGCTTCTCCGTGTTGGGGAAGATCCGGCTCGAAGGACCAATGTTTGTAGGGGGCGGATCACCAGGTTTTCCCAATCAAAAGCCAGTCAAATGCCTTCCACTTCGTTCACTTAAGTTTATTGTAGTATGTTCAATAAGTTATACATGTTCACACAATGAACATATGTATGTATGTAGTCGAAAGCCTATGTGTATTTTCGAACAAGCCGGCGAACGATCGAAACGGGGGTGGGCGCGTAACTAACTACTCCCGCTCAAGCTAGTGGCCGCCCAAGCTCCGGGTGGCTTTCCTGAGTGCCGTGTGCACGAGCGCGCGAGAGCGAGTCGGGCGCGGAGAGCCCTCCACAGTGGATGCGAAAAGTTTGCGGTTGCCCTCAACACTTGGAATATAATTCAATTCCGATGAAGTTATGTTATGGAAGGACATGGTGAAGTTGCGGTATGAAAAAATAGCTTCCGTCTAAGGAATCACGCAAACATATTATTTTATTATTTATTTGATTTAAGCAAAATTCAATTGTATTATCGAAGGCTCGTAAGTCAGTTGCACAATATATATTAAAATCGCTTGATATTATTGGTTCCACGAAAAGTGGTGTCAAGTGGTGTCAAGCCATTTCAGTCCCTACAAAAACTGGCAGATTCTCATTTTTCTTTATTTCTATTATTTTAAATATTTTATTATTTACCAAACAAAAGTTGTAGGGCTCTTCCAAAGAAATGAAGACACCTTTTAAAGAAATACTTGATATTTTATCATTTATGATCTTCCCAAAACTTATGTTTAATTCTTGCCCTAATTCTTTCCCAAATGTTAGCTCTTCTCAATGTGTCTTTTATAGATTTGAACTGCAACACTTCCTCCTTTTCGCACTTTCCTCTTGATTTGCTGCAGATAGTTTTCAAATTTAAATGCACTTATGCCATCTAAGGCTCCAAAAAGTTTGGCATCTTCGTTGATGTGCAACAAGGCATGAACATTGTATGTTAAAAAACACAAGTCATACAACTCTGGTGTGTCAACAACAAATGATCTTAATAATTGAGCAGCAACAGAATTGTTTGACTTGCAGTCATGTATGTCCAAAAGTATCCTCATGGCCAACGATAATTTTAAAAAATGGCAATATCTGTTTCGACTCAAATTCTTTTTCAACACGATAGGCCCAGTGTATAATAAAAATTGAATAAGCTCTGTAGCCTTCCATCTGTCTAGGTCTTTTAAGCTTCGAGGTTTCCTTTTAAATTCCCTCAGTATATTCTTTTTATTAAAAGTTAACTCCTCGGAAATTGATGTTATTTTCGTTGACACTAAGGAAAACTCGAAGCCTTTTTTGTGGACCCAGCTTTTCAATAAAGTCCGCATTACGCCTAAGCAAACAACGTGCATGTAATCTAGGCAGCACCGGGACACTATGTCAATGTTTAGCATTTCTATTGGTGAAGATTGCTTCACATGGTGTTCCGGCTGCGCACGATTTCTAAAGGATTCATTGCTTCTCAACTCTATAGTATCACTACCTGGTGGAAAAACTAGGCGATGTTTGACCATTTGTCCCTTCTGAGTGCACCGCACACAAGAAAAGTAGCCACTATGTCCCTTAGTGCCCAACACAAATGACTTCGCAGGCGCATCCATAGCGACACAGCGAATAATGATTTGAAAGCACTTGTTGCCGAAAAGAAAACCTTCGCGAAGAAGAATTTGAAGTTCATCGATGAACTCTTCAAGAAAGTTAAGGGCGCAATGTGGCTTTGAGTTCCCTTCATAAACGCCAACAAGCCCAAATTAAGTTGTGCAACTTACACTTGTCAAAATTGGCCAAACTTGCGTGGTGCTGCTTTTAAATAATGGAAGTCTAAAATCAAATTTGGTAACTTCCAAACATTAGCGGTTAAAAAGTCCGACAAACATCTTTTAAGTCCATAATGGACATAGGTCATTTATGAGTCTTCTTTCGATCGCACAGGGGATTAGTCGTTTTTTAATCGTCAAGGGGACTCAAAAAAGACTCATCAAGACGATTTCTGTTAAAACAGTCTTCCAAATGCTTGCAGGGAAGTAGCCCGTGGATGACGCGGATCTCTCCAATATTTATGATGACCGTCTGGACCGTCTAAATCAAATTTTTTTTCATCACTAAAAATTATATTTTTAAATTCGACGTCCCAGAACTTGTGTTTTTCATAAAAAGCAAGTCGCGCAGCTTTATGACGTTTAGTTAAACGGGGTGTTGAGCTACTGAGCTTCTTCAGCAGCGTATTTTTACGAAATTTAATTAAACACAAATGGGTTTGGTTTCAATGTATATATATGTATATTGTGTATGTGTGTATGTTCGATATGTTTTCTTTTATGTACTTAGCG
Organism: Drosophila athabasca; assembly: GCA_008121215.1. Lineage (NCBI taxonomy): Eukaryota > Metazoa > Arthropoda > Insecta > Diptera > Drosophilidae > Drosophila > Drosophila athabasca. Next base: position 2,836,294 of record CM017796.1, on the reverse strand, counting down.
AGAGATGCAACAATAACCACGAAACGAAAATTAGCGATACGACGTTTGCTTACGAAGACGATCAAATTTTAAGTGTTTTCTGCTCTGCTGATGAGCCTCCCTCACAGCTCTTGTCGGACGACGAATTTAGGGAAAGGGCGATGTAGCGATTGAGAGCAATGTAAAGAGAGTAAGCTATGCCTATCTCTGTGCTGCCATGGGCAGGCGCTTAGCCGAACATACTCCCCCCGTTGAAGAGCACGGGCCTTCAACATCCTTCTTGGCAGCACTTCCTTTCTTGCTCCAGGTAACGTCTTTAGCGCAGATACTCCGGACACTATGTCTGTCACGATGATAGGTTCCATCACTCAAACGAGGGGCCACGTCAGATGAGTTACCTGTGAATAGAGAAGCAGAAACTCGGGACTGGGACATCTCTCCAGCAACTATCCATCCTAGCTTAGTTTCCTGAAGATGTTGTAATGTTTCGTTTGGAAGAGATGCCCAGACCGCCTGAAAGTAGGCACCATCACCGTCTTATCAAGCGTAGAACAGTTCGACGGCGAATTCGGGAGGGCTAGCTTAAAGCTTTTGGCTGCTTAATAAATTATAGGTAAAAATTGGTGTCGCCGCCTCTCGCTCAAGCTTGGGCGAGGGCAATGACCGAGTAAGGCCTAAAAGACGGGATCTGTGTTAGAGCCGAAATTAAGGGTACTACCAAGGGAAAAGGGTTGACCCCGAATATGCAGAAGGCGCCCCGAGCGGCGGTCAAGGGGTACTAACCAGCGAACAGCTGTTAGGGGGCAAATGTCAGTGGGTGAGGGAGAGAAATTTGGCACCCAGGCAATAGTTTCCGGTCAGGGTCTCGATCTTTTCTCCTGACGACCAGCAAGCCAACAATACGTGTGGCTCCGAAACAATCAACTCTACTAAGTAGGACAAGAAGATCGGTAGTGACCCCCATCCACCCCGTAGTGGCGGATTCCAGGCCAAAGCGGGCTTGTGGGACTCAGAGCCAGATCGGTGCCTTCGAAGAAGGACAGATCATTGTGCAGGGTGCCGTTTTGAAATCCAGGTAAATGATTTGTCAGGCTGTTTGATTAGAGACGAGATTTGCCATGCACATGGCCACCGGAGGGCACTCTGTAATTTCTTTTTTTGGTGTTCTGTCTACTTTCCTCAGGAACGGCACCTAGTTGCCAATTGAAAAAGGAGAAAAGAACAAAGAGCGTGGGAAAAAGCTGCGCTCTCACCAACGCCCCCGCACCCCGCTTCAAAGCTCGGCATTCGACCGAAAACTGCGACTGGCATCGGCGTGGCTGTTCCGTCGCCAAGCTAACCGCTAAGCTCATCCAGATAATCCACAAGAAAGGGCATGGCTAGACCCCAACTGTGAAGATCGGGTGCTCTTTCGGGGCTAATTCCCCCCCCCGAACGACCATACAAAAGCCAGTGAAAAGTCACGAAACCAACCTGTATTGAACTGTGTGTGTGTACAAGTGAATATGTATAGGAACGACCCTCTCTTTTTTTTTCCATCGCTTGTGAAAAGTCAAAGGGTCCGCTAATATAGGCATGAACCCCAAATAAAAATTCAAACACTCAAAAAAATAATAAATATAAAAGAAAAAGAAAGAAAAAGTGCTTCTTAACCTCTAAGTGCGGTGGCCCCAAAAGCTCTCAAAAGAAAAAGAAAAAAAGCTCTCTCTCGCGATTTTTTGTTGTTGTTTTGGTGGTTAACTTTTTATTACAGCCACAGTTACCCAGCGAAAGATCTTTCGGCCATGGACCCTGGCGATGCATGTGAATAAAAGAAAAACTTATAAATTTTAACACATTTGGTTTGTGCGACCGAGAGGGGGTTTCGGAAAAAAGAAAGAAAAATAAATAGCAAACGGAGCCCGAGAACTTGGAGGAAAGCTCGCGCTGATCAAAGCAGAGCAAGTAAAAGCTCCCAAAACCAAGATCAAAAGAGAATCGCTGAAGATTCTTGTATATCAAATAACACACGGCCAAAGACAATATAATGTCCAGCGCTCATACAATTCTGTTGTGTAGGGAGGGTTGTTTTTAAGAAGAGAGCTATCTCGCTCGCACGAACTCCAGTGCGCTCGCAAATCTAAAAATAGAATGAGCTTGCTTGTATGAGTACACACGGAACTGTAAGTACACATGTGTGTGTACGTGTGCCGAGCCATGATACAATAACATAAGGTAGTCTCGTCGGCAGCAGAACTGTCTTAGCTATGCTTGCAATAAGTGTGAGTGAGAGGTACTTTGTATAGTGAGTGCGAATGAAATGGCTGTACAGTGTGTTGATTAACCCTCCGCTGGCCCTTGGGGTTTGAAATGGCCAAAAATACAAATAAACAAATAGATGAAGTAATTTTTTCATAGTTTTATTTTTAATAATTTTGAATTGCCTACTAAGCGTTGTTTTTGTTGCTGTATACTAATTTTTTTGTTTAAATTCTTAATTCTCATATAAATTCTTATCTTAAAATAAAAAACCTTTACTAATTGGTCTACGAGCACATTTTGTGCAGCCAATATTAATTTTTGTTTAACATTTTGTGTTAAATAAAAATTTTCTTTTATATAATTTAAAAATATTGCCTCAAGCTGTGTTATACTATTTTTAAACTCCACAGACGGTTTTATTAGACCGCCATGTGATACCTCATCCACGTAGGTGAATGTGCAACGATCTGTGCAACAATTAGACAGCCTTAATTTTTTAATTACATAGCCCGCAAGATATTCGATTGCATCCTCTGTTAACTCATAAATCTCGGTGTCTTCAGGTATGCTGTTGGGAATGAATACATCAAACTCTTCAGGCTCGTTCTCTTTATTTGAAATGCGATAGCTGAAGTCAATGTTCAGCCAATCATCATCATTCTCATTATCAACGTTTCCGTTATTCGACAACAATTCTGTGTTCTTTGCTGAAGAAAATAAAATCGTATGTAAATATAATAACAAATGAAGAAACACACATAGCACTAAAGACATTCACGGACAAAACGTTTCTGAAATAAAAAGCTAAACATTTAATTAGTTTATGTTATTGAAATGAATTATTTGCTCATTGATTATTTTAATTTTGTCATACCTGTTATGTACTTTCTTAATCTATACTTAAATTGAAGCGGAGTTGGATGGTCATATTGTCCACCCCGCGACCGCATGGCGCCAAAAAAATTTTCCAAAATGTCTTGATTCAGACGACTTGTTATGATATATTCCATTTTATACTTTTGCTTTAAATATATATATAATGCATTGCCAGTTGCACTAAGTTGCTTGGCATGTACACGACGTCCGCTGAGCTGTCATATTCGTAAGCAGCTGTAACCTTCATCTCGTCGAAGGCCAATACGCAAAGCTTATCAGTTTCGTCCACTTCATTTGCCATTAGGTCAATGACCACATCCAGGGTACCAGTCTTTATATCGACTTCTGATAACCATCTGTATAAGGTGGCACGACTCGGTAAAGGGAATCCCTTTTTGTATAGATGATTGTACGCCCGAGGGCCTGCGGTATGGAGGCAAATAGCAGCAGACATATCATCTGGATTGAATAAAGTTCGTTTGCCACCATTTTTCAATATTTTTATTTGGGTTTCTGTGAATATTTTGCCAAGAGACTCTTCCAGTTGGCAAAACTCCTCAAGCTGTTGTCGTAAGCTCTGCATCTCTTTTTCCATGACATTTATCTTTTGCTTCAGTATACCATTTTCGGTATACAATGTTTTATCTATCATTTTATCTCTGCAATACCGTCACATATAGTTAACATATACATATATACATTTATTTACACACTTAACTTACGTTGTTTGTGTGCTCGAATTAACATAGCCTTCTTTAATAATGTTTGATTGAGCCTCTTCTCGTTTTGGAACGGCATCTTCATTGAGGCGCCTCCTTTTATAAATTTGGCCGTTTTTAGATGCAAGCGTAAATTGAGAAACATCAAAATGTGTGTCGCAAATTCTTTTCACCAAGGCTGCACCCAAGGCTTTCCTCCCACAACTTCCTCTTAACAATACACTTTGGTGCGTGAATGGTTTTCACACCCGGCACACTTTTGCGACAAAAATAGCAATAACTCATTGTTCTTTTTTTTGGTCACACAAGGGTTAACAACTTTTAAAAAATTCGTCCGCAGACAACCTTTCCATATGACAAGCACGAACGCACTGAAGCTAAGACATAGAAACGACGAGCCTCTGCTGCCGACGAGACTACCTTATGTTATTGTATCATGTGCCGAGCTGCTGAAATTGCCAGCAAAATACTTTTGAGAAGATTTCTCGAGACACAAATTTATTTGCTGAGTGTTGCTTATTGACGCGACGAACTAATACCCTATAGACAATTAATATAATTTGATGTTATATCTGATATACATTTTGCGTTTGTATATATTTACATTCGTTCATTATATTCGTTTATAGTAGGTACATTAAACAAAATTAGCATATAAAGGATATACAAAATATACAATTTTTTATGTTTTGGGCATGCGTCATCGGAAAATCATAATCTCCATTCAATTCTAAAGTAATGGGTATTTTCTTCGACAGCGGCGTCGTCAACAACCAATACAAACAAGCAGCCATACAATACATGCACACATACAGTTAAAGCTCAGCCTCACGTACAGAACGTGTGAAACTAAAGCGCTCTCTGTCTCTCCGTCTATCTGTCTCTCTCCAATTCACGCTGGAACTTTTGAAAGTTCCAGCCAGTCAGGAATTGCGCTCAAAATTTTGTATGGCGCGGCACATCTTAGTGTTTATATTGTCTTTGCTTATACTAACATCTCTGGACTATAATTTACGTTATTCAATCTTATTCAAGCTAGTATTAGCATTTATGTATCGTGTGAGTCTTTGTGGTGTTAACGTGTTCAAAATGGTAGCCATCTACGACCATCTGTTAAGTCTATTACACTTTTTAGGTGACATGTCGGTCCCAAAGCGCATGCTGTATACCACTTGGCTTGGCGAAAATATCGCCACAAAGAAAGTTATAGTTTTAAAAGAACTTATATTTGGTACAATTTTAAAAAACAGAAACCTATCAAAAAAGGAAATCGAGGAAATTACCAAAAAAAATAACAAACTTTGTTAGCAGGCTTACAGAAAAATGGAAAGCATGCCATTACAACAAATCACTTTTCGAAAAAAAAAATCAGAAATGGCTTGATGATGCGCTCTTTTTGTACAGTTTTACGTCAAATTCAGACAAGGGTCGACCCAAGAAGGTTTTCGGGGATCTCTGCCCTAAAGTACAGACCAGAAAAGTGTCAAGTCTGGTAAAGGAAACCACTTGCGATGAATTAATGGTGGCAACCAGCACTAGCCTGTATAAATCTGGAATGCGAACCGCATCAAAAATCGTTACAGAGCTTAATGCAAACGAAACTGCAGGACAAAAAATTAAAAGGTCATTGGACGCAAAAGCACAATTGCCAAATCCGTACTCACCGGAAGAAGCTCTGGCTCCTTATATGGATGTAGGCTACACGAAGCACACATACAAGCTAATGCGATGTAGTGCTACGGAGAGGAATGCTGATATATATCCGAGTTACCAAAGGTTGCATTCAGCTAAGGTTATGTGCTATCCGAGTAACTTGAAATATTCAGACTATTCAGCTGAAACAATTTTGCAAAGCTTAGTCGACCATACCGTTAGTCGAATTATACAGGCGAACTCCCCGGTTTTTGATCATCAATTATTGGAAAATAATAATAAAATAAAATTAACTGCAGTTCATAAATGGGGCTGTGATAGAAGCAGTGGACACGCAACATACCGGCAAAAGTTTGAAAATGGTGAAACCAATATGCTCGATCAACACATTTTTGCAGTTTGCCTTGTACCATTACAAATTCAGCTTGGATCAAAAGTTTTGTGGAAAAACCCTCGACCTTCCTCAACTCGCTATTGTCGGCCTTTAAAACTAGTTTGCCAAAAGGAAACAAGCGAATTAATTAGATTAGAGAGCGACCATGTAAAAAACCAAGTAGAAAAAATTCAACCAACAACTACCAATTTATATTCAATTATGCACGAATTTCACATGACCATGCTGGATGGCAAAACATTTAGCGTCCTTGCAGAAGCACCTACCATATGTGGAATTTGTAGAGCCGTACCAAAGAATATGAATTATATTAGTTTGGTAAAAAGTTATAGAATTGATGCAGATCTATTAACATATGGCTTATCAACATTACATGAGTGGATACGATTTTTTGAATGCGTTCTACATATTGCTTACAGACTCCCAATAAAAAAATGGCAAGCTCGAGGTGAAGATAAGGCAAAGGTAGAAGCTAGAAAATCTGAAATCCAATTCCAACTTAGAAAGCAAATGGGCTTATTGGTGGATATTCCAGTGGGTAGTAGTGGCAATACCAACAATGGAAATACTGCCAGACGGTTTTTTAGCCAACCAAATTTAGTAGCCGACATTACTGGAGTTAGCGAAGCTCTAATATACATATAGGTTTAGTGTTATATTAAGGGTAATGGCTTGTGGATATTAAGTCAATACTGATTGATTCAGCTCATATGCCATGGAAACAGCTGAAATGTATGTCGACAAATATCCATGGTTTTACATGCCGTCATCTGTACATAAAGTTTTAATACATGGAGCGGACATCATCAACAATGTAGCACTTCCTATTGGTATAATGTCCGAAGAAGCACTTGAAGCCAGGAATAAGGATTTTAGGAATATACGCTTAAACCATGTCCCGTAAGGACAAGAGGAGTAATACAATGGAAGATGTTATGAATGGACTACTTGTTTCATCGGATCCACTTATAACGACTCTCCAAAACAACAAAAGCCACTTTCAAAGAAAATAATTTGGACAAAACCGTTTTAGGATTGCTGCATAGTTTTAAAAAATATTTTAGTGACTCGGATTTATCTAATTCCGATTAATTTTTTTTCAAATATATTATAAATGTGTTAAATATCTTAAATTAAAAATTTCAATGGAATATGTCTTCATTTACGCAAGTTGCTACTAAAGTTCCGCTAGAAGGTCAGCCTGGCCCACTGTGGAGCGCCTAGATCTCAGAGACTATAAGAGCTTGAGCAACCAAAGCTCCTATGATATCAAACCAGCACGAGTTTATTTCAAAATTTTGCCACGAAAAGAACGAAAATCTGTGGAATCCACAATTTTTACGAGAAAACCAAAAACGCAGAATCATGGAAAATGACCATATCTACCAGATTGTCGAATCTTGATCAGGTTGGATCATTATTATGGACAGAAGGAACAAATTAAATTTCAGTGGCTACGCAACGCCTGCCAAGCGCTTACTCATTCCTTCTCTCTCTCGCAAACACTTGTACGTCTCAAATATGTAGTTATACATGTCATGTAGAAATTTAGAAGCAGATGTAAAAATCATATGTAAACAAAAATGGAAACATGTATAAAAATTCCAAAAATGGTTTGACTTCATTTTTTGAAATATTATTTTTTGCCCAAAATGTAATTCGTCCCTTTTGCGAACATATAATAAATTGCATAAATCGTAAGCTCATATACATTTCTATATATATACTGACTGAGTACTGGGTATAAAGTAGTGCCGCGGCCTTTGCCGCGGCTCACAACGTTCCCCCTCGTTATAAGTAGTCTCGACTTAAAAGACGTTTATTGGCAAATCCCGTTGGATCCGGCGTCGAGAGCCAAAACGGCATTCACGGTGCCAGGGCGTCCCTTAAATCATTACAAGGTCATACCATTTGGCCTTTGCAACGCCTCCCAAACCAAGACGCGTAGAAACGAGGTGTTTGTTTATTTGGACGATCTCTTGGTGGTGTCAGACACGTTTGAGAACCATTAACAAGTTTTGGACATCGTGGCCTCGCGGATTGGGGATGCTGGATTAACGTTGAACATCGAAAAAAGTAAATTCTTTATGCGCTCTGTGAAGTACCTGGGGCACATACATATGTAATAGGGGGTGCTGCGATAGCTGATTTTCCCTTGCCAAAATCGTTGAAAGAGTTGAAAAGTTTTCTAGGACTGGCAGGGTGGTATCGGAAATTTATGGTCCCCCAGAACTTTCCAGACACTAAAGTTAGGTCAATTACCTCTTGTCTATTCTTAATTATAAACGTTGGATCATTGCCCCGATTGCATATAAGAAGATTAGAGTTTAGGATGAAGCTGAATAATGACTCACCCCTTACATTTGTGTCCGAACTCCCCCATTGGGTGTGGTGGGCGTTGGCGTCGCAGCCTATTACAAGGCCTATATCCGACCTTTCGCTATCTCTGGTGAGCATGCGAACTAGGTCACCGGGAGGATCGCTTTCCTCATGAGCCATGTAGGACGACATCAGCCTTATGTGGGAACCTTGTAGTTCAAGGCTTGCCGCTGTGTTGTCACCATTGCTAAAGTTGTGGAGCAGAAAAATATTTAAGTGCTTCCTTGCAAGAATGCAGGTACGGATTTTACCTTCTTTCTGAGCTACAATAAGCTTGTGCTCCTTCGTCGCTAATCCACAGACCTTGTCTCCTACTACCCAAGGCTCTTGGATCAGGACTACATCTGCTCCGTTCGCTTCCAAGCGGAGTATAAGGGCAGCGGATGCTGCTTTACAGTGGTGGAGATTTATCTGTAGGAGTCTTAGAGACATCGACAGAGTTCTCCACCACTGTGTTGTCGGCGTCCGAGTCGTCCTCGATAGTGTCGTCGCGACACATCGCCTCGAACTCGCGCATTAGAGTTGTGTCAGAGGAGTAGCCGTCATAGGCTGGCTCTGGGTCGTCATCGGGTGCTTCGATCTCCGAGGCAACGTCCTGCTCGACTGGGTTGTCGACAGGACGTGCCTCGGCCGCTGCATCCGACTTGTAAACCCTGACGCTCACCGCGCTGAAGCCAAAGTTTAGCTCTCCTTTTTTGGCCTCAATTGGAGCTAGAGACTCCTTATTGAGGACGAGCACCGCCTGGTGCATCGGGCCTTGAGTCGCCTCCACCTTTACTACCCTCCAATCGGAGGTTGGTAGCTCCGGGTTGCACCGCTGCAGCATTTTCAGGATGCGCTCAGGCTTCTTTATGGAGGCGGGCACCCAAACTCTCGCTCTGGGCCTACTGGGCACCTCGCTCCAGTCGACTGCGACGAGCTTCGCCCCTGGGTACACCTCTCCGACTTGCGCTATCGCTGCTTTATAGAGCTGGACGGAGCGCTCCTCTTCACAGGCTATTATCTTTATACAACCGTGGTACCACTCCATGTCTTTACAGACTGGAGGGGGGCCGGGTTGCTTGTCCAGTAGATCGAAGCAGCGGTCGGCCAGTGCCGCTTCCACCCACTTCCACTGGTTCCTGGGGATCTTCGAGTCCACGCTGCCTTTATCCAGGACGCCATTCAGCGTCCTCTCCTTGGCGATTTGCGCGAACGACACGTTCGGCAGCACTCTGGAGCGCTTTGGAGCCGGTCCAGGAGTCTCCTGTGAGCGCTGCCTTTTTGTTTGCTGGGCAGTCAACTTCGGCGGGGCAACCCTCTTCGGTGCCTCTTTGCCAAAGTTGGGCAGCACCTTTGATGCCCATTCGACCTTTTTCCGCCACTGGTCGGTCGGGCTGGACATCGTGCTTGCATTTTGCCGACGGAGTATGTTGCCAGCACTCCTTCTCTCGGCATAGGTGTAAGCTTTGGCTTGGGCGCTAGTCGATGGCAACTCGCTCTCCGCAGCCTTACCAGCAGGCAGGGCAGCCGCAGGGTTGCAGAGCCACTCCACCAAGGTATCGGCTTTGGTCGGCGATTTGCCACCCACCCCGGAACAAGGATGGGACCCCTTCGGGTTCGCCCTAGCGTCTTCCGCCGCGCTGGTTTTACCAGCTATTTCGCGGGTCAGGCCAGGCCTTTGGGCCGATGCCTTTCCCTGTATGAGATTGCTCCCAGTTGGCAGTTGGGGAGCGCCAGACTCATTTTTGTTTTTGTTATTAATTTGTTTGTTTTCCATATTTGATCCCACGATTTGCAAAGAAAGGGCGGTCCGTCCGGGCAGAGATTCACGTTGCCCGGATAAGGCATCATTAGAACAGGGGGCTGCCAAGTTCCTGAGCTCTCCGTTAACGACTGGGCTAGTTTTTATACCGGGCCCCCAGCCAGGCTGACTCTCGGCACGAGTCGAATAACACGCTTAGTCCGGCCCGGTGTGAGATGAGTGTGGGGGTTGGGATGTGGGTAGGTAATGTGTAGGGATGGGGTGTGTGTGAGCTACTTAAACGAGGCGGCACTACAAGCGCATCGTCAGTGTTGCTACTTCGCGAACACCCGCTGGCTGTCCGGGACTGCTTATTTCGGTGCTTTCCCTAGGGATGACGGCTTATTCGCAGCTGGCCTACCTCCACAGGTAGGTCATTCGCTATCCGCAACCTGCGACCCGTCCGGTGGCCTCAGCTAGGCCCCCTCCGAGCAATCTCACATGCTCGTCAGACCAGAGCTATTACACAATACAAACATTTTTAAAAGATCCAGTAAATCATGGGAAAAGCCCCGCACGGGTCGCCCACCGTTACTGCAAGAACGCGATAAGCGGCGAATAAAAAGCTTAGCAGTAAAAGAAAACCAGAGCGCAGCCCAAATTTGTCACGAACTGGCTCTGCCTGTGTCAAAGCGTCGAGTGCAACAAATTTTGAGGGCCGATCAAACCGTTTCGTACGAGAAAAGGGTTGTCAAATGTCAACTACTCCCTCGGTATAAAGTTGCCCGAATGCAATTTGCAGAAAACCATAGGTTTTAGGACTTAGAGTGGCGAAACATCATCTTCAGTGATGAAAAAAAATGTAATTTAGACGGACCGGATGGAAACCAAAAATACTGGCGTGACCCACGACATCCCAGGAAGACTTGCCATAAGCGCAATCATGGCGGTGGATCGTTTATGGTATGGGCCGCTTTTAGCTCTGCTGGCAAGTCTCCCATTTGCTTTATCCCAGGACGCATAAATGCGCAAATGTATACGGATCTTCTTGAAGAACAACTTATATCATTTGTAGAGGAGTATCATGACGAGGACTTCATTTTTCAACAGGATAATGCTCCTATACATGTTGCTAAGCATACGATGTCATTTTTCAATTTGAAAAATATTCCGCTATTGCAGTGGCCAGCGATAAGTCCGGACTTAAATCCTATTGAAGACCTTTGGGGTATTCTTTCAGCAAGGGTGTATGAAGGTGGACGGCAATTTGAGTCCTTAAAGGACCTTAAAACGGCCATTGTACAGAAATGGGCATCTATCGGCATAGAAACTCTCCAAAACTTGGTAAATTCAATGCCCCGACGATTGGAATTGGTTGCAGGGCAAAAAGGAGGTTCCATTTCATATTAATAAAAAATATAATTTGAATTAATTATTTCATTTCTTAAATTTTTGTTTTTTTAAATTTTTGCACAAATATCAACTTTACATGGAGATCTCATTAAAATTTTTGTTACATTTATAAAATTTAAAATAAGTTAAAAATATTTTCTGTATTTAATTTTAAGATCAATAAGCTATAAAAAAAATGTTTAAAAAAAATCGAGGAAGTAAAATTTGCGGAAAAAATTAAAAAAACATGATGCACAAATATCAATTTTACTGAGGTATTTTTTGAAAGTAAATTTTAAAGCAGCTACTTCCACTTCTCCTGTCAGATGAATTTAATAGAACTGTTGCAACCAGACGGTCATCCGGAAGTGTTAGGGTAATCTCCGCTGCTCTGTTTTGTGCTCAACAGGGACTTCGAAATCGATAAGTAAATCTTCACATGATATTCATATCATATATCGTCTGCACACTGAGAACATCACGGGGGAACGTTGGGTTTTTCGATTCACACAATCAGCGTATTTTTTTTTGATAAACGCTCTTGGCTAATTCTTTCCATAAATGCTCAAATACATTGAGGTCTTGGTTCTGTGCAGGCGTTTGTACAAGTTTGGGGCAGTTATATATCAACCAAAGATTTGCAACGCCTGATGTGTGGTTAGGGTCATTGTCTTGGTAGAAGGCAAAAAAGGCTGGCGATGCCAAATTTTGCACTTTGCTTGACATTTTGCTTTAAAATAGCCAATTAGCCAAATTTTTTCATCACATCATCAAAACAATGCACATTTCCTACTCCAGCACTCGACATACAGCCCCAACAATCACAGAAACTCTGCCATGCTTCACAATAATAAAATTTAGAATATGGTTTACGCGTCAAAAACATCTTGCCATCTGATCCATGCAAGTTCAATTTACTCTCTTCAGTAAATATGTATAACCATCAAATAATAAAGAATCTCAATAAAATTAAACTTACAGATGATATATGTATGTATGTACATATGTACCTTTAAATTACCGTATTTCAAAAATGTATACTTTTTAACACCTTTTCATATTTCACTCTATTAAGTTTTGTTTTTTGGAATTATAAATTGCTTTTTCCTGGCAACTCTTCCATCGTAATTAAATTTATGAAAATTATTACGTACAAGTTCAGACAAACGTCTTTTCCGATTTTTTAAGTTTATCTGGAGTTCTTTTGCATTTAGGAAGATATTGGTTTGCGTCTTTTAATAAAGAACGCTCTTCCCGTTCATTTAAAATCTTTCCCTGGTCTTCTCGGCTTTTATTGGCTAGCCTGAATTCATCCCGGAACCTCTTAATAATGTTGAGGAGAGTTGATTTGTATTTTCCTACCTTCCGCGATTTCTCGTACTGACTTTCCTTGTGACTTTGTGTCGAAGTTCGACAGAGGTTTGCTTGACTTGCGGCACCATTTCACACAATTTCAGTAATTCCTTTTCGTCAACCTGACAGCCAGACAACCAGACAGCGAATGCCATAAGAAGATCAAGAGTGTTCGAGAGATTTCTTGGAAAACAACAAGATTTTCTATTGGCAATTCTGACCTGTCCGATTATTCGATGAGCCTCGAAAAATTACTTGTTTTCTTTGTTCGCTTTAAACTAACTTTTTTCACTAGAAACTGTGAGTTTTTTTGTAATGTCTTAGATACATATGTAGATATGAAGCTATAATTTTAGCGCGGCTTTAGCGCATTAATTTATACTTTTCTGTGAAATTGAAATGGGCGGGCTGTGTTTTTTGTTTTTCTTTATTGTTCTTCGTTTCAGTCATTGTTCACACTTCCGCAGTGAATATCATTTTTTTGCTACGAATGCCAATTTTTTCGGAACATCCAAAATGGATAGTGGAATGGGGAAATTTGGATGGTCGCCAGAGTTTTTTTCACTAGGAAACCGTGATCGTAGGGGCGAGTCACGGTTAGGGCGGCGCATATCTCTATCAACAGCAGCTAAACCAAGAGAACAGCAGTGAAGAGAAACGAGCGACTGAGCCCACGCGGCAGCGGCTAAAGAGAAGCGACAGAAGCGAAGAACCAAGCTACGAGAACCGACATCTCTAACTCCCATGCTGCGGCCAAGGCATACTAAACATAATACTATTCTTAAGTGTCAAAATAACAGAAGAGAGAAAGAGAGAGAGAGACTCTCACAAATGCGTTGTACTGTTCACAACAGACTGAGTCGAAAGAAGCAAAACAAGAGAGCGAGCGAGCCAATAATGCTACCTTGCTTAGTATACCTTGGCTGCGGCCACAGCCAACAGCAGCAGAAAGCCGAAAGAAAGCAGCAGAAATGTCGCGAGCCGACACGAAAGAACGCAAAAAGTAACACACATCTATACAACGGCCCCCGCCAGAAGAATAAGAGAGCGGCAGAAATTTTGAGAACAAATCCAAAAGAGAACAAGCCCCGCTCTCTGCTCGCTCTCGCCCCAATAAGAAACGCAGAAATGAGAGAGAAAAAGAAACAAAATTGCCGGCAGAGACTGCGGGCAGAGGTCGAATTTTGGATGGCTTGACACGCGCCAACGGAGGCTGGGCTCGAGGAGTCGAAAAACAGAGCCCACTAAAACTGGTTGTGTGAACGGCAAAGTGATACGACGCCAAGATGACACTCAAGTGCATGAAGACCGCTACTAGAGCCCTGCACGAATGTATTCGTTGTCGTCTAATTCCAAACGACAGCAACTAGTTCCCTTATCGATCCCCCTTCGATTACACTCTTCAATAAAATTCAACTTTTTATTTCTGCTGTGGCCCAAAAAAGATTTTGCTAATACATAGATTTGGAGATTAAAAAATGTTTAAGGAATTATGGATTTTTTTTCTAGGTTTAGTTTTTTTCCAGAGGTTCTATTTCTATTTTTCAAATAACTTAAGCTCCTCATAACTGGTTGTATTGAACTTTACAGTTCTGAAAAGCTTACAAATGCAGCATCCGGCCCAGACACTTCACAGCTGCAGCTTAACGTCGGGAAGATATATGTACATAAGGCTTTCAAATTCAAATTCTACAATTTTTTGCTGTATTTTTTCCCGAAATTTTGACTTAAAACTCAGGAAGAGTCGAAAAAAGTAAAATGTGTGCAAATTTTAGGTAATTAAAACATATACGATTTTAAATACAATGATGAAGCAGTGGAATGATTTAAATATTTCTAAAATTATTAAAAAAGCACTTACTATCTTAGGATTTTTCTGCATTTTTTTCTTTCATGTATTTGCTAATATTTCTAAATTTTTGTTCAAGAATTTGACTTGGCTTTCGGACACATTTTTTTAAAGTTTGTAAATAATTCTCAAATACATACGAAGAGCCCGAAATCGGATCTCCGATTTGTTTTACGGTCTCTTTTACGTGCAATAAATTGTATACATTGGAAGACACGCTGGAAAATTTGGAATTGGAATTAGAAAATTGTGAACGAAAAGATCTAAAATGCGTTGACAATTTTCTTTATTGCATTCACTAAGTTTATAGCTGCATAAAATTCTGAATGAGCAATGAAGTAAAAGAAACTAATTGTAAAGGTCGTAACTGACTACGTCTTTGAAGGCAATAATTTCCATACACAGCTTAAATTGTTTAGCTCAGTGACCTTCACAAAGTGACACAATTCATCTAAAGATCTTATCTGACTTCTTTAAAACTTTTTACTATTTTGAACAAAATCTTACCCATCTCTCCTAACTGTTCAAAATGCATACAAGCGAAAGGAATCAGGGTCCCCATGGAAATGTTCATTTCTTCCTTTTAGTTATTGCAGTCAATTGTGGTTAAAATAAAGAGTCGCAAACAGATTTGTATTTAATATATCCAATTTATTCTTCTTGCCTTTTGCTGGCGACTTGCCACGTTGAATATTTGTAGGAGAGTAAGTGTACATACATATGTCACTATTCACCACGAAAACTTTGTTTGAATCATATAATGTCCCAATGGCCATAAATACCTCAGTGAAATAAGTATATGTGCATTGTCATTTTTTAACAAAAAATCAATAAAAAACATAATTAAAATTTTTTATTTTTTAAACTTATTAAGGATACATATATTGTTTGAAAAATATAACATTTTTTTTTTAAATTATCTTCAAGAAACTTAAAATATTCAATTAACAAAGTTCATTTCATATGAAATAAGTATATGTGCAAAATGATAAAAGTAAAGAAAAACTAAATAATTTGTTGTCCAGTCCAATAAATTTAGCTATTTAATAGTTAACATGTTTTCCCTTATTAAGAAGCATTTGATTAATTCGATTTTCCATTGAATTTGACAAGTTTTGAAGTGTCGATAGGTCAATTTGATCCCATTCTTCAATTAGTGCCTTTTTAAGGTCCTTTACAGTATCAAACTGGCGGTTATTCTTGTAGACCTTGCGTGACAGTATTCCCCATAGATCTTCAATCGGGTTTAGGTCCGGACTGATCGCAGGCCATTCTAAAAGAAGTATTTTCCTATCCGAAAAAAAATTTTTTGTTTTCCGCGCAGTATGAATTGGCGCGTTGTCCTGCTGGAAAATCCAGTCATCTCCGTATAGGCGTCCAGCAAAGTCAATAAGTATTGTGTCTAACAATTCTATGTATACTTCTGCATTTGTTTTCGTGGGTATAAAACATAGTGGAGACTTTCCTTCATATCCAAATGCTACCCAAATCATCAAGGATCCTCCACCGTGGTTGCGTTTATGGCAAGTCTTACGTGGTTGCCTTATATCCCGCCAATACTTTTGGAAACAGTCTGGCCCGTCTAAGTTAAACTTTTTTTCGTCGGAAAAAATAGCTTTTTTGAACTCTTCAGACCAAAATTTATATTTTTCTCCGAATGCCAGGCGCGCAGTTATGTGGCGTTTCAATAGCCTGGGTTTAGCCTCGCGGGAAGTATATTTAACCGTGTCGTTCTCCTGTAAAATCTGATTTACCCGTCTACTGGACACATTCAGCTGTAGCTGACGTTTGATTTCAGTGCATGACATGCTGTCTTCTACTGCCATTCGTCGAATTTGCCTCCTACAGCGATTATCAATGTCAGTGGGTCGGCCGGTCCTCTTATTTTTCCCGTAATTTTCTGGATTTCTGAGGAAATTGGCTACTGTGTTTCTATGCCTATTAACTCTGGCAGCAATATAAGTAATATTTTTTCCAGCTTCGGCCAATCCTATGATCAGACCTTGGTTTTTGTCCGACAAATGTGATCCACGAGGCATTCTAACATAAAATCGCTTTATCAACAAGATTGTTGAACTCAAATACAATTTAAATTGTTTTACTCACTTTCTAATTAGCACAATATTAGCAGAATGCACATATACTTATTTCATAAGAAACCGACGACCTGCCTCGCAAATTTGAGATAACGGTACTAAGAATGAAGTCTAAAGAGAAGTCGTGGAATATGTACATATGCTATATGTATGTATGCGAAAACAAGCATACTCCAAAACAATGTACGGTAAACTTTTAATAAAATACAAAGACTAGAATAAAATGCACATATACTTATTTCACTGAGGTAGTACTAACATTTTAATAATATAATATTTAGTTTAGTTTTAATTTAGTTTCTAGGAATTTCACTCTTACTCTCCGTTCAAACCCTCTCTACTATCTCAAATTCAAGTTATGTAGTGCGTAGATGATTCTCCAGTGCGACTCTAAACTGCACTCCCCCATTGATTGCCTTGATGGCGTGGGGAAGATGATTCCAGACTCGAGCAAAGAATATACAAAGAACTGTTTCATTGTGCATGTGTACTTGTATTTAAAGCAAATAATATTTTTCATCCGTCTTGCCGTGCTAAACTTAAGTCGTTCATATAAGTAAGATGGCTCTTTGGTGTATATAACTTTGTGCAGTTATACTAAGACCCTAAAGTCTATCCAGGATTTAAGTGGCATATCAAAAATTTGTATCATTACGTCCGAAATATGGTCAGTTCTACGTCTGTTATAAATATATCTCGCGATATTATTAAAAGCAGCTTGCAGCTTGCGTTGGCTGGCAGAGTTACTGTCATTAAATACTTCTATACCATAGAAAAGAACTGGTGTGATGTACATTTTTGCAATTATTTGTCTTATTTTCACTGGGAGAAAATCTTTAGTTAGATATAAATTTCTAAGTATCCCAATAGCTTTTCTGACTGATCTGTTTATGTGATCATCCCATGTCAAAGTTTGGTTAAACATAAAACCTAAGTTGTTTGCACGTTCTACATATTCAATGGGGATGTTTTCAATTGTCAATTTTTGTAGTGCACTAGTGTCGAACTTTCTTTTACCTGTGACTATACATTTTGACTTATTTGAATTTAATCCTAGCCCATTAATTTTAGCCCACTGACTCACACTTTTCAATTCGCTATTACAGACACGAATACAGTCATTAATTCTACTAATAGGACGACTAACAATAGGGAGAGAGTTATGTATATAGCAACAAATCTACTAGATGAGAGCGGCTAAATATAATGTTATGTGTACTTTCGGAAAGCACAAAAAACACTGTTAACTGATGCAAAAAAAGAAATTTTAAATTATGTTTTTACACATCGCGATCAAGAACAGATATTATGGTAGTTGAAAAAACAACGGCTGTTTAGGCAAAATAAAAAAAAAATAAGCGGAGCGCAAAATAAAAACACGTCTGGTCACTACGAAAGATATCGAAGGATGATAATAAATGCAAAAAGAAAATAATAAATCGCAACCGCTTAACGCGCGACTCGTTAACCGAACCGATCGCGAACATGCATGAAAGATAGGTGTTAGACTAGTGTTCGAGGAAAAGTAGAACTAATCTAACTAAAGAAACGAAGTAATTACTAATTACGGGAAAGATATAAGAGTATCAGTAATTTAAGACTAAAAAGGGAGTTAGTGGTAGACATAATATGGTAGAAGGAATTATAATCCGATCATAGGACACTAAATGGTTCATGCAAGGATTAATTCGATCTACAAAGCGGAAGAAACAACGGTGTATAATTCCTAGTGCTTCTAATAGGAATCGTGAAGTTTATGCGGCTCAACAGGTCAGGGCTATCTACGTCACCCTTGATCAAGTTGTGCACAAAAATCACGCCAAGCTTTTTCCTACGATTAGCTAAGGTTGGAAGGTTTATTAAGAGCAATCTATTAGAGTAAGACGGCAGTCTCACACCTGCATCCCAGCTGAGGCCGCGAAGAGCAAAAAGTAAAAAGTTTTTCTGAACTGATTCTATACGGTCTTGGTGTACGTTGTACTGAGGGCACCATACACAAGAGCCGTATTCTAAAATCGGACGAACCAGAGAGGTGTAGAGAGTCTTTGTTATATAGGGGTCGTCAAATTCCTTTGACCACCTCGTTATAAACCCAAGCACGCCCATGGCCTTATTCACCATGGTAGAAATGTGTTCTGAAAACTTTAATTTGGGATCTAATAGAACACCAAGATCATCAACCCGGGTAATTCTCTCAAGAGAACCACCACAAAGGGTGTAAGGAACCAGAAAGGCGCTGGAGCGATGAAAAGTCATTACTTTACATTTTGAAGCGTTAAGGTTTAATAAATTTGCACAACACCAAGACTGAAATCTATCGAGATCAGATTGCAACCTGGATTGAAAAGAAATGTCCTTATACTGGACACAGAGCTTAACATCATCCGCATACATAAGTACTCGAGAGTATGTTAATACAGAAGGTAGGTCATTTATAAAGAGTGTAAAGAGTAAGGGGCCTAGATGGCTGCCCTGAGGTACACCCGAAGTCACCATAACTGGAGAGGACAAGGAGTTTTTGAAAAGGACTCTTTGAGACCTAAAGCAAAGGTAGCTAGAGATCCATCTCAGGAGATTGGGCGGGAGCCCTAGAAAGTCAAGTTTTTGTGCTAGGAGGGAATGGTTTACAGAGTCGAACGCTGTACTAAAATCGGTGAAAACAACATCCGTGTGTAAATTATCTTGAAAGCCTTTAATTATGAGGGAGGTAAACTCCAATAAATCAGTTGATTGATAGTTGATAGTTGGTTGATCTCCGCCTTATAAATCCATGTTGAGATGGAGATATAAGTGATCTGCATAGGTGCTGCAGGTGCGGAGTTAAAATTTTCTCAAACACTTTAGGAATAGCGGATAACTTAGATATACCTCTATAGTTCATTGCGTCAGACTTGCTACCTTTCTTATGGAGACTCCTTCCATATCGGGGGAAAGCAGCAGGAAGAATTTATAGATAGGTTGAATAGTTTAAGCAACGGCCCACACAGAGACTCGGCACAGTACTTGAGTACACAGCCGGGAACTCCGTCCGGACCCGGTGAGAACACCGGCTTTACTGTTCGTAGATCATGAAGCAACGAGCTTTCATTTAGCAAAGGACTGAAAATGCCGTTCGACCTCGGTAAACCGTATGGATACGTAAACGTCCTACGAATAGGTAGTTTGGAAAAAACGGGCAAAAAGATCGGCAATTGCCTGATCATTATCTGCCGACGTATTAAAGAAGGATAGCGAGGATGGGCGGACGTTCTACGCTTACTGTTTACGAAGCTGTAGAACTGTTTGGGGTCCTTCGAAAAACGTATCCTGCATCGAGATAGGTAATTCTGATAGCATTGAGCGTTAAGAACTGAAAAGTTTGACCAAGCTATTACATAATGAGAAAGAGAAGAAGGAGAGCCAACTTCTTGAAATTTTTTATAAAGTCTTGATTTTATGTTTTTTAGATGAGATAGCTCCTTGGTAAACCAAGGGGGTTTTCTTGATCTAATCGGACAGGAAAGTGGGACACAAGAGACAAAAAGTGAGTCCAGTGCATCATAGAAAATGTTTGTGCCTGTCGTAACATCACTGCACAAATATAAAGCGGACCAATCAAAATCCCTAATGAGATTATTAGGCCTCGCAAACTCGGCCTTAAGAAAGCAGCGGACATTGAGGTATTCTAACCGACCGATCCAATGCAGTTGGTCCAATATCGAGCGACGCTTCGAAAGTAGGATGGTAGGCATCTTCAGGTATAGTGAGCGGGGGAACTCGAGTTAACAACGCTAAGGTCGCATTCGTTACAAAGCACAGATCAAGAAATCGACCCAAGGAATTTTTAACATGGTTAACTTGACACGGGACAGGTCAATCAAGCCGTCAACAAAATCATGTCGTGACAAGGGCACTGGGCTATTCGACTCGTTTACCGAAGACCCAACAATTCCTGGCAAGTTAAAGTCACCAAGATCATATGATCTTTGTCTGATAGCGAGGAAGAAATAGCGGTTAAGGCGGACAAATGCTGCTCGTAAATTGCGATATCCGAAGAAGGTGGAATATACGAGCAAGTTATGAAAACTGAGAAAGCGGGAAGTCTTACACACAGAAATTCCAGTTCCTGCTGGATCTGGACTGTGAAAAGTTCCGACGTGAAGTTTGAGTCCACAGCAATTAGAACCCCTCCTGCACGTCGAGACGAACGATCCTTTCTATAAGTTGTGTACCGACCTGCCAAAACTTCGGAACTAAGAATGTCCGGCTTTAACCATGTCTCTGTAAACACAATAACGTGGGATGCAAATGCGACACTATCCTGGAAAAGAATGCTGAGCTTACTACGCAAGCCTCGAACATTCTGATAGGTCACTAAAAGAGAGTTTGTTAGTTTTTTGGACGGGTGGAGGTGGAGCGGGAAGATGACGATGGAGCACTGGTCTGATTAGTTGGCAGAGTTATTGGGGGCCTAGTCTTCTTCTTTGCCTTAAACTCCTTCACCACCAAATGCTCCGGCCAAAATTTGGCAGAACAGATGGTGTTAAAATGAGTTTGGGAGACACTTATTTTAAAAGAAGCTATCTCCCTGGCATAAGAAAAGTTGAACTTTTCCACCTTGAAATCAACGGCTTGTATGCGGCTTTGAATATAAGCCGTCACATCTTTAATTGTGGAGTCAGGGGCAAGTCGTGAGACAAAAACTTGTCTCTTTGGTGGGATCCCCACCAATCTTGGCACCACAGGCCTATCACCTGTGATGGTAATACCCGGTGGTCCGGGACGTATATTGACTGGTGGGGTCGGAATTGCGGGGACAGCTTATGAATTTGACACTACGGACACGGACGCTACAGACGGTCTTGGCTGCATGCTCTCCGACGCGATAAATTCGGCTACCGAATTTTCATCACCAGCAGCTGTCGTTGCCTTTGGAGTGGCGAACGATATCAACTGCTGCACTTTTGGGGTGGTCGGAGTCAGCTTGTCAGCATCGGCCGGTCGAGGGGCAGTCGGCACCTGCAGATCCCGCGGAGTGACCTTTTTGCGCCTAGGAGACTCAGTCAGTAGTTTGAAACTATTAAACTGAGACTCCATGGCTAGGAGCCGATCGTATTGCTCTTTGAAGCCCACGGTCAGCTCCCTAAAGCCCTTCCGGGTCTGCCTCATAAACGCTGCCATCTCCTTCTCAACCGGACGGCATGCCTCACAGCTATAATGCAGGCCATTCCGTTTTGAGATGGCATCACCCACGAGACCGGTGATCCCGGCGCATTTAGCGTGCACTACGCTATCGCAGAGCCAGCAAGGGATACATGGCTGGTCATGGGTGATCTGCTTCTTGCAGGTTTTTTTGTCGCAGACAACAGAGAATTCCATTTTAAAATTTACTTAATTTTTCCTTCAAAAAAAATTGGTATCAGACCAGTGTGCCAGATAAGCGCCAAAAGAGGAATAAGTGAAAACGAGAGCGGTTACAGTAGCTACAATTGAGAGAGAGAGAGCGCTACTGTACGGAAAATATCAAGAGCGAGAGAGGAAGAACAGTTATTTGAGTGTGGGTAATAGAGAGAGTGATAGATCAGCAACAACTAATGCGTGAGAGCGGCTAAATAGAAGAACAAATATGACACTGTGTGTACTTACAAAAGCACAAACAAAGACACACTGTTAGGCGATGCAAAAAAATAATTAAATTAAGTTTTTACACTAAAGCAGGCATGCACTCGCGATCAGGAAATAGAATGATAAGGCTGTTAGTTTATGAATTTATTATTATTATTTTCGTAAAAAACCGGCGGTTTAAGCAAAAATAGGCAAAAAGTTAGCGGAGCGCAAACAAAAACGCGTCTGACTACTACAAAGAGAATCGGACGAGATATGTTTATATATTTTTATAATATTTAATATTTAATTTAATATTTAATATTTTAATATTTTCAAACAATTTAGTCATTGTTTGATAGGACTCTTTCATATTAACAGCATGGGCGATGGGAATAGACGGCTTTTGATTTCCATTGTGTAGCAAAACAGCCTTTAAACTTTCTTTACTGCTGTCAACAAATAACCTCCAATCGTTTGGGTCGTAATC
This sequence comes from Drosophila athabasca, assembly GCA_008121215.1. Taxonomy (NCBI): domain Eukaryota; kingdom Metazoa; phylum Arthropoda; class Insecta; order Diptera; family Drosophilidae; genus Drosophila; species Drosophila athabasca. Next base: position 2,813,567 of record CM017796.1, on the reverse strand, counting down.
TTCACCCAGTTGCTTGAAGAGGCCGAAAATGTCGTGGCAAACGCACATGTCATCCTTCGTCATATAAAACTGTGCGTGAACCAAGTGACGCGTCCGGAAATGAGTTTTTTTGACATCTTCCTTCAATAAACGGGCATCCTTTAAAATAGATCCAAGAATCTGGGCTTTACTTTTAGGAAGTTCCAGGATCCTCACCAAATCGTCCGATTGTTCCTGTGAAAGTGGCTTGCAAAATTTATATTCTCCTGATTGGTCATTACTTGAATCCGTTGTTTCATGCGACGAAGAAGACATCTCCTCTTTTTTGCGTTTTAATGGCGATATTTCTTCCAAAGGAGGAGCAGGAAGCTTAAAGCCTTGACGAGACTCTTGCGGGTATTTATATTTCTCACCTACCCCAAACCCAGTTTTTTCGAAGAAACAAAAGAAACATTCAGAGCTGTGATTTTTTGGTTTTCTCCATAGCATTGGAGTTCCAAATCGAAATTCTTTTCTATAAAAAAATGTGTAAGAAAAAAAGTAATGCTTAGTATTTTTTGATTGTTCAATTTGTAAACTCCGAAGCCGGGTCAGTACCTTGGCAAAATGAATCTGCTGGTGTCCGCCAATAATAAAAAATCCATTACTTTATTTCATTAAATTGTTTTATTTTTTTTTGGTTCTCCTGAACCTTCCAATAGAGCACCTTGGTCATCTCCATTTCAGCTGCTGTTGCTGCTTCTGGTGGTAGCTGACCCAGCAACTCGGTCCAAAATGGATATATTGCTCTGGTTGGGGCTATATTGGCTTTATCAATGGCGGCTTTCTCCTTCAGCTCCTTTATGTAGTCGGTAAGTACCCCAGCGAGGCCATCCACTCCTGTCGGTTCCTCCACCTTACGTCTTTTGGGAGCCTTTGACTGCTGCAAAGGGAGTTTTAGTTTACTACTGTTATAATAAACAGGTAAATGGTACTTACATATGAATAGGCCGACGACGTGCTTGCCTCGAAGTCATCCTCTGTGAGCTCCCAGCTGGAGCATGCATCGGGGCTGCATGCTGGACTCTCCACAAATGTGCTTGTGCTTGCTTTGGTTCTACAACAAAAGGTACATATACATAGGTGTTGTCGAAATGCTTCTTCTCCGTGATCCGCCAAAGACATGGTCTTGCCTCCACTGCTTTAATCAGTGCAATCTGCTCCTCTCGTTGAAAATTGAAGTCACTCTGCGTAAATTTTCGCACTGGTTTTCCCTCCATCTTTGAACACTCCAGTAAAAATATGCACATATATTTTACTGGCACACCTGTCAGTTGTTCTCACAGTCCACATTCGTGTAGATAACGATACTGTCGATAAAAATTCGTGGATCCCGTTTACGTTGCTGGATACTGACTCCAGGAAAACACAAACGAAAAATTACTGGCCCCGTTTTTTTTATATGAAGTTTGACAGTAATTTTTAGTTTCCGCAGTGCTGGATACCCATCTTTATTAAATGCTGTTAAATTCAATTTTCACGTTTTGCATACAGAGCTTAGAGCCCACTCTTCGCCAATACTTTTGGGCCACATCTTATAGTTTTCCTTATACTGTTCTTGGAACTTTTCGGTAAAAACGATTTGTTCTTCTTTGCTGGTCATATACTTTCCACATACATTGTCAGCTTTTTTTAACTGCAAAGTTCAATACAACCAAAGCTTCTCAGAATAAGTCCGTCTTTAAGTTCTTAGAAGACTGTAAACCCCAAAATCAATGTTTTTGGTGTCCTTATAGCCAATATGTCGAAAAAACTGAAATATAACCCATTGTTTTAAATGTTTTTTCCCTCACGTTTCGTCAATATTTTAATTTACCCTTTGATACTTATACATTAAGTGACATCTTGTAATAGTAAGAAACTTAAGCAAAGACAACGTTTTGAGCAAACTAACCATTAGATAAAAAAAACTTAACAAAATTTGAATTTTTTTAAAAAGCTACTCTAACTATGTTTGTGTGCTGTTTTATTTTTTTTTTGTATAGATAATTTATGGATAAGAAGATTATGATTAACAGAGTCAAAGGCTTTACTAAAGTCTACTACATCAGTTTGACACTGTTTTAGCAAATCCGGCAGTTACAAAGGTGGAAAATTCAAGGAGGCTGAGATTCAGAAATTACGGAACTACAAAAGTGTTGGAGCTGAGAAGAACAGTTGAGAAATGACAGATAAATTGGAAAAATACCGGTAATTTGAAACATTCGAATTTGACCACTTTTTATTCAGCAACAAGTTTAAGAACGGCACTCGCAAACGAGCCAATATTCAAGGAGAGAAAATCAGCCTTCGTAAAACAAAAGATATTCAGAGGCTTGATGAACGACTTTATAAGGCCCAAAGCAGGCAACAGGAGGCTCGCCAGTGCGAGCCGATGTGGAAGGAACAACTTCAACTTGCCTGCTGACAGCAGTGTGGTCGGCTTCAGTAGAGGGCACAGAAGCGTCAAAAACGGGATGATCATTAACCTGGGCAGGTTCGACAACCTGGGCAGACACGGGAGCGGGATGATCATTACCGTCCCGTTGGACATCCTGGGCAGACACGGGCACGGGAGAGACAGCAGGTGAAGAGCCAGCCGTCCTTTTCGATGCAGAAGCATTTACTTCGATTTCCTTAGCGCCAAAAACATGAAAAATCGAAGTTAACACTCCGGCCCCGTTGACGAGCTCCGGTCTTCAACAAATGTATGCAGTTGGAATTGGCTCCAGCTTATGCACTGGCCGTTTAATCACGCCGGCTGGCGTTCTTATTTCGGCCACCCGCAACTTGCCGTCCTCTCCAGCTATTGCGCGTGTTACGCGCCTCGCCTCTGCTCCACTGGGCTCGCTGCTGCAGACTGAGGAGGTAGTCCCTGCACCAATAGCGCAGTTTGAGTTCCAACAACAGTTGCCACCGCTTCAAATATGCGGGTGCGGGCTTGTTGTTGAGTTCTTCGGGCATGGATCCGTGCGGCAGCCCCAGCAAAGGCTGGCCGACGAGCAAGTGCCCTGGTGTTATGGCCTCCCCGTCGTTCGGATCGCTGGTGTAAGCCACGAGGAGCCTGGAGTTGAGCGTGAGGTTGGCGTCGCCTGCCCCTCGCACCAGCCTGTGTTTGGCTGCCTTGACTGCTGCTTCCCACAGTCCGCCGAAGTGTGGTGCCCTCGGAGGGATAAAGCACCAGGTCACCTCTCTCTCCGCTGCGTACTCCTGCAGTTCCTCCTTGCTCTGGAGAAATGCCGCTTGGAGCTCCCTCAGCACGTTGCCCGCTCCCACGAAGTTCGTCGCGCTGTCGCTGAAGATCTTGCCATTTATTTAATTTAATGCCATTTTTATCAAATTCGTGGATAAATGGATTTAAAGACTGCAGCATCGGAGCTAATACTGCCTGTTCTGGAGGGGGTTGGTTTTCCTGGCGTGGACTTCGTTATAAGAAAAAACGTATTGTCGCGTCTACTTCGATTCACACTATATTTTCAATTGCCTAGCATATTTACAGTAATGTTCTTAGCACCTAACTTATCTCTAGCAAGATGTTGCCAAGGAGTGGTGGGTTTGTCGCCCCGGATCGCTGCCTACTTCTAGGCCTAAACACTGCCAATTTTTTCAACAATCTGTACTCATTGCTGTATGCTGTGCTTTGTACGACTGCGATCAGCTTTAAGAATGCAATGTTTCTTTCTGACGCAGATACAATATGCGAATCACCTCTAAGCTGCTTGAAACATAAGCGAAGCACGTAAGCCATTATACGGACCAGCGTAGAAAATCCCGATTGACGGTTGATTAATTGCACAATGCAATTAGATTCGGCGTCAGATACCCCAAGCGCACATACCGCTGCATTTTTCTTGTCTTCAGAAGTTTTCATTTCTGATGCTATCTCGAACTGATGAAATTGAGAACATCGATACTTTTCTGCAGAAGAAAGAATTTGTAAAATTATTAAGGAATAATTCGATTAAGTTTACATTTAACAAACAACCACTGCAAGGATATTTTTCCAATACATGTGGCCATTACTGCATTTTATATGGAATCTTTAAAAGCAAACAAAAAACATTAAATTGTTTTTTAAAACAATTTAAGAAAAATGATTTTAATTATAATGATAAGTTAATCATGAAAATGTTTAAGAAAATTTGTTTGACATAAAAAACATAATGTTGTTGTAATGTAAATGTTATTTTATTGATTTCGGATTAATTCTCTTGTTTAATTTATAATACTTAAGCATTAATTCTAATGCTTGAGCTTTTTTAGCTGGTAACGTATGACACAGACATGTGTCAAGTCCATCAGTAGCATCGTCATCGCTCCAGGGACACAGCTTATAATGGAACCCAAACTTTGAATACTGCAGCTCCTTTTCCTCCAGATCCTCCAAAATTGTCATTAGGGTTTCCAGGCTGGTTACATGCTCCTCGAAGATCATCTCTTCGAATTGCATCAAAAAAAGCTTGATTTGCTTTGAGTACATCTTACGACTGATGTGTCGTCATCGCTCCAGGGACACAGCTTATAATGGAACCCAAACTTTGAATACTGCAGCTCCTTTTCCTCCAGATCCTCCAAAATTGTCATTAGGTTTTCCAGGCTGGTTACATGCTCCTCGAAGATCATCTCTTCGAATTGCATCAAAAAAAGCTTGATTTGCTTTGAGTACATCTTACGACTGATGTGTCGTCATCGCTCCAGGGACACAGCTTATAATGGAACCCAAACTTTGAATACTGCAGCTCCTTTTCCTCCAGATCCTCCAAAATTGTCATTAGGTTTTCCAGGCTGGTTACATGCTCCTCGAAGATCATCTCTTCGAATTGCATCAAAAAAAGCTTGATTTGCTTTGCGTACATCTTACGACTGATGATGTTGGTGATGATGTTGATACTGTTGTTGATTCAAAGAGCAGGACTCTTTATATCCAAACCTTTACACTTGTATTCTTATGTTTTATCTATGTATATTGTAAATGGTTTCTTTTTACATGTGTAAACGTATACATATGTAATCCTTTTGTCCTTATTTATTCTGTACATGGTTAGTTGTCTCTTCTTCTCTTGCACAAATCAGATGTATTCCATTGAATTCTTTATTTATTCTTTACATATAAATTGGAAATGGGCAGTGCTATATCAAGTCATCTCTTTTCCTTTATTTTGGTAACATAACTTTTGGGTAATAATATCCAAAGTTGTTCGTTGTCCTTATCAGTTAAATAAAGGACTACTTTATTTCCAAATGATGTTTTTTTGTGTTTGCATCCCGTGATCTTGTACTCAAATCCTATACATAGATCCTCTACCTTGGTGTATCCAATCGCAGGCTTTATCTCGTTAAGTATCTCAAGGAAAGCATAAGTGCATACACATTTCATTAGACGCTTATCATTTTATATAAGAAAAAGAATAGTTCTTTACATACCATTATAATAATAGAAAGTGTCCAAACTACTCACTGTTTTATACTAAATTATTTATTTAAGATTACTTGGTCTTTTATACACTCATTAGTACATAATTGAAAGATGAAAACCAATCGTTCTAATTATATAAAAGCCAGATGTCTTAAATCTGATTGGTTGTTGAGTGAGAATGAATTATATATATGTACATATATACTTCAAATATTATAGTTTCATTTTCTGTCTATGTGCACATAGACAACATGAAAACGTTATATAAACAGAATGAAATGTATACCGTTTTGTAGCTATGATCATAACCTGAAATCAAATATAAGGACTTCAGTTCTTTAGATGATTTAGTTTATTTTCAGTTCGAAATGAGTGCATTTCATTGCGAGTTGTGTTGTGTAAAAAAATCTTTTAGTTCTCGTAATGGGCTGAAAAAACACACCTTAAAAGTCCACAACTTTAGTTATTCAAAATCAAAATCATCATTTTATCAATGCGGCTTATGTCCTGGAACTAAGCTGTTTTGGCTTAGATTTGATTTAAATATTCATATTTTATTGACGCATTACTACGAATTAACGTGTAAGAGGAGGAAGCGAAATTCAACCAATAAAAAGTAAAAAAGAAACCATTGAAAATAAATATTTATTATTTTTAGACAAATACATAAAATATTTATATTATAACTACAATCGTAATATTAAAATTCAGCCTCAGCCACTGCAGCTATTAATTCAGCGTCATCTTCATCCCGAAGTAGTTCCTGGATGTGATGCCTTTCATCAACCAAATCAAAAATGTCGTCATCATCCGGGAAAACGTATGATGAATAAGGATTCGACATTGCAATTATGGAATCATCATCATCCCATTGAATCTCATACATAGCATTTAAATTCTCGAGATCTCTCTCCAGAGCGTTTTGAGTCTTAATCCCAAAAATCAAAGAAAGGTCCTCGGAGTCTGGCTGAGAGTCAAGATTTATGGATGATTCCGGTTGTGAATTTACAAAAATGATCTCAAGGTCGTCCATCTTTGTTCACAGCTCACTAGATTTTACAATAGCTTATAGCTGTGAGTAGCTATTATATAGGCAATCAACTATAGGACAGTGTCAGATATACAAAAAACAGACAAAGAAAAAGAAAGTGAAAAAATGATTCAAGGACATTGTGACCCTTTTACAAGAAGTTCATTAAAAAAACTACCTCTAAACTATTACCAGATTCATTTCAAAGGGATGAAACACCTGTTTGAAGGTTGTTTGAATCGCCACACGAAACCAATCGAGGAAAACCGGTCCATAATAAATATGAGGGAGGAGAGAGTATAAATGAGAGGCAAAATAAATAAGAGGGAGGAGAGAGAGTATAAGTGAAAGGATCGAGATCTATTTGAGAGTATAATTAGACACGAGTGAAAGAGGACTGAGATTAAAGTTAGTTCACATTTTCGCCGATAGGGGGCGCCACCCAAGTAGTACTACTCTTGTTGTATGAATTGTTGTGCTTAATTTTGTAGATTATGTCATCCTCTTGTGTGACAGTCATAATTATTGACTGACCAATCTTTTGAGGGTTTGCACTCATTGCTTCCTCCTTTGTAGCCACAAATGGTAGTGGCCATGTCGATGGTGGTCCATGTAAAAATAGTGGGCCATAAAACCACATGCTATTTTTCGCAAGTTTGGTTGCTGTCATTCCTCTAGACATTGTTTTCCGACGAAACATGCCTCCACTGCTTTTGTATTGTTAGTTCTTGAATTGTAGCTATTCTTGTGCTTGGATGGATGTTGTGCAATTAATCCATGACAACACTATCCTCGAATCCGACCACATGAATGTGTTCGTATCTTCCATGGATAAATCTTCCTTGACTTTAGCCGTCAATTGAGCACCCAATACAGCCGCTTTTAATTCCAGACGGGGTAAACTTAATGAGTTGATAGAACCAAAGTGTTATTTAGCACATAACAATTGAATAGATACTCGTTTTTCCTTATATAGTGCTCGGACATACTCGGACACTCCGATGCATCGACAAAGGTATGTATCTCTGACGATACTGGAATCTGTCCTTGGAAAATATGACGTGGCACTTGTATGGTGTTTAAGACCTTAAGCTCCTCCCTGTACCTTTTCCACTCCTCCTGAAGATGGTTTGGAAGAGCTTCTTGGTACTCGTATCCTTCCTTTGTCAGATGCTGCATGAAGATTTTTGCCTTCATCACCACTGGAGAAAATAATCCGAGAGGATCGAAAATCCGAAAGATTTCAGAGACTACATCTCTCCTGGTTATTGTATTTTTTATGGCAATTTCTGTTTTGCCGCAAAATTTGTCGGATTTAGGCATCCACGTAATCCCCAGGGTTTTAATACTGCAGTCCTCATAGGCCGTATCCTCCAGTTGTACATTTGAGGTGATATCCTCCTTAGGGATTCCTTGCAGTACATGAAAATTATTCGTGCACCATTTTCTTAGTTTGAACCCTGAACTATGCAACGGTTGGTTCAATTCCTGCTGTCTCTGGAGGGCCTCTGGTATGGAGTTAGCGCCTGTTAGACAACGTCAACGTAAAAATCATTTTTCAGTGCAGCAGCTCCTAGCGGATAGTCTCTTAATCCCTTTTGCGCTATATGCTGAAGGCATTTTGTGGCTAAATATGGGGCAGCTTTTGTTCCATATGTCACCGTTTTTAATCTATAGTATCGCAGATCTTCTGACGGATCATTGCGCCATACTATAGTTTGATAGTATTGGTCTTCTGGATTAATTCCGATCTGACGATACATTTTCTCGATATCTGCTGTAAAGACATATTTATGCATTCTAAACCGAAGCAGTATTGAAAATATCGAACTTTGCACGGTTGGACCTTTATGCATCAAGTCGTTGAGCGATTTTCCGGATGAGGTGACTGCAGAAGCATCAAAAACAACTCTATATTTGGTTGTAGTGCTGTCGGGTTTTAATACACAATGATGTGGGATGAAATAGCGTGATCTTGCTACTTCCGACGTGTGCATTTCCTTCATATGCCCCAGTGCCTCATATTCTTGCATGAATTGCACATAGTTTGCCTTAGTATCCGGATCTCGCGAGAGCCGCTTTTCCAGGCAGAAGAATCGCCGTGTCGCCAGATCTCGGCTCTCCCCCAGGGATGAAGCATCTTCCAAAAATGGCAGTCGAACGATAAGTTACTTGTCTGCTGCCATCTGGATGTTTTGGTTGAAATGCTGCTCACATCGTTTCTCCAATGGTGAGAAACATGGTGTTTTATTTGGGAATGAGTCCAATTCCCAAAACTTGCCGATTTGCTGATCAACCTTTTCTTCTTCCGTCATCACAGCACATGTGATTGCAGTTTTAGCTGAATCCTTCAATCTTCCAGCCACAATCCAACCTAATTTGGTTTTCTGTAATCTCGGCAATCCGACTCCAATGGATACATGCCTGTTTTGCATGATTTCGAAATAGTGTTCTGCTCCCAACAGAATGTCTATTTTTCCCATTTTCTCGAAGTTAGGGTCCGCTAATGTAATATTCCTTGGTAGCTTCCAACGGGACGTATCAATTGAGTGTGTTGGCTGATCTGCGACTATGTGTGGCAGTACGATTGCCTCCAATCTCGACTGGAAATGATTGTCCTGTGATTTTAGTGTCACATTGACTCTTGCTTTTGATGTTTGTGTCCGTCCACCAATTCCATTTATTTGTAGATCTGATTTGGTAATTTTCAAATCTAGTATTTGTAATGCTCTCTCGGAAATTACATTAACTTGAGAGCCAGAATCAAGCAAGGCTCTAAATTCACCCATTTGCCCGTTGTTGCCATTAATTATGACTCGAGCAGTAGCTAATAGTACATAATTGTTATGTACGCTATTCGCCGAAGCTGCAGTTTTAGAGTCAGGCTTGGGTTCTAAATGCAAAAGGGTGTTATGACCTTTATTGCACTTCAGACAATCTCGTCTTTGGCAATTTTTAGCTGTGTGGTCGCGTTTAAAACATTTCACACGTAGTTGGTTCTTTTGAACCCAATTAAGTCTATCAGCCGCCGTTTTCTTTTGAAACTGGGTGCATTTATAGATGGCGTGATTTGGCTTTTCACAAAAATAGCAAATATAATGGTTTTCAGCTCCTGCTGATGCGCAAGTAATGGGTTTCTTAGGTTTTTCCCATCCAATCGCTTCTGGAGTAAGGAACCTTTGCTCGAGGAATTGCATGAATTCGCTCAAAGGCTGTAATTCCTTTGTATTTTGAATCGATTGCTCATAAAGTGTGTGGGTCTGACGATCTAATTTTTTTGTTAGCAAACATAAAAGAATCGTATCCCATTTATTTGTTTCAATTTCTATGTTGTTCAACGCGGCTAGCGTTTCCTTTACATTGTCATGTAATGCTTTGATTGATTTTGCATCATTAGACGTGCTTGGGTGATCCAACATTCTTTGAATCAACGCATTGCTTAGCACTCTTTTGTTGCTAAAACGCTCTTGTAGCATATTCCATGCTGTTGCATAATTTCCCTCTGTTAACGAAAGATGGCGTATTCAATTTTCCGCTTCTCCCGTAACATTGGTTTTTAAGTACCACATCTTCTGAATGATGGGTACATGCGCTTCATGAATCATTTTCTTAAAGATGTCATGAAATTGTTGCCATTTCAGGTAATTTCCATCAAATTTGGGGATGGCAACCTTTGGCAGAGGTAACGCATTACTCATATGAGGAGTAGCGTTGAATTGCTGAACAGCGTCCGGTATCGTCAATGTCTGAACCGACAAGACTGCATCTTCAGCTGCTATGTACATTGTACTATTATATCCTATGCTCTCAGGGTTAATACATTTTCGATGAATTTGGACGTGTATAGACCTAATCTCATCCCAATATTTGGTTATTATTGGTTTGAAATCCTTGTCTCATCCGTCATTCTATTCATTATCCGTTGAAGACTCTCGAGCAATGCTTTTTGCTCTCGAATCATAGGCATTATGTCGTGCTCATCCTCCATAGAAGTTATGGAACCTGTATCCATCTGTTTTTCTATGGACGATAGTAAATTCGTGAACTCATCCTTGTATTTTAAAACCAAATCTTTTATTTGTTTAAAATATTTATTTGTAAAATAATTGTGCTCAATTTTTGAGCCTTGCATTATATTCTGGATATTTGTTTCCTCCTGTGAAAACATTTTCCAGAGACTTTCTAATCTGTCCAGCCGAGTTGTAAAATACTCTGGCTTTTGTTTCCTCTCAGAGGGATCCTTCTTGTAATTCCTTATGATGCTCTGGATCTCTTCGCCTGTGGCCAATTGCTTGTCCAGAACCACATTGATGCTTGATGTTGCCATTTTTATTTATATTCGTACTTGTGACCCGATGGAGGTAATTTGTTTGTCACAATGACAGGCTGTGCCTCTACTCACAGCCAAGATGATGGTCAAATTACTCAATAAATAATTTCGGCAATGCTGAATCCAACCTTAGTTGCCAAGTTGACTATATTGGGTAGATCCAAGATGTTTATCTGAATTGTCCTTCACTTCGTATGTGAATTGATCGCCAAGTTGACCAATTCTGTAGGATTCGCCAAATGAATCCAAGTTTTTAAGTCGGCAGTAACCAAATTAATGGTCTACCGATTTAGTCCAAAAGTCGGGGGTCACCAAATGAACGAATCAAACGAATCTGTTGATGTAGCTTCGCTTGATTCTTGTGATCGTCAATTTGACAATCGTATGCTGAAAATGAGAATGTGTATGCCACCAGTTCATGTACTAGTAACAAAGTGTCGCCGCAATCGGTACTTGAACAAATTGGGCTTCGGAGATGTGAATACGTCAGAGTTTTCTTTCGTACTGATTTTATTGTAAAATATGCAGGGTTTATATACAGTTTTGGTGGGTAACAACTGCTTACTTAGGTTCTTAGGTAGAATATCTATATATTGATTTATGACTAAACAATTATTACAAATTTAATAGCATATGGGTCAGGTCTTAGATATTTTATGACGGTCGCAAAGGATGTCTTACAGATGCCATCTAGATGGTGTGAAATTTTACCCAATGCAGATCGTATTTACCAGCACATGGGTCAGCGGTGCATTTTACATGTTTATTTTGGTACACGGATGGAAATTCTTAGCTAGTTATTTACTTAGGTCTAACCATACGATTTAGTCCTTTACTTGAAATCGTACAAAAACTTTATGAGAAGTACTGGAAATCTTGTAAAAAACCCATTTACAAGTTCGACATTTGGGATGAGGACTCTCAGGAACACGACAATTGCTATGCCTGCGAGGAACCAATTGTGGATGATGTTCGTGAAAAATATTTCAACCAATTCTCAGGAAAGTATGTTGGACCTATTCATAAGGTGTGTAAGGAAACATTTAGATTAAGCGATCCCTTTTTCCCGGTAGTGTTTCATAACTTGTCTCGTTATGATATACATTTATTTGTAACATCCATAAAAGATGATATAAAGCCTATTCCTTGCAATAAAGAGTTATATATTGCGTTAACTCAAACATGTAAAGTAGGACCACTTTATCACAATCAATACAAAATCAGATATATGGATTCAAATAGATTTTTAAATTCAAGCTTAGAAAAACTCGCTAGTTATATGGACATAGCGAATTTTAAAATTTTGAAAACTAAATATCAAGGTGAAAAATTTGATATGCTACGACGAAAAGGTGTATTTCCCTATGATTATTTAGATAGTTTTAATAAATTTGATGAACCCCTGCTTCCTTCGAGGGAACATTTTTATAATTCACTAAATGATGAGGAATGCAGTGTTGAGAATTATAACTTTGCTCAGAAGGTTTGGAGCACGTTTAATTGTAATAGTATTAAAGATTACTGAAAATTATATTTGGAAAGCGATGTTCTAATTCTTGCTGATGTATTTGAAAATTTTAGGGATCTTTGCTCAGGTGTATATAGATTAGACCCTATAAATTACGTAACTGCTCCTTCAGTTTCGTGGGATGCAATGCTTAAATACACGAAGGTAGAATTGGAACTTATAAGTGATCCTGATATTTATAATTTTTTAAAAAGTGCAGTTCGAGGAGGGTTGACCCAATGTACTCAACGCATAGCTACAGCCAACAATAAATATTTAAGAAAAATGATTTTAATTATAATGATAAGTTAATCATGAAAATGTTTCAGAAAATTTGTTTGAAATAAAAAACATAATGTTGTTGTAATGTAAATGTTATTTTATTGATTTCGGATTATTTCTCTTGTTTAATTTATAATACTTAAGCATTAATTCTAATGCTTGAGCTTTTTTAGCTGGTAACGTATGACACAGACATGTGTCAGGTCCATCAGTAGCATCGTCATCGCTCCAGGGACACAGCTTATAATGGAACCCAAACTTTGAATACTGCAGCTCCTTTTCCTCCAGATCCTCCAAAATTGTCATTAGGTTTTCCAGGCTGGTTACATGCTCCTCGAAGATCATCTCTTCGAATTGCATCAAAAAAAGCTTGATTTGCTTTGCGTACATCTTACGAACGATGATGTTGTTGATGATGTTGATACTGTTGTTGATTCAAAGAGCAGGACTCTTTATATCCAAACCTTTACACTTGTATTCTTATGTTTTATCTATGTGTATTGTAAATGTATGTATATGTATATGCATTAATTCTAATGCTTGAGCTTTTTTAGCTGGTAACGTATGACACAGACATGTGTCAGGTCCATCAGTAGCATCGTCATCGCTCCAGGGACACAGCTTATAATGGAACCCAAACTTTGAATACTGCAGCTTCTTTTCCTCCAGATCCTCCAAAATTGTCATTAGGTTTTCCAGGCTGGTTACATGCTCCTCGAAGATTGTAACTGACACGGTCGGAGTCGTTTCGGCCTGCACCCTCTGTCTACTAGTTGGACGGCCTAGCTCAGGGAGATTGGCGTGGATTCAGTGCGGCCTAGACACCTGCGTTACAATATTAAAATCGTAGACAGAGAAATGGGACCTACCAGACAATACGGGAACGGACTGAGATGCGACATACCCCCATTCTGTTGGAGAACCTGTGTGTTCTGGTTCTCCTTCTGTACCCACCCTACCTGTAGAACTCAATCGAGCCTACCCAAAAACATCGCTGCGGCGCGGAGTACTTGAGGTTCCCTCAATAATAAGAAATTAGTTCATCTTGATCTATTCATATAATTCAGGGGAAAATATCAATATTCTAGGAGCTAACAAGAGTAGGCAATGCATTGACTAAGTTCGATAATTCATTAAGGTAATAACCAACCTAACTCTAACGGCACCTAGCATTAAATAATCAGTATAATATATAGATAGAGAATATATAGACTTATAAGTTATAATATGGGAAAGCAAAGGTAAAATCAATCCATAATAATCGTATATCAAAGGGGTATTATGATGCTAGTATGAGATAATAGTGATAATGTAATAGTGGTAATATAGTAATAGTGGGTATATGTGTAGTGGTTATTTCAATGATATGCGATTTCCAAAAATATTCAAACTTAAACTAGCATAAGGCTTGTTTTAAAGCTGGCCAATACAAAGCCAAGAAAATCGAGAAAAGAAAACAGCTTTCAGTGTATATGGTCATTTTGGGATTATCGCACGTTCACGGCAGACCAAGTCATATGGACTCGTTATCGTTTTTTAAGAGAGAACAATTACCGCAAATTCATGTTCACTAAATACCAATGGGTATGTTAAACACTCACGATACAGATATCCTTACGACTCCCACGCAGAAAGATCTTTCGTTGTGTAGATGGCTGGATGATGTGAATAGGTGATTAGATGATGACATGATGAATGTGGGGTAACCATACTCTCAACTGAAATGTGAACATCATTCGAATTCTGTAATTCTATTTCAAGAAAAGTCCTATTCGATTATGACCATTGACATGAACTCCTTTTTTTCTTTCTATTCCGTTATACCAAGCACACATGGCTTATACATGTTTTAGCTGTATCAATACAAAAATGTTAATTTATAGACGGATGAAACCAAACGGGGTTTTTGTATCAGGTCTATAATCGTGACTTAAATCAGAGTATACTAATTCCGATGCTTGATGTCCCAGACTGAGTTGCGTGTTCATGCGTGGTTTTCAAGGGCACCGGTTATCACAACAGCTGACGAAGCCAGGGGTCAATGACCGCGGTACACCCACGGTCAAGAAGTTAGGCACCAGCTGGACTCTCTTGTCGCGTCAATACATGTGTGCCTAACCCTTGCCTCAGCACATCAACATGGGCTGCAGATGTCTCGTTTGGTGGATCTCTGCCAGATCATCGCGTTCAGAACTCCGTCCTCGAGATCACTCGGCTCGCTCACGAATGTAAAACCAAGGGGTTTCAGAAGATTCGCGGTGAGGGTATGAACCGCTATCGGAAGATGTGGGATTGGGGACTGGTCCGCTTGGTCCACTTCGGTGACCTCTGTAACCTCAGTCTATACACGCACGTGCACAGTTTTTTTTGGTTTTTTTGAGATAGCACTAATGGTGCCAATCCTATACATAGAAGGAATCAGTTTATGCTTTTATGATTTGGAGTCAACTCGAGGGATATTTACCCTAGTAGAATTGCACCACTGCAATCAAAAAAAATTGTTTAAATTAGGATTCCTTTCTCCAGCGTATAATTGAAGTGTAGGCCCCAGCCACACAGGTGCTGCCGTGGGCTTCTTGGTTAGGTGCACTTCGCGGTACAGGGAAAATGCTGTGAAAATTTCCGTTTTTAGACCAATCAACCTCGCTGTGTCGAAACCATACTCACGAGGAGAAAGAGATCGACTCTTAGCATCGCCGAGGGAAGTCGACCACGTTTTTTCATTTTCCTCCGTTGCATGGTTTTTCAGGTAAACGCAATTAGCGATGATTATCAGGGCAATACGGAATCCAAAACAATGGGACGGCGTTGCCACCTTTTCCCAAACCAGATGTTCTGTCCGAAAGCTCTCTGAAAGCTTCTACGATCAGAAGCCAGTATTTTCCGAACGAGTATCAGAAAAAAACCGTTGACTTTCAAAACAAATCGCAGCGAGAAAATGCACGACAGGCGTTGAACATTACAATGTACATGTCTGAGGCAACACACAATCCTGCCTTCTCGCACCCTTACAAGATCATCTCTTCGAATTGCATCAAAAAAAGCTTGATTTGCTTTGCGTACATCTTACGACTGATGATGTTGGTGATGATGTTGATACTGTTGTTGATTCAAAGAGCAGGACTCTTTATATCCAAACCTTTACACTTGTATTCTTATGTTTTATCTATGTATATTGTAATGGTTTCTTTTTACATGTGTAAACGTATACATATGTAATCCTTTTGTCCTTATTTATTCTGTACATGGTTAGTTGTCTCTTCTTCTCTTACACAAATCAGATGTATTCCATTGAATTCTTTATTTATTCTTTACATATAAATTGGAAATGGGCAGTACTATATCTAGTCATCTCTTTTCCTTTATATATAAGATGTGAAATTCCATGATCCTTCAACAACTTGAAGGGTGTTTTCGAGGAAAATTTGGTAACATAACTTTTGGGTAAAAATATCCAAAGTTGTTCGTTGTCCTTATCAGTTAAATAAAGGACTACTTTATTTCCAAATGATGTTTTTTTGAGTTTGCATCCCGTGATCTTGTACTCAAATCCTATACATAGATCCTCTACCTTGGGGTATCCAATCGCAGGCTTTATCTCGTTAAGTATCTCAAGGAAAGCCTAAGTGCATACACATTTCATTAGACGCTTATCATTTTATATAAGAAAAAGAATAGTTCTTTACATACCATTATAATAATAGAAAGTGTCCAAACTACTCACTGTTTTATACTAAATTATTTATTCAAGATTACATGGTCTTTTATACACTCATTAGTACATAATCGAAAGATGAAAACCAATCGTTCTAATTATATAAAAGCCAGATGTCTTAAATCTGATTGGTTGTTGAGTGAGAATGAATCATATATACATATGTATGTACATATATACTTCAAATATTATAGTTTCATTTTCTGTCTATGTGCACATAGACAACATGAAAACGTTATATAAACAGAATGAAATGTATACCGTTATGTATATGTAACCTGAAATCATATATAAGGACTTCAGTTCTTTAGATGATTTAGTTTATTTTCAGTTCGAAATGAGTGCATTTCATTGCGAGTTTTGTTGTGTAAAAAAATCTTTTAGTTCTCGTAATGGACTGAAAAAACACACCTTAAAAGTCCACAACTTTAGTTATTCAAAATCAAAATCATCATTTCATCAATGCTGCTTATGTCCTGGAACTAAGCTGTTTTGGCTTAGATTTGATTTAAATATTCATATTTTATTGACGCATTACAACGAATTAAAGCAAATAAATGAAAAACTAAATACTAAGAAATAAAATAATCTCGACATTTATTTAAATATATATGGCTTCAGATAAATTTAACTTATATAATAGAATATGAAATTGAACCAATAAATACACCTGTACCTGTATTCTACCTGAAATCCACTTATTGTTTTTGTGTAATCCTAACTTGGAAACCAGTTTCAAACGAATCCTCTGATTCTCTTTGGGGGATGTAACATGTAATCCTAACTTGGAAACCAGTTTCAAACGAATCCTCTGATTCTCTATGGGGGATGTAACGTGTAAGAGGAGGAAGCGAAATTCAACCAATCAAAAGTAAAAAAGAAACCATTGAAAATAAATATTTATTACTTTTAGACAAATACATAAAATATTTATATTATAACTATAATCGTAATATTAAAATTCAGCTTCAGCTCTTTCCACTGCAGCTATTAATTCAGCGTCATCTTCATCCCGAAGTAGTTCCTGGATGTGATCCCTTTCATCAACCAAATCAAAAATGTCGTCATCATCCGGGAAAACGTATGATGAATAAGGATTCGACATTGCAATTATGGAATCATCATCATCCCATTGAATCTCATACATAGCATTTAAATTCTCGAGATCTCTTGCAATTATGGAATCATCATCATCCCATTGAATCTCATACATAGCATTTAAATTCTCGAGATCTCTTGCAATTATGGAATCATCATCATCCCATTGAATCTCATACATAGCATTTAAATTCTCGAGATCTCTCTCCAGAGCGTTTTGAGTCTTAATCCCAAAAATCAAAGAAAGGTCCTCGGAGTCTGGCTGAGAGTCAAGATTTATGGATGATTCCGGTTGTGAATTTACAAAAATGATCTCAAGGTCGTCCATCTTTGTTCACAGCTCACTAGATTTTACAATAGCTTATAGCTGTGAGTAGCTATTATATAGGCAATCAACTATAGGACAGTGTCAGATATACAAAAAACAGACAAAGAAAAAGAAAGTGAAAAAATGATTCAAGGACATTGTGACCCTTTTACAAGAAGTTCATTAAAAAAACTACCTCTAAACTATTACCAGATTCATTTCAAAGGGATGAAACACCTGTTTGAAGGTTGTTTGAATCGCCACACGAAACCAATCGAGGAAAACCGGTCCATAATAAATATGAGGGAGGAGAGAGTATAAATGAGAGGCAAAATAAATAAGAGGGAGGAGAGAGAGTATAAGTGAAAGGATCGAGATCTATTTGAGAGTATAATTAGACACGAGTGAAAGAGGACTGAGATTAAAGTTAGTTCACATTTTCGCCGATAGGGGGCGCCACCCAAGTAGTACTACTCTTGTTGTATGAATTGTTGTGCTTAATTTTGTAGATTATGTCATCCTCTTGTGTGACAGTCATAATTATTGACTGACCAATCTTTTGAGGGTTTGCACTCATTGCTTCCTCCTTTGTAGCCACAAATGGTAGTGGCCATGTCGATGGTGGTCCATGTAAAAATAGTGGGCCATAAAACCACATGCTATTTTTCGCAAGTTTGGTTGCTGTCATTCCTCTAGACATTGTTTTCCGACGAAACATGCCTCCACTGCTTTTGTATTGTTAGTTCTTGAATTGTAGCTATTCTTGTGCTTGGATGGATGTTGTGCAATTAATCCATGACAACACTATCCTCGAATCCGACCACATGAATGTGTTCGTATCTTCCATGGATAAATCTTCCTTGACTTTAGCCGTCAATTGAGCACCCAATACAGCCGCTTTTAATTCCAGACGGGGTAAACTTAATGAGTTGATAGAACCAAAGTGTTATTTAGCACATAACAATTGAATAGATACTCGTTTTTCCTTATATAGTGCTCGGACATACTCGGACACTCCGATGCATCGACAAAGGTATGTATCTCTGACGATACTGGAATCTGTCCTTGGAAAATATGACGTGGCACTTGTATGGTGTTTAAGACCTTAAGCTCCTCCCTGTACCTTTTCCACTCCTCCTGAAGATGGTTTGGAAGAGCTTCTTGGTACTCGTATCCTTCCTTTGTCAGATGCTGCATGAAGATTTTTGCCTTCATCACCACTGGAGAAAATAATCCGAGAGGATCGAAAATCCGAAAGATTTCAGAGACTACATCTCTCCTGGTTATTGTATTTTTTATGGCAATTTCTGTTTTGCCGCAAAATTTGTCGGATTTAGGCATCCACGTAATCCCCAGGGTTTTAATACTGCAGTCCTCATAGGCCGTATCCTCCAGTTGTACATTTGAGGTGATATCCTCCTTAGGGATTCCTTGCAGTACATGAAAATTATTCGTGCACCATTTTCTTAGTTTGAACCCTGAACTATGCAACGGTTGGTTCAATTCCTGCTGTCTCTGGAGGGCCTCTGGTATGGAGTTAGCGCCTGTTAGACAACGTCAACGTAAAAATCATTTTTCAGTGCAGCAGCTCCTAGCGGATAGTCTCTTAATCCCTTTTGCGCTATATGCTGAAGGCATTTTGTGGCTAAATATGGGGCAGCTTTTGTTCCATATGTCACCGTTTTTAATCTATAGTATCGCAGATCTTCTGACGGATCATTGCGCCATACTATAGTTTGATAGTATTGGTCTTCTGGATTAATTCCGATCTGACGATACATTTTCTCGATATCTGCTGTAAAGACATATTTATGCATTCTAAACCGAAGCAGTATTGAAAATATCGAACTTTGCACGGTTGGACCTTTATGCATCAAGTCGTTGAGCGATTTTCCGGATGAGGTGACTGCAGAAGCATCAAAAACAACTCTATATTTGGTTGTAGTGCTGTCGGGTTTTAATACACAATGATGTGGGATGAAATAGCGTGATCTTGCTACTTCCGACGTGTGCATTTCCTTCATATGCCCCAGTGCCTCATATTCTTGCATGAATTGCACATAGTTTGCCTTAGTATCCGGATCTCGCGAGAGCCGCTTTTCCAGGCAGAAGAATCGCCGTGTCGCCAGATCTCGGCTCTCCCCCAGGGATGAAGCATCTTCCAAAAATGGCAGTCGAACGATAAGTTACTTGTCTGCTGCCATCTGGATGTTTTGGTTGAAATGCTGCTCACATCGTTTCTCCAATGGTGAGAAACATGGTGTTTTATTTGGGAATGAGTCCAATTCCCAAAACTTGCCGATTTGCTGATCAACCTTTTCTTCTTCCGTCATCACAGCACATGTGATTGCAGTTTTAGCTGAATCCTTCAATCTTCCAGCCACAATCCAACCTAATTTGGTTTTCTGTAATCTCGGCAATCCGACTCCAATGGATACATGCCTGTTTTGCATGATTTCGAAATAGTGTTCTGCTCCCAACAGAATGTCTATTTTTCCCATTTTCTCGAAGTTAGGGTCCGCTAATGTAATATTCCTTGGTAGCTTCCAACGGGACGTATCAATTGAGTGTGTTGGCTGATCTGCGACTATGTGTGGCAGTACGATTGCCTCCAATCTCGACTGGAAATGATTGTCCTGTGATTTTAGTGTCACATTGACTCTTGCTTTTGATGTTTGTGTCCGTCCACCAATTCCATTTATTTGTAGATCTGATTTGGTAATTTTCAGATCTAGTATTTGTAATGCTCTCTCGGAAATTACATTAACTTGAGAGCCAGAATCAAGCAAGGCTCTAAATTCACCCATTTGCCCGTTGTTGCCTTTAATGATGACTCGAGCAGTAGCTAATAGTACATAATTGTTATGTACGCTATTCGCCGAAGCTGCAGTTTTAGAGTCAGGCTTGGGTTCTAAATGCAAAAGGGTGTTATGACCTTTATTGCACTTCAGAAAATCTCGTCTTTGGCAATTTTTAGCTGTGTGGTCGCGTTTGAAACATTTCACACATAGTTGGTTCTTTTGAACCCAATTAAGTCTATCAGCAGCCGATTTCTTTTGAAATTGGGTGCATTTGTATATGGCGTGATTTGGTTTTTCACAAAAATAACAAATGTAATGGTTTTCAGCTCCTGCTGATGCGCAAGTAATGGGTTTCTTAGGTTTTTCCCATCCTATCGCTTCTGGAGTAAGGAACCTTTGCTCGAGGAATTGCATGAATTCGTTCAAAGGCTGTAACTCCTTTGTATTTTGAATCGATTGCTCATATAATGTGTGGGTCTGACGATCTAATTTTTTTGTTAGCAAACATAAAAGAATCGTATCCCATTTATTTGTTTCAATTTCTATGTTGTTCAACGCGGCTAGCGTTTCCTTTACATTGTCATGTAATGCTTTGATTGATTTCGCATCATTAGACGTGCTTGGGTGATCCAACATTCTTTGAATCAACGCATTGCTTAGCACTCTTTTGTTGCTAAAACGCTCTTGTAGCATATTCCATGCTGTTGCATAATTTCCCTCTGTTAGCGAAAGATGGCGTATTAAATTTTCCGCTTCTCCCGTAACATTGGTTTTTAAGTACCACATCTTTTGAATGATGGGTACATGCACTTCATGAATCATTTTCTTAAAGATGTCATGAAATTGTTGCCATTTCAGGTAATTTCCATCAAATTTGGGGATGGCAACCTTTGGCAGAGGTAACGCATTACTCATATGAGGAGTAGCGTTGAATTGCTGAACAGCGTCCGGTATCGTCAATGTCTGAACCGACAAGACTGCATCTTCAGCTGCTATGTACATTGTACTATTATATCCCATGCTCTCAGGGTTAATACATTTTCGATGAATTTGGACGTGTATAGACCTAATCTCATCCCAATATTTGGTTATTATTGGTTTGAAATCCTTTCTTGTCTCATCCGTCATTCTATTCATTATCCGTTGAAGACTCTTGAGCAATGCTTTTTGCTCTCGAATCATAGGCATTATGTCGTGCTCATCCTCCATAGAAGTTATGGAACCTGTATCCATCTGTTTTTCTATGGACGATAGTAAATTCGTGAACTCATCCTTGTATTTTAAAACCAAATCATTTATTTGTTTAAAATATTTATTTGTAAAATAATTGTGCTCAATTTTTGAGCCTTGCATTATATTCTGGATATTTGTTTCCTCCTGTGAAAACATTTTCCAGAGACTTTCTAATCTGTCCAGCCGAGTTGTAAAATACTCTGGCTTTTGTTTCCTCTCAGAGGGATCCTTCTTGTAATTCCTTATGATGCTCTGGATCTCTTCGCCTGTGGCCAATTGCTTGTCCAGAACCACATTGATGCTTGATGTTGCCATTTTTATTTATATTCGTACTTGTGACCCGATGGAGGTAATTTGTTTGTCACAATGACAGGCTGTGCCTCTACTCACAGCCAAGATGATGGTCAAATTACTCAATAAATAATTTCGGCAATGCTGAATCCAACCTTAGTTGCCAAGTTGACTATATTGGGTAGATCCAAGATGTTTATCTGAATTGTCCTTCACTTCGTATGTGAATTGATCGCCAAGTTGACCAATTCTGTAGGATTCGCCAAATGAATCCAAGTTTTTAAGTCGGCAGTAACCAAATTAATGGTCTACCGATTTAGTCCAAAAGTCGGGGGTCACCAAATGAACGAATCAAACGAATCTGTTGATGTAGATTCACTTGATTCTTGTGATCGTCAATTTGACAATCGTATGCTGAAAATGAGAATGTGTATGCTACCAGTTCATGTACTAGTAACAAAGTGTCGCCGCAATCGGTACTTGAACAAATTGGGCTTCGGAGATGTGAATACGTCAGAGTTTTCTTTCGTACTGATTTTATTGTAAAATATGCAGGGTTTATATACAGAATTTTTGGTGGGTAACAATTGCTTACTTAGGTTCTTAGGTAGAATATCTATATGTATATGGATTTATTACTAAACAATTATTACAAATTTAACAGCATATGGGTCAGGTCTTAGATATTTTATGACGGTCGCAAAGGATGTCTTACAGATGGTGTGAAATTTTACCCAATGCAGATCATATTTAACAGCATATGGGTCAGCGGTACATCTAACATATGTATTTATTTAGGTCAGCGGATGGAAATTCTTAACCATTTATGGCTAGTTATTTAATTAGGTCTAACCATACGATTTTGTACTTTACTTGAAATCGTACACGTGGTAAGACTATTAAGATGAATTGAACATAAATTTTATTTTCAAACCAATTAACAATGTTTCGTTTTTAGATCAATTGAAAGCAATTGCGGAAATTGTGTCAAACCAAACGGTTTTAGTTAAACAGTTGCTCAAAGAGAAGGAAGAATTAAATCCAATTCGGGAACTATTCCCAATTAAAACTGAACCCGACCTGATCGTATTAAACGAAAAAATTAAAGTAAATAAAAGCATTTATGTAAGTAAATCTAAACTGTAAATTATGACCTTTTTCCCCGTCTTATCCTTATATATGATTTTTATTTACAGATAGCTGCAATGAAATCGATTATACAGCCGGGAGGCATTGTCAATAATTTAGGTTTTATTATAAGCGAGGAAATTGTTTTATCGCATAATGTCGATGGAGTGCAAGGGAAGAAGTCCATGAGGTCCCATAAGGAATTTTACGAAGCTTTGCTAGGTAAAATACAATTAACACTCCTAATTAATAATAATAATTCAATTTACCAAAACTTAATTAAATAATGTATTCCGCCTGGAGACGAAGCCGGGGAGTCATTGCTTCGTAAAGCGATGCAACGCATTAAAAAAGAGTTTTCAAAAAGAAGAAGTATTTTCAAAAATATAGTTTTAATATAATTTTAAATTATATATGCGTACATTTACATTGAACGAATTTTTATTTTTATTTCGGGACTAGGCTCCTAGTAACCGAAGGGGGGTCGATACGGGAACTAGTTGCTGGCTTTCTACTGGTAGTTAGGTAACTAGCTCCTGAAAAACTAGTTCACAGGTAATCGAAGGGGAGTCGATAGTGGAACCAGGGGTGGTTCCGCCCTAGGACAGTTCTCCGCTGAAATAAATTTTCGGGGAAACGAACTGGAACCAGGTACGTGAGAAATGTAGCCAGTTCGGCACCGGTGCCGAACGGTGATTTAGGCATCAACACCAATGGTACAAACCAGGAAGATGGTGAAAGCAAAGCAACTGGCGCACCGACTTGCCGAACGGTGTGACTACAGCGCAAAAGGGATATCGAATTTTTTACTGCAAGACGACGACGCACAATCGCGGATATCCCTGCGTTCTGGTAAAAGAGTGCAACAGCTTCAATGTGAAATGCAATTTTTAAAGGAGCAACAACAACTCCAAGAATAACGTTCAGCGCTGGAATTTAAGGAGCAATAGTTAAATCTGCAAAAGCAACTGGCACAAGCACAACTGGAAAATGAATTTAATCCGGATGACGACTATGAACAACACGAGCCCGAGCAAAAGTTGCGTTATACACGTGAGTGGGTAAGCGGACAGCCGCCAAATTTAGAAGTGACAAACAATAATACTAACAATCAGGATTATATTGAAACATTAATGACACGACAAGCTATATCGCAAGAGCTCCTAGTATTTGCAGGCGATCCAATGGACTGGCCAATTTTTTATGCCGAATTCACGAACAGTACAAACATTTGCAAATTTACTAATTATGAAAATATAAACCGTTTAAGGAAATCATTGACAGGTCGAGCTAAAGAATCAGTTCAATCTCTATTACTATTACCGCAAAATGTTGATATAATAATTAATATATTAAAAGATCGATTTGGTGACCCAGCACATATTATACGCCACGCCATCGCTTGAGGAAAATGATCATGTAAGAAATCCCACTTTAGTAACAGAACTGATTGAAAAACTGCCTTTGTCACAAAGAATTGCCTTTGTACAGTATTATCAAGAAATTAACAGTAATGAACCAAAAATATTCCTTTTAAATAAATGGATTGGAAAAAAGGCTAAAGCCGCTACATATTTTGGATTCGGGCAAAACAAATCCAAAGAATCGACATTGAAAATTTCTAATACATCGCCTCAGTTAAAGACGAATAAAATTTCTGTAAAAACGCGATACTGCGCTGTAGACTTAGTTCGGGTTTTAAAAAGAAATCATTTGGACGTTGCGACGTTTTACAAGTACACTGCGCAAAAAAAACCGGACATAATTCAAATTGACGGTGGCCTTTATTTACATATTGGCTTGAAAAATCAATTGAATAAACTTCATTATTCATTGAATTTACAGGAAAGTTTGTGTATCGATGTTAATATTGATGGTCTTCCGCTTTATAAAAGCTCCAATGCACAACTTTGGCCCATCCTCATTAGATTAGTAAATGTAAGAAATGCACCCATTGTGCCCATTGGCATTTTTCTGGGGAAATCAAAGCCCACCTATTGTGGGGAATTTTTGAGAAAATTTACATCTGAGCTAGAGGAGTTATTTCAAAACGGTGTTGAGGTAGGCAATAAAATTATTAAAATTAGTATCAGGGCTATTGTTTGTGATGCCCCTGCTAGGGCTTTCATTAGCGGTACTCCTGGGCATACATCTTCACATGGATGCTCAAAGTGTACACAAGTAGCTCGTAACTTAAATGGTGTTTTAACATTTAAAACTGATTGCGGGGCTTTAATCACAGACAGTGATTTCGCAAACAGAACTTACCCCGAACATCATTCCCAAAAGTACTTGACAAAGAAGACAGCATTTGAAACATTAAAGATAAACATGGTTACGCAGATTCCTTTAGACTGCATGCACCTAATAGATCTGGGCGTCATGCGCAAATTTCTAGTTAGAATTATGACCAATAAAATTTGTACAAAAATAGCTAAACCCAACAAAGTCAATATTTCTAAAGAACTTATTTCCTTGCGTAGAAATATACCTAGAGAATGTGTAAGGAAGCCTAGAGGCTTAAATGAATTACTTAAGTGGAAAGCTACAGAATTCAGACAATTTTTACTGTACACTGGTATTTTCGTTTTTAAGAACAAATTATCTGACGATCAATATTATGTTTTTCTTTTATTACATTGCGCCTATAGATTGTTGTGCTTCCCAAAGGTACGAGGATCAAATATAGACACCTCCCAGCGAATGTTAGATAATTTTGTAGAAAATGTTCCTATAATTTTTGGCGATAATAGTGTTAATAGTGTGTCAAAGAGACAATACAACAAGTGGGCGACCCAGTGGAGGGCTCCTCATACGCTTTTGAAAACTACTTACAGCTTTTAAAGCGTTATGTCAGAAAACCAACAAAAATATTGGAGCAAATATATAGGAAAATAGACGAAGAAAGGTTAACGATATCCCCACATGATTCAGAATCTAAAATCGCCAACAATGTAATAATTTTAAAGGGATGCAAATTAGCAAAAAATGTACCTAACAACTACTGGTAAATGAGGAGCTTTTATGCTGAGCCCATTCCTTCATCCAGCTTAGGAATTTATTTAGTGGAGACAGAACCTTCTGCTAGGGAAGAAATATTTTTGTTAAGTCAAATAGAATTTAAGGCTGTCGCGATACCATATTTTAGCGAGCTATTAGTAATGCCATTGCTACATCATGTTAAAAATTAAGTTGCTTTGTCTTACTGCATTGACAATGAACTCTAAAACTCTACTTAAATTTTAAAAGGAGGTTTTTAGTCCGTAGGCACGCTAAGCACTCGTGCTAAGCGTGAATCGGGCATGCTCTACACAACGGAGTGGAGGGTATCTTTTGAAGATTTTCCTACATTGTTTTGTAAACAGAAAAAAAAAACAGAGTTTTAGAGATACATTCCAAATTAAAATTCGTAATTTTCAAATTTTATTAGATTTCATTTCACAGAAACAAATATGTCTCAAAGCCTACAGCGGAAAATAAAACGTGGTGCTTTTACCACAAGCGGTAAGTCTTAAAATATATTTCCAAATAAATTCAAATATGTACACTGAAATTATTTTATTTTATAGTTCAGAGAACACAACGAACTGCAACTGTTCGAATTTGGTTGCTACTGCAGTGAAGCGCCTTGAAGGCTCTGTGGCTGCTGCAGTGGAGCGCCTGGAAGGCTCTGTGGCAGCAATCGTAAATGAATTGTGCGATTTAAAGGCAAATGGCCTCACCATTCAAAATAAAAATATTAACTTGGAAATTCGAGCTGTGGTTTGCGATGCTCCTGCTAGAGCATTTGTTACAGGCACCCCTGGGCATACATCCAGCCACGGTTGTACCAAATGCATACAGGTAGCGCGTAAAGTGGAATCTACTTTAACTTACAGTACATATTGTTCTGAGTTAATAACAGATGAAGCTTTTTCCAGCCGAAAGTACCCAAGCCACCATTGTAGTGAGTATTTAACAGCTCAGTCCGCTTTTGAAAAGCTTGGCGTTCTAATGATAACCCAAGTTCCCCTAGATTGCATGCATCTTATAGAATTGGGTGTAATGCGAAAATTTTTGGAACGAATTTTCTACAATAAAGTTAAAAGTAAAATATCTAAACAAAACAAATATACGATTTCCGAAATACTAACATCAATGCGAAGTAATATACCTGGGGAGTTTGCTCGCAAGCCGAGAACATTGTTGCAGCTTCCTAACTGGAAAAGCACTGAGTTTAGGCAATTTTTATTGTATACTGGGATTGTAGCTCTTAAGGATACAATCCATGAAGAGCAGTACTATGTATTTCTATTGCTGCACTGTGCATATAGGCTGCTCTGCTCCCAAAAACAGCGCGAAACTAATATAGAAAATGCTCAACAAATGTTAAATCTATTTGTTGAGAATTTTCCTATTATTTTCGGGGAAAACAGTGTGTTCTACAATGTTCACGGATTGCTTCACGTAAGAGAGACTATAAAACAAGTCGGAAACCCGATTTCAGGATCGTCTTACGCTTTCGAAAATTATTTACAAACCCTCAAAAATTTTGTCCGTAAACCAACACATATCCTAGAAAAAATTTTCAGGAAATCAGTTGAAGATAGGTACGCGGCTCCCACTGAAGAAAAAATATTGTAAGTAGGAAAGGTTCTAAAGATTCAGAACTGTATCCTAAGAAATAGCAAGCCAGACAATTTTTGTTTTCTAAAAGGAGATATTCCTATTCAAATCGAGTCATTTGAAGAGAAATTGGGAAATATTTTTATTATAGGAAGAATTTTAAGAGATTTTAGAAGTTTTTATAGTGAACCTTTATGTTCGACTCAGTTAGGTATATATTTAGTAAATTTAGAAGCGCCAACTGTGCGAGAAAAGTTTCCTGTTGAAGAATTCGAACGCAAAGCCGTTGCCATGCCGTATAAGGGGGAAATAGTTTTAGTTCCTTTGTTACATTTTCCATAGGTTTTTTTGCTCCCATTACTTATTTTAATTTGCTTAATTGTTTTATTATCGTATAATGCAAGAAAAGGAAGTGTTTAGTCCGTAGGCGTTATTGAATAACGAATCGGGCATATCTATAGCGCCGGCGTTATAGATATCTTTGGAAGATTCACCGGCCTTGTTTCGAAAACAAAAAAAAAAAAACCCCTTTTTTAATTGTATTTTTAGAATGGAATATAATAAGAACGACCAAGTAAGGCGCTTCCTCTTCGGTGCAGAACGTAAGTATATTACATGTGTGTTTGATATATTAAATAAGTTTTGACCTAATTATCATTGTTTTTACAGAACCTGATCCACGGCAAAAAGATATGTCGCGTAAGTGTATTCAATTTAGATTAATTTGTGTATTATTGATGATTTAAATTTGATTACAGACTCAACGGAAGAAAGGATAATTGCTGCAGTAAAAATTAAGTTAACATATGATTTGAAAAATTAAAGCTCTTCTGTATTCTCATTTATACTAATCTGTATTTTTTATTTTTATGATACATTTCAGAAGAAAATGCAGACATCAAGAAGGAAATTGCAGAAATGCAAACCAAATTAGATGTCGTCGCAGATGCTTTGGCGGAGGTGATGGCTCTGCTAAAATTAAACTTGAAAAAAGAACCAGAGGCACCTGAGGAATTTGCATTTCCTCTGAGGACGAAGGTGGAGTTGGAGCAGTTCAACTCCACCATTACTCCGGACCTCACCGAGTTCTATGTAAGTTATAGCTTATCTCAGTGGCACCGAGTAAATTTGTTTTTAATTGTTTTCTTTTAGATTAATAAATTAAGAAAAGTAATGGGAACGGGCACATCCTTGACAAAATGCCTAAAAAACGTCCTGCATGAGCGGCTAATTTTTGATTACAATGTGGATGGAACGGCGGGTAAGAGCTCTCTGAAAAATTTGAAAAACTTTTATGGTGTCCTGGAAAGTAAGTCTAAACAAACAGTATAGAAAAACTTTGTAAATTAATACATATTATTTCAGTGACGGTACAATTACAATACCCGGACGAGCCCACCGATAAGCGCTTACCAAAAATGCTCTAGGGCGAAGAAATTCAGGGGGCACGGATCCTTGGAACAATCCTAAAAAATGTACTATAATTTAATAAATTAATATATTGCTTAAATATATACGCATTTTTTCTTATAAAATCTTCACTCATTGTATCTTACTTTTTGCTCTAAAATCTTCACTTATTATATCGCTTATTTTTTCGAGAAAATCATCCCTTGCTGTATGCCTTTTTTTCGGCTAAAATCTTCACTTATTATGTGCCTTATTTTTTCGAGAAAATCTTCACTTATTATGTGACTTATTTTTTCGCACTTCTCGATGACCATGTCATCCCCTATGCTCCTAGGACATCGCAATGTTAACGTGAGCAGTTCATCGTTCCGCGCGACATCACTTATGTCATCGATGTGTGAGCACACGATGGCCCGTACTTCAGGGCACTCACAGTGGCTCAGGGTCGGCACGTAGACGCTCACATGTTCTTAGTGCGTTTGTGTGCGCAGACGACAGACATGAAGCAACACGAATAATTTTCTCTGCCGCGGCGCTGCCCCGAGGCCTTTTCCTTTGCACAATACGCTGCCGACCCCTGCTTTAAGCTGTCAGCCACTGTATGTACATATGTACATACAATAAACAAATTATGCAGTAGCTACATATATTTGCTCAATTAAGACTATGTTTTTTTCTTCAGTGCATTTACAGTTTACAGTTAACGAACCAACTGATGATAAAGAGATAAAAAAATGAAGTAACGCAGAAGAATATAAATAGGCAGAGAAACCAATAATTTAGCAAACATACAACTGTAAAAATGTGTGTCTGTATGTATGTATATGAAAGCAAGAAATATGGGACAAAGAAGAATAAGTTTTACTTTACACTTTTTGCTCAAAATCGCTGCGCGGAGATATGTCGTTTGAAAACGTCATATCTCCGCGCGGAGATATGACGCTTTCAAACGACATAAGTCCTCCATAAAAAAAGCGACATAACTCCGCCGGAAAAATGTGCTGGGCGGAGATATGTCGTCGGAGATATCTCACTATGCCTTATATTATGTATATACTCTCACAATATCAGAAGTAGGCCCTACTCACAATGTGCGACATTGAACTAAATCAATTCTCGGTAGTGCAATTAAAGTGGTGGCTGTCTGGAATAAGACTATCAACCCAAGGCACGAAAGCCGAACTGGTCGCACGCATAAGCGCAGTCACACCAAGCGCACGTGGCGATCCACCAGAAGGTTCGATCAGCCAAACGGAACAGCAGCAGTCGGCAGGCGAAGCACCACCATTGGCGTCGCCGGTCGTGAAAGAGGAAGCACTATCGATGCAAGACATGCAAGAGGAACCAATCATGGAACAGCCGAACGCTGTAGAAGCCGAACCCGCCCTGATGAAATTACGCGAAGAGGTAGAAGCAGGCATGACGAAATAAACAAGATCGTACATGTCGGCCAAACCAGTGACGTCATCAACGAAAACATGGAGATCGACAACAGCGACGCCGCTAACAGCACCGCAGCTAACCGCGACACCCCTTACAACACTGCAGTTAACAGCGGCTGCGCTAACGGCACCAATGTTAAAAGCCCCCCTGACAGCAGTGATGGAAAAGACGACAATGCAAACGGTATTGTAAAACAACCGGACGCAAAGGTAAACAACATATGGGTATCTCCGGCAGCATCGCTAACGTTGGCAAAGGAAGTTACGATGGACGATACGACGGGACACAGCGCCAAAAACTGGGTCGTCCAACTGAAGAATATTGCCCAAATCTACAATCTGGACAACATTACGAAACGGATGCTCTTGATTGCCAAGCTCACAGGAAACGCTCAGAGCTGGCTCCATGCAGATTCCGCACGTATTTTGGAATCAGCTGATCACCTATGCGAGCAATTGAGTATGGCATTTGGAGCAACCACAACTAAGGGAGAACAAAGAGGTGTGTGTTTATATATAGTTCCGCAGTTCTATAACAGTACAACATTCGGAAAAAAAACAATTTAACTATTTTAATTTACATTTTATGCGCTGAGGAGGCGAATACACACATGCATACATAGTTAACGCAACAATAGCCAAACGAAAGAAAATATCACTCAATAATACACAACAATTGCCAAACGACAAAGATCACTCAAAAATACTGCAACACACATAAACACAGTGAAGCACATGCACAAACAAAAATCACAAAAGAGTATGCCAGCTATAAAGTAGATAAACAGGCCACAATGAATGCGAGTCGTCTCGACACTATGTCGCGACATTGTAACGGTCAATGGGATTTACCACATTTGTCGCGCCGGTCGCTGGCATTTCCATTTGATTTTCTTGAGCATAGAAGACAGACGTGTCAAATATATATGCATAATTATGTCGTGCACAGGCTGCAAACACACCATCAGCTCCTTTATAAATAAATATGAATGCAGACGATTTAATGGCCTTTTTACAAAGGCACAATGTTATGTTAAAAGAAAAAATTTGCCCGAAATGTGGTGCGCCGTGTAAAATTTCGAACAGGGGAGACAGAAGTGTGGAATTTCGGTGCACTGCTGTATGCACAGAAGTGAAAAAAAGCAAAAAAAAAAAAATGCCAAATTCATGTGCTCTTTTCGCGAAAATATCCGAAAAAACACATTCTTCGATGGAACACATTTCACATTAGAGGAAATGTGCAAGTTCATCGTTTGGGATACTGTTCGAGTAAAAGATGCTACGGAATTCATGGAAGCAAAAATGGGGTGGTCTCGCCCATCAGTCATAGATTGGAGAAACTTTCTGCGGGAAGTGTATGTTGACTGGAGCATTACACATAGTCGTCCTACTATTGGAGGTCCTGGCACAGTAGTAGAGATAGACGAGGCAAAAGTGGGCAAAAGAAAATATAACTGCGGACGATTGGTCGAAGGCCAGTGGGTGTTTGGTGGCATCGAACGAGGAAGCGGGAATTTCTTTATTATACCTGTTGAAAACCGCAATACCGAAACGTTGCTAAACATAATTAAAGATCATATTGCTGATGGAACGACAATCATGTCGGATTGCTGGAAAGCATATAATTGTCTTGAAGACGAGGGCTACCAGCATCAAGCAGTTAACCACTCGAAAAACTTTGTAGACCCAGTCACACACGCGCACACCCAGAATGTAGAGCGCCTCTGGAGAGATATGAGGGGCGAAATTCCGCATTACGGACGGAAAAAGAAGCATTACGTGGGTTACTTGGCTAAGGTCCAATTTCCGAAACAATTTGGAGATCACAGGGACCGGATCCATGAGTTTTTCATGGCGATTGGGAATTTATACGATCCAAGCAAGGTGCCCGTCATGAATAATGATGTTCATTTCAAAGAGGTAAATAATCATTGCTCAGCTGGAGCAATGGAGCAAAATAAGCCCGGAAAGCACTCGGAAGCTGGTCTTTTCCATGAATAGTAGGTTAAAAGCCGTAATAAAGGTTAAGGGATTACATACTAAGTATTAAAATACCTGTAAAACCTTTTATTAGACTAATATTAAACTTGTTTGTGGCTGCATGGTTTTAGCTCAGACTTGTATTTAAGATATATTTTAAGTTTTTATTTTATTTTTAAAACGGAGCAATATTTAATCAGCAAATAAAGTTCCCTTTTTAAATGTGATAAAACATACAACAAATTGGCGTTAAAACATTTTTTGTTTTTCCTCTAGTTTAAAATCTGTACCACCTTAAACTTTGTATTTGAAACTGCATGGTTTTGGCTTTGAGCCGCTGTATACATATCATACACATTTCTACCGCTTTCTTATTTTTGGCCTAAAAAAAGCTAAACTTTAAACATTTAAAAAAAAAAAAGAAGCGACCGCCACGAAATTTGTACCTAAATTCATGATAAATCGGGGTCTATCCAGGAAAAAAATTTCGTGAATTTTGGAGAGGATGTCCACGTAGTTAACATTTACCTAATTTTTACATCAGCTTCTACATTTCTACATGTACATGGTTCCTCAAGGTAGCCATTTGGGTCCCTTGCTATTTAACCTATTTATTAACGATCTTCCACAAATGTTATCTCATTCCCGTGTCCTAATGTATGCTGATGACGTTAAGCTATGTTTTTCCTACAGTGACCCCTTGTCCCCACTATCTCTGCAATCAGATCTTGATGCCCTTAACAACTGGTGCCTAATTAACATTCTACCTCTTAACATTTCTAAATGCAATATCATGACTTTTCACCGCAATAAGCCATACCTTTTCGATTACTCTATCAATAACATTATTCTTCAACGCCTCTTCAAAGTTAACGACTTGGGCATTACCTTTGTGCCTAATCTATGTTTCAACTCTCATATCTCTACTATCTCTAACAAAGCCAAAGGAGTCCTAGGATTTGTCAAAAGATGGTCTAAGGAATTGACAGACCCGTATACTACAAAACTTCTGTATGTTTCTCTGGTCCGGCCTTGGCCTTGGAATATGGTTCTTGTGTCTGGTCTCCTCACTACCAAAAATTTCAGGATATGCTCGAACCAGTACAAAAACAGTTCGTCATCTTTGCTCTCCGCGGACTTAATTGGGACCCTTCGATCCATCTCCCTTCTTATGAAAGTAGGTTGCGCCTACTTCACTCTTAACCTCCACTGTCTTAAATTCCGTAGAACCTGCCAAGGAGTTCTCTTCCTCCATAAGCTTCTCTCTGGTGAAGTCGAATCGACTGCCCTCATCAGCCTTATTAGTATTGCTCTCCCTTCCCGCCCGACTAGGCATTACTTTCCTCTTCATCTCCAGCTCTGTCTTTCTAACTACTCTGATTATGAATCTTTCCGTAGCCTTTGCCGAAACTATAACCAATTTTTCCATCTATTTTCCTTTGATACTAGTTCTAATAAGGTCAAAATTATCTTAATCAATAACTTAATTTAAATAGCTCTAAAGGGAAATTGTTCGGCTATCGGCTTTTCTCTAACCTAAATTTGGCTGTTGGTGGGACCATATCGGCTACTGAGCCGATAACACTACTCGACAAAATTCAACTTTTTTTTCCGCTGTCGCCCAAAATGACTTTTTCTGATAGATTTGGAGATTTAAAATTTGTGTAAGAATTATGGTTTTTTTTCAGGTTTAGTTTTTTTTTAAAGAATTTTTTAAAAATTTGCTATTTTTTTTCAGAGGTAGTACTTCTATTTTTCACATAATGAAAACTGCAAAACTGCAAAGTTCAATAAAACCAGTTGTAGGAAACTTAAACAACTGGTTTTATTGAACTTTGCAGTTTTAAAAAGCTGACAAAATAAATCCGACCCAGACACTTTGTAGCTGCAACTTAACGTCTGGAAGATATTAAGCTTTCAAATTTAAATTTCATCATTTTTTTCGGTATTTTTTCCCGAAAATTTGACTTTGAAAACTCAGGAAAAGTCGAAAAAAAAATATTTTATTGCTAACATTTTTAGTTGTAGATAGACACATTAATTAGGCGTCGTTTACGGTATCGTTTTTACCGTTAAAAACTGTTACAAACACAGATTTTTGGTATTTTTGTAGGGAAAAAAACGGTTATACGTCGGCTAACGGATTTTATCGGCAAAATTCGGCATATGAAAAATTGGTCAAACGGTTGTAACTTAGCCGTCAGCTAGTTTGTTAGTCAGTTTGTTTTTCTTTAGTTTGTCAGCTTTTTAAAACTGCAAAGTTCAATACAACCAGTTGTAGGAAACTTAAGTTATGTGAAAAATAGAAGTACTACCTATAAAAAAAATACAAAATTTTTTAAAATTTCTTAAAAAAAAAAAACCAAACCTGGAAAAAAAAATAATTCTTTTAAAAGTTTTAAACATCCAAATCCATCAGAAAAAGTAATTTTTGGTGACAGCGGAAAAGTCGTGTCGACTAGTGTAATCAGCCCCACCGGGCCTGAGTATTTTCCTTAGCCCTTTTGATTAATTAGTTGACATGTAATTTTGCCCTTACAGTTTAACTGTACATTGTTAAACTTTAAAAAACAATAAACAATAAAAAACAATAAGCAATTGCATCCTTGAGTTGATATTTACGATACTAGATCACGAGATTTAGGAAATGAAGCATCTCTGGCAAAGAACGATAGAGCACTGCAGGGTAGAAAGGTGGCAGCGTCTTGGCACGGCAGATAGCGAAAGAAAATGCGAATCAATCGACACCATCCTACCCAAGGTATACTAAGCAAGGTAGCAATATTGGCTCGCTCGCTCTCTTGTTTTGCTTCTTTCGACTCAGTCTGTTGTGAACAGTACAACGCATTTGTGAGAGTCTCTCTCTCTCTCTCTTCTGTCATTTTGACACTTAAGAATACCTTCATTGCTGCTCTCAATGCGGCTACCTTGTTTAGTATGCCTTGATCCTACCTTGCCAATTTTAAGCCCAGACGGGCAGCGAAAGAGAACCAACCGCCGAATACCGACGATCGTTCGCCCATGCACCAACGGCAACGGCAGAGCCCCGAGCAAGAACAGCAACAGCAATAGGGTCGAGAGAGAGAGGCCAGCAACACCAACGCAAAGCCGAGAAAGAACTCGGCGGACTACAAGCAGCAGAGAGCTACAGAGCCACACAAGCAACAGAGGCAGAGAAAGAGAGCAGGGCCGGCCACAGAGGAAACCAACAACCGAGCTCCGATCGCTGCTCACGCCTTAGCGCCCACGCACGCAACGACGAGTGGAAAAGAGAGCAAATCACTCCCACGCGACAGCGGCAAAGCGGCATAACCTAAAGAGAGCCGAAGCGCTAGCAGAGGCTACCGGCAGAGAAGCTCGTTTGCCTGCTTAGCAGGTGCGTGCCAAAATGTAGATCGGGATGGAGGTTCTAGCTTTGAAACGAGACGGTCGTGTGCGGGGAAAATCCGGGTTCGAGAGTATCAAAAACATCACATCACTTTCAAATTAAAGTGTGCTTCACTTTTCGTAATGTAATCTTTAAAAATTTCGAAAACATCATTCTAATGAGCAAGTAGGGATGTAACACAGTATGAGTGTATTGATCTATGAAAACAACATAGTAATTCTTATGATATAAGGTTTTGGGTGATATCGGACCACAGACATCTGGTTGTACAACAAATAAAAGCCTATTAATATGATCTTTATTTTCGAATTTTTGAAAACTAAGTCGAGCTTGTTTTCCTTTTACACAAGTCTCACATAACTCCTCCACTGTGTTGTACATTTTTAAGAATATCAATTTCTTCAAAAATGTTCTTTGTTTTAATTTCTAAGAATAAGACATATGTCATTGATAAAAATAGAGAACAGCAGCGGACCAAGAGCACTGCCCTTTGGAAGGCCGGAAGTAGCCAAATATGGGTCCGACTGCTTTCCATTCACCAATACAACATACTCTCGCTGCTCAAGATATGTGAAGATATATGAACAAAGTGAGCAAGCTCGAATGAATACCCAACCGATGTAGCTTGGCTACTAGAACACAGTGGGAGACTTTGTCAAAGGCCTTAGCAAAGTCAGTGTACGCAACATCGAACTGAGAGTACTTTTCAAAGGCACGTGTGCAGAAATTACTGAATGCGATCAGATTCGTGGTTGTTTATCTAATACATCATTCTTCAGCATGAGGGCCCTGATACGAAATTTCCATATGGAATATTTCTCACCATCAAATAGCTTAATATATCTTTTTGACTTATTTATTATATTTAAAGAACAATGTGACTAACTTTTATTATACTTAGCTGCAGAAATTTGGCATGGACTGGGCCCATATCCTGTTAGAAATATCGCAGATGTGTGATTCTATTCCATGTTAATATATAGTGGATACTTTGTAGGTTAAATCAGGAAAACGATGAGATTCACTGTCCCGTCTGTTCACATCGGAATTTCACGGAAGAAGAGGAAAAGATATCAATTAACTCAATCCATATCGATTATGGTTTTTGTTTTTTACAGTTCCATCTTAATATCATCATACGATATGTATTGAACAATACGATACATATTAAACATGATGTCATTTGTTATTATCAACACTAATGAACCTTCTTTAATGTTCGCCGATGACTTCCTCCATTTTCGCCGCTGCTGTAACTGTTGTAAATATTCCTTAGACCATTGTGTCCAGAAGTAATGCTTCAATTTTGAGACTGGCCATCATTGGCCGAGCGTCTCCGGTTGCTGGGATGGCTCACTGTCAGCTTGAGCAGTCAACGGTTCTCCTATCAGGAAGTGTCCTGGTGTTAAGGCCGTTATATCATTCGGGTTATCCGATATCGGTGTTAACGGTCGAGTGTTTAAAATTGCCTCTATTTCGATTATGACCGTTTCCAGTTCCTCATATGTCAAGTTTGCCGTCGTAACATTCTTTAATAACAAATTTTTGGCAGACTTTACTGCAGCTTCCCATAGTCCGCCAAAATAAGGTGCCCGAGGAGGTATAAATTTAAACTGTACTCCTTTGTTGTTGCACTCCTGTACAATTTGCATTTTTGCCTTGTCAGCAAATATTGCATCTTCCAACTCTTGCAGTTTGTTCCTGGCTCCTACGAAATTCGTCGCATTATCGCAATGGAGCACTTGACATTTTCCTCGACGCGAAATGAAGCGTCGAAGTGCCGCTAGAAATGCTTCTGTGGTGAGGTCGCTGACTAACTCCAGATGTACTGCTTTAGTCGCGAAACAACAAAATATCGCAATGTATGCTGTATTTGGTTTCTTGCCTCGAATTTTATAGTGGATTTTGAATGGTCCACAGTAATCCACACCAGAATTTAGGAATGGCCTCGCTTGTGTGACATGAAGAGGTGGCAGGTTTGCCATGATTTGTTCATGTAACTTTGGCCTCGCTTTAGTGCACCTTACACAGTTCTGCACGATGCTCCATGCCATGTTTTTTCCTTTTAGGATCCAGAACTGCTGCCGTGATGCTGTTAGCAAAGCCTGCATGTTATCCTTATGTATCTTGCAAAGTATCATCTTGACAATTGGATCATTGTAAGGTAACAGCATTGGGTGTTTGGCATCAAATGCGATATTTGCGGCTTCTAATTGCCCTCCAACTCGCAAAATTCCATCTTGATCTAAGAATGGTGTTAGCGAGTTTATTGAGCTTCCCTTTTGTGTTTCCTTATGTTTTGTTATGTGTCTTATGTCTTCTTTGAAGTCATTTCGATGTACCTTACGAATGACAATTTTCTGAGCTTCCTTTAGCTCATCGAATTGGACAGTGTGGCTGGCGTACGTCTTCTTTCGTCGGAAGCGCATTATGTAGGCTTCAATTCTCAGTAGCTTGTTGTATGAATTGTTGTGCTTAATTTTGTAGATGATGTCATCCTCTTGTGTGACAGTCATAATTATTGACTGACCAATCTTTTGAGGGTTTGCACTCATTGCTTCCTCCTTTGTAGCCACAAATGGTAGTGGCCATGTCGATGGTGGTCCATGTAAAAATAGTGGACCATAAAACCACATGCTATTTTTCGCAAATTTGGTTGCTGTCATTCCTCTAGACAGTACATCTACTGCATTGTTTTCCGACGAAACATGCCTCCACTGCTTTTGTATTGTTAGCTCTTGAATTGTAGCTATTCTTGTAGCCACGAATTTGTCTCGGATGGATGTTGTGCAATTTATCCATGACAACACTATCCTCGAATCCGACCACATGAATGTGTTCGTATCTTCCATGGATAAATCTTCCTTGACTTTAGCCGTCAATTGAGCACCCAATACAGCCGCTTTTAGTTTGATTTGGCACACAATAATTGTATGGATACTCGTTTGTCTTTATATATTGCTCGGACATATACAGCAGCTCCAAATGCTTTCTCCGATGCATCGACAAAGGTATGTATCTCTGACGATACTGGAATCTGTCCTTGGAACATGTGACATGGCACTTGTATGGTGTTTAATACCTTAAGCTCCTCCCTATACCTTTTCCACTCCTCCTGAAGATGGTTTGGAAGAGCTTCTTGGTACTCGTATCCTTCCTTTGTCAGATGCTGCATGAAGATTTTTGCCTTCATCACCACTGGAGAAAATAATCCAAGAGGATCGAAAATCCGAAAGATTTCAGAGACTACATCTCTCCTGGTTATTGTATTTTTTATGGCAATTTCCGTTTTGCCGCAAAATTTGTCGGATTTAGGCATCCATGTAATCCCAAGGGTTTTAGTGCTGCAGTCCTCATAGGCCGTATCCTCCAGTTGTACATTTGAGGTGATATCCTCCTTAGGGATTCCTTGCAGTACATGAAAATTATTTGTGCACCATTTTCTTAGTTTGAACCCTGAACTATGCAACGGTTGGTTCAATTCCTGCTGTCTCTGGAGGGCCTCTGGTATGGAGTTAGCGCCTGTTAGACAACGTCAACGTAAAAATCATTTTTCAGTGCAGCAGCTCCTAGCGGATAGTCTCTTAATCCCTTTTGCGCTATATGCTGAAGGCATTTTGTGGCTAAATATGGGGCAGCTTTTGTTCCATATGTCACCGTTTTTAATCTATAGTATCGCAGATCTTCTGACGGATCATTGCGCCATACTATAGTTTGATAGTATTGGTCCTCTGGATTAATCCAGATCTGCCTATACATTTTCTCGATATCTGCGGTAAAGACATATTTATGCATTCTAAACCGAAGCAGTATTGAAAATATCGAACTTTGCACGGACCTTTATGCATCAAGTCGTTGAGCGATTTTCCGGATGAGGTGACTGCAGAAGCATCAAAAACAACTCTCAATTTGGTTGTAGCGCTGTCGGGTTTTAACACACAATGATGTGGTATGAAATAGCGTGATCTTGCTACTTCCGACGTGTGCATCTCCTTCATGTGCCCCAGTGCCTCACATTCTTGCATGAATTGCACATAATTTGCCTTAGTATCCGGATCTCGCGAAAGCCGCTTTTCCAGGCAGAAGAATCGCCGTGTCGCCAGATCTCGGCTCTCCCCCAGGGATGAAGCATCTTCCAAAAATGGCAGTCGAACGATAAGTTACTTGTCTGCTGCCATCTGGATGTTTTGGTTGAAATGCTGCTCACATCGTTTCTCCAATGGTGAGAAACATGGTGTTTTATTTGGGAATGAGTCCAATTCCCAAAACTTGCCGATTTGCTGATCAACCTTCTCTTCTTCCGTCATCACAGCACATGTGATTGCAGTTGTAGCTGAATCCTTCAATCTTCCAGCCACAATCCAACCTAATTTGGTTTTCTGTAATCTCGGCAATCCGACTCCAATGGATACATGCCTATTTTGCATGATTTCGAAATAGTGTTCTGCTCCCAACAGAATGTCTATTTTTCCCATTTTCTCGAAGTTAGGGTCCGCTAATGTAATATTCCTTGGTAGCTTCCAACGGGACGTATCAATTGAGTGTGTTGGCTGATCTGCGACTATGTGTGGCAGTACGATTGCCTCCAATCTCGACTGGAAATGATTGTCCTGTGATTTTAGTGTCACATTGACTCTTGCTTTTGATGTTTGTGTCCGTCCACCAATTCCATTTATTTGTAGATCTGATTTGGTAATTTTGAGATCTAGTATTTGTAATGCTCTCTCGGAAATTATATTAACTTGAGAGCCAGAATCAAGCAAGGCTCTAAATTCACCCATTTGCCCGTTGTTGCCTTTAATTATGACTCGAGCAGTAGCTAATAGTACATAACTGTTGTGTACGCTATTTGCCGATGCTGCAGTTTTGGAGTCAGACTTGGGTTCTAAATGAAGAAGAGTGCTGTGTACTTTATTGCACTTCAAACAATCTCGTCTTTGGCAATTTTTAGCCGTGTGGTCGCGTTTGAAACATTTGACACATTTATTTATTTATTTATAATAGTTAGCTATAATTTAAATTAACACTAACTTAGTATCTAAAGCGCTGGCTGCAAAGGCCTTCGGCTTGTTAGAGGTATTTAAGAGCTAGGATTTTTTATTTACATATTTACATATAAATTTCGTTTACTTTAATTGGGATTAAAGGAGGTGATATATGTTAGTTTTTTTTAGGAATTCAATAACTTCGGAGATGTTTTCTATGGTTGGGTTTTCGAGGATGGATATGGGGCATGTGTTTTGGAAGATTTGGTTTTTAAGGTGTGAAACTGCGGTGCAGTTAGTGAGGATATGTTTAATATTAAGGTCGTCTGTTGTGTGGCAGTTAGGGCAGGGTAGGATGTTGCCAGGGTTGTAGTAGTGTTGTTGTGTGAATCGTGTGTGTCCTAGTCTGAGCCTAATTATCTTAATTTGGTCACTACGTGTGATCCTTTTTTGATTCATATTTTTTAGGTACAGGTTTGTGTATGTTAGGTTTGGGTTTAGTTGTTGGTACCATCTGTTGCAGCGATCTATGTTTCGTTTGATTTTTAGCTGTGTGGTCGCGTTTGAAACATTTCACACATAGTTGGTTCTTTTGAACCCAATCTAGTCTATCAGCAGCCGTTTTCTTTTGAAACTGGGTGCATTTATATATGGCGTGATTTGGCTTTTCACAAAAATAGCAAATATAATGGTTTTCAGCTCCTGCTGATGCGCAAGTAATGGGTTTCTTAGGTTTTTCCCATCCTATCGCTTCTGGAGTAAGGAACCTTTGCTCGAGGAATTGCATGAATTCGCTCAAAGGCTGTAATTCCTTTGTATTTTGAATCGATTGCTCATAAAGTGTGTGGGTCTGACGATCTAATTTTTTTGTTAGCAAACATAAAAGAATCGTATCCCATTTATTTGTTTCAATTTCTATGTTGTTCAACGCGGCTAGCGTTTCCTTTACATTGTCATGTAATGCTTTGATTGATTTCGCATCATTAGACGTGCTTGGGTGATCCAACATTCTTTGAATCAACGCATTGCTTAGCACTCTTTTGTTGCTAAAACGCTCTTGTAGCATATTCCATGCTGTTGCATAATTTCCCTCTGTTAACGAAAGATGGCGTATTCAATTTTCCGCTTCTCCCGTAACATTGGTTTTTAAGTACCACATCTTCTGAATGATGGGTACATGCGCTTCATGAATCATTTTCTTAAAGATGTCATGAAATTGTTGCCATTTCAGGTAATTTCCATCAAATTTGGGGATGGCAACCTTTGGCAGAGGTAACGCATTACTCATATGAGGAGTAGCGTTGAATTGCTGAACAGCGTCCGGTATCGTCAATGTCTGAACCGACAAGACTGTACATGTTACTGTTATATCCCATGTTCGCAGAATTGGTGCATTTTCTATGAAATTAGATGTGTGCTTATAGGGGGCGGATCCGGGGGATTATCACACGCACAACACAATACAGTCAACACGTCGATTTGGTTTCACTCTCGTTCACTTCAGTTTATTTACAATTTCTTAGTTATAGTTCCAGGTATAATCGTATGTGTAAGGTTGAGGGAACGTAGTTATGTATATCTCGAAGCCGTATGTAGTGCGAAAATGAAGCCGATGGAAACGGGGGTGTGAGCGTAACTAAGCCTGCATGCTCAAGCCATGGATCGCAAGAGCCCCTACGCAAGAACGCGAGAGAGAACGTCGGAGCGCACTCCACAGTGCGCGGCAGCAGTCTGCGGCTGCCCTGAACATCCTCCCCCCCTTGCAGGATTGCAAAGCATATTGATCGGGTTATGGCTGCGTGCACGACCCGGATACGATCCATCCGAACACGGTGCTCTGGGCCACCGGAAGGCCGTCACCCCGTACAAGTAGCCCGGGCTGGATCACCTATGGGTATACGTCCGCTACTAGGATGAGCGAGATGGTGGCCGGCAAAAGCTCCAATAGGACCTCACTCATCCTGGGCCGGATGACCGCGTTGCACACCTTCTCGTCCCCGACTAGTGGGCAATTGAAGGCGTTGGCTAAAGATTAGTGGACGCAGCTCACCGGTGTGCATGGGTCGATGAGTGCCGCCGTCTCGAAGGTTTTGGAACCCTTATCCAGTACCACCAGCGTCGTTGGGAGGAGGTTGAGGCTTCGATGCTGTAGAAGCGAGTCTACGGATGGCGCCGGGGCCCCTGCCATGGGTAGGCTCACGGGAAGTCGAGGGCGGCGCTCAGCTCGGGATTCTGAAACCGAAGGGAATGGTGCTGGAGCTCCTCTAACCGGCTGGGAGACAAGACTGTTCCAAAGATAGATTGAAAAGAAAGAGTTGCCAAAAAAAAAGATTTTTTTATGATCATTGCGTCAGTTTCTACTTCAAAAAGAGAGGTAAAGATTATAGCACGGACTATTAGCAGTTAGGAATTGAGAACGGGCGTAAGAATATTATACAAAGACAAGCAAGAAGACAGTTTTCTGGTACTTTTTAAAGAGTCTGGATTTCCTATTCTTTAAGTAGTACCAATTCTTGGAGAACCAGGGTGGCTTACACGATAATGGAACAATAATCTCCGGAACATATGGATTAAGGGCAGAGTTTATAAAACGTATACAACAAGTTGACTTTTACGACAATATTTGGTAAGACAAGAAGAGTGGACCAATCGACATTCGAGAGGTGTAGGCTTAGATTGGCGCAATCGGTTTTGCAAAAACACACTAACCGGTGAGGAGTCGAGAAAATATCAGCACAACTAGAACTGGTACACTCAAAAGTTATAGATAGCGTAGGATAGTATGGGTTTTCAGGAAGTGATAGTGGACAGACTCTGGCTACTGTAACTAGAGAAGCATCCATAACGAAAATAAGGTCGAGAAGTCTGTTCCTGTTATTTTTAATAGAATTAATTTGGGCAAGGGAAACCTCCGTTAGGTCATTGATAAATTCGTTATGAATACTAGGAAGCAATTGGTTAGCGTCGTCGCAGGGCAGCCAAGAAAGAAGAGGTAAATTAACGTCACCCATGACCACAATCTGATCAGCAGAATCTAGCGTAGACCCAACAGAATGGATAGCAGAAAGGTGTTTTGGGTAAACCTCAACAGATCTGGGAGGAATGTATGAGCAGGTTAAATATATAAAAGCCATACAAACACGGACTTCGGCTGCAACGCAATTCAATCCCATGGATATTGTTGAATTGGAATAACTCAGATGGAAAATCAGCTTTGACTTCAATCAGAACTCCACCAGCATAAGATGCACGGTCCATTCGATAAATGATATTGTGAGCAAGAATTTCATGATCATGAACAGTGGAGCCGATCCATGTTTTAGAAAAACCGATAGGATCGATATCATAAGAGGCACTATCCGTATGTAGTTGGCACAATTTGCCCAACAGACTGCGTACGTTCTGATAGTGAATGGAAAAATGGTTAGTTAGTTTTTTGAATTGACAGGGCAAGTAAAATTGGGAATCTGATTGGAATTGACAGGCCCGGTAACATTGGGACTTTGATTTCAATCTTTACGTAAGAACTCATGCATAATTGTATGTTCAGA
This sequence comes from Drosophila athabasca, assembly GCA_008121215.1. Taxonomy (NCBI): domain Eukaryota; kingdom Metazoa; phylum Arthropoda; class Insecta; order Diptera; family Drosophilidae; genus Drosophila; species Drosophila athabasca. The sequence continues at coordinate 2,769,071 of CM017796.1, read as the reverse complement.
CCAAATAGACGGTTCAATTGATCTAGCAAGGTAAGTGTTCTGGAGGGGGTTGGTTTCCTGGGGTGTGAATTTTGTCGAAAGGAAAAAAACGTGTCCGCGTCTTGTATATTTCGCACTATATTTTCAATTGGTATTCGTCGTTTACAGCAAGTTCTTAGCACCTATATTCTTTCTAGCAAGATGTTGCCAAGGAGTGGTGGGTTCGTCGCCCCGGATCGCTGCCTACTTCCAGGCCTGAACAGTAAGAATCAGAGACGAAAATCGTAAAGGAGAAAATATTACGGTTATGTTTAAATGAAAATTTGGTCACAATTATGTCCTCAAGCGAGCGCTGAGTTTGGAGCAAAGAGGATTCTTAGCATCCTCCGTTGTGGCCTCAGGATTAAGTCGGGAAACGAAAATTGCTTTCCGAGGATCCGCTCCACTAATTTGAAGTCACGAGCGAGAGCCAGAAGGTGCAGCCATACCCAGAATAGGTCTCGGTACGGGGGCAGAAGCATTGACAGTGGTGGCATCATCAGCTGCAAGCACATCCACCCTGGGAGCCAACGCAGCGGTGCTATCAAGGTTAGGTGCCACAATTGGCATAGTGCTGTTTAAGGCGATAGCGGTGAATGCCAAGGTAGAAGGGGTCTCAACATCCATGATGACAGCCGCGTCAACGTCAGCATGTGGTTAAGGGTTTTGAAGTGAAACTCCGCCAAACGAAACTTTTTTAAAGGTAGAGAGCTATTTCAGGAGATTGGGCGGGAACCCTAGAAGGTCTAGTTTTTGTGCTAGGAGAGAATGGTCGAACAGTCGAACGCTTTACTAAAATCGGTGTAAACAACATCCGTCTGTAAATTACCTTGAAAGCCTTTAATGGTGAAGGAGGTAAAATCCAATAAATTAGTAGTAGTTAATCTCCGCCTTATAAATCCTAAGGTCGCATCCGTTACAAAGCACAGATCAAGAAATCGACCTAATGAATTTGTAACATGGTTAACTTGAGACAGAGACAGACAGACAAAGTCATGTCGTGACAAGGGCACTAGGCTATTAGACTCGTTTACCGAAGACCAAACAATTTCTGGCAAGTTGAAGTCACCAAGAACTATCATATGATCTTTGTCTGATAGCGAGGAAGAAATAGCGGTTAAGGCGGACAAATGCTGCTCGTAAATTGCGATATCCGAAGAAGGTGGAATATACGAGCAAGTTATGAAAACTGAGAAAGCGGGAAGAATCAGTTTTACACACAGGAATTCCAGTTCCTGCTGGGTCTGGACTGTGAAAAATTCCGACGTGAAGTTTGAGTCCACAGCAATCAGAACCCCTCCTGCACGTCGAGACGAACGATCCTTTCTATAAGTTGTGTACCGACCTGCCAAAACTTCGGAACTAAGAATGTCCGGCTTTAACCAGGTCTCGGTAAACACAATAACGTTGGATGCAAATGCGACACTATCCTGGAAAAGAATGCTGAGTTTACTGCGCAAGCCTCGAACATTCTGATAGGTCACTAAAAGAGAGTTTGTTAGTTTTTTGGACGGGTGGAGGTGGAGCGGGAAGATGACGATGGAGCACTGGTCTGACTAGTTGGCAGAGTTATTGGGGGCCTAGTCTTCTTCTTTGCCTTAAACTCCTTCACCACCAAATGCTCCGGCCAAAATTTGGCAGAACAGATGGTGTTAAAGTGAGTTTGGGAGACACTTATTTTAATCTTTTAATCTTTTAAGCTATCTCCCTGGCATAAGAAAAGTTAAACTTTTCCACCTTAAAATCAGCGGCTTTTATTTTGCTTTGAATATAAGCCGTCACATCTTTAGTTGTGGAGTCAGGGGCTAGCCGCGAGACAAAAACTTGTCTCTTTGGTGGGTTCCCCACCAGACTTGGCACCACAGGCCTATCACCTGTGATGATATCAACTGCTGCAAATTTGGAGTGGTCGGAGTTAGAGGGGCAGTTGGCACTTGCCGATCCCGCGTAATGACCCTTTTGCGCCTTTTGCGTTGTAAACCACTAAATTGAGACTCCATGGCTAAGAACCGATTGTATTGCTGTTTAAAGCCCACGGTCAGCTCCTTAAAACCCCTCCGGGTCTGCGTTATAAGCATGACGAGAAAACGTATCGCCACCGTAGCATACGACACACAAAAGGAACAGCAAAGGAACAGCAATACTAATAAGGTTGATGAGGGCAGTCGATTCGACCTCACCAGAGAGAAGCTTATGGAGGAAGAGAACTCCTTGGCAGGTTCTACGGAATTTAAGAGAGTGGAGGTTAAGAGTGCAGTAGGCGTAACCTACTTTCATAAGAAGGGAGATGGATCGAAGGGTCCCAATTGAGTCCGCGGAGAGCAAAGATGAGGAACTGTTTTTGTACTGGTTCGAGCATATCCTGAAATTTTTGGTAGTGAGGAGACCAGACACAAGAACCATATTCCAAGGCCAAGGCCGGACCAGAGAACGGTTACAAAGGTAAGAATTAGTCCAGTATAGAAGCTTAGTCGGAAACCCTAGAAGAGACAGTATATGAATAAGTAGATTGTGATTGACGGAGTCGAAGGCTCTACTAAAGTCTGTATAAACGACATCAGTTTGACACTGTTTAGCAAATCCCGAAGTTACAAAGGTGGAAAATTCAAGGAGATTAGTAGAAACTGAGCGACGTTTAATGAATCCATGCGGTGAATCAGAGAATACAGAACTACAGAAATGTTGCAGCTGTGTTAGAATTAACAAACCTGAAGAATTGTTTAGGGTCGCGTTTAAAGTTAAGCTTGCATTTGGTCAAGTATCTGTTGTAGCATAATGTATTAAATAAGGAAAATTTCGATTTTGCAATTGAGTACTTCGAAAAGTCTGATTGCAAACCGGATTTTTTAAACTTCTTGTACATACGGGATTTTAAATTCTTCAGATTTATTAATCTCGGGGTGAACCAGATAGGACCAAAAAGATTTCTGGAGGGGGTGACTAAAGGAACATGCGTGGGAAAGATGGAAAAAATAGAGCTATATAATGCATTCGTGGCAGATTCAATTTCCTGTAAATCGTCAAGGAATGACTAATCAATCTAAAATTGGGCAGTATTCAAGGAGAGAAAATCAGCCTTCTTAAAGCAATAGATATTCGAAGGCTTAATGAACGATATAGGGCCTGAAGAAGGCAACAGGAAATCAATTGAAAGTGTGGGATGGTATGGGTCTTCCGGGAATGATAGAGGTGCTCCTCGACTTACCAAGGTGCTCGAAACATCGGTAGTAAAGACGAGATCAAGGGTCCTAAACATGTTATTACGTATGCCATTTACCTGAACCAACGATGTATAGGACAGAGAATCAACGAAGTCATGCTGCATTGATGGGAACATTAAGTTAGAGTCATTGGATGGAGACCAAGTGATATTTGGGAGATTAAAGTCACCAAGGACAACAAGACGATCAAAATCACTAAGCTGAGACGAAGCGGACTGAAGATGGGCAGCGTGAAGCATATAAGTTTTAAATTAAGAGGACGGTGGGATGTAAGAGCATGATATGAATAAATTAAAAGAACACAGACGAATTTTAACTACGATTATTTCAATAGTGTTGAGCTCATCAATGGAAAAGAGTTGGGAAGTTAAGTCGGAACAAACAGCAATTAGGACGCCGCCACCTCGAGATGGTCGATCAGATCTATATATGTTATAATTGTCTACAAAAATCTCGGAATCCGAGATTGAGGAATTGAGCCATGTTTCGGAGAATTTGATAATGTCGAAATCAAAAGTTGCACTATCAGTATTTAATTTGGTGAGCTTACTGCACAGGCTACGTACATTCTGATAAGTGATCTTTAGAGGTAGGGAAGAATTCAGTTTTTTGACATAGATGGTAGATGGTGTTGGAAGGATTCCTACCCGAGGAGCGGGCTGCGAAGATCGTGATCGACGATTGAAAATATGACAGATAGTGTGCTCAGGCCAGAAAGAGGGTTTGAACACAGTCTTAACAAACTTCTCCGGAACAAGAATTTTAAAGGAGGAAATATTACGTTTTTCTTTAAAAGAAAATTTAGTAACTACTATGTCAGAGGAACTATTGATGTTTAGTTTAGAGAAAATATACTCTCGAACCATTGCATCCGTAGCCGATTCCATAAGACGTGAGACAAAGATAGATTTTAGAGGAGCGACAGCGAAGAGAGTAGATCGGTCGAGAGGGGTCACATGGTTTGTGGGTGAGGCAGAGGCGGGTTCTACCCGAGGAGCAGATGGGATAGCGCTGGGATAGGTGAACAGCCGACATGTGAGGAGCCAGACGTCTTTTTCGATGTAGTTGCCTGTACCTCGATTTCTTTGGCGCCAAAGTCGATCAAGGCTGGCGAACTGATTGGAGGAACGTCAGAGTCTTTAGCTGCAGGAAAATTAGAACTATGAGCACTGGGCAGACTAGGTGTAACCTTTCTTCTCTTTGGAGACTCATTTAAAATTTTAAGATTTTTGAAATGAGCTTCCATTGAGGTAAACTTATCCTGCAATTTCCGGAATTCCGAGTGGACAGCAGCGAATTCGTTATGAGTCTGTCTCATAAAAGTTCGCATATCGGCTTCAACTGCCCTGCAATCCCAACAAGTCCAGTTGAGACCGCAGCGGGTCTTAATCAGATCGACAACGCGACCACCGATATGACCAAAACCCGCGCAGCTAGAGTGAGCCGTGTTGTCACACAACCAGCAGAAAATAAATGTTTGACGTGTAGCTACCGAGCGGTGACCGTCACAGCGTTTAGCGCAACAGGTGCTCATTGTTCGATAGTAGAAACAATAAATATGTAAAAAAAAAGAAAAAAGAAAGGTAAAATATAAGTCGGTGTGGGGCAGAGATAGTGATTTTAGCTTGTGTTAAACATATGAGTCACCATTGCAGTAGGCAGCGTAGTTCGAATTTTCCAAGATAACAAATAGCTTAAATAAATTATTTAGAGCACATCTAAGAGGAATTTTTTTGTGGATTCTACAGTTTGTAAAAAAATGTGGATAAAATGTGAGACTTTTTCCTATATCGATATCAATATTATTATTTTTTAAATACTTAGATAAAAACTTTTTTTAATTTCACCACGTACAATGACGGTGCTAAATCTATTTAGTGGTGAAAGTATTTCACCTAAACTTAAATATGATATTTCACCATCTGACCATTCCAATCCATTTATGGTCTGACGATTAATATTTTGTTGTTTAATCATTTCATTATCCAATTCATTTAGATGATATGGTGGTTTGAAATGAAAGAAGTTTGGTGTTACTGTTCCGGTTTGCATAAACGCCAATTCCTTAATAAAAAGTTGTTTATTATTTCCAAAGAGATATTGAAAATCAACTATAACGCTTGAATTCCTGTCGATTGTGTTCATGTTTGTTTGAGATTTTGTAAGAAACTGAATGAGTCGGCGATGTCTATCGCCTTTATATACAGCCCAATTCAGTAAGAGTTCTTAGTTTAACAAAAGCATTCAACCCTAATGGACACGCTTCAATCAAAAAGAATTAGGTCCACTAGAAAGAAGCAGGATCACGAAGTCATTTTCGGTCTCGAATATTATGTAGTACATAATCTAAAGCTAAAATGCGGTTTTTCTACTACAAGTTTTTTGTAGTTTTTCTACCAATGATATGGATGCAGCAAAGCTGTTTGTAGGGGGCGGATCCGGCAGGTAGCACAGTCGTTGAAAGAAACCAGCACGTCTATGTGTTTCACTTTGTTCAATTCACTTTATTCGTGGTAAGGTAGGTATAGTATGTAGTGTATGTATGTATTGTATTGATATATATGGGAGTGTGCCGAAATTCACAGCGAACGTTCGTAACGGGGGTGGGAGCGTAACTGTCCAACTTCCGCTCAAGCTGGTGGTGGCCGAGCGCTGGGCGGCTCTCCCGCGTGCCGTGTGCAAGAGCGAGCGAGCCACAGTGCGCTGCTGAAGTTTACGGCTGCTCTCCTCTCAACAAAAGCAAAAACAACTTCGTTGGGTTAGATAAAGATGAAAACAAAATGAAGAGTTTATTTTGAAAACAGCTTATAATATTTGTAAGGTATTTCCTAAACACAAGTTTTCCATTGGTGATCCTGTTAGAATAAGTAAATATAAAGGTATTTTTACGAAGGGACAAACCGAAGTTTTTAAAATTTTAAAAGTAAAGTCTACTAATCCTGTAACATATGAACTGCAGGACTATAAGGGGGAAATGATCGAAGGCCCATTTTATGATCAAGAACTCCAAAAAGTGAAAGATGAAAATGCTTTCTTAGTGGAACAAATACTCAGAAGGAAAAAGGAACAAGTTTTTGTTAAATGGTTAGGTTTTGATGAAACACACAATTCATGGATAGATAAAAAGTGTTTATTAAAATAATTAAACAAAAAAAATAGTTGTATCACATTTATATTTTTGGCATTTACAATATAGTTTAAATTATATACAATTTCCAAATGTATAATATTATGCTTATTTATACAATATTTTGTGTATGATTAATTGTATCTAAAATGTTTTTAATTTCATAGTGATTATGAGCTGTTGAAATATTGAAATATAAATCTTTTATCATCCTTATAATTTAGACTTATCTTATTTACAATTTCAGTATAAATTGTATGACCCCTACTTCTAATAACTCTCTGTTCTCCATAATAAGTTTTTTTATGTTTAATACATTCAATATAATGATCATGCGACAATCTCTTTACTACTGACTTTTTTACTCCTTTAACCTTTTTTATGTTATAGTCAGTACTATCATCTTTTGCTACTAAATAGGAGTATGCTTCCGCTTTTAAACCTGCAAACGAAGTCATTATTCGACCTGCATTCTCATCTTTCATTAAACCTAGTTCTTTGTTATTAGCGCAACTTATACCAAATCTGTTTGAGTCTTGATAATTTGATGTATCAAAGCGACTAGCGACTAGGATTGTTTTTAATTAAATCATAAAAATCTTCTTCTGATGAGATAATAAATGAATCTGTATCCATATAGAGTATTTTGGATGATGGACATTTTATAGAATGAAAATTATAGAAATAGTCATACATTAACCATTTTGACAGTTCTAATACACTAACTCCTATGTATATGGGCTTATCATAAAAAAATTTTGGTTTTTGTTTCCTCAATGGCAGCTAAATTACCTGCAAAGATTTCAACACTGTGGAAATTATGTCTAGCTATTCGTTGTCTAAACCCTGCTGAATTCTGCCTTGACTGATAATGTTTTACTAAAGCAACCTCCCGACGCTTTTCTACATTTTCCATCGTTTTTCCATACACGGCATTAACCATTAATTTAAAAAAGTTTATTTCGAACTCATTCTTTGCAGGGACCGTAAATAATGATTATTTTGTTTTTTTGTAATAAATAAATCATCCACTTCTAATGGACGTAGAAATAAGTGAACCATACCAAAATCTTTAGCTTTGTAAGAAGTCTGCATTTCAGCCATGATTTTAAAAATTCTGATTTTTAGGATTTTCCTCACGGATAATGATTAATTTTGATTAATTTTATAATAATCATAAATAATTATTATTTTTGATCAAAAAAAAAAAAACTCAAAAATAATGATTATCAATGATTTTTATTTTTTTCGCTTAAAATAAAACTCAACAATAGCTTACGGCTTCCATGTACCACTTTCCGCCGATGTGATTACATACTCTTGATCTGCTATTTAATGACTTTCATATGATACATCACATGTCCTTCAAGGACGACTTTTAAGGATTCAACTATTTTCTATTAAATTTCATTTATGCCTCTATAGTCTGTTGTATGTTCTTTTAAAACAAATCTAAAGGATCAAATTTGTGTGTTTGGTTTTGCCACGCCCCCATTTTTCTCCTCTGAAAATGAGAAAAAATTTAATATTAAACAAAACTTTATTTTATTTTTAATTGTTATTTAATTTGACAAAAAGTAATTTCGAGAGGGACTCGCTTGAGAGATTGCACCTTTGATCCGTGTGTTCGGGGCAGATCCCCGCCAAATAGCGGCTGGCCAAATAGCAGCTATTTTTTGGCCTTCAACCGTACATTTACATTCCTACATATTTATACATTAATATGTACATATGTACATATTCTGTTAATTCTTGCACTTGCTTGCCCTGCTAAACGTTCTATCAAAGCTCGCGCTTCTGTTCGTTATCTATGCTCGGCCTTATCTATGCTCGGCGTTATCTATGTTTGCCCTATGACAGCCCATAATATCCAATATTACTATTATTATATCCAAAATACTAAATACTACATATGTACCTCAGGGAAAGAAGTATATGTGCACTTTTTAATTTGCTTATATTTTCTCAAAAGTTAACGGTAAGTTTTTTGTAGGTATGCAATTTTGTGTTCTTATCTATTATGAAGATTTCCTACTCCAGTGGTCCTCTTTGGGCTTCATTCTTTGTACCGTTTTTAATAATATGTGTAGCCACTTGTGGTTTTCATAGGCAATAAGTATATGTGCAAATTGAGATTATTGTACTATTGAGTGTGGCTAAGCTAAGAAGTGTGATCTAAAAATATTCTTTGATCAGCGGAACGTAAGTAAAATTGTTTTTAAATGTTTCGAGAAATAAATGAAGGAAAATAATTTTGATTTTACGGTAGAATGCCCCGTGGGACACATTTGTCAGAGGAAGATCGCGGTATGATCAAAGGGCTGGCCGAATCTGGCAAGACAATTTCCTATATTGCTGCCAGACTAAATAGGCATAGAAACACAATAAGGATTTTTCTCAAAAATCCGGAAATGTATGGAAAAATTAAGCGGAGCGGCAGGCCCACTGAAATCGACGCACGGTGTAAGAGGCAAATTCGGCGTCTAGCTGTTCAAAACAATAAGTCTTGCATGGAGATCAAAGGTCAACTGAAACTTGAAATATCCAAAAGACGAATAAACCAAATTTTGAACGAGAACGAAATGGTTACATATGCTTCCCGCGACGCTGTACCGAGGCTGCTGAAGCGTCACATAACCGCTCGCCTAGAATTTGCTGAGAAGTACAAATTTTGGTAAGAGGAGTTTAGTAAAGTTATATTTTCGGACGAAAAAAAATTTAACTTGGACGGCCCTGACTCCTGCCAAAAGTATTGGCGCGATAAAAGGCAACCACGGCAGGTCTGCCATAAACGAAACCACGGTGGAGGATCATTAATGGTTTGGGCAGGATTTGGGTATGCTGGAAAGTCTCCACTTTGTTTTATACCAACCAGAACAAATGCAGAAATGTATATAGAGTTGTTAGAAACAGTACTCATCGAATTTGCTGGAGACCTTTACGGGGATGAGTGGATCTTCCAGCAAGACAACGCGCCAATCCACACGGCGAATAAAACAAAAGACTTTTTGGCAGCTAGGAAGATACCATTATTGCAATGGCCAGCGATCAGCCCGGACCTAAGCCCAATAGAAGATCTTTGGGGAATACTATCCAATAAAGTTTATAAGAATGGCCGCCAGTTTGATACGGTAAATGACCTCAAAAAGGCATTGATCCAGGAATGGGATCAAATTAACCCTGAAATTCTCCAAAATTTGGCAGCCTTAATGCGAAACCGGATTAATCAAATTTTTATTAAAAAAGGAAAGCATATCAACTATTAAGGAGTAAACAAAAAAATATTTAAGAAATGTTTCCAATAGTGTTTTGAATTTTCATTCAGTATGCACATATACTTATTTCATTCGAAGTTAAAGTTGCTTATTAAATTTTAAGTTATCGTAAAAGTTTACAGAAATATAATTGTTATTTTTTTGTTAGTATGTAGTCAAACTAGATAAATAAAATTCAATCCAAAACATTTTCTTTGTTTTTAATAGTGTTTCTCTAATTAATATCAGTGCACATATACTTCTTTCCCTGAGGTATGTACATACTTCAACAGACTATAAAGGCATATATAAAATTTAATAGAAAATAGTTGAATCCTTAAAAGTCGTCCTTGAAGGACATGTGATGTATCATATGAAATTCATTAAATCGCAGATCAAGAGTATGTAATCACATCGGCGGAAAGTGGTACATGGAAGCCGTAAGCTATTGTTGAGTTTTATTTTAAGCGAAAAAAATAAAAATCATTGATAATCATTATTTTTGAGTTTTTTTTTTTTTTGATCAAAAATAATAATTATTTATGATTATTATAAAATTAATCAAAATTAATCATTATCCGTGAGGAAAATCCTAAAAATCATTATATAATCATTATGACGTGATTTTTAAAATATAACTTATAATGATTACGGTCCCTGATTCTTTGCTTTTTTTCTACGTGATGTATTTAGGTCAATATAAAGCTTTAGCCAACTGGACTGCTTAAAAGATAATATTCGAGATATTCTTTCTAAAATCATACCATGCTCTATACATAACTGCAGTTGTTTTAGATGTATTATATAATTTTTTTATCCGATAAATCAGCTATTTTTTGCCTGCTTTCCTCCAGGTGGAATTTTATTTTCGGTATGCCGATATATTAGTAGCGTTGAATGAAAAAATTTCCTCGCTAGTTTAAAAATGTAAAATTAGAATATGGTAGTGGCTGACTCATAGCCCAACCATATAAATTGTTGGCGTCAATATACGCTAGGTAGTTTGTAGGATCGCTAGACCTAAATTTGCTTTTTAAATATTTATTGTTGGCTGTAGCTATGCGTTGAGTACATTGGGTCAACCCTCCTCGAACTGCACTTTTTAAAAAATTATAAATATCAGGATCACTTATAAGTTCCAATTCTACCTTCGTGTATTTAAGCATTGCATCCCACGAAACTGAAGGAGCAGTTACGTAATTTATAGGGTCTAATCTATATACACCTGAGCAAAGATCCCTAAAATTTTCAAATACATCAGCAAGAATTAGAACATCGCTTTCCAAATATAATTTTCAGTAATCTTTAATACTATTACAATTAAACGTGCTCCAAACCTTCTGAGCAAAGTTGTAGTCTTCAACACTACATTCCTCATCATTTAGTGAATTATAAAAATGTTCCCTCGAAGGAAGCAGGGGTTCATCAAATTTATTAAAACTATCTAAATAATCATAGGGAAATACACCTTTTCGTCGTAGCATATCAAATTTTTCACCTTGATATTTAGTTTTCAAAATTTTAAAATTCGCTATGTCCATATATAGCGAGTTTTTCTAAGCTTGAATTTAAAAATCTATTTGAATCTATATATCTGATTTTATATTGATGAAGATAAGATTCATCGAGTTTACAAATTTGAGTTAACGCAATATATAACTCTTTATTGCAAGGAATAGGCTTTATATCATCTTTTATGGATGTTACAAATAAATGTATATCATACATATATCGTGTTCCTGAGAGTCCTCATCCCAAATGTAGAACTTGTAAATGGGTTTTTTACAAGATTTCCAGTACTTCTCATAAAGTTTTTCTGTCTTAGTCCGAAGCTCTTGGCAAAATTTTTCGATGCATTTTTCTCCTGAAATACCAAAATCGTTTATTACCTTTAGAGTACGATAATATTTACCTTCATATGTCCACATCTCATTTAGAAGAGGTTCGTATTTATGTACAACATAAAATGATGCTGCACATGGTATATGCCTCTGTGCTATAGTTGTCGATGATTTTGTTGGATCATTAAGATTTCTACTAAAATTTTCCAGAACAGCCTCGATGTCTGCATAAATTACCACTGGTGGTGATAGTTTTTTTGGAAAACTTTTAAAAAGAGTTTTGCTTCTAGGTTCTGGATATAAAGCAGCAACTTTTCCACACTCCTTAGTGTCATGGATAGTATTTGTAGTTGAATAGAATTGCAAACAATTTTCGCAAAAGTATGCAGCACTATGTGATTTGCTGTGTTGTGAATAGCATAACTTTCTCATGCACGTTATATGTATATGCATAATGCATCATTGACATACTGTCACTATTAATGCCTAGTATGTTTATGTGGTTAGTCCGAATTTGTTGACTCCTCACTGTGGGTCCTACAACGTTTTTTCCATTGTTGTCGATTTCAAAAATATTAATGCTGATATCATTATTAGCTTGCTCGAATCGTTTAACTCCTTTGTTTGTTATTGGAAATTCTATTCCAGAAAAATCCAATCTAATGCCTTCATAATATATGACGTCCTGCCTTATGTTACACTGATACTATGATGGCGTTGTCAATCTTTCTCGGGCCAATTTTTTCATTGATGCCGTTGGAAATGTAGTGTTTATGTGCTTTTTATAGGCTAATGAAGATAAAACACACCACTTAAAACAAAAATCATCTTCATTTTTTACATTAATGATTGCATTTCGCAATTTAATTGTTTTGGGTGCTGGTATAAACCTATTTGCAGCAATATGTTCCAATTTAATTATAGTTAGCTCAAAATATTTAAATTTTTTTATAGCCCAACCTGAATCCTTCTCCTGGAATTCACTACTCAAATTAATCAAGTTTTCAAGGGCATCATTTAAGTGTTCATCAATTGAATCAATTTCATATATAGTCCTGTATGACGTTATGAAATGCTTCATTGTTTCCATCAAGGTTTCGTCCTCAGTTTGCTTTACATACAATCCATATACTTTTAAATTGTACTTCACTGATTTGTACTCACTCATACAGTGACGCAATAGGCTTACTATATCATTTTTACAATCCATGTAAAAATCTTTCAAATCAATCTTATCACTCTTATTAGAGTGAATACGATATGATTTTAAGGGAAACTTCGACTCAGTTGAAATTAAAATGACGTTTTCATTTTCCTCTAGTTGCGCTGCTATTGCATTCTTATGCTTTTCTGAGATTATGTGACGCAATTCTCTAGACGGAGGATAACTTTCACCGCAAATTGCACAATCAATATTTCCAAATCCAATCGAAGGTTCCATTCTCGGACGTTTTGAGGCTGCTGACGTTGATGGTCCTTGGTAATCACTTGAGGTTGATCCTCTGCTCATAAGAACCTCAAAAGCATTTCGAGGTCCCATGCATTTCTCATAATGAGAATCAAATTGTATGAAGTCGACGGACTGCACAGGTCACACACTACAGTATTTGGAGAGCCCGAGCATCTCCCATAATGGAATTCAAATTCCTTAACATTAACGAATTTGTTACACAGTTCACACAACACGCTTGATGCCATTTTTAGTTTTAAAGGTTTTTTTGAAATCTCTACTCACTGTCACTATTGGAATAGTACTAAGGGTTTTTGCTAAATGACCCTCTATTTATCAACCAAACTCCTACCTAGTATTTTGTATACAAAAACCTGTTTCATCGATTCCTACAAGGACTATGTATTAATAGAATATGAAATTGAACCAATAAATACACCTGTACCTGTATTCTACCTGAAATCCACTTATTCTTTTTGTGTAAGCCTCACTTGGAAGAAACCTGGTTCAAACGAATCCTATGATTCTCTTGTAATAAGAGGAAGTGAAATTCAACCAATCAAAAGTAAAACAGAAAACATTGAAAATAAATAGTGTTTAAATGTGTTGTATTTGTCGAGGTGAAAGAGGTAGTTTGGTTTCCATCGGGATTTTCAGTGTTCATTGTCTTAATTTTGTTACTAGAGGACGCGCAAATAGCTGAATTTCTCTGTGTCAACTGCCTGGGCAGACTTCCAAAAACCGAGTGTACAGCAAGAATCGAGAACAAGCTCTTTTAGCCTCTCATTATCCATAACACAATTGTCTGTACCTCTCTCAAATTATCTCTCTCTCTTTATCTACCCAGGCCAGCCGCAGAGTAACACGCTCATGCGCCTCTCTCTCAATTCCGTCCCTCCTTCATTACACATCATCTCCTTCTCTAACACCAATACAAATATGAGACAGCCCGTGTCTGAAACGGAGCGTCGAAGCTAGGAGACAAGCAGTAACCGATAACCAACGGTAAAGTGCAAAGAAGACACGAAAGGGACTCAGCGAGCAAGCTGACAGAGAATAACTGAAATACACTGCAAACAATTCCAAGACCCGACATATTTATTATTTTAAGAAAAATACATCAAATATTCTTATTATAGAAATATGTATTCGTATTATTAAAATTTCGCCTCAGTTATTTTTACCGCAGCAATTAAATCATCATCATCTTCGTCCCGAAGTAGTTCCTGGAGTCGAGATCTTTTATTGTGGTCCTGATTATCTACTAAATCGAAAATGCTGTCATCATCCGGGAAAATGTATGATGGATTATCATTATTAGGCGTTTCATTCATTGGGTCATCGTCGTCATCATCCCATTTAATCTGACTTAACCAGTTGAAGTTATCGAGATTGCTCTCGAGATAGGTTTTAGTCTTAATCCCAAACGGGGGTCCCTGGCGCTCCGTCTAGCTATAAAACCTATCCAAATCTAATCTTCTGCTTCCCTAACATTAACTAGAATTCCGCTATGATAACTATAGACAGTCTCAAAGGTGCGCGCGGTGGCCCCGCTATCGGAAATGTTTGAAAACGCCCAGTCAATATGCGTATCGCAATTGGTTGTGGACGAGTCCAAGCCTAACAGTGACCTACAATTCCTTTCTGAGAGCAATTCAATTTCCTTACAGCAGCCTGAAAGTTTATGAAAGCATAAATTAAAATCTCCTAACACTAAGCAATTTCTATCTAAAAGAAATTTCTTTGAAATAAGTCCTCAAATTCTGTTTTGAACTTTGGCAACGGATACGCGGGGGTTCTATAAATAACAACAAAACCTACAGATTTGTACTTAAACAAAGCATAATCGAACACTGGAGATGCTAAATTTTTGGAATTTACATTAAACCGACCACTTTCAAAATTACTACAATGATCTAAAAGTTAATTCCTAACAAATATTAGAATGCCCCTTTTCTGTCTAGCTCCGCTGGCTACGGAAGGGCAATCTAACCGCACTGCAGTGGAATAGCCAGGAATAATATAAGCTTCATTTAAGTAAGTGGAAGCCTCAACAAAGCACAAAATAGAAGACTTGAGCATTAACTGATCAGAACAGACATCGGTAAAATGGCAGTGCAAGCTTTCCGTATTATGGAAGTAAATATTGAGGTCGGACCGATTGAGTAAACAATCGAAATGGGTGTGAAGTAATTTGGCAGAACGTAAGTTCTCCTTCTCCTTCGCGACAGGACAGTCTCGGTTGGGTTTCGGAGGAATGAATGGTCAAACGATATAAAGTCCGTTCGCACTGGTGGCCCTACTGCAAGCTACACACAACGCCTCTCTTTGCATATTGGATGAAGTGTGGGCGACCACTTTTGCTGTATGTAGCTCCCTGACTCTTATAGCTTCTGCAGCTACAACCGGAAACTGTTTTCGAGCAATAGTAACTTGTCCGTTTTGGTGGTACTAAAAACTTTTTGTAGTTTTCTGAATTGGGGTCCAAGAAGATTAGTTACTATGGGTGTGTTTCGACTAGGGTTGTCGAAAATTTTTAAAATATCGTATCGATATTTTCTGTTTTTAAAAAAAATCAAAATGATATTTAATATATCATTTTAAAATATCGATATATCAATATATGTAATTGATATTTTTTTTTTACCTTTTTTCAAAAAAAAAAAAAATAATAATAATAATATGCCCTACAATAAAAAGAGATAGTCTTATTAATTAAACATAACAATATATTTCATATCAGTATATATTTTTCGTCCAATAATGTTGTTATCTGAAAGAAAGTATATATATTTAGCAAAGTAAATAATAAAAGAAATCCTTTAATTCTTGCCTTGTACCGGCCAGGAATCTTAAATTGCGGAACACATTTCTTAAGAAGGTGTGTTAAACCTTCTTTCTCTACGCACTGGACAGGCATGTTATGGCTTCTGTGATTTCATTTGATTTATGTCCATTGTCTGAAATGAAGATAAAGTTAATAAAATCAGATTACACATTTTAGCAAACTTTACCTTTAAAAGCATCGGCATTCCTGAATGACTCCGTTATTATTGGATGCTCCCTAATGTTCTTCGTAACCTGTTATGTGAATATTTCAGAATTAGAAAAAAACAATAAAAAATCAATCAAAATTAAATTTAATTGTGTAAGTTTGTCGTCGATTTTCGGTGTGTTTGTGTGTTACCAATTTGGCGCCATTATTCTTCAAAAACGCGGACTCTTTATTCACACACACGCATGCACTGAAAACAGACGCCACTTTAAATACATACATACCTTTTTTTGACTGCACTTTATGGATGTGTCATAATGCTTGTTTTTTATGTGTGACGTCAAATTTGTGCTGTTTCCGCTTGTTTTATTTAGATTCCCGCACAGATTACACTTTGCCGTGTCGTTTTTTATTTCATCATAGTTTGATTTGATTAAATTTAAATCCATTTTTTCCACTGTGCTTTTAACTCGTCTTTACTCACTTGCTTTAGGGATCACAAAGTGACCAACTCACAAATTTCATAAAATATAAAAAATATACATATATATTGTGAAGGGGCAGATTATATATATGGTTTGATATGTAAATGGCTCTTTATTTGATATCGTTTTAAATATTATTTGTTAGATACAGTTTAGATCGTTTTATTCTTCTTTTTCACTTCCCTCTTCGACGCTCCTACTTCTGATGATGGCTTCCCTCTCCGTCGACTCGCATATCGATCGCTAGTCTATCGATAGTGTAATCGATAGCCATTAAGGGTGCTCTAACTATCTAACTATACTTAGACTACTTAACAATATAGTTAAATATGCGACACACAGTTTTAGGTTTTTAAAAAGATTTTATTTAACACTTAAACTGTAATGTACATTTATTTAGTTATATCCCCGACGATGACTTAAGTCTGGTGTCTTGAACGGATTAACTATGAGTGAATTCTCCGAAGGTGTCTAGATTGACTTTTGTCTTGAACAGAACTGAGGTCCCTACTTAGATGTAGACTATTTATATTACGCTGCTCGTGTTGGGATTCGGAGGCGTTGGCTTCGGCTTCGGCTCCGACGATGGCGTACGTGCCTCGATCGATATTTGGAAAGAGCGGGTGTGCGTGCCTAGATCGATATGTGGGAAAGGGCGGCTTTGATGAAAGGCTTCCGCTGCGTATGATCGGTGTTGCATTACTTGAGGGTGGCTAAGAATTGGGCCTCCTCGGTTTTATAACCGATTCTGATTGGTGAGCTAGGATGGCGTGATTCTTAGGAATCGATTTAGAAATTGATCTCTGGAGGGTGGCGTGATTCTAGTGCGGCATCTATTGTTTTATGTTCGGCTCCTAGCTTAGGGTGTTTGTTTACATTGCCGGCTATCGGCTACAAGTGGTCCACTTCAAGCGTGGGATTGTTTATGGGATTCTAGTCTGAGGGTGTCAGGTTGTTTATGGTATGTGGGTGTAGGTAGCGAACATAGATAAGGGTATGCGTAGCATGGACTATAGATATGTCACTATATATATATATATATATAAAATATATATATCGGCAAATCTAATATCGCGATATAAATATATCATGTTTTATAAAAAATATCGATTAATTGATATTTTGATATATCTTCGGCAACCCTAGTTTCGACCGTGCGTTAACTCCTGCGCTTTCCTCAAGAAAATGTATCCAAAGAAGATCGGGGGTATTGGAGGAGCTGAGATCTATCTGCATTAAAACACCGGTGGCTCCGTTAACAAGACCATCTGATGTATCTACATTGACTGTCATCATATATTTAGCCGTGGTTTTAAGAACCAATGAAGTACACAAACTATTGGAAAACTCGATTAGATGTTTTAATAAATAAGACTTGTAATTAATATTTGTTTGACATTAGGATTGCTCTTTTATTATTTGTTTTAATTGCTCTGCAACACCATCACCACATGTACACGCTTTGGAGTTAATAAGAAGAAGAAGGAAAAACGGAAGCTGTTTAGTTGCAGTATGACCAAAGACAGCTTATAATCTAAATCTCTTTAAGACCATATTTTCATAATGTTATTATTTGAATAAGGGTATTCCAACACAAACCTTGTGTGTTCGAAGTCTTAAAACTCTTAACAGAGTACAGATATTTGCTTTTGATTTCTGGGTTAAGATTTTCGGCTTTGATTCAGTCTAAAGCTATTGAAGTATATTCTGCAGTCATTATCGATGATAGCTTCTCCCTATTATACTTATCTGTCTCGCTATTACTATAAAATAAGTGGATCGCATCTCTGGGGGCTTGACTGCCGTCAACTATTCGGTTCCTAAGCAACTGACTATTTTTGACATCATTTCGGCCGATGCCATGTTATTAAGTGCGGTTGCAAAAGCTTGGTCATCTCGCTGTCACATTATCTCTGTAAGTTCGAAAAACTTGAAGCTATCCCAGAGACTAGAGCCAACGGTCGCACGGTATGGATTATGCGCACCTGATGAGGATTTAAATATCCAACGATCACCTACTGGACATAACTGTCTTAGATCGCCGAACACGATAACAGAAATGCCACCAAAAGGACTTTCGGGCCTTGAATTTTTTATTTGTTTTAAGCGCCTATCCAAATACGAAAACATTTTTTTTAACCGACCATAGAAATTTCGTCAATTATAAAAATTTTAAGATCAATAAATCTTGAACGCAAGGTATTTAACAAATCTGGACCCAACTGTTTAAGGGCATGATTAGACTGATTGAGAGGTAAAGAAAACATGGAGTGAAGTGTGGCACCTCCAATACCGAATGCAGCTTTTCCTGTGGGAGCACACAGAAGAATTTTTACAGTTTCTGGGTTAGATCCTGGTCTACGATTAAACTCCTGGGAAATGGTCTGAAAAATTGAAGATATTGTCCTACTCTTGCCGACGCCTGCGCCGCCACCTACAAACTCATAAAAAACTGCCTTATTGCCTCACATTATGCAGAACATGGGTGAGATAAGCTTTTTGCTTAAAATCAAGCGATAACAAAGTAATTGAAACAATCGGAGGAAGCTTAACTAATCGAATACTCCTATCTTCATCCGTTGCCTGGTCATTCAAGTTCAGAAAATTTATTTGAGAACTTATATCGGGAATCGCTAAAGCCCTAAACTGCTCATCAATGGCTTCCATGGCCCTTCTAAGCACGTCTTCTAAATCTGCTAACGCATTGTATTTTTGGAAATTTGAACTAACTAACTAATTTGCGTTCACTAAATCTCTTTCTTCATCTCTCCACGGAATAAACAGCATGACTAATGCTCTAAAATAGTTAGATATATCTGTATTTGTATTAAAGCTCAGATAAAAGATGGAAAGATTTCTACTGGTGCCTCATTTTCTTCGTCCTCTTCATCATCGCTATTTTGGCCAACTCTTTTCCGCTTTTAAAAAACTCATAATTTGCTGCAAAGTCGGCCCAACACAGGCCCTGAAGATCGGTTGGTCTCTGTTCATACCGCTCCAGCAATCCTTTGACGAATATGTCAGTGAAGTCCTGATTCATATTTTGTAGGATGCTTGTGGATTTGAGCATTCGCACTCGTTGCTCTGGAGGGAAAGTATTGACATGAACGCATTTGTTGCTAGTTCCGGACAACGGAATACCTAGACAACAATATACGGCTTCCTGAGCAGATATCTCAGTGCCAGAAATAAATTTGTGACCAATGTGCTGTAGCTTTTGACTTATACCCCTTTGGGATACATTTATATAATTTATTATATAGTTACAGCATGCTTAAGGGTCGAAAATGAATAGGATATCCATATTGGCCCTTTGCATAGAAATATGTGTTTATTATAAGCATTAACGCTAATCTCAGCAAACGACCTCTCCAGAAAAATTTGTGGTTTCTTCAAACCAGAACATATTGCATTTTTGTAGTCCTCGTAATTGAGGCTCACTTGTTCGTGTGAAAGGAAATTCTCAAATATGCTCAAGAAATCAATCATATCAGAGGATTGATCAGAATTCAGTAGGTAATGAATTTTCCTAAAATTTTCTTAGTGAAAATCAAGGTTTGAAGTTTCCTCCGGCAGTGGACTCAATATCTCCGTTTGGGGCATTGGAGAGTATGGAATACCGAATCTACAAACTTTTTTCCACTTCTATTGACTTTTTTAAGACAAGTCATGTTTGTATGCCTATGCTTTTGGTATTCAACATACTGATCTAACTCTGAGTCTGTGACATCAACTGTAATGTGTGTATTAATGAAGGCTGCAATTGTGGAAATCGACTCAGTACTGGTACGTTATTTTCAAGCAGAGTTTCCTGACCACCAGGGTTGAGCTCTTCGGCCTCTACCTCTTCGTCGGGATGGGCTGGCTCTGTGTCTACATTCCTATCTCTATTTTGGATACTTTCTAAAAAGGCTGCGTCTGCTTGAGATGCTACGAATAGAACAATATCGGATGTGAAACCAGAGATCCATTGCTCATTAACTACGACATTGTGCTTTTTATACAAATCTGTGCTAACTAAATAACGAAGTGCTTCAAAAATTTTGGAAGGTCTAATGGTTTCAGCCATGAAGGCATGAAGATACTCTTTTCTACGCTTCAGGTGGAGCTGAATAACCTGGGCTTCATGGAAAGCTCGTAGAAGCTCCTTCACGATATCACTTACAGAAATAGGGACGTTTACAACTGCTCCTTTAATGGCATTTTGGCCTCTTCCCCCAGGCAATAATGGCTTAATAATCATAAATGGAAGTCGAGGAGAAATCAGTCGTTCCTCTAATGGAGTAAGCCCATTTAAGCAGTCGGGTAGTTTAGGAAAATCAAGATCATTGAAGAAAAACTTAGGCTTTTTATGCTTTTTAATGTTACTGTGACATGTTCTGCAGAATTTTAATGTTGGGCAGTCAGAAGGAGTTCTAGAAGGCTTTCAAGAGCGAAGATTTCAGCACTAAACTCTCAATAAAATTTTGCTCAACTCTATTACTGCTATCACTCCCATATTGGCTAACTCTCTGACTAACAGCTCTGGCAGCGTCAATTGCTGACTATCGAGCTGCGACACGAGCAGATTGGCGTGCCAGAGTGTCTCTCGCTCGCGAGATACGCCTTCGATCTACTAAACGCCTGTCTTGGACCCTCCGAATTCTATCCTGCTCACTTTTTAATATCCGTCTCCTTTCATTATATCTACGTTTGCGCTGTCGCCTCTCTGTTCGCCTCTCTATCGTTTGCTCCTCACGTCTAATGTCTTCGTCTAGAGCGACGCATAGTATTGGTCACTTGCTCCTCACGTCTAACCTGTGCGTCTATTCGACTTTGTATACGTCGTACTGTATTTTGTGCCTGCTCTGTAGCTCTATTAGTCCGAGTCCTGGCTTCGTCTGGAGCGACGCAGAGTATTGGCCACTTGCTCCTGACGTCTAACCTGGGCGTCTGTTCGTCTTTGTATATGTCCTACTGTATTTAGTGCCTGCTCCTGTAGCCCTATAGTCAAAGTCCTGTCCAGAGTATTGGCTACTTGCTCCTCACTTCTAATCTGCACGTCTTCTCGTCTAACTGTATGTCCGGCAGTATTCTGGGTCTGTTCTCTGGCCCTATACCTTTGGTTACGTCTTGGTCTGGACCGACGGTTAGTATCGGCCATGCCTAGCAGTCAGTCATTTTGTCCCCACATTCTCTTGCTGCTGGTTCCTAATCGGTTCAACGAACAGAGGGTCTGGAATCATTAAAACTTCCCTGTTTTCAACAATTTCGATATTACCTAAATTTCCATTTCTATTTTATCTGTTCCGCAATTGAGACTGTTTTTAAGCAGATTGCCTTTTCCCTCGAGCCATAATAAAATATATCATATGTTTTGGAGGGGGTTGGTTTTCCTGGGGTGAATTTCGTCGAAAGAAAAATCGTCTTGTCGCGTCTTATTACATTCGCACTATATTTTCCATTAATTCACATATTTACAGCATGGTTCCTAGCACCTAACTTATGACTATAGCAATATGTTGCCAAGGAGTGGTGGGTTTTGTAGCCCCGGCTCGCTGCCTACTTTTAGGCCTGAACATCCCGCCCCCCTTGCAGGATCATGCAACCGAATCGGCACGATCCGAGAGGGTCCATTTTCAGGTCCGGTAGGCGCCTGATAGTGTCCACCCAAACACGGTGTGCTGCGCCACAGGGAGTCCTTCAGTGCTTGGTAGCATCCCCTTTGCAGATGACATCTCCGTAGACGTCAGCTCCCAGGATGAGCGCAACGATGGCAGGATGGTCGAACCTGTCATCCGCCAGGGTGAGGTGCTTGAACCGCTCCCGGAGTCCTCCATCGATGGCTGCCGCAGGAGTGCGCAGGTGCAGCTTGGGGTCCACTTGGAGCACGACCTCCAATTTAAATTCCTCGGCAAGCGCGTCCGGTGAAACTCTTGACGTCGAAAGGCCCGGCGAAATCGACCCCGGTGTACGTGAATGGTCGGGAAAAGGTTACACGTGTAGAAGGAAGGTCGCCCATTAGTTGGGTCTGGAGTCGTTTGCGTTGGATGACGCAAACCTTGCAAGAGTGGATCACTTCCCTCACTACGTGACGTAGTTGAGGGATCCAGTACGTAGCACGGAGAAGGCGGACGACCACCTGGTTCCCACTATGGAGGGCTATGTGGTGAGTGAACCGAACCAGCAGGCGAACTAGAGGGCATGCGGGTGGAAGTATGATCGGATGCCACTCGTTGTACGACATCGAAGCCGAGGCTTGGACTCGGCCACATGCTCGGATGACGCCGTTCCAGTCAACGAACGGATTGAGAGTCCGTAGGGAACTCGAGGCCAGGAGAGGCCGCTTCGTAGCGAGGCACTGATGCTCGTTGGCATAGTGGGTTTTTTGAGTCACGATGGTGACGGCTTGATCCCTGCTTGGATTCTTGTCGGAATGAATAGCCTCCCTTCTGCATCGTCGAGTGAATCACCTCACATAGGCAAGCACGCGTAGAGCGCGTCCGAGATCGGAAAAACGGCTGAGGATGTCAGTGGCGCTGCTGCTGGCATGGTGCACCTTCACTGTTCGTCTCTCAAGGTCCGTCTCAGGGGATACGGCCAGAGGACAAGGACACAATGGTGGAATCGGTCCAAAACGACACCTGGCTGGTGTCGAACGGCATCTGTGGAAGGATGACAGAGGAGAGTTCTGCCAGACGGACCGCCCCGCACAGCTCGAGTCGGGGTAGGGAAACCGTCTTCACGGGTGCTACGCGGGTTTTAGCGGTCAGAAGGTTGCAAAAGGTACCATAGGACTGCTCTACTCGGTTGTAGATCGCCGCCCCATAGGCGCGCTGGGACGCATCGCAGAATCCATGAATCTGCACCTTGGCTGCCGGGCAGACGTGTAACCACCTGGGTATGTGGATCGCCTGAACGGCCGGAAAACTCTGAAGGAAATTCTCCCATGTTTAAGATAGGTCGCTCGGGAGGACGTCATCCCAACCTATTTCTCTCAACCAAATTTCCTGCATGAACATCTTCGCTTAAATGACGAAGGAGGCAAGCCATCCTGCTAGATCGAACAGCTTCGCAATTTGGGACAGAACATTGCGTTTCGTGCAGGACGCCTGAGGGATTAATTCGGAGGAGACGAAAAAGAACTCGTCGGCACTGGCTTGCCATCGGATCCCCAAGGTCTTTGCAATGCTGCTCTCTTCGAGCTCTAGGAAATCAGCTCGTAACCGGTGGTCGACTGGAATGTCGCGCAGAACGCCCTTCTGGTTGGCGGTCCACTTTCGGAGGGGAAAACCTGCAGAGTTGAGGGCTTGTTGTAGCTCTGTGATGGCGGAGATTGCCTGAGCCTGGGTGTGTGCACCAGACATTACGTCATCTACGTACACATACATAATTGGCCAGAATGTCACTGGCCAGTGGAAACTCGGAGCGCACATCTTGTGCGAGCTGCCTTAGGACCCGAATGGCGAGGAACGGCGCGCAGTTGACTCCGAAAGTGACCGTGTTGAGTTCGTAGTCACGCACATCTCCGGCAGGATCGCGGAAGAGGATGCGCTGATAAGGAGCGTGTTGGGGCGCCACCAGAATCTGGCGATACATCTTATTGATGTCGGCAATAAATACGTATCGGAAAACGCGCTGTTGTAATATTGACTTAGTTGTTTTGTTAGTATCCTACTTTACATAATTCAACACAGTTTCGGTTTTATATTGTCTAATTGCAATTATATTTTATATTTTTATATTGTTCAATCTGCACACAACCAGCCACTTCACTCAAGAGATCAAGAAGAAAGAGGAAGAGTGTAAGCAAGTGTGCCCGTGCACTAGGGGATGCCGGTGTGCCCATACATGAGGGATTATGGATTTTTTAATGTTATTTTTGTGTTAATATAACATGAGTAATGTTATGTTATCCAACACGCCCCCTCAAAAATTACATTATAGTATATTAAAAGAAAATGTAATATTTGATCTCATGTGACTGGTGTGTATTCTGGGGAGTATTACAATATGATCCAGCATTTGCTGCTAGGGTTGGGGAAACCCAGATAAAACCCAATCAGATCATTTAAACTGAATAAACATGATTTCAATATCATCAGGCTAACAATATTATATAATAGTTTCGTAATAATCTAAATCTTATTGAAATTAATAATATTCTCTTTCATTTAACCTAATACATTTAAATGACTTCAGTTTTTTTTTTTTTTTTTTTTCAGTTTAGTTTCTTCTTCAGTTTCATAGTATTTAAAAAAAATTAATTAAGGAACTTCAGTTAGTAAATCCGTGTGATAGTTTATAAAATAGTTGCAAGGTATCTTCATCTTTGTTGTTCACTTCAGTCTTCCTGGTGTAATCCCATCTTGCTTCTCAATTCGATGAATCTCCCAGCAGGTAATGGTTTTGTAAATATATCAGCCAGCTGTTTTTCTGTAGGAATATACTCAATGGATATAACGTTATTCTCTATCTGCTCTCTAGCAAAATGATATTTAATATCGATATGTTTTGACCTCTTATGGCATGAGGGATTGCTGGCTATACTAATACAACCCTGGTTATCTTCAAATAATTTTATTTGCTTATCAAGTTTGATATTAACACTTTCTAGAAGAGACTTCAGCCATAATGCTTCTCTTACAGCTTCAAATAAAGCCATATATTCTGCTTCAGTGGATGAAGCTGCCACTGAATTCTGCCTCTTTGTATTCCAACAAATAGCGTTTGAATTAAACTGATTGTAGTGGGAGTTCCTGCCAGTAGTTTTCCTGAGTTGTGGTGGATATGTGGGGGTCGGCTTCTTGTGGTCTGGTAATTAGTGATCGGTGTATGGGCCGACCAAACAAAGAAATGTGCGTGTTTCGATATTCACTTTATTTCTTAGACTAAAATATTTACAAGAGCTTAACTCTAGAACACCGCTTCGCCGCTCTGCAACATTGCCCTTGAGCTTTCGGTTCGAAGTCGATGTTGCTGTTGGTTGGAGTTTACGTGGTCGCATGGTGCATGCTTTTCGGCATGAACATAAACATTTTAAAAATATAACCTGTTGTACTTTTACTATCATTCTCATTTCCCCCCCAATCCGAGTCAACATAGCCAACAAAGATATGTTCATAATCTAAATTTTTCTTAAAATTTAGTTTCATATTAATATTACCTTTAAGATACCTCAGAAATCTTTTTAAACCTTGCCATAATTCAATATTATTTTTATTGGTATATCTACTTAAGATGTTTACAGCTGAAGCTATATCAGGACGTGTACAAAGCATTATGTACATTAAACTACCAATTAAATTGCGACAGGGGGCATCATATATGTCGTCTGAATTCAACATTTCATAATTTAATTTGCTAGGAAGTGGAGTACTTGCAGGTTTACATTCCTCCATTTTAAATTTACTTAAAATCTTTTCTATAAAAGCAGATTGACTCAAAGATATCTGTTCTCTACCTATTTCTATTTTCATTCCAATAAAATACCGTATTTCACCCAAGTCAGTCATTCTAAACTTTTTCATAAGGTATTGTTTAAATCTGTTTAGGATATCTGTGTCTGATACCGCTATAACTAAATCATCCACAAATAACAATACATATAAATTTCTTTTTATATCGCCATTATCTTTAAAATATATACATCGATCAACAGGTGAATTCTTAAATCCACACTCTTTCAATGCTTGTTCAAATACTTCAAACCAGCATCTAGCTGCCTGTTTCAGCCCGTAAATCGCCTTATTTAATTTACAAACATTATCACTTTTGCAAACAACTCCTTGAGGAACTTTCATATATATTTCCTCTTTCAGCGTACCATTAAGAAACTCAGTTTTAACATCCATGTGATGTACTTTGAAGTTATACTGGTTTGAAATAGATAATATAAACCGGAAACTAGAAATTCTTGCAACTGGCGCAAACGTTTCATCATAATCTATTTGGTACTTTTGTGTAAAGCCCCGTGCAACTAATCTTGCCTCATATCTCACTAGATTTCCCATCTCATTCTGTTTTAGAGTAAATACCCATTTGCTATCTACAATATTTTGGTTTTCAGGCCTTGTAACAATAGTCCATGTCTTATTTAATTCATGGGCAGACAATTCTACTTGAATAGCTTCTTCCCATAAGGACTTATCCTTTCTACTTTGTATTTCGTCAAATGAATTAGGGACTTCATTGAAAATACTATGAGCCTTCAAAATATAAATATTTAGATTTGTTTCATCTTCGTTGTAGGATTTATGTGGTTTATTTTTCAATCTATCGCTTCTTCTAGCGATTTCATTTGACATACTACTAGGCTGTTGAACTTCCTTACTCTCATTCAGGAATTCAGGTCTACAACATTCCGTACTCTCATTCTGGAAATTTTCATTCTCATAATCCTTACTCTCATTCGGGATCTTTGGTTCACTACATTCCATACTCTCATTCTGGAAGTTATTTTTATCATTCTCCTTACTCTCATTCTGGAAATTATTTTTATCATCCTCCTTACTTTCATTCAGGAATTCAATATTCTTATTATTATCCTTACTATCATTCGGGATTTCATTTTTACCAGCTCTAGAGTTAATCATATTTGTTTCATCTACAACCACGTCTCTAGCAACAATGAATTTCTCATTTTCAATATCCCATAGTTTAAAGCCATTTGGTTCATATCCGACAAAGATACTTTTAAATGATTTTTCATCAAATTTTCGTTTTCTATTTTTATTGTGAACATACACAGTTGAACCAAATATTTTTAAATATTTTAAAACTGGCTTTCTATTATGCCACATTTCGTATGGCGTGGTTGCTCGATCTCCAAGTGCCTTACTTGGAATCCTATTAATTATATATGTTGCCGTTAACACAGCTTCACCCCAAAAGGACTTTTCTAGTTTTGCACCACTGACCATGGCACGAGCCTTTTCAGTAATTGTTCTGATCATTCTTTCTGAAACTCCATTTAACTGTGGAGTATATGGTACGGTCAGATGGTAACTTATTCCTTTCTGAACACAGAACTCACGCATGTCACTAGATAAATACTCCCTACCATTGTCAATGTATAGATTCACTACCTTTAGATTAAAGTGTGCTTCACTTTTGGCCACAAAATCTTTAAACATATTAAACACATCCGATTTGTGTTTGATAAGATAAGATAAGTGAGGTTTCGGCAATAATGACATCACCTTTCTTCAATTGAACTCCATTTTTGTCGAATACAACTGTAACTCCAGCATCTTGCATCTTCTTAACAGAAATAAGGTTTTCTGCAACTTCTCCACAATATAAGACGTCCTCGAGCGTTATCTGATAATTATTTTCCAGACGTTAGTTTTATTATTATATGTTTTTCGGTTATTATTATTATAATTTGGCTTTTTAAATTTATATTTATTATTATTTATAAATTCGTTTTTATAATTTTTATTAAAAACCTCAGCATGCATCACCTTTTTACTTGTGTCATTACTTGCGTTCTTTATTTTTACCTCATGATCTTGTAAACGGTTCTTAACAAAGGCTAAAGTTATATTTTCTTCTGACAAAGTCTCTATAGCTGTAATTACCCCATCATAAGATACTGGCAAAGTCAATAGCAAGTGAGAAATCTTATCCATTTCATCAATTTTAGCTCCGGATGCCAAAAGTTCACCTACTAGTTCATCAAAAATAACAAAGTGGTTCACTAGCGTCATCTCGCTCTTTAATTTGAACAACAACAACCGCTTGCGCACAGCTAACTGCGACGCCAGACTTTTCCGCTCATATACAGAATCCAACTTCACAAGAATTTGGCGTGCCGTGCTGCTGCCCGTTGCGAAACCCAAGAAAGAGTCACTTAGATTATCAATCAATGCACTTTTAGCACACCTCTCTGCCTTTACCCAGCTTTCGTCACATTCCTTAGGTGTCTCATTATCAATAACTTTTAACACATCTAGTTCAGCAAGAAGTGCTCTCAATATAAATTTCCAAATCGCGTATTTCTCACCGTCAAAAGGTTTTATATTGCGCTTCGCCCTGTCCATTTTGTATATGTACATATGTGTATGTGTATACACAAGACACGCTTCGACAATGTTAAATTATTATAAACTTATTTTCTTAAATAGAATGTAGCCTGGGCCCATAACCTGTTGTAATATTGACTTAGTTGTTTTGTTAGTATCCTACTTTACAATGATTCAACGCAGCTTCGGTTTTATATTGTCTGATTGCAATTATATTTTATATTTTTATATTGTTCAATCTGCACACAACCAGCCACTTCACTCAAGAGATCAGGAAGAAAGAGGAAGAGTGTAAGCAAGTGTGCCCGTGCACTGGGGGATCCCGGTGTGCCCATACATGAGGGATTATGGATTTTTTAATGTTATTTTTGTGTTAATATAACATGAGTAATGTTATGTTATCCAACACGCGCCACTTTAAGATCTGCGTGGTCAGATCCGATTGGAGAACGGGTCCTGGATGTAGGACGTCGTTGAGGCTTTTGCCGTTTGAGGGCGGACTGGAGGCGTTAAACACAACGCGAAGCTTTGTGGTGGTACTCTCTGGTTTATAGACAGCATGATGCGGGAGGTAGAAATTGTCTGGGCCGTTTGTAGAGGGAACTGGTCTCATGTGACCAAGGACCGAATGCTCCTGAAGGACCTTATCGTAATGCTCTTTCAGGAATGAGTCCTTATTTAAGCGATTCTCATTACGAAGGAGCTGAACCAGTGCGATAGATCTTGAATGACCAAGGTCAATGGATTCGGGATTCTTAAAAGGGAAGGTGACAACATATCTACCACTTTCGTTCCTGGTAGTTGTCTACTGAAACAACTTCTCACACGCTGGGTCGGACTCTTTAACCAGTTTAACTGGTTTAACTTCGTTAGAAGTTTCTCTAACCTCACTCTAACCTCACGGCAAAAGACGAAATGACCTTTGCACCAGTGTTGGAAATGGGACCCGTGATGGCCCAGCCAAAAATCGTTTCCTGTCCTAAAAGAGTACCACAGATATTGGTATAGGACCTCTTAAGCAGGATGCATGGAAGGATATCGGCTCCCAGTAAGACATCTATCCGGGAACTCTTATAAAATTCTGGATCTGCCAGTTGCAGATTGGCCGTGATCTTGGCCTCAAAGGAGTTCAGTCGGTTTGATGGAGGTTCCCGTCTGGTTGCCTTAACCGTCAGCGGTGGAACTACATGGGGCCTTACATCATCGATTGCCTCTAGAGTTCTATACCGCTCCAGTAGGAACGTATTTAGATCCTTCCAAGTCGGAATGTCCACCTTACTTTGGAGGGATGGTTCCCACAGGGATAGTGTGACCCTTGGAAGCTTGGAGGAACACATGAATACGAGGAGACAATCCCAATTCTCAGTGGAGATATTGGATAGCTCCAGAGCCGATAGGCACCCTTGGATGGTGCTCTGTAAATCCTTTAATGCGGTCCCCGACTCATGAGAGATGGGTTGCACATTAAAGAGGATTCGGAATTGGCTGTTTACTAGCAGTCTCTTATTCTCGAACCTGCTGACGAGTGCTTGCCATGCTGATGCAAAACCATCGTTGGTAAGCGGGGACTTGGACACAATAGCTTTGGCATCGCCACTCGTCTTTGCATTCAAATGAAACAGTTTCTCGACTTGGGTCAGACCTGGATTGTTGATATACACCGCTGTGAAGATGTCCCGGAACGTGGGCCATTTCAAATAGTCTCCGGCAAAGACTTCGGTGTCAACAGGTGGTACCCGGCAGCCTCTTGGCTGCTGGGCAACATTTGGAAGCGGCCTTGGAACCGTAAGGCTCTCGATCTGCTCGCTTAGCAGTGGTCATATTTAGCATGAAGAGTGACCGTATCTGACTCATCGCTCCGGTCCGCAGACTCAGAGAGCGCTTTGGAACAGCACTCGAATTCTTGTTCGACCTTGTCCCACAAGCTCCGAATCTGCTCTTGTCGGACCTTGAGCGTGTGCAGGGACACTTCGGAATTGGAGACGAATTTGGACTCGAACTGAGTGAGGCGGTCGGTCACCGAAATGAAAGTAGTAAGTGAAGCCATACCTTTTATTTTAAGGGCCCACCGAACTAGTACGATGGGTGGTACGCGGTGGGTTGTAGAGTATACAAAGACAAATTATTTTCTATCTTTGAGTGGTTAGGCGTTCGCCTACCATAGGGTTACTTCGGAAGGTACCCGTGTACGAACCACCCAAGTGGGTAGTTCGGCATGGTCAATCGTCGCCACCAGTACTGCAAGGTATGTATGATCAGATTCGTGTGTTGGTGGCCGGCCAGTCGGAGACTCTATTGGTCAGCGCATCGTACATTCCGCCGATTAGTAGCTACGAGGTCTACAACGCGCATATGCAAAATATAACCAGCGTGCATGCTAACTTAAAAGACCGTCAGCATCTCTGCGTTGTTGGCGACTTCAATTTGGGGTCGTTGGTGTGGTCCGCCGATCCGCAGTCGTCGGCTATGATCCCGAGCAATGTGCACTTGCAGCATGAAATTCTTTGTCTGGATGACTGTTTTAGTATGGGCTTAACCCAAGTCAACAATGTTTTTAATAGGTTAAATAAGATTCTAGATTTAGTCTTAGTTGGACCTGATGTCAACTGCCGTGTTACGCGTTGCGAACTGCCGATGCATCATATGCCATTGTTATTATCAGATAAATTCTATTGTTACTCGCCTCGGGCGGAACTTGATTTTGAATATTGTCTTACTGATGTAAGTCTGAATGCTACACTGGATGACATGTTAAATGTAAACTGGGCGTCTGTCCTCTCGCATCCTAGTGTTGACACTTCATAGAGTATTTTTGTGATTATAATTTATCATATTGTAGATTATAACGCTTCCAGAAGAGTGCATGGTTACTATATGCTATCGTGGTATACGAAGGGTCTGGTAAACTACAAGACTCTTTTTAATAAGTATTTTTAGTAACACCCGTGACCTTCTTGATTAAGCGAGGCAGCATAGCGTGAGTTTGCTTTTTTAAACAAACTTTTATATAACCAGTATATTACCGATGTAATATCCCAATCCCAGGTCAATCTGGCGTTTTATTAATTCAAAAAAATCAACGAGCGCTCTTCCTTCAGCTCTTCTGAAACTCTAATAGTGGCATAGCAAACCTATTTGCTTATTTTTATACCCCGTACTTGAAGATTATAGGGGTAGATTAGATTTGTGGTGATAGCGGATGTGTGTGATGCCCAGAAGGAAGAGTTTCCGACCCAATCAAGTAACATATTCTTGATCAGCATCCATAGTCGAGCCGTACAGAGAAGGGCGATCCGTTTGTGTGCGAGTTTAGAGTGTCGGATCAAATCGGTTGCCGAGATCATTGGCCCCTAGGCAATAGTACCGACGCTGCTACGCCTGGAGGTAGCCATGCGGTTGGCGAAATCCCGAATACCCTTTAAGAAATGGTTTGTACTCGTAATCGTAAACCCTAGCACTAAGACCTAACACTAAGACTAGCCTAAAATAACAATAAACCTCATATAAAGAAAGAAACCCGTTTTATTACTTGTCGTTGGGGCAACACATATAAATTCGTTGCACTGAGCCCATTGACCGCTGAGCGAGCCCAGCAACCTGAAGCGGAGGTACAATCTGTCTGTCTGCCCGTACATCTGTCCATCTTAATGCCCACCTAGATCTCGGAGACAATAAAATCTATCAGATTGCCGGACGTTACGCTGGCACTCTCGCGCTCTCACATCTGTTTGTGGCTGTTTTGTAATCCCAATTCGAAAATATATGGGGGGCTTAAATTAATTCAAATTTTATTTCCGGGGGTGTTCGAGTAGCGCTACTCTATCGTCGTCGTTATCGTCCAGGAATCATCGAGTGCTGTGTGAGGCGGCGTTGATTCCTAAAAACAACAAAAAACGTTGGTGTGATTTCCATTTCCGAATGCCAAAGTTAAGCGTGTATTTATCCAAGTCAACCAGGTAAGAGCCCAATGCCGTGATAGCCTGCATTTGAAGATGATGAATACTCTAACACCATAACACCAGATTAACCTATACACCATTTAATTAAATATATATTCAAGTAATTGCTTAGTTTTTATTATGTGCAGACTACTTCAGCATGCTGCACACATATACATATTTCGAACTTAGCTGTTTCTGGCATCGTGTTCTCTCTCAAAGCGTTGCAATATGCTATCCATGTTGGTAACAAGCTGTTCGAGAACTTCTTCAATGAGACTTACGCGATTGCTAAGACTAAAAGGAATCAAAAAAAAAAAGGTTGTAAAGTATAACCTAAACAATATTTAAGCGTTCTTACCGAAACAGCTCCTTGTTTTGAGCATCAGGAGGAATATTTTCAAAATACCGTGCCCTGAAATAGATATTCAGCTTAAATTATTTACTTCTAAGTTTAGCCTAGTGAATTTACTCTTCTGTGGTTATGCTCCTCCTCAGCACCTTAGTCTGCTTTAATTCTGTGGCTGCACCTTGATCAACAGATTCAGCAGATGTGGGGCGACCTGGTAAACCACGACGCTTACGGCCACAGTGAGTTATCCAGAAGTGGGCACGAACCAGTTTCTTATAGACATATGAGGCCAATTGGCTGTGTCCCTGCGTGATTTCATTCTTCACAGTGTTATACGTTTGCATGATGATGGCTAAAAACATGTTCTTGTGGAAAACAACAATTAAAACTTATAAAATATTATTAATTCTCAAACTTGCCAACAGGATGAAGAACACAAGCACAATATAGGTGAGAAAGTAGATGGGCCCCAGCACTCGATTGGACTGCTCAATAAGATGGTACTGAAAGTCACCAAGGATCATGCGGATCATTGTTAATACTGAGGTCACAAAATTACGAAAATTGGGATGCTTATCGCCGAAAAGCATAAGACCCAGTTGAGCATAGGCCAAAAAAACGATGAAAAACAGAATACTGAATCCAGTCAAATCTCTAGAGCACTAAACATTTTCAAAAAAACAATTACAGTTGATATATCTAGTCAATTCTGAATAAACAATTCTGACATACCCTTCTTAGTGTCGTTGTGAACTGAATGAGTGTCTTATTGAAACTGATAAACTTGAATATTTTAATCCATACCAAAAATGCTAAAATAGCCATCATATCCACATAGACTATATTCGATAAGCACATAATATCAATACTTTGATAGTTCTGTTGCGCGTGGGCTTTGTTTGTAATTGATTTTATTTTGAGGGTATGCCAAATGTTATAGACCAAGGCCAGGTAAGAAAACTGGGTATAAGAAAAGTAGATCGGGAATATAGCAGTACTGAAAACAATAATTACCACTAGTACAATACAATCAAGAATGTTTATTAATGATTTGAAGTATTTTTTACATCCCGACTTGCATATTTCATTGATCTCCCAAATGGTGTAGTAAAATATCATTATATACCAGAATATGAAGACTACAGTCATGGTCAGACTGATATCAGTGAAAAAAGAATACTGTTTGAGTGTTTGCAGGTGTGTCTGCGGTATGACACCGCCCGTGGGAGGGATTTCAGCAATTAGTCTGGACGGAAAAATAACTTTAAATTAGCTTTAATTTAAGTCGAGGCAAAACCCTACTTGACGCTCTGAAAGATGTCTTTTTTATCGTTGAAGAGATTGAACTCCACTAAACACAGCCTTGAACCCCGATCCAGCCAATTAGCAGTTTTCAGTTTATTTAGGCTCTGCAGATTCTCATCCTTGTCATATGTCAGATCAACAGTATACCCACCAGAGCGATAGAAGGCCAGTAAAGTAAAGAATGGAGTGGCGCCCAGTTCGCTCATCGTTCGGTATCGGGTGCCTTTATACAACTCGGTGATCTCTTCGTTCTCGATAGAATATTCAGCATAGCAGGTGTTGAAGTTTCCAGGGAAGCTATCGTCCACATAGCAACTGTTTTTGCTCACGCGAATCTGCCGTAGGCGTGGTGGACCAAGCAGCAGGTTCTCGTGCAGGAATAAGCGACCCTGGAGATGGGTGGTACAATTTGGGTGGCTCTCAGCCCAAGGGACAGCTCGTGCAGTACTGCTTTGGGCATTACGACTTTTTTTGGTGTCGCTGATTTGCTCGCTCAGGTCCAGATTATCAAGATTTTCGTCCCCGTTGATACTATCGAACCCGTCGTAGGGTGGTCCTGGTCCAGTTTCTCTTTTTCTCCTAGGTGATTTATCATTGTTTTTAATATTCCCATCCTCCATATTCAGGATATCTTCTTTGGATTTTAATGAGTTCCGATCGGTTTTAGCTTCGTTAACCGATTTGGATTGTGAGCTTGTTGAACTCGCTTTGGTCATATCTCCGTGCAATGTATTAATAAAGTTGTATACCAAATAGTCCCACCAATCTTGGACGGTGAGTATCTTCTGAAAGCAGACCGTCACTGATGGGGCCACAACCAGTTCGCGTGTAGAAAATAGTTTCATCATCGTATCGTTAAAGTAGAACATATGAGGGTGACGCACAGACAAAGTTACTGGAAGAAAAATAAATTTCATCTCAATCAGCGGTGCCACAGAAATCTATTCCGAGCAAGTTCAAAATCGAATTGTCACCCCACAGGGGTAGTCGAATGGGGTTTGATTATGTCACATTATGTTTTGGTAAAAATTCAACCTTAAAATTCCAAAAAAAAAAAAAAACTATGTTAGTTCCTGCACATAAATTATTGATAAATCCTGATTCATCATCGATTTTTGTTTGTTTGTTTTGGGGGACATAGACCAAAGAAAATAAAAATGGTACTCAGTCAGTATTTATGTGCACTTATTTATATAATTTATATAATATATTTTCTATGTCGTTTGGTATCGCTGTTCGCAACAAGGAACAAACACTCAACAACCAAATTACCGATCCCAACCAACTACAATTTGCACTCTAACAACTATTCTCCCACTTATGGGGGTACAGCCATATTAATTCACAATTCTATCCAATCCAAACCTATCACCCTAGCAAACGACTTTGACGCTACTGTTATTGAAGTAGATTCTATTAAAAAACTTAACATTATCTCTGAATAAATACAACCAAACAAAGATTTTTCAGAATCTATCCTACTCAACGTTATAGACTCAAAATATATTAATTTTTGGCAACTTTAACAACTAGGGGACGCTATGGGGCCCTGCAAAAAATAACCACAGAGGTAAAATACTTACAAAATTCATAAATGAATCCAGCTTTATTATTTTAAACGACAAAACTCCTACTCATATCTCCCCATAACACATTCACCCACATTGACGTCTCCTTCTGTTCACCTAATCTATTGCCGCCAGATTCTTGTAAGGAGTCTGAGCGCATCCTCAAAATGTATCAGAGGTGCAACTTAAACCTACCGACCTTTAACTAGTCTAGTCTCGAACGGAAAGCTCAGGGAATTGGCAGCCCCCTGTTCTTATGATGCCTTACACTGGCAACGTGGATCTCTGTCCGGGCTGACCGTTCCTCTTCTCTGCATCTCGTTGGATGTATAATGAAAGAAAAATTTTAACAAAAAAAAACAAAAAAACATAAATGAGACTGTGACACCCCAAACGCCAATGGGGAGCAATCCCTCGCATGGGAACGCAGCAACCGGAGGGCCTGGCTCGACCAGGGGGGGGTCCCATCCCGAATCTTGGGTGGGTGGCAAAGCACCTCATAACACTAACACCTTGGAGGGGCAGCTAAGCAACATTGCGGCTGCCAGACTTTCTGGTAAAGTGGAGGGAGATGATGATGATCCAATCTGCAAAGACATGGGGTGGTTCCAGGGAAGCATAAAAGTGCCTTTAAGGAGCCTGAGCGCATCTTCAAATGTTGCAGCGATGCAACCCAGGACTGCCGACCACAGACTGGAAGGTAATAAAGGTTGAGGCGACACTGGGACCGACTAACCATGCTGTGGTCATGCTCAACAAGTAGTTGCTGGCCCCGATAGAGGCAGCCAAAACCGAGCTGAGCTTCTGCTTCAGTGCAGTCACCACCAAGGTGTACAAGTGGGATGAAGCGGCTAAGGAGCGTCCTATCAACAACCCAGTCGAACAGGACATTGCCTCGTAGATCGGATCACTCGACGGCGAACTGGAGCCGGCCCAACAAAGCTTCTCGCCTGATATGGAGCTGATGCTCGACTTCAAGGGTATGTGTCGTGGGGAGATAACTGAGGGCTTGGTTAGTAAGAGACAAGGTCTGTGGAGTAGCAACGAAGGAGTACAACCTTATTTTATGTCAAAACGATGATAAAATCCGTTCCTGCATTCTTTTAAAAGTCGAAAATGTTGTCATGCGCTTGTAATGTTTTGATTCCTTAATAACCAGATAGAATTAAAATCATTTTAGAAAATGTTTACGGAATTCCCTTAATTTTTTGCGAGCTTTCGAATACAGCTGATTAAATGTTACTTTGAAAAAGGCGGGAATCAAGAATCAAGGTACTTGCAGCTTGAATATTAACTCGATCGCAAATATTAGGTAAAAGGTTAAATATGGTAAAAACCGGAAATTGTTCATACATGTTTCGTGTATATTTTTAGGTTAATGCTAACAAAAAGAACACATATTCTGTGGAATATTACTTTTGTGTAGCACAACGAATCAGCAATGTTCAAAATGAATTGTATTAAAAAATTAATATAGAATCAAGTGGTATTAATGTTTTTACCGATATTGTTAGTTTTCAAAATAATGGTGCAGATGAGTTTTTAAAGTCAAAATTTCGGGGAAAAATACCGCATAAATTATGAAATTTGAATTTGAAAGCTTAATGTCTTCCAGACGTTATGCTGCAGCTACAAAGTGGCTGAAACAGATTTATAGTTGCATTTTGTCAGCTCTTCAGAACTGTAAAGTTCAATACTACCAGTGTGAGGAACCGTGTGCCTCACAGAAATAATAAGGCTGACGGACCGGATAAGGCTGACGGTTCGGCCGCCCCCGATATCCGGAGGCCGCCAATTCGCCGCGGGCTCTCGCCCTGAGAGGGGCGGATAAGCCACCGGCGGATGAGAGAGCACGAACGGCAAGAGGGGGTGGCTCTCAATGGAAGCAGGGAATCGCGGGATCGGACCAGCAGCGGCCCGGCGCAGGCCCAAATATGGGCATACAGACGGGTCACCGACCAGATCCCGTTAAGAAGATGGTGGGAACGATCAGAGAGCCCGATGAAAATCACCGGCGGCGGAGGTCCCGTTAGATTCGGCCTATATAAGGAGGCCGGCACCTACAGCGGGCCTCTTTTACGCACGTGCGAATGAACGGGAGTGATCGACCACCGGGACGGAGAAAACAGTGTAACGGGATCGAACCGCTAGTGAAAGTGACGGAGGAAAACTGAGCGTCAGGAACAAGTCCGATACCGGAGCACCGAGTGAGTCAAATACGGAAAACGGGATTCGAGGGCAGTCAGTGGTGCATCAAGAGAAGGGCGAACCGTTGAGTGAGAGTTCAGAGTGGCGGATCAGAGCAGTGGCCGAGATCATTGGCCCCTGAGCGTTAGTACCCACGCCGCTACGCCTGGAAATAGCCACGCGGCTGACGGAACCCCGAATACTAGCTGAGCATAATAGCATACACCCTAGCCATAAGCCCTAGCCCTTAACGTAGCCCTGAGAGTAGCTTAAGACTAGAATAAACCACCATCACACCATCACTTGTCGTTGGGGCAACACATATAAATTCGTTGCACTAAGCCCAGTGACCGCTGAGCGAGCCCAGCTGCCCAGCGGACACAGAAAACGGTTCGTTACACCAGTTATAAGAGGCTTAAGGTATTTGACAAATGGAAGCACTACCTCTGGGAAAAATATGACAAATTTTAAAACATTCTTTAAAAAAAAAATAATTATTTAAAAAAGTTTAAATCACCAAATCTATCAGAAAGTCGTTTGGGGCCACAGCAGAAATAAAAAGTTGTCTTTTGTTGAGTCGTCCTATTAGAGTATGAAGAAAAAATTCAACTGTAACAAAAATGGCCTCGATCCGTGGAATTTCATTACAGTATGCCTTTCATTTTGGCAGAATTGTATATTGAACTCACCAAGCGATGTAAGGACAAGGAAGATGATGAAAACTCCAAACTGCATGAGAGCGTCGCGCACCTCGTCGTCAGTTGTATAGAGAATACGCGATGTCTTCACTTTTAAGGGCTGTGGTGCGGTGTTTCTTAATTCATTCATTACCGATCCATTTTTTGATCTGGAACCTATTGCACCCTTATTTCGTCCGAATATACCGCGTTTATTCGTTTTCAGCCAATTCTGGCTCACTGTTGTGGCTGGTACCTTAATTCGGTCAGATGTCGAAGCTAATTTCGCACAATTTCCACTTTTTGGCAAAACACGCGTGAGATTCTGCTCTCGGATCGTGATTGATCTCTCTGGTAATGCAGTATTTCTCCAAGAACGGTGCTGATTTTGCTGCGGCACTTCACGTGTCACCCTTAGACGCGGATCA
This sequence comes from Drosophila athabasca, assembly GCA_008121215.1. Lineage (NCBI taxonomy): Eukaryota > Metazoa > Arthropoda > Insecta > Diptera > Drosophilidae > Drosophila > Drosophila athabasca. Next base: position 2,730,220 of record CM017796.1, on the reverse strand, counting down.
CGACGCTGATCCAATGCATCCGACCTCTCTCCATGTGGGTACATTTTTAATATTAATTTATCTTATAAAGTTTTTGTACTATGAGGTTTTCTAGTTACTTGGGGAAAGATTGTTTAAATGGAAGTTTAAAAACCGCTTGCTAGATTCTAAATCAGATACCAAGAGTTAATTTAATCATACTAAAAATTTAGAAGAGTTTTTCTAAAGTAAAACCAAAAACTTTGGGTGGCTGTAATGAATTTTATTAAAAGGCGGACAGAAAAAAGAAAAGAAAAGAAATGTGCGCACGATCGGAATCAGTTTCAACAAATATTATATCGACCCTTTTTGCAAAATAGGTGACATTTTTAAAGAAATTGACTTTTCGATGTAGAATTGTTTAAGTATTTTAGAAGAATTCTGCATCAAAAAGTAAATTTCTTAAAAAATGCTTACAATCATTTTGCAAACAGGGGTCAATATTTTACAATTAAATCTGGTATCTTACGGTGGCAAAGCGGGCCAAATTGGCCAAGAGCGAATTATTGAAGTCCTGCACGACTTCAAGAGACTGGAAGCGGCGCTAACTTGTGGATGGCCCGCTGAAAATCTTCTCCATCACTCCTCCTGAGGTCGGGGATCCTGACTATGCCGTCATCACCTGTGTGCGTGACGATTACACCCCCTACAAGCCACTCCTGCGACGGGAGATTGTTTTCGGCCACGAAGACGAGGTCTCCTTCCTCCAGGTTGTGTTGCCACTAGTGCTATTTGCTCCCAAATTGTAGCTCCAGGACATATTTGCGGGACCATCGCCGCTAGAACGCTTGCCTGACTAAAGAGACAAGTCGCTATTTCCTGCTCGTGGACCGACATGAAAATTTGAATGGTGCAGATGACGAGCATAGCTCCGCACAAATTGAGTGCTTGGTCAAAAGCAAAGAAAATTTGGCATCGTATGATAAAGGGCTTAAGCTAGTCGCACCCCTACTCGTAACAACGAAAAAAGACAAATTCATGGAAATATGGTTTCAACCGCTGAAGACTAGGACCTAGATCCTTTCCAATCCTTTGTGAGTTTTCTCGATACTCGTGGTGTTGTATGATTTGCACATTTTTATGGAATGTAAATTTTGTGGAAATTAAATTCGGTCGGTGAGACAGTTTTTTCAAACTTCATACTTGGGTCTTTGCATTTTCCTATAAAGCGGAAGCTTGAGCTGTGACGACAATCCCTCGATGACATCTATCATCGATCAAACTGCAAAAGCATGTATTTCGGTCGGAGACATCGGATCGGAATTCACAAGCCGTGATTTGGAGATCTCTTCGTATTGAAACAGTGTATTTTCCAACATATTCCAAGCTGTTTTAAAATTGAATGCACAAATTAGGCCACCATAGTCACCACCTTACTCGATTCTGAATACGAGATCGTTACGTTCCCTCAGTTGCGGTGATCTCAAGTGTGTTTGAAAACCATGCGGTCTGAAGAACCCGAGACATTTCGGGCTTAATTGGCCCTAGCTCCTTTAGGCATACAGCACCAGTAAACATGTCATCGACGTAAAAGTCGGACACGGTAACGTTAGCTGCTTTAGCATATGAGAGCTTTGCAGAATCAATCAACATTTTCAGACACCGGATAGCCAAAAATGGGGCTTGTCTAGTCCCGTACGTCACGGGGAAAAGATTGTACAATCTCAAGGATTCAGAAGGGATTCTTCTCCCCACTATGAGTCGAAACTGCCTCTTAGCTTCATTCACTATTACTTAACGATACATGTTTTTGACATCGGCAGTCAGGGCAAATCTGGGCAGACGAAAGCGGAGCAGTGTCGGGTATAACTCCTCTAGTAGGTCCGGTCATCAGAATATCTTTCAAAGCCACCTGTGAAGACGTCTTAGACTACGCATTGTAAACGACGCGGAGCTTGGTAGACGTATGTACTTCGGGACCTTAGAACACATTGATGTCGAATTACGTAGTGAAGTTAAATGCGTAGAAGGAATCGTATTGTCGTTAGGAGACATATGGCCTAAGGAGAGGCTGAAGTTCCATTTAAATTTGGGAAGCAGAACTCTTGGAAACATATCTTTCCAAAACAACCCAGCTAAGAAGGGTCTTCTGAAGAGCTCGATAGTCTGGACTTTGCTTAATTTGAGCAACAGCTAATAATTCAAAAAAGGATTCTGCTCCTATCAGCATATCAATTCTTTGAGGCTTGCAGGGGGTCTGCCAGAGGTAGATTATTTGGGATTCTCCAGTCACTGACATTCACTGACTGGTCAGCGTAATAACCTGAAATTGATTTGAGAATCCAAAAATCGAAGGAGAACTCACTACCATTTAATCGCGACTTCACCACCGTGTGTATTTTATCATTGACTTGATAATTGGCTTCACCAATACCAAGCAAGTTCATACAGGACTTCTCTCTACGGATCTGTTTCGCGGTAATCAAGGTCCTCTGTAATAAAATTGGAGTCTGGCAGAGCTCTCGCCAAATGTGGTCACCGCTCTTTGTTCGGACACTTACGATCGACGTAGCCAGAATTAACCTGTCCAACGATGACGCATGCAGAGCATGGGACGTGGAAGGTTGATCCTGATTCAACGGAGGAGAAGCTCTCTCTTGAGGTGGTGGCAACGCGAGATTATTAGCATACTCGTACACTGTGTATCGATGCAATAAGGAGTGATATGAGCGGCCACTGTAATGGGTAACAAGCAATTTGGGCGAGCTGGTTTTAGTCAGCTATGCCCGGCACGAATGTTTTCCGGCTGCTGGCTCGTCGGCAAGTGGGGTGGTGTTTTGGAGTTGCCATAGCTGATGCCCTTAATTCTCTTTATTTAAATTACATCGAGCAAGACAAGCCAAAAATGGTTACCGGACAGAGAACACTACACACGACCACATGAATAGAACAATTGACAATTAGACGGACGGACTATCCTCAGATGGTTTCGAGGAACACTTTGCCCACCCGGCCTTGGTCACGACATTCCTCAGGAGTATCAGTCATGACCCCCAGTCATGAATATTTAATTCAGGCAGAACCTACAGGGGCTTCGGAGGGGAGATCATATAAAAAAACCTAGTTAATCATTATAAAGGTTTTTTTTTTATTAAAACCAAATTAAACATAATAAGACTGCAAGCTTGCTCCCCCTTAAAATTAGTATCATTAAACCTACAAAACAAATTTTAACGAAATATTTGGAATGACAGAGGTCTTGACTAAAGATAGCATACAAACTAGAATAAAAATAATATAATTGATAATCAGGCAAAGTTAAGAAAAGTAATCGAAACAAATTCCTCGGGAGAGATTCGCGCATGAGCCTCCAAAGCCACCAAATATAAATGCAGAAAAATAAAAATTCAATAAACACTCACTTTGTACTGCGATCCACCGTCGGAAGCGCTTTCAGATGGTAGCTGCAAGCTGAGTTAAAATTTTAATTTATATGATTAGGGGGGCATTTATCATCTGTCTGTCCGTCCGTCCGTCCGTCTTCATTAGCGCCTATATCTCAAAGACTATTAAAGCTAGAGCAACCAAGTTTTGTATCCAGTCTCCTTTGTTATCACACTACTCCAAATGTATTTCAAAATTTCGCCCCGCCCCCACAAAGAACGAAAGTCTGTGGCATACACAATTTTGAAGATAAAAGAAAACTAAATACGCTGAACCATGGAAAATTACCATATCTACCAGTTTGCCAAATCTAGATCAGGTCGGATCAATGTTATGGCCAGAAGAAACAAATTAAATTTCAGTGGCTACGCAACGCTTGCCAAGCGCTGACTCATTCCCTCTCTCTCTGTCGCAAACAATTGTACGTCTCAAATATGTAGTTATACATGTAGAAATGTAGAAGCAGATCTAAGAAGCATATGCAAACAAAATTGGAAACATGTATAAATATTCCAAAAATGAGTTGACTTCAATTTTTGAAATATTATTTTTTGCCCAAAATTTAATTCATTCCTTTTGCGAACATATAATAAATTTCATAAATCGTAAGCTCGTATACATATGTACATATGTATGTATGTATGTACATATATACTGACTGAGTACCGGGTATAAAGTAGCAAAGGCCGCGGCTCATAACGTTCCCCCTCGTTTCAAATGTTATCGTGCATTTCTCTGTTATTCTTCTTCCCCCGCTTCCGATCATAAATGCATTCTTTTCTTTCCCGACCTTCCTATTCCAAACGGTTTTTACTTCATGTTTTCTTTCCTATCCCATTCGTTACTGCTCTTATGCTAGCTTAACTCCAACTTAGGCTGCTCTCTTTCTCCTTCTTCCCTTCTTCACTAAGCGAAGCTAGCAAGCGCGGCGGCTGCTCTCTCCCTTCTTCATACGGGACTTTTGCGGGCCCTTCTGCCCCCTTCTCCCTGCTCTGTTACGGAGCCACTAATGATATCTGCTACGTGCACAGTTTTAGAGCCCTTTCTAGAGAGTAAGCCCCAAAACCTCACAGGCTGAGAATCATTGCCGTTTGAAGGGAAAACAGCTACAAGCCTCTTACACCACACACTCGACATCGGATTTTTAATATAGCCACAATCCCTCTCGCTCTGTCTCACACGCGACCCTGTCTGTTTTGCCTTTTCGTCCAAATGAGCGCCTAGATCTCAGAGACTATAAGAGGTAAAGCAACCAAACTTTCTATCCAAGCTCCTGTGATATCACTTCAATACAAGTGTATTTCAAAATTTTGACACGCCCCCTTCCGCCTCCACAAAGGACGAAAATCTGTGCAATCGACAATTTGTAAGATACAAGAAAATTAAAAACGCAGAATCATGGAAATACTCGTATCTACCAGATTTCCGAATTTGGATCAGGTCGGTAGATACGATTATTTTCCATTTTCCGATTAAAGAATTTGATGCCAGGTTCACATGTAAAACTGTGAAATATGAAGGTGGTAGCCTAATGGTATGGGGCTGCTTTTCGTGGCACGTTGTTGGTCCGATTCATCGCATTGACGGAATAATGGACAGATTTGTTTACACAAATGTTTTGGAGACGGTAATGCTACCATATGCCGAGGATAATATGCCACTTCTATTGAATTTCCAGCAGGATAATGACCCAAAGCACGCCTCTCGAGTAGTGAAGGATTGGTTCCGAGTGCACAATTTGGATGTTGTTGAGTGGCCAAGTCATTCCCCGGAACTCAATCCTATTGAGAATCTCTGGGGTGAACTCAAAAGAGAGGTCGGGAATGCATTTTGCCAAAATAAAAACCCGCTTTGGGATATTGTCCAAAAAGCATGCAACAACATTCCAATTGAAACTTGTCGCTAGCTGTTATGCTCCATGCCAAGACGAATGGAGAAAGTCCGGGGAAAAAATGGCGGATATACCGGCTATTAACAGTCATATACTCTATTTAGTACAAAACAAGACCAAAAACTAGTGAAAATAATATTTAATTTAAACATTTATCTCAATACACCTATTATTGTGTCCAGCCAAAATTGAAGATTTTAAGGAAAAATTTAATTTTTTTTTTAACTAAAGGGTTTGTGAAATCATTTTTAGTTTTTCTTTAAGCACAATTAATATAAGTTTTCAAAAAACTTTGATTTCTTGAAATTAATGAAGGTATGAATTAAAAACGAGGGGGAACGTTGGGAGCCGCGTAAAAGGCCACGGCTCTACTTTATACCCGGTACTCAGTCAGTATATACATACATATATGAGCTTACGACTTATGCAATTTATTATATGTTCGCAAAAAGGACGAATTACATTTTGGGCAAAAAATAATATTTCAAAAAATACAGTCAAACCATTTTTGGATTTTTATACATGTTTTCATTTTTGTTTACATATGCTTTTTACATCTGCTTCTACATTTCTACATGTATAACTACATATTTGAGACGTACAAGTTTTTGCGAGAGAGAGAGGGAATGAGTAAGCGCTTGGCAGGCGTTGCGTAGCCACTGAAATTTTAGAGATACTGAAGAGATATCACAGGAGCTTGGATAAAAAGTTTGGTTGTTCTAGCTCTTATAGTCTCTGAGATCTAGGGGCTCATTTGGACGAATAGGCAAAACAGACAGGGTCGCGTGTGAGAGAGAGCGAGAGGGAATGATGACTTTCGAAATGGTTTTCTTCATTGTAGCTATAATAATGATCCGATCTGATCCAGATTCAACACTCTGATAGAAATGGTCATTCTCTATGATTCTGCGTATTTAGTTTTCTCGTATCTTAAAAATTGTATATGCCACAGATTTTCGTCCTTTGTGGTGGCGAAAGGGGGCGGGGCGAAATGGCTATATCGACTCGGCTATTGATGCTGATCAAGAATATATGTACTTTATGGGGTCGGAAACGCATCCTTCTGGGCGTTACACACATCCGTTATCACCACAAATCTAATATACCAATATACTCTTCGAGTACCGGGTATAAAAAGTGAAAAGTCCAAATAATAGATAAATCAGACCAACAGTTGGAAGAATTGATGGAACGCATTCTATAAAACTTTGGCAAATATCACCCAGGGACCAACTCCAGTATTGTCAACCATGACGCTAGAAAGCTTTCCGCGAAGTCTCTGGCACCAACATCTCTGTTGCTACTCCGTGTGGCAAATAAGAACCACAAACCCATATAGTGTTGTCCATTAAAATACAGTTCCAGTATGTTTTAGATGAGAAGACGTCAGTCTTCTCCAATGATTTTTTATTGAATATTTCTTAAAGTTAGAGCTGTCCACTGTGAAGCAGTGAGCAGCCGTTTTACATACATGGTTTTAAGGCTTATTATATAACGCAAGAGAGTCAGAGAGAGAGTCATGCGCGCACATATGTATACAAAGCGACGGTCAAGCGTGTGGACGCTGACTTAGCTATTTGGGCGGTCGTTGCTATCAAGTGCAGATCATATTTCGTCTGCACTTGAAGATGCGCAGAGGGCACTCTGCGTTGGGCGCGCTGCGACAAAGTCGCTGCTTATGTTTGCATTCTGTTGGCATAACAACAAAGTGTTGCAGCCTTATTTATATGTATGTATATACATATGTACGCATGCTACACCCAAATAGAACCGCTCTTTCCACACATTGGTAATACATTAATTTAAATTTATGCAAACTTAAACTAGGTAGAGTAAAAGAGGGGTTTATTATACCCGGTACTCGAAGAGTTTAAGGGTATATTAGATTTGTGGGGATAACGGTTGTGTGTAACGCCCAGAAGAAAGCGTTTCCGACCCCATAAAGTATATATATTCTTGATCAGCATCAATAGCCGAGTCGATATAGCCATGTCTGTCTGTCCGTCCGTCTGTCCGTCCGTCTGTCCGTCTTCATTTGCGCCTATATCTCAGAGACCATTTAAGCTAGAGCAACCAAGATTTGTATCCAGTCTTCTCTGTGATCACACTGCTCCAAATGTATTTTAAAATTTCGCCCCACCCCTTTCCGCCCCCACAAAGGACGAAAGTCTGTGGCATGCACAATTTTGAAGATACAAGAAAAATAAATACGCAGAATCATAGAGAATGACCATTTCTATCAGAGTGTTGAATCTGGATCAGATCGGATTATTATTATAGCTACAATGAAGAAAACCATTTCGAAAGTCATCATTCCCTCTCGCTCTCTCTCACACGCGACCCCATCTGCTTTGCTTATTCGTCTAAATGAGCGCCTAGATCTCAGAGACTATAAGAGCTAGAGCAACCAAACTTTCTATCCAAGCTCCTGTGATATCGAACCAGCACAAGTGTATTTCAAAATTTTGCCACGCCCCTTTCCGCCCCCACAAAGAACGAAAATCTGTGAAATCCACAATTTTTAAGATAAATGAAAACCAAAAACGCAGAATCATGGAAAATTACCATATCTACCAGATTGCCGAATATGGATCAGGTCGGATCAATATTATGGCCAGAAGAAACAAATTCAATTTCAGTGGCTACGCAACGCCTGCCAAGCGCTGACTCATTCCCTCTCTCTCTGTCGCAAACACTTGTACGTCTCAAATATGTAGTTATACATGTCATGTAGAAATTTAGAAGCAGTTGTAGAAAGCATATGCAAACAAAATTGAAAACATGTATAATATTCCAAAAATGATTTGACTTCATTTTTTTGAAATATTATTTTTTGCCCAAAATTTAATTTGTCCCTTTTGCGAACATTGCGCATATATGTATGTATGTGTATACTGACTGAGTACCGGGTATAAGGTAGAGCCGCGGCCTTTGCCGCGGCTCACAACGTTCCCCCTCGTTATTTGTGTTGTCGTGCCGTCGTTTTTTTAGTGATGGCAGACGCCACTTCGTGGCAATAGTTATTTTCTTGAAATATCGATAGCAGGCTGATAAGTCTAAGGGGTGGGAACATGGTGACAGCTCTAAATTTAAAATTTAAATGCAAACCAGTAACCTACTCTAATGAACCAGCAACATCCCGCCCACCGTAAAACTAGTCCGGAGATTTACCTAAAACATCCAAAACTGCTAATTTTGATACCGGACGCTGTTACATGTTGGCTTGGTTCCCTTTGGGCAACGCCGGCTAGCTGTCGATCCCAGGGCTGGATAGTTCCCCTTGCCCGCCAAATGTAAACAAAGTTTTCGAGAAACGCGACTTCTCGGGACATCAAAAAAAGGAACCAGTACTAAACGTCACATCAGCAAACAAAAAGGAAAAAAAAATACCACAACAAAGCAAACAAATAGACGGCTGTCATGTGATTGAAGCATCGGTGTTTCCACTTCGCGCGCCCACCCTGCCTGTGGTCAAACTCCAAACGTTCGTTTTGGCCACCCTCTGCTGGAACGGCTGCGGCTGGTCTAATCCATGGTCAAGGCCACGTGCCCTCCCTTTAAATTAATTTACGCCTTCATGATATTCATTTTGAACTTCTATTTCAATATTTTACAAATATCATCATTAACCTAAGCAAAGGAACACCAAAACGTTCAACCAACAATAACTATAAGTGAATGATCAGTTAATTGCGATTACGGCCCGTGTTTGTTTGGGCGAGTACGGGGATACCCTTACCCCTGCGGTGGTGGTGGGATATGTGTGCTGTGGGAAATGGAATTCGTTGATTTAAAGGGGCCCTACCGAGAGCTCTTGTTAAGGGTAACGGGGCAAACGGAACAGGTATTAATTTAGCGAATTTTAATTGGACCTCACATATCCCAACATACCCGTTGGGATTCAGTGACCCCACGGCACACACAAAGGGTTAATCCCTTTGCATCCGATCAGCTGTTGGTGGCAATGTCCAGAAGGTGTTGGCGTTTTCACAAATACACAATACTACATTAAATTACTTAAATGGCTAATTGTTTTACATATACACATAAGGGACAACACACGGAACAACATAACGTTCAAGGCGGCTTCAGTTTTTTAATTAAAGATGGGACTTCAAATGCCGGTGATATCAGGTTGGTAGATCAGCACACTATATGGCTATGATTAGCTGCTGGGTCCCCACGGTTCTTCCGTGCGTATGAGCTTGACTAGGCTTTGGCGCGATGCACTATAGGATGAGGGAGGCACAGCCCTATGTGGGGCTGTGGCGATGCCGCGATATGGCTGTCTCACAGACACCCCTAGATAGCCCTGTTGCCTGACTCAGGCACCCATGGAACTGACTCACTCGGGTTTTGGTTCTGGGCACGAGCTAATCCTCTCCAGTAAATTCCCGTACGGGGCTCTACAGTTTTCACTAGCCGATCCTCTCCAGCACCGGTGTACTCGGCGAAATTTCCTCTGGCCCGGCCTCTCGGTGATCTTCCGGGCCAGGCTATTGGGGAAAACAAACCGAAGTTACACCTCTATATTCTCTTTAAATGCGCGGCTCCTAAGCCCGACACTTACTTTTTGAACTGCCGGCTCTAACCAAAAACGAGGGGGAACGTTGTGAGCCGCGGCAAAGTCCGCGGCTCTACCTTATACCCGGTACTCAGTCAGTATACACATACATACATATATGCGCAATGTTCGCAAAAGGGACAAATTAAATTTTGGGCAAAAAATAATATTTCAAAAAAATGAAGTCAAATCATTTTTGGAATATTATACATGTTTTCAATTTTGTTTGCATATGCTTTTTTCATCTGCTTCTTAATTTCTACATGACATGTATAACTACATATTTGAGACGTACAAGTGTTTGCGACAGAGAGAGAGGGAATGAGTGAGCGCTTGACAGGCGTTGCGTAGCCACTGAAATTTAATTTGTTTCTTCTAGCCATAATATTGATCCGACCTGATCCATGTTCGGCAATCTGGTAGATATGGTAATTTTTCATGATTCTGCGTTTTTGGTTTTAATTTTTCCTTAAAATTGTGGATTCCACAGATTTTCGTCCTTTGTGGGGGCGGAAAGGGGCGTGGAAAAATTTTGAAATGCACTTGTGCTGGTTCGATATCACAGGAGCTTGGATAGAAAGTTTGGTTGCTCTAGCTCTTATAGTCTCTGAGATCTAGGCGCTCATTTAAACGAATAAGCAAAGCAGACAGGGTCGCGTGTGAGAGAGAGCGAGAGGGAACGATGACTTTCGAAATGGTTTTCTTTATTGTGGCTATATTAATAATCCAATCTAATCCAGATTCAACACTCTGATAGAAATGGTCATTATCTATGATTCTGCGTTTTTAGTTTTCTCGTATCTTCAACATTGTGTACGCCACAGACTTTCGTCCTTTGTGCGGGCGGAAAGAGGCGGGGCGAAATTTTGCAACACATTTGGAGTAGTGTGATCACAGAGGAGACTGGAAACAAAACTTCGTTGCTCTAGCTTTAATGGTCTCTGAGATATAGACGCAAATGAAGACGGACAGACGGACATGGCTATATCGACTCGGCTATTGATGCTGATCAAGAATATATATACTTTATGGGGTCGGAAACGCTTCCTTCTGGGCGTTACACACAACCGTTATCCCCACAAATCTAATATACCCCTTACTCTTCGAGTACCGGGTATAAAAACTGATGGGTGTGCCTGACTCGCACTGCCCTCCGCACCATGAGAAAGAAAATCGAGAATCCACGTTTCTCCAAATTTTCACTCTTATTTATCCCTTCGGATCCTCACTAATACCTATATCTTATCCTATTTTCTTCCTTACATTATTCCCGTAACGGATTCTATCCCGGCTTCCCCCCCCGATGTCATCCCGCCGTATGGAGCCTCTCTGGGGACCCGATAGATGGCGTTTCGCCCTGCCCAGCCCTGGAAAACCTATCGCTCCGGTGGGACTGGAACAACGCTTGGAAATGCCTGTGGATGTTTTAACTTCTGCTAATCGTATTGTGAAGGAGCATACCCTTCACAACATACAAGCCTTATTCCGAAGGGAGCCGTGATCGCTGGGGCGGTTCACGGGAACCATGACGAGCATCACTGACAGGCATCTCTATCACAGAACCCCGCCAACGAATAACGGAAGAACGGCAAAGAGAGAGCAGAAACCGCAGAGAGAGAGAGAGAGAGCAGAGACCGCAGCAGAGAGATCGCCACAGCGCAAAACCCCGCCAACGAATAACGAGAAACAGAAGCAGCAGCCGAGGGTGGCAGATATAACAGAGTGAACGAGAGGGAAGACCGCAGAGAGCGAGCGCCGACTACCCACGTAACGGCAAGCCGAGCGACAAGCGACAAACGCCGGCAGAGGCTACGGGCAGTCGCTCGAGCTTCAAGGCCTGGAGTGGCCGGCCAAAAAACGATATCGAGGAGTCGAAAAATGGCAGTGAACAGAACCAGAAGTGCGTGATAGACAAAAAAAAAATATTTGAAGTGCCAGCCACGTCATGACTTTCTAAAATGGTTTTTCTCATACGTGTACCCAACACTGCTGCTTGTAACTCCAGTCTGGGAATTGATAGCATTTTCAACGGTGCGCACCTTGTCTTTCCTGTAATAAAGACTAATTTCGTAATTCCACCACAAGATATGCGCCAATATGCTACGGTTGCGAAGGCTTGCTCGCTTGCATCAACAAAAATATGCAACTCTAAATTATCCTTTGTTGACAGGAATTCTGGCATATAGCATCTATCCAATTGAAAATGTTTTACTTGTTCTAACTGAAGTACCCAAATCTTGAATTTTGAAAATAAATTTTCCGGCAATAAATCATTCCAATGTATTCCAGTCCTCCAAACATCTTGTATCAAGATTTTTCGTGTATCATTAAGTCCGCTAACATTCCGAAGGGATCAAATACAGACATAACTAGACTTAGTAGTTGGCGCTTAGTAGGACACTTCTTTCCCTTTACAATTTCTTTGTCGACACGGTTCAGCTTGAGATCGAATACAAACTTGTCGGACCTACTATCCCAATACATGCCTAAAATCTTGTCTGTTGATTCGTTACTCATTTGGACAGTTGGTGCTACAGAATCGTTATTCTTCGTATCATTAAGCAATTCCTGAATTCGATTCGAATTAGATACAAAGCCCCTGAGTTCAAATTTTCCCATCTTGTGTACTCTCTTGACTTCCTGACTTATTTGAAGGGCTTCTTGTTCGGATTTAAAACTAGCAACAAAGTCATCTACGTAATGCTTCGTTCGAATGGCATCGATTACTTCCTCCCTGTAACATTCAGCGTTTTGTGCGTTTATATTCTTTATATATTGGGCACAACAAGGAGAGCATGCTGCTCCAAAGATAAGGACAGTCATCTTGTATGTTTCAACCTGTCTCCAAAGGAATCTTAGAGAATCCTGATCCTCTTCTCGGACTTGCATTTGTAAAAAACATTTCCTTTATATAAGGACATACTGCAAACTTTCCTTGTCGAAATTTGAAAAGAATCGTCGTCAATGTTGGGTTTTAATGCTTTAAAAGCATAGTATTTTGATCGTCGCGACCGACAGTCGTGTTAAACCAATCTTTTCGTCTCCATTCGAGCCATACACAAGCCAGCCCAACGGCTTTTTAGCTGCAATTAGATTTGTATCTAAATAAATACTTTTGATGTTGGCTATCAAATGACAATTATTAATACCAATCAAAATTATAGGATTAGTAACTGCTAAGTGGCATATTTCCTACCAAACTTTCTATCAGAGACGGATTTTGTAAATGTTGAGTAGAATTAACTGACTTCAAAAATAGAACTAAATTATCTACATTAGAAGCAAATACAACAAGCTTTTCTAAATTTCTCTCTGTTACAGGTGCTATTTGAATTACCATATTCATTTGACTGCTAATTAACATTTCTGGCGTAAACTGTAGTCGTTTCATAACAAAATCAACATTTACAGGAATTATTAATAGGCCCTTAAATTCTTCGCTCGCACCTCACTTCAGATTCCCCAAATTTGTATACCTATATGCATTTGATGATTCCGAAAACATTGTGGAGAATACTGGCCATGACTCTGGGTTGCCATCTAATTCTGGTAAATCTAACAATTTTCGTGGGTTTATATTTCGGGAGTGCTGATATTCAAACAAATTAGTATTAATGTCACCATGCAAATTGCTCCCACCAACATAGACATCAATTCTTCGAAAGGGTTGAGTTTCAGATGCTTCTATAGCAGCGCTGAAGCCAGAACCATGTGCGCCTCCAGTAGCGCCAGAACCATGTGCGCCTCCAGTAGCGCCAGAACCATGTGCGCCTCCAGTAGCGCCAGAACCATGTACGCCTCCAGAAGCGCCAGAACCATGTGCGCCTCCAGTAGCGCCAGAACCATGTGCGCTTCCAGTGTGCCTCCAATGGCACCGAGATCATGCCCGCCTCCAATAGCACCGAGATCATGCCCGTCTTCAATCGCACCGATATTTTGTGTGCCTCCAATGGCACCAAGATTGTTTGTGCCCTCAATGGCACTGTGATCATGTGTGCCTCCAATGGCACCAAGACTGTGTGTGCACAAAATGGCACCAAGCTTGCGCGCACTTTTATTTGCCGTGATCACCCTGTTGTCTTGCTTGTGCGGGAATTCATTTGGCTGCACCGGGTGTACTAATGTACGCTTTGCTGTTTCTCCCATTGTTTCACATGCATCTAATTTCATTTTTGCACATGATCATCAATCGCTCCTCCAACAACGCGACTTGGTTTGCCTGACCATCATATTGGCCATTTAGTTGATCTTTTATTCTAGATTGATCTTCTTTTGTGCTTTTCATCATATCCATTTAATCTCGCAAGATATCATTTTTCGATTCCTTTTCCTTTGGTTCCACCATTGTAACCTCCTTGTCGGATTCCATACTGTCCCCCGAGTTTGATCCATGGTTCGATCCACGGTTTGGCATCGGTGTAGACGTACCGGCCATGTCGCTTGAATCAATTTCGAACTTTTTCTTGCTGCGCAGATTCATCTGTGAGTGTATGTGTGAATTTCATCAAAGTGTGCACAGCGTCGTATGTGCGTGTATTTGTTAATTTCACAACTTTGCGAAATAACTCTTTGACGGTCAAAATTACATAATTAATAAAGATGTTGCGACTCCTTGTAGCAAATAAGAACCACAACACCAAATAGAACCGCTCTTTCCACACACTGGTAATACATTTATTTAAATTTATGCAAACTTAAACTAGGTAGAGTAAGGGAGGGGTTTATTAATTTGTGTTGTCGTGCCGTCGTTTTTTTCCACACGCTGCCTCTTCTTCCTCATTTTAGTGATGGCAGACGCCACTTCGTGGCAATAGTTATTTTCTTGAAAAATCGATAGAAGGCTGATAAGTCTTAGGGGTGGGAACATGGTGACAGCTCTAAATTTTAAATTTAAATTCAAACCAGTAACCCACTCTAATGAACCAGCAGCAATCTCCATGGCAAGCACGGCCCAGTTGTGGAGACAACGATCATATGTTTTCATATGTGCTTATATGTGTACATTTGTAAGTGCTCTCTCTCAGAGCTTTTAGGTTCGCTCTCCATTGCCGAAAGATCCTATGGCCATAGATGTAACAAATAAAGTACGTAAGTGAACGAACCGCTTTTTATTCGCAACCCAATGAGCCAAGCCATACATTCTTACATACACTGCCACTCAACTGAATAGGTTCATAATCACCGAGGTAGGAATTGGTCTGAAATTCTTAAACCAATATTTCAATTGACATGCATTTTTTTTCTTTAAGTCTCAAATCTTATATCAGTTAGATGCCAAAGTTTAATTTTCATAAATGTATTATTTATTAATTTTTTTTTTTTTTTTCTGAAGGAGTAACAAAAATAATGGGTATTTTTTCAGTCATCTGAATAATATCTGAATAAATTTAAAAATGTACTAAACTGGAAGTAAAAAGCAAAAAATATGAAAATGGGCCTTATTTTTTGATTAATTTTTATTTCTACTCAACGCACAAAATATAAAAATTAATTAAAAAATAAGGCCAATTTTCATATTTTTTGCTTTTTACATCCAGTTTAGTAAATTTTTAAAGAATTTTAATTTAAGTTTAACAATGTGTTGTAAGGAACCTATTTCAGGCTGGGGTAAGCTCAGCCTGTCCAGGGTCGTCTACAAGAAGTTTGTAGTTTATAGTGAGACCTTATCACGACCGGGAGGGTCAAACGTGCGACGTGGTTGCAGGGCTCGTATGTAGTCGGAGGTTATCGTGACGGGATTCCGCCGTAGCCTCCGAGGGAGACAGGGGAATCTACAGGGCCGTGCGTTATCGCTACGGCTCGTAGGACTAAGGGGTCTCTGGCGAGTATTGACGGTGCGTTGTCGCGACAGTCACTACGTGCTGGGGAACTGACGGAACCATGCGTTGTCGCGACAGCTCGTAGGACAAAGGGGTTTTTAACGGGGATCTGGCTTGCGTTATCGCGACCGTCATTAACTACTAGGGTATACTGTTGAAACGTGCGTGATCGCGACGATTCGTAAGGCTACGAGGTTTCTAGTGAGGATTGACTGTGCGTAGAGGATACTACTGAATCGTGTGTGATCGCGACGATTCGTAAAGTTATGGGGTTTCTTCATTGCGGTTGTTACATTTGCATAACCAAAGAACAGCTTCTCAAAGAGAGCGGACTTCATATCCTGAACAGTCTTCATTCCTGTCTTCTCACGATAAGATTCCATACGAGAGTCATCTCGATTTGTCTTCTTCCTAGACTTCTTCTTAGAAGCAGCTACTGCAGGTGCAGGTGGCGGTGAGGATAAAGCATCTGACATGATTTTAAATCAAATTTTTTATTCGGTAAGCGTAGATAGAGTTAGCTATATAGCGGCAAGTTTTAAAGGATTGGTTTTCCTCGACGTTTGTCAGATATCCAACGTGTCTTAAAAAACGGAGGAGTGGAGGAGGTTCGGATATATCGGATAAAGTGTGTCGGAATAAAGAAAAGACTTTATGATGTTCGTGTTTTATACAAGCGCTTTATTTTCAAAGTAAACCTCGCTGTTTTCCCTATCTGCACCACGAGAAAATCTCTACTTACTTGTAGGTATGGGAATTCGCGGTATGATGACTATAGACAGTCGTGGCCGTATAGCCATATGAAATTGGCGGCGCGATGAGTTGGGTTTTTTTTTGTCGTGCACTATAGAACCGCGTGGACCGGGTTGGGCAATGGCGCGTGTACGAATACGGTGTACAAGAAACAAGCACGTGTCGAGATATCGTTCTCCGCGAATTTTCTCGTTGCTGTCTCGCGTCTGCGTTCGTTCGAGGTCTGGCTTCGAGTGTCGTTCCTTTCTTCGCGTGGGTGCCTTCTTACCCCCGCTATCGATCTTTCTTTTCTTGTAATCGATAGTACTCAGTGTGATATTATAGTAGTGCCTTCAGTGGCGAATCATGAAATAATAATAATACTAAAAGAAAATGATTAATAAAAGAACATAAATCAATATACGCCTCCAGTGGCAGTGAGTATGTTTTCAAACTTATCTACACGATGTAGATCGGGTTGAAGGTCGTTGGGTGCTTGTAAAGCCCCATTGGGTCTTTACAAAGTATTGAATTAAGGTTAGAACATTTAAACAGCGAAAAAAAGGAAAAGCTGAAAAAGGTCTTGTATGAGTATAATGACTTACACTACAGAGAAGGTGACAATTTGACTTTCACAAGTACCGGCAAGCATACCATACAAACCCAGCATGAAGATCAGGTATACCGGAGGCCATATAAGTATGCCCAGATACATGACCAGGAAGTTAATAAACAAATAAAAGATATGATCAGGCAAGGAATAATTCGTAAATCGAAATCGCTTTACTGTTCACCCATTTCCATGATCGCGAAAAAGATCGATGCTTCAGGAAAGCAAAAATACCGACTCGTTGTAGATTATAGAGGTCTCAATGAGATAACCATCAAGGATTATTCCCAACTCCTAGGATGGATGAGATACTAGACAAACTAGGAAAATGTCAGTATTTCACAACGATTGACTTGGCTAAAGGTTTCCATGAAATCCCAATGGAACCCAATTCAATCACGAAAACAGCGTTTTCCACAAAACATGGTCATTACGAATACACTCGGATGCCATTCGGGCTGACAAACGCAGCCGCAACTTTCCAAAAATGCATGAACAATCTATTGGAAGACCTGATCTTCACCGATTGTTTAGTTTACTTAGATGACATAATAATCTTCTCCACCTCATTGAATGAACACTTGTTATCTTTAAGAAAAGTATTCGGAAAGTTAAGGGACGCAAACCTAAAATTGCAAATGGATATGTGTGAATTTATGAAGGAAACCGAATTCCTTGGTCATATAGTCACACCAGAGGGAGTAATACCGAATCCAAACAAGATTGCAGCAATAGTTAGGTTCCCAATACCTGAAACAACCAAACAGATTAAGTCGTTTTAGGACTATGTGGTTTCTATAGGAAGTTCATCCCTAACTTCGCAAATATAGCAAAGCCTATGACACTCAAGCTGAAGAAACGAGCCGTCATAGATCCTAAGGAAGAGAAATACGTCGAGGCATTCGAGAAACAAAGAGCACTCATCTCCTCAGACCCTATTCTCAGTTACCCAGATTTTAATAAAATGGTTTCTGTAACATCAAACGCTAGTAACATGGCAATAGGCGCTGTTCTGTCACAAGACTATAAACCGATATGTTATGCCAGTAGAACACTAAACGGTCATGAAGTAAACTATTGCGCCATCGAAAAAGAATTATTAGCTATCGTTTGGGCGACTAAGTATAATATTTCCGATCATACATATTCGGTTGAATATTCGAGATACTTAAAGATATATATATATATATATATATTCTTGACCATATATATTCTTGATCAGCATCAATAGCCGAGTCGATATAGCCATGTCTTTCTGTCCGTCCGTCTGTCTTCATTAGTGCCTAGATCTCAAAGACTATTAAAGCTGGAGCCACCAAGTTTTGTATCCAGTCTCCTTTGTTACCCCACTACTACGAGTCTATTTCAAAAATTCGCTCCGCCTGTCTGTGGCATACACAATTTTGAAGATACGAGAAAACTAAATACGCAGAATCATAGTGAATGACCATTTCTATCAGAGTGTTAAATCTGAATCAGATCGGATTATTAATATAGCCACAATGAAGAAAACCATTTCGAAAGTCATCGTTTCCTCTCGCTCTCTCTCTCGTCCAAATGAGTGCCTAGATGTCAGAGACTATAAGAGCTAGAACAAACAAACTTTCTATCCAAGCTTCTGTGATATCAATTCAATACAAGTGTATTTCACACACACGGCCCCACAAAGGACGAAAATCTGTGGAATCCACAATTTTTAAGATAAAAGAAAACCAAAAGGCATAAGAACATATAACGAGGGGGAACGTTGTGAGCCGCGGCAAAGGCAGGCGTTGCGTAGCCACTGAAATTTAATTTGTTTCTTCTGTCTATAATATTGATCCGACCTGATCCATATTCGGCAATCTGGTAGATATGGTAATTTTCCATGATTCTGCGTTTTTGGTTTTCTCGTACCTTAAAAATTGTGAATTCCACAGATTTTCGTCCTTTGTGGGTGGCAAAATTTGGAAACAAACTCGTGCTGGTTTGATATCACAGGAGTTTGGATAGAAAGTTTGGTGGCTCTAGCTCTTATAGTCTCTGAGAACTAGGCGTCAAAAAATACGCATGGGCAAAGCAGATGGGGCCGCGTGTGAGAGAGAGCGAGAGAGAACGATGACTTTCGAAATGGTTTTCTTCATTGTAGCTATAATAATGATCCGATCTAATCCAGATTCAACACTCTAAAAGAAATGGTCATTATCTATGATTCTGCGTTTTTAGTTTTCTCGTATCTTCAACATTGTGTACGCCACAGACTTTCGTCCTTTGTGCGGGCGGAAAGGGGCGGGGCGAAATTTTGCAACACATTTGGAGTAGTGTGATCACACAGGAGACTGGATACAAAACTTGGTTGCTCTAGCTTAAATGGTCTCTGAGATATAGGCGCAAATGAAGACGGACAGACGGACGGACGGACGGACGGACAGACGGACGGACAGACAGACATGGCTATATCGACTCGACTATGGATGCTGATCAAGAATATATATACTTTATGGGGTCGGAAACGCTTCCTTCTGGGCGTTACACACATCCGTTATCACCACAAATCTAATATACCCTTATACTCTTCGAGTACCGGGTATAATAAACAAGTAATTGGAGATTTTGTGTTTTATTTTTTATGTTTAATAAAATAAATTAATATAGTGATTCGTGTTTATGTTGTGATGTTTTATTATTAAATGCAGGCAATGCGTACTTGATTGGAGCTGTGGTACGATTGCTTTGACCGCCGTGTTTTTGGATGTGTAAATAAAGTGTATGTAAATAGATTCGTGTGGCACTTTATATTTTTGAATACACTTGTGACTGTGGGCATGTGCAGAAATTTTGGTTTAGGTATATGTTGTGTTATCTGTTATATTTGGTGGCGTAAACTCTGTTTAATTAGTATTATATATGTTGGAAGTCTTTTGTAAAATGTGCTGTGCATATGTCAGCAACAATGTATGTATGTATGTCTGTACAAGTGTATGTACGCTCAAGTGCCGGCATGCATGTTCATGTACATATATAAGTACAAGAATTCACCAATAAATGATTAACAAAGGAACGAATATCAACAATAACCTGAACTTTTTATTGGGAGGATTGGGAAATTATATGTATTGGAAAGTATTTGGATATTTATTGAAAAATATTTGGACATAAGTTTCCACAATATGGCGCCTTATGTACAAGCCTATGTGCGGACAGGTTTGCATACATATGTATACAAAAGTGCAGATATGGCGGCTGGATATGGATCGACCATAGGAAAAAGATCATATATTTGAACGGATTGTTCGGAGGAGAAAGCACCAGGAATAAATAAAGATATTTGCACAGGAGTTGCCACTTGGCAATGTGCAGTAGTATATCAGGAGTGTATATTACTTATCTGGGCTTTTTCTCCTTTGGATTGCGGAATTCCAACGATGATTGCTGGGGCGAGCGGATTGGGGGGAAGAGTATCCGTGATCTTAAAAATCAGAGCGAGTATCCGGCTCGAAGGACCAATGTTCTGGAGGGGGTTGGTTTTCCTGGCGTGGACTTCGTTATAAGAAAAATCGTATTGTCGCGTCTAATTCGATTCGCACTATATTTTCAATTGCCTAGCATATTTACAGTAATGTTCTTAGCACCTAACTTATCTCTAGCAAGATGTTGCCAAGGAGTGGTGGGTTTGTCGCCCCGGATCGCTGCCTACTTCTAGGCCTAAACAGACGTGATTGTGGCGCATTGATGATTACATATATATCCAACCAACGACTGTACTCTTTCTTACGCAATACCTCGTGGCTGATAGAAAATTGTTCGGATTTTGTTTGTGTCCAATAAACCAAAAGTAGTGAAAACCCAAAGCGAAGAAAAACATCGCAGGTATGTCTATAGACATTTAGGAAAGTGCTCGGGGTAATATATATATTAAGTTTTGTGTTATAGGACTGCGGTCGAAAGCCTTCTTCCGTACCCCAAGTACCAGCTTAAGCTGCGTTGTGTACAAATATACATTTATATATATATATATAAACGCCACTTCGAGAGGTGTGTGACCAGCGTAAGCGAAAAGCCAAGCGGCACAAGCGTTTTCTTTGGGGACACGAATTAACAAACCGTAATCGTGCATTAGCAGTTAGGAGCAGCCACAACCTTCTGGAAGTACAGACTACCAGCGGCGCCTCGGAACATTTCCGTGCGTAATCAAACCCCCCCCCCCCCACCCAAGTCAGACTTTGACTTGAGTTGCAACGCTTAATCCCGATCGGATGAACTAAGAGGATATATCGTCTACAACGTCGACTGATCTAGTTGCGTCAGCGGAATCCGATCATGATTTCGATTTAGCTGCCTTACCCAAATTCCGGATTCTTCGAAGACGCAGTGCCGAGTGACTGACTGACTGACCTGTATTACGAGTAGCTGCTATAGAGAGTCTTATATTACTCGCAAAACCATATCTTTACCCATCTTTTATATCTTATTAAATTCATATTAATATTTTAAGTTGTTAAGAACAGAAATGAATTCGGAGTATAGGATTACGAAACCATTGAAATATATATAATGTCATTAATTCTGAAGCAAAATTCTAAAATGTTGTAAATTCAGGCGTCCGTCCTCAGACAGGCATGATCAGGGCGGTCATATGAAGACAGTGTGAGTTTATAGGGTCTATACGGTTCAATATACCTGTATAGCATAGGTTGGGAGGGTAGAGAAGAGAGAGATACTCAATGCCACCTGAGTCTCTCACAACTTGAGTGGAGTAGTTGAGATGAAGGGTTTCACAAAACAACAAATTATTAAATCCATTGCTATTTCCCCCAACTTCAGTTTAACCTCGGTTCTTGTTTTCATTTTTTTTTGTTTCTAGTAAATGTGTACCTAAAACATAATGCGAGTGTGTGTCAGTATGAGATAGGAGAGAGTAGAACGAACCCCGACAATCCGGCGAGCTTAGTCAGAGCATAGCTAGAGGTACACACGAAATCTCTTCATACTAGTTTGGGTAGAAGACAGCTATCCCACACCTGCACGCTACAATTTTTGTATTTCCGACGCAATCCACTTCTCTAGGTCTTCCTCTGCTGTCTCTGGTTGCGTGCTCCTTACGTGTTCTTCCGCTTGAACCGTAACGGGTCCCTTGCCGATCATTACTGTTGCCTGGCCGCACGTTATTGTTGTGCCCGTGCTCTCTAGAAAATCCATTCCAAGAATTGGGTTGTCTGGTAACCCGGTCATTATCAGGAATGTTTGTTTGGACGTTCGTCCACCTAGTTCTACCGTTGTTTCGAATCTTCGTGTTGTCTTGCGTGTGCTCCCATCTGCCAGTCTTATTACTCGCCCTTCGTCTTCTTCGGTTCCTTCGTTCTTCAGTCTCCTTGCCGTCTCTTCGCTGATCATGCATCTTGATGCCCCTGTGTCGATGATCACCTCCATCATCTTCCTGCCGATCCTTGCCCAGCCCAGGAGTTCATTGTCCTTGTGTATTAGACTTGTTGCCTCCCGCTTGTGTTGATCTGGACTTCGGGAGCTTGGCGGTTGACTCCCGAGCCCTGAACGTTTCCCTGCGGCTTTCTACAGCATTCTATAGTCCGGACCCCTTGTTTGTTACAGGTCCAGCAATATAGGACTGGTTTTTTGTTGCAAACCCTTGCCTCGTGGCCGTTCTCCCCGCACCGGCGGCATTTTTGTCCCCATTGTGGCTGTTGTTCTGTCGTGCTGTACTGTGGTTGTTGGCTCCATTGCCGTCCGTTAACCTTGGACAGTCCCGCTTCTGTCTCTAACCTTTCGAATTCTTCTGCCGTGGTCATGAATTCTGTTAATGTCTTGAACTCGCTTCTTTTCACATAGAGTTTGATAGGTAGCCGGCAGTTTCGGTACGTGATTTCTAGCTTCTGTTGCTCCGTGTATGTTCCGAACCTCATTAACTTCCTTAGCGCTTGTACATACTCCCTTACTGTCTCCATCTCCGTTTGTTTGCGGTTTGCCACCTGTTTCTCGAGCTCCTCCTGGTACCTGGGAGATATGAAGTTCTCCTTTAGTCATTCCTTCACTTCCTCCCATGTGCTTAAGGGCGCCGGCTTTGTATGCCACCAATCCAATGCGCTTTCCTCCAATATTATTGGCATTGCGAACACCAAGTGGTCGTTTTCCACTCCATATGTCTCTGCTAGCTCTTCCATCCTGCTCAGGAACTCCAGCAGATCTCCTCTTCCCGTGTAGGTTGTATCCCATTTGCGTATCCTCTCTATTATCCCCACCGTTTCTGGCGAACCTTTCCGTATCTGCTTCGGGAATAGAGATTTTTTCCTTCCTGATCCGGTTTCTCCTTGCGGTTCCTCTGTCGTTATTTGTATCTGAGCACATTTTTGCGGCGATTGCTGCCTTGGGCTCTTTTTGGCTTGCATTGCTGCTAGTTGTTCTAGTCTTTCTTGTATTTGAGCCGGAAGGTCTGTTCTCTCCATGAATTGAGATAACTGCTTCCTTAAGATTTCTACTTTTTCTAGCTTCTCCAAGCCGAATTCCTCGCAGTAGCCCTGTAGCTCTGCCTTTGTTGCTTGGTTGATCCACTGCTTTGCCATCTTGACCTCTTCTGAGACACTATTATGCTACCACAACCTGCTCGGGCGCCACTGTGACGTTCCGCGGCCGGGGTATGCTCGTCGTGCCGGGTTCACAGAAATTTAGGTTGATTTCTGGATGTGGTAGCTGTAATAATGCTTTGGGTTCAAGAATAAGGCGTAGGGAGGGTTAAGCAGTATAATAAAATTAACTTTATTGTTCGGAATTGATACAGGAATGTCGGCAGAGATGGTACTAGGTCTATGGTAGGGGGTCTTCCTTCGAGGCCTTCCTTCGGGGTCGTCCTTCTTGTTTGGCTACTCGGCCGCACGTGGCTGTTTGCTGCGTGCAGATCGTGGATGGTCGTCGATTGGCCGCTCCTATGGGAAGAATCGCGGCAGAGGTAACTACACTCTGAGGCGAAGGCTTGTGGTAGAGGTGAAAACTCTCTGAGGAGATGGCTGGTGCAGAGGTGAATACCCTCTGTGGGAACGTGTCAGGATAGAGGTGAATACTCTCTGGGGATACGAAAAGTTGCAGAGGTAAAAACTCTCTGTAGAGACGTGTTAGGACAGAGGTGAATACTCTCTGGGGAGACGAATAGTTGCAGAGGTAAATACTCTCTGTAGAGACGTATTATGACAGAGGTGAATTCTCTGGGGAGACGAATAGTTGCAGAGGTAAATACTCTCTGTAGAGAAAGATAGTGTAACGAACCGTTTTCTGTGTCCGCTTGCGGTAGCTGGGCTCGCTCAGCGGTCACTGGGCTCAATGCAACGAATTTGTAAATGTTGCCTCTACGACAAGTAATAAGACGGGGTTTTCTGTGTGACACTTGTTTATTCTTAAGGTTTTTAAGCGTTCTTAGGGCTACTTTACGGACTATGGCTTATGGCTAGGGCTTATGAAGGATGATTATGAGGATGAAGAACAAGATCGAGAACGACCACTGTCCATACAGTCCAGTCATGTGGGCGGACCCTCTCCTGATCTACCGTTTAAAGGTAACAGCTGGTGAATCGAAAATCACCAGTTTTTATGTCCGCCATGTTGGTGTACTTGACATCCACGCTTATCGCATGGTTCATGCCGACGTTTGGAAAGGATACTGGACCTGGATCGTTATGTCTGTATGACGCAACGTCTGTGCTCACAACACGACCCAGATAAGCGTTAACAAGTTTTGAAACAAGTTGTCAAACATGCTTACCGGGTCGACGCTGAATTTGATTCTGCAACGAACCAGGCTGGCAAGCCGTCTGCTGTCAAAGTTCTGCTGTTGATCCAGGAACGTCTCCATCTCTATTTCCTCCACCTGCCCCTGAACCGCCGGCGCCATCGCAACCACTCTGACCGCAAGCTTCAGCTGAACTGATGCTTTTGCTGAGTCAGCGACCAGCCGAGCGTACTCATCAAGTGTCCTGAAGTATAGCGTTCGATCAATCTTTATGAAATGCAATGGTCGAATCCTGAAGCATCGACACACACAAACTCATCGCGTGTTGTGGGCGGGTGGGCGGACCCACCGGAGTCAATGAAGTTTGTGTGAAATGTCCGCATCGACTATTGCTTTTATCTGAGCACCAAACGGGGAGTACACCAACGGTGCCATGTTTGTATGGCGTGAATTGTTGTGTCATGTCCGATTTTACGCTCTGCTGTGATGGGAGCAGAGTGAAGGACCGCGCTTTCTGAAAGCGTTGCCGGCCCTGACTGGTTAACAGTTACGTTTGTGGAGTTCGGTGCTCACTCGATTCGCCCACTGCCCTTCATTTTCGATTCACCAGCTGTTACCTTTAAACGGTAGATCAGGAGAGGGTCCGCCCACCGGAGTCAATGAAGTTTGTGTGAAATGTCCGCATCGACTATTGCTTTTATCTGAGCACCAAACGGGGAGTACACCAACGGTGCCATGTTTGTATGGCGTGAATTTTTGACATCAACTCCGATTGCCGGATTCCACTCGATTTTCGATTCACCAGCTGTTACCTTTAAACGGTAGATCAGGAGAGGGTCCGCCCACATGACTGGACTGTATGGACAGTGGTCGTTCTCGATCTTGTTCTTCATCCTCTCGGTTCCGGAGGCAAGAAATCAGGAGAGGATCCTGTGTACCACCAGACACAGGTTGTGAGCACACCAGGCTGGCAAGCCGTCTGCTGTCAAAGTTAAAGAAACATCTTTCTGATTATCGCGAACACCTCGACCGGTGCTTGTACAAGTGTGTTTCAATTCGGGCTTTAATGCTGCGGCGCCAACACCGGCGAACACACTTGTACAAGCACCGGTCGAGGTGTTCTCGATAATCAGAAAGATTTTGTTTGTATGGCGTGAATTGTTGACATCAACTCCGATTGCCGGATTCCACTCGATTTTCGATTCACCAGCTGTTACCTTTACCGGTAGCACAATTAGTCTGTATGACGCAACGTCTGTGCTCACAACACGACCCAGATAAGCGTTAACAAGTTTTGAAAACTCGTGTTCGCCATCTCTGGATGCTGAGATGCCTTTAGCTATCGTGTACGTGTCAACATCTGGAAAGTCGGCGGTAGTGGCATCGACCACCACCAGACAAATGCGCTTATACTTTCCTGGTATGTACACTGTGCTGGCCTGAACACTTGCGGTCAGAGTGTTCTGGTATTTCACCAAAATACCCTCCTTCGTCCAGCTCCTCGGTCCTCCCATCGTTGATAGTGTTCAAAAAGCACGCTTATCTGGGTCGTGCTGTGAGCACAGACGTTGCGTCATACAGACAAAATGCCTGTCTGTGATTTCCATATCCAAGAAATGTGATTTCTTGCCTCCTCACCAGTTCCCGGAGCCTTGGGGGCTCGGCGCTCGTTGGGTATACGCCATACCCGTTGAACTTTGACGTCGCAAGCACCGAAGCCTTTACATGCAGTGCCCTCATCTGAGACCTGGTGCATGCTTTGCACTCCCGCGATGAGTTTGTGTGTGTCGATGCTTCAGGATTCGACCATTGCATTTCAAAAAGGTCGCTAAAACACAAACCAGGCAATCGGAGTTGATGTCAACAATTCACGCCATACAAACATGGCACCGTTGGTGTACTCCCCGTTTGGTACTGCCCCGTCGACCAGCCTGGTCCGTTGCATTTGATCCCTTCAGGGGATCCCTGGGAACAGTCGGGAGATCGGAACTGGATCAAGGGGAAGTTTGTAATGGTCCATTACCTTCTTGTTGCGACTGTGCTCTTTTTGCTGTTTATTCCAAAGTTACTAAGGAATTTCTCGTCCCCAGACGCAAACTTCTCTTCTACGGTGCTTTTATCTGAGCACCAAACGGGGAGTACACCAACGGTGCCATGTTTGTATGGCGTGAATTGTTGACATCAACTCCGATTGCCGGCGATCACACTTGTACAAGCACCGGTCGAGGTGTTCGCGATAATCAGAAAGATCTCTATTTCCTCCACCTGCCCCTGAACCGCCGGCGCCATCGCAACCACTCTGACCGCAAATATCAGATCCTGCTGTTGCCCACGATTTTATCCAGTCCTCGAGCTTCTCTTTCGTCGAAGGTATGTCTAGGCATACCTAGACTTACTGCATACCTAGACATACTGCCTTCATCACCTTGAGTCTGCTGTCGGATGTAGCATCAACTGTAGCACCAAACGGGGAGTACACCAACGGTGCCATGTTTGTATGGAGTGAATTGTTGACATCAACTCCGATTTCCGGATTCCACTCGATTTTCGATTCACCAGCTGTTACCTTTAAACGGTAGATTAAAGCAGGTTTGTATGGCGTGAATTGTTGACATCAACTCCGATTGCCGGATTCCACTCGATTTTCGATTCTCCCGTTGCCTGTACCGGGTATAAAGGATCAAAAGTCATTGGCCACTATGATGGTTTGTATGGCGTGAATTGTTGACATCAACTCCGATTGCCGGATTCCACTCGATTTACCTTTAAACTATCGCGATTTACCTTTGAGGAACGGCATGGACTGGCTGACACAAAATCCGATTGCCGGATTCCACTCGATTTTCGATTCACCAGCTGTTACCTTTAAACGGTAGATCAGGAGAGGGTCAGGTTTTTACTTCTTCCTTAAGGGCGACGTGTGCGACATCAGATCGGAACCCAGTCTGAAACAAGTACGCTATACTTCAGGACACTTGATGAGTACGCTCGGCTGGTCGCTGACTCAGCAAAAGCATCAGTTGGCCAATGACTTTTGATCCTTTATACCCGGTACAGGCAACATGTCTCGTATCGCTCTAGACTGTGAAATGTCCGCATCGACTATTGCTTTTATCTGAGCACCAAACGTCTTCATGACCCTCTCTGGGTCAAAACGCTGGTTTGAACATCTTTGCATCCACTTCGTACTGGCTACAGCATGACAGTATGCTCAGGTCTGTTTGCTTTGGTCCACCCTGTTTTTGTCCGTCTGTGTTGCAGATGATAAGCTGCCGTACGTCATGCTTAGATGTTTTCTCAGCCTTTACCTTGACTTTCCATCGTACTCGATCTTGTTCTTCATCCTCTCGGTTCCGGAGGGCAAGAAATCCACCCCTGTAGGACATGTAGTACAAGCTTCGATCCGCCACTCTGAACTCGCACTCAACGGTTCGCCCTTCACTTGTACCACCACTGACTACACTTGAATCCCGTTCTCCGTACTCGACTCACTCGGTGCTCCTGTGTAGGACTTGTTCCTGTCCTGGTTTTCCTTGGTTTCCTTGGTTGACTCTCCTCGGTCACTTTTCACTCGCGGATTCGACACTGTGTCACTTCTGCCCGACGTCGATCACTCCCGTACAGTCGCGCGTGAGTTATGATGTTGTATGAGGTGGTTCCTGGGTTTGTAGCTCTAAATAGATTGTCACTCGTTTGAATAGAGTTATTAGCCCGAATTTCCGTTTGAATTAAGTACGTCCGATTAGGTTTGTGGTTGAATATATTCTGATCTTTATTATATCTTTGTGCAGCTATGGTTTTACAAATGTGCTGACTCTTTAACTCTAAGTGGCCGAGAATCCGCTGACGTTGGGGTTTGTGTCCGCTGTCGTAATTGGAGCGGATGTGAGTCGGTGGTGTGAGTTGGTATTGCTGATGGTGTCTATATCGTGGCCAGCTCGTAGATGCTCCGGAGGGGGAAGGGTGAGGGTAGGTGCTGAGCTGGTAACTCCTCCCCCCCCAGTCTGAACTATCGACCATAACGGCGTGATGGTTGAAGTGAGGGTGGTAGTTGGTGGTGCAATGGAATTTGTTGTTGTTGTTGCGTACTTGATCGCCCTTCTCGAGAGCCAAGCAGTGCACACCACTCCTAATAGGAGTACGCCGACCATGGTGTATGTTGTCGCGTTGTGTATCTTCATTCCAGTTTTAATTCTGCCAAGTTCCGTGTTCGTCTTGATGTCCTCCATCTTTAGTTCATGTACTCCTAACTCTTGAGTCGTTCTGTTATTTTTCATCGACTTTATCCGGGGAATTTCCAAAACTACTTGTTTTGTGTCCACTTGTTCCATCGCCTCATATTGGATGTTGTTGATTGTTACTCCACATTCCTCGAAGGTTATTATTGCTGACCCGTCGTACGACTCTTCGGGTCCGCAATCCGTCTGTATTCTAACCTTTTCGCCATTGAATATCGCAATGTAGCCTTTCTCCGGTTCGAAGATCTCTCTGCGAAAGCCCACGTCCTTTGTCTCACACTCCGCCGCTTTCCCCTGTATCAGATTCCTCAGGCACACTTCGTTGACCCTATTTACAATCCTATCATGTTTACAGATATACAGTTTTCTTACTTGATTACATTTCTTTGTGTAATAATACATTAATTTATCATTATACGCTACAAAATTAGGTGCTATTACAAATTCGGTTTTATTAATTGGTAATGGTAACAATCTTTTCAGTGAGTATGTTTCATTAGTAAAAATTGGCACATCTACCGAGAATATTACATCTGTTTTATTCATTATAGCTTTTAATTGCAATAATTCATACATATGTTCTTCCGATGTAATCTGTATTCCCTGGTCTTCCAATTTCTGGGTAATCCTTTGTGTTTCTTCTCTGCTAAGAATAAATTTGGGTATTATTCCTATTCTTGCTAATAAAAGGCTCTCCGTCAAATCGTTTAGATTTAACGCTATCATATCTATTGCTATTGCGATTCTATCGATGTATTCTAACCTAAACATTCTCTTATCTTCCTCCACAAATGTTTTACTTATTCCATTTTTGTATGTGTTTATAAAGGAGGTCACTCTGACTTGCTCCTCGTTAATGTATGTTGTTAGGTTCTTAAACATAGTAATGAACCTATTGTCCATGTTCTCCTGTGTACCTATCTCTTCATTAATTCTCCTCTCTTCTTCCTGTAACCTCCTAATCTCCCTTTCTAAACGTTCCGCGTCTTCCGCGTCTAAATTTCCTGTGATCGCCTTCACGACCGATCCTAATCCATTAACAAGCCCTCGCCTATCCCTTCTCTTGGGGCTTATTGCTTCTATCTTTCCTCTTACTAACTTCAATTTTTCTCGGAGTGCTTTGATCAGCTCGTTGGTCTCACCCTCTTCCTGAATCACTTTGAGCGTCTGCTCCAAGTGGTCGACACTTTCTATATACTCCTCTAGGCGAACTATATGTACAAACGTTCTGTACGTTTGTATTATCCTGGCTGGTCCCAGTTCTATCTGCGCGATCGGCTGATCGCTTTTTATTTCCCTGATTTGGAACATTTTCTTCGTC
Organism: Drosophila athabasca; assembly: GCA_008121215.1. Classification (NCBI taxonomy): domain Eukaryota; kingdom Metazoa; phylum Arthropoda; class Insecta; order Diptera; family Drosophilidae; genus Drosophila; species Drosophila athabasca. Next base: position 2,699,932 of record CM017796.1, on the reverse strand, counting down.
TCCGTCGTCGCGACCCATCTGAAATTATCGTTATTCATTATTCTTTGTCAGTCTTCTAATCTTCTCTTTATGGACTTTTTGTGGTTTCGTTGTTGTTACTGTTATGTTATTATCTGTCTGTACTTTATGTTTAGTGAATCTGTGTGTTAACTTATCTCTCCTATTTTCTTTCCTAAAAATTGTTTCGTCTGGTTCTACGCTTACTGGTTCTTGCCTGTCGGTGTTTGCTGCCTCTATTCTCCTAACCTTTTCTCTTTCTACCCTTTCTTTCACCTTGGGGTAGATCTCTGCCTGGAACGCATTGATTTTCTGAAGATAATCGTGTTCGTTGTTAAATGACACGTTACTCAAGAAAATGTGTGTTCTCCCTGTGAACAATTCGTGGGGCGTGAGCTTTGTTGCCGAATGTATTGCATTATTGTACGTTATAAACGCCTCAGCTATTATGTCCTCATGCTTTGCTTCTATTTTCTTTTCTTTCTTCTGCTCCACGATTATTCTATATATTTCTGTTATTGTCGAGTGCAGCCTCTCGACCGGAGCGTTGCTTGATGACTGTTGAAAGGAAGTCATGTGTAACTCTACCTCATATTGCTTGCAAAAGTCCTTGAAGAGGTTCGATGCAAACTCTACTCCCTGATCACAAACTATCTTGCTCGGGATCCCAAATAGTGTAATAAAGTTCTTTATTGCTTTGACTACATTTATACTATCCCTAGCCGGAATAGTATATCCCCAGGCGTATCTGGAGAACTTATCAATGACCGTTAGTACGTATTTCTTATTTATGAAATATAGGTCTATATGGAGTATCTCCATTGGCCTCCCCGGGGTCTCCGTGACACTATACCTGATCTTCTGTGGGTTCCTATCATACTTCAACATCTGGCATTTGTCGCAATTGTTGATTGTTTGTGTTATTAATGGTTTCATCTGTGGGAAATACAATTTCCTCTTCAGTTGCGCCAATGTTTCTTCTATCCCCCTGTGGTTGTTCCTCTCATGGTGTTCTTTCACTGCTTCTTCCTGTAATGCCTTGTCTGTTACCTCTGGCAACATGATTGTGCATCTCACTACGTTATATATCTTGCTATATGCAAAATATTTGCAGTACGCATTCTGCAGTACTATCACCAATTCCTCGGGGATGAAGATGGCCACCGTCCTATTTGGTTTCAGTATTTCTTTAAAAGTTCGGCCTAGTGCCTCCTCCTCAAACTTGTCCTCTGTCCATGTGATCCTGACCTTGTTTCTGAACGGCACCTTCCTTTCTATTTTTGGTGGGCTTCCCTTTTCTACCACTACCTGAATGTTATAATCGTTCAAAGGTTTTTCAGATATGGGGAACCCGATGCGCAGGTCTTCTTCCGCCGAATGTATCGTCTCCCCATTCGTTGCTACATCTGAATCGTTCTCTACCATATTGAGCTCTGGCTGTACCCTACTCAGGGCATCAGCTACTACGTTAAGAGAACCCTTTTTGTATACGATTTCGTAATCATACTCCAACAATTGTAACTTCCATCTCACCAACTTGGAGTCTGGTTCCTTAATGCTCATTAACCAAGTCAGCGGCCTGTGATCCGTGACTATTTTGAACTTTTGCCCAAATAAGTAGTGACGAAAATGCTTTATTGCCCAAATAATGGCAAGCATTTCCTTCTCTATCGTCGCGTAATTTGTCTCTGCATCCGACAACGTTCGGCTAGCATAAGCCAGTGGTCTGTCTGCTCCCAAGTGTCCTTGGGACAAGACAGCGCCTATGGCGTAATTGCTAGCATCCGTCGTCAGAATGAATGGCTTGGTAAAATCTGGGAACTGCAACACTGGGTCATTGCATAGCAAGGTTTTACACATTTCGAATGTCTCTTCGAACTCGTGATCAACCTGTACCGCCTTCTTCCCTTTGAGTTGCTTTGTCATCGGCTTTGTTATAGCCGCGAAATCCTTTATGAATTTCCTATAGTACCCTAGTAACCCCAAGAACGACTTTATCTGTTTCCTAGTTTTTGGCAATGGAAACTTTTTAATTGCCTCTATCTTTTTCGGGTTCGGTTTGACCCCATTTAAGGTTAATACGTGTCCCAAGTACTCTACTTCTTTCCTTAGAAATTCTGTCTTATCCAACTGGAGTTTGAAATTGGCTTTTTCTAATTTTGCGAAGATCTTGTTTAGATCATTCATATGCTCCTGTAGTGATGCGGAAAACACCATGATGTCGTCCATGTATACAAGGCAACATTTTCCTAGCAAGTCTCCGAAAAGGTTGTTCATTAGTCTTTGGAACGTTGCAGGGGCATTACTCAGCCCAAAGGGCATCCTCACGTATTCGAAATGCCCTCCTTCCGCTGAGAACGCCGTTTTCGGTATGTCTTTTTCCTCTACTTCTATCTGATGGTAACCGCTGGCCAAGTCCAGCGTAGTGAAGTATTTTGCCCTGCCTAGCCCGTCTAGTACATCGTTAATTATCGGCATCGGGTATCTGTCCTTAATCAATTTTTCGTTTAATTTCCTATAATCTACCACCATTCTCCATTTTCTTTGCCCTGAGGCGTCCTTTTTCTTCGGGACTAGCCACACTGGAGCACTCCACGGAGAGTGGCTATGCCTGATGATCTTCTGTTCTAACAGGTTTCCTATTTGTCTTTTTACTTCCTCCCTTTCGGTGAAAGCATACCTATACGGTCTAGAATACACCGGAATGTCATCCGCTGTTCTGACCTGATGTTTTACTACGTTTGTAAATGACAACTGTTCCCCTTCCATGTAAAAGGCCGATGGGTATTTTTTACATAGCTTCTTTAATTCTTTAATTTCTTCTATATTTAAATGATCGGTTCTGATTTTGTCAAATGGGACTCTTCCTGCACCGGGCCCTTCTTCTTTTTCAATGTTATACAGTTCTATGTATTCTTCCGCCTTAAACTCTGCCACTGTAAGTGGTTCCTCCAGCAACAGTTGCTGATCCTCTTCCGCGTAACTCACTACCTCTACTAGGCTCATGCCTTCTATCGCCTTATATATTCCTTCCGATATCTCCATGTTCGGTTTTACGATCGTTTTGCTAATTAAAAATTCGCCCGTTCGTAGTTGAACTGGTACTTGGATAATTCGATTTGTACCTGCCTCAATCGTATACAGTTCCGTCGCATTATGTTGTTTTAACCACAACTGCGTTTCTATTAATGGTGTTCTTAGTTGTTTCTCCTGTATATCGATTGTCGCTCCTATCTGTTTTAAAACGTCTATTCCAATTAACCCGTCAAAATAATTGTGGAATTTGAACAAGAGCATTCTTATTTCGCCTTCCCCACCTAGCTCTTTAAACATCTTTAGTCTTATCTGTGACTGCACTTCGTGTGCTTGCGTAATTGTCTTTATTGTGATCGGGGTATTTAATCTTTGGGCACACCCTTCGGGTATTACCTCTGGTGTTAGAAATGAAAAGGTGGATCCTGTGTCTATAAGTACTTTGATTGACTTGCCCGTTGCTAGCTTTACCATAATATATGGTAGGGTCGATTGTACCCTTCTTGCTCCTAAGTATCCTGTTGTTGGTTTGAGGCTCTTTGGGGAAAATTTCCCTCATCCTCTTGGATATTGTGCAGCTGGCCGTCCGCTGCTGCCCGTCCTCCACCTCTAGTCGAGGTGCTGGGCGCAAACTGATTTCCGAAAGATTGTCTAGAGTTGTTCGATTGGAACGACTGTCCGGAATTATTGGACATCCTAGACATTCTTGACTGGCCGCTCCTATTCGAGTCTTGCTGCGCCTGGATTGCTAGTTGTCCCTGTCGGCTGTTTTGGCCCCACTGTCGTCCGCGGTTTTGCTGACCGTGGTTCCATGTGGAATTTCTAAACTGTTGGTTCCTATATGATCCCCTATTATATCCCATTGAATTGTTCTGCATAAAGGGGTATCCCATGAACGGGTTCCCCCCCATTGGGACTCCAAATCCCATACCGGCCCATCCGGTTCCATCCAGCATCGGGAAAGGCATTCCAAAGGGAACTTGCATATTGCCTCCCCACTGGTATTGGGGCCAGTTACCCGCCACCTGTTGTTCCTCTTGTACTACTTCCTCCTTCTTTTCCTGTTCCTGTACTGGGGGTGGGTTCTTCTCGGGTCCCTGTACCTCTGCTACCTCCTGTTTTTCAACTTTCACCTCTGGCTCCTCCGGAACGTAAGCGCTTTTCTCCTTCCTAGCTATGTCATACGCTTGTCCGATATCGCTTATTTCCATATTTCTAATTGTCATTCCTATCGGCCCCTTTATTGCCGACTGGAACGCCGTCAGCGCCATACCTTCGATCCATTTAATCTTCTCTTCTTTTGTTACCGTATGTAAGTCACTCGCTTTTACTCCGCTAATCATTGCACTCCTCAACTCGAGTACTTTCGCGAACAAGGGTTCCAATTCTAACTTCTTCCCTTTAATGTTGGTTAGTTCCATTACCAAATCTTGTTCCTGTCTCTTAGTCTCTTATCCTTGAAATGAGCCTTTAATGCCTTCTTCATTTGCTCCCAATCTAGATCCACATTGCTAAGTTCCAGCTTCCTGCTGGCGTCTCCTATAATCCTAGCCCTTATGGCGTTGATGGCCACTCTTCCTATCGTCGACCTATCCTCTTCCTTTATCATATCTAAAGTCTCTTCTACTGATTTTATAAAATGATCAAGTTTGCCTGTCTCTCCTTCATACTTGGGTATGACAGCTACTAGGTCTACGACCCTTATTGCATCGAGGATGGAGGACGAACTCTTTCCTTGGGCCATTTCTGTCGCTAATTGATCTTCGTTGCAAACTTCTAAAATTGCTTTGTCTACCGGAATAATTCTCTGATTACTGCCTCTCACTGACATGTACTTCGTATATGTGTCTCTTACTGTGTCTGTGTGTGTATATATATGCGTTAAGTGTAATCTTATATGCTATTATTACTATTTTCTATATCGTGTGTGTGTGTTGTCGTGTGCTTAATTTAGTTAATATTAGTGTCCCGGTGTGCCAGTTATTGTTAGGTGTGTCCTTATGTAGTGTATTGTGCGAAATGGAGTCTGCAATTATTTCAAAATGAGTATTTCTTCAACATTTAAGGGTTATACAGTGCGGTGTGAAATAGGTTTCTTTCTTGTTTTAATTCGTTATTCATTCTTTATTTATTTTTTCATTCTTTCTTCTTCCACTACCGTGCACTCTGAAGCTAACTGTTATACTGTGCGTTACAGTATTCACAGCCATACGCGGACAGTGTAGCACCTCGTGGTAATCCTTTATTTTTTTTTTTTTTTTTTTTTTTTTTTTTACCTTACGACGCTATTTTGCACCTGAAGCTAGCTACTATACTGTGCGTTACAGTATTCGCAGCCATACGCGGACAGTGTGTCTTCATAGCATCGTTCTTCCTCTGACCGCTCCCATACTAGGCATCTGCACTGTGCGTTACAGTACTTTGCCCTACGTATGTGCGTGACCGAGGTTCCTCTCTTGTTTTTTTTTTTTTTTTTTGTGGTTATTTCACTCTTTTCGTAGCCTTACCATCCCCCCCATGCTGAGCTTCTATCCTGTGCGTTACAGGTTCTGCTCTATGCATGTGGACGATAGCTCCCCGCACTTCGTTTATTGTATCGTTAAAATTTTATGCATCGGCCCCCTTTTTTGGGCCCACCAGCGCCCCTTTATTTTCGCGCCGGCCCTGTGCTTATGTGTTGGGCACACATGTATGGGCTCCCCGTAAGCCGTCCGCTCACGACCCAACCTGGTTGGGCTCATCTTGCCCCACTCGAACCGCCTTTCCGTCGAACCGTTCGTTCTTCCCGAACGATCGATCCAACCTCCGTCCAACACACTGCAACCGCTCGAAGCCGATCGCCTCGCGTCGAACAACGTTCCGAACGCCGTCGCGACCGCTCGTACGCCAAGCCGGCCGCCTCTGCCAGCCGCTCGGGTCGACGTCATACCGACCGCAACTGCAACCGTTCGAACCGCTGCTCGTCGCGGCAACCTTCACTGCGGTCCCCTTTCGTTTCTCCCCTTTTACTTATTTCTGTAATTAATTTTTTTTTTCCTCTTGCCTGGAATGCTTATGATCGAAGTGATCTCTTTTTCCTTTTTGGTACTTGTTTTGCACATAATTTGTGACTGTATAACTACATTTGTTATTCTAACGATTTTGGTCGGCCAGATCTGCCGCCACCGTCAATTCTCGCTCCCTATTTCACTACTCACATTTCTTTGACCATTCTGCTCGCTTTATTTTCACATCTGTTGTTATTTCTTTAATTTACTCCATTTCACACCAACACTCTACTCACTCTTATTCACATACATATGTATTTCTCTCTTACAATAGTGCTGCTACTATAATCCTCCAGAACATCCTTTAAGGTTCTCCTTTGCCTTCTCGTGAACTCTAGGGTTTTTCGCTGTTTTCTGCTAGAGTCCCGTTCGTGGACAAGGGTCTCCGACTGCGCCAGTTATGATGTTGTATGAGGTGGTTCCTGGGTTTGTAGCTCTAAATAGATTGTCACTCGTTTGAATAGAGTTATTAGCCCGAATTTCCGTTTGAATTAAGTACGTCCGATTAGGTTTGTGAATGAATATATTCTGATCTTTATTATATCTTTGTGCAGCTATGGTTTTACAAATGTGCTGACTCTTTAACTCTAAGTGGCCGAGAATCCGCTGACGTTGGGGTTTGTGTCCGCTGTCGTAATTGGAGCGGATGTGAGTCGGTGGTGTGAGTTGGTATTGCTGATGGTGTCTATATCGTGGCCAGCTCGAGCCGCTCCCTCTCACCGTTATTTTCTCTCCTCTGCTTGTGGCTTATCCGCCCCTCTCTGAGCGAGCGCCCGCGGCGAATTGGCGGCCTCCGGATATCCGTGGCGACCGACCCGTCAGCCTTATCCGGTCCATCAGCCTTATCCGGTCCGTCAGCATTCTTAGTACTGTGAGGCACACGGTTCCTCACACTCCCCTCCTTCTTTCGGAAGCGGAAAACTTCCTTTTCCGCGGAACTCCAGTTGGCCCTCCTTCGCCCGAATTTGAATTCGAACCTGGTGGCGCGCGCGCCCTCTGCGATCGCTCGCTCCCTGGCGCCCTCTAGCGCCCTTTCAGGATGCCAGATGATGCCGGTCTGCGACCCAGAGGTGCTCTCTGACCCTCTCGATCCCGCGGGTCGTTTCGTGTATAGACCCCTTGCCTCGTGTCTGCCCAATTCGGATCGGCCTCAGCGTGTTATAATTTTCTTCCGGGCTTCTCTTGCCGGCTAACGTTGCTTCCTTGGCCTCGCATCGCCCCCTTCCCTCCCCAGGTTAGTACTTGACCTTTCAAATTTGAGGTTTGATTTTATTATTTATTACTTTTTATTCAGCCACGGCGTTCTTCCTCTTCCGCTTGTTCCCTACCGTCCCTCACGGAACACCTCCGTGCGGGCGGCCGACATCGCGAACCGGTACCTCACGCCCCGCTCACTCACCAGCTTCTTTACTCTCCTCCCGTGAAGTCGGATCCGTGCTTGGGCGCGCGCCACCGAGGCGGGCCACTCCTCCCGGGGAATGGGCACCCAGTCCACTCGGGCGGGCGCCGAGCCCTGCCGCTGCAACAGTGGCCGCTTTATATCCCTGCGTCGTTCGGGGCACGACCGCTGACGCTTTAGCGCCGGTGGTCCGTCGGACGCCACGACCGGGGCTGGCCACTGCCATGGCCCGCGTTCCCATGGCTCCTTCGTCGCGGCCGCCGTCTCCGCTGCTGTTGTTGTTGGTGCCGCCGCCTGGCCCATATGGCTCGCTGCTGCGGACCGCCCTCTTGGGTCCCGAGAGTTACTCGCCCGCGCAGCCTCCTCCCACACCCGGGCCTCCTCCGATGATGGCTCGCCATCAGGTGCCTTGGCCGACGCCCAGGTTATGTGGAGCACCTGGTGGTGCCACACCATTCCCCCCCGGACCGTCGTTCGCACCTCTTGGGATACGAACGGACTGACCAACGCCCGTTCTGGCCCTGCCCACTGATGCTGGTGGTGCTGCTGCGGCTCCGGCCGTGGCTGCTGCTGCTGGTCCCACCGCGGCTCTTGCTGGTGCTGCTAATGCTGTTGGTGCTGCTGCTGGTCCCACCGCTGCTCCTGCTGGTGCTGCTGCGGCTGTGATGGCCGTGGGCCATCCCGCCTGCGCGTGAAAAGCACCTCCTCGGGCTCAGGAACGGGGTCCGCTTCCCCTTCCTCGGTCTGCTCCGTTGGTGCCGGCTCCCACATCTCGTCCTCCTCGGCCTCAGCCTGCCGAAGCCTCCGCTGCCACTCCTCCTCCGGATCCATGACCGGCTCGATCGGTCGGGGCCGCGATTCTTTCGGACGTTGGGGCTGCGCTTCTTCCAGCAGTTGGGGCTGCACTTCTTCCGGCGGAGTCGACGTTTGGGGAGGTCTCTGATGCAGTCAGGTGCATTATAGTGGCCAATGACTTTTGATCCTTTATACCCGGCTATAAAGGTAACAGCTGGTGAATCGAAAATCGAGTGGAATCCGGCAATCGGAGTTGATGTCAACAATTCACGCCATACAAACTCCAACCGCCGTTGGGGCTCCTCCTCCTCCAGCTCCACGCTGTCGCTGTCACTGCCGCTGCTCACCGCCTCTCTGAGCCGCCTCGCTTCGCGGATCTCCTGAATCCGTTGCTGCAGCTTCATTGTGGCCTCTCGCACGCGTTGTTTTTCTGCGTGCTGCCGTTCTGCCTCCCGGCCCGCCTGTTTCACCGCCGCCCCTGACTGCCACTCAGCGATGACGACGTCGTCGTCCTCGCTCTCTGGCCCGGCCTCGCTCCCGCTCGTCGAGACCACCGGCGTTACCGTGGCCCTCTCTGTCGGCTCCGGTGACACCAGGGGCGACGCCATCACCTGCAGCTCCGGTGATCCTCCCCGCCGCTCCTCCACGCCTTCACGCGAGGGCATGGCCGCCCATCGCTGACGTGCGGGCCCGCTGCCGTATCCGCCGCACCTCAGCACAAAATTTTGGCTGTCCACAAACCGATATACGCGCTCCTCCTGGGAGAGGCTGCCATCCTGGGCTTCTCCGTGACGTCTCACGTTCTCCACGGTTAGGGTCGCTGGGCTCTGGTCCATTTTCCTGTCTTCGTTTTTTTTTTTTTGTGCTTCACTTACCGCGTGGTTTCGCAAAGTGCTCACTTACCGTCGTGTGCCCGTTGCTATAGTCGCGTTGCCGGTTCCATCGTTCCCTGTAACGGTTAATCCCTTATCACCGCTCTCACCTACAGGAATAACTGCTTTCTTCCTTGTGTGTTCTCACCGCTCTCATCTACAAGAATAACTGCTTTCTTCCTTGTATTCCTTCTCTCATTATCCGCTTTCGCCGCGCCGTTGTCGTGTCTGTTATTGTTTGTTGCTTGGCCCACACCACCTCTCCTACCTTTGGTTTCCATGGCCTTCGCCGCAAGTTATAGTGGCGCGTCTGGTCTTGCGCGGCTCTTTCCAAATTACGCCGCACCAGCTGGAATAACTCCTTCAACCGTTGAGCATTCTCTTCGGGCGTCTGCACCTCCTGCCCTGTACCGACCGTCTCCTCGTCGTACAAAGCCCTTGGTAGACGGGGCTCCCTTCCCTGCACGATGAACGCCGGGGAATATCCGGTCGATTCTGACACCCCCGTGTTCATCGCCAGCATCAACTCCGGCCAACTCTCGTCCCAGCACCTTTGATCTCGCTCGCAGAACTGCGCTATCATCGTCTTCACAGTCCTATTCGCGCCAGTAGTACCTTGCTGCGACCCGGGCTGCTGTCCTCCTCCCGCCGGCATGACCCGCTCCTGGCTCATCGTGGTTCTCCCGCAGCACCCTCTCCCGTGACTCCTTTGGCACGCATAGCTTCCAGGAGACGACCTCTTCGCTTCCCGCCTGATGCAGGATATGGCGATATAGGCTCGCTCCCTTCTCCACGTAGTCCGGATACTTATGAGGCTCCTTTCGAATCCTTTCCTGCAAGTTCTGGAGCCACTTACACGGCAGCTCCGTCTTTCCCTCGCCGTCCTCCCCTCCCTTGGTCCTTAGGCACTTCTCCTCCAGAGGTTGTCGAGAGAGCGCGTCCGCTACGACGTTCAGCTGCCCCTTCCGATACGACACCTCAAAGTCGTACTGCTGCAACTCTAATGCCCACCGAGCCACTCTGCCCGACGGGCTTTCGATGCTGTTCAGCCACTTTAGAGCCATGTGGTCCGTGATCACCTTGAAGCGGTATCCCTCCAAGTACGGCTTCAACTTCCTGACGGCCCACACTATGGCCAGACACTCCTTTTCGGTGCACACTGGCCCGTGTGCAGTGTGACCGTTTACGGCCCGGTGATGGTCCCACTGGCCTTGTTTTGGCGCGTGTTTTGAATATGCCGGTTTTTTGTTTTGTGTCTTTTATTTCATCAGTTAATACTTCATAATAATACTTCAATATTCAGTCTTTAGTTTACTAAGTATATTGTGGCGAAGGCGCCATTGCGTATGGTAAAAAATTATTTAAATTATATTTAGTTTTATTCACTTTATTGATTTTCACTTCTCATTTAGTTACTTGTTTATTTACTGTCTTAACTTAATTTGAAAATGTAATAATATTTCCTGATGTAACAAAAGTGCTCGGTTCCTGTGGGGATAAAGCATTATCAAAATATTGATTTGATGAAGATTCAAGTAGAGTCGGTGATGGTACAGATATATAAGAAGCTTGATTCTCAATATTTTGTAAATTAAATAGCGCCCCACGTTGTACGCGTGATGATAGACCGATTTTTGCATGTCCATTCTGCACAAAAGCTTCGTTTGCGGATCTATTTTTTTAACGTGTGGCAATAGGCTCACAAAAAAAGTCATGTCTTCATCGTCGGCTGGAATCTTGGAATATTAAAATTTCATTAGTTGCATAACATGGTTTTAAATTTTGTTTCCTATTTTAGATATCTCGCTACTGTCACTTCATTTAGATCAATCTCTTTTAACTTTCGAATGGGTGCTTCAACGGTTCGTTCTATTGTTATAGAGACATGTGATGCTTTGTGGACAGTTTTGCAGCCTATACATATGGCTGTGCCTACAGAACAATATTTAAAGAAAGTTGCGGATCAGTATTGGAATCTTTGGGAATTCCCAAATTATGTTGGATCTATTGATGGAAACACACATACGTCTAAAATGAACAGCGAATTCAGGATCAATGTTTTATAATTATACAAAAATTTTCTCCATAGCGCTGCAGGCAGTCGCTGACGCAAAATGTAAACTTGTTACTATCGAAGTTGGTGGTTACGGACGTCAGAGTGATGGTGGAACTTTTGCATCCTCAGCGATTTACACAATGAAAAATTCTGGAGACTTAAACTTTCCGAAGGATTCCTATTTACCCAATACCACAATATCTATACCATACGTGTTGCTTGCAGATGAAGCTTATCCGCTTTTGGACTGGGTTCTTCGACCATATGCCACATGCCATAAGAAATCTAACATTGGAAAATTAATATTTTAATAGTCGTTTGTCCAGAGCGCGAAGGTGTGTGGAATGTGCATTTGGCATAATTAACTCCAAATGGAGAATATTATGGAAGCCAATTGAAACGACACCATCTAACGCAGAAATTATTGTTAAAGCAATTTGTATACTGCATAATACAATGTTAGATTTAGAAGATCTGGACACGCACATGGCAGAGCGAGAAAAATTTATAAGCAACAAACCAAAAATATATTGGAAGTTCAAAGAAAAGAGGTCGATTAATCAGAGACAATTTTGGTCAACTATTTGCCTATTGTGGTAGAGTTTGTGTTGCTGGTCCCATAAACAGCGTTTTTTTAATTCTGCCGCAATTAATTCCTCGTTATTTGCAGACATTTTCACAAAACATACATATGCGTCCGTCAAAGCGCCAAAGCATAGACAGAAAAACAAAAAAAAACGCTTAAATAGCAAGCGATTCGTCTTCAAAATCAGTACAGCAGCGTTTGAAGATGATTGCTTGCGTTTCGTCTTCATCTTCGTCTTCGTCTCAGCGCGCACTATGCGTGCGGTCAAGCGAATTTATACTTATGTATAATTTGTTCTGCACTGTTTTTCGTCTTCGTCTTCGTCTCAGCCCGCACTATGTTTGCAGCCTTAGCTGCACCGGTCATCTTTCCTCTGGCATGTACATACATTTGCTTTTCAGTAAGCTCATATGCGTCGGCATTTTTTTCAAAAATCTCTAACCACTTTTCTATTGGGACTGATCGGTCATCGCATTCGTTCACAATTTTTCCAAAATTATCCGGGGCGATTTTCATTTGGACTTCTCGTTGCTCATCATTAAGCTTTCAAACTTAGCAGCTTTATCATCTGATCAATTTTATCATCAGTATTGTTTTTCGCACTCACAACATCTTCCATCTCGTTTGCGCTCGGGCTCGACGTTCCTGGTACATAATTTGCCATCTCTTTCCTTCTCCAGTTCAGCGGCGGTGGTGTTTGCATAATTTCTGCGATTCTTTTCGACTTTCGCATGTGTGCCCGACAACGGCGCGTCTTTCTGTTTCTCTTTTGCTTTTATGTACATATGAGTGTACTGAACACAACGTGTCTGTGTGTGTCTCTCTGCGAATGTATGTACCGCACACGGACAAGGCGACGCTATGGCGCGACTTCGAATTCCACAACTTTGCAACTGAGTAAGGCGACAGATTATTATATTGAACTCTGTGTCTACTGTTCCGTTCATAGAATTTGGATCGTTCAACTTAATGTTTATAGCCACTGGAGACAACTTTACAACTTTATGTGGCTAAAAACAACAACTTCAGCATATTTTCAGCGATCCTCTTCTTGCATGAGCCAACTTCGTTTTATTTTTTTCACACACACTCTGAGCTCACTATTCGACACGGACGAGCCCCCAAATGTAAGATTAATTATGCAGTTTAGTTTATTAATTATTATTAAATCGAATATCAGTTCAAAGTATGTGTTTAAAACCAAAATCTTTCTGTCCACTTTTGTTCTGCTTTTTTCTAGGGTTGTTGATAATATATCAAAATATCAATATATCGATATTTTTTATTTAAAAAAAAATATATTAATATCGGGATATTGTTTTTGCCCAATTATCGAATATGCGATATTTTTTCGGGATATTTTTAGATATATTTGCGTTGGCCACTCTTTTAATGTGTGTAACGAGCGCCAGACGCCACAGTGAATATGGACGTGAAATCAAATTATTCTGATCTAAAAAATGGCACAGCACTGTGTAATTAGTGCGGTAAAGCAATTAAAACTAGTGGAAACTCAACGAATTTGGCGTCGCATTTGAAAAACAAGCACTATGACACTTAAGTGCAGCCAAAAAAAGGTAAGTACTTACACAGCATTTAAAATGGCGCCTTATTTCTGTGTGTGCGTGTTTGTGATTCTAGAGCCCTTTATTTCTCGGAATTCACATACGATTGAATTTTTTGCCATTTATAATTCTGGAATGCTTTCATTAATTTTTCTAAATAATAAGGTTACGAAGAACCCTGGAGATCATACAACAATCCAACAATCGTTCAAAATGGCTGAGTCTTTGAAAGGTAAGTAAGAGAAAATGTGTAATCTGCTTTTTATTAACTTTTTCTTCTTTTAAGACAATGGAAATAAGGCAAATGGGATAACAGAAGCCATTGTCTATATTATTTGTAAAGATAACATGCCTGTCCGGTGCGTTGAAAAAGAAGGTCTTACACACCTTCTTAAGACATGTGTGCCGCAATATAAAATGTCTGGCCGCTCCAAGGCAAGTATTAATTTCGATTGTTTTATTATATAGTTACGCTTTGCTAAATATATAAATTTTTTTCCAGATAACAACATTAATGGAAAACAAGTATGTGAGGAAGTGTTTCCTCACAACGGGGGAACGTCCACCTTCGCCCAGGAGGGGTAGAGGATGGCCCCGAAGAGGGCCGAGAGCGAGCGGGCCAGAGTCCGCCGATCTCAAGGTTTAAGTTTTATTATTCGCCGGCTGGAGCCTAATTATTGTTTAATTTTTCTTTAGTACGTCATCCACTTCGTTATCTTCTTTTTATATATTTAGTAATAAGTTAGGATTAAATAAAGTAGGAAGTAAGTAGAGAAAACGCAGGTTTCATTGTGACAAAGGGGGGGTAACACAGCCCAACGCCCCTAATCCCCCTTCGAGAGAAAACGACGACGCCACAGAGCAACAGCAACGAAGAGAAAACTACACCGCCACAGAACAACAGTAACGAAGAGAGAACGACAGATAGCAACGACGCAGAATAACGGTACCCAGAAAACCAACTGCGCCACCGAATATCGAAAAATGAAGAGAAAACTACAACGCCACAGAACAACAGCAACGGAGAGAAAACGACGACGCCACAAAACAACAGCAATGAAGAGAGAACGACGAAACGAACGAAAAATGAACGCTAAGGCGAACGATTGATCGCGCTATCCGTCACGCACTGTATACCGGCGTAAGCGTGCCGACGCGACAGAGCCGAAGCGCCGGCAGAGGCCGGGAGCAGAGGTCAGGCAGCGTGGATTTTTGACGCGTGCCGGTCAAAAAAAAGGGCTCGAAGTGCGAAATAAACCCCGTAGGCGATCGGTCGAGTGCGCGGACCAATTAAGTGTGTCAATTGTGGAATCAAGTAAAACCCAGGACATAGGATTACCACCAAGGACTCCTGCCGGACGGGAGGGGGTAAGCTGAGGCCGTAGGCGATAGGAAGATTAGAGAGATGGTGCAGTAGTAGGAGGTAGGTCCCGTAACATAAGGAAAAGTATCTAACTGTTTCTCCCCCCACCCTTCTTGTGCCTTTCGAGACGTTGATTTGCCCCGTCCCTCGTATATTAGAATATTTAGGAATAAAATGTCCAAATAAGTATTGGTGAATCCACCTCGTTTATGGGATTGCGCATGCATACTTTGGTTCTCGGTAGGCCAGAGGTGGGGCGTGGCGACTTTGTGGTCTGAGTAGAATCCTCTCCTTTTCCTTCGGAAGTCGAATGAAACGACACTGTACGCGGGAAATCCTAGGGCTGGCACGGTGTTCGCGACTTCGATTCCCCCTCCCCCGTATTCTTCCCTTGTGTTATTTCCTATATTCTGGAGATCCTGCAAACGGTGTTGTACGCGGGAAAGCCTAAGGCTGGCACGACATCCGTGAGCAGTGATTCCCCTCCCCCGTATTCTTCCCTGGTAGTACTTCCTATATTCTGGAGATCCTGCAAACGGTGCTGTACGCGGGAAAGCCTGAGGCTGGCACGACATCCGTGAGCAGTGATCCCCCTCCCCGCTGAGCCCCCCTTTCCCAAAGATCGCGTCTGTCGCCACGTGGGTGCTAGGAAGAGGTGTGTCGCCCGTCACTCTGCGCTCCTGTCTACCTCTCCGGGTCCTTTTATACAAATTCTCTGTATGCGGACTGGATCCTGGCGTGACTGAGAGTCTGTACCCCGGCCACTAGACAGGAACTTCCTTACAGATGGCGCCCGAGCAGGGACTGACGAGGTAGGATCAGGAGTAGG
This sequence comes from Drosophila athabasca, assembly GCA_008121215.1. Taxonomy (NCBI): domain Eukaryota; kingdom Metazoa; phylum Arthropoda; class Insecta; order Diptera; family Drosophilidae; genus Drosophila; species Drosophila athabasca. Next base: position 2,684,390 of record CM017796.1, on the reverse strand, counting down.
AGTGCGTTAGAGCGAGTGAAGGGAGTAAAGATTCTCACGGATCAGTGCCGCGAGATATTGCCTCCGCTTCCTCATGGTAGAAACCGACCCGTCACCGCCCCGTGGTTGCCCCTACTATCAGCAGTGGAAGCAGAGCAAGTGATCCCGTTGTCCGACTAGGAAAGAACCCGATATAATTCGTCGCAGTATACTAGGAACTAAACAACAGGAACCAAGAGAATAAAAATCAAGCAACAGCAGCAGAGTGCACCGAATCTTTGACCCTCCGACTCAAGTACAGCTGAGGCTGAGTCCCCCTTTCCCAAAGATCGCGTCTGTCGCCACGTGGGTGCTAGGAAGAGGTGTGTCGCCCGTCACTCTGCGCTCCTGTCTACCTCTCCGGGTCCTTTTATACAAATTCTCTGTATGTGGACTGGATCCTGGCGTGACTGAGAGTCTGTACCCCGGCCACTAGACAGGAACTTCCTTACAAGTACTTTGAATCAGTGGATGTGGTTAAAAAGATTTTAAACAAAGTGGAGGACGTCGCGTTCACCTGCGACGCTGTGACCATAACAAACTCAAGCCGATAATTTCTTACCATAACAGCGCATTTTATAAATGGGGAATGTTTGGAATCGATATGCTTAAAGGCAGCTAGAATGGACCAGGTTACTTTTATATTTTTATTATTTTGTCTGTGTTTTGTTATATTGTTAATTGTTTATCGTGTTTGTCTTGTGTTCTGTCAATTTTGGTCATATGTCACTTTGTTGTTATTTCTACAGCCAAATTAAAAAAAAAAATTTAATTTCAAATTTACTTTAGTCTCATACCAGTGAGTACATAAGCTCGCTATTGGAGAACGTTTGCGACGAGTTTACCATTGATCGGTCAAAGTGTTCCACACTGACCACAGATAATGCCAACAACATGAAAGCCGCATCAAGATATTTTCTTGGTAATGGGAAACATGTTCCTTGTTTTGCACATACCATCCACTTAGTGGTAGACGACTCTGTGAAGGAGATCGAATCATTTTGTAATATTTTGGATAAAGTTAAGAAAATTGTTATGCATTTTAAGCACAGCAGCGCATTAATGCACCAGCTAAGAAAAGCCCAGGCCGATGAGAGAATATCGGAAGGTTGCATTAAGACTCTGCAGCAAAATGTTGACACGCGATGGAACTCATGTCTGGACATGTTGACATCCTTTTTAGGTCTTGCTAATAAAGTGGCCATAGTTCTTATAAAAAGATCGGAACACGTAAGAGGATTGCCAGAAATGCTACCAACTGATGAATTAAACACTTGCAGGGATTTTTGTAACCTTCTGAATCCATTTAAAGATGCAACCGAAAAAATAAGCGGTGAAAATTATGTAACCGTCAGCATGGTGATCCCTTTGATTTCACTGTTGTTAAAAAAAATACAGATTGCAAAAGTACAATCTGATGAGGGCATCCTTGCCAAAGAGTCTCTTCACAAGCAACTCGAGAAACGGTGCAAGCCTCTCGAATTAAATAAAGTTCTAGTAAAATCATCATTCCTTGATCCAAGGTTTAAGAAAATGTATGTCTTGCCAATCGGGGTACAAGAGGCGATCAAAGATATATTAATTGAATTGATTACATTTAATCAAGAAAAACGGGTATGTCAAAAGTTGAAAGATTGTATTTATGTATTAACTTAAATAACTAACCGTAATTAGTTAACTCTCAGTAATATTTAAATTCTGCCCAAAAATAAAACAAATTAATTTTTTTAATTTTTTACAGATTTCTGATGACGAAAGCTCAGATGATCCAGGTGATGGGTTTGAAAACGCCCACAACAGGTCTATTTTAAAAGGCTTATCTGCAAGCGAATCGGAAAATAAAGAGCTAAAGATGTATCTGAGCTTGCCCCAAACTTCTCGGGAAAGTAATCCCATATATTTTTGGTCTTCGCACAAGGCGGCTATGCCAAGACTCTCGAAACTCGCCTTGCGATATCTGACAACCCCTGGAAGCTTAGTGCCTTCGGAGCGACTTGCTTCTGCCATCAAATGCGTTGTTTGTGACTCACGAAGCCGCATGACGGACATACATATAACGCAACGCGTTTTTTTAAAGTCGTTGACTTCAAAATACTGGAACTAATTGATAATTAATGAAGAATTCTTTATTAAAATCCTTCAAAGAATGTTAATGAAGGTTTTTTTTATTATTATTTAATCTTTAAATTAGAATTTGGAAAATAAATTGTTATGTTTCTTATTAATAAAGATTATACCTTCTTTTTTGGGACGGACTATAATTTTATTGAGGAAAAAAAGGGAAAAAGTAAAAATATCAAAAAATATTGATATATCAATATTTTTAAAGTGATATTCCAAATATCATATTGATATTTTTTCAAAACAAAATATACGATATTATCGATACGATATTTTAAAAATATTCGGCAACCCTACTGAAAAAGTCAACCCAAACGGTCTTTTCAATAATTTGTCTCCTTTTCGATGCACAGTGGTACGTTGTGTAACATTGTGACATTCGATTTTCACTCTAAATTTTCTTGAAATTTTAAACATGAATTTTTATATTTCAATCTAATGTTTTGATTAAAAAATGAATAGTTTCTTTATAATTAATTTATTTTGAATTAAGCTTAACAACTAATAAACAAATAATAATAAATATCGAGTTTAGGTTTTGTGTGGCCAATACTACCAGTGCCAGCGTACAACGAAGAAAGGTTAACGACATCGCCACTTGATTCAGAACCTACAATCGCCAACAATGTAATCATTTTAAAGGGATGCAAATTAACAAAAAATGTACCAAACAACTACTGCTATGTAGGCGGCGGTATACCTATACTAATTGTATCCATTTTGAAAGATTTTGACAGAGCAATTATAGGACGATGACTTATTAACTTCAAGAGCTTTTATGATGAGCTCATTCCTTCATCCAGCTTAATAATTTATTTAGTGGAGACAGAACCTTCTCCTAAGGAAGAAATATTTTCGTTAAGTCAAATAGAATATACAGTGTACCACTAATGTCTTCGTACAGCAGAAATTTTTTACTTCGTTGGCCGATAAAATGCAATCCGAGAAAGATACGAAAAAAAATTAAGTGCTGTATGTTGAAACCATTTATTAGCTATTGTTTAACATATATTTTAATTCAGTAGTATCCTTTTTGGTTATAAAATTTGTAGGGAACCTATTTCAGGCTGGGGTAAGCTCAGCCTGTCCAGGGTCGTCTACAAGAAATTTGTAGTTGATAGGGAGACCTTAGGCAAAGGAAGGTAACTGGTTCACGGCCGGGAGGATCCAACGTGCAGCGTGGTTGTGTAGCGCGTACGTGGTCCGGGGTTACCGTGACGGGATTTCGCCGTAGCCTCCAAGGGAGACAGGGGGATCTACAGGGCCGTGCGTTATCTCTACGGCTCGTAGGACTATGGGGTCTCTGGCGAGGATTGACTGTGCGTTGTCTCGGGCAATGTCTACACGCTGTCGGAGCTTACGGAACCATGCGTTGTCGCGACCGATCGTAGGACAAAGGGGTTTTTAACGGGGATCTGGCTTGCGTTATCGCGACCGTCATTAACTACTAGGGTATACTGCTGAAACGTGCGTGATCGCGACGATTCGTAAGGCTGCGAGGGTTCTAGTGAGGATTGTCCGTGCGTGATCGCGACGGTCACTAGCTACGAAAGGATACTACTAAACCGTGCGTGATCGCGACGATTCGTAAGATTACGGGATTTCTAAGGTGGGATTGACTGTGCGTGATAGCGACAGTCACTAGCTACGAGAGGATACTACTGAACCGTGCGCGATCTCGACGATTCGTAAGGCTACGGGAGGTCAGGTGGAGGAGCTACGGATATATATGATACTGTATGTCGGAATAACGAAAAGACTATGATGTTCGAGTTTGATACAAGTTCTTTATTGTCAAAGTAAGCCTCGCTATCTTCCCTGGCTGCACCACGAGAAAACTGTCTACTTACTTGTAGGTATGGGAATTCATGTTATGATGTTTATGGGCAGTCGTGGCCGTATAGTCATGTGTAATCGGCCGCGCGATGAGTTGGGTTTTGTTTGTGGCACACTATAGAATCGCGTGGACCGGGATGGGCGATGGCGCGTGTACAAATACGGTGTACAAGAAGCGAGCACGTGTCGGGTTATAGTTCTGCGTGAGGTTTTCCGTTGTTGTCTAGCGTCTGCCTTCGTTCGGGGTCTGGCTTCGAGTGTCGCTCGTTTCTTCGCGTGGGTGCCTTCTCACCCCCGCTATCGATCTTTCTTTTCTTTCGTAATCGATAGTGCTCAGTGTGACCACCCCCGCTTTTACCTATCGACTCATTTCTGCGTTTTTCTGTGTTTTTATTTTGCTGTTGTTGGGCGCTTGTAAAGCCCTGTTGGGTCTTTGCAAATTCAAGTATTAACATACAATTTCGCAAAATTGACTCCATAAAAGTCGTCGTACAGCAAGGGAAATTGAAAGAAAAGAATTCGTTTTAATTATAATAACTTACATTTTTGTAGGATAGCCTTTATTCTTTATTACAGCTTTTAAGCGGTTGGGCATTGAATTAACCAATTTTGCTGTATAAGACTGCTCTGTTTTTGACCACTCTTTTTTTAAAGCCTGGATGAGCAATGGTTTCGATGATGTACTGTGGCTCCTTATTTTTTTTTCGAGCATATCCCACATGTGCTCAATAGGATTGATATCCGGACTTTACGGTGGCGTTTTTAATTGATGTGGTACCCTGGAGTGACTCCAGGGAACACAACGATAGAAAATATGATATGATATGCGATATGACGTTGGCGCACGAAGATTATCAAATTTGTAGACCGACGTATTGCGTATGTACATATATGTATGTGGGTGAACGATCGATTGCGATTTAATAACGATGAAAGACGGTCTGATGGCCACGAATATCAGCTCAAGACAGCATGAGTGCTAGGTGCAGACTAATTAAGGGCAGGCGGGCCGAATTGCCCGTGCCCTAATGTGAGCAAGCGAGCGATGATCCGAGAGAGCGATAATGAAAGATCGAGAGAGTGACGAAGAATGCGATGATCCGAGAGAGCGATTGAAAGATCGAGAGAGCGACGAAGAAGGCGATGATCCGAGAGACCGATGATGAAAGATCGAGAGAGCGACGAAGATGGCGATGATCCGAGAGAGCGATGTAAAGATCGAGAGAGCGACGAAGAAGGCGATGATCCGCAAGAGCGATGTAAAGGCTGCTGCCGTGCGGGAATTTAAGTCGAGGTACAATGACATGCAGTGGGCAGTACAAAATAGCAAACAATAATAGGCATTTAATTTACTGCTGCACCACTGGCTATGACTTAATTTATGTCGACAAAATATCGGGCTGAGAAACCCAACATACTCCCCCCGTTGAAAGGCTGACTTTCAACAGACTCGAAAGGGTTTAGCAGCAGCTTGCTAGAAGGCCAGGCATCGCCACGAATCTAGATGATCCAGATGATGATTGATGGTTAGCCTTTTTACGAGTGATTGAGCGGACGAAGCAGGCAGACCGCCATTCAAACAATGCGGTGGCGATATGTCATCTGGCTCGACTTGACACTCAGAAATCGAGAATAAAAGATTTGCATTAGCAACGGCCACGATGTGGCCCAAAAGCGTCCTCAGCTTGTTCATTCCAAATGTTCCGGAGTAGTTCCTAGTGCAATAGAAGATGTTAGCCATCTTCACTGAAGAACCTCTCCACTCAATTGGGCACCATTTGGATGGACTTTGCTCCAACAGCTCTCGAAATTTGGGGATAATGTTGACTAGATGGCTTCTAGGAATGATGAGTGTAGGACTGCCATCAGCGAAGTCCAGCGAAGGTCCAGATGCAAGTTTACAGGCGGATATAGGGCACTCGTTCGGTCCACTCGGGAGAGCCCATCGCGTTGTTTGGTAGGCTGAACGCTGACCGTCTGACATAACTGAGTTATCAGCACAACAAGCCTCGATGCCGTCGCAGCAAAATCCATGATCTTCCCAATCAGTTTCGGGAACGAGTACTAGTAAGGCATACATGAGCAACGAAGCGTAAACGAGATTCCGTGCAGAGTCCAGCGCCGCAGTAAGGCAGTCATCCCAATGCAAGTTCACCTTGCATATACGCTGAAGATCGAATTTCGACTTGGCCAATGCATCGACGCCTAAACCAAAGTGAGAAGTACGCTTTGATAGCAGCAGCAGCGACGAAATGTTGCCTTCCATCCATCGTGACCAGAAGATCTGCTGCAAGTAGGTAACGCATTGCCTGAGACCTGACCGATTGGTACTCAGCTTGATAACGTTAGGCTCTGCACACTGCAAGAGGGGGTTGACATTCAATCGAGCTCGAATGGGCACATCCAGATAGGCAGGGCTCCAAGATGTGGCCTAAACGTTTCCTCAGCTCATTCAATTGACGAACTGAGAGGTCAGTGGTACTGTAGAGGTTGTCCGTCTTGATTGCAGCTCCACTCCCCCCAATAGACCAATATTGAGATAAACCTAGTCCAAGAAAAACCTTATTTCCAGCGTGAAGATTCAGTTTATTACGGTTGACCAAAGTAGATTTGGTTATGAGCTGAACTGGATGCTTCCTGGGTGGGATGATTTGATGACGGCCAGCAAAGTTTGACGAAGATTGAAGTCTATGAGCCAAGCGTGTCGGTTTGTTCAGATCAGCCGGAAGAGTCCCATGTGAAGAACTATTAGCCGGATGCAGAACGCTAACCTTGACGTAAGGCTGCTCTTTGGTTGATAAGTCAGAAACTGAGCGTCTGCAGAGACGCGACGATGGATGGCTCGGAAATACGAACATATGTTGATCAGTAGCCGGTTCTGGAGATGGTTCGAATGGTGAGGAGACATCACTGCTAATGTCTACCTTCGAATGAGATTCCTGGAAGTCTGGCGGAGCTCCATCAAGCACAGCAGGCACCTCAGAAACACCCAATTGGAAGCAATCTTTTGGTGAAGGTCCAGATTGTTTCTCCAAAACCGTAATAGACTCCTCCTGAGAGAGACAGCGAGATTCCGAGACATCGATGCATTTCGGATTGGATTGGATTTCGGCATCAACAGGCTGCGCTGCCTGCTCATCTCTTGCCAACTGCCGAATTGGCCTCTCAGATAAGCATGAGGCAGGCTCGGTTGAATCCGACGAACTATTCTTCTTGCGTATGCACATGACTTCTTGAGTTGAGTTCCTCCATCGATTGAATTGGAGATTGCTGTCCACTGCCGATACCCTTGGTAGTTGCATATGGCTTTGACTGGGGACCGGCATACGCTGAGGTGGATGGTGCCAGCCGACAATGTTAGCGATGACAACTTTGGCAGAAACCGTTGAAGGAATAAGCTGGAGAGGGAAACGAGTGGCGATAACATCCCGAATCGAAGCATTCAGAGTCATGAACTGATAATTAAAGCTGTCCAACATTCCACTGCGCGTCTTGTCATAGTCCAATTCCTGGAGCTCATTATGCAGGGTTTCAAAAGTGCGCTGAAGCCTCTCGATCACTTCTAACCATAGCTCGCAAATAACTGTTGACCGTTTGGTTTGCTAACGCTCTGCTCGCGAGAGCAACCGAAAAAAAAAACCACCCTCGATCTCGCTCTGAGCAGGAGACTTCGTTTCTTTTCGTTTCGGTTTTCGGTTGACCGATTGACGTTGAGCTGTTCGTGAAACGGTTTTTTACCGAGCATCGCACAATGAGAGATACGAGTTATGCTCGCACAGAGAGACTCACTAAAAGACCGATTGACTGAAAAAGTCACCCCAAACGGTCTTTTCAATAATTTGTCTCCTTTTCAATGCACAGTGGTACGTTGTGTATCATTGTGAGATTCAATTTAGATGTTTTCTTGAAATTTTAAACATTTCAAACAATTTGTATATTTCAAACTAATTTTTTGATTAAAAAACGAATAGTTTTCTCTAAAATGTATTTACCATTTCTTCTTCACTTGTTTCGTATGTAATTTTGACCTGTTTTGCAATTTTTTTTTGGGTAGCCTCTTCGCTGTCGCACTCTCTAAATATCTCCTCATGTTTACTTGTCAAATGGCGTTTCAAATTTGTGGAATGAAATCCTGCTAATTTTACTCCGCATACTTTGCACTCTGATTTTTTTTCCGAAGAATTATATTTAAAAAGTTGATGAATTTTTTTGTTGCACTCGCGTCCCATTTTACTATTGTATACGCTCACTGTACCATCCCATCGAAATTCACAATGCAAAGTGACGCGTAGAACATTCGAGAGTTCACATATGTACACACATACATTCGCAAAAGACTTTTTGGATCGTCGTTCGAGGGCAAACGGTCCTGGAATGAGCAGAGCAAAAGAGACCGAAAAAAACTGCTCGTCGACTGAGCGCGAGCAGAATTTTTGAACGAACAATGCAATCGGTTGCTCTCGGACCCTTTGCTCAAAGTCTCAGTGAAGAACTGTTATTTTGCGACCGCACGAATCGGTTAACAGTTATTTGCGAGCTCTGCTTCTAACTTTGCAACGAGCATAAAGTAATCACTAAGCAACATCTCACTCTCCCAAGCAGCATTCAAACGTTTTAAGCGTTCAAATATCTGAGCTACTTTCAATTTCAGGAAAGTCACCCTGTTTTTAGCAGCGGTCACTACAATGTCATTTCCAGCATTCACTTCCATGGCAACGACAATATTAGCAAAACGTTTGTAGCGGGAAGACGAATGCAAAGAGTACCACGCGAAATAAACTTCTGTAGCGGGAAGACGACCGAAAAGAGTAGCCCGCGTAATAAACCACTCTTTGCGTTCGTCTTCCCGCTAGAGCCGTTTAGCCGTAGTGACTGTTAAAACAGTGGCTGTTAAAAACAGGGTGACTTTCCTGAAATTGAAAGGAAGATTATCCTGAACTTACATGGCGAGGAGGGAAAATCATACGCCGAAATTTCCAAATTAGTAGGCAGTCCCCGATACACAGTTCAATCTGTCATAAACCGTTTTAAATATGAAGGAAGTGTAGAAAACAAAACCAAATCAGGAAAACCGGCAGCTCTTTCACACGGAGGCAAGCTGAAAATCAAGCGAATGGTGGCCACTGATTCTTTTATAAGTGCCCAAAAAATAAAAGGAGAGCTTGCACAGTCAAACCAAAGAGAGGTCAGTGCAGAAAAAGTGAGGAGGGCGATTGTAGATGCCGGATACAAGTCACGCACACCTCTCATAAATAGAAAGAAACGTTTGGACTTCGCCAGACAGTACCAAAATGCTCCTCCAGAGGTTAGGAAAAAAGTTATATTTTCTGACGAGTCTAAATATAACATATTTGTAGTTTTCGGTATATTTCTGATGGTCGGGCGGTGTATCATATCGATATCTTATCGTCCACGGTCACACTGCCCCGGCGTCAGCGGCGGTATTCATTTGTAAAATATTTCTTTCGCCGTTCAGTTGAATTCCAGCAGAGAAATTAAATAAATCCAACATGTCGATGTTCTGGGGATTGATCATGAAGCCTAACCACGAGTACACCCAGCCGATTGTAAACTTCCATGTTTCGGGTGTTGCTCTCGACAAGGGAGAGGAGGCCAAGCTGTATTTAACAGCCGACAAGGAGAAGTATGTGGTCGCCACCGTGCGTAAAGAAATTCCTCAAGTCCCGCTGGACTTGAACTTCAGCGAGGTCGACCAAATCCTGGCCATTCTTGGATGCCTTGCCCTTCAATAAATTCTTTAATTCAAACTCCTCGTCGTCCTCATCTTCGGAATCAATGTCATGCAAGTAGCCCTGCAGGGAAACAGTGGCGTCGCCTGTAGTTTGGAAAATGATTTGGTCCACCTCGCTGAAGTTCAAGTCCAGCGGGACTTGAGGAATTTCTTTAGGTCAGGTTTAGGTTAGGTCTTTAGGTTGTAGGCGCAGCTACAACAACAAGAACCATGACCACTCTTCCGGCCACTACAAGTACATCAAGCCAGATCCTCTAAGACGTCCGAGGCAATCGCCGTACGGCATCCGAAGGATCCGACTATCTACTATCTACGGGGAACGAGATACAGCGACGCCAGTCAGCGTCTCCAAAAGGCCGGGACACTCATCCAGCGGACCTTCTGGGCACCCGTGTCTACGCCAGCGTCGCCCATTGTATCGAGGCAAGCGCGGGACGACACCCTGGGCGCCCACCAGGCCGCACACTACTGTAGGGATAGACACAAGAGGGAAGGAAAAGAAGGTGCACAGGGACGCCAGTCAGCGTCAGCGGAAGGCCGAGACAGTCGTCGGACGACACTTCCGCGCACCCACAACATTACAACGCGCTACGGGAATGTGAGAGGGGAGAGGAGAGGAGGGAAAGAGATATTAATTAACACGGAAACATATCCCCTATACCCCAGGGCCCATTTTCCAAACTACAGGCGACGCCACTGTTTCCCTGCAGGGCTACTTGCATGACATTGATTCCGAAGATGAGGACGACGAGGAGTTTGAATTAAAGAATTTATTGAAGGGCAAGGCATCCAAGAATGGCCAGGATTTGGTCGACCTCGCTGAAGTTCAAGTCCAGCGGGACTTGAGGAATTTCTTTACGCACGGTGGCGACCACATACTTCTCCTTGTCGGCTGTTAAATACAGCTTGGCCTCCTCTCCCTTGTCGAGAGCAACACCCGAAACATGGAAGTTTACAATCGGCTGGGTGTACTCGTGGTTAGGCTTCATGATCAATCCCCAGAACATCGACATGTTGGATTTATTTAATTTCTCTGCTGGAATTCAACTGAACGGCGAAAGAAATATTTTACAAATGAATACCGCCGATGACGCCGGGGCAGTGTGACCGTGGACGATAAGATATCGATATGATATACCGCCCGACCATCAGAAATATACCGAAAACTACAAATATGTTATATTTAGACTCGTCAGAAAATATAACTTTTTTCCTAACCTCTGGAGGAGCATTTTGGTACTGTCTGACGAAGTCCAAACGTTTCTTTCTATTTTTGAGACTTACCAACGGCTTTCGCGGAGGTGTGCGTGACTTGTATCCGGCATCTACAATCACCCTCCTCACTGTTTCTGCACTGACCTCTCTTTGGATTGACTGTGCAAGCTCTCTTTTTATTTTTTGGGCACTTATAAAAGAATCAGTGGCCACCATTCGCTTGATTTTCAGCTTGTCTCCGTGTGAAAGAGCTGCAGGTCTTCCTGATTTGGTTTTGTTTTCTACACTTCCTTCATATTTTAAACGGTTTATGACAGATTGAACTGTGGATCGGGACTGCCTACTAATTTGAAAATTTCGGCGTATGATTTTCCCTCCTTGCCATGTAAGTTCAGGAAAATCTTCCTTTTTTCAAGAGATAAATATTTTCCTGGCATATTTAGGCTTTTCTTGTTGAAACTCAAACTCAAACTGAAACAAAATCATCAAAATCAATGCAGACGCATTCAAAGAATTCGCATTACACACTTTAGGCGACATGATCGATCATGTTCTAACATGTCTAGCGTTTACAAGCAAGCTTTACCTTGTTGTATGAAAACTTTTGTGGAGTCAATTTTACGAAATTTTATGTTAAAACTTGAATTATATAATCAAAAAGGATACTACTGAATCAAAATTTATGTTAAACAATAGCTAATAAATGGTTTCAACATACTGCACTTACATTTTTTTCGTATCTTTGTCGGATTGCATTTTATTGGCCAACGAAGTAAAAAATGTCTGCTGTACGAAGACATTAGTGGTACACTGTATATAATCAAAAAGGATACTACTGAATCAAAATATATGTTAAACAAAAGCTAATAAATGGTTTCAACATACTGCAGATGACAGCACTAAGCACTCGTGCTAAGCGTGAATCGGGCATGCTCTACACAACGGAGTGGAGGGTATCTTTTGAAGATTTTCCTACCTTGTTTTGTAAACAGACAAAAAAAAAACAGAGTTTTAGAGATCCATTGCAAATTAAATTTTCAAATTTTTAATTTTCAAATTTCATTAGTAGAAAAACGAGGGGGAACGTTGTGAGCCGCGGCAAAGGCCGCGGCTCTACCTTATACCCGGTACTCAGTCAGTATATACATGCATATGTCGGGTCTTAGAATTGTTTGCAGTGTATTTTCGGTTATTCTCTGTCAGCTAGCTCGCTGAGTCCCTTTCGTGTCTTCTTTGCACTTTACCGTTGGTTATCGGTTACTGCTTGTCTCCTAGCTTCGACGCTCCGTTTCAGACACGGGCTGTCTCATATTTGTATTGGTGTGAGAGAGGGAGATGATGTGTAATGAGGGAGGGACGGAATTGAGAGAGAGGCGCATGAGCGTGTTACTCTGTAGCTGGCCTGGGTGGATAGAGAGATAAATTGAGAGAGGTACAGGCAATTGTGTTACAGATAATGAGAGGCTGAAAGAGCTTGCCCTCGATTCTTGCTGTACACTCAGTTTTTGGAAGCCTGCCCAGGCAGTGGAAAAACAGAGCAATTCGGCTGTTGGTGCGCGAAATAAAGACGATGAATACCTCAAAACCAGATAAGAACCAAGAGATTCCATTTACTCCGACACATACATATATGAGCTTACGATTTATGCAATTTATTATATGTTTGCAAAAGGGACGAATTAAATGTTGAGCAAAAAATATTTCAAACGAGGAGGAACGTTGTGAGCCGCGGCAAAGGCCGGTTGTTTGGTTGCTTTAGCTCTTATAGTCTCTGAGAACTAGGCGTCAAAAAATACGAATGGGCAAAGCAGATGGGGTCGCGTGTGAGAGAGAGCGAGAGGGAACGATGACTTTCGAAATGGTTTTCTTCAGTGTAGCTATAATAATGATCCGATCTGATCCAGATTCAACTTTCTGATAGAAATAGTCATTCTCTATGTTTCTGCGGTTTTAGTTTTATGGTATCTTCAAAATTGTGTATGCCACAGACTTTCGTCTTTTGTGTGGGCGGAAAGGGGCGGGGCGAAATTTTGCAACACTTTTGGAGTAGTGTGATCACACAGGAGACTGAATACAAAACTTGGTTGCTCTAGCTTTTGTAGTCCAGGGGTCGGCAGCGTCCTATCCCATGTGCATAGCAAAAAGGCCACGGGGCAGCGCAGTCGGCACACGCATAGCGTAAAAACTTCGAGTACCGTCGGCTTTACTGCTCGGGTCCCGCGGCGGCAGAGAAAATGAGTCGTGTGTCTTCGGACCTATGCACATGTGGCTTCGGTATTCTGTTCGTCAGCGTTGTGGCAACAGAGATGATCAGTAGAGCTGGAGAATAATCGATGTTAGCGGATATCGATATTTTCGATACTTTGAGGGTCAAAAATTGACTAAACATCGATTTTTATAAAATGTTCCTTAAATTTCTTAAATGTCTTAAGGACACTAAATATATGTGGGGTCGTTTTATATATATGTGGGTATGAGAAAACCCCTTCATGGGATATTTCAATTTAGCCATTTTGTATTTAGATTATTAAAAACTAATAATATAAACCATACCCTTCAATGGGATTTTAATAACAGATATATTTTATATTTTAAAACAAATTTGTATACTTCAATATTTCAACATCAGATTACGAGATCAAAATTAAACTAAATTATAAACCAGACCCTACAATGGGATTTTAATAACAGATATATTGAAATATTTCAACATCAGATATCGAGATGAAACTTAAACTAAGTCGGTGCTTGACGACTAGAAGATAATGACATCTTTTTATTCAGGAACATAAGTTTTTCCAAAACCCTTGGTTTTAGACAGCAGCGTCTGTCCGACACGGTTTCTCCAGCTTTGCTGAAAGTTCTCTCTGACGCCGTAGATGTGGCTGGAACGCATAAAAACTTTTTGGCCACCTCTTTTAGGGGGGTCATATCATCCTCTGTGGTCATCTAAATAAAAATATAATTATGAGGATTGTTATTATATTATTAACGAACAAGAAATACCTTCCAGCATATGAGAGGATCTTCTTTCTCCGAAAGATGGCATTTTTCCAAATACTGTCTCAATATTATAATTGAGTCTGACCGGCCTGTTTTGGGTCTAGCTGCAATTTTGTATGGAAAAGCGAAAATCTTGCCTTTGTTGGCTGTATTGGAGAATCCGGTGGTGTTTCATGTTTATTAGTGCTACTTCGTTTGGATGCTATTTCGTGAATTTCCTGCTCAAGAGCTCTTGCAGCTTGTTCAGCGTTCGAAGGCGAGTTAAAAGCATCCTTTTTAAAGCGTGGGTCAACGATTGTGGCCACTCTTGCCACTGTTCTGGTTTCATATGTCAAAAATCTTTCTGGCAGTCTATTTGTCAAAAAATCGAGAGCCTCAATTGCTTGTAGAGACTTGAGCTCATACATTTGTCCTAAACTTTGCTGCAATTCGCATATCAGCGGGATAATCAGAGAGATTGTCACATATTTGCTGCCAGAAGTTTGAACAGTTGCTTCGTAAAATATAGCCAGGGCGGAAGTTTTGACAGCTCCGTTAGCAATTCTATTTCATCTACGCTAAAAGGATGGGGTGCTTTATGAGTCGATAGTAATACATTAGATATATTATCCGTTAACATTAAAATGCGCTTAATCATCATGTACGAACTGTTCCAATGTATAGAGATTTCCTGAATTAAACCGTAAATTGTTTCAGTCGTTTGGGACTTCTTTAGTTTTTCATATGCTACCGTGCTTGATTTGAAAAAAGCCACGATTCGTTTGCATTTAGAAAATATATCATTGGGAACGGGAAGACGTAGAAATTCTTGCACTAAAAGATTCAGAGTATGTGCAAAACATGGAAAATGTCGAAGTTCTAATAAAACACAAGCTTTTTTCATTGTTGCGTCGTTATCAGTTACGACTGCAACTACTTTTTGATTTTCAATATCCCATTCTTTTAAAACAGTTTTTAGCGTATCAGCTATATTTTGAGCTGTGTGATTAGTCGGCACTTCCAATTTTCTTACTGCTAATACCGCTTCAGACACATTGAACGCATCGTTAGTGAAATGGCAGGTAATGGACAGGTAGCCCTCATTGGCTTTCGACGTCCACATATCTGTGGTAAGTGCAACATAAGACGTTTTTTTAAGTATGTGCAAAAGCTTCGATTGTAATTCTACATATTCATTTACAAGCATTACGTCACGAAGGTACGTTTTACTTGGAAGTTTATAACGGGGATCTAATACGAATACGAATCGAATAAAACCAATGTCAGTAACAATACTAAATGGTTGTACGTCTAATACAATCATGCACAATAGAGCTTTGTCCAACTGTTTTTTTTTTTTGCGAATTTTTATCATAATGTTCGTGTCTGTGGGGATAATGCTTTTTATCCCCGATCGGCCGAATAATTATTTCGATTAAATAAAATGCGGCGCAGAAATAAAATTGCGAATGTTTCTTTAATGATGTCTAAACAGCGAGTGGCCCTTGCTTGCCCTTCCCATTGCTAGCATTGCCGCTCCGATCGCTGAGCGCAGCTTCTCTTCGTTCGGCAAACATAGATAACGCCGAGCATAGATAACGAAGAGAAGAGCGAGCTTTGAGAGAACGTTTAGCAGGGCAAGCAAGTGCAAGAATTTACAGAATATGTATATATGTATGAATATGTAGCAATGCAAATATGCGGCTGAAGGCCAATAAATAGCTGCTGTTTGGCCAGCCGCTATTCGGTGGGGATCTGCCCCGAACAGTGTCTATTGAAGTAAGTAGTGATTTTTGCTGGACCATTTTCAGGATTTGCAAGTACTTTAGAATGCATGTGTTTGATATGAGCCATTAAATTTGTTGTGTTGCCACATGTTCTTATAAGCTTACCGCAGTAATTGCAGGTAGCACCCTGGGGACTGATCCCCTTAAAATGGTCCCATGCCACCGACCCTCTTCCTACACGTTTACGCTTTCTAGCAGCCAAGTTTCTTTCTATATCGTTCTCGTTGTCCGAAGTGTTTGTATCATCGTGTGTCTCATCATTTAAATTCCCATCTGTCGAATCTACAATTTCAAAACACGTAAAAATATGTTTAAAGACCATTAATGTTACGTAAATATATAATATTGTTAATTTGGAAAATGGATGGGTTCATATATGCATATAGACAGCATTTAAATTAAATAAAACCATGCCGGCAGACATGTGCTTACACACATACACGCTATTCGTGTACAATTCTTAAAAACATTTTTTTTTTATTTCAAATGAATACTTACGTTTTAAATATTTATCCATATTTTCCAATTTCCCAATTGTTTTCCTTTTTTTTCAAACAAAAAGATTTTTTACGCATTCGTTTATTTTTTAATATTTTGTGTGTTTCTTTTTGAAGCTCAATAATAGGGGTGCCTTGCAAAAAAATCGATGTTTGAGAAAAAATATATATTATAAATATATAAATATATAATCTAAATAAATATTATTTTATTTTGCAAAAATCAAAAACGAATGTGGAATTGAGTTGAATGGCCTTCTTGCTTGCAAAATGTGTTTTTCGGTTTTGAAGTTTTCAGGTAGCACATCAAATTTGGTAAAACTCAAATGCTACATTGTGAACGCCTGTAAAACAGAGAAAGCTTCACTAATCGAAACAAATTCTGCAACAAAGCATGAGGCTGCTAATGTTGTTACCGAATGGGTAATAAAAAATTGTCGCCCGTTTAAAATTGTCGAAGATTCCGGACTCAAAAACTTTGCATCGTTTTTGATTAAAGTAGGAGCAATTTTTGGTAGTAATGTCGACGTCGAGAAATTGCTACCGCATCCAACAACTATATCAAGGAATATAGGTGCAATATACGACACACACTTTGGCCCGATTCAAGATGAAATTAAAAAATGTAAGAGTTTCGGATACGCCATTACTAGTGACATATGGACAGACAATTTTTTAAAGTCATCTTACTTGTCCTGTACCATACACTACATTAAGGATGGAGCTCTTGTTAACCGAGTATCAGCCATGAAGTCAATGAAGGAAGTCTCCTGCACAGGTATGTATCTATATTTAATCTATATGTAAAAGTTTTAAATTTATTATTCTTTGTTTAGGTGCAAATGTACATGCAAAAATCGGCGACGTTTTAGGAGATTTTGGATGTGACCTCGAAAAGGACAATCCAGTTATTGTTACTGATCGTGGGTCCAACATGATTAAAGCCTTCTGCAACTTAGAAAAAATTCATTGTGTCAATCATTTATTGAACAACGCCGTCGAGAATTCAATTGACTCTGTTCCTGAGTTTGCAAATATTGTATCACATTCTACAAAGCTGGTGAAGTATTTTAAAAAGTCAGGAGCTAATTCTTCTTTGGGTCTCTCGCTAAAAAGCTTTTGCCCAGCACGCTGGAACACAGTATACTATTTGCTTAAGTCGGTAGATAGTAATTGGACAGAAATAATATCAATTTTGAAAGAAAAAGGACAAGAATATAGAATTGAAGGAATCAATAAAAATAATTTAGCTGCCATAGTCTGTCTGTTAGAAGCATTTGAAAACGTTTCCAAAAAACTAGAAGCAGTTAAACGCCCGACTATTCATTTGGTTCTACCAAATATATATAATTTAAAAAAAAAATTTCAGTCCGAGTACAGTGATATTGAACTAATTGAATCAATGAAGTTTTCACTACGATCTCAAATTTTGGATAAAATTACTCAAAATATATCAAAATATCACAGCATTGCATTGTTTCTGTTTCCACCGACAAACAAACTAAAACAATTTTCTCAAAATGAAAGGGAAACAACAATAAATGACTGCAAAACTATTATGCAGCATTTTTTAGTAGACTCAAGTTGTGAAACTTTTGAAACTCAAATGGCTAGCGATGAATTTGATGAGTTCATAGAAGCTGTCTAGGTTGACTCCAATAAAGATCAGATTGAAATGGAAATAGCAGGCTATACAAACATAAATGTTCCATACTCAACCAATTTTGACGTTTTGGCATGGTGGAACATGCACAAACATTTTTTCCCAATACTGCATAAAACAAGCTGCCAAATATTTTGTATTCCAGCCAGCAGCGCAGCTTCTGAGAGAAGTTTTTCAATCGCAAGAAACTTAACAACAGAAAAGCGATTTTCAATAGCTTCTAATCCAGATAACATTAATAAAATTATGTTTTTAAACTCTAATATAAATTATATGTAATAAATATATAAATTAAATAATTCACAACATAAAATACATTGCACACATATTTCTTTATTTTTTCCTCTTTCTTTTAGCAGATAACACACACAGCAGAAAACAGCTGACAATATTCGAATGTATTCAATATACAACATTTAATTACTTCTGCTGCTCACTCACTCACTTCGTTTCTTTTCGGGTATATTTTTGTGCAGCCGAGGGAAACACGACTTCAGTCACTCACTCATTCTCATTTCGTTTTGTACAATTATTCACTCAATTCAATTTTGACTTTGTACATTTGAATGTGTTTTTTTTGCCATTCATGCAGACGTCTATTATATAATAGTGTTCGATTGTTTGTCTTAGTTGAAATTTTAGCTTGTGACTAATATACGCATACGTACTCAACTTTTTCATCTTCCATATAATAATTAATGTCCTCAGCTTAGCTTGTAACGATTTCATCAATGACCCCAGCATCGTTATTGACGGAGTCACTAACAATTATAGCCTATTCACACTGAGCACCGTTTACCGTTTACCGTCTATTTCCTAGACGGTGCGTAAGGTTTTGCCGTCCCGAAATTTCCCAGTTAGTTCCACCGTCTATTTTAAATGTTCCTAAACCGCACGTTTCTATGCGATATTTAGCCGATGGTTATCGAATGCGACTCTGAAAAATTGGTATTCACAACGGAAAAAAAAAAATTCACTGCGAATATGTAAACAATGACCGACAAAAAAACAAAAAAAAAATCACAAATGGAAGGAGCAGGTGGTAAGTTTAACCAAATATATATTTTTAATTTAATAATTTTATTGTTAATACTTGAACACAATGCAGGAAATAAGAGACGAGCAGGCGGCAGCAGGCTGCAGTGGACCGGAGAAATGGAGGCAATGCTGATAGACATTTGGCAAGAGAGTATTGACGATTTGCGGGGAGTTCGCAAGAACTCTCATGTTTATATGGAGATGGCAGATTCGTTGAAGGAGGCTGGGGTCGATGTTGGATGGGTTGATATACGGTGCAAATTGGAGAACATGACCAGAAAATACAAGTAAATATTCTTGAATTTGAAATTGAAATTCACTTAATTTGTATACCTTGTAGAATAGAGAAGGAGAAAGTAGGGCCAAGTGGCAGCCATCTAAATTGAAAAGGAAGTGTTCAAACCAATTTATATGCATACATATTAATACATATGTTATTGATTTTTTACCAATTGCACCCAGGCATTGAGGAAATCCAATTGCCTCAAATCCCTTCACACACTCATCAATTTTTTCGGAAGTGAGATAGTTGGGCGACATGTACTCATCCAAAAATTCGTGGATGACAGCTCTACAAAACTCGTGCAGGATGTTGCACACGGTGTTTGGTGCCACGCCGAAAAGCCTACCAACTGTCCGATACTCTGAGGACGAGCCCAAGGTGTACATGGCAATGGCAATTCGCTTCTCCAATGGAATGGCAGCTCTACAGTTTGTATCCTTCTTCCGGAGCACTTCCAGCCGATTTACTAAAATGTTGAAGCAGGTCCTCTCCATTCTGAAGCTCTCCTTGAAAAACGCCTCGTTGTTGTCAGGCACATCTTTCTCCCAAAATGTCCCGAAGCGCTTCTACACAACATAAGACCTTGTACTTAAAACTTTGGTAGCATTTAGTATAAGTACTCACAAACGACCACAACCTTCCTGGCTTCTGTTCTTCTAAAGCGGCTACCCAAAGATGGAGCTCCTCCTCGTCAAATTCACCGCTGTTATCGCTATCAAAATTCATTTCATTCAACAACATCATTAGTTGTTGGAAGAAAATATTTTGCTGTTGAACCACAGTTGCAACAATTGCTACTTTTTTGTTTAAATCCATTTTTTTTCTAACACAAATAAAAATTCTTCCGCTTAGAAACTTCAGTTTTGTTTATGTCATCAGCTGTTAGACGGTAGACGGTAGACGGTGCCAGTGTGAATCGGAGTTTCACCGTCTGTCAAAAATCCCAACGTTCCCCCTTAACGGGCTCAGTGTGCAGAGGGTATTACATTATTCTCTTTCCTAACAGTATCGATAACAATTTCATCAACCTCATTTCTAACTTTTCCATTGGCATTTTCACTAAACTTTTTATTATTTTGTATAATCATATGTTTCCTTCTTGTTTTCATTTGTAATTTATCATTTTCAATCGGCATTGTTAAATTATTACTTAATTGATCATTGGAGAAAGCAAATGCATTTATAAAATCTCTGCCAAGAACCACACCATGACTCATAGATTCGTTTGATACCACGTTTAAATGAAAATAACATTTTATTCTTCCATTTAACACATAATATACGATTTTTCCAAAAATTTTCAACTGTCTTTTATTCAGCCCATAGTATGATTCATGAACTTGTTCTAAACTGATTTCGGTAGAGATTAAACTTTTCTTAATGAATGATATTGGACTCCCCGAGTCTATGAGGCACGCTGTAATTAATGGTGATACTATGTTATTGCATAAGAAAATCTTACACTATTGTGAGGAACCGTGTGCCTCACAAGAACGATAAGGCTGACGGACCGGATAAGGATGACGGTTCCAAAGCCACGGATATCCGGAGGCCGCCAATTCGCCGCGGGCTCTCGCCCTGAGAGGGCCGGATAAGCCACCGGCGGGGAAGAGAGCACGAACGGCGAGAAGGGGCGGCTCTCACTGGAAGCAGGGAACCGCGGGATCGGACCAGCAGCGGCCCGGCGCAGGACCAAATATGGGCATGCAGACGGGTCACCGACCAGATCCCGTTGGGGAAGAAGATGGTGGGAACGATCAGAGAGCCCGATGGAAAATCACCGGCGGCGGAGGTCCCGTTACGTTCGGCCTATATAAGGAGGCCGGCGCCTACAGCGGCTCTCTTTTTTACGCACGCGCGATTGTACGGGAGTGATCGACCGTCGGGAAATAGTCTAACGGTGGCCGAGATCATTGGCCCCTGAGCAATAGTACCGACGCCGCTACGCCTGGAGATAGCCACGCGACTGAAGGATTCCCAAGTACTAGATAAGCAAAATAGCATAAACCCTAGCCATAAGCCCTTGCCCTTAACATAGCCCTAAAGAAGCTTAAGAATAAACCACCATTACACCGAAAAACCCGTCTTATTACTTGTCGTTGAGGCAACATTTATAAACTCGTTGCACTGAGCCCAGTGACCGCTGAGCGAGCCCAGCTGCCGCAAGCGGACACAGAAAACGGTTCGTTACATTATCTTACATAATTGTTGTTGGTTACGGTCTTTCTTTGCGGGCATTTTCCGAACAAGTGTCCAAATGACCCACATCCGTAGCAGGATCCAGGCTCCCGTTTTGGCTTGAAACAGTCCTTGGCGAAATGACCTTGTGAGTTGCAATTGGCGCAGCGTAACTCCTTGTTGAATGCAGAATTTCCCAGGCCTTGTAATTATGGTGCATACTGCTTGCGCACCGGAAGACGAATCTCCGAGAATGCACGTACAATTTTCATCGGATCCGAGAAACACTGAATGCGGGCCTGATCTCGCAAGCGCGAAGTCGAAATTCCTTCGATTATCTTTTTCGTGAATTCTTCTGTGCCTAAGTTGATGTTTCTGGCCAACATCATTTTTTCTTCTAAGTACATATGTATGTAGCGAAATTTTCTTCTGGGCGCCATTGACGGTTTTGGAATTTAGCTCTTTGTTTACCCTTAATTGTGGTTGCTCCAAATGCCACCCAAAACACACAAATATATTTATATGTAGATTTAAGCCAATAATTTGAATAAAAACGACGGAGCTACTCGCAATCGATGTGTAATCAGGTAACATTGGTTACAAAATCCTCTTTGTTCTCCCTTAGTTGTGGTTGCTCCAAATGCCACACTCAATTGCTCGCATAGGTGATCAGCTTATTCCAAAATACGTGCGGAATCTGCATGGAGCCTGCTCTGAGCATTTGCTTTGAGCTTGGTAATCAAGAGCATCCGTTTCGTAATGTTGTCCAGATTGTAGATTTGGGCAATATTTTTCAGTTGGATGACCCAGTTTTTTGCGCACTGTGTCCCGTCGAATTCCATGGTTACTTCCTTTGCCAACGTTAGCGATGCTGCCGGAGAACCCCATATGTTTTTTACCTTTTTGTCCGGTTGTTTTACAGCACCGTTTGCATTGCCGTCTTTTCCATCACTGCTGTCAGGGGTGCTTTTAACTTCTGTGCTGTTAGCGCAGCAGCTGTTAACTGCAGTACTGTTGTCGATCTCCATGTTTTCGTTGATGACGTCATTGGCTTGGCCGACATGTACGATCTTGTTTATTTCGTCATGAACTTTCTGCAGCATGGCTCTATCTGCTTCTACCTCTGCGCGTAATTTCATCAGGGCGTCGTTTTCGGCTTCTACTGCGTTCGGCTGTTCCATGCTTGGTTCCTCTTGCATGTCTTGCATCGATAGTGCTTCCTCTTCCACGACCGGCGACACAAATCGGGGTGCTTCGCCTGCCGACTGCTGCTGTTCCGTTTGGCTGATCGAACCTTCTAGAAGATCGCTACGTGCGCTTGGTGTGACCAAAGACAATATAAACACTAAGATGTGCCGCGCCATACAAAATTTTGAGCACAATTCCTGACTGGCTGGAATTTTCAAAAGTTCCAGCGTGAATTAGAGAGAGACAGATAGACGGAGAGACAGAGAGCGCTTTAGTTTCACACGTTCTGTACGTGAGGCTGAGCTTTAACTGTATGTGTGCACATATTGTATGGCTGCTTGTTTGTATTGGTTGTTGACGACGCCGCTGTCGAAGAAAATACCCATTACTTTAGAATTGAATGGAGATTATGATTTCCGATGACGCATGCCCAAAATATAAAAAATTGTATATTTTGTATATCCTTTATATGCTAATTTTGTTTAATGTACTATAAACGAATATAATGAACGAATGTAAATATATACAAACGCAAAATGTATATCAGATATAACATCAAATTATATTAATTGTCTATAGGGTATTAGTTCGTCGCGTCAATAAGCAACACCCAGCAAATAAATTTGTGTCTCAAGAAATCTTCTCAAAAGTATTTTGCTGGCCATTTCGGCAGCTCAGCACGCGTACACACACACATACGTACTTACGTTCCGTGTGTACCTATACAAGCAAGCTCATTCTATTTTTAGATTTGCGAGCGCACTGGAGTTCGTGCGAGCGAGATAGCACTCTTTCAAAAAACAACCCTCCCTACACCACATAATTGTATGAGCGCGGCACATCTTAGTGTTTATATTGTCTTTGGTGTGACTGCGCTTATGCCTGCAACCAGTTCGGCTTTCGTGCCTTGGGTTGATAGTCCTATGTCTGGAACAGCCACCTCTTTAATTGCACTACCGAGAATCGATTTAGTTCAATGTCGCACATTGTGAGTAGGGCCCACTTCTGATATTGTGAGAGTATATGACTGTCGTATAACAACGTATTTTATATTTCGCTCTTTATTTATTTGTTCTTACTTCTCGCATTCGATGCCACACACAAAGTGATCCGGCGTCGGTCTACACATTTCTAATGTGGCCGTATTTTTGGTATGTGTTGCCGTATTGGCTAATAAGTAGAGGTTATTATAGTACATGGGGCTGCCGTATTGGCTGATAGAGGTTATCTTACCACACCTACAATCATTTGTGCAATAAATATGAGAGATGACACTTATGACAAAGAAAAAAAAAACGCTACAAGACGGACTACTTTTATAGACTTTTTAAAACTAATAGACGTCGATAAAATAACAGCATTAAAATTAAAAAAAAAAACTATTTTTGCAATAAATTTAACAATTCAAAAACAATTAAAGAAAAATGGAAGACCATTACCAACATTGGTATTGGGTGCGAAAAATCTGTGATATGCAATGACGTAGATGTAGATTTTAACGAACTAAACCACAAATTTGTCAACCTATATGTTCCTGTGTCCATGTATGTTATAGATACTCATTATTTAAACCTAACTGCCTGTTTTCGAATGCGTTGGTTCTGCTGCCCTGAGTCCAGATCAGCCCTGACGTAGCACGTGAAAACGATATTTTTAGTTGATATATTATATCCATATATGATAGTTATAAGCGATATTTTGTATTTCGATAATAATGGTGACATTAGTGAGGGAAGATCTAGAAAAGACGGACGATCAGAAAACTAATTTTTGAACGAATTTTAAATTACTAAGAGATTTATGTTAAATAAACGAACAAAACAAATGATTGGAACGGATAACGAGTTTGTTTGAGTAATCACAACAATGTATAATCTGTTTATAAACGCTGTGCCGTTCAGGAGTTGTAGTAATTTCTTTGAGTTCATGTATGTTAGCCAATGTGATGTTCTACACTCGTTATTTAAAATTAATTTCAATGCCACTGGCCTAGATGCAATAAGTCCGAAATTCATCAAAATTCCATACCATACATTATAAGCCATATCAACATATTGCGAAGCTGTTCGATGCAGCAGGATGGCTTGCCCCCTTCGTCATTCAAGCGAAGATGTTCATGCTGGAAATTTGGTTGAGAGAAATAGGTTGGGATGACGTCCTCCCGAGCGACCTATCTCAAACATGCGAGAATTTCCTTCAGAGTTTTCCGGACGTTCAGGCGATCCACATACCCAGGTGGTTACACGTCTGCCCGGCAGCCAAGGTGCAGATTCATGGATTCTGCGATGCGTCCCAGCGCGCCTATGGGGCGGCGATCTACATCCGAGTAGAGCAGCCCCATGGTACCTTTTGCAACCTTCTGACCGCTAAAACCCGCGTAGCACCCGTGAAGACGGTTTCCCTACCCCGACTCGAGCTCTGTGGGGCGGTCCTTCTGGCAGAGTTCTCCTCTGCCATCCTTCCACAGATGCCGTTCGACACCAGCCAGGTGTCGTTTGGGACCGATTCCACCATTGTGTTGGCCTGGCTGAACAGGCCGGCGTGCGACTGGACCACGTTTGTGGGTAGCGCCAGGCGTCAAGAGTTTCAAGACTCTGTTCCAAAGGTCGATGTGTACATACAAATACACATTGGAGGAGTTCTCGACCTTCCTCTCAAAGATTGAGCCCTGCCTCAACTCGCGCCCCATCTCCCCTATGTCTGAGGATCCGACTGACCCACTGGCTCTCAGTCCGGGTCACTTCCTGGTCGGCGGTCCGTTACTTTCCGTGGCGGAGCCAGAGATTAAGGAGAGTGCCTCCTCCATCCTCAACCGCTGGCAACATCGCAAGGCTCTGAACCAACAGTTTTGCTCACGCTGGAAGACAGAGTACCTGCGAGAGCTGCATAAGCGGAACAAGTGGCAGCATCCAACGAGAGACCTTGAAATGGGGGACCTCGTTGTTATCAAAGAAGATAATGGTATGTAGCCGCAAGAATGGCGGCTGGGTCGGGTGCAAAAAACCTATCCCGGCGCCGATGACAAGGTCCGCGTGATAGACCTCCTCACAGCCCGCGGCCTTATCAAAAGGACTCCATGGACTCCGAGATCCACTCCACTTACGCCAGCGTGTACGCTGGCCCGTAAGAAGCTGTCTTCCGTCCCTTAGGCTTAAGTCATTAGTTCCGTACGGCTTGTCTTTATAACTCCAATAATCCGTTTCACCATTTCCGCAGCCCAACAACTACTATGGCACCCCGTTCGTCTCGACGTTCTCGCAGTCAGGAACAAGCCGAAGAAAGCAGACGTACCCGAGGTACAACTTCCTACCGCTGCCGAGTCTGCCGAGGCGTCCATCCTCTGCGGAAGTGCGGGCGGTTCCTGCGGCTAAGCGCTGAAAAGCGTTTGCGGGCGGCGCTCATTAACAAATACTGCGCTAACTGTCTGGCCCACGAGCACTCTGGGCGAGATTGTCGCAGCGGGGACCGCTGCAAACACTGTCGTGGCAACCACCACACCCTGCTTCATACGCCGAACTCGGACCGGCGTCGCCCCGCTCCATCCGCGCCGTCCGCACGATCACCACCTCCGACAACGTCGTCCGCCTGCTCCACCCGACCTCCAACTCTGGCCACACTGTCAAAATTGACAATGGCGTGACGGTCTACGAGACCAGGGCGCTGATCGACCCCTGCCGCCCCGTGTCAGTAATCAACGCGTCGCTGGCCAGGGCATTCAAGCTTCACACGGTGGTGATCGGTAAAGAAGAAGCCTGCACCGCAGTGATCCGGTCGCCCCTATCCACCGAATTTAAATTGGAGGTCGTGCTCCAAGTGGACCCCAAGCTGCACCTGCGCACTCCTGCGGCAGCCATCGATGGAGGACTCCGGGAGCGGTTCAAGCTCCTCACCCTGGCGGATGACAGGTTCGACTATCCTGCCATCGTTGCGCTCATCCTGGGACATCCTCGGGTGGACACTATCAGGCGCCTACCGGACCTGAAAATAGACCCCCTCGTATCGTGCCAATTCGGTTGCATGATCCTGCAAGGGGGGCGGGATGTTCAGGCCTAAAAGTAGGCAGCGAGCCGGGGCTACAAAATAGAGGTGGAAAAACATCGATGTTTGGAGACATCGATGTTTTCGATGTTATTAGAGCAAACATCGATGAAACATCGATGTTTTCCGAGGTAACCGTTAAAAAAAAATCTTAAGCTGTAATTTATATATCGTTGAGAGGAGAGCAGCCGTAGACTTCGGCAGCGCACTGTGGCTCGCTCGCTCTTGCGCACGGCACGCGAGAGAGCCGCCCAGCGCTCGGCCACCACCGGCTTGAGCGGGAGTTGGTTAGTTGCGACTCTCACCCCCGTCAAGAAAGTTCGCTGTGAATTTCGGCACACTCCCATATACATATATCCATACAACTACAATACATACATACTCTACATACTATACCTATCTTAACCACGAATAAAGTGAAGTGCACAAAGTGAAACACATAGACGTGCTGGCTTTTATTTCGACGACTGTGCTACCTGCTGGATCCGCCCCCTACAAACATTGGTCCTTCGAGCCGGATCTTCCCCAACAAGGAGAAGCGCACCCCAGCAAGCTTAGGCGGATCCCTCGATTCAGATAAGTACGATCTTGTTGTTGTGTCCAGTGCCAAGCGGCTATTCTGTCCGTTCTCCGTCCTTCCGCTCCTCCTAGCGACGGATGTACATCAGTACACTCACACACCAGATATACCGGCATATTCTTGTCCGTATCTGTTCAACTCCGCATATATATATATATATAAATTAGCTGCATATTCTTGCGTCTATATATGTATGTATATATGCACTAATCCGCAATTACACGCACCTACATCCGTCTATAGATTGAACCGGCATATTCTTGTCCGTATCTGTCCAACTCCGCATATATATATATATATATATTGGCTGCATATTCTTGCATTGGAGTAGATATATGTGTATGTACTAATCCGCACTTAAGCGCGCCTATATCTGTCTATATTGCACGGCATATTTGTGTCTGCATTCGTCCATATCCGCATACATATGTATGTATATACACAGATTGGCTGCGTATTCTTGCATCGGCATATATATACATATGTACATATATTTACTAATCCGCACTTAAGCGCGGCTACTTCCATTTACATATATTTAACTGCATATTCTTGCTCGCATATTCGTATAAATATAAACCGCTATTTAACTGCATATTCTTGCTCGCATATCCGTTTACATATCTACCTCTATTTAACTGCATATTCTTGCCCGCCTTTATCGATCCCCGCACACATAAATACATATACATTAGCCGCATACTCTTGCGTCCGCATAAGCACATTCCTCCCGCACCGACATCCATACATACAAGCAGCAATAGCGGTGCTTTCTTTCGTTTCGTTTTGTCGCGTTCGCCTCTCCACCGTTGCGCGCGTTGCTATTTTTTGTTGGGAGAGCGGGTTATTGGCGCCGCTCTTGCGCATAACGGAGCGCCAAAGTGACGCGCTACCCTGTATTCTGAGGGTGTATCGATTTCGGTGGTGACTTGTCCAGTGACGCGCTACCCTATTTTCGGCGGGTATATTGTTTTTGGTCGTCACTTGCCACCGACTCCCAATATAAGTGCCTGTTCGCCATAGTATACCCAAGCGCCTCCGACTTGCCAACAAATTAATACCAAAGGGTTGTTGGGTCCTTTTTTCCGTGTCCATCCGCCCAGCGCTTCCGCTTCCGTTTCTTGGTCCTCAGCGGGGAGGTCAGAACATGCCCACTGGCGACGAAGACAGCAAGAAACTTTTGCCATTGCCCGCTCCCGGTAGTAGGACACCACGCAGTGGTTTCGCCCCAGGAACACCTACCTCGGTGACTAAACCGATAAGGTTACCCGGTACGCCTAAACCGAGTACGAGTTCCGCGGCAAAGAGCAAATCGGTCCTGTTCCCTTCGCCAGTCACGTTAAAGGTGCCAGCTCTTCCACCTACCAGTCCCATCAGCTCTCGACGCACTTCTCCAATGGCCCAAACAGCCTTCCTCTCCGCACGTGCGAGATTGGTAGCAGCCATCGGCAGGCTGACCAGTTTGAAGGACCGTTTTACCGCTTCCGGTACCAGCACGCCATCCCCCGCCATCGCTCAGGTCCGTAGAGACCGCTTACAGAGCATGTGGGCAAAGGTGGATGCGGAGTTCGAGGCCTGTTCCATAGCGTCGGTTGACGAGGATCCTGACACCCAACTCGAGATCCAAACCATGTACGACACGTGTTACGACGACTATGAACGGTGCCTAGACGACCTTACGGTCCAATCGGCCAGCCCAGTAGTCCGTCCTTCTTCCCAGCCGGACTCCAACGGCGGCTGTCGACTGCCACCCTGTGACATCGAAGTGTTCACGGGGATTACGTTCGCTGGCCCACTTTTCGGGACCTCTTCACAGCCATTTACATCCATAATCCGAGGCTCTCACCCGTAGAAAAGCTGTACCACTTGACCACGAAGACCAGTGGCGATCCAAAAGCCATCGTGGAAAAATCCCCGTTGACCAACGACGGCTTCGAGGCAGCATGGAATTCCCTACGTGACCGTTATGAGAACAACCGGCTCCTGGTGACCAACCAGATCAATATTCTCCTCTCGCTGTCCCCAGTTGTTTCCGAGTCGAGTCGGGCTCTGAAGGAGCTCCAAGGGACGATCCACGGGGTGCTAACCGCACTGGCGCATTCCAAGGTCTCTACCGAGAACTGGGACAGTTTGTTGGTGACGATTTGCGCCTCTAAATTGCCCAAGTTGAGCCGGGCCTCGTGGGAAGACTCCGTCACCACAAAGAAGGAGATGCCCCCATGGAAGGAGATGGACTCCTTCCTGAGTCAGAGGTATCTGACCTTGGAGGCCATCGAAGGCAACCCTTCCCATGCACCCAGTTCGAAAAGCGACCCGAACCCGCCACCCTCTAGAACTAATCCGTTCCGGTCCCAAGGGAGTCCTGTTCCTAGGAGGGTTCACTCGTTCGAGACAACAGTGAACCCGAAGAAGAGGACGTGTGATCTCTGTTCGAAG
The DNA here is from genome assembly GCA_008121215.1 of Drosophila athabasca. Lineage (NCBI taxonomy): Eukaryota > Metazoa > Arthropoda > Insecta > Diptera > Drosophilidae > Drosophila > Drosophila athabasca. The sequence goes on along the minus strand of CM017796.1, from coordinate 2,654,778 downwards.
GAGAATCACCCTATCCGTATGTGTCCTCACTTCCTCCATATGACTGTTGATGCTCGGTCCAATTATATTCGCCACAAACAGCTCTGTCTGAACTGCTTCGCAGGAGGACATCGAATTCGCGATTGTCAAAGCGCGCACAACTGCATTACGTGTGGAGAACGACACCACACGTTGCTGCACCGGGGCCCTTCAGTGCCCAGCGAACCACCATCCACTACCGCACCCAATCCTAGTTCGTCCGAAACGCACCCCAGCGTGCAAAACTTCTTTGCCTCCGGCAACCGGACCGTCCTTCTTGGCACGGCCATCATAAACGTTTGTCACCTCGGCACAAATGTTCGCGCCCGCGCTTTAATTGACCCGGGCTCCGAGGCGACGTTCATCACAGAACGACTGTCCACGATAATGAAATTGCCTTTCCGCAGAATCCAGGCACAAATATCGGGCCTTAACCAGACCGTGTCCTCTCAGTCCAAGAGGCTCTGTCACTTTCTTATACGCTCCCCGACGAAGCCGATCCTGCAGCTCGACGTGTCCGCCTACGTTCTTCCGGAACTGGCAGGCAACCTTCCATCCTATCCGATCCCGCAGGATGCGTTGAGAGACTTGCCGGATCTGCCTTGGGCTGATCCGAAGTTTTACGAGAGCTCGCAGGTAGACGTCCTGATTGGAGCCGACCTCCTTCCGTCCATCCTCCAAAGTGGCACCCAGACCAACATCTGTGGATCCCTTCTCGGACAAGAGACCATTTTCGGATGGGTCCTTACCGGCCCAGTATCCAATACGGCACAAGGCCATATCTCCTCCTTCTCCACGCAAGTGAGCGCCACACTTGACGCCCCCTTAGAGGAACTCCTCACAAAGTTTTGGGAGGTGGAGAACCTACCGGCTAAAGTGGTGAGCGCATCCGATTCTTATTGCGAGCGCAATTTCCTGCGATCCACCAGGAGAACCGCCTCCGGAAAGTACGTGGTCACTTTACCGTTCCGCGACCCGGACCAGCCCGGGTCCAGTCTGGGGTACTCCCGATCAATTGCGCTGGCTCAGTTTCTAAGAAACGAAACCCGGTTGTTGCGAGACTTGCGATTAAAAGAGCAGTACGACGCCGTGATCCGGGACTACTTAGCGCTCGATCACATGTCCGAGGTTCCTCCGGATCATAGTTCCCCCGTTTATTACCTCCCGCACCACGCCGTAGTTAAGCCTGAGAGCACGACCACGAAAGTCCGCGTGGTGTTTAACGCCTCCAGCCCCTCAACTATTGGTGTGAGCCTTAATGATCTGCTGCATGCTGGTCCGGTCCTCCAATCGGACCTAACCCTGCAGATCCTGAGGTGGCGGTATTTCCGTTTCGTATTCAATGCCGACATCACCAAAATGTATCGGCAAATTTGGGTTGATCCCAACCACACTCCGTTCCAGCGTATCCTTTTCCGAGACACGGATGGAGAAATCCGTGATTACGAGCTCAAGACCGTCACTTTTGGGGTCAACTGTGCTCCCTTCCTCGCCATCCGCGTCTTGCAACAACTGGCGGACGACGTCCAGTCCCGGTTCCCGATGGCAAGTCAAATCATCCGGTCTTCCATGTATGTCGACGACATACTAGCCGGGGCCGATTCCATAAAGGAGGCTCAGGCGGCTATCCGCGAGCTGCAATCCGCGCTGAGTTCGGCCGGTTTTCCGCTGAGAAAGTGGACCGCCAATCACCGGGCCCTTTTAACTGGGTTGCCGAGTGGCCATCTCCTCCATAGCGAGTTCCTTGAGATTGAGGCCGAGAGCACGGCCAAGACCCTCGGGATTCGCTGGACGGCGACCTCCGACGAATTCTTCTTCGTCCCTCCTGCGTTAGCGCGAGAGCCACCCTTTACCAAGCGGACAGTGCTCTCCCAAATCGCGAAGTTGTTCGATCCGGCGGGGTGGCTCGCCCCGTTCATCGTCCGGGCCAAAATCTTCATGCAGGAGATCTGGTTGCAAGAGTTGGGATGGGACCAAGATCTCCCCGACGAGATGTGTCTGCGCTGGCAAAGTTTTTTGGACAGCTACTCCGTGCTCAATCAGATCCGACTTCCAAGATGGATCGGTGCGCAACCATCGGTAGAAATTGAGCATCATGGATTCTGCGATGCGTCCGAAAAGGCGTATGGTGCCGCAATCTACGTGCGCGTCGAGGTGGGACATCGCGTCGAAGTGCAACTTCTCACCGCTAAGACGCGAGTCGCCCCGGTAAAGACCGTATCGCTCCCCCGGTTAGAGCTGTGTGGGGCCGTGCTCCTCTCCGAAATGGTGACGGCTATCCTGCCGAATATGCCTGCGGCACGCACAGCCTGTCGTTATTGGACCGACTCCACCATAGTCCTCGCCTGGTTGAGGAAGCCCGCATGCCACTGGGCTACCTTCGTAGCAAATCGGGTAACAAAGATAGCGCAAGCTACAGAGATCAAGGAGTGGTCTCACGTTCCGTCCGAACAAAACCCCGCGGACCTAGCCAGCAGAGGCGTAGCTTTGGAAGATCTGGTGGCTAACCAACTCTGGTGGCACGGACCAGCGTGGTTGCGGCAGCCCCGAACTCAGTGGCCGACGCAATCTGAAGAATCTCCAGTTATGCCGCTGGAGGTCCGTGCGGTAAGGGCCCATTTTGCGCCGAGCCCATCCGAAGAGTTCCTTGAACGGTTCTCTCAGCTTGACCGGGCTATGCGAGTACGCGCATACGTCCTTCGCTTCGTAAGACGCTGCCGGAACTTGGATGCCACACGGGAAGGCCATCTGACCAGCGGAGACCTCACCGAAGCGGAGCGATCTCTTATCCTAGAGACGCAACGTCGAGAATATGCCGGGGAGTATCACTGCCTCAGTGACAAGCGGCTGTTACCAAGGTCAAGTTCTATCCTGAACTTAAACCCGTTCCTAGACCGACACGGGCTCATCAGAGCGTGCGGCCGTGTCGCAGTTTCCGAATCTCTGCAATATGACGAACGGCATCCGATTATCCTTCCGTACAGCTGTCGATTGTCTCGCCTTCTCGCTCAATTTACTCACAGGATAACGCTCCACGGCGGCAACCGATTGATGGTGCGCCTTATTCGATCCAAGTATTGGATCCCAAGGCTGCAAAATTTGGTGAAAGGGGTCGTGAACTCCTGCAAGGTATGCGCCATTTATAAAAAGAGGTTGCAAACTCAGATGATGGGAGATCTTCCAACGGAGCGGACTTCCTTTTCCCGACCGTTCACACATACAGGGATAGACTACGCGGGCCCGTTCGAAATACGGAATTTTACAGGGAGAGCGTGTCTCATCACCAAAGGGTATGTGTGCGTGTTCGTGTGCTTTTCCACTAAAGCAATCCATTTGGAGGCCACGTCCGATCTTACAACCGAAAAGTTTCTCGCGGCCTTCGCACGGTTTGTCGCAAGACGCGGGTGTCCACAGCGCATCCATTCCGACAACGGGAAAACTTTCGTGGGTGCGGCGACCACCCTTTCCCGTGACTTCCTCAATGCATTTAAGGACTCGGTGACGGATGCGTATAGCCATCACCGGGTTTCATGGCAGTTCATCCCTCCAGGAGCTCCCCATATGGGAGGTCTGTGGGAGGCCGGAGTGAAGAGTTTCAAAACCCTCTTCTATAAGGCCACGTCCATTCGGAAGTACACGTTTGAAGAGTTGTCCACACTGCTCGCAAAGATAGAGGCATGCCTCAATTCCAGGCCGCTCTCGCCTATGTCCGAAGATCCAACCGATCTGTTAGCCCTCACCCCCGGACATTTTCTTATTGGGGGACCCTTGTTGGCTACAGCCGAGCCCGAAATGAAAGGGGGCATTAAATCGATAATTAATCGGTGGCAGCATTTGAAGGCCCTCAACCAGCAGTTTTGCCAGAGGTGGAAGGAGGAATACCTCAAAGAGCTCCATAAACGCACCAAGTGGCAAACGCCTACGCCCAACCTCCAGGTTGGCGATATGGTCGTCGTTAAGGAGGACAACGTGCCGTCGAATGAATGGCGGCTCGGGAGAATCCAGTCCGTCTATCCCGGCGCCGACGGTAGGGTCCGTGTGGTGGACATCCTTACTGCTCGCGGAGTCCTCAAAAGACCTGTTGTTAAGGTCGTTCTTCTTCCAATAGAACCCCGTAGCCCCGTCCAGCTATAACGTGACGACGTGTTGTGTTATTTTCTTTTATCCATTTCCGACTCAATGCTAATAATCTTCAGTTTTTATATTCTCGCCTAGTTTCCATCCATCCAGACATGGCTCCACGTTCCCGCGCCGACCGCATCCTGGAGAGCCGGCGCGCTCACAGCCTAAACTCCTACCGGTGCCGAGTCTGCCCGGGAGTGCATCCTCTTCGAACCTGCCATCGGTTCCTCCGTTTGAGCCCAGAGAAGAGACTTCGAGCAGTTCTGATCAACAAGTACTGCGCCAACTGCCTGGCGCATCAGCACTCCGGGAAGGATTGTCGCAGTGGCGCGTTGTGCAGGGTGTGTGAGAAAAATCATCACACGCTTCTTCACATCCCTTCGTCTCGGCGTTCAGCCCGTTCGGCCTCTCCAGGTTCGTCGCCTTCAAGGTCAGCATCCCGCACGGAGCGCCGCCCACGGCGCCCAGCCAATCGCCCCGTGGAAGGGACCCCAGCTCCGTCGCCTTCCGGTGCAGCGTCGCGAGCTAAGCGCCGCCCTCGGCGCCCCGCCAGCCGCCCTGCTGCACGGTCCCCAGCTCCGTCGCCTTCCGGTGCAGCGTCGCGAGCTGAGCGCCGCCCTCGGCGCCCCGCCAGCCGCCCTGCTGCACGGTCCCCAGCTCCGTCGCCTTCCGGTGCAGCGTCGCGAGCTAAGCGCCGCCCTCGGCGCCCCGCCAGCCGCCATGCTGCACGGTCTCCAGCTTCGTCGCCGTCTAGGTCAACATCCCGAGCTGAGCGTCGCTCTCGACTTCCCGTGAGCCTACCCGTGGCAGGAGCCCCAGCGCCATCCGTCGACTCGCTGCTACAGCATCGGAGCCTCAACCTCCTTCCAACGGCGCTGGTGGTTCTGGATACGGGTTCCAAAACCTTCGAGACGGCGGCGCTCATCGACCCGTGCACCCCCGTGAGCTGTGTCGACGAATCGTTAGCCAACGCCTTCAAGTTGCCGACTACCCACGTCGGTGACGAGAAGGTGTGCAACGCTGTCATCCGGAGCAAGACGAGTGAGTTCCGATTGGAACTGGTGTTTAAGGTCGAGCCGTGTTTGCGCATCCGTACGCCGATCCGAGAGTTGAGCGCTGCCGTGCGGTCCCGATTCGGCGATCTCCAGCTCGCTGACGAGCAGTTTCATAGGCCTGCCACCATATCGCTCATCCTGGGAGCCGATGTATACCCGAAGGTAATCCAACCCGGGCTCCTGGCACGAGAGGACGGCCTTCCGGTGGCCCAGAGTACCGTATTCGGGTGGATAGTCTCAGGGGCGTGCACGCAGCCCTAACCCGATCGATGTGTTGCAATCCTGCAAGGGGGGGGAGGATGTTGAGAGGAGAGCAGCCGTAGACTTCGGCAGCGCACTGTGGCTCGCTCGCTCTTGCGCACGGCACGCGAGAGAGCCGCCCAGCGCTCGGCCACCACCGGCTTGAGCGGGAGTTGGTTAGTTGCGACTCTCACCCCCGTCAAGAAAGTTCGCTGTGAATTTCGGCACACTCCCATATACATATATCCATACAACTACAATACATACATACACTACATACTATACCTATCTTAACCACGAATAAAGTGAAGTGCACAAAGTGAAACACATAGACGTGCTGGCTTTTATTTCGACGACTGTGCTACCTGCTGGATCCGCCCCCTACAAACATACGAGGTGTGTTCAAAAAGTATCGCGACTTTTGAATTTTCGCGGGTTACGTATATTCGATTTTCGATTTTTTTGTGACGTTATGTTGGTACTCATGTCTCTCACTTATGCCGAAAAGCTCGGCCATTTTGAATGTTCACTTAATTGTTGACAGCTGCTTTGCTTGCACGTGTTTTGGATCGTCTTCGATTTTTACCTATTCAAAAAAATGGATCAAAGAACCTGTATCAAATTTTGTGTGAAAAACGAAATTAAGTGCGCTGATGCATTCCGAATGTTGACTGTGGCATACGGAGAAGCTACCTTGGACCGAAGCAACGTTTATCGGTGGTACAAATTGTTCTCAGAAGGCCGAGAAGATGTCAACGACGAAGAGCGTGCCGGACGCCCGAGCACTTCAACAACAGACGAAAAAATTAATGAAGTGGAGAAAATTGTATTGGCCAATCGTCGAATCACCGTTAGAGAAGTTGCTGAGGACCTAAACATATCGATTGGCTCGTGCCATTCGATTTTTATCAATGATTTGGGTATGAGACGGGTCGCCGCGAAATTCGTACCAAAATTGCTAACGCCCCTGCTCACACATCGTTGCTTGTGCGCGACTTATTGGCCAAAAACAATACACTAATGATGCCGCAGCCACCGTATTCCCCAGATCTGGCCCCCTGTGACTTTTTCTTGTTCCCTAAACTGAAGAGGCCCATGAAAGGACGACGTTACGCTACGCTTGACGAGCTAAAGACGGCATCGAAGGAGGAGCTGAACAAGATAAGAAAAAATGATTTTTTGAAGTGCTTCGAAGATTGGAAAAACCGTTGGCACAAGTGTATAATATCTCATGGGGATTACTTTGAAGGGGACAAAATAGATATTCATGAATAAATAAATAATATTTGAAAAAACACAAAAGTCGCGATACTTTTTGAACACACCTCGTATATTATTAAAGATATGAAAAATAAACAGTTTTATTAAAGATAATTTTTATTTGAGTTCATTTTCATTTGAGATCATCATTTTCATTACAACAGCTCCTAGCTTTCATTCACAAACTTAAAAAAAAAATTCCTAGAGTACATATATCTTAAAAAAGGTCCTGATTTTTGTTAAGAAACATTAACATGTCAACAACTTCCGGCTTAAGACGAGTACGACGATCAGAAATAATTTGCCCAGCCTTGCTGAACATTCGCTCTGACTCGCAGGACGTTGCCGGGACGCATAAATATTTCTGCGCTGCAGCTTTGAAAGGCATCATTCCGTCTGAATTTAGATGAATTAGATGAACCGAAATTATTAAATTAAATATATTAAAAAATAAATGTGAACATTACCTTCCAATATAAGAGAGGATCACTTTCCTCGGGTTCGTTATTGTTTTCCAAATGTTGTCTCAAAATAATAATCGCATCAGCTCGAGAAGATTTGACTTTTACCTTCATTTTGTTTTGCATAAAAGAAAATGTTGGATTTCGTGAAGGTTCAGATGGTGTTGGCTGCTCATGTTCATTTTTCGACAAAAAACAATACATTTCCTTTTTCAACGCCTTTGCTGCCTGATCTGCATTCGAAACCGATAAAAAGCCCTCCTTTTTAAAACGTGGATCAATTATGGTTGCTAATCGGGGAACAGTTCTAGTTTCATAGTGGAGAAATCGTTCGTTTAAACGTGTGCATAATACATCAAAAGCGGAAATGACTTCTTCAGTTTTCAGCCTTGGTCTTAAATTTGTCAGTTTTTGGTGCAGTTCACATGTAAGTGGAATAACCAGAGATATGGTCACATACTTGCTGCCAGAAATTGCCACTGTTGCTCCTTGAAATGGAGTCAAAACTTCAGTCAATTCCTTGAGAATAGCAATATCCTCTGCGGAAAATGGTAGGGGAGCCTTAGGCAAGCTGAGCAAAATAGGTGATAATATATCGTTGGTATCCACTAATCTTTTCATCATTGCGAACGCACTGTTCCAACGAGTTGGCACTTCCTGAATTAATCCCAACGGTTGTTCAATATCCTGTGCCTCTCTGAATTTGGCCATCGCAGTAGAGCTGCGTTTCATAAATGTGACGATAGCTTTCGATTTTGCCAAAATGGGTTGAACACTATCCAACTTTAGCACATCTTGAACCAACAAGTTTACTGTGTGGGCAAAACACGGGAAATGCTTCATTTCGAGCAGCTCGCAGGCTCTTTTCATCGAGGCGTCATTGTCTGTGACGATGGAAACCACTTTATCCATTAGGCCCCACTCTTTTAGGACCACTCGAATTGAATCTGCGATGTTGGCAGCCGTGTGGTTAGTTTCTGATAGTAAGGTTGTTGTTGAGAGTACGGCTGAATTAAGCTCAAATTCGGAATTGATGTAATGGCACGTTACAGTTAAGTACCCCTCATTTGCTCTTGACGTCCACCCATCGGTAGTTATGGCCACATTTTCAACTAAATCTAAGACCGCTTTGAGTTTGGCTTTTAGATCTTTGTACATATTTGGCATGACGACGTTCCGGAGATGGGTTTTTCTTGGCATATTGTAGCGGGGGTCCAGTTCTTCCAACAACTCCCGTAGTCCCCTATCATTTACAACGCTGAAAGGTTGCACGTCCATGGCTATCATTCGCACTACGCGTCTATCAAGTGCCTCCTTACGTTTCGATCCGGATGGATACGGAACTTCTCTTACTAAAAATGCATCCAATGACGTTGGTGCAGGCTTTTTGTTCTCAGCATTATTTGGATGGATTCGCCTTAAGTGATCCATCAGGTTCGTCGTGTTACCTGCTGTTTTTAAACATTTTTCACAGTAGTTGCAAATTCCGCTTTGTTTGTCCAACGATCGTTTAAAATGCTGCCAAACATTGGAGCATTCACGTTTAGTTTTTGCAGGTCCAGCCTCGCAGTTTTCTTTTGATGTTCCTATGATATAGAAACAATATATGTATTTAATTGTAATCATAGAATACGCAAATACTCATTTGCAGTCACATACATTTGTATGTGTGGGCATATGAAAAAAGCACATGTGCAATTAGTTTATCATAGAATTAAGTGAATTACTTACTCTTTAGATGTTTGTCCATCGCTTAAAAAGTGTTGATTCGCCAATACACATCCAAACTAACCCAACCTATATAGTTAAAAGAGGGTTTTAACTCAGAAAATAGTTTAACTCCATTAAGTTCGTACCTTTCGTGCTTATACTGCTTCTTTCTTTAGTTTTTTCGTTCATAGAGGCGGAACAAGACGTTAAGACTAAACATCGATGTTTCGCCCTACACAATCGATGTTTAAAAAAATTGAAAAAACATCGATGCATCGATGGTAGCATCGATGTTTTCCCACCTCTACTACAAAACCCACCACTCCTTGGCAACATATTGCTATAGTCATAAGTTAGGTGCTAGGAACCATGCTGTAAAAATTTGAATTAATTGAAAATATAGTGCGAATGTAATAAGACGCGACAAGACGATTTTTCTTTCGACGAAATTCACCCCAGGAAAACGAACCCCCTCCAAAACACGCATATTATAAACACTGCAATCATTTCCTCCACTTTCCCTGAAAATTTGAAAACAGCAAAAATTTTGCCCATTCAAAAGGCAAATCACGATTTCAGGCCGATACTGCCTTTCCTATCAAAACTATTCGAAAGGATAATGAAAAATCAAATGGATACATTTATGAACGAAAACTCGTTTTTTTATGAAAAACGATCTGGCTTCAGGTCAAACAAGAGTTGTACAACAGCGATTTTAAAAATAGTAAAGGATATTCGAGCTAAAATGTATCACAGTGACGTTACGCTGCTTACACTACTTGACTACAGTAAAGCTTTTGAAACTGTAAACCACGAAGTTCTTTTGACAAAGCTAAGTAAGATGTACAATTTCACGCAAGGTTCGATTTTAGGGCCGCTACTTTTTATACCCGGTACTCGAAGAGTATAGGGGTATATTAGATTTGTGGTGATAACGGATGTGTGTAACGCCCAGAAGAAAGCGTTTCCGACCCCATAAAGTATATATATTCTTGATCAGCATCAATAGCCGAGTCGATATAGCCATGTCTGTCCGTCTTCATTATATCTCAGAGACTATTAAACCTAGAGCAACCAAGTTTTGTATCCAGTCTCCTGTGTTATCACACTACTCCAAGTGTATTTCAAAATTTCGCCCCGCCCCCACAAAGGACGAAAGTCTGTGGCATACATAATTTTGAAGATAAGAGAAAACTAACTATCCAAACTTTCTATCCAAACTCCTGTGATATCAATTCAGCACAAGTTTATTTCAAAATTTTGCCGCGATCCCTTCCGCCTTCACAAAGGACGAAAATATGTGGAATCCACAACTTTTAAGATAAAAGAAAACCAAAAACGCAGAATCATGGAAAGTGACCGTGTCTACCAGACTGCCGAATCTGGATCAGGTCGAATCATTATTATGGACAAAAGGAACAAATTAAATTTCAGTGGCTACGCAACGCCTGCCAAGCGCTTAGTCATTCCCTCTCTCTCTCGTAAACACTTCCACGTCTCGAATATGTACATGTACATGTAGAAATGTAGAAGCAGATGTAAAAAGCATATGTAAACAAAAATGAAAACATGTATAAAATAAAAAATCCAAAAATAGCTTGACTTCATTTTTTGAAATATTATTTTTTGCCCAAAATGTAATTCGTCCCTTTTGCGAACATATAATAAATTGCATAAATCGTAAGCTCATATACATTTCTATGTATATACTGACTGAGTACTGGGTATAAAGTAGTGCCGCGGACTTTGCCGCGGCTCACAACGTTCCCCCTCGTTATAAGTAGTCTCGACTTAAAAGACGTTTATTGGCAAATCCCGTTGGATCCGGCGTCGAGAGCCAAAACGGCATTCATGGTGCCAGGGCGTCCCTTAAATCATTACAAGGTCATACCATTTGGCCTTTGCAACGCCTCCCAAACCAAGACGCGTAGAAACGAGGTGTTTGTTTATTTGGACGATCTCTTGGTGGTGTCAGACACGTTTGAGAACCATTAACAAGTTTTGGACATCGTGGCCTCGCGGATTGGGGATGCTGGATTAACGTTGAACATCGAAAAAAGTAAATTCTGTATGCGCTCTGTGAAGTACCTGGGGCACATACATATGTAATAGGGGGTGCTGCGATAGCTGATTTTCCCTTGCCAAAATCGTTGAAAGCGTTGAAAAGTTTTCTAGGACTGGCAGGGTGGTATCGGAAATTCATTAGCAATTTTGCGTCCGTAGCTCCGTTGACCGATTTATTGATGCCGAAGCTGAAGTTCGTGATGACAACCGCGGGAAAAGAGGCGTTTGAGCGGTTGAAGGGTATGCTCTGTAGTGCCCCGGTCTTACAAAGTCCGGATTTCAAAAAACCATTTTTTATACATTGCGACGCCAGTAAAAGTGGGGTAGGTCCTGGTACAAAAGTCAGACGAAGGAGATGAACTACCAATAGCCTTTGTGTCAAAGAAGCTTAACAAAGCCCAAAGAAACTACACGGTCACAGAGCAGGAATGTTTGGCGGCTTTGGTGTGTAGAAAAAGATTTAGAGCTTATGTAGAGGGTCAGGAGTTCACGGTGATTACGGATCACGCATCACTAAAATGGCTCATGTCTCAAAATGATTAGAATGCAACATTAGCGAGGTGGGCTTTGAAACTACAGGGTTTTCGGTTCAGTATCCAACACAGGAAAGGAAAACTCAATGTTGTTCCAGATGCCTTGTCTAGGGTTCCATATGATCAAGTAGCGGCGATGGATTTCAGCAACGGTTTGTTGGTGGATATTGAGTCAGCTCATTTTAAATTGGGTGATTATGTGGCGCTAATGGAGAAAATTAGAACTAATAATAGTCAACTTCCCGACCTCAAGATAGTGGATTCACTGTTCTATCGGCGATCCGAACATATTAAAGGGGACCTTCTTAATGATGCGTTTGCTTGGAAGCTGTGGGTGCCCAAGGAGATGGTTCAAGAAGTGCTTAAGAGAGCACACGATGACCCACTGGCTTCCCATGGGGGAGTCCACAAAACTCTAGAGAGGATTCGCCGATACCATTTCTGGCCGGGAATCGTTAATGACGTGAAAGATTATGTAGCGTCCTGCGAGCAGTGTAAAATGTCGAAGGCTCCAAACGCTCCTCTACGGCCACCGATGGGAAAAGCGGCAGAGTCGCAACGGTTCTTCCAGCGCCTCTATATTGACTTCTTAGGTCCTTTTCCCAGGTCTCGTAGTGGAAACATAGGAATTTTCATAGTTCTAGACCATTACACAGAGTGTGTCATTCTCAAGTCGGTAAAGAAGCTATATGCTGAAATGGTGCAGAAATATATGGAGGAGGAATTGTTTCATACATGTAGGGGAGAATTATATTGATTTTGGATATAAGCCTCCCGATTTAGTTGAATTACACGTAATCGAATATCGTACCCTATGATTAAAAACACCTCCTACGTACTTAAAACAAGAATCACTAACCTATTTAATATTATTTTCAACAACTTCATCCCGCAATACTACAAAACCAACCTAGTCATCCCCATACTAAAGCCCAACTTAAATAAAACCATAATAGCCAACTATTAACCAATCTCACTAAACTGCTGCCTATCCAAAACATTAGAAAAAATAATAGCCAAACGCCTATGGTGGTTTGTAACACAAAATAACTTTATCCATCCCAACCAATCAGGATTTAAGCACGGCAAATCGGTTGCAGACGGTCCACCTGAGATCCAAAAAGCACACATCTGTCATTGCCCTTGACTTCTCAAAGGCTTTCGACAGAGTCGGAGTGCACACCATAATTGAGCAGCTAAACACCTGGAAAGTTGGACCAAAAATAACAAACTTCGTTAAAAACTGTGTCTAACAGGAAAATAAGAACAAAAGTTAAAAATAGAATAAGCTCCCCATATCCACCATTGTAGAATGGTATCCCCCAATGATCACCAATATCGGTCATTCTTTTCTTAATTGCCTACGACAAACTCTCACACATCATCAGCCTGCAAAAAGAAATACAATTCAGCGCTTACGCCGACGATTTTGCTTATATTCAGGAGCATCTCTATCCCTCCAAAAATGCCAACACCTCCACATTTGCCGCAAGCAGAACTGCACCTGCAACATATCGTGCAACAAAACCCCGATCCCCTCAGTCACTAGCCTAAAAATCTAATCTTTAACTAAAGCAATCCTAATATCAAAAATAGATTATGTACTTTTTATCTACGGCCACGCCCCTAAATCAACTGTTAATAAACTTAAATCTTTATTTAACGCCGCAATTCACATATCCCTTCGAGCACTACGCTCAACCCCTATACCCAATTTGCTCTTTGAATCAAACATACCCACAATAGAACAAAAATGAGACCTTCTCACAACCAAAACCTACAAAACAGTACTAAACAGTTCAAACCAAAGACAATATAAACACTAAGATGTCCAGCGCTCATACAATTCTGTTGTGTAGGGAGGGTTGTTTCCCTGTAGAACGAAAGGGGTCAATTGACCCTTCTCGAACTAGTTCCGCTTCGGTTACCGCGCAACTAGTAACGGCGGAAGCGAGAGACAAAAAAGTACACAAACAAAATGCATTTGTTCTTCGTGTGTTTCTCTTTCTGCGTTGATTTTTTTCACTTCTATGCATGATCTAGTTGCTGGAAGCGTTGATTTGTTAAAATTTTTGTTAAAACCATTTTAAAAGTGAGAAAAAATAATAAAAAAAATAAAAAAACTTACAAACAGGTACGTGCAGGCATATTCCATATTTTAAATAAAATGATAAGCAAAAGGCATTTGCTTAGACTGCAAAAGAGTGAAAGGGAATCGAACCTTGCAAAGTTAGCGTTGTGCAGTGCAAAAAAAGTAGAAGAAAAAGTGGAAGAAGTGAAAGAAATACTTATAGAAGATGAAGCATTTGATTTTGAAAATGCGGAAATTCCGCCAAATAAATCGTCATTGAATGACAAACTTAGGCAGTGGTTTATTAAACATAGGCCAACGCGTGAATGTGCACTCGATTTAGTGGGTATTTTAAAAGATGAAAATATAGATGTTTGTCCGTTTTATAAATCAAAACGCCAGCACAGAGGTGATATTTAGGTAATTTGTGGAGGATCTTATCTTCACATAGGTCTTGTCTGGCAGCTAGAACGACATTTTCAAAACATTGATATAATGGAAGAACTAAACATTGATATAAATGTTGACGGACTTCCATTATTCAAAAGTTCAAGGGCACAGCTATGGCCAATATTAGTGAGAGTAAACAATTATCCGAATGTTCCAGTATTTCCAGTAGGTATATTCTTAGGAAAAAGTAAGCCCCATAGCTGTGAAGAATTTTTAGCAAAATTTTGCTTAGAATTTAAAGAGTTAGAGAATGGCGGTTTCACCATTTGTGGCAGACATGTAAATATAGTTATTAGGGCAGTGGTTTGCGATGCTCCAGCAAGAGCATTTATTAGCGGCACACCTGGACACACATCTTGTCATGGTTGTGCAAAATGTACACAGATAGCCAGAGAGGTAGACAGAATTTTGACCTATAGTACGACCTCAGGAGTTTTTATTACTAATGAAGATTTTACACTTAGAAGATATCCATGTCATCATAGCAGTCAATATTTAAATTGTAGGTCAATATTAGAAGAAATGAACATTTCCATGGTGACACAGATTCCCTTAGATTGCATGCATTTGGTAGAGTTAGGAGTGATGCGCAAGATTTTGTTAAGGCTTGTAAGTAATAAGTTAGTAGTAAAAAGTTCATCAGATGTCAGGAAACGCATTTCAGATAAGCTAGTGTTCCTAAAAAAATATATTCCAAGAGAGTTTGCGCGTAAGCCTAGATCTTTGGATGAATTGTGTAATTGGAAGGCCACGGAGTTTAGACAATTTTTGCTGTATACGGGAATTATTGCCTTCAAAGACGAAGTCAGTGACGACCTTTACTATGAATTTCTTTTACTTCATTGCTCATATAGAATGCTATGCAGCTCTAAACTGCGTGAATACAATAAAGAAAATTGTCAACGCATTTTAGATCTCTTCGTTCACAATTTTCCAATTGTATTCGGAGAAAACAGCGTGTCTTACAATGTACACAGTTTATTGCACGTAAAAGAGACCGTAGAACAAATCGGAGATCCGATTTCCGGCTCATCGTATTCATTTGAGAATTATTTACAAACTTTAAAAAAATGTGTCCGAAAGCCTTCTAAAATTCTCGAACAAATATTTGGAAAAATTAGTGAAGACAGGATAGAAAAAAAATTCAGAAAAATCCTAAGATAGTAGGAAGTAAGTGCTTTTTTAATAATTTTATTTTGTCAGTTAAGGAACCTGATAATTTTTTTTTTTTTATTAATGGAAATATTCCAATTATTGTGACTGGGTTTACGGAAGAAGACGGCGGGGCAATTATAGGGAAAAGACTGTTAAATATCAGAAGCTTTTATGAGGAACCTATAGCCTCAATCGGATTAGGAATTGTTTTTAGTAAATTGTGAAACCGTAGCAGTAAAGGAGAGATTTGAATTTATAGATTTGCAAAGTAAAGCTGTAGGTTTGCCATATGAGGGAAATATTTTAGTCATTCCATTGCTTCATCATTGTATTTAAAATCGAATATGTTTTCATTACCTAAAATTTGCACATCTTTCACTGGGAGGTGTTTAGTCCGTTGGCGTGTTTTTCAACACGAATCGGGCATGCCCTTTGGCGACGGTGTTAAAGGGTATCTTTAGAAGATTCACCTACCTTGGTCCGCAAACAAAAAAAAAAAAAAAAAAAAGTATATACATATACATATGTAAATATATATTTCAGAATGTCGTCTCCAAGAAAAATTATCCGACTAGCAATGCCAATGAATGGTAAGTGTTTTTATTTTATAATAAAACAAAAATAATATATACGATTTTCCAGACAGTGAGCCAATGAGCCTGGACGGAAGCCGGACGGATATATTGGAGGCATTGGAGGATATAAAGAAAACGACTGGTAAATAATAATTTTGCTATGAATATTGGAATCAATATATAAAAATTAATATATAAACATTTTCAGAATCTTTGAAACAAGAAAATGTGCTAATTCGTGGTAAGACTATTAAGATTAATAGAACATAATTTTCATTTTCAAACCAATTAACAATGTTTTTTAGATCAATTAAAGGCAATGGTTGAAATATTATCTAACGAAACGGTTTTAATAAAAGCATTAATTAAAGAGAAGGAAGATTTAAATCCAATTCGGGAACTATTCCCAATTAAAACGGAACCCGATCTAATGGCATTAAACGAAAAAATTTAATTAAATAAAAGCATTTATGTAAGTAAATCTAAACTGTAAATTATGACCTTTTTCTCTGTCTTATCCTTATATATGATTTTTATTTACAGATATCTGCATTGAAATCGATAATACAGCCGGGAGGCATTATGAATAATTTGGGATTTATTATAAGCGAGGAAATCGTGTTATCGCATAATGTCGATGGGGTGCAAGGGAAGAAGTCCCTGAGGTCCCATAAGGAATTTTACGAAGCTTTGTTAGGTAAAATACCATTTACACTCCTAATTAATAATAATAATTCAATTTACCAAAAATTAATTACAGACAGTATTCCGCCTGGAGACGAAGCCGGGGAGTCATTGCTTCGTAAGGCGATGCAGCGGATAAAAAAACGAGTGTTCAAAAAAAAAGTGCGGGAAAAGGACCGAGGAGGAGCAGCTAAATTAATTTAGTTTTAATACGTTTCGAAATTATATATGCATACATTTATATTGAACGAATTTGTATTTTTATTTCGGAACTAGGCTCCTAGTAACCGAATGGGGGTCGATACGGGAACTAGTTGCTGGCTTTCGACTGGTAACTAGGTCCGAACTAGGTCCTGAGCAACTAGTTCACAGGTAATCGAAGGGGAATCGATAGTGGAACCAGGGGTGGTTCCGCCCTAGGACATGCATGTGTTAAATTCTCCGCTGAAATACATTGTCGGCGAAACGAAGTGGAACCAGGTACGTGAGAAATGCAACTAGTTCGGCACCGGTGCTGAACTAGTTGCCTGGTACTAGAGGGAATATATGCACACATACAGTTAAAGCTCAGCCTCACGTACAGAACGTGTGAAACTAAAGCGCTCTCTGGCTCTCCGTCTATCTGTCTCTCTCTAATTCACGCTGGAACTTTTGAAAGTTCCAGCCAGTTAGGAATTGAGCTCAAAATTTTGTATGGCGCGGCATATCTTAGTGTTTATATTGTCTTTGGTTCAAACTCACCACTTCACAAAAACATTAAAAACAAGAGGGAACGTTGTGAGCCGCGGCAAAGGCCCTACTTTATACCCGGTACTCAGTCAGAATAAAGTAGTGAAAAAAAATACATAAATTTTTTTTGGATATTTGTTTTGACAGTGACAGCGTGAAGGTTTTTTGAAACTTGAGTATTCGGAACGTATATTTAGGCCTTTGCCTACAGTTTTTGATATTTTAAATTTTTTTTTTATTTGCGAAGTATGACAGTGACAACGTCATATTTCCACCAATAGCTTGTAAGGTATGATGGCGGACTTTTTGTTAGGTATAGTGGCGGATCATTTTTTAGCACGAGTTTCAATTTTCTTTGCCAGAAGTGTATAATTTAACACTCAGTGGCGGAGATTTGCATTTTGGGCACCGGGTTTTTGTCTTTAGACAAGAAAGGAAAAAAGAGCGTCTAAAAGAAGAACAACATCGGAGCAATCCACAGGCAAAAGAGTAAAGCTCGAAAAAGAAGAAGAAGATGCTGATCGAGATTTTCAATATAAGTTCTTTCTTTTTATGTTATTTTTCATTATTTCCAATAGTTTAAATAAATGATTTTCAGATCTACATAATGTTTTAGTTCAACCGCCACCATACCTTACAATTTTTTAAAAATGCAAAAAATTAATGGTTTTCGCGAAGAGCTACAAAATTGCATTCCACTTAAATTTAAGCAACCGCTTCTGACAAAAATATGCTCAATAGATGTCAGCAACTGCCTGCTTTTGAAATTTTGAAAAATATTGTTTTTTGAGAGAGGGAGATGCAAAAATCAAAGTGTCCGCCACTATACCTTACACTCCCCTATGTAATAGGATAGCGAGTCGAAAGAATACAGGAAATGCACGGCTCGATTCAAGACGGGGTCGAATTGAAGACGCGAGGGGTCGGTTCAACGACAGTGTCGGTTGAGAAGCTAATTCCAGATGCTGCAAAGGCAGGCGGGCCGAATTGCCCGTGCCCTAATGCGAGCGCGACGATATCCAGACTGATTTGAGGGCAGGCGGGCCAAATTTCCCGTGCCCTACTGCAAGCGAGAGTGCGACAGATCCAGAGGGGAGAGTAATAGCGAAGACGAACGATCGAGAGAGTGATAGAAAAGTCGAAAGAAAGAAGGAAAGAAGACGAGAGAACGGCTGGATAGGAAGCTGCCGTGCGGGAGCTTACATGTATATATGTATGTGTGTACAATGTGCAGTGCAGTGGGCAGTACAAACAACAAACAATAAAAAGGGAATTTAATTTACTGATGCACCACTGGCTATAATGTTTCCATCAACTCTCTTAATATTGGGCTGCAGAGCCCGACATCCTATCTTTAATAAAGTAAAATCTATTTGATTCTTTCAAATCATAAAATAAATCATTGTAGGATATTTGATTTTTGACGTTTTTCAAATCTAATGTTATATTTTTAGAGACAAAATTCAAAACACTACGCTTTACAATACGATTATATAACAGCTCTATTACAAAATCTGAATTTTTTACCATATTTTTTAACTGTCATAGCTGTAAGCATACAAAATATATATAATGAGGGAAGTTGCTTAACAAAATCATTAAGTAAACTGGAAGCAAGAGCATTTTTGGTGATACAATATTCTTTATGAAGAAGAAGTCGGACTCCTAGGCTGAGTAATAAAAAGTGATGGTAACGGGCTGTTTTTAGAGAGTTTTTCAAAACAATGGGTCCAGTATACAACAAAAATGTTCGGGTCATTAAGAGATCTCGGCTTTCTATTAAATTCCCTAGGTATAAACTTTCGAAACGATATCAATTTGGAACTTATTAAGCTAATTGTATGCCGAACCAAAGAAAATTGGTGACCTTTAACTTCTACTAAAGCGATGAGTAATATTTTCATAATGCCAAGGCAAACTACATGCATATAATCAAAGAGAAACTGTTTGACCATATCAATTGGCAAGTTTTCTAAAACTAATTTCCCCTGTAAGTTGTGATGCTCTGGCTGTAAGCGATTTCTAAAACTATCATTTGTTCGGGGGAGGTTCTCTGACATTTTAAAAACTATTCTCGTTTGAAAACTTTTGCCCTTATAAGTGCATTTATTGCACGAAAAAAAATACAGAGTGATGTTTAACCCTCAAAATATATGCACGTGCTGGTGCATCGCAAACTATGGATCTAATGCTAATATAAAACTTGCTACCTTGAAATATTATGCCATCCTCAATCAATTCTAATAACTCGTTTACAAATTCTTCTAAGTAAATATTGGGATCGGTGGGCTTGGATTTTCCAACAAATATCCCAGCTACAAGTATTGGCTTTGTGTCATTGACATTAAATAGGCCAGGCTTGTTTAAGTGAACTCTTAAATAGTGGAAGTCCGTCTATATTAATATTTAGGCTTAAGTTATCTGATTTAAATGAAAAATTAATTGCCTAGAAAATCTGTTAGCGCGTCTTTTACGCCGTAGTGCACATAGTTTCCTGGAGCGACATTCCTTTTAATAACCGCTCGTGGCGTGCATTTTAAAGCTCGGACAAAACTTAAAACTTGTTGTTATCTATAACTACTGGTGCTGCTCAACCGATGGCTGTGCAGAAGCTGATGCTGGGCTGTTCTGCAGTTCGAGCTATGCTGATGTTGGGGCTGTTCTGCGGAGACGCTATCGCTGATGCTGGGTCTGCTCTGCTGAGGCGCTAACGCTTATGCTGGGGCTGCTCTGCAGTTGGAGCTATGCTGCTGTAGATTTGGCTCAGAATCATCCATGAGATTTTAGTTTGAAACGTCTAAGGCATTACTCGGTGGATTTTGGTCATCGATGTCATTTTCATCCGTACTATTTGCATCTTTCTCATCTGGATAAAAATCGCTTTCCTCATCAGCAGAAAAGTCAAGTTCATCCTCGCTATCTAGACTGTTGAAATAATTTTCAATCTGTGACGGTGTTATTATATATAAGATACGTACATATGTTTCAGATGTACAACAAATAACCACATTCGATTTTTTCGATTTGCATTGCGAAAAAATACCTTTTAAACGGTATGTTGCAGATATGCAACACGGCCATATATAAGCTATAATATGGGGAGGTAAGAGTCAAATCAATCAAAATAATCGTATAAGCAGGGGTCTAATGATGATAGTATCAGATAATAATGTAATAGTGGTAATAGTGTATATGTGTATGTGGGATTTCAATAATATTTGAATTCAAAAATATGCAAGATTAAACTAGCCTAAATGTTTATGTTCAAGAACATTTAACAACGTTCATTGCTCTCAAGTTTTGTTTTAAGGCTGGCCAATGCAAAGCCAAGAAAATAGAAAAACGGCTTTTAATGTATAAAGTCATTTTGAGATTATCGCAAGTTCACTGTAGACTAAGTCATATGGACTCGTTATCGTTTGAAGAGAGAAAAGTTACCGCAAATTCATGTTTACTTAATACCAACGGGTATGTTAATCACTCCCGATACTGATATCCATTACGACTCCCACGCCGAAAAATCTTTCGTTGTGTAGATGGCTGGATGATGGTGTGAATAGATGATTAGATGATGAGATGATGAGATGATTAGGTGATATGATGATATGATGAATGCGGGGTAACCATAATCTGGACTGCAATGTTAATATCATATTAATTCTACATATATCTACAAAATTCCTATGCGATTTTGACCTTGGACATGAACTCTCTTTTTTTTCTATCCCGTTATACTATTTATACTTGGCTTATACATGTTTTAGCCGTATCAATACAAAAATGGTAATCTCTTAACGGATGAAACCAAAAGGTGTTTTCGTATCGGGTCTATAATCTTAAATAAAATCAGATTAAACTAATTTCGCTGCTTGATCGATGCCTCTAGGCTGGATTGCGTGTTCATTCGTGGCTGGTCCAGGCGGGACAAGCTTAAGTTTCTCAAGGGCACAGGTTATCGCACCAGCTGACAAAGCCAGGGGGTCAATGACCGCGGTACACCCACGTTGAAGAGGTTAGGCGCCAGCTGGAACTCTCTTGCTGTGGCGATACATGTGTGCAGATCTTGCCTCAGCACATCAACAGGTCTGCAAATGTCGGGGTTGGTGGATCTCTGCCAGATCACCAAGTTAGGAACTCCTCGAGATCACTCGGCTCGGACACGAATATAGAACGATGGGGTTCCAGAATATTCGCGGTGAGGAACCGCTACCGGAAGATTTGGGCTTGGGGAATGGTCCACTTGGTCCACTGCGGTAACCTCTATGGCCAGCTGTACCAGCACGTGCACAGGTTTTTCATTTTATACCCGGTACTCGAAGAGTATAGGGGTATATTAGATTTGTGGTGATAACGGATGTGTGTAACGCCCAGAAGGAAGCGTTTCCGACCCCATAAAGTATATATATTCTTGATCAGCATCAATAGCCGAGTCGATATAGCCATGTCTGTCTGTCCGTCCGTCCGTCTTCATTAGCGCCCATATCTCAGAGACTATTAAAGCTAGAGCAACCACATTTTGTATCCAGTCTCCTCTGTTATCACACTACTCCAAGTGTATTTCAAAATTTCGCCCCGCCCCTTTCCGCCTGCACAAAGCACGAAAATCTGTGGCATACACAATTTTAAAGATTTGAGGAAACTAAAAACGCAGAATCATAGAGGATTGAATTGAATTTTGAATTTTGATCAGATCTGATTATTAATATAGCCACAATGAAGAAAACCATTTTAAAAGTAATCGTTTCCTCTCGCTCTCTCTCATACGCGACCCTGTCTGTTTTGCCTATTCGACCAAATGAGCGCCTAGATCTCAGAGACTATAAGAGCTAGAGCAACCAAACTTTCTATCCAAGCTCCTGTGATATCACTTCAATACAAGTGTATTTCAAAAGTTTAACACGCCCCCTTCCGCACACAATTTTTAAGATAAAGGAAAACCAAAAACGCATAATCATGGAAAATAACCGTATCTACCAGATTGCCAAGTCTGGATCAGGTCGGACTACTATTATAGCCAGAAGACACACATTAAATTTTAGTCGCTACGCAACTCCTGCCAAGCGCTTACTCATTCGCTCTCTCTCTCGCACACACTTACACGTCTCGTATGAGTAGTTCTACATGTACATGTAAAAATGTAGAAGCTGATGTAAAAATTATATAATATGTAAACAAAAATGGAAACAGATAACTTTTAATGTACAAAAATCTAGCATAGGGTTCGACCTAATTTTAAATTTTCCATTTGGGCCAAAATATAATTCGTCCCTTTTGCGAACATATGTATAATAAATTACATAAATCATAAGATCACATGTTTTCTGACTGAGTACCGGGTATAAAGTAGAGCCGCGGCCTTCGTTGCGGCTCACAACGTTCCCTCTCGCTTCTAATCCTTCCGTCGCCTTATTTTTTGGGTAAAACCAATTAGCAATAAATATCAGTGCAATGCGGAACCAAAACAATTGGAGGGCGTTGCCACCTTTTCCCAAAACAGATGTGTTCGGCTAAGCGCCTGCCCATGGCATCACAAAGATAGGCATAGCTTACTGTCTTTACATTACTCTCAATGCATCGTCGCTGCTGCTGCCCCACGCCCTACGCTCTAAATTTCCCTAAATTCGTCGTCCGACAAGAGCTGTGACGGAGGCGCATCAGCAGAGCAGAAGACACTTTAGAATTGATCGTCTTCGTTAGCGTTTGCTCGCATCGTCGTATCGTTTAATTTCGCAAAAATACTCTGCTGAAGATGCTCAGTAGCTCAACAAGATGTTCTGTCCGAAAGCTCTATGAAAGCTGCTACGATCATAACCCAGTATTTTTTCGAACTATTTCCCAACGAGTATCATCAATAAACCGTTGAATTTCAGAATAAATCAAAGTGGGAATATGCACGACAGGCGTCGAAAATTACAAAGCTCTATGGCTGGTCTCGCTCACGCTTCCTATGATATTCGAGTCGTAGCTGGGTAGGAATAGCCCTTACTAAGAAGGACTTTACCATGACGTGATAATTGCTAGTTTGAACCCCTAATGCTGTTAATGTACGTATGCATGCTATGCCTTCGTTGTAAAGTTTCCGTAACCCTTGTACATCGTCCGCTGAATGAACACTCCTTAAATTGAGGAGTTTCTGAAATCGATTCGCTTAAGCCTAGCAAGAAAGCTTGGCTTTCTTCGGAACTTGAGTAATACTCGTTATTCTGGCTCTCTACTCGCCTCTCACTTATTCTCTCTTTCATCGAGAATTCGACTTTGGCAACTGGTGCCAAACTGCCAAACGCCATATGACTTTTGTTCCACAAAATAAGCTCCTTTTTTTTAAGTTTGAATAGTTTTAAGTACGTCATAGAAAATACCTGAAAGAAAGAACCTTTCAATAAACAAATGTTTACTTTAAATATATAAAAAAAATATTATCATTAAAATGAGCCTGGAAATAGAATTTAAAGTGGAAATTTGCAACTGTGCCATCACTTTAGTGCGTCACTGTATGTACATACATACATTACAGTGGGTAATTTTTTATGGAAAAAAAAATGTTCCAAGCAGTTGTCAAAATTATCAACTACGATGAATTGAATTGCCCAAGAAACCATGGGTCTAAAATCAATTGGGAGCTTCCTGTTTTTAAAAAGAAATGTATCATAATTTGTACAGTGAAACACCCATTAGAACGCCTGCAACTTGTATTGTCCATATATCGAAATAAAGCCGGTGTCAGTAGTTTATGATTTTAACAACTTGGTAGCTTCGCACCCATATGTATGTATATACATAAGTACATACATACCGAAATTACCGAATGTTGTTTCCTGCATGCTAAGTATATTATGTATATGCTAAGTACCCGAGCCAGATCTGAGCAAGCTTTACTTAAACTTCAAGTTTTATTCGAGCCCCTAATCCGTTTTGCAAAAAAAAAAATTGGGATAAAATATTTAAACTTAAAAATATCTTAGAAAAGGTTGTATTAAAAATTGCGTCAATGGATCACGGTCAAAAACCAGATGGAAAGACTCAAAGTCCTATTCTGCCTCCAAGATCGGAACGTGGATTGTCGAAGATGCCTACCGCGAAAGATACGGCATTTGAAGAGAAACCAGCCACGAGCCGTAGTCAGGCATATGCCCGGCTAGCCAATTCGAAGCCCGGCGTAAATCCTCTTCCGAATCAGACCCCTGCTTCTGGTACAACTGAGAAGACGGCAAAAGATAAAAGACACGGCATTTTTGGACGGAAAAATACAGGACCCGAGTCTCACATACCCTCAACCCAAAAAGGGAAGACTACGCGAATTCTCTACACCACAGATGAGGAAGTCCGCGATGCTCTTCTGGAGTTTGGGGTGTTCATCATCTTTCTTATCCTTACATCGTTGGGTGAGTAGGGATTTCACGTTCAAGATTTGCAAAAAATATTTTTTGCATCCGAAAGGTATTCTGACTGGTAGATCGACTCGACTCAATATTCTGATATTCGACAATATTCGACAGTTTAATCAATCATCTGATCCGTGCAAATTCATACGATTCATGCATGGATATAAAAAGTGTCTCTCGTAAGAGCTTCGTTTTGCCAAATCGTATAAATTGAAGTGTTTCATTTTTAATACAAAAAATGGCGACAAAGTAGGTCACATAAAAACAGACCAAAAGCCAGTTCGTTAAGCGGACAGAGAATGATTAATTTGATTGATTATCAAGCCTTTTTGGCTATTTTAGAAACCTCGAAAAAGACTCAAATAGGAGAACCATCTCTATGATCTTTAAAGTCAGAAAACAAAATGTTGTATTCTTTTTTATTACCCCAATTGTTATTGAGATGAAAATAACTTTTATTGCAGTAACTCTGTCTGTGCGACACCCTCACATGTTCTACTTTAACGATACTATAAAGAAAATATTTTCTACTCGCGAACTGGTTGTGGCTCCATCGGTGTCGGTCTGTTTTGAGAAGATTCTGACTGTCCCAGATTGGTGGGACTATTTGGTATTCAACTTTTTAAAAACATTGCACGGAGATATGACCGTAGCTGCAGATAATGGAAATCTAGAACCAAATGACGCTAAAGCCGGTGAGTACAAAGCTGAATTGATTCGTCGGGCCAGCGAGGCTCACTGGAATTTGAAGGATGGATATGTGGATCGCAAAGATGATGAACCCCACAAACGGAGCAGTGAAATTGAAGCACGATCACAAGATGCCGGGTTTGAAGACATTGGTGGAGCCGCCACGCTTGAACACCTAGACCTGGGCGAGCAAACTGTCGACACCAAAAGGGGTCAGGGTGGTTTTTATGGCTCTGCCAGTACTAGAAGATGGGGTAGACAAAACTCGCCAGGCACCACAACGCTCGAGGGTCGCGTATATCTACTAGAGAACCTTCTGCTCGGTCCTCCGCGGCTTCGGCAGATTCGTGTCAGAAAACAGGGTTGCCGAGTGAACGAAGACTTTGTACGACACTTCAACGCCTGCTACGCCGCCTATTCGTCAGGGATCGAGGAGAAAACCGGTTTGCACAAAGGTACACAATACCAGACGATGCGTGAACTGGACGCGACTCCGATTTGGTCAGTGCTGGCATTCTATAGTACTGGTGGGTACATTGCTAATCTGACCTATGACATGGAAGATAATCTGCAAATAATAAATAAACTGAGGGATGATAATTGGCTGGATCGCGGCTCAAGGCTATGTCTGATGGAGTTTAATCTGTATAACAAGAATACGGACATCTTTCAGAGCGTCAAGTAGGGTTCAGCTCCGATTTAAAGTTCAGCGCATTTAAAGCTTATCTTCCAACCAGACTTCTAGCCGAAATCCCCCCCACTGGAGGTGTGATACCACAGACGCATCTGCAAACTGTCAAGCAGTATTCTTTCTTCACCGATCGCAGTCTGACTATGACTGTGATGTATATATTTTGGTATATAATGGTCGCTTACTATACTATCTGTGAGATTAATGGATTACGCAAGACGGGATGTAGAACTTACTACAAATCGTTGCTAAACGTTCTCGACAGTCTTGTATTAGTGGTAATTATTAACATTATTAGTCACTTTTTGATCTACCTTCCCATTCCTTCGACAGTATTTTACTAGTGGCAAACATTTTTATACCCGGTACTCGAAGAGTATAGGGGTATATTAGATTTTTGGTGATAACGGATGTGTGTAACGCCCAGAAGGAAGCGTTTCCGACCCCATAAAGTATATATATTCTTGATCAGCATCAATAGCCGAGTCGATATAGCCATGTCTGTCTGTCCGTCCGTCCGTCCGTCCGTCTTTATTAGCGCCTATATCTCAGAGACTATTAAAGCTAGAGCAACCAAGTTTTGTATCAAGTCTCCTGTGTTATCACACTACTCCAAGTATATTTCAAAATTTCGCCCCGCCCCCTTCCGTCCGCACAAAGAACGAAAGTCTGTGGCATACACAATGTTGAAGATACCATAAAACTAAAGATTGTGGCATACACAATGTTGAAAATACCATAAAACTAAAGACGCAGAATCATAGAGAATGATCATTTCTATCAGAGTGTTGAATCTGGAACAGATCGCATTACTAATATAGCTACAATGAAGAAATCCATTTCGAAAGTCATAGTTCCCTCTCGCTTTCTCTCACACGCGACCCCGTCTGCTCTGCCCATTCGTCTTTTTTGACGCCTAGTTCTCAGAGACTATAAGAGCTAGAGCAACCAAACTTTCTATCCAAACTCCTGTGATATCAATCCAGCACAAGTTTATTTCAAAATTTTGCCACGCCCCTTTCCGCCTCCACATAGGACGAAAATCTGTGGAATCCACAATTTTTAAGATAATAGAAAACCAAAATCGCAGAATCATGAAAAATGTGCGTATCCCCCAGATTGCCGAATTTGGATCAGGTCGGATCATTATTATGGCCAGAAGGAACAAATTAAATTTCAGTGGCTACGCAACGCCTGCCAAGCGCTTCTCATTCCCTCTCTCTCTCTCTCTCTCGCAAACACAATTCGCATAAACACGTCGAATATGTAGATTTCAAATGTAGAGAAGACAGATGTAAATAATATATGTAAACCAAAATGGAAACAAATAACATTTAATATATAAAAATGTACAGAATGGTTCAATTTAATTTTGTTAAATTTTTTTTAAATCATAAGATCACATACATTTATTCTGATTGATAAAGCAGAGCCGCGGCCTTTGCCGCTCCTCACAGCGTTCCCCCTCGTTTTAATCATCGATTCATGACCTACCTCTCCGATCCTAGCTTTGCTACCTGGCCTTATTATACAACGTCTGGCATACATTCAAAGTACAATCCCTTACTGAAAAGGCCGAGATGCACAAAGGTTATCAAAGTATCGATGTGCTTTGCTTCGTGAACATCATCTATGTGGATATGATGGCCATTTTGGCTTTTCTTGTATGGATAAAAATATTCAAGTTTATCAGTTTCAACAAAACACTTGTTCAGTTTACGACTACATTAAGAAGGGTATATTTTAATATTTCAATTTAAATGGATGTAATCTTTGATATTTGAAATTTTTTGAACATTTTTAGTGCTCTAAGGATTTGGCTGGCTTCAGTCTTATGTTTGGCATTGTTTTCTTGGCCTATGCTCAACTGGGTCTTCTCCTCTTCGGCACTAAGCATCCAGATTTTCATAACTTCGTCACATCAGTCTTGACCATGATCCGGATGATTTTAGGCGACTTTCAGTATAATCTCATTGAGCAGGCGAACCGAGTGCTGGGTCCCATCTACTTTCTTACCTACATTCTACTTGTTTTCTTTATATTACTGGTAAGCTCTAAATATCAAATGAGTTTGGTCGGGTGCGATAAGCTGTATTCCACTAGAACATGTTCCTAGCCATCATCATGGAAACTTATAACTCAGTAAAGAGTGAAATTACCGAAGGGCGCAGTCAATTGGGATCATATATCTATAAAAAGCTGGCTGCAGCCATTTACTGGATCATCCACTGTGGCCGAAAGCGACGGGTTCGGCTTACCACCGTCGCTCCCACTGAGGTTGATGCAACGACCGCAGAATTTGAAGAGCCTAAAGTGCTAACAAACATAACCCAAGCAGAGTATATTTATTTGGGTAAACTAAATATCACTTTTTAATTTTGGCTAAATATCTCTTTCAGCGCACGTTACTTTGAAGAGATTCCCCCCGATGTTCAAAACAAGGAACTATTTCAGTAAGAGCTCTGAAACCTTGATTGGTACCATTAAATATTTGTAAATCACCTTTGTTTTCTTTAATTTCTTTTAGTCTGACGAATCGCGTTACACTGATAGAAGAAATTCTGGAACAGCTGGTCACCAATATGGATGATGTACTAAAGCGTATCGAGAGAGAGCAAGGCATACGAAAGAACTAAATTCTATATATACTGTTATGTTTCTTAAAGTATTTTGAATATTGGAGCATAGGCTATCAAATAGCAATTATATGTACTCCAATTTCCAGAGAAATTAGATTGAAGAATGGAGCTAATAAGTGACATTAAATAGCTGCTTTGCCAATCTTGCGATTTTTATCAATTAAACGAGGGTATAAACACATTTATACCATTTACAGTGAATTGTGTTCAGTCGCAGAATACCCTATGTACATATGTATATAATCATCTTTAGAAATACACAGTACACACTTATCGATAAAATAAACTTGACCCATGCTACGGGAAAGCTCGTTACACACTTATCTTCCAATATCTTCCAGACGTTAAGCTGCAGCTACAAAGTGAACTGTAAAGTTCAATACAACTAGTTATAGGAAACTTAAGTTATGTGAAAAATATAGCACTACCCCTAAAAAAAACCGCAATTTTAGAAAAAAAAACCATAATTCTTTAAAAAAATGTAAATCTCCAAATCTATCAGAAAAAGTCATTTTGGGCGACAGCGGAAAAAAAAGTTTAATTTTGTTGAGTCGCGTTATCAAACATTCAGATTCAAGGCAACTTTACTATCCAGGGGGTGCTTTGTTACCGCCACCAAACGAAGATTATCAGATACGGTAATTGAACTAAGGTATGCGAAAAAATGCACCTTACAATGTTTATGATATGCTGCTAGATTTTTTTTCCTTTTGACTTACCTTGCTCGCAATAACAAAGTGCAATACAAAAACGAATTAGGTTCCGTTATCTATATATATAAATGTGTAGAGTAAAATTCGATTTTCCCAATTTTTCAAAGTAGGTACATCTCTACCAACACTTTTCGTCGGTACATAACTTGCAAATACAACAACTGCAGTATTCGTTTAGTTTTGCAGCTGCCGTCGAATTTGCCGAAAACCCATTATCTATTGTCTCATCACCCTCGCTTTGCTCTCGCGGTTCTCAGTTAATTCTATCATTCGCTTGTCACCCACAACGCAAGCAACGGCGCTTGCACTCCTTTGCTGCTACCTGCTCTGGTCCAGAGATCAACGCAGTTGTCTATTGGAATTCCACCGCTTCTTTTCGTTTCGCTTTCGTTGCCGCCGTCGGAATTGTCGCTGACTCTCTCTCCCTTGGAACAACTGCACTCAACCTTTTGCTGCCGCCTTCGCTTCCACCGTTGGATTTGTGCTTTGGCTACTGCTGCCTGGTTGCGTCCGTCCTGTTGTTGCCTGCATTCGTTATTGTTGGAACCTCTAATTTTGTGTGCGTGCAATTACACTACACAACAAAATGATGACTCTGGAAGATTTAAAACGCCAACGGAGCAACATAAAACGAAACATAGCTCGAATCAAATCTGTGGTGGAAGGAAAGACGGAAAAGCCGATTTGCAATGATGAGCTTCGGTATCGTTTAAGCATCTTGGAAACCTAGAAGGTTCTAAGTGTCCAGGCTGACATTGAAGACCTTAACCCAGATGATGAAGGACGGGCAGACTTGGAGGATACGTACATAGCAAACAAGCTATCCATAAAGGACAAATTGGGAGGTGACTTAAACACCAGTATGGTTGCGCCAGACTATCACCCACCGCCAGTGAGATCATCATTACCAAGGTTGTCGTTGCCCACCTTTGACGGAACTTATTCGAACTATAAAAACTTCATTAATTCGTTTGAACAACTTGTCGTGCGTGAGTCTGGATTGTCCAATATCGAAAAGTTTAATTACTTGCTGGGCTGCCTCAAGGGGCCGGCGTTAGACACCATTCAGGCATTCTAGGTCACAAGAGAGAACTATCCGAAGGCCCTAGAGAAACTTAGGAACCGGTACGATAATCCAACTCTTATCTTGTTAGAAGGCATTGATGCATTGTTCGCACTACAACCGATCGAGAAGGCCAGCTGTCAGCAGCTTCGCAGCCTGTTTGATAAGGCGTCTGTGATATTTAGCTCGTTGGAGTCCATCGGCAAACCGGAGGACATCGCTTAATCCATGCTGATCTACATCGTGATGGACAAGTGTGATCAGCTCACTCGGAAGAAGTGGAAGGAATCCCTGGACTACCAAAAGCTACCGACCTGGCTAACATGCACACAGCTTGTGGAACGCCACTGTCAATTCCTGCATTCGTCTGGAGCCTCATCTGGTACTCCGTCGCAACGAAAGGCTTAAAGCAATAAGTCCAATCGTCACTCTAATCAGCAGATAAACTCGTCGTTTGCCATTACTAATCCGTCTTGTCCACTTTGTTCTAGTTCTGGCCATAAAATCACTAACTGTGCGCAGTTTAAGGCAATGAACAGCAACCAACGCACACTGGGCGGAATTGCCAAATAAGTGGCATAAAGTCGAATAACGCAGATATCGAGCTGAAACTTGGTATATTTGATAAGAATAGCACTCTAAATATTTAAACAAAATTTTAAGTTCATTTGACCACGCCTACCCCAATAGCCCATATAAGGCATCAATGCGTATACGTGATCACAAAGGAAAGTGTGAGAACTATAAATAAAGTACAACAATTTTAATATTTTGTATTTATTAGTGATAGTAATATAATATTTATTATGATTAAATTCTTACTTAATGAGAGGTCCATTCATAATTACTAACTATTTCTAACAATTTAAGTAAAAATCATTGAAAAATCTAATATTTTTTAGAATTTCAAACAACTAAAGAAAGACGCGGGTTTTCTGTAATTTAATGGGTTTTATTGAACAAACGAATGCAGTGGCTTTGGGCGTACTTCGACAAGTGAAGTGCCGTCCCATTCCACTCTTCGCGCGACCCACCGTCGGCCGCACGCAACCCAATTCGCCGTCGGCGATCGTGAAGATCGGCTTGCGGGTCACCCGAAGATGGAGCGACTCTTTTGGCGTACGATCCTCTCTTAACTTCTATTTTCTCCTCCAACAATCATCATTTAGTTATTTTGCACAGCTAATTCAAACGCATATGGATTTATATCATATATTTCTGAGTCGGAGTCATCGTCAAAACTGTAATCATTACTTAAAGGCTGAAAATTTATTGGAAAATTATAATGTGGTGTTTCTAAAAGTTCAAACCATTTTTAAGCTCATTGATAGCCACTGTGAATGTTTTATTCGAAATGTGCGCATATTTCTGCTGCACTTTTGTAAATTCGAAGTAATGTAAATTAAAAAGCTTTTAATTTTCTTTTTAATTCCACAAATGATTTCATTGGTTAGCAAACATTCCGTCAATTGTCCAGTTTGCAAGAACGGTAGAGTTGCGGCCGCTGTCGATCCATACGTCCAGCAGCGTTGAATGACAGAACTCAATGTGATCTACAAGTTCAAAATACCGCAAGAGCCGCAAAAAGCCGCAAACAAGATTATTACTAACTTTTAATACACACTCTCTACTTTATTTTCACATACATTACATATCGCAGAAACACGCAGAAGGTTAGTTTTTACTCCACAGAGGACGAACACATATGTTTGGTTTTCTATCTTTTTGGACAATACAAAACAGTACACATATAATATATAACATATAATACATTTTAACACCAAATTGTTTTGTTTTAATCATTCTACATACCTTGGCCTCCAAAATCCATTTTTTTCAATACTTTATTTTTCTTTTGTGTGAATTTGCCAAGCGCTCAAAGTGAATAAAAATTTCCCGCCAATTTTGTCGCAGGCATCAGCTGACTTTGAAGCTTGATCAGAATGACACGGTTGCATATTTGGCAAAAGCGATCAGCGATTTTTCCTATTTAGTGACTCTAGTTTGAATATACTGAAATATAATTATTATTAATAATAATATAATTATGCCACTTATTTGGGAATTCCGCGCAGTGTGCAACGATTCGATCATGTGAAACGCCTCGGTCTCTGCATCAACTGTCTTGGGAACGGCCATAGAGTGGCGCAATGTTCATCGACTCATCGTTGCCGAACCTGTAATCGGACTCACCACTCGACTTTGCATCACTCGCAGCCGCAACAGCCACCACAATCATCAGCAGGACAATCCTCAAATCCGGAACCGATAAGGCAACCGTCGCAGCCCTCTTGGCAAACAGCTGATATTCATTCGTATCAAGCTGCTTCACATTCGCATATGGACATCGCTGCAGAAGATCAAATTTTGTTGGCAACAGCCATGGTATTGGTAAAGGATTCATCGGGTGAATACAAACTCGGTAGAGCGTTGCTTGATTCATGTTCCCAGGCTAATTTTGTAACGGAAACCTTTGCTCAAAATCTTCGCCTTCGCCGTGAGAGGCACCTTATCGGAATTCGTTACCGTACCGAATTGTCGTTCGCTTGCCATTGCGAGAAGACCCAGGATGCCTTGGAAGTTCAGTAGACACAGCTCGAAATCGATTTGTCTCGTCTACCGGACATTAATTCCGTTAGCCGACGTATAACCGTTTTTATACCCGGTACTCGAAGAGTATAGGGGTATATTAGATTTGTGGTGATAACGGTTGTGTGTAACGCCCAGAAGGAAGCGTTTCCGACCACATAAAGTATATATATTCTTGATCAGCATCAATATCCGAGTCGATATAGCCATGTCTGTCTATCCGTCCGTCCGTCCGTCCGTCCGTCCGTACGTCTGTCCGTCCGTCCGTCTGTCCGTCTGTCCGTCTGTCCGTCCGTCCGTCCGTCCGTCTTCATTAGCGCCTATATCTCAGAGACTGTTAAAGCTAGAGCAACCAAATTTTGTACCCAGTTTCCTGTGTTATCACACTACTCCAAGTGTATTTCAAAATTTCGCCCCGCCACGAAAGTCTGTGGCATACACAATTTTGAAGATAGGAGAAGACCAAAAACGCAGAATAAAATAAAATTACCATTTCTATCAGATTGCCGAATCTGGATCAGGTCGGATCATTATTATGCACAGATGATACAAATTAAATTTCAGTGGCTACGCAACGCCTGCCAAGCGCTTACCCATTCCCTCTCTCTCTCGCACACATAGTTACACGTCTCGTATGAGTAGTTATACATGTCATGTAGAAATGTAGAAGCTGATGTAAAAAGTATATGTAAACAAAAATGGAAACAGATAACTTTTAATATATAACGAGGGGGAACGTTGTGAGCCGCGGCAAATGCGGATCCAACCTGATCCAGATTCGGCAATCTGTTAGACACGGTCATTTCCCATGATTCTGCTTTTTTGGTTTTCTTTTATCTTAAAAATTGTGGATTCCATAGATTTTTGTCCTTTGTGGGGGCGGAAGGGGGCGTGGCAAAATTTTGAAATAAACTCGTGCTGGTTTGATATCCCAGGAGTTTGGATAGAAAGTTTGGTTGCTCTAGCTCTTATAGTCTCTGAGAACTAGGCGTCAAAAAATACGAATGGGCAAAGAAGATGGGGTCGCGTGTGAGAGAGAGCGAGAGGGAACGATGACTTTCGAAATGGTTTTCTTCAGTGTAGCTATAATAATGATCCGATCAGATCCAGATTCAACATTCTGATAGAAATGGTCATTCTCTGATTCTGCGTTTATAGTTTTCTCGTATCTTCAAAATTGTGCACGCCACAGACTTTCGTTCTTTGTGCGGGCGGAAAGGGGTGGGGCGAAATTTTGCAACACACTTAGAGTGATCACACAGGAGACTGAATACAATTTGGCTGCTCTAGCTTTTATAGTCTCTGAGATATAGGCGCTAATGAAGACGGACAGACGGACGGACAGACAGTCATGGCTATATCGACTCGGCTATTGATGCTGATCAAGAATATATATACTTTATGGGGTCGGAAACGCTTCCTTCTGAGCGTTACACACAACCGTTATCACCACAAATCTAATATACCCCTACACTCTTCGAGTACCGGGTATAAAAACCATAATTCTTTAAAAAATGTTAAAACTCCAAATCTATCAGAAAATGTCATTTTTGGCGGCAGCGGAAAAAAAAAGTTGAATTTTGTCGAGTAGTGTAATTTGAAACCAATGGTTTGTGTTAATTAAACATTCAACCAAAAATAAAATAACAAATTTATTCAATTTGAATATTAGCTTTTTATTTTAAGCCAATGTTTTGTATTAATTAAACAGTAGGCTTAATACAGGAATTAGAAATGCATTATCATGATGGTGTTTATGTGAATACTTTTAATCGCTTCAATATGTTAAAAATAGGTAGCGAGTGTACAATTTTAATTTCGTTTAGTTCCGAACTGCTTTTGTGGGTTTAGTCGCGGGTATAGGCTGGGCATTAACTTGATTAACCTAATAAGGTTAGCCCTTGAGGCTGGTCATGCCCGCACGCATTACCTCGTCGACAAGCAGAAGATTGCTGGCAATTATGGAGCATGAGTTAATTATCTGCTTTTTGACGATGTAGTTGTCGTAGACACCCATATCGACGGGCTTCATGGGCTCACCGGTGGCCAGATCAAGCCCAACTAGATCCGGCTGCAAGCGATCCTCGACGGTAAGCTTCACGATAGTATCCTGGGCATCGTATCCACTGTTAACGGCTAACGTTTTGGGTATCACCAGCAAAGCATCAGCGAAGGCTTGCACTGCTAGGCGTGCCTTACCCTTGATGGTGTCTTTGTATGCCACCAGCTCGTTGTATGCGCGGACTTCGAAAGCGCCAGCACCAGGTATAAGAACCTTGTCCGCCAGTGTATTATTGATGGCTCTCAGACCATCGCGGATGGCATCCTTGATCTGGGTAATGGTGTGCTTATTAGGTCCCTTGATCAAAATGGTGACCGAAAGCGGATTTTTGCAGTCTTCCACAAATGTGTACTTGTTCTCACCCAGTACATGCTCGTAAACGACACCTGCATAGCCGAGATGCTCCTCTTGAAGATCGTCAAAAGAGTTCATGGCAGTACCGCCGCAAGCCAGAGCCAAGCGCTCCATATTGCGGCGTTTGGCGCGACGAAGAGCCAGAATTCCCTCCTTGGCAAGGGCATCTAAGGAAATAGGATCTATTCCCTTCTGGTTGATCAATACGAAAGTCTTGTCTGTGCCATCGCACACCGACCGTTTCAGTTCAATCACCTTCTTCACACGCTGATCTATAAATTCGCGCTCAGCACGGACGAAAGCCTCCCGCTCCTCGGCCGTCTTGTAGAAGAATCCAGAATTGACCTCAGCCTTCTCGTACTCCAGGGATACATTGGCGGTAAGAATGTAGACATTCTCCAACCGCTTGGGCATGTCCGGATGGCGAGCTCCATGGTCCATGACCAGTCCACGCACCAGCTGCGTGTCTGTGTCAGTTTTGTGCTGCATTTCCATCAGCTCAACCATGTGCAGATCAACGGGCTTTTTGTTATCTGCTATGGTCAGAATAGCGTCCACACAGACGTCGGTCAGCAGATCGGCCAGAGCTGGATGCACTTTAGTCTTCAGACTGGTGTTTGCGATCTCTACTAAATTCTTCTTGTTGATTTCTACGGGAACCTTAACCTTGTCGAGGACCTCCAGCGCCTTGTCGCGGGCCTTCTCAAATCCCTCGGCCATGATGCGGGGATGCAGACCCTCAGACAAGTAGATATCGGCCTGCTTGAGAAGCTCTCCAATCAGCATCACTGTGGTGGTAGTGCCATCTCCAGTGGAATCATCCTGAGCCGTGCTGGCCCTGGCAATCATCGAAGCAGTTGGATGCTGGATCTGCATTTCATGCAGCAGGACATTGCCATCCTTGGTTATTTTAATATCCCCGGCGCCAGAAACCAGCCTAGAATATTCGAGAAATTGTTGTTAATGTGCGTACGGTAAGCGCGTGAGTCACTCCTCTTTCCATTGCTACGCTACCCGACTAATAGCAAGGGATATATTTTGTGAGATACTTTCAATTGCCTTGACCTAGACTCTAAATGTTAGTTTCTTTTATCATATTATTTTTTCTAATAATCAATGAAATCTAGAGCACTTGCCGACCGCTGTTCTGTACCGTCTGCTGGCACGATGACGCATGCCGCTGTTACAGTTCATTTCTAACCTTAAACATCACAAGGTGCGGCAACGCAGCTGTTTCTGAATACATGTTTTTCGAATGCGTTAATGCCGCTAATGACGTTTTATTCTGGTGGATAGGATGTAAAAATAACAAAGACAGTTACTTACATTTTTACTGTTCCTTTGGGACCCAGGTTGGTGCGCATCACATCCTGCAGACCTTTGGCGGCGCTGATGTTAATGGACAGAGCCTGAGCGGCACGGGCAAACTCAGCCTTGGGATTCAGCAAACTAATCGAAGCCATTATGTTTTAGAATGCAATAAAACAATATTATATTTAATTTTCTTTTACAAATAGAACCACTTTTTGAAAT
Organism: Drosophila athabasca; assembly: GCA_008121215.1. Taxonomy (NCBI): domain Eukaryota; kingdom Metazoa; phylum Arthropoda; class Insecta; order Diptera; family Drosophilidae; genus Drosophila; species Drosophila athabasca. The sequence continues at coordinate 2,617,935 of CM017796.1, read as the reverse complement.
TAAAGCAGCACGCTGAGTAGACAATCTAGACAACAGTATGACCAACCGTACAACCGATAGTTTGCCCAAAAAAGAAAATCCGAGATTATACAATATAATTTAAGTATTTTATGCGGTAGTTTTTTAACTAGTCCTCGTTTATAAAAACTAGTACTCAGATCCATAAAGCTAAGTACAGAAAGTAGCCTATATGGTGGTGTGATCAGATGTGCATGCTGTATATTTACACTGTTTTGTATTTGTTTATAAAATAATCAGTTAAAAATTCAAATTTTGTATGAAAGCAAGACGACGGTATTATTTATGGGCTCTGTGGCGCTGGAGACTGACAATGCGCATAGAAAACTCCGCAAAATTGGAGAAGTCTAAACAGAAACAGAAACGTGCTAAACAGAAATGCTTACACCATGTTTCTATCAAATTATAAATAAATAAAATGAGTATCGGGTATAAAATGAATAAATCACAATATCCATATAATCGGCTTTATTAAGATTAAATTTGTTGTTATTATTACAATTTTCTAGCCGGCTGGAATTTTCCTGGGGGAACTCCACTTGATGTTTCCTGCCTTGCATGTGAGGTGTCGATGAAGACAAAATATAGAATAATTATATTTTTTATCGAGCCCAGAAAATACCACGCTTGCTTTTCTAGTATATATCGTTTCTTTCCAGTACTGAATACTCGCTGGTAAAATGCTTGCTGAGAAAATTGAAAGAATTACAGACATTTGTATGAATTTTTATCGCTTACATACGAATAACATTCCTGATTTTGTCTAAAGACAATTTTTCGGAACTGAGTTAACCTGAGCTTAAACATTTTCAGGAATCATCAGAGCATAGACTTTAATCAGATGCGTAACAATTATTTTAAACGAGATAAACTAAACTAGTCCGATATATATCGCATTGAACAAAAAAGCTACATATAATACGTAAATACATGTTACAAAAGCTGTTTTGTTGTAATTTAACAAATTCAACGGATTGTACACATAACAGCTGGCGTTAACCTTTATAGTGCAACAAGGCAAATTAATCATTCATTATTATCAGCTTAGCAACAAATATAGTGGAGGTACTTATATCGGTTTCTATCTCTGTTCACAATGAGCCAAAATGAGGTCACCAGCTTAAGTCCTGAGAAAACAAACGACGGCAAGGCGGCTGCTGCTGGCAATTCACGCCAACAGCTGGAAACCTATCGCGTTTATGTGGTCACTTGGAATGTAGGCAGTCGCTTTCCGGAAAACATATCACTGCGCCAACTGCTCAGTTTGGATGATGCAAGCGATGCTTCAGTTTCGGAAGCGCACTTGCCAGACATATATGCCATTGGACTGCAGGAGGTAAATGCTCAGCCACAGCAACAAGTCTTAGGCTTATTTAAGGAGGATCCGTGGACGCACAAGGCCAAGGAACTTCTGCGCAGCTACAACTATGTGTCGGTCAAGTCAGAGCAAATGCAGGGCCTGCTGCTGACCATGTTTGTGCGTCGCCAACACGTACAGCACCTGCAAGACATCGAGGCGGAGTTCACGCGTACCGGCTTTGGCGGAATTTGGGGTAACAAGGGCGCGGTAAGTGTTCGTTTCACAATGTACGGCTGTGGACTGACCTTTGTGGTGGCGCACTTGGCTGCCCACGACCATCAACTAGATGAACGGATCGATGATTACAAACAGATACTAGAGAACCATCATTATCACGTGAAACACTATCGTGAGATATACGACCACGATTATGTCTTTTGGTTTGGTGATCTCAACTTTCGGCTACAGGGTAACGACTCCTCAGCAGAGGTTAGGGAGGCGTTGCGCGATGAAAGCCAGCACGAGACTCTTATAAAGCGGGATCAGCTGTTACATATTCGGGAACACACACAGCAAGCTTTCCAAGTAATGCACGAACGAATACCTGCATTTCCACCCACGTTTAAGTTCAAGGAAGGCACCTCCGAGTACGATTTGAAGCGTCGTCCCGCCTGGACGGATCGCATCATGTACGCCGTGCAGCCGTCAAACCGTCAACGTGGGATGCAGCTGGCCATAGAACAGTGCTCATACAAATCGCATCCAGTATACAGCATCAGCGACCACAAGCCGGTCACAAGCGAGTTTACAGTCAAGATGTATCCGAATGTTCGCGCCCCAGGTGTGAATTTCTCTACGATTTCGTTGTGGCGCATTGGTGACGAAAACACCGTGGAGTACCGCAAGCAGGTAGAGTTCGAAGAAGGTCCCCATGACTGGATAGGCATATACCCCATTGACTATGCTAGTTTGGCGCACTATTCGGCCTACGAGTACGTCAACCAGGCTGAGTCGCCAACCTCATCGGACTCGAACAACGAGCGCGACTACTTCGATACGCCTGCCCCGCATCGGCGTGGCCGCCACCATCACCGGAACCGCCAGCGTCTGCGGCGCCAGCCTGAGACCAACGGAGAGCAAGTGCGAATCGACTTTGCCGATGACGTGGAGCTACGCCATGGTGAGCAGTACCTGCTCATCTACTTCCGCAGCACAGGGTTGCGGGGTGTGACCAGTCTGTCTGGGATTAGCAACGTGTTTGTGGCTGAGAAACGACGCGGCTCGCCTTATCGGACTGAGTACAATGTTGACTAGCTAGCCGAGGTGCTGGACGTCAGTATTATTTAGTCCAATAGCAGCCTCCGTCTGTTTCGCCCTATCAACTGTATCCGTTCTTGTTATAAATGAAATTTTGTTTTTCTGTTTAGTTGGCTGCCTATTAATATGTGTATGTACATATTTTTTCATTTTTGTTACAATGACCCCGATTTGTGTGTCAGTATGTCCACAAAGGACATACATATAAATATATATATGTTTACATGCATTTAGTTATAGATATGTACATATGTATATTGTTATCGAATTATACAAAAATCCAACAAACAATTTTCGTGTACTTGCAGCTTGGTCCTTTGGAATTACGATATTAATTTCGCTATTTATATTGCAGTTTCATGTAATTAGAAAAACTTCAACCGGTTAATCAATTTCATAGCGGATAATTATTTTGAAAAGTAAAACTACTTAGTATAACTATTTTAGGAGTGTAGTGGACAGTGGCTTTCACACCTACTGTACCAGAGTAAATTCAGCTATCTTCTGCCGTTTTTGGGCTTTTAAACTCATAAAAAATATAAAAAGAGAAGTTAATGAATACTAATTAAGCTTCCACCAATACCTTTGCTGACATCAGTTACATAATTACCAATATTTACCGTCCAGCCTGATGAGTTAAACATCTTAGTGTCGTAAACATACCCTGTTAAATAGGTGGCATAATTAAAATGCATTGATGGTGAACCATATCCCTGTCATCTATGTACATTATGCTGTACGAAGACATTAGTGGTACACTGTACATTGAATTCACAGAAAAGTATTCATTGTTAAACAAATATTTCCAGTTGAGTATACATACATATGTTGTTGTTATAGCTGGGTGCATAAATATGTACATCCATATGCAAACGTATACATATACATACATATGTATCTATTATACATATCATTCCCTAACTATATTTTATTTTGAATTATACTTGGTGCAATCAATATGCAATATACATACATATATAAATATATATATGTAACATAAGCAACATTAATAAATTAATATTAAATTAAAACCATAAAGGTCAAGGGTTTCAACTTAAACTTTTCCAAACACTTCTGCGAAAGCTGCAATAACTTACAAGCGTTAATTTTGCTCTTTTACCGAATCAATGCGGTAGAATTCGGGATTCGCTTCATTCGGTCCAATAAAATCATCGATTCAGGCTTTCTTTTTGATCGCTCTCCCAAAACAGACTGAAAGAATCCGGTCTCGTCATTTTTACCATTTTAGATCCGAACAGATCCGATTTTTTTGTTCTCTCTCACTCTCCCTTGTTTTTTGGTAGAGAACGAGAATGTCACACACAAATTTGCTGGCAACATGTTGCCAATGCCTACTATACATGTCCACGCATACACAAAAGGATTTTTCCGTAGCATATGTACGTATGTATGTGTACGTAGCTTACATATGTGTCGAATCACCTCCGAAACTTGATGGTTTTTTCCGCAGTGCTCGAATTCGGTTTTTAGAGATCCGGGGTGATTCGAATCTGACTGAAAGCAGGATGCGTAATGTTTGAACGCATTGAAGGGATATGAGTATACCTGTGATTTTATGAATACATACTGTGGATTCATGCAGGATTCTACTGTACATATGTATGTTTTTATGTACATAAATATGTATGTATGTATGTCTAATAAAATTGATCAAACTTAAGTGCTGCTTTAATTGACTATTCGCATGGCTCTTTTTTTCTATTTAAAGTGGCAAAGATAAATGGGTGAAACTGCTAAATAATTTTTTTATTCTTGATATTCGTAGTGTTTCAGGGCTAGAAGTCAGACTAGATTTTCCCAAAATTAGGCTATGATCCCATCAATAGACAAACCGGAAAGAGGTTTTAATTACTTTCCATTCTCTTCCAGATATACAGCATAATTTCGATCACAGAACAATTCCGTGATAATACATATTTATGTACATACATATCGTGAATATTAATAAAAGTTCACCAATCTGTTGTGCCAGGACCCAATATACACATATGTACATATGTATGTATACTGCTTCCGAGTGATGCGATAAACAACTTTGTAAATTTACATGTATAGTGCTCAAAACGTCCAACCACCATCTTATGCATTTCAACTCCAATAAATCGAGTGGACATTGAAGGATAGTGTACGAAATATGAATATCAACATCAATAGTGTATACAATACTTAAGTCGGGATAAACTGTTGCCCGCTTGTAGCTAACAGCCGATTTTATTGCTAAGTTTCTTGAATCTTGCTAATGCGAAAGGTTGTCATCGGTTGAGGGTACAGTTGGATCGTAGAGGCTTTTCCACAACTTTCCGCTCGGCTCATAGTTGGATTTGTTGGGTAGGATGGATCTTGTTTCATAGCGTTTGAACCTCTGGTTTATGTTGCCAATCCGAGTGTTTTTCGCACCAGACGTCGAGCGATACTATTGAATTCTTCCCTTCGTTCGCGCCACATGATGGCAGCATCAACATTGGCGCCACTCTCGTCGTTGGGTTCTAACATTAAGAACCACAGTCATAAGAACAGCGGCAATTCGTGAGCCGACGAAGCTTTACTCACCCGCCAGCATGCTGACCACGCTAAGCAAGATCTTTTCCACGCTTTGGACTGGACTCCAGCGTTCGGCCGACAGCTCATAGCCCAAGGGATCGTCGCCGGGCGCATGTAGTATTGATATGCAAACGCGGCCATCAGCAAAGATATTTGGATGGAACATATCACAAGTGAATTTCATTTTTGGCGGACTCAGTGGGTAGTCTGGTGGAAAAACGAGTCGTGCGGGAAATACGCCTCCCTCGAAGCAAGTGCCCTCGGGTCCACTGCAAAGTGCAAATAATGGATACAACTACAAATGATAAGGCAGTACGATCGTTAGAACCAACACTCACGCAATTAGCGCCTCCCATTCGAAGAAGTTGTCTTCACTAACAGGACCAGCCACGATTCCTTCCGGTGGGTCGAGCGTTAACTCTGTGAGAATAATGCCATTCAGCTGATAGACAAAATTAAAATATTGTTACAGCAGACGCAGGGCACAGCACAGGTTTATTTGTGGCAGTATTTGGACTTTGGCGGATCTAACAACGACAACATAATCAACGCCAACGTCCGCCCTCGCGCCCGCTCCCGCGTCTGCTCACGCACCATCATCCGCCCCACTTACGTTTGTATTCCGCCATAAGGCGACGCAGTGCGGATCCAGCCATTGCCCTTCTTTTCCACTTGAGTCAGTCCAGATGTCTTCGTCTTTTGCGACGAGCGCAGCGTTCAAAGCTCGGATAATGCGTCAATTCAAACACGTCGTAGTAAATAAGCTTTGCAATATTTATTTATATAAAATATAATACAAATATGTGCTTTTGTCAATGTCTGCCGAGAAAAAATTATACTACGTCCAGTGTGACCGCGGAATTATCAATAAAATATACCATCCGACAATCATAAATATACCGAAAATTACGGTCTCATTTTAAAAATAAACCGTAAAAATACCGACGAAAATCATATTCCTCGATTTTGATATTCTGTTTAATAATACTAGCTGAGCCCTGAAAACTTATTTTAACTGATAGATAAAACAATTTTCTACAAAATTTACCAATTTTAAAAATTCCGTTAATTGGATTCAGTCTCAAATAAGGTTTAAACAAGGAAGGTCAACGAACTAGTCCCTCTTCTTACATGCAAGCTACACGGTAACTACACATTTGCTATACATCAAAAATATTTTTACGGAGTATAGCATTTGTATACCCTACCACTAACCATACAATATATAAGCGGGACAATTCATACATTGAAAATGTCCGCACCAAAATCAGACATCAGCGCCGGAGCCAGTCGTGAGTGTGAGTGAGTGAGTGTATGCGTGCTCATGTATTCTCACGTATTTTGTGGGCTTTGCATGTGTTATCAGCTCCCGCGAGTCGTGAGAGTGTATGTGTGCTCATGTACTTTGCGTGTTTGCAAGTGTGTATGAGCGCACAACTGAAATTTTCGCTCTCCCAACTTTGTTTTGATTTTTGACCAACAATATCTGCAGTACACATACAGTTAAAGCTCAGCCTCACATACAGAGCGTTTTTTACTTTGCCAAGCTGAAATTATGTGTTGTGTGTTCCTCTTCAGCTTGTTGACTGACCTACCGCCACAAAATAAATGAAGAATTGGCAGGATGGGTGGGGGTGGGTGTGACCACTGAACCGAAACGAATATATCTGCGATTTCTATGGCATTTTGAAAATCCAAGGAAAAATAATGGAAAATAGAACAAAAACATATGTGTCACGAATGAAACAAAAACTGTTGTGGTAAAGAAAGGGAAGTTTTATTTTAGTACATATTTTATTAGAAAACTTCAATCAATATTTAATGTCTTATATCGTCAAACAATAGTTCGAAAATAGCTCAAATTTTCCGAAGGTTTCTCCAAAAGGTACACATTTTACCACATCTATTTCAGAGTAAAGTAAGTAAAGCATAACTTATCCGGATAATATACATAGTTATATCGGTGCTGCCACAGATCGAATTCCACCTGATATGCTTTGATAATCTGTGGCACCACCCCAACCCCACAGATTATGGGAATCCATTTGTGGTTCAATGGGATTTCTAAAACTTGCAAAATACTACACATGCATCTACTACTACAAGTTCTACCATTAACTGCCACATTTAAGAGTCGTTTAGAGAGGGTTCCAATACAGTTCCAGTATCCAGCGGATACAATATGTCCTGTATCGAGCGGATACCATTTGTGGCTATTGTGGGTCTTTAGGACGTTGATGTGCAATGACTGGACCATCAAGTGGCCCAAGCGACACCAGCAGATGGCTGGCCAACCGACCGAGGAGCGCTGCCGCATTTCGATTGGGAAGTATTACGCTTAATATAACACCAAGTACTACGACGGTTAAACCTGAAAAAGAGCCCCCCAGTACGTGAAAGTGAAGCTTTTAAGAATTGCATAGAACTCCCATGATGTTGCATCCAAGACAAATATCCGACCCGACCCCACCTGAAACAATAATGTAACTATCATACCGGAATAAATCCACTGTTCAAAAACAAAAAGCCTTGAAACGAAAAAGGAGTGCAAGAAGGAGATAATATAATATATAAAAGATAATAGAAGGATAAATAAATAAATAAAATAAGAAAATATGTGAAAGGCAATCGAAAGAAGAAGGCGGAGATAATATAATATATGTATGTGTTTGTATAAGCTAAAAAGATGATAAATAAATAAATAAAATAAGAAAATATGTGAAAGGCAATCGAAAGAAGAAACAGTATACAAACAGTAAACCAAAACAGAGAGACTCACCTGATCCCATAATAATATAGTGAAGCGTTGAATATTATTTGCTCTTTCCTTTTGTTGCGTTGTTGGAGTTTGATGTTTGTCGTTTGCACACATAAACACAAGAACACACCCAAAAAAATATAAAAAATTAATTATCACATACACCTTGCACTGCGTGTCGCCTTTTACTTCTTAGCGCTCCTTACTAAATTATTTTTGGGTTTTTATTTTCACTCGCACATCACATATTATTTCAATTTATGTATTATTTATTATTATTTTTTATTTATTTATTTCAATTTGCACTGCGTATCGCTTTGTACTCCGTTCACTCGCACTTTCACTCACCATATTTTTTATTTATTTATTTCAATTTATTTATTGTACTATTTATACCACATATTTATTTACATTTATTTTATTTTACTAATTATCTGTTACTAACACAAATTAATTATCGCATACGCCTTGGACTGCGTGCACCTTTATACTCCTTGCTGCTTTCTACTTCTTGCCGCTCCTTGTAGTATTGTTTTTATTTTTCACTCTCACTTTCACTCACAATAAGCACTTAGAACTCTTACAGGTTTCATGCTGCTTAAGAACAATATATTTATAATTATTTTACTATTTATTTATTTATTATTTATTTTATTGATTCACTTATTTTAATTTATTTATTAAGATTTAGTATTATACTTTGATCACAGCGAAAGAATGTTACATTTAGGCGCGCTTGCGCCTTCTACTTTTTGGAGTACGCAGTGCGCATTCTTTTTCACTTGCACTTTCACTCACATTACTCACTCACAAAAAAAGTTAAATTTCGGCCGCGCGCACCCGTCGCGAAACACACGATTGCTTTTTCCGACTTATGACCGCTTTCAATGATGGTGGGGGGGGAGACTGAGAGCTCTGATCAGAATGCAGCTGCAGCGACGCATACTTAACAAGGTAGCCGCACTGAGAGAGCTTTACTTCTTATTTCAGTGAAGAAGAAAAAGAACAAGAGAAAACCGTCCGCGGAGAGAATCGTCGCTCACAACTGCTGCTAGGCAGACTCAAGGTATACTCAAGGTATACTCAAGGTATACTAAACAAGGTAGGCTTATTGGCTCGCTCGCTCTCTGTGTTTAACTACATAAATTTCAGTCTGCCTGTTTAGTATACCTTGGGTATACTTAGTATACCTTGGGCAGACTGAAATTTAAGAAGTAAAAGAGAGGGCGAGGGAGCGAGTGCGGCTACCTTGTTAAGTATGCCTTCGGTGCCGGTGATCACAGATAACGCATGTAGGTCAAGGGCTCGCTCTCGCTCTCTTACTCAGTTTATCTTTTGCTATTAGCTCGCTGCTAAATTACCATGCCTCTGTATCGGCAGCAACGAATTTATTCTTTCTATGATAGTTAACTGTTAAATCAGTAGAGATTTGCATTGCACTGAACACATCTATTTCCTGCATTTGGCTTACGCTCTAGAAGCGAAGAGGGAGACAAAGAGTACATAGAAAATTTAGATTACTTTGAAGAGTTCTTCTCTTTGATGCTCTCTTCCTATGCTTATGCATTGTAAGAGTGATTTTAATTATTGCGTTATTTTGTCTTTGGCGTATGCATTGTTGTTGTTGTTGCTTGCATGGAAAATGCGTGGATGATGTACATAAGTCAACTTGACCATAGACAAAATATTTTAATGTGAATAGCTATGTATATTTGATCCATCTCTTCATTGCAGGTAATGCAGGGCAGACAATTATGAGCGCACCTTTGCTGAAATAATCTGAAGGCGGCTTTTTGCAATAGGGACTTGTGTTTGCTGTTATTGCTTTGGCTTCTTATCTGTTTGGGGCGGGGGGAGATGGGAAACGAGCGACAAAAAACTGTAACAATTTGAATAGTTATTTTATTTGATTCTCTTTTCCTACTGCATGTGGGGACAGTACAATGCCCTGAAGCGGGGGCGCTTCAGTAAGAGCATCTTTGCTTTTGCATTATGTGAGTTCTTGTAATTGTTTTTTTGCTTTGGCGTACGCGTCGTTGTTGTTGCTGCCTTTCAATGCTTTTACATATGTACATACATAGGTGGAATGGAAGCTTGACCATAGAAAAAATATTTTAATGTGAAGAGTTATATTTGGTTCCCTCTCTTCACTGCGGGTAGTGCAGGGCAGACAATTAAGAGCGCACCTTTGCTGAAATAATCTGAAAGCGGCTTTTTTCAATAGGGATTTGTGTGTGTTGTTGTTGTTTTGGTTTGTGCTCTGTATGGGGAGGGGGAGATAAGCCAAGAGTTAAATTTGATCCCCTCTCTTCACTGCAGGTAATGCCCTGAAGCAGGGCAAACAATTAAGAGCGCAGCTTTTCCTAGAGAATCTAAGAGCGGCTATTGCAATGGGGTTTTTGTGTTTGTGGGTTTTTTGTTTTAAGAAAAAATACCCAAAAAATGGCGAAAAAAAAATAGCACCACTAGCACTTTTCTTAGTGAAGCTTCTATATTTCTCAAAATTGTCTTTGTAAAAGGCACGTATTCATTAGTTTTGACTAAGATTTCATTGTTTCTGTCATAAAAGTTAATAATAATTATTACAATGAGACGTGGATAGCACTGCACTGCGGAGATGAGAGATCTGACCAAAAATCTGATATGAAACGGAAAAACGTACAGAAAAGTTGGTCGATTGGTATGATATTCCAATAAAATGATTAAAAACGTCTTAAACTATGAAGAAAAGGCTGAAAAACGCGGACAAAAACGATCTATGACCCCTCTTCATGGCAAAAGACAAATTCGTCAGAGCAAGAAGGGTCCCTTTAGGTCAGCTACCGAGCTTAAAGAAGAGCTTAAAATAAATGCGATGGATCAAAAAGTTAATAATAATTATTATATGGGATTTTCCGCCAAAAATTTGAAATCAACCATTTTGTTGATATGCTTGATTTAATAATAAAATTAGTTTCAACAATTTGTTCTAAGCATTACATGTATTTTTGCCCCTTTTTACTCAGCTAAAAATTTTACGCGGCAATATTTAAATTCAAATCTGCCGTTTTTTGTTGTTATTAGTGGTGATAGTTCCGCTGATTAGGCAGAAAAGTACGAAAATTGCTGTTATGCGCAAAGAAAAACCAAAACCAATCGAATATAACGAATAAACGCACCTGCGTCGGAAAACGACGCAACTTTTTGCCACCACTAGGGCACTAAACCTATGTAAAAAAATCAGCGTTTCTGGGAAGATGCAAAGAATCAAGACGCAGCGTCAGTGTAAACGGCACCTTAACCAGATCATTTGGGTCAGCTCTAATACTCGTATATCACTACACTTGAAGACCAATCTAGTCTGGAAAAATACACACCATAATAATAATATAAAATAAGAATAAGACATATTTAGACTGATGCTTTTAGAAAAAAACACTAAAAAGCAACGCACAAATTAATATTAGACGGAATATAAAAATCGAGGAATATGATTTTCTTCGGTATATTTTTAAAATGAGACCGTAATTTTCGGTATATTTTATGGATAATTCCGCGATCACACTGTCTAATTGTCAATCGTCGCTCCCGCACGTGCTCCGCTCCGAGAATGGGAGATGCTGTGGAAGCTTTATTCGTCAGCGCCTGCAGCGAAGAAAACACAACATGCAGTGTCCAGGATCTTCGCACTGGCACCGACCTAATGAAGTACAAGGGCGGGGGGAATGCCCAACACCACAGTCTGGCTATGATTGGCCTGAATTATGTTCTGGCAGCCAACACAATTAAGCCTCTGCTCCACGTCTGGCCTATCAATAAGCAGGAGCAGATGTCGAGCCTGCGGTTTGTGCTGCCTGGCAAGGCCAATGCTATGGCCCTCACTCCAGATGGCGCGTACCTGGTAGTTGGAATACAGGAGAGCATTTATATCTGGCACATGAACACCGGTCGCATGCTGAATACCCTCTCGAAACACTACCAGCCCATCACCTGTCTGCGTTTCACCGACAATGGCGAGCGCTTTGTGAGCGCCGGTAAAGATGGAGCCGTACTCGTCTGGGACCTCACATTCTCAGTTGCACCGCTAGACAATGGCAGTCAGGAGGGCAGTGAGCCTCTGTACAGCTTTAGCGATCATGGGCTGGCAGTGACGGATCTGCACACTGGAATTGGTGGCACTCGCTCCTACCTATACACAGTGTCCCTAGATCGTTGCTGCAAAGTATATGACCTGAACGGTGGCATCATGCTCCTCAGCATTGTGTTCCCAGTAGCACTGCATAGCGTGGTTGTTAATAGGATGGAGACCAGCATTTATGTTGGCTCCGCCGAAGGCAAGTCGTTTGTGTTTCACACTTGGAGAGCGCCACGAATGAAGGTGAGTGATTACAATAGTAATTGCATAGCAATTTCATAATAATTGTTATTACAGGAATACCATCTGGAGGAGGACGAAGCTCAGGCCTTTATTGGTCATACGGTTGGAAAACCCATAACCTCATTGGCTCTGACAATGAATGCGCAACAGTTGGTCTCCGGCGGTGAGGATAAGCAAGTCTGCATTTGGGATGTTGCGAGTCGGCAGCTCATGAAGAGTATTCCCCAGAACGGCGTGATCACTAATCTGAGAATCCGTCTTCTCAGTCCCGCCATTTTCCAGCCACAACACAAGCAGCCACAATTATTTGCCGATAGTCTGAAGCGGATGATCACCCCTCCGGATCTAGATGATTACATAGAGTTGCTCGTCACCGAGGAGTACCCCAAAGAACGGGGAAAACCAAAGCGGGATTTTAGCAACATAAATTTGGGTCTTGAGAACATCAAAATATTCAAAAAAATGCAGAACGTAAATCTGTGCGACAATGACGATATTATTGATTTTGACGAGGAGGCGTTGAAATCACCTGAGCAATCTACTAAAGTTAAAGATGAAGACGTTCCCTTATCGGACGAGGAAGACAATGATGAGGACCACTCCAGTTCCCCTGCAGTACAGCAACTTATCGCCGAAAACCGACGCCTTAAAAAGCAAAACGAGGAAATCATGGCGAAGTATTTGGCAGACCATTCGGAAAAAGTCAAGGCGCCTTCAGCGAGAAATCGCAAGAAAGCTCGTAAGAACTAGTCTTTGGTTCCACCCATGGCTTTTGTTAACTTAGATTATAGCTCAGTAATATATGATACATATATTTTAAATCTGTACAGAAATCTAAAACCATCTGTCTCAAAATAGGCTGCGTATTTTAAATTAGCCGTTGTTAACTTTCAGACTGAAATGAATGTTTATCAATTGTATCAATTGTCAATTCAACTAGATCCGGCCCTTTTTAGGCAAGACTATCAACGAGTACGGAGTTTATTAAATTCGTGTAAATTTATGAAGATAGAAGAAAGGTTTCCAATCCCATAAAGTACACATTTACACATATCTTATGTATAGCATCGATATTAGAGTCGATATAGCCATCTCTACCTGTCCATCGGCCTTGTTTGAAGCCCAATTATTCGCGAACTGCTCAATGTGGAAAGTATCTTCACAAAATATTCGGATAAAAGCTTTTTACTCATCGGTGAGTTCACTTTCAAGCTCGAGTTCGTAAAAGACAAGAAGTAATTATACGCTGAACTGAAGGATCGGAACAATTAGCCTGATACTCTAATCCTCCTGATCCTTCCATCATTATTCGTATAAATCTACGAATATACATCTTATACGTACATATGCAAATAATTATACGCACATACATATATTGCTTTACGTATATATGTAAGTATGTATAAAAACAAACAAAAAACATGGAATATCTTACAAAAATGAAGAGTGCAAACAAAACGCTGGAAACCAGCTTTACTTCAAAACATTATCATTATTCGGCTGTTCATTCATGTCATCATCCTCGGCATTCTCCTGATCTTCAGATTTGTCCTTCTGCTCAGCGAGCTGGCGACGGATCTCCCTATTGGAGTTTAGCAGCTCCCGTAGCTGAGACATGATGTCATCGGTACGCTGCTCAACGGCGTCCAGGGCGCAGCTGAGGGCGTCCAGGCTCTGGTTAACATCTTCCATTTCTGTGAAATGCCATTGTGGTTATTAATGAGGTGGAATATCACCTAACTCACCTTGTAAATCTGCCTCCTGCACATTTGCATTACCCGAGTCGCTGGACGATGTGGGATCGTGGTTGTTCTTGGGCGACATATCCCTTAGCTGCCCTTCTTACCCTTTGTACAATAAAATTTATTTTTATTTCTCCGATGGAGATTTAATGTCACGGGACACCAGCTCGAATGCCATTTTCTCTCGATTTTCAACACTGAATATACTAGAAAAATATACCGATACAGTATCACTAACCATACAATATATAGACACGACACTTCAGACATTGAAAATGTCCGCACCACAATCAGGCATCAGCTACACCCGGGCATCAGCTACACCAGTCGTGAGAGTGTATGTGTGCACATGTATTCTCGCTTATTTTGCGTGTTGTGCATGTGTGGATCAGCTACTCGGCTAGTCGTGAGAGTGTATGTGTGCTCATGAGCATGCATGTACATTGCGTGTTTGCAAGTGTGTATGAGCGCACAACTGAAATTTTCGCTCTCCCAACTTTGTTTTGATTTTTGTGCTCGCGCCACCCTTCACTTTAGCATTATTGGAGTCGGCCCTTTTTGAAGACGCTTGCTTTATAATACCAGAATAATAATAGAATAAGCCTTTAAATAAAAAAGGAGTGCAAGAAGGAGATAATATAATATATAAAAGATAATAAATATAATATAATAATATATAGAAGGATAAATAAATAAATAAAATAAGAAAATATGTGAAAGGCAATCGAAAGAAGAAGGCGGAGATAATATAATATATGTATGTGGCTGAATAAGCTAAAAAGATGATAAATAAATAAAATAAGAAAATATGTGAAAGGCAATCGAAAGAAGAAACAGTATAAGGAGTAAACCAAAACAGAGAGACTCACCTGATCCCATAATTATAAAGTGAAGCGTTGAGTATTACTTGCTCTTTCCTTTTGTTGCATTGCTGTAGTTTGATGTTTGTCGTTTGCACACATAAACACAAAAACACACATAAAAAAAAACAAAAATTAATTATCACATACATATGTACACCTTGCACTGCGTTTGGCTTTGCACTCCTTGCCGCCTTCTTCTTCTTGCCGCTCGTTATAAAATTGTGTTTTTTTTTTATTTGCACTCGCACTTTCACTCACAATGTGCACTTAGAACCCCTCATAAAAACTTTGGTTGGGTGGTTTCACATTTTTATTTTTTATTATTTATTATTATTATTATTATTTATTTTTTATTTCAATTAAGTTTTTTTTTTATTTATTTCAATTTATTTGTAATTATTTTATTATTTATTTAAATTTGTTTCACAGAGAAAAAATTTACACTTAGGCCTGCGCGCACAGGCCTGCGCCTTCTACTTCTTGCCGCTCCGTATAGTCTTTCACTGTCACTTTCACTCACATTAGAACCCTTCGAACCCCTCATAAAACTTGGTTTGGGTGGTTTCACTTTTCATTTAAATTTGGTTATTTTTGAATTTTATTATAGCTTAACACACTGAACACGTATTATAATTTATTTATTGTGATTTAGTTTTATAATAATTGATCACAGAATAAGAATCTCACATTTTGGCCGGCGCGCGATTCGCCGTCGGGAAACACACACGATTTAATTTTTCGTTTTTATGACCGCTTGCAATGATGGTGGGGGGGGAGACTGAGAGCTCTGATCAGAATGCAGCTGCAGCGACGCATACTTAACAAGGTAGCCGCACTGAGAGAGCTTTACTTCTTATTTCAGTGAAGAAGAAAAACAAGATATACTAAACAAGGTAGCATTATTGGCTCGCTCGCTCTCTTGTTTTGCTTCTTTCGACTCAGTCTGTTGTGAACAGTACAACGCATTTGTGAGAGTCTCTCTCTTCTGTCATTTTAACACTTAAGAATACCTTCTTTGCTGCTCTCTATGCGGCTACCTTGTTTAGTATGCCTTGAAGAAAAAGAACAAGAGAAAATCGTCCGCGGAGAGATTCGTCGCTCACAACTGCTGCTAGGCAGACTCAAGGTATACTTAGTATACCTTGGGCAGACTGAAATTTAAGAAGTAAAAGAGAGGGCGAGAGAGCGAGTGCGGCTACCTTGTGTTAAGTATGCCTTGGGTGCCGGTGATCACAGATAACGCATGTAGGTGAAGGGCTCGCTCTCGCTCTCTTACTCAGTTTATCTTTTGCTATTAGCTCGCTGCTAAATTACCATGCCTCTGTATCGGCAGCAACGAATTTATTCTTTCTATGATAGTTAACTGTTAAATCAGTAGAGATTTGCATTGCGCTGAAGACATCTATTTCCTGTATTTGGCTTACGCTCTAGAAGCGAAGGGGGAGACGAAGAGTACATAGAAAATGTAGATTACTTTAAAGAGTTCTTCTCTTTGATGCTCTCTTCCTATGCTTATGCATTGTAAGAGTGATTTTAATTATTGCGTTATTTTGTCTTTGGCGTATGCATTGTTGTTGTTGTTGCTTGCATCGGTGGAATGGGAGACGGAAAATGCGTGGATGTATACATAAGTCAACTTGACCATAGAAAAAATATTTTAATGTGAATAGCTATGTATATTTAATCCATCTCTTCATTGCAGGTAATGCAGGGCAGACAATTAAGAGCGCAACTTTGCTGAAATAATCTGAAAGCGGCTTTTTGCAATAGGGATTTGTGTTTGCTGTTGTTGCTTTGGCTTATTATCTGTTTGGGGCGGGGGGAGATGGGAAACGAGCGACAAAAAACTGTAACAATTTGAATAGTTATTTTATTTGATTCTCTTTTCCTACTGCATGTGGGGACAGTACAATGCCCTGAAGCGGGGGCGCTTCAGTAAGAGCATCTTTGCTTTTGCATTATGTGAGTTCTTGTAATTGTTTTTTTGCTTTGGCGTACGCGTCGTTGTTGTTGCTGCCTTTCAATGCTTTTACATATGTACATACATAGGTGGAATGGAAGCTTGACCATAGAAAAAATATTTCAATGTGAATAGCTATGTATATTTGATCCATCTCTTCATTGCAGGTAATGCAGGGCAGACAATTAAGAGCACACCTTTGCTGAAATAATCTGAAAGCGGCTTTTTGCAATAGGGATTTGTGTGTGTTGTTGTTGTTTTGGTTTGTGCTCTGTATGGGGAGGGGGAGATAAGCCACGAAAATTTGTAATAATTTGAATATTTCTTATATTTGATGCTTTCCTCCTACAGCATGTGGTGTGGGTATAATGCTCTAAAGCGGGGGCAAAAGTTAAGAGAGCAGTAGCGGCCTGGCTTTTACATTGTAGAGAGTATTTGTAATTGTTTTTTGGCGTTGGCGTATGCATCGCTGTTGTTGTTGCCTGCCAATTCTTTACATGGGTGGGAATGGGAGACGGCGAGTGCATGGATGACGTAAGTCAGACCATAGAACTAATATTTTAAAGTGAAGAGTTAAATTTGATCCCCTCTCTTCACTGCAGGTAATGCCCTGAAGCACGGCAAACAATTAAGAGCGCAGCTTTTCCTAGAGAATCTAAGAGCGGCTCGTATGTACATATCTTAGCTTTCGATGTGTCAAATTCATTCCACACTAGCGCGCTGCAATTTTCGTGCTCTGCTCTGCTCCTTCACTTGAGCATTTTTCTGCGCCATTTTGACACAGAATCCGGAAAGCCCTCACCCTCCCCTCCCCCACACACTCACAAACACATCTGCAGTCTGCCAGAGGCAACTCACATGCCCCTACCAATGTCCTGCCCCTTCAATTTTCCACATCCTGCAGTGGAGAATGCAAAATCATACGAGAAAAAGCTCAAAATATTGCGGCAGTAGGATATTTTTTTTTAATATTAATAAGTTTATTATTTCTTGTTTATTTTTTATGTTCTATTTTTCACATGTATGTATGTATGTATGTACAAATATTTAATAGATTTAATTCTAGGCGGGGAATATGGATGTGACTTAATTATTGAAAAGTTTTTAAATTATGTCATATCAAGTCGACTCAAAGATCAGATTAATTTTTGACCCCATTACAGGTGTAATGGCCTCCTCGTGGTGTTCCCTGGGTACCGATCTTCAATCGGGAGCCAATTTGAGCAGCGACTTTATGTCTATATGTACATATGAATGTATGTATGTACATATGTTTACGGCTTTTTCATAGGCAGTAATAATATAATAATTTATATGTATAATAAAAATATAAAAAAATAACAGATTTCTTTCTTCCCACGGCCAAGTGTCCCTCCAACCCACACCCACCCCCACCCATCCTGCCAATTCTTCATTTATTTTGTGGCGGTAGGTCAGCATCCGTCTATTGCCATGAAGAGGGGCCATAAATCGTTTCCGTCCGCGTGTTTCAGCCTTTTCTTCATAGTTTAAGACGTTTTTAATCATTTTATTGGAATATCATACCAATCGACCAACTTTTCTGTACGTTTTTCCGTTTAATATCAGATTTTTGGTCAGATCTCTCATCTCCGCAGTGCAGTGCTTTCCACGTCCCATTGTAATGATTATTATTAACTTTTATAACAGAAACAATGAAATCTTAGTCAAAACGAATGAATACGTGCCTTTTACAAAGACAATTTTGAGAAATATAGAAGCTTCACTAAGAAAAGTGCTAGTGGTGCTATTTTTTTTTCGCCATTTTTTGGATATTTTTTCTTAAAAGAAAAAAACACAAACACAAAAACCCCATTGCAATAGCCGCTCTTAGATTCTCTAGGAAAAGCTGCGCTCTTAATTGTTTGCCGTGCTTCAGGGCATTACCTGCAGTGAAGAGAGGGGATCAAATTTAACTCTTCACTTTAAAATATTAGTTCTATGGTCTGACTTACGTCATCCATGCACTCGCCGTCTCCCATTCCCACCCATGTAAAGAATTGGCAGGCAACAACAACAGCGATGCATACGCCAACGCCAAAAAACAATTACAAATACTCTCTACAATGTAAAAGCCAGGCCGCTACTGCTCTCTTAACTTTTGCCCCCGCTTTAGAGCATTATACCCACACCACATGCTGTAGGAGGAAAGCATCAAATATAAGAAATATTCAAATTATTACAAATTTTCGTGGCTTATCTCCCCCTCCCCATACAGAGCACAAACCAAAACAACAACAACACACACAAATCCCTATTGCAAAAAGCCGCTTTCAGATTATTTCAGCAAAGTTGCGCTCTTAATTGTCTGCCCTGCATTACCTGCAATGAAGAGATGGATCAAATATACATAGCTATTCACATTGAAATATTTTTTCTATGGTCAAGCTTCCATTCCACCTATGTATGTACATATGTAAAAGCATTGAAAGGCAGCAACAACAACGACGCGTACGCCAAAGCAAAAAAACAATTACAAGAACTCACATAATGCAAAAGCAAAGATGCTCTTACTGAAGCGCCCCCGCTTCAGGGCATTGTACTGTCCCCACATGCAGTAGGAAAAGAGAATCAAATAAAATAACTATTCAAATTGTTACAGTTTTTTGTCGCTCGTTTCCCATCTCCCCCCGCCCCAAACAGATAATAAGCCAAAGCAACAACAGCAAACACAAATCCCTATTGCAAAAAGCCGCTTTCAGATTATTTCAGCAAAGTTGCGCTCTTAATTGTCTGCCCTGCATTACCTGCAATGAAGAGATGGATTAAATATACATAGCTATTCACATTAAAATATTTTTTCTATGGTCAAGTTGACTTATGTATACATCCACGCATTTTCCGTCTCCCATTCCACCGATGCAAGCAACAACAACAACAATGCATACGCCAAAGACAAAATAACGCAATAATTAAAATCACTCTTACAATGCATAAGCATAGGAAGAGAGCATCAAAGAGAAGAACTCTTTAAAGTAATCTACATTTTCTATGTACTCTTCGTCTCCCCCTTCGCTTCTAGAGCGTAAGCCAAATACAGGAAATAGATGTCTTCAGCGCAATGCAAATCTCTACTGATTTAACAGTTAACTATCATAGAAAGAATAAATTCGTTGCTGCCGATACAGAGGCATGGTAATTTAGCAGCGAGCTAATAGCAAAAGATAAACTGAGTAAGAGAGCGAGAGCGAGCCCTTCACCTACATGCGTTATCTGTGATCACCGGCACCCAAGGCATACTTAACACAAGGTAGCCGCACTCGCTCTCTCGCCCTCTCTTTTACTTCTTAAATTTCAGTCTGCCCAAGGTATACTAAGTACACCTTGAGTCTGCCTAGCAGCAGTTGTGAGCGACGATTCTCTCCGCGGACGGTTTTCTCTTGTTCTTTTTCTTCTTCACTGAAATAAGAAGTAAAGCTCTCTCAGTGCGGCTACCTTGTTAAGTATGCGTCGCTGCAGCTGTATTCTGATCAGAGCTCTCAGTCTCCCCCCCCACCATCATTGCAAGCGGTCATAAAAACGAAAAATTAAATCGTGTGTGTTTCCCGACGGCGAATCGCGCGCCGGCCAAAATGTGAGATTCTTATTCTGTGATCAATTATTATAAAACTAAATCACAATAAATAAATTATAATACGTGTTCAGTGTGTTAAGTTATACGATCTTTGCAAGCGATCCTAAAAACGGAAAATTAAATCGTGTGTGTTTCCCGACGGCGAATCGCGCGCCGGCCAAAATGTGAGATTCTTATTCTGTGATCAATTATTATAAAACTAAATCACAATAAATAAATTATAATACGTGTTCAGTGTGTTAAGCTATAATAAAATTCAAAAATAACCAAATTTAAATGAAAAGTGAAACCACCCAAACCAAGTTTTATGAGGGGTTCGAAGGGTTCTAATGTGAGTGAAAGTGACAGTGAAAGACTATACGGAGCGGCAAGAAGTAGAAGGCGCAGGCCTGTGCGCGCAGGCCTAAGTGTAAATTTTTTCTCTGTGAAACAAATTTAAATAAATAATAAAATAATTACAAATAAATTGAAATAAATAAAAAAAAAACTTAATTGAAATAAAAAATAAATAATAATAATAATAATAAATAATAAAAAATAAAAATGTGAAACCACCCAACCAAAGTTTTTATGAGGGGTTCTAAGTGCACATTGTGAGTGAAAGTGCGAGTGCAAATAAAAAAAAACACAATTTTATAACGAGCGGCAAGAAGAAGAAGGCGGCAAGGAGTGCAAAGCCAAACGCAGTGCAAGGTGTACATATGTATGTATGTGATAATTAATTTTTGTTTTTTTTTTATGTGTGTTTTTGTGTTTATGTGTGCAAACGACAAACATCAAACTACAGCAATGCAACAAAAGGAAAGAGCAAGTAATATTCAACGCTTCACTTTATAATTATGGGATCAGGTGAGTCTCTCTGTTTTGGTTTACTCCTTATACTGTTTCTTCTTTCGATTGCCTTTCACATATTTTCTTATTTTATTTATTTATTTATCCTTCTATATATTATTATATTATATTTATTATCTTTTATATATTATATTATCTCCTTCTTGCACTCCTTTTTTATTTAAAGGCTTATTTTATTATTATTCTGGTATTATAAGGCAAGCGTCTTCAAAAAGGGCCGACTCCAATAATGCTAAAGTGAAGGGTGGCGCGAGCACAAAAATCAAAACAAAGTTGGGAGAGCGAAAATTTCAGTTGTGCGCTCATACACACTTGCAAACACGCAATGTACATGCATGCTCATGAGCACACATACACTCTCACGACTAGCCGAGTAGCTGATCCACACATGCACAACACGCAAAATAAGCGAGAATACATGTGCACACATACACTCTCACGACTGGTGTAGCTGATGCCCGGGTGTAGCTGATGCCCGGGTGTAGCTGATGCCCGGGTGTAGCTGATGCCTGATTGTGGTGCGGACATTTTCAATGTCTGAAGTGTCGTGTTTATATATTGTATGGTTAGTGACAGTATCGACTAATGGTCGTATTCCACTACACTTCCAGTTAAAATCCCAGTACTCAGATCAACGAAATTTCTGTTCTGCAAGAACGGATTTATCCAATAATCCGTGCATTGTTGTCCTTCACACAGGGCCGAAAAGTAACACATTTCTGCTTTATGTCGCACAAAGTTTGAATTTGTAGCTGATTTTATTTGTTGACGGTGTAACCGTAGGGCATGGCATTGGTATTAAAGTGTAGTGGAATACGACAAGAAAACTAGTGAGGTCTCGAAGTGTGGTGAAATAAGAGACTGTTAGTCTAAAAAGTACTCAAATCATTTTATCTTGTCTTATTTCGCTAGGGAATAGCGGGTATTCGTGGTCGTTTTGTAAAAATCAGGGAATGTACATCCCGTCGTGATGGATATCGATAAGTAAGAAATTACTTTGCCATCAATTGGAAATATTTTCACGATAGTTTTCTTACTTGCCGCCTGACATAACATCTATTGACAAATCGAAATGTTCTTTAAATATCAAACGAGAATATTGCTTACACAATTGAACGTGAGTCTGAGTGGTTGATAGCTGCATTATTGCAAATTTCAAAAGTTGTATATTTATTAGCTACCGCGATGTTATGCTACAAAGCAGACACCCCCAACAAACGGGAGCCCACCTGGTCTGGCCCATCCGCCAGATCCAAAGACCGTCAGCTGCGACTATATAGGTCCACCAGATCCGCAATCAAACCTGCGTCCCTACGTGAGACACTACGATGACAACGAAACGGATTTGGCTAAGAAATTGCGAATGATGCGCATCGAAGTGGAGGCTTGGAACACGAATTTCTGGACCAGGCATAACAAACGATTCTATGAGGTACGCTAGTCCCATCTCTTTTTTTCCTGGCTATCTCTCTTGTCATCTCTTTCGCTTTGATGAAGACTTACAACAAGTGTCGTTTTTAGGAGAAAGACGACTTCATACGACTCCACAAAGAGGCTGGCACCGAGGACATCTCGGCGGATCGCATGAGCGAATTCTATAAAACTTTTTTGGACAAGAATTGGCGCATCCATATGATGTACAACCTATCGTGGTATATGAAAAACTTTGACATGCTCACATTGGCGTTTATGGTGCAGGTCCAAAGACTTCTGGCCCGCAGAAAGAGATGAACAGGAAGTAGTATTTTTTGTTTTGTTTGGTTGATTTGATTTGTTTCTGTTTCTACAAATTGCGTACAGAGTTGGATCAGTTAGACTACAGCCAGTCTAATGTATATATGCACCAATATTTGTCTTAGTATGAAGATGTTTTGAGTATCGAAAGAGTCAAATAAAACATTTCAAATGATTGCAAAATGGTTGCATACAATTTACTTAACAATTATGGAGATGACAAAAAAAAACGCTTTCTGGATAGTTAATATGCTTAACATTAAGGCAAACTAGTTAAATTAAATAAAATACAATATATATTCGTATATCTACGTATTCAATGAAAGTTGTGCATATTACATTTATTACACCTGTTGAGAAACAAACTCGTTTTCATGTCTCTATTTTCTAATGTCCATTGTAAGACTGCAAAAACTAATGATCGTTATAATTATGATAATATAATAATGGTAAACAAAAAGGAAGGCACACACGCATAAAGTCAAGTGGGGGCACTCGCTAGGGTCTATCTCTGAGGGGCTACAAACACGATGAATATTATGATAATGATGATTGTAAAGATGCTGAGCTGATTGTGCTCTTTGTGGTCGTGGTGCTGGGTGCTGGGGGTTGAGGTGGGCTGGGAAATAGTGAAATAATGTACCTAACATAAAATACATATATTTTATAGAAATTATACAGTTTAGCACTTTAAACTATAAAAACGCTGTCCATTCCCACCCTTTCCACTGCCCTGTACCCTTCCTTATGGGCGATTAAGGATATAAATTAGCTACAGTGGGCGGCGGGCACATATAAAATACATAACTTACAGGGTCCTATGCTCTATGCTCTACAATAGCACGTATTCATACATATACCTATATATATATATATGTACATGATCTACACTGTTTAGAGAATGAATTTCCATTTGCTGATGTTCCGAATTCGGGTCACTGGGTGAACTTCCATGTGGGTTGGTTCGTGCTGGGTTGCTTATGTTTCTGCTTCTGCCTTTAGTTCATCCACTTGCGACAATTGGGAGCGCCACAGGCACACGGTATCTTGTGTGCATCATCCTCTATATTAAACTTGTAGTCATACGAGAGCTGCGAGAGCATACAAAATACAAAACAAATTCAAATCACTGCGCAACAGATCTCTGTCTGCATCTGTGAAACTCACCTCCTCGCCGCGATAAATTTTACGCTTGGCAAATATTATGATCCGAACATCGCGATCTACCTCAACAATCTCCGTCACACAGTTTGGATTGCAGGAGTGGTTGATATAGCGCGCCAGACCGCCGCTCAGAGTGGCATCTACAACGCGATCCTCGTCAAGGCGGAACATGTAAATGCCTCGATTCTGAATGGATAAAATTAAGATTTGATGACTCATTCATTTAAATTGATTCACTGACACGTTACGTACCTTGGATTCGTACTGCTTCTCCCGTATCTCGGAAACCTCGGTGCGAATGACCTCCCCAATATACTCGATGATCATGGTGTGCTTTTCAATATCGCGGGCAGCATACAAACCCAGGCCCTGAATCTTTGACCTAAATGATGAACAAAAGAAAAGAAAAAGGGTAATTTCCAAAGGCCTAGTCCTATTCTTAACATAATAAAAAGAGAGCTAAGTATAACTCACCTCGCCAAGTAGACATTGTTGCGCCACTCCTGCTTCATCTTTTTGTACTGGGAGCTCTTGGAGTGGACAAACTGCTTGCTGTACGGGCAGGCAACCTCCCCGGCAATCGACGTCGAGTTGGCCATGCGCTGGGTGCTACAGCTACCTGCGGTCACCTGGGTGTGCGGCTTGCGCCAGACGAGCAGTTGACGTTGCTTGGGCTCGGTGCGGGCGGCGCCGGACGGATTTATGGCTAGCGGGAACTCCAGCAGCGGGTTGCGGCCGTACTTGAATCGGTAGTCGGTGAGCGTCTCGATCCCAGGCAGGCTCTCCAGTATGCGCACAATGGCCGGCTCCGTCAGCCCGAAGAGGTCCTCGCCGCTGATATGTTGCGGGAAGAGCTGCAGCCACTTGTGCACCTTCCGCAGACGGGTGATAGGTTGCAGGATCTGCTGCCATACCCCCGATGGCGTACTGGCCTGAAACTCGCGTTCCGGCTCCTTGTCGCTGCCGTCTTGAACAACGATCCGGAATTCAGGCTTACAACCGGCCTCGGCTATGGAGCAGATGTAGCGACACCGCCGATTTGGACGACGCACGCACCAATAGTAACGACTCTGCGAATCAGGAGTGTAATTAAGATGCGGGCGGTGGTGAGATCATGGTGCATCTCATCGTACACGTGAGGACGAACGAAAGGTACTTACCACCTTGTAGCCAATGGGATAGATAAAATGGGGCGTGTGGAATGCCTCCAGCTGGTGGGGCAGCAACTGGCCCACATTGAGGAACGTCATGTTGCCCACCCGCAGCAGATTGCTTAGCTCCGTGTAGTGCATGACGGTGGCAACCTGACGATTTTCGTCGCGGTCCACAAACACTCGACGGTGAACAACGAAGGAGCTTAGCTCGTTCTCCATGGGCCCGAAAGCGGATCCAGACCCAGACCCAGACCCGGCATTGCCACTTCCACTGCTTGCATGGGTTTGAGTGTGGGCATGGCCATGGGCACTGCAGTGCACAGATTTGTTCTTGTAGAAGACGCACTCCTCCCGAATGGCGCAGGGCAGGTGGTAGAGATTGTTACAGCGCGACTTGAAGCATTTTATTGTAGCTCCCAGCTGGTGGCAGGCGCTGCACGCCTGATTCAGTCCCGCCTGCAGTGCGGTCTGGAAGTTCATCAGCGCCCCGGACAGAGTCTCGTACACACCATTCGACCACAACGCACAGTTGAGGTGAACCTGCATGAGAGAGAAATGTGAGATTCACAGATGGGAAGGGGTCGGATAGGCTATATCATTAGCAGTCTCACCCATTTGTCCACATCAAAGTTAAGCAGGCGCGAGGGCCCATCAGCCTGGCCATCGCCGCGTTGATTGCAGAAGACGCACTGGCGCGTGTCCTCCAAATGGCTGACCACGTCCGTTTCCCACACTGTGTTGTTGGGAGCAGAAAATGAAGTTGCTCCATCGTATTCCTGCTTGATGTCCGTGCTTGTGGACGATTCCGTGGCGAAACAGTCGCTGCTAAAACATTTGACGATACACTTACGCTGAAGTGGGGGAGCAACGGTCTCGATAGCCAAGTGCTGCTTCGCATCGGGCTCCTCCTCTGGCGGCTCCGTCTTCACGACATTTTCTTGAGGAGCGGCGGGACACGAACCTGATCCTAAAGTGGTTTTCGAGGACCCGCTGGCCGTGAGCAGAGAGATGCTGGCCGCTTCAGCTTTGGTCTGAACATCCTTCCCGCTCCACTTAAACATGGCCAGGCAGGCACGATCGCAGAAGTAGAAGAACGGAGGCGGTGGCGTCTTCCGGGGCAGTAGCGCCATGAGCTGGGCCAGCCGGGGCAGCTGCTCTTCCAGCGGAGGCATGCTCTGGCTGGGCACGCGCAGTCCGCTTGCAGGGACGATGTTGGCACAGGTGCGACACAACTTACGTCGTCCGTTGAGAATCTTTCTCAGGTGGCCGTTGCTTACCGAGAGGGGACGCTTGAACGGGTCCTTTTCCGCCTTTTCCGGCTCCTCGGCCTCCTCTCTGGCTCCCTGGCTCTTTGGCTGCTCGAGACTGGGATCGGAGCCGGCCTTTGGATCCGACTTCTCTTCGATTAGCTTGCATGTAAGGGCGGGCGTCAGGTGCAGCAGATTGGCCAGATCCCGCAGCACGCCGGCTATATTGTCCGTCGTCGATGAGTGCAGCGAGAGTATCACATTCTGGTTCTTCTGCTGATAGTTGTTGTTGTTATTGTTGCTATTGCCGTTGCCGCCCCCCAGTTCCACCTGCTGGCCCTTGCGCAGTTCCTCGGCGCAGGTTCGGAGCAGGGGCGAAGTGGGCATCCGCATGGTGAGGGGATCCTCCGCCAGGGCCACCGGCGACATCCGCCCGTGGCACCGACTGTTGTTGTTCAGCAGAATTAGGCCCGGAAAGCGAGTGAGCCGAGGGAGGGCAGTCCATGCGGTCAGCGATTCGCCTTCCACCAGCTCTGTAGTCTCCAAATTTGAGTCCTTCACGGCCCCGATGTGCCGAAGCAGCCGCTCGCGGGGATTCCGCTCAATGTGGGTGGAGAACTCCTGGTCGTAGAAGTCGTTCTGGATGCTGGACATAGGCTGCGACTTTCCTTCTACTCCCGCCAGAGATCCTGATGGGGATGCAGATCCCCCTGTCGGGCCACCGCTCCCGCCGAAGCGTTCACTGTCATACAGCGACGGAATACTGGGATGCCGCACCCGACCAAAGTGACCGAGCACCGATCCGTCGCACTCCTCCAGCGGCCAGCCACGGGATAGGGAGCCGCCAGCTTTCAGCTTGCCGTTGGCAGAGGTGGACCCTCCCGGACCCGATCCGGTTCCTGCGCCCGCCATCTCGCTGCTCCCAATAAGAAAGTGAAAGTTGCGGTTGAGGTGGGGCTCCAGTACCTGAAGCGGTTGCATCTGGCGGATGTGCGTCAATAGCTTCTCGGTAAATGCATCGTGGTCCTCCTCAACCTTGGAGAATTTTCTCACTCGCTTCTTCAGCATGGGCGAGGCGGCGGCACCGCCTCCAACTCCGACTACTCCCGAGGGCACATGACCAGTGCCTGGTGCTCCCTGTACGTACTGGGTGCCTGGGGGCATGCGGGCCAGTTGCACCATCGCACCTGCTGGTAGCGTCCCGGACAGATCCTTGAGACTGTTGGCCGCCTGCCCGGCGTTAGGATTGCCTCTCCGTGGCTTCTGCACCTCACGTTTGCGCCGCTTGCGCTGGTCCCCTGCTTTGGGTTCCATAACCGTTGGCAAGTTCGGGGGATGGGGCTGGGGCTGGGGATGTGTTTGAGCAAGTTGCTGTTGCTGCTGGTGATGTTGCTGTTGCTGCTGCTGTTGCTGTTGCTGATGCACGTGCAACTGCATCTGCCCGGGCATCTGGCCCTGGATTCGAGACTGCATCTGTGGCGGGTGCGGTGTCTCTCCTTGCTGGCCAGTTGTCTTCACGTAGCTCGATATGGCTGACATAAGCTGCAGCTTGTTTGTTTCCGTTCCTGGGGTTCCGGATGTATTGGTGCCGGATGGCGGAGGTTTCATTCCTATCGCCACAGGGAGTTGCATCTGCATCACATCATTGCTGTGCGAAGGATCAGGATGGTTGTGCTGCAGCTGGAGCTTCTCGTCCAGTTGGGGATGCGACTGCATGGATAGTTTCCTTTTCTGAGCCTCACCTGACTTAAAGGTCATTTTATTGGGGGCCAGGATCTGACCCATTCCCGCCTCAAGCTGAATGCTGCTGTTGTTGTCCTGCATCTGTCTGCTCCAGCTATTGGTTACTGTCACTGCTCCTGCTGCACCGTGTACTGCTGCTGATGTTGCTGTTGTCTGGAGGTTGTCCGAGGTTGGCGGCTGCTCGGCCTGTTCTGACAAGGGCACGCCCAGGGACTCTGGCTCCATTGTCATCGATATCGCCATGGGCATGGACGATGACTTGTGCTTCATCTGCATATTCATGTCCTTGGAGGGCTTGGTGGATATAGAGATTGTCACATTCGAAACAGGAGCGGTGGCCAGTTCGTACGGGGGCGGCGGCAAAAACTCTGTCGACTTGCTCGATGTGGCCGGAAGACCCCCAGAGGACTCCGCCAGCTTTCTGTCTCCCATTGTTAGAGCAGCGTGCGTGGGAGGTGTCGATATGAACGAGGTCTCCTTGGACACAATCTGCACGGTCTGCTTCACCTGGTGTTGTGGCTGTTGCTGTTGCTGTTGAATTTGCTGAGCTGCTAGTGGCGGAGGTGTTGGCTGTGACAGGCCTTGGATCGAGGGCTGCTGCACCACCGGTATTTGCTGCTCAAGCTCCGCTACGGCATTGATTGCAGGAACGGCAGCTTCAGTGGGCACAGAAGTGGCGGCGCTGGTTGAGGCGGCAACAGATGGAGCGACAGGCGGAGCAGTTGGCGTGGCAGCCGCCGACTGCTGGCTTCCTCCACTCCCGTTTGCCACTGTGGTCGTGGTGGTGGACGTGGCCACCGATCCGCTACTACTGCTTACTGCCGCCGGCACGGGTGGAATGACCGGACGGGCCAACTGGGCCTCCAGGGAGCTGACTAGGCCCATGCTCGGGGCCCGCACGTTGATCACCTTGCGGGCAGACAGTGGCGCTGTGCTCGCAGCGACGTGGGCGGAGTTGATGCTGATTTGGTTGAGGCTGTGGCTGCTGCTGCTGTTCTGCAGAAGCTGCTTCAACAAGGCGTTGTTCGAGTCATCGGAGTTGGCACGCTGGTTACTGTTTGCTGTAGCTGGCGCAGATGCAACAATTGTGGGGGTGGCTGCGGCTGTGGGTGTTGGTGTGGGCGTGGCTGTGCCCGGCACCGTGGGCGTGGATGTAGGAGCCGAGGCTGTGATGGCTGTCAGCGTGGTGGTGGCGTTCAGACGCTTCTCGGTCGCAACTAGGACTTCGCCGGACTGCTCACCCGGCGGAGCCGGAGTCGGGCCGGCCGGAGCATCCTTGACTGTTCCCTCCGGCTTGACCAGCAGATTGGTCTTGGGTTCGTTGCTCATCTCATCCTGCTTTGGGATTATAATCGAGAACGGGATTGGTTGCTGTGCTTCCGACGCCGCCATGTTTATATTCAGTTTGGTGGGCGTGGTGGCTGGTGTGGTGACCACGCCCATTCCCAGTCCCACCACGGAGGGAACCGACGTCAGTTTCAGCTGCATTGGGGCCGGTGCCGACACTGACACTGATGATGATGACGTCGACGTCGACGGGGATAGTTTGTCCGGACTTGGATCCTGGTTGAGTACGTGGTGCATCTGCAGCGCGGAACTGCTAACGGTAGTGGTGCTCATCTTGGGCTTTTGCTGGGCCATCGTCGTCTTGGACAGGACCAGGGATATGTTCTTGTTCTGTATGGAGATGATGGGCCGGGCCCCCATCCCCGGAGTGTTGATACAGATCGTCCCCGCCGTTGACTTGGCCACAGCCTCATTGAGTATGGCCGAGACGGATACGGAGGAGGTGCAGCCGGACATCTCAGAGCCGCCGCCGGCGGCGGATGGCGTCATTGTCACCGTGACAGGTACCGTACCTGTTGCCTGACTTACGGCGGTTGCCGCACCCGAACCCGCTGCCGCTGCTACAGACTGCTGCTTGAAGATATTAAAGCTGGGCGAGCAGTTGTGGCTGGCCTTATCCAGGGGCTTAATCACGACGCTGTTGAGGTTTCCAAAGTCGTCGCCGGTTCCAGAGTCTTGCGATTTGGGCTTGTTGAAGATGTTCTCACTGTACGTTATCTTGTGGCCAGCCAGTCTGGTAGCTGGAGTGCGACAGGAGTTGGCATTGACACTGACCCCCGCCTCATGTGCCGTGTCGCCAATATCGGAGGCGTCGTGCAGCTTTTCCTTGACCATGGCAAATGTTTGGTTAGGATTCGTGGTGGTTATCGACACAATGCTGGCAGTGGCAGGAGCCAGACTGCCACTGTTCACCTGTTGGGCCTGCTGCTGGACCTGCATCTGCTGGACCTGCTGCTGGAGCTGGTGCTGGTGCTGCTGCTGGATCTGCAGGGACATTTTCTTGCTGACCACCTTGGCGGCGACTATTTTGGTGTTGGCAGGCTTGATCTGAAGGCCCGAGAAGGAAACGATTGTGGTGGGGTTTTTGGGCACGCGCTTGATCAGCTTTGTGTAGTTGAGGTGCTGCTGTTGGTGCTGCTGTGCCACACTCTGTTGCCCGGACGGGGCAGCACTGGCCACGGAGGTCACCTGGCCGGGTTGCATGATCTGCTTGCTCTCGACGATGGTAGCGCCACCGGCGGTAGCCGCCCCACTAGCACTCATTAGCAGCGGCACGGAGATCGTCTTGTTGCCAATGGAAACCTTGGCCGTCGTCTGAGTGACCTCCGACAGCTTCTTCGCGTTCACCACCAGCTGGGTGCCCTTCATCTTGGATTGAATATTGACGCGGCTCAGCAGTGTGGGTTGGTGGGTTACTTGCTGGCTACTTGCGGTCGTCGCATTGAATATATTGTAGTTGGCCTGTAGAGACTTCTGGTTCATTATAGTGCTCCCTCCCACACCTGGTCCCGATCCACCTCCATTGTTCGCATTCAGTATTATCGTAGATGTTGTGGATGAGGTGACAGTGACAGGGGCGACTGCGGATGTGATCACCGCCGAAACGGAGGCGGTGGAGGATGTAGAGGCCGACACGATGGTTGAGTTTTCTGGAACCACCACCTTTTGTTCAGTTGCTGAGGACGGTAGCAGGGCGTAGTCCAGCTCCTCAGCGGCAGGCAAAGCTGTTTTGTTTGTCTGCTCGACATGCTCGGCTCCTCCACTCGGCTCGATCGAAATAGTGGAGGCCGTCGATGAGGAAGAAGATGCAGACGACGGACAGACGGCCTCCTTTTTGGTGAAGCTTGTAAAATCTAGAAGTTTTTTGAAACAATTGGTTATTCATCGATGCCAAGAGATAATACAGGATGGAATGAAATAAGTAGTTCATGCTAGCTCATACTCACTCTGCTTTTGGCTGCTGTCGAGCGCTTCATCAGGCTTTATTGCACTCATTTCAGCGTTAGCTCCAAAGTTACATACTATAATCTGATCCTCGCGCGGATCCCAGGCATTCTCGGTGCCAACTTGATCCACTTGCGGGTGTCGCTCGACTGCAGGCTTTTCGGAAGCAGTGGAAGTTTGTTTTGAGGCTGGAGCTGATGCTTGGAATGCCAATGACGGGGCTTGGACGGAACCGGACCCTCCTGGAGCAGCACGTTGCTGTTGTCGATGGTGCTGGTGGTGTTTCTGTTGCTGTTGTATCTGTTGTTGTTTGGCGGGCAAACTAGTCGAGGGCGGGCAAAGCAGCAATTCGGTTTTTAGTTTCTTGCGATTCGGATCCTCGGTATCGTCGATGCTGGTGCGCTTCTGTATATTGATTGCATTGAAATTTAGCGCTGCGGTTGCAGATGTTACACGTTCGGGTTTTGCCTTTTCGGCGGCAGCAGCCGCAGCAGCAAGCGATGTTGTCACTTTCGATATATTCATAACAAACAAGTGGACACTGGACAGAGTCAGTCGCTAGCAATGAATGCTGGATCAGCTTAAATTTCGTTCTAAATACATACAGAAAATGTTTTAAAACATGCACTATTTGGACAAAAATATTTTCGTGTATGCAGTAGCAGTGTATCCTAAACTTTTAGCTAGTGAAAATACATGAAAAAAATACCACGAAATATACAAAATACAGAGTTGAGTTTTTCGATAACAATGTGTACACACTTACCAGCTGGGCTCTTGCCAGTGATACTATAAAATACTCTCAATATGTATTAAAAAATACAGTTTAAACCTTAAAATTAAACTTAAATTACTATAAGAATAAGTCAAGACCTTCTTTTATAATATACAAATCTAGTTATTTTATGTAAAAACATGTAAAATGGTTATGATCGGTCATCGTTTGGTCATCAAAATCAAGTGCTATTTAAGCCAGGAGCGCTTCTTCTGGCTTCATGAGATAAGGAACAATTTTTTTTTGAGAAAAGTCGTAGTTTTAAAACCAATATAAATAGTTTCGACTTTGAAGAACAGTAACAAATCGACTGAGACAATACTTATATCGAGTCTTTTATATCTACATATCTGCATGTGACAGTCTGGCAACGCTTGTCTGAAACGTGAATTCCATCTCATCTGAAATACACTTCCGACCCGACCATTAAGGAGCATGCAGGAATGCATAAACAACATAATGCACATTCTTTCTAAACTTATGTAGTTGCAATTCTTGTTTTCATAAGAGCAAATTAAGAAAATATATAGATATATTTATAAGTTCGTGTCGGCTTCGTCGCATAGTGCGAAATCAGTCTAAATCAGTTGGTAAAGGCAAGCGCTTTTGTTTTTTTGGCTAAGTTCAGGAACTCTAGAACGATGCTTCTAGAGCGATTTAAGTTTCACAAATTCTAACGAATAGTGTAACAATTGGAGATATATATTAGGAACCCACTAAATTGCACTGAATTTCACTTTGCACACGTGGAGTACAAATTTTATTTTATTTCAAAGTCAAATTATGTCATGAAAATATCTCAATTCGCTCAGAAGTCATTTAAAAGTTTAAAATGCTCAAAGGCAAGGCCCCACTGTGCGCTGTATCGATATAAGATTTTCAAAAGCGAAGTGGATATTTTCACCAAATCGAATTATACCGATATTGACATCGACTTTTTTGCATCTCTAATCAGCAGATACTTGGAATCAGCGTGACCATTTATGATATCTTAAATACTTTATGATATTTTTTGTTGCCAAAATTGGGCAAAAAGTATTTTATTTTGTCATGGTATTTCTGAACAATTTAATCCGCGTGGTGATGTTTCGATGTTTTTAGACCTTTTCCAAGAAGGAAAACCTGCCAATCTCGTAGAAAATTGATTAAATTGTCAGTTAAAATTATGCGTTCAAGCTTGAGGGTTTTAGTTAGCTAGTAATATTAAACAGAATATCAAAATCGAGGAATTTGATTTTGTCGGTATTTTTACGGTATATTTTTAAAATGAGACGTAATTTTTTGTATATTTCTGAAGGTAGGACGGTATATTTTATCGATAATTCCGCGGTCACACTGCTTGGAATACAGGGTGACCGAATATGGTATTTTAAATACTTTTTGGTATTTAATTAGCTCAAATTTTGCCCAATTGTATATTTGTGGTATATTGGTATATTGTAGTCTTTTTGGGTTAAAATGTGGTATTTAATAGTATATTGATTGTATTTGTGGTATTTAATAGTATATTGGCCATTCTGTGCATTTCAGGTCTTTCGCGAAAGAATTCTGCACTGCAATTTTTTCTATTGGAAAGTATATCATTTGAAAACACGAGTTATTGGGTTTGGCTGCTGACGAACAAAATGTTAGAAATCAACCACATTGTTAATATGGTTGAACTAATAAAGAAATTATTTTTAAGTATACGCCTTTTTTTTTGTGAGCAGTTTCAAAATGTGCAAAATACAATATTAATTACGTTATAGAGCAGCTTGGAAAACAGTATTTTATTATTAATCAAGGGAAAAGAGGTATAAAAGAGTCGATACTACCGGTTAATGACGTGAAATTCCATCCTCACTTACGTTTTCTAACGGCGGATTTCATGCTCACCTACGTTTTATGCCTTGACCTTGATATATGCCTTGATTTTATGCCTCACTTGATTCTCATTATATATTATAATAAATATTTTTTGTTTTAAGTCAATAAAAATTTAAATAAACTTGTATAAAAAGGATAAAAAAACACTTTCTTTTTAAACCCCCGATCAATTGCATTTATTTATTTATTCTTTTTATAAATTGCAAAAATAGATTCAAATTTTAAAGCCTTTTAGCTGCAATTCTTTTTGGTATTTTCGTGGTATTAAATGAATATTCAAATAGTATATTTTGGTATTATTTCGGTCCCAAAATAGTATATTTCGTTATTGCCGGCGCGGTCACCCTGTTGGAATATTTGTAGTTGGAAAAATTAAAATAAGCAATTAAGCAATGTGGAGCGTGAAAACAGTCACACAGCTATTTAAAAACAGTCTGTCCAGCAAGCGCCTTTTCCTTGAACTGAACTTATAATCAAATCCTTCAACATCTTTCAGCAGGCAAGTTGGCAGCCATCAACACAGCCGGCCTCAAGTATTTTGCTCCTCCAATCAAATATCAAAGTATGTGCCTCTAAACTCTTAGAGAAGCGAGACTTTATTTACTTTTCTTTTCCTCAGATGTTGAGCAGCCAGAACGCCCCAAACTGCGGATCATGGAGCGCATGCCACAGCTGCCACCTAACCTACGTCCGCCTAAAATGCAAAAACGCCTGCGCTACATGCGTGGTCCAGAACTTGTCCACAACACTCTTCTCCACAAACAGTACGCGATCATAGCCACTGGCGGCGGTCGCCTGCGCTGGGGCCACTATGAGATGATGCGTCTTACCATCGGTCGGAAGATGAACGTCCAAACAATGTTTGCTACATGGCGCGTGCCCGCGCCCTGGCAACCCATCACAAAGAAAGGGCAGGGCCAGCGCATGGGCGGCGGCAAGGGTGCCATCGATCATTACGTAACGCCCATTAGGGCAGGTCGTGTCATCGTCGAAATAGCTGGAAAATGTGAATTTGTAGAAGTAAAGGGATTCCTGCAGCAAGTCGCCAACCAGCTGCCCTTCCAGGCGACTGTTGTCTCCCAGGCGATGCTCGACGAGATGCTGGCCGAAGAAGAGCATCGTGCACGCGAAAATCAAAACCCATTCACCATGAAATACGTCATTCAAAACAATCTGAATGGCTGCCATCGATGGCTCTCTCCCGTAGATCACAAGTGGTTCGGCAAGCACTTGTAAATCGATTAAACCCAACTGATCCGTTACGGACCTGACCCAATAAACAAACGAAATGTTGAGTTTTTATACGTAGGTGTCTATCTGCTATTTTTCGGGATTCCCCCCATTCACTTCAAAAAAGAGAAAGAATGGAAGAATTTTGGGGAAATGTACGAGTTCTATTGCAAACATTTGTTTAATTTTCCATTTCTTTTATGTGGATAATATGTAATGCATCATATATGTAATATGTTTTATGTTTCATGCCGTTGCAGTTGTATTATTATTAATATATATGTTAATGTATGCGTGTGGTAATAGCCTTCTTCCACTGGGCCATCCCATCTCATCATCTCGGAGCCGCCGTCTTTGTTCGGGGTCGTATGTATCATTATCATCGTCACGGGCACTTGCGTGCCCATTCTTACGGACCAGGGGAAGAGGGCAAATGTCCATTGTGTGTGGAATTCGAATGGATCGAATTTTAGCTTGTCGTCTAACAGTCGGTATCGTACCAGGCAGCCAAGTTATTGTTGTCGTTGGGTGGCGTCGGCATGGCATCCAAGTCAAAGTTCAATGCACCTGCATCGATCTCGCCAACGTCCATGTCCATGGAATAGGGTGATGTTGGTGCCCCGCTGGGTGGAACGACAGCACCACTGCCGGCGCTAGCACTGTTAACACCTCCGCTATTGCCAGCAGCGCCGCCACCGCCCACCGGGCTGCTGATCTCCAGACCCTGCATCGAATCTATTGGTAGAGTATCATATCCTGCGAACAAACGATAGGTAGCGATAGAGAATACAGACAAAAGTTAGATTTGTGCGCTTGCCCCCTACAAGGATCCTCCCATAAACATTAGCTAAACGTAAACATAAACATAAAGTAAACACATAAATCAGCTGTTCCTTAATCTTTTTCTTTTCCACCAAGTGGCGTCAACTACGGCAGGGCAGCAATTCCCATTCGTTTGGAGCATATGATATGATGACATTCAGACATGTGCATGCACATCGCTTTTATAAACTAAAGATTGATTATATATGAAAATACGTGTATATAGGCATATATTTATGAGTATATAGCTAATTCTATAAGGTTATTTCGGGCTATTTAACATGCAAAATGAACCAGACTGAACCGAACTAAAGGGGTATTCTCCTGGCAACGTTATACGCTGCATATTGCAATATCAAATGAAAGCAAACTCAAGAAAAGTAAATTAATCAAGGACAAAGAAAAATAAATTTTTAAGTATTAATGAAAAATAGATCCTCCTTCCTCAGTCAACCAGTAGCCGGCCGTTGTAACGCACCTAGAATCCATGGGTGGAAGATTTTGGAAAAGAGATAATATGAAAGCTCATAATGCGAAGATTTTCTTGCACTAAGAACCAAATGTACCACGGCAAATCCTGTCATGGTGGATTTGCAAAGTTTTTGTGTGTTGGTGGGTTTTTGTGCCTACATAGTATATGTACATATGTATGTATGTACCTAAGATCGTGTAAGGTGCGAACATATGTAGTATGTATGAAAGATGCACATGTCCTGTTCACATGGACATGACCCCCCATATATGTACCTATAATCTTGAAATAATCAAGGAAACAGCCACATTGCATCATGTTTATGACATGTGATGCATAAATAATTCTTGCTGCGTTAAAAACCATGTTTTTTTTTTTGTAATTTTCTAATTGAAATCGGAACGAATGATGTGGAAGCAAAATCCAAAATGTATGCAATTCAGACGCTATCTCGTTTAAAAAACGCTTGAGAAGTTTTTGCTAGGGCAAAGACGGAGATATCTAGAGAGATCCTGGTGAGGTACGAAGGACACAGATAAATTGTCAGGAAAGAAAAAGAATTGAAGAATTGCAAGGCAGATATGGGGCAGGGGAGTAGGTATTACGATTGTTGGGACACAAATAGAAGGCATTTCCATCGCATGCAGCGATTGACTGGGACTATTGGTGGGGTTGGACGAGATAAGTTAGCAGGGTGGGTGGAGATCACATTGAATAATACATAATTAAGGAGTCTTCAAAGTTGAAATGAACTTAACTTTAGCTTGGATTTGGATTATTCATATGTTATAATTTAGTTTAATTGATGAACTGACATGAACTGACACGATTACGATTAAATGTACATATGCATGTACGCATGTAATAAATGTATGGGTGGTGAGAGGGCAGGGGTATGGGTAAGGGGACGGTCTTGATCTGCTTGCTTGGGCAGGGTGTTTGAGGGGTATGGGGGGGGCGTGTTCAAACACTTTTTAATTATTCTTCTTCATTTTGGTGCGGGGGTGGGTGACGCAGCGGGTAACAGGGGGTGGGTGGGGGCAGGGTCCTCGAAACGTTGTTTCCTTATGCATATGACATACATACCTTGCTGATGGAATGCGCGACCTCCGTGCGAACTGTGCACACTGGGCGGACCTTGTCCGTAAAGGCCCTCATATGCTTCTTCGGGTCCAAGCATATCCTGTGATTAATCGATTTCGTGTTTTTGTTGTTGTCAAAGTTTCGTGGTTCGGTGTGTAGTTGTGCGTGTGTATGTTGCAGTTGTTTGTACGTGGGTGTGAGTATGCGTGTGTGAGTGATGTATTTTTTCATTTTTTTTTTGTTTTGTTTTTTGGATGGATCAGAAGTGAAAAGTTGTTAGGAAAGAAGAAGACACAGACACAAGTTTGTGTTGCGCATTTTCAGCGAGAGTGATAGAGAGGAAGGGAGAGACACGTGGTTGTTGTAGACAGTTAGTTTTTGTTTATGTTGTGGTGGTATTGGTTAGTGATTCGGTGCGGTGATTCGTCGGTTGTTTCATATTTTACCGTTGAAGTTGTTTTTTGGTTTTGTTGTGATCGGAATTGTGTTCGTGTAGTGTTTGTTTGTTTTTTGTAGTTGCATTGGTTTTTACAAGTTAACATAAAAGGAAAGAACAAAAATTAAATAAAAAAATGTGAATTAATTACAAAATCATAATTAACACAAACAAATTTCAAGAAAATCTGATTTCTAGGCGAAAATTGTTTTAAATTGATATGTACACTTATGATTTGAGAATGTTGATAGGAAGGAGTTGAAGTTGGGCGAAGTTGAGGGGGGTAAGTACGATTTTTCGATATCGATTGCCATCTACAGACAAATGCTTGTTCTACCTACTTATCGACTAAAATGTATCGATCTATCGGTTCTCGTAATACAGTAAACGAAAAAAAAAAAATAAAAATTGTAATTCACACGCATATTGAAATCTTAAGCAAGTCCATGGAATAGCGATTATATTGGTCTATACTAAGTATATAATGCTGGAATAGTTTAAATTTCTAAAATTTTACAGTTGTATGTACAAAGTTCGCTTCGGCGCGGACGTCGAGGGTAAACAAAGAAGCAGATTTAATAAATGAAATCCCAATGGAACCCAGGCAAGGTACACCTGGTGGAATATGGCTACAGGTACAAGGTACCCGACTGGCCTCACTTAGACTAGTGTCCACCCACCTGTAGATCCGGACCCATGCCTAAATCAGCATTGGCCCAAATGTTGTTGTCCTCGCGCAGCAGAGAATTGGTCAGCTCTATGGAGAGACGCTTCTTGTAGTCCTGTGGCTTGTCCTCGCTCATGCGGAAGAGCACTGCGGCGGCGTATGTTGCCACGCCCTCGTTGCGGGAGTGCAGCAGATCAGTGAGCGGGCCGGTGGCTCCCTCCTGTTCAATGATCTCAGCACCTTCCTTATCGGCCGCTAGCTCGCAGAGCACACCGGCAGCCACGCGCTATGTAGAGAGAGGTGACATGTTAGATTAGTCAGTAAATCTTTTGGGGGATTATTTTCTAGCTTACCTGGATGTTCTCGATTTCGTTGAAGAGCAAGCGCACAAATATCGGAATCACCGACTGCTGGCGTATAAGGGCGCGGTTGTGCGATTCCCGAGCCAGGATATGCAGGGCCCCAACCGTGCCCTCGACAATTTCTTCCATGCGAACGCCGTCGGCGTAAGCAGACGGCTGCTGGGAGCCCGTGGTGGCAATCGATGAGCGTTGCTGTAGGAAGAGTCAAGAGTCAGGATCAGTACAAGCGTGAGCAGGAGGGGATAGGATCTTACCCTCTCAGTATCCTGGAAGGCGCGCATTAACAGGCGTACCAAATGATGGATGGCGCCGTGCTCTCGCAGTGGGGCATGGTTGGCCGGACAGAGGGCCAGGTTACGAATAAGCCCGATGACGGCCTTGATAAGCGGCCACCTTGATGGAGGATGGAGCAACTTCACAATAACCGAAAGCCCGTAGTTAAGACGGACCGCGTTCTGCGCTAGCTCAGAGTCGACGTGGCGCGAAGTGAGATGGCGCAAGGCGCATACAGCCGGCTCGGTGATCTCCTCGCGATCGCCGGCATTAATGATAGTGCGCACAAGTGCGTCGACACCGCCCACCTGACAGACGGTGGCCTTGTTGCGCTGATTGTTGCACGTCAGATTCGAGAGGATGCCGGCGGCACAGGTGACCACGTTGACATCGGTGGAACCGAGAACCTGGACCAGTGACTGCAATAGGGCCTCTAGTCCCTCTACCTTGGTGGCGGCATCCGAAAGATTGCGCAGAGTCCACAGGCAGTTCTGGACGAGACGGGGCGACATGTTGCCCAGGTGCATGGCTAGGGCCTGCATACCGCCAGCGTCCACGATTGCCGGCTTGTTGCTTGAGCACACCGAGAGCACCTTGAGAACGCGCGATGTGGTCCAAAGGAGCTTCTCATAGTCATAGGAGCGCATGATGCGCACCAGTTCGTTGGGGCCGCCTGAAGCAAGTATAATGAGCTTGCTCTCCTGGTTTCCGTAGGCCAGGATCTGCAGACAGTCGGTAACGATGGCCAAGAACTTAACATTGTTCCTCTGAAGCAGGGTGACCATTTTCTGAAGGCCGCCGGCCAGGCGTACAGCCATCTTGGAGCCATCCTGATGGAGCAGCAGGTTATGCAGCGTTGTGATTGCATAGAAGAGAACGCTCTCGACGGGCGATGATAGAAGCTTGACGAGGGCCGGAATGCCGCCACTCTTGAAGA
Source organism: Drosophila athabasca (assembly GCA_008121215.1). Classification (NCBI taxonomy): domain Eukaryota; kingdom Metazoa; phylum Arthropoda; class Insecta; order Diptera; family Drosophilidae; genus Drosophila; species Drosophila athabasca. The sequence goes on along the minus strand of CM017796.1, from coordinate 2,577,358 downwards.
TGGCCAAGAGACCCTGGCGATGGTGCGACAGATTGTGGAGGGTGCCAACGGCGGCCTTGGTGCTCTCTAGGTCGTTGCTGTTCGAAATGGCACGCACAAGGGCGGCCACCATCTGGGGACTGTTCATAATGGCATGGCGCGAGGCTTCCTTCTTGGACAGTTGGTGGACCATCATGGCGGCCTGCGAGACCACCACCTGGTCCTCGTCATTGAGCAGTTTGATCAGCTCAGGTATGGCCCGGGTGGCCAGCTCGGCGTCGTCCTGGTAGTTGATCAGGTTGACCACAGCATGCTTCAGCATCTGCGAAGGCTCCGACAGACGCTGAACAGCCGTTGGCTGCTGCGGGTCGAACTGTGTCGATGGTATCTCGATACCCTCCTCCAGGGTCTCTGGGAACATGGCGGCTCGCACTCGCTGCGAACGCGTCTGGCTCAACTGCTGGTTCATGTCGTCCACCTGGTCCTGTGTGAAGTTCTGAGGGAATCCCGTGTCCAGGTCGAACATAAGCGGATCGCCCTCCATCTCCTCATCCTCTTTTCCCGATAGCGACGGCACCTGGGTGACAGCCCCCGAATGGATACCCGAGTCACCCAGATACGAGTTCTGTTGCCACATCAGGGTCTGCTCCTTGGCTGACACCATTGGTGGCAAGTCCGGCGGATTATATTGATTATTATGCGACACTGCCACAAGACACAGATGGGTAGAACGGGTTAGAGATGGAAAGCAAATTACAGATTTTAAATTATTTATGTACAGCCTCGAAAAAACTTCCGTCAACGGATTAAAGAAACGTTGTAATTCCACCGAACATACATACATATACGTACATTTGTACGTATACCATCACCCCCTTCCTCAATCCACACCGCTGGTATCCTTAGAAGCTTTTGAAGAACGACAATGAAGCCCAGCCTCAACATCAAGCAAGGACTGACTCGCCTCTCTAGTTTAAATTCTCCCCAGCACCACATCACACCACACCACACCAAACCTCGCCCTCTCTCGAAACGAAGGATTGCCAAATGAGAGGCGACAGTGACAGAAAGTGAACATGGTGCAAAAACGGCAGCAGACCTAAGCACAAAAAATTTGAAAAAAATGTGAAGCATGACAAATTGAACGCTGCAGGATATTCCAGGACGTTCTTGCACACATATACACAAATACACTCAGAGGAATTGACGGCTGATGAGGAGTTTGTTTGAGAGTTTCTCACTGGAAAGCCAAAGGATTTGAGGGCGTTTTGTTTGCCATTTCTGGCTTAATTATGCAGATTCAGGCCCCCACTTCTTTAGCTTTGTTTCAGTCCTTATACATACATACATACATACATGTACATGCATATACCGACAAGAACACGTTCACGTTTCATCAGTGCACAGGCCACGCCCACACCCCGGTATCTGCCTCACTGCATTTGCATTCGCACATTTTCGTTTCATTTCCCAGATCGATTAAGCGCTTTTTGTGCCTCATCCCTCAAGTGGGGCACAGCAGTGCACTGCACTCCAAAGCAAAGCAGAGGACCACAGCGGCTGTAGCATAATTTATGCGAAGCCTTTACGTAAATGTGCTTGCCGTTTTTTTGCTTACTAATTAAATTCTTAGCAAAAAAAAAAAAGCGCACACATACACACAAAAGGAAGTTAGCATTCACGTCAAAAATGAGATTGAGAGAGGACGAGAATGGGTCGCCACGTGTATGTGCATGCGTTTATGAGTGGGTGTGTGAGGGCTGGTGTGTGAGAATCAAGTTTCAAAGAGTACAACAATAGCGCACACACTTCGTCCCCGCCCTACGGCAACCGAGTGCAAATGAAGTGGTAACAAAAACACAACACATGAGAGAGAGCGAGACAGATAGAGAGGGGAAAAATACACATGTATACGAATGCAGTCTCCTATCATCCTCCGTTATGTTTCAAGTCGCAGAACCATAAAATGTTAAATGCGACATGAAAGGCAGTCAACGATCCAGCAATGCAATGGGTGGGTGGGTGGTTCGTGTTTGCTCGAGTTTGATGGATGAAAGAAAAAAATGAAAAGATCATCTAAATAATCATACATTCTACATCTCAAGCTGAGTGTATACTAGGAGCAAAAAGTAACCTACTAAGTCGATTAACCGATTACCCTTTGGTAAATGAATTCACCTATTTTAAACCCAAAGAGATTTCAAACAACTGAAAAGAGTAGTGTACTTACTTGTACGATTCTGGGCTGGCATGTAACTCATCTTGGCGATTAAAGCGCTTTACAGCACACCTGCAATACAGAAAATATGATTAATTTAACATGTAAAATTTCGATGTGAGTGTGTATTTGTTACGTATTTATGCTTTATGCATGTGTGGAGAAGATATGAAAACAAAAATAAACAAAAAAAATACATAGAAGATGGCCTAAGGTCCATGGTCTCGTTACTCGGTACTCTATTCAGCTATTTTTTATACTATTATTTAATGCAAATGTACTATAGCTTGTATTTAAAAAACAAAAATACCAGGCTCTAGTTTCCGTTTTACATAAATAAATCGACAGGAATGGTTTACACGTAACCCGTAACTCGAATATCCGAACATAGAATCATTTCTATGTAATTTTCTTGTACATTTTTTTTCCTTTTGGTATATTTCACATTTCAGCTTGGAGAATCCGCACACCAAACATGATACGAAATATGATGCGTCTTTACGGATAGCATACACAAAGAAATTCACAAGACTCGCAAACAAACGCTTAGAAATATGTGTAGAATCTACCTGCCGAGGAATTTAAGCCGAGCATTTTGTACGAACCTTTATTACTTTTAAAATCGGTTTTTAATGTTGTAACACCTCCTTGCACTAACAAATTGTATATTTTTTTCTTTAGAAACTACATCCAACTTTATAAGACACTTGGTAGTCTTTGTTAAAGGCCCAGCAGAAAATGCGTCCGACCAGCTTGCTCATTAGAACGAAATAGACGCAAGTGGCGAGGCAGAACAAGCAGACGCACTTGCAGCAGCAGCACTACACGAGCGCAATAGCGAGTGGGAGCGTGTAAACGAGTGAGAGGAAGAAAGTTAAGGGCAACAAATGGACTGGCCGAAAGAGCTGCTGCTGCTGCTTCAACACAATGCAATGCTGCGCAGTGTTGCCATTCATTTATCAGTTTGTGCATACATACACAGGCAAAAGAATGGATTTGACGGGTTATAGCAACTCTTTGGATACAAAATTAGATAAAGCTGAGATATTTTGTCCGAAAAGCGCTAAACATGTTTGCAACTAATTATTACTTTCTGCCTTTGGCGTTGTTTACTTTCAAAACAGCAAAAACGAAAAAAAAAAAAAACAAACAGCAGCATAATTTATCGAATACATACAAATTCTGGTTGTGTGTATCCATCTCCATGCACACATGTGAACATGTAGATGTAATGTATGAGTGTCAGCTTACCACACCACCACCTCTGGTTACTGGTTTGCCCTTGCCAACTAGTAGCTTTCCTACATGTTTTTTATGCTGCACACAGTTTACTTTGTACATATACACATAAAATCCTCACGAATTAATTTGGGATCTTTGATTAATCCACAATATCGAATTACTCACCGTGTCAGTATGTTTTAATTCTGCTTTTGAAGCAGATTTTACTTTATACGCACTTTAAAACAAAAAATTACAGCGAATCCTCGACTAGAGCTGGATAAACATCGATGTTAACATCGATATAATCGATGTTTTTTCCATTTTCTTAAACATCGATTGTTTATGGCGAAACATCGATGTTTAGTCTTAACGTCTTGTTCCGTTTTTATGAAAGAAAAAACTAATGTTTCTTAACAAAAATCAAGACTTATTTTAAGATATATATATCTAGGAATTTTTTCTTTATTTTTGTTTAAGTTTCTGAAGGAAAGCTAGGAGCTATTTTAATCAAAATGATCTTTAATAAACTGTTTATTTTTCATATCTTTAATAATATTTTACAGAATATTTTTAACTGTTACCTCTGAAAACATCGATGTTTTTCCACCTCTAGCGGAATACTGACGAAAATCGTATTCCTCGCTTTTGATGTTCTGTTTTATATTACTAGCCAACTAGGACCCTCAGGCCTGAACACATAATTTTATACAATAGATAAAACAATTTTCTACAAGACTGGCTAATTTTAAGGACTCTGTTTGGTTGGATTGTTTATAAAATAACGTTTATACAACTTAAGTAAGCATGACATGCGACGTAAGAAAACGTAAGTGAGCATGGAATGTCACGTCAATTGGAAACTTAACCGTTGGTATGGACATATTTATACCCTTTTTCATTTGATTAATGTTAAAATTCTTTTTTCCAGCTTCTTTAAAACGTATTTAATATTGGATTTTGCACATATTTAAATTTTTTGACCCAATAATGCCTTTGATTAATATATTAATAATAACATTTCGATCCCGACACCCGTTTTCAGTCTTTATAAATAGACCAAAAACCATAAAATTTTCTGAGATAGAGACTGACTAGTTTCTGCAATAATTGGTGCCTAGTAAAACAAACTGTTCCTAAATTCTATAATATCCTTTCCTAAGGGGTATGCAAAATGTTGCTAATTCCGTGAAAATGTTGTGGGACAATGTCGCTAATTTCGGGGCACATGTTGTTGGCCCATACAAATAAATGTTGCCAACGGTAAAAAACGTAAGTGAGCATATGGAATGTAAGGGAAACTGTTGCGGTGAAAAAGAAAATTGTTGGGATGATGTTGCCTCAACAAAATCCCTCAAAAGGTCCCAATAAAATATACGGTCTGACCTCAAAATATACCGCAATATACCAAAAATATAACATATTCCTCGATTTTGATATTCTGTTTAATATAACTAGCTAACTACGACCCTTTGAACACAAATTTGAACGCTGAGACAGATGATGATACAAGAACTTATGTTCCTAAATAAGAACTACAATGTCGACTGGTCTTCAAACACCGACTAAGTTTAATCAAAGACAATATTGTCTGACAATATTGTTTATATTGTCTTTGGTTTAATGTTTATCTCGAATTAATTAATCTTTGATATTTAAATCCCATTGAAGGGTTTTGTTTATAAATAAGTTTTAAAATATAAAAAATGTCTGATGTTAAAATCCCATTGAAGTGTAGTGTTTATAAATTAGTTTATGATACATATGTATGCACTTGAGTATTAACTCTGTAATCTAATTTGTAGCCTTTATCTTTTTGAAATACACACTACATCCAACAAGCGTGTGTGCATGTGTGTGAGTGTTTAGCGACTGCAGGTTTTCATATACAAATGTTGTTCACAGTATCCATTTAAGAAAAATTACCAGTTCTAGTACTTACCGCGGGAAAGGGAAAAGGTAATTCTGCTTAATAGCAGGTTTCTGTTAATGAGACACTCTTAAATCTTTGAATTTAAAAAAAATCCCAAACGTGAAAACTATGTATATGGCGACGAATACAGAACTAGTGATGGGAAGTATTTAGCAGCGATAGTCCATGCTGCTGGGACTGCCAACCTCTATTAATTATAATCAATATAATCAACTATCAGCTGTTCAAACCGATACATACAACCAATCGAAATCGATTAAATTCTGAATCGATGTTGGCAGCTATAATTGCAGTATTGTAAACAATAAACAACGAAATCCTTGAATCAACAGATGAGGGTGGCCGACTAGAATCAAACAGTGGATCGCAAGGCAGCACATGTGATCAAAGGTGAAGAAAAGAGGAATAACGCTTATATTTATATATGTCTCGAATTAAGTACTACCACTAACCATATATATTGTATAGACACGACACTTCACACATTGAAAATGTCCGCACCACAATCAGGCATCAGCTACACCCGGGCATCAGCTACACCCGGGCATCAGCTACACCCGGGCATCAGCTACACCAGTCGTGAGAGTGTATGTGTGCACATGTATTCTCGCTTATTTTGCGTGTTGTGCATGTGTGGATCAGCTACTCGGCTAGTCGTGAGAGTGTATGTGTGCTCATGAGCATGCATGTACATTGCGTGTTTGCAAGTATGTATGAGCGCACAACTGAAATTTTCTACTACAAGTTCTACCATTAACTGCCACATTTAAGAGTCGTTTAGAGAGGGTTCCAATACAGTTCCAGTATCCAGCGGATACAATATGTCCTGTATCCAGCGGATACCATTTGTGGCTATTGTGGTTCTTTAGGACGTTGATGTGCAATGACTGCACCATCAAGTGGCCCAAGCGACACCAGCAGATGGCTGGCCAACCGACCGAGGAGCGCTGCCGCATTTCGATTGGGAAGTATTACGCTTAATATAACACCAAGTACTACGACGGTTAAACCTGAAAAAGAGCCCCCCAGTACGTGAAAGTGAAGCTTTTAAGAATTGCATAGAACTCCCATGATGTTGCATCCAAGACAAATATCCGACCCGACCCCACCTGAAACAATAATGTAACTATCATACCGGAATAAATCCACTGTTCAAAAACAAAAAGCCTTTAAATGAAAAAGGAGTGCAAGAAGGAGATAATATAATATATAAAAGATAATAAATATAATATAATAATATATAGAAGGATAAATAAATAAATAAAATAAGAAAATATGTGAAAGGCAATCGAAAGAAGAAGGCGGAGATAATATAATATATGTATGTGTCTGTATAAGCTAAAAAGATGATAAATAAATAAATAAATAAAATAAGAAAATATGTGAAAGGCAATCGAAAGAAGAAACAGTATACAAACAGTAAACCAAAACAGAGAGACTCACCTGATCCCATAATAATATAGTGAAGCGTTGAATATTACTTGCTCTTTCCTTTTGTTGCGTTGTTGGAGTTTGATGTTTGTCGTTTGCACACATAAACACAAGAACACACCCAAAAAAATATAAAAAATTAATTATCACATACACCTTGCACTGCGTGTCGCCTTTTACTTCTTAGCGCTCCTTACTAAATTATTTTTGTTTTTTTATTTTCACTCGCACATCACATATTATTTCAATTTATGTATTATTTATTATTATTTTTTATTTATTTATTTCAATTTGCACTGCGTATCGCTTTGTACTCCGTTCACTCGCACTTTCACTCACCATATTTTTTATTTATTTATTCAATTTATTTATTGGACGCCTTGGACTGCGTGCACCTTTATACTCCTTGCTGCTTTCTACTTCTTGCCGCTCCTTGTAGTATTGTTTTTTTTTTTCACTCTCACTTTCACTCACAATAAGCACTTAGAACTCTTACAGGTTTCATGCTGCTTAAGAACAATATATTTATAATTATTTTACTATTTATTTATTTATTATTTATTTTATTGATTCACTTATTTTAATTTATTTATTAAGATTTAGTATTATACTTTGATCACAGCGAAAGAATGTTACATTTAGGCGCGCTTGCGCCTTCTACTTTTTGCAGTACGCTGTGCGCATTCTTTTTCACTTGCACTTTCACTCACATTACTCACTCACAAAAAAAGTTAAATTTCGGCCGCGCGCACCCGTCGCGAAACACACGATTGCTTTTTCCGACTTATGACCGCTTTCAATGATGGTAGGGGGCGAACTGGGAGCTGTGATAAGAATGCAGCTGCAGCGACGCATACTTAACAAGGTAGCCGCACTGAGAGAGCTTTACTTCTTATTTCAGTGAAGAAGAAAAAGAACAAGAGAAAATCGTCCGCGGAGAGATTCGTCGCTCACAACTGCTGCTAGGCAGACTCAAGGTATACTTAGTATACCTTGGGCAGACTGAAATTTAAGAAGTAAAAGAGAGGGCGAGAGAGCGAGTGCGGCTACTTTGTTAAGTATGCCTTGGGTGCCGGTGATCACAGATAACGGTAGCTCTCGCTCTCGCTCTCTTACTCAGTTTATCTTTTGCTATTAGCTCGCTGCTAAATTACCATGCCTCTGTATCGGCAGCAACGAATTTATTCTTTCTATGATAGTTAACTGTTAAATCAGTAGAGATTTGCATTGCGCTGAAGACATCTATTTCCTGTATTTGGCTTACGCTCTAGAAGCGAAGAGGGAGACGAAGAGTACATAGAAAATGTAGATTACTTTGAAGAGTTTTTCTCTTTGATGCTCTCTTCCTATGCTTATGCATTGTAAGGGTGATTTTAATTATTGCGTTATTTTGTCTTTGGCGTATGCATTGTTGTTGTTGTTGCTTGCATGGGTGGAATGGGAGACGGAAAATGCGTGGATGTATACATAAGTCAACTTGACCATAGACAAAATATTTTAATGTGAATAGCTATGTATATTTGATCCATCTCTTCATTGCAGGTAATGCAGGGCAGACAATTAAGAGCGCAACTTTGCTGAAATAATCTGAAAGCGGCTTTTTGCAATAGGGATTTGTGTTTGCTGTTGTTGCTTTGGCTTCTTATCTGTTTGGGGCGGGCGGAGATGGGAAACGAGCGACAAAAAACTGTAACAATTTGAATAGTTATTTTATTTGATTCTCTTTTCCTACTGCATGTGGTGTTAGTATAATGCCCTGAAGCGGGGGCGCTTCAGTAAGAGCATCTTTGCTTTTGCATTGTGTGAGTTCTTGTAATTGTTTTTTTGCTTTGGCGTACGCGTCGTTGTTGTTGCTGCCTGTCAATGCTTTTACATATGTACATACATAGGTGGAATGGAAGCTTGACCATAGAACAAATATTTTAATGTGAAGAGTTATATTTGGTTCCCTCTCTTCACTGCGGGTAGTGCAGGGCAGACAATTAAGAGCGCACCTTTGCTGAAATAATCTGAAAGCGGCTTTTTGCAATAGGGACTTGTGTTTGCTGTTGTTGCTTTGGCTTCTTATCTGTTTGGGGCGGGGGGAGATGGGAAACGAGCGACAAAAAACTGTAACAATTTGAATAGTTATTTTATTTGATTCTCTTTTCCTACTGCATGTGGTGTTAGTATAATGCCCTGAAGCGGGGGCGCTTCAGTAAGAGCATCTTTGCTTTTGCATTGTGTGAGTTCTTGTAATTGTTTTTTTGCTTTGGCGTACGCGTCGTTGTTGTTGCTGCCTGTCAATGCTTTTACATATGTACATACATAGGTGGAATGGAAGCTTGACCATAGAACAAATATTTTAATGTGAAGAGTTATATTTGGTTCCCTCTCTTCACTGCAGGTAGTGCAGGGCAGACAATTAAGAGCGCACCTTTGCTGAAATAATCTGAAAGCGGCTTTTTGCAATAGGGATTTGTGTGTGTTGTTGTTGTTTTGGTTTGTGCTCTGTATGGGGAGGGGGAGATAAGCCACGATAATTTGTAATAATTTGAATATTTCTTATATTTGATGCTTTCCTCCTACAGCATGTGGTGTGGGTATAATGCTCTAAAGCGGGGGCAAAAGTTAAGAGAGCAGTAGCGGCCTAGGCTTTTACATTGTAGAGAGTAATTGTAATTGTTTTTTGGCGTTGGCGTATGCATCGCTGTTGTTGTTGCCTGCCAATTCTTTACATGGGTGGGAATGGGAGACGGCGAGTGCGTGGATGACGTAAGTCAGACCATAGAACTAATATTTTAAAGTGAAGAGTTAAATTTGATCGCCTCTCTTCACTGCAGGTAATGCCCTGAAGCAGGGCAAACAATTAAGAGCGCAGCTTTGCCTAGAGAATCTAAGAGCGGCTATTGCAATGGGGTTTTTGTGTTTGTGGGTTTTTTTGTTTTAAGAAAAAATATCCAAAAAATGGCGAAAAAAAATAGCACCACTAGCACTTTTCTTAGTGAAGCTTCTGTATTTCTCAAAATTGTCTTTGTAAAAGGCACGTATTCATTCGTTTTGACTAAGATTTCATTGTTTCTGTCATAAAAGTTAATAATAATCATTACAATGGGACGTGGAAAGCACTGCACTGCGGAGATGAGAGATCTGACCAAAAAACTGATATTAAACAGAAAAACGTACAGAAAAGTCGGTCGATTGGTATGATATTCCAATAAAATGATTAAAAACGTTTTAAGCTATGAAGAAAAGGCTGAAACACGCGGACGAAAACGATTTATGGCCCCTCTTCATGGCAATAGACGGATTCGTCAGAGAAAGAAGGTTCCCTTTCAGTCAGCTACCGAGCTTAAAGAAGAGCTTAAAATTAATGCGATGGATCAAAAAGTTAGTACATATCTTAGCCAACATAATATAAAAGTCTGCAGCCCAAGAAAGATACCACTTTTAAACGCGACACTTATTACTAAGCTCATGAGGTTAGGCAGTGTTCAAGCAAATCGGACATCCCAACAATGGACGAATATTCTATGGTCAGATGAGTCCAAAGTGGATATGTTTGGTGGAAAAGGATCTCGATCATACGTTGGAGGTCCAAGGAAAGTAGAATACAAACTTTAGTACACCACAAAAACCGATAAGTATAGAGGAAGTGTAAAAAAAGGACATTGTACTAAATGTTAAATGATAATTATAGATTTAGTAATAATCGTTCAAAATAGTTAACTAAGGAATTCGTTACTTTTTGGTCACTATTTTGTTTTTAATTCAATTTTTGAAAAGTGGTGCTATTATTTTTTTCGCCTAATTTGATCACTTTCAAGGAATTTTCTTAAATAACTTAAAAACGTTAAAAAGAAAGACGATTTTTTTGTATTCATATGTTTATAAGAGTCTTCCATTTCTAAAAATGTGCTTAAAGTTTCCTTAAAGTTAAAATTGTGAGTTTGGCAACTATTTAAAAGTTGCTTGTGGTGGTGGTGCTATTATTTTTTTCGCAGCTGTACATATCTTACCTTTCGATGTGTCAAATTCATTCCACTCTAGCGCGCTGAAGTTGTCGGATCCTGTTCGTGCTCTGCTCTGCTCTGCTCCTTCACTTGATCATTTTTCTGCGCCATTTTGACACAGAATCCGGAAAGCCCTCACCCTCCCCTCCCCCTCCCCCACACACACACAAACACATCTGCAGTCTGCCAGAGGCAACTCACATGCCCCTACCAATGTCCTGCCCCTTCACTTTTCCACATCCTGCAGTGGAGAATGCAAAATCATACGAGAAAAAGCTCAAAATATTGCGGCAGTAGGATATTTTTTTTTAATATTAATAAGTTTATTATTTCTTGTTTATTTTTTATGTTCTATTTTTCACATGTATGTACATACATATGTATGTACAAATATTTAATAGATTTAATTCTAGGCGGAGAATATGGATGTGACTTAATTATTGAAAAGTTTTTAAATTATGTCATATCAAGTCGACTCAAAGGTCAGATTAATTTTTGACCCCATTACAGGTGTAATGGCCTCCTCGTGGTGTTCCCTGGGTACCGATCTTCAATCGGGAGCCAATTTGAGCGGCGACTTTATGTCTATATGTATGTACATATGAATGTATGTATGTTTACGGCTTTTTCATAGGCAGTAATAATATAATAATTTATATAATAAAAATAAAAAAAAATAACAGATTTCTTTCTTTCCACGGCCAAGTGTCCCTCCAACCCACACCCACCCCCACCCATCCTGCCAATTCTTCATTTATTTTGTGGCGGTAGGTCAGCATCCGTCTATTGCCATGAAGAGGGGCCATAAATCGTTTTCGTCCGCGTGTTTCACGCTTTCAGCCTTTTCTTCATGGTTTAAGACGTTTTTAATCATTTTATTGGAATATCATACCAATCGACCAACTTTTCTGTACGTTTTTCCGTTTAATATCAGATTTTTGGTCAGATCTCTCATCTCCGCAGTGCAGTGCTTTCCACGTCCCACTGTAATGATTATTATTAACTTTTATGACAGAAACAATGAAATCTTAGTCAAAACTAATGAATACGTGCCTTTTACAAAGACAATTTTGAGAAAAATAGAAGCCTCACTAAGAAAAGTGCTAGTGGTGCAATTTTTTTCGCCATTTTTTGGATATTTTTTCTTAAAACAAAAAAACCCACAAACACAAAAACCCCATTGCAATAGCCGCTCTTAGATTCTCTAGGCAAAGCTGCGCTCTTAATTGTTTGCCCTGCTTCAGGGCATTACCTGCAGTGAAGAGAGGCGATCAAATTTAACTCTTCACTTTAAAATATTAGTTCTATGGTCTGACTTACGTCATCCACGCACTCGCCGTCTCCCATTCCCACCCATGTAAAGAATTGGCAGGCAACAACAACAGCGATGCATACGCCAACGCCAAAAAACAATTACAATTACTCTCTACAATGTAAAAGCCTAGGCCGCTACTGCTCTCTTAACTTTTGCCCCCGCTTTAGAGCATTATACCCACACCACATGCTGTAGGAGGAAAGCATCAAATATAAGAAATATTCAAATTATTACAAATTATCGTGGCTTATCTCCCCCTCCCCATACAGAGCACAAACCAAAACAACAACAACACACACAAATCCCTATTGCAAAAAGCCGCTTTCAGATTATTTCAGCAAAGGTGCGCTCTTAATTGTCTGCCCTGCACTACCCGCAGTGAAGAGAGGGAACCAAATATAACTCTTCACATTAAAATATTTGTTCTATGGTCAAGCTTCCATTCCACCTATGTATGTACATATGTAAAAGCATTGACAGACAGCAACAACAACGACGCGTACGCCAAAGCAAAAAAACAATTACAAGAACTCACATAATGCAAAAGCAAAGATGCTCTTACTGAAGCGCCCCCGCTTCAGGGCATTGTACTGTCCCCACATGCAGTGGAAAAGAGAATCAAATAAAATAACTATTCAAATTGTTACAGTTTTTTGTCGCTCGTTTCCCATCTCCCCCCGCCCCAAACAGATAAGAAGCCAAAGCAACAACAGCAAACACAAATCCCTATTGCAAAAAGCCGCTTTCAGATTATTTCAGCAAAGTTGCGCTCTTAATTGTCTGCCCTGCATTACCTGCAATGAAGAGATGGATCAAATATACATAGCTATTCACATTAAAATATTTTGTCTATGGTCAAGTTGACTTTGATCACTTTCAAGGAATTTTCTTAAATAACTTAAAAACGTTAAAAAGAAAGACGATTTTTTTGTATTCATATGTTTATAAGAGTCTTCCATTTCTAAAAATGTGCTTAAAGTTTCCTTAAAGTTAAAATTGTGAGTTTGGCAACTATTTAAAAGTTGCTTGTGGTGGTGGTGCTATTATTTTTTTCGCAGCTGTACATATCTTACCTTTCGATGTGTCAAATTCATTCCACTCTAGCGCGCTGAAGTTGTCGGATCCTGTTCGTGCTCTGCTCTGCTCTGCTCCTTCACTTGATCATTTTTCTGCGCCATTTTGACACAGAATCCGGAAAGCCCTCACCCTCCCCTCCCCCTCCCCCACACACACACAAACACATCTGCAGTCTGCCAGAGGCAACTCACATGCCCCTACCAATGTCCTGCCCCTTCACTTTTCCACATCCTGCAGTGGAGAATGCAAAATCATACGAGAAAAAGCTCAAAATATTGCGGCAGTAGGATATTTTTTTTTAATATTAATAAGTTTATTATTTCTTGTTTATTTTTTATGTTCTATTTTTCACATGTATGTACATACATATGTATGTATACATCCACGCATTTTCCGTCTCCCATTCCACCCATGCAAGCAACAACAACAACAATGCATACGCCAAAGACAAAATAACGCAATAATTAAAATCACCCTTACAATGCATAAGCATAGGAAGAGAGCATCAAAGAGAAAAACTCTTCAAAGTAATCTACATTTTCTATGTACTCTTCGTCTCCCTCTTCGCTTCTAGAGCGTAAGCCAAATACAGGAAATAGATGTCTTCAGCGCAATGCAAATCTCTACTGATTTAACAGTTAACTATCATAGAAAGAATAAATTCGTTGCTGCCGATACAGAGGCATGGTAATTTAGCAGCGAGCTAATAGCAAAAGATAAACTGAGTAAGAGAGCGAGAGCGAGAGCTACCGTTATCTGTGATCACCGGCACCCAAGGCATACTTAACAAAGTAGCCGCACTCGCTCTCTCGCCCTCTCTTTTACTTCTTAAATTTCAGTCTGCCCAAGGTATACTAAGTATACCTTGAGTCTGCCTAGCAGCAGTTGTGAGCGACGAATCTCTCCGCGGACGATTTTCTCTTGTTCTTTTTCTTCTTCACTGAAATAAGAAGTAAAGCTCTCTCAGTGCGGCTCAGTCTCCCCCAACCCTCATTGCAAGCGGTCATAAGTCGGAAAAAGCAATCGTGTGTTTCGCGACGGGTGCGCGCGGCCGAAATTTAACTTTTTTTGTGAGTGAGTAATGTGAGTGAAAGTGCAAGTGAAAAAGAATGCGCACAGCGTACTGCAAAAAGTAGAAGGCGCAAGCGCGCCTAAATGTAACATTCTTTCGCTGTGATCAAAGTATAATACTAAATCTTAATAAATAAATTAAAATAAGTGAATCAATAAAATAAATAATAAATAAATAAATAGTAAAATAATTATAAATATATTGTTCTTAAGCAGCATGAAACCTGTAAGAGTTCTAAGTGCTTATTGTGAGTGAAAGTGAGAGTGAAAAAAAAAAACAATACTACAAGGAGCGGCAAGAAGTAGAAAGCAGCAAGGAGTATAAAGGTGCACGCAGTCCAAGGCGTCCAATAAATAAATTGAATAAATAAATAAAAAATATGGTGAGTGAAAGTGCGAGTGAACGGAGTACAAAGCGATACGCAGTGCAAATTGAAATAAATAAATAAAAAATAATAATAAATAATACATAAATTGAAATAATATGTGATGTGCGAGTGAAAATAAAAAAACAAAAATAATTTAGTAAGGAGCGCTAAGAAGTAAAAGGCGACACGCAGTGCAAGGTGTATGTGATAATTAATTTTTTATATTTTTTTGGGTGTGTTCTTGTGTTTATGTGTGCAAACGACAAACATCAAACTCCAACAACGCAACAAAAGGAAAGAGCAAGTAATATTCAACGCTTCACTATATTATTATGGGATCAGGTGAGTCTCTCTGTTTTGGTTTACTGTTTGTATACTGTTTCTTCTTTCGATTGCCTTTCACATATTTTCTTATTTTGGTAAATGTTAACTACGTGGACAACCTCTCCAAAATTCACGAAATTTTTTTCCTGGATAGACCCCGATTTATCATGAATTTAGGTAAACAAATTTTGTGGCGGTCGCTTCTAGTTTTTAAACTAAACTAGCTATAAGTGATGACAAGAATAAGAGTCGTCGCGACGCTGTGGCCATGGCACCACCATGGAAAATGGTGGGTTTACTCCTCGGCTTCAGAATCCTGTGGGAGATATGAATGTATAAAAGTAGTTGTGCTGTATTATATAAATAGAAAGGAATATATAAAGGAATTATATAAAGGAAAATTAAAAAAAAAAAATCGCGCGTTTCTGAAGCCGAGGAGTAAACCCACCAATTACCGTTGTAATGGCCACAGCGTCGAGACGACTCTTATTCTTGTCATCACTTGTAGCTAGTTTAGTTTACTTTAGTTTAGTTATAGGCCGGTATAGCTACTTTATAGCTATTTTAGACACTTGTGAAATGAAATATAGCTTTAACTGAAAACTAGCTATAAAATAGCTAACTTTGCAGTACAAATATATACATACCAAACACATTTCTATCGATTTCTTATTTATTGGTTAAAATAACTCATAATAACACAAAAAAATACCCAAAACAATAACAATTATCCAAAACAACAACAACAACTAAAAGGACAACAAAAAACATGAAAAACCACACAAAAAATCAACAACAACAACACAGCAAGTGAACCGGGCGAGCCATTTTTGGCGTGAAAAACTCTAAATTTTAAACATTTAAAAAAAAAAACTAGAAGCGACCGCCACGAAATTTTTTTACCTAAATTCATGATAAATTGGGGTCTATCCGGGAAAAAAATTTCGTGAATTTTGGAGAGGTTGTCCACGTAGTTAACATTTACCATAACTTTATTTACGCGGATTGGCATGCTCTCTACCAAATTTTCGATAATAGCTTTTGAGATTCGATTCCATTCCGCTTTTATACGATCCCAAAGAATGTCCTTATTTGTTGGGGCTATTTCGTACTGCTCGAGCTATTTTTTTTACTATTGACCAAAGATTTTCAATCGGATTGAGTTCGGGACTTTGCGCTGGCCCCTGTATCAGCTGAAAATGCTGTTTTCCAATCCATTCCTTAACAATTTTCGCTATGTGCTTCGGATGACCATCAGGTTGAAAAACAATTTCTTTGTCGGAATAAGCAAATTTCTCCAAAAAGTTGGCAAGATGGGTGTTCAAAATTTGTATGTAGTCCTCTTTTCACAGGATACCATCAACTAAATGCAGAGGGCCAACAATCCACCATGTAAAGCATCCCCATAGCCTTATATTTCCTCAGCCATGTTTGACAGCTTTCTTTACATGGTGCCTTTGATGACGTTCCCCGGGTTTGCGCCAGCAGTATTCCTTCCCAGCTGACTGAAATCGGTTAAATTTGGATTCACCAGTCCAGATAACACGAAATACAACAATACTGCTGGTCCTGATACAATACGCAAAAAATGGGATGATTTGCGCCTAACAAAGCCGAACATAGACAGTTCCCTGTGGAAGGCCGGAAGTAGCCAAGTATGGGTCCGACTGCTTTTCTTTTACCATAATAACATACTCTCGCCGCTCAAGATGCGAACCAACTGAGCAGGCAGAAATGAATCCCTAAGCGATGAAGCTTGGCTACTAAAGCATTAGGCCCTTGTTCGGGTGCTTCTTGACGATCACCTTGCACTGCTTCTCCTTCACATCGTATCTGCTCATGGCCTCGTTCAGCCGTGCCAGATTGTACTTTATGGTGACTTATAGGGATTGCCCATCTTGAGGAAACAGTGGGCCTACATATTTGCCGGACAGTTGGGGTTCCTTTCTAGCGCTTTCTTGTAGACAGGCAATGCACGCCTTGCCCGGCACCGAGGGAATGTTCAAGGTCGACTGATTCCGTACAAAGTTGAACTCTGCGTCCGCCTGGTCCATCTGGTCGCCCTCCAGCAGACAGAAGTAGGCTAAAACTATAGAGCTCTCTTCTCTTCTCACGATAGGCCTTCTGGACAATGTGGGCGGCCAGCATGTATAGGGCTCACATGAGATCCTGGCCCGAGTCCCGATAATCCTTGTTGGCCTCGGGGCCACGCAAATTCTCCAGCAGAGTGACCAAATCATCCGTCTTTTTCTGTTTGTAATTTGATCGCTAGAATAGAGGAAAGCACCATTGTGGCCACCACTAGAAGCGGAATCAGAGGATAGAAGGAGAGACTCCATTTACTTACCGACACATTCACCCATACATGTAACGGGGCACGCTCCTGCTTGAGGCTACTTAGCGCCTCCAGGCAGTCCGGAATTAATCGGGATCCACCTCAATGACCTACGAAAATGCGATAACAACTTGCGAGTCTGTTGCTAAAATCAGGAAAAAACCCTTTAAAACTGACCTCATCGGTGTCCTGCAAGGGTATAAGAATGCAGTTGGACATGGCTAGAGCGGTATTGGCCTAAAAGCCAACTATCTGAACGCAAATGACCGATTTAATGGCGAAAAATGGGCAGAAAATAAATAAAAAAGAGACAATTCGGTAAACGCCGTAGGCGATAGCTGATGAACAATATTACAGGTAGCGATAACCATAACTATCGACACCGTGTTGCTATCGAAACGATGGGAGGATTTTTAAATTACAAGTTTTATAGTTAATTTCACAAATTAGATACCTAGGCTTAATTTCTTTAGTTATTTATTTTGATTGTGGGTGGCTCTTCAGAAATTGTCACTGATGCCGGCACCAAGTCACAAGTTTTGGGCTGATCTTTGACAGACTTAGTAAATACATTCTTGTGGCTCTCTTTTCCATCATATAAGCCATAAACCTGAGCGAATCCAAAGTAAACACCAACAGTAACAACTCCAATCACCGGAACCATGATAGCAAAGCCACCCAGACATGCAAAGAACATCATAGAGACAATGGTGAGAAGAGTGCCTGGAACAAGAGGCAGTTTAGTAAAAAAATCATCCTTTGACTCAGGTTCTCTACCTTCTAGCACCAAGAGGCCCGTAAACGTCATCACCATGGTAGCGATTCCAAAGCCAAAAATGATCAGGAATGGTAGAAGGAATACCAAGCCAGCTGCCAGCAAACAGATGGCAATGTGAGGATTACGTGTGCACCACACCGCCGCAGCTTCTAGCAGCTCGCTTCCACTTAGCTCGTTCATAACAAAATGCCGAACCCGCATCCCTAAAAGTCCCAAAAACGGAGATCAGAGTTCCCACTTTGGACTGGAAATGGCTTGCTAGAACTTACACGTCTTTTGCACGGTGTGGAGTAGGAGTTCATGGAATTGATCCTGACTTGGGGCATGCATATTGGGCATCTGGGCATTATTTGGCGGGTTGCTTGGATTCTTTGTCGGTGATTTCTGCGAATTCGCACCTCTGGCTTCCTTCTTTGCTTTATTCGAATGAGCCTACAGCAAAATGCATATGTACATATGTATGTATGTATTAGTGTGCGTGGAAATAAAAAGTCATTAAACGAAGGCTGAATGCCATCGAACGTGAACTTTGGCTCCGCTGTCCACCACTTTTCCTTTGAGCTGGATATCTCATACCATTTTGTGTGACTGCAGCCGGACGTGGATGATATTTTACTGTAGCGACTCTGTCTATACTTAACCCAAATAAAAAAAAACTGGTGGCACGTACAACGTTGCTAATATTCGAAACTGTATTTTGGATTTTCAATTGCAAAAAATAAACGAAGAACGTAAACATTGAGTAGGCTGCCAGCTGGCTTGCAAACGCGCTTCCTTAGTGTTGCCACACTATTGCAATTTGCATTTAAAATTCTTTGTGTATTCTAATGAAGTAAAAAGCGCAGTCCATTGAATGTAGGACGTTCCGTGATGCGCTCCGCCATCAGGTTTTCGCCATGGATCGTCATGCTGCAGCGCAGTTTTGGGGCATGCAGAAAATTGAGCTCTAGGGCGCACTTTCGGCCCTGCACTGGCAGCCAGCCGTACATTTGCGATTCCAGCAACGGAGTCCCCAAGCTCAGCTGCCTCTGCCGCTCTAGCTGTCTCTCCGGTTGGGTGTAGCGCAGGAAGCGCAAAGGCTCCGCCGGCTTCCGCTGCTCGTACTCGGCGTAGAATTTCCGAGTCAGCATATACTCTAAGAATGAGGAGCAGGTGGAACAAATGAGGAGACCAAAACGTCTGTCAAGGCACCTTTGCTAACCGGAACGAAGGCATCGTAGAGTCGTATATGCCTGTTGGACTTTCTGATCAGCTCCTTTTCAAAGTCGTACGGCAATGGACGCGGATCGCCCTCATGGTGGTCCTGCCCACCTTCGCCATCCTCTTCGCCATCGCCATTCTCCAGAGGACAGCCGCCGCTGGACCTCATCCCGATTGCCTCTCAATTTTCTCAACACAGTCGCACTCGAAAACGAACCAACACCGTCTGTACCCCGCCGCGTGTTTCCTTCGTTTGACTTGTTCGTCGGTCTTACTTTATTCACTGCAAAAACATGTCTATCAGTCCGTTCGGCCGTCTGTCTGCTCATTTCATTTTGCTTTCATTTACAAAAATTGCACTCATTAAACTTTCGCCATTGTAGCTGTTGTTGTCGGATGGCAGGCAATGTTTCCAATACTACACACGCATCCCCACGTCTGCACACTCCTCGACATCCACGACACACAACGCACACACAAAAGGAGCCGCGCCGAGCCGAGCCTCAAGCAGTTGTGGCAGTATGGTGATTGTGGAGGGTGTGACCCACAATCACAGTTCCGTCGACGTCAGACGCCATTACAGAGCCTGCCAGCCATAGCATAGTTTCGTTTTACTTTTTCACTCCCAGCAATCCATTCCCTTCAAAAACTTTCACTTCAACTTCGTTTCCAGTTCATATCATGTCATTGGAGTAATTTGGTACAACCCAAACCGAATCCTTGAAGTAAAAAAAATTTCCGAAAATAAATCCATTGAAATGATTACCATTGCGTGTTTAGACAATCGCAGGCGCAGCCTGAGCCTGAACACACAGCCGCAACCTCTGCTCAATGGCGCTGTTGCGCAATCGACTACACTATTGCTTTCCTGGGCCTCTTGAATGTCACCAATATTAGATAATCGAATCTAATTGAATGCATAAATACATGCATAAATCAATTTAATTACAATACAGCCAACAACAGTCATTGCAAATAATCAACACGCATACACGTCTTTCAAATATTTTTATGAATTTATGTATATACATATGTAAGTATTTACGAACCTTGTTTTTAGTGCTTAACAGAAACAACAGAAATGATAAGTATTCATTATTTTATAATAAATGAACTGCCAAACAATAAAGAAGAAAGGGCATCCCAATAGATTCAGCATAAATAATTTTTGTTTGTAATACTTAAAACGAAATGGTACGAAACTTATCCACATAAATGTTCCCAAAAACAACGAACAAAACGAAAATTTTTGGGACGTAACTATATTTAAACAATTGAAATAACTATTACTGCAATCCCTTTCAATTTCAGTTTGAAGTCAACATCTCAAAAGTTGCTATTCATTTTTAAAACAAACCACTTCTACGTAAAGTGTACCAATGTCAGTTATTAATTTAAATTTACAATTCTGAACAATACAATCAACATCCGAAATTATTTAATTTGTAAATAACCAGGCAAAAATTGGTTGAAGCTTCAGCCATTTCCCTATATACATATTCCAAATGCAACATTTACCAATTTTATGCAAAAGATCCTTAAAACGCTCAAAGCACTCGCACGTTTTTCTTGAACACTAGAAAAAAATTAAATTAAAACTATAATTTAGTTCGGTTTAGATCGGATCAACCTGAGTGGGAAATACACAATTTCATTGAATTTCTTTGAAAAGAGCCCTCCTACTAATGGTCTTATTAGCCTTATAATGAAAACTAAACAGGAATGGAATTGAGAAATTGGTCTATGCAGTCGCAGATTATATGCAGACAGCACATCTAATAGATATGCCTTGAGGTTATGACATAACTTTTCAGATGTGAATGCCTTCTAACTAACTAAATACATATCTACAGATCAGTCGTGCTTAGTTTTTGTGGTCAGTGTCTATGTCGTTGACGAAGACGATGACTAGGTAGCTCCATACTACGTCACGGGGTAGAACTCTCGGTACGCAAACTGCTCGATAAATTCGGGGCGCTGACAGGTAAAAAGCTCATGCGGGTTCTCATTGTGGGAATGCTTTTCTAGCGCCTTACGGGTCTTCTCCTGCAGCAACCCCTCGTCGAACTTCACTCGTTGCACAGTGGTCTTACGCAGTATCGTCTGCACGAACTGTGACCACACCGATCCCTCCTCAGACTCCTCCTCTTGCTCTTCAGATTCTTTCTGCTGTTTCAGCTCAGGCTGCGGAGCCTTTGCCCTGTCATCAGTGTTGGTGGTAGGCGCTGGTGAAGCCTCCATTGGAACAGCAGCTGGCGGAGCAGTTGCTGTCGCGACAGCTTCGTCCTTCTCCTTGGTCGGCGTCAATTTTAGCATGAGGGTTTGCAGGCGGTCCACCGTCTCGGACATCCGCTTCCGGAAAGTCACGAGGCGTCGTGTGTACTTGAATAGTTCCCGCTGCTCGTGAGGCTTCAGTTGGACGACCTTCAGGGTGCCTAGCTCGACAGGATCGAGCAGCGGTGAGAAGCTGGGCGTCGCTTCTTTGGTGCCCATGAGGTAGATGCGATGGACAAATGCCTGCATGGCGGTGGTGTTCATCCTGGCTATCTCGTAGCCGATGCAGGCCTTAATGATTGTTTGGTCAATATCGTCTACTTGCGGAGTTGAGTTCGCATGCGTGATGGAGTCCGCCAAGGCGGCAATGTCCAACTGAGAGTGCAAAGGATCCTGCTGTCGATCAAGGCTGTCTAGGACCTCGGCCAGATGGCTGCGCATCAACTCGCCGTCGGCCTGAAAGCTAAGCAGTTGCAGGTGCTGAATGAGTAAGATGTTGGCCGCGTACTGCTGCTCCAGATCGTACAGCTCCCACAAGGACCGCATGCGCTCCTCGTACTCTTTCTGAGCAGCTGCTCCGAGGAAGTTGCTGATGTTGCTGTCGTATAGCTGCAGGCCCTGGATGAAGGCCACATCCATCGTAAACTTGCCCATGAAGGCCAGCACATAGTTGACGGCGTCTGTGGCACTATCAAAGTTCTCTCGGCGGCGGGCAAAGAACTCGTCTAGGTCGCTGACGGTCAGCTGGTTTCGCAGCACCTTGATCTGCAACAGGCTTTGGTTGAGTTCACGCTCCTCTCGTATACGCTCGAAGTTGCTCACCAGCACATCCCCCACCGGTTGTTCAAACTCATCGAAAACTTCGATGTCTACGGCCATGGTGGTGGAGTGTTTGCTTGTTTCCTGGTCCCGATCTCGATCTTTATTGGGGATCGGCTCCTCATCATAGTCCCGCGACTGGCACTGAGGCACCCAGTGCTCTTGTTCGGCCATCTGGTGCTCGCGACTGCGCTTGAAGATCGCATTAGCGCTGAGCCGCTGTAGATCCAGTGAGCCGAATATATCCTCATTGTGGTCGTGGCAGCAGTGAAGAGCCGACATGTCCATGGGGTGTGCTTCCGTGTTAAAAATGTAGGCCCCGGCCTGTACGACGCACACGTTCTCCTCCGTTTCCACCAGCTCACCCTGCGCTCCGTCGCTGTGCAGAAAGTTGTCAACGTCAAATAGCAGATACAGGTACTTGCTCGTCTCAGCCAGGAAGAAAGACTCCATCCTATTCTCCTTTTCATGCGTCAGCACATTGCGAATCTGTCAGAAGAACGAAAATAATCCACGTGTAGAATCAGCTATGCTATGAGCTATGCTTACCGTTGCATACCCACACTTAGTCTTAGCACTGAACTCGAGCGATTCCAGCACACGCTCGCCAAGCTCGAGCAGGTACTCGTTCTTAGTGGATCGATACAGATACATGGCCGACTCTATTAGCTCCGGTCGGAGCGGGTATACCTCGCGATCGGGGGACGCCTCACCGGCGGCAATGTTGTAGAACTCGGGTAAAAATCCGTATTTCTTCCACACGCTGATGTAGCGCACGATGGTGCGCATGGCCGGCTCGGTGTCGCCGATGATGCTGAGGATGCCGGGCCAGAAGGCCTCGAGCGACTGGAAGACTGGCAGAGTGACGTGGCCCTTGTTCATGCCTACCCACACATACCAGTCCTCCTTGCGCATGTACTTGTCGATGGCAGCTCGCGACTCGTGGAAGAGCTCGAGAAGCTCCGGCCGGTTAAGCAGTATAGCAGCCTTTACCAGATACTCGAATAGGGAGTCGACGCCCGCGCCGATGCCTGAGTCGAGGGCTGTCCAGCGGCCGCTCTGCACGTCAATGTGATTACCGAATAGGCCGATGGGTGATCGGTGCTCCCAGAGGGCATACACGGCTTGCAGCGCCACTTCCTCGTAGATTTTGTTGCCGGTTAGGCGGCTCAGCGTGCCGAACTCAATGAGAAAGGTGCCCACACCAGCTGTGCAGGTTACCGGAGTCTCGCCCTTGGGAACACCGTAGCGGAGATTCACCGTGCCGTAGGGCATTCCTGTGTTGGTGTCAAAGGCGGGCAGTAACCGTCGGGCCACGTCCTCGGCCATGCGTAGCAATGGCCCCTGGCAGGGCCAGCCTGGCTCCAGCGCGACGCCGGCGCGACGCGAAAGTAGATGGGCGGACAGCAGGCCACCCACAATACGGATGTTTGTCTCGAAGACGGAGACGTTGATGTCCCGGTCGAAGTTCATGTTTTTTGTGAGCAGAGTGAAGACTCGCTGAAACTCAGTGAAGTTGCCCATAGTGGCCAGTGTGTCCAAGGCATCGATTAGCGTAAGCGAATAGCTGCCCCAGGTGTCGTGGCCGTCGCATGTGAGTGGGCGTAGCTCGTCATAGTTGGAGGCGTGCGTCAGATAGCCGTCGTAAGCGTGCTGGAACATACGCCGAACATCCTCTCTAGGCGAGTGGCAGGAGGAGGGTAGAGTGTTGAACGATTATTGCCTCTACTAATTACTCACCGCAGCTCCAACATGCGCGCCCGTGTGTAGTGGTTCTGTGAGATTCCCTGAGCCACCAGACCAAGTAGCACCCACAGATAGCATATCACGTACAGGTTATTGCAGACTTTTTGCATATTTCACCAAGCTGATGCATTAATCGGTTAGTCAATGAATACTAATCCAATTATGAGCATTCTCAATATGCTAAAGCCAGAATGAGGCGGCCGTGTGATGTGGATGCGGCTGTGTCTACGTTACGACAAAACAAAAATAATGAAATTTTCTTTCGTCATACTTCGAGCAGATACTCTTTCGATTCTGCATACATATGCACAATATGCATTTACAACCGCTGTCACACTTTGTCACTTTAAAATTGATTCAAATATGACTCCATCGTAAATGAAAATACGTTTGTATATTCCAGGTATTTTTTAATTGTATATTTCAGCAGAGGGATGACGTACATTACCAACGAACAGATATGGTTGTAATAAGGGTACCAACAGCTGTTGATACCTTATAACTATCGGCCGGGCGAGCTCTGCAGGAGTTTAAAATTTTAACAAAACTTACATAAACAAATAGATGCGAAAAAGCGTGTTATTAATTAAATCAACGTCTACAGTGTAGATTATTTGAAATTTCGCATCGATATATTTCTGATCTACTGCGCGACACTCGCGCCTTTTCTTTGCGACAAGGTGGCAGCACGAATTTATATTTCTCTGCTGGCCATTCAAAAGTGTGTGTTCTTTACGAATTGTGTAGTTTATTCAAAATAAAGGGGAATTAAAGTACAAAAAAATTGCGAAAACTATATAAAGTAGTAAGTAAACCAATATAGCTCTTATATATTTATCAAAACTTTGTTAGACTGTTGAATACGATTCGATTTAAGCAATTGTTTGTCCTGCAAACAACTGGACCACTTTCTGCCTGTGTGCCGAGCTAACTTTTTAATATGTATTTTCCTTAAACATATTCCTGCGAGTGATCATAAAATCAAGATTAAAGCTTAGGGATTTATCTCTGGACGCTTTCATACGATTTGTGTGTCAACAGACAGTGCATTGTGCAAAATGCAATTGTGTGCAAAGTGTTGTCCGTTGGGCAAAAAGTAACAACATAGTCGCCCACTCCATGTGGGCTCTGGTTTAAAATGCCCCAAATGCTATGAAAGAGTTCGCTATTGCATTCAAAATGATCTTGTTCATATTTTGTGACATAGTTTGTGGCAAGTGTGTCAAAAACTATCAAATTATAAACAATTGGAGTAAAATATTAAATTTTTGGAGCAGGGTTGTCGCCTTTCCCACGCTGCTGTCGCAATAATCGATTCGCGAGTGCGGCAACACTGAAACCTATCGAAAATCTTACCCCACGGTCGATAAGATATTTTCGTTGCTTTTTTTTCTTCTGCCTCAGTCGTACAAAAGGGGGAAATATGTATAAGAAAGTAGACAAAATCAATTACTAAAATCAATTGTTTTAGTGCGTGTGTATCGACCATTAACAGTGCTATTCAAACTTGTACGAGAGAGCAACAGTTCGAAGGAATCAAAAACAAAATGGAAATATTCATAATATGAAAAATTGTCAGCAATAACAAAAACAGAAATAACAACAACAATAACAGCCGCAGAAGTAAAAGCAATATCAACGTGTGTGTTGTAATTGTTAGCCAGCAGCAGCAGCAGCACGTACGAGGGGTAGTGTGCATATGAATTAGAATCGTGGGACGACAGCGACGACGACGACGACGACGACGACATTGAAGTTCGCTCCTCTCTTACTTCGCTGTATACGCACAGTTTGGAATGCAGCAACGCAACAGCAGAAGCAGCAGCAGGATAAACAGCACTAGACCGAAAAAACAGCAGACGGATGTGGATGCGGATCAGGATCAGGATCAATCAATATTCACAATCAACCAGCAATCGAAACGATAAAGTACCAATACTCCAGTTATAAATCGAGCCAGAATCGGAATAGGAATCGGGAAGGGATCACGCGCCACCCCAACACGGAAAATAGAGAAATGTTAGCGAAATTCTAAGTTATATACATATCTACAATTATTGTTGTTGGCGCGTTTGTCGATGTGTGTGCGCCCGTGTGTGTGTGAGTTCTAGTGCCTATTTTCTGTGTCGTATGTGCGATTGGACTCTAGGTAAATGTGTATGTGTAGGCCAGACAGACACACAGACAGCCAGCAATCCGTTCGGTTTGGGTTGTGGCGATGCCAAATAGTCTCGTCTGCTCAATTAATTTATCGTGCCTCAATTGCTGACAGCCCCGATCCGATCAGTTTCCATGCTAATGCATTCCCTGCCATTCCAGTCGTCCGTCCTTAAAAATGACTGCGGATCCAAGGTTGCCCGTGCCCGTGTCTGCTCCCGTCTCTAATGCAATGCTATTGTATAACCTGAGTTGGATCGGCTCCAATCTCTTGTTTATCTTTGCCATTCTATTAGGTAGGCAAAGTACAGTAACAGCTGGCAGCAGCAAACTACATACGAATACGAATGCGTGAACGAGTGGAACCATTGGAAGTAGGACCAGGGGGGAAAGCTATCTGATTCGATTCCGATAACCCAACAGCTAGTAGTATAGTTGCCCGTTAAAGTTAACTGTTATCTTGGAATGTGCACAGAAGAGTAAATCTAGCATTCGGATTCATGTTACAAATGGAATGGAAAGGAGAATGTGGCTCCTCGGGAGTTTCCGTTTTAGTCCCGTTCTGTTCCCCCAAAAGTTAACGGTTAACTGTTAATTGTTATGCAATTTAAGCCCCCTACACATACAAGTGTGAAAGTGCAAAGCAATTGGTCACAATGATAATATTAATGGCCTCTGGTCTCTGGAGGCAGCTCTCACTGTGCGGCCAGACTCTACTCACACATACACACGCGCGCACTCGAAGTTGAGCAAATGTTAACTTAAGAATACTTCTTACAGAGCCCAGAGAAGCCCCGAGGCCAGAACTAAAGGGGAACGAAGGCGCAAGGAAGGAGGCGGATACACTAAGAAGAGGAGTGATTGGGGAACAGGAGTAAGGGTAAGGGTGGTGTGGGAGTCACCATGGTGAGTACCAATTTGGTGGTGCCGGTGGTGCTGTGGGGACCCACGGCGCCCACACACTGCATCTCCAGTGTGTTTCTTTCGGACGACCAGTGCACCTTGGTCACTGGCTGCTACGACGGACAGATTTGCCTCTGGCAGGTGGAGCCAAGTACATTAAAGATGTCGCCCCGCTGCCTGTTAGTGGGCCACTCGGCTCCGGTGCTTTGCCTGGTGCGAGCTTCGCTGCTGCCCGAAAATAACTTCCTGGTGAGCTCTTCGGAGAACGGCGAGATGTGCACCTGGGACCTCATCGACGGCAAGTGCATGGAAGCAGTCAAGCTGCCGCAGGTGCACACACAGATTCAGAGCTATCACACGGCCAATAGCGAGGATATTCGTCTCTTCTGCATTGGCTATTACGCCGAGATTATGGTGATGGACCCGTTCAGCCTGGAAATAATATATGTGCTTAGCTCCAAGGTGAAGCCAGACTGGATATCGGCCATCCACGTGCTCCGTCCCATGCGGCGCAAGGACGACGTAGTCCTCGCCATCACCACCACGGGTACAGTAAAGGTGTGGACTCTGACGGGAAACGAGAACAAGCACGCGGAGCCCATCTACGAGAACGAGTCGAAGGAAATCCGCTGCCTCAACGCCATAACCATGAACTGCTGTGCCCAAAACCAGCGCACTGTGCTCTTGGTGTGCACCAAGTATTGGCAGATCTACGACGCCGGCGATTTCACTGTCCTCTGCTCTGTAATCGCGCCGGCCCGCGAGCGTTGGCAGGGCGGCGACTTCATCACATCTGACCGCGTCATGCTCTGGACGGATGAGGGCAAAGGCTACTTATACAGGCTGCCCGCCAACTGCATTCCCGACAACAAGGAGTTCCATTCAAAGAGCGTCGTCCGGGATGCCCCTTACCTGTACTACGTGCTCCAGCATGCCGGCGATAAGGTACTCTCCTGTCCACCAGCCATGAAACTGCTGCTGGCCGGAAACAACGGAATGGGCAATGGAAATGGCAACGGCAATGGCGGACAGCACAACCTACTGCGGGGTGACTCTGAGGGGTACATCTCGGTGTGGAATGTGCCGGAGGTACCACTGGACAACATTAGTATACTGCAGGCCAAGCAGATGCCGCCGCGCGTCCTCAAGCCACACGTGTGCACTTCTCTGGTAGAAGCATGGTCCATTATGGATCCACCGCCGGTGGGGATACTGGATCAGTTGTCGAGGATCACAGAGTCTCCGGTGAAGCTCACCTCGAGTATATACTTGCCGCAGCAGAGTCGTCTGGTTATCGGGCGCGAGGATGGCAGCATTGTGATTGTGCCAGCCACTCAGACGGTGATGATGCAGCTGCTGGTCGGCATCAAACAGAACTTTAGCGACTGGCCGTCGCACCAGATCCTCTACGGGCACCGCGGCAGGGTGAATTGTCTGCTCTGCCCCTCCATGATCCACTCGCGGTACGAGAAGTCGCACCTGCTGTCCGGCGGCATCGATTTTGCCGTCTGCCTCTGGGACCTGTACAGCGGCAGCATGCTGCATCGCTTTTGCGTGCATGCGGGAGAAATCACTCAGCTGCTCGTCCCACCGGACAGCTGCAGCCCGCGGATCCTCAAGTGCATCTGCTCGGTCGCCTCAGACCACTCGGTCACTCTTGTCTCCCTGCAGGAACGCAAGTGCGTTACTCTGGCCAGTCGCCACCTGTTCCCCGTGGTGACCATCAAGTGGCGCCCACTAGACGACTTCCTCATCGTGGGTTGCTCGGACGGTTCCGTGTACGTGTGGCAGATGGAAACCGGCCACCTGGACCGGGTGCTCCACGGTATGCTCGCCGAAGAGGTGCTCTCCGCCTGCGACGAGCAGGCAGGCGAGGATGGGGTCGGCGGTGGCTCTTCCGGAGTGAGCGGTACCTCGACCAGTGAAATGGGCATGGCCAATCCGGCGGTTCACTTCTTCCGCGGCCTCAAGTCGAGAAACATGAACGCCATCCGCCACGCCACCCAGCGTGGTATCACCCAACTGCAGCAGCTGCAGGGCCACAACCAAGGGAATTTCGACTTCCTCATGAAGCACCGCAGCAATCCACTGGTGATCCAGGGACTGCGCACTAACCCGAAGGACGCCGAGAGCCACATCCTGTTCTTCGATATCGAGGGACTGATATTCGAGCTGCACAGCGAGGAGTACGCCCAGATGACGCCGGCCACCTTGGAGGCGCTTGGGGTGCATCTGCAGAATCCAAAGGATGGCAAGTCGATGCACTTGGACGCGAGCAAGAAGATTGGGGACTTCTTCAACAAGGTGAAGAACAAGGCCGTGGACGTGGAGAAGATCCTTAAGGACAAGGACAAGCATGGACTTGTCCAGAAGTTTAAGGAGAAGACGGAGATCGTGGAAAAGAAGGTTCAGGCCAAGGTGGAGAGCTTGCAGAAGGCGGTGGAGTCGCACGAGGAGCAGCAGGACCTAAAAAGCAAGATCGCCTCTAAGATGGAGGTCACCCACGTGATGGAGGTGGCCCAGCTGCTCCTATCGCTGCTCCACTCGTGGGGCCTAGACCCTCACCTGGACAAGATGTGTGAGACGCGGCTAGGTCTGCTCCGTCCCATAGTGCCAATTTCGTACGGGGTACTCTCCAAGGCAGGCTACATGTCCCTGTTGCTGCCTACTTGGCAGAACAACTACGACATTCCGCCAGGCCTCCAGCTTCCTTCCAGCTCCAAGAAACGCCCGCTTCCGGAAGAGCTGCAGCGCCTGGAGCACCTGACCGCCATATTCACTTCACGTCTCCACTGGGAGCTCAGCACCACGCTTACGACTAACCACATCCTAGCGCTGGTAGCCATGTCGAACACGCTGCTGTCGATGAGTGCCGCCTCCTTCTTGCCGGACAGCGAGAAGCACAAGAAGCTGCAGCGCCTGGCACAGCGGACCGACTCCACGCTGAGCAACGAGGAGGAGCGCGAGGAGATCCTCGCCCACCACATTTCACAGATCAAGCATGCCTGGAGCCTCTTGGCCACCCACCACTGCTTTCTGTTGCCTGACAAAATCGAGGCCCTCGAGCCGAAAATGTTCAAGAGACCCCAGGTGGAGATGATGGTGAAACGATGGCAGCATCATTGCATCGAAATCCGCGAGGCTGCCCAGCAGATCCTGCTCGGTGAGCTCACCCGCATGGGCAAGAAGGGGCGCAAGCAGCTAGTCGAAAGTTGGGCTCAGTACCTGCCCCTCTACACCCACACTGAGCCCATCGTGGGGGCCCAGCAGCAGCTGGCGCTCCTTAATCAGAGCTCGGGCGGATCCCATGGCAGTGGCGGGGTAGGAGGCAGCGGCGGCAGCAACGGCACCCACTCAATTGGTGGTTCAGCTACAGGTGCTGGCGCAGGAGGAATGTCTGTTGCGGAGCAGCATCATGACGAGGACTATGAGGAGGAGGAAGAAGAGATCATACGCAAGCCGTCTAGTCTGTCGGAGCTGAAGCGCAAACAAACCACAGCCGTCATCCTGCTGGGCGTGATCGGGGCAGAGTTCGGGCAGGACATCTCACAAGAGTCACCCAACCACCGCGGGAGCATTAGCCTCGCCACTGGTTCAACCGGACAAAGCGGAGAGCGCCGCATATCGTCCGTGGTGGAGGGCTTCGGCATAGCCAACAACCTGGCCAGGCTCACTTCGATGGCCCTGGCTCACCTACTATATGCGCCCCCCTCGCCCAAGCTGCCCCAGTACACGCCTCTGCGACGAGCGGCCATCGACCTGTTGGGAAGGGGCTTCACGGTGTGGGAGCCATATCTGGATGTGTCCAAGGTGCTGCTCGGCCTTCTGGAGATCTCGTGCGAGGGAAAAGCGGTGCCCAATCTGAACTACAAGCTTCCGCTGACTCCACAGGCGGACGCCTGCCGTACGGCCCGGCATGCCCTGCGCCTGATAGCTACCGCCCGACCGGCGGCCTTCATCACTACCATGGCCCGGGAGGTGGCCAGGTACAACACGATGCAACAGAACGCTCAGTCCATCAACGCTCCCCTGACGCAGTCAGTCCTGTACAAGGCCAAGGGCGAGATCCTGCAGTGCGTGGAAATGCTGATTGACAAGATGCAGTCAGAGATTGCCAGCCTGCTGGTGGAGGTCATGGACATCGCGCTACACTGTGTGGACAGCAACGAGCTGAAGGTCCGCGGCCTAGCCGAGCTATGCCCGGCGATTTGCAAGTTCAACCAGATCTCCCATTGCTCTCAGACCCGCCGGATCGCCGTAGGCGCCAACAGCGGCAACCTGGCCATCTACGAGTTGCGCCAGAACAAGTGTCAGATGATCCCCGCTCACACGCACCCCATCACTTCACTGGCCTTTTCGCCCGACGGCAAGTATCTGGTCTCCTACTCGTGCGCCGAGAACCGACTCTCCTTCTGGCAGACAAGCACTGGCATGTTTGGGTTGGGGCAGTCGCAGACGCGTTGTACTAAGGGCTACTCCACGGCCCCCATTCCGGACGTTTCGCGTCTCAACCCCATGCGGCTGGCCAAACTTGTCTGGATTAACAATCGGACAGTCACCCTCATGTTGGCCGACGGCTCCGAGACGCGATTCAATGTCTAGGGACGTAATCTCTAAGGCTCAGCCGGAGTGAAGGACGTTTTTTAGCAGGCAATCAACGCGGGCTTCAAAAGCGACGGCGATACGAAACTACACAACAATAAATATTATGAATGAAAACGAAGCCAATTTAACTAAGGATTATTTTTCTGCAAATGAAACCGCGAGGCGAAGGCGAGAAAATAAACGGAAAACAAAATCAATGCGATAACTCACAAATTAATTTTGTTATTTATTTATATAATATATCCTATATGTATGTGTATATTCTATCTATATATTCTGTATCTTTATGTATTTTAACACATGTATTAGACGATTTTAATGTATCGTACTTTCTACTGTTTCCTGCGCCAGTGTGCCCTGTCTGTTCCACTTGTGGCAGTTGGCCTGCAGTGGGTCTACCTAAGATGGCAGTGAGTCCGTGTATCCACCTGTGTACCCCAGTATCCCTTGCTAATTTTATTTCTAGAGCTATATTTTATCTATTCTCCGCTCATGCACAGCACTATGTGTTCTGTTCCTGAACGTTTTTTATCTACTGTTTCTGTTTGATGTAACCTACCTACATAGAAAATATGATATCCAAATATTAACAGTCACCAATAATTACTACTGTGTACCGATCTACATACATATGTATACAAAAAGCAAACAAAAACATCAAACAACATCAGCAACAACAAAAAGAGAAAAACCTTGTAAAACAAAGAACGAAAAGCTGTTATTATGATTATAAACTATTATTATTATTACTATTGTATGCTACTATTATTATTATTATTATTATTCATATTTGTTATACATAATGTATTGTTATATAAATATATATCTAAAGAACCTAAACAGATGTATTGCAAAACGTTACAAAAAGTTAAAAAACAAAAACAAAAACAAAAAAAAACAAACAAAACTACTAAATAACTAGAAAATAGAGCCAAGTGTTTTTTTTATTGCTATCATAAGTAACTATTATTATTACTTTGTTTTTCGATGTAACTCGGCTTAGGTGTATGCATGTAAAACCCCTTTTGTTTTCTTTGTTTTTGTCATTCTGTGGAAATTGTACAGACAAATCTGTTAAAATATCGAACTCCAGCATACAACACACAAATGCATCATTTATTTTGAAGCTCGGAGAAGGCGGAGAGGGGCGAAGTGTTGAGAGAAGGAGATTTCTAGAGAAAGACCAAGTGATCCAACCAATTGCCGATTGCGAAATGTATCCGAGAAACTATTTATCCTAAAGCCTACATACATATGTACGTTATTATAAAATGGTAATTGCAATGTAAGCAATCTTAATGTATCTAATACCATACCTGAAACACACACACGCGTCCATGTTGCATGTGTATTGAATGTACTTGAATTTATTGTACTTGTTCTTCAATTACGAATTACATATGCATATATATCTGCACACATACATATTTGCATACAGAGGTCCTTCAATAAAAGTATTACGCAACAAAATGAAACGAAATGAAGCAACTAAAACTAAAACAATTGTGTACCAGCATACAACAAATAAAGTCAAACATGAGCAAACCGTTAACAGTTTCCAATCATTCCCTCAAACTTGTTGAATCAAAATGTATATTCAAAAGAGCAGAACCAAAAAAGAGTTTTTAGTTCTGTTCGTTTTTATGTTTATGCATATGTACATGTTTTCTACGTTTTGATTTGTAAATTTCCTGCAAGCTGAACAGGGAATCATTTTACACGCGGCAAAGGCCGCGGCTCTACCTTATACCCGGTACTCAGTTAGTATATACATACATACATATATGAGCTTGCGATTTATGCAATTTATTATACATATGTTCGCAAAAGGGACGAATTAAATTTGGGCAAAAAATAATATTTCAAAAAATGAATTCAAATCATTTTTGGAATATTATACATGTTTCCAATTATGTTTGCATATGCTTTTTGCATCTGCTTCTACATTTCTACATGTATAACTACATATTCGAGACGTGGAAGTGTTTGCGAGAGAGAGAGGGAATGAGTAAGCGCTTGGCAGGCGTTGCGTAGCCACTGAAATTTAATTTGTTCCTTCTGTCCATAATAATGATCTCACCTGATTTAGATTCGACAATCTGATAGATACAGTAATTTCCCATGATTCTGCGTTTTTGGTTTACTTTTATATTACAAATTGTGGATTCCACAGATTTTCGTCTTTTGTGGGGGCGGAAGGGGGCGTGGCAAAATGTTGAAATAAACTTGTGCTGAATTGATATCACAGGAGCTTGGATAGAAAGTTTGGTTGCTCTAGCTCTTATAGTCTCTGAGATCAGGGAGACAGGGTGGCGTGTGAGATAGAGCGAGAGGGAACGATGACTTTCGAAATGGTTTTCTTCATTGTAGCTATATCTGATCCAGATTCAACACTCTGATAGAAATGGTCATTCTCTATGATTCTGCGTTTTTAGTTTTCTCGTATCTTCAACATTGTGTACGCCACAGACTTTCGTCCTTTGTGCGGGCGGAAAGGGGCGCGGCGAAATTTTGCAACACATTTGGAGTAGTGTGATCACACAGGAGACTGGATACAAAACTTGGTTGCTCTGAGATATAGGCGCAAATGAAGACGGACGAACAGACAGACATGGCTATATCGACTCGGCTATTGATGCTGATCAAGAATATATATACTTAATGGGGTCGGAAACGCTTCCTTCTGGGCGTTACACACAACCGTTATCCCCACAAATCTAATATACCCCTACACTCTTCGAGTACCGGGTATAAAAATGAAAATACTGCTGTTTCGAGATCTTTTCCATCGGGATTTCTGAGGAATATTGGAATTATCCGATAAATGAATATAAGATTTATAAGATTGGATAATTTTTATATGTGTAAATTTATTACATTTTTATTTTTTGATTCATTGAAAAGAGATCTAAAATAGAACCAATTGGTAATTATTATGGTATCGCTGATTGATATGATTGATTTGTTAATGAATGTATGTAGGATGCGGTTGCTACGTGGGTACCACGTATCTCTTTCGAATTTCCGTCAGAAAGAGAGAGAGAGAGAGAGAAGAGAAGTAGAATGCAACGAGGAAATGGTTTGTTCATTCTAGCTATATTTTCCAACAGATTTTATTATTTAACCTCTCATTTTCATCGTTATAGGTCAGACTTTTATTACCAACAATTTAATAAAATCAGTCAAATTCTTTCTTTGTTGCATTCAAGTAAAATACATTTTTTTATAATGGAAAATATGAAACAAACCAAATCAATATCATGAACACTTTTATATATCTTAACTTTTGTGGGAAATGAAAGTCAAATATCGTGGATCGAAATCGTGGATCGAACTATTGTAATGACCTTGTTCTGATCTGTTCCAAATTCTTCAATATAATAATAATCTGTAATTTCTCCACACAAAATTTGATCATTTATAAGGTTGGAAATTATCTAATTAGGCAAACAAAAGTATTGGCAAACTTGTGTTTAATGATATATTTTTGGGCAATTCGTCGATCTTTTTTGGACTTGACCCTTTCACGAGAGGTCGGAATACAATTTGGAGCATCGTGCAACGGTTTAAAGGGGCTTCTATAATTTCAAATTAGAGCAATTGTTGGCATGGCCCTATTTTTTGACATTTTATGGTTGGAGCGGTAGGAGAAGGCTACTGCTGAAGACAACAGCGTAGTTTGCGATCTATTTATTAAAAGTCGACGGTTGTTGCATTGAACAATAGCCAAAGGTGCGTATTTAATAGCGATATCGACGAGAGAACGACAAGTCCGTTGGATGGTTAGCAGGATTCAGGACGGGGTCAGATTGAAGACACGGGGGTTGGGTCTAGACGGTGTCGGACTAAAGAACTATTCAATTTTCAATAGATGTGCAAGAAGTGATTGCAAGATCTAGACTAAATTCAAGGACAGGCGGGCCGAATCGCCCGAGCCCTAATGCAGATCGAGATAGCGATAGCGAAGACGAGAGAGAACGGCTGCCATGCGCTAGAATGCACATATGTATGTATATTTTATTCTACGGATTATAGCCTTATATTGGGGTGCATAACCCAACAGGCTCTGTGGCACGAATACTGTTTACCCTCTCCCCTTACGAGTACGAGGTACAACAATTGATATAAGTATGTATGTACATACAGCTGCGTCCAAAATAATAGTAGTGCTGATACGGGCTTTACATATTGTTCATTTTCTCCGAAACAACTGTAGCAATCGAATTAATTTTTGTACCTCAGCAACTAGCAGAGTATTGCTGTACTTAAAAATACAGTTCAAATTTCTTAACTCCTTTTTTTAGTCATATATTTAGCATTTTCGCATAACATCGCATTTCGAAGAGTTCAAAATAATAGTAGTGCTACAGAAAATTTTGAATATTATTAAATCTACTACATTTTTTGCAAAGTTTTTTCTTTTCAATAATCCTTGAATGGTTTATTTCATAGTTTTAAGCTTTTATAGTTTCCGTTTTGGTCATTTGGCGTCGGTATCTTGGGGCGTGGCAAGCCCTATAGTGCCCAAAAGCTCGAACTAATTAGAAGGCTCATTTCAGAAGGAGAGTAGTATCTCGAGGTAAAAAATATCATTGGTTGTTCAGTTTATACTATCAGAAATAACATTAAATAAGAAACCCAAGGTAAAACCGGCGATCGGTGAAGTTATTCGCCAAAACATCAGTCGATCGATCGACTACTACGACAGAGGAGGTACGATGCTTTCGCTCCTATTGCAGCCTTACAAACATTTTTTAATTTGGAAACTCTTTTTGAGACCATTAGATGAAGCCTTAACGACTATAATTTAAAAGTAAAAAACTTAAGAAAAAAATGTTTCTGGCAAAAACAAACATAGTCACAAATTTGAAGTTTTCCAGATATTTCCATAAATTGACCATTAGAAAGTGAAGGAATATTTTTTTTTCGGAGGCGTTCAAAATTAATTTTGTATTGTGGCCATAGATCTCGTTACTATCTAAGACGACCACAGCAATATCAATTTTCCCCAAAATAAACTTTCAAAACTGTAAAATACGGTGGGTCTTCAATGATGGTTGGGGCGAGTTTTTCATACTACAATATTTGGACAGTATATGTGTTATAAGTACAATCGCTCGTCATTTATAGGTTGGAATATTGGCCGATATGATGCTACCTTATGTCTCATTGGACATGCATCTGTTTTGGGGGGTCCCTGAGGACAACAATCAGAAGGACACCCACAAATTTCGATTTTCATAGAGAAATGCCACAATTTGGGTAGCTTCATGCCAAATCGCTGTACAGCCGTTATAGAAATCCAAGGCTACTCAACTAAGTATGAAAATTTAGTACACATATGGATGTCTTTTATCGGATATAAAGGACACTCTCAGATAATTTTGTTCGACTGTAATCTCTTTTGAAAAAATGCACTACTATTATTTTGAACGGGTAATTTTCTAAGTATTTTCAAATTTTAATTTTTTTCTTAAAATCTGGGGGAATTATCTCAAGTTGTTATCTATTATTATAATCTAAAATAAGCTATGTTACTATAAAAATTAACCAACTTTCGGGGAAGCGCTCCTAAGTCTTGCTATTGAGGAAAAATGAAAGTTTGTATTGGCACTACTATTATTTTGGACGCAACTGTACATTCTTTCCATAGCCGTACCTGACGAGTGTTCCAAGTGTTTCAGAAAAAGTAAGAAGAAACCTTTGGTTTTAGGCTCACTACTTGTAAGAGTATTACCTTGAATATTGTTGTATTGATCTTCAACTGTCTTTTTTCTTTGCTCCTTCAGCTTGTACTCGCCCAGTGAAAATGCCTGTCGCAGAAACTACCAAAGGCAAGGGCAGGAAGGCAGCAGCCGTTTCTGCAACCGCTACCACTGTCTCAAGTAAGAAATTGAGCGAGGAGGAGGCCACCGCCAAGCCAATAGATCACGACGATGACAGCAAGAGCGACAGTGAGGAGGAAAAGCATGCCGGGGCTGGTGATGTCGATGCAAATGCAGGCGACGGCGTCACAAAAGAAAGTGAAGCTGCGGCCGAGCCTGAAGCAGACCCGGAGCACGATGAGGACGATGAGCCGGACAGCAATGATAACAGCGGAGCGGAAGAGCAAGTGGAGCCGCCGGCTTTCAGTCTGGCCACACTAGGACTGCAGCGCGTGGGCAGCGCCCCACCACCTAAGCCCAAGGTAACAAAGGCTCCCATACTGACGCTGAATGCACGTGGAATGCCCGCCCGAATTCGCAAGAGAAACAAGCTCTTTTACGACGAGAACATTATCAACGACGACAAACCGTTACGCATGA
Source organism: Drosophila athabasca (assembly GCA_008121215.1). Lineage (NCBI taxonomy): Eukaryota > Metazoa > Arthropoda > Insecta > Diptera > Drosophilidae > Drosophila > Drosophila athabasca. Next base: position 2,539,307 of record CM017796.1, on the reverse strand, counting down.
GCCTTGCCCCAAAGAAGATGGCTAGTCGCCCGCCGCTGGGCGCCGGAGGACCTAGCAGCGGCTCCTCAGGCAAGGTGCCTAACACCACCCCCGCCAAGGTGCTCAAGAAGCGCAAGGGGGTCGCCTCGCGCTACATGCGCTCGAGCGACAATGGATCCAGCTCCGCCTCAGCCGGTAGCCAACATCAGATAACAGCGGCTGGCAATAAGAACAAGAGGACGCCAGTCAAGGGTCAGGCTGTCAGGCAGACACAGTCCGCTGGCAAAATGAACCCATCTGGCCACAAGTCGGGCAAGAGCAGCATTGCAGCATCCGGAGGAACCAAGGGGTCGGTCGCCGCAGCTGCTGCCGCTACCGCTGCTGAAGAGGAGGCTAGCCAGGCTCAGGCCCTATTGGTGGCCAACAAACGGGTGGGCCAGGCGATCGGCCTCCGCCTGCGCAACCTGCTGAAGCTGCCTAAGGCCCACAAATGGGCCATCGCCGAGTGGTTTTACTCGTACATAGACAGGCCGCTATTCGACAGCCGTGACGAATTCCTAAATCACGTAAACGATTTGGACCCTCGCTTGGGAACGCGTCAGCTCAACCGACACGAGTGGTCGACCATCAGGCGCCAGATGGGAAAGCCCAGGCGCTGCTCAGCCAACTTCTTCAACGAGGAGCGCAAAGAGCTGGACAGGAAACGGAAGCTTATGCGTACTCTTCAGTCACGTAAGCCGGGCGAGCTGAAGGACTCCGTTCTGCTGTCGGATATGCCTGATAAGATCCCCATGCCCCTGCCGCTGGGCACCAAGGTGACGTCACGGTTGCGCACCCCCCAAGACGGCATTTTCGCCGGCACTGTCGCCGCATACGACTCGCTGAACGCCATGTACCGGGTAACGTTCGAGCGGCCCGGCCTGGGGACCCACGCCATACCGGACTTTGAAATAGTGTCTGAAAACTTTCACGAGATGCTGCCACTGCACAGCTTCACTAAGGACTTCCGTCCCAACCTGATGAGCATCTACCAGACTAACAACATGGGCTTTACCACCAACCTGGGCTACACGGCTAGCCTCTCCAGTACCTATCTCCAAAAGCGTCCCTCCGGCAATGGGAAAAAGGCAGGCGCAGGACACTCCGGCCCCCAGAAGCACCTGGCAAGCAATAATGCGGCGGCAAGGAACGCTCTTAGCATGAAACTGAACAAGAGTGATCCCCTGCTGGGGCAGGACGCCATCGGGGAAAGCCCGATACGGCCGCAGCTGACCCGAGTTCACAGCTACTCCAACAAGCTACTGGAGCATCTTGTTCAGTTGGAGAAGCATATCTCGGTAAAGGCCGAGCGCATCCATCGCCTAAGCAAAATGAACTCCACCGCGGAACTAGCCATGGGCGATATGATGGGCCATGATGAGGCCGGAGAACGCCACCGGCGTCAGATCGCCGACAACTTCCAGCGCCAGTACGCTTACAATATCGTCTCCATTGAGCGCATCAATACCGACCTCATGTATGAGCTCACCAAAGTACAGGAGCTCTCCTCTACCCTGACGCGGAATCCGAATGTCCAGGCCATGATCTCGCCCACGTACCTGCGCGAGGAGTGTCGAGCCAAGGCGAGCCAGACGGTAGACGAGATGAACAAGGGTCTTGTGAAGAACGAGCGCATGGTGACGCTTCTAAAGAACCTCACCACGCTGCTGATGGTCACGCAGAACCTGGGCGGAGACTGCCCGGTTGCCGAAGTCAGGCAGGTGCTCGAGGGCTGCATGGAAGAAGTGCGCACCAACCTTGTGAGCGGCGATAACATGGAGGTGTTCCACAAGAGCGTCCAATTACGGCTGGAGTTCATTGCCTTGGATATCACTCGGAATCTCGAGAAACGCAGGTACAGCCGGGCTGTTGCCGAAGATGTCAAGTCGCCAAAGACACCCAAGCAGGAGGAGACCGATGAGGAAAATGATGCTGATGGTGATGCTGACGACACCTCAAAGTGCAAAGAGAAAAAGGGGGATACGAAAAAGAAGCCAGTCGATATAGATGATTCTAACAATGTTTCAAATATTAGACCTGTTGACACCACAGAAACTGAAACAGAGACAAAGCAGCGGCCACAGGAAGACAAGCTTGAGCTCATGGATGTGGATAGTGGAGAGCAGCATACAGAAGGCGAAGGTGAAGATGAGGAGAAAATTGACTCGGACGAGGCCGAAACAGATAATGCAGAGCAACAGCGAGAGGACACACAGTCCCCGAACCCCGCTGGTACCGACGATTCCCAGATAACTATCGAATCGGTGAAGGAATCCGAGGATGAGGAGGAGTTTATATGGTCGGAATTAAGCGGCTAAACCTCGAGGAAGGGAACTCTGACTTTCAGGATGAATTCATTTAACAGAACCTAAAATAAAATGCGATTTATTCGTCGCATTTTATTTTAGTTTCTTTTTTTTTCAATGGACCATTTCATGGTCTGGATTTAGATTAATAAAATGTAAGAGGGGAATATCAATAAGATATCTCCTAGGAAAATATCAATAATGCGTTGCAATAAAAGGTGTAACAAAATAGTGACAGTCTTTGCTTTATTCATTGACAATCCTGTTCCTCGTCGTTGTCATCCTCTTCGCTGGACTGATTCAGCCAGTCGACCAGCTTGACGAGGCTCTGGCGCAGCTGGGCATGCTCCTGGCCACCGAGTTGGGAATACCACACCTGGATGGCATCTTCCGACACAAAGTCCTTGTCGTATAGGTAGTGGACAATCTGCGAGATCTTCTCCCGCACCAAAGGATTCTCCTCGTAAACGTCCTGAAAGCAATTACTCGTAATTTAAATTCCACCCATTGATGTTCTGTAGATGATGTACCTCCAGTGCTTTCAAGCAGTCCAGCATGGCCTCCTCGCTTTTTATGTAGTTGGAGACCACGGGTCCCAGCTGCTTGAACGCGGCGCTGATAGCCCCCAGCACATTATTGTTAGCCGGCTCAACAATGTACTGCATACCAAACACGGCCTTCACCACATTGAAGTTAACCTCCTTTAGGGACATGTTGTACGCATAGCGCGAGGAGTTGATCTCCAATATGAGAAAGTCCGGATTCGACTTCTCCCTATAGCCGCGTGACAGTGAATCGATTACTTCGCTTAGGAAAACTGGAATAAAATGCAATTAAATATAGATTTAGAGCCAATTTACAACCAGGTGCATCTCATCTCACTGTTGGTGTCGTCGGGCAGGGGCGTGACAGCTCGCGATCCTTCATCGTCGTCGTCGCTGACGTCGCTGCAGTAGCTGATATTGTCCAGTGCCGCCATCAGGTCACCCATTTTGGGTATGCAGAGCGTCTGCTGGGGCAGCAGCTCCTCACCATCCGAGTCGTCGGGATCCCCCGTGGTGATATCGCTGACGATGTAGGCCTGCGGTCCAATGGCCTCGAGTTCCACTGTCCCGTAGTCCTGTTCCTGTTCCTGCTCCGCCCTGCGCTGTGTGTTCGGTGTGCTAGTGACCAGGGTCTTGGACAGCGTCGTCCTTCTTGGGAGCACGCAATTTGCGCCCACGACGCAGCCAGCGCTGACGTCGCAGTCCGCTTCGATGATGGCATTGGCTCCGACCACGCAGTGGTCCAGCCGACAATTATCTTGGATGGTCACGTTGGCCATCAAAAACACATTGCTCAGCTGACAGTTTTTTCCGACGCGACAGTTTTTTCCAATGACCGTGTCGCTGATTACAGTGCCAGTCTCCACACGGCTGCCTGCCTGGATCACCACATTCTCACGCAGCGCTACTTTGGACACGTGCGCCTCGTGGCTTTTGTATATGTTGTCCTTGTGAAAAACGTACTGCTGGTGCAGCTTGTAGACGCCCATGTCAGGAACGAGCGGGTAAGCCCAGCGGTTTATGATGTCCCGGCTTACAAGCTGGTACGAGGGCCAGTTGTTGACTTTGTGCGCGTACTGGGCGGCCGGCAGCAGGGCTACGTAGATGCGGCTGTCCAGCAACTCCTCGTTGATGAGCAGACCGCGAACGAAATCATCGCGCGTCTGAAAGTCAAAGTTGTCGCTAAATAGCGAAAGCATCGAGGGTGAGCCGATTGCAATTTGCGGATCCAGGAGATTGTGATGCAGCGCAACGCAAGAGTTTCCAAGAAATACATCCAGCGGAATTTGGTAGCGCGGCTCCTTGTGGTTCATTCGCAGGCGCTGGTGGTAGTGGAGGCGCGAGTTTTGCTTATCGACAGCAATGAGAATCTCGTTGCCGGTACGGACATTAATTGCGCATTCCTTGAACACCAGGGTGGCGGCTGTGCCCTTGTCGAACTTTGCCATCCGCTTATGCTGCTCCAGAACCGGCCGTAGATCGGCATTGGTGACGGTATCAGCGCCCATAAGGATGAAATTTCCCCGGATTAGGGCCTTTGCGTCGAGATCTCGCATGGCGTCACCAAAACAGCGGCATCCCTCGCCCCCAATCATGTGTACTGTCATTTTGAAGGACCAGGAGGCATACGTGGCAATCCCTGCTCTGTGAACATTAAATATTGAACAGAATTGAACATAGTGTGCCTAGATTTCTGCTTACTTGATGTGGTCGCGTATTTCCTGGAGATAAAGGCTTGCATAGACGAAGACCTCCTCGACTCCGCTGCGATTCAGTGCTATCAATGCATAGTCCAGCATGCTCACGTTGACCAAGGGAAGCAGGGCCTGCGAGTAGAGAAAGGAGGCAAGTTTAGCAAACGTTTCCGGTCCGGAAGTGGGTCAATAGCTACCGTAGAGCCTTCGTCGGAAAGCGGCTTGAAGTTCCATATATTGTTGTCGGCTATGAGCACCGCCTGGACGATTTCTTTTTCGAATTGTGCCATGCTAACTAACCAAACGACGCTTTTCCGTCCGCCTGAATTGGAGTGAATTGGTAGACCCTCAGCTGATGGGTCAGTGTTATTAAACGGCTGCAGCAAGACGGGTACTTGGATCTGGCAACGCTAAGCAGGTTCAGCTGATACCACCGGCCAAGGCAAGGCTGACCTGACATTTTCTCAGCCCTCTACATTTCCACGGGCCAGCCGTCGGTTTTGTTCCCATGAAAGAAGACAATATAACAACTGTAACTGTACATATTTAATGAGCAGTTCAGTTATTCACGCGAGTGACAGTTTCCGATGTGACAGATGTAATGAATGTCATCTATGCATTCGCGATAACCAAACAATTCAGAATCAAAACTAAATAATCGAATCGTCATCGCCGATGAATAAGTGGCTGTCTGTGTTTATGTGTGTGAGAGACAGCGTCCAGCGTCTGTGATACGCCCGCCTTGACGGAAAATGAGAGCCCTGAGACAACAGCAACAACAACGATAAACCAATCCAGAAACAAACAAACAAATAAACGGCTACGGTTTCAACCAAGAGCAGGGTCACGCCAGAGTCCTCAGTCTTCAAGTTCGCCCTTCCAATCGAAAGAAACGCCCATTTCGCATCGAAATTCCAATTCCATACACTCGTCGTTAATGTTGCTTTTCGCTGCTGCGGCTGACTGGCGCGCCAACTAAAAATAGAAAAGCAAACAACTATCCATATCGAAGCACTTGCCGCAGCACATCACAGAAGCCAAGTATTTTCTGCGTTGCGAGATTAAAAAGCAAACAAAAAAACATCAGAACTACCTAGACACCTCGGACTCAAATCCAAATTCACACCACAAACACAAGGGACACAGCGAAGGAAGCCAACCAACGTATCAATCAATATTCCTGGCAATGGAAAGTGCGGCCACTTTCGACCAAGTCCCGAATGGACTGACAGGGGTTAAGTCAAACCTGGAAATAGTCAGGGAGCGCTTCAAGGAAGACGAAATAATTCTCTATGTAAGCCAACGCAACCCAACCCAACATAACCATAAAAAAACATGTCAAAACAAACAATATCTCCAGCGACGATGAGTAGTTATCGGTTCTACGGCACGGGGCTTACGTGGTCGCTACACAGTCAGTGACGAAAGACAGTTCCCAGCATATATGTATGCTGACTCTTCCCTCCCAAAGATAACACTCAGCGTCCATTTGTTTGGCTCTTGTGGGACAGTAGTCCTTAATTACATTGTAATACATTGAAATGAAGTGAATATTTTATTTTATGTTTTAGCTATTTGAGGCTTATCAGATCAAGGGACACGAGGACGCCAATCGACTACTGGCGCTGGTTTCCTCGGAGTCTGGCGGGACGTTTGCCATCATCTCGTTTTCATTCGTGCGCACGCCACTCACATCAGTAAATGAATTGATCATCAACAAAGTGTTTGCCATTGACGAGAGTTTTCAACTTCTGCAAGGTGAGATGCAGACTTTTACAATTTATTGATGTATATATATAAATGTAGGTGCTCATGTTGCCCTTAGATTGCAAGGGATCGATCACAGCGTACCAATTTGACATGTCCACGGCTGAGGATGGACCCATTAAATACTACTTCTATCCAAGTGAGACCGCCAGCTATGACGAGTTCGTGGCCAAGATCATTTCCTGCAAGAGTTCCATGGCCCAAAGCGATCCCGAAACGGTTCTTAACTTCAGATGGCTGAACGATTACCGTCAAATCGGCGAGGTCAAGCAGGAGCTGAAGAAGCGCGAGAGCGAGTACATTGTCTACAAAGATATTATGTGAGGCAACCATCCAACTATCAAACCCAACATCCATAAATATATCTGACTTTCTATTTGTAGAATCTATTGCGCCACTTGGAACGTGAACAACAAACCCTGCTGCGACAGCACTGACGCCCTACGATCCTGGTTGGGATGCAGCGAGCGGGCTCCCGACATCTATGCCATTGGCTTGCAGGAACTGGACACTCCTGCCAAGGCCATGCTTAACTCCACTCAGGTCCAGGCTAGTGTAGCCCAGTGGAAGTAAGTCCAAGTCTCACACCCAGCGATTCGCACGTACTAATTTCTTGCATGTGACGCATTTTCAGCGAAAAAATGGTGCAGAGTGTCCATCCAGATGTCGAGTACGAGATCCTGCAGTACCACCGTCTGGTGGGAATCATGCTGACTGTGATCGTGCGCAAGCAGTTGCGCCAGCACATCCTTCGCTGCCGCTCTAAGTCGGTGGCACGTGGCGTTCTAAACACGCTGGGAAATAAGGGAGGAGTGGCCATTAGTTTGCAGTTGAACGAGGGAAACATATGCTTCGTTAACTCCCACCTGGCAGCACACATGGGCTATGTGGAGGAGCGCAACCAGGACTACAATGCAATAGTGGATGGGCTGCGTTTCGACGATGGCCGCACCATCAGCGATCATGAGTAAGGGATGATTATGAGTAGAGTGAAACTTACAGTTGAAACTAACTTGAGTTACTTCTTTATCTCTCTTGCAGCCACATCTTTTGGCTGGGGGACTTGAACTATCGCATACAGGAGCCGCCCGGGCAGCAACGACCCGGGCCGCTGACGGATGCCCAAACGTACGAGCTGCTCCTTCAATACGACCAACTGCGCCAGGAGATGCGCAAAGGCAAGTGCTTCGAGGGCTACACGGAGGGCGAGATTAAGTTTCGGCCCACGTACAAGTACGATCCAGGAACTGACAATTATGACAGCAGCGAAAAGCAGCGAGCGCCCGCATACTGCGACCGAGTGCTGTGGAAGGGTACGCGCATCGAGCAGCTGGCCTACAACAGCATTATGGAAATACGACAGAGCGACCACAAACCCGTCTACGCCGTATTCCGGGTCAAGATCAAAACTCGCGACGAAATTAAGTACAAGCGCGTGCAAGAAGAGGTACTGAAGGCGGTGGACAAACGTGAGAACGACAACCAGCCACAGATTAACGTAGAGAAGACTGTTATCGACTTCGGACGGGTGCGCTTCAATGAGCCGTGCATGCGAGATTTCAATGTGTACAATAGCTGCCCACTTCCGGTCGACTTCAGCTTCAAGGAGAAGGACATCCACGACATATGCGAGAAGTGGCTGCAGGTGGATCCACGAAAGGACAGCCTGATGATCGATTCAGCGCGCAGCATACGCATTAAAATGCTCGCAGACGTGCACACGATCAGGGGTCTACTCAAAAAGATCCGCACCAGCGACAACTTTGACATTCTCATCCTACACGTGGAGAACGGACGCGACATCTTTATCACAGTCACGGGTGATTACCAGCCCAGCTGCTTTGGGCTCTCAATGGAAACGATGTGTCGAACTGATCGCCCACTTAGTGAATACTCACAGGAGCAGATCAAGCATCTGGTGAGTCGTTAGTCCTTAGTTACGAACTGTGGCGCCAAAGCAATGAGTTAACTTATTCTATGGTCATGCAGATGAATGATGACTCACAGGAATATTGTGTGACGATGCCACGAGAGTTCTTTCTGCTGATCGACTACTTGCACAAACAAGGATCCAAGCTGGAAGGGGGATTCCACAGCTTCGAGTCGCCGAAATCTGTGAACGCACACTTCAATCTGGTGCGCGACTGGCTCGACACCTGGTCCGACGAAGAGTATCGTAAGTTGTGCTGAAAACCCAAATCTACACCTGACTGACATCTGATTTCTTACGACTCCAGCTGGAACTCCACAGAGCGCTGCACAGGCGTTGTTGCTCCTGCTGGACCTGCCGGAGCAGGCGCTGCTTGAGCCATTTGTCGAAGATCTGCTGACGAGCAGTAGCAAATCGAAGGCCATGGACTACATAGCCTTGCTCAGTCCACCGAAACGCAATGTCTTCATGCACTTGTGCATGTTCTTGCGTGAGGGCATCGAGTGCCAGTACTACGATCTGCATCAAGTTGGTACGTCTTTGCTTACCTTATTTAGAACTTCTCAAAATCTGATTGATCTTTTGATGTTTCTGCATTTCCTATGCGCAGCTGTCACATTTGGTCGTATTCTCCTGCGGAGTAGCGAGTGCAAGGCTTGGCCGGACTACAAGATCCGGTGCAGTGAATTTATGCGGCTATTTATCGAAAGCGACGGTGCTGATACTCTGGGGAATAGAAATGAAGGAACTGGAGCGGGACCGAGAGCCGACCTACCAGCATAGTTAATCAGTACAATGTCGATATTTATCTGTATGCATAGGGTTAGTGTATTTATTTTACTTGTTGGTACTTTGTTAGAACGCCCCTATGAGAAGGTTCCGTCTGGCATTTATGTACGTTTCTCTGTTTTACATGTTACTTGTTTATAAAATCACGTTCGAGATGGATGTCCGTCGCGTGGCATGGTCTTCATTCCAACTCCCTCCTGGGTTCTCTTTAACTTGTTTCACATTTTAAGTAATTCTGTCTTGAGGATGTCAACCTGCCCTTTGTAAACCACTCGAAATCTCTTAACTACTACACCGCATAACTTACACAAGTAACAAACACGGAGTTAAAACGAGAGGCACGGAAACGTGTAGGCAGTTTCGGACTCTATGAATTGATAGAGTTCGCATGGAGCGTGCTCAGAAGTTTAATTTGGATGATGGCGAATATCAGTGTTACGCTTAACACACATGCAAAAATCACAGACCGATAATCACTGGAATTTCATAGGTTTAAATATGTACATATAGCATTCATGTGTACTATTGCGTGGAATGGACATGGAATTACATAAACGTGTATCGTACGAGTATTAGATTAAATCCACTATAACGTCAAAGTGCGCCACGCACTGGTTTCCGTTTTGTCTGAAAATAAATAATAATGTTGAATAATACTTTTATGAAGGTGGTTTTTCTTTTCAAGAAATGTGGGTGAGAAAAGCATTGTTTCAATACTGTTTTCCGTGTATCTGATTTCGAACTTGGAAATGTTAAATCCATGATGACTAAACAGCGGTATCGATTTCAATAATATTGGTCCGTGATTTGATAAGTATGTTTGCGTATCGTATTATTGTAAACCTTTTAAATAGCCAAGATTCAAACGCTTTTAAGAGTCGACTTCAAAATACCTTTTCTTTGTAAACGATTGCCACTGCAATTGTTTCCGTTTGACGCCCATCTTTTCGGTATGTACATATGTAAATTACTTTGAACTTAAATAACTAATTGATTTCAGGAATTTCACGCAATAACATATCTGTTCTCCCCACCTGGCAGGGACTAGCTGAATGCTAGGTGGCATGATAGACGCTCGTTGAAGTGTAGTAATGGAAGGATTATTCTGAAGTTTGAAGACCTGTCGGTCGGCTATCGAGTTGAAATGTTTTTTCTGGAAAATTAGTAATGGGGACCTTAGTTGGAATTCGCATCACTGGATTCAGAAAACGCGTTCGAATTGTCTTTATTGACTTGCCCGACGCTTGCTTTAGCGTTTTTGATACATTCTCCATAGCTTAAGCGTCGCGAAACATCAGGCAGGGGATGGGATCAGTGGCGTAACTACCACCGGTCTTACCGGTCTCAGAAACCGGGGCCCCGAGCACCAGGGGGCCACCCAAAAGTGTCAAGAGAGAAAATTTTTTTTTCATCTTTATATCAGAAAAATTTTCAATATGAAACAATAAAAATTTTGGTGTTCTTTCGTTATAAATATTCGTTGCCAGTTTAATATTATATTTCTATCGTGTTTTTCATTTTTCAAATTTTCGCGCTATTTCATATGAGCATGTTTCATTCTGAATGGGTGGAGTGAGAAAAGTTTGAATGATTTAAAGAATTCTTCTGATAAGGGCCCCTTAATGAAAATCTGACTGGGGCCCCATTTCTATAGTTACGCCATTGTTGGTTTTTCAATTGCATAAAATAAATGTACTTATCTGTTCGGCAATGCTAAATCTGTATTATATATTGTAGTTATCCCAAAAAACACAATTAGTTGCAATTTCCAATATCCATACGTTCTCGTTCTCGTCTGTGTGTCTACATCGTTGTTGTGTGTTTTATTAGTTAAAGCTTCATTTATTTTGCCTTTTTGATTTGTAGCAAATATTTGGAACGATCCGTAAACAAAAAGAAATTCGATTTAAACACGGGGTGTCTGTCCGCAGCTTAAAGATAAAGATCCGCTCACTAGACCAGGGATCGGCCCGCAGACACTTCCTTGTTCTTAGTGTATTTGTGTGCGCAGACAACAGACAACAGACACGAAGCCAAACGATTCATTTTCACTGCCGGTGCGACAGCCAATCAGAATTATGAAGCCTTTTGTGCATAGGGCCGAAGCCACATGATTCACGCTGCCGCAGCGCTGCCGATCAGAATTATGACAACAGACACGAACCCACACGATTCATTTTCACTGCCGGTGCGACAGCCAATCATAATTATGAAGCCTTTTGTGCATAGGGCCGAAGCCACATGATTCACGCTGCCGCAGCGCTGCCGATCAGAATTATGACAACAGACACGAAGCCACACGATTCATTTTCACTGCCGGTGCAACAGCCAATCAGAATCATGATGCCTTTTGTGCATAGGGCCGAAGCCACACGATTCACGCTACGGCAGCACTGCCGATCAGAATTCTGTCTGAGCTCAGTCGAGCAGAATACCGAAGCCGCGTGTGCACAGGGCCGACGCTATACGAAAGTTTACACTGTGCGTATGCCGACTGCGCTGGAAATTTCAATGCTTTTTTTACTGCACCAAACAAAAATCGATTCAAGATAATTGAAATTACACTTTTTAACTTCACACGATCACACAAAATCAATGGAAAAAAAATTAAAAAGTAAATTTCTTCCCGAAAAAAACAAAAACCGAAAACCAGGGGAAGTTCCACAACTCTAAGTGTCGTGCCAACACCCTCGCACACCTGCCTGCTCTGTGGAGAGACTACTATTCGTCTGCTCAAACTGCTGCAACATCAAAGAATACTCCACTCCGAAGAGGGCACCACGTACCCCTGCTCTTGCCAGGATCGTGGCGCTGGCTTCGTCTCAGAGCCCTTGCTTCAGCAACATCGAAGACGTTCCTGTGCCAAAAAGCACTCGAAATACCACTGCCAGCGATGCAATCTTCATTTTTCATGGCAATCGAACCACGAGCAACATCTGCGATTGTACCACGACAAGGATGGGGATCAGGATTAGTCGGAGGACTGCCAGCAGGGTGGAAAACATAAATCTTCGGCAGCCAAGCTTCAGTGCGATGAATGTGAAAAGGTTTAAGAGCTCCTGCCGTCCGAGTCGTAGCATCACTTAAATTCCCACTATTTTCCAGGTCTTCATTTGGCACAAGGACCTCACCCGTCACAAGCGAATGCATCGCCCGCCGTCGGCAGCCCAATACGAGTGCGCCTATTGCGACCGCAAGTTCCACCACAAAGATGGCCTCAAGTCCCACTTGCGGGTACACAACGAGCAGCAGCAGGCCACAGGCCACACACAGGCCATCAAACTAAGTGCGGATTGGAAAGTCAAGGTTGAGTTTCAGAACAAGCGGGTCAAGAAAACCAAGAAATATTTCGAAGAATTGTGCCAGGACGAAAGACTGTCTGATGGAGAGGCACGATTCCGTGTAAATATTTTCCATGGATGTCTCGATATCATTTGCAATCAACTACTAAATCGGTTTGAAAGTTTGAAGAACGTGATCAAAACTTTTCGAGTACTCCAAGCTAAGGAATTGACAAAAATGAAGGACCAAGAACTGGACAGGGAAGCTGTGATACTTGCAGATACTTATGCTGAAGACATCGGCGACAAATTTCCTGAACAGTTGTTATCTCTTCGATCATGTCTCAAAAAACAAATTTGAAAAACTCAGTTCTGTCAAGCAACTTGCAAATTTGTTAATTATTGAAAATGCTGCTTTATCTTCGAGTTTTCAAGAAGTTTGCACAGCTTTGATTTTATTTTTAACTATTCCAGTTACAATTGCTACTGCTGAAAGATCATTTTCAAAATTAAAAATCATAAAAACTTATCTTCGAAGTACCATGGGCCAAGAGCGTTTGAGTAATTTGAGTATTCTATCCATTGAACACGAAATGGCCAATCGTTTGAGAAATAACTTGAATCAAATTATTCACAAGTTTGCTGATTTGAAAGTAGGGCGCATTAAATTCTGAATATGCATATCACAACTTAGAGAACTAAAAAATTGTTTATTTTATTGACTGTTTTTTATTTCAGTATGGAGTGTGGAGTGAGAAAAGTTTGAATGATTTAAAGAATTCTTCTGAAAGGGCCCCTTAATGAAAATCTGACTGGGGCCCCCATTTCTATGGTTACGCCACTGGATGGGATGGTACAAATACTATAAAATATTTGTAGGCTTTGCCGACAAAATGTCCTCTCTTGGGAGTTAGATCGTTGGGCATCGAATTACAAGCAGAACACAGCAAAAAGTCTATGTATAGGTTTAGATCATAATTTATATTGGTATAATTAACATCATTTTTATATTCATAGCATAAACATATGTATGATACATACACACACAGACAATACCAAGACAATCGATGCCAAAGTTGGCATACGATTATACATATGTACATGCATATGTTTATTAGAAAGGGGAAGAGAAAAGGGGCACATGGCTGCTAGGCCAGGTTCGTATTCGTATTGTATATATAGTAAGTAGGTACACTCATACATATGTATATCAAATTAACTAATTATTTTATAAAAAGCATACAAACTCCTCTATTTTCAGTATTATGATTAATTGGTGATTTTGCTGGTGTTCTCCTTTTCTGGTATTCCTGATTCTGTGTTAGTCAGACGGGGAATGAGATATGGGGAGCTTAGGTAAAGCTGCAGCACGAATTCGTCTTTTTCGCTGTCTTATAGAAGGCCTTGCTCTGTATGGACAACTTTTCCGATTTGTTGACCATGTCATCCAGCTTTTCACCCCGCTCCAGCACAGCTTCAATTGTGTTCTTCAATATTATCGTTGTCTCGTCCAAGTCATTCTGCATTTTAGTGAGCGGATCGGCCTCTACGGGATTTTGATATTTCGACAAAAATGCTGGCAGTACGTCAAATGCTATGGTGGCCTCCGTACCGTTGGGCCACTGGTCGGCGGACACTTTCGCCGTGAAGTCGTCAAGTATCTTTGTAATGAGTGTGTGAGCAACTCGGTGCGGATACTCATGATCGGCAATGAGAACTCCCGCCAGGTTGTCGGCCCGAACGTAGACGTGACACATGTAGGCATCCTGCTTAACAGATTGCCTAAGCGCTGGCTGTGTGCGTTCCACAATCGTCTTCGATGCGAAGCTGCCGTGACCCAAACGAGAAGAAATTTTAGTGCGTAAGCAATGGTCCTAAGGCGGGGTGGACATTGCGCCGTCGCTGTGGCGATTGGGACACAATGCCCCGCATACGAATTACTCACGTCATAAATTCATTGACGGTGCCACGTTGGAAAAACGAGAAGGACTGCAAGTCGGATGCTGTCTTTAATATACGCGCTTCGCTGGCACCTTTGAAAAAGACGCTCAATGCAAACAGCTTGACCATATTTAACTATTTCTGTTTCGCTTTTTCAGAGCTCTCTCAGTGCAGTTTGCGAAACTTGTAGCTTCAGCTCTCTTGCGTCTGGCTGTGATTGTAAAGTGCTTCTAGTGGGTTGTATGTGTTTTTTACTGTTTTGGTGGGTGGGTGTGAAATAGCTGTGGCTTTTTGTTCACTTTTTGTTTTTCAAAACGGATAAGAAAAGTGAAGAATCGTTTACGCAGTGTATAGGAGTGTTTCAGCTAATTGGAGATGATAAACGTCAAACCTATCGGCAACCATCTCAATCACATCGTATACGAAACAGTTGAACGCCTATCGATATATGTAACAATATTCCTATATTGTGTTGCAGTAACGGCTTTCCTAGAGCCTAGATTTCATCTCTTCCTAGCAAACAGTTGTGAGCGAAAAAATGTCGATCTCCCAAAGGAGAAAAATCTTGGCACTGGCTGAAATGCAGCCTACCATGACTAACTTTTCTACCGTTGTCCTGATTATATCGAAATCCTCGCCAAACTTGTTCTTGGACAAGCTCAATGGCAGCGAGCGTGGCGTCATCACGCTAACGGTACGCGACTCCATGAGCCACATTACCAATTGCAAGTGCTGGGGTCAGAAGTCATGCGTGGATGAGTATAACGCTATGCTGCACATTGGCGACGTGGTGGACATCGTCGGGGCAAAGGTGATGTCGCTTTCTATGCCTCATGAGCCGCGTTATCAGCCCCAAGCCACCCTTTCGTGCGCACTAACGGTCAACGAAGGCTACGGGCATATTGTGCGACACGACAGCAATGACAACGCCACAATACAGGCTCTGCAGCAGCTCATCCACAAGCCGCACAAGCCACTTGGCTCTACCCTTAGTCTGGTCGAGGTTTGCTGTGGGATTGGGCTTCAGGAAAGGCTAATCAATGCATATGTGGACCTTCTTGTGGTTGTTGCCGCGGTTCGACCATTGCGCGAGTTGAAGCGCAAGCTTGCCCCAAGCTATGGGAAGGACAACAGGCTACTCCAATGCCTCGAACTGATCGTGATCGATGCCAGCTGTCCAGATGGCATATTGCTCTCCCTGTGGCAAGCGGAGTGGATACGCCGCGCCAAATATTGGCAGCCCCGAAAGACCGTCCTGCACTTAATCGATGTGCGTATCTCCTATTCGGACTACTACCGCTGCCCAGTGCTGAACCATGCCTCCTGTACGTTGATCTATGAGAATCCGCAGGCTGCCGGCGGTGACTGTGGTTCGCTACTCTCGTTTGCCGCCACTGTGACGCTGAAGAACTTTGACGAGTCAGTCCACACAGATTTTCAGGACCTTCCGACAGGTGAATAGCATTCGCAATTAGCGGATTTGGGATTAGCGCTAAATTTTGTCCTCGACAGCCTGCGAAATCCAAACCCAGATGACAACAAAACAAATTTACTCTCGTGCCGAGGGTGAACTGGACGATGCGGCCACCGATCGGTTTACGGCTGTGCTCTATTGTATGGTCACCAAGTTTGACATTGACGGATTTTCCACGAATACCAGAAAGAAGTGGCAAGTGGCATTTCCAGGGTCAGGAGGATTCTGACACCACATGATTTTTTTTGTTTTATTCATTTGTTTAATTGCTGCATTTTTAGCACAACATGTCAACGTCTTATTCCACGAAATCAAAACGACTGCACCAGTGAAGCCTGTCAATTAGAGTTCTCGCTGGAATCACATGCGCCAAGACACTCGACTTTCATCAATATCAGTATTGAGTTGTCTGATCAGACGGGGACGTTGATCGAGAGCCGGCTATGCGGGCACGTAGCCGAGCGTGTAATGGGCATAAAAACGGATGACTTTAAGCGGCTTTCAGAGCGTGAGAAGACCGAGCTCAAGTGGCGCTTTCTTCTGAAGTATTTTGAGGTTAAGCTGCTCATAAAGAAGCCAGCAGCCATGCGCAAGAATATCGCCGTGATTGTGGTGGACATGCAAGCCGTACCGCTGAACAAACTGGTGGAAAAAATGTCCGTATTCTAGTGCCAAAGAGTAGAGATGATCTAGGATGGAAATCTCCATAAATAGCGAGTTTTATTACACATTTTCACATAAAATTGTACAACTACAGTACATACATAAATATACGCATTCTCGTACGTACGCGTTGAAAGAACGTGAATGGGGGGCGGAGAGAGAAGAATGAAGTGGTGTATATACGCTTCTACCCACGATCTACGAGTTCGGCTTACGTGGGTTAGTGGGTAAAGACTACAGTGCAACCATTGCCGGATCTGTAAGACAGTGTTACATCTTCTATCGTAAGCATTAATATCGAATACCGGCCACTATGGATTAAGTAATAGATTTAAAGCCAGATGAATCAGGTTTTAGATTGTAGTTGGTCAGTTAATACAAAAGAAATCATTAATTTAATTTGCCAGCCGGCAACTGTCTTATAGGTATAAAACGTACGTTACACATGGGTTGCACTCGCGTACAAACCGGGGCTCGGAAAAATGATCATGGTGAGTGTCTCATTTAACTATAAACAACGATTTGGTACAACGCTTAATACTGACCTACATAAATTGTATGTACATATGTACAGACATACAGACATACTATACACATAACCAACGAATAACGCTAGCAAATCAAACACAAAAATTTGAAATCAATGGAATTCGGGGACTGGAAATAAGTTGCAATTGACGGGGGAATGACGATCTGATTGATGGTGATACTGGGGTACAACATACTGTTTTTCCTATAACTACCATTCCTCATACATTTCATCAAACGGAAAGATAGAGAGCATTCGAATAATATCATTAAAATCTTAACACTTAATGAGTTGATAAAATAACATAAATATGAAAACGAAACAAAAATAAAATGAAAAAAACACAATACGAGTATGCGTCTATTTGGTGCTGCCTGAGTGTGTTGGATGCCCCTGTTGCTGGTGATGCTGATGATGATGGGATCCATGATGATAATGGGACTGCAAATGTGAGTGCGAACCTCCTGTGCTGCTTGAAGCAGACGACGAGGACAACGACAACGATGATGACACTTGCTGGTTATGGTTTTGAGAGGCGGTGGTCATTCCGCTGCCACTGCCATGGTTCAGGGGCAGGGAAGCAGCTGCCGTGGCGGCTGCCAGAGCTGCTGCAGCCGAGACAGCTGCAGCCCCCGCCGTAGCTGTGTTCAACTTGGTGCCATTGCTTGAGGTATTGTTCACTCGAAGCTGTCGGATTTCGGGAAAGAACTCAATCATAAGTATCTCCAATAGTTCCTGAAAGAACGGCAGGTTTATGATGACCGAGAGTACCTAAAATGCATGAAATCACTTACATAGAAGAGCTGCTTGTTGTAAGCGGGGTTCTGGAGGGCCTCGAAGACCTTGAGGACACCTCGCTTGGCCGCCTGGGCCCCCACCAGGTTGCAGAGTACCTCGGGTATGTGATCGGTAAGCAGAGCCTTGGCCGCTGTGCGGGTCATCTCGCGCATGTCGTCGGAGCGCGAAGGGTAGGCGGAGGCCAGGACACCGCCTGGCCAGAATGATTTCAGTATGACTGAAAAGTAGTTGTGCAGCATGGACTCCTCAAAGAGATACGTTACCGATTCGCGGATCTGTCGATTAATCGTCCGGCCGTACGTAATCTGCACGAAGGAAATTATGCTCTTGCGCAGCCATTTAAAGACGCCGCCCATGTCGAATATCTCGCCCATAAGAGCATACATGGGCTCTGCTATAGAGTCCTTGCTGTCTATATCCGCCATCAATCGACTGGCATCGATGCCAGACTCTCCGTCCAGGTACGTGGAGATGTCCTCGTCATCGCGTTGCAGACCCCAGAAGGGGTCTGTAGCTTTGCTGGACTCGTGAGCCTTTGCAGCGTCGCTCTTAAACAGCGTGGAGAGCGAGAACTTTGACTTTTTGGGCGAGGGCAGCGACTGTTTCAGGTGGTCTGAGCTCGGACTAAGGAACGTGTAGATAGCCTCACTTCCATTTAGATGATCGTCCTCGAGTATGAACTGTTGCAAGAAATATACAATTATGAAATTTCCAGTTGATGCTAGGCGATACTAGATCAAAAAGATTTATCTATCTTACATTGAGAAACTTTTGGATTTGTCCCTTGGCCTTTTCCTGGCCATGCCGGTCTGTCTTCAAGAAGAAGAACTTGAAGTTGGTGGGTAAGTCGAGCGTTTTCAGATTCGAGCTCACGTGTCGGAGTTTTCGTTGAAGTTCCTGTAGGTAAAGAGATGTGGAAAGAGTACTAGTGTAAATTATAATCACTTCGGGCCGCCCCGCCTACATGAACTTGGTTGAGGGATCGCATGACTACCCAGCCGCTGGAGATGCCCGAGGGCCGTTTTGGCGGCTTGGCGTTGCTGCTGTCCCCATTCTTTGGCAACGCCTGCGGAGGAGCGTTAATGTCCTCGTCCACATGGACAAGTATCATGAACTGCAACGACTCTTTTTCATCAGAGACCTATGCCGAGAAGGAGAAAGATTATGATTTGAGACGGTCAGTTAGAGTCCACTGTTCACTCACCTCCACACTCTGTATGGTGGCCTTCCACTTGCCCAGATGCTCGGTCCAAGCGTCCGTTCGTCGGAGATGTGCCTCCGTTTGACGCTTCTCGCTTTTCAGCCACTCCATTTCCTTTTCGAGTATGGATAAGACCTTGGACTCTGGCTTGACCGAATACTTAAGGGCGTCCAGGGCCTGATTTTTCTTGTCAATACGCTCCTGTATCTGTTCCAGCTTCCGCCGTGCATACGACGTGTGGGCGGCGACATCTATGGCCCTGCCATTAAGACCATCTGGGACTCTGGGGTGCTCGTCCTGTGTCTCGGATATATCCCCGATGGCGGGGCACAGCATCAAGGTGGGATCGGTAAATTCGTTCGAGTCCAGCGCATCCTTCAGCTGCCGGTACTGACCGCTGAGCACGAATGGTGGATAGTACTTTTCCTCGAGAGTGCGCAGGATGTTGCGCTGGATGTCGTAGAAGATGTCGGGATCAGCATCCCCCAACAGAAAGGTCTCTATCAGTTTGCGCTCGTGCTTGTCGATCTGGATCTCCGGCTTGGGTACGCGGATATACGTGTAGAATATCTCCGTGCCCAGTTGATGGGTGGCACTCTTGTGTGCATGCTTGATCTCCTCCACGGCGAGGTAGAATCCGACCAGGGCACTGGCCTTCAGCGGCTCCAGGAACAGGGTGAAGTACCGTCGACCTACGGCCGTGTTCAATATTTCCTCTAGCGTCAGATCCTTAAAAAGACATAAAACATAAATAAAAAGACAGAGAGTATATTTATTTATCCTGGTTGGTTGGTTGAGGGGACTTACAATGTCGCTGGAGTAGTTGCCGTTCCAGCCAAATTTTGCCAAGTTCTTCTCGCACTCGGCCTTGGCCAAGGTCAGCTGACGGACATAGCGCTTAAGCCGCACGGCCGCCGTCAGCTCGGACTTGGATAGGGAATGGTCCTCATGGTCCGGATCTAGACCTTTGGCACGTTGTAAGTTCTGCATGGTTGTGGCATGCATCAGGTCGTTCACGATGCTTTTGCGAATGAGCGAGAGCTCCTCCAAATTTCCTGAGCTGTTGATGATCTTGAGGAAGTCCTCAAAGCTGGCCGCATACTCATAGCTCCGCTTGTTCATCGCCGCCGCCGCCAGCCGCGTTTCGATGTTCTGCACCACCTTCTGGTTTATGTAGTCGGGTGCGGTGAGCATATTGATCATGGGAAAGAAGACTAAAATCCAGAAAAGGTAAGAAACGAGCGGGAACGTTGTTGGCCGCGACAAGGGTCGTGGCTTTTCGTTTATACCAGCTATTTCTAGTTATATCTATAGTCAGTATATATGTGTAACTTAGGTTAGGTTAGGTTAGGTTGCAGCGGCTGCCCGACTCACTGGGAGCCCAGCACACTTAGGCCGTTTCCGGCCCGTTGTGATACCGCGGGGGAATCTGCCCCTACTCGCATTGTGAGACCCGAGGTCAACAGTTGTCCCAGCCTGCAGCTTTTATGAAGTTAGCTATCTTTCTGGGACATATGGTGGACATTACCGAAATGTCTGAAATGAAGGGCGAGCCCAAGTGCTGTAGCCTTCTTCTGCTGAGAGCTGGGCAAGAGCAGAACAGGTGTTCCACCGTTTCATCCTCTTCTTCATCTCTACAGCTACGGCAAAAATCATTGTTTGGGGCGCCCAGTCTATTAGCATGGGTACCTACTAACCAGTGCCCCGTTAGGGAGCGTATGACTGCGCTGCACCTTCGTCTGCCGAGCCTGCATAGCTCAGAGGTGCGCTTCCTATCTATGGTCGGCCATGTTTGCCGAGATATACGACAACGTGGTACTGATTGCCACTTGTTATCTGTTAGTTGCTTATATTGCTCCTTTATTATGAGCCTACATGTGGCCATCGGCATACGAGTATCCTCCTTGTCTTGGAGAAGGGGGATTGTAGTGCCAAGTCTGGCCAGCTCGTCTGCAATACAGTTGCCTTCGATGTTCCGATGTCCCGGGACCCATATAAGGCTAATAACAAATTGCTGAGCCATCTCGTGAAGAGATTTGCGGCAATCTGCAACGGTGGCCGAGTTTGCGGAGATCGCATTAAGCGATTTGATTGCAGCTTGGCTATCACTATAGATGTTTACGCGGGTTACCATGGCGGTAGTTTCCTGAAGGCAGTTTAGGGCCTCCTTGATTGCAATGACCTCCGCTTGGAAGACACTGCAGTGATCAGGAAGTCTAAAGGAGTGCTTAATGTTTAGCTGTTCGGACTATATGCCTCCTCCGACCCTATTGTTCAGCTTTGATCCATCTGTGAAGATGTTTAGGGCCCCTTTTGGGCCTGGGGGTCCCTCACTCCACTCGTCTCTGTGGGGGATAATTGCATCGAAGGGGGTATCTGTGTACTCCCTTGGAACACAGTAGTCCGTTTTAGTAGGGACGGAACTGCCGTTTAGTATTGAGGAGTGACCTGTGTGCTGTGGTGCCCATTGGTCAGAGTTGCTATTATTGCTGCCATTTGTGCCCTTTCTTTTCCTGCGAGGGCAAGGCTTTGGAGGCACAGAATGGCATCTAGCGCATCGTTTGGAGTGGTGCGAAGAGCTCCACTGATGCAAAGGGCGGCTGTTCGCTGAACCTTGTCGAGCTGTTTGGTGATCGTCCTTTTTGATAAGGCCGGCCACCATACAGTAACTCCATAAAGAATTATCGGTCTAACTATGGCTTGGTATATCCATTGGACTATACTTGGGTTCATGCCCCATTTTAAGCCGATAGCTTTTTTGCAAGTGTAGAGGGCTATTGTGGCCTTCTTCACTCTGTCTTTGATATTCAGGTTCCATTTTAGCTTTTTGTCGATTACTAACCCTAAGTAATTGGCACTGTCGCTAAAGGAGAGCCTGCATCCGTTTAATGTGGGGGGGTTTAGAGACGGAATCTTGTATTTGCTTGTAAATAGCACAAGTTCTGTCTTTGAGGGATTAACTCCAAGACCCCGCGATTCTGTCCACCTTGACAGTCTCGCGAGCTTTGCGGTCATTAAGTCGCAGAGTGTTTGAGGGTATTTGCCCGAAAAGATGATTGCTACGTCGTCCGCGTATGCCACGACTTTGCAGCCCCCCCCTTCCAGGTCACATAGAATCTTGTTGACTGCTATGTTCCATAGAAGGGGGGATAGGACACCACCTTGCGGTGAGCCTCTACTGACATACCTAGACTGAGTGGACGATCCCATCGATGATGTCACCGTCCTGCATGTGAGCAATTGATCAATGAGCATCACCAAGTGACAATCCACCCCAAGGTCAGTCAGCGCTTCCGTAATGGCACCGGGTATGACGTTGTTGAAAGCTCCCTCGATATCTAGAAAAGCGATTAGACAGTATTCTTTGAGGTATAGTGATTTCTCTATCCCCGAAATTACTTCGTGAAGTGCCGTTTCCGTGGATTTTCCTTTCCGGTAGGCATGCTGTGCTCCTGACAACAATTGAGAATTTATAGTAGTTCTCAGTTGTAGCCCGACGAGTCTCTCAAAGGTTTTGTGAAGGAAGGACGATAGACTAATTGGTCTAAAGTCCTTTGGTGTAGAGTGCGAGGCTTTACCTACTTTAGGGATGAAGACTATTTTTGCCTTAAGCCAAGCGTGTGGTATTCTCCCCACTACCAGTATCTTCTTAAAGATACATCGCAGCCAGTTGATGGCCGTGTCTCCGGCTTTTTGTAGTTGGGCCGGAATGATCTGGTCCGGACCAGGGGATTGGAACGGATGGAAACTGTTTATTGCCCAGCCTATGTTCCGTTTTGAGAAAATGTGCTCCATCGAGGTGATCGAACCCTCACTAGGGAGGTGGGTCGGTCCATTGATGGAGCACCCTGGAAAATGAGTATCGAGAAGAATGTGTAGGGACTCCTCACTGGAGTTGGTCCACGTACCATCGCTTCTCTTAAGGTATCCCACCGAGGGGGTCGTTTTGGAGAGGATCTTGCGCAGTCTTGCAGCTTCCGACGTTACCTCGATTTCAGAACAAAATCTTTGCCAAGAGGCCCTTTTTGCCTGTCTGATTTCTTTCTTGTATAGGGCCAGACTATTTTTATAATCTGCCCAGTGTTGCTCCTCGTTAGCGTGTTTGGCCCTGTTGAAAGGATATGTGTAACTTATACAATACACAAATTTTATAAAAAATTATTCGTAAGCGCTGGAATTGGTATCGCACCAGATTTCTCCCGACTCTGTGTTCTGATATCACTATTTGAAAAAACGACGAACTGCTGTTTTATCTGCTATTTGCTCTTATATATCGCTTCTCTCGCTGATCTATACTTTATCAGGTCGGAAACGCTTTTTCTGGGTGTTACACATGCATATACATATACCTTAAAGGTATCCCTAAGCTGTTCGAGTACCGGTTTAAAAATTTTTATTTAAACGTTCCTTCTGGGGAAGAACTTACTCTTGTATGATAATATTTCGCTGAGCAGCATCTTGAGCGGTGGGAGTGAGTAGCCGCGGGGCAACAGCAAGATCACCATAATCTCGCACAGCTTGCGCAGAAACTCCATCTCCTTCACCTCGTCGGACAGGTAAGAGTTTTTGCTGAAGACTGGCGCCGTATTCGTCTCGGCCCTGTTTAAAAACAGTGTTGAGTGAAAAAGGGAATTCATGATAATCGATGGTTACTCACGCTCGCGCTTCTGCAATGCGTATCTTTTCCAGGTGGACGGTGACACGATTCACCATGTCCACGGCTATGATCTTTGCCGGGTCCATTTTGCTGGCGCGCTCATGGATCTTCTGTATGGCATTCCAAAGATCCTCTCGCACCACGTCGTTGATTAGCTTTGGCTTCGTGACCACATAGCTAATAGAGCATTAGAGTTCATTAGAGGATGACGGAGACCACTTTGGAGGTTACTTACCCCAGCCAGGGCAGCATAAAGTCGCGCAGGACATATTCAATTATCTGCTGTAGCTGCAAATCGACTGTTTTGCCAAAGATCAGAGGTAAATTCGATGGATTCTTGATGGGATTTGGCAGATCGAAAATGGTGCTTCTGCAAGGATCAAGAAGCGGGAATGGAAAACGGATAGGATCAGATCGGATCGGAGCCACAGTTCAAAGTCCGCACTCACTTTGTGGCATTGTAGAGAAGTTTGGAGGGTAATCGACTGGGCCTGGCCGGCTCGTTGGTAGTGAATATATAATGTATGTAGACGGTGCCGGCAACAGCTATGAAAAAGATAAGTGAATCGGATCGTCATTAGATAGCGTCTTATAGCGTCTTTTAATTAACGCTTCGTCTTGGGTGGGGTGGGGGTGGTGTGTGAAAAAACCATTAAAAATGGTCGCCAGCCGATAACCGATGACCAATGAGTCATCCATCTACCTTGAATGGGTAGGATGGGATGGAAAATGGTACCGTTTATAGTGTCCATTGTCACTGTGACCTTACCCGAAAAGACCAAAACGAGGGAGTAGACGACGAAGGCAAAGAACAAGAAGAACGTGGGATAATACCAGATGACGGCCAATAGCGTCAGCGTGATGCCGGAAACGATAATCCTCCAGTTTAATTGCAATGCACGTAGCAGGCTGCGGCGAAAGGAATCAGAATCACATCAATATATGAGAGTCTATTAATAAACATGACAGTCGCCCACATATTGACATGCCACCCATTCAGATGTAACTAGGAACAGGAAAAAACCAAAGTAAAGGTAATATGGGACACGTACACGCAAAGGATGCATGAACCCATTCACCCTCCCTTTCACCACACCACTAACCCACACTCACCGGGTTGCCAACAGCGTGAGCCGCTGTGTGGGCGTTGCTGGCGGCTCAGGTTCGATGGGGAACAGTGGCAGGCGGCGACGCTGGAAGTCGTGCGTGCTCGCCATTGTTGTTGATGTGGGCCGCTGGCGCTTGGTGTTCAGTGCGTTGTCGGACCTCAACTGGCCGTTCCCGCTTTGGCCGTCGCCGTCGCTGTCACTGTCGCTGCCACTGCCACTGCCCCTCTCGTTATCCGATGTGCTCTACTGTTTTGTAATTGCTGCTCGCCCTTTTTCGGATCTGAATATTTGATGAGTTCTTAACATTTTTGAATCAGCTCTCTCTCTCTGTTTTCGTCTCCGTACGGTAGTTTTCTCTCTCAATTCGCGTTCCACACTCGTCAAAGGCTTTACCTCTTGTTGTGGCTTTGACCGTGGCGTGGACTAGTGGCCGTCGCCACTATTAAAAATAGTTTCCAACAGTTTCGTCAATTCCAATTCCCACTTCCGCAACCACCACCACCAAAGCTAACCGAGAGCGGGGCACGGCAACGAGGGATATACCAGATTTTCAGTATCGTATCAATATTGGGAAAACTATATTAAATCAATACCAGTCAGTATTGCGTCCCGCAACAAGTTGATTACTGATTACTGGCATACGGGTGTGATAACGACTGCGTCTGTCGTCGTCCCTTTATCACAGTGCCAATTGACGCTTCAAGAAATCAAAACAAGAGACTTTGATTACATTCGCGGAATCGCCCTTGTTGTTGTTTGATTTTGCGCATTGCTTCTGCAGTATAGATTAACAAAATCCTCTGGTGACTCTAATGTATTAACGCTGACAAATGCGTTTTAGGCCCGAGAAGCACTTCATTCACTTACAAACAAATATATTTTATGTTATGATTTTGATAATTATATATCGCTTGGGTCACGGTAGTGGCTCGGCGCAGGGCCGTACTTCCATTTAGCGATTTATTAGAAAACTATCGACTGTACTATCGGCCGCATAGATAGCCGGCCGTTAAGAATATCGATCTTTCAGCACTCCACCTTTATGTATAAGAGTATAACCCTTCTTGTGCATTTTGTAGGTACAGTATTTATTATTTAATTTATTTTTGCAGTTGCAATGAATGACCTTGCATTGCGTTCTATAATTAGCAATTAGTTTAACTTGGTTGGATTTGGGAACATTTTTGGTATTTAAAGTTCATGTTATATGCAAATAAATGAATGTATGACACGTGATGAAATATTATCTAGTCAAATTTCGTTCGCTATGGCTACCGACCACCTCAATCCCATCGATTCGTTACTGGACTACGCTTAAATGCATCCTTCTATCATTGGGTGCCAGCACTGCAGGCAAGAGCGGCATAGGATCTACTGATCCTTGGCGAGGCGACGAAGTGCACGCTTACGAGTGCCCAAAATATTTTTGAGAACCAAACTGCGGGCGAACTGCTCACCGAAAACAGCCTCTGTGAAGTGAATAACCAGCTGGAGCAGAGCATGGGGCAGATACCCGGCGGTCTGGCTGGCAATACCGAGAGTTGAAAGGGCAGACTTTACATAAGTTTCGGGAGACGGCGCAAACACGCTGGCCTTCCGGATCTTGGACATGTTGGTGGCCACGAAGCCCGGCTGCACACTCTGGATGAGAATGCCGTGATCCTTGTACTCCGTCTGCAGGTCATCGCTAAACTTGTTGACAAAAGCCTGAAGAGAAAAGAGATAGTAGGTAAGCTTCGGCTCTAAAAATTCTTCATCAGCGCGCACTCACTTTAGTAGCACTGTACACGCTCAGCAGGGGATTGGGAATGACGCCAGCAGTGGACGACAAATTGATGATAACTCCCTTCCGCTTGGCTACCATGCCCGGTAAGAACAATGCGATCATGTGTGTTACCGAGTGTACATTGGCTGCCACAATGTTGTTTAAAAACTTTGGATCCGCATTGTAGCAGTCCAGAAAGTATTCGGGATGACTGTAGCTGATTCCTACATTGTTCACCAGCACACCGACGTCTAGGCCTATGGTTTTCTCGCGTATCTTTTCATAGATCTCAGCGCCTTCTGTGAAATCCACATCAATGACGCGAACCTCCACGCCAAATTCTTCGCCTGAAAGTATGCCACGACCAGATGAGGAAAGTGTAAAGAAAGACTTAAGCTACGTTTCACCTATTTCCTTGGAAACGTCGTTCAGTTTATTCAACGATCGACTGATCAGCACCAGCTTCAGTCCTTTTCGAGCCAGCTGAAAATGAAAATAAAATATTTATTAAATATTCTTTAAACGTTTTAAGATTTTCTGAATATGTTGGCTATTCGTCACGGGGTCTTTATGATGCAAAACAATTCCCCCAAGCAATTACATTGGGATATGAGAAGGAAAAACTTTTTTTCATGCTCTCCGTGCACTTTATAGAGTGCGTAGAAATTTAAAATGTGAACATTGAACCGTTTCACCCGCTTGGTCCGCACTGCATGCAAATGTGAGAAAAGGGTCGACCCTGTGTAGCCCTTAGGGACAAACGTGCTCGTTAGCCACTATGTAATCTTCTTGTCGATTGTTTAAAGTGGGTAATAAATACAGCTGGGACCCGCCCCGTTTCCAAAAAAGCGCTGCGGCTGCACTTGAACAGAATAAACAAAAATTATTGTGCGGAGAGGGACAGGGAGAGGCAGCAAATGTTAAGTCAACACAATTATGGAACGCTGAACGGCAGGGCTGAGTGGCTGGTGAGACTGAAGATCAATTCCAAAGTGTAGATTCACTCGGCCAATGCATTTTCGCAGGCAATGTCCAAGTCATTCCCGCTTAATGACAATTCTGTGATTGCATTTTTTGCGCGCTTCCCAATAGTCAAGTCATAGTTGCATGGACTTTGATTAGGGCCAGTGGGTTGTACGATCCAAGGCCGTATACATACCTCCTTCGCGTAGGCTTTGCCAATTCCATCGGTCGACCCGGTAACAACTGAAATTGATGGAAATTAGCTCGGGTTTTCTTTCTTATCAGCTATCGTCAAACTTCTCCTTATCAAACGGAACAATTTTCACTCACCTGCCCACTCACCCATTTTGGCGAGGTTTACAGTGGATCCGAAGACCTTCGGCCCCACCACGTTGGCGTATATCCAGGGCAAGACCTTGCGGAAGAACTGAAAGCCGACAATGCCGATGGCCAAGCCACCAAGCATACTCAGTACGTGCGAATTCTCATCCATTTTCTTATTCCTTTCTTTATTCAAATTTTCCTAGGATACTGTCAGAAACTCGACTCCTAGTCTCTGCGGACGGCTGGTTTCTGATTTCTTCCGTCGAACTGCAACGTTAAAAAATGCTTACGCTGCTGCCGCAACCTCTGCTTCTAGAAACTGCATACATATATGTACATGCATATGTACATTTGTATGTACATACATACCTCTATCACTCGTTCCGTCGGCGTCGCTGTAGCGCACTACCTTTTTGCTGCCTGCTGCCTTCACCGCGTAGAATTCAAAGTGATTTTAGATTTTCAGGCGTACTATTTCTGATTAATATTCAAAGCATTTTGTTGCCGTCGAAGTTGATCAAAGCAGAAACATAAAACAGAAAAAGAAATGAGAAAACCATTTAATGCAAATTGTGAACGGCACAAAAACGAATAAATGGTTCTTCCTCTATGAGCATATCGATAAGCGGCTGTGTGTGTGTTTTTGTCTCTGTATGCACGTCGTGCGACATATGTATATAAGTATGTCATTCTGTATGTGTGCCCGGCTCGCGCTCTCTGTCCTCCCTTCATTCAATTTTTCCATATCGCACCACCACCGAAATGATAAGGGCGGCACATGTGGCTCTTATGCGTGCACAGTGCATACAAAATCGTTCGCCTTGAGCTTATTTAACTTATCTCTATATTGGCTTCCTCGTCGTTTGAAAAATTTTTTAACCGTTAGAGGAGATCTGCTATTTGGGATTTCTCAATAAGTTGATGGTCTACGATCTTGATGAATAGTTAAATCTGAATCCCTGCACGGGGTGTGGGAATATTTTAGGAAGCTACTGTATGCTCTGCTCTCTCAATTATTTAATGTTCGCTCACATATATACATATATACATCCATAACTGCACATGCGTAGGAAGTGTATACACGTTCGATGAAATTAGCAGTCGAATTAGTTAAAAAAAAGACGCTTAAATTGAGTTCATAAATTTACTTACAACAGTTATGGGCGTATTGAATTTCTTAACGGAATTTTACTGCCAAAATATGTACTTTTACCCAAACAATATGTCGATTTCTTTGCAAGGATATTTACGGGCTGAGTTCATCTATCGATAGTTATCGAGTTTTGAACTGATGCTCAAATAAATTTAAATTTACTAAAACGTCTTTGGCTACTTTTCAAAGGAATTTTAAAAAATATTTTGTGGCGGCTGTGAGCTGCTAAAATGGAAAATTGAAAGGCTTTACCTTCTTGGAGGAAAAAAACCGGTACAATCCGCATACATATGTAAATATATTCCGCCTTAATTCGATGATTGTTTGGATTTGAATATCTGCGATATTATAATAATAAATTATATAATTATATCAACAGAATAAAAAACCTGGCTATATTTTGAATATATGTACGATCAATTTGTATTAAAAACTTAGAATGATCATTATTGTACATACGTACTAACGTACAGTACATACATATGAATGTATGTACATATATGTATACCGTACGTAGGTAGCTTTCTGTTAATGACGAAGGAGTGTACCGAAAGAGCGAAATGCTGCGGATGCTGTCCATGCGCAGAGCCTGCCCTGACCTACATTCGAATTTATTGGTCATCTAAGGCAGCCACAGCCAAAAGGCATTTACAAAAAAATAAATACACACGCAACGCGAGAAGGTTAATATTCGTTTACTAGCCTTTGTTTTTGAAAAAACAAAAACCATTTTTAAAAACTAAAATGCGCAACAACATTGTGACATAGCCGACGTAAACCCAACATCTGCTGCAATATGCCTTAACTTGATGCTTAATCGATAGACATTGACCAAGAAACAGAGTCAAAAGTGGGAACTAAATTTTCCCTGTCTTTGGCCTGACTGTCCCGACGCGTAGAGACGATGAGGCTCTCTGGACTGGCACTTACTGATGCAGTTGGATCAAAATAGAATTGGTTACAGTCAAGTGAATACGAATGTGCATATCGTGCGGTGAGTGGAAGAAGCATCGCTGAGTGGAGTTTGAGTGGAATAGCCATATTGCCCCCCCCCTCTTTGCAGTGATGAGATCTAGATTATTTTGGATATTTGCAATTATATACTCATCACTACATCACATTGGGTCGGGATCTACTTCGACAACATGTAAGTGGCGCCCTGCTCTGATGGCATAATTTTACCGTAACTTATTCTGTATCCTGTATATGAATAAATATAGTGAAGCGTCCTAGAGCCGGCGATCCCTTCGACACGTTCCCGAAGAACTTCTGGCAGGAGTTCTCGTCGCCGTTTACAGATACGCCTGAAGATGAGGAGCTGGAGGTCACCGAGACGACCACGCACGAGCCGTTCCCTTTCTTTGCTGATCCCTATACGACGGTTAATATAAGCACCCAGCTCTCCTCGAACGTATATCTGCACTGTCGCGTCAATGACCTACAGGGCAAGACGGTGTCATGGATGCGGCGTCGAGGCGATGACCTCACCCTGATAACCTTCGGCCAGCACACCTATAGCGGCGACTCGCGCTACTCGCTCGAGTTCGAGGAGCCTAACGACTGGAAGCTTCTTATCCAGTTTGCCAATGAGCGCGATGAGGGTCCGTACGAGTGTCAGGTCTCTTCGCATCCTCCCCTGGTACTCCTCGTATATCTAACTATAATTGGTAAGCAAATACGGAGTCTTATGTTAAAACTTAATAGCTCTGTACAATCTTTTTAACTCACTTGCAGTTCCTCATGTGGAAATTCTTGACGAGAGAGGATCGGCCACACCGGAGAAGTACTACAAGGCTGGCAGCACCATCGAGCTGCAGTGTGTCATCTCCAAAATTCCACATCCATCGTCCTACATCACTTGGCGACACGGGCCCCGTCTGCTCAACTATGACACCAGTCGGGGTGGCATCAGGTACTAGTGGTTATATTGTAAACGGTGTTTTACGCTTGAGTCAAGTCAACAAATGGACTCGAGGTCTTAACTTTTTTAGACCTCAAGCATATGGGCATTTCTCTGACGAGGTCGACCGAGGCCAAAAAATTAAAATTCAATAAACACGCATTTGAATATAGTTTTCTCGGGATTTTATTTTTAAAAGATATTGAAAATCCGCCAATTGAATTAATTGACATATAATTTCATTAACTTTGATCTGAAAACCTATTAAAAATAGCAAAAGTTCACTTTTTTGGTATTTTTTGTCATGTTCTCCATTATTTTTTTCGCCTATAAGAAAGATGATTCCTGATAAAAGTTTTTCTTCAAAGTCTCCCTTACATATTGAACTATCTAAAAAAAAGAAAATTGTTTCAATATCGGTTAACGGAATTTTTGTAACATTTATATAGCCAAGAAATTTTTGTCCCGTGCGACATGTCCCGTGCGACAGAGGTTAAAATTGAATTAAAAAAAAACTACAAGCCATATATGCTTCAAATTATAACCATTTTAAAGAGTCATCAATGCAGAACATTAATCAGAAATTCGCATAAATATATCGCCTCAACTTACGCTGAAATCTGAGTTTGAAGTAGTACGAAGAAGAAGAAGTTTGCAGTACGCCGCGAAAACCACTTCTATATTTGTCCCGTGCGAATACCATGGTTTTTTGCAAATATCTCGAAAACGACCAGTAGCCCAAAATAGCCCGTAGCATCAGCTATAGAGCTAGTCAAGTGGCGAATCATAACGGTAAAACAATTTTGAAAATCGGCTTTTTTTTACATTTTTACAACTTGAAATGCGTACGAACGTCCCGTGCGACATCAGAGAAATGCCCATATGCAATTTGCGTACATACTTATATATGTACATATGTATAATGTACATGCAGTACACATAGACAAATAAGTATTAACCGGAACCTTTTTATCGCTTCTCATCGTTGTTTTCGCAGTGTGAAAACGGATATGCTGCCTGGACGGGCTCTGAGTCGCCTATACATCGCCAATGCGAATCGACAAGATACCGGGAACTACACCTGTATGCTAGGCAACGAGATCACGGAGACGGTTGTCGTACATGTGCTTAACGGTAAGTCGCGCTCTGGAGGAAGGGTCTGCATCGCCGGGCTAACTGGGTTTCTCTTACCCCCTCGCAGGTGAGGAGCCAGCCGCAATGCAGCACGCGAACGGGACTCGCTACAGTGCCAGGCCCTCAACTATGGTTGTGTTTTTTTTTTTATTGTACGTATACGCGCGTGTTTGTGGAATGGAGGTGGCGTTGGGCCACCCGTTCGGTAGGCGATGACGATCTAGTGAGATCTGTAAGATGAAAACACAGGTAGGTGGTCGCTACACAGCAGAGTTACAGTGAGGGAAATGCATACACCAGAAAATCTTGTCCAGAATTGCATTTTTTGACTTTTACTCTAATCATGGGTTGTTTAATATACGATAAATAGCATAAACTGAAATACTGAATACATATTAGATTTAAGTCGGAAATCGAATGATAAAAAACAAACAAACAATGTGAGAACTCGTATGTATTTATAATATATAAGGGCGTACGCGAATATATGATATGTAGAACATGAAATTGATTTTGAAAATTCTAGAGCATAAAATTATTGTCATAATCGAATCGTACTACAAAGGCCGTGTTTATGTTGGCTAAATATTAATCATATATTATATGTATGAGTGTATGTCGTATTCGTTTTGATCCTGTCAGCTTACACATCATTATACATATGTACATAAGTATGTACATATGTATGTTTGTATTTACATGGATGTATACTTATCTAGATTTGTACAAGCCTATGTATTTGTAGTTATATAAGTCAATAGGAGCCGGCCAATGCATTTTCAGTTCTATGTTAATCATTTTTTTAAGGCTGATCCATTATGCTTCTTACACGCTTCTAATCCAAGGCCTTCTGGAAATCGAATAGCATATCAGTTGGGATCATTTTAATCGTAATAATTGAACACTGCGCTACTTTGGCTTTTTACTTTACACGAAACCAAAATTCTGTTGTAGACCTGTTTAAGTAGATGTCTTCTTTAGAATTTTCAATATACATACATATGTACTCCGAAAATCGATTTAAAACATTTTAAAAGCTTTTCAGCTGACTTTAAAACCTTGAATAATCTTTATAATTATCTCTCGGTAACTACAAGGCCGATATCAAAGAAAGTTGAGGCTTGCAATGGGAAATGTATGGCAAAACCTTTCATGACTTAAAATTAGTTTCCATTCAATGGCTATACGGAAAGTTGAAGCTTTCCAGCTTTTAAAATTGTTTGTATTTATGTAACATTTTATTTCTTCGGTAGCGTTAGCTCCCAGCCAAATAAGTTACTCTAATAATTCAATGTGTAAAAAAATGACAAAGTTACGGTTTTCTTTTTTAGTAAATCAACCTGTACCATATATTACCCAGTTTCTGATGTCTCTTGACATTTTTAAAACTAAATACATACATAGGTTCAATTATGGTCTAAATATTAGACCCAAGCCCCGTCACAGCTACTTTCGCGTACCATGATTTCATCTATCTTTTAGACGCACTGAGATTTCGGCATCGTGAATGAATGAGTGCAATCTTGTGGAAACCAGCTTAAATTAACTTTTGGCTATACGCGGTACTCAGAGAGTATATGGTTTATATTATATTCTTGTAGTTGTAACCAACAGAAACAGTAAAGGAAATATTTCCGATCTTAAAGAGTATTTATTTATTATATATTCTTGATCAGCATTGAAATCCGAGTCGATAAAGCCATGTTTAACGCCTAGATCTCAAAGGCTATAAGAGTTATCACACTGAAAACAATTTATTATTAAATTTTGCCACGCTCCCTACCGACCCTTCAATGGAAAAAATCAGAGGCCACAATTTTGAAGGCACAAGAAATCAAAGCAGTGTCATAAAGAATCGTATATATATAAAGAATCGATTTCCAAATCAGATCGGCTAATTATAATGAAGAAAACTATTTTCCGTGATTGTTCGAGGCGTCATCCTCGTTTCTCTCCAACACGTCCTCGTCCACACAGCGTCCCTTAGCGAAGTCAGTGAGATATAAGGGTACTGTACTTTGTTGGAGATAGAGAGAGTGTGAGCTAGAATATAAGTCATTAAATGGAATGGGGATAGAACACGACTAGAGCTCGCATTACTACATTACCGGGTATTAATAGTCTATTAAATTACATCGGTTCGATTGTTTTTTGTATCGTGTAAAATGCATTCACAGTTCTCATTTTTTTGGCACTGCGTTATCAATAGTGATCTGCTTTTCCGATCAAAAGTATGGTTTTTCTGGCCCGATCCGTCATTTCCTTACTATTGTCCATTTGCAGTTGAATGCAAGCAAAAATATTGAAATTTTCAGAAATAATCAATTATGATCAAAATGAATTTGTTTTCGGTTAAAAAATCGACCTGATTATTGAGTTTTCAATAAACGTAAAAAGTAGTTGGCACAGAATTTATGGTGTGTTGTAGATCGATGAAAGCTGTTCCAAAAATGAACAAAGAGAAAAACAAGACATACTATAGAAGCTTAGGAAATGTTTAACGTTAACATAACTGTGTCATTCAAAATGGATACATATCGTTTAATTATTGTTAATTCGGTTGCGGAACCAATGACCATTTGAGCCCCAAAAAAAAGTAAAGAATATGTATGTAACTGTATATTTATATTTGAGTCTTTTAAATGAAGGCGGGATTGAAAATTCTTACACACCTCGGACCAATGGGTAGAATGTTTGATTGTTTTTATTACAAAACGGTCCCAAAACAAACCAAAAACTATTTATAACAAAGTGAAAGTAAATAAAGCACGATCAAGAACAAGAAGCAAGTGAATATTTTCAGCTTTATTTTCAGTTTAGGGCTATGGTAAGGAAGATATTATTTTACATTTTTATATAGAAATAATCACTGAATTTATATTAGTGTACCCTCTCTTTGATGCTTTAGCTTTAAAAAATCCACACTAGTAAAATATTCAAAAATGTCCATGAGAAACAGCAAGTTGCTTTCTCTCGAGCTCCCAAATCATTGACGACTTTCCGATTTCATATTGCATTGAGGATTATACAGGATACTGTATAATAGAATTTAAGATGTACGAGTCAAAGTTCAGCTCAGAATAAAAATCAAATCTAACGAATAGCATACATATGTATAGGTATTGATGAGCTTCACTGCTTAAGGGACTTGACCGACTAATTTCAATTGATCCCAATTAAACCCACTCCGACCGTCGCCGAAAACCTAACTCTCTGCTGGTAGGCCGTTTTCATGTCCCTGTGTCCTTAAAAAACAAAAATGAAATGAAATAAATTAAAAAGTAAAAATGTTGGAGTGAGATAACGAAACAATACTTAGAGACTAAATAAAATGACGAAACGAAACTTTTAGAAAGATTTTGGTTACAGAATTATATTTATTAATTAATAACTTTAATATTTAATTATTAAACTACATAAATAATGTATAATATCGTCGTCCTCCGTCAAACTACGATGCGACTGCGCCGGACCGCAAAAAATAATAACAAACAGAAAATATAAATTAATGCAAAATTGTAAAAAATAAATTTGTTTTTCATATTAAAACATTCAAAATTCGTTAAGTGTAGTTTTTATTATAGAGCATCCAGCGAAACAGCTATTTTAAATCTGGACTCTCACTGCATATGTAGATATATTTACATAAAAATTCAGTATTGGAAACAATACCCAAATAACATGTTTTATATATACTTATTTATAAGGTCTACGTTGTGCATTAATAGCCCCTAGCCATCGTATCCAACATCAGCATCTGTGTACATTTTGACGGGCTGTGCAGCCAGGCCATTATCCGTCTCCATCATTTCAACATCGCGGCAGGTGGCTGCCTGGAGTTCTCTTCTCACATCGGGCGTGATCTTTGGATGTGATTTTTTCCTGCAATCGGAAAATATGATACTTGCTTGCTTGTAAATAATAGTTATTAAAATACTAACTTTAAGAGTTGAAGCAAGGCATCCCTTTGCTCGGAAGATATATCATTCTTGTAGCGCTGGGCAAATGTTAGTAGACTTTGATGCCATAGAACTGGAAGCTCGCGCTTATCGTTTTCGAATCTGTTCAAACAGAAAGTAAATTATATATTTCCAGTACAGCAAAAAAAAAACGGTCTAAGATGCAATGGAACTTACCTTAAGAAGTGGAAGACAGCCGCATCGACCACGCGATAGGGCAGGGCGTAGCGCTTGTCGAGGAAGAAGCGAATGAATATGGAATTGGCACCGGAATAGCTCATCTCACAAATTTTCAGCAGGCAGGCGGACGAGTGCAGGACGGGTATGGAGTTGCGAGCAACAACACTGCCAAAGATGATGGCCTCGCGCAGAGAGCAATCACCAGACTCCAGCAAGGGCAGAATGATGCCTTTCATGAACGCGGCCGGCTTAAACAGAGCACGCTTAAGAGCATTGTAAAGGTGCATGTTCAGCTTCTTGTACTCGCAAAGGTCATCACGCACACGAGGCAACAGAACCAGATTGTAGAACCTCTGTGCCATTGCTTGCGACAAGACTGAGCAGAAGATGCGGGTACCCTGGAACATGGCGGCTGCACTCCAGTTGTGTGGCTCTGTGATAAAGAGGATCTGCTCCCAGTTTCTTAGCTTGGGTATGATTTTGAAGGCCTTTGGAATCTTGCCACTGCGGTAACGCTTTAACACGTCCCTGACACCCTCGTACATTTCCTTAACCTTGGGATCGATCTCTTCGATTTTGAGCGAGCCTGCGTCGGAGATTTTGTTGTGTATATCAGCTTCTTTTTCTTGGATTTTTTGTGCGATAATTTCGGAAAGTTGCAGCGTGCGCTTGGCATCCTTAGACGGGTTTTGGAAGCGCTCGAATGCGGCAACATCGTCATCATCCATATCCATGTCGACCATGAAGTCGGTCTCATTGACCTCCTCATTTTCATTGGCATGGCCATCGTCTAAACAGAGACTTTATTGTTAGTATGTCGGGTTGATCACTAAACGTTTATTGACTCACTCAGACTGAAGTTTACTTTCTTCGTAGTCACCAAGCTGGGAAAGTTCTCTTCGTTTAATTCCAGCTGCTGTTTCTTGGCAGCCGCCAATATCTTTTGACTGCTTTTGACATCTATGTTCTGCAAGAGATATAAGGTGGAATTCGGGAAGAATGGTAATATAATTCTAAACCTTACCGATGAGTCCTCGTCACGTAAATTGAACTTGCTTTTGGATTTGGCTTTGGCAACCTTTCCTTCTGTTATCTGTTTTTCCAAGCTTACATTTTTAATTACTGCCACATTGGCCTTCTTCGGCTTGCCCATTTTGCAAAGATTTGAATAACAATATAGAAATCCCAACACACGTGCTGCTAAGCATTGAAAACAAAAACCTTTTTTGCGTGTGTGGCAGCCCTGGTTCACAGTTGCGTTTTCGATATATTATATCGGATAACTTTCATATGGGACCGAACTTCAGTCTAGTCTGAAAGAAAGACACAACGATATATTTGTGTTACGCTGACAGGCAGAAAAGTGCACAAATTTACTGTAATAGCCTTTTTACACTACCGCATCATTGTCGAAGGTGCGGAAAAATGATGCGAGGCGTTTACACTTAGGCCGCATCATTTTCGCATCATTTTGTCAGCTATTGTTGGCTCCACCTAACAAAAATTACGTGCTGCTGACTTTAATTTTCAAGTGTCACTTTTAAAGTCAGAATCAGTGCGTTCCAAAAGACCTTGCAAGTCTTTGTGTTTCCATTTTGTTGCTTGCAATCAGACTTATTTTAATTGAAATGTTCAGGAATGGTTTGGCCGCTCTACTTTAAATTGAATTTATTGTTTGATTCGACAAAAATACCTCGATACCGCGTCGAAACCCCGAATAATTTCAGAATTTTGTGAAAATACTTGTCAGAATACGATAACACTTGCAAATGATGCGGCGCATGTACTATCATGCGGCCCGTATGATTGTCTTCTACTATCCACAGGGCTCTTATGGGCATCATTGTCGCATGTTCCGTTTAACGGAAAAATCCAATGATGCGCCCTAATGTAAAAAGGGTATAAAGCGCAAAGAAAATAAAAAAATTAGCTATGCTTATTAGCCGATGCTCTTTATGTACAAAATACTGCGACTCCGGCAAGACGCAGCGCTAGCCCTATCACGCAGCCCTTGTGCAAACAGAATATTACAATATTATTTTATATTAATGCGGAATACATATTATTGTTAAATATTCCAATTAAAAAACCCTTTGCTATTAATAATCACTTGTGCGTATACATTTATATATTAAATAAATTACTTAAACACGTACAAATGTATTTTTATATTATGTAGCAGGTATATAATTATGGTACATTTAAATCAGGCGCTCGAAACCACTATCGGTTACTTGAATGTATCATCGATACTTGTCAGTGCATCCATTTCCCATCTCTATTTCCTCTTCGGGCTCTTTTCCAACCCTGCGCTGGCTGAAAACAGACCGGGGCCGATTCTTTTTTTTTCTGCGCTGCCTGCAAACAGACCAACAGTATGAAGGTGTGCTAAAAATTTGTGAAAATTGTGCAATAAACTGAACGAACTTTAAAAAATATAGCAAGAACACAAATGTGTGAACACTATAGAAGTGAAATTGACAATTTTTGAATGGAAATTTTAAGTGATTGCATGGAAAATCAAAGATAGTTCTTAAGATATCCCGTATTTGTGTATTTGTATACATATGTATACATATGTACGTGCATAGTTAATGGTGTTAAACTTTGTGTTTTTTTTTTGTGTTACAGCTCAACGTTTCCTATCCCGCTACGGGATGCCAAAAGCTCTTCGAAGTTGTCGACGAACACAAGCTGCGTGTATTCTATGAGAAGCGTATGGGTCAGGTTGTGGAAGCCGATATTCTCGGTAATGAGTGGAAGGGTTACCAGCTCCGTATCGCCGGAGGCAACGACAAGCAGGGCTTCCCCATGAAGCAGGGTGTGCTGACCCACGGTAAGAAACTGTCAAATCCTTTAAATTGGCGCTGTCAAAAACTGTCAACGTTTATTTTGACTAGGTCGTGTGCGTCTGCTGCTGAAGAAGGGACACTCTTGCTACCGTCCACGCCGCACTGGTGAGCGCAAGCGGAAGTCTGTTCGCGGTTGCATTGTGGATGCTAACATGTCTGTGCTGGCTCTGGTCGTCATTAAGAAGGGCGAGCAGGATATTGCTGGTTTGACCGACACCACCATCCCCCGTCGTCTGGGCCCCAAGCGTGCCAGCAAGATCCGCAAGCTGTACAACTTGAGCAAGGAGGATGATGTGCGCCGATTCGTTGTGCGCCGTCCTCTGCCCGCCAAGGACAACAAGAAAGCCACTTCCAAGGCCCCTAAGATCCAGCGTC